>OX463224.1:89287754-92273588 GCA_949820135.1 Sylvilagus floridanus
CTTATTTTTCTTTTCAAGTATCTCTTCAAAACATTAAGATATCTATAAGCAATACTGTTTATCTTTTTTAGGGATTGAAAATGCCTTTTGACAATCTAGTGAATTCTGTGGAGTTTGTCTACAGGAAAGAAAGTTGTCCACATAAAAATAAAATGTTACACACAATTTCATGGGGTTCAAGGATCCTATTATACTTTGGGCTGTTGTAACCAAAAACACCATAAATTGGATGGGTTGTAAACTACAATTTACAGTGGTTTTGGAGTCTGAGAATACGAGATCAAGTCCCAGAAAGATTTGATTTCTGGTGAGGACCCACTTCTTTTTAATATTTTTATTTATGTATTTGAGAGGTGGAGTTATAGAGAGAAGGAGAGGCAGAGGGAAACGTCTTCCATCTGCTGATTCACTTCCCATATGACCCCAATGGCCAGGGATGGGCCAATCTGAAGCCAGTAGAAGGAGCCTCCCTTGGGTCTCCCATGCAGATATGGGGCCCAAAGCACTTGGGCCATCTTCTACTGCTGAATTGGAAGAGTAGTAGCTGGGACACAAACTGACTCCCATATAGAATACTGGCATCACAAGTGATGGTTTAACCACTAAGCCACAGCAGCGGCCCCAAGGACCTCCTTCTTGATTCACAGATGGTGACTTCTTGCTGTGGACTCACATGGTTGAAAGGGAAAGGCATATCTCTGATGCCTTTTTTAAAAAAAGATTTATTTATTTGAAAGTCAGAGATATACAGAGAGAGGAGAGACAGAGAGATAGAGAGGTCTTCCATCTACTGGTTCACACCCCAATTGGCTGCAACAGCCGGAGCTGTGCTGATCCGAAGCCAGGAGTCAGGAGCTTCTTCCACGTCTCCCACATGGGTGCAGGGGCCCAGGGAGTTGGGCCATCTTCAACTGCTTTCCCAGGCCATAGCAGAGAGCCGGATCAGAAGTGGAGCAGCAGGAACTAGAACTGACGCCCATATGGGATGCCAGCAGTGCAGGCCAGGGTGTTAACCCACTGTGCCACAGTGTCGGCCCCTTGATGCCTTTAAATAAGAAAATTGGCTAGCCCCTCTCCTCTCTCTCTCTCTCTCTCTCTCTCTCTCTCTCTCTCTTTCCTTCTCTCTGTTACACTCTCTCTCTCTTTTTTCCTTCTTCGCCTCTTCCCTTCCGCCTGCTGGGTTTTCCCCAATAAACCCTTCCCCTTACTCCGGAATCTGGTGTGTTTCGTGGCGGCCTTACATTGGTGCTGAAACCCAGGACCTTACACAGGTGCCATGACTCAGTTCCCCCAGTGACTTTGCTCTCCTTTTGGGGAACTCTGAGCTGCTCTGGGGTCCTGAATTTCTGCCAGTCACAAAACACACCCCCGGAACTCCTTCTATTCCTCCAAACACTCTGCGCTCTCTATCCACACACCAGCCTTCCAAATTCTGAGGTTAAGACGGGGAATGGGAAATTCTCATGGCGATTCTACTTTGAGTTGTGGTCTACTGTCATCTGCTTGTCTGAGGCTTTTCTACTCTTGTAAAAGTCATAGTACTAGGCACTAACCACAACTCCTACCTAAAGGCTTTTAGTCTCTACGGACGTGGTGTCCAGGCAACAGTGGGTGTGAGTGACGACTCAACCTCTTTCCCTTTTACAGGCTAAGCCATGGGCTCCAGTGGGCACTTGGGTGACGACCCCACCTTCTGCTCCCTTATCCTCTCTTTAGTCAGACAGCCGGGATGCAAGGATGCTTACAATCCACGGATCTGATTCGACAGGTCGCAATGGGAACTTTTCTCTAACCACGTTCTGTCCAGTTCTCCTCTTGGTAGCCTCCTAAGTCCCTCTCTAATTGGCTGTAGCCCTCAAACACTGATGCCTCATCTTTCTCTGTAATCGAGAATGGCCCATGTATGACCTTAACAGTCAATCAAAATTGGCCCCTCCATTGCGGCACATTTGGCCTTGAGGGAATGGCCCAAAGTCGGAGTGGTTTGACCCTGATATCATTCAAGATCTTTATCACTTCTGTGAGAGTTTGGGAAAATGGAAGGAGATCCCATATGCTCAAGATTTTCTATCTTCAATCTAAACCTTCCATGTGTTCTACTCTCCAGCCCAGGTCCTATTGGCCTCCAAAGTTTCCACTAGAGGTCAAGGGCCTGAGCCGAAACCTCTGCCTTCCACGTTTGTGGCCCCAAATCTCCACTACCTTGGCTCACTATACATCTGCCTCCCACCCTGGAATTAGGACTTTATCTTAGAACCAGGCCTGTTCCAAAGTCTACTCTCCCTGTCTTTTCAATGATCCTCTCCAAAGTTTGGGAATGGCTGTCTCCATGCTTTCACTCTCCAGCCCTTGTCCTCTAACTGGTCTTTTGCCTCCCCCTCTTGTCCCAGTATTACCATAATAGTAAGGGAGTGGTAATCCCATACTTTTGAGCTCCCAGCCTATAGAAACAAATTAGGTATCCTACCCTTCTGATGGCTCTTTTGTTTTATCATGAGCAAGCCAGGAAGGAAAATCAGGTCTTCTGACCTCCACTTATTGTCCCTGGCACATCAACCTCTGGCCCAAGGTCACCTTTGGGAATTGTCTTGAGGAGGCAGTCCCAAGTGGCTGACTATGACATCATGGGCCTAAGGTGTTCTTAGGAAAAAGGCAACTGTAACTAGACACTGAGTTTGAGGGAATTTCTCTCTACAATCTAGGAAGATCACTACCTTTAAAAATATTGCTTTGTAACTTGCTGAACTTATTTTGCAATTTATTTTAACATGTTTCTGGGTAATCAGCACTCAATGAAAGAGCAATGGATAATTAATATTTGTTTTCAATGAATACAAATTTAATTTTAATCAAATTCAGATAGATAATATGATATAATATCAGCATCTTAAGTCATTTAGGTGTAACTGTTAATTTAAATTGGGTAAATGTGTCTATATGTAAACCTTGGCACTCTCACATGTTACATGCTATAGAAAAATTATTTGGGTTTGTTTAATGAATATGTAATCATGAACTGTCCATGAAAAATAGTTCAACACTGCTTAAAGTAACTCAGGCTGAAATTTGATTGTTACCTTATTTAAAAATGTTTTTTAATTTGGAGATCTTTAACAAGTTATTTAAAAATGTAAATCAAGGAAATTAGCAGATGGAAAACACCACAAGTATAGAAATGTGCACTTGGTAAGAAAGAGTAAGAAGGAAAGAGTGTTCTTGGTAAAAAAAGGTTAAGAAGGAAAGAGCTCTTAAATAAAGGACATGGTTTGTAAGAATGACTTCATCCTGATGGCTAGTTGACTCTAGACTGGAATGGAAATGATGGAAGGTTTCAAGTAAGTTGGAGAGGGTGTGTAGAAGTTACAGAAGGTTATGAAAGAAAGAAATCTTGGATACAAAATCTATTAATCTATTTCCCTAAGACATAGAATCTGACCCTCTGTTAAAGCAATGAGTTAAAGTAATTTATTATGTTCTCTTGATGTCTCTGTTAAATTATAAAACATTTGAATAATCACCTTGTAACAATGATCAATTTTGGTCCAAATTATGTCATGATGTTAAGGGATCTTATTTCAACCAGATACTTTAAGCCTTCTTGGCATCCTTGACAGGCATTCTAAAAATCAAAAATCAAAGTTCTGAAGAATTTGAACTCTGAAATTTCCAGTAAATTTGGACTTTGATTTTTCCAATTTGGGCTCATCTGGAAAAAATCAAAGGACATATATATGTCTCTTATCTTGCAGGGACACCAACTAATAAGGCTATTTGGATTATGTTAGAAGTACTGCCAAGATGCAAAGTGGTAATTTTAAGTTTTGAAAATATAGAATGCTACTGCTACAAATGTCTGAAATTTAAAATGTCTAATGATCTTGTGTTACTAGATGTGATGATTATCTTAATGAGAAAGGCCCAGAGGCCTAAAGGGTTAAATGCTTTCTAAAATCCTACAGGTATTTCAAAAATATTGTGTGAAGTAAGCAAGTGCCTCTTGTTGGTTAATGAATTTATAATTTTAAACATGGTATTTAAAGTCTTTTGTCATCCACTGTCTTGTATAGGTTCTGATGGACTTTTTTCAGTCACATCTATTGTATTCAGTACTTTGGGATGGTTCCGTAAAAAGATGAAGCCAATAATGTATTACAGGTACCAACTGAGAGAAAGTACAGTTAACTGAGGTTACTAAGAACTATGAATCAATTGGTAATTTACAAAAAGGAGTTAGATTTTTAAAAAGCTATTGTTGCAACTGCTATATTGTTCTATTATGTTATGTTATATGTGTATACATGTTGTATGACTACATGAGAAAATTTATTAAGAACTCTGTTTTAATTGGCTTATAGATAAAAGATTGCTCGTAAATTTAAACTGCTAAAATTATTCAAAGATACATTTTGATTCATGTGACCTGAATCTCTGTATCAGATGTTTGAAATCTATTGGTAGAAAGAAACTAAAAGTGTTTTACGTGCCTGTGCTTGAATTTTCTGGTTAAACAAGCTACACCATCTTAGATATTTAAGAGATGTTTCCAAATACATATATTCTTAAAATTTATAGACGGCATTGGACCTTCTGGTAAATGTTTTCCTAAGTTGTTGTCTAATGATTGAAATTTCTTGCTAAGTTTTCATTTGGTATTGCTGTTGTCAGAAACCAGTCTAGGACTTGCTCCCTCATTTCTTTATTGTAAGCCCTACTTTCCCCCTCATTTCTCTATTATCTTTAAGATGGGAAACTGACTATACTGAAACTCTCTAAGATGTGTAATTTGATCTTTATATCTTATAAAAGGGATGACTAACATTTTCTGTAATAGCATAGCCAAAATGAAAGCTTAAATTATAATTTCACAGCTAGATTTACTTCACCATGGGCACAGTAAATAGGCAAAACCTCCATTTCAGACTAAACAAAGGGAGAGAAACTTTTAAAGGAAGGACATAGCTTTCCTCATGGGCATTGTCTACCTCAGGAAAAACACAATCAGAACATGCCTGTGACTATAGACTTCTAATTTAGGCCACCAAGATTAGAGATGGGACTTGAGCACCCTCTTGACTTGCATCCTCTGGTCTGCTTTAACAAAAACCAGGAGGAAAAGAAAGCTAGGCATCAGAAGCAATATAAAGTAGGTGGCAGATCTATTAAAAGGCAGCTCTGTACAGTGATCTGCCCTCAAGGAGACCCATCAGGCCAGTCCACTGCAGTGGCTTTCAGTGTGGTAGCCTGGGCTTCAGCAGAAGTCAGCTTATGAAGAGCCATGGCAGCTCTGCCAGCCAAGAGTTGGTCACTGGAAATGGAACTGCCCTGGAGTCGAAGGACATCCAGGTCAGAGTCACAGATCTTGCTGGCTCTAAGCTGAAAAGCCCTTCACTTGGCCCAGCTTCCAAAGTGACCACTGTACCTGAGGAGATGGCCAAATAGGGTCAGTAACATTGCAGGCAGAATTGTAAATTTCCTGTTAGAGAAGTCACCTGCCTTTACCTGGCCAGCTCTCCTCCCAGGTCAGCTAGGTAATGACAGTCAACAGGGTGCCTTCCCCAAGGAGGCTCACACTTCCCTTTTGATGCACCCCATGTGAAGAGATAGGCCTCCTGTCAAGGCCTTAAAGCCCACCAGATTATTCATTGTAATCCATAAGCTGTATTTTGGAAATTTATATTCTGTAAATAAAAGCTTTTATCAGGCCCATTCTGTCAGGTTCTACTTGCCTCTCAATCAGAAAATTTAGTTGTAGCTTGGATAGCACCTTTCTTAGGTCCTTTAATAATGACTCTGTCCTTTGTATCCGGCCCACTTGGGCCTCATTCCTTTGTGATCAGAGCCTCTACTCTTACATCAATATCTCTACTCCCAGCCTGTGTGTATTGATGGTCCTTTCCTCCACCTCATGTTGTATGATTATTCAGAATTTCTTTACAGACATACCCCTCTACCTGCAAAAGTTGAGTGGCTTTTCTCCCGGTTTTTGGCTGAGATCAGCTTTAAACCACGTCCACCAAACAATCCTTACAAGGGTCTAGAGACCCTCCTCATTTCCTCTCCTCTATGAAATCCTCTCATTACCTGATTAATGCCACTCTTAGGATCATTGGTTGCTATTCTCACCCTGTCATTTATAATGCAATGTCTGTTTAAGTGTTTACAGCAGATGATAATGGAATGAACCAAGGCCTTCAGCAACAAGGCGGTCAATCAAATGCTGCTACAGGGATATACTCGGCTCCCCACCCAGGAGACAGCAGCTTGAGACATCGCCCCAAGCCAGCGAAGAGTACCTCATCGCCCCATGTCATCAGGAAGTAGCTCTAAAGACAGATCATCGTCCCTCTACCCCTCTTGGACTTTTGGGACTAATGTACTCCTAAACAACTCCTGCTTTATAAAAAATAAAAAGGAGGGAATGTTAGGAAAATGGCGCAATCTTATCTATGGCACGAACTACCCCCTTACACCATCTTAGGCTCTAGCCCCCGCCGCCATTGCTGGAAGCCAGGTGGCCACATGGCCCAACCACTGTTGTCAAGCTCCACCCTCATCCTAATGGGATTCGCTGCTCCTGCTTCCCTGCCTGCCCCCTAGCAAAGTTTTAAAAGGACCTGTTCCTGAACACGTGTCTCTCTCTAGCTCCTCTCCTCTCTCTCTCTTTCCTTCTCTCTCTTTTTTCCTTCTTCGCCCCTTCCCTCTGGCCTGCTGGGTTTTCCCCAATAAACCCTTTCCCTTAAAAAAAAGAAAGAAAGAAAGAAAGAAAGAAAGAAAGAAAGAAAGAAAGAAAGAAAGGAAGGAAGGAAGGAAGAAAGAAAGAAAGGAAGAAAGAAAGAAAGAAAGAAAGAAAGAAAGAAAGAAAGGAAGGAAGGAAGGAAGGAAGAAAGAAAGAAAGGAAGAAAGAAAGAAAATCGGTATAATTTGTAGGGGTTCTGCCCTCATGATCTTATCACTTTCTATCAACTCCATGTCCCATTATTATCATATTGGTGATTAGGTTTCAACATACAAGTTTTGGAGGAAAACAGACATTCAGACCTGGATAGATCCTGAAACTTAGTAACCCTTGCTTAAACATGTCTACTGCAGAGGACAAATAAACCATAGGCCAACCTAGAGTACAGAGATGATGCAGAAAGTGCGGATAAGTAAGGTCTCTCATCTCTGAGGCATGAATATATTTATTTTTGAATTTTTCATTGGAAATTGAGTAAGAATCTGTGTTCCTTCTGATTTATATCTTTACAGTACAGCATCACTTTTTAAAAAATGATCTTAAATGGAGATTAGGAATACATCAAAATTTAGAATTTGTAAGGTCAGTCATAGAGAGACTGTTTGATCTCCCTTAAGTCCATGAATGCTAGCAACTGAGAACAATTAAAATGATCCTGAACAACTAGTTTAAATCAAGGAACATTCATTGCACATATACAGCATGTCAGTCAAGACTCATGGAGCCTGAATGATTTTCTAGGCTAACAAAGGTGCTAATGCCAAAATAATCCATTTGTCCTAACTCCTGGGAGTGGAATATTTTTATCTTATGTGGCTGCCACAAAATCATGTCATGTTGAAATAAAGTTTATAGTCCACTGACTATTACTTTTATCTAGTGCTATGCACTGACAACAGCATAAATCATTCAGTGTTTTAAAAGGTACAAATAATGAATTTAAATTAAAAGCAAGATTTCAAGGTTTGCAATGCTTACCATAGTATGATTAAAATAGATCTAACTTATCTGACATGATTTTCCTATTTGACCTTAATTTTAATTTGCTTTCTCTCAATTCTTTTAGAGTAATTTTACTCAATCTGGTGTTCCACAGAATACTTTTCAAGATATTTAGAACACAAAAGACTTCGTGGTCTTAGACATTTCCCATCTAATATTCTCCTTTTGATATGTTGGAAAGCATACAAAATGTGAGAAGGCGTGCAGTAAAACATAAGAGCAACAAGTCCTGTTTTACTTTAAGTCTCTATTTCTCAGAGTTGCATTGCTTCAGGACACTTTTTAAATATTAACCCCTATTAAAATCCCACTTGATCAATGTTCTGCAGCACATTCTATGGAGAACTCTATTTGGTTTTATAAAGTATTCATTTTAAGTTCCATTTCCCATGATTTTTGGAAATACAGAGAAACTTTTGTGAAGGATTGCTGCTTTGGCACACTCCTCCCTAATTGAATTATGAAAACAATGCTAACTAACCATTTTTTTCCCGCAAATTCTTCTCTCTCCATGATACTGATTGGTGGCCTGCCAACTTAACTGTGTTAACAATCTTCATTCCATCATTTCCACTTTAGAGATATATTGTAAGAAAATAATTATATATGGTTAAAATTTTAAATTTACCACTAATAAAAAAAGATAAAACAATTTTATTGTATCTAATAATGGGTGAATGAATAACTAAACTTTCATACAAAATGACACACACCTATGAAAATCAGATTTTTCTTTTTTTAATTTTTATTTTATTTATATGAAAGAGTTACAGAGAGAGAGGTAGAGCCAGAGAGAGAGAGGTCTTCCATTCCATTGGTTTACTTCCCAAATGACTGCAATGGCCAGAGCTGAGCTGACCTGAAGCCAGGAGATAGGAGCTTCTTCTGGGTCTCCCACGCAGGTGCAGGGACCCAAGGACTTAGGCCATCTTCTACTGCTTTCTCAGGCAATAGCAGAGAACTGGATCAGAAGAGGAGCAGCTGGGACTCGCACCCATATGGGATGCTGGCACTGCAAGCTAGGGCTTTAACCCACTGCGCCACAGCACCAGCTTTTAAAATCAGATTTTTCAAATAATACTCAGCGATCTGGAAAAGCCCACATAGCATGAAATGCCAGCATCACAGGTCATGGCTTAACCCACTGCACTACAACACTAGCCCGAATGTTTTCCTTTTAAGACAAAAAGTATTTTTTTTTTAATAAGTGGTTTTCCATGTTTGGCTTAAATTGGAAAAGTATTCTATTCTAACTAGGAAAACAGAAATCATTTTTAAGAGTTTTCAAGTTACTTGTATTCAATTCAGAGAAATTATTACGCAGGCAATGGAGTGGGTGAGAACTAAACAGGGATAGTCACAGCAAGAAGCCACTACTGTGGACTAGAAAGATGAAAGAGATGGGCAGGAGACAACTGGTGGAAGTTGGAACTATAATAAGCCTGTCAAGCAATGAAAATAAGGTAGGAGCTAGAGCTATAGAGGAAAAGCAATTTCTCAGGAGCTGCCTTAAGTAGAGCAGCAGGAAGAGAAATGCCTTGGCTTCTCTTCTACCCATTCAATCTCCTGCAAGTGCCTCCTTTCAAAAGTTAGCCAGACGACAGCTGATCTAGGATCATGCAAACCACAGATTTCAGAGCCCAGCCTCCCCCTATGACAGAGCTGAGCTGAAGAATATCTAGGAATGGAGCTAATTTACCCAAGTTTCCAAGCATAGCACTTACAGCTATTTTGATTGTATCAAAAGTTTAAAGCATTTTTTCAAAGGTTTTATGCAGCTTCCATTATTCAATCCCATGTTTCAGTGGTTCCACAATCCAAATCTCTTTATTTCTTAGAATTTCACAGAACCATCTGGTGGAGACAAATGAAGCTAGAAAAATATTTTTAAAATAGAAATTATCTAATGCTGTTACTCATATCATCATGGATTTTAAAGCACTTAATTTGAAAGATTCCATCAAAATGACTTTTGAAATTTTCACTTTTCCAAGTTTATAACCCACAGAAATCTCATCTTCCTGCTAATAATAATATAGACTACTGGTGTAGTAGTTTTTTAACCTGAAAATCATAATGAAAAGAAAATACATCATGTTGTATAAGTTATTTCAAGCTTGCATTGCTATAGGACTAACTAAAAGATTCCTTAAGATTCAGAGAATCAAGAAAACTCAAGGAGAGCTTAAATGCTTGAATCCTTATTTCTGCTATTGCAGATCATGTCGTCAGATACTCCAGGAAATGAATATGTTTTTGAAGTGGATGAAGTGTGTGATCAAATCCCTGAGTTGGGTGAGTATGACATAATAATGCTTGACAAGTTCTTGAAGAGTTTAAACAGCAAGTCAGGAAGAAAATGGTTTCTTGTAGCATAAGGAGTTAGAACTTGAAGTACCAAAATGGAAACATTTGAATGACTTTCTAGAAATATTTCCTAATGGAGTCATAAGTTAGGGCAGTGGAATTGGTTTTCTAGGGGGAAGTGGTTGAAGCAGAGGATTTTGAAGTAAATAAAAGAAAAGCTATCTGAGAACACGAAACATACCGAAGCAGCCATCAATTATCAGCTCTTCTCTTCAGATCCAGTATTATAAATGACAATGCCACATTTGCTTTTCAATGAGGTATATGTGCACATATTATCTCACTTAATGCTCAGGGAATAGCTACGTTCACAAAGTGAAAAGTGGCTTGTTCAAAGAGGTATAACTGGTAACATAGCTCTCCAACCCATGCTCTTCTTCCATCTTCTGTATCCTTTCTGCTATTGTACAGAGCTTTGGAATCAGGGAAATCACTCACTCCAAATAGAAGATATAGTTGAGAATTAAAGAATTCGTCCAATGAAGTTCACACCAGGTCTTTGAGTTGATGTAGATTTATAGGGAAAACATAATGCCTTTCCTTTGCAATCATCTATGGAGCTAGAACAGCCAGGATTCTTGGTTTTTGAAAACAGAATCCATGTCACGTAGTTGAAGTATAAAAAGGATTTATTCCAAGGTGGGAGGTGGCTTACAATCTTCACAGCAGATCCAAAGAAATAACCACTTCATTTCTAACATTTGTGGCACGTGGGGCTAGAGTGTAAGTAGCGATCCACATAATACATGTCTGAATACTTAAAGGTTAAACATATGCTTCAAGCTGTTAACTAGAATGTACACTATTCTCTTACCTTAGGAAGTTTACCTCTGAAATAACCTTGAAAGTTAAGACTGGCTTTAGAATTCTGCGAATTCTCTGGGATCTTCACAAAAGCATAAAGCTATGAAGAAAACATGACCACAGCCCCCAACTCAGGTTCCCAGCCATTCTCTGCCCCTATCTGGTTATATTTTGTGCTGCAAGGGCCTTATGTGAATGTGTGTGGATACTATAGCCCACATACCCAAGCTCTGTCTGTACACCTGCACCAAGCTAACCTGTGGTTACTCTCAGACCTGAAAGTGACTACCTTGGTGGTGTGGTACATTCTCAGGACTTCGACTTAGGAAAGTGGCCACAGAAATGCCCTCCCCTGCAAAAGAGCTGCAGGCCTTCTGAATGAGGGATATGAGTCCATTCTTCCCAGAACACAGTCTGGTGTTAGAGCCCCCTTTAAGGATGTCCCCCAGGGTCCCATGTACTTTTTCTGAATGAAAAGCATGTAGGCTTGATTCGACTCCTGTGATAGGATTATACTTCCTAATCCCTGAAAAGCTTTATTATTTGACTTGTTTTTCAAAAAAGATATGATCAGAAATGACCATTGTCACTTGCAGTGCTTTTAAGAGCCTGCATTTGCTTTGCTACTTCCTCTTTCCTTTTGTCACTGCAAACTGCAAGGACCAGATAACATCGACTGTTTCAGTAGATCCTGGAGTAGGGAGATCAGGCAACAGGGAGCAGAGGCCTGGCCTACTTATGATGGAGATGTAGTATGAAAAAGAAATACAGTTTTGTTGTTTTAAGCTCTGGTATATTGGGGATGTTGGACATAATAGCACTATCGTAAGATTCCTTTCCTTCAACCTTCACATTGACTATTATGTCTGGGTTGGGCAAAGCTAATTTCCTGAGGTGCTTTGCTTTTTTGGTACTATGCTAAAAATTTGGTCATGATACTCTCAAATGAATGTTGGTTTCTAGTTTTGTGTATTCATCTTTTGAATTCCTTCAATCTTTTCATTCTTACTTCAAGAATTCATGGTATCTAGACACCTTGACCATTTTTAAAGCAGAATTCTTACTTTGAGTTTGCTGTAGTTTGAATGAGCCTGATTTTTCCATTGTTAATATTTATGAAAAGAATAATGCAAAATAAAATTCACTTATGGCAATTTTAGCATCAACTTTTATATGTCCCACTCAATCTATTGTCTTTTCTTTTTTTAAGATTTATTTATTTATTTATTTGAAAGTCAGAGTTACACAGAGAGAAGGCAAGGCAGAGAGAGAGAGAGGTCTTCAATCTACTGGTTCACTCCCTTATTGGCCGCAATAGCCAGGACTGCACTGATCTGAAGCCAGGAGCCAGGGCCACCTGGGTGCAGGGGCCCAAGGACTTGGGCTATCTTTTACTGCTTTCCTAGGCCATAGCAGAGAGCTAAACTGGAAGTGGAGCATCCCCATGTGGGATGCCAGCACTAAAGGTGGAGGCTTTACCGGCTACGCCACACTACCAGCCCCTCTATTGTCTTTCTCTTCTAGGTTCAAGAGTTCAATATTATTGGATGGCAATAATTTGATTTCTTGAGAATCTGTCTCAAGAGATTCAAAGTTAAATGAAATCACAAAAAAACCTCAGACTGTTAGATTAGGAGGATATCTTCTTAACTGGTCTGCTGAAATCTGATTTAAATTTGGTAAGCATACATGTTAACATATATTACATGCAGCTGGCAGCAGGTAGCAGCATACATAACCCTGGTATCACAGATCTGGGGTTGGAGTAGAAGTGGGTTTTTTGCTTGTTTGTTGTTTTTGGGAGGAGATGGCAAATTTACCTATCTAATTTTGTTAAGCTTAGGCTAGTATTAACATAATGATTTTGTGCTTCCTGAGCATTACTCCCTGGCCAGAGAAGGGGCAGGTGGCTTGGAATTAAAATTGGAACATAACCGATGTACAGTAAAATGTCAACTATCTATCTGAATATTAAGGAAATGAGTTGTTCTGGTTACAAAGTTCATATGTATAAAAATAGTTTCATTTAAACTATTTTTGGTGAACATCTTTGAAAATGTATATATTCTTCTCTGCTTTATTAAATAGAACATTCTAATTTGATCTTGTCTTGATGACTCAATCATAAATTATTCTCACAGTCATTAATAGAGCCTATGAGTGCAGAGCTCTGTGTTTGAACCTGTGAGGAATCCAGTTTGGAGTTCTGGCACCAACTTTTTAGAATTTTTCTGTCCTCTTCACCAACTCTCAGGCTGCCAGCTGTCCCTCTTTGATGCTGCCAGTGTGTGTCTCTGTGATGACCTGCTGCCTCTGGGATTCCTTGAACTGGGAAACCAGACAATCACCTTGTTAAAGTTGTGCTTAAAATACAAGTAAATCGACTCCAAATGTGTGCCCCAGGAGCTGTTCTGTGAAAAAAGTGCATTAGCTTTATTTTACAACTTTTGCCTGATCAGTGGCCCATATTTTCTTTATGTCTGAGGCAAGTGAGATTGCTAGAGTGCTAAGTTTCATGCAGGTGAAGTGCTTCTTTTCATTAGGTCTATTTTGAACACAGGTGATAGAATATTGACTAGAGGTTGGATGTCATAGCTAGACTGAGCTAATGAAAAACCTAGTCATAACGCTTTGCATTTTTAGAGCCTTTTATACTGTTCATAATGTTCTTCCTACTGGCATCTGCATCTGTCATTTTGGTATAATGTTCACATTGGTTCGTTTTGGTAGATGTAATGACTATAAAATTATCTTAGTCTGCTAATAAGTAAGGATATCTTCACTCGGCCTTACAGAGAAGCAAAAATGATGAGCCCATTGATTGTTTTCTCCTTGACCTTTCTTTTTGTAGGCTGCATGATTTCATGAAAAAAAAAAGCTAAAATCAGTGCTTCTTGCTTTGTCTGCTAGTCTCCAAGATGAGTCATTGTTACAGGCTCTTGTCTTCTATCCAGTTCTCTGCATAGAGGTTAACATGGAATACAAGGGTAGAGAAGACAGGAATGTGAGGGAAGCTAAGAGGCCCGTAAATTCAATGCAAAAAAATTTTTAGACATAATTCCATCTGAGAAATATTAGAAATTTCTTCAAAGCTATGTCTTTCTTGTCGGTTACAAGGATTTTATATTCTATGAGCACCTGGATTGTTGAAATGGAGCAAGTGACCCCTGCTAACCTGTGCAACAAATGGACTTGTTTAAGTGAGAACTATTTGACCACACACAGAAAGCCATGCCCCCTTTCAATTCTTCCATGACAGATACAGAAGGTATGATTTATCACATAAGGCTAAGACCTTTTGCAAGGCTGGAATTACATTAAACATTCCAGATTTCCTCTCTGTTCCTTTTCCTCTGAGTTAAGACATACTCTGTGGTCCTACTGCAGGGATGCAGGGAGGGCAGCTCCTATCATGTGGCAGAGGGTTGTAGATAACCTGTCAGAGCTATTAAAACTGGGCATGTGGTTCCAAGAGACCACTTTGCTGGCATGAAAACAAGAGAGGCTGTGCAGGGCATGAAGGGAAACCACTGCTAAATGAAAGCCAGTCATTTTCCCCATATTATCATATTCCTGGTGGACCTGACCCCAGGAGTTGTCTTGTGGGTTATAGGCCAGAAGACATTTCTAATAGAAGACAGAAGTATAAATAGGCTAGTAGCAATTAGGTCTTTTATCATGAAGTAGGAAGATCAACAGTTCAGATTCTGTCCATCAGTTCATCCTTCTACCTATTCATCTATTTAACCATCCATCTGGTCTTGTTATTCCTCTTTGAAATTCTTTCTTGGTTTTGCCTTCAGAATGAAGTCCAGATACCTGAACGTGTTCATCCTCCCTTCATAGTTATGAGGCCTCTTCTACTTCTGTGATGATAGCTATTGTCCTTTACTGCTGTAGATACCATCACCCAGATATGCTTTTAGTAACTTTAAGAAATCATGCTTTTTCTTGCCTCTGAGGCTTCAAGCAAGTTGTTTGTTCACCTTCTTTTCCATTGCTTACTTTAATGATCTCTAATTGTTCATCACTTCCTACAAGTTGAGAGGCCTCACATTAAGGGAGTATTGTGTCATTGTGTGGAGCATCTATTACCAACTGGATATAGATCCCTTCCCTATATCTAGATGATTGGAGTTTTTTCCCTAAAGCTCAGGCTATGTTATCTCTGTCATTGTGACCACATGCTCACATTTTCTTTGTCTGTAATACTCATCACCATTTTATATCTTACTCATTTTAACCCCTCTATGATACTTCCTATTTGACTGGACTGCTACCTCTCTCCTGCACCATTAACATGCTCTACTGGACTATCCAGAGTATAACTGAAACTGCTTCCTCTTGCTCATCCTATTTTGTAATAAGTCATTTAATCTAAAATTCTCTTCTAATTGTCATCATGCCATTACCCAAACAACCACTTAGAACATTCCTGTCTTTGAGAAACCACAATGTCTTTGAAGAGATAATTCATGTCCTTAAATGATAATTAAAGACAGTTGAAAGAAATGACTTGAAACATTGGTAGAAGTTGCCTGCTTATAAAAAAATTAAAGAGTGAAGAGAAATAAAATAAGAGAAAGAGAACACTTACATTCAGTGAAATCTATACCGACACTCCAGGAGAGTCAGACTAACAAAAACAAACTGTCTCCATAGGGTGCTCGTCATAGGATTCTTAACTCTCCCTCAGTCCCTATTAGGTGTGAAGGAATCCTTCCAGTAATACCAGAAGAAGTAACCCGGGGTCCAGGTCCACCCCAAAACCTTCTGCAACTTGGTGACCATCCTATGGAGAACGTCCTTTTATACCATCCAAGGAATTATAATGGGAATTACCAAGTTTTTACTCAAATCCTATAGTCTGATCTGGGCAAAAACATAGTTTTGATATGGAAAAGAATAAAGATACCAAGCTGGAAAAGAACAATTCACTACTGTTTTCTTCTTTACATTCAATCAAAACTGGGGTCTATATTTCTTTCTCAGGAATTGAGTAAAAGAAACAATAATTACTGATACAATCCTATAACCACTTGTGTTTATTATTCTTTTCCCTGCTTGAAAATGTTCAATTAATTTCTCACATTCCATCTTGCTGATTTCCTTCTGAACACATGGAAGACTTGTCATCTTGTTAATAATGATCAAAGTCTTCTTGACCTCACTTTATAGTCTCTCTCAGTTTTCTTGGCTCTGTCATTGGTACTATTATTCTTTTACTCATTTGTTCTTTTGTTAATCCTTTTATTCATCATTTCACTCATCCATTCAGCCATGACAAAACTAAGTTGGTAATGGGAAGCTAAAAAGTATCCCAATAAAAGAAGCAAAATAGAGTTTTAATCACCTTTGATGTCTTATTTTTCACACTTCCCCATCCACAGTCCAACCTTAAGACTGCTCAATTTCTCCTTGATATATCTCATAGGCAAATCATTTTTTCTCCAAGCCCATTGAGATGCTCCTTTATGCAGGGGTTGGGAAGTTTCTTTCTGCCAAGGGCCATTTGGATATTTATAACATCATTTTGTGGGCCAGACAAAGTTGTCAACCTGTTATCAAAGTTATCAGTCTATAGCCTGCTATGGATTTATTGAATTAAAGTCCTGCCTGAGGTTGTCTTGACAAGGCTGTACCAAAAGATTTTGTGAGTCATATATACACAGCTCACAGGCCAGAGGCTCCCACTTCTGAAAAAGTAGGATTTTTTTTAAAGCATTATCTCATTACCAAATGTAATTAAATGAGACTTCGTTCTGAGTGATGAATGGTCTCCTTTGGCATCAGTCTGCAAAGAAGAGGCTGAACTGGGCTGTGATAGAATAATCTAATCTTTGACTAAGGCTGTTTTAAGTAATTTAGACATTGACTTGTTGAATTCTCATATTGGTGGTTGTATTTTTGCTATTATTTTTAACTTTTTGTAATTTTAGAGTTGTCCATCTGGATGAGATTTTATAGATACTATTAAAAAGGTGTCTCTGGGAGGACAATAAATTTCTATGTATTTCTATAAATTTGGGATGTTTCTCTACAGTCTCAATTCATTAGTCAGAATACCAGAATATTTTGCCAATCCAAATGAATTAAAATCATTGTGTATTTTCAATGAATATGATTTAATTCTGTTCTATGAATCTAAAAGCTACACATTTCCTACCCCTTGTAAGCACTTTGGCATAGCAGAAAAGTTCTACTAAGCCTTGCCTTAATTCCTTTATAGGGTTTTATAAACAGTCTTATAGCTACATTAATGATTTGATATTTGTTCCAAGCTATATTTTTTCCTAGATATTTTTGCTTCCCAGAAGAGCTAAAGATGAAAACCTGTTTTGTTACCTCCCAGAAAGATCATGAACCTTCTATATTTTCTGTATGTTCTCCTTGTAAAGTTGCTCGTGTTTTCTTTAAAACATCTTCTTACAGCAGTATATGAAATATGACCAATAAGAGCCAGTTGGCATTTTTAGCATTCTGCCTGGGAGTATCATTGTTTAAATTCACAAATTCATTAGCACATTTTCTGTCTTCTTAGTTATAAGAGGTAACAATTTTGTCAGTGGCTTCCACATTGTATAAAGTGGATCACTGTTTCTCTAGCCTCCTTTAACATTCCTGCCAGAGGCTCTGATCCAATGCCAAGATCACATATTCAAATTATGCAGAACCCCGGTATAATGCCAAAGTATTTATTGGTTTTCTAGTATGCATCATAAACCACTCCAAAACTTAATGGCTTAATATAAAAACTGTATTAATTTCTAACAAGTCTATGAATTTGATTTGTAAAAGATTTTGTAGACCAGGAGCAAGCTTTGTGGTGCAGCAGGTTAAGCTGCTCCTTGCAACATTGGTATTCCATATTCAAGCGCCAGTTCAAGTCCCAGCTACACAGCTTCTGACCCAGCTTCCTGCTAATGTGTCTGGGATGGCAGCAAAATATGGCCTAAGTAGCTGGACCCCTGCCATCCACATAGGAGACTGGGATGGACTTACTGGCCCTGGCCCAGACCTGGTTTTTGTGACCTACATTGGAGTAAACCAGGAGTTTGAAGATCTCTCTCTCTCTCTCTTGTCTTTCTTCACTCTCTGTTGCTTTGCCTTTCTGATAAATAAATAAATCTTTAAAAAAGAGGTGATTTTTTCAGGCATGAACTAAGCCCACTGCATCAGTGTTCATGCATATATAGTTGCCAGCCAGATCAGTTGATCCATGGCTGGTCCAGTGTATCCTTGATTGTATGATTTCAGCCTTCTCCATATGTTTTTTTTTTTTTTACATTGACTGATTTTTTGGAGAAAAATCTGCATGGAATATTATAAAACATTCTGAGGCTATATATAGGATCAGCATAAAAGGGTACTGTGTTAATGATTTTAGTCATGAGAGGGGAATAGAAGAAGTAGCACATAAGTAATATGCTCGTTATTTGTCTGTGAGGTCTTCAAGAGTAGAAATCAGATCTTATTTACTCACCTAGAATTACACCTGACACTTATTAGGTGTTCAATAAATATTTCACATGAGTAATTAAATAAATAAAGGAAAAGGGAGATGCAAATATAGCAATGCCAGATATCCTTTAATCTGTTTTAATGCTTTTCCCTATACAAAATTCATCCAGTTAAATTAGTTTGGTATATTTGCGTTTGCCCTTGTTATTTCAGCAGATGAATGTTCTTTTCACATCTAACAATCAAAATTTGCCTCAATTTATATGTTTGTTCAAATCCATCTTCTTTAATTAGCCGTGGTCTAAAGCAATATCAGTCTAGTACTTGGTATTCATTGTGTTTTTCCCAATACTAGAATGAATCATTTTGATCTTGGACATCCCAGCCATGTTAAAAGCTGTTTGATTGTACAGGCTATGCAGCATTTCTATAAATAGTCTTCACAGCACCTAGCCTAGTTTCTTTCAAATAGTATATTTTGTAAATGCATTTGATAAATAAATGAATATGTGAATGGATAATAATCCAAATCTATGCCACACAAGGGCAGAGTTTTTGTCTATCATGTTTATCCTTAGCTATTAGATTAGTGCTTGGTAAGTGGGAGATGCTCAATATATATTTATTGAATAAAAAATAAATGAAAGAATAAGTAAATCAATTGATGCATATGTTTTTAAAGCAAATTCAAATTCATTTTTTCTATTTGAAGAAATTCCACTCTAGAGAAGAATATTTTATGATTAGATTTATTTGTGATTCCTTAGAGCAGCCCAGGAACTCGATTTGATTATTTTCCTAGTTATTCTTGCTCAAAGAACCTTTCCCAC
Organism: Sylvilagus floridanus; assembly: GCA_949820135.1. Lineage (NCBI taxonomy): Eukaryota > Metazoa > Chordata > Mammalia > Lagomorpha > Leporidae > Sylvilagus > Sylvilagus floridanus. The sequence goes on from OX463224.1 coordinate 89,306,955, forward strand.
ACAGTGAGAAAGAGAAATGGTGCACTATGCTTGCCAGGAGGCTTGTCCTTGTAAGCAGAAAGGAAGAGTGCCTATGTTTTGGATGACGTGATCATGTAGATCACAACAGTACTTCCTTTGGCTACAAATAGCTCCTGTTCTGCTGAGATATATTCCTTCATGTGCCAGATTTTGCACTCCATCTATTGGTTGTCAAATTTTGTTGTCTGACTGAATCTTTCTTCCTACCTCCAAACATTCCAATTTTGTAGATCTGAAATTGATCCCAGGAAACTATTATATCAATTATCCCACTCCTGTGATTCTGATGCTGTAGACTTTTGTGTGTTCTATGCACTAATTGTGTGTATGTATGCACATGTGTGTTTGTGCAAAAAACAGAAGTGCCCTAAGGTGCTAAAAGTACCAAAATGGATGTCTCTGTATGATCCAGGGGAGACAGAAAAGAAGCTGTCCGCCCTAACTATAGCTCTCCAGGTCTTGGTTTATAGTACTGGCTGGTTGAGCATTTTCTCGTTTGCAATAATGTGTAACTGTTTTAGGATTTGCAGAGGGAACAACTGAAGTCCTAAAAGGACTAGCACATGCATGAAGGTTGAAAATTTTGTTAAAGTCACTTTTTTCCTGGAAAATCCCAGGAGGTGCCTGTGATGTGTTTTGTATTTCCGAGAATCCTTCCACTAACCTTGCTGCTAGCACAAGAATAATGAAAGCTCACTGTGCTGGGCATGTACCCTGGATGTGGACAGCAGAGATGAAGGGGTCACATGTGACAGATGTGCTCCATGAGATCTCGGGAAAACTCTGTTCCCCAAGCTACAGAGTCAGTGCAGTTTAGAATCATGGAACGTTGTCTTTTAGGCTATTATATTTTATCACGTGCCTAAGCTTGAACTTGATGGTGTGGTGTTTCATTTAGAGCTCTCTATTTGTCATCCCCCATTATCTCTGTGGGTGGGAACAATGGGAGGCAGAGAAGTAAAGGTGTTCAGTGAATACTCAATAATCCCACTAACATCACATAGCCTTGGGTCATTGGAGATGTGTTTTATAAGCACTGTTAAGTTTGATCTATTTTACTCCTACTGCAATTATCTGTTGGAATTTTATAGGAATGTGGGCACATGGAGAGGAGGGATTTAATCGTTAAGTACTTTCAGCCTAATTGGTTCTCAATTGGAGGAGATGCCTTGGCCTTGGAAACTTGCCATATGTTAGCAGAGCATGTCAGTTCATTGCCCACCTGTGGAGCTGACAGATACAAGAGAATGTTCTGACTTGGCATCATTTTTGGCACTTAGTTGGCAAGTCTGTCTTTGACGCTGCTCCAAGAGCTCTGTATTTGTCAGCTGTGCCTACATTGGGGAAACATGGAAGGTTCTGCCAAGTCTCCTAGTTACCTGGGCTAAGACTCTGATTGTTGAAATTGGCATGAGGTCATGAAGAGCAATAGCTTTGTTGTTATTCCCATTGGAAAGCTATGTGCAGAAAATTGAATGCTAAATAATCCAGTTTCTAACCTATTTTGTATTGTATCTTTTGGATTCCCAAACCAGTAAGCCAGTTATTTGTATTGCTAACTGCAGAACCCCATATGTCTAGAGGAAACGAAAGTCCAGAGAAAGAGAAATGATTGAATAAATGATTGTACATACATATGATATCTACAGAACAATCACTACAACTGTGATTTGAAATATTCTTTTCATAATATTAAAAACTGCTTACAATGAGTTAATTGACAATGATAATAGCTATAGCATTTAAATTTGGGGCCACAAATGAATTAATAAAATAAATTCCACAAACCTTAATGGTAGTTAAGTTCAAGGATTTTGGAATTAGACTAGCCTTTTATAAAACAGGTTAAGTAAATTAAAACATATTTAATTGCCACAAAATTTTTAGAAAGTTCTTAAACTTCATTAAAACTATTTTTTTAGTTCATGAAGTAACAATAATACTCATAATACTTACTCCAAAGTGTTGTTTTAACCATTTAACATATGTCTAAAGTACTAAATTCATTGCCTCATATATATCAAAAGCTCTATAATTATCATATCATGACAAATACATACTTAAGTTCAAAGACACATTTGCACAACTACAAACACACTCTTATATACCTTCTCAAATTTTTTCGTCTTGATTATCAGTCTTTCCTACTCCTCTAGTCCTCTGCCATCGATACTAAGCAATGGGGAGATAGAAGAATTACATAGTCCAGGACTGTAGCCACTACCCATTTTGGCCATTAAGCACTTTGAATATGGCTATAGCAAACTGAGATGAGCTGTAATGCAAAATCAACGATAGATTTTGAAAACTACAGAAAGCAGATTTTCTGGAGTACAGAAAGAATGTACAATATATCAATAATTTTTAGTATTTTTTCAATATTAAAATATATCTATTGTATTGTTAAATGTGTTATTAAATAAATAACCATTATTTTTGGCAATGGCAAACATAAGACCCCCTCTGACAATACTGAGTGGAGTATTCTTCTCGAAGTAATTCTGTTTGAACCGCTCTAACACGTCTCTTCTGAGGTACACTTTCAATTGTCCCTGCCTGACATTCCTGTTTGGTTCCCACTGTCAACTTAAACTCACTCTGTCCTAAGTCACATTTTCATTTTCTTCACAACTGTGTCCTATTCTGATTTTTCTGTTTCTTTTCTATTCTCACAGCCTCACCTCCGCTTGCTGAAGCTGCGTTATAAACTCTCACTTGAGGGTATCCTATTGCTTGATCCCCTTTCAATAATTTCTGCTCATTGAATAAAAACTCAACTTGGTAAATTATCATTTATTTTTAAAATTACATTATTTGTTTCAGATTCTTTCAATGGCACCCATTTTCCCATAGGATAAAACTCACACCATTTAGGTTGGCATTTGGGATCCTTTTAATCAACCCACATTTTCTCTCCATTTTCTTGTCCAGCTTTCTGAAGTGCTAATTACTCTCTAGCCTTCAAGCATAACATCTGGGGATGGTAGAGATGTGTTAAGGTGCCTTTTACACAGGAAAAAAGGAGGTTTTGCAGACTGATACTTGGAAGCAGAGATTTCACTTTTGGACATATGAAAGTTTATATGCCTTTTAGATCAATTAAGATTTTCTTCACAGCTAACTTCCCCGAGAAAGACAAGAGGCTCTTATTTTTTTAAGATTATATTTATTATATTTACATTGCATATTTATTTATTTGTTACAGACAGAGAGAGAGGGAGAGACAGAGAGGTAGGGTTTCCATCCATTGCTTTACTCCCCGAATGGCCCTAATGCCAGAGCTGGCCAGTCTGAAGCCAGGAGCCAGGGGTTACTTCTGGATCTCCCACAGGAGCAGGGGCCCAAACAGTTGGGCCATCTTCTACATTTTTCAGGCCATAGCAGAGAGCTGGATCAGAAGAGCAACAGCCAGGGCTAGAACTGGCACTTATATGGGATGCTGGTGTTACAGGCGGAGGCTTAGCCCACTATGCCACAGAGCATTCCCCAAGAAGTCTTATTTTAATAATGTCAATTAACAAAGAGGAAGAGGCATACATAAGTGAGATCAGAGTTAGGAGAGTTATTCCACAATCTCTCAATCTAGAAGCTTCTGATTATACTACAAACTGCACTGACTAGACAAAGGTGATGCTGTGGATCTACAGTTATTTGGGAATTTGCTCCAGACATTTTTTTTTCCAGGAAAAGGGGAAATTTTGATATTTACCTACTGAGTGCATATTTTCTGGAGGGTGATGAAAATAAAGATTTCTGAGGCCTTGCATTGTGAAGTTTTCTGTGACTTCCATCTAGCCTTTCTGGTCATTAGCTCATGGAATTATCTCAAGACCATGAAATTGACAAATGGTAACCATTTTTTATGACCATTTTGAAGAAAACGTGGATTCAGGTTTAGCTGGCTTATTCAAGAACACAAAGATAAATGTTGATTTTAGCTTCTATTGCTGATTTCAGTGTTCTTTCTGTTGTTCTGTGTCTGCATGCAAAATGCAAAAATCATTCATCTAGTGAACTGTTCAGCCTTGACCTGTGAAGTTGATGTTTTCTGGTTTATCTGTAAGAATTAGTGTTTTACATGAAGAGGTGAGTTTCCCCCAGGAAATCCATGGCAAAGTTTTCATTATGTACACTATTCAAATATTATTTACACTGGTTTTTGGTTGAGGGAAAAATAATATCCTGCTAATTCTTACCTTTACAATTCAAAGAAGTTTGACATATGCAGTAATCCAACCTTCATTTCTAAATGTTTATTTTTTATTATAAAAATAGTGAATGTTCATTATATTAATATTAGAAAATGTGAAAATAACATTTATTTTATATGAGTATAATCTACATACAGTGAATCACATGCAGTTCTTAAGTGTACCATGTACTGAGTTTTTAAAAGTGTACATGCTTGTATGACCCACACCTTATTCAAGTTATAGGAATTTCCATCACCTGACGTTCCTTTTCTCTATGTCTCCATCCTCCTTCCCTACATTCTCAGGTGAATGTCTAACTAGTGTCTGTAAAACAATGTACCTCAAATCTAAACTTTATTGTTCATGTCCTCTAACCTGCTCCTCAGGGTCTCCAGCTCAAAAAAATGACATCTCCCATAGTATTAGCCAAAAGGCTTCAGATCATTGTTGACTCTACTCTTCATTTCATAACTCGTGACAGCTACCATCAGGAAGTTCAGATGGTTCCACTTTAGAGTAGATAAGAGAATCTAACATATTCTTACTGCTCCCCATACTAACTCCTGAATCATAAGTGGTTGACTTGCCACCTTGTGATCTAGTCTCCACACAGCAAGTGGGCACAATCTTTTAAAATATTAAAGAGTTCTCCCAAGCTAGACTCACTTTATAATTTTACATTCTGCATTTTTCACCCAATTCCATAATATAGAATATCCCATGTCATTACAAATTATATAAACATAACTTCAATGACTGAGTTCTAAAGGGAATATACAATATTTTTCTTATCTGTCCTTGTATCATTGAACATTTAGTCCATACTTTTTTTTATTTGACAGGTAGAGTTATAGACAGAGAGAAAGGTTTTCCTTCCGTTGGTTCACCCCCCAAATGGCCGCTATGGCTGGCTGTGCCGAACCGAAGCCAGCAGCCAGGTGCTTCTTCCTGGTCTCCCATGTGGGTGCAGGGGCCCAAGCACTTGGACCATCCTCCACTGCCTTCCTAGGCCACAGCAGAGAGCTGGACTGGAAGAGGAGCAACCAGGACTAGAACCTGGCGCCCATATGGGATGCTAGTTCCGCAGGTGGGGGATTAACCAAATCAGCCATGGTGCCAGCCCCTAGATTATACTTTTGACTATTGTTAAAAACACTGTAAGGAACATCTTGCTTCACAATGTCATACATCTCTTCTAGTTACAATATTAGACAGATAACCTAGGAATTACAAGATCAAAGGATATAAACATTTTGAGGCTATAGCTAGGTGCACATCGTGAAGTCACTTTTCAAAAGGAATGAATCAATATATACTTTTATCAATAGTGCTAACAATAAGATTTTTTTCTAAATAAGTGGAATTTTATTAACAACTTTATAGGAGATGTAAGTAAAATATCAATGCAAAGGCCTTATTTTTATTGGAGTTTGACTACATAAATGTATTTTTAAAAATATTTATTTATATTTATTGACTTGAAAGGCAGAGTGACAGAGAGAGATGGAGAAACAGAGAGAGAGAGAGTGAGAGAGAGAGAAAGAGAGAGAGAGAGAGAAAGGGAACTTCCATACACTGGTTCATTTCCCAATGGTCGAAACAGCCAAGTCTGTGCCAAGCCAAAGCCAGGAGCCAGGATCTCCCGCCCATGGGTGGCAGGGCCCATCTTCTGCCACTTTTAGGGGTATTATCAGGAAGCTGGATCAGAAACAGAGCAGCTGGGGTTCTTACCAGTACTGTCATGGGATGCCAGCATAACAAGGAATGGCTTAACACACTGTACCATAATACCAGCTACTTAAATTGTACTATATAAATTAAAGTTCATTTGCTACTATTTTTTAAAAAGATTTATTTATTTACTTGAAAGGCAGAGTTACAGAGAGGCAGAGGTTCACTCCCCAAATGGCTGCAATGGCCAGAGCTGGGGCAATAATGAAGGCAGGAGCAAGGAGCTTCTTCTGAGTCTCCTACATGGGTGCAGAGCCTGAGGACTTGGACCATCTTCCACTACTTTCCTAGGAGCATTAGCAGGGAGCTGAATTGGAAGTGGAGCAGCCAGAACTTGAATTGGCACCCATACGGGATGCTAGCACTGCTGGTGGCTTTAGCCTCTACACCACAGCAGCTTCCACTTGCTACCGTTAATGCAGATAGTACTACTCAACTGTATGCCCATAGAATTGGGATGCCTTATAGTGAAGTCTGTAGGAATTCATATAATGAAGTTGTTTGATGAAATTCCGGAACACAGGAGAGATTGGGGCAAGATGGCGGAATAGGAAGGGAGCACACCGATAGTCTGGGGAGAGACAGTTTAATAAAAGTGGAGATACTGCAGGTTCAAGGAAGAGTAGGGGAAGAAACAGCAGAGGAAACCCTTCCGGAACTGGTGATTCACAGTGGACCTGCGTGGAGAGCGTGGGAGCCCGCAGTGTGGGACACCAGCAGCAGATTCAACACACCAGCGCTGGAACACGAGGTGAGCCGAGCCTCAATAGCCCGAGATACCAGAAGAGAAGCAGAAAGAGGAGACTAGAGCGAACAAGGCTTGAAACCCTGTGGGGAAAGTTCACCAGGCTAACTAGAAGAGAGAGAGAGAGAGAGGGAAAAAAAAAAGTGACCCATACGGACACGAGTTTCTCTCTCTCCGCTCACCTCTCAAAGGCGAGCAAGACAAAGAGCAGGCGCCATTTTGGAATACGTCATAAGCAGGGGGACCTCGGGTCGGCACCGGCCCCAAGCCTAGCAGAAAAACCTGACTCTGGGTGGGAGGGGTGAAATAACAGGAGATTAGAACCTAATGAATGTGTGGTGCTAATGAACTGAGACTGTGAAAAAAGAGATGGTGGGGGAGAGAACTCATGGAAATCACGAATTCATGTGAGTACTCTCCAGAGACGCTAGAGTTCAGTAGCCTTGGCAGCCCAGTGGGAGACTACAGGAGAATCTGAGCCCACACTAAGGGCTGCAAAGATTCCCTCTCTGGTGCTTGGGAAAGAGCTTCCGATCTCTGGCTCCTGTGGGTATATCATTCACCTGCTAACCACCCCCAATTCCATTCAGCTGTGTGGAATTACTTCCCTTTTGAATCAAAAAAAAAAAAAAAGTAACAGAGAGAGATTTACCACGCCTAACCTGGGAGTGTCTCCTTTGACACACCCTCAACCCTGAGGAACCAAACAGAGCTCTCAGGCCACACCCATCTCAAGCCTCTAAGGCTCCATCAAAAGCAGACAGTCCACTTAATCTAGAGTCATAGTATAACAAGAAAAAAAAACACAGTGAAGAAACGAATATGCCAAACAACAAACGCAAAAACCGAGGTAATAAGAACAAGGAAGACACTATGACACCCCCAAATGAAAAAGACACCCCAATTCAAGATTACGAAGATGATGAGATAGAAGAAATGCAAGAAGCAGATCTCAAAAAATTGATAAGCACACTAAGAAGTACTCAAAAACAAATTCTTGAACTACAGATATCCTTAATGGACATGGCAGAAAATCTCTCTCGTGAAAATGAAATATTAAGGAGAAATCAAGCTGAAATGAAACAACTAGTAGAACATGAAACTGTGATAGTGACGAGAAATCATAATGAAGTGAAGAATTCAATAGATCAAATGAAAAACACATTAGAGAGCCTTACAAACAGAATGGGTGAGGCAGAAGAGAGAATATCGGACTTAGAAGACAGAGCACAGGAAACTATACAGTCAAACCAAAGAAAAGAAGAGGAAATTAGAAATCTAAAAAATATTGTTGGGAATCTACAGGATACTATTAAAAAACCCAACATTTGAGTTCTAGGAGTTCCTGAAGGCATGGAGAGGGAGAAAGGATTAGAAGGCCTTTTTAGTGAGATAATAGCAGAAAATTTCCCAGTTTTGGAGAAGGACACAGACATCCTAGTACAGGAAGCTCATAGAACCCCTAGGAAACATGACCAAAAGAGATCCTCATCACGACACATTGTAATTAAACTCACCACAGTGAAACAGAAAGAAAAGATCCTAAAATGTGCAAGAGAGAAATGTCAGATTACTCTCAGAGGATCTCCAATTAGACTCACAGCAGACTTCTGAAGAGAAACCCTACAAGCTAGAAGGGAATGGAGAAACATAGCCCAGGTACTTAGAGAGAAAAACAGCCAGCCCAGAATATTATATCCTGCCAAGCTCTCATTTGTGAATGAAGGTAAAATAAAGACCTTTCATTGCAAACAGAAATTGAAAGAATTTGTTGCCACTCGTCCAGCCCTGCAAAAGATGCTTAAGGATGTGTTACACACAGAAACACAGAAACACGGCCATCCACATGAAAGAAGGTAAGCGAAGGGAACCTCACAGCAAAAGATCACAGGGAATTCAAAGCATACATTTGGATAAAGAAATTATGGGACATGTACTCTATAGAATACTATATAGCAGTCAAAAACAATGAAATCCGGTCATTTGCAACAAGATGGAGGAATCTGGAAAACATCATTCTGAGTGAATTAAGACAGTCCCAAAGGGACAAATATCATATGTTCTCCCTGATCGGTGACAACTAATTGAGCACCAAAGGGAAAACCTATTGAAGTGAAATGGACACTATGAGAAACAGTAATTTGATCAGCTCTTGTGCTGACTGTTGTTGTACAATGTAATACTTTATCCATTTTAGTATTTTTTTTTATTCTAGTACTATAGGTTGAACTTTGTAATTAACAAACAATTATTCTTAGGTGTTTAAATTTTAACTGAAAAGTGATCCCTGTGAAATATAAGAGTGGGAATAAGAGAGGGAGGAGAGGTACAATTTGGGACATGCTCAATCAGTCGTGCCCCAAATGATGGAGTTAGAAATGTGCCAGGGAATTCCAATACAATCCCATCAAGGTGGCATGTACCAAGACCATCTCACTAGTCCTAGTGATCAATTTCAGTTCACAATTGATCACACTGATAGGTCTAAGAGTCAAAGGAATCACACAAACAAGACTAGTGTCTGCTAATACTAACTGATAGAATCAAAAAGGGAGAGAAAGATCCAACATGGGAAGCGAGATACACAGCAGACTCATAGAATGGCAGATGTCCTAAACAGCACTCTGGCCTCAGAATCAGCCCTTAAGGCATTCAGATCTGGCTCAAGAGTCCATGAGAATATTCTAGGCATGGAAAGCCAAGACACTCTGGAAAAAAAAGAAGACCTAAATGAAAGATCTCTGTGAGTGAGATCCCAGTGGAACGAATGGGGCCATCAAAGAAGGAGGTACCTTTCTCTGAAGGGAGGAGAGAACCTCCACTTTGACTATGACCCTGTCAGAATAAGATTGAATTCGGCGAACCCTAAAGGCTTCCATAGCCTCGGCAACTCATGACTAGAGCCTAGGGAGATTACTGAGGCCATAAACAAGAGTGTCAAATTGTTAAATCAACTTCAGGAGTCACTGTGTACCTACGTCTCATGTGGGATCTGTCCTTAATGTGTTGTCCAATGTGAAGTAATGCTATAACTAGCACTGAAACAGTATTTTACACTTTATGTTTCTGTGTGGGTACAAACTGATGAAATCTTTACTTAGTATATACTGAATCAATCTTCTGTATATAGATAATTAAAAATGAAAAAAAAATCTTGGTGTTAAATTGGAAATTGCATAGAAAATTAATCAATTTTAAAAAAATATATCATGTAGCATCTCTGTCCTTAATGTGCTATACATTGTGAATTAATACTATAACTAGTACTCCATCAATATTTTTCACTTTGTGTTGCTATGTGAGGGCAAACTGTTGAAATCTTTACGTAATATGTACTAAACTGATCTTCTGTATATAAAGAGAATTGAAAATGAATCTTGATATGAAGCAAGGGGAGAGGGAGTGGGAAAGGGGAGGGTTGCGTGTGGGGGGGAAGTTATGGGGGGGAAGCCATTGTAATCTATAAGCTGTATTTTGGAAATTTATATTCTTTAAATAAAAGCGTTATTAAAAAAAAAAAAAAGAAATTCCGGAACACAAAGCCATGGGTTTGATTAATGGCATAATCACTTAGTAGCAATAGATTTGAGCAAGTCACTTAGCATACCTGAGCCTCAATATTCTCATTTATGAAATAGGGATCATGAAAGCTGCCTTGCCTAAATGTTGTAAAGATTAAATGAGATCATGTACACAAATCAGTTAGCACTAGGATGTTACTCATAAATGTTTATTCCTATTCTCCCTTATGAAGTCATCTCCTTTCCTAGATTGTGATTCCTACTCTAGCACGCAGGGAAATAAATTATAAGCAAGTCATTTTGCCTGTAGCTTGATGAGCTACTGTGAATAAAGGGGGATTTTTTTTTTAATTTTACTTTGCTCAGGGCAAAGTAGACAGTTTCCATGTCAGGATGTGAGCAGCACCAGGTGGGGGTTTCCATATGTGGACTGGGACCAAGGAACTTTCTAGGATGCTGATCCCGAAGGCCCAGGGATTGGGATGTGAAGGGGAAAATGGGAAACAAGCAAAAGGGCAGTAGGCCTAAAGGTCAGGACGAAGTGCAGTGTACATGCCTGAGCCTGGCCACCATGGATGCTGCTGCCAGTGTTGAAGAATATATGAGAAAGCAGAAGTCTTGGGAGTGATTTCCTTAAGTCATAGAACCAACCTTAGAGCCCACATTTTGAAAAATTTACTTCAAAATTACTTCTTATTTATGAAAAGTTATAAAAATAATACAAAGAACTTCTGTAGGCTCTTTCAGACCCACCAATTTTGAATGTTTTATCTTATTTGCCTTGTCACCTAGGTACATATGTATTTTTACTCCAAAACATTTTAGTGTCTATTTCCCAAAGACAAGGACTTTCTCATATATAACCATAGAATAAATATCAAATTCAGGAAATTGAACATTGATGTAATACTTCAATTTAAACTCCATATTCCACTTTCATTAATTGTCCCAATAATGTCTTTTATGATATTTATTTTCTGTCATATAATTTAGTTTGGGGTCCTAAATTACAATTAGTTTTTTAATAGAAAAATTTTATTTAATAAATATAAATATCCAAAGTACAACTTTTAGATTATAGTGGTTCTTCCCCTCATAACCACCATCCTACCCACAAACCATTCCATTTCTTACTCCCTCTCTCATCCCATTCTTCACTAAGATTCATTTTTAATGAACCTTTATATATCTTTATATACAGAAAATCAACACTATACTGAGTAAAGATTTTAACAGTTTGCACCCACACATACACACGAAGTATAAAGTACTGTTTGAAGATTAGTTTCGGGCTGGCACCGCAGCTCACTAGGCTAATCCTCCACCTGTGGCGTCGGCCCTCCGGGTTCTAGTCCTGGTTGGGGTGCCGGTTGGGTCCTGGTGGCTCCTCTTCCAGTCCAGCTCTCTGCTCTGGCCCGGGAAGGCAGTGGAGGATGGCCCAAGTGCTTGGGCCCTGCACCCGCATGGGAGACCAGGAAGAAGCACCTGGCTGCTGGCTTTGGATAGGCGCAGCGCGCCAGCCATAGTGGCCATTTGGGGGGTGAACCAACGGAAGGCAGACCTTCTCTCTGTCTCTCTTTCTCACTGTCTAACTCTGCCTTTCAAAAAAATTAGTTTTACCGTTAATTCGCATAGTACATACAACACATTAAGGACAGAGGTCCTACATGGGGAGTAGGAGCACAGTGACTCCTATTGTTGATTTAACAATTGACACTCTTATTTTATGACGTCAGTAATCACTTGAGGCTCTTGTCATGAGCTGCCAAGGCTATAGCAGCCTCTTGAGTTCACAAACTCTGAGCTTATTTAGATAAAGCCATAATCAAAGTGGAAGTTCTCTCCTCCCTTCAGAGAAAGTTACCTCCTTCTTTGATGGCCCCTTCTTTCCACCGGGATCTCACTCACTACAATGAATTTTTATACCCCTTTAGTCTCCTTCATTCTGAAATACTTTAGTTTGTTTTCCTTGACACAGACATTTTTGAAAAGTACAAGGCAGCTAATTTACAATTCCTCAGTTTGGGTCTGCTTTGCTCTTAGGCTTCCCAAGCAAATATGAGTAGGGTTCATGTTCAAAGATTCCCTCTGAGGCATGATGTTGGGTGCATTTGTAGTCTATGGAGACAGCCAAGCAGTCAATGAACACTGATGAGAGCAAAGGGTGGATGGGGCTCCTGTGCCTGAGCCTATTTGTAAGCCCTGGTCAATAGACTGGAAGGGACCTTCATGGGCCACCAAATCCATCTTCTTGACCTTTGGCAGATGCACATTTCCACTCTCCCAGACATTCCAGCCTATTTTTAACATCCTCCAGGGAAAGTGTTTCTCTGGATAGCTTCTACATTGGTGCTTTGCCCTCACTATGTGGTCTCCCCTGAAGCTTAACTAATGTCCCATCCCATTTCCAAGAAGGACTCACAAGTGAGTCATAAACCCTTCATTCTGTTCAAAAGATTGTGCTTTTTGCTCCTTGGATTTCTGTTCTTTAACCTAACCTGAAAAGAGCCTACCATGTACAAATGTAAAGTATTATTATGATAGGAATAATAGTAACCAGTATTATAATGTCATATCATAGTCCCGATCACCAAGAGGACACTTTAGGAAATCTACTCTATGCACCTATTTTTTTTTCATTTTTATTATAAAGTAATAAAAGTTTATTGTAAAATACAAATCCAAACATTACAAAAGAGTTAAAATAGCAAAATTCTTCTTTCTTCTTCCTCCGTCTCTCCAAGCACATTCCTTAAATATAGCCATTTTTAAAATAGTGATCTCTTCTTCTTTATATAAAGATAATTGCAAATGATTAAAAAATCTTGGCCGGTGCCGTGGCTCAACAGGCTAATCCTCCGCCTTGCGGCGCCGGCACACCGGGTTCTAGTCCCGGTCGGGGCGCCGGATTCTGTCCCGGTTGCCCCTCTTCCAGGCCAGCCCTCTGCTGTGGCCCAGGAGTGCAGTGGAGGATGGCCCAAGTGCTTGGGCCCTGCATCCCATGGGAGACCAGGAGAAGCACCTAGCACCTGGCTCCTGCCATCGGATGAGCGCGGTGCGCCGGCCGCAGCGCGCTGTCCGCGGCAGCCATTGGAGGGTGAACCAACGGCAAAGGGAGACCTTTCTCTCTGTCTCTCTCTCTCTCACTGTCCACTCTGCCTGTCAAAAATTAAAAAAAAAAAAAATCTTGGTGTTAAACTGGAAATTGCATAGACAATTAATCAATTTAAAAAAAAAATCATGTAGGATCTCTGTCCTTAATGTGCTGTACATTGTGAATTAATACTATAACTAGCACTCCAACAGTATTATCATTTTGTGTCTCTATGCGAGGGCAAACCGTTGAAATCTTTACGTAATATGTACTAAATTGATCTTCTGTGTATAAAGAGAATTGAAAATGAATCTTGATGTGGGCGGAGGGCGGGAGGGAGCGGGAGAGGGGAGGGTAGGGGGAGGGAGGGAGGTTGTGGGGAGGGGAGCCATTGTGATCCATAAGCTGTTCTTTGGAAATTTATATTCTTTAAATAAAAGCTTTATATAAAAAATAAATAAAAAAAATAAAATAGTGATCTCTGGAATTCTAGTTATTTTCTTTTTTTTAAAATTTATATTAATAGAGAACATATTTCATGTATTTCATAAGTACAGTTCTAAGATGATAACAATACTTCCCTTCCTCCCACTTTCCCTCCCTCAATCCACCTCCTCCCTTCATTTCTTTTCTTTTCTTTAATTTTTGCAAAAATACAATTTAAGTCCACTTTATAATCACAGGGTTATTGCACAACTAAACCTAATATTTAACAAGTTAAAAGTAGAAAGACCACAGTTACACAGGAACATAAATAACAATCAAATCACATGATATCTGTTTCATTCCCATACTTTCTATACTTTATATTAACTACTACATATCAGAGAAAAAATATGGTATTTGTCTTTTGGGACTGGCTTATTTCTGTACAAATATAAGTATACTTGCATGCATATAGATACATACACATAGAAACATATGCAAACACATGCACTCCACACTGATTTTTTAATAAAAATTAAAATTGGATCATGTATATATCAATTTGGTGATATTTTCTGAATGTAAAAATAATATATATTCTTTGTGAAAAATACAAAAAGAGCACAAAGGATAAAATTATAAACATTACTCCAAATTCATCCACTTCTTTTGTTTTAAGATTTTAATTTATTTATTTGAAAGCCAGAATTACAGAGAGGCAGAAGCAGAGGCGCAGAGAGAGAGAGAGAGAGGTCTTATCTATGTTGATTCACTCCCCAGATGTCCAAAACGTCCAGAGCTGCGCCGATACAAAGTCAGGAGCCAGGAGCTTCTTCCAGGTCTCCCATGCAGGTGCAGGAGCCCAAGGACTTGGGCCATCTTCTACTGCTTTCCCAGGCCATAACAGATAGCCGGATCTGAAGTGGAGCAGCTAGGACTCAAACCGGCACCCATATGGGATGCCTTCCGGCACTGCAGCTGGCTGCTTTACCTGCTATGCCACAGCACCAGTCCCAACATTTTTAGTGTTTAGATATTTTCTTACACTTTTCTCCATGAATGTGGGTTTCTATACATTCATCTTTAAATGTTGTTTTCCTCCTTTCTTAATTTTGAGCATCTTTTATCTGTTTAATGCTTCTCTTCTTATCTTAAAAATATTTATTTTTATATAAAAGGAAGAAAGAGACAGAAACAAAGATACAGAGTTTTCCTATCTGCTGGTTCATTGCAATAGCTGGAGTTGGACCAGTTCCAAGATAGAAGCCTGGAGCCAGCAGCTTCAACTCAAGAGTCTGGAATTCAATCCAGTTCTCCCATGTGGGTGACTGGGACCAAAGTACTTCATGCCATCACATAAAGCCTCCCAGGATGCACATTACTAGAAAGCTGGAATAGAGAGCAGAACCAGGACTTTGACCCACACACTCTGATATGGGATGTGCACATCCCAAGTGATGACTTAACTGCTATGCCAAACACCTGCCACCAATGTTTCTCTTCTTAACTTGGAGTCCAGCCAAATGTAATATTTTTTTGTGGGGTTTGGTTATAAAGAAGATGATAGTCATGGAAAGGACATCACTCTGGTAAAGAGTCAGGAGACCAGGGCATGCAGACATATTTCCAGGAAGCAACAGATCTCTGCGAAGGGAGTACAGCACTTGTTACCCACAAACCACTGGATGAACAAGGTCTCTGAAAGCGGTACAATCAGATTTTCCAGGTGCAATTATTCACTATTAATGTGTCACTATTGGCAGAACTTGTAATAAAACATTGAATAACAAAAGCGTGGATACACATAGAGTTTTTTCTTTTTTTTCTTTCTTTTTTTGCAGCTTAATGGAGTTTTCTTTTTCTTTCTTTGTTTCCCTTTTTTTCTTTAAAGCCATAAAATCCAAAAAAAATGCTGTCTCATAAGCTTGTGGTCTACTTGAATTTTGAGATTTTTTTCTTGTCTTGTTTTATGTTGTGAATCTTCTATTGCAAAATTTACCACAAATAATTTTCAAAAAGTTCTTAATGTGTTCAAAACTTTAGAGATTTATTTACTGTGTATTTTATTATTACTAAAAATAATCTAGAGTTAGACTATCTCCAGAGGGAGGTGACTATGGAATGTCTTGCTGTAGAGGGTAAGATGTATCTGCATAGTCCCTGCGTTTTCTTCTTACTTACGCATTCTCATCTCTTCAAGCTGATCGCCATGCCCAGTTTCGGAGTCAATCTAGAGAAAGAGCAGGCAAATAGTGATATTGTTCACCACGCACTTATTTGAGTGTAGTAAACCTTGGAATTGCATCACATATCACAGCTTAGATCATAGCCTCCCCTTCTCTGTCCCAGCTACACTTTCTGCTCGTTAGGCTTGGGATCTGTATGTTCAAGTGATAGCAGGACTGCAGTATCCTTGCACTCTTTTCTCATTTTCTTCACACTATAGGGGTTCCTGCGTGGGTCCTCTCTTAAATTTGCCTGGTTGCTCTGCTTAACATTACAGAGTCCCTCATTATAGTCTACATCTTGGGCAAAGCCCTAAGACTTATGCAGTATTTCTTAACTTCTTTACTCCATTTTCCTGCACCATTGGAAGGGTTCCTGCAGCAAAAGCAGATCTCTAGTAACTACACCAGCAATGAACTAGCCTCAAGAATTCCTTTCAGCCATCCAATCTTGAGTTTTATTTGTTAAAATAAAAAAAAAATCAATTACTCACTATGTGCCAGATTTTGTTCTAAGTGTCTAAGATATATTAATGAACAAAAAGAACCAATCCTTTGCTTCCCAGGGGTCTTGTGTTCTTACGGTTGCTTCAGAAGTAAGAGACTGCCATGATGAGTCTTGGGTCCACTGTGCCCCACCAGACAGCAAGCAGCTCTCTTAGTTCTCTGCCCCCCCCCCTTTTAAAAAGATTTATTTTTATTTGTTTGAAAGACAGAGTTACTGAGAGGTAGAGATGGAGAGAGAGAAAGAGGTCTTCCACTTGCTGGTTCACTCCCCAAAGGGACTGTAACAGCCAGCATTGAGCTGATCTGAAGCCAGGAGCCAAGAGCTTCTGGGTCTTCCACATGGGTTCAGGGGCCCAAGGACTTGGGCCACCTTCCACTGCTTTCCTCAGCCATTAGCAGGGTGCTGGATCAGAAGCAGGTGCCCATATGGGATGCCAGCACTGTAGTCTGGAGCTTTAACCCACTCCACCACAGCGCCAGCCCCTGATTCTCTGTTCTTATATTTTAAGACTTGCCATGTTTGTGTCTAAATCTACCTAAATTATGCCAGATTTTATTATTCATAAAATGTTTATTCCCTAATACATGGAGCCCTTATACTGAAAGGTTCTGTGTGCCAAAATGATACAAGTGTTCATTTGCACGTGACAAAATCAGTTTGTCTTTTTGATCAGTTAATAGTTAACAAAAGCCCTGGATAATAAATAATGTAATATATGTAATATAAATAAATATGTAATATAAATGCTTGTGACAGGTAGAGATTGTGATCATGAAACAATGAGGAAATAATACCTATGCCTGTGTACATAATTTACATTTGTGAAGGTGGCTTCTAGAAACTAGTGTTGAGAATAAACTTCAGTTCTCATTGGGATTGTCCGAGATGTCCTATGCTTGTTTGTGCTATTTGTATTTCCTTTCTTCTGTGTGGTTTCTGGGATCATTGTGCTATTTTAGCTCTTACTTAGCTATGCTCCCTGTTGAGATGCTAAAATATCCTGAAAGTGGCAGTGCTGATTTTTTGCATGCCCAGGAGGTGGATGGTGCAGGGTTGATTTGTAATGACACTTTACTGTAGAGTAAATTTCTAGCTATAATGATATTTTGGACTGCTTGATCCCACTAGATTTGGAGAAGTTTGAATTACCTTAAATAACTAGAACACAGACACTCCTGTGTTACCCCTGAGACGTGCTCACTGAAGCATGGAAATTAATTCAGCTATATATCCAAGCTTCATTGAATTTTAATCTAAGGGTTTATAGAATTATTGACTGATATTTGGGAAATGAAAGTCATTCCATGAGGAAAGCTTGTTGAGGGTGGCAACTCCAGGTTACCATTTTAGTTAAGGAAACTATACTAGATAAACAGTGACTGCTTATCTTTTGACAATCTTCCCATCTAAACATGGGATATATTTCTCTACTTCTTGAATCACAATGTACTTTGACTACTAAAATGTAGTAGAAATGATGCTATTTCAGTTCTGCACAAGGTTCTTCAATTACCTGAAGTTTTTGCTTCCTCTTCTTAGGTGTGTGGGCTGCTGGGTAAGAAGATGACTATCCTGCTGGTGAGACAATGTAGAGAGGCTCCGACGTGGCACAGAAAGGGAGAGGAGACCAGTGGAGAGTAGCCTTCCAGGATTCCCACCAAGGCACAGGCAAGTGAATGAAAAAGGGATTGTGGCAATTGATCTTCCAGTCCCATTTACACCAGCTGATGCCACGTGGTTTAGAGATAAATCACTCAACTGAGACTTTATAGCTTATACAACTGAGAGTGAAATATAATGCTTATTTTAAGCCACTAAGTCACCACGTTTTGGGCAGTAATAGACAAAGGAAATGATGTTTTGTTTGAATCCATGGCTCACTTTTTAGAAATGAGGTTTTATTTACTCATCCATCTACCTATCCATCAAATATTTACCAAGAGTTTGTTATATTTTTGATGACATTGTGTTAAGCTCACAGAAAGGTCTAGTAGAGTTTTAGCTATGCCCTGTATTAGCTTAAAATTATTGAGTGTTTTCTTCAGGAAATGATTCTCCTTTCCCACATTTTTCTTCTTTCATTTCAAGCATATCAAGTGCCTACTGTATTCCAGCCAATGTATATAGTGTTGCAGTGGTTACTAAAGACACAGTGGTTATTAAAACAATGTGGTCTGTATCCTTATAATGCTTATTTACAATGAGAAAATACAAAATGACTTTTTTCTACTAATCTGTAATATGGACCTCAAAGGATTTTTCTGAAGATAAACTATGTAGTCAATATGAAATCTTTTTCTAAGTATTCTTCATAATAGCAAAAGCTTACTGAGCCTTAATCATAGTAACAGTAGCAAAAGAGCTCAGAGAAAAAGCAGGTATTTAACTCTGAAAGTGAAAATATGTATATATTATAAGTGACTGCCTATACTAAGAGTTAGTCATCTGATTTTTATGGGCCCCTTTTTGAGTTTTAGTGGATCTAAAAAGTTCCAAAATTATATGCAACAAGTTGTGCATTACTTTTGGGCTTTTCTTTTTCTTTCTTTCTTTTAGAAAGGTTTATTTAATTTATTTGAAAGGCAAAGTTACAGAGGCAGAGAGAGAGAGAGAGGTCTTCCATCTGTGGGTTTACTCCCCAAATGGCCACAATGGCCAAGACTGGGCCAAGCCAAAGCCAAGAGCCAAGAGTTTCTTCAGGCCTCCCATGTGGGTAAAGGAGCCCAAGAACTTGGGCTATCCTCCACTGCTTTCCCAGGAACATCAGTAAGGAGCTGGATCACAAGTGGAGCAGCTGGGATGCAAACTGGCACCCATATGGGATGCTGGTGCTCCAAGGTGGCTGTTAAACCTGCTGTGCTACAATACCAGCTCTTTGGGCTTTTCAAAAGAGTTAGAGATCCTGAAAATTAAAGAAACATTGATTCATAGAATAAAGGCAATTGCTATATATAAAATACCCGCTAAGAAGAAACTGCACTATTTGTTCTTTTTACACATTATAATATAATCTATACAGTCTTTGTGAAGCATCCCATCCTCATTTTAGAAATTAGAGACCAATGCTCAAAGAAATTATAATGACTTGTACAAGTTTAATACATAACGGGGTGGGAATTCTATTCCAGCTACAACTAACCCCAAAGGTCTTTCCTCTACAACATGTGTATCAGTCAGTGTTCTTAGTTTCCTCATAGAGCAAACAATTATGTTGCCTTAAGCAGAAAGGAAATACACTGAGTACATACTGGAGTTCCAAAAAACATCTGGGAAGAAAGGAGAGCCAAAATCATGTCTGGGGCTATAGTAGGATCTGATAAATGGATACTTTAGCTTACATTGCCATCATTTGAAGGTTAAGAGGAGGGAAATTGTTTTTAAAACACATATGAATGTATATCTCAGTGTATATATTTGGAACAGTAAATAAGAACATATGGCTAAATTAGAACACTTGTGCATTTGTAGCTAAGAAGCCTTAATTGATGTTTCTGATGATTTTCCTCTACTAATCATTCTATTTTCTTTACATTATCCAAAAAATAAGTTTATTATTGTGAACTGAATCAAGATCCCTTCATTTTTGTGGAATTGATTCTCTTGATGATTATGGATTATGTCTTATTGGTTATGACAGTCTTCCAGTGAATGATATTACTTTTTATTATAGTGAAAGGGATTGCCCAGGAAGAATCCTTGGGTTTGTTTTGTTTTCCAAACCCCAATCTGTCCCATCCTGTGGATTAAATAGTTAGAATAAAGATCACAGCCAACCCTGTAGTCTGTGAATTTATTAGTTGTTAGTCAATATAATGAAAAGTCTAAACTAACCATTTATCAGTTTTAGCTTTCATTTGAGAGGGACTATTTTGGAGGACTCAGGTGCAAGTAATTAATCTTTGAATATGTAAGCTTTAGGAAACTAGTGAAGTCAAAAGGAAAGAAAGCAAACATTTTCTGGGTGAGACATTTGGTCTAATATGAATAGGTATCTCCTCTACTTCCATAGGTACTCCTGTTCGAGTACCTATGTTTTTAGCTTATATTTGTTTACTGGTCCAATAGCATTTACTTTCTTCTTTATTGTAGCACCCCAATCTCATAAGATATTTTCTCTCAGCTGATACTTTATGAGGCTTGCAATTGTCCATTTGCTGATTCTGTAAGACCAATTGCTTTTGGGCAGTACAGTATGTAACAAGAGTGGTGAAACTTGGGGGCAACTGTCTTACTTCATATGCATAAAATTAGTTCTTAAGTCTGAAATAATGCTATATATAAAGCATTAAGTAAGATCACCCAATGATGGTGTTTGTGCATGTAAGGTAGATAGGAAAAGCATATCCAATTCCAAACCCATGTGTCATAGACATGTCTATATCAGAAAGAAAAAGTCCCATCATCTTTAGGTAACTGGATGATTTGATGGGGCCAGGGGTATGATGCCAAATCAGTAATTCAGGTTTTGCCCTTGTTACAGGATTCAGTCCAGAATTGGTAAGGGACCAGCCATGTTATTGGGCTAGTGCATAGGCTGAATCCTTGCCTCTATGAGAATTTTATTATTGAGCTCTCACAGTAGCCACTGGATTGCTTGGGAATCCAGGACAATTGATATCCATGGAGTAGTTTGTCTTATCCATTTGTTTATCAAGAACCCTTGATGGGCTTTTGGTAAGCATTCATATGAAACACAAATATTATACTATCGACCCATTATGAAAAATCCATATACATACCTCTTCACTAAGTCACCTTGTTACCAGTTGTCTAAACGTTAAAAGTCACTTAGCCTGGATCACTGATTACTATAACTTTCAGTCTCACCAAATCAATAGTTGGAGCCTCGCTTGGTTCCTGGAAATACCACATTTAACCAGCTCATAGTAGAACCTTGGTAAGGAATGTAATCAGCTGACTATATATAATTTAATAACTAATAGGATCAACTTTGGTTTTCAAGACAGCCAGACAGAGATTATTTTTAGCATACCGTTTCAATTCCCAGGCTATAGCTGCTGGGTCCTACCACTTTAAGTTTCTTATGCCATCCATATTGTTCTATGACTATAGCAATTTTGCTCTCAGTGGACAATTTACTCCTTGTAACCATAGGCAACAAATTAATTGGCTATTTGTTTTTTTGTCACTGTGTGCAACGTCTGTAAAACCTATCCTATAATTTTAGCTGAATGTTTCACTTTATTTAGTCCTAAGAGGGCCATAGAGTCAATACTAGATGCTACTAATTTCCAAGAAGTAGCACATTATATTTTCTAGAGGTGATTATAGCAATATATAACATGCTGCACATCTTTACTGCAATGTGACCATGCTGCTCCTCCATCACAAGGTAGAGTCTACTTTGCCTAGGTGATTCTGTGGGATTTTTTCTGGTGCTAGGTCAGAAGAAGTACTTTAGCTTTTGCCTTGGTCTCTTGGAAGACTCTTGTCTCACAATGCTACCTTTTGTGTAACTGCCCCTAAATTTTAAGAAGCTCAAGGCACTTAGAAATAATGTATGTACACATCTGATAGTAGTCCCAACTAATTCCAGCCTAAGAGTTATCACAACCCAACTATCAGATAAGTGATGTAGGAGCCTCCAGATGCCTCTTTCCTTCAGCATCTTGAGCAAGCTCTGGCCATTTGCGTCATCCCAGATGAAGTCCCAGACACTGTGGAGCAAAGACTAGCCTTTCTTGCAGTGCTCTATCTGAACTCTTGTCCCACAGAATTTGTTAGCACAATGAAATCATTGCCTCTCTCTCTCTCTTTTTTTAAATTTATTTTTGACAGACAGAGAGGACAGTGAGAGAGAGAGAGAGAGAGAGAGAGAGAGAGGTCTTCCTTTTGCCATTGGTTCACCCTCCAATGGCCGCCGTGGCTAGCAGACCACGCTGATCTAATGGCAGGAGCCAGGTGCTTCTCCTGGTCTCCCATGGGGTGCAGGGCCCAAGCACTTGGGCCATCCTCCACTGCACTCCCTGGACACAGCAGAGAGCTGGCCTGGAAGAGGGGCAACCGGGACAGAATCCAGTGCCCCGACCAGGACTAGAACGCGGTGTTGCGGCGCCGCAAGGCGGAGGATTAGCCTAGTAAGCCGCGGCACCGGCAAAAATCATTGTCTCTTAATGTCATTAAGTTTGAGTTGGGTTGTTAAACAGCAGTAAATAAGTATGGTACCAGATGATATTTCAGTTGAAGTTCTTGGGTTCTAGACTGTAATAAAAAACAAATGAGGCCGGTGCCACAGTTCACTAGGCTAATCCTCTGCCTGCGGCCCCAGAACACCGGGTTCTAATCCCAGTCGGGGCTCCGGATTCTGTCCTGGTTGCGCCTCTTCCAGGCCAGCTCGCTGCTGTGGCCCAGGAGTGCAGTGGAGGATGGCCCAGGTGCTTGGGCCCTGCACCCCATGAGAGAACAGCATAAACACCTGGCTCCTGCCTTTGGATCAGCGCTGTGGGCCGGCCCTGGTGGCCATTGGAGGCTGAACCAATGGAAAAGGAAGACCTTTCTCTCTGCCTCTCTCACTGTCCATTCTGCTTGTAAAAAAAAAAAAAAAGATTCTGCATGGTTTAATGATAAAAGGAATTTTTTGAAAGAATATTACACAGAGACCATTTGGAAAGGCTGATGAACCAGGCTTAGATCTTTTGCAACCAGACCAGAGGCAAATTACAAAGCTGCAGTCATTTGAAAGAAAAATGACACAGACCCCTAATACTAGATGTTGCAGTTTAGAGTTCCATATTCCACATAACTGAATTTGAAACTCTAGAGATGCCATCATTAGTTTGGAATCAGATGTTGCTACCATTGCTGCAAATAATTCTCTTTTTTTGTCTCACTTGTCTTAACTTAAAGTGTATGATTATAACAGCTAATGCTAGCTTAAAAGCAAGTATCAGGTGTTTCCAGTTTTACTGGTGGGAGTCTAACTGAGAAGGTTTACATTAAAAATTGACATAATGTTGTCCAATTCATAGGTTATTTTTCGTAGAAAGATTTTGAAGAGGTTTAGCTAACTCGAAAATATTACCAGTGTGCTATGAGGAGAGCAAATATCTGACCAAATTCTGCCTGTACATACAAACATTTGTTAGACAAATGTTCTTCAGGAAGGAGGCAGAAGACACACAACCTTCTCTCTGAGCTCAATGAGATCCCTGCTGTCACTTTGGTGCTCTGACTACAGCACACAGGAAAAGCCACACTTCAAGTGGAAGGCTTGGTGTTTCAGAGTCAAGAGTAGGGTCCATGCTCTCAGTCTCAGATAACTAGAGGTAACCTAAACCAATGACTGGAGAATGGCTTTTCAGGAATTAATCCTTAGGCTACACTTCCCACTTCTTTGTTTCTTTCTTTATTTTAAAAGTCAGAGTTACAGAGAGACAGAATGAGAACGAAATCTTCCATCCACTGGTTTACTCCCCAGATGGCCACCATGGCCAGGGCTGGGTCAGATTGAAGCCAGGAGCCAGGAGCTTCATACAGATCCCCCATGGGTGTGGTAGGGGCCCAAACACTTAGGCCATCTGCTGCTTTTCCCAGGCCATTATTATGGAGCTGGATCAGAAGTAGAGCAGCCAGACACGAATTGGCACCCATACGGGATGTCAGTGTTGTAGGCGGTGGCCTTACCTGCTATGCCACACTGCTAGCCCTTTAGGTTGCACTTCTAAGGACACTGGCTTCAAATCTCAAATGATCCCATATTATTAGACCTTCCGAACGCAAAAGTGGGAACTGTCTCCAAAATATTTAAACTAATTCATGTTTTCTGAATGGCTGGTAATTTTGCTAACTAATTAATGTCACCAATTTCAACAATGGAAAGCATTTTCTATACATCTTGTACGCTAATTAATAGAGCACTTATTGTTGATAAAGGAATAAGTAAAATACGTACTGAGTTCTTCTTGACTGATCATGACTGGATTGTGTTCCTAATAATATTTTGGTGTACTATTTCAACCAAATAATTATACATGCATCTAACCTTAGGGAGACTCATGTATATTATGTAATACACGCTGTAGATTTTTTTGGTTAAACTGCAGATATCATAACAGCGATCTCAGTGAGTTCAGATGCTGGATACCTAAAAATAAAGTAAATCTCTTTATACCATAATGCCTGTAAATAGAAATATCAAAGCAGATAATGTACAGCCCTTATTATAGGGAGAAAAGACATTTGGGAGTCATAAAATCTCCTCTAGGATCTCAACCTCTGAGTTTCTTTGAAGAAAACATGTCCTGTTTTGATAGGATCTTACTGGGGACAAACTATTGCCATTTCAAAAACAATTATCTGAGATATAAGTTCAACATACAAATAGGTTGGATAAGGTATTGAGAGAAGACCTCCCTGCCACCAAAATACCAAAAAAAAAAAAAAAAAAAAAAAACATATTCCAGGCCAGCGCCGTGGCGCACTAGGTTAATCCCCCGCCTGCGGCACCAGCATCCCATATGGGTGCCGGTTCTAGTCCTGGTTGCTCCTCTTCCAGTCCAGCTCTCTGCTGTGGCCCGGGAGGGCAGTGGAGGATGGCCCAGGTGCTTGAGCACCTGCACCCACATGGGAGACCAGAAAGAGGCACCTGGCTCCTGGCTTCTAATTGGCGCAGCCATTTGGGAAGTGAACAAATGGAAGGAAGACCTTTCACTCTGTCTCTCTCTCTCACTGTCTGTAACTCTACCTGTCAAATAAATAAATAAAATATTTTAAAAAAAACAGATTCTATCGTGACTTCTGGTTAATCCTCCTTTGCAAATGCAGGATTATATAGGATTTTTTAAAAAAATGTATTTTTAATGCATAGTTTTAATTACCTATAAGAAGATAATGAAAATATTGCTTATGCTATAGCCTATAGCACTTTATAAATTACACAGACCTTGCACAAATTTTATTGTTATATATATTTGATCAACTCAGTCTGAAAGGTTGATAGGGCAAAAGCTTTTATCCCTATTTGATAAATGAAGAAAACAAGGCTTTAGATGCTTCTGCACCTCACACAAATCTCACGTGACTGTCATGTGCTCTAATTCCTTCGCATTTGGTGCTCCCTATTTACGTGATGTCCTGTTGACCACAACTGCCTCAGCTACCTGCAGAGGTGAAGCCATGCCACACCTTGCCCTTATTAGGTGCAATAAGGAGGAGATAGTTGATTGCACACACCTATAGACAGGGCATAGTTGCATAGTTGTCAAGGGATTGACAAGTGACATGCCCAAACATTAAAACATAATCTGAAGGGAGGTGGGCTGTTGGCATGATATGAATTTATATTCAGATATGGATGTCAGTTTTGGATGACAGTTTGTGTGAATATGTGTGTCAATTATGCTGGAGTTCCAGAGTGATTTTGTTGGGATTATCATTCAGTACTTTCCACAGCTGGCAGGACCTCATCCTGTCTGAGCAGAACATAACTACTCCTGAGCACATCTCCCATGAGGACATGGGGTGACTTCCAAGGATGTACCTTTTGAAACTCCTGTAAGTCCAAGATTCTCTGCTAGCCTTTGCAGAATATACATAATTTATCTTGTTGGTATACTCTATAATTGGTGCAGATTATTCATTTTTGTGAAGCCTTATATTTCATCTTCTGTATTTGTTACTATTCTGTTAGCACCAAATGCAGAAACAGGTGAATGACTGTGATTTTAATTTTTTAATCCACATAAAACTGCAGCTAATATTTGTTGAGTAGTTTGTATTAGTGTGCATTAGATTTATGGTATGCAATCTACATCATTATGTTATTTAACCTCTTCTGTAATCATGCAAGGTAACTATTATTTTATTCATTTAAATGGGCTTATGTATTAAAAATAACTTGCCCCATGTCTTACTGCTTCCCATTAACTTAGGTTAAAGATTTTTTATTTATTTATTTGACAGGTAGAGTTACAGTGTGTGAGAGAGACAGAGAGAAAGGTTTTCCTTCCATTGATTCACTCCCCAAGTGGCCGCAACGGCTGGAGCTGCGCTGATCTGAAGCCAGGACCCAGGTGCTTCCTCCTGGTCTCCCATGCAGGTGCAGGGGCCCAAGTACTTGGGCCATCTTCCATTGCTTTCCCAGGCCATAGCAGAGAGCTGGACTGGAAGAGGGCAGCTGGGACTAGAACCGGCGCTCTAATGGGATGCGGGCACTGCAGGCAGGGGATTAACCTAGTGTGCCGCAGCGCCAGCCTCTAACTTAGGTATTTGAACCTAGTCTTCTTTCCCTCCAAAACCTAGAGTTTTTCATATCACTGCTTGAAGAGAAGATTCTGCATCCCTTTAAAGTCAAAACAGTGGGAAAGTTCAGAGTGTACTGTGTTCTCCTGATAGATCTACTGTCCCTCAACTCTTAGGGCCTTTCGGCAGAAACTTTGTGTCACCACAAAGCATCCTGCACTGTTATTTCACTTGGTCCACACATTGATAGTCCAGGCTGCATCTTTGATGCTATTCAAAACAACATGTGGCCAAAATGTATCCAGAGGGATTTTCCATCCAAATGGCCATCTGTGGCTAGAAAAATGCATTTCTCTTTTCTTTACTCCAACACAGTTGTAGGACGTTTGGAGGGTTAATGTTGGAGAAGGAAGGATATCTGTTGGTTGAGTGAAAGGTCAAATGGAATGTTCAGGAATATGTGACCTCTGTTAATATTCTCTCTATGACTGTGAACTGTGTAGCCAGTCTGATGTTCTTATAAACTGTCTCCCCATGCCATGATCTAGTGCCACTGAGATACTGCTAACTTCATTCTCAGCCAGTTCCTTTTCTATCTTGCCCTCTATCACAGTTCTTCATCCTTAACTTCTTCCTTGATCGTATCCTTGGATCCATAGAAATTCTTCCTATATACTTTGATATTCGTATAAAAGTTGATAATTAAAAAGTAAATTCATTTTAATTAAGAAAATAGTGTACTTTCTTTTTTTTGTGATGTGCAGGATTCCTGCTATGCACTTTATTTTTTTAACTTTTATTTAACAAATACAAATTTCCAAAGTACAGCTTGTGGATTACAGTGGCTCCCCCCCCCCCATAACTTCCCTCCCACAATTTGCACGCACACAAAACATAAAGTATAAAATCCTGTTTCAGTACTAGTTATAGCATTAATTCACATTGGACAACACATTAAGGACAGAGATCCCACATGAGGAGTAAGTACACAGTGACTCCTGTTGTTGACTTAACAATTTGACACTCTTGTTTATGGCGTCAGTAATCACCCTAGGCTCTTGTCATGAGTTGCCAAGGTTATGGAAGCCTTTTGAGTTCACTGACTCTGATCATATTTAGACAAGGCCATAGTCAAAATGGACGTTCTCTTCTCCCTTCAAAGAAAAGTACCTCCTTCTTTGATGGCCCTGTTCTTTCCACTGGGATCTCACTCGCAGAGATCTTTCATTTAGGTCTTCTTTCTTTCTTTCTCTCTTTCTTTCTTTCTTTCTTTCTTTCTTTCTTTCTTTCTTTCTTTCTTTTTTTTGCCATAGTGTCTTGGCTTTCCATGCCTAAAATACTGTTATGGGCTCTTCAGCCATATCTGAATGCCTTAAGGGTTGATTCTGAGGCCAGAGTGCTGTTTAGGACGTCTGCCATTCTATGAGTCTGCTGTGTCTCCCGCTTCCCATGTTGGATCGTTCTCTCCCTTTTTAATTCTATCAGTTAGTATTAGCAGACACTAGTCTTGTTTATGTGATCCCTTTGACTCTTAATCCTACCATTATGATCAATTGTGAATTGAAATTGATCGATACTTTCATAAAATGTACTTTCATAAAATGAAAATATAGTATTTGATATGTAATTATTTCTGAAGCATTGGACTAAGTCTTTGATAATATTACATTCAGTCTTCACAAAGCTTTATGAAGGAGCATTTTCAATCTCATTTCTATAGATGAAGATGAACTGGAGTTAAATATGTTACCCAAGGTCTAACAGGTGGGAAAAAAAAAGTCTGTCTGAAGCCAATACATTTTTCCTAGTGCCAGATTGTCTTTTAATTTCAGAGCCAGTAAAATTATGTGTAGCAATTCTGTTTGCTCTCCTACCATCATTGTTGGAGTTCTATCTTCTTTTGGAATCAAGTTACTCCTATGATCCATTTTAGGAATTAGGAAATTGTATAGGTTAAAAGATCCCTTAAATGAATGTTACCCTCTAAAGAGAAAAGCTCTTTAAAGCTGTTGGAATCTGGGCTGAAAAAACCAATTTCTATCTATGCTCATGTTAGAAAGGCTTAACCCAGAATAGCTTTTTGACTGAAATCATTGACCTCGTTTTTCTTCTTCTTTCCCTAAGCAGAACCAGTTGGAGATAAAAGTATATGTTTATCCCTTGTCATTTATTGTTGGTGTCCATAACAGTTTTATGGATTAGCTATTTCTGTGTTCTAATGTGTACATAGAGAAATTTCCTGTGGCTTCTGTTGGTGTTAATTTCTAGATACCACGATTACTCACTGGCATGAAGACCAATGAAATTCTCTCTGGGTACATGAGACCCATGTATTTATGTCATTGAAGTACTTTTCAATGGGCCTTGGAAATGGCAAATTTATTTTCCTATAAGAAAAGTTTAAATATGCATCCATAAGCTATATTGGAGGCTTCTCTTTCATTGAATTTTGAACTTCAATATTAAGACACTATTTCTGTGTCCATGGAGACTAACATGGGCTGTATGATCTGCATTGAAGCTGAATTTCTGGTTTCCTATAATATTCTGAGGGGGAGGCAATGATTGGTGTGTTACATAGGTGGACATTTCTTCTCCGTTAGCAGCAATATGTTGGGTCTTTATTTTGAAAATGAATAGTCATTAATTCATCTGATAAATATTGGATTATCTATTATATGTTAGGAGTGGTGATTCTTATATACCCCTTATTCTCAAGGAGCCCAGAGTCTAGTAGGAAGGAAGAGATCAGAGGATAAATTTCATATGGCATAGAGATGGCTAAGACTTTGAAATGAATAAACAAAGATGGAGAGGATTTTCCAGGTAGACAAAAGAGGAACAAATTACCCAGTGAAGGGTTACAGCAGGCTTGAAAGTGTCTGGCTCAAAAAGTATTTGGACAATGGACACAAGTTCAGAAATGCAGACTTTTGGACTAGAACAGAAAAAAATCCTGGGAGAAAAGATATGTCTGGGTCAGGAATTTGCAACACAATGCATTGGCAAAGGGATTAACATGTGAAAGTTCAAATTACTAACCAAGAAAGATCATTTTCCTTTTTCCTTCATGAATAATACCAGATACTGCCAAGAAATATTTACCACTCTGACCAATTATGAAGAGCAGCAGGTGAGATAAGGTTGGTGTCAAATAATAAAAAGAGAAAATAAATTTCATTTATTTTCTTCTCATTTTGATTAGCATTTTGCTTCTCTGATTACAGCTAATCCATTTAAACAATTGCAAAGTGGGACTTCAGAGCAATTTTTTTTTTAGAAAGAAGATCTATTTATTTTATTTGAAAGGCAGAGTTACAGAGAAAGAGAGAAGAGAGACAGAGAGGAGAGAGAGAAAGAGAGAGAGAAAGAATATCTTCCATTCACTGATTTACCTCCCAAATGGCCACAATGGCTGAAGCTAAGCCAGGCTGAAGCCAGGAGCCAGGAGCTTCTGCCAGGTCTCGCACATGGATACAGGGGCCTAAACACTTGGGCCATCTTCTGCTGCTTTTCCAAGTGCATTAGCAGGGAGATGGAACAGAAGTGGAGCAGAGCTGGCCCCCAATTATTCTTTTTAGGAAGGTAGATTAGACCCATGATGATTTCTTCTTTAAATTTTGTTTTTATTGAATAGTTCAGTAGCAGTTTACCAGAAAGAGCCAAACTATACTCAACTTCAGAATTTCTTAAGGGATTGTTTTCTTTTCCTTCATTCACATTAGCAATGTATTAAGGATCTCATGTTTTTTCTCCTTCCACATAGTCTCAGGAGAGGAGGGAAATCCTGTCTGTTATACAATGTAGCTAGTTGCATAATGGGTCATTGCATATTTCTGCAAAGATAGAGGCCAAGGGAGCTTGCAAGGAAACAAAACATGGCATTGAAATGTGATGTGTCAGTGGAAAAGGGAGAGGCAGAGAACCTCAGAAGAAAAGAGAAGTGGGGCAACTATTTTTGCTTTCTACTTCTCATCAGTTATTCATTATAAACTCTAAGTGTTAATGGGATGCAATTTTCAAAAGAGATACAGGATTAGAAATTTTAAAATTTATAAACAAAAAAGTAGAATCCATCTTTTGAAAAAATATTCTCTCTATATGCGATTCAGTTTATTCAGTTCAGCAACATTTGAATTTATTGTACTCTGCCTGTGTGTCCTTGAGAATTTTAGTATTTCCTGAAAGAGCCGTGCATGTGAATCACTGGCTGTGATACTATATTGTAAGCTAGAAAGATGTATATAGGGCTATGGGTGAATGAATGCGAAGATGCTTAATTTTTCATTTTAGGGTTGGGGAAGGGTGTGAAACAGCAATAGTTTCATATTTGTGCTAACACTTGAAGGATAAATTGGAATTTTCCATAGCAAAAAAATGGACATTATGGGGGCTAGGGAATAGTAAGGACAATTGCCTAAGATGGAAATATACAGCACCATGAAAATTGTTCAATTTCTTATGGTTCTGGAATCTAGGAGGTAGGAGGAGAGGAGGCCTTGGGGGTGACTGAACCAGAAACTGATTAAGTAATTCAGTCCAAACACATACACACGTATTTATAAACACATACATAATTTATTGAAAATATATGCTGCTACTGACACAATATAGGAAGTATTTAATAAAGACAAGAATTGGAGCATTAAAAAATGATAGGAGACTCTTCAGGCAGCCTCCTGGGGTGATGCATGTTCAGTAATTTCCCTTAAACATTGAAGTTCAATGAGACAGTGTCTGATTGGTCCAACTTCAACAATTATTGGCTTAGAAAAGGTAGAGTTCCTTGACAGAAAGTCCTTTCAAGCTATACCAATGAGGGAAAGTTAAGATTCTCCCAATCATATCTGATTGTTATTACCCAAGTATGTGTAAAAGATTTTAACTTTTAAGAAAAATGACAAATGTAAATTATGAGTAAGATGGTAGCAGTTTATGAAGGGTCTTACATGTAAATTTATTCTTTTGAGAATTATTTTAGATGTGGAGTCAACAAAGCTTTGTGGCTCTCTGTCTGTTGAGGGAATGTTAAGGGAGAAGTCAAAGAATAGCAGAGATTTTCCCAAGATGAACACATGGATAATGAAGCCTGTAACTGACACAGGTGTTTCAGAAAGTGACAAATCTATTTTGAGAAGACTGGCAGATGTGTAGGGTGAAGATATAGCATAGATGTGGGGAATATATATATATATATACACACACACACACACATATGTATCTATATACATACAAGTAAATATGAAAATTTCCAGAACAATCTTGTCCAGCTTTGTAAAAGATAGTGAAATGCATACATATCTTATCCAAAAATTACTGGGTGACAATTTGTGTGATATAGAATACCACCCAAAAGAAAGGAAGTAAGGAAGATCTCTGAATGGTCAATGGATGTCATAGAACTCATGCTACTATCATGTTTTAAATTTTTAACTTTTATTTAATAAATATAAATTTCCAAAGTACAACTTTTGAATTATAGCGGCTTTTCCCCCCCATAACCTCCCTCCCATCCAAAAACCATCCCTTCTCCACTCCCTCTCCAATCCCATTCTTCATCATGATTCATTTTCAATTATCTTTATATACAGAAGATCAATTTAGTATATACTAAATAAAGATTTCAACAGACTGCACCCACAAAGACACACAAAGTATAGAGCATTGTTTGAGTAGTAGTTCTACTGTTAATTCACATAGTATAACACATTGAGGACAGAGATCATACCTGGGGAGTAGGAGCACAGTGACTCTCATTGTTAATTTAACAATTGACACTCTTATTTATGATGTCAGTAATCACCCGAGGTCTTGTCATGAGCTGCCAAAGCTATGGAATCAAGCCTCTTGAGTTCACCAACTCTGATCTTATTTAGACAAGGCCATAGTTAAAGTGGACGTTCTCCCTTCAGAGAAAGGTGCCTCCTTCTTTGATGGCCCGTTCTTTCCACTGGGATCTCACTTACAGAGATCATTCATTTAGGTCATTTTTTTGCCATAGTGTCTTGGCTTTCCATGCCTAAGAAACTTTCATGGGCTCTTTAGCCAGATCTGAATGCCTTAAGGGCTGATTCTGAGGCCAGAGTGCTGTTTAGGACATCTGCCATTCTATGAGTCTGCTGTGTATCCTGCTTCCCATGTAGGCTCATTCTTTCCTTTTTAATCAAAACAGAATGGTACTGGTAAAGAAATAGATGCATACACCAATGGAACAGAATAGAAATACCAGAAATCAATCCAAACATCTACAGCCAACTTACATTTGATCAAGGATCTACAACCAATTCCTGGAGCAAGGACAGACTATTCAACAAGTGGTACTGAGAAAACTGGATTTCCACATGCAGAAGCATGAAGCAAGACCCCTACCTTACACCTTACACAAAAATCTACTTAACATGGATTAAAGATCTAAATCTACAACCGACACCATCAAATTATTAGATAACATTGGAGAAAACCTGCAAGATATCAGAACAGGCAAAGACTTCTTGGAAAAGACCCCAGAGACACAGGAGGTTAAAGCCAAAATTAACAAATGGGATTACATCAAATTGAGAAGTTTCTGTACTGCAAAAGAAACAGTCAGAAAAGTGAAGAGGCAACCAACAGAATGGAAAAAAATTGCAAACTATGCAGCTGATAAAGGTTTAATAACCCGAATCTACAAAGAGATTAAAAAACTCCACAAAGAGAATGATCCTGCGGGGGAAGCAGGACACACAGCAGACTCATAGAATAGCAAATGCCCTAAGCAGCACTCTGGCCTCAGAATCAACCTTTGGGGCATTTGGATCTAGCTAAAAGGCCCCTGAGAGTCTCACAGGCATGGAAAGCCAAGACACTGTGGCAAAAACAACCTGAATGAAAGATCTCGGTGAACAAGATCCCAGCAGAAAGAATGGGCCATCAAAGAAGGAGGCACCTTTCTCTGAAGGGAGGAAGGAACATCCACTGTGATATGGCCCTGACTAAATAAGTTCAGAGTTGGTGAACTCAAGGGGCTTCCATAGCCTCCACAGCTCATGGCAAAAGCCTCGGGTGATTACTGACGCCATAAATAAGAATGTCAATTGTTAAATCAACAACGGGAGTCACTGTGCTCTTACTCCTCATGTAGGACCTCTGTCCTTAATGTGTTGTACTGTGCGAATTAACTGTAAAGCTACTAGTCGAACTGTAAAGCTACTATATCTTGTGCGGTTGTGTGGGTGCAGTCTGTTGAAATCTTTGCTTAGTATATACTAAATTGATCTTCTGTATATAAAGATAATTGAAAATGAAACTGGATGAAGAGTGGGATGGGAGAGGGACTGGGAGATGGGAGGGCTATGGGAGGGAGGGAGGTTAAGGGGGGGTTGAGCCACAAGAATGCAAAAGTTGCACTTTGTAAATTCACATTTATTAAATAAAAAAAAGAAACTCCACAACAACAAAACAAACAACCCACTCAAGAGATGGGCCAAGGTCCTCAACAGACATTTTTCCAAAGAGGAAATTCAAATGGCCATCAGACACATGAAAACATGTTCAGGATCCCTAGCCATCAGGGAAATGCAAATCAAAACCACAATGAGGTTTCACCTCACCCCGGTCAGAATGGCTCACATTCAGAAATCTACTAACAATAGATGCTGGAGAGCATGTGGGGAAAAAGGGACACTAAGCCACTGTTGGTGGGAATGCAAACTGGTAAAGCCACTATGGAAGATAGTTTGGAGATTGCTCAGAAACCTGAATATAGCCCTGCCATACAACCCAGCCATCCCACTCCTTGGAATTTACCCAAAGGAAATTAAATTGGCAAATAAAAGACCTGTCTGAACCTCAATGTTTATTGCAGCTAAATTCACAATAGCTAAGACATGGAATCAACCTAAATGCCCATCAACAGAAGACTGGATAAAGAAATTATGGGATATGTACTCTGTAAAGTACTATACAGCAATAAAAAATGAAACCCAGTATTTACAACAAAGTGGAGGAATCTGGAAAACATCATGCTGAGTGAAATGAGCCAGTCCCATAGGGACAAATATCATATGTTCTCCCTGATCTGAGACAACTAACTGAGCACCTCAAAGGAAACCTGTTGAAGTGAAATGGACACTATGAGAAACAATGTCTTGATCAGCCCTTGTTCTGACATTTGAGGAACAACCTACTATTTTATTCCTTTAAGTATTTTTTTGTTCTACTTAATACCATTGGTTGAATTCTGTAATTAACACACAATTATTCTTAGTCATTTTAATTTAACTGAAAAGTGATCCCTGTTAAATATAAGAGTAGGAATAAGAGAGGGAAGAGATGTACAGTTTGGCACATGCTCAATCGGACTCCTAATGGTAGAGCTAGAAACATGCAGGGGATTTCAATTCAAAACCATCAAGGTGGCATGTACCAATGCCATCTTACTAGTCAAACTGATCAGTTTAAGTTCATAATTGATCATAATGATAGCGTTAAGTATCAAAGGGATTACATACATAAGACCAGTGTCTGCATATAATAATTGATAGCTACTAACATTTTTATCACAAGAAGTTCTCTCAAGAGCTTCTCTCACAGAGACCTAATTCTACTTTAGAAATGCCTGCAATCGAAGCTCCAGCCAAAAGGGAAAAGGATTCTGAACCATGACTCAGACAAAGCCAACTGCCCATGAATCAACCCAAGAAGCAACTGGCGACAAAAGCTGTTCTCAAGAGTATACCCTCTGTTGGGGAGGTGAAGAATCCTCATTGTTACAGGCCTAGTACTGTGTTACTTTGAAATTAGATGTTATCAGAAGTCCACCAAACTTCTGTTTTGAAAATTCCCCTGCAGTCTGATGGGAGAAATTTCACAGGACTTCAAAAACAGATTTGTCCTCCTAGATAACAGCTATTGATACTTTACAGGAAGCAGGTGAGGCCTATCTGGTTGGCATTTTGATGACGCCAACCTATGTACTATCCATACCAAACATGAAACAATTGTGCCAAAAGACATCCAGAGTTAGTATGCCATTTACATTGAGAACATGCTTAAGGATCTACTATGATGGGAAATATTTCATTCTTAAAACATTATTTTTCCACTTCTTCCTGTTATTGGCAATTTTGAGCATTAGGTGTCTTTCGCCATGGAGTGAAAATTTATGATTTTGAGTGGAAAAATAGGAATGGACCCCAGGTATCAACAGTTTCTGCATTTTCATTTGTGTGTGGATTTTTAATATAAATATGGAAATGTAAAGCATTAATGAATTGTCAAAATGTTTCAATGAACAGGTTTGAACAGTTCAACTTTATAACAATTATAAAATACCTGTTAAATTTTTCTGCACATTGCTAGCATTTGAATTTTTAAAAAATGAGTAAATTTTTTATTGATGGAAAAAATTAAATAATTATGATAATGGTAAGTATCTACTTTCTTAGATTACAGGAGTAGATAATTAGAAGTGAATGTGAGACATACTACTTAAAATGATAGCCTGATATTGAAGAAGGAGAGACAGTATAAAGTGTCAAAGATGAAGAGCTTTCAAAATATGAGTCTTGGACTGCACAGCATGAAAAAAAACATTCTTATGCAGATAAATACTTCATAAAGCCATTATGTTAGTCAGGTTAGGATAGCTTATATTGCAGTAACAAACAATAACAAATTCTCTGAGACTTAACACCACAAAACATTATCTCTTACTCAATGATTACTTCTGATTTATTTATTTATTTATTTATTTATTTATTTTTAATTTTTGACAGGCAGAGTGGACAGTGAGAGAGAGAGACAGGGAGAAAGGTCTTCCTTTGCCGTTGGTTCACCCTCCAATGGCTGCCGCGGACAGCGCGCTGCAGCCGGCGCACCGCGCTCATCCGTTGGCAGGAGCCAGGTGCTAGGTGCTTCTCCTGGTCTCCCATGGGGTGCAGGGCCCAAGCACTTGGGCCATCCTCCACTGCACTCCTGGGCCACAGCAGAGGGCTGGCCTGGAAGAGGGGCAACCGGGACAGAATCCGGCGCCCCGACCGGGACTAGAACCCGGTGTGCTGGTGCCGCAAGGCAGAGGATTAGCCTGTTGAGCCACGGCGCCGGCCTGATTTATATGCTATTCTGAGCTAATAGTCTCATGTGGAGTCTCATTATTTTAGGCTACTGCACAACACCTTTATCACTGAATGCCATACTAGGGGAAAATTATCCTTGGCCTCCTTCCTAGCAATTATGTGCCTTGTCTTAAAGTGGCACACATACTTCTACCACAAAGTAAAACTAAGCACATAATCTTGTCAAAGTGCAAGGCAGTGAGGCATGTGTAGCCCTCTCTTGTGTCAGAAACCGAATGAAACTATAGTTGTGGGATCACTAAGGAGCTTTCTTGCAGTCATTGCTGTCCTAGAACTAAGGGTGATCACTAAACTTTCTAACAATGCTTGAGTCATCTCAGCAAAGTTCAATCATGTTTGGTTGTGTTTCACTTTTTAAGAAAAGAGAATAGAAGGCATTCAGTTGATTTATTTGTGGTAAAGTGCAGAAGATGTTAGTTCATTTAATACTAATTTTTTTCCTTCACAAGATCAACTAATGCATTTAACAAAGGTTTCTACTAATAATGGTAAAGAAACCAATAAAAGGGATTTTATCATACAAGCAAAAGCCTCACATTACCTAGAGTAGGTATTTTCTAGGATTGGATCAAAAGTGTTTTTATTTTGTGGGTCATACAATCTGTGTCTCAACTACTTAACTCTGCTACAGTACTGTGACTCAGTTATAGGCAGTATGGACATAAATGGGGTGGTTGTGTTCCAGTGACACATGACTGACAAAGATCACTGGCAGGACAGATTTGGTTGTGGGCCAAATCATGCCCTGATCTAGATAATTCACTTGTAATCATCTTTGTGGAGACTCTAGGGCTCTCCAGTTCATCCTTTCTAAGTTATAAAACAGATAATACGTGAGTCTCTTTTTAACTGACCTTTCTACTCCAAATTGGACTACTTTCTGAATGATGTCATGTGTCTATGCCTTTATCCACATTCTGCTCCCCCTGCTCCTGCCCCAGCCCCAGGCACACCCTCAGCTTCTAAGTTCTCCTCCTTCTTCGGGGATTCAATCAAGTTTTACTTTTTATTTGAGAATTCCCCTAAAGAATCCAATCACCAGTGAGAACCGTTTCCTCAGAACTCCAAGCTATCTGTCTCAAATGTCTCTTTTCTTATTGCTCTTCTCTGTTTGTGCTAAATTTCCAACCATATTTTATGTTCCTTTAAGGTAACAATAATGTCTTTAATTTAATTTCATGACCTAACGCAAAATACATACCTTTGAACCTTCCCCTGGAAGATCTGACCACACTGAACTCTATTTCCTTTTTTCAATTTATTCATCTTTTAAACAT
The DNA here is from genome assembly GCA_949820135.1 of Sylvilagus floridanus. Taxonomy (NCBI): domain Eukaryota; kingdom Metazoa; phylum Chordata; class Mammalia; order Lagomorpha; family Leporidae; genus Sylvilagus; species Sylvilagus floridanus. Next base: position 89,345,011 of record OX463224.1, read on the forward strand.
AATCTATCTTCTACCTTCACCATAGCACTAACACTGCTTTTGAAAATATGGATAAGGAGCTCTTTCTTGCCAACTTGTCACTGGATTTTCATATTAGAAATTTCGTGTTTGCTCTTTTTGTATTTTAATTTCTTAAGCAGCATTGATACTAATGAGCACTACCCTCTGAAATAGTCTCTTCCTTTTACTCTCTTAGAACCACACTGTCCTGGTTCCCCACCATCACTCCCACTTCTGCCAGTCATTCTTCCCCAGGTTCCTTGCTGGTATATTCTTCCTCTCTTATCCCTTAAATTCTGGTGTCCTTTACAGGATTCTAACCTCTATTTATTTGCAACATTCTTCCTGAACAATATTATTGTATCTCTAACTTCACTTAACTTCCATATCTTGATGATCCTTTATCTATATTTCCTGTCTAGGTCTCCACTTTGAGCTCTACATCGTAAAGTTAAATGGCTCATTGAGACATCTTCATATATATAACTTAGAAGCCTCTCATACTCAGCATCCCTAAAGCTAACGCTCTTCACTTTTTCCCCAAAGTTGCTCTATACTTTCTCTTTAGTGTTTAGCTGTTGATTGCTAAATCAGAAACCTGGGAAGCATCCCTTTTGTATCTGTCAGTGTTCTAGATGACTCTTGGATTTGTTTTCTTCTGTCTGCTTACTACTCATGTACTTCCCTCCTGGTTCATCCTGTGTTACAACAGGATTCTGCTAACTGGTTCTTTACCTCCTATTGAGTCATTTTAAACCATCCTACATATTTCAATCAGGGCCATCTTTTAAAGTGCAAAGCAATTCTCAAAACATTTTTGTAAAAGTTGTTGCTTCAAGAGACTTTCACTTCAGTGATTCCACATTATTTTGCCAGATCTGATATCATCTGGCCTGACAATTTCCTTTGTCACCTCCCTTTAGGATTTTACCTAACCAGTTTTCTCAACACTTCCTAGGATTACCCCTCCTTATAAGCTGATTAATTCCTGTTTTACATGAGCTTTCAGTTAAAAGTTCTTTTGACCTTATAAAGCCAGGTTAGGAGGCTAAGATCATTATTAGGGTCATTCACAAATGCTCTCATTCTTCTCCCATTAAGCACATGGTTGCATTGCACCTCCTACCACCTTCAAGTATGTTGTGGTTTCATAGCTTGGTCTTGCCAATGAAATACATGCAGAAGTAATGTGCATCATATTGGGGTGAGAGCCTTTAAGAATCTTACCTCTTCTCTTTCTCAAGACAACCATGAAAATCCAGGTGATCACAGGCTTTGTTGATCTTGGTTACTGTTTGAGAAGATTTGGAGTACAGCTTGAACCATCTGGCAGAGATATGAAGTGCCCATTTGATGTGATAAGCCACGATTGTTGAAGTTGTCTGCAACCTTGACTTAACTTATCCTCTGTTTATTAATACAGTGCTCCTACAAATGGAAGACATTCTCTCCCAGCCCCAACTTTTTGTAGTCTTGTTCTCCATCCTATTAAGGTAAACTCAATTTTTTGTATCTTCTGGGTAGCTTCCTAGATTCCCCAATGTGATTTAGATATTTGGCCGGCGCCGGGGCTCACTAGGCTAATCCTCCACCTTGCGGCGCCAGCACTCCGGGTTCTAGTCCCGGTTGGGGCGCCGGTTCTGTCCCAGTTGCCCCTCTTCCAGGCCAGCTCTCTGCTGTGGCCAGGGAGTGCAGTGGAGGATGGCCCAAGTGCTTGAGTCCTGCACCCCATGGGAGACCAGGAGAAGCACCTGGCTCCTGCCATCGGATCAGCGCGATGTACTGGCATGCTCGGCGGGCATTGGAGGGTGAACCAACAGCAAAGGAAGACCTTTCTCTCTGTCTCTCTTTCTCACTGTCCACTCTGCCTGTCAAAAAAAAATATAAAAAAATAGATATTCTTCCAGTGAACTGCTTTAGCTCACTATGCATACCTCCAGTAATATGCATTTGCCTCACTATAACTGTAATTATTATCTGTCTTTTCCTTCACTTAGTGAGCCACTCAAGATAAATATTCAGGTCATATTTGCTCATACCTACCTAGCTATTAACTCAGTGTGTAGGACATTATAAATATTTCATATATTATTTGGATAAATTTAAAAATTAATGAATTACTTTTTTTTAAAGAACAAGATTTCTCAATAGTTGTTCCATTCACAATTTTGGATGGATAATTCCTTGTTGTGGGGACTGTTGTGTTCATTGTAAGATGTTCAGCAACCACTGCAAGCCTGTAGGACCAACCCTTCCCCCATCCTGTGATTCTCCAAAATTGTCAAATTGCCAAATGTCCTTGAGAGAGTAAACAGCCCCCCATTAAGAACCACTATTTTCAAACATATTTACTTATTGCATGGGACAGAAACTGAACTTGAAGTAGCTTAAACAAAATGTTGGTGTCCTAAAGAACTCAATAATATACATTTTGCTGGACCTCACAATCAGCTGCACAAAAAAGGCACAGTTTAGATCAGGTGCCTGCATTTGGATCAGTCAACTTGGCCAGTGTCCAAGGGTGAGGCCCGCTCCAACAAGCATCAAATTGAAAAGGGTAGGCACTGTGGTGTAGCCAGTAAAGCTGTAGCCTGCAGTTCTGGCATCTATATGGGCACCAGTTTGAGTCCAGGCTGCTCCACTTCTGACCCAGCTTTCTGCTATGGCCCAGGAGTGCAGTGGAGGATGGCCCAAGTCCTTGGGCTCCTGCACCCGCATGGGAGACCAGAAGAAGCTCCTGGCTCCTGGCTTCAGGTTGGCCCAGCTTCAGCCATTGTGGCCAATTGGAGAGTGAACCAGTGGATGAAAGACCTCTCTCTCTCTCTCTCTCTCTCTCTCTCTCTCTCTCTCTAGATGGGGAGATAGGAGAACTGTTTCCAAAAGAAGGTGCCTGCAAGATATGTAAAAGGTTTTCACCAAAAATTCTGCTTAGGAGAAAACACAGAGAAAAAATTCATTTACTAGAGTCTAGAAGCAGGACAGATTTATTAGAAAATAGTACTCATAAGTTAAAAATTAGTCCTACCCATAGGGCATCAATTCGTAAGAGAAGCACTACTATAGCTCAGGTAGTTCTGCAGGATGTATGGGGTGTGTTAATACAAATCCCAGCATAAGCAAGAAAGCCTTTTCTCCAGTAACTACATACATTTTGTCTTCCAAAGCCAGTCTCAATCCCAACTTCATTCCTTCCATCTAGCTAAAGTATTGTGGCTCTCTCTGTAGATCAACATGGTGTCTGACTCTTTACATATTTGCAGCAACTTCAGGGTTCTTATTCATTTGAGCTATTAGTAAGTTGTTACCTCTCTATTCCATCACAGGTTCAGTTTATCATTTAGGAGGGCTGATGTAGGGAATCCATGTGGTTAGAAATGGGTATAACAGAAGTATCTAGGCTCTGTGATACTGAGGCTTATCGCTGGACAACACATGTGGAGCCCTGGTCTGCTGAGGAGTGAGTGCAGAAAACTTCCACAGTGGACTAAAAGGGAAATGTTAAAAACCTTAACTCCTTTTTGAAAAAAGTGTATATGAATTTCTAACCTGGTGGCCTGTCCTGAAGTTTTCCTGTCTAAGATTCTGCTACACGGCCTTCAAAGAGTTCTCTGGATAGCTTTTCTAAATGATCTTCAGCACTAGCTGGCTATTCCAGTTCCTGCAGACGGTATCTGATGGAGGAGGGCTATATTCAGGTTTCTCAGAAGTCTCCAAACTGTCTTCCATAGTGGCTTTACCAGTTTGCATTCCCACCAACAGTGGGTTAGTGAGCTTTTTCCCCACATCTTCGCGAGCATCTGTTATTGGTAGATTTCTATATGAAAGCCTTTCTAACCCGGGGGAGGTGAAACCTCATTGTGGTTTTGATTTGCATTTCCCTGATGGCTAGGGATCCTGAACATGTTTTCATGTGTCTGTTGGCCATTTGAATTTCCGCTTTTGAAAAATGTCTATTGAGGACCTTGGCCCATCTCTTGAGTGGGTTGTTTGTTTTGTTGTTGTGGAGTTTCTTCATCTCTTTGTACATTCTGGTTATTAATCCTTTATTGGTTGCATAATTTGCAATTTTTTTTCCCATTCTGTTGGTTGCCTCTTCCATGTACTTTTTTCAAAGTGCATATTTTCCACAAACTTTTTGAAGATTCCTTGCATTATAATTTTTCTCTCGACACAAACTGTAATTTACACATTCCCTCGTGTGCTGAGGGTAACTTGTGGGAAAGACCACTAGGGATAAAACACAGTGAGAGTAGTAAGTGTTTGGTCTAGTGGTTAAGACATCCATTAAGATGTCTAAGTCCAGGGCCAGTGCTGTGGCATAGAAGGTTAAGCCTCCACCTGTAGTGCCTGCATTCCATATGGGAGTCAGTTTGAGTCCTGGCTGCTCCACTTCCAAACCAGCTCCCTGCTAATGTGCCTAGGAAAGCAGCAGCATATGATCTAAATATTTGGGGCTCTGCACCCTTGTGGGAGACCCAGAAGATACTCCTGGCTCTTGGTTTGGATAGGCCCATCCCTGGCCATTGTGGCCATTTGGGAAATGACCCAGTGGATAGAAGATCTCTTTTTTTAAAAAAAGATGTCTGTGTCCCACATAGGAGCACCTGGGTTTGATACCCAGGTCTGTCTTCTAACCCCAGATTTCCGGTAATGTGCAACCTGTAAGGTGGCAGGTAATAGCTCAGTTAGTTGGATTCCTGGTAGTCATAAAGGAGAAATGGATTGAATTCCAGGCTCCAGCCTGGCCCTGCTCTACCTACTGTTGTGGGTGTTTGCGGAGTGAACTAGCAGATGAGAATTTTATTTATTTATTTATTTATTTATTTTTGACAGGCAGAGTGGACAGTGAGAGAGAGACAGAGAGAAAGGTTTTCCTTTACTGTTGGTTCACTCTCCAATGGCCGCCGCGGGCGGCGCTCTGTGGCCGGCGCATTACGCTGATCCGATGGCAGGAGCCAGGTGCTTCTCCTTGTCTCCCATGCGGGTGCAGGGCCCAAGCACTTGGGCCATCCTCCACTGCACTCCTGGACCATAGCAGAGAGCTGGCCTGGAAGAGGGGCAACTGGGACAGAATCTGGCGCACCGACTGGGACTAGAACCCGATATGCTGTAACCGCAGGCGGAGGATTAGCCTATTGAGCCGTGATGCCGGCCATGATGAGAATTTTTATTCTCTTTCTTTCTGTCCCTAAAATTAATTAACTAATTAAATAACACATACATACACTATTGAGAGGAGAAAGGAAGATATGGGACCATAGTAATTTGTCACACATCCATGAAAATGTTGTTATGCAGAGAAACCACAAACATGCTAAATTTGGCACAATAAAGCATGTCATACCACCTAATATTCCTGGTTTATCAAATACATTTTAATATAAAAATATCTTAGTCTACAGCATGACCGATTATTCATAACCCATTAAAAGTATTTCTGTGCAAAATAGTATTATTTAATAATGTATGCAGATATAAATTGCCAAAGCACTCAATTTCTCTAGGTGATCTTATTGTAGTTTTCCTGGAGGGTAAGAGAAGATTATAATGGACTTTTACATATAATTTCTTCAGTCCCAATGTCAACAAAGGGAGTTTCATGATGGAACATGAGTAAAGGCCATACTCTTAGCATACAATTTACATGCCATTCCACATCATTCCAGGGTACCCCTCACTGACTCATTCTTGTATCTTAAAATGGTGTAATCAGTGAGTGTTTTCTGGTTGAATGAAAGGTGGAATCCCAACTGGATACTCACAGCTGAGCTCTCTTTTACATGGCAGAGACCAGACATATTTGAGAGGAGTGGATAGGAGATAGGAATCCAGGCTGAGAATTCATTTTAATTTCCTCCACTTGCAATATTAAGTGTAACCTCTTCAAAAGATCCTGGGCCTATTTAAATATTTTTAAAAAATTATGTTGTGAGGCCAATGCCATGGCTCATTTGGCTATTTCTCTGCTTGCAGCGCCAGTATCGCTTATGGAGCAGGTTCTAGTCCCGGTTGCTCCTCTTCCAGTCCAGATCTCTGCTGTGGCCTGAGAGGGCAGTGGAGAATGGCCCAAGTGCTTGGGCTCCTACACCTGCACAGGAGACTGGGAAGAAGCACTTGCCTTCTGGCTTCGGATCGGTGCAGCTCTGGCCATGGTGTCCATTTGGGGAGTGAACTAATGGAAGAAAGGCCTTTTTCTCTGTCTCTCACTGTCTATAATTCTACCTGTCAAATAAATAAAAAAATTATGTTGTAAGCATCATTATTCAAATGTATCCATAGGATTAGTAATTTCTTTAATTGTGGATGCATGTATGTGTGTGTGTGTGTGTGTGTGTTTATGTATCTGTATGTGTGAGAGAGATCAATCTTGCATTTCTAGTGCCTTGTAACACAGTTTTTGAACATTCATATTTTAGATGGTATTTAGTTGTATCAATTTCTGATATCAAGCTTCTCTCTTGGGGGTCTCTGTTTTTTAATAACTACATCATATTTGTCTCATTACTGATTGACCTATTTGTTTTTCAGCTTTATTCATGCATGATTGAAAAATAAAGCTTTTATATATTTAAGGTGTGCAATATGAAGCTTTTGTATGAGTACACTATGAAATGAGTACCACAATCAACCCAATTAATATATCCATTTCCCACATATAATAGTTTCCTTTGTGTGTGTGTATGCGTATTTGTGTGTGTGTTTGTGTCTGATGAGAATATTCAAAATCTCAGTAAATTTCAAGTAATAATACATTAGCTCTCAAAAGAATTTATTCATTCTAAAATTGAAAGCTTATTCCTTTTGACCAATATCTCCCCCTTTCTCCCATGCACCAGCCCCTGGTAGCTATCATTCTGTTTTATAATTTGTGTGAGATCCTGCACAGTTTCTCTTTCTATGTCTGGTTTATTTCACTTACCATAATGTCCTTCAGTTTTATTTATATTGTCACAAATGGCAAGATTTCCTTTTTTTCATAGAAGAGTAAATAGCAGGAAATTTTTGTGTTTATTACATTTTCTTTATCCATTCTTCTGTTGGTGGATACTTTGGCTATTTCTGTATCTTGGCTAGTGTGAATAATGCTGCAATGCAGATAGAAGTGTGAATATCTTTTCATAAGAATGATCTCATTTTCATTGGATATAAGAGGGCACTTCAAAAGTGAATGGAAATGTAAATTGTGAAAAAGCTATATACTAATTTTATTTTTTACACCAAAATAACCAATTATTTTACTTGCACTTTCCACAAACTTTTCCGAGTATGCTCAAATACCTAGAAGTTGGATTGCTGACTCATCCCTTTTCTGAAATCCAAAGTTTCAGATTTCCTTTATTGGGCAGGAGCAAGGGGTTCAATTGATTTTTGGATATCTTTCAAAAATGTTTTCCAAATTGAAAAGTGTTATATCTATGCAAAGAGAAAGTGTGTCAAACTTTGTCTCAAGCCTTTCTAGAGTTACTTTACAAGTAATCCCTTTTCCTGTTCTTCATGTAAGATCTTTGATGCTTCTTGACTGATTCTCTGGAAACTCTTCTGTACAATCCTACCCTTGAGAAATGTTGCTTTGTGTTAAGAACAAAAGTTTCCAGAGCCACTTTTGTTTATTCTTGATTCTTAATACCCCCCACTAAATTGAGATACAGTGTTTATTTTATATTTTTAGGAAAGGGTCTGATGCATTATATATGCTTCATTGGTGTTTTTTTTTTTTATTTTTATTTTTTTGACAGAGTGGACAGTGAGAAAGAGAGACAGAGAGAAAGGTCTTCCTTTTGCCGTTGTTTCACCCTTCAATTGCCGCTGTGGCTGGCACGCTGCAGCCAGCGCACCACGCTGATCCGATGGCAGGAGCCAGGTGCTTCTCCTGGTCTCCCATGGGGTGCAGGGCTCAAGCACTTGGGCCATTCTCCACTGCACTCCCTGGCCACAGAAGAGAGCTGGCCTGGAAGAGGGGCAACCGGGACAGAATCCGGATCCCTGACCGGGACTAGAACCCGGAGTGCTGGCGCCGCAAGGTGGAGGATTGGCCTATTGAGCTGCGGCGCCGACCTTGTTTTTTAATCTTATACTGATATTAAACTACCTACGACAGGACAGTTAACTTTTTTTTTTTTTTTGGATAGGCAGAGTTAGTGAGAGAGAGAGAGAGAAACAGAGAGAAAGGTCTTCCTTTTCCATTGGTTCACCCCCCAAGTGGCCACTACAGCCGGCACACTGCGCCGATCTGAAGCTAGGAGCCAGGTGCTTCCTCCTGGTCTCCCATGTGGGTGCAGGGCTCAAACACTTGGGCCATCCTCCACTGCACTCCCGGGCCACAGCAGAGAGCCAGACTGGAAGAGGAGCAACGGGGACTAGAACCCGGCATCCATATGGGATGCCGGCACCGCAGGCAGAGGATTAACCAAGTGAGCCACAGCGCCGGCCCCAGGAAACCATTCTTGATCAACACTGTCATTCAGAATTAACAGGTTCTAGTATTCCATAATACATTGGAGTGCATAAAATTAACAACAATATATTATATACTCTATGATAACTGGAAGAGAGGAACTGGTAGATTCCAAGCAAAAGATAAGTAAATTAAAATGCTAATTTCCTAATCTGGAGTCAGCATCCCTAACTTATTAAAAATATTTTTGCTAATATCTATTTTAATATAACCACATTTTCCTCCTCCCTCCTAATTTTAGTGGCTTAAAACAACACCTTAAGCTTATTTCTCATATGTTACAAATACAATCTGGGCCTGGAACCATCAAAGATCCCATTGGGCTGGACATCCAAGATAACTTCTTTCCTCACAAGTAAGATTTGTTAAACAAGCCTGGCCTCCTCCAGAGTAGGTATACCAGAGGCCAATGTGGAAACTGCTAGACTTCTAAGCTAGTCTCAGACATGCAGCATCCTTAGCACTATATTTTATTGGTTTCAGGCAAATCCAAATCTTAAACCAAATTCAAGGGGAGGGTTATCACAAAGGCATGGATATGGGAAGGCGTTGTTCACTGTGGGACTTCTTTAAAAACTAGGTGGCATAAGAAAAGTCCAATTGTTCTTTATGATTTGAATCAATAGAATAAGTGATTAGTGCATCAAGTTGTGAGGCAAGATTTGAACACAAATAGTTGAAAGAACATCTGTGAATTATTTGCTTCCAATTGTAGCCCTCTCTCCACTTGAGTTACAGCCTTCCAGCTTCCTCATCATGCAAGGTTTCTTTTCTGTTACAGCTTTTGTCATCTCTGGAACAGAACAAAACACATTCTGAATCAAGGTCTGGGTATAATGTAAGCTTCTCTGAGGAAGTGCTAGATATTTCTTTATAACTCCCACCCCTGTAGATTTTAACGTTGTTGTTTTTAGAAAAATAATATTTCCAGCTGGTAGATTATAAACCTCCCGGTGCAGGTAAAAAAAATTGTCCTTGATGATAGAAAAAGAACTGGCTGGATTCTATGCTAATCAGAGCAGACCTCATTCTCTGTGGGGGGAAGAAAGCCCTCTCAACGAACTACTTTGAGGAGAAAGATATTTGAATGATTTTTCTGAATGACGCAAAGCTGAGCTCAGGAGAGGAAGATCAAATCTGGCTAAAGAGACCAAGATGTTGAAAAAGACTGAACGTCCAGCTGGGATTCCTGCTAGTCACAGGCTTGTAATAGAAACTTTGAGGAAGTATGATCTTTTTCAGAGTACAAATTCTTCAGGGAAAGTAAAACAATTTAAATGCAGACAATGAATAAAAGAAACAGTCCCTATAATTAACACATGGAGCTGTTGGCTAGCACTCAATGATAGAATTGGTATCAACCTTTGCTCTCTTATTTACATCAGATATTTGAACCTAGAGGCCAGGCATATCTGGAAACTTATCATTGACACACACCAGTTAGGGGCTTAATTTCCTCTGAAGTACTTACTTAATAAATTCATCATCAATATTCTAATACAACTATAATTTACTCAGTTTCTAAATTTGTATCTTTCAGTGGCTCAGGCAGGACATACTCTTGTTGTATTCCAAGGGACATGCTTGGTGATCCATTCTATCTGAGGTATTACAAATCTAAGGAAGTTAGTGTACATATAAAAAAGAATCCATGAGGGAATTCAAAAGACAGAATCCCAAAAACATCCAAAGCAAATATTTAGTCCAACAGGGCTAAGAACAAAAGAGTATGGGGATTAGCCTTGGCATCTGTCTACATCAGGTCTGTAAAATAATAATAATGATGATGATAAACATCACAAAGAAGCCCTTGGAATATCAGCTAGGAGAAGAATTTCAAGGAGAGTCTGGATTGTCACTTCCAAGGCTAAAAAGCAAAGAAGGTATTGCAAATATATTGAAGGGGAGAATAAATAAAAATTGCATCAACTGCCAGGAAAATGAAATGTTTTCCTGTAGTGGAAATAAAAAGAATTCACAAAAATTCTTTGCAAAGCTGTTGCCATCATGAGCCTTGGAGAAACAAGAACTGAACATTCAGTAGAAAATGTAAATCCTTGTTTATATGTCTAGTTTTCTTTTTAAAATTCACATTTTAAGCGGGCTAGCTCTAGATCTGTTTACCTGAAAGATCACAGAGCCTGGCATATCATAGACTCTCAAGGGGGATAATGAGTGGAGGAAGCGGACAAGCTAATAAAGATACTCTGAGAGTTAAATTAGGATGGAGCACATAGTCTACAGTTCCTCCAGACAGAAACATGTAGCATTAATGGAAGTGGGTGATGTGACTGACATCCAACTACTGAGTTGGCGCTTCAATATTCATGTCTGCATGTAACATAGAATTGTTTAATGTATGGGTTATCCAGACATTTCTTTCCATTTAACATTTTAATAGACTTTCTGGAGAGAATATTGGCTCTATATTTCAATATTCCCAGGAATGCTTAGAAAAAGGTGATGTACCACCACGAAGAGTCATGAAGCTAATCCCCCCGGGGAATATAGTTAAAATTGCAGTGTCACAGTGCTGCTATAAAAATCTATCGTGGTTATATAGAACTTTCATTTTCTAGCATGAGAAAATCTGATGGTGTTGTTTTCTTGCCCCTTAGTCAAGGAATGTGTATTGCATGTCAATCCTGTTTCAGCTGCAATGATCAGTAATTGGCAGATGTGTTGCCATGCTCCCCTTCTGTATTCATTGTAGACTTGGACAGATTCAGGATATGACCAGTCATAGCTCTCTTACTCCCAGAGCTCAGAGAAGTTCCCAGAATACATCTGGCTCTGTAATTTGGAGTTGTAATTTTGCATCAATTAGAATTGGGACTAGGGATGTCCTCCTAAGCTTTGAATGCAAGAGTCTTCATCGAAGACAAGGAATGGCATTTGGACTTTTCCACAATTTAGCCATAGTTTTGCCAACCTTCTATTTATCTTTTTCCTGGTCCTCCTACTCATCTAAGGCTTATGAATCACTGATAGACTGTAACCTGACAGAGTGTTTGCCTTCCATCTCTGTTGCCAGAGAAAGGACGTTTCTCTGTTCTACTTTCTCTGAAGTTTTTGTATTAAACTCTTTCCTTTTCCTCATTCTGACACATAAAGGCAGAATTGACATTTTTCTTATGGTTTTTTACTGAGACTTGTAATATGTCAACTTTTTTGCTATTTGTTCTCCTTGATGGCAGTGAGCACTAGGACAGATGCTCTCACATACGTAGACACACACAAATGTATAGAGACACATATTCAGTGTCAAAGAGTTCATGGAAAATGGAATTAAAAGATATATTAATTTTGGTTCAGAACAATTTTTTTTTATTTGACAGGTAGAGTTATAGACAGTGAGAGAGCGAGATAGAGAGAAAGGTCTTCCTTCCGTTGGTTCACTCCCCACATGGCCGCTACGGCCGGTGCTGCGCCAATCCGAAGCCAGGAGGCAAGTTCTTCTTCCTGGTCTCCCATGTGGGTTCAGTGGCCCAAGAACTTGGGCCATCCTCCACCGCCCTCAAGGGCCACAGCAGAGAACTGGACTGGAAGAGAAGCAACTGGGACAAGTACCAGCATGCTTATGGGATGCAGGTGGAGGATTAACCAAGTGAGTCAGAACAATTTTAAAATCCATTCTTATGAGAGGGTATTGAAAATGTTCATGAAAATCTATGTTGTGAAAAATCTATGGATTGGTTTCAAAATTTTTTACATCAATACAAATTTATCTTTTAATTCCATTTTCCCCATAAACTTTAAATAATTTTTTAGTCGGAAAGCAGAGAGAAAGAGAGAGAGGGAGAGAGAGAGAAACAAGCACACTCATATTTACTGGTTTAATCCCCAAACACAATGGCCAGGGCTGGGTTGGCTGAAGTTAGGAGCTACGAAGTCCACCTGAGTGTCCATATGAGTGTCAGAGACCCCAGTACTTGAGCCATCACTTGCTGTATCCTAGAATGTGCATTAGCATGAAACTGAAGCTAGTTACAGAATTGGGACTTAAACCCAGGCACTTTGATATAGAATGTGGGTTTCCCTGTGACAAGCCTCCTGGTCTAATCTTTATGTATTCAAACATGATATAGCCTGATAACCCCTACGCACATGTAAACACACATTTATGTGTGTATTAATGTATACTTAGTTGTTGCTGAATGAATGCATCATTTTGTGCACTCTTCTGTTATTAAGAGTATATCCACAGGGGCCAGCGCTGTGGCACAGTGGGTTAATAACCTGGCATGAAGCGCCGGCATCCCATATGGGTGCCAGTTCTAGTCCCGGCTGCTCCTCTTCCAATCCAGCTCTCAGCTATGGCCTGAGAAAGCAGTAGAGAATGGCCCAGGTCCTTAGGCCCCTGCACCCCCATGGGAGACGCAGAGGAAGCTCCTGGCTCCTGGCTTCGGATCGACACTGCTCCAGCCATTGCGGCCATCTGGGGAGTGAACAATCGGATGGAAGACCTCTCTCTCTCTCTCACTCTGCCTCTCCTCTGTGTATCTCTGACTTTCAAATAAATAAATAAAATAAATATTTAAGAAAAGAGTATATTTACAAATTTCATTTTTATTTTTCTCATCTTCTATATTAACTGCTATACCAAATGACTGTCTTGTACTTTTTGAAGTACCCTCATGTGTATGCATGCACTGAATTGTTATTGAATGGAGAAACTAGCATAATTTTGCCTTACATTATTAGAGACAGATTACATATTAGAGACATTTACCTCATCTAGTCCTCCCCCTTTTGATAAATATGCATTAATTTGAGGTTCACAATAATAATTCTTTCTTTAATCTTATAAATAATGAAAGACATCTTAAACAAGTTACTAAGATGACAATTGAAAAATATGAGAAAATTTTCTCAGAATATTGCAGAAATAAATAGATATTCATGAATCTGGACATGTTCATGTATATGAGGAAGTGAGCTCCTAGAGATAGCTGAAGGTGACCCAGGCGGTAGGATCCAGCTTTTCTGGTGGAACACTCACAAATGGCCTGACAGTCTTAAGGGAGATGGCAGATTATGCAGAGATAGAACTAGACAAGTATCCAGTCCTAGTCTGTGTGTATTCAAAGAAGATCTAGACACAGACACATACACACACACACACACACACACACACACACACATATATATATAGATAACACACAAATATATATATATATATATATATATATATATATATATATATATGTAGGAGTAGATTTGGAAATATTTATTTCTGTTTTATCATCTTTTACTCTCTTGTGATAAATAGAGCATTAATTTAAGATTTCCAGTACTATTTCTCTTTATTCAATAAAAAAAAAATAATGAAAGACCCTGAAATGCATGTTGTTAAGACTAAACCTGAAAAGAGAAGAACAGATGATGAGAAAGTTCAAATACCATGGTTTTTTGAGGAAAGCCCATATTTTATTGGAAAACAATGGTAAGACACAAAAATTTCCTGTATATACAATTTATCCAGACAATGAACAGTGAACTGTATATGGAAATGACAAGTGAGGGTAAGTGTTTTGTTGTGTCAATATGATTTTAAACTCCTGGGCACGATCGGTAATATTTGATCATTGACCTTCCTGGGTCTCAGGACAAGTACCTCATATTTTATATGTGGACGTCATAAAAACAGCATGAATATCAAGAGGCAGAGGTGTTTGGTCCCTTTTCTTTGTCTTATTTAACCAGATTGTTTTGATAGCCTGAAAGTTGTTTGAACTGAAGCTGGGTTAGCAGAAGGTCCACAGGTCAGCAATTGCAGTCACTTGGGTAAGATTTGATTTGAGCAGGGTCCCAGGAAAGGATAGAGGGAAGTAAACCTGCTGGAAGGAATCTGTGAAAGCCTAGAGGCCCTTAGGGAATGTAGCATAGTCCATTGGCTCTCAGTGAGATGGAGGCCATGGAGATACAATGGTTGTAACTCTGCCTTATCAAATGAAATGTGTACGATCCTCTCCACCAACTCTGTGGTGCGAATAAGGTCACTCCTTTTTCTCTTTAATATTCAGGTTAATTAGTGGATTAACTTGAGACTCTCATCTGTAAATTGTCAAAGATTCCTAATTACTTGGTGCAAGGAGTCCAATCCTAAGAAGAGAAAATTGGAAAATGATCGGTCTGGTGACAGGACCCAGCCTGTATTTAGGCTGCTTTGTCACAGTCCCATTGTGTTACCGTTGTAAAATGATCTTCCTGGTTTGACTCAGCCTTGCTTCCTATAGCAGTAATGCTTTTGCTCATGCAGATTCTCTTTAAGGTACAGCCACTCTTCAAGAGTGAAATCCTTCATTCCCTTTAGGGATATGCTTCTCTTTGGGACAGTCAGGGCTGTAGTTTTCCAGCTGATATTTTCTTATACTTGAAGTGTTCCTCTGAGTCAGGTTGGCTGGCTGGTCAGCAGGTAATTCCAGCCTTGATCATGTTCTTTCCCAGAACCAATCTGCCCAGGACACCCTCGGATTACCCTCTTTTTATAGCTAATAAAATGAACTCCACAGAGCTGAAGGACTTGCCCATTTAGTAAGTGGCCAGGCCATGGAAAATTTTTGGTCTTCTGTTGATCAAGATAGTGGCTGTCCTCTCCTCCTGCCACCATCCAAGCTGCTAGCAGTCCTCTCTGGTATGTTCACTCCCTAGAGAGCAGTAATCTCCCCCTGAGATTAGTGCATGGGGCCCTGCCTTGATACCTTCTTCTGTACTCTGTTTGCCTCTACAGAACCAGGCTTGTTGGGGGTAGTAAACAGAGAATGAAAAAGGAATAATTTATATTTCACTCTCTCACTCGGGCTTCCCACTGGGTTGCTTTCTAGGAAAAATATTCCTTGCTTGCAGTCTCAGCATGATAGTGTATGCCAAGCCCAGCCCATTGTCCTCCTCTTCACACTGTCTGAGATAGTAACCAGACAGAAATATCAGGCTGCTGGGTTTGATTACTGCCTTTTTATTTTGGTCCCTGGGAAAAGTGACTGCTTTCTATCATTCTTAGCCAAAACCTCAGTCTCTGTGTGTTTAGTTGTCAAAATGACCCAGAAGGCAAGTAAGATAATTCTGGTGTCTCTAACAAGACCATCAGATTTCTTATATGAAATTATTTAAGAATTTCCCTCCTGAACTTGCTGTAAGGAGTTTGGATTCATCTTCCTTGTCCATTATAATTGAGGTTGAAATGTGGAAACACACACTTTAGAGACTTTTTTGCTTTTATTTTTATTTTTGAGAGACAGAGCAAGAGACAGAGGTACTATTCACTGGTTTACTCCTCAAATGTCTGCAACAGCCAAGGCCAGGCTGAAGCAGAAAGCCTGAAACTCAGGTTAGGTCTGCTATGTGGGAGCAGGAACCCAATTACATGAACTGTCACCATTGCCTCCCAATTTGTATTAGCAGGAAGCTACAGTCAGGAACTGAAGCCAAATATTGAACCCAGGTAGTTTGATGTGGGATGTACACATTTAAATGGACTCTTAACCATGACACTAGATGCTCATCCCTTGAGGCTTATTTATTCCATTTTGTTTCTGTCCATTGTTCTAAGCAGGTTATTCAAGATGTCCACCATTCTTTTCTAGATTCCTGACGCCATAAATAAGAGTGTCAAATTGTTAAATTAACACCAGGAGTCACTGTGTACTTATAACCCATGTGGGATCTGTCCTTAATATGTTATCTAATGTGAAGTAACACTGTAACTAGTGCTGAAACAGTATTTTTACACTTGAGGGCAAATGGACGAATTCTTTACTTAACACATGCTAAATTGATCTCCTGTATACAAAGAGAATTGAAAATGAATCTGGATGTGAACGAAAGGGTGGAGGGAGTGGGCAAGGGGGGAGGGTTGCAGGGGGAGAGGGAAAGTATGGGGGGAAAGCCATTGTAATCCATAAGTTGTGCCTTGGAAATTTATATTCTAAATAAAAGTTAAAAAAATAAAAGAAACTATAAGGAGATCTGCAAAAATTTCATGGAAAATGCATATTATAAAGAAACCATAAATGGATTTCAAAAACTTCTATACTTACATAAATTTTATTTTTGTGTTTTAAAAGTTCTTTTAGTTATTATTTGAAGTACAGAGTGATGAGAGAGAGAGCGAAAGAGATCTTCCATTCACTGGCTCACTGACTCCTCAAATACCTGCAAGTATTTGGTCTAGGCCAGGTCAAAGCCAGGATGCAGGTGTCCCATATGGATGGTAGAAACCCAAGCACTTGGATCATCATATTCTGCCTCCCATGTACATTAGTAGAAAGCTATGTCAGAAACACATAGAAGCTGAGACTCAGATCAGGAACTCATAAATGGGATATAGGTGTCCTATACAGTGTGTAACCAGCTGTACCACGATATCTGCCCCTAAATTTTATTTTTAAATCCATTTTCCAGGAACTATTTGATGAATGCTGGTGTGTTGCCTGGAAAGCATACAGAATAGCCAGCTCTAGTATGCTGTATTCTTTATGACAGTTCCACAGTCCTGCAGTGAACATAGATGTGGGAAGCAGATGTAAGGATCTGACCCATCAGCAAGCAAACTTAAATTAACAAGTGGGCTATAATGTAACTTAGTGCTAAAAGCTTACTAAGTAATGACTTCTATGGGAGTAATTCTCTTTCTGGACTACACTTCTCAGTGTTATAGAACGAATCGTATTGTGAGCAGTGGGAGCATAGAGGATCATGGTAGACATGATCTAACATGAGTAAGTTTAAGCTATGAAGAAGCAGGAGATGTAAGAAGAGAAGAGGGCTGAAAAAGAAGTCAAAGAGTCATAGGAAAAGCAAGAGACAGAAGGAGAAAGAGGTAGGGAGAGTAGCTCGGTCACATTAATGATAGCTTACCTGAGACCAAAATCCTCAGACTTATGCTGCTGA
Source organism: Sylvilagus floridanus (assembly GCA_949820135.1). Lineage (NCBI taxonomy): Eukaryota > Metazoa > Chordata > Mammalia > Lagomorpha > Leporidae > Sylvilagus > Sylvilagus floridanus. The sequence goes on from OX463224.1 coordinate 89,362,358, forward strand.
GGTCCCTAGAGTTTCACAAATACAGAATAATCTTATCTTCCAATTTCTTTATGACCATAATGCAATTTATACTCTTGAACATAGTTCAATATTACTATAATTATCCTTATAAGAAACTGAAGTTGGCTGGAATGGGACCCTAGGTCTTGCAACTAATAATGTAGCATTCTGCATTTCCTACTTTATCCAATATAAGAATCTCTCCCAAAACATCTCTGGCAAAACTGTGGATATTCTCTGCTTAAAGACCCATGAGACTAGGGTGTTCAACATCACTAGAATGCCCACTTTAGTTTTAGTCACTTTGGAGTGTGAATCTTGAAACTATTATTCACTAATTCAGCCCTTCCATAGTTCCATAATTAAATTTTATTTAACATAGTAATTGTACATAGTTATGTGGTATAACATTTTAATATATGTATGTGATGTGTAAGATGTGTAATGATCAAATTGGAGTGATTAGTGTTTCCATCTCATTATTTCTTTATGTTTAGAGACTTTTGACTCCTGTCTTCCAGTTTCTTTCAAATATATAAGTAATTATAAACTGCAATCACTCTTCTAACCTGTAGAATACTGGAATGTATTACTTTTTCTTACTGCATCTTGCTACTCATTATCCCTCCAGTCTCCCTCTTCTGCCTCTAAAAATCATTATTGTACTCTCTGCTATTTTGAGATCAAATGTTTTACCTTCCACATATCAGTATTTTTTTCTGTTTGTGGTTAGTTACATTTAACAAAATTTCCACCAATTTTACCCATTAGACCACAAGTGACAAGTATTTATTTTTTTAAAAAGATTGTTTATTTCTTTCTCTGAGAGGTAGAGTTATAGACAGTGAGAGGGAGAGACAGAGAGGAAGGTCTTTCCTCCATTGGTTCACTCCCCAATTGGCTGCAACGGCCGGAGCTGCACCAATCCAAAGCCAGGAGCCAGGTCCCTCCTCCTGGTCTCCCATGTGGGTGCAGGACCCAAGCACTTGAGCCATCTTCTCCTGCTTTCCCAGGCCACAGCAGAGAGCTGGATCAGAAGAGGAGTAGCCGGGACAAGAACCAGTGCCCATATGGGATGCTGGCACTTCAAGCAGAGGATTAATCTACTGTGCCATGGCGCTGGCCCTGCATGTATTTCTTTGACATACTGATTTTGGATTTGTACCCAAAGCTGGGATAGAAGGATCATATCATATTTATTTTTTCAGTTTTTGCCATTTTAAATTTTTTTAAAGAATACAAATTTCATAAGTACAGCTTTAGGAATATAATTATTCTTCCCACCATACCTGCCCACCCACCCACACTACCTACCCTCCTCCTCCTCCTTCTCCCCTTGCCAGTCCCATTCTCCATTAAGATTCATTTTCAATTAACTTTGTACACAGAAGGCCAAATCTATACTAAGTAATGATTTTGAGAATTTGCACACACACCCACACACACCAAAACTGAGAACTAGTTTTACAGTTAACTCTCATAATACAACTCATTGAGGACATTGGTCCTACATGGGGAGTTAGGCATAATGACTCCTGTTGTTAATGTAGAAAATTAACACTCTTAGGTATGTTGTCAGTGACCACCTGAGGCTCCTGATATGAGCTTCCTAGGCTATGGAAACTTTTTGAGTCCACAAACCTCATCAGTTTTTGGACAAGGCCATAAGCAAAATGGAAGTTCCTCCCTTCTTTGATCATCACTTCTTTTTGCTGAGGTCTCACTCACAGAGATCCTTCATGTGGAGCATTTTTTTGCCACAGTATCTTGGCTTTTCATGCCTGAAATGCTATCATGGGCTTTTCAGCCAGACCAGGAAGTGTTAAGGGCTGATTCTGAGGACAGAGTGTTACTTAAAGTTGTTGCCATTTTATGAGTTTGCTGTGTGGGCTACTTCCCATGTTGGAATAGTCTCTCCTTTTTAATTCTATCTATTATTATTACCAGGCACTTGACCCTATTTATATGATCATCTTAACACTTAATCCTATGTATATGTTCACTTTAACATTTAATATGATCACTTTAACAATTAAGATGACATTTTTAGCACAAAGCTTAATGGGATTTAGAGTCCATGACATGTTTTTAAACTAAACCTTTAGAAGTAAGTCCATAAGAATGTATGCAGAACTATACAGCTTTATAGCTACAATCTTCCTCCTCCTTCTCATATTGCCACTTTTACTTTTTACTTAGATCTATTTTCAATTGACTTTATACACATATAACTAACTCTATGTTAAGAGTTCAACAAATAGTATTAAGAAAAAAAAAAGAAAAAACAAAACAAAACCAAAAAAAAGAAAGAAAATGTTCCTCAACAGTCAATACAAGGGCAGCTCAAGTCATCCCTTCTTGAAGTGTCAGTTTCACTTCAGCAGATTTTGTTTTAGATGCTCTATTAGTTCTCACAGGACAGGGAGAAAATATGGTATTTGTCCCTTTGGAACTGACTTATTCCACTAAGTATAATGTTTTCCAGATTCACTCATTTTGTTGTAAATGACTAGATTTCATTTTTTACTGCTGTATAGTATTCCATAGTGTTCATATCCCATTATTTCTTTATCCAGTATTCAGCTGACAAGCATTTAGGTTGATTCCATGTCTTAGCTATTGTGAATTGAGCTGCAAAAAGCATGGAGATGCAGATAACTCTTTTGTTTACTGATTTCATTTCCTTTGGGTAAATTCCAAGGAGTGGGATGACTGGGTCATATGGTAGGTCTATATTCAGATTTCTGAGATATCTAAGTGCTATCTTCCACAGTGGCTTCACCAGTTTTCATTCCCACCAACAGTGGATTAGGGTACCTTTTCTCCCACATCCTCTCCAGCATTTGTTCTTTACTGATTTCTGTATGAAAGCCATCCTAACTGGGGTGAGGTGAAACCTCATTATGGTTTTGGTTTGCATTACATGACAGCTAGTGATCCTGAACATGTTTTCATGTGTCAATTGGCCATTTGGATTTCCTCTTTGGACGATGTCTGTTTAAGTCCTTTGTCCATCTCTTAAAAGGGGTTGTTCATTTTGTTATTGTGGAGTTTCTTGATCTCTTTGTAGGTTCTTGTTATTAATACTTTATTAGTTGCATAGTTTGCAAATAATTTTTCCCATTCTTTCAGTTGCCTCTTCACTTTCCTGACTGTTTCTCTTGACAAACAGAAACTTCTCAATTTGATGTAATCCCATTTGTTATTTTGGCTTTGACTGCCTGTTCCTCTGGAGTCTTTTCCAAGAACTCTTTGCCTGTGCCAATGTCTTGCAGGGTTTCCTCAATGTTCTCTATTAATTTGATGACATCAGGTCATAGATTTATATCTTTAATCCATGTTGAGTGGATTTTTGTGTAAGGTGTAAGGTAGGGGTGCTGCATTATATTTCTGCATGTGGAAATTCATTTTTCCCAGCATCATTTGTTGAAAAGACTGTCCTTGCTCCAGAGATTGGTTTTAGCTCCTTAGTCAAGTATAAGTTGGTTGTAGATGTTTGGATTGATTTCTGGTGTTTTTATTCTTTTTCATTGGCCCATCCATCTGTTTTTCCTTTTTATTTTTTACCAGTACCAGGCTGTTTTGATTATAACTGCCTTGTAGTATGTCTTGAAATCTGATACTGTGATGCCTCTGGCTTTGTTTTTGTTGTATAAAATTGCTTTAGCTATTCAAGTTCTCCTGTGCCTCCATATGATTTTGAGCATCTTTTTTTTTAGATCTGAAAAGAATGTCTTTGGTATTTTGATTGGTAGCACATTAAATCTGTAAATTGCTTTTGTAAGAATGGGCATTTTGATGATACTGATTCTTCCAATCCATGAACCTGTAAGATTTTTTTTATTTTTTTGTATCTTCTTCTATTTCTTTCTTTAATGTTTTGAATTCAAAAAAATTGATCATAATCTTACATGGAAGTATTCAGAAGCAAATGCATTAACTACTGAAGTCCATAGAGGACATGAAAGAAAATTTCTCCCATGAAATTGATATTTTAGAGATAAATCAAAATGAAATGAAGAATTCAGTAAAATAAAAAAGGTAGTGGAAAGCCTTAACAACAGAATCGGTGAAGCAGAAGAAAGAATATCAGAATTAGAAGACAAAGCACAGAAATTTATACATTCAAACCAAAAAAAAAAAGAAGAGGAAATTAGAAATCTAAAAAATACCTTTGGGAAACTACAGGTACTATCAAATGACCAAACAAATGGGTTCTGGTGTTCCTGAAAGCATTGAAAGAGAAAAAGGATTAGAAGGCCTTTTTAGTGGACTAATAACAGAAAACTTTCCTAAATTGAAGAAAAGGACAAGTACAGGAAGCATATAGAACTCCTAATTGACATGAATAGAAAAGATCTTCACCATGACACACATTGCAATAAAACTCACCACAGTAAAACAAAGAAAAGATTCAAAATGTGCAGGAGAGAAAAGTCAGATTGCTATCAGAGGATCTCCAGTTATACTCACAGTAGAGTTATCATCAGAAATCATACAGGCTAGGAGAGAATGGCAAGAAATATTCCAAGACTTAAGAGAAAAAAACTGTCAACCCAGAATATCCTGCAAAGCTCTCATTTATGAATTAAGGTGAAATAAAGACCTTCCATAAAAAACAGCAATTGAAAGAATTTGTCACAATCTGTCCAGCCCTACAAAGGATGCTTAAGGATTTGCTGCACACAGAAACACAGAAACATTGTCATCACTACAAAAGAAGGTAAAGGAACGAAATCTCTCAGTAAAAGGTAAAAGGAAATCAAAGTGAAAAATAGGAATATATTTGGAAAAATGGCAGGGCAAAGTTGTTACCTATCAATAGTCGCCTTGAATGTAAATGGCCTCAAATCTTCACTTAAAAGACAGAAAGGCTGAATGTATTAAAAAAAAAAAAAACCCAGCTATTGGCTGCCTACAAGAAACACATCTCACCAACAAAGATGCACACATGCTGAAAGTGAAAGGATGGAAAAAGATATTTCCATGTCAACAGAAACCTAAAAAGAGCTGGTGTAGCCATCCTAATATCAGACAAAATAGGCTTTAACACAAATCTAGTAAAAGAGACAAAGAGGGTACTATGTAATGATTTAGGGATCAATTCAATAGGAAGATGTAACTATTATAAACATATATGCACCCAATTACAGGGCACCTGGCTTTTTTAAAGAAATGTTAAGGGATCTAAAGGGAGACATAGACTCCAATACAATAGTAATGGGGGACTTTAATACCCTACTTTCAGCAATGGACAGATCAACCAGAGAGAAAATCAGCAAGGAAGCAACAGTTAATCGACACTATAGACCAAATGGACCTAACAGGTATCTATAGAACTTTTTATCCTACAGTTGCATAATACACATTCTTCTCAGTATTGCATGGAACTTTCTCTAGGATTGACCACATGGTGGCCATAAAGCAAGTCTCTGCAAATTCAAAAAAGTTGAAATCATACCATGCATCTTCTCAGACCAAAATGGAATGAAGCTGAAATCAGCAACTCAGGAATCTCTAGAACATATGCAAACACATGGAGACTGAACAACATGCTTCTGAATGAACAGTAGGTAATGGAAGAAATTAACAGCCAACAAAATTTAAAACTAGTATGAGAAAAGAAATAATTCAAATTAGAGAATAAATCAAATTGAATCAAAAATAAAAGATCAGCAGAGCTGTTTTTTGAAAAATAAACAAAATTGACACACCATTAGCCCAACTCACCAAAAAAAGGAGAGAGAAGACCCAAATCAATAAAATTAGAGATGAATACTTTATACTAATACTTTGTAGATGTAACAGACACCACAGAAATAAAAAGAATCATCAGAAATTACTACAAAGAGCTGAATGCCAACAAACTGGGAAACCTAGAAGAAATGGATAGATTCCTGGACATATACAACCTACCTAAATTGAGCCATGAAGACATAGAAAATCTAAACATATGCATAACCAAGACAGAAATTGAATCAGTAATAAAGACCCTCCCAACAAAGAAAAGCTCAGGACCGATGGCTTCATTGCTGAATTCTATCAGACATTTAAAGAAGAACTAACTCTAACTCTTTTCAGGTTATTCAAAACAATTAAAAGGGAGGGAATCCTCCCAAATACTTTCTATGAAGCCAGCAGCACCTTAATTCCCAAACCTGAAAGTGATGCAACAGAGAAAGAGAATTACAGACCTATTTCCCTGATGAACATAGATGCAAAAATCCTCAACAAAATTCTGGCCAATTGAATCCACCCACCCATACCAACTGGGATTTACCCCTGGTATGCAGGGATGGTTCAACATACACAAATCAATCAATGTGATACATCACATTAACAAACTATTGAGCAAAAACCACATGATTATCTCAATCAATGCAGAGAAAGCATTTGATAAAATACAATACCCTTTCATGATGTATACTATAAGCAAATTGGATATAGAAAGAACATTCCTCAACACAATCCAGCAATTTATGATAAACCCATGGCCAGTGTCCTATTGAATGGGGAAATGTTGAAAGCATTCCCATTGAGATCTGGAACCAGACAAAGATGTGCACTCTCACCATTGATTTTTATATAGTCCTGAAAGTTTTAGCCAGAGCCATTAGGCAAGAAAAAGAAATCAAAGGGATGCAAACTGAAATGAGGAAGTTGAATTATCCCTATTTGCAGATGACATTATTCTGTATATAAAGGATCCAAAAAACTCCACCAAGAGACTATTGGAACTCAAATTCCATTTCTTGCATTTCTTCCATCTGATCATCTTCACAGTCTAGTATTGAAGTTCTGTGTTCTTTTGGGGGCATCATGTTGTCTTCCTTATTCTTGCTTCTTGAATTGGTGCATTTGTTTTTCGGCATTTGTGGAGATACTTGTTGATTTCTTATTTGATTTTTGCTGTGGCAGCTTTTATCTTTGTATTAATACTCTGTAGATAAGCAGAATGTCTATTTTCAGTGAGTATTTAAAGGCTTATAGTGGGTGTGGCCAGGGAGCTCTGGTCAGTTCAGTTCTCCAGTGTGAAGTATGTGTTTAAGGTGACACACCCAGGTTTGACATGGTAAATCTCCTCTTATTTATTTATTTTTTTTAATCAGAAGGAAAGTTTATTCTACTCAGCTGAGCTCCTCTCCTCAAAGCAGACCAGTGGTTGAGTGATAGCCCCAATAGGTATAATATTTGTCCGCTCTGCCCCAAGAACCACACAAAGGATCTGAGCAGTTCTCAGTGTAAGTTCAGATTCTCCAGCAATGTCTCTCACCAGGTAAAAGGAGCCCTGAGCATGTGGAGCCTCCCAAAGTGACTGCCCAAATCCAGCCTCACTGTGAGCCCTCCCACAGAGCCTCAAGTTTTTTCACAGTCCCAGTACAGAATGCTTCCCCAGTCACGAACTCCTAGCCCCCTGTTAGTTCTCCCCACCAGAGTCAGGAGTCTCCACTCTGCTATTTGCTGGGTGTGGACATGAACTGGTGCAGCTGTTATGTATTTCCAAAATGGTGTCTGTTCTATTGGCTTGTTACAAGATGCTGTTGTAAAGTGATTGGTGAGAGGAAAACATGTCCCTCCTTTTATTTTTTTTTTCTTCTCTAATTTGGCAAATACAGTATCTCCCATGGAGCTCCAAGCCGGGTTCCCTCTAGGCTCTTCCTGCAGCTTTAGTGCCAGTGGCTTGGGCTGCTGTGGTCTGGTCTTACCTGACTTTCCAAAGCTGGTGCATAGACTCTGAGCTGCTAGGGTCCTCATAGATCCACAGTGTCCCCTTAATTTGCATGGCGTTTACTCTGCCATTTTCTCCCTAACTCTTCCATGGGACTGCACTCTCTTCATTTTTTTTTAAACTATCTTTTCCTGGACTAGAGCAGTAAGCTCCCTTCCTACTCTACCACCTTGGAACTCTCTCTAATAAAAAAAATCCATATGATATTTCTATATTCAATTTTCTGGGGAACCTGCATGCTGATCTCAATAACTGATATATAAATTTAATTTCCCATCGAAAGTGATTAAGAGCTTCTTTTTTCACTGTACTCACATCAGCATTTTTTTTAAATAGACATTCTGACTGGGGTAAGATGTAAACCCACCATAATTTTCTATGTTCACCTTCACTCTCCCATTAAGCTTAAACTCCTCTTTAATGTTTATTTATTTTTTTAATTTCAAGGTTTTTTTTTGGAGCTTGTCAAGGATCAACAAATTTTGTCTTCAATTTTGATCTTCAATTTAGAATGCATCCCCTAGTAGGTGACTCCATACACATCTATTAGTACATACTGATGGTCTCTGTTAGCTCATGTCAATACCAGATCCTAAATTCTCTTTTAAAGTTGCTTAATCCTTTACCTAAAATATGACCAAACTTTCTATATCTGAGCTACAAACTATACCATTTATTACTTTAGACCTATATCAATGATCTTACAACTTTTATTAAATGCAGCACTTGTGGTAGACTCTGGAACTTTTAGTTATTCAGCAAACTGTAAAGCCTAAGGAGGTATCATCTGTTGTCTTGGTAAAATGTTGACTGTACTGTTTTTTATAAATTCAAGCTCTGTGGATGTCAAAATGTTAGGAGTCTATACACTATTCACAGGTGAGGGGGGAAGTGTGTGTCTACCTTGACTTTGTGCTTTTAAATTGCACAGTTTATCACCACACAATAGTAGTCAATAAAAGACAAATAGTAAGTGGATCCAAGACCTTAATCATGGCAATTATCTCACCTCTCTTGCTTTGCTTCTGTCTGTTGTTTGTATCCACTAACTTTTGTTTCTGCCTACCTCCACAGCCTCTTGTCTTTGTCTCCAACTTTTTTGGGTACCAAATTTGCAAACATAGTAGATTCTTCTACTTTTGATATATCGAGTACATGGGAACATCTCTGGCCTTCTTTGGCTTGTTCTGCTCCCAGATGTTCATAGGATCATTTGCCATTCTTTCACTTTCCTTTTCTCCAGGAGTACAGAAAACACAAAGAGGTAAGTGAAACCAGCAGCTTGAAGAATGCTACCAGCATGCTCTCATTGCTATTTTACAAGTGACCTTAAAGGGCCCGGTGCTGTGTTAAAGCCTTGGGCCCCTGCACCCGCTTGGGAGATGCGGAAGAAGCTTCTGACTCCTGGTTTCGAATCGGCATAGCTCTGGCCATTGCGGCCATCTGGGGAGTGAACCAATAGGTGGAAGACCTCTCTCTCTCGCTCTCTCTCTCTCTCTCTCTCTCTCTCTGCCTCTCCTCTCTCTGTGTAACTCTGACTTTCAAATACATGAAATAAATACATCTTTTAAAAAAAAGAGAGAGAACAGAGGGAGAGAATATTCATAGAAGGTGGTTTTGGTGGCAGGATTTTCCTGGAAAAGGTGGTTATTTCTAGGAATTAGACTGCCACCCATTTTCTTATATTTAGGAAGACCCATAAATGTTATGGTGCATGATAGGAGTAGGCATGCCAGCCATGATAATTTTATTATAATGTTATTATAATTTGCTGAAGGGCACCGTGGAGACATGGTCTGTAGCTGTGTTGGGATTTTTAGTTGGTGCCAATTTTGGACAGCCTTTCTGTAGATTAGCAATTTTGAGTTACTTAGACACAGCACCTTTGAAGGGGTGGAGATTTGAATGGAGTAGGCAGAGTATTAGGGAGGGGCTTATAGTCCTTAGCTCTCTCCTTGTTTATATTATCTTTACTCTCCCCCCCTCCCCCGGGAGATTTTTTTTTTTTTTTAAAGATTTCTTTATTTACTTGAGAGGGCAGACTTACAAACAGAGAGAAGGAGAGAAAGAGGAAGAGGTATTCCATCCACTCCCCAAATGTCAGCAATGGCTGGAGCTGGGCCTGTCTGAAGTCATGAGCCAGCAGCTTCCTCCAGGTCCTCCACACAGGAGTAGGGGTCCAAGCACATGGACCATCTTCTGCTTTCCCAGGCCATCAGCAGGGAGCTGGATCAAAAGTGGAGCAGTTGGGACTTGGATTGATGCCCAAATGGGATACCGGAGCTGCAGCCAGATGCCTAAACTACTATGCCATGGCGCTGGCCTCCAGAGATATTTTCTTGCTTTAATCCTTATTGGAGGTCAAAGGAAGATGATCCACCTTCTGTAGTTTCTTCATGCTGTGTCATGACATCATCTCTGTTTAGCTAGAGAATGAAAATCTCTTGCTTACTGATCTAGAGATTCCATTGGATGTACTAGAGATATGTCATCAGTTGCTGGTAATGGCTAGAATCCCTGCATGACCATCATTTCACATGAAAGTGATGTTTTATAGAACAGACAAATTTGACCATTAGACTGAGTATACATGGGCTAAAAATGAGCAAGAGTAAAAACCATATTAGAGAAGGGAGGCCACTTTTTATTATAGAAGCCAAGAATTTTACTATAAAAGCCTTGGAATTTCCCTTGCCAAAATCATAGAGCCACTTGTCTTGATCATAAATCCTTTTGATATCATCTTCCACAAATCCACCGTTACTAGTGTAAGTGTAGCAGTTTTTATTAATCAATGTTAATACTCCACCTTTTTCTGCCAAAGGATAATGTAGGACCAGTCAGTTATCCATAACTATATCAGGTAGGGTACCCAAAGCATTTTGTACTCATGCTAAGATAGAAGAATGAACAGTTTGTTGAATAAAACTGCTATTCAAGCTACTTACACAGCAGAAATTGGGACTTAGAATTTGTACACAATAAAGTAAGGAATATTTGGAGTTTGACTTTTACCCCATTTTAAGGCTGATATCAAGGCAACAAATTTGATGTTTTGAGACAAGGTATTGGGTGGTAATTCCTGGGTCATCAAAATTTGGGTAAGATCTACAGAAAATATGATTGCATCATATTTGAGGGTGGGTCCATCCATTCCAAAGTGAACAGATGTAGCAAACCAGAAGCAAGGTAAATGGCTAGAAGTGGGACTTTCCATCAACTCCCATGATGACAGCTCTTTGATGATAAACATCTCAGATGGGAATACAGAACAGAATAAATGACTCCTGTCTTACTTGTGACATCTAGGGTCACCAGGGTCTCCAGTAGTATGATGGTCAAATGAATTGAAGGAACTGCCTGAATTCCCCGGTCCCTTCAGTCCTCAGATAAGGACTTGAGGGAACTCAGGGTCTACCACTCATTTCACAGCTGAGGGCAGTCCCATTTTTGGTGCTCCTACTTACACTGAAGGGCTTTTCATGTGGGGACATTTTATATGTCAATGTTCCCACTTGCCATACCCAAAAACATTCTGCCTTGGATTTTTCATCCATGGTTGTGTGCCTCCCAGGTTGGCCCTGAAGTTACAGGTGCTGGATATAGTGACTGCTGTCAAATGAACCTGTTGTCTGGACTGTTGTTTCCCACATTCAGGTCCCTTTTGCTCCTCAGTATTGTCCCTATGATACATGACCCAAATGCTACGTTCATATGGAGGTTTGGGGTCCTGCTTCCAGTTTCCGGAATTTTCTCTGAATATCTGGGGCTGTCTATTGAAATGAAGTAAGAGCTGTCTTTCAGGGGTGCTAGGGTCTATGTCAGTATATCTTTTTAAGGCCTGTAACGCTCTTTTCTGGCACAAAGCTGGATTCTTTTCCATGTGTTGTTACCTCCCTGATTTTGCCAGCTTTTCATTCCAGCCAATAGACAGGTCATCATATAGTCTCGGTACCTCACATCTTCATGGCCCTGCTGGTAATTCCAGTTAGGGTCAGTTTGTAGGACTGACATTGCTTCCACGTCATACTAGTTAGGCTGCTGGGTTACCCAGGATTCAGCATGGGCCTGGTCTTTGTTCCAGATCTGTTATTTTTCTTTAGGGGTGCAAGTGGACAGGACAATGTATAGGTGATCTCAGAAAAAGACCAAATATACGGCCTGAGATTTTGTTGTCTGTTTGCAAAACAATTACAAAAGCGAACAAGGTTTTGCCAAGTAATAAATGAAGGAGGAAACATATAAGGCAAATGAAGAAATATTAGAGTCTTTTAAGTATTAAATAAGTATTAAATTTTAAATATTAGAGTCTTTTAACTTTGGAATTAGGAATATACAGTTGGCCAAGAACTGTGGATTTTCCACAGAGACAACAAGTGTTCTGGGAATTAGTTCATGATAAAATTTACTTGGCATGTGCAGGCAGAGACTTACTGTCCATGGACTGAAAAGCAAATAAACACAAAGGTGGCAAAATAGCCTGAAGAATATCATCAAGAAGTATAAATTGTGGAGATGCAATGGGCATGAGTAAAAGAAGCTGTAGGTGAAATGGAAGGATCACAGGGAATGATAGGAAGAAGACTTCCTGCACTGCATGGTCTGGGACTCAATCCAGCCACTCCGCAAGCCCTTCTCAGGAAGGACCCATTGGTGTCTGGTCTATAAGATGTTGGCTTTCAGCCTTCTTACCTCCAATGGCCACTGGCCAATGTGGGTCCCAGGATGAGGTAGACAGGCCTTGGATAGTTGGAATTTGTTCATAATGAGTCAGAAGAAAGGAAAGGACTAGACAACACCATGGTTCTTGAATACCAGGGATGCAATAATCAAAAAAAGACACCTGCCAATCTCTCTGGGTGGGTTATTATCTCTTGTCTGGTACACCAAAGATGATGTCAGATGGATGGCTGTGGGCTCTTGTCTTCAATGCAAGAAAGAATTTGAGGATGAGAACAATTAAGTTATAGTGGAGGAATAAGATTTATTTGCTGGGGCCTGTGCTGTAGCTCACTTGGTTAATCCTCTGCCTGCGGCGCTGGCATCCCATGTGGGCACTGGGTTCCAGTCCCAGTTGCTTCTCTTCCAGTCCAACTCTCTGCTGTGGCCCTTGAGGGCAGTGGAAGATGGCCCAAGTGCTTGGGCTCCTGCACCCACATGGGAAACCAGGAAGGGGCACCTGGTTCCTGGCTTTGGATCGGCATGGCTCTGGCCGTAGCAGCCATTTGCGGGGGGTGGGGGGTGAACCAACGGAGGGAAGACCTTTCTCTATGTCTCTCTCTCTCATTGTCCTACTCTATCTGTCAAAAAAATAAGTAAAAAAAGATTTATTTGCAAAACAGAAGTACACACTTGTGACAACAAATTATTTTTTCAGCTGTCTGCTGTGCACAGACTTGGTTACTTTCAGTTCAATCTACAAGAAATATGCTGCAAGCCATGTAGTATAAAGAAATCAGCAGTTTATTTAAGTAGCAAATTTTAAGAAGCAGGAGAGAGAGAGAGAGAGAGAGAGAGAGAGAGAGAGAGAGAGAACAGAGAACGGGGAGTCCCTAAGAGTAGGGGACTCAACCCGGGAATTTGCAATCTTCACACAGCACCAGAGGAGGATCCATACTGAGACTCAGACATTATTAGTAATCATCATGGGCACATTCAACATTCAGTTTGACTGTGTATTCTCCCGGGATGAAACAGCAGCAGCAGAGGCTTGCTCCGGCTCCCTTTCAGAGCCCCAAGAACAAAGGTGGCTCGTTGCCGAGATTCATGGCAAGCAGTGCATCCCATCCCGGACCTTGGCCAGAGGGCTGAGGCAGCAGGCACGTTTCAAGATGTTCCTCAGACTTCCGCCCTAGGACATGCCATGCTCTGCCTTGTTCTCCTCTCAGGAACTGGCCAGGTTCCAGGGAACAGAAGAAGGTCACTCAGCGACAAGTTGCTTATTAGAGCCAAGCCTGGTCACAAGCCTCCCCATCCTAAAGAGCTGCCTTTACAACACTCAAGAGGGAGTATGGGCATCCTTGAGAGTGAGTTGTGCCTATGGGATTCAGGGTTATCCATTTTATATGATCTTAAGAGAATGGAGGAATAGAATATTTAAAGGAGGTGATTTTGGCGACAGAGTTTTTCAGGAATGGTGGAGAGGTCTAGGAATTTGAGTACCACCCATTTTCTTGCGTTTTTTGAAAGTCTCATAAGTGTCATGACATCTATTGCTTGATGGGAATGGGAATGTGAGCTGTGATAATTTTATTATGATGTTATTATAATTAGCTATAGGTCACCTTGTGCACATGTTCAGCACCTATATTGGGATTTTTCAGGGGGTGCCTGTTGTTGTTGGCTATAATTTTGTGAAAATAGTGGTTTTGGTTGACCTTAGCCACAGCACAAGAGGAGGCGATTGGGTGGAGTAGTCAGAGTATGAGGGAGGGGTTGTTGATAGCACTCCTCTTGTATATATCTTTATGTTATGACTATGCCAGGTGATAGTGTTAATAGGACAATTAAGACAGATACAAGTCTTGCCCTCATGGGACTTACATTTCAAAAATGTTCTGTAAGACAAAGGGAGGAAAGAAAGATAAATTTCCCCAAAGAACAAAGCATGTGAAAGTGATAGAATCCAATCATGGAAGTGACATCTTAGACACTAAGAACTATGAAATTTGTATGATTTTGAATGGCTTCTTCTTCTGTAAAAGTTACCTGTCTTAAGAGCCCTTTTATTTAGGTTCTGAGAAGTTTTCATTTCAGGTAATTCTCTTATAGTCTTGAACCCTGCCTGCTTTGCACAATTTTTGTAGTAATCCTGATCTAGGTTCCACTCAGTTGGCTTTAACATCTTTTCCCCATCCCGAGGTCTGTCTTCATGAGCCTCAATTAGAGATAAATGATGCAGCCTTAGAGGTGCTCTTTTTAAATTTGTAACTAACTATAGTTGGCAGGTTCTTCCTTCTGAAGAATGTAACCAGTGATGTGGCAGTAAAATGTTTACTCATCAGTTCTACAAAAAAGTGTGGTATATAGATACACGCAAGTTTATATACTTATTAAAATTTTAGTGACATAAAATATGTGCCCTACACATAACAATAGAATATGCAGTACTCTATTTTAAATGGCATATTGTAAGCTGAATCTCAGAGTAATTTTTGCTGATTTTTGCTTAACTCTTTTATCCTCACCTGGCCTGTTATTTATAATAGTAAATAATTATAGTTTAAAGTGAATGTTGCTTGGTATTTTTATCTATATTAAGGGTAATATGAATGTTTAGGAAAAGGAGATGCACGTTAAAACTTGACTCATTTGTCAATAATATGCATGGTTTATTTGCAGAATTGGATAAAAGTTTCAGAATAATGAAAGATTCTCTCTTCAGTGACAGATATGATATACTTTAAAAGTGTAATTTGCATGACTAATATTATTCTTAGGTCTACATATTCAATAAAACAATAAACCAAACTATGATTTGTAGAATCATTAGGAGTGACAAGTTCTGAAAATTTATTTACATTATTTTTATTACTTATTTAATTGTAGATTCATATATTAAAATTTTTAATAAAGTTGTGGTTTACAACCAGCTCACCAGATTCCTGTATAAGCTAGTCTGTCACACCACTGCAGGCCTCCATACCACTGCAGATGCTTTTTAGCAGAGTACTCATGGATTTTAATAACTCAGAGCAGAATGAATAAAAGTACTATAATCAGAGGTAAGGACTTACAGCCACATATTATTATTTCACACCTTCATCCCTTTTTAACATATAAAGATTTTGGAGCCGACACTGTGGCATAGTAGGATAATCCTCCACCTGTGGCGCCAGCATCTCATATGGGTGCCGGTTCTAGTCCTGGCTGCTCCTCTTCCAATCCAGCCCTCTGCTGTGGCCTGGGAAAGCCATAGAAGATGGCCAAAGTCCCTGGGCCCCTGCACCCACATGGGAGACTGGGAAGAAGCTCCTGGCTTCTGGCTTCAGATCAGCACAGCTCTGGCCATTGCAGCTATGTGGGGAGTGAACCAACGGAAGGAAGACCTTTCTCTCTGTCTTCTCACTGTCTGTAACTCTAACTCTCAAATAAATAAATAAATAACATCTTTAAATATAAAGATATCATTTCATTTTGTTTATTTTAAAACATTTGTTTATTTTCACTTTATTTGAATGGGTGACACACACAGAGGGAGAGAGAGAGGGAGAGAGAGAGGGAGAGAGAGAGATCTATTTTCCATCTGAAGTTTCCCCCCAAAATGCCTCCAACAGCTAGGGCTGGGCCAAGGTGGCCAGGAGTGAAAGTCTGCATCAGGGTGAAGCCAGGAGATTGAACCTCTGTCTCGGTCTCCCAGGGTGTGCATTAGCAGGAAGCTGGATGGGAAACAGAGGAGCCAGGACTCAAACAGGCACTCTGATATGAGATGCAGATGTCCTAAGCAGCATCTTAACTACTGTACCAAATTCCCACCCAGATTTCAAGGTGTTAGAATTCTGGTTTGTGAGATGTATTAGCAGTAGGAAGGCCCCACAGAGAGACCTTGGGTATATTTTCTTGATAGTAGACTTTTCACATTGCAACTATTTCAGGAAGAATTAAGAGACCCTGGTCCAACATGTATATTCATGTCTCAGTACTGTGTAGATTCTGGCCCCTGATGAGACCCTTGAAGTTTTGTCCCCTTAATGGGATCCATCAGAGATGTGACAGGTGGGGAAGGCAGAGTTTACTTGGGTTAGGAGACAAAGTTTAAGAAGGAAGAAGAGGAGAGATAAGCTATCATTTTCTCTTATTAGAATATTTTTAAAATTTCAATCTGCTTGAAAATTAATGAGCAAGGGATGTCCTAATGGACAAGTAATTGAGGGAGGGAATGTCACATCATTAATATGCTGCAGTTGTTACCCACATGTCAGCTTTTACCTACCCTATGGTAGGTATGATTTAAGCTCCCTAACTCATATCCATGTGGAAAAATGCTCCAGTAGTAATGCAATTTTGCTGACACTTTGGTTTTTGTCCTAGTGAAGTGCATTTAGAACTTCTGACTTGCCTAAATATAAGGCAATAAAGACATTTTGTTTTAAGCCCACTGAATTTGTTGTAGTTTGTTACAGCCCAATAGGAAACTAACACACCTTGTTTTCCCCCTGCAGAAATTTCATTCATGACTTTACCCATGAAAACAAAAGGCAGTGGGGGATGCTGACTGGGCCATTTCCCCATTGTTCCAATTGTTGGCAGCATATTGTTACTCCCCATACAGGGACTCAGTCCCTGTCTCTGAGTTTGGTGACTCCAGTTGGATTTTACTCTCTGATCTTCCACACATCAAATGCGAGGGGCAGCTATTCTAATGCAAGGGGCACCTACCATGCTTACATGGCATCTCCCTCAAATCGCTGAAGCATCTGGGAGAATCACTTTACATCCTGGCCTAAGGCAGCATAGGGAAAATTATAGCCATTGAAGAGCTTCCCCAAGACACAGCTTCGGCTGCTAGGTGGCGGTGCCTGTGTGACAGCTCCATTAGAGGGGTGTGTCACATAGCTATTATCCAGTCACATCTTAAGTGCAGCCCGCTGGGCTCAAATACCACTTTGGGAAGCAACAAATAATTTTCTGTTATTGGCGAGGGTCGCTGCAAGTTTCCTCCTGCTCTTTGGCACTTGTTTCCACAGTCCATTGCTGTTAGGAAACGAAAACCCAGCATTAAACGTTTAACTCTGAAATTATTTTCTCAAGAGGTGTTCATTTGAGCTCCTTGGATTTTTGAGGTTTTTTTTTCCTACCCTTGGCTGCAGGCTTTCTCAGCCCTAGGCACCCCTGCTGCAGGCCATTGAAGGATGAAGAATGAAATGATTGCTTTCAAGAGAGGGTAATCACTGTTCTCAAGCACTCCATCAAATAGTATCATCAGCAGAGGGCAAGCGGGCAAGCTGCTTTCACTCCTGTGGCGTCTGCAGGCTGTGGCTACTACTTGTAATCAGGAGTACCAGCTTTTTACTGCATACTGGATACGAGTGACTACTTAAACAATTCCTGGTGTGACTGGAGATTGAAAAACACATTTGGTGACATTCAAATCTAGGTTGGAATTGCAGTTCTTTGGCTACCATTTCCTAACTGTGGATCTTGGACACAGTACCTCTTACGTGCCACAAGGTCCTTGTCTGTTAGATGGTATCATGCCTCTTTTGTAGAGTTCATAGAAGATGAGACATAATTGTGATGAGAAGTGCCTAGCACAGTGCCTGGCATATAACTTATGACTGTTCAGGAAACCTTTTTTTTGTTTTTTAATTTATTTACTTACTTGAGCAACAGAATTACAGACAGAGTGGGAGAGACAGAGAGAGACAGGTCTTCCATCTGCTGGTTCACTCCCCAAATGGATGCAACAGCCAGAGCTGAGCTGATCCAAAGCCAGGAGCTAGGAGCTTCCTTCAGGTCTCCCACATGGGTATGGGGGCCCAAGCACTTGGGTCATCTTCCACTGTTTGCCAAGGCAGGCCATTAGCTGGAAGCTGGATTGGAAGTGGAGCAGCCGGGACTCGAACTGGTTTCCATATGGGATACCAGTGCTGCAGGCAGAGGCTTAACCTACTATGCCACAGCACCAACCCCTCAGGGAGTTTTAATTTTCATAATCAAGAAATATTAAAATGACTTCTGCATTGCAGTTTCCTCTTCCATTCTTATTAGTTTATTGGCTCTGGTTATCAGATGAGACAAAGTCTAGGAAGTTATAGTGACTTGCTCAGGTATAGATAGTATACCACTGACTGGAGATAGCTCTTTTGGCTCAGGGCTATGCAGTGTGGCTCAGCCTCTGCTGGGATTTTGTTGTAAATGCAAATTCTTGGGGTCTATCTATAGAGTCAGCATCTCTCAGGATTAAACCCAGGAATCTACATTTTAACAAGTTCTCTATGTAGTTTTTGGTGCATCAAAGTTCAAGAGGGATTATTTGAGCTCAGGATTCAGAGCAGTATCCAGCAGAGCTTGCTACCTGCTTAGCCCCACCTCCAAACTGAGCCACCATCCTAGATAACTGAGTAGAACTTGTTGTTACAGGGAATTTGCTCTTGGCTGTGCTTGATCCAAATTCTAGGAGAAAAGAATTCAAGGAGGAGGTATAGATGGAGATGTTTAAGGAAGCAAGATTTATTGCAAGGAATAGTACAAATCCAGTGTGAGTGTGCTCAACCTCTCTTACTGAGGGAGGAAGGCCTGCTGCCACCACTGAAGTCAGGGTTGTCCTTTTATGGAGTAGAGGCCAGTATCTGGGACAGAGCCTAATTGATTATTCCAAGGAGGTTGGGTTTGGGCAGGGTTTGAATACTGTTCACTTCTGTGTGCCCTTTTTGGGGATTCTTGCAAAAATCATGGTGCCTGGCATACATGGGAGTGCAGCACATACATGGTTGTATCTTTGGAAGTTGACATGACATGTTACACAAGATGAAAAGTGAAGCTCAGGTTCATGATGGGGAATGGGTATGCCAAGACTGAGGTCATGTTGGATATTTCCAGCCCCACATACCTGAAAGGGGTGGGGTTTGGGGTACATGCCTGTGGAGCATTGATGGCAGTGTTTAACTCCTTCTTATTATGTTCCTGTCCACATCAGACTGAGCAGTTTGGTACCTAATTTGGATCTGCCTCTCTCCTCCTTGTTCCCTCTCTCCTGATATACCCAGGCATCCTCAAGTGATAATCAAAAATGTTGCTTAGCCGCTCTAACCAGAACTTTATTCATTCTAAAGGAAAGAGCATTCATAGGAGTTTCAGTGTGTGTGTGTGTGTGTGTGTGTGTGTGTGTGTGTTTGAGAGCAAAAGGGAGAAAAAGGGAGAAGGAAAGAGAGAAAGAGTTCTGTGCTGCTGACGTGATACAATGGGTCTAAAGGGAAGTACGTGCTTTGAGTATGTTACATGTTGCCTGGCATTTGGTAAG
Organism: Sylvilagus floridanus; assembly: GCA_949820135.1. Classification (NCBI taxonomy): domain Eukaryota; kingdom Metazoa; phylum Chordata; class Mammalia; order Lagomorpha; family Leporidae; genus Sylvilagus; species Sylvilagus floridanus. The sequence goes on from OX463224.1 coordinate 89,382,049, forward strand.
ATGATCCAGGACAGCCTGCCTATCTGGTGGGTGGCTATGGCGGGAAATGCTGTTGACTCACGGGCCTGATGTCGGATATTTAGACGACTAATTGATGTTCATAGATCCATCTGTTTATTTCATCAAGCATCAGACACTTCCTCCTGGCCTCTACATTAAGACCAATAACTTTGGAGACTTATTACATTGATTGAGAGCCTGACTTTGAAACCAAGCAGACTGGTTCTTTTCTCTGCATCTAGCTTTGTGATCCTGACTCAGGTTTTATTTCTGAGTCTCAGTGCCTTCAGCTCTAGAGTGGAGGGGCCGCTGAATTTTTTCTGTAAAGTGCCAGATAGTAAATATTTTGGGCTTTGTAAACTGTACAGTCCATATCTCAGCTAATGAGTCCTGCCATTGTAGCATGATCACAGCCATAGACAATTTTTAAAAGAATGGTGTGGCTGTGTTCTTACAAGCTTTACTTACAAAAACAGATGGCAGGCCAGATTTGGATTGCAATTTGTAGTTTTCTGACCTCTATTCTAGAGGCTATGATAATAGCGGTTTTTTAAGACTTATTATGAAGATTAAATATGATTATATATATGTACCTAGTACCAGGCATAAAGTAGTTAGTTAACAATCGATGTTTATTATTTTTTTAAGCTGTATCGAAATGGCACAATGATTTATACATATTTAAAAAGAGATAGCAACATAGCACACCAGACATAATGAATAACAACAAGATTCTAAATTTTCTTTTTAATTAGTTTATCTACCCTGATGGAACCTAAAGGGATATAAATGTATAAAAATAAAGCAGTAATCATGGAATAACAATAGTGATGATAATAATATGAGCTAAAACACATACTTAGTATTTGTTCTAAATTTTGGATGTATTCTAGGCAATTTACTTCTTTTGCCTTATATGTTTTTCACAAATAACCCTATTAGGTTTGTACTGTTCCCCCCTTTTTAAATGTATTTATTTATTTGAAAGTCAGAGTTACACAGAGAGAGAAGGAGAGGCAGAGAGAGAGAGAGAGAGAGAGAGGTCCTCCATCCGCTGGTTCACTCCCCAAACAGCTGGAGCTGCACTGATCCAAAACCGGGAGCCAGGAGCTTCTTCCAGGTCTCTCACATGGGTGCGGGGGCCCAAGGACTTCGGCCATCTTCTACTGCTTTCCCAGCCATAGCAGAGAGCTGGATTGGAAGTGGAACAGCCAGGACTTGAACTGGTGCCTTTATGGGATGCTGGCACTGCAGGTGGCAGCTTTACCTGCAGTGCCACAGCACTGACCCCTATATCCCCCCTTTTATTAATGAAGAAATCAAGGCACAGAAGTCAAATACATGGCCCAACATAGCATAGCTGCAAGTGACAGGACTGAAATACAAATTTAGGCAGACTGGGATCAGACCCAACACTCATAGCCATTAGATAGCACTGCCAATTAATGCAACACCACCCTGATAATACACATTGAATTCCATCAAAAAGAAATACACCAGGGGATGCTCAGTGTACACGGCTTTCAACTCTGTACTACCTGTGGTATACTCTGTACTACCTGTGGTATGCTCTGTACTACCTGTGGTATACTCTTGTTTGGGGTTTCCATCTCTTTTGCTGTGTCCTCTCTCCTAATCTCCATTGCATTCTCTAGTTTGATGTTTTTTTTAGGAAATGGTCTTTTGGTTCTGCATTCTGGTTGTATCTCTTCTGGCTTCAAAACAACCCAGACACTTTCAAAATGATCTTGACAATCTCTAAACTGGCTCACACTAACACAGTCACTTCTTTTTCACTAGAACCTCCTGCTCTTTTACTGAGAACTCAATAGTTCTTAGCAAAAATGTGAGAGACACTGAAAGTAAGTTCTGATTCTGAGATATCAACAAGAGCTTCCTCTGGATAGGTGACAAGGGGTTTCTAAAGAGTTTGGCTATCCTACCATGGAATTTAAGGAGTTAACGTCTACTGTAGTTGCTCTAGGTTAGTGCTTTGCCTACTTATGAGCTTTGTCTGTCTCTGATGGCTTCTCTATCCCTTCTATATAAATTGAGGGCTAAAATGGGGATATGAGAGGGAGCATTCTTGAATTATTTTCAGATTCTCTCTCACTATGGTTCTGGGTCTGTGTTAATCAAGTTTTCTCTAGTCTGTGGCATCCTACAACATAAAATTGAGTCTTCCACATCTTGCTTCCACACATATACAGAAAGGCCATAGCTGGTTTGGACATTTGCATTGTAGCTGTTCATTTGTAGGAAAAGTATGACTAACTATGCCTATTCTTATTGAATGCTAGAAAAGAAAAGAAAAATAGTTTGATTATAATGTCAGGATGCTGGATAATAATGACAATAACTACATTTGCAGTGTTCACTATGTGCCAGGCACTGTTCTAAGGTACTGGAAGTCTTTTCTCACCAATGACAAATTCATTAGTCAATATCAAGTGCGACTCAGCATTGAGAATGTAAAAAACAAATGGCCAAGAAGAGAGAACATTAAGAAATTTACACTAGTTATCAGGATGAGGATGGAAACATTAAGATCAAGGGTAGAGAGAACAGAAGCAAGGACAGAAAAAAATTATATTGTAAGAAACTTAGACACATGCTGAGCAAATATCTGGGTGAGGTTATGGGGAAGAGGGAAGAGAGTAAGGAAGGTAAAGTTAACTTATTAAGCATTCAATGTGCGATGTGGGTTTTCTGTTCAAAAATTTATTTAATTATTCTCTCACAACACCATCTTAATGGTCTCAGGCCACTATGATCAAATACCATAGATTGTATGTCTTAAGCAACATTTATTTTCAATAGCTCTGGAAGCTGGGAAGTCCAAGATCAAAGTGCTGGCCAATTCCTGATAAGGGCTGGCCTCCTGGCTTGCTTTCTTGCTATGTCTCAACTGGCCTTTCTTTAATGTAAGTGCATGTAGAGAAAAGGATCTTTCTTTTCTCTGTATAAGGCAACAGATTTTATCAGATTAAGACCATGCCCTTATGAATTCATTTAACCTTAAATGTTCCCTAAAAGCCCTATCTCCAAATATAGTCATATTGGATGTTAGGGCTTCAACATATGAGTTTTGGTGGAACACAGGCCAGTTCCCAATGAATACTTTGAGAAAGAAATATTTATTTTAGTTGATGAAAAAAATTAATGTTTAAAAAAAGTAGCAACTTAGCCATGGCCTCAGTTCAAAACAAGAAACTATGACTGCAGTCTGGACTTTCCTCAATCCAAAGCCATTTTACATTGGAAGAGAAAACGGGCATATAAGAAAAGTCCTTGGGAGCCCTCAGTGGTCCTGGGGACAGAGTTATGCCTCTTAGATCAGAAACTTATGTTAATATTTCCCAGCTGGACCTGGCTTCTCAGGTGACAAATTTGAGAGTGAGTTATTTTCCTCTCTTTTCTCTAAGTCTCTTACATGATTGCTTTAAATGGACATTCTATCAATTTGTAGAGAAATTTGTAGACCCAGGAGATAATGATCAGACATCTGTGATTTTCTCCTGTTTGTACCAACAAAAATGAGCCTTTCCATGTTTCTTCTTAGACTGAAGCTGCCAGGATTGTTAACAAAGCCTGCATCTCTTGGCTGGCAGTGGTCGTCATCTACATTTACATCCTTTATCTGGTTGAACAGAGTAACCTTATTGTCTCTGACAATAAATCCAAGTTAGAGCTTTCTCTGATAAAAAGATTTTTTACCATTTCACCTGTCTTTTTCATAATATATCTTCAGAGTATCTTTTTGCTGTGCCAGGAATATTGTAGGCAGTAACTAATCTTTTTGTATCCATTCAGCCTGGAAGTATGCACATGGGCACTGTTCACCTTGTCAGAAAGAATCAGCCCTTCCATGATGAAAGGAGAATAAGAAAGCACCAGTGAGGTCAGCCACGACCCCATTCTTCAGTGCTGGGTGTAGACAAGTAGGTTTAGAAAACCAAGAATAGATCTCATCCAAATAGACCTTGGAAAAGGTACACATCAAACGCAAATTAAGAAAACAACACAGTGACATTTTCTCTTCATCATATTGGCAAAGATTTTTTAAAAGACATTAAAATATGCAGTTTGGGTGAGATTGTGGTGAAACATTCACTAAATTTATTTGCTCATCCTTTCTGGAAGGCAATTTGGCATCATGTTATGAAAGTCTTAAAAAGTCCTTTGAAGCAAAAAATCCACTTTTAGAAATGTCATCTAAGAGAATCATGCATCTGCACAAATATTTTGCTATGAGGACTTTCATTGCAGCATTTATAATGAAAATTGGAATAAAGGCTTTTAAGAGCATAGTTAAGTAATTTTTTGGTATGTTAATATGAGGTAACATTATCTGAACATGAAGAACTTGATACATTAAATAGTTGTCGATATAGAAAGACACATGATAATTTTAAGTTACATCAAAAATTATATAAAATATGATGTACTTAAGTTAACACTGATATATAGGTATATGATGATATATGATTATAGTTCTTTGCCTTCCTATTTTTAAATCAATAACTAGAACTCATGATTCTAATAGAAAAAAATATATTGAATTTATATAAACAATTGATAAACGGTAGACAGGACCACAGGCATTGACAGTGAATCTTGCCATACCTACTACCCCATTACCATATACTCACTTTTTTTTTTTTGACAGGCAGAGTGGACAGTGCGAGAGAGAAAGACAGAGAAAAAGGTCTTCCTTTTGCTGTTGGTTCACCCTCCAATGGCCTGTGCACCGTGCTGATCCGAAGGCAGGAGCCAGGTGCTTATCCTGGTCTCCCATGTGGGTGCAGGGCCCAAGGACTTGGGCCATCCTCCACTGCACTCCCGGGCCACAACAGAGAGCTGGCCTGGAAGAGGGGCAACCAGGACAGAATCTGGTGCCCCGACTAGGACTAGAACCCCGTGTGCCGGTGCCACAGTTGGAGGATTAGGCTATTGAGCTGCGGCACCGGCCGCCATATACTCACTTCTCTTACCTCTGTTTTGTATATCTCTTCTCCTTTTTTAAAAGATTTATTTTTTATTTATTTGAAAGGCAGAGTTACGGAGAGGAAGAGACTGGGTTGGTGAGGGTGGGGAGAGGCCTTCCAATAGCTGATTCACTCCCCAAATGTCAGGGGCTGGGGCATGCTGAAGCCAGGAGCCTGGAGATTCTTCTAGGCCTCCTGTGTGGTTGTAGATTCCCAAGCATTTGGGCCATCTTCTACTGCTTTCCCAAGTTCATTAGCAGGGAACCAGATCAGAAGCGGAGCACCCAGGTCTTGAACTTGTGCCCTAAAGTGATGCCAGTGTTGCAGGCCTTAGCTTAATCCACTATGCCATGAAGCCAGCACCTTTATCCCTTCTCTCATACATTAAATCCTTTTCTTGGTCATTCATGGTACTGCATAGTTGTATTGCATGAGATATTATAAATATTTTGGTCAATTATAGCTTAGGTATATGAAGAGGAAACATTTGCTAAATGATGGAACCAGAAGACAGGAAAATTTTAACTGTCGTTATATTGCAAACATTTAAACATTTTTAAATTCCTTGGGTATAATGAAGGATCACAGCTAACATCTGAACTCTGAGTAGCACCCACATTGAGGACACAGAAATAATTAACTTCACAAATGTAACTCCACACATATTCCTTATTTATAAAAAGGGTGTCCAGGAACAGCATTGTGACATAGTGGCTTAAGCAGTTGTCTGAAACACAGGTGTCTGATACAGGGTCTGGTTCTTATCCTTGCTGCTTCTCTTCCAAGCCAGCTCTCTACTAATGCACTAGGAAAGCAGTGGAAGATGGCTCAAGTACTTGGTTCCCTGCCATCCATGTGGGAAGCCCAGATGAAGCTCCTGGTTCCTGGCTCCTGACTTTGGTCAAGTGCAGCCCTGGCTGTTGTGGCCATTTGAGTAATGAACCTGCAAATGGAAGATCTCTCTCTCTCTCTCTCTCTCTCACTCCCTCTCTCTCTCTCTCTCTAACAGTGCCTCTCAAATAATTTTTTTTTAAAAAAGAGTTCCCAAATCAAAAATGAAAATATGCTCAATTCACCAATGTCTTCAGGTGAATTGAACTTATTCAGGAAAACGTCTTAAAACATTTTGAGGGAGGGCAGGAATTGTGGGACGGTGGATTAACCTCTCACTTGGGACACCCACTTCACATATAGGAATGCTAGTTTGAGTTCTGGCTATTCCACTTCCAATCCAGCTCCTTGCTGGTGTGCTTAGGAAGCAGTTGGTGATAGCTCACTGCTTGAGTTCCTGCCAGCCATGTGAGAGGGCCCTGTGGAGTTCCTGGTCCTGGCTTCACCAGCCCTGACTATTACAAACATTTGAAAATGAACCAGCAAATAGGAGAGATACCTCTCTCTCTCTCACTCTACCTTTCAAATAAAATAAATAAATATTTTTAAAATGTTTTGAGCTAAAAATTTCAGCTGAGGAAAAGTTACTCTTTGACAATATTATCTTTGAGAATAGTTTACAATTAAGCATGCTATATGAGTTCACTTGTGCTTATTTAAAATATTAAGAATTATGATCCCAAACCAAATGATAGGAAGTTATTTGAGTTCTGTTGCTGACTTTTTGTATTCTTGTATGCATTTAAAACCATTTATGTGTTCCTAAAGGATAACATAACTCAGTTTTGCAATAGGAGTATTGTGTTGTTTTCCGTCACTTCTATTTTCTCATCTGGAATTAATTTAAATGAGTATCAGCCTAACTCTCCACAGGATGGAATCCATTTATACACACTAAAGTTAACTGGACTAATTTTATTATATTATCACTGATACTCATTGCTTATCCTAATGGAGAGCTGAATTCTCAGTTCTGAGATGGTCTGTAGGATGTGCAAATCCGAGGTGTGGATGCTGTGGTATGTTTGGCCCCTTGGGTTGGCTGGATCTTACAGAACTGCATTTTTTTTGACAGGCAGAGATAGACAGTGAGAGAGAGAGACAGAGAGAAAGGTCTTCCTTTCCATTGGTTCAGCCCCCAAATGGCCACTATGGCCTGCACACTGCGCCGATCTGAAGCCGGGAGCCAGGTGCTTACTCCTGGTCTCCCATGTGGGTGCAGGGACCAAGCACTTGGGCCATCCTCCACTGCCTTTCCAGGCCACAGCAGAAAGCTGGACTGGAAGAGGAGCAACCGGGACAGAATCCGGCGCCCCAACCGTGACTAGAACGTGGGGTGCCGGCGCCGCAGGCAGAGGATTAGCCAAGTGGGCTGTGGCGCAGGCCCAGAACTGCATTTCTCATCATATAATTCCTGTGCCTTTGGTTTTTTGTTCTTTAAATCAGTCAGATACACCCAGATACTTCAACTGATTCTAAATAACTCTGACTCTTCAAGACTATTTTTGTGGACATCCTTTGACCTACTGTTCCTAATTCCTCTTTCTCCTGTAACTAGCTTCTGTATTCCAACTGCTATCTTCCAGATGTAAGGATTTAATATTTGTATTTGGCAGTGAATCAAGTGCTAGGAAAACCTTCATTAATATGCATTTATGTGAAGGTTCTTACACATAACAGTTTTGTGGCATGGGTGCAACCTGGTCTTCTCTTCCTTTCCCAATGGTAGATACTGCTTATGAAACCTGGGTAGAGTCTCAGATCATTCTCTGTAGAGCTTTTCCAGCAATCATCACCAATTTAGTGGATGAGTACATAAGATAAAATGGACTGTCATTTCTGGACTGATCTGATTCATTTTACACTGGACAGCTGTTAGAACACTATCCTTTCTGAAGTCTTTAGTACCCAGCCCCAGCACAAGCCACTTAGTTGGTGCTAGTAGCCATCTTTGATTAATAAAACTTCTGGTTCTAGAATAAAAGCATGCAGATATCAAATCCATGGCCTTAAACTTCCCTTTGTACTGCAGAGCATGACTTGTTCAATGAAATTGCCACTTACTGAAGCATTCACTCTTTCACTCCCAAATCCATTCAACTCTTATCTATTATTGATTGGACATGTCAACCAAACACTGTGCTGGCACAATCAAGGGTACAGATAAGCAAAATATAGTAAGTGGTTTCAGAGAGCAAAAATCTATTGAAGAGGGTCCAAACATTATCACAGTATGAAGCAAAGCAATACATGTGACTTATAAATGGAAACCAAATGCTGAGAAACCCCAGGGAGAGCTATCACTTTCTACCAGTGATTAGGAATATGGGTCATGGGAGGAGGTAGCAGCTGAGGTGAACACTGGCTTTACTAGTTACTATGTATGTGACCTATGACATGATTATTTTGCCCCTTTGAACCTCAGAATTCTCAATTATAAAGTGAGGATAATACAAAGGTAATTTTAAAAAGTTTGTGGAAATAGAATGAAAAGATGTTTACTTTGGTGCAAAAATTTTCTGGAATCAAGGCATGTAAGAGTTTTTCAAAAAGTTCATAAAAATGTATATCATTTTTAAAACTATGCATGAATTGACCACCCTACTAAAGTATATGGCAGAGATTAGAGGGAAATGAAAAAATGAGAGAAATTCAAGTCGTGACACTATAGTGTTCAATAAGTATTTGCTGTATGAATGTATTCAGAGTTAGACCATGATCAGGAGGAAAAGTGAACTTCTCTTTATTGGTTACTGTTTGAAGCTGAACTTACTCCTGCCATTTCCCCCATCACTGCGTGTCTCTGTTGAGAAGCACTAAACAAGATGCTCATGGTGGAAGCAAAGGAGGAAGTGAAGGAGAAGGAAGAAGAGGAGGCAGCAGAAGGAGGCTTATAAAGATAGGGAGCTCGGCAGATCAGTTTTCTTGAAAAACTGTACATATCTTCTAAGTAGTTGAGTGTCACAGCTGAGATAGAGATTTTGGAAAGAAGTTCTTCAGTCTGATGAATGAGAACAGGTGTCAACTTCTTTTACATTCTCACATGGCATTGCTAAATTTGGTGATTTTGGAATTATACTCTTCTTAAACCCCAAGAGAATCCCAAACAAACATTCATCTACACCCAATGATAACAATGACTGAATGTTCCCCATGGCCCTTAGACTTGCAGAATCACATCAAAATTATTTTTTCCCCTGAATCTGTCTCTTCATAATGCTCCCAGAATGGATGACTTACTGTTGCCCTCATGCATTTTGCCAGGGTGATATGAAAACTTTATTCCATGGAATCATGTTTGTTGTTTGAATTCAGTAGATTTCAGTTCTGGCTGCAGATTAGAATCACTGTCAAGTCAGGGTCTCCTTTCTCTTGGGTTTTTACTTAATTTATTTAAGAGACTCTGGCTTGGGTCATTTAAAAAGTTGTCTAGGTGACTTTCAATATGCAGTTAGGGTTTTGTACCACTAATTTAACTGCACATATTGAGAGGAAAAAGCAATTTGCCAGTTAATTCTAACACATAAATATAGAAGGAAATAAAGGAGAAAACATAGTCCTTGTTTGTTGGAGACAAATGTTTGCCTTTTAAAATAACTAGGCCAAACAGGCAGCATTTGTGGCCCAAGACTACACATAAATAGACAATTTTAGAAAAAATGCCTGGATTCTTATTTGAGGCATTGCATAAAGATAGGGAAGCTCCAAGGATTTGAAACTAGTCCCAGGATTAGAAATTTGGAGGGATTTGTGTTGAATTATGAAATAAAAACACTGTCTAAGTTTAGCAAAAGTAATTTCCCAATGAGTTATTGCTCAATATTATCTTTACACATTAAATCTTGGCCTCACTAAAAAGGAAATGGAAGAGCTTCATGGATTTTTTAAAATACAGAACTGTCCCAGGATATACAAATAGGCAAAACAGCTCAGACTTGCCTTAAAAGGGGCTAGGGAGACATATCATCAATCTATTTTGACCATTTAATTTTACAGATGAGTAAACCAAGGGTCAGAGGCTAAAAGACATTGTATAAATTTTTACCTTCTAGTCCATGTCTTTATTTTGCTTACTTAAACATTTAATATTATGAAGTGTCTGCTTTGTTTTAGAAGGAGATGCCTTACAGAAACTGAGATATGTAGTAGGAGCTTGTGCAGAAGAATTAGAAAAAAAATGCATGCAATAATTAGGACTCTCTTTCACTTGTATATCCCACATATCTTGTATATGCCAAGAACATAATCTAGAAAGGACCTATTAAGAAGAAAGATACTGGTTCTAAGTCATCTAATCTGCTGACTTCTCTGATCAAGAGTAATCGAATTCATCACTGGTAGTGCCAAAGACAGAGAGGCAGGCCACTCCTATGTCAAGATGCACTTGTAACTCATTATTAATGAAATCAAACCTATGGATAAAAAATCTCCAATATTTTCCCAAAATAAGATAGCCAGGCAATCACATTTGGCAAGAAGATTGCCAAGTTAAATAGGATTATCAATTGAATTTGAATCTCAGATACACAACAAATGTTTTTTAAAAGTATAATAATATCTCATTTTGTCCTAAAATACCCACAGTAAAAAAAGTATTTGTTGTGTATCTGAAATTCACATATAATTGGATGCTTTCTTATTATTTCTTTTTTTATTATTATTTATTTGAAAGACAGAGTTACAGAGAGAGGTAGGGACAGAGAGAGAGGTCTTCCATCTGCTGGTTCACTCCCCAGATGGCTGCAATGGCTGGAGCTGCATCAATCCGAAGCCAGGAGCCAGGAGCCTCCTCCGAGTCTCCCACGTGGGGGCAGGGGCCCAAGGACTTGGGCCATCTTCTACTGCTTTTCCAGGCCATAGCAGAGAGCTGGATGGGAAGAGGAACAGCCGGGACTAGAACCACCACCCATGTGGGATGCCAGGTGCTTTAGGAAAGGGCTTTAACCCGCTATGCCACAGCGCCGGCCCCCAAGATGCTTTCTATTTTTCTCCAAATCTGACAATCCTGTTTGGGAAATTCCTCTGGATTCCCCTTCTCCCATAGTCTGCCTTAGTTCCATTTCTCTCTGTGTTCACATGGGATTTAGTACCTGGTTCTACTATTAGTTGTTAATATGCCCCTACCCAAACCCTATTTTATTATAAAAGGCACAGGCCTCCAGAAGCCTACCACAAGTAGAATGTGTAGAAAAGTTGAGTGGGTGACAAATGAAACAAATGTGTTGAATGTAAAAGTATGGCTTGTTCCGGACAAACTTCTGTTCTTTGAGAGAAGCAATTCAATTTGCAGCTAACAGTGGTGTTATATGAAAATATTTCTGGGGCTGGCCTAAGTTTCATTATTGAGAAACTGCCTTGGTATTTTCACTTTCTAGAAGCACAATAAAGCAGCTTGTGGTGCCTTCCCACCTCATGGTGTGTCTGGGGTTGGGAAGTAAGGCCAGTAAAGTTGAGAGGCACAACTTGTGGCAGGTGCTTCTTTAACACTGTTGAGATGTCCAAAGGCTCTGTCTGCCTGCTGTACCTCAAAGCTGCAAACCATTGAATCAGATCCCATAGGAGGTGGTGAGTGCATAGGTTTCCTTTGACTTTGTATTCTTGCTGAGTGAAAATGTCACAAATTGATACGTTTTAGAAAAGGGAACTGGAGACAAAAAGAAAGAAAGAAAGAAAGAAACTAACCTTGAATGTTGACTTATTCCCATTGTCATGAGCAACTCGTGATTCACTGCATGTTGATACCTCCTGGAAAGCCTATGTCATGTCTCCAATTGTGATTTTCAGAAATCAATTTTGGCTTTTTACTTTATGAGTACAAGTACTGGGTTCATGGAGTTGACAAGCATTATCTGGGGAGAAAGATAAAAATGTGAGTACCTTATGTGAGTATAGCATGGAACAATTTAATGTATGTAAAGCACCTAGCATGGTATCTGGCCTCATTAAATGGTAGTAGACGGTCAGTAAGGATTTTTTTTCAGGTACATTAGGTACATGGTGAGATAGGAAAGTTATGATATTGAATAGTTCAGGCACACGTAGCTGGTATAAGGCAAAGCCAGGACTAGAACCCAGTTATGGTGATTCTTTAATTCTATAATTGTCCCATATCAACATTGATGGATCTTGAATCTCCTGGGTGACTAAGTCTTTCTTTTTAATGAAAAAAATCAATTTGTAAGCCATTGTTGCAAATCTGCATACACAGACTATCACGTGTGACAGTGCTAAGGATAGAGGCATCTCTTCGTTCATTTTTCCTTTCCACAACTGACAACTCACAGCCACCCCTCTCCTTCACCATCAAATGTAAAGGAATGCCAGGAAATTTGGCAATATTAGACACCAGGAGTTATATTATTAAGTTTAGGAGTCCTGTTGACACAATCAAGTGTGAGCTTCCTCATGCTTACTCAGTTCATCATATGGCCTTTGTTCCATCATGTCACATCTTAGTGCTGGGCCTGAAGACTAAGAATCGAGCATCAATAATTAAAGGTACAATCACAGCTGAGGCTTCCGCTAGTTATTTTTCTACAACCCTGACATTTTATGAGTCAACAAAGCCAAAGCCATCAATATGAAGCAGATTATTTTTAGCAGTTTCTTAACCAGTGTGCTCTAGCTTTAAATTAAACATTGACGTTCGTTATTATTAAAATTCTGAAAATTCTGGACAGAGAAGAATCCATATTAGTACAGTAAACACTGGGCTTTCATTACCTTGTTTTGAAACACATCAACTCACTTGCTGCTCCAACCAAATACAACTGTGCAAAACTAATGGATTGTGGATTTTCTAAGGATTAGTTGTTCAAGGTCAGAATCTGAATGTGTAGGTGTAGTGTGCATGGTTGAATATTATTTGAATCTCAACCTTTTTTATTTGCAATATCCTAGCATTGACATTATCTTATTCAATTCTATGAAATTCACCTTATTCTCTAATTATCAACACCAAAAAAGTATTAAAATAAATTATCATATTTTCAGAAATTTGCTACATTTTCTGCAATATAATATATAACTAGGACACCCTCCATGGCAGGAAACTAGGGTTGGCAATATTTTTAAAAATATTTATTTAGTTATTTGAAAGGCAGAGTTACAGATAGAGAGAGAGAGAGAGGTCTTCAATCCACTGGTTCACTCCCCAAATGGCTGCAGCAGTTGGAGCTGGACCAGTCCAAAGGCAAGAGCCAGGATCTTCTTCTGGGTTTCCCACATGGGTTCAGGAGCCCAACCACTTGGGCCATGTTCCACTGTTTTCCCAAACCTCAACAGGGAGTTGGATTAGAAATGGAGCATGGGGGACTGGGACTCAACGCAGAGCCCACATTGGATGCCGGTGACACTGGCAGAGGCTTGACCTATCGGACTGGCCCCTAGGGTTGGCATTTGATTCACCTGATATGATGTAATGGAAAGAACACTGGTTCTGGGGCCAGAAGACCTGGTTTCTTCAGTTTAAATGTGTGTGCTTGGGCAAATGATTTGGTAAATGAAATCAAAATACTGCATTTACAAAATAATTTAAGACACGAGTTGTCATTTTTAATGGAAGGGATATGGGCTAGAGCACTAATATTCAAACTGAGTTCTATACAGACATTGAAAAGTTTCAGAAGCACCAGTGGAAGACAGATAGAAGGCCATATAACAGAAGTTGATCTCTTCAACTCCAGTGCACCCTAATTATCTGCTGCCACTTGTTTTACCTATTGAGCTTCTCCCCAGATTTTTCCTAGACATGGAAGATCCCACTACTAAGAAAATTTGATATGCTTTCCAGTCTTTTTCTTTTTTTTATTGTAAAATTCTATAGCTGTAGATGTTAAGAGTAGTGAACGTACTTCATTTAAATATTCATTGTCAATTTTAACCACATGAATCTCAATATTTTATAAATAAGCACCAGGATTTCAGAGGGGGTTTCAACCTACTCAGTCCTTCAGTGTGGGGTCTTAGGTTCTGGGATCAATTGCCCAATTGCAAGATTACTTCTGGCTCTTCTGTTGTTCCATGATCAATTCAGCTCACCAATCTGTGCTTCAGTTATCTTCTTTGTTGGTCCTATTATCATTCCCCTTTTCAAACAGAGAAACTGAAGCATATATTGAGACAGGGAATATATTGAATTTGTTGAGTTTTGTTATGACTAAATGAATTAATGTGTATAAAACACTTATCAAAGTTCCTGCTATATACTGTGTTGAGTACATATCAGCTATTATCGTGTTTATTCATTTGTCAAATGTGTATTCAGTATTTCATAGGTGTCAGCCATTGTGCTGACTTCTAGAGATTCACAGTGGATAGGCAGACCAGGCTCCCACCCTCATGAACACCATAGGCTAGTAAGAGAGAGAAAAATCACAGAGACAACCAACTAAAAACACTTGAAAAGCAGGGTGACAATTTGTGCTAAGGCTCCGAGAGGTGTATATTCTTTCAGAATCTTTTGATAAATTGGAAAGGCTGAGAAAGTACTGGAGGATGGTAGCAAGGGGAAGGCAAGAAATGGATAAACCACGTTTGATCATCAACAGCTACATTCTAGCTGGTTCATCTAAATCAGTGTGTCCACTGTCATATCAACCCCTCCCTCATATCACACCCTGCTTGTCCCATCAAATTGTGAGGAATTATAAGGTCCATTCTCTTAACAAGGCACAGCCTTAGAGTTTATGTTCACTTATGTGTTTAAGTTACTCATATAATTCAGTGTTTTCAGATGAGTTCCAAACAAATACCTTGGAAAAAAGATAGGGTAGGAGAAAGGCCAAAAGACCTGTAGTCTTTCCTAATAACATGTAAACCCAAACAAGTTATCTTTTCCAAAGTCAAATGAGATTATCAAACCAGAATCTCCACTGTCTTTAGTACCAGAAAAAAAAATCAGACACAGTCCAGGCCTAAAGAAGAAACTATCCTAAAAAACTCAAAGAAGAGGCAAAATACTTTTAGAGAAACAAGACCCATGCTGAGAAATGAGCCTAAATAGAGCACCACTTTGTCTCCTTTGGATTCTGCCCTTCGTTCCTCAAGTAGCTCATCAGATTCCTTATATCTTCTGAATACCTGGGGGGCTTAAACTTTTTATTAATGTTGTCTAGTCATGTGGCATAATTATTGATCCTGGCGCAAATAGATTCTCAATAATATGCTGCAAAAATAAATGATGAATGAGAGAACAAAAGACAGAGGGAAACACAGGTGAAAATCCTGGAGGCCATTTGAACCATTGCTAAATCTGCAGGCTTTGAAAGGATGGAGTTGTGGCTTCTACTGTCCTTTGTGGCCCTTGGAGAGTTTTATGGGCATATGACCACTGCCCTGCTGGATAACTTGTGCAGCTCAGTGAATATTTAGAGAGCACTTCAATTTCTTGGATTGTTTTCTTCTTGGGTTGGTAGTTTCTATGATGAAACATCACTAAAAGAAAGCCAGTGTGCTCTGTATTAGTAAGTATGTAAGCATGGAGTGCAGGCTCTGCCAATGCGCTGAGTTTCTCAGTGGCCTAGAACTTCTTGTTGAGTGCAATCTCTACGTTACTGCCTGAAAACTCAGGTCTTTGGAAAAATAGGAGTGTATCATTAAAATAGTGAAAACCTATCCCACTCTTTCCTTGCCAAGAGAATCTTTGAACCTTCCTCTTTTCTCAACTGGAATTCTTCCCATTTGTGTCAGCTCAAGGGAGCCAATACTAGGCACTGCCTTTGTTTGGCATCAAGCTGAACATTGGGGGAAGTTTGAGGGATGATGCGGACTCCATCTCTGCTCTTCCGGATTTTGTAACCTAGTTTGTGGATAGGAGACCAACTTAACAACTAGGGAGCATTTAGCAGGCACTATGATAAAGAGCTATGTTGTGTGTTAGAGTTCAGACAAAGGACAAATTGTCACAGAGTAGAGTGAAATATTGCTCTCTTTTCTTATGCTTTGTACCTCCCAGAAACCTTTTCCTAGTGGCTCCAGTGCATGTAAATATTAGTGTTTGCTTCATATACTAAGATTCTTACATGTAATGACACTTTGTCATATACCATAAATTCTCAAGCCCCATGAACCTACAGTATAAAGGTGTATTATACTTTTAATCAGTACTCATAAGGGGGAGAAAAACATTGTACACATTTTGTATTAGTCCTCATGTATCCCTTTTCAAAAATAATAAATTCATATACTTTCTCTATGGTTATAAACTTCTCATTGGCTTATAAGTCCTTTGAACTGAAGGATTTCTTTCTCTGTGCTATTATAACAAAATACCACAGACGGAGTTATCTAAAACAACAGAAATATATTTCTCACGGCTCTGGAGGCTGGAAGTCCAGGATCAAGGTACTAGCAGGCTTGGTGTCTGATGAAGTCCTGGTCTCTGCTTCCAAGATGATGCTTTGTTGTTACATCCTCTGCAGGGAACAAATGCCTGTGTTCTCCCCTGGCAGAAGAGTGGAAGAACAAGAGAGATGAACTCTCTCTGAAGCTTTCTTACAAGGATATTAATTCATGTATGGCGACCAAGCTTTCATGAATAAATCACTTCCTAAAAACACGTTATTTGTTCCTACCTCCACAATGGAGATTAACCCATGATGTCTGGGGGACATTCGGCCCACATCAATAGACAAAGTCTTACTGGCTTTTGTTCTAAATTCTTATGCTTAGGATCTAACGGAGACTTTCAATAGTATTTATTCAATTATTATATCTAGAAAAATTAAGCAACTATGTTTGTGAATGTGAAAGAAATGGCATTTCCCCAATTCCATCAACCTTTCCTCCTGAATCTGTTTATAGTTTCTTTTGCATTAACTCTACAAAAATTCTGCCATTGGTTCATGGACTGCCTTTACTTAGAGATCCATCCCTCTATAAAAACACTACCTGATTTCCAATGTCCTTTGATTAAAGACAGTAGTTCCTGGACTTATCTATGGAGTACCTCCCATACCTGCCATCTAGTTATTGTGGCAAATCAGATTCCTCACAAATGGTAAAGTCATCACAACCAAAGATGCCTACTAATACCCAGATATTGCTCATGGTCTATTTCTTCAATGACTTTCCTTAACATTTTTATTCCATTTCTCAACTGTTTCTGATCTAAGCTACTTTCTCATTACTTCTCTTATGATTTTGTATTTCATAATGTAGGAAGTAGAAAGAATATTCAGAGTTGTGGAGAGACCAGAGTCTGGAGTCTGCCAGCTTGGTTTCATATCTTGTCTCTGCCCTAAGACTGTGAACAAGTTATTTAGCTTGACAGTTCCTGTTGCAAAGAGTTGGTATGCTATGAGGAGTAAAGGCAATCTGGTGGATATTTTTCCCCTTTTCTACCTTGGCTTTCTCCCTTGTCACTAATTCATCCCAATGTCCTGGGTCTGCTGGTTTCATGCAGACCTGCTTGATTCGGTTCTGCTCATTTGACCCTACCCTTGCACACCCATTCTCCTCAACCTGTTCTTCAGGTAAAGTGGGAAAATGTGTGTGCAAGGCTACAAGTGATAATAGTCCTTGAGGAATGTTTCAGACGTCATATAGTAATTGTCATTATAACCTCCAAGTATATTACTTCCATTCTGTTTTTCCCTAATAATAATAAAAAGGTGGGGTTCATAACCCAAAGAAATATTAGGAATAGTTAAACAAATATTAGAAAATAGACACGTGGTTCCCTTAATTCTCTTTATTTTTTTACATGCTATTCATTTCAATTCCTGTTTCAAGATTTAATGACAATCAAAATTATGCAACTTCAGGTTGTCTTCTTGCCTTGATATTTGGCATTTAGCTAGCTTTATCATCTCCTCCCAATTTGCTGGCACTTGATAAAATAGTTGATTCACTACTAAATAACTGATCAGACATCATTTTGAGTTATGGCTCTCTAAGTCTGGAGAAATTATTTAAATGGTCACAGAGAAAGGCACTGTTGTTAGTATTAGGGGCCAAGAACTAGAAATGCAAGGGGCCATTGAAATTTTTACTTTCTGCATGCCTTGCATAGCTCAAATTTGGGGAATGGGGCTGGACTTTCAGCAGTCATATGGGAAAGGTAGGAAAAAAGGGGTGTTCAGTCAGATCCAGAGAGTCTGGAAACTGGAATCTGTCTTGCTGATGCATGTGGTATCTGCATAGAGCAATTGTCCTTTACATTTAAAGTAATAAATACTTTTTTAAAAAAGTGCAGGTGTTTTGGATTGCTATTTTTGCCTGTGGCAAACCCATAATGTAAACCAATGTGGTTTGGGTGGCAGGAAATAGTCAAATAGCTAGATGAGGTTCTAATCTCTTAGGATCAGATGCCCATGACATGATATAGAAATTCCTGCAGTGACTGCGAATGGATATGCACTGCAACAAAATGGCAGGGCCAGAGTTCAAATGCAAGGTTGTGAGACCGCAGAGACAGTCCTCTATGGCACATTGTTTAATTCTGAAGTTGATTCTAGAGCTGAAAGTGGCTTCAACTGGTTTTTAATAAACCACTTTATTTATTTATTTGTATTTGAGGACAGAGATAGAGCCAGAGATTGAGCCAGGGAGAGAGGGCGAGAGAATGAGTTAGAAAGAGAAAATTCTTCCACCCACCAGTTCATTCCCCAAATACCTGCAATGCCTGGATCTGTACCAGGCTGAAGCCAGAGCAAGGAACCCAATCTGGGTATCCCATGTGAGTATCAGGGACCCAAACACTTGAGACATCTCCTGCTAGAATTGGGAGTGAATCCAAACCCAGGTACTCCACTATGGAATGTGATATTGTATGTGGTGTCCCAACCCATACACCAAATGTCCAGACTGCAACCACTTTATTTTAAAGAAACAAAAGATGTGGGATAAGAAATGTCCATTTACTAGAATGAAAATATCACTCTATAGAATGCCTTCTCAACATCTAGTGATGTGCATCCAATAACTTTAGGAGGAGGCTTTTGTGTAGTCTCTCTGCATTACTTTTTAAATGTATTTTTCATAGATACCTGGTCCCTTTAAATGGATTTGATCCTGTGCACACATAAGTAATATCATAAATAACATTTGTGAACACTTTGAATATTCTTTTATTTTTAGTATTTTTGTGTGTGTGTGTGTGTATGGGTTTTCCCCTTGTAGGTCTAAGGTTACATTTGTCACATACTTCAGCAGGAATGACGAAAGTTAACATTTAGCTTCAAATAACCCAAATAGAGTTTTTTGAAGTTGCAACAATAAATAGTTTTCAGGTTCAAGTTTGTTAAGAAGAACAATGAAGCATCTTTAAATATATTTAATTTTCTTGTTTCCACATCCTTTTAATATATTAAAATCCTAAATTGGTAGACCTTATTGAGGAGTTTTAGTAACAGATATCCTGAGTGTAGAAGGAAGAGCAATGTGGAGATATTACCATCAGTTAGAGGGATTTGAAGTAGCAGAAAGTGATGGGCAGGATGTGTCCGCCTCTTCCTCCTTTAGAATGAAATATCAGAAACAGAAGAGTAGTAGACAATCTGAAGGGACTTCCAAGGGCTAGGAGATCTCTGGTCTTTTTTCTGCTTGGGAGGGTGAGGTTCTTTTGGAGGGTGATGTCACCAGTTGAACCTTGGTGACAACACAGAATGATAAATCAGAAGGATGCCTAAGTATTGCCCTCACTAGTCATCTTCATTTACCACTCATCCTTGAGATAGGGTGTGGAAGTCATTTGACATTTTGTTTGGAAGTTTGCCAGAGGGAATTCCTGTTATGAAGAAAATGTGGTCCTGTAGTTGAGGACTACACAGGAGTTACAAATGACCATAGGAACCAATGGGCATCATCAGGAACCAAGTCATTAAAGAAGATAACATATGATGATCAGGCAAAAAAATAACAGACAACTGCAAAGCTGAGCACTGAATGTCAACAGTGCACTCAGGCATAAGACCAGTCTAATGTCAGAGGTCATTATTCCAGAGAGCAATCCATACCATAAAAGGACCCAGAGGTTGTCACTTTCACTTGAGTCCCTGGTCTGCACGTCTCTCCTTTTATCATTAGGTAACAGAAAACATATACCTTCTAAAATTCAGATAACATTTTGGAGAGGGTTTGTGTGAGTAGAGCTCTGAAAGACTAAGACTTTTTTCCAAAGGAGAATGGTTATTTATGTACAGAAAAAGTATTTATCAGAGGCCAGCAAACTTTTCTGCATACAAGTAGTTAGCAAGCATACTAGAATTTGTGAGCTATATGGATTGTATTGCAATGCTTCAACTCTGCCATTGTAGCATGAAAGTAGCCATAAACAACATGTAAATAAATGGGCATGGGAGCCGGCACTGTGGAGTAGTGGGTATAACTGCTGCCTGCAGCGCATATAGGCGCCAGTTGGAGTCCCAGCTCTTCCACTTCCCATCCAGCTCTCTGCTATAGCCTGGGAAAGCAATAGAAGATGGCCCAAGTCCTTGGGCTCCTGCACCCATGTGGGAGACCCGGAAGAAGCTCCTGGCTCCTGGCTTCAGATCAGTGCAGCTCTGACCATTGCAGCCATTTGGGGGAGTGAACCAGCAGATGGAGGACAGACCTCTCTATGCCTCTGCCTCTCTGGAACTCTGTCTTTCAAACAAATAAATAAATCTTTTAAAGAAATAAATGAGCATGAATATGCTCCAACAAAACTTCATTTACTATAAGAGTGGGAATAAGAGAGGGAGGAGATATGCAGGTGGGCACATGCTCACTCGGACTTACCTCAATGGTAGAGCTAGAAATGTGCCAGGGGATTCCAATTCACTCTTATCAAGGAGGCCTGTACCAATGCCATCTCACTTGTTAAAGTGATAAAATTGATCAAAAGGTGGGGTAAGTGAGATTTCACAAATAAGACCAGTGTCTGCAAATAATGAAGGATAGAATTAAAAGGGAGAGAATGATCCTGTGGGGGAAGCAGGACACACAGCAGACTCATAGAAGGGCAAATGCCCTAAACAGCACTCCAGCCTCAGAATCAACCCTTGGGGCATTTGGATCTGGCTAAAAGGCCCATGAGAGTCTCACAGGCATGGAAAGCCAAGACACTGTGGCAAAAACAACCTGAATGAAAGATCTCGGTGAACAAGACCCCAGCAGAAAGAATGGGCCATCAAAAAAGGAGGTACCTTTCTCTGAAGGGAGGAAGGAACCTCCACTCTGATATGGCCTTGACTAAATAAGTTCAGAGTTGGTGAACTCAAGGGGCTTCCATAGCCTAGACAGCTCATGGCAAGAGCCTCGGGTGATTACTGACGCCATAAATAAGAGTGTCAATTGTTAAATCAACAACGGGAGTCACTGTGCTCTTACTCCTCATGTAGGACCTCTGTCCTTAATGTGTTGTACTGTGCGAATTAACTGTAAAGCTACTAGTCGAACTGTAAAGCTACTATATCTTGTGCGGTTGTGTGGGTGCAGTCTGTTGAAATCTTTGCTTAGTATATACTAAGTTGATCTTCTGTATATAAAGATAATTAAAAATGAAACTTGATGAGGAGTGGGATGGGAGAGGTAGTGAGAGATGGGAGGGCTGTGGGAGGGAGGGAGGTTAAAGGGGGGGAAGCCACAAGAATGCAAAAGTTGCACTTTGTAAATTCACATTTATTAAATAAAAAAAAAACTTCATTTACACAAAAATACATGGTGGCCTTACAAATTCTAGTTTGCCAGCATCTAACAATGAGAAGTAGAAATCAGTAAGGTAAGCTTAGAATGAAAGATGGAATTGGGTGGGTGAAGAGGATGGATCCGCAGAGAAGAGCTTTTGGGACTTCTCTACTTCTGGGCCTCTGATTATCTGCAAAGCGATCCGGAAATAAAGGATAGGGGCACTGGCAAGGACAGCCACCTTGAGTAATAGTTACGATTATGATAATTGTAGTGATAAAATAACAAGAGTGATAGCAATAATTATTATAGTATCAGACTAAGTTTGATTATGTGGTAGGAACAAACAACTCTGCAATCTCTGTGGCTTAAGGTAGAGTGATTTGTTTCTCACTTACTCTCTGTTTCGGCCATGAGTCAGCTAGGGATTCTTCTCCACATTGTCCTTGAAATTCTTCTGTTAGATGGGCCACTTACCTGGAGCAGCTTCAGGAAAAGTGTCTAGAGAAAATGATAAAATATTAAACAGTTTTAAACTCTTCTGGCAATGATGGACCTCACTTCTGTTCACATTTTCTTGGCCCAAAACAGTCACATGACTAAGCCTGATTTCAATGGGGCATAAAAGTACGATCCTCCCCCAGGCAGGAACAGTGGTTATGGATGAAAGTGAGATGAGAGCATAATAAGCATGTACAAAACACATAGTTATAACTTTACTCAGAAATCCTGTAAGAGAAATATTATTATCCACATTCTACTGTGAATGTGGAAATTAAGTATCTGATTTCATTCAAGATTCAAAACCAGATAGGTTGATTCTGTAGCTTCTACTCCTAACTAAATTACATTACGCTGATAATTATGATGTAGTATCTATAATGTAGGTTGCAAATTCAAATGATTTCAGGGGCCAGGCAAGTAATAGAAATACATGATTATTAAGTGACACTTATGTCCACTTATGTCTCTACTAAGTGGCAAAGGCTGTATTAGTAAGTTCAAATGATTGTCATTAAGATGTATAAATGTATGCATGTGTTGGGAGCATGTTTGTGTGTACACATTCTAGTTTTGAGCTCATTTATACTTTTAAATAGCCACACAGCAATTTATATTTGCAAGCTGCTGCCATGTAACACACCAGTTCCTTGTTTCTCTGGCTAGTGCAGAGCAGTTACCATTTACTAGGGAGTTTACCTAAGGAGGTGGTGGCTCAGTGCCCTTGAGTTTAGCTCATGCTGTACCACCAGATTAAACAGTCCTGTGGTTTAACATGCATCAAATACAACTGAACAAAAGGAAGGGCCATTCCCAGGCTCAGTTAAACCTGATCATGTTGACTCAGTGGTATAAACACCTGCCTTTTCCTGGAGTTTAACTGAAGGTTTTTTGTGTTTTTTTCTTGTTTGTTTTTGACAGGCAGAGTGGACAGTGAGAGAGAGAGAGAGAGAGACAGAGAGAAAGGTCTTCCTTTTCGGTTGGTTCACCCCCCGAATAGCCGCTGCGGCCAGCGCACCGCGCTGATCCAAAGCCAGGAGCCAGGTGCTTCTCCTGGTCTCCCATGTGGGTGCCACAGCGGAGAGCTGGACAGGAAGAGGAGCAACCGGGACAGAATCCAGCGCCCTGATCAGGACTAGAACCCGGTGTGCCTGCACCGCAGGCGGAGGATTAGCCTATTGAGCCACAGCGCCGGCCTAACTGAAGTTTTGAAGGAACTAGGGAAGAATCTAACTCAAGGTTTCTTACCTCAGGATTCAGTTATATTTGTTTTGGATGAATATTTGTCACTGTTATCACATTCTGAAATAGGTTTGCCACCTGTAAAATACTCACCATCAATTCTTTCAAACTGGCAAAACATCAAGGGGAGTATGGAAATGTCTTTCCCTACCGCAGACCATCTTTCTAAAAAAACATTCAGAGCAGATTTACTGACCCCAAAACATGAGCTGTATAATGTCTAGCTCCTTTTCTTTACTTGAATTTTTTTTTTCTGGCCATCTCTCTGGCCAGTTCTACTCTTTCAAACAAACAAACAAACAAACGCTCTATAAAACATTTCTCAATCCTCACAGTAAATTTTTGATTACTCTAAACACATTTTATGTATATCTCTCAGATGGCTTTTATATTCTTCCTCTTTAAGACTGTATATGTGTGTGTGTGTGTGTGTGTGTGTGTGAGAGAGAGAGAGAGAGAGAGAGAGAGAGAGAGAGAGAGAGATTTCTTTACAGAGTAGTAAATTCCATGAGGGTAGCAGAAATATTTTATCCAAAGGCAAATAACAGGGAATTGCTGGCACAAGTTGAATACTCAGTTTAGTAACTAGAATTTTGTTGTCTGGTTGAATCCATAAGTCAGCTGGTGTGGTAAAAAACAAAAAACAAAAAACAAAAAACCATAGGCTCTTGGCCTATACAAAATTGATTTTTAAAATAACAATAGATTGATAGATCATGTCTGTGCTCCTGGGGTTTCTTTGGAGAGACACTGGAAAGAAAATCTGATACCTCTCTGTGTAACCTTTGCAAGGTCCTGACTGCAAAGCCAGTATAAATAAGGCAATGAGGTTCCTACACTGTGGTGGAATTGTGTTGCACTTTGAGTTTGTGAGATCTCTCATCTGTATCCTCCAACACAAGCCCATCTTATTCACAGACTCAGAATTGCTGTAGCAGCCCTTATCCCCTTCCCACAGTTTTCTGAGTTTTATAATATTGGTAGAATAGGCCAGCACTGTGGCTCACTTGGTTAATCCTCTGCCTGCAGCGCTAGCATCCCATATGGGCACTGGTTCTAGTCCCAGTTGCTCCTCTTCCAGTCCAGCTCTCTGCTGTGGCCCAGGAGGGCAGTGGAGGATGGCCCAGGTGCTTAGGCCTCTGCACCCACATGGGAGACCAGGAAGAAGCACCTGGCTCCTGGCTTTGGATAGGCATAGCTCCGGCCATAGTGGCCACTTGGGGAGTGAACCAATGGAAGGAAGATCTTTCTCCCTGTATCTCTCTCTCACTGTCTAACTCTATCTGTCAAATAAATAAATAAATAAATAAATAAAATAATATTAGTAGAATAAATGAATGAAAATGAATTTTCAACACGTGCTCTCCCCTTCCCTCTGACATCCAAATGACATGGAGTCTCCCTCCCTGGAAGGATCCACTGCCTTGATTTGCAGTTATTTCTACTCACCATATTGACCCAATCTCTATTCTGACTTAGTCCTTAATTTGATGTCTCCCATGACATAATGATGATACTGGAGTTAGACAAAACTGATGTTTGAATCTCAATGTTACCACTTACTAGCGATATCAACTTGGTAGCTGAAATCTTCATTTAATAACCTATCAAAAAGATAAATGATACATAGTTTTCAAGGTGATGATGAATACTAACTGAAATCATAATGTTAATGGCACAAAAGAACACTGAGTGAATGGTAGCTGTTATTATTCATATTCTTTCCCACTGTGGATTCCTTTTTCAGT
Source organism: Sylvilagus floridanus (assembly GCA_949820135.1). Taxonomy (NCBI): domain Eukaryota; kingdom Metazoa; phylum Chordata; class Mammalia; order Lagomorpha; family Leporidae; genus Sylvilagus; species Sylvilagus floridanus. The sequence continues at coordinate 89,407,028 of OX463224.1, forward strand.
GTTGAAGCCTAACCTACACTGAGGTCTCAGCTTACGTCTTGGTGCAGAAAACATTTTCTATTGGAATATGCATCAATGTATGACTTCCTAGTAGTAGCTACACCTGTAATCCTTTTTACTGTGTTGAAGCTGCCCAAATCTTGGAATTTCTTGATACCTGAATTATAACCAGTCTCGACATTCTTTCTCATTGAGCTCAGAATCTACCTCAGAGTCCTTCAACAGTCACTACAAATCAATTAGTACATACATTGCTGACTCTCACATTTTACCTTTAGACCTTATAACTCCCCTGAGCCCAGACATCTATCCAGCTACTCAAAGGACTCTCAGATTCAACACACTCCTCAAACTAAATGGTTTCAACAGAAATTTTGATTTTAGTCTTCAAAAAATCTTCCCTTCTCTTTCCCATCTCAAAAATGGGACTTGGGGGCAAGAGTTACAGTGCAGGGTAGGTAGTTGTGGCATAGCTGGTTAAGTCATCACTTGATTTGTCCACATCTGATATTAGAATGCATAGATTGAGTCCTGCTTCTACTTCACATTTGGCTTTCTGCTAATGTGCTTGGGAGGCAGCAGATGATGGTCAAAGTACTTGGGTCCCTGACACTCTCATGGGAGAATGAGATGGAATTCCTGACTCTTGGCTCAGCCTGAGTGTTGTGGGAATTAGAATAAAACAGAGGATGAAAGAGTTCACGCTCTCTCTCTCCTCCCTTCTCCTACTCTGCTATTTCAAATAAACAAATCTTTAAAAATGGGAAAATAATTTCTTTAGTTTTGCTTAGGTCTCAATTCTAGAAATAATCTTTAGATTATTCCTTTGTTTCACATTGGATTCATCGACAGGTCCTGTTGATTCTTCCTCCAAGCAGTTTTTACCCCGTAAGCAGTTTCTTTGTAATCCTTAACACCGTCACACTTTGCCTGGATCTGAGTTATCATAAACTCATCCCCACCTTTCTTCCTTATCCTACTTTAGTTATTTACCCTCAATCTATTCTGCATGAAGCAGTCAGTGATATTCTAAAATGTAAATAATATCACCTAACACCTCCTGAAAACCCTCCAGTAGTTTTCCAGTCCACTAGAAAAGATCCTAAATCTTTCCTTGTTTCCTAAAATTATCTGAGGTCTGGTTCTTCCTTTTCCCTGACCTCATCACCTACCACTCTTTTCTTGGCCATCTTTCCTTTAATCATACAATGATCATCTGTTTAGTGTCTTGCAAACACTTCTCAGGGGAGCCATCTTTGATCAGTGTTTATTGCCTCTGTCCTCATCATCCTGTACCATCTTCATTCTGTTTTATTTTTTCATAGAATTTATCACATGTAATTTTTCTTTCAATCAGTTTTTGTTTTCTCTCACCTGTCAGAAGAATGGGAGGCCTATGAGGGACACAACCTCAAATTATTTTCCTGTTGTTCATTCTGTTATGTAATCAATTGAATTTGTTCACACTTGATCTTAGCCAAAAGGCCGAGAAGCGATGAATTTGTTCATTGAGTCACTGACTACATGAATGTATTCACCGGTCACACTTGTTGAATTTATCAACACAATCACTTTTTTAAGCATAACTGTCCCTCTCCAACTACCCAGATATTTATCCACTCAAAGAACATTTATTGTCACCTATTTTATGTCCAGTTGACAGTTTAGTTAGTTAGAAACTTGGTGTAGACTAGTTCCATATCTCTATGGGATCTTTTTGTTGGCTCTTTATGGCCAACAACAAGTGAGCATTATCTGTTTAAAGATCCAATGGATTTCTCCTGGTGTCAGGGTATGCTGATCTGAAAATGCAGTACAAACACTTCTTTCTTCTGCAGTCACAATCTAGGGATTCTTTCTACTCAACAGAGAGTTCAACCAACAAAGGCAAGACCACTTTAGGGTAAGACAACAGCACCTGGTCCTGGTCTGGCAAATCAAATCAGCTCTGATGGGCATGGTACAGTGATTTTAACCTATATACACATGTCTTATAAATATCATGCAGAGAGGAGCCAGTTTCCATGTTATTGGACCATGCTATATACTGAATCAATATCTTAGGCTTTGTTTTTTGACCAGCTGGTGTCCCCGTTTTCGTTGATCACAATGTTAAAAGGTCTCAGTGGCATTTGTTTTTCAATTTCTACCCTTTCTTGCTTTTTAAAGCATCATAGAGTTAAAATGAGGCTGCAGCTGTTGCTTGTTAGTACCATAACTTTGCCATATGTTCTAAAGTTTGTGAAATGGAGAATACATTCCTTGGAATCAGAGATTTTCAGAATTTTGGCTCTTAATATAAATATAAGGTGTTCTGCTTTTACAAGAACGATTTGTGGTGTAAATGTTTTGAAACATGGATCTCCAGGAGCTATGGTAGTACCTAACACAGAATTGGTATGTAATTGCTGTATAATGTGTGAGATCTTTCTAACTTTTCAAAAAAATGATCCATTGCTGGAACCAGTTTAAGATTAATCTTCCTCTTGCTATACTAAATCAATCCCTTATAATTTTTAAAAATTGAAATAATATGATGGTAATGACTCCAGAAGTTCTGTTGAGTGTACTTTTTGCTCTTTCCTCTCAGGGAGAGAATGATAAGGACAAGCCCTGATCAGAAAATCAGAAGTCTTGATAACTGGTTATGTGAACTTGGGTAAACTGTTTTACATTTCTGGGCCTCTATTTCCTTATTTGTAAAACAAATGGCTCAAATTAGATATCCCAAGAGCTCTTCCGTGTTTCACATTCTGTGAATCTATTGCACACCCCCCCCAACCTTATGTCTGAACATGCTAAAGGGGAGCATATGGGGGGGGGGGCTTGTTACATTTCAGGTGTTTTCCATCATATTGAATTAAAACTTTTGTCTCAGCTGCATACCCACCCACAACTTTATTTTTGGTTGTAGATTTTTTAACCAGTTTTTCCCCCCTGTTCTTGACCTAAGTAGTAGAGGAGTTACTATGACAACAGAGTAATTTTCCTGGATGGCCACATTCAATTTGCTTAAGTAGATATTAGGACTGTAACATGTTTCATTAGCTCTGAGGCCCTTGGGATGTAACACTGAAGTGCTGCTCAGGCCAGAGCTTCAGGTTAAGCCCTTTGAAAACTGTGCCTATTGGCTGTATAGAGATGACATTTTCTTTATAGGACCTGTTTCTTAGTTGCTTGGACTTGGTAAGTATCAAAAGTAATTACTAAAGGAAATTGTAAGAGGATCTACTATTTTAGCTAACAAAAAAAAATGGAATAGAAAATTTAGCATAGTGTTGGATACCATAAATCAGAAGGTAAATAGCCAAGATATTAAAGATATGTTTTGCATCTGTTTATTTTTCTTTTATTTGAAAGAAAAAAAATAGACTTTTATTTAAATTAAAGCTTAGATTCCCTAAGGCAACATATTAAGCAGATGGAAATTACATGCAGCTAATGTCCCACAGTGAGGAAATAGAATGAATTTGGTCATTTGAGTAAAATGCTAATTCTGATTAATAATAAGAGTAATGAAAATAAAACTTATACTTATGATAATAGTAGTAGGAATGAACGTTTTTTGAAAGCTTTCTATGTGTCAGATATTGTGTTCATGACAAACACGTGAAGTATTATTATAACTCCAATTTTACAGATAAAAGAAATAGAGGTTTAGGGAGGTTAATTGCCCGAAAAGCCACATTATGTAGGCAAACTGAATTTCAAATTTGGAATTGTCTCACTTTCACCTCTAGCGCTTAGCCTTTTACTTTACTTACATATACCAAACCTACCACACCACTGACAAGACCATTAAGGATGATGCAGTTAAAAACTGGAGAAGGCTTCAGCATTCATAATCTCAAGATCCTTAAATGATAAGGCTGTGTGAAGTGTGGTATGTTGGAGCACTAATTTAGAAGTGACAAACTGGACAGGCTAGTTTTAGTGGTGACTAAGAACCCTGGGATGATTTTATGAGACACCCTGGAGGGTTTCTGAAAGGCTAGTCATGTGTCACAGATTTCTGAATTTTTTGCAATTAAATAGAACCAAGGCAGGCCACTGGTTGTTAAGATTTTAAAAGCACTGGAAAATAAAACACACACACACACACACACACACACACACACGTATACACAAGCATTCAAATACATACAAACACATTCTCTATGTGGTACAAGACTGAGATGATTATAAGGGTCTACTATACTTTTTTTTTTCAAATTCAAACTGTAGATTCTGTATGCTCAGTGAACAGTGCATATAAAAGGGCAGAACAGAGTCAACAGTTCAGTCAGGGTTGCATATGACCAGAAACTCTACTAATATGTGGGCCAAATCAGAGTGATAAGGTCTTCTCAGCTGGGCCCATTTTGTGGATGGAAAACATCATAGCAGGGCATAAGAGCATGGGATTGAATCAGATGGAACTGTGTTTGCACCCTAGTTATATTACTTAATAGCTACAACATCTTAGCAGAACGATTTAATGCTCCAATGTTCAGTCTCTCAGAAGCAAAATGGGCATGATTTCGTACAAGGAAGTAAAGCAGGGACTAATGAGTTGGTAGGATAGGGTGGCATGGAAGCTACCTGCATGAAAACTTGACACCTGTCTTTGGAGAGACTCTAGGTGGGGAAGGTACCAGCTGTGTTGACTTTGGCTACAATGGTGGATGGACATTGCTATTGTTTTTCCAAATTCATTTCACCCCTCTCTTATTACATGATTAGTATACAGATTGGGAAGGCCCTAATTAGCATAAATCAATCAGCATTCATTCATGGCATTTAGTACAGTGATTGTGTCAGAGACAGACAGAAACTCAGAACCAAGCTGATAAACATGTGCCATCTACCTGACCAAGTTGGTCAAGTCAAAACATGGTATTGTTTTATCAATGATTGAAGAAAAGACCCATCTCTTACTTTGAATGAGGTAGTATACAATTAAAAGGTCTAGGGATTCTGCTGTCACACACACACACACACACACACACACACACACACACACACAGCTTTGAAGACATGACTGTCCTCAGGAGAACAGAGAAAAGATAATTATAAGAAAATGTACCCAGAACTCTGACAACACCATCAAAATTCTATACCAGCCTTTTCCATTTAAATCAGTTGATTTGAGTTTGTTAATTTTCTGCTATTTGCAACAGAAAAAGCATACTATTAAATACCTCTTATAATTCTGCAGTAATCAGAGGGCAGGAATGACTATGAGTTTAGAGTGTGTCAGTCTTTTAAACTTGTTTTCTCTCAAACATCCCACCCCAAACATTGGACATATGTTTGATGCCTAGACTGAGATAATTGTGTAATTAAAAGTTAAATAAAGGGGCCGGTGCTGTGGCACAGCAGGTTCGAGTCCCAGCTGCTCCACTTCCAATCCAGCTCTCTGCTATGGCCTGGGAAAACAGTGGAAGATGGCCCAAGTCCTTGGGCCCCTGCACCCATGTGGAAGACCGAGAAGAAGCTCCTGGCTCCTGGCTCCTGGCTCCTGGCTCCTGGGTTCGGATTGGTGCAGCTCCAGCCATTGAGGCCAATTGTGGAGTGAACCAGTGGATGGAAGATCTCTCTCTCTCTCTCTCTCTCTCTCTCCTACTTCTGTGTAACTCTGACTTTCAAATAAATAAATAAATCTTTTAAAAAAGTTAAATAAAAATCTTGCTGTGCTCTATATCATATTTGGTTTAAGCTACATTTCTTTAAACTCTAATTGACATTAACAGAAAAGAAGGGGACTAAGCCTTTTACCCCTCCCAGAGATAATGAAGTAGTTGTTTCTTTACCAGCTTGTCTATTACATCCTGCAACTAAGTTTAAAGGAATAATGGTATCTAGGAACATAGTAAGTAGAGCTAGTCCAGTTTTAAAACAAGCCTGCAGAATGAAATGTATCCTGGTTTACTACCTTTTGTTCTGAGTACCTACTAAGGAATGGGATAGGGGGACATGAGAGTAGCTGATGAGCAAAAACATAGGAAAGAATAAATGACTGTAGAAGCCAGGAACTGGTAAGTATGAAAAGCAAATCCTGTAGCGCTGTCTTAAGCTCACTTAGAGCCTCTGTTAACTCTGTATATTTAATCTGCAAAGCTTTCATTATGTTCTACATTCATGAATTAATACAGGCAAGGCTAACTTAAATAGGGTCTAAATATCCTTGATGTCATAAAACAGAAGTTTGCTATTATACTTATGTAGCAAGCCAAGGCAGGTGATTTTGGTTTGTAGTACTGGTTTTTCTCCATGTGAGATTCAAGTACTCAGGCTTCTGTCTCATTCTCTGCTATCCTATAAAACATGGGTTTTAGGTACCATGGCCTACATATGGCCTTCCACTTGTTTTTTGTAAATAAGATTTTATAATACAAAAATATTTGTTTATTCATTACCCATAGCTATTTTTACACTATAAAGGCAGAGCCAAGCAGTTGTGACAGAGATCATATGGTGACAAAGTGTGAAATACCTACTATTGTGGAAAACCTTGCCAACCCTTGTACTAGGGCCATTTGTCACCAGCATCAAACCGGCAGGAATAAAAGAGCATGGGGACTTTACAACCACTTCTTTAAAGACTTGGATCAGATAGGATACATATTTGTTCTATTACCATTTTATTTATAAAATTGGTCACAGGGCCATAATAGATATTAAGAATGTTAGAAATGTAGTCTCCAGCTAAGAAGCCTATTTCTGCAACATTCCTATAACATGAAGGGTAGAACACACATTTTGGTAGACAGTAAACTGTGCTACAAAACATATGATTTATAAACTTAAGAGGAATCATAAAAGTCATAATTGATCCATTCACATTAATGAAGCATATCCGATGTTTTACACAGTATGTTAGGTTCTTAAGAAAGAGATGAATAAAAGTCCACATGCTATTTTTTTTCATGCTTGTTACAGAAAATTCAGATTTAACACAGTCATCTATAATGATTGAGCAGAGAGTAAGGAATGGGCTAATAAGGGAGGGAAGTATGCTGCTTTGTTCAAGTCTGCCCTAGATGTCAGCTGTTGGTTATTAACCAGGTGGAGACTGAAGAATCAGTTTGCTCAGCTTAAATGACTTGGAGCAGAGATTAGCAGAATTTGAGTTCACTTGGGATGGAGAACGAGGCTATACAAGCTGTACCAGGAGTCTCCCCAAAGAACTGTTCTTGCTACTGGGAAAGACAAGTTGTCAGCAATTGAAGTTAGCCCCAGCTATTGAGTTGAGGTGGCAAGATGACTTGCTTAGGAGATCTTTGTAATTGAAATTTGGTTCATTACTCTTCTTCTTTGACTGGTTTCAGTTAAATGTCTACATTAGCTTGGCAGTGGGGATACTAAGATAAATAATACATCATCTTTGCCCTTGAGTAATATTTTATTTGGTAGAAGGTATAGACAGGAAAATAGTTTCAATAAAATATGTTAATTCTCCTGAGAATGGTATGCTTGCATACCTTATACCATGTCCAAGGTGTTAAGGATGAGTTCCTAGATGTGTTGACACCTGAGTTATATTTTGATAGAAAAGTAGTATCAGGTGGAGGGGAAAGAATAAATAAGGAGAGGTTAGCCCAGGGTGTCATGGGTAAAACATAGAGGCCTGCCTCAGGCATTGCAGACTAGGAGGAAATTAAAGTTTCAGAAATTGTTGGAGCATAAATTGTAAGAGGCAAACTATTAGGCTTGAAGTTGGGACTGTAGTGGGAGTCAGATTACAAAGATACCTATTCAACATGATGGAGACTTTTCAGTGAGGAAGAGATTTGGAAACATTTCGTCGCTGCTGCCCCTCCAACCCCTCTCCCGATCTTTTTGCAAATAGGCCAAAGTCAGAGCTTTCATAATAGAGACTCCTGTTCTGAGTGAAAACTATAGTCACTATAGTATCAAGAGAAGCCTGGAAGATTCTGCATATTCCACTAAACAGGTAAGCTGGGATCCAACACTCACAATCCTTAATAAGTTTCTGGTCATTGGTAGCATACTTAAAATTTTGCCATTGTTCAGACAAGGTATTTTTTTTCCTTGGAATTAGGAAAGTTAGGCTTGTGCTTTGACCTTTCCAGCTTGTGCTTTAGTTTACACATTGGAATTTTTACACTCGAACACGTCTCTCCCCATTGTTCTGGGCCCTGTTTTACCTACAAAGAATTAAGTCAACATTTTCCTTGTGGGAGGGGTGACTCACTACTTCACTTCTGCTCTGTTTACTTTAAAAAATAATTTTGCTTTTGGTCTAGCCTTGCCAGATGATGGAAGTACTCTGAGCTCTTAGAGGAGAAGGGACTCCTTCCCTCTCCGTTTTTAGCAGCTTTTCTGGTTTATATCAATGCCTGACTCCTGTATTTCGCTCCTTCTTGCCACTCTTTCCATTCTCAACTGTCATTGCCATTTGTTTTGGCAATAAATAAGGAATGAAAGGCGAAACAAAACAACCAGCCACGGATGCTGACAATGATAAGTCTGTGGGGAAATTTTTCAGAAACCTCAGAGACGAGGTTTCTCAGCCCACAAGTTTCAGCGGCTCTGGGAACAATGGCTCTTCTGCCTACCTCCAAAGGACAAGATGAGGCATAGGCCTTGTTTTTTTCTTTCTCTTCCAAACTTCAAACTTGAGCAAACAATCTTTACTTAACCCACATGGAAAACTTGCAAACACAAACACATTCCTCCTCTCCTATTAGTGCTGGGATGAAAAGCAAAATCCAAATTAGTTAATGTTCATGTAGTTAAGTGGTTCCCTATTGAGTGAGAGTAAGTAGGTGGGGGAGCTGACTTGGGAGGGTCTTTTGCTGTTGGGCCAACAGCAAAATGAAAGCCAATATTGCCCAGATTGTGGAAGGAGAGGTTTTGTTTTGTTTTGTTTTTAAGAAAGCATAAAGAAATCATTGAAGATACAGGACCTTGCCTGTGTCCCATGGCAGAATTTCATATTGCATGACACATCTGGGGGGTGCTGTGAAACATGAAGGTGGAGCTTTGGGAGGAGACCATTCTGGTCCTTGTCATGGTTCATGAATATTTATGAAGCAGCCATTTTATAGGGGTGCCTGGCGCCACCACAAGGTTTTATTGTTTGGCAAATTGGAAGCCAGTTCCAAGCTTGCTCCTGGGTTGTCTGGAAAGAATGTCTGGGTTTCTAGCAGTGAGGTGCCTGTATCATTCTTGTTCAAAAACATGACCTTCTTGTTCTGTGGACAGGGATGTCTCTGGGTTTCATTTTAGAAATGTACGAATTTGGAAACTGAAGAGTCCTTAGACCAAGAATCTTAAAGTGTCAACTCTTTCCATGGTTTAGCCATTTTAGCCTCTTGTCAGTCAAGGAAATCTCAGGATAGTGCTTTTCTGATTGTTAGAAAACAAGCAGGGTGGGCCTTTGGCACAGTGGCTAAGACATTGCTCGAGACACCAACGCTCGTTCCTGGGTTGAGTCCTGGCTCAGCTCCCAACTCCAGCATTCTACTAACGTGCGCCTTGGGAGATAGCAGATGATGTTTGGGTCTCTGCCACCCACTTGAGACCTGGATTGAGTTTTATGTTCCTGTCTTCAGATTGGCCCTGCCTTGACTCTTGTGAGCATTTGGGGGGTGAACTAGTGGATAGGAGATCATTATGTGTCTCTTTCCCTCTGTCTCTCTTTCATATGAAATACACAAACCAATAGAAATAAAATACTGAATATTTTTAGCAATTTGAGAATTGGTTGAAAGTAAAATGTCAGAGCCAATTTTTGGTATTGTGTAATATCTGCAGCCAAAAGAGTGCAATTTAATATAAGAAGGGCTCCTTCTCTTACAAATCATCCTAGTCACCCTGAAATATCACTAGGAAGTCATCCATTTTGTAGGGGTTTTAATTTTGGGCCCATGAGATTTCCATGGATAGACATCGGTGGGCACATACATTTACTGAAATCCTGTAAAAATGTCATACATGTTGGAGTGTATGTGTGTGTTTGTATTTTTCTTAAGAACAGATTCATTACTTTCATCAGATATCAAAAGATCTCTGTGGCTCAACAGGCTAATCCTCTGCCTTGTGGCACCGGCACACCGGGTTCTGTCCCGGTTGCCCCTCTTCCAGGCCAGCTCTCTGCTAAGGCCCGGGAGTGCAGAGGAGGATGGCCCAAGTGCTTGGGCCCTGCACCCCATGGGAGACCAGGAGAAGCACCTGGCTCCTGCCATCGGATTAGTGTGGTGCTCCGGCCGCAGCGTGCTGGCTGCGGCGGCCATTGGAGGATGAACCAATGGCAAAAGGAAGACCTTTCTCTCTGTCTCTCTCTCACTGTCCACTCTGCCTGTCAAAAAAATAAAAGAAGAAAAAAAGAAAAGATCTCTGTAAGTCTTAATATTAAGAACCACTTTTAGAATGTTGGAGTAGGGGCTGGTGCCATGGCTCACTTGGTTAATCCTCTGCCTGCAGCACTGGCATTCCATATGGGTGCCGGGTTCCAGTTAAGGTTGCTCCTCTTCCAGTCCAGCTCTCTGCTGTGGCCTGGAAGGGCAGTGGAGGATGGTCCAAGTGCTTGGGCCCTGCACCCGCATGGAAGACCAGGAGGAAGCACCAGGCTCCCAGCTTCAGATCAGCGCAGTGCTGGCTGTAGCGGCCATTTAGGGAGTGCACCAACAGAAGGAAGGGTTTTCTCTCTGTCTCTCTCTCTCTCACCGTCTATAACTCTACCTGTCCAAAAAAAAAAAAGAATGCGGGAGTAGACAGGGACTTAAGAAACACCTGGCCCAGTGCTTTGTTGTGTATGAGATTCACGCAAGATGCTTGTTTAAATGCAGATTCTGGCCGGCGCCGTGGCTCAACAGGCTAATCCTCCGCCTTGCGGCGCCGGCACACCGGGTTCTAGTCCCGGTCGGGGCACCGGATTCTGTCCCGGTTGCCCCTCTTCCAGGCCAGCCCTCTGCTGTGGCCCAGGAGTGCAGTGGAGGATGGCCCAGGTGCTTGGGCCCTGCACCCCATGGGGAGACCAGGAAAAGCACCTGGCTCCTGGCTCCTGCCATCGGATGAGCGCGGTGCGCCGGCCGCAGCGCGCAGACCGCGGCGGCCATTGGAGGGTGAACCAACGGCAAAGGAAGACGTTTCTCTCTGTCTCTCTCTCTCACTGTCCACTCTGCCTGTAAAAAAAAAATAAATAAATAAATAAAAAATAAATAAATAAATGCAGATTCTAAACCCTACTTATAGTCAGGCTCCCAGGTTTTTTAGTGGTACCTAGGATTCAGCTTCTTATTACTCCTAAGATCATTCTTTGAATATTAAGTGATATTCAAAAGAGATGGTAGAAATTACATTTCCTATATAAATACAGACACAGACACACATACATAATATATATATATATATATATATATATATATATATATATATATTATTTATTCTAGAGGCAGAGAGATTGAATAAGCAAGCTTCTACCTGCTGGTTCCCTCCCCAAATGCCTGTGACAGCTGGGATAGGCCAAAGCTAATGTTGGGTCAGGAACTTAATCTAAGTCTCTGTGAGCCCAGCTATCTGAGTCATCACTGTTATCTCTCAGTCTGCATTAGCAAGAAGGTGGAGTCAGGAGCCCAAGGTCAGTACTGTATCCAGACATCTGATACAGGGCAGGCACAGGCATCTTCACTGCTAACTCACATGTGTGTCTCAACCTTCCTTTCAAAGCAGAGCAGCTCTGCTATATATCGAGCTTCCATCTGAACAAAAGCTAAAATGTAACATGGAAGTCACTGACATAATTTAACACCTTCGTGTTAGAGAAGCGGAAACCGAGACAAGAGGTAAAGCAACTCTCTCAAGGTCACACCAGCCATTAGTGGCAGGACCAGAAATACACAAACCTTCCTATTCCCGGTCTAAGCATTTTTCATCAGCCATGGTTGACTCTCCTTAAAGCTATGCTTTGGGATTAAAACAGCAAACAGTCTTTAACATATCATTCAGGAAGAAAGATAGGAAATGTTTAAGCTTCCTTATTCAGTCACCTAAGGAAGTCCTCTTACCTAGGAGTGTTTAAACTGGTGGGGAACCAGGGTTCAGAAGATCTTGATGAGGCTTCCCTGGGAGTCTGATGTAAGCAACGAAGTCAAGTGGAGCCCATGTGATTGAAGACAGCCTTATCCCTTTGTTTGGTGCCAGGCTTGCTACCAAAAAGACATTGACTCCAAGCAGGCCCCAAGAAATAACTTAGGGTTAGACCACCCAGTGAGTTCTTTTATTCATCTGTAAATATAAGTTTCTTTCTATTGTTTGAGTATTATTTAGTAATTAATGACTTCAGGTGATTCTTATGTGTTGACTTTAAGATTTCCAACATGGTATATAATCTCAGTCCTGTTTAATGGTAGTGAGGGGAAACACTTAGCATTCTTCATGGAGTTTAGAATTGTATTCGTTTCAGAAAGTGAACTTTCGAAGTTCTCACAGCCCAAAGTAAATTTTGGCAGTGATATCAGTTAACTAAGCTAACAAGAGTTGTAAACCAGTCTGCAAGTGTTTTTCAGCATCTCTCAAGATTTCTGATATTAGTGAATTCTGGCTTATGAAAACAGTTTCTTTCCTTTGTTCTCCGCTTCCATTTTGGTCTTGGCTAGTTTTGAGAAATAAGTGTTTCAAGTCTGGTGTACAAAACTCTCAAACTTTTAAAAAAAGACAAACTTTAGAAGCTGACAATATAGACCAACCATTCATTGAAGTGCTATTTTTCCAAGATGCAAATAACAAACTATTAAAAACACAGAATCTACTTTACATGGTTTTGAACAATGACTATCACCATTCAGAATACTGACTTGAGGTCCTGTAAAATCCTAATATGTCCAACTCCTCAAAGGAAGCTTTCATTGTAATCTGTCAGGTTAGTGCCAACTATATCTTACTGTACTTCATTGTGTCATGGAGGGCCCAGCATGGGAGTGCTAGCTAACACATCAGAGCCTAGTGATATAGGCTTACTGTTTCACAATTTCTGTGTGTGAACAAGGAGGTGATTTGGAAGAGAACAGCCAAAATAATAGCATACCACATGCAAGAGAATTTCTCCACAATGAGAAAGAACTGGGTGTATGAGCTTGTGGGTAGATGAGGCTATCAGAAAAGACAGTGTTTGCTTTATCCTGGAACAGCTGTATGATGTTATTCCATTCTGGGGATATATCAGAGGTTTAGGAAGGTGGGGCCATTTGTGCCCTTCCAGTTCAACTCTTTGCCACCCTGCTGTGAATTACAGAGCTGACCTTTGCGCTCGCTACCTTTGCTTCTGGTTGGGTTTGGTGGAGACATTAGCAGAAAACTAGTAGGAAGAAACGAGTGTGGTCAGGATATCATTACTCTGGTTCTCTCCGTATCCCAGGGCTAGGCTTTTTCCTCAAGTAAAGCCCATAACTCTGTCACTGTCCTTTTGTACACAAGTCTTTCTCTATCTCCAGGTTCCTTTCTGGATCCCTTGCCTTGCCCCTTCAGGCCTGGGGGTGATCCTTAGTCACTTGCCTTCATGTAGTGTCATGTGCTGTCCCTTGTAATTTCTCTGTATGCTGCCCACAACTCTGGCAAGAACCCTTTTATTAAAGTCACCTTAATTTTCCCAATTTGAATGTGCCATCTGTTTCCTGCTGGGACCCTCACTGATACAGGTGTATAATAATGAGTTGGTAAAATGAACATTGTATCATTAACAGTTTGATTAGATGCTGAGATCATAGGTGGTAGGGAAGTTCTGGGCCTTAATGTGACTGGGAGGAAGCATTTCTCTGGGGGGTATGTAGGCTCTGAGATTTACTTTAGCATATGATTTCTCTGGGCCCAGCCATCCCATTAACCTGCTGGAGGTGGTTAGAACACCGTCACAGTCTTCCCAAAGCTAGTCTTCTTAGATAAACTGGTTTTCACAATTAAGGGCACACGATTTATACATTTTGGGTCCCTCAAACACTAACACTTGCTTTTCAGAACTTGATTATAACATCTTCCACTTGCTTGTTTAATTTTCTAATTTTCCAAGTTCTTCAGCTCCTGTCACCTCTTCTCACTTGCTGTTACAATGCAATTTTTATTCTTAGCTTCCCTTTAGATTAAAGACAATTTGTACTGATGTCATGTCTTTGACCTTGGCTTCTCTCCAGGACACGATTGTTATTGTTAGTGATTTTTTTTTTTTTTTGTATTCTTGCCATGGTCAGGTATTTTGATGAATGTTTTATATCAACAATATCATTTAATTCACAGTACATTATGGTATAGGTATTCTTTCCATTTTAAAGATGAAGAAGCTAAGGCTTGAAAGGTTACATGACTAATAAATGACAAAGCTAGAACTTAAACTGAAGTTAACACATATTGGTAAACTCTATGCTGCTTTGTTCCTGAGGGAACACATCCAAAGACACCTCTACAACTATCATATGCTGAATACCATCAATAATGTAGCAAATTAGATAAAAATCAAATCATGATGTGGTGGTCATACTAGGACTTTTCTTGCTGTGAGTAAAATGAGAGGAATGATTTGGGATGAAGTATTAAGTCATTCACTAATTATTAATTCAAGGTATATCTTAAAAATCCCTTTATTATTGATACATTCTGGGGGCACAAAATGTAATCTAATATTTGCTCTCAAGGGACATAAGATCAAGGGAAATAAACAAATATGGGAATATAGAATAAATTCTTAGCTTGATATATGTATATGAGCAGCGTATTAGAGTTTTGTAGAGAAACAACCAACAGGATGTGTGTATACATAGGAAGAAATCTATCTTGAGAATTAACATGCGTGATTGATTATGGAGATTGGCAAGTGCAAAATCTACAGATTGGGCCAGCAGATTGCAGATCCACAGAACTGATGTTGCAATTCAAACCTGAAGGTTATCTGCTGCAGCCAATCCCTCTTGCTCAGAAGAGGTCAGTCTTCTATTCAAGCCTATAACCTATTGGATGAGGCATACTTACAATAGAGGGCAATTTGTTTTACTCATAGTCCACCAATTTCAGTGTCAGTCTCATCCAAAAGCACTGCCATAGAAACATCCCTAGAATTATGTATCTGGGCATTATTACTGACACATAAAATTCTCTCTCACAAGAAGGTAGAAGGAACATCAGGGCCTTGGGGACTGTTATTCCCTTACCACCTCATCATGGGAGACAAGAGCAGAACCAGCTGCAGGTACTCTAATTAAGCAGGACAAGTGTGAGATTGTGTGATCAAGAAGAAATCTCCAGGCCCATGCTATGAATTTGACCAAATATGCAGTAAAGCTATTGTCTGTGATAATGTGAAGACAGAAGATGGGCCTATTGAACCTATACTTTTAATTCTTAATCAGATATGATTTACATGCCAGGGGACATCTGGAAGTAGCTGGAGACTTTTTTGTTTGTATTGACTGGGCTGAAGGTAATGAATAGAGGCCATAGATGCTGATAAATATTCCACTGTGCACAGTTTAGATCTTGCAGCATATAACTATCTGATGTAAAATATAAATGGCACTGGCATTGAGAAACTCTTCTAGGATATGGAGATGGAAAAACTCATATCAATCATATAAATTGGTCTTTTCTTCAACCATTTCTTAAAGTATTTCTACAAAAGTAAAGACAAATCCAGAAATAACCAGACAGTTGCCAAGCATTAAGGAAATATTGTGAACTTTGGAGCCTCTAAAATTTAATTCTTCAAGACCCTAAACCATAATGAGATTTTAATAAAAGGTTTTGAATGACAGTGACTGATTTAGACAAAGCTCTGAGGGTAAAGATTAGATTAAAGGCATCTAGTCTTTGCACCCAAATCTATGATTTCAGCTAACATCAAGATATCTTCTATTAATTTGAGAGAAATTTTCCTGGAAGACAGGAAGCAAAGACTTAAGTTGGGGTTGAAAATTTTATTTAAGAAAGAGCTTTGCAAATAGTAATGGAACATCAAAACAGTGCCCTTGTGGAAATAGAATTAAAACTGATTTGTCAAAAATAAAATGATCCACAAGTTAAGGGAGTAGAACACTGTGTAATCTCTGGTGCCAAGAACAGAATGAGAGCCAGTGTAATTGAGATAATATAAATTAAAGGAAGGATGATGAGAAAAGAGGATGCTAGGTAAGGACAAGGATATACGGTGTTAAAGATTATGGTGGGGATTTTGGTAGTCTGTGTCTTCCTAGGAATTAGTTTATTTTATTGTAAGTTATTTAATTCAATTGCTTATAACATTTTGTTTCTCCTTTTTTAAGGATTTATTTAGTCGGAAGGCAGAGTGACAGAAAGAGAAACAGAAAGAGACATCAATATTTCCCACCCACTGGTTTACACTCAAAATGACTGCAACAGCAAGGGCTGGGCCTGGCACAAAACAGGAGCCAGCAACACAATCCCATTCTTCTACATGATTGGCAGGGGCCAAGCACTTGGGCCATCTTCTGTTGCCTTTCCAGGACATTAGCAGGGAACTGGATTGAAAGCAGAGCAGCTGGGAATTGAACCAGGGCTCTTAAATTGGATTCAGGGATTGCAAATGACATCTTAACCTGATGCACCACAAAACTGGACTCTCATAGCATTTTTTATAATTATTTTTCTTGTAACAGTTTTAGTATGGCATTCCACTGCCCATTGGCCTTCATAGGCTCAGATTATGAGTCAGCTGTTTACCTTATGAAGATTCTCTGATACTTGATGGTCTTCCTACTTTCAAGATTTTCTTTTTGTCTCTGATGTAGGCACATATGCAGAACTGTGCAGAGACAAAGGGATGAAAGAGCCTTCTTGTGAAAAGAGAGGTTCAGAGGAAACCAACCCTGTTAACATCTTGACTTTAGAAATCTAGCCTCTATAATGGTAAGAAAATAAATTCCTGTTGATTAAGCCACCTGCAACAGATACTGTTGTACTTGTCACATAAGTCTATGCCTACCACTGAAAAACATGACATGAGTTTCATGCTATTTAATTCTCCTTTCTGGGTCATGATTTTTCCCTCTGTAGGACACCTGACAAAAACTAAATATATGCAAATTTAATGACAAAATAACAAAAATTGCCTGTTGTTCTGTAGCTGATCTACCTATCTTAAGTAAATGTCTATTTTTATAGCTGTTTAAGCAGATGCAGATTTTCTTCTTAAAGAAAGATCACTTTCTTCTTTATTAAAAATATCTATTTTCTGAATGAATATTTTATTTGTTTGAATGAAGTTTAATTCAGCTTTAAAAACAACCACCTGGAGAATTGCTAATGGGTATGCAAGTACCAAAGAATACTTGATTTATTTACTCCAATTAAAAAAAAAAAACAAATTTTACTGGACAATTTCTACTTTCTATTGTATGGGTTGAACCCTCATGCTTTTTTTTTTTTTCCTGATGAGGAACACTCAGAAAATAAAGTAGGAAAGGAGGGTGAGTCCTACCCAGCTTTGTTATTAAATGCCTATTATCTTAGGTCAGCTAACTGGATTTTATGTGGTTTTAAAATTATGTTGTAGTATGGCATTAATCTCATCATGGCCTCACTTGACCATTCATTTCACACAAATAGATAAACAAATAGACTTGAGTGCCTCCTGCATGACAGGCACTGTAACTAGATGTTGGTGATGGAATGGACAGCAAAATCTGATACTGTCTGTATTTTTGTGGAGTTTAAATACTAGAAGTAAGATAGATATTTATCAATGAGCTATAGAAATCGGTGCAAAATTGTAACTTTACTAACTTCTTCAAGGAGAAGTTCATGTTGCTTAAAAAATATATCATGAAAAGATTTGCCTTGATCATGCAAGTTTTTGGAGGTCTTCCCAAGTTTGAAAATTAAACTGGAAACTGAGAAAAGGAGTAGGTGTAAAATCACTGAGTGGAGAAAGAAAAGGAAAAAGAAAAAGGAAAAAGAGAAAAAAGAAATGGATAGGATATGTGGAACCATTTTACTTATTAATTCATCTATTTTAATTGACACAAAATTGTACTTAATTTTGGGGTGCCATGTGATGTTTGTTTTTTTATTTTTTGACAGGCAGAGTTAGACAGTGAGAGAGACAGAGAGAGAGACAGAGAGAAAGGTTTTCCTTTTTCTATTGGTTCACCCCCAAGTGGTCACTATGGCCGGTGCATTGCAGCTGGTGCACCACACCAATCCAAAGCCACGAGCCAGGTGCCTCCTTCTAGTCTCCCATGTGGGCACAGGGCCCAAGGACTTGGGCCATCCTCCATTGCCCCCCAGGCAACAGCAGAGAGCTGGACTGGAAGAGGAGCAACCGGGACAGAATCCGGTGCCCCAACTGGGACTAGAAATCCCGGTGCCGGCACCGCAGGCGGAGGATTAGCCTAGTGAGCCGAGGCGCCGGCCAACCATGTGATGTTTCAACACATATGTACATTATGTCATGTTCAAATCAAAGTAAACAAATCTATCTCCTTAAACATCTATCATTTCTTGGGGGAAAATATTCAAAATTCTTCTAGCTTTTTGAAATGTATAGTATAGTATCATTATCTTAGTTACTCTACTGTGCAATACAATGCCAGGAGTTATTTCTTCTATCTAACTATAACTTAGTACCAACTGATCAACCTTTCCCCATCCCCCTCCCACCTATACTCCCCAGGTATAGTATTCTTTTCTTTCTATCATTGAAATAAAGATTTACTTAGCTTTTTTCATTAGTGAAGTCATAATGTGTCATAGGATAATTCCCTATGTGAAATAAATCTCTCCTAACTTTAAGTTGATACAGCCACAAAATTCTGATTTATAAAGCAACCACCAAGTATCACATCAATGAGAAAAGTTAATTTGAAAAGTACCAGTGTAAATCATAGTTCATTTTTATTTTCCTTAATCTTATATTTTCCATATATTACCTATATTAAATAACTTACATCTACTATATTTTACATATAAAATCCAAATTATTCAATTCTGTCTCCATATTATATTATGTATTGGAAAGAAAGTTAAGTGTTTTCCACTTAATATTACTCAGCTTAAAGCCCTTATAATAACATACTTTATTTTTGAAAGCTTCTGGTTGGTAAACTGCATACTTCTAAAAGGAACCATTTAAGCCCAAAGTGGACCATTCAATAACAAACCAGCCAATTCCCTAGTGCCAATTATGTAAGGACTGTGTGAACATAATAAAACAATATTTCCCCCTCAGGGGATAATTGAAAGTGATATTCACCTGTTCCTGCTGTTTCATATAACATTGCTGCTTTCTCATCTAAACTGCAACAGTCAGCATGATTGGTTAAGTTCCTCTTAGAACAAACTGAACCCAGATGTCAATAGGGGAAGGTGGGCAAATTCTGTATTTAGTATTGACCATGCCAACAGGCCAATTTTTTCAAAGCTTTACAGTAATGGCAATTTGGGGCCAGGCTTTCTTAATGTTTATTAGCAATTCTCTGATAATTACTTTTCCACCATTTTCCAAAGGAACAAAACATTTAACTTTTATTTCATTATCTCCCTTCTGTTTTGCAAAGTACTTATAGTATGTGTGTTTTTTATTAAGTAGGCAATGAATAGCTAGATTTCAGATCATTCTAAGGTGGCTTAACTGCACACTTTAAAAATAGAGATGATTCTGAGACTTAATTGAGTAATTCTGAAGCAGAAATAACTTAATGAAGTTTTTTGATTTGTCTGACTTTGAAATCTATGAATAAAAAATGCCCCTGTAGAGAAACAAAATGGTGTGAGGCAAATGGTTGGCATGGTAACCTCACTGGAATGAGGTAGAATCCTTACCTCAGACTTGGTGGCTTACATTTAGCAATTACTGGGGTCTAACTGCATGCTGGAATGTTTCAAAAAGATGGAAACAGTGGTAAAAGTCTACTTGTGATGAAGAAAGAAACATTTTAAGACCAATAAACATCACTTAGTTGAAACCACTAATGAGCTACACAACATGTCTCAGAAATCATGTTTATCTTGCTTTTGTGAGAAGTTGTAATAGCTTGTGGCTGAGGCTGTCAACATGCTAGACCACAGTCTTGCGGTGGCTTCTGGTTTTTCTAATGCTTGAGAAGGGTAAAGGTCCAAGAGAAGGGCGGACTCTGTCATCTGAAGCATGCAGTTCATCAGCTACGTGATGGAAAACAACTTGGAAACGTACCATCTTAAAGCAGCAAGCATATAACTTTATCAAAACCAATTTCTTGTTATTCTTCAATAGTTTTACATTTTAAAGAGAAATATACCCTCTTGCAAAGTCAGAACTTTGAAATTGTAGAACATAAACTTTCACTCTGATTCCTTCCCAACCCTCACCCTATTTCCTTCACAAATGAATGAATATACTTAACAAAAGTGTGTGTGTGTGTGTGTGTGTCTACATCTGGGGGCTAGTGATATGGTTGAAGGGGGGAAATAAAATAGAATAATGGAACTTTATTCTTTGGTTTGGCATTTAGTGAAGATTTGAGTAGCCCGAGGTGGTGGTGGGGGGGATGGGTAGAGGGATGTTCTTTCATTTCTCTAAGATTTCTTTTTAAATCACCTTAATCCTTAGTTTTATAGTTGGAACAATATGAGTGCCCTCTGGTGGACAAAATGTCATTTAGAAATTTAGTGTATATTGACTGAACATGGATAAGGGTAGAGCAAATGAATCTTGGGTTTCAGATGACTTCATTGAACTTCTGAAATCCCTGGAAAATTAGTTCCTGATGTTCTAGGGTGATGGCAGCAGAAAATAGTTCCATAAAATAAGGATGAAAGGCAAGCTGTGGTGGCACTCCTGTTCCTACTTGCCACCAAAATAGTGTCTTAGAACTGTACATAATTTGGAACTTGAACAGGGAACTCAAATATCTAAGGGTTAGTTAGGCCAATAACCCTACTCCTTGGCCATCTATGCAAGGATAAGAAATGTTCCCATTAAGAATGAGCCACAAACAAAACAAATTGGGCACAGGCAAAACCTCAAGATCTGTGACTGTTGGCATTTAGTGATTAAAATTCTTGAAAGAATGAAAGAACAAAAGAAAGAAGGAAGAAAGGAAGAAAACCACAAGCATTGTGCAGCCCATTTAGATATCTAAATATTAAGAAAGAGCTAAGTTAATGCAGGACTTGGAGTTAGAGCTCATAAATCATTTTTCCCTCACTGTTTATTCAGACACTCCTTCCCTTCTCTGTTGGAAGATGACACATTAAGGACTGATGATAGGGTATCTGATTCTTATTTTGAATCTCCCTTGGTTTTTTAGTTAGTAGAATGACAACAATCTATCTTATTTAGTTTACCAAAATGACAAACTCTAGCATTATGGCAGTGGAATGCTGATAAATATTTAACACTGATTACAGAAAAAAACAGCACTGCTTTGTAGCACTTGCCAATTTCCATGGTGTAAATGATCTCATTATGGTTGATTCTGAGCTACCAACATGAAATTGCTGAACATGGAATTCAGAAAAGATGAACATAATTGACTTTCAAAATCTATGCAAGGCAACTCCAACATGCCAATGTAGCTGTGGCTTTTCATTTTTATTTTTTCTGTAACTTGTACAGTTTGGACCATGCAGATATATTATTTTTGTAATTAAAAAGCCTCAAAAATTATTTGAGAAGTAGAACCCAATACATTATTTACAACAAAAATACACTATTTACAACAAAAAAGTAACATGTCACACATATCACGTAATACTTAATACTCTCAACAATGTTTCCAAACTCACTGTTTCACTGGAGACTTGTAAAAACTGAAGTAGAAGGAACAGTCCTATGCATTTCTCCTGGATATGGGAGAAATATGAAGACCAAGAGCATAGCTGTTGATTCACTTATTTCCTCCTTTGATGCAGACATTAAATGACAAATTCACAGCTGAAATTGCTGATTTCTAACTGCATTTAGTTTTCATTCAGCTGTGACTTTTACTGTACTTTGAATACAGAATATTATCTGATGCTATCTCCTCAAGAAACTTCTAACATCCTCAAGAAATTTATACCAACACAATGCTATGTTGCCACTGTTAGACTCCAAAATCTTTACCAGACCACCACTCATAGGAGTTGGCTCCCCTGGCCTAGAAATTAAGAGTAAAGTCTGATTTTAACTTTATTTCCCTTTGTTGTATTTTTTTGTTGGATCAATGTTGCCAAAGTCTTTGACAGTTCTAATTTTTGTCAATGAGCCTCACACCTTTGGGCTTAAGGAACTCAGGTATCTCATTTGAGAATCTTTAAGACCTCATCAATATACTGAGCCATAGGAAAATCAATATATTAGGACAGTGTAAAGAGAACAGACCTGGGAATATCTTCATTGGAATACTGCTTCATATATGGTGTGACTTCCAACAAGTCATTGAATCTTCCAGACCCTATTTCTTCTTCTGAAAATAAAAATGCCTACCTCATAGGAAAGTTGAATACATTGAATGAGATAGTATTGATTAAATGTTTTTTATTGAAATACCTGGGATATTGAAACAGAGGACAAAATTGTAGTAGTAGCAATAATCGTAATATTCAATAATTAAACGTTGGGGCTGGCGCTGTGGCACAGCGGGTTAATGCCCTGGCCTGAAGCGCTGGCATTCCATATGGGCTGGGTTCTAGTCCCAGCTGCTCCTCTTCTGATCCAGCTCTCTGCTATGGCCCAGGAAAGTAGTAGAAGATGGCACAAGTCCTTGGGCCCCTGCACCTACGTGGGAGACACGGAAGAAGCTCCTGGTGCCTGGCTTTGGATTGGCGCAGCTCTGGCTGTTGCGGCCAATTGGGGAATGAACCATCGGATAGAAGATCTCTCTCTCTGCCTCTCCTTTCTCTGTGCAACTCTGACTTTCAAATAAATCTTTAAAAATAATTAAATGTTTTAATTTATAGTTTAATAATAGTAATTAAAATCCTTAGCTAAATATCTAGTAATACTTTTGGCTCCTTTCAAATGAAGATGCTACACTAAATTTAGTTTATTGGCCAGCAAATAATCAAATAGCAAATAGCAAATAGCAAAAGACAAAAACAAATTCATAATCAGAGTTATCTGTTTTTCTGTTTAATCTATGTATGATAGCATTCATTTACTCATTTACATGGCCAATTTTTTTCCTCTGTAAATAAAGATAACAGATAAATGCAGCACTGCCTCCATGGTGGTGTGGTGTTTTTATTATTTTCTACTTTCATTGAACATTACACACATATCAGTGGATTTATCTATTTTATATCTATGGACCTATCATCTATTGTCATCATTTCTATGCCATCTGCCTACTTTTTGGATAAAACTATCTCCATGCTGGTTTTACTCTCAGGGACTTACACTTTTCAATATATGATTAACTGAAGCTAACTGATCAGAATCTTTGATTCTTTTGAATTATTCTTTGATCCCTATGAGATCATTAACCAATCTTACACACTGGATGTTTTTTATTTTTTAAAAAATGAGTAGCAGAACAGCAATGCAAGAAAGCATTTCTAATCTATATATGTAACAGAAATTGTGGTTTTTTTCTTGAGTTTGAAAAATTGAGCCCACTTCAACACTTCTTTACCATTAAAGCATAATGTGTATTTTTGTAATTATGGGAATATTCAAGCTTATTGTAGAGAAAGCAAACACTCATGCATTTTTTTACTTGTATGTATGGGTATGCATATACTTGAAATTTGTATTTGCTGCCTCATGAAAACTTGTTTTAACTTAATTTTGTATAAAATTCATTTTTTCATGCCACTCAATATTCTTCAGCATTCTCATGTGATTTTTTTCTTAGTGATTGTATACCAGAGTCTTGTGGAGAGGAGCCATGATTCGCCTGACTAATTAACTAGTGTTGGATGTTTGTAGTCCTTCCAATTACTACTATTTAAACATTTTGCGGCCGGCGCCGTGGCTCAACAGGCTAATCCTCCGCCTTGCGGCGCCGGCACACCGGGTTCTAGTCCCGGTTGGGGCGCCGGATTCTGTCCCGGTTGCCCCTCTTCCAGGCCAGCCCTCTGCTGTGGCCCAGGAGTGCAGTGGAGGATGGCCCAGGTGCTTGGGCCCTGCACCCCATGGGGAGACCAGGAAAAGCACCTGGCTCCTGGCTCCTGCCATTGGACAAGCGCGGTGCGCCGGCCGCAGCGCGCCATCCGCGGCGGCCATTGGAGGGTGAACCAACGGCAAAAGGAAGACCTTTCTCTCTGTCTCTCTCTCTCACTGTCCACTCTGCCTGTAAAAAAAAAAAAATAAAATAAAATAAAATAAACATTTTGCAATTTATATCCTAGTTCTTGATGATGAACTGGTGCCTGGTTTTAAATCAATGATGTTGAGGCAGAAGTATTCAGTGCTACCTCAGTCTCCTGACGTCTTCTCTCAGGGACACGATTTAGATCCCCAAATATGTTACTCTTGAATTTGGTTTGAATCTTTAAAGGTTGCTTGGTACTTCTTTATTAAGCAGTCAACAACAACAAGGTAAAGGGAAATGTGTTGCTTTGAAAGCTGGCCCCTTTTTTGTAGTTGGGGTATATCTTAAAGGGAGAAAAAAATACTATAGAAGATGGCTTGCTTTATTCCTGGTAATGGTTTTCCTGTCAACACCTATGGAGAAATCTATTTCTTTTCCTGCCTAAGTAATGGGATTTCCTGCATGAGACAGAACTGCTCACACAGATGAGAGGATGTAGTCAAGGCAGCCATAGCAGGTGCCACTAGCACAAAGCGGGTGGTGAGAGCATATGTGAGCTCAGTGTTAGAAAGAGTCATGGTAATGAGTCAGAAGACTTTACTGAATCCAGACTTCAAGGCACAAGAGCCAACTGTGCAATGTGGCAGGCAGCCCTAGAGGCAGGGCCAAAACCCTAAAATAATCATTCCTGGATTATCAACTTTTCAGGGATTGGTTATCAAAACTAAGCATGGAGCGATATAATATATTTATAATTAATTATTTTGTTTAGCATCTCAGATATATTTGTTTAGTAATTTAATACTTGGATAACTCAACGTGTCGTCATAAATAATATTGTGGAATAATTTTACTAAAGATTATAGACTGTTTAAAAGGAAGTACTTAAAATATATTAAACTACACATTGTGTGTGTGTGTGTGTGTGCATTTCTAAATGGGAACATATACTATAAAAGCACATTAACTTCCCAAGTAGTAAACAAGTGGTATTAGAATATCACTTGGTATTAGGATACCAAGTGGTATTAGAATAAGTCCAATAAATAGAAATAAATATATATGATTTTAATGAAGACAGTTGAATATAAAGAATTGTTGAGGTAACTTTAGCCTGAAATAACAAGGCACTGACTAGCAAGAAAAGGAAACTCAAGAGATCACGGGAAAAGCATGTATACAGTCCAGAAATTGCCATTATGGCTGAGATAGAATTCCCAAGGAGAATATCTTCTCTCCTGCCTGCTCTCCAGGACTGAGAAACAGACCTTGTACAGAGGATATGCACAGTAGTGATGGCAATATGCTCTGTGGAATTTACTAGAAATCTGTTATCTGTGTTGCCCAGGAATGTTGTGTCTCACCAGAGGTAGCTTGAGAGACCTACAAGGGGAAACTGTTAGCCAGTTACTTCTTTAGCTGCTATATTCCCAAGAAGCTATACATGCTTCTGAGATCTGTTGCTGTAGTTGCCTGTCCTGAAGGAGCTGGGCACCGAGTACGTCAGGCACACTAACATTGGAGAGAACTCATGTTAACCAGAAAGTAAAGCCCTTCTTCAGTGCCTTCTATTAATGAAGCTTAGTAATATGCTGGCTAATGAAGGAAATATATTTAGAGGGCCCAGATATATTTTTGCAGATCAGTAATGAAGGGTGATTTTAGATCTGAGATAATACATAGATACATAGAGCAATAGGTTACTATATGCACATTGTCCACATAATAAAAGCATTGCAAGTGTAAAATTCTGAGATCTTTATGTCTTCATGAAAATGTCTCAATGACATTCAATATTGTGATAATATGTAAATAACATTGTCCTCAAGAAAATCTTTGTAGGAATGTGATGGTAGATGTGTGTATGTGTGTGGGTGTGTGTGTATGTGTGTGTACCTTTTTAAATATGTCTGTATCAGTTTATTCATAGTAGAATTACTTAAGTCTTATTATATATGTTTTAACTAAAGAACATTTTTAAGTGTTTATTTAAGATTGAGGGAAGGATAGAGAAAGAAAGAGGGAGAGGGAGGAAGGGAGGAATCTTCCATATGATAGTTCACTCTGCAAATAATTATAATGGCTGGCTGAGGCAAAAGCCAGGAGCTAAGAACTCAGTCCAAGTCTCCCATATGAATGACAGGAACCCAATTACTTGAGCCATCACTGCCACCACCTCGGGTCTACGTTAGTAAGAAACTGGAGTCAGGAGCTGGAGCTGGGAATCAAACTTGATCAACAGGCCTAGTGTCTATGTCCACAAGGACTGTACTTCACAATTATTTGTATTTTCAGTAGTAAAGTCTAGAGCAATATAATGGGGAATAGAGCAAGAGCAGTTTAGAAGGAAAAAACAATTAAAAGAAGTACAGCCTCCATGGACAAAAACTTTTAAAACAAGCTTAAATGTCCCTCAGCTCTAAGCAGTCAGAATTTGCCTATATTCAAAGGGAAATCACACAGTGAGTAGCAAGAGTTTCATTATTTCCCGTTATTGTAGAGCCATCGAGTTTTGTGTTAAATGTGCAAATATTGAAAAAGTCAGCCTACTCAACCCTGTGGTGGTGGTTCAAAAACAACAGATAGTATGTAAACCTGGAGTCATGGCCATGTCCTAGTCAAACTTTGTTTGCTACAGGTTGTTGAAGCCTATTCTCTGAATAAAATACTATAATAATGTTAGTCGTCTTAGGTTTTCATATCTTCCTTGGGGAGCTGGAAGCATGTCAGTTTTACCAGTGATGTTGAAGAGTGATCAGCATCCTTACTCTGTCAAGGGTCAGATGTTGTGTCATTGGTGAGCTACATATTGTCTGTCACTTTTTCCTTTACTCTTTCTTCTCCTCTGTCCTCTTCTTTGCAACTCTTTAAAAATGTAGAAAACTTTCTTAGCCTGCTGGCCTTATAAAACAAGCTGTGGACTGTAGTTTTCTAATCCCTGATCTAAAAAAGTGGTATTAATACTTAAAAAGGAAAACTAAATATTTCAGTGTCATACCTAAAGGGATTAAATTGTATCTACTGGTTTTTGATTGCTGTCCTGACCTCATTCTCTTATGTATTTGCCAATTCAAGGCGCTCTTATGCTCCAGCAAATGCCCAGTCTTTCTTTGGTCCCAGCTTGACATAACATTATCTTTTATCTTTTTTTTCCTTGAAAATTTTATGCCATTCTGTAATTTATTTACTGTAGATGAAAAAGTTTGGCAGCATGACTTTGAGAAGTAGCAGCACACCTCTCCCCTCTATTGGGTTGTTGCCGTATTTGAGCTAGGTGACCAGCTTAGTCATTTGCATTTTAACCAATTGTATTTCCAGATAGTGTTTGAGTGCAGAATAAGAAAAGTTCTGGAAATTGTTTGTATACTCTCCAGCTTATTCCTAGACTGGAGTTGCACTGTCCCTTAGGTAAGGACAACTGTGGGAAGAGCTGACGTGAAAGAGTTGAGGGCTACTTAGAGGCAACATCCTCCATGGGTATGAAGAATTCTTTCTTGTGTAAGATTGAGTGTTATGAGTGAAGACTGAACAATTTCTAAGGTGAGAATTTTTCTCACCATTTGATTTCTTACTGTTGGTACAAACTTGGGACAATTCATTATCCTTCTCTATTAGTTTCTTAATTTTTTTTAAGATTTATTTTATTTATTTGAAAGAGTTACAAAGAGAAGTAGAGACAGAGAGGTTTTCCATCTGCTGGTTCATTCCCCAGATGGCCACAATGGCTGGAGCTGCGCCGATCCAAAACCAGCAGCCAGGAGCTTCTTCCAGGTTTCCCACTTGTGTGCAAGGGCCCAAGGACTTGGACCATCTTCCACTGCTTTCCCAGGCCATAGCAGAGAGCTGTATCACAGGAGGAGCAGCCAGGACTAGAACCAGCGCCCATATGGGATGCTGGCACTTCAGGCCAGGGCTTTAATTCTCTGCACCACAGCACGGGCCCCTAGTTTTCCTAATTTTTAACATTGCAATTAAAATCTGTTACTTTTTTATGATTATTAATAAAATAACATATATATATATAAACACTATCTGAATTAAAAACTGCTATCACTTCTTGATGCTCCTATTCCCTATGAAAGCTGTACATGACCCACAACTAATTTCCCCAAGAGCCTGATAGATCCAGGAACATATCTGATAATTTATTGTGGAGGGTGTTTATATCTGAAATAATATTTTAATGTATCTATCTAAAATATTTGCTTTTGAAAGGGACATAAGTGTTTTTCTTACTTGACATCATTTGAAGATAATTGAGTTGGCCATTTTCTGTATATGGTGTACTACATCATCAGTCATTATAAGTCATTATTTCTTGTTTATGTATCCACTTGATTCAACTCTTCCTAATAGAAACCCCTTCTGAGCTAATGTGTGTATACCCAAAGAAGTGAAAAATATCTACAATAAAAATTATAGAACATTGATGAAATAAATCATCATTAGGGACACAAAAAAATGTCAAGATGTTCCTTGCTCATGGACTGAAGAATCAATATCATTAAAATGTCTATACTGCCTAAAACAATCTATAGATTGAATGCAATCTCTATCAAAATAAAATGACATGCTTTGCAGAATTACTAAAAACAATCCTAAAATTCACATGGAATCACAAAAGACCTGGACTAGCCAAAGTGATTCTTAGAAAAAAAAAATCAAGTTTGAGGCATCACAATCCCTGTATATCTTTTCTTCAGTATATGTTTATTTGGATATATATCTATCTTTGAGAAATGTCCTATTTGGAAAATGAAATTTCTGAAAACACAAAATCAAATTGTACTGTGACTTGATTTATGGTTACTTTCTTATATTTTGATTTATACTTTTATATACTTTCATACTTTACAGATATTATCTGCTTAATATATGTAAATACATTACTAGTTCTAGGGCTACATAAGATAGCAGATTTACATCACATTTTTTTTTTTCATTAATTCCCCTTCTCAGGAGACACACAGGTTAATTCAAACTCTGCACTGCAAGCAATGCTGCAAGGAATATCCAATGAAACTGACTCTCACTGTTAGTTTTAACTGGAGCTTCTTGTGAGGAATTACACTTCTGCATGTTGAGCTTTGACTTAGTCACATGAGTGATGTGAATAATAGTGACACATGTCACTTCCAGGTAGAGGAAGTGTACTTTACCTCTGCTAGTACTTTATCTCTGCTTCTGTGACCAGACATACTCCATATAGTTTTTGTTCTGTTAGTGTGGGTCCCAGGGTCAGGGTGATGAGTATGATCACCTTCACCCTGTTACAAAGTGCTGTATGAATAGTACAAATGAAGATAAACCTTTGTTGTTATTAAGCCAATGGTATTTGGGAAATGTTTGTTACTACAGCTAGACCTAACCTATTTTGGCTGGTATAGGGACCTAATGTCATAATCGCATGATATTGCTTTTTAAAAAGTTGTATATATTCATTTGAAAGAAAGTGAGAGAGAGAATATCTTCCATGCAGTTGTTCACTTCCCAAATTCCCACAACATCTGAGACTGGGTCAGACTGAAACCAAGAGGCAGGGATTCTATCCAGATCTCCTATATGACTGACAGGGACTCAAATACTTGAGCCGTTATCTGCCGTTTTTCAGGTCTATCAGCAGGGAACTGGATTGGAAGTGAAGTGGCTGGATTTGAACAGCACTCTGATACTGGATGTTTGGCAGCTTAACCTGTACCACAACGCTCCGATCCTGCCCCAATGCCATGAGATTTTTAAATTGGCCTCAATTGAAAGAGACTTGAAGATATTTTGTTTGTAGGAAGAAAAAGGCAGCCAGTATTTATAAGTACAATTCACAGGGTTATACTATGATGATCATTTGGATGATTCAAAAATGTCCACTTTTTCATTCTAGATATAGGGTGGTGTCATATTTGACTTGGTGTTCAAATTTCCCTGAACTATATATGCAAGAGTTAGGTTGCTAAATTATAATCTTCGTAGTGGGTTTATCATTTACCTTCCCTTTAGCAGATGGTAAATTCTTCCCATTTATGACATTCTCAGCAATGCTTAAATAACCATCTCTCTGATTTTTGTCCATCACTTGGGTAAAAATTGTTATATAATGTTTGTTTATTCAAGATTCCTCTGAGTGCTGGTGAGAATGAATGCTGATTTACTCTAATCATTTTGAAATCATCTATGAACGCTTTAGATGACTTTTGACCATTTAAACATGTTTTATGTCCCTTTCTTGCTGATTCTTTCAAGTTCTCTGTACATCTTGGATGTTACATTCTTGTCAGCAAGATATTGCAAATATCTTCTCCCAGTCTGCTACCCATCTGTTAACTTTCACAATGATGTTCATTAAACAGATAACTTTAATTTTTTATGTAAATTCATCAGATTTTAAACTTGTGGCTTGTGATTTTGCATCTTCTTAAAGAAAGCTTTCCATACGTCCAAAGTATAAAAGTAATAATCTCTTACTTTATCTTTTATCAGCTTATAATTCTACCTTTGCAATCTTGTCTTTAGCTCATTTAGAGTTTAATTTTCATGTATAATATGAAGTAGGAAATATAGTTATTTTTTCTTGATATCATTCTCTAAAGATCTTTGATGTTATCATTACCATATGGTAGGTTCTCACATAAATAGATTTGTTTCTAGGATTTCTACTATGTTCCATTGGTCAACTTGTTAGCTCAATGCCTGTACCAAACTGTGGGTTACTATCACTTATTAATTATCAGCCTATTAGTGTATATTTAGTATTTACAAGTTGTAGCTTAAATTCATTGAATTCTTCCTTTTTAAGATCAAAACTACATTAAATTATACAGTCATTAGTGAAGAGTTTATTATATTGTTGTTCCCTCCAAGAATAAAGTGTACTTCTCTGTTCAATTTTTTAATTATTTTAAAGGAGAGGTGATGGAGGTCATTTTTTAATGTTCTAAATTTTTTCCACAAAGTTTTGGGCACTATTACTTCACCAATTTCTAGATAGGTTTATTTTTTCATTATCATGTTCTTTGCATGTTGTTATTGCAGATAGATGTTACCAATTTGGAGAACTAATCTCATCTCTACTTTGACTGTTTTGATCAAACCTTATTAGTTCTTTTTTTTTATAACGCTTTTATTTAAAGAATATAAATTTCCAAAATACAGCTTATAGATTACAATGGCTTCCCCCCCATAACTTCCCCCCACCTGCAACCCTCCCCTTTCCCACTCCCTCTCCCCTTGCTTCACATCAAGATTCATTTTCAATTCTCTTTATATACAGAAGATCAATTTACTATATATTAAGTAAAGATTTCAACAGTTTGCCCTCGCATAGCAACACAAAGTGAAAAATACTGTTGGAGTACTAGTTATAGTATTAATTCACAATGTATAGCACATTAAGGACAGAGATCCTACATGATATATTTTTTAAAAAATTGATTAATTTTCTAGGCAATTTCCAATTTAACACCAAGATTTTTTTTCATTTTTAATTATCTATATACAGAAGATAGATTCAGTATATACTAAGTAAAGATTTCATCAGTTTGCACCCACACAGAAACACAAAGTGTAAAATACTGTTTCAGTGCTAGTTATAGCATCACTTCACATTGGACAACACATTAAGGACAGATACCACATGAGACGTAAGTACACAGTGACTCCTGAAGTTGATTTAACAATTTGACACTCTTGTTTATGGCATCAGGAATCTCCCTAGGCTCTAGTCATGAGTTACCAAGGCTATGGAAGCCTTTAGGGTTCGCTGACTTCAATCTTATTCTGACAGGGTCATAGTCAAAGTGGAGGTTCTCTCCTCCCTTCAGAGAAAGGTACCTCCTTCTTTGATGGCCCCATTCGTTCCACTGGGATCTCACTCACAGAGATCTTTCATTTAGGTCTTCTTTTTTTTCCAGAGTGTCTTGGCTTTCCATGCCTAGAATATTCTCAAGGGCTCTTGAGCCAAATCTGAATGCCTTAAGGGCTGATTCTGAGGCCAGAGTGCTATTTAGGACATCTGCCATTCTATGAGTCTGCTGTGTATCTCACTTCCCATGTTGGATCATTCTCTCCCTTTTTGATTCTATCAGTTAGTATTAGCAGACACTAGTCTTGTTTGGGTGATCCCTTTGACTCTTAGACCTATCAGTGTGATCAATTGTGAACTGAAATTGATCACTTGGACTAGTGAGATGGCCTTGGTACATGCCACCTTGATGGGATTGTATTGGAATTCCCTGGCCTGTTTCTAACTCCATCATTTGGGGCAGTTCCAATTGAGCATGTCCCAAATTGTACATCTCCTCCCTCTCTTATTCCCACTCTTATATTTCACAGGGATCACTTTTCAGTTAAAATTTAAACACCTAAGAATAATTGTTTGTTAATTACAGAGTTCAACCAATAGTACTAGAATAAAAAAATTACTAAAATGGATAAAGTATTACATTGTACAACAACAGTCAGCACAAGAGCTGATCAAGTTACTGTTTCTCATAGTGTCCATTTCACTTCAATAGGTTTCACCTTTGGTGCTTAATTAGTTGTCACCGATCAGGGAGAACATATGATATTTGTCCCTTTGGGACTGGCTTAATTCACTCAGAATGATGTTTTCCAGATTCCTCCGTCTTGTTGCAAATGACCGGATTTCATTGTTTTTGACTGCTGTATAGTATTCTATAGAGTACATGTCCCATAATTTCTTTATCCAAATGTATGCTTTGAATTCCCTGTGATCTTTTGCTGTGAGGTTCCCTTCATTTACCTTCTTTCATGTTGATGGCCGTGTTTCTGTGTTTCTGTGTGTAACACATCTTTAAGTATCTTTTGCAGGGCTGGACGAGTGGCAACAAATTCTTTCAATTTTTGTTTGTTATGAAAGGTCTTTATTTCACCTTCATTCACAAATGAGAGCTTGGCAGGATATAATATTCTGGGCTGGCAGTTTTTCTCTCTAAGTACCTGGGCTATGTCTCGCCATTCCCTTCTAGCTTGTAGGGTTTCTGATGAGAAGTCTGCTGTGAGTCTAATTGGAGATCCTCTGAGTGTAATTTGACGTTTCTCTCTTGCGCATTTTAGGATCTTTTCTTTTTGCTTCACTGTGGTGAGTTTAATTACAACGTGTCGTGGTGAGGACCTCTTTTGGTCATGTTTACTAGGGGTTCTATGAGCTTCCTGTACTAGGATGTCTCTGTCCTTCTCCAAAACTGGGAAATTTTCTGCTATTATCTCCCTAAAAAGGCCTTCTAATCCTTTCTCCCTCTCCATGCCTTCAGGAACTCCTAGAACTCGAATGTTGGGTTTTTTAATAGTATCCTGTAGATTCCCAACAATATTTTTTAGATTTCTAATTTCCTCTTCTTGTCTTTGGTTTGACTGTATAGTTTCCTGTGCTCTGTCTTCTAAGTCCGATATTCTCTCTTCTGCCTCACCCATTCTGTTTGTAAGGCTCTCTAATGTGTTTTTCATTTGATCTATTGAATTCTTCACTTCATTATGATTTCTCGTCACTATCACAGTTTCATGTTCTACTAGTTGTTTCATTTCAGCTTGATTTCTCCTTAATATTTCATTTTCATGAGAGAGATTTTCTACCTTGTCCATTAAGGATTTCTGTAGTTCAAGAATTTGTTTTTGAGAACTTCTTAGTGTTCTTATCAATTTTTTGAGATCTGCTTCTTGCATCTCTTCTATCTCATCATCTTTGTAATCTTGAATTGGGGTGTCTTTTTCATTTGGGGATGCCATAGTGTCTTCCTTGTTCTTATTACCTCGGTTTTTGCGTTTGTTGTTTGGCATATTGGTTTCTTCACTGTGGTGTTTTTTTCTTGTTATACTATGACTCTAGATTAAGAGGACTGTCTGCTTTTGATGGAGCCTTAGAGGCTTGAGATGGGTGTGGCCTGAGAGCTCTGTTTGGTTCCTCAGGGTTGAGGGTGTGTCAAAGGAGACACTCCCAGGTTAGGCATGGTAAATCTCTCTCTGTTAGTTTTTTTTTTTTTTTTTTGGTTCAAAAGGGAAATAATTCCACACAGCTGAATGGAATTGGGGGTGGTTAGCAGGCAAATGATATACCCACAGGAGCCAGAGATCGGAAGCTCTTTCCCAAGGACCACAGAGGGAATCTCTGCGGCCTTCAGTGTGGGTTCAAATTCTCCTGCAGTCTCACCACTGGGCTACCAAGGCTACCGAACTGTAGCATCTCAGGAGAGTATTCACGTGGTGAATTCCGTGAGTTCTCTCCCCCACCGTCTCTTTTTTCACAGTCTCAGTTCATTAGCACCACACATTCATTAGGTTCTAATCTCCGCCCAGAGTCAGGTTTTTCTGCTAGGCTCAGGGCCGATGCAGACCTGAGGTCGCCCTGCTTATGACGTATGTCCAAAATGGCGCCTGCTCTTTGTCTTGCTCACCTTTGAGAGGTGGGCGGAGAGAGAGAAACCCGTGTCCGTTTCGGTCACTTTTTTCTTTCTCTCTCTCTTCTAGTTAGCCTGGTGAACTTTTCCCCACAGGGTTTCAAGCCTTGTTCGCTCTAGTCTCCTCTTTCCGCTTCCCTGCTGGTGTTTCGGGCTATTGAGGATCGGCTCACCTGACGTTCCAGTGCTGGTGCGTTGAGTCTGCTGCTGGTGTCCCGAACTGCAGGCTCCCATGCTCTCCTCAAAGGTCCACTGTGAATCACTAGTTCTGGAAGAGTTTCCTCTGCTGTTTCTTCCCCTACTCTTCCTTGAACCCGCAGTATCTCCACTTTTATTAAACTGTCTCTCCCCGGACTATCGGTGTGCTGCCTTCCTATTTCGCCATCTTGCCCTAATCCCAAACCTTATTAGTTCTAATGGCTTGCCCTTTGGATTTCTTGTCTCCCCCTTGAAAATGCATCATTTTCCAGTGTTTAAAAAATGGCATCTACTTTGTGTCCTCCTTTCTAATCCTCCCCTGACTCTTCTCCCACTGCTGCCTGCCACTCTCTCTACCTTCTTACTATGTTGGTCAGGGCATCTAGTACTGTGTTAAACACATGAAATGATAGCATATACATTTTTCTTCTTCCCAAAGTTAAGAGATATGAATTTTGGGGTAAAACTATTGGCACAATAGGTTAAGCCACTGCCTGGGATTCCCAGATCCTATAAGGAGTGCTGGTTTGAGTCCCAGTGTACTCCACTTCTGATGTCGTTTTCTCCTAATGGATCCTGGGAAGCAGCAGATGATTGCTCCTGGAGTCAGGGAAACACTTTATCTTGATGGGTAGCCCTTTTCAGCAAGATGCCCAGCAACTCTTCACTTGACTTACAGGGAACCTATACATGTTGATTATACAGTTTATTCACTTAGTATGATACCGCTGCCCCTCATCAGTATCACAGATTGTCTTTCAACATCCTGATTATTTTTCTGTCAAAATTCTTATTTCTTAATTAATGTATTTAGAGCTATACATGTTCCTCTGTGTACTAGTTTAGCTACATTTCACAAATTTTGACATGTAGTGCTTTTGTAGTCATTTTGCTCAAATTATTTTGAAATTTTCTTCATGATTTTTCCAAAGGGCAAGTTCATGATATTTATCTCTTATACAACAATTTAACATTTTTTGTACTTAAATTTTAATTTTATTACATTTTAATAGCTAAGTGACAATAACAAAAGCATAATCTGTGTGATACTGTATTTTGACATAACAAAGTAATTGACTCATATATACATTTCAGTCACCATGGTAGGGTAAAAGGGAACATAGGTCTCATTCAGGATATACCTGCATATTATACTGACTTTATTGCTCATATCAGGAGGAC
Source organism: Sylvilagus floridanus (assembly GCA_949820135.1). NCBI lineage: Eukaryota > Metazoa > Chordata > Mammalia > Lagomorpha > Leporidae > Sylvilagus > Sylvilagus floridanus. The sequence continues at coordinate 89,442,975 of OX463224.1, forward strand.
ATAATTAATCAGAAAACTAAATCAAGCTTTCTTCACATGAAAGGATAGAAGAATCCAAAGCTGGAAATAGTAGCAGGGCTAGAGAACATGAAAATCAAGCTTCATCACACAGTCCTCTTAACATAGTAATCTTTCCATTTTGGGAATAAGTGTTGAGTATAATCAATGTTTAACACACTGAAGTGGGTTTTTGGAAGAATCTGCAATTAGGGCTATGAAAGACACTGTATAGACTCTTGCCAAATGCATTGTCTTCTACCTGATCATACTGCTAGCATTATCTTCCCAGCATATCTGTAATGAGGTACAGATTCATTTGACCACTGCTCATGAACGTAATGAGAGAAGAGATATGTCACTCGCAGGCTAAGGCTATGAAGTGGGAATAACTTCTTTATGATGTTTCTGATCTTGCTAGCAGTTAGATTCAGTGCATCCACTGGAGGACTCCAAGGAGATGTCACAGCATTTAGATGGAGGGAGCACCCTAGAATACTAATAGATTGGGAAAAGAAGAGTTTCCCCTCCCCCAACAAGTCATGCTGAATATGAACCACAAGCAAATCTTCGTTTGGTTAAGTCGCTGAGATTAGTGAGATGAGCTGTTTTGCACAAGAACTATCATTTATCTATATAGTATAAGGAGAATAGGCAAATATAGAAAATTACAAGAAAGTTATAAGATGAAAGGTGCCATATAAGAGATGAGAAATAGCTTCTCTTCCTCCAAGAGAATCAAAGAAGGTTTTTTTGGAGGAAGTGATAGTAGATCTAGCTATTTAAAAATAATTATAGAAAACATAAGTAATTGAAAAGGGAGGCAGACAGTGAGTAACTATTTTGGAGGCAGAAATAAAGGAGCAGAGGGAGGAACTCAGGTATAAATAGGTCATATTTTTCGTTTATTGGTTAAGTGGAAGGAAAGCTTTGTGATGGAATAGAGGTAAGGAGGGATCGCTTTCCAGTTAAATTTAAACAAATAAGAATAATTGTGTGTTAAGTAAAGAGTTCAACCAATAGTATTAAGTAGAACAAAAAATACTAAAAGGAATAAAGTATTAAGTTGTTCATCGACAGTAAGGACAAGGGCTGATCAAGTCACTGTTTGAGGTTTTCAAATTCCAATCAGAAGAGCTAGAATTTATTCTCCAAGTTACTTTTTTGAGTAGAGAAGAAAAATTAACTTGGAAGGATAAAATGACCAATTCAGATATGAACTCAACTACATCTGATCATCACAATAAAGCCTTGAATCATAACGATGTAAAATGATAAGATAGATGATACAAGAAAATTTGTACACGGTAATATTGGAGAAGTAGGAAAAGCTTTATCATGGTACTGTAAATTTTCTTCCAAGTTCCATGGGGTGACAATGGAGAGTTTCGTGTAGGAGAATGTTGTAATCTCACTTTTTTCATCTAAACGATTGTGACTACTGTGAAGATAATGGGATGGAATGGAATACAATATTGTGCATTGGTAGGAATGGAAGTAGAGCACCAGTTAGGAGGTGATGATTGTAGCAAAGTAGGTACTCTCAAAGAATTTAATATTAATTTCAGTATATTTGTTTGGAGAGAGCAGTGCATCTCTAGGACAAGATCAGGAAGAAGTTTTTACAGTTCCTTATGCAGAAGTACAAAAACAAGTAAATGAATGAATAAACACCTAATAACATATACACTACAGAATATAATTCAGCCACCAAAAATGAGATACTGTCATTTGCCACAACATGAATGGAGCTGGAGAATGTAATGGTAAGTGAAATATGTCAGGCACAGAAAGACAAATACTATATATTTTCACCAATGTATGCTAGACAAAAAGTTGATCTCCTAGAACTAGAAAGTAGAATAGTGGCTACCAGAGGCTCATAAGAGTTCAGGGTCAAGGGAAAGAAGAAGGAATGGTTGATCGGTATAGGGGTTCAGTTGGATAGCTGGTTGGCAAAAATTGTGTATTTCAAAATAGCTGGTTGAGAGAATCTTGAAAGCTCCCAACATGAAGAAATGACATGTTTGAGGTGATTGGTATGCCATTACCCTGCATATTATATATATATGATATGTCACACTATTCACCACATATATTCACAATTACTATGTCAATTACAATTAAAATGCATAAAACAAACACAAAAAGCAGTAATAGAAGAAAAATCACAAGCTAAATAGTCTGTCCTAGATATTAATGTAGACTAATAACTCATAAAAGCTGACTGTACATCCTGTCTTGCTACCTCACCCTTTTCTCCTTACTTTATAGCATTAATTTCTGCCTGAAATAATATAGCCTACTTTTTAAATTTAATTACTGCTAGTCTCTCCAAATTCTTCTTGAACATAAAATCCAAGAGGACAGGTAATTTACCTTTTCACCACTATATCTCCTGCGTTTGGGATACAGGAGGTAATATTTGTTAAAATGAATGCATGCATGCATCAATAACTGACTGTTTATACCATTATGTTTTCCTGGATGAAATGTTTCGCTTTGTTAGAAATCTTGAGGACTCAAATAAGAGAAACCTAATACGGAATAACAGAAGGAGCATGAGTTTTGTAATCACGTAGGAGTGTATTCAGATCAGAGCTTTTTCTATTTCCAGTGTCTAATCCTGGGTACTTTAATTCACTGATCTGAATCTCTTGTGCCTCATCTGTAAAATAGTATCAGTCCTTTTATCATGATCTAATGTACAGAAAGAATAATACCTATTTAACCTCTGATCCTGATTTTATAAAAATCATTTTCTTGTATTTGGGGAAAGGAATGTTTAAGGCTTTCTAAAATCCTTATTTTCTAGAAATCTTTGCTAGAATTCAGATTTCATATTCTGAAAATTTGGCTTTGATTAGCTTATGTCTGCCTTTTTTCTTTCCATCTCTATCATATTAAAATAAATAAGTTCAGCATTTTCCCCTTTGCTTTTCTTGAATCTTGCTTCCTACCTACCATAGCACACTGAGCGAGTGAAAACTTGTTTGACTGCACATCGTTGCCTAGCAATGTCATGCTCTTCTCATGGTCTCACTCTGGGATACAGTAACTGGACTCCTGCTACTAATTCTTCCATCTTCATATCTATATATCCAGTCTTTTAATAACCATTAGAAGGGACATTCTGCTTTTATTAGCTGAAGGTCTTATAGAAGAGTTGCCATTGTTATTCATTTTAATAGGATTAGGCTGAACCACTTCTCTCTCTTTTCTCTAAATCACTTCAGTTTCTGTGTTTAAAAGGTCAATTACATTTATCTCAAATTGGTAAGACAAACATTTCCTGTGCATCCTGAAAATAAAACAGACCAATGAATAGTCTCTTGAAAACTTTTTTTTTTTTTAAATTTTGAACATCTATCAGGCACTGAAATATTCCCCCCCAATCTTAGGACTGTATTGAAAGTGATACTGAAAGATACTAGTATCTGAAATGGAATCCACACCCCCAGAAAGCTGACAGCAGGAGTGGTGTGGGTGGGGTGACCTGGCTCTGTTATTCCATCCTTCACCACTAAATGATCTCTTGGCCATGCTATGAGTTTGCAAGTATTAAACAGAAAAAGCAACAGCCCACTCACAGTGCTACATCATGGAACACTGGAGGTGGGCCAGATATAATAAGTATAATTGGAAAGCGAAATCATTTCAAATCACTAACCTGTAGATGACAAGGCAATCTCAAAGAACCAATCGATGGTCAGTGTGTTTTTAGAAATCCCCAGTGCAAGAATATTTAGAAATAATAAACTAATTTGGAGAATCTCCTACTGTGTGAAAATGGGATTTGATCCATTACAAGTGACTTTAGTAAGTGCCCTCAGAAGCCTAAACTGTTTCATACAGAGCTCAGAATCAGAACCAGGCATGCCAGATTTCCTACATTTATTTACTAAATGAAACTGAATGTGTTGCCAACTCAAAAACCTACTAGGGCAGACAGGCAGCTGGGCCAAACTGCAGAGGGTACACCTGTTCAAAGGGTCAGTTACTAAGATATAGTGTGTAATGCCTGTGGGAATGCAGTCCCACTGCAATTAGCTATTCAGGTTGCTCTAAATGAGGCTGGTTCTCTGATTTTTCCTAGGGAGTGTCTTGAATTTTAAAGTGTTGACAGTTAAGCAAAACAATGCAGCCAAACATGTCTTTGGTTCAGATGCAGGGTCAACATTCTGTAATTCTGGTGTGTGATCTCTGACATTTGTGGACTTAGGCTAGGTGAGATAAAAATTATTCGTAGGATTTCATAGGATCTTCATAGAAAGTGCTGATATACTCTGAGAGGCTGCAGGTCATCCAACAAAATTGATTTTCTAATAGAGAAAATGCAAATATTCCTTGAAATGTAGATACTCTTAGCACAGAGGAGGATGGCAAGGAGTTCTCAGGGAAAAGATTTAGCAAAGAGAATGGAAGAAAAATAGCAGGATAAGGAGAGAGGAAGTGAAGAGGAAGGTGTGGCAGCAGCCTCTGTCTGTGGAGGTGGCTTACCATCCACCAGGTGAAGTTAAACTCTGCCGTGGCTTTGATCACCTCCGGAAATATAGTACTCCTTCAAATAAAACACGGTGTCCTTGGCCTTCAATTTTTGGTAAAGTCACTGTTACTATGAAGGAAAAAATAAAAATGTCAGCAGTACCCGGTCTCCTTTTTCTGCCTCTGTGGGTATCTGGTCCTCACAATATTTCACCTGAGAGAAAGAGACCAAGATTTCACTGTAAGTGGAAGAGGTCCAAGTGAAGTCCTGTCTTAGTTATAAGATATGCATCCATGTCTGTGAAGATACTGTTGTAATACTTTCCTCCTGACAGCTGGTTTCAAAATCTGGGCTTGCCTGGGAGGTGTGGTAAAGTGACTGTCCTTGCAGTAGCTCTGGGATCCCATTCCTTCATCCTCACAGCACCCACTCAGGCCCAGAAATCCGTCTTAGGTTCTATTCTAATTTTCAAACAATGGCTGATTGGTCTGCAAAATAAAATGTTACGATGACTCACAATGTATTTGTGATTTGAGAGCTTTGAAAATGAGAACAACTGGCTTTAAAGCTGCTAGAATGAAGCTACAATTCCTAGGACTGGGATTTCTTTAGTAGAGAGAGCAGCAACCAGGTTGTGGAGATAATCCAAGCAGTGTGGAAAAGTCCTAGTGGTAAACATTTGAAATCTGGGGGAAAGTTTAGCATCGGTGAGCTCAGTCCACACAGTAGATTAAGACCATCCTTGTATATATGTGGAGGTTCCTCAAAAATTTAAAAATATAAATATGATCCTCTAATATAAATGCAAATATGGCCTACTACTGGGTATATATACAAAGCAAGTGAAGTCACCTATCAGAGAAATATCTGCACTCCCCTGTTTATTGAAGCACCATTCACAAGCCAAGATACGGAATCGATTGAGGTATCCATTTACAGATGAATGGATAAAGTGTGTTACATATAAGCAATGGAATGAAATCCTGTCATTTGTGGCAACATGGATGTAACTGGGGGATATTAAAGTAAAGTAATCCAGGCATAGAAAGACAAAGGCCACATGCATTTCCATTCTTTAAAAAAAGATTTTATTTATTTTATTTGAGAGTTAGAGTTACAGTGAGAGGGAGAGACAGAGAGAAAGGTCTTCCTTCCATTGATTCACTCCCCAAATGGCTACAACAGCCGGAGCTGCGCCAATCCAAAAGCCAGGCGCCAGGCGCTTCTTCCTGGTCTCCCACGTAGGTGCAGGGGCGCAAGGACTTGGGCTATCTTTTACTGCTTTCCCAGGCAATAGCAGAAAGCTAGACTGGAAGAGGGACAGCCGGGACTAGAACAGGCGCCCATATGGGATGCTGGCACCACAGGCGGAGGAGTAACCTACTGCACCATGGCACTGGTCCTGCTATTCCACTTTTATATGGAAGTGGATAATGCTGATTTCATAGATACAAAGAACAGAATAGGGGTTATCAGAGTCTAGAAAGAGTAGGCATTGGGAATGATAAGAAAAAGGTTCATTATTGGGCACAAAAATGTGGTTAGAGGAATAAGTACTGTTGTATTGTAGTGCAGTAGGATAAGTAGAGTACACAATAATTTGCTGCATATTTCAAAATTGGAGATCTAAAAAAAGATTTATTTACTTGAAAGGCAATTGAAGAGAGGGAGAAGACTTGCATCTGGTGGTTTACTCTACAAATGGCTGCAACATTCAAGGCTGGTCTAGGCTAAAGCTAGGAGCCAGGAACTCAATCTGGGTCTAGCATATGGGGGACAGGGACCCAAGCATTTAGACCATCTTTCACTGCTTTCCAAGGTGCATTATCAGGGAAGCAGAGCAGCTAGAGGGCAGTTTTGTGGTGTGGCAGGTTAAGCCACCAGCCTATGACACTGGCATCCGTTATGGGCACCAGTTTGAGTCCTGGCTGTTCCACTTTTGGTCCAGCTCCCTAAAAATGTGTCTGGAGAAACCTTGAAGGATGGCCCTAGTGCTTGGTCCCCTGAACCCATTGTGGGAGACTTAGCAGAATCTCCTAGTTCCTGGCTTTGGCCTGGCCCAGCACTGGCCATTGTGGTGAATCAATGGATCAAAGATCTCTCTTTCTCTCTCTCCCTCTCTTTTTAATGCCTCTCAAATGAATAAATAAATTTCTTTTTAAAAAACCAGAGCAGCTGGGACTATGGTATGTCAGCATTGCAGATAGTGGTTTAACTTGTTGCTAGCACAATGCCTACCCTAGAAGAAAAGATTTTGGGTAGTCCCAAAGCAAAGAAATGATAAATGTTTGAGATGATATACTAATTGCTCTGATTTGATTATTAGATATTATGCACATTTATTGTAATGTCACATTGTACACAAGTTAAAGGAGAAACTGCTGACAGCAGATCAGAATTGCCCTTATTGTGAAATATGACATGCCACATTACCAGAGAGCCTTGTTTGCCACAGAAAGTAAACTTGGTATAGAGAGAAAAGTTCTAACTGGCTTTGTTTTCCTCTTACCCAGAGTGTAATATGTTGGGAGCATTTGCTCTGCTCTGTCTCACATAATGGTGTCATGGTGCGTTTCCCAGGATTTTATTGGCAATGATGTGAAATAGCTGTTATTTTTTTTCTCCAACACTATAATTTTCCATGTTCTGATGCTGCAATCATAGCACCATTTGGGTTAACTCAATTGCTTTGTCACTTTGGTAAAGACAGCCCACACATAATGGCAATTTTAAAAATCATACAATTTTAATAATTGAGTGACTAAGACCCAAAGTGTCTGATACAGGAAGCTCATAATATTTTGTAATATGATTTTGAAAAGATAATGGAAGGTAGAGAAATGAGGTGACAAGGAAATGACAACACTTTCTTAAAGTGCTCCTATTAAAGCATGCTTGACAAGCTCAGCTGGTTACCTACAATATTTTACATTGCATAGGATCCTTCTGAGCTACTATGATGGGCTGCTTGTGTGTAGTGAAAGAATCATGGTGGCACGTTTTCTTTCCTCTTACCCACTGCCATCTTCCTGAGAAGTCTTTTACCACTCTCTCACTCCTCCCTGCTTTTGAAAGGCCCAGTGGAGCTAAAAGGCTGTAGGCCCTGATATCATTTTAAGTTTTCTCTTTAATTTTTCCTGCTTAGTGTGGTGGTTTTCAGATTTGGGTGCTGTCCTCCCCCCCCCCCCCCCCCCCGCCACCAAAAGTGGCAGAATCCTGCCTTCAAGAGAAATACTTCATGGGAATGCAATGGTCAATACATAGAAAAGCTGCAAACCTGATCGAAGAGTGAGACAGACACACTAGATCCCTGTGACTCAGGATTCTCCTCTCCCTGACAGGGAATATGGGGGAAAATGTTTGAAATCCATTGGAGCTTGCTAGGAAACCTTGAAGATGCTTTGAAATGATACTTCCAAGTGTTGCTCAAGTCAAGGTTATAGGATCTCTAATTGAATCACACTTCTAAAAATTCTGTGATATGAACACTACTCAGTAGGTAAGGCTCAGAGGGCCTCATTCAGATTTAAAGGACATGTCTTTATTTATTTATTTTGGCAAATGCTTTGCTTGTTTGGTAAGCTAGATAGAAGTCTTAGAGTTGGAAAAACTCCCCCCCACCTCCGTGATCTCTAACATCATAATAATACCCCTCAGATTGGAGATATGGTTGTGACAGTTTTCGTATACTAGGCATTTGGTTTTCTCTCTAATATTGCTTACTTGTCTCTAGTGATTTATATGAAATAGTTTCTACTTTTGCTTGGTCACCTAGAGATTTAGGAAAGCTGATTTTTATCTATCCTTCCTCAAACCAGAAAGCACTTTGGGATCTTCTGTTTCAAGCAACCAAAAAAAGGTAGAGATGGCACCCAGGTCACATAGCCTCCAGTGTCAGCTCTGCATGTTCAGATGGGGCCACAGAAGCACCAGGAGGTCAATTGATTTTCTAATGACATCTGTTATTCTGGTTTCTTGTTTGTTTCTAATGTATCAAAATTAAAATGTCACTAAACTAAAATAAAAATATACCTAAAAAGATACTTGAAAAAGCATGAAGTGAGATGGTTTCAATTTTAATAAAGGAGCTATGATGTTGAGATTCATAATAAGTCATCAGTTACCAAGTAGATAACAAGGATTTATTCCACGTCAAAAACAACCTTCAGTTTGCCTAAAATTTCCACTATATTCACAATATATTTGGACATTGTACAGATAGCTTATATAAAGTCTCTTTGGAAATAAGAACTCACTATAAAATCAGAGAAATCAGCTCATGTTTAATTCTTGATCCCAGAACGAAACTCAGAAAGTAACCTTAAGGTAATTTCAACCCATTAGAGGCTCTGTTGGTTTCCAAAAGAAAATTACTTCAGCCTTGTAGGTTGCTTTAGAAAACGAAGGGTGTGAATAGAAGAATTGCCTTTCTTACTTCAATGCTGTGGACAGTGAGTGGCCAATTTACTCAGACCTGAGGGCAGTGAGCTTAGCCAGGTGGCTTTCAATGACCAGTTCAGCTCAAAGTCCTGAGAGCAGATCAGAGAATAGATGGTGGTGTTTGGTGTCACTGTCTGAATTGTATAGATACCATTGCCAGACACTTAGGCACACAGTAGGGGAGAAGAAATGTCCTATTCTTGTTCAAGCCTGAGGCAGTCTCTCTTTTCCCTTTCATTCAACTGCCTGTCTCTTAAACAGATCAGCCTACAAATATTTCCAAACTTTAACTCTTTTCTGAACCTCTTAAATTTGGGTGAGGGGTAAGCTTGTGATTATAAAATAAACCAAAAGCATGTCACTATAAAGATTAAATGAAAAAATAAGAAAGGAAGGAAGAGGAAGGGTGAGAATGTTTGGGAGGGAGAATGTTTGGGAGGGTATATCATTATGCTCTTAAATCTTTATATATGAAATCATGAAATTTATTTACCTTATTTAAAAAATTAAAATAAAAACCTCTCAGATTGAATTGAAATTCTGTTCTCTGTAAGTATATAAAAGGCTGCTTTTTGTGATGATTGGAATCAAGTTATTTCATCTATTTAGAATATCCTTCTCCATTTCCACTTGTCTAAACTTTACTGCAATGACTCTCCCTATAAGAGAATTCCAGCTCCCCATTCAATTGACCAGTAAATTGCCTATACTGATAAGATGTGAATCAAAGTTACTTAAGCCACTTCTGAGCAGCAGCAGAGTCATTACAAGATCCTGGCATTATTGTCTTTCCTTTGCCATTAAGCATATTTCCTATTGACCTCGTTACAGAATAAGATGTAGTGGGCATATAGTGCAGAAAGAAAAAGGAAATTGTTTAGACTCTGGGATTTTTTTTTGTTACCACAGCATATCCTATCATAAGCTGACTAACAGAACTTTTCATACTTCAAAGCTCACTTAGATGTCATCTTTCCCATTCAGTCTCAAATATATAATATGACACATTCTAGATTTGAATCTTAAATTTGCCGCTTTGTAAGTAGTGGCAATAGAAACATTATTCAGTGTTTCTACATTTCAGTTACTTCACCTGTAAAATGAGAATATTGATGCCTCAAGGATTGTGACAAAATGTAACATAATTCATGTAAAGCTCTTTAACACTTAAAATTATTGTGTGTTTTTATAAATTTTTAATTTATCATAATTAGCAATTGGCACATGGTCTTACATTTAAGAAATACTCAATAATCGTTGATAAAATAAGTGAATAAATAAGTGCCCACTGATATCCATGATCTTTTGTTTTCTTCTTTCTTTTTTTTGGGGTGATAAGAAAGAAATATCCTCTGCTTTTATTTTTAAAATTTTTTGTTAATGCAAAGAATAGATTTCATATATTTCATAGGTACAGTTCTAAGAAGATAGCCATACTTCCCCCTCCTCCTCCCTGATTTCCCCTTCTTCCTTTTTGTCTTTGTTTAATTTTTGCAAAGACATAGTTTTAGTTTTATAGTTGAGAGTGAGGGCCATTATTAACTTACTAGAAGGTCTACCCTGGAATTTTCCTCCGGCCAGACAGCTTTAGAAGAGAGTATTATTTTCATTTGCAAGTCACCTTGATTTCTTGTGGGGCCAGAGAAAAAATTACCAAATTATTTTATAGTCTCCCATCTGGCACAGAATACTTAATATTTTCCAGATTGAATGAAGAATAAGCCCATGTACTTTTGCTTAAGTGTGTTGTGTCACTGTTTGCCAGGAAATACTATATGAATGAGCTAAATAATGGTTATAGATCACATTCATATCATTATCAAAGAGAAAGGATGCTTGTAGAATAATAAAATGTAAGGATAGGTTTTATTACTCTCTCAATTCTTTTAGAAAATGTTCCTATTTCATGTAAAGAACACTCATGCTGCTTTTTTATATTTACCCTTTAGGGTATTTTCCTTTTTCTATTCAGAATTAATCCTGTTTTTCTTACGGCTCCCCAAAGCCTTCTTTTTCTAATAGTTGTTCACCCATCTGTGCATTTGTAAGCTATCCTGTAATTTTGGTTTCTAAGCACAAAAATTTCTGTCTTCAGTGATACCACTGTAAGATAGTTAATATAAATCAAGTTCTTAGTGATTATCTTCCGAGCACTATCGTTGCAGATGACACAGTTCAGGAGATTAAAAAATGTATGAAGGAAATTTATAATTAAGAATTTAGTCACCTAAGTCTAGAACAGTGTTGTTTCCTCCTAATTAGATACTAAGTTCTTTAGAGACTTCCTCTGTATGCCTCAGAGAACTGAGATAGAAAGATCAAAATCACTCCATCAGTTATTTGTTGATTTACTGACTATGATTTTGCTCAAGTGACTAGTCTTGCATCTGCAATGATGACATAAAGTAATATGGGATAAGTCAAGTGCTAAATTCTAGCCATAGAATATGAGTGTGGCAGAAATAAATTGTATGATTTGAATAGCTTCTGTGGTATCAGACACCAGAAATCATTTTTTATGTTTAAGTAATTTGACAGAGACAAAAATTAAGACCAGTGACTCTACAATTTGGTAGGAGCAGTATAGTTATGGATATAAACTAGATGGAGTAGAGAAGAGTGAGAGATTGCCTAAAAAAGGTCACAGACAGCTCTTCAAAGGAATTCTGTTTAATCCAGGTCAGGAAGAACTAGCAATTACATGGCAAAGGATCGGTGTTAAAAATAAGAGCATACCATCAGGAAGCATGAGGGATAAAACAGGAAACAAAATCACTTAGAACTGTTGGAAATGAGAGACTTCGGCCAGGAGATGACTGTAAAAAACCTCTGTGTATAAACTAAAAAGTAAGGTGGCAATTTGGATTGACTGGAAGACACATATAGATGACCAAAGCTGAGTATTCCAGAAAGAAGTTCAGGAGAACTGTAGGGTAAAGGTGAAGACTAAGTATAGCATTAACTTTTGGGTTTGACTGAATCCCCTGAGGACAACTACAACCTCACGTGTCCTGGGCAGCCTCGGTGATGAATGCATGGAGACTTGAAAGTTTCTTGAAGACAGGCCCAATGATTTACCCCATTAATTTCCAGGGAGTACTATATGCTTAGACTCATACAATGAGTGCTTAGAAGAGGAACAGATTTGACCAATGTTTTAACTTTTCTGCTTTATTCATTCAACACTGTCTACAAAATACTTTTTTCTATTCCTCCCCCCACCATCTCCTTTAATTCACACTGAGGATAACTAATATTTATATAGTGTCAGTTATAGAACAGCATTTGTTCTAAGTGCTGTGTGTTACTACATAACAATCCTATAAGGAAGGTGTCTATGCATTTCCTCCTAATAATCCCTTGAGGATACCAGTATAGATAAAAAGTACTGGGACACATCAAGCAATTTTCTCAACTCGGAGAGTGGGCTTGAATCCAGGAAGTCTTATTTCAAATTTTGATCACTGAACCAGAATGCTGTACTAGGTCCTAAAGACACAAAACACATTTTCTGTTGGAAAGAATAGTGCAAGTATCTGTGTGCATGTTGCTTTGTGATGGCTGTCCTACTTCTATCTTGCAAATCTGTTGTACCGTTTCTGAAGAGAGATGCAGAGTAGAAGGCAAACTTTCTTTAGGGTCAATCTAGATTCCATATGTACTATTACCAGTATAGTTATTGGTATGATTCTTCTTCATGACTTCTGTGATTCTTCACTTGTAAATGGGAACAGAAATTTACAAATTGAAGGGCTGAAGATTATGACTAATCCAGGTAAAAATTTTTGGCATATACTGAGTTCTTGGTAAACATTCATCACTAGAATTAGTTGTTCTGGTAAATGTGGAAACCATCTGCTTCTCTTGCATCCTAGGCTTGGATACTTTTGAAAACAGATTAGATACTAAATAAAGGCTGGCCGACTGGTTGAATGATATTTTTGCCTTGCTTTGGGGAAGACATCACAGAACAATATGTTACTATTAGTCATTTTTCTTTAATTTGTATACAGTCTTTTAAATAACAATTTACACTTGCATGGCACTTTCCATTAACCAGAGTCATTTTTACTAAGTTAGTGAGGCTTGCATATACCCATATAATGGCAGGTTCATGTTTTTCATTAAACTTTTCAGATTAAAAATATTATTAATTTAGAAGAAAAAACAAGTCTAGTGTATTTATAATCTAAAACTTGTGACTGATTGTCTTCACATGCCAATCAAGTCATTGGAAGTCCCTGTATGTTTTCCTTTCCAGGACAGTTTCCAACTGAAGTATGTTGTTGGCACAAAGGTCAATGATATTGTACAAATTATTTGTGTGTTCCTTATTCTTCTGCTCTCTTCTCATAGAAGAATGATAGTTTGCAGTAGGATTTATCTATTTGAAATCTTTCAGATCTGGTAGGTAACATAAGACAGGCATTTAGGTCTAAAGCCATACAATATTAAATAAACTCTGTTGTAAAAAGCAAGTCACGCTATTGACATGAACCAATGGCCTACTATATTACAACACAATAGAAAGCATTGATATTTGTTAACATGATAGCTTTCTGGCTTGCCAGTATTACATTTTACAACCTAAACACACATATTTTTTGTTCCAAAGAGTAAATGAATCTATTTATATAATGTAACCATTTTTTTTTTAAAACTCAAGCAACAGATAATGAGAGAGTCACTAATCCCACATGGCAAATCCTACTCAAAGAATACTTTTTCTCCTGTTGCAGCCAATCTGTTATTTGTCATTGTATTTTTATTTGGTATTCTATAAAAACTTGGGTAGAGACCTCCTAGCCTTTTGATTTGGAAGAAAGTTCTGTATTTCTTGTTACCCCTCAAGTTCACCCTATGTAGAACAGGTTATCCTAACCTGTTTCCCTGACTATTCTCATTCATTTTTTTTCTCTCACTATGTAGATGGTCTCCCTAAGGCTTTCCCACCAGCTATATGTGTACATTTTTGCTAATTAATTTACTTATTTGTGTTTCATTTTCTTTTTTAAAAAATTTGTAATATGGGAGAGAGGTTAGAGATGCTGTTTTTAAAGTTTTTTTCTCCCAGCTCTGAATGGTATACACTTTGTCATAATGCATTACATTGCTAGCAATTCAATTTTCTCAATAAATATTGTGTGATCTCAAGTCAATCACAAAGTATATTGAATTTCTCTGGGCAAAGCAATGGTCTAGATTATTACATTAGTTTCCTATTGCTGCTGTAATAAGTTACTATACACTTAGAGGCTTAAGCATCGCAAGTTTTTTATCTTACCATTCTGTAGGTTGCAAATCCTTTAAGGGTCTCACTGGACTATAATTATGGTGTTGGCAGAGCCTTCCTTCTGGAGGCTGTGCAATAGGACCTATCTCCTCTCCTTTTCATCAAGAGCCTGCTTCATTTCGTATCTCATGCCTTCCTCCATCCTCAGACCTAACTCCATCTGTGACTTCCTCTGATAAATTCTCCCTTTTGTCTTCTGTTTCAACTTTTAAGGATCCTTGTGATTAAATGGGAATGCCCAGAGTCTAGAATAATCATATTTTAAAGTTTATTGATAAGCAAGCTTAATTCCAAAATTAATTTTAATTCCACTTTTCCATGTAATCTAACATATTTACAGGATCCCAGCCTTAGGATAGATATCTTGAGGGGATGACATTATTCTTCCTGTGATGGTTAGCTATTTATGTATCTACCTAAAATGAAACAATTATTCTGTGCCTGCACCCAGTTGGGCACTAGGAACTATACTAGAAGGCAAAAATGGACATCTCTGACACCTTAGAATTTACAGTGATGTGACATGATACAGATTATATTATCACAGATGAGTGTTAAATTGCAACTGTAATAACAAAGGAGTGATTCTGTGAGAACCTATAAAAATGTCCTTTGACCTAGTGAAAAGATAGACTTCTCTCAGAAAGCAGTGATTATTGAGTTGAGATCTGAATGAATAACTCTCCACAAGAGAAAGGGAAGAGTCCAAGGAAGAGGGAAGAACATATGCAAAGAGACCTTGGATCAGGAGTGAACATGGCCATTCAGAGAGACTTAGCTCTCTGAATGCAGATCCAGCAGGAAGGGGCTGTTGTTTTTAGGAATGAAAGTAGAAAGATGAGAGTGGCCAAAATCATGTACTACATCTGTGTTGGCCACACCCAGAAAACTTTGTTTATGCTAACATCATTTCAAAATTACGCCAAAGTTTAATATTGCAGTGACCTGGTTAGGTAATAGTATCAGAAATTTATTTTAGGTACTCAGAAAATTACATTGGTCCTTCTCAGGTAATTCAGGTGAATCTGTCCCTTTTCAGGTCAACTAATTAAACTTAATCACATCCACAAAGTTGCTTTTGTCCAGCAAAATAACACATTCAGTGCTAGTATCAAGGTATAGAATATTCTTAGCATGGTATAGCTTTCCCTGCCAAAGACATAGAGCTAAACAGAATGGGGAATTCCCAAAGATATTTCTTTGAAATTCTTACATTGTGACTGTGAAGTAACTTTAATATAACTACATTATTATTGTTATTTTATAAATGTATACATTTAACATCACATCATAAATGTCTGCCGGATTCAGCAGCATATACTACTTTAAACAAAACATAGAGGCCTTTAATTAAGTGCAGAACACATGGTCAACACAAAGTCTTTCAAATTCAATTTTTTTAAACAAAGTCAGTTCTGGCCAAACAAAATATATTTGTGAATAAAATCTGGCCCAGTGGCTGCCAGATGTGAACCTTGGAATAGATTCTGTATAAACTGGTGAAAAAATAATATAGAAAAATGACATAAAATTTGAGGCACTCAGAGTTAGAACTATTTATTTCTTTTGTCATCACCAGCATTTTCTAAAAGTAATTGCTCCTGGTTCCTTGAATATGTTCTCCAGGACACCACTATCTCTTAGTTCACGTTGTGCTTCAGTTTCCTTTGTCATTGCTGTGTTCCAACTCTGTGTGCTGGGGTGCCTCAAAACCTGTACTCTGATTTCTTTCTCTACCACATTCATCCTGCTTGATCTCATCCAGTTCCTTGACTACAAATGCCGTCTCTAGGGTGATGAGTTCCAAATTTATATTTTATCCCTGGTTTCTCCCCTGAACTCCTATTATTTCTATCCAGCCATCTACTGAACATATTCACAGGACTTTATTTTTTTAAGTTTCTATGCAATTTATTTTAATTTTATTTGAAAGCAGAGGTATAGCAAAAGAGGGAGGGAGGGAGAGAGAAAGCGTGAGCAAGCAAGAGAGGGGGGGGAGAGAAGAAAAGACAGAGGAAGAGAGAAGAGAAGAGAAGAAAGAGAAAAGAGATTTCTTGTCTACTGGTTCACTCCCCAAATGCCTACAGCAGCTAGGACTGGGCAAGTGTAAAGCTGGGAACCAGGTATGAAAATCTAGGACTCCCATATGGGTGTTAGGAACCTAGCTATTTGAGCCATCGATTTCTGCCTCCCTAGGTATGCATTAGCAGGAAGCTGAAATCAGAAGTGGAGCCAGGACTCAAACCAAGGCACTCTGATATGGGAAGCGGGCATCCAAAATGGCATATTAACTGCTAAGCCAAATAATCTCCCCCATAGCCATTTCTAATAACCAATTCCCTTTCAAAGAATCCAAAACTGAACTGTTCTTTTCCCCTTCTAAACCTGCTACTCTCTCAATCTTTTCCATCGCAATAAGTTATCACTCCATTATTTAGTTCAGGCCTGAAACCTTGATATAATTCATGATGTTTTCCTTCTTTCCCACCCTATATTTGATCTATAAACAAATCATATTGTTAATCAATTTTTGAAATATATCTAGGATTTGATAATTTCTTCCCCTGATATCATCATCCTAGAACAGTGCAAAACCACTCCTACTCAGAACTATTGTATTGGCCGCTGTCTATACTTTTACCTTGCTACTGCCTGTTATTTATATGGCATCCACAGTGATTATGTTTTAGATATAAAATTCAAGTCAAAGCATATCATTTCTCTTTTAATGTACTCCAGTGGTTTCCAATCTTACCCAGTACAACTTCCAAAGACCTCTTTGTAGCTTGCCATCTGGCTCTGCTTGAATCTCTGACTTCATCTCAAATTTTTTTCTTTGTATTTCTCCAATCACATCAAGCCCGTTGCTGTCCCTTGAACAGACAAGCCATATTCCATCATCTTTCTCTCCACTCGTCTTGTCTTGCTGCTTCATTTGTCTGTCTACTAAAATGTTAAATAATGAAGAAAAATTTCTTGTCTACCCTAGATATAATATCATCCTCAAGTTACTAATATTCTTTATACCCTTGCCTTTAATTTTTTAAAGATTTATTTATTTATTTAAAAGTCAGAGTTACACACAGAGAGAAGGAGAGGCAGAGAGTGAAAAAGAGGTCTTCCATCTGCTGGTTCACTCCCCAATTGACTGCAACTGCCAAAGCTGCGCCGATCGAAGCCAGGAGCCAGGAACTTCTTCCGGATCTCCCATGCAGGTGCAGGGGCCCAAGGCCTAGGGCCATCTTCTACTGCTTTCCCATTGCCTTGTTTAATTTTAAGTGGCATTTACACTGCATGAAAAATGGCATTACATAATGATATGTTTATTGGTTAAGTGGCCATCTAGTCTCGATATACTACAAGGTGTATGAAAACAAGAACTTCATCTTTGACTGAAGTACTCCATATCTAGAAAAGGATAGAAATATATTTGTCAAAGGAATTAATGAGTGAGATTTTTCTAGGAGGGCTTTCTTTCCTCCTAGATTAATGAGTTCTAATCTGGCCTTTGAATGGAGAGACAAGCTTATTTGACAGAGTAGAAAAGTATGGCAATTCTGGATTGAAGGATAGTTCTAGTAAAGACACACACTGGAAGTGAGCAAGACTTAGATCCTATAAACAGTAACTAATATTATTAACTAATAATAATAACTGGTGTTTATTGGAGCCTTATATATGTCAGATACTTGTCTTTCAGACACACATCAGAGTATTCAATCTGAAATTGACTGTAATATGACACCTGTATATAATTCTACATATAAATAGAGTTATACATCAAGGCAGTTTTTTTTTTTTTTACAGAGTGGACAGTGAGACAGGGAGAAAGGTCTTCCTTTTCCATTGGTTCACCCACCAATTGCCGCTGCGGCTGGCGCACCACTCTGATCCGAAGCCAGGAGCCAGGTGCTTCTCCTGGTCTCCCATGTGGGTGCAGGACCCAAGGACCTGGGCCATCCTCCACTGCACTCCCGGGCCACAGCAGAGAGCTGGTCTGGAAGAGGGGCAACCAGGACAGAATCCGGCACCCCGACCGGGATAGAACCCTGTGTGCCGGCGCCGCAGGTGGAAGATTAGCCTATTGAGCCGTGGCGACGCACCAAGGTAGTTATTTTTTTTTTTATATGAAAGGGAGAAAGAATTTATTTATTTATTTATTTTTAATAATGCTTTTATTTAAAGAATATAAATTTCCAAAATACAGCTTATAGATTACAATGGCTTCCCCCCCATAACTTCCCTCCCACCCGCAACCCTCCCCTTTCCCACTCCCTCTCCCCTTCCGTTCACATCAAGATTCATTTTCAATTCTCTTTATATACAGAAGGTCAGTTTAGTATATATTTAGTAAAGATTTCAACAGTTTGCCCTCACATAGCAACACAAAGTGAAAAATACTGTTGGAGTACCAGTTATAGTATTAATTCACAATGTATAGCACGTTAAGGACAGAGATCCTACATGAAATATATATTTTTAAATTGATTAATTTTCTATGCAATTTCCAATTTAACACCAAGATAGTTATTACACACTATGTATGTGATAAAGCAGTGGCAAGTCATTCTTTCAAATAGAAAAATCCCCAGAAATTGGAAAGACACCCCTTTCCCCTTACCCCACAACTGCCCACATACAACACACATATGTACACTTTTTTCTAAAGGCAATTATTGTCTGCTCAAGAATTTAGATAAGTAACTATTTGAGTTCCCAGAGTACTGCATCATAAGCTATGATTTGCTCTTTTAATATAAAAAAAGAAGAAAATCTCAAGGGCACAGGTGTTAGAGATATTTAGAATTCGGTTTGTGGATAGAGAAACTAAGTGACTCCCTTATATGAGTCTGAGTTTCCTCATCTGTAAAATGGACCTAACAATCACTCTAAGTTAGAGAGGACTTATGAGGAGAGTGCTGCTTCTTTCTTGTGAAATTAGATCCCTTTCATTGTTTCCTGTGTCTTGGGCAATGACTGGTACCACCGTATCTCCAGTTCTGTATTTTAGAACATCATCCTTCACCTCCCACCTTCCTGGTCTTCCTTATCCTTGAATAAGCCAATTGCACCACCTATGAATCTGTCAGAGCCTCCTCCATCCCTAGCTCTTTCCATCTTGCTCCTTTATGTATCCTACTCTTTCCTTAGCACTGATCCTAGCTCTTGCCCAGGTTACTGTAATAGCCTCCAAGGGAGAATTCACCCTTCGTCCTTTTTCTTTCCATAACTACATGGCAGCAAAAGTAATGTTGTTACAAAGGAAATCTGATCAAGTTCCCTTCTTCTAAACTCTCAGCTTTAAAACTTCTTATAGTTTCTCTTTGATCATAGGTAT
The DNA here is from genome assembly GCA_949820135.1 of Sylvilagus floridanus. NCBI lineage: Eukaryota > Metazoa > Chordata > Mammalia > Lagomorpha > Leporidae > Sylvilagus > Sylvilagus floridanus. The sequence goes on from OX463224.1 coordinate 89,462,529, forward strand.
AGAATATACAAATCCATACCTAGTGCCAACTACCTCTCTTGTCTCATCACGCATTCTCTCCCCACCTTTCTCTTTCTGTTTTCCAACTTGCTGGCTTTCTTTGAATTCTTCAAACACGTCATGCTCCCTACTGCCTCAGAACTTTTGTGTTCCCTTTGATCAGAAGGCTTTTTCCCTCTCCGCACCCCACTTTCTTTTAGTGACCTTCATGATTCAGCTTTCTTTATCTCACAGCCTATGTCAGATTTTTTTAAATGTGTTTTCTGAATGCCTTGTTGTCATCCCTTTAGAGTTCTGTTATTAGTCTGTAATTATACGTTATTACTGTCATCATTTGATTAATTCCATCGGTGGACACTGTGCTCCTTGAAAGTGGGAACCTGTCTGTCTTCGCTCTGACTATTTCTGGTGCTTGGCAACACATCTTCTACATAGTAGGTGTCCTCTTGTATTTGCAAGATGAACAATTAAATAGGACTGTATACAATATCTACCATACAGTAGTCTCTCAAATCATGGTAGTTATTTTCAATGTTAACATTTAGCTGCTTCAGTCATAAATTCCCCTTAGCATATTCCCTTAGGAAAATGAGCTTGAGTAGCCCTTTGTCCTAATGGGCTCCACCATTTTCCCAAGAGCAGACTGCAAATGCCCCCATGTAGCTGAAAAAATGTCCTGCATTCAGGAGTCTTGCTTTATCATGTGAGTTTGCATTTAATTATGAAATAATGAATGCCAAATAAATGATTTATATTTCTGTATGGAATATTAGCCGGTGATGTTTCTGGTAATTAGCCAAAGAATCTTTTTTTTCCTAGGCCACTCCTAGTTTATAAAAATAAAATAGTCATCAGCGTAAAGGATAATGCCTGGTTTCCTTTGCTAAGTGGGCAAGAAGCCCATTTTTCTAATAACCAAATCATGTTTATGAAGTATATAAAAAGAAGGAGGTTATGACCCAACTCTCTCTTTCATTAAGTATAATTGAAATTTCATTTGTTAAAAGATCATATCTACCTACTCTGATTTTAGACTCTGTCTAGATTTATTTCCTGGTACTTCTTTTTTTTCTAACTTGTTCCATTCAAACAGAGCTGCTTGCTGTTTTTAATCCATACCCCAGAACTTTCTTCTTCTCTGATATGACTAATGCTTTCTTTGCTGTCTACAACATCCTCTCTTTATGTCTGCCGGTATAATCCCACCAATCCTTCAAAGCTCCTTCAAGGAAATCTCTTCACAGATATCCTGCCTGGAAAGGAATCTGTACCTCTTGAATCTTCCTATATTTACGACACTTAAAGAAAAATTTGTGAGGCAGACACACATAGAGACATGTACACATGCAGTGAGCTCTCATTCACTGATTCATTCTTCAGATGCACACAATGGCCTAGGTTAGATAAAGCTGAAGCCAAGAGCTGGAAACACAATCTAGGAATACCATGTGGTTGGCAGGGGCCCGACAACTTGAGCATTCACTGCTGCCTCTCAAGGTGAACATGAGCAGGAAGTTGGAATTAGGAGTTGAATATAGACTCAAATGGAGACACTCTGATGTGTGCTATCAGCAGCCCAACTGCAGGTTTGACTACACACTAGGCCAAATGTTCACACCTTTTCTATAATGAAAAAAAAGCTAAAGGCATTTGCCATTTTATCTTTTTGCACCTTAGAAAATATGTATATCTTATCTCTTCTTCTAGATGTTAAGGTACCCAAGGGAAGGGTCCAAGTCTTATTTAATCATTAAGCACTTTACTTTGCCTTGATGCTCCTAGTTAAGTGTTTACTAAATGAATAAATTGATATATAAGCATTTAAATCAAGGGAGGTATATATAGATTTTAATAAAGTACTGTTAACCTAGCAGAATCTAGAATTTGTATTGATAGCATTTATCTATGATCCTAGGTGTGTGTGTTTGAGTGTGTGTGTATATATATACATATATAACATACATATGTATACACACACATACATATATATATATATATATATATATATATATGAAAAGTGAAAAAGATCTATAAATCCCAAGAGGAGCCTTACATGACTCCTAATCCCTTTCTTGAGATAAAGGATGTAGAACACCAGGTATGCATACTTCTAGTCCTACATTCAGTGGACAGAATGGACATCACTTTTCAAGAATGATGCACTTTCCCTAAGAGATTTGATTTTAAGAAGTTTCCCACCCCAGGACTCCAGATACAATTATTAATTGATTTGAGTTCACATTGTAGATATAATCTACCTAGTCCTAGAAGTTAACACACCAATTATTTTTAGAAGGCTTTTATTTAATGACTACAAATTTTTATATGTACAGCTGTTAGGAATATAGTGGTTCTTCTGTGCATTCCTGTCCTCCTACTCCCCACTCCCATACCACCTCCTACTCCCTCTCCCATCCCATTCTTCATTAAGGTTTGTTTGTAATTGACTTTGCATACAGAAGACCAACTCTATACTAAGTAAAATTTTCAACAGTTTGTACCCACACAAACACACAAAGTATAAAGTACAGTTTGAAGACAATTTTTACCACTAATTCTCATAGTACAGCTCATTAAGGGCAGAAGTCCTACATGGAGAGTAAGTGCATAGTGACTCCTGTTGTTGATTTAACAATTAACACTCTTATTTTTAACACACCAATTATAATCCCTGCAGTCCATATCAGAGTATCTTGGCTCAATATCTGGTTCGGATTCTTAACCCCAGCCAACTGCTAATATGGAGCCTGGGAAGAGGCAGGTGATGGCTCAAAGATTTTGGATTCCTTCTACTCATGTGTGAGATAGAATTAAAAATAGAAGAATGATCCAACATGGGAAGGGGGACTCATAGAATGGCAAATGCCCTAAACAGCACTCTGGCCTCAGAATCAGCCCTTAAGGCATTCGGATCTGGCTAAAAAGTTCATGAGAGTTTCTCAGACATGGAAAGCCAAGACATTGTGGCTAAAAATGGCCTACATGAAAGATCTCTGTGAGTGACATCCCAGTGGAAAGAAGGGACCATCAAAGAAGGAGGTACCTTTCTCTGAAAGGAAGAGAGAAACTCCACTTTGATTATGGCCCTGTCTAAATAATGTCAGAGTTTGTGGATTCAAAGGCTACTATAGCCTTGGCAGTTCATGACAAGAGCCTTGGGTGATCATTGATGTCAGAGATAAGAGTGCCAATTGTTAAATCAACAACAGGAATCACTGTGCACTTGTTCCCCATGTGGGACCTCTGTCCTTAATGTGTCATACTATGAGAATTAATGGTAAAACTAGTCTTCAAACAATACTTTAAACGTTGTGTGTGTGTGTGTGTGTGTGTGTGTGTGTTAGTGTGGGTGTAAACTGTTGAGATCTTTTAGATTTGATCTTCTGTGTATAAAGATAATTAAAAATGAGTCTTAATGAAGAATGGGGTGGGAGAGGGAGTAGGAGGTGGGATGGGAGTAGGGGTGGGGGGGGGGAACTGCTATATTCCAAAAGCTGTACCTATGAAATTTACATTTAATAAATAAAAACTTTCTAAAAAAAGAAACTTGCTCATTGTATGTCTGTCTGTCCCTCTGTCTCTCTGCTTTTCAAACAAATTAAGTTTTGTAAGAATTAAAAAAAAACCCTGCTATATTGCAAATCTAAATAATCCTACATGACTGAAGAAGTTTCTTACAGCCATTTGTTTGTTTTGTTTTGTTTGACTTTTTTTTTTTTTTTGCTGGGTTTTTGGCATTAGTTTCAGGTCACTGGTAACCTTTTATGTTGTGTGAAATTTCTGGAAACCAAGTGAAAGGTATGTACATGTGATCATAGAATTGCAGGGATGAGTAAAACAGTTTATCAAATGATAACAAAACACTTCTGTGATGCTTTTTACAGAAGTCATTTTGTAGACAGCAGTACCTCCTAAACATTGTTCATTATTGCATCTGATATACATATGAAAATCTCTTAGGCAATTGGATGCAGTGTTCTTTTTTTTTCCTCTAAAAATAATACGTTGCTTGAAAAAAGTTAAAGTTTCAGAAGTATATGTGTGGTTTAATTAGAGTTCTGTTGAGATGTTACATCATAAACTTCTCTAGGCAACTTCAAAATAAATTATAATTCATTTCTGAATCTAACGGGTTGGCCTAAACCAACTGCTTCCACTGATGCAGTTACTGACGGGTATGTAGGTCTAGATCAGTGGTTCTCAGCCAGAGGTAATTTTCCCTTCAGACTCCACCCAGGGGCATTTGTCAGTATCTGGAGACATTTTTGGATGATAAAACTGAGAAATCACTTGTTGATAGAGGCGAGGCGAGGGATGCTTATAAACACTCTCACGTAAAGCACAGTTTCCCAAACAAGAGAGTCATTAGCTGTATGATATGGGGTATATCAATAGTACCATTTTAGGAAACCTGGATTTAGTGGGAATCTATGGAATGTCAGCTCACTGGAGTCAGGGATCTGCTTTACTTGGAACCTCTGGTGCAATATCTAGAACATATTAGGTGCTTATTATTTCTAAAATAACTGAATGAAATAATGAAGTGGTCTATTATACATCTTAGGAATGCATGATGTGATTCTTATTTTATCTTCAGTTGTCATTTCCATAATTTCTCTGTTTTTCCAAGGATCATGAGCATATTGAAGGTAATGATGGAAGGTCCCAGAATATTTGTGAGATAAATAAGCACTCTCTTTGGCCCAAAATATCAATTTGTAATGTGGAATTAAGTAAAGAAGAATTGATGGTTGAAGGATCATATTACACTCTCTCTGTCATTAGAAATACCAGAGTTTCCCTTTATTTATTTATTTATTTATTTTTGAAAGGCAGAATGGACAGTGAGAGAGAGAGAGACAGAGAGAAAGGTCTTCCTTTTGCTGTTGGTTCACCCTCCAATGGCTGGAGCGCCGGCCAGAGCATCACGCTGATCTGAAGCCAGGAGGCAGGTGCTTCTTCTGGTCTCCCATGCGGGTGCAGTGCCCATGTACTTGGGCCATCCTCCACTGCACTCCTGGGCCACAGCAGAGAGCTGGCCTGGAAGAGGGGCAACCGGGACAGAATCTGGCACCCTGACCGGGACTAGAAGCTGGTGTGCCAGTGCTGCAGGCAGAGGATTAGCCTATTGAGCTGTGGCGCCAGCCAGAGTTTCCCTTTAGACCATGTACAAACTCATACATTTCCATTTGTGAGAAAAATTTGAAAACATTTTTGTTTTCTATTGTCTAATAACCTTAGCAACAACAACAATATTAAAAGGGTCAGATTTCCCAGACTTTAAGGTGAAGGAATGAATCTCTGACAAAGTCATTTGCAATCATTTATTCTCCAAAATGTATCAAGCCAACTAAAAGACATTTAGATACAAATTCATGGTACCATCATACCCTAGGAATTAGATCATATACTTTGAATCTGTATTTTCAGAACTTTCAGCTTTGCTGGGTGTGAATATTTGGTGTATAACTCAGCAAAGGCAGTATTAGGTCTAGATCTATCAGAGTTTCCCAAAAAACTACCTCTTCAGTCTGGTTCTGGTAGGTATTTGGTAGCCACTGGATCTGTAATCAGAATATGGGGTACCATACGATGTCACCATATGTTTATTAATACATTCCTAATATTAATAAGCCCATGTGGGTTCTTGCCTAATATTCAGAGACTTCTGAACACTGGCATAAATGAATGAGGTAGCATGATACGTTTTAAGCTTTTATTCAGTGAGAAAAATGCATAGCAGAGTGAGGACCTTATCTAAAAGAGAGGGGTAAATCTGGATTCAAATTGAGTACCAAGAGCCAGCCATGTGGAGGAGCATCTAGGCCAGGAAGCATGAGGCAGGTGGCCCAAAGTCCATGCACCCTGGAGGCACAGGGCTGCAGCAAGACCCACATTGGCAAAAGGCCCAAGAAAGGAAAGGGGCAGGCACAGGTGTCCCAGGCTTTTAATCCACATTCAAAGGGGAGTGGTTAATTAACCAGATTGGCTGGTAGGCACACAGGTGTGGCCAGGTAGGGGCATGAGGCCACACAGGGGCTTGGTGAAGGCATGGTCTTCCAGCTCACAAACCTGATCAGTTTTATTCTTTATGCTTGCCTACAGAAGATCCAGAATTCCTTTTCCTTCTCCCTAAAAAAAAATCAACCCAAATACCAGGGAAAAGAATTCAAATTTGTTAAGCACAGCAGGATGCAGTTTTATAAAAGTTTATCTTTTTCTCAGTCTTTACCACTACTACTTTACCACTACTCAGTCTTTACCACTATTATGCATTTGCCCATTTGAAGATGAGGAGATTGATACTTGGATTAGTAACTTACATCAGGATCATTCATATGTAGGTGGTTGAGTTTACATGGAACCCAGGTATATTGTGTTCCACAACCTTAATTCCTTTTGGCTTCTCCAATCTACTATTTGTTTTGATTGGCTTTGGTTAGCCATGGGTTTGTTCCCTTATCCAGGTGTACTACTTAAATGAATAGATATAAAATATGACAAAGTATGGTAAGTGACAAGATAAATTGAAGTTCCTTTTACTTTTTGAAACAGTGAAACAGTGAGAAAAATCTCCAGAGCCAAGGTATTTAAAAATGTTTTAAAAAATGCCCTAGGTGGCCGACACCGTGGCTCAATAGGCTAATCCTCTGGCTTGCAGCACCAGCAAACCGGGTTCTAGTCCCAGTCGGGGAACCGGATTCTGTCCCGGTTGCCCCTCTTCCAGGCAGCTCTCTGCTGTGGCCAGGGAGTGCAGTGGAGGATGGCCCAAGTCCTTGGCCCTGCACCCCATGGGAGACCAGGAGAAGCACCTGGCTCCTGCCATCGGATCAGCATGGTATGCTGGCCGCAGCGGCCATTGGAGGGTGAACCAACGGCAAAGGAAGACCTTTCTCTCTGTCTCTCTCTGTCACTGTCCATTCTGCCTGTCAAAAAATAAAATAAAATGCCCTAGGCAACTAGTGTAATAAATCTAGTTTAAAAAAAAAAAGAAAAATACTTATGAGTCTTTGAGTTGCAGGCCAAGTTTCTTCCCAAAATTATCCTTCCATTTACACACATACACACACACACCCGCAGTAGGTTTGTTGTGCTCACTACCCATTGCTTTTGAATTAATTAAAATGTCTGAACTCCTGAGTAACCTGCAATAATAATTTTCCCCACCGGGTCGTTGCAGGAACTAAAGAAGATGACTTGAAAAAGGTGTAGAACAGTTCCTGCATATTTTAAGTGCTCAGTAGTGATTTCTTTTTAAGATCTTCATACATGACAAGCTCCCTCACACCCTAGAGTCCTCCTAGCTGTGCCTTGATGTGATGTTTCAAGATAACTTTGTTGATTCTCCATTTTCCCACCATCTTGGTGGATTTTCAAGGAGCCTGTTGAAATTAGTTCATTGTCATTCAATGCATTGTACAAAATTGCTTTCTCATTTCCCATCGACCACTTGGACATTGTCCTCAAATTGACCCTAGAACAGTCTAAATCTCTGCATTAACAAGACTTCATTCTCTGAATTCATCAATGGAGGGGAGAATGGAATGAATGCAATGTATATTATGGTGACCTTCTTATTAGTTGTGTATAACTCCAGTTGAAATTTACAATTTGAGTGTTTGAGTTTGAGTCTATTAAAAAAAAACAACTTGAGAACAAAAACCTGAGATGTATATAATCTGTTACAAATGCTCCACGGCTCTCCAACATACTTGATTCCCCAAATTCCTTAAACAGACAGGCCATCTGATCAAGTAGTTTATCCCAGTTTTCCTTTACCAATGCTTCTTTATAAATAAGAATTATAGTTGTTCCTAAGATAAGTCTTGCTTTTTATAAATGACATTTCCTAAAGTAGATATTATGTGGAGCACATCTCAGGAAAATTTGTCTATATTAAGCCTGATTTTTATTGTAATAAGGGGCAACATGTTGCAGTTTTGCTCTAAGATCATTCCTTGATTAAACAATGCAATTGATACCAAGAACTGTACTCTTATACTAGGTATCAGAGTTCAAGAAGTCTGGAAAATTATTTTTCTATTTCTTATCATTTTGATGATTCCTCTTAATGATTCCAGTGTGATATTCAATTCATTGACTAAATGCTTAACTCCACAAGTTTTGATATTAGCATACAAAGCAAATTGAGCTAAAATACATCCCCAGCTAGTTAGCCCTACATAATGAGTACCTTTTATTTTCTGTCAATCAGGAAAATTATCTCCTAGGATGAAACCAGTGATTAACCTTGAAGAACTCAAACTTGTATAAATTATTGCATGATTTTTGAGAAAAAATAGAAATGGCTATCAAACAAAGCAGGTATTCAAGAAAAAATAATTTTATGGTTGTTACCTGTTCCACCAAATAGATCCTCCCACCTTGCTTTATCAGATTCAACTTTTATTGCCATATCACTCACAAATTGTAGCTAAATATAGTATTTTTAAATTATGTGCTTATTTATTAGGAAGGAGAGAGAGCGCGCGAGAGCGAGCTCTTCATTTACTGGTTCATTCCTCAAATATCCACAATAGCTAGGACTGGGTCAGGTCAAAGCTAGGAGCTGGAATTCTCTGTGTCTCATATGGATGACAAGAATCCAAGTACTTGAGCTAGCATCTGCTGTCTCCCAAAATGTGCATAATCAGGAAACTGGATCCAAAGTTGAGTTGGGTATTGAATGTAGGAACTCTTTTATAGGATAAGGGTGCCCCAAGAGATAGCTTAACCATTGCATCAAACATCCTATACTACTTTTCAGACTTGCCAAACTGTAACCCCCTAAATTTGATTTGGAATTATGTGTCACAGATACTGACCGAGTGACCAAAGTACATCTTAATTTTAGGGAAAGGTGCCTAGAGGGAAAATCAAGTGATGTACTATTTTAAAGGATTTAGTTAGGATAGTGGAACATGGACTGTCTGCAAATATTACATTTATATTTTTTTATACTTCCATTATGACAAAAATGAAGAAGCAAATACAGTAAATTCAACCAAGCAGCCATACAAGGAATCTGAAAAAGCAAACGTGTGTATACTCTAGAAACTGAAAGTTCCAGGGTTGGTTACTCATGAAATGCATGTGCAATTAAAATCACATCAGGAAGTTTTTCTGGAATAACAATAAACTGTCAAAAGTATACTGTCCTCCTCAAGTCTGACTATTCCCTGCCAAGGGTTTCCATCAGATTCTGGAAGAGGAACATTCTCATTTGCAAAAGAACAGCTAAAGGAATGGATGGGAGGAAGGCAGAAAGCTTTGTCTTCCCTGTGGCCTTGATGAAAAGCTCCAGGGCCTCTTGTCTGTGACCTTAGTCCTTTGCAGAGGGCCAGGGGTGTGCAGTCCCGGCTCAAGCTTGCCTTTAGTCAGTGATCTGTGAATAGCTCTCGGTCCCTTAATGACGTGAGCGCAGGCTCCAAAGGGAGAGGGTGACTCAGAGCGCAGGAGGCCCGGAGATTGCCTGAGCAGCCATTAGCACGTCATTGGTAATCCCAGCGACACCTTTCACATCCGCGGTATTTGTCTCCATGCTCTCCTCGGAAGGCTGAGAGAATGTTTTATTTAAGGGCTCTGGGCTGCTTTCTGCCTGACGGATTGCTTGTCTGCAGGGCTTACTAACACTTACACATCTTCCAGGAGGAGAGGGGTGGGGGATGCGGAATTCCTAGGATAGTCGCAGGCCGTTTTTGTGAATGCAGACATGTGTTTGCGCACCTTTGTGGAAGCAACTCCTGCGTGGCCTGTCGTCCATATTCTTTCACTTCAGGGCATAAAGCAGCAAAGGCAGGCTTCAGTCATTACTATGCAAAGCCCGATTTCATGCATATTTGTTAAATATCAGCAAAGCAGTATACAAAATAGGGGTTAAGAACATCTCCTGTGGTGCATGTGGGGGCTCCATTCCATGCTGATGCTAATTATTTTCCGTTTGTGTGACTTTAGGTAAGTTACTTACAGTCTCTGATGCCTAATTTGTCTACAAAATGGACATAAGAATGACCTTCTCAAAGGAATGTTGCAAACACTAAATGATGAAAACATATACAAGCACCAGGAAAATAATAAGCGTATACTAAATGGTGCTATTTTATTTCCATTTACTGGGCACTGGGCTAGGTTAGTCTGCCCGGACACAAGGCACAATTCTTCCTTGGAGGAACTCAGTGTAGGGAGAGACAAGCAAGAAAATAAAGTTGTTGTTAAAAGGTGTGATAACTTTGTATTAGCAATGTATAGATGTATTGGAAGCAAATAAGGGGCATCAGATTCTGACAGTGTTTACGTCTGTCTGCCTTGTGGATTCTGAGTGCTCTAGACTTTTTCTCCCAATTCTTTCCCCACCCTGCTAGCACCCGGGACCTCATTGGGAATTCAGCACACATGCAAAATACTAAGCAAAAAAAGGAGGTCAATGAGAATCATGTTTAAGCAGCAATAACTTTTGGCAGCATAAATCTTGAGCTAGTCCTTCTAGGTTTAGCTAGGTTTAGCTAGACTTTTCTAAGTGAGTAGTCACTTAAAAAAGTGAAAAAAAAAGCAGGGAATTTTGCATTTCCTGTTAAATGCATAAAATTATAGATTTAATGCATTTTAAGAGCTAGGGAATAGTCAACAGGAGTTAAATATAGTTGTTGAGCATTTGCCACATTTATGAACTTCAAAAATGTTAAGAGAATATTTTTATTTTTTCCTTCTCACACGGGAGGCTTTGGAAATGTGTACAATTAGCATGGATTATCAACCTCAGTGGGTGGGGAGTTCCGTGTGCACCTCCCACGATTTCTTATGAGCGTAACTCCTGCAAGCAGTACCATGCAAACACAGCTCTGGCTGCTTTCCTTTTGACAATTCAAGTTTCATTCCAAGGCAAACCTAGAGGCTTAATCACAGGAATTTCAGAGCTGGATTGGTTAAGTTTGCATCCAACTCGTCTGAAAATCTGTGTTTGGGGATCTGGCACTTTCTAGCATAGATTTCTATATCACGTGTATCTTTCCTGTTTGTCCACACTTATAGGATTCTGCTCTCTTGTGTTTTCCTGCTTAGGATGTTCTCCCATATCTCAATACTGAACTGAGTTTTATAACCTAGTTTATGAGGCTTTTATTCCACACTGGCTATGTTCTGGAGGTTGTTGTTTTTTAAACAATTTGTCCAGCTACAATTGCAAGACTATAACGTCTTTGAGGGCAGAGTGTGTGTATGTCCTACAAGCTATCTTCCAACACATCTATATTGTGGCCACAGATCTGCACATTACCTGTGCATTTGCTTTGTAATTGGACAGTGCTGGGTTTGAATCACAGCCCTAGTACTCAATAGCTGTCTAACCCTAGCAAAGCATAACAGCAACAACATGACCACACTAACAATGTTAATGAATGAAAATTTCTGAGCTATTACATATCCCATGCCATGCAACAAGTATTTTACAAGTCTTAGGAAGTTGATGCTGTGTTGCTTCGTCAAAGTCTTTATTTTCATAAAAAAAGGAAGAGAGTAACTTCCATTTTAGTAACTGATGCCTGTCCTGTAAGTAAAGGTGATATATACAAAAGATTTGCCACAGAATGTCATACTAATGATCATGCATGTCTGAGCCTACATGTATATACATAGTGAACCTATGTACTTAGACAGCCCATGCACCTCCAACTCATCATCTTGAGGCCTTTTTGTACCAATTATTCACATAGCCATCTACTCACTCACCTAAGCCAGTAACCTAAGATGCATCCTTGGTGAATCTTGTTCTATAGCACCTGCTGGTGTCACACACTGCTGTTCTCAGCACTTTATTTTTAAACAACTGTATGAAATCCATACCCCTAAATCCACCACTTACATCTTACTAGATCCTTAAAATAGAATCCTTTAAGGTATTTTTTATTTTACAGATGAGTAAACTGAGGCACAGAATAAGTCAGTAACTGGTGTATAACCTCAGTTTAGATATAATGCCATCTTTATCCCTATTTCTTTTTTTTAAGGTTTCTTTTATTCATTTGAAAGGCATAGTGAAAGCAAGAGGGAGATTTATATATATATATGTATATATTTATATATATAAATCTATATCTAATCTATATCTATACCTATATCTATATCTAGAGAGATCTTCCATCCACTGGTTCATTCCTCAAATGGTGGCAATGGCCAGGGCTTGGCCAGGCTGAAGCTAGGAGCTAGGAGTTTCTTCCAGGTCTCCCACATGGGTGGCAGGAGCTAAAGCACTTGGACCATCTTCTGCTTCTTTCTCAGGTACATTGGTGTTGGCATGGAGCTGGATCAGAGGTGGAGCAGCTAAGACTCAAACTGGCACCCATATGGAATGCCTGCATCGCAGGTGGTGGCTTAACACATTACACCATGACACCAGCTCTTAGACCCATTTCTACTTGATGAGTATGTTCTATTTACTTTTTCAATGGCTTTCTAATCCGTGCCATCTTTCAGTTCCCATCTCATGGAATTACTGCCATAGTCATCTAATCGGTTCCATGATTCTCAGTTTTCACCCTTTTCTAAGTTGTTATCTACGCACTACAACATCAGTCTTTCTAGTCTACACAATTAATCCTCCATCCTTAGTTTGTTTGCTTGGTCCTAATTCTTCTTGGAATAGTCTAACTTTTGAGGCCCTCTATCATGTGTTCTCTCACTTTTTGTTTTCTATATTCCCCACTAGTACTTTATAAGTGAAATTACATATTGGCAATTACTTCAATTTTTGCAATAGAACATTTGAATAGAATAATTATAATAGAGCCAGGTAGTATATTATCCCTTTACATATCACATTAAATCAGTAAATTCTCATAACAGTCCTATGAGGTCTATACTGCTATAACTATCATTTTACAAGAAAGGCAAAAAGTGGCTTACAAACTAAGGCACAGAATGGTTAAATAACTTGCCCAGTTTCACACAGCTGAGACTTAAATCCAAGTAGTCTTGGCTCCAGAGTGTATGCTCTTTGCCAACATGCTTGGAACAGCAAGGAGGATACGCTGTTGTAGTGAGAATATATCCAGAGGAAGCTTTCTGGCCAATTGGGTGCCTAAGGAGCAAAATCTGGTCTATATCCTTACAAGTCTAGAAATCTGGTCTCAGTGCTATTTCTTCTTACACTCACAATGACCTGTTACGGGAAGCCAAGCTTTTGGCTAAGATCAAGTAAAGATACAATGAGATCTATCACTCTCTGTTGGACTAGGGAGATTGCACAGGATCACAGCAGGGAGATCTCTTATGAGATTCTCTTATGCTTCATTCTTGAAGCCATAATAGCCTGCTGCATCCATTTTCACTATTGGGATATACCATTGAGGGATATAGCACCCTCCATTTCCCATTCTGGAAGACAGGACTTGGATTGGAACTGCCTTATAAGCCTATTGCCTTTGCTGCTCTTATGAGGATATCCTATTATTTCTTTACACATGTTAATACTTTCAATCTGGTTACAAGAATAGGAGTCATTCTTTTCATTTAAAGTTCCATTTGACTATCTCAACTCCAATTCATAAAGTGGGGATTTCATTGTCTAATGCACAGGGAACAGTCTTACTACTTTAGCTGAAGCAGTTTGTGCCTTACAATTTCAATGAATGTTAGTTGATTGAATGAGTGACTGTATGAGTGATAAATACATGAAAGTGCTGCATAAAAGTGAATTTGCATTATCTTCTTGACTGAGTCAAAACTCTCTAAGGACAAGAACTGTATCATTTCCTTCTTTACCCTTATTGCACTATATTATAGAGCTTACATAAAGTCCTAAAATCATTCTCATTAAGTTAATGCCTGGAGAAATAATCAGGACATAGAAATCACTGCCTAACAAGGCCTAATGTTTGAAAATATTGTATACTCACACAGAGCTAAATTACTCTGCTTCCTCTTTATCCTGGTCTAAGCAGTGTTTTTTTTTTTAAGTTTATTTATTTATTTGAGAGGCAGAGTAACAGACAGATACAGGGAGAAACAGAGGAAGGTCTTCCATCTGCTGGTTCACTCCCTAAATGGCCACAATGGCCAGAGCTGGGCTTATCTGGAGCCAGGAGCTTCTTCCAGGTCTCCCACGCTCGTGCAAGGGCTCAAGCAGTTAGTCCACTTTCCACTGCTTTCCCAGGCCATTGCAGAGAGCTGGATCAGAAAAAGAGCATGGCACCCCTTTGGAATGTTGGGGCTGTGCAGGAAGAAGCTTAGCCCACTCTGCCACAGCGCCAGCCCCTAAGTAGTTTTATAGTAGCCAGTATGTCAAGAGGATGTCATCAGGATGGGGGCTGTTTGCTGTTTTCAAAGTAAATGTAGTCTTCTTTTTATTTTAAAAAAGAGTTATTGTATTTATTTGAAAGGCAGCATTAGAGATAAAGAGAGAGAGGAGAGGAGAGCACAAACTTCGCATCTTCTGGTTCACTCTACAAATAGCCACAATGGCCAGGGCTGGGCCAGGCCAAAGCCAGGAGCCTAGAATTTCATCAGCATATCCCAAGTGTGTGGCAAGGGCCCAAGCCCTTGGGCCATCTTCCACTGCTTTCTCAGACACATTAGCAGGTAGCTGGATTGGAAGTAGAGCAAGCCAGGGCTCAAACTGCTGCTCTTATGGGGTGCTGGCATCACAGGCAGTTTTGATCTGCTGTGCTACAAAGCCGGGCCCAATGTAGTACTCTTAAGACATCTACAGATTAATTTTTAAATGTAAGCTTCTGAGTTCACTGGCACTACTATTTGAGATGCTTTTGTTAGTTCAGGCCTTTAAAGTTCATTTTCAATAAAGGCAATGATGGTTACTTATTTTTGTGCAGTACTGAATAATTTACAGAATACTTTCATATTTATTCTTTCTTTCAACCCTTATAGTAGCATCATGGGTTGGGTAATATTGCCACTCTTTTTGAAAGATTCAGATGCTGAACTTCTGCTGGGATTCTTTAAGATCACATTATTTTGATGCCACAGAGCTGGAATTAGAACTAAACAGCATTCTCTTCTCATTCTCAACACTCCCCTCCTCCATCCTTGAGCTGGAAAATTACACAGTGTGAGAAAGTTTTTGTAGTTTTTTTATTTCCATGTCATATGTTTTTACCTTTTTTTTTTTTTTAATGTTATCTTAATCTCTGTCATCCATAGGCTTGTGAGGAGAATGACTGAAACAGCAGATAAAAGCAGTACATCTAGGAAATGGGTTGTTCCTGTCAAAAAGCATGGGGACAGATGTAGATATTTCAAGTGGAGGGCAGAGGCCGCCTTTGGAAGGAAACTGCTACAAGTGTGCAGTGGAATAAAGGTAGTGTGGGAGGGGGCTGGCACTGTGGTGTGGTGGGTAGGGCTGCTGCCTGCAACGCCGGCATCCCATATGGGCGCCAGTTCGAGTCCTGGCTGCTCTACTTCTGATCCAGCTCTCTGCTATGGCCTGGGAAAGCGGTAGAAGATGGCCCAAGTCTTTGGTCCCCTGCACCCACTTGGGAGACTAAGAAGAAGCTCCTGGCTTCGCATTGGCACAGCTCTGGCCATTGCACCTAATTGGGAGTGGACCAGTGGATGGAAGACCTCTCTCTCTCTCTCTCTTTCTCTCTCTCTCTCTCTCTCTCTCTGCCTCTCCTTCTCTTTCTGTGTATAACTCTGACTTTCAAATAAATAAATAAATCTTTAAAAAAAAAAGACAAGGTGATAGGTGACACTCTACCTAAAGACTGATTCAAAGATTGGGCTCCTGGCCTGGTGTCTTGGGCATGTTTGGTTGAACAACAAAGAACAAAGTAAATATATTTATATAATTAAGAACAAGGGCGCACACTGTGTTGTTGTAGGAAAATTGCCCATAAATAAAATTCTGGAATTATAGCCACATTGCAAGGAACTGGAAAACCATCATCTATCTACACTCTGTGTCCTTGCTCTAGTTTTAGAGCCTGCAGGCTCTCTTCTCTCTTTTTGGGAAACTGTTTACCCCCTCTCTCACATTGATCTTTTCTGTTCACTCATTCATAGCAAGTAGTTCATATTTCCCCTAATTGGCAGTCTCTGCTCTGCATGACCTTTCTGCTTGGCTTACGACAAAGTGCCATAACCTTTTAGTGTACAGGTTTCAAATGCGTGGAAGAGGAAATATGATTTTCAGTCTCGGACAGATATTTGTCACTGGTCTAATTAGCCATGATCAATAAAGAGATAATGATGTATGAATAACAGTGGACCAAGGCTGTAATCTGCACAGTTCTCTAGGTTGGCAGTATAGGTATTGAGAATAGTAGGACAACTTTTAGTTCATCCAAGACCCTGTGAAACCAAAGTGAAGAGGAGGAAAACCAGAACACAATCGAAGGGCACTAGATGCAGAATTCAAGCAGGGTTATTAGCAGGGTGACTTAGAGTTGAACTTCTAAGCTGCTTATCCTGAGATCATTAAATGGCTTTAAGGAATATAGAATTGCCCCCTAGCTTGTGGTGCAATGAGCCTGAGAGGGCAGGGGTCAGTGGCTTTAACTGAGAAGTACAGAGTGCCATAGGGGCAGAGAGTCAAGCAGATCCCTGGGCTCTTTGAATCCAATTCATTATCTGGGTTAAGACTTTTTCTAAGACTGAACTTTTGGCTTTCTGGTTAGGTTCAACAGGTAGGTATGGTTGTCTTAATAATAAAAATAGCAACACAAAAGTCCCCAGGCAGCTTCTGAAGCTATACTTGTCTTTGAGGAAGACAGAAAGCCTACATGTGATGAGCAAGTCCTATGTATCGGATAATTTTCCTGTATTTTTAAAAATACTTTATTTATCTGAAAGAGTTACAGAGAAGAAGAGGTGCAGAGAGAGAGAGAGAGAGAGAGAGAGAGAGAGAGAGAGAGAGAAAGAGAGGTCTTCCAACTGCTGGTTCACTCCCCAAATGGCCGCGACAGCCAGAGTTGAGCTAATCTGAAGCCAGGAGCCGGGAGCTTCTTCTGGGTCTTCCATGTGGGTGTGGGGGCCAAAGCATTTGGGCTGTATTCTACTGCTTTCCCAAGTCATAGGAGAGAGCTGGATCAGAAGAGAAGCAGCTGGGACACGAATTGGTGCCCATATGGGATGCCAGCGCTGCAGGCTGAGGCTTAGCCCACTACACCACAGTGCTGACTCCTCCTGTATTGTTTAATTCTTCCACAACAATCCACTGAAATAATAATTAAAATCACCCATATTTTACAGAGGAGAAGATGGGTTATGTAAGAAACAAACTTCTCGCTGCTCAAGCTACCAGCCAGCCACTGCAGCATTGTAAGCCCATTTTAGCTTCAACCCTTCCTTCCCTTGCCTTGTTTTGCTTTGCCCTGCTGTACCTTGCTTTGCCTTGTCAATCATTCTTTTCCTTTATTTTTTCCTTCCCCTTCCTGCCTGTCATCTCTCCTTTTCCTTTCCTCCTCCTCTCTTTCCTTTCGCTTCCTTTCCATTTCACTCTGGTGTGGAGCCCCTTTTATTTCTTGGCAGTCAACACTGAGCATTTCTTTTTCAAACTAGAAATGCCCAAAGCATTCCTCATCATTAGAAAAAGGGTCTCAATACTCATGCTTTCACTCCAGTCAGATTTGGGTCCAAATGTGATTACAGTGAGAGCAATTGTGATGATAAATCTAGCCAGTTCCTCTGTAACTCAATCAGTTGGACACTAACACAGGGAATTGTTAGAGCTTAAGGGAAGAGCCAGGACTGCAATTAAGGGGTTGGCCTTTACAAGAGATATTGGAAATATTTAAGACTTTACATTTGAGCCTGGTGGCAGAACAGAAAAGGTTATGATCCCACGTAACATGTTGAAGAGTGAATTCTTATCGACTGTTGAATCCTTTGTAGCATTGGACTGGAGGCCATATTGGTGCTGTGTGAAAGATGCTCTCTGTGACTTTTTCCTTTCCTCCTTCTTTAGCTCCTTTAAAAAAACTAACATTTTTATGACTGTTATTAGCAACAGGAGACATAAAACCAGAGTTCCTTCTTTATTTCACATCAGTTTTGCTTCTATGTCTCTACACCAATATCTCTATAGCGTAACATAAAGTAAATGTTCCAGTCCTCGTTGTCCATAATCTTTCAACATGATACTCTTATATCCACTGCTCTTTCACCTTACTGTCCTGTTCTACCCCTCCTACTTCTTTGGCTATTTCTTTCTTAGGGTCCTTTAGGAGATTTTCATCTTACATCTGACCTTCATGTAGCTAAATCTATAACTCTTGATGTGTGTCAGCCACTCATGTAAGTAGCCCATGAATATTATCTTTTGTGAGTTCTCATAACAGCATGTGAGATGTTACCCTAACTTTACAGGTAAGGAAATTGAGGCACAGGAAGTGATGTAACTCTCAGAGATGAGGACTTGACCTTGAAATATAGCTAGAGAGTCTTAAGTTCTGGACAACTACACTAAACTGCTTCTACATGTTGAAATTTCTTACTCTCTTACTTCTAACTTCTTGTTCTATGCATCCAAATACTATGGCTTAAATTACCATCAAAATGCTAATAATTTTCACAATTATTTTGATAGCCCTGACATCTCCTCTTATCTGTGGATAAAATTCAACCGTTAGTAGACCTTTCCAATGGAGAACTCAAAAAGAAAAACACGTCTATGTTCCAAATATCCTTGCCCATCTTTTGCATAATACATGTCATAAATGCAATTAATTATCTAGATAATTACTTGATTTTGTCATTTTTCTGTTAGGATGAAATACTACTGAGGGCAGGAAACTTGTTTTGTTCATCATGGTGGCTGTAATTCCTAGCATGGTGCCCAGTGCATGCTAGCTACTCAAATTATTTTTTGAATGACTGACTGCCTGATTGAAAAGTAAATAAACTTCTTTTTTTAAAGATTTATTTATTTATTTGAAAGAGTTACACAGAGAGAAGAGAGGCAGAGAGAGAGAGAGAGAGAGAGGTCTTCCATCCGATGGTTCACTCCCCACCCATATGGCTGCAACAGCTGGAGCTGCGATGATCCGAAGCCAGGAGCCAGGAGCTTCTTCCGGGTCTCCCCATGCGGGTGCAGGTGCCCAAGGACTTGGGCCATCTTCTACTGCTATCCCAGGCTACAACAGAGAGCTGGAATAAAGAAATTTCTCAATGGGAAAAAAAGTGATTTTTTAAGTCTTATCACACTTTCTATTTCAATATGCAACTCTCTAATGTCAGTCAAATCCTTGCATACCTTTTAAGAAAGTTGTATTAATGCTGATTTAAAACTTAATATTCAGGTATTTTCTCCTAACATAAAATGTGTAAATAGTTTCCATTACATATGATTATGTTAGTATTGCCAGTGTTAAATAATAATTCTCTATATATGAATTCTCTATAATTCTCTATATATGAATATTTTCTCCCAATGTTTAGTTATTATAGGCATGTTTATAATAAGCATTTTTATGGGCATAACTATTGATCTTATGAAATATTTCCTTAAATTAGTTATGCCTAGAAGTATTTCAAGTTTAAATGGTATGAAAGTTTGATTATGAATTTTGACATGTATTATTAAATTACTAACAAAATTGTTGCATTAACACTGACAGCACCAATAGAAGAGGGCATGATGAGCTTTGTACATAGTTATCTCAGTTTCTGCATGCAAACTTCAGTGTATTGTAGAATGGCAGATGTGTTTTTTGTGAACTAAGAATCTTGCTCCCAGTAGCTATTCTGGTCCACATGCCTTGTCTTTTTATTCATATGTCAGTTTATTTTTTTATTTTACTGTGGGAAAATACATATAACATTAAATTAATAATTCTAATGTATAATCTCAGTGGCATTAGTTGCATTCATAATGAACATTCAACACTACATTGTGGTTGCAAAACTTATTCATTATCCAAAAGAGAAACTCCATACCAATTAAATAGTCATTCCATATTTTTCCTTCCTTCTCCCACCCCGGAAACAACTAATCTGCTTTATACCTATGCTGGCCATTTCATATAAATAGAATCAGGTGTCTTTGTATGCAGCTGCTGGTAGAATCTCAATTCACAATAGCTAACAGGTGGAAACAGCTAAATGTCCATCGACAGAAAAATAAGCAAAGTATGAAATATTCCACACAATAGAATATTATATAGCAAGAAAATGGAATCAACAACCACCACACCCTACAATTGAATGCACCTAGAAAAAAAATCATGTTAGGTGAAAGAAGTCAGATACTCATCTCTTTTTATACTTCAGTAAATCACTTAAACAATGTATAAAAATGCAAGCAGTTTGGGAAGATTGGTATGTTTGAAAGGAACAAAAGATACAAACTGAGACTACATCTCTTACAGGGACTGAGTTTATGCTACCTTGAATTCCACAAGCATTTCTTGAGTACTACTAACAATCTGATTCTTTTTGTGTTAAGGCTACAAAATGAATTGGAAACAATTCCTGCTTTAAAGAAAGTTGTGTCCTGGCCAGTGCTGTGGCTCAATAGGCTAATCCTCCGCCCACGACACTGACACCCTGGGTTCTAGTCGGGGCACCGGATTCTGTCCCAGTTGCTCCTCTTCCAGTCCAGCTTTCTGCTATGGCCCGGGAGTGCAGTGGAGGATGGCCCACGTGCTTGGGCCCTGCACCCGCATGGGAGACCAGGAGAAGCACCTGGCTCCTGGCTTTGCATCAGCGAGGTGCGCCGGCTGCAGTGGTCATTGGGGGGTGAATCAATGGCAAAGAAAGACCTTTCTCTCTGTCTCTCTCACTGTCCACACTGCCTGTCCAAAAAAAAAAAAAAAAAAGAAAATTGTGTCCTAGTAACTATATAAGTATGCAAATAAATCATCAATATGGTGAATCGTGCAGAATTTTCTTTTCCATACTATGTGAGCTCTGATGAAGGACAAAATGATTCTATCTGGAAAGATCAATGAGAGATTCAGAAAGGAGGCATCACTTTTCTTTGTCCTTGTACAATGAGTATGGTTGACAGGCAGTGAATTGAGGTCCAGGTTTGTGGGGACAGGTGAGGTAGAAAAGGAAAATGTCTAATTTTCCCTTCCTTTGTAGTGTCTCAAATCTTTCTCCTCTCTGCCTCACAGTTGATGGTTTATCACATTATCACTACAGTTTTGACACATACTGAAAATAATTTTGGCTTTACTTTAACAAATAGATGACTAGTGTATTGTATGCACTCAATGATATTAATATTTTTTCAATAGTATGTGTTTTGAATGTCAGATTTTTTCAGTTCATTTCCATCACTTTGTAAGAAGAAATAGGGGTGAATTTACTGGTCTTCTCACACGAGAGGGAATATTTTTACTAATTAGAAATATTTTTACTAATTAGGTTAGAACTTTAATCATTTTTATTTTAAATGTTTATGTTTGATCCTCATAATAAATGAAAGACTGACTCTACAATCTCAGGTTCTGAGTGCATGTAGTAGAGAATGAATATTAAAAAATACACTGTGTATGTGATACTGTGCCTTTCTTATACTCCATGACAGGCATCTCTGATCACTAATGACATTCTTTGCTGGTGAGCCAGGACCTATATATGAATGCCTATTCATTTATTTATTTTTAAATATTTATTTATGTATTTTAAAGAGTAACAAAGAGACAGAAGGAAGATAGAGACACATCTTCCATCTGCTGTTTCACTCCCTAAATGGTTGCAACATCTAGGTCTGGACCAGGCTGAAGCCTTTTCTTCCAGAAAGGTGGCAGGGACCCTTCTAAGTGCACCAGAAGGGAGCTTGATTCGAAGAATAGCTGAAATTTGAACTGGCAAACAGACATGGGATACTAGGGGCCACTGGTGGTGGCCTAACCCCCACTGCTCCATAATGCCTGCCCCGGTGCCTATTTATTTGAATTGACTGTGGAAACAGGTGACATTTATGCCTTTGTGGCCTAACTCTATCTTAGGCAAGTTAGGTACCTTCTGTGAACCTTAATTTCTTAGGCTGGATGATTTCTCATTATGAGAGGCTGTTCTGTGTGTTGTTGGATATTCACAGGAAAATGCTGTCAATAGAAAATTTTTTAAGGTTGTCAGGATATTAAACACAGTGTGAAACAGCACAGCTCCAGTAACATAATAGGTGCTTAAAAAGTAAGTTTGCTGAAATCAGGATTCCTGTGCTTTTTTTCTTTTTAATTATTTGAGAGGTAGACAGAAAGAGAGGAAGGGAGAGTGGAAGAGTTGGAGAGAAAGGGATCATTTCCAACCACTGGTTAACTCCCTAAACACCTGCACCCACTGGGGTTGGGCCAGGCCAAGTCAGGAGCTGGTCTCTCACATGGATGGCAGGGACCTAACTGCTTGAGCAATCACTGCTGCCTCTCAGGATCTGCATTAGCAGGCAGCGAGAACGGGGAAGGGAGCCAGGACTTGAACTCAAGCACTCCAACATGGGATGCTGGCATCCTCCTCTGCACTTTAACTGTGTGCCAAATGACATCCCCTCTGTGGTTTCTGTAGCTTCTTGCTTCCATGCACATCTTCTGTCCAAAAGGGACACTGCAAGTGCTTTTATTTTTGCCAATGTTGCTACCATTCTTCTTGTCACCATAAGGGAAAAAAATCAGGAGCTATCTTCTCATTCTGTTTTCAAATTTTATCACTAAATTCTGTTAATTTATTTTGGATCAACTCTAACTTTTCCCTTCTGAGTTGACTTAACACTGCCCTGATGCCAATGGTGGTTCATCATTATGCACATATTATTTCATTAGCCCTCCATCTTTTCTTCCTCTATTCCAAGATTTTTTTTAAAGATCTGGCTTGTTTAAAAAGATTTTATTTATTTATTTGGGAGGTAGAGTTACAGACTGAGAGGGAGAGGAGACAAGAGAAAAGTCTTCCTTCTGCTGGTTCATTCCCAAATGGCTGCGACGGCCAGAGCTGAGCCAGTCTGGAGCCAGGAGCTTCCTCCAGGTCACCCACATGGGTGCAGGGGCCCAAGCGCTTGGGTCATCTTCTACTGCTTTCCCAGGCCATGGCAGAGAGCCGGATTGGAAGAGGAGCAGCTGGGACTTGAGCCAGTGCCCATATGAGATGCCAGTGCCACAGACAGAGGATTAACCTACTGTGCCATAGCCCCAAGATTTTTTAACCTTAGTAACATTAATGTTTCATATTGGATAATTATCCACTGTGAAAGCTATTCTGTGCATTGTAGCATCTACCTACTATATTTCAGTAGCACTTGCCAGTTGACAACCAAAAAATGTTTTCCTACACTGCCAGCTATTCCCGAGTGAGTGGAGCTGCATGGGTGTGGGCATAAATTGTCCTCAGTCAAGAACCACTGTTCCAGTCTCACCCTTTAAAACCGGGTCACCAAGCTGAGAGATTACCTATGAATTATACTCTTGCTATGACATTCCCTCAGTCCAAAAACTATCAATAAATTTGTGTTTTCCAAAGGTGTTACTACTCTTGTCTAGTTGGTCCTAGTGATCTCTCTTTAGAACAAGTTTTTTCAAAATATAGTGTGTTTCTCAATCATGAGGCCGTCTTTTGAAAATGAAAATGCTGCTGTAGTGTGTCTGGGTGAGGAATGAGAAGCTGCTTTTCCAACAAAGTCCCAGGTGAACTTGATGCTGCTGGTCCACAGAGCACTTTGAGTAACAAAGCTTTGAAAAACCTAGATGAAGTGCTGTCAAGAGTGAGATAAATAAGCAAATTACAATAAAGTCCATCCTTGTTCTCTTAGGAGTATGGAGACAATGGCATGGAGATGCAAGTAAGTAGGAAATGCATTATTCCTGGGGCTGATAGGTGAGAGTTAAAGAGGAAATAAGTGTGAGCAGAAGCAGAGGGAAATGATGTGTAAGGTGTTGAAGAAAAGAGTATTCGAAATGACTAGAGCTCGGGCTTGCACTGCTGAGGGTCTCAGCAAGCTGCCTTCTGAGTGAAAGAGCCCAGTCTGTCATACGGTGCATTGTGAATTTATTTTTTAAGGTTTTTAAGTAGGGGCACAACATGACCAGATGTTTGCTTTTGGAAGATCATGATCATGGCAGTGTAGATGGTGAGTACATTGAGGATCATCCAGAACTGGTTTGCTTGAGGTGAGGATCTTGACTTGTAGCTGAGCAGTGGGTGCTGTGGTGAGATGGGGCTGACTCACACCAGCCCGTGGGCATCGCTTTTCAACTCCATGTGTAATCATAGGGTAGCTCAAAATCAATTATTGTGGGATTATATATCAGGAAAACCGGCAAATGCCAGAAATATTTCCCTGAGAGCCAGTTGGTAAACATTCACCGGCGGAATCCTGAGTGAAAGAGACTGAGGAAGACGGGTTGTCATAGCCACCAAAAGTGACTTAATGGATGTGTCAGAATGAAGCACAAGAATGTATCACAGAAAACATGCCCTTACTATTTGAGCGATTGAGAGGATTCATTTATTCATTCAGTGCATGTTAACTGAGGGCCCATGACATGCCTGGCACTGTTCCAAATACTTGCCTCCACAGGGTTGACATTCTGGTAACATGGTGTCATTAACTGAGACAGGAAGGTTGGGAGCCGTGGGAGACTTTTAGTTTCGTTTAGGATATCAGTGGTGTCCAGGTAGGGGTTTTCAGTTGTGAGCATACAGCCATAACCCGAGCTATTCTTTCTAAAGTAACTCACATATAATTATCATGAAATGTTTACAATCATTTGGTAGGGCACCTGAGAGAGGGAGCTATTTCCCAGGTGGGAAAAACTAAGGCTCAGATGTTTGAAGAGAGCTGCTCAAAGAACACTGAGCAAGTTGGTGTTGAAGTCAGGATTGGAATCCTGGGTTTCTGACAAGTAGCTCAGTTTTCTTTCCACAGTGCCCACTCCATGTCTGCTTAATCACTGTTAGACAAATGACACGATGAGACAGGAATGGAAACCTTCCTTTGCGCGCTGATGCCATTTTCACCCTCACAGTGCTTTCCCCAACTGTGATCTCAGTTACTGTTCACAGCCCTAGGTGCTACTCCATGGTGTTCACTGGAGCTTGTTGCTAGGTGCGGATGAGTTGAGGAGTCACAAGCTCCCTGCTCCCGGCTGCAAGCCGCGGTTGCTCTCATTATGCTAATTGTAATTCTGCCTGCTGTTTCTATCAGAGACAAGCATCTCTCATTCTTGTTTCTGTTTCCCCTGCAATTGCTCTTGATTTCTTTCCCTCTCACTCATTTCTGTCTTGAAATCACATACCAATACCTCAGGGGTTTACTAAATATTAATAATAATAAAGTAAAAATAAGTAGCTGTACAATAGCTATTTGTGAGTACAGTACTCATAAAATATTTTTAAAATAGAAAATCCACCATATATTTCAAAATAACTACAAGAGAGGATTTTAATTCAGGTGATGGGTATGCTAATTATTTAATTTGAGCACACAATGTGTGCATGTATCAGAACTCTGCACTGTACTCCATAAATATGTATAATCATGTGCCAATCAGAAATTTAAATAGAAAACTCAGAAATAAGCGATTTTATAAGCAGCATTTCAGATTGGTCTGAAACTATTTTATGATAATGTAAATATTAAGTTTATGATATTATGCTATAATATTAAAATGAGGGAAAAAGAAGATCTATAGCAGTGGATTTAGGAAACAGACTCTGATTGATCCAAAGTCAAGGGTTAATAAAGCCCAGTGTTTCTCATGCCTGAGACTATTAAATACCTCTCTACAGGCATTTAGGTGGATTCGTACACATAACAGGAACTATTTCCCAAGTAGAGCATTGCACTAACTTTCCAAAGTGCATCCTACCTTCAAAACTAGCTTTCCTTTTTTCTTTTGTAAAAGCATTTTTGTGTGCACGCGTGTGTGTCTGAATATATATTTATATATGAGACTATATATATAGATATGAGTGTATCTAAAGCAGCTACAGTAGTGTTGCTTGGCTGAGTAGGAGGTGATACAGGACTGTGCTATTAGTGAGCGGGAGGTAGGAGGTGGCTATGGCTGATGGGCAGGAGTGTGAGGTAACTGCAGGGTATCACTGTCTGCAGGTATTTTTAGATGACACCAGAATGAGAAGATGCTGCTGGTGGGGATGCTCTTTCTTCTAGACCACTGTGATGCAACATGCAGAATAGGAACATAAGGATTGCCATTTCAGGGCAGACCTTTTGCCCATCTAGTCTAGAGCTATTGATGACAGAGACATCAATAGCTGTGTTGTGGGAGAGTAGATTTTACTCTTACTTGATGTCCACCACAAATGTTAGAGATCATGCCCTTGAAATCCCAGGCTTCCCTTAATAATCACTGTTGAGATACCATCTTTTCATTTATTTCAGTCATTTTAATACATGCTGACCAGGACTAATTCTTGGGAGAAAATGTTTCTTGATTTGGAAAAATTTATCATCCACTGTGCCAAGTAGAATGTCTTTATTTATCCTCCAGTTACTTGGTTTTGTTTTCCTAAGTTTTAATGGGGTATACAGATTATAGTACTATAGAAGTCATTATATTTTGTAGGATTTTAGTTTGTTATTAGGTTTTATTCATATAACAACTATAATCAAATGAGATTGTGAAAATAAAAAGTATTTTAGAAAATATAGATTTTCATTTTTCAAGATTTATTTATTCATGTATTTGAAAAGCAGAGTGAAAGGTGGAGGTAGAGAAATATAGAAAGATAGATCCATCTTCTGTCTGCTGGTTCACTCCCCAAATGGCCACAATGGCCAAGTTGGGGCCAGGCCACGCCAGGAGCCTGGAACTCCATCCAATTCTCCCACATGGGTGGCTGGGACCCAAGTTTTTGGGCCATCCTCCACTACTTTCCCAGTTATATAAGCAGGGAGCTGGATCAGAAGTGGAATAGCTGGGACTTGAAACAGTGCTCCCACATGAGTGGCAGATGTCACAAGCCATGGTTTAACCTGATGTACCACAGTGCTGGCCCCAACACTATAACATTTCATTTTTTAAATAATTTTTATATTACTTTACTCATGATCAAGACCTAGACATCTTCTCCACTCACATCCAAATATTTCCCTGATACTATTTATTTTGTGAAATAGCTACCCAGTTATGTTACACTGCTTTAAAATCTAAATGTTGCTGTGTTGTGGTATAGTGGGTTAAGCTGCAGCCTGGGATATCGGCATTCCATATTGGAGCACTGATTTGGGTCCTGGCTGCTCTGCTTCAGTTCCTGCTTCCTGTTACTGTGCCTGGGAGGGCAACAGAGGATGGCCTGAGTATTCGGCCACAGTATCCATGGGGGAGGCCAGGATGGAGTTCCTGGCACCTGGGTTTGGCCTGGCCCAGCCTGGACCATTGCAACCATGAAGGAGTGAACCAGAGGATGGAAGATCTCTGTCTTTTCCTCTGTCTCTGTCACTTTGCCTTTCAAATCAAAAAAGACACTTAAAAAAAAAGCTTTAATGCAACATTCAATGAAGAAACACTTTAGGATATATATTCTGGAAAAGAAAAAGATAATTGAAAGTGTTCATTGAGATAACCTATCATTAGATGACAGACTCTTCATCTGGAAATCTATCTGATATATAGGACTTAAAAGCCCTTATTTTCTTTTAATACAGAATATTTTAAAGAAAAAATTAACAAATTTAAACAAATATCTGTTATTAAATCATTTAAAAAAGAAATTACTCTTTTTTTTCTTTTATAATGCTTTTATTTAAAGAATATAAATTTCCAAAATACAGCTTATAGATTACAATGGCTTCCCCCCCATAACTTCCCCCCCACCCGCAACCCTCCCCTTTCCCACTCCCTCTCCCCTTGCTTCACATCAAGATTCATTTTCAATTCTTTTTATATACAGAAGATCAGTTTACTATATATTAAGTAAAGATTTCAACAGTTTGCCCTCACATAGCAACACAAAGTGAAAAATACTGTTGGAGTACTAGTTATAGTATTAATTCACAATGTATAGCACATTAAGGACAGAGATCCTACATGATATATTTTTTAAAAAAATTGATTTTCTAAGGTAATTTCCAATTAAACACCAAGATTTTTTTTCATTTTTAATTATCTATATACAGAAGATTGATTCAGTATATACTAAGTAAAGATTTCATCAGTTTGTACCCACACAGAAACACAAAGTGTAAAATACTGTTTCAGTGCTAGTTATAGCATTACTTCACATTGGACAACACATTAAGGACAGATCCCACATGAGACGTTAAGTACACAGTGACTCCTGAAGTTGATTTAACAATTTGACACTCTTGTTTATGGCATCAGGAATCTCCCTAGGCTCTAGTCATGAGTTGCTGAGGCTATGGAAGCCTTTAGGGTTCGCCGAATTCAATCTTATTCCGACAGGGTCATAGTCAAAGTGGAGGTTCTCTCCTCCCTTCAGAGAAAGGTACCTCCTTCTTTGATGGCCCCATTCGTTCCACTGGGATCTCACTCACAGAGATCTTTCATTTAGGTCTTCTTGTTTTTCCAGAGTGTCTTGGCTTTCCATGCCTAGAATATTCTCATGGGCTCTTGAGCCAGATCCGAATGCCTTAAGGGCTGATTCTGAGGCTGGATTGCTATTTAGGACATCTGCCATTCTATGAGTCTGCTGTGTATCTCTCTTCCCATGTTGGATCATTCTCTCCCTTTTTCATTCTATCAGTTAGTATTAGCAGACACTAGTCTTGTTTGTGTCATCCCTTTGACTCTTAGACCTATCAGTGTGATCAATTGTGAACTGAAATTGATCACTTGGACTAGTGAGATGGCCTTAGGTACATGCCACCTTGATGGGATTGTATTGGAATTCCCTGGCACAATTCTAACTCCATCATTTGGGGCAGTTCCCACTGAGCATGTCCCAAATTGTACATCTCCTCCCTCTCTTATTCCCACTCTTATATTTCACAGGGATCACTTTTCAGTTAAAATTTAAACACCTAAGAATAATTGTTTGTTAATTACAGAGTTCAACCAATAGTACTAGAATAAAAAGATTAATAAAATGGATAAAGTATTACATTGCACAATAACAGTCAGCACAAGAGCTGATCAAGTTACTGTTTCTCATAGTGTCCATTTCACTTCAATAGGTTTCCCCTTTGGTGCTCAATTAGTTGTCACCGATCAGGGAGAACATATGACATTTGTCCCTTTGGGACTGGCTTAATTCACTCAGAATGATGTTTTCCAGATTCCTCCATCTTATTGCAAATGACCGGATTTCATTGTTTTTCACTGCTATAGAGTACATGTCCCATAATTTCTTTATCCAAATGTATGCTTTGAATTCCCTGTGATCTTTTGCTGTGAGGTTCCCTTCATTTATCCTCTTTCATGTTGATGGCCGTGTTTCTGTGTTTCTGTGTGTAACACATCTTTAAGTATCTTTTGCAGGGCTGGATGAGTGGCAACAAATTCTTTCAATTTTTGTTTGTTATGAAAGGTCTTTATTTCACCTTCATTCACAAATGAGAGCTTGGCAGGATATAATATTCTGGGCTGGCAGTTTTTCTCTCTAAGTACCTGGGCTATGTCTCGCCATTCCCTTCTAGCTTGTAGGGTTTCTGATGAGAAGTCTGCCGTGAGTCTAATTGGAGATCCTCTGAGTGTAATCTGACGTTTCTCTCTTGCACATTTTAGGATCTTTTCTTTCTGTTTCACTGTGGTGAGTTTAATTGCAACATGTCGTGGTGAGGACCTCTTTTGGTCATGTTTACTAGGGCTTCTATGAGCTTCCTGTACTAGGATGTCTCTGTCCTTCTCCAAAACTGGGAAATTTTCTGCTATTATCTCACTAAAAAGGCCTTCTAATCCTTTCTCCCTCTCCATGCCTTCAGGAACTCCTAGAACTCGAATGTTGGGTTTTTTAATAGTATCCTGTAGATTCCCAACAATATTTTTTAGATTTCTAATTTCCTCTTCTTTTCTTTGGTTTGACTGTATAGTTTCCTGTGCTCTGTCTTTTAAGTCTGATATTCTTTCTTCTGCCTCACCCATTCTGTTTGTAAGGCTCTGTAATGTGTTTTTCATTTGATCTATTGAATTTTTCACTTCATTATGATTTCTCGTCACTATCACAGTTTCATGTTCTACTAGTTGTTTCATTTCAGCTTGATTTCTCCTTAATATTTCATTTTCACGGGAGAGATTTTCTACCTTGTCCATTAAGGATTTCTGTAGTTCAAGAATTTGTTTTTGAGTACTTCTTAGTGTGCTTATCAATTTTTTGAGATCTGCTTCTTGCATCTCTTCTATCTCATCATCTTCGTAATCTTGAATTGGCGTGTCTTTTTCATTTGGGGGCGCCATAGTGTCTTCCTTGTTCTTATTACCTCAGTTTTTGCGTTTGTTGTTTGGCATATTGGTTTCTTCACTGTGGTGTTTTTTTCTTGTTATACTATGACTCTAGATTAAGTGGACTGTCTGCTTTTGATAGAGCCTTAGAGGCTTGAGATGGGTGTGGCCTGAGAGCTCTGTTTGGTTCCTCAGGGTTGAGGGTGTGTCAAAGGAGACACTCCCAGGTTAGGCGTGGTAAATCTCTGTTACTTTTTTTTTTTTTTTTTTGGTTCAAAAGGGAAGTAATTCCACACAACTGAATGGAATTGGGGGTGGTTAGCAGGCGAATGATATACCCACAGGAGCCAGAGATCGGAAGCTCTTTCCCAAGGACAAGAGAAGGAATCTTTGCGGCCCTTTGTGTGGGCTGAGATTCTCCTGTAGTCTCCCACTGGGTTGCCAAGGCTACTGAACTGTAGCGTCTCTGGAGAGTACTCACATGAATTCGTGATTTCCTTGAGTTCTCTCCCCCACCGTCTCTTTTTTCACAGTCTCAGTTCATTAGCACCACACATTCATTAGGTTCTAATCTCCTGTTATTTCACCCCTCCCACCCAGAGTCAGGTTTTTCTGCTAGGCTTGGGGCCGGTGCCGACCCAAGGTCGCCCTGCTTATGACGTATTCCAAAATGGTGCCTGCTCTTTGTCTTGCTCGCCTTTGAGAGGTGAGCAGAGAGAGAGAAGCTCGTGTCCGTATGGGTCACTTTTTTTTTTTCCCTCTCTCTCTCTCTCTTCTAGTTATCCTGGTGAACTTTTCCCTGCAGGGTTTCAAGCCTTGTTCGCTCTAGGCTCCCTTTTCCGCTTCCCTTCTGGTATCTCGGGCTATTGAGGTTCTGCTCACCTCACGTTCCAGCGCTGGTGTGTTGAATCTGCTGCTGGTGTCCCAAACTGCGGGCTCCCACGCTCTCCATGCAGGTCCACTGTGAATCTCCAGTTCCGGAAGGGTTTTCTCTGCTGTTTCTTCCCCTACTCTTCCTTGAACCTGCAGTATCTCCACTTTTATTAAACTGTCTCTCCCCAGACTATCAGTGTGCTCCTTTCCTATTCCGCCATCTTGCCGCTCTCCTAAATTACTCTTAAATATTATTGGTGAACCTTCCCTTAAAATACTTTGATATAATTATTCCTTTCCCCTTAAAATACTTTGATATAATTATTCCTTTTAATTTACATTCAGTTATTGCTTGTTTTATATACAATCTTCCTATAACTTTGCTGAAATTAGAATTTATGTCTCTTTGTGTATATATACACATATATATAAAATAAACTTGTATGTGTGTATATGCATACATATACAGCTATCCCTTAGTATCTGGGTGATTTTGGTTCTAGGATACCCTGCAGATACCAAAGTCACAGATGCTCAAAGTCCTTATATAGAAAGGCATTATATTTGCATATAAGCTATTTATATTCTCCTGTATACTTTACATCATCTCTATATTACATATAAGACTTAAAAATGCTAATGCTATATAAGTAGTTGTCATATTGTACTGTTACGGAATTAACAGCAAGGGAAAAATCTGTGCATGTAGGTAGAGTGGCAAATTTTTTCAATTTTTGATCCATGATTGGTTACATCTTCAGAGATGGTATCTGCAGATATGAGTATGTAGTTTCAAGATTTGTGTTAGGCCCTGAATTCTTCTTGTGTTTCCCATCTCAGTAAATGACACCTGCCTCCAAAGAATTGCTCATATGCCAAACCCAAGATTTTAAAAACCAAGTCTTTGCCCCTCAAATCCAATCACTTTCCAGGTCCTTTACATTACATTTACTTTTCTCTATTTGCACTCTGACAACTTAAGTCCCAGCTCTGATATTGTAGTCTCTTTTATGGGCTCGAGCAATAGCCTCTAAGTGCCCTCTTTGTGTCTACTCTTGCTTTGCTTAATCTAATTTCCAGATGGAGTATTTTTTTTATATGCAAATATGATGATGTTAATTCCCTGCTTAACAGGTTTCCGTCTGCTTTGAGATTAATGTCTAATTCTCTTCCAATATTCTACTAAGGCTGACAGGATCTACTACATAGCTTGTTCTCTGTTCTTGTTTCCCCAAATCACCAGGTCACCATTCCAGCCTCATAAGCCTACTCTCTTTTTCCTACTGCATCATTAAACATTGCTATCTCCTCTTCCTGTAGTGCTCATCTTCTCTCTTCCCCAAGGCATGCTCTGACACACATGGATATACAAAGAATCATTCACCTAGCCAAATCGTACTATTTTAAGCTTTTCTTTAAGAAGAACTTCTCAAGGGGTATTGCTAAGTATTCAGT
The DNA here is from genome assembly GCA_949820135.1 of Sylvilagus floridanus. Classification (NCBI taxonomy): domain Eukaryota; kingdom Metazoa; phylum Chordata; class Mammalia; order Lagomorpha; family Leporidae; genus Sylvilagus; species Sylvilagus floridanus. Next base: position 89,495,108 of record OX463224.1, read on the forward strand.
TCCCCAGATCCACAGTCTATGTTGCCCAGGTCATATCTGCTAACAAGCCCTTTCCAATTTTCTAGTAAAACTCTCAGTACAATTGGAAATATGTAGCTTCTCTGTGACTCTTTTATATCTGAATTCTTTAGTAAATCTTATGCTCAATGAGGTCAAGAGACTAATCTGTCAGGTTCACACTGAATCCCTAGCTTTTAGGATTGATATTTATCCATGGTAGCCATACAGTTAAATAATTGTTTATTAGATTGCTAAATGTTTGCTGTGTAATAATTCAGTGACCTCTCTTAAGGGATACTATTTCTAACCTTATTATTAGGGCACTTGGTAGTGTGAAATTAATCAAGTGGTTTCTCTTCTAGGTAAATACCAAAGTAATATACCTCAAGTCACACCAAAATCATGCTATGTGAAATAAATATGAATAGCACTGGCTTATACTTGGAAAACTTCAGTCATCCTGGATGACTTCGTTTAATAATTCCTTAAAATATGCAAGGACTATTATATTCTATGAGTGAGAATTTTTATAAATGTTCTTAGGGTATTTGTCTTTTTATTCTAATATTTGCCTTGTCAAGGTAAATAAAAGAAATCCAATTTGTCTATGTAAGAACTTTTAAGCTAGGGATTATAACATTACTTTACATACATGAATTAATCTATAAACAGTGGGCAATTGTAACATTAGGGGATGTTGCTTTGAATGCGTGGCATACACAGTCGCTCCCAAGATTAGATGCCTTCACACTGGTCAAGCGGTTTTGTTATATATAGCAAGGATAGGCTACAAAGAGCAATTTATCAGAAACTGTTTTCTCTAGATCTGAGAAGAATCTCTTTGGTATTTTTATTGGGATCACATCAAATCTTTTTTTTTTTAAAGATTTATTAATTTATTTGAAGGGCAGAGTTACAGAGAAGCAGAGGCAGAGAGAGAAAGAGAGGGGTCTTCCATACATCTACTGGTTTACTCCCTAAATACCTGCAAAGGCCAGAGTAGGGCTGATTTGAAGCCAGGATCCAGGAATTTCTGGATTTCCAACATGGGTGCAAGGGCCCAAGAACTTTGGCCATCTTCTACTGCTTTCCCAGTGCATTAGCAGGGAGCTGGATCAAAAGTGCAGCAGGGGATGCCAGCACTGCAGGCAATGGGTTTAACTGCTTTGCCACAACACTGGCCCACACATTGAATCTTTAAATTGCTTTATGTAGTATGTACATTTCCAATCCATGAACACAGAAGATTTTTCATTTTTTGTGTCTTATATTTCTTTCTTTAATGTTTTGTAAGATTCATTGTAGAGATCTTTTACATCCTTGGATAAATTTATTCCAAGGTATTTAAATGTTTTTGGAGCTATTGTGAATGGGAATGTTCTTATATGTTCTTTTTCAGCCATGACATTGTTTATGTATACAAATGCTATTGATTTTTCTATGTTGACACTGACTAAAGCAATCTTAAACAATAAAAATAAGGCTGGAAGCATCAGAATATCATATTTCAACGTCTACTACAAGGCAGTTATTATCAAAACACCTGGTATCAGCATAGACATCTGACTTAATGGAACAGATTAGGGACCCCATAAATTAATCCATACATCCAAAACCAAATAATCCTGTTTGTAAATTATACATCTGATAAAGTATTATATGAAGAATATATAAGCGGCTAAGGAAATAACAACACAACAAACAATTCAGTTAAGAAGTGGGCTAAGGATATGAACAGGCATCTTTCAAAGGATGAAACACAAATGGCCAACAGATGAATTAAAAGATGCTCAAGACTGGAGCCAGCGCTGTGGCACAGGGAGTAAAGCAGCCACCTGCAGTGCCAGCATCCCATATGTGTGCCAGTTTGAGTCCCGACTGCTCCACTTCTGATCCAGCTCTCTGCTATGGCCTGGGAAAGAAGTAGAGGACGGCCCAAGTCTTTAGTCCCCTGCACCCTTGTGGGAGACCTAGAAGAAGCTCCAGGGTCCTGACTTTGGATTCGCTCAGCTCTGGCCATTGCAGCCATCTGGGGAATGAACCAGTGGATAGAAGACCTCTCTCTGCCCCTCTGCTTCTGCCTCTGCCTCTCTGTAACTCTACTTCTCAAATAAAATAAATAAATTTTTTAAAATTTTATTTGACAGGTAGCATTATAGACAGTAAGAGAGAGAGAGAGCCAGAGAGAAAGGTCTTCCTTCCGTTGGTTCACCCCCCAAAATGGCCCCAATGGCTGGCGCTGCACTGATCCGAAGCCAGGAGCCAAGTGCTTCTTTCTGGTCTCCCATGTGGGTACAGGGGCCCAGGCACTTAGGCCATCCTCTACTGCCCTCCTGGGTCACAGAAGAGAGCTGGACTGGAAGAGGAGCAGCCAGGACTAGAACTCAGTGCCCATATGGGATGCCAGAGCCGCAGGCAGAGGATTAACCTAGTGAGCCATGGTGCCGGCCCTAAAATAAATTAAAAAAAAAAAGGGATGCTCAGGATCACTAGCCATTAGCGAAATGCAAATCACAATAAAGCTTCACCTCACCACAGTTAGAGTGTCTGTCATCCAAAAATCAAAAAAATTATAAATACTGGTGAGAATGTGGGGGAAAAAGTCCACTAATACACTGTTAGTGGGAATGTAAACTAGTACAACCGTTATGGAAGACAGCATGAAGATTCCTCAGAAATCTCAAAATAGATCTACCATATGGCTCAGCTATTCCACTCCTGAGAATTTACCCAAAGGAAATGAAATCAGCATATGAATGAGTTATCTATACCCCTGTGTTTATGGCAGTTCAACTCAAAATAGCTCAGATTTGGAATTATCCCAGATGTCCATCAACTGATGACTGGATCAAAAAATTGTGGTATATATACACAATGGAATACTACTCAACCACAAAAAGAATGAAATCCTATCTTTTACAACAAAACATATGCAATTGAAAACCATTATGTTTAGTGAAATAAGCCAGCCCCATAAGACAAATGTTTTTCCCTGACTTGTGGTAACTAATATACAGGTTAAAAAGGGAATGTAAGGTATATGAATGAAATTGACATTTAGATTAGGTTATTGTTTATAGCCCTTGTCTAAAGTCCTGGGGAACAGTGGCTTTTCTACTTATTTCTTGTTGAACCTTTTATTTAGGGGACATTTAAGCTTGTGATTATAAAGTAAATTGAAAATATATAATTGCAAAAATTAAAAGAAATGTAAGAAAGGAAAGAGTAAGGAGGGTAGGATCAAAGGAAGGGAATGTGGGAGGTATCATTATGTTCTTAAAACTGCTTATATGAAATACATGAATTTTTTCCCTGTATATAAATAAAAAATTTAAAACATAAAAATTTAAAAAGATATAAATAATAATAAAAAAAGTAATTGTTTTACCACTCGGGTCACATATTTGGTGTTATCTCTTGGAGTTAACTCATCCCAGCAGGCCTACCAGCAAAAATTAATGATTGAATAAAATGAGACATGTATTAATATAGGGTAAATATAGAAGGCAATGAGTTTTCTGCTTTCTTTAGCCAAATTATGTAAGTCCTAATTATTCCTCTACTCCTAACAAAGTCTATTAGAGAAATAAATGCCACCAATTTACTGGCCAGGTTACATTAGGGACACTGAAGAGTTCTTCATTGGTAGAACTGCATTGCCCCTAACTAATGGAAGGGGGTTAGAAAATTATGTCCACCCCAAGAGGACATTTTAATAATTATGTTGAAAATGGATGTTTTGACAGAAATGAAAAATATTATAGAATTATGGAAATGCTAATGGAGTTTTTTTTCACATCAGTCATTGTCAATAAAATAATGTGGTCTGTATTCTATAGTATCAAACTCTTGTTTCTCCATAATAAGCATAGATGATTGAGAAGACATTACTTTTCGTTTTTACAGTAGTTAACAAGAATGTCAGAATTTAGTCCACATCTAAGAAAACTTTATTTTTGTTTCAATCTTACTTCCTCTTCCCATTTCCCTTCAGTTTGTTGACTAAAGTTCACAGAAGTAAAGCTTTTATCTGATCTGAAGCCAAATTTGCCTCTTTCATAAGAGAATTATTGTACATTGGTATTATACTTAACTAGAAGTGACAAGAAAATAAGTAGGAGATGTGATATAAAATTTTATGTCAGAACACCTAGGTTTGAATTCTGAATTTTGCTGGATATAACAGCTTAGCCTTTTACTTAGCGGTTGTAAGTTTTCTTTGTCCCTAAAAGAAGATCAATGCTGGGTCCTGTCTCACAGGATTATGATAAAAACGTAATATGATGGGGAATGTAAAAAATTCTTGGTAAACACAGAAGGTCAACATTTATTAGTTGTCATTGTCATTAATTGTTGACATAGACAATTTCTAGCACAGATAATTACTGGAGTATCTGAGCATAATCTTAGCACTAGACAAATGTTCTGAGAAACCGGACTATTTCCATCATATTTCTTTGTTAAGTAAAACATGAGATTCAATATAAAATTTATCTTTTTAAACAGCCTGTCTCTGTCTTTTGTAGAATTGAGGTTAAAGATAGCACCCATCCTATTGTTAAGCAGCATTCTTTGTTACTAGTTTTACATGACAAATTCCTCCTTGGTTCCAGTTCCAAGGAAAGTTTTGACTCTTCTTAGATTTACATCCTTCCCTATGACAGAAAATGAGACTACTGCAACTCAAAGTTCTTTTTCATTTTTGTCAAATTTGTCAGACCATTCAGAGCCAAATTCTGTGAAATTTGTCAGATTATTTGCACAGGAACATCTTTGTTTAAAATTGCTCTTGGTTAAGGGGATCTCCTGTGAGCTTTGAGTTACATTGTGTTTTAGCAAGCAAGTAGTTTTTCTGATTCAATAGGCTATAAATCTTAAATATATAAATAACTGTACTCAGGGAAGGGATGTTAGTCAGGTTTCCCATGTCTTAGTGAGTGATCACACGGTATGTATTCAATTCTATATCCCTTCAAGACACCACCTGTTGCAGAGAATATTGAACACACTATGTAGTGAGTAGCTTTACAATAAAGCTTTATACCTAAAAATAATTTCCTACATACCAGATAAATTTCATTGCTAAGGCCTTTCACTTCTTTCAGTTGTTCCTTTCCACCTCTGCCACTTAAAAAAAATCACAAACATTTGGTTTCTCTTTTTACTTCTACAGAAAAATTCATACTTAATACCTTTTATATCTCCTCAATTCTAGACAGGGGTCTCTGGGCTGAACCCTGGTTCTTCTAATAGTTGCTGTAAAATCTGGGCACCCTACGGGAGATCCATGATAGAAAGGAGAAGGAAGACTACAATTATCTTACTTGTCCTCTCAAGAGTCCACCTCTACAGCTGCACTTTCATTTCTTACTAACTATGTCCCAAGGCCACATTCTTTTAAACACTTGAGTTTTAAATAAGATAAAAAAGAACTTGATCTACCTGAATATGCCTTGAGGTTTGTTTCTCACTGTGGCCAATCTTGTCAACTTTTAGATTCACCTTTGTAGTGTCAAGGATTCAAGGTCCAATTAAGACCCTATATCTCATTTGAAATTTAGAAACAATTTAAAGTGTGTAAGTGTTTTATAACTTAGGATTTTTTTTTTACTTTTTAATTCATTAAACATTTTAGAGCAACAGACTGGACCCTTGGCATACAAAAGTGTATCAGTCACAGTCCTTGTCCTTGAAGTGCCTACTATCTCAGTATTGTTAGAACGATCAGTACCTGATTCAATGTTTGCCCCATAATAAGCACCCCAACAATGCTCATTCTCTTTCATGGAAGAACTAGATGTTTGGATTTGTATAAGTTATGGATTTGCATAATTATAATATTTAAAGGAATAAAAATGTACATTTCTATGTTTATCAAATCTAGAGATCTCCTATTAGGAAATTTAATAGTTCCCTGGACTCTGCATTCAATTTTAGGTGAATATCTCCCCGAAGATATAGCCACACTATTCTAACAGTACACAGTCAACAGAATGGATAGGATGGAAAGCACTTTGTCAGTTTGTCTCTTTTCAAGGACAGCAAAATTTTCCTCCCAAATGCTCAGCTGTTATCACAGATTCTTTCTGAATGTTTCACCTATGTCAGTTAGGGCTGAGAAAGAGAATTCAGCTAGAAAGTGATTCTCTGGGAATGTGTGTTTCCCCCTTGTCCGTTCCTCCACTGGGGGAGATGGTATGATCTCCAGGTTCAGGAAGGATACGCAACAAAGTACCTAGCAGTAAAGATGGTACATTTAGGACCAATGTCAAGTGGTGGAAAGTTTCTTTAGAGACAGAATACACTAGAATCATAAAGTCAGGATTTTGGAAAATAGCTCAAAACTAGATAATTTTGAAATTTATAAAACCATTTTAAATTTTATGCTAAGCTTTAGTACATGTAACTAGTGGAAACAATCTGTAAAAGAGGATACTTGGTGTAATGGTCTAAGCACGTTCCGTTATGTGAACTGAGAGAGCTAAGTACTTTGTTGTAGTCCCACCAGATGACATGGAATTATTTTTACATTTTGAAACAAAACTGATTTTTTTTAAAATAATATCTAAGGCTTAGCTGCTTTCCTGGGAACCATAATCTTCATTATAGCAGTTAGGCATTAGTTAATTTATCCATTTTAAATATAAAGGTGATAATAACTGAAGTGGTTTTGAATTCAGGGCTTACAAGAACAATAAAAATGACTGTGTATACATAAAGGAATCTATTTGTGGGATACAAATCTATCATTATCTGTAGTAACATGGTGAGGTTAGCAAATTTAAATCCAATGATTATGAAAACCTTACTTCTTTTTTGTGTGCTCTATAATGGGTTTTTTTGGGTTTTTTTGTTTGTTTGTTTTTGACAGGTAGTGTGGACAGTGAGAGAGAGAGAGACAGAGAGAAAGGTCTTCCTTTGCCATTGGTTCACCCTCCAATGGCCACTGCGGCCGGCGTACTGCGGCTGGCGCACCGCGCTGATCTGATGGCAGGAGCCAGGTGCTTCTCCTGGTCTCCCATGGGGTGCAGGGCCCAAGGACTTGGGCCATCGTCCACTGCACTCCCTGGCCACAGCAGAGAGCTGGCCTGGAAGAGGGGCAACCGGGACAGAATCTGGCATCCCGACCGGGACTAGAACCCGGTGTGCCAGTGCCACAAGGCAGAGGATTAGCCTAGTAAACCGCGGCGCCGGCCTATAATGGTTTATTCATTCTCACACCAGACTCCTGCTAATTTTTCTTTTAGAGAAGTGGTTAATATTTTAATTCTTATTCTACATTTACTTTTGCTTAGTATGACTCTATTTGGTGAAGTTATTAACTCAAGCTTAGGAGCAGGCACTGTGGTGCAGTGGAGTTAGCTGGGGTGTGGGATGTCCACATCCTATAGCAGAGTGCTAGTTCAAATCCCAGCCCCTCTACTTTTTTTTTTGTTTTTGACAGGCAGAGTGGACAGTGAGAGAGAGAGACAGAGAGAAAGCAGAGAGAAAGGTCTTCTTTTTCTGTTGGTTCACCCCACAATGGCCGCCGTGGCCAGCGCGCTGTGGCCAGTGAATCCAGCGCCCTGACTGGGACTAGAACCTGGTGTGCTGACATCGCAGGTGGAGGATTAGCCTATTGAGCCGTGGCGCTGGCCGCCCCTCTACTTCTGATCCAGCTTCCTGACAGTGCGCATTCCAGGAAGCAGTAGCTGGTGGCTCAGTTACTGGGATTGGGCTCCTGACTGGTCTCACCCAACTCTGTCTGTTGCAGTCATTTGGAGAGTGAATCAGCAGATGGAAGATTCCTCTCTCTCTCTCCCTCTACCTCTCCCTCTCCCATATCCTTCTATTTTGGTGTTGGAGGCAAACTTTCTGTTTTTCATAATAATTGGCAAGGATAACACAATGCCTCTCTAACTCTCTATATTGTTTGAGAATTTCTCCTGTCCCACTGAATTTTAAGCTGTTTTGATTTGTCTCATTCCTATTAGGTTAAAAATGATTGATTTTTTCAGGGACTCTTAATCTGTCTGGGAGAGACACTCAGAAAAATGATGGAGAAAGCTGATTTTAAAATTTTCAAGCCCTCCAACCTGATGTCTCGCCTCATCTCCTCCTTTATCCCTGTATCTTTATCATTTCTGGAAATAGTGTGAGTGTCTATTTATTTATTTATTTATTTATTATTTTTTTTATAACGCTTTTATTTAAAGAATATAAATTTCCAAAATACAGCTTGTAGATTACAATGGCTTCCCCCCCATAATTTCCCCCCACCCGCAACCCTCCCCTTTCCCACTCCCTCTCCCCTTGCTTCACATCAAGATTCATTTTCAATTCTCTTTATATACAGAAGATCAGTTTACTATATATTAAGTAAAGATTTCAACAGTTTGCCCTCACATAGCAACACAAAGTGAAAAATACTGTTGGAGTACTAGTTATAGTATTAATTCACAATGTATAGCACATTAAGGACAGAGATCCTACATGATATATTTTTTTAAAAAATTGATTAATTTTCTAGGCAATTTCCAATTTAACACCAAGATTTTTTTTTTCATTTTTAATTATCTATATACAGAAGATAGATTCAGTATATACTAAGTAAAGATTTCATCAGTTTGCACCCACACAGAAACACAAAGTGTAAAATATTGTTTCAGTGCTAGTTATAGCATTACTTCACATTGGACAACACATTAAGGACAGATCCCACATGAGACGTAAGTACACAGTGACTCCTGAAGTTGATTTAACAATTTGACACTCTTGTTTATGGCATCAGTAATCTCCCTAGGCTGTAGTCATGAGTTGCCAAGGCTATGCAAGCCTTTAGGGTTCGCTGACTTCAATCTTATTCCGACAGGGTCATAGTCAAAGTGGAGGTTCTCTCCTCCCTTCAGAGAAAGGTACCTCCTTCTTTGATGGCCCCATTTGTTCCACTGGGATCTCACTCACAGAGATCTTTCACTTAGGTCTTCTTTTTTTTCCAGAGTGTCTTGGCTTTCCATGCTTAAAATATTCTCATGGGCTCTTGAGCCAGATCTGAATGCCTTAAGGGCTGATTCTGAGGCCAGAGTGCTATTTAGGACATCTGCCATTCTATGAGTCTGCTGTGTATCTCGCTTCCCATGTTGGATCATTCTCTCCCTTTTTCATTCTATCAGTTAGTATTAGCAGACACTAGTCTTGTTTGTGTGATCTCTTTGACTCTTAGACCTATCAGTGTGATCAATTGTGAACTGAAATTGATCACTTGGACTTGTGAGATGGCCTTGGTACATGCCACCTTGATGGGATTGTATTGGAATTCCCTGGCACAATTCTAACTCCATCATTTGGGGCAGTTCCGATTGAGCATGTCCCAAATTGTACATCTCCTCCCTCTCTTATTCCCACTCTTATATTTCACAGGGATCACTTTTCAGTTAAAATTTAAACACCTAAGAATAATTGTTTGTTAATTACTGAGTTCAACCAATAGTACTAGAATAAAAAAATTACTAAAATGGATAAAGTATTACATTGCACAACAACAGTCAGCACAAGAGCTGATCAAGTTACTGTTTCTCATAGTGTCCATTTCACTTCAATAGGTTTCACCTTTGGTGCTCAATTAGTTGTCACCGATCGGGAGAACATATGATATTTGTCCCTTTGGGACTGGCTTAATTCACTCAGAATGATGTTTTCCAGATTCCTCCATCTTATTGCAAATGACCAGATTTCATTGTTTTTCACTGCTGTATAGTATTCTATAGAGTACATGTCCCATAATTTCTTTATCCAAATGTATGCTTTGAATTCCCTGTGATCTTTTGCTGTGAGGTTCCCTTCGTTTGCCTTCTTTCATGTTGATGGCCGTGTTTCTGTGTTTCTGTGTGTAACACATCTTTAAGTATCTTTTGCAGGGCTGGACGAGTGGCAACAAATTCTTTCAATTTTTGTTTGTTATGAAAGGTCTTTATTTCACCTTCATTCACAAATGAGAGCTTGGCAGGATATAATATTCTGGGCTGGCAGTTTTTCTCTCTAAGTACCTGGGCTATGTCTCGCCATTCCCTTCTAGCTTGTAGGGTTTCTGATGAGAAGTCTGCTGTGAGTCTAATTGGAGATCCTCTGAGTGTAATTTGACGTTTCTCTCTTGCGCATTTTAGGATCTTTTCTTTCTGTTTCACTGTGGTGAGTTTAATTACAACGTGTCGTTGTGAGGACCTCTTTTGGTCATGTTTACTAGGGGTTCTATGTGCTTCCTGTACTAGGATGTCTCTGTCCTTCTCCAAAACTGGGAAATTTTCTGCTATTATCTCACTAAAAAGGCATTCTAATCCTTTCTCCCTCTCCATGCCTTCAGGAACTCCTAGAACTCGAATGTTGGGTTTTTTAATAGTATCCTGTAGATTCCCAACAATATTTTTTAGATTTCTAATTTCCTCTTCTTTTCTTTGGTTTGACTGTATAGTTTCTTGTGCTCTGTCTTCTAAGTCCAATATTCTCTCTTCTGCCTCACCCATTCTGTTTGTAAGGCTCTCTAATGTGTTTTTCATTTGATCTATTGAATTCTTCACTTCATTATGATTTCTCGTCACTATCACAGTTTCATGTTCTACTAGTTGTTTCATTTCAGCTTGATTTCTCCTTAATATTTCATTTTCACGAGAGAGATTTTCTACCTTGTCCATTAAGGATTTCTGTAGTTCAAGAATTTGTTTTTGAGTACTTCTTAGTGTTCTTATCAATTTTTTGAGATCTGCTTCTTGCATCTCTTCTATCTCATAATCTTTGTAATCTTGAATTGGGGTGTCTTTTTCATTTGGGGATGCCATAGTGTCTTCCTTGTTCTTATTACCTCGGTTTTTGCGTTTGTTGTTTGGCATATTGGTTTGTTCACTGTGGTGTTTTTTTCTTGTTATACTATGACTCTAGATTAAGTGGACTGTCTGCTTTTGATGGAGCCTTAGAGGCTTGAGATAGGTGTGGCCTGAGAGCTCTGTTTGGTTCCTCAGGGTTGAGGGTATGTCAAAGGAGACACTCCCAGGTTAGGCGTGGTAAATCTCTCTCTGTTACTTTTTTTTTTTTTTGGTTCAAAAGGGAAGTAATTCCACACAGCTGAATGAAATTGGGGGTGGTTAGCAGGCGAATGATATACCCACAGGAGCCAGAGATCGGAAGCTCTTTCCCAAGGACCAGAGAAGGAATCTTTGCGGCCCTTTGTGTGGGCTGAGATTCTCCTGTAGTCTCCCACTGGGCTGCCTAGGCTACTGAACTGTAGCGTCTCTGGAGAGTACTCACATGAATTCGTGATTTCCGTGAGTTCTCTCCCCCACCGTCTCTTTTTTCACAGTCTCAGTTCATTAGCACCACACATTCATTAGGTTCTACTCTCCTGTTATTTCACCCCTCCCACCCAGAGTCAGGTTTTTCTGCTAGGCTCGGGGCCGGTGCCGACCCGAGGTCGCCCTGCTTATGACGTATGTCCAAAATGGCGCCTGCTCTTTGTCTTGCTCACCTTTGAGAGGTGAACGGAGAGAGAAGCTCGTGTCCGTATGGGTCACTTTTGTTTTTTTCCCTCTCTCTCTCTCTCTCTCTTCTAGTTAGCCTGGTGAACTTTTCCCCGCAGGGTTTCAAGCCTTGTTCGCTCTAGGCTCCCTTTTCCACTTCCCTGCTGGTAATTCGAGCTATTGATGTTCTGCTCACCTCGCGTTCCAGCACTGGTGTGTTGAATCTGCTGCTGGTGTCCCAAACTGCGGGCTCCCACGCTCTCCACGCAGGTCCACTGTGAATCTCCAGTTCCGGAAGGGTTTTCTCTGCTGTATCTTCCCCTACTCTTCCTTGAACCTGCAGTATCTCCACTTTTATTAAACTGTCTCTCCCCAGACTATCGGTATGCTCCCTTCCTATTCCGCCATCTTGCCGCTCCGTGTCTATTTATTTTTATGTGTAACTATTGTGGTGGTCAGACATAGACACTTTCCCCATACTTTGTCCCTTCCCCTGAATGTGGAAATGGGGCCACTGAGGCTAGAGGGTGAGTAAACACAATTAATATAACACACTACAGATGCATTCGGAAAGCTTAGATGAGAGGCAAACATACACTTACAGTCCAGGCACTTGCCTTGGGACATATGTTCACTAGAATTGGAGCATATGATATTGAGTTGTGGAAACTTGTTCAGCTATTGCAAGTTTCAGACCAATATTTTGAGTCAAAGTTGTTGTTACCACTCTTACAGGGCCAAACAGCAAGGATCACTTTTTGTCCACCATTTGTAAGGTGCTAAATAGACAAAAATCTATATCCACAGATTTCTTTGAGATAAGGCTTTCTTTTCCTTGAAATTCTGCCAACAGTGCTGGGTGTCAACATCCTTAAGCTACATAGAAGCTCTGTTATTTAATTGAACAGTTTTTCAGGTGATGGCTTGGATCTTTCTGAGGTTACACCTTAGGCTTCATCATTAGATTATGTTTTCCTAAAATTGTCCTGGATTTTATCTTTGCCCAAAGTTTTTATTTTTTTATTGTTTTAGTATCATAAGTTGTCTGGAGAGGCTGAGAATCTCAAGCCTAACAATTTTTGGCCCTTTTTAAAATCCATCCTTCCGTTAGCTTTTCTCTTTCTACTTGTATTTTACTATAAACAGCAGAAATAAGGCAGCACTTGCAACACTATATGTGGAAACCTGCTTAGTTAGATCACCTGATTCATTAGGTACATTTCCTATTTCTCAGGTTATCAAGGGCAACTCTGTAAAATTTTCTGCCATTATGTATCAGGAATCCACTTTCTTCCAAGTTTCAGTAATATTTTATTCACTTTGCAGTTTCTACAAAATCTTCTACTAAGAGACTCTTCATGGTTCGTCAGGATTTCACTGAAACTTCTCTCATGTTACCTGTAGTCTCCATTAACTGTCCCTTTTCAAAGTCACTTTTATAGTTTAGGCTTTTTTAAAAAAATAAGATATGTATTAGTTATCTGTTGTTGAATGATCAATGACCCCAAAACTTAGTGTCTTAAATAATAGTAATCACTTACATTCTCAAAGAGGTTCTGTGACTCAGGAATCCATGAATGACCTTGCTGTTTGGTCCTGGCTCAGTTTGTCATTAGATTGCAGTCAAAATGTGGCTATTTTAAAGCTGAAAGATCTGCTTGTAAGCTGGCTCAATCATAAGATTTGTCACTGGAGGCCTCAATTTCTTACTAGTGGACCTCTCCACAATGCTGCTTGAATGCACTTGTGTCATAGAAGCTGACATTCCCCAGGGGTGTGATTCAAGTGAGAGTAAGGCAGAAGCCATCAGGTCTTTTATGATCCAATCTTGGTCAAACATCATTCATTCTGCAATAATTAATGATTACACAAGTTGTTCCTGTTCAGTGTGAGAGGGGATGACAAGGGTATGAATACCAAGAAGCTATTTTGGAGACATCTTGGAAACTAGATGCAAACTAGGGTAATCCAGAGTTTAGCAATAATTGGAAGCCAAGCAGTAATGAGCTGATAAACCAATGTTCCAAAAAATAAAACAAAAATACTCTGATTTGTAATGTAAGTACTCCTACTATGATCAATGTTAAGCTGCCAATGGTTTAATGACACACTTGTGTGTTTAACAACACACTGTGGTGTGTACCATTGCCTAAAGAGTAAGAGGGTCAAAAAGAGGAGAATATGTTCTTGGCTAGGGGTTAAGGCAGTTGAGAAAAAACTGAACCTAATTTGCTTATTAGATTTGAGTTGGAGACTTGTGGATGAATCCAGTATGTGATAGAGAAGCAGCTAATACGGAGTCCTTGAGAATTTAGCTTACAGAAGTTAGCTGCTAGCAACTTAGAGCAGAAAAAGTGAAAGAAGGGTAGATTGGATTGCAAAGTGGCAAACAAAATGGAGGAGCTGGACAAAAAACATTAGTGTATGCCTGGAATTGGGAGTGGGGTGAGTATAGGGATTAACTGCAAGTGAGTATGAAGGATCCTTTTGGTGCAATGGAAATATTCTACATTTGGAGTTTAACAACAGTTACATAACTCTAAATTTTTACTAAAAATCATTTTTAAAGGGAGGAACTGGGTTTACATCTGGATCTCTCAAATTCTACCACATTATGTGACTGGGCATTATAAAAGCAGAGAGAACACTTTGTACCATGTTTGATAAACACCCCCTGGTCTTTACACCCTTGTATAATGTCCTACTCTTGAGTGTGGACAGGATCTGTGACTTGCTTCCAACAAATAGACTGTGATAAAAGTGATGTGCTGTTGCATTCATGATTGTTACTTTGTGTAAGACTCCATCTCACTACAAGACTTACTTTCTTCCTCTTTGCTGGATTTGAAAAAGAAAAGTCCAAAAGTAAATTCTGTCAACATTCTGAGTGAGCTTGAAATAGTCGTCTCCAGTCAAGACTCCTGATGAGAACACAGCTTAGCTGAGATTTTGATTGCCACCTGTGAACCCCTGAAAACAGGAGCACATTAAGCTAGATTGAATTTGTGACCCATAGAAATGTGAGAGAATAAATGTGTGTTGCCTTAAGTTACTAAGTTTGTGATGATTCTTTTATACTACAAAAGAAAAATAATAAATCCTTTTGATATAGTTATAAAATGTATGTTACGCTATGTTCATTTATTTTTAAAATTTATTTATTTTTAAAGCCAGAGTTAACAGAGAGGGAGGGTGGTGGAGGGGAAGAGAGAGAGAGAGAGAAAGAGAGAAGGAGGGAGAGAGGGAGAGAGAGAGAGATCTTCCATCTGTTGGTTCACTCCCCAGGAGGCCATAATGGCAACAGTGGCAGGGATGGGCCAGGCTGAAACTAGGAGCAAAGAACTTCTTCCAGGTGTCCCACATGGATGACAGGGTCCCAGATATTTGGGCCATCTTCTGATGCTTTTCCCAGGCTATGAGCAGGAAGTAGAACAGCTGGGATATGAACCAGTATCCACGTCAGATGCCAGCTTCACAGGACGTAGCTTTACCCACTATGCCATAACACTGGCTCCTTGTGTTCAATTTTTATATTATGTTCAATTTGTATATTAAAATTTTATGAAAAAATTTTAAAGTTGAAGGATGTGTTGTTATATTTCCTATATTTCAATAAAAAATTTTATTTTCAGGAATGAGAAACTTCATTTTAAAAAATATATTTATTTGAAAAGTAGAGTGACAGAGAGAGAGGCAGAGACACAGAGAGATACTCTGATAGTTTACTCTCCAGATGCCCACAACAGCCAGAGCTATATTGGGATGACACCAGAAGCCAGAGACTCTATTTGGGTCTCTCATTTGGGTGGCTGAGGCGCAAATACTTGAGCCATCGTCCACTACCTACCCAGATGCCACATCAGGTAGCTATATGGAACGATGATGGAGTAAAAGTGCTTCAGCATGAGATGCAGACATTCCAAGCGGTAGCTTAACTCGCTGTGCCACAATGCCTGCTACTGCACTGGTTTTCTTTGATTTGTTTTCTAATTCATTTACTAATTACTAATTCATCTGCAAACCCTCTGTATAAGTTTAAAGGCATATCACTATGGTCAAATACATCAGGCAAACTATCAACTCAGTTGTTACTTAGGAAAAGTTTGATTGTATTTTAATTTTCTTTCTCATCCAACCCCTGAGTATTTGTTATTTTCCTCTGCTGAGTTCTGAAATTTTTGATGATATGCCATAGTTGTAATTCCTTTTTATTCCTAATGTTTGGAGTTTTCACTAAGGAAACATGGGAAATTTCAAAAAGTTCATGGAAAATGCTTATAAGAAAAAAATTGAATTTCATAGGTTTTTGCACCAAAATTAATTTATTTTCAAATTCTCTTTTCCACAAGCTTTTTGAAGTACTCTCATCATTTAGTTCTAGGACTTGTGTTTTTAATCCTCTAGATCCTTTTTGCTATTTTTGAAGGCAATTATGTCTTCCTCCCCCCTTTCTCCTTAAGTGAGATCTTTAGGTACTGTATTTACTCTGCATCTCTCTTTCTGGCCTTTCCATGGGCTTCATTCCTACACTTAAATTCTGGGACCAAAAAGGTCAAATTAAGTTACTTATCTGTTTTTGTCTTTAGGTTTCTATACTTTAGGAATCAGTTGAATCAACTAGGATTCATCCACCTGCCTTTAAATCTTCAAAACACTGCTATTTTCTTCTCTGTCCCTCTTTGGTGATCTTAGCCCTTTTTAAAACATCACTTTAATGTGCTGTACATTGTGAATTAATACTCTAACTAGTACTCCAACAGTATTTTCACTTTGTGTTGCTATGTGGGGGCAAACTGCTGAAATCTTTACGTAATATGTACTAAACTGATCTTCTGTGTATAAAGAGAATTGAAAATGAATCTTGATGTGAACAGAAGGGGAGAGGGAGCGGGAGAGGGGAGGGTAGCGGGAGGGAGGGAAGTTATGTGGGGGGGGGGAGCCATTGTAATCCATAAGCTGTACTTCGGAAATTTATATTTTTTAAATAAAAGCTTTATAAAACAAACAAACAAACAAAAAAAAAAACAAAAAACATCACTTTAATGTCATTTCAATATATTTTTGGGAAGAAAGGAACATAAACTCTTTATTCATTCTAATATCTTTAACCAGAATCTGACCTCTCTGTATTTTACTTTCCTATTGTCCTCTAATAATAGACCTATGAAGTAGGAAGGATATCATTGTCTTTATTTTACTGATAAAATAATTCAGATTTAGAGAGCTTAAGTGACTTGTTTTGGGTTTCTAATCAGGTTGAGGATTATTCAAGTCTCAGTAGTCATATTTTCTTATTCTTTTCAGTAACAGCATATTGCTTTTTCTAATTCTGGTCGAAAGCCTCAAGGGTTACATTAGGAAATGGTGTTCTATCTCAAGGTTCCCTAAAATGTATGCCACAGAATAGTAGTCTCAGGAGAAGTCTTACTTAAAAAGCATTCCATAATCAATCACATGTGAGAAATACTATCCACTATTGCAGTCCCTTAATCCTGTGACAGCATTCATTGTAGGAAATGATTACTAAGATTTAATAAACTTTAGTGGAGCTGTAGATAGGCTGGGAAAGAAACACCTTAAGGAGTATACTATAAGAGACACATAAAATATGGTAAATGCAAAATTTTTCCATAAAATCATATTTTAGAATTGACCACATGCAAAATATCTTCTTTCCATAGCTCTTCACAATCTTTCACATGTTAAGGAATCTGATAATGGTAATAAAGAAACCTTAAGACAAGTAATTTAATATTTCTCATTTAATATCTATTAGTATTCTAAATAATTTATTTTTATAATAGTCTTTGAGCCTCTTCTGTTTGTAGGCAATGTGCTATCTAGATAATATTTTAAAATATTATTTATTCACTTGCATTTTATTTGAGAGACAGAGAAAGAAACAGCATGATCTTTCCTCTCTTGACTCACTCCCCAGATGCTCACAACAACCAGGACTGAGCCAGGCCCTAAACAAGGGTCAGGAACTCAATCCAGGTCTCCTACATGGATGACAGGGACCAAAATACCTGACCCATCACCTGCTATCTTGAGGATACAGACTAGCAGGAAGCTAGCTCAGAAGCAGAGGAGCCAGGACTCAGATCAGGCACTCTGATATTGGATGAGTGATGACTTAAGCCCTATACCAAATACCCTCTCCATATAGACATTCACATATTGATAAATTATTCCAGTCCCTCAAGTTTGAATGATGTAGGTGTGTACCTAATACAAATCTTAACCTAATCTGATAAATTAGTCAAGTTTACTCTAAAGAACAGATCTTCAACCTAAAACTAGAAGGAGGAGCATCAGTGACTTAGCTCATGAGGAGATTGTGGTTTTGGAGTAGCGAAAAGGCGAAGGATATTCCAGGGACAGGATGTGATAGACTCCACAATGAGAAATGCTGAGCTAGTACAACCTCTTACAGACAAGGGAAGGAAATTCTACAGAAGTTGGAAGAGAAGATTGGCAATGTTGGATGGAATCTAAGGCTTCTAGTTTAATACCATGTCCAGCAGACAAATGACCAAATCCCAGATAGATGTGTTTGCCTTTTGAACTATGCAAGTGATGGGGCACCAGCACTTTTGAGAGGTTAAGAGATATTCTGAATATACTTTTTTGTTTCATAAAATATTAGGAGGAAAAATGCATAGTGAGGGTGATTTTATATTTTTTCATGTTTACATTGAATACATTAATTTTTGATACATGTAAAACACTATGAAGATAATACAGTGCTTAAATATATATCCTCAGATAGCAATACTGTCAAAAGTTTAGACTCAAGGCTCCTGTTAGCAGAGGACCGAGACTAAAACACTCTGGTGAGTCTCCCCTCACTTGCCCCCACTTTTTAAGCTTTGCAGATTGCTCATTGGTTCTTATTCCATAGATCAAACTGATAATGTAACATTAATCCATTGGGCTACTTTTTGAAACATATACATCAAGTTCTTTACCTTTTTTATTTAGAAAACCTTTAAATATTGATAGATACTCGTTGTGGGTCTCCAGTGGCTTCAGCATTTCTTAGATGCCAGTCTCAAGGACCTTTATTCTCGTGATTCATGTGAAAATATCCCTGGAAAACCTAGAGGTTTGTACTCACTTGGCTATAGGAAGTGCCTCTGTCAATATAGCATAGCAGAGTGATGTTTCTACCAATTTAAATGCAAGTCCTCAGTGAACCACCTCAGGTCCCTTTGACTCATTTCATACTAATGGGGAATTTCCCCCATGGCAGCTCTGTCCTGTCAACACCTTCTAATAGTACATTTTTCCCTGAGTAGAGTGTTTTCAGCCAAACAAAATTAGTTTTGCATGTTCCTCTACTATAGATGTGTTCAGATGTAATATGTATACCATGAATCTATATTTCAGTTCCTCTGATGTGCCCATAGGCCATGCACACTCCACTCACTGATGATGAGCCAATGCTTGAGAGATGGTTTTGCCAATTCCCAGACCGAATTCACTCTTTCTGCCTTGTTTGCGTTTCATCCAATTTCCTGTTTGAATATTTTTTGTAGTTTTTTTCTTTTTAAAAAAAAAAAAACTTTTTTTAAACTTTTATTTAGTAAATATAAATTTCCAAAATACAGTTTATGGATTACAATGGCCCCCCCCATAGTTTCCCACCCGCAAACCTCCCATCTCCCGCTCCCTCTCACGTTCCATTCACATCAAGATTCATTTTCAATTCTCTTCATATACAGATCAATTTAGTATATATTAAGTAAAGATTTCATCAGTTTGCACCCACACAGAACATAAAGTGTAAAATACTGTTTCAGTACTAGTTATAGCATTAATTCACATTGAACAACATATTAAGGACAAAGATCCCACATGAGGAGTAAGTACACAGTGACTCCTGTTGTTGACTTAACAATTTGACACTCTTGTTTATGGCCTCAGTAATCTCTTTAGGCTCTAGTCATGAGTTGCCAAGGCTATGCAAGCCTTTTGATTCACTGACTTCGATGTTATTTCTACAAGGCCATAGTCAAAGTGGGAGTTCTCTTCTCCCTTCAGAGAAAGGTACCTCCTTCTTTGATGGCCCATT
Organism: Sylvilagus floridanus; assembly: GCA_949820135.1. Taxonomy (NCBI): domain Eukaryota; kingdom Metazoa; phylum Chordata; class Mammalia; order Lagomorpha; family Leporidae; genus Sylvilagus; species Sylvilagus floridanus. Next base: position 89,514,671 of record OX463224.1, read on the forward strand.
CTTTCCTTTGGGATCTCACTCAGAGATCTTTCATTGAGGTTTTTTTTTTTCCCCCAGAGTGTCTTGGCTTTCCATGCCTAAAATACTCTCACGGGCTCTTGAGCCAGATCTGAATGCCTTAGGGGCTGATTCTGAGGCCAGAGTGCTGTTTAGGACATCTGCCATTCTATGAGTCTGCTGTGTATCCCGCTTCCCATGTTGGATCGTTCTCTCCCTTTTTGATTCCATCAGTTAGTATTGGCAGACACTAGTCTTGTTTGTGTGATCTTTTTGACTCTTAGACCTATCAGTGTGATCAATTGTGAACTGAAATTGATCACTTGGACTAGTGAGATGGCCTTGGTACATGCCACCTTGATGGGATTGTATTGGAATCCCCTGGTACATTTCTAACTCCATCATTTGGGGCAAGTCCAATTGAGCATATCCCAAATTATACATCTCCTCCCTCTCTTATTCCCACTCTTATATTTAACAGGGATAGCTTTTCAGTTAAATTTAAACACCTGAGAATAATTGTGTGTTAATTACAGAGTTCAACCAATAGTATTAAGTACAACAACAACAAAAAAATACTAAAATGGATAAAGTATTAAATTGTACATCAACAGTCAAAACAAGGGCTAATCAAGTCATTGTTTCTCATAGTGTTCATTTCACTTCAACAGGTTTCCTTTTTGGTGCTTGGTTAGTTGTCGCCGATCAGGGAGAACAGATGATATTTGTCCCTTTGGAACTGGCTTAATTTACTCAGCATGATGTTTTCCAGATTCCTCCATTTTGTTGCAAATGACCATATTTCATTGTTTTTGACTGCTGTATAGTATTCTATAGAGTACATGTCCCATAATGTCTTTATCCAGTCTACTGTTGATGGGCATTTAGGTTGATTCCAGGTCTTAGCTATTGGTGGGAATGCAAACTGGTAAAGCCACTATGGAAGTCAGTCTGGAGATTACTCAGAAACCTGAATATAACCCTACCATACAACCCAGCCATCCCACTCCTTGGAATTAACCCACAGGAAATTAAATTGGCAAACAAAAGAGCCGTCTGCACCTTAATGCTTATTGCAGCTCAATTCACAATAGCTAAAAAAACTTTTAATTTAAAAATTAATAGACATATGAAGATTGTACTTACCTGGCTCTGACTCAATGTTACTTTAACTGTTTTGATTGCTTCTTATTTCTTTGGCCTCGTCTCTTTCCAATGACCTTAATAAGATAGATTTCCCCTCATTTGACCTCTTGAAACATCATTCAAGAAATACTCATATATTACACTACCAAGGCCTGGCTCCTTGTGTCTACTATTGAAGATAAAACGTACATGAGTACTAGTTTCTCATTTATTCTAGAGTTTTCTCATTCACTCTCTATCATATCTATATTCCTGAAACACTTTTCATCTAAAACAGGTAATTTTTATACAGTAGAAATAAAGACCCCTATACCTAACATTTTCATGAGATTGTGGAGGTGAATTCAGTTCAGGGTCTCTACCTCTGAGCTCCCTGTGAAATATCACAGCTCCAAGAGACAGTATGTAAATATTTGGTGGTAAACATTGTAAAAAAATTTTACTCAACCTGTGAGAGGTTCATTATACTTCTCTATAAAATAAGCTTAAAATAACTACCTCGTGGTTCTCCATGAGGACTGAATTAGTTAATAGATCTGAAAAGGTCTTATAAATGGCTAAATTGAAACTTAATATTGAGTCGTTTCATGATTGTTAATAGGAACCTTGTTACATTTTGTTAGGTACTCAGAACATATTTACAAGTGCAGTTTAATGAGTGCCAAGAATTGTGCCAGGTGTGGTACATGCTACAAACAGAGCCTACAAATAAACTATGATACAGGATTAAACAAGGTGCTGGAGTGAAGAATAATCAGGGGAGGGACCTACTTTAGAGACATATGAAAATTCTCTCTGGCACTTAAATTGACCATGTTATCCATGTGAAGAGTCAGGAAAAATTTATTCAAGCAGAGGAGAAATCAAGGCCAAAATTTTGTTCTGTGAAAGAACTTTGTTCAGTTCAAGGTCCTCACGGAAGGCAAAGGATATGGGACCAAGTGACATGGGTTCAGATCTTACCATTTGACGTTTGGGAGGCAAGTAGAAGCTAGATCTCCCAACACCATGCAGGTCATGTTTGAGAGTTTAGAATTTTATTATAGCTATATCAGGGTAACTTTTGGGGAAATTTATATAAAGGGACAACATGGAACATAAAAAACTCTGACTTCCTTTATGCACTAGATGGAAGTTGAAGTGTGAGGAAGAGCAGGAAGAAAGTGGTTAGGATGGAGTGAGAGGTGGATAATAGCATAGACTGGGGTAACATCAGCTGTAGCTTCAGTAGCTTCGAAAAAGGTACATATTTCCAAAGTAGAACTGAAAAGTCTGTCTGATGCCTTACAAAAGGAGTTCAGAGAATCAATGAAACTCTTGGTTTATGAGCTATTGTAATTGTATAAGGTGATTCCTTTTATTGGAATGCAGAAGATGACTTTTGGAGGATATTTAAGAGTTCGTAAGAAATTTCCCTTCATATTTCCTGATTAATGTCAAGTTTTGGCTTTACTATAAGGGACAGAAATTCTAACCCAATGTACATGGAACTCAGATATCAAGCTGGGCATTGCGGTAGAGAACAGGAATTAACAAATTGTTTTAGTCATTTCAGAAAGCTATTCCCATACTAATGCTGTAGAATCAGTGGCTGATTAACAGCAGAAATGGGTTCCCATTATTCTGGAGTTTGAGAGGCTAAGATCAAGACATCAACAATTCGAATGTCTAGTGAAAGTACTCTGTATGGTCTGCAGATGGTTGTCTTCTTACTTCTTTACATGGAAAAGGTAGCAAGATGAAGAATTCTCTTGTGTTTCTTCCTCTTTCTTAAAGAAAAGCTTTACACCCTCATGACTTAATTAGCCCCCAAGTTCCTACCATGAAATTTTGGGGGACACAATCATTCAGTACATAGCACCATTTCCTTAAAGGACTACATAGTAAGCATTTTAGGCTTTGTGAGACAAGAAACATAATAGTGGACATTGTGTAATTGCTTATGTAATTATTTGAAATGCAATTATTTGAAAACATAAAATACATTTTAAACTCACAAGTCCTTAAATGAGGCAGGCATGTGTCTGGATTTGATCTATGGAAGAGTTTGCTGATCCCTGTTCTAGAGTAGCAACTGGCGAACTAATGTCCATCAACCAAGTCTGACCAGCTACTTCTATTTGTAAGTAAGGTTTAATCGACACACAATCACACTTACTTGTTTACATAGTGTCTCTGGCTGCTTTCCTACTACAGTGCAGAGATGAGTAGTTAAACAGAGACTATGTATCTCACAAGCCTAAACCATTTACTTTCAGCCTTTTTAGAAAGCTTGTCAACCCTGGTCTTGAGAACAGTTCTGCAACCCTCTTCTCCTATCCTGTGGGAAGGCTAATTTTTAGGCCATTTTCACTGAAGTACAAAGTTTTTAATCTGGCCAATATTTTATAGAATACCAATTAAAAACAGAAAATATTTCCTTTTCTGGGGATTAAGAAAATAAGGTATTAGTTGATATTTTTAGACACTTTCAATTGTTAGGCCAGATTGTGGAGAATAGGGAAATGACAAATATTGTAATTTCTGTTCCAAAAAGGGCAATAAACCATGTAAGTAGTTCTCCTTAGGTTAGTATACAAAGCAGGTGTGGGGAAAAATATGAGAAACAACCTTGTGGGCTCCAGTGAGGAAACACTTCAAAAAATATCATTCGATTAAGAGACAGCCCGCATGATTCAATGAGGAGGCGGAGGTAGTGCCTTGGAAAAGCATCAGATAAAGAAATACTAAATGCCTGTAGAAGTGTCGTGGATATGGGGGCTAAAAACAGCTTGAGGAATGGCAAACTTTATGAAAAACATGGCAACAGCAAGTGTCCATAAATGGCAACTTCACTCTCTGTGGATGAGTGGGAAACAGCAGAAGGTAATTTTTAGATTGCTTGTTTTTTACGTTAGTAGAGTGAAGTGATGCCATTGGAAATATTAAGAAGGATGAAAATGTGTTGGTGACGAAAGAACACTTATGAAAATAGAATAGCACAGTACGTGATAACCCGATGGGTATCATTCGATGACTAAATAAAGAATACTGTTGATACTTGAAAAGTACTGCTGTTACCCAATTAACTAGAATAGACCCCCTTATTTCTGTTGCAGCAAATGGTGTGAAAACTGTGCTCTCCACATCAGGAAGCCTTTTGAGTTTCCTTCATTATCTTTGAGTAAAAGGAAATCTCAGTTAACCAGATACCTGGAGATTGGAAGATCCCAGACAGTTATATTTTTCTGTTTATTTGTTTAGTTATTTATCTTGTTTCACAAATACACAAATATCCTGTTTGACTTTTTAATGAATGTTTGAAAAGCTTGCAATGCTGCAGGATTTCTTTGGATTAATAAGAACTCTTTTATCCAATTCAATAGCTTTTCACTGAATAGTTACACTGTAGCAGGTTTTATGATGAGTATAGGTGACTTAACGATGATTAACATAGGGACCCTGACCTTATAACATTCAAGAAATAAAAAAGGAGGCCATAGAAACTGAAAGAGATTCCTGTGACTGCAGTTTGAAACAAAAGCATATTTTGGAAACTAACCTAGGTACCCTAAGACAATATCTTTTATAATCTTCAGATTCTGTCTCCTAAGCATACATAGATATTTATGTAAGGCTGAAAACTCTAGTTAGCTCAATTCTTATTGGCTGAGTTGTGTGTATATTAAAATACAGTTGGGGCACCGGTTGCCCCTCTTCCAGGCCAGCCCTCTGCTGTGGCCCGGGAGTGCAGTGGAGGATGGCCCAAGTCCTTGGGCCCTGCACCCCTGGGAAACCAGGAGAAGCACCTGGCTCCCAGCTTCAGATCAGCGCGGTGTGCCTGCCGCAGTGCGCCAGCCGCAGTGGCCATTGGAGGGTGAACCAACGGTAAAAGGAAGACCTTTCTCTCTGTCTCTCTCTCACTGTCCACTCTGCCTGTCAAAAAAAAAAAATAATAATACAACGAAGTCTTTCAAATTCAGGTGCATTCTTTATTTCTTGGATTAAAAAAATTTTTTTTTTATGTTCCAAGTGTAGGATCTTATTATCTTAGATTATTAGGATATCAAATATTTCTACCATTTGTCTAATAAGAAAGCAAAAAAAAAAAAAATAAAAACAGTCTTTTAGCAAAGAATATGGCATGGGAAACATTAAGGGCCAGGTGTTTTTTTTTTGAGGGGTAGGGGAATAATGTAAGGGAATTTTAAACTGATATCTAGTTGAGAAGCTTTGCAAAATTTACTTTCTCTCATATGATCAAAGAGCAAATCAGAGTTGATAACAGTGGGTTGCCTTTTCATTGCACCAACTGATTTCCTTAAATCAAAAACATTGTAATGGGTTCATTTGTATTATAGCCCCTCAGTGGGACCTTTTGGAAGATGATTATTTAGCAAATGATAGTTTCAAAGGACTCTATTCTTCTATAATTTCTTCAGTTAGGTAAGATTACAAAGTTAGAGAAAGTTGTATATTTTTCTCTCCATCTTTTTTTTTTTAAATTATTTATATTTTTTGAGGAGCAGAGTTACAGACAGAGGGAGAGACAGAGGTCCTCCATTGGTTCACTGCCTAACTGGCCACAATGACTGGAGCCAGGATGATTTGAAGCCAAGAGCTTTTTCTGGGTCTCCCACATGGGTACAGGGACCTAAGCATTTGGGCCATCTTCCACTGCTTTCTCAGGCCACTAGCAGAGAGCTGAATCAGAAGAAGAGCAGCTGGGACATGAACCAGTGCCCATATGGGATGCCAGCACTGTAGATAGAGGCTTAAACTATTAAGCCACAGCACCAGCCCCTTTTCTTTCCATCTTAACACTAGATGTACTCTTTTTATTTCTTAAGAGTTTTGGGTTACTTTACTCAAATATTTGTGCTTTGGAGCTCTCTTTGATTAAAAAAGAAACCTACATTCAGTGAATTGTCTTGTTGGTATAGTTTTTTTTAAAAATCTGTTATAATAATAAAATAATTAAGGGGCCGGTGATGTGGTGTAGCAGGTAAAAAGCCACCACCTGCAGTGCCGGCATCCCATATGGGTGCAGGCTTGTATCCTGGCTGCCCCACTTCTGATCCAGCTCTCTGCTATGGTCTGGGAAAGCAGTGGAAGATGGCCCAAGTCCTTGGGCCCCTGTACCCACATGGGAGACCCAGAAGAAACTCCTGGCTCCTGACTTCAGATCAGCGTAGCTCTGACCATTGCGGCCAGTTGGGGAGTGAACCAGTGGATAGAAGACACCTCTCTCTGTCTCTCTTTCTGCTTTTTCTTCTCTCTCTGTATAACTTTGACTTTTAAATAAATAAATAAATAAATAAATCTTGAAAAAAAAAGAGTAGACCCTTTAAAAAATAACTAAGAGCAGTTTATTGTATGTGAGACCTCAAAAGACATTCTTTCTTACTCAAGTTATTTAACCCAAATGAATAGGGTCCTTTTTAAAATATTACCACCAGCTTCAATTGAATAAATCCTCACCAAATACCAACTGCTCTGTGAAATGTACTGTAAAAGGCATTGGATCAGAGTGGGGAGCTGGATATAAAAATGGATAAAATATAGAAAATAGAATACAGTAAAGATGGGGACTAAATCATCTTATATGTGGCTAGAATACACTATTCAATGAGGCAGAGCTTCTAAAAGAAAACCCCAAAATTTGGTTGGAATTCAAACACAGAAATAATCATCTCATTAAAGGGATATCAGTAATGACTTTATGGAGGAGATCATGTTCAAGTTCAGATTTTGTGGTTGGGTAATATTTTAAAGTGAAAGTAGGTAAATTGTCCAAATGTAAAGAATATTGTAGGTACAGGTATAGCATCAGAAACATCATGGAGAATAGCTTGCAGGTTGGTTTGGCCAAAGTGGTGTTTCCAAACATTTGTTAACAATAAACTCCTTTTTTCTCTTCCTCTAAATGAAAGGTTATGCTGAGCTCTAAAATGTGATATAAGTCAAAATAGCCAAGCTGCTCCAGTTTAAATGTGTGTGTGTGTGTGTGTATGTGTGTGTAAGATAGAGAGAAAACAACCCCAGGGAGTGCACTAGTGTCCCAGAGCTGCCATAACAAATTACCACAAAGTTGTTGGCTTAAAAAATAGAAACCTATCCTTTCACAGTTCTGAAGCCTTCTAGTGTAACATGAAGCCACTGTCAGGGCCGTAGTCCTTCCCAACAATTTAGAGAAGAATCCTTCCTTGCCTTTCCCAGCTTCTGGTGGCTGCTGAAAATTCCTATTGCTCCTATGGCTCCTTGCTCCTTGCAAGGACTCCAATCTCTGCCTATATTTTCGTGTGGTCCTCTTTGTGTCTGCCTTGCAATTGTCATTTTCTCTTCTTATTAGAACACTAGCCATACTGAATTGAAGGCCCACCCTACTTCCACATGTCTTCAGCATTAACAAATCTCATCTACAAAGATCCTATTTACAAATCAGGTCGCATTCACAGGAACCTTGTGTTAGAGCACAGCATATCTTTTGGGAGAGTCACAGTTCAATCTATGATAACAATTCTTGGGAATTTGAGCCCTGTGCTGCAACTAGCCCCTTCCATTCAGTGTCAACTGATTCCCCTCAACTTAGCCTTAGGGCTGCCCACCTGGCCATCTGGCAATCACTGACCAGTACGTGGTTCCACACTTCCTGATCAGTAGAATTACCTAAGGTGTTCCATCTATATCTATATCTATACCCCCCCCCCACACACACACACATACTCCTTGAGCCTCAACCAAATGTACTAACTCAGAATTTTGGATTGTGTGTTTCTGTCAAGTGTTCCAGGACAGTCCAGTTCACAATGAATACTGAGCTAGAGCAGAGGATCATTTTGGAAGTTAGACTGAAAAGACCTTATGAAGAACTTGATCTGTGGCTGAGGAACAGCATCTTCAAGAAGAGTTGTGGTGGATGTCTTCCTGTTAGTCATTATATAACACTAGATTTGGGGCCCTATTATCACAGTACATTGGACTAGTCCCAAGGATGTGTTCCTAGGGTTTCCTCCTTACCAGGGAGGCAGTTCTGGTGCCTTTAAATTCTAACAGCCAAGCCTAGGGTTCACATGGTTCGCCATCCTATGGAAGGCTCCCAGGCACAGGGGTGAGGTAACCTGTGCAGAGCCGTGGTGCTGGGCAGGCCCTGCAGTCCAGGCTGCTGCAGCCATCAGTTTTCTAGCTAGGGAAGAAATGCCTGCAGCAGCTGCCTTGCGCTCCTCCTCGCGGTTGCCTCCACCTTGAGCACACGTGTGGGAGCAAGTGAGGGAAATCAGCATAGGAGGAGAGCTGCCGGCCTGACGGGCGGATGGGCCGCAGGGGAGGGAAGGCATGCTGTTGGTGACTCAGAGTCAGCAAGAGGCAGATTCGCCAGCAGGAAGTTGGAGTCAGGAGGCACTGCCGGGTACTTTTCCATTCTCCCTGCCTCCTGGCAACCCCCACTCCCGCCCCCCACTCCCTGCCACCATCCTGTGGTCGAGGGTGCCAAAATGCACAGGACAAACTCAGCTTGTTTGCTAGGACTGCACAAACTGTTTGGACTGACTTAAGCCAGTCAAAATAAAACAAGCAAAGAACTCATGAGAATTCAACGAATAATGTAGAGTCCAGCTTGTGCAGGTGTTTGCTTTGAATGACGGGTTAGACCAGGTGTTTGTGACAGACAGCCACCCACCATCAGTAATGCCTGCTCCACTTAGGGAAGAATTCATGACAGATGCTTTTTAAAAGCATAAGTTATACCACTAAAATCTCACGAGAGATCCTGGAGGCAGTTATCCCATTTTATAGATGCTTACACAGAGGCTGGGGAGCTTTCCACCTTTCACACATTGTCATTAAGTGGAAGAACTAGGATTTGTATCCCACTCTGTCTGGCTCCAGCTTGTCCAGGACTACTTCCAATCAAATCCTTTTTGGTGCTGACTGTGCTATGCATTCTCCTGTGTGGATCTCAGTTTAAGGTGTTTTTCTTCACTTACAATGGCATCTTCTCTCATCTCCACCTATCCAAATGTTAACTATTCTTCAGAATTCTACGTAGTAAGTGGGCAGGCATGAGAAGTCTGGAATGAGACAGTTAATATTCCACTGCTTCCCAGGCTCTGTGAATCAGTTATGTTACTTGATTTCTTATTCATATAGAGGCAATGATAATAACCACCTTTAAATACTTATGAATAGTTTGTAAGAGAATACATGAAAAGTGCTTCACATATAGATAGCATGCATGCATTATAACTCAAGTCTAACTCTTTCTTGAAGTTTATTTATTCTGTTAATTTCTGGTCTGTTTGAAATAGAGTCTTTTTGCACACACGACCTGAATGATGTCCTGATAGTACCTACACGTTTCTTTTCTGTTTATTTCAGGTAGCAAAGAAGAGAATTTAAAGTACTTATGGGTATTAGTCATTGCTTACATTTTGTTTTTTTTTCCCCCTACATCTTGTGCTTGGTACTTACTTAGATGCTCAGTAACTACAAATTGAAGATCTTTTTCAAAGTAAAAAAAAAAAAATCAATGTTTTCTATACATGGATCAAATCTTTAACTTATGGATTATTGTTAATTCACAGGACCTCTGATTTACCAAAACTAGTTGCTACTCCCCTATTTCTTCTTTTGGTCCCATTCTTCCATTGCCTTCCTCATTTTCATAATCATTTCTTGGGTAACTGCCAGGCTATCAATACTGAGCAAACTTCTGTGTTGAATACTGTCCATCATTTCCATAGGGGTAGATAGTAGGAGAGAGGGTACCCAGGGGCTTGAGTGCTCAATTAGCTTTTCCAACAATCACAACATATTGCACACTTGCCCGGAAATATGTGGAACACAGAAAGGGACCAAAGTCATATTTACCAGTTTTTTTGTTTGTTTGTTTTCTTCCTTTGGCTTCCATATACTTCTAGCTGAGCTGCAATGCTGGCAGTTACACAGAATCCTTTAGAATAAATCAGTTTTCTAAAGCATGGTCCTCAGACCAGAAAGACACACAAAATTATAGTAACCATATCAGTTCCAAAGAAATTCCACAAGGGAAACATTTCTCAAAAATGGGACCCAAAGGTTGGTATTTCCAGGAGAGCAACCATGCCTTGGGGAACATGTCTCTTTTCAGTAATTTATCTATTATAGCTATGTATTTATTTAAAAAGCAGAGAGACAGATAACAAACAGTGATAAGCAGACCTATAGTTACTATCTGCTGTTTCACTTCTCAAATGCCTTATGGCAGGGGTTGGGCCAAGCCAAAGCTTGAGGCTAGGAACTCAGTAGTAGGCTTCCCATGTGGTTGGCAGGAACCCTACTGCCTCAACCATTACCTGCTGCCTCCCAGGGTATATATTAACAGAAATCTGGAATTAGAAGCAGATCTGGAAATAAAACCCTGGAGAGCCTGTGTTTGAGTCTCAGTACTCTCCTGTTCCAGTTTCCTGGTAATACTCACCATGGGAGGCAGCGGGTGACAGCTTGAGTAGCTAGCTGTATTCCCACAACCTATGTGGGTCAACTAGCTGCTTTCCTATAACCCATGTGGGAAACGTAGGTTGAGTTCTCAGCTCCAGGTTTCAGCCTTGCCCAGCCTCAGCTGTCTCACACACTTGTGAAGCAAACCAATAGATGGGAGGATCTGTCTCTGCCTGCCTGCCTTTCAAACAAAACAAATAAAAAAAATTTTAAGTTTTCAGAAAATATAATTAAAATAAGTTTATTTTGGTCCATAAAATGATTGAAATACATGCATATGAAAAATGAGTGTCATAGAAAATGAGCTATGTGGCAACCCTTACCCTACTCTTCCCTACCCTTCCCTGGCCTCCAGACCCATTTCTCACAGGGATTTTTTTCAACTCTGATAGCAATTTATTTTGGTATTTACTCCTAAATTTCTAAATAAAATGCTTACTCTGCTACTTCTTGGTTTTTGTTAATTTTAGGAATTAGCTGTTCACTGTCTGTGTTGAGGTAAATAAAGATTTCTGCTTTTATACTTCTCTCATCTCTTTCTTCCTGGAGAGTCATGGTTCACAGTTCTTGGAAATCTTCTTATATCTCTTCTCTGCAATTCCATCATTTCTATAATTTTGGAATCTCCCTGGTACCCACAATAGAGAGGTATTGAACCTCATGTTTTTTTTTTTTTTTTCAAGATTTATTTATTTCTTTGAAAGGCAGAGTTTACAGAGAGAGAAGCAGACGGAGATATTCCATACACTGGCTTACTCCCCAAACAGCCTCAATGGCTGGAGCGACACCAATCTGAAGCCAGGGTCCTGGAGCTTCTTCCAAATCTCCCTTGTGGGTGCAGGGGCCCAGGCATTTGGGCCATCCTCTGCTGATTCCAGGTACATTAGCAAGGAGCTGGATTGGAAGTCTAGCAGCTGGGACTTGAACTGGCACCCATGGGATGTGGGTATTGCAGGTGGTGGTTTTGTCGGCTACACCACAGTGTGGCTCCTGGGCCTTAGGTTTGAACGTCTATATTCTTTTTCGTGTTTTCTTTCTCCTTTCCTATTTTCTCTTTGTTCTTTTCTGTACTTTCGTAGAGATTTCCCAATCCTTTCTTGTAAACCTTCCATTGAATGATTTGTTTTGACTATTTTTTAAAATTTTTATTAATATAAAGAGAACAGATTTCATAGGTACATTTCTAAGAAGATAACTGTACGTCCCTTCCTCCTCCTCCCCCTGCCTTGATGCCCCTCCTTTTTCTTTTCTTTTTGTTTTTTAATTTTTTCAAAGACATACTTTTAGTCCACTCTATAATCACAGGCTTAATGTGCCACTAACCATAATAGTCAATAAGTAAAAAGACCCCTGTTTTACAAGCGTATATGAAAGGGTAAACAAGAATGAAATCACAAGATGTCCATTTCATTACTATACTTCTTTTTGTATTCTATGCATTTTAAAATATTTATTTACTGAAAAGAGTTACAGAGAGGCAGAGAGGGGGGAAGGAGGGAGGGAGGGAAGGAGGAAGGGAGAGGTCTTCCATCCACTGGTTCAATCCCCAGATGACCGCAATAGCCAGAGCTGTGCCGATCCAAAGCCAGGCGCCAGGAGCTTCTTCCAGATCTCCCACACAGGTGCAGGGGCCCAAGGACTTGGAACATCTTCTACTGCTTTCCCAGGCTTTCCCAGGCCGAAGTAGAGAGTTGAAATGGAAGTAAAGCAGCTGGAACTTGAACTGGCACCCATATGGATGCCGGCACTGCAGACAGCGGCTTTACCCGCTGCGCCACAGCGCTGGCCCGTTGTATTCTATATTAACTATCACAATTAGAGAAATATATGATGTTTGTCTTTTGGGGACTGACTGATTTCATTAAACATAATAGTTTCCAATTGCATCCATTTTGTTGCAAAAGGAAAGATTTCATTCTGTTTTGTGTCTGAGTAGTATTCCATTGTATATGTATTCCACATTTTCTTTATATATATATATATATATATATATATAAAGCTTTTATTTAAAGAATATAAATTTCCAAAGTACAGCTTATGGATTACAATGGCTCCCCCCCACACAACTTCCCTCCCTCCCGCTACCCTCCCCTTTCCCTCTCCCTCTCCCCTTGCATTCACATCAAGATTCATTTTCAATTCTCTTTATACACAGAAGATCAGTTTAGTACATATTACGTAAAGATTTCAACAGTTTGCCCTCACATAGAAACACAAAGTGAAAATACTGTTGGAGTACTAGTTATAGTATTTATTCACAATGTACATCACATTAAGGACAGAGATCCTACATGATTTTTTTTTAAAGAATTGATTAATTATCTATGCAATTTCCAATTTAACACCAAGATTTTTTAATCATTTGCAATTATTTTTATATACAGAAGATCAATTCAGTATATACTATGTAAAGATTTCATCAGTTTGCACCCACACAGAGACACAAAGTGTAAAAATACTGTTTCAGTACTAGTTATAGCATTACTTCACATTGGACAACACATTAAGGACAGATCCCTCATGAGACGTAAGTACACAGTGACTCCTGATGTTGATTTAACAATTTGACACTCTTGTTTATGGCGTCAGTAATCTCCCTAGGCTCTAGTCATGAGTTGCCGAGGCTATGGAAGCCTTTAGGGTTCGCCGACTTCGATCTTATTCCGACAGGGTCATAGTCAAAGTGGAAGTTCTCTCCTCCCTTCAGAGAAAAGTACCTCCTTCTTTGATGGCCCGGTTCTTTCAACTGGGATCTCACTCACAGAGATCTTTCATTTAGGTCTTCTTTTATTTGTTTTTCAAAGTGTCTTAGCTTTCCATGCCTAAAATATTCTCATGGGCTCTTGAGCCAGATCCAAATGCCTTAGGGGCTGATTCTGAGGCCAGAGTGCTATTTAGGACATCTGCCATACTATGAGTCTGCTGTGTATCCCGCTTCCCATGTTGGATCATTCTCTCCCTTTTTCATTCTATCAGTTAGTATTAGCAGATACTAGTCTTGTTTGTGTGATCCCTTTGACTCTTAGACCTATCAGTGTGATCAATTGTGAACTGAAATTGATCACTTGGACTAGTGAGATGGCCTTGGTACATGCCACCTTGATGGGATTGTATTGGAATCCCCTGGCACAATTCTAACTCCATCATTTGGGGCAGGTCCGATTGAGCATATCCCAAATTGTACATTTCCTCCCTCTCTTATTCACACTCTTATATTTAAGAGGGATCATTTTTCAGTTAAAATGTAAACACTTAAGAATAATTGTGTGTTAATTACAGAGTTCAACCACTAGTAATAGAATAAAAAAAAATACTAAAATGGATAAAGTATTACATTGTACAACAACAGTCAGCACAAGAGCTGATCAAGTTACTGTTTCTCATAGTGTCCATTTCACTTCAATAGGTTTCCCCTTTGGTGCTCAGTTAGTTTTCACCAATCAAGGGAAACAAATGATATTTGTCTCTTTGGGACTGTCTTAATTCACTCAGCATGATGTTTTCCAGATTCCTCCATTTTGTTGCAAATGACCAGATTTCATTGTTTTTCACTGCTGTATAGTATTCTGTAGAGTACATGTCCCATAATTTCCTAATCCAGTCTACTGTTGATGGGCATTTGGGTTGGTTCCAAGTCTTAGCTATTGTGAATTGAGCCGCAATAAACATTAGTGTGCAGACGGCGTTTTTGTTTGCCCATTTAATTTCCTTTGGGTAAATTCCAAGGAGTGGGATGGCTGGATTGAATGGTAGGGTTATATTCAGGTTTCTGAGGAATCTCCAGACTGACTTCCATAGTGGCTTCACCAGTTTGCATTCCCACCAACAGTGGATTAGCGTCCCTTTTTCCCCACTTCCTCTCCAGCATCTATTGTTGGTGGATTTCTGAATGTGAGCCATTCTAACTGGGGTGAGGTGAAACCTCATTGTGGTTTTGATTTGCATTTCCCTAATTGTTAGTGATCTTGAACATTTTTTCATGTGTCTGTTGATCATTTGGATTTCCTCTTTTGAAAAATGTCTATTGAGGTCCTTGGCCCATCTCTTAAGTGGGTTGTTTGTTTTGATGTTGTGGAGTTTCTTGATTTCTTTGTAGATTCTGGTTATCAACCCTTTATCTGTTGCATAGTTCGCAAATATATTTTCCCATTCTGTCGGTTTCCTATTCACTTTCCTGACTGTTTCTTTTGCAGTATAGAAACTTCTCCATTTGATGCGATCCCAGTAGTTAATTTTGGCTTTGAGTGCCTGTGCTTCTGGGGTATTTTCCAAGAAGTCTTTGCCAGTACCTATGTCTTGCAGGGTTTCTCCTATGCTCTCTAATAATTTGATGGTGTCGGATCATAGGTTTAAATTTTTAATCCATGTTGAATGAATTTTTGTGTAAGGTGAAAGGTAGGGATCTTGCTTCATGATTCTGCCCATGGAAATCCAGTTTTCCCAGCACCGTTTATTAAACAGACTGTCCTTACTCCAGGGGTTGGTTTTGGATCCTTGATCAAATCTAAGTTGGCTGTAGATGTTTGGATTGATTTCTGGTGTTTCTATTCTGTTCCATTGGTCTATCCATCTGTTTCTGTACCAGTACCATGCTGTTTTGATAACTACTGCCCTGTAGTATGTCCTGAAATCTGGTATTGTGATGCCTCCGGCTTTGTTTTTGTTGTTCAAGATTGCTTTAGCTATTCGAGGTCTCCTGTGTCTCCATATGAATTTCAGCATCATTTTTTCCAGATCTGAGAAGAATGTCCTCGGTATCTTGATTGGTATTGCATTGAATCTGTAAATTGCTTTTGGCAGAATGGACATTTTGATGATATTGATTCTTCCAATCCATGAGCATGGAAGATTTCTCCATTTCTTGGTATCCTCTTCTATTTCTTTCTTTAAGGTTTTGTAATTTTCATCGTAGAGATCTTTAATGTCCTTGGTTAAGTTTATTCCAAGGTATTTGATTGTTTTTGTAGCTATTGTGAATGGGATTGATCTTAGTAGTTCTTCCTCAGCCGTGGCATTCCCTTGTATACAAAGGCTGTTGATTTTTGTGCATTGATTTTATATCCTACTACTTTGCCAAACTCTTCTATGAGTTCCAATAGTCTCTTAGTAGAGTTCTTTGGGTCCCCTAAATAAAGAATCATGTCGTCTGCAAAGAGGGATAGTTTGAGTTCTTCCTTCCCAATTTGTATCCCTTTAATTTCTTTTTCTTGCCTAATAGCTCTGGCTAAGACTTCCAGCACTATATTGAATAGCAGTGGTGAGAGTGGGCATGCCTGTCTGGTACCAGATCTCAGTGGAAATGCTTCCAACTTTTCCTCATTCAATAGGATATTGGCTGTGGGTTTTTCATAAATTGCTTTGATTGTATTGAGGAATGTGCCTTTTATACCCAGTTTGCTTAGGGTTTTCATCATGAAAGGGTGTTGAATTTTATCGAATGCTTTCTCTGTGTCTAGTGAGATAATCATATGGTTTTTCTTCTGCAGTCTGTTAATGTGGTGTATCACGTTGATTGTTTTGCGAATATTGAACCATCCCTGCATACCGGGGATGAATCCCACTTGGTCTAGGTGGATGATCTTTTTTTTTTTTTTTTTTTTTTTTAGTTTCCCACTTCCTCTTTTTCTTTTTTTTTTTAATAACACTTTTATTTAAATAATAATTTTTCTATTGGCTAGAATTTTATTGAGGATTTTTGCATCTATGTTCATGAGTGATATTGGTCTGTAATTCTCTTTCAATGCTGCATCTTTTTCTGGTTTAGGAATTAAGGTGATGCTGGCTTCATAGAAAGAATTTGGGAGGATTCCCTCTTTTTCGATTGTTCTGAAAAGTTTGAGAAGAATTGGGGTTAGTTCTTCTTTAAATGTCTGGTAGAATTCAGCAGTGAATCCATTTGGTCCTGGGCTTTTCTTTGTTGGGAGGGCCTTTATTACTGATTCAATTTCTGACTCACTTATGGGTCTGCTTAGGTTTTCTATGTCTTCCTGGTTCAATTTAGGTAGGTTGCATGTGTCCAGGAATCTATCCATTTCTGATAGGTTTCCCTGTTTGCTGGCATACAAGTCCTTGTAGTAATTTCTGATGATTCTTTTGATTTCTGTGGTGTCTGTTGTTACATTTCCTTTTTCATCTCTGATTTTACTGATTTGGGTCTTTTCTCTTCTTTTTTTAGTTAGTTGGGCCAATGGGGTGTCAATTTTGTTTATTTTTTCAAAAAACCAGCTCCTCGTTTGGCTGATTTTTTGTAATGTTTTTTTGGATTCAATCCTGTTGATTTCTTCTCTGATTTTGATTATTTCTCTTTTTCTACTAGATTTGGGTCTAGTTTGCTGCAGATTTTCTAGATCCTTGAGATGCATTGAAAGCTCATCTATTTGGTGCCTTTCCAGTTTCTTGATGTAGGCACCTATTGATATAAACTTTCCTCTTAACACTGCTTTTGCTGTATCCCATAAGTTTTGGTATGTTGTGCTGTTATCCTCATTTACTTCCAGAAAATTTTTGATTTCTCTTTTGATTTCTTCAGTGACCCATTGTTCATTCAGGAGCATGTTGTTCAATCTCCATGTGTTTGCATATGCTCTAGGGATTCCTGAGTTGCTAATTTCCAACTTCATTCCCTTATGGTTTTGAGAAGCTGCATCATATGATTCTAATTCTTTTGAATTTGCTGAGACTTGCTTTATGGCCTAATATGTGGTCAACCCTATAGTAGGTTCCATGTACTGCTGAGAAGAATGTAAATGCTTTATGTGTAGGATGAAAAGTTCTGTAGATATCTGTTAGATCCATTTGGGCTATAATGTTGCTTAAATCTACTGTCTCCTTATTGATCTTCTGTCCTGTCGATCTGTTAATATCTGTGAGTGGAGTGTTGAAGTCCCCCAGTACTATTGTGTTGGGGTCTAAGTCTCCCTTTAAGTTTCTTAACAAATTTTTTAAATAAACCGGTGGCCTGTAATTAGGTGCATATACATTGAGAATTGTTATATCTTCCTGTAGTATTGATCCCTTAATCATTATATAGTGTCCCTCTTTGTCTCTCTGAACAGTTTTTGTGTTAAAGTTTATGTAGTCTGATATTAAGATGGCTATACCCGCTCTTTTTTCATTTCTGTTGGCATGGTATATCTTGTTCCATCCTTTTATTTTCAGTCTGTATGGATCTTCCTTGGAAAGATGTGTTTCTTGTAAGCAGCAAATAGATGGGTTTTGTTCCTTAACCCAATCAGCCAATCTCTGTCTTTTAAATGGACAGTTTAGACCATTAACGTTCAATGTGACTATTGATAAGTGGTAACTGCCCTGCCATTTGCCAAAGATATTTTCTAATGTATGCTTTGAATTCCCTGTGATCTTTTGCTGTGAGGTTCCCTTCGTTTACCTTCTTTCATGTTGATGGCCGTGTTTCTGTGTTTCTGTGTGTAACACATCTTTAAGTATCTTTTGCAGGGCTGGATGAGTGGCAACAAATTCTTTCAATTTTTGTTTGTTATGAAAGGTCTTTATTTCACCTTCATTCACAAATGAGAGCTTGGCAGGATATAATATTCTCGGATGGCAGTTTTTCTCTCTAAGTACCTGGGCTATGTCTCGCCATTCCCTTCTAGCTTGTAGGGTTTCTGTTGAGAAGTCTGCCGTGAGTCTAATTGGAGATCCTCTGAGAGTAATCTGACATTTCTCTCTTGCACATTTTAGGATCTTTTCTTTCTGTTTCACTGTGGTGAGTTTAATTACAACGTGTCGTGGTGAGGACCTCTTTTGGTCATGTTTACTAGGGGTTCTACGTGCTTCCTGTACTAGGATGTCTCTGTCCTTCTCCAAAACTGGGAAATTTTCTGCTATTATCTCACTAAAAAGGCCTTCTAATCCTTTCTCCCTCTCCATGCCTTCAGGAACTCCTAGAACTCGAATGTTGGGTTTTTTCATAGTATCCTGTAGATTCCCAACAATATTTTTTAGATTTCTAATTTCCTCTTCTTGTCTTTGGTTTGACTGTATATTTTCCTGTGCTCTGTCTTCTAAATCCGATATTCTCTCTTCTGCATCACCCATTCTGTTTGGAAGGCTCTCTAATGTGTTTTTCATTTGATCTATTGAATTCTTCACTTCATTATGATTTCTCGTCACTATCACAGTTTCATGTTCTACTAGTTGTTTCATTTCAGCTTGATTCCTCCTTAATATTTCATTTTATGAGAGAGATTTTCTACCTTGTCCAATAAGGATTTCTGTAGTTCAAGAATTTGTTTTTGAGTACTTCTTAATGTGCTTATCAATTTTTTGAGATCTGCTTCTTGCATTTCTTCTATCTCATCATCTTCGTAATCTTGAATTGGGGTGTCTTTTTCATTTGGGGGCGCAATAGTGTCTTCCTTGTTCTTGTTACCTCGGTTTTTGCGTTTGTTGTTTGGCATATTGGTTTCTTCACTGTGGTGTTTTTTTCTTGTTATACTATGACTCTAGATTAAGTGGACTGTCTGCATTTTATGGAGCCTTAGAGGCTTGAGATGGGTGTGGCCTGAGAGCTCTGTTTGGTTCCTCAGGGTTGAGGTTGTGTCAAAGGAGACACTCCCAGGTTAGGCGTGGTAAATCTCTGTTACTTTTTTTTTTTTTTTTGGTTCAAAAGGGAAGTAATTCCACACAGCTGAATGGAATTGGGGGTGGTTAGCAGGCGAATGATATACCCACAGGAGCCAGAAATCGGAAGCTCTTTCCCAAGGACCAGAGAGGGGATCTTTGCGGCCCTTTGTGTGGGCTGAGATTCTCCTGTAGTCTCCCACTGGGCTGCCAAGGCCACTGAACTGTAGCGTCTCTGGAGAGTACTCACATGAATTCGTGATTTCCGTGAGTTCTCTCCCCCACCGTCTCTTTTTTCATAGTCTCAGTTCATTAGCACCACACATTCATTAGGTTCTAATCTCCTGTTATTTCACCCCTCCCACCCAGAGTCAGGTTTTTCTGCTAGGCTCGGGGCCGGTGCCGACCCGAGGTCGCCCTGCTTATGACATATTCCAAAATGGTGCCTGCTCTTTGTCTTGCTCACCTTTGAGAGGTGAGCAGAGAGAGAGAAACTCGTGTCCATATGGGTCACTTTTCTCTCTCTCTCTCTCTCTCTCTCTCTCCTATTTAGCCTGGTGAACTTTTCCCCACAGTGTTTCAAGCCTTGTTGGCTCTAGTCTCCTCTTTCCGCTTCCCTTCTGGTATCTCGGGCTATTGAGGTTCGGCACACCCCGCGTTCCAGCGCTGGTGTGTTGAATCTGCTGCTGGTGTCCCAAACTGCGGGCTCCCACGCATTCTACGCAGGTCCACTGTGAATCCCCAGTTCCAGAAGGGTTTCCTCTGCTGTTTCTTCCCCTATTCTTCCTTGAAGCTGAAGTATCTCCACTTTTATTAAACTGTCTTTCCCCAGACTATCAGTGTGCTCCCTTCCTATTCCACCATCTTGCCCCTCTCTCCACATTTTCTTTATCTAGTCATCAGTTGATGGGAATTTGATTCTTTGTTTTGACTACTTTTTTTTTTTTGACAGGCAGAGTGGACAGTGAGAGAGAGAGAGAGAGAAAGGTCTTCCTTTACCAATCGTTCACCCTCCAATGGCCGCTGTGGCTGGCACACCGCGCTGATCCAAAGCCAGGAGCCAGGTGCTTCTCCTTGTGGCCCATGTTGGTGCAGGGCCCATGGACTTGGGCCATCTTCCACTGCATTCCCAGGCCACAATTGAGAGCTAGACTGGAAGAGGAGCAACTGGAACTAGAACCCGGTATGCCGGCGCTGCAGGCAGAGGATTAGCTTATTGAGCCGTGGCGCTGTCCTGTTTTGACTACTTTTAATAATCAGAGGTCTTTTATCTTCTCCACTTGTGTGTATGTGGCATGGATGCAAAATCTTCAATGTCTTTTCTTATTTGTGAGGATATTAAGTAAAATTTTGTTTGAATCTTAACTCTTTCAGGTTAGACACTTTCCTGATATGCCTGCTGTCCTTTAGCTGTCAATTCATGTTCAAGTGTGAGACACTAAGAGAGCCCACTCAAATTTCTGTGTCTTAATAGCAGATGAGTGGGGGCCAGCATTGTGGCACAGTAGGCAAACCTGCTCCTGCAATGCTGGTGTCCCATACAGGTGCCAGTTTGTGTCCTGGCTATCCTAATTCCAATCTAGTTCTCTGCTAATGGCCTGTAAATAGCAGGAGAAAATGACCCAAGTGTTTAGGTCCTTGCCAACCATGTGGGAGCCTTGGATGAAGCTCCCGGCTCCTGTTTTCAGCCTGGCTCAGTGCTGGCCATTGTAGCCATCTGGGGAGTGAAGCAGCAGATGAAAGATGAATCAATCAATCAATTCTCTCTCTTCCTCCTCCTCCTCTCTTTCTCCCTCCCTCCCTCCCTCCTCTCTTCCTCTGAACTCTGACTTCCAAAATAAATCTTTAAAAAATGAATAGATGAGTGGACTATGACTAAATGGTGTGTAAAGAAGGTACACAATATCATGGACATTCTGTGACCCACTCAATTTTACAGGGAAGAAATAATCATATAGCATTTTGCTTGGAAAGTAGATCTTAGAGGCCATAGAAAGGAGTTTAGGTCTAATTTTAACCTTAATGCTGCAGCCCTACCAGTATATTATGTGGAAAGGTGTTAGGATAGGACTTGACTTATATTTTGCCAAGATCACTGTAACTATATCATATGGGTTCAAAATGGAAAACAGAAGAATTAATTTATCAGGAGCACTCATATGAGATTGGATGTTTCATTGCTTACCACTATAGCCAAATATACCGAAGTAATCAATTTTGTTCTTTGCAAAGAGACTTGAGGTTCTCCATTAGCAAAGAAAGACTAAAAACACAAAACAAAACAACTCTCAACCCCTCCAAAAGAAGAAAATCCAGTAGATGCAGAGTTATCATTTGAAATCCTTAGATCACTTTGTGTCTAGAAAGTGATGACAGCTTGTTGACCTTGTTTTTGATATTTGGAATACTCTAACACAAGACTACCCCTATACTTATTAAATATAATGTATTTTGAATTTAGGAAAGAATTATAAAAATCTAATTTTTTAATTCATTCATTAAACAAATGGTTTTTTATAAGAGATTACATTCTTGCTATCATATTACTTAGTTCAACTTTATGGCTGGAAGTTCTATATGTCTGATTAAAAATTATAAAATGAAATAATTGTTACCTAGTAAAATTAGGCAATTCATAACTTGTTTCTACAGATAAATGTTTCAAAACAGGGCTTTCATGAAGGATAAACATGATTAAAAATAGTCATTGAGTAGTGGGAGAGGAAAATAGTTTAGAAGACAGAGTGTCTGAGTTCAAAGTCTGATGCTTCCACTTACTAGCCAAGTGTCCTTGGGGAAATGACTTAATATCCTTGAGTCTTAGTTCACACTTGTACAGAATAAGAACAATAATAATAGAACCTACTTCATGAGGTTGTTGTGAGTACTTGGATGAAGTTATTATTATTACTTTGAGAATAAAAATACTTGGAAGCTTACTACTTTAGGTGATATAGCTTGAGAAGGTGCCTACCTGGGGAGACCAGACAGGCAATTCTAAAACTACTGGAAAGCAAAATAAGTCTGTATTAAAGTGATTCATCCTGCTGGTACTGAGAAAGCAGAAGAACTAAGATGTGTTCAATTTGACATAGGTTTCACCAGAGGAAAAATTCTGAAGGGTGAATCTTAGACTTGGTCCTCAAAGTAGAGAGTTTGAGAGTTGAAGTGAATGTAGAACTCATCCAGTTCAGTACTCTTCATACAGACTTTCTTATTCCTCAACTAGTAAAGAGGTAAAACTCAGAAGGGAAGGAAAATAAAGTTAGATTGATAAATGAGAAGATTACTACTGTGGGAAACTTGTGCTCCGTGTTTGAGAGGACCTCTGGGAGACCAGGTGGCATTGCTTTATATTTGTTGCATTCCCATTTGAGGGGCTAGCAAGGTGAGATATTTTGCCAATTTTTGTCAAGGGTACATCATATATATCAGGCATACATTATATTGAATGAAAGCCCCTAGGAATAACCTTGAAGTCTTGCACTATGCACCTGCTTGTATAACAAAGAATAGTGAGTATAGCAGGGACATAGGCAGGAGACCAAAAGCATTTGCATCAGACCAGGCCTTCTCTGAAATCTAGTACTCCATATTTAGGCTAATTCTTTTCTTTTACTGCTTTTTTAAAAAAGATTTATTTATTTATTTGTTTGAAAGTCAGAGTTAAACAGAGAGAAGGAGAGGCAGAGAGGGAGAGGGAGGGGGGAGATAGAGAGAGAGAGAAAGAGAGAGAGAGAGAGAATCTTTCTCCAATGGTTCACTCCCCAATTGGCCACAAGGGCTGGAGCTGTGCAGATTTGAAGCCAGGAGCCAGGAGCATCTTCTTGGTCTCCCATGTGGGTGCAGGGCCATCTTCTACTGCTTTCCCAGATCAGAGATGGATTGGAAGAGGAGCAGCTTGGACTTGAAACGCTGCCCATATGGGATGCCGGCACTGCAGGGGGCAGTTTTACCTGCTATGCCATACCACTGGCCCCTTATTGCTTCTTCAATGTGGTATATAGTTATAGTTTATTTAAAATATAAAAAAGGATTAATGGCATAAGCTACAGAACACCCTAATGTAGATGGTTCTAAAGCTACCACTAATATTTATTATCTCCTTTCTCTACCACCTGTTTAGATTATACTAATTCCCAGCCAAAACTTCTCCTTATTAAGGTTGTTTGCCTTAAAGGATAACCCGGTCATTCATCCCATAGTGATTCATGTTTCTTATCCCTGACATTTCTTAGCTTGTGGTTGCTGGAATTAATGGCGCCGCGGCTCAATAGGCTAATCCTCTGCCTGTGATGCCAGTACACCAGGTTCTAGTCCCGGTCAGGGCGCCAGATTCTGTCCCGGTTGCTCCTCTTCTATTGCAGCTCTCTGCTATGGCCCGGGAGTGCAGTGGAGGATGGCCCAAGTGCCAAGGGAAACCAGGAGAAACACTTGGCTCCTGGCTTCGGATCAGTGTGGTGCACCGGCCACAGCAGCCATTTGGGAGTGAACCAACGGAAAAAGGAAGACCTTTCTCTCTTGTCTCTCTCACTGTCCACTCTGCCTGTCAAAAAATTTAAAAAATGGTTTATGTTTATCAAAAGTCTGGAAGTAGCAAAAGTAACCCAGTAAATCACCTGAGTTCCATACATACTCTTTACTATTCTAACTGCATAGCAGAATTGTACCTTCTTTTTATAGCTAAAGTGAATTACTGCTGACAATATAGAAATATCCTATTGTTTCTCATTACAGGGGCCCCAAATGAACAGGCTTAGGGTTAGGAAGATCTTACTATGTTTGCTGGTAAAAGTGTTTTCCTCACCCATGGAAACCAGCAGAAATTAAAACTGTGGACTTGGGATGCACAAATTTCCCTGGTAGGTTGCTGGAGTTAGTCCAAGTCCCTTGTTCCTATCTGTGAGTTGCTAGAGACTCTAATCTATTTGTTAGAAACATAGCATGTAGAGTGGCTATTGGTTACAAACATATTCTGTATCTTGAAGAGCAGTACCCCAATTTTGTAAGGGCTATCCTCAAAGTGGTATACTAGCTAACTTTAGAAGCTATTCCAATGTCCATTCAGAGCAGCCTTTTCCAGATGATGTAATATAATGGTAGAAAAGGCTTATCTCATCATTGTGTGACTGCCTCATATTCCCTTTGCCTCAAAGTGAGTCTTTTATCTGAAGTGATAGGAGATGGGATTATAGGTCAGTGAGGAGACATTCTCTAGACCATCAAATAAAGGCACTGCATGGAAGATAGAAAAATCCATATCTAGAATATGTTATCAATTTCAGGTAGGATAGTTGATTTCATTGAGGGATGCTTTTATATAGCAAGGATTCGGTGCTGGCATCCAACTCTGACAGTTTAATTACACAGCAGTAAGGATAACTACATCAGCTTTGGTGAGTGAGACGTCATGCTGTTGAATTTTTACATAGCTTCTATCCCTACCACTCTTCCTGCTCAAGATCACATGGGAATGATATAGAGGGGCCTAGAGAGATGCTACACATAGTGGGTTTGCAGTACAATTAAGGAGCACAGAGCCTGTGAAGTACTACTTAAATCAAACTTGTTTTTTGTCTCATTTCTTTTACTCAACATAATTATTTTGAAAGTCATCTGTATTGTTATGTATATCATTCTTTTTATCTTTGAGAATCTACTACCATTTCTTTTATCTATTCATCTGTTGATAGGCATATAGGCTGTTTCCAGTTTTGGGCTCTCATAAATTATGCTGCTCTAAAAATGCATAATTTGTACAGACATATACTTCCTTTTCCCTTGCATAAAAAACTCTGTAGTGTACAGTTGCACAACATGATTGATAAGTGTGTTAATTACTTAAGAAACTGCCAGCTATTTAGTAATGGACTTCTTCCATGAGAGTTCTAGTTCTGTCACATCCTCTCCAACATTTGGTATAGTCAGACGTTTTAACTTTAACTATTTACTAAGTCTGTAATGGTAGTTCACTGTGGTTGTAATTTTCATTTCCACATGACTAATGATGTTGGTCATTTTTTTCATGTGCTTATTGCCATTCATGTATATTCTTTGGCAAAGCAAAGGCATCTGTTCAAATATTTTCCCATCTTTATTGGTTTGTTTTCAGAGTTATTACTGAGTTCTGAGAGTCATATTTTCTTTTGATATTTTGGCAATGTAAGTCAGGCTTTATTCCTGTTAGCTGCCTGTCTACATTCCCTATGCAACATTCATGGTCCACCAGTAATCATGTTAGATCCATATGGTTCATGGTCCATTGCTATCATTTTGGTATTGCTTCCATTTAAATAAGTTGCTTCTTGGCCCATACTGGTTCTATATATCCTGTATATCTGGAGTCAGTGCTGTCCAAAAGAATTATCTGTAATGATTGATAGTTCTGTGTTATAACATTATTAAACTATGTTATTTGAAAAATAAGATCCTCAAAGCTGTCTTTACTTTGTCTCTTTCCACTTTCATTAAATTAAATGCAAGGGCATAAACCTTTAGAATGAAACCTGTTTTAAAATTCAGTAAGTTGAAACAAAGTACTTGAAAAGTATAAAGGTTCTCTTAACTGTACACATTAAGAGACACAAATGTGCTAAGTAATTTAATTATATCTAATTAGTAAAATACATTTCCCACTCTCCTCAAACTGCTGAAGAATGATAGTGGCTGATCCTGAGGACATGATCATCTTGCAATAAGTTTCACTCTGGTGGAGGCTTAATATGGTTCCCAGACCACAGAAAGATGATCTTCTGTGTCTACATAGAGGCAACTACTTCTGGCTGCCCAGAACACCAAGGGGAATCTGAAGTTTGAAGAAGATCCACCAATATACCCATCTCCTCATTCTTAGGATTCTATTTGTTTGGGGCCCTGGCTCAAACTTAGGGGACTTTCTAGACCTGTGCATTCAACTCCTTTGTAGCTTTGTCTTGTAATCAAATCTTATACCTATCTTCAGCATGGTTAGTCTTGAAGCTACAAGATATTAATCTCTTTACATGCTGCCAAGGAGATCTATCTTTTACATCATGGCCTGAGTTGATAGTTGGCTAATCTATCATTTGTGTTTTCAAGTTATCTATTAAAACAAAAAAACCAACTTCACCATTTTTATACTGACAGTTTTCTCCATATCTTTAAAATACTAGGATAATTACATTATCATTCTAGCAGCATTCCATCCCCACTTTCAGGAGGCAAACATCTCAGTATTTATAATGGCACACAAACTGTTGGGACTACTAAATAAGTTTCTTGCACTGAAGACTGTAGAGGAAACCCATACTAAAGCAAGGATTTCAGTATAAGTATTTTATTTGGGAAGTGATCCCAGGAAGCAATGTTAGGCAAGGTGGGGAGATGTACCACAGGGAAGAGAAGAAAACTAAAACATGTGTTTATGAACACATTAGAACCCATACGGGGCCGGCGCCACGGCTCACTAGGCTAATTCGCCTTTCGGCGCCAGCACACTGGGTTCTAGTCCCAGTCAGGGCACCGGATTCTGTCCCGGTTGCCCCTCTTCCAGGCCAGCTCTCTGCTGTGGCCCGGGAGTGCAGTGGAGGATGGCCCAAGTGCTTGGGCCCTGCACCCCATGGGAGACCAGGATAAGCACCTGGCTCCTGCCATTGGCGCTGGCCATGGCGGCCATTGGAGGGTGAACCAATGGTAAAGGAAGACCTTTCTCTCTCTCTCTCTCTCTCTCTCTCTCTCTCTCTCTCTCTCTCTTTCACTGTCCACTCTGCCTGTAAAAAAAAAAAAAAAAAAAAAAAAAGAACCCATACGGAATTATACAGAAACTGCCTCAGAGGCTGAGTTTGTTGGGTATTTATCAGTCAACTAACTTCTGTCATTCAAGGGCTGTTCTTAGTGGCTTTCATAACCCAGGACTTCAGTCCACCCTGTGAATGGAAAAAACATGTCCCTAAGACCAGAGAAAATGCTCAGGCAGAATCCCAGGTGCTAGCAGAGAGTGTACATATATAGGAGTATACATATACAGGAGCAGCGAGTGCCAAGGGGATATGGTTAGAGGCTTGGCGGCATATGGTACAAAATCCCCTATCTTTTGTTCATCCTCCTACTGCACAACTCAATAAACCTTTATTCTCTGGACAATTTTCAGTTGCCTTCAACAAAATGCTTTTATTTCCTCAATGCCGTTGCCTGTGCTGTATCTTTTTGCCTGGAATAGTCCCCTCTGCCTGAGGCCCACCCCATTGCCCTGGTGAACTCCAACTCTCCTTTCAAATCTCCGTTCCACTGCCACTTCCTCCTGGATGCATTCCCAGCCTCCCTCAGGCAGAACTGTGTTGTACGCTAAGCCCACTTAATACCCTGTACTTATTTCTGGAATAGCGCTTATTGGTGCTGCTGTTGTTACACTTGCTTTTCTTGTCTATCTTCTCAAAGGAACTTGGAGCAACTTCAGGAAAAAGATTTCTCTTATTCACTTTTATATCTTAAGGACATGGTATAGAGCTTGGCATTCTGTGAAGAATAAAAGACTTGGAGAAAAAAAAAAAAACAAATGAATAATTGTACTATAGCTAAGGTCTCCTAGCCAGTTAGTAACAGAGCAGGGAGTATAATTAATGTCTTTTAACACCCAGTTCAGAAGGAAGTGAATTTTTTTCCTTTAGAAGGCAAAAATGTAGAGATTTCTGTCACACAGAAATAACGTTGATTGGTTTACTTTGGATACAGACCATATGATTGCTCTGCTGATTGGCAAATGTTGGTTTCAGGGCAGTATTTGGGGAGAGTGTTGGGACCTCTAGGATGCAGTATAGGGGCTCATCTCTGTAGATGCCCAAGCAGAAAAAGATCTGGTAGGAGGGAGCTGCATTGAGAGAACAAATAGTTCAAGTTTTAGAACCTTCGTTTCTACTCTGTTGTTCCAGAATCCCCTTCAGTTCTTTCAAGGGTGTGATTGCCTCATTGGCTGCATTTCACAATTTTAGCATACACATTTCTTTTTTTTTTTTCACATTTCTTTTCAATTAAGCTCAACAGAACCTCAAAGTGACTGGTTTTATTTGCTTTTACACAGATGCTTTATTTGTTATCTTTGTGAACACCTAAAATAATGATCTTTATAGATGCTCATTTGAGGTTCCCCAAAGACAATCCAGAATTACCGAGCCACTGCATTTTCTTCAACATACCTATTCATTCCTCGATGTCAGTTACCAACCAAGCTAAGTTTTACACTGGCTCAGTGTTTCATGTAAGCCCTAAAAGGCCTGCTGCACAATTAAATAGTGATTTTCTGTTTAGCAGTGCAAATTAAATAGAGGGTAAGGCTGGAGGTTGGGGATTTGTCAGAGAAAGCCTGTTTGTGGGATGCCACAGGGCTGCAAGTTGACATTCAACTTGGCTCAGTGACTGCAATCCAAGGGCAGACCCTCAGCTTCACTGCTTTAGAAATATGGCTCTTCTACTCCCATGGCAGGACCTATATCACAAGAGAATCTCACAAAACCTCAGTTCAAAGAGGTTGACAGATAACACAGAATATGCATTTACTGCTTTATATTGATTCACATATCTCTCATGTAAATTAGAAAGTGCATGTCATGGTCTTTCTTTGTCAAATTCTAGAAAGCCAAATTCAAATCAGAAACAATTTTGGTGAGCATGAAATCAGAGAAAGGGAATTTTGCTGTGTGATTCAAATGCTTTGTGGCATCTTGCTGATAGCTCTGATCCACCATCCAGTAGATAGCCAGGATGACATTTTAAAAATGCAAATCTGAGCATGTCATCTCTCAGCTTAAAACCTTCAGTGGTTTTGAATTGCTCTAGGAATAAAAGGGAAAAAATAACTTGTTCCATATAGTCTGACAGGCTTTTACCTCATCTTCCTTCCAGCTTCTGGATTGTTTTTACTCTCCAAGGTCTTCTTTCTTGCCCATCTTTTCCTGAAGAGTCTTTTCTCTCTCTTAATCTAACTACTAGCTAACTCTATTACTCTTTAAAAAACAGCTAATAGGTAATAGATACTTTCAGATCATTTCTGGTTTACATTCATGTATTTAACAAAAAAATCTACTATGGGTGCTAGAGAAGCAACAAAGCAATGAAGGAAGCAAGACTCATGTTGTTTCATGGAATTTAAGAAGAGACAAATACAACAGGAACCACAACCAAAAGAAACTATAATATGCTGTGTACAGATACATATACAGTCATGGGCCACATGCAAGCTTTTCAGTCAATGACAGACCATATATATATAATGCCATTCCTATTATAGTGGAACTAAAACTTTTCTATTATTTTTTTACTTACTTGAAAGGCAAGTAAATAAGGGAGGAAGGGAGAGAGGAAAGGAGGGAAGGAGGGAGGGAGGGAGGGAGGGAGAGAGAGAGAGAAAGGAAGGAGAGATTGTCCACTGATTCTCTTCCTAAAAGGTTGCAGTCATTGGGGCTGAGTCAAATGAAAGCCAGGATCCAGGAACTCCATTTGGCTCTCTTCGATGGGTGGCAAAGGCTGAAGTACTTGGACATCTTCCCATACTCTGCTGCTTTCCTGAGTACATTAGATTAGCAGGGAGCTAGATCACAAATGGAGCAGCAGGGACTCAACAGGTGCTCAAAAGGGATGCTGGTATTGTGGACTGTGGGTTATTCCATTGCACCACAATGCCGGCTCATGTAATTGTTTTAATGTCATAGTGCAAACATTACTCACATCTTTGTGGTGATATTGAGGTGAATACACCTACTTCACTGTCAGCTCTACAGAAGTCTAGGAAATACAGTTGCCTATAGTGCATTCTTAATAATAAATTATAATTTTACTGGTATATATGTGTGTATGTATATATATACACACACTCTCTCTCTCTAGCATTTTTTTAAATCATTATTTGAGTATACTCCTTCTCCTTATTAAAAAATGTGAGGTGGGTGTTTGGCCTGGTGACCAAGATACACATATTCTGTATCAAAAGGTCTGGTTCAAATCTGGATTGAAGTTACAGCTGCGGGTTTCAACCTGGCCTAACTCTGGTTGTGAGCATCTGGGGAGTGAACAAGTGGATGAGAACTCTTTTTATCTGTCTGTTCATCTTTGTTTCTTTCTACCTCTTAAATAAATACATAAAGATAAATTTATTTTAAAAACCATTTACTCAAAAACAGTATGAGGTTTTATGACGATAACAGCCTCATGCATCTCATTTTTACTACGTCTCTTAATATAATCATATTCTTTTGTAGCTTCTATGGAAGCACAATGTATGATGCTTACACAATGACAAAATCACCTAACTGCATTTTTTGCTACATATCATGGTCGCTATGTATGATGCAGTATCTGAATAAAATAAATGTGATAGATAAAAAGTGAGTGGCATAAGAGGTCAGAGAGGAAGTTGCTTTCTTATATAAAGGCTTTTTAGGGTAAGTCTCACTGACAAAATGATATTTCAACAGACACTTAAAGGAAGTAAAGTGAGATTCTTACATACCTGGGGAGAAAATGATTCCAGACCCCGAGATAGGATTGTGCCATATATATTGCTTTATAGGATTTATCACATGTCTTACTAGTAGCAATTATATATTTATATGTATTATTACTTCCATAATGATGGGCACCCCCATAAGACTTTCAAGCACACAGAAAGCAAGACTAGGTCAACTGTTTTTTCAGCATTGTATTTTCAGACTCCATATCATGGCTTGATACAGAACATATGCATTGTACATATTTATGGAATGGAAAAAAGGAAAGATGGGAAAGAAAGAGGGAAGAGAGAAGGAGGAGGAAGTTGAATAAAAGAAAAAGAGGAAATGAGGGGGAGGAGAGGGAAAGAAGGAAGCCCCCTCATCCTGAAAATATTGTTCCTCTGATTTGGGACAAACTGGGCAATAGCAATAGTAACCTCTGGCACTGCCCTGCCTTACCTCACCCTTCTTCAGTGACTGAGCAGCCCTTCTGTTGTCAGACACACTTTTTCCTTTAAATATGCAAATGATTTCATTTAGGTTAGTGTCAAGACGTAGGAGCCTGGAATAGCTCTTCTGAATCTTTAACATGACTTTTATTTTTATTCAGATTCATTTACTATTTATTTTATACTTTAACTCTCAGAGGCCTTCAATTTTTTTTTGTACCAAACTCTTAGGGACATTTTATTTTTGCCCTTGTTTCTCCTTGATTTTCATCTTTCTAATATTTTTTCTAATTTTATTTTGACCTCCAATATCCAGACCAGTGTGGCAGACTATCTAGGCAAATGCCATTTTTCTGGGACAATTCAAATTTCCTAGGTGGTTGGCAGGGATCCACTCCCTGGGCTTATGGGGCTCTTATTCTATGCCAAGTCTGGAATAGACACTGAATCAAAACAGGAATTCTCAGGGGAACTGACTCTTTATCAAGTGATATGGGGACCAGAATGCAAAGTCTTAGCTAGGTGTGTGAACCACCACATGGCTGCAGGTTAATGTTTCCCTTGATTGAGTTTATTCCTGATTCATCATACCAGTTATATACAGGTTATACCTAACATCAAGAATATAGATGATTGAAAGGATTTTATGCTTGGAGGACTTCATGTCTCTCCTTGGACTTCATGTCTCTCTTTGTTAGGGTCTTGGACATTTGTATTTCATGGCAGAAACCTGAAAGGGCATGTTAGATGCCTAAGTTCTGAGCTAGTTCCAAATTCAAAAATCATATCCTCAATCCTGTAAGATGGGGATCAGCAAAGTTATTTTTTTCCTATAAAGAGCCAAAAACTAAGTGTTTCAGGATTTGTGGTCATATGGTATCTGTGACAACTAATGAACTCTGAGATTGTAGCTTAAAAAGCAACCATAGGCAATATGTAAATGAATGGGTATTTCTGAGTTCCAATAAAGCTTTATTTATGAAAACAGGTGTTGACCTGTACTTGGACCGTTTGAAGCAGTTTGCTGATCCATTACTGGCCATAATAGTGTTCATTGTTGTTCTGACTGAACTCTACATTTGGTGGTGATTGGCATCCCTTGGGCCAGTGTAGAGAAAGAAGTTGACTATATAGTTATCATTGTTTATATTTTTTGATACATTCTTATGTTCCAAGAATTATCTCATCTGATATATTTAATGAAAAATCTATTGCAATACATAGGATTTACTTCAGAAAAGGGTAAGATATTCTATTACTTTGCTTCTCAAAGTGGGTCCATGGACCAGCAGTCTCCGTGTCATGTAGGAACTGGTTAGAAATGTAGGACTTCAAAACCTACCTTCCTGATCTATTGAATCAGAATTTGCATGTTAACATAATCCCCAGATGACTCATATTCATATTAAAATTCAAGAAGCACTGTTCCAGCACTCATAAATGAAAGCAATGTCTCATAAGCAACGTCACACTGCAAAACCTAAAAGATGGAGGAAGACAGATTTCCGACACCTCCCTAAGACAACTATGGTAATAGTTTTCAAATTTTGTTAGAGACTCCTATGGTAAAATTTTGTTGTATGAATAATCATCATTTACATATCTGTTTTGTGAATGATTGATTTTCACACTATTTCTGAAAGAGGCTGGTACATTCCTGCCTTTATACTTTGGTTTTCTCTGTTTCCTTAGCCTGGAGTGACCTCACATGCACTAACCTATTTCACTGTCAATCCATGAATCTACTGGACTCAACTCAAAGTGTTACTCCCTTTTCTGAATGCCTATTTCCTGATCAACTGATTCCTTGCTGAGCACAAGTTCTAGACAGTGGATTCCTATATCTTGATGGTCCTTGAAGCCCTCAGGGTTTGTAATATCTTTGTGATCTGTAAAGGTAATACACTGATTCCCATATCACAAGAAGGTAGGTCCACTCATAATCAGCAGAAAAACAGGCCAACTTCTTTTTCTGGGACAACAGATATCCTATTATAAAGTAAGTAACCCTCATCTCAATGCTAGTTAAACCTGGTAGAGACCAGTGACAGTGGGATTGAACCCCAACCCCAAGAATTTCAGAGATAGCAAGCAGACAGGAACTAATAGACATAAGAGGACATAGGTAGATCCCATATGATGTAGGATCCATGGAGAAGCTCATTTTCTCCAACACCTAATCCAGTGTATCAAACATCATTTGGTAGAGGATAAAGTAAGGACCTTCCACTGATACTCTGCTATTTTCAGGTCAGAAGCTCATTCTTTTTTTTTTAACATAAATTTCCCAAGTACAGCTTATGGATTACAATAGCTCCCCCCCACCCATAACTTCCCTCCCACCCACAACACTTCCCTCTCCCACTCCCTCTCCCCTTCCATTCACATCAAGATTAATTTTCAATTATCTTTATATACAGAAGATCAATTTAACATATATTAAGTAAAGATTTCAATAGTTTGCACCCACACAGAAACACAAAGTGTAAAATACTATTTGAGTGCTAGTTATAGCATTAATCAAACACCTAAGAATAATCGTGTATTAATTACAGAGTTCAACCAATAGTTTTAAGTAGAACATAAAAAATACTAAAAGGGTAAAGTATTAAGTTTTTTTGTTTGTTATATAGTTATTTTTTTATTTAATAAATGTGAATTTACAAAGTGCAGCTTTTGAATTGTGGCTCCCCCCATCCCCAACTTCCCTCCCTCCCATGGCCCTCCCCTCTCCCACGCCCTCTCCCATCCTGCCCTTCATCGAGTTTCATTTTCAATTACCTTCATATACTGAAGATCAACTTAGAATATACTAAGCAAGGATTTCAACAGGCTGCACTCACACAACCGCACAAGGTATAGGGTATTGTTCGACTAGTAGTGTTGTTTTTAAGTTTCATAGTAAAACACATTAAGGACAGAGATCCTGCATGGGGAGGATGTGCCTAGTGACTCCGGTTGTTGATTTAACAATTGACACTCTTATTTATGACGTCAGCAATCACCGGAGACTCTTGCTATGAGTTGTCTAGGCTATGGAAGCCCCTTGAATTCACCAACTCTGAACTTGTTTAGTCAAGGCCGTATCACAGTGGAGGTTCCTTTCTCCCTTCAGAGAAAGGCGCCTCTCTCCTTGATGGCCTGTTCCTTCTGCTGGGGTCTTGTTCACCAGGATCTTTCATTTAGATTGTTTTTTGCCACCATGTCATGGCTTTCCATGCCTGTGAGACTCTCATGGACCTTTTAGCCAGATCTGAATGTCCCAAGGGTTGATTCTGAGGCAGGAGTGCTGTTTTGGGCGTTTTCCATTCCATGAGTCTGCTGTGTGTCCTGCTTCCCCCGCAGGATCATTCTCTCCCTTTTAATTCTATCCTTCATTTTTGCTTACACTGGTCTTATTTGTGAAATCTCTTTGACACATACCCTATCTCTTTGATCGGTTGTGTATTTATACTTATCACTTTACCAAGTGCACTGGCATTGGTTCCTGCCTCCTTGGTAAGATTGAGTTGAGATGGGCCAAGGACCTCAATAGACACTTTTCCAAAGAGGAAATCCAAATGGCCAACAGGCACATGAAAAAATGTTCAAGATCGCTAGCAATCAGGGAAATGCAAATCAAAACCACAATGAGGTTTCACTTCACCCCGGTTAGAATGGCTCACATTCAGAAAACTACCAACAATAGATGCTGGAGAGGATGTGGGGAAAAAGGGACACTAACCCACTGTTGGTGGGAATGCAAGCTGGTTAGGCCACTATGGAAGTCAGTCTGGAGATTCCTCAGAAACATGAATATAACCCTACCATACAACCCAGCCATCCCACTCCTTGGAATTTACCCAAAGGAAGTCAAATTGACAAACCAAAAAACTGTCTGCACATTAATGTTTATTGCAGCTCAATTCACCATAGCTAAGACCTGGAACCAACCCAAATGCCCATCAAAAGTAGACTGGATAAAGAAATTATGGGACATGTACTCTACAGAATACTATACAGCAGTTAAAAACAATGAAATCCAGTCATTTGCAACAAGATGGGGGAATCTGGAAAACATCATGCTGAGTGAACTAAGCCAGTCCCAAAAAGACAAATATCATTTGTTTTCCCTGATTGGCAACGACTAACTGAACACCAAAGGGGAAACCTGTTGAAGTGAAATGAACTCTATGAGAAACTATGACTGGATCAAATCTTGTCTGGACGGTTGATATACAATGTAAATCTTTTCCCATTTTAGTATTTCTTGACGTTATTTGTTATTGATCTAGTACTATTGGTTGAACTCTGCAATTAACACACAATTATTCCTTGATGTTTAAATTTCAACTGAAAAGTAATCCCTGTTAATTTAGGAGAGAGGGAAAAAGAAAGGGAGGATATGTACAATTTGGGCAAACTCAATTGGACTTGCCCCAAACGATGGAGTTAGAAATGTGCCAGGGGAACCTAATATAACCCCAGCAAGGTGGCATGTACCAAGCCATCTCACTGGCCCAAGTGATCAATTTCAGTTCACAATTGATCACACTGATAGGTCTAGGAGTCAAAGGGATCACACAAGCAAGACTAGTAACTGCTAATACTAACAGATAGAACTAAAAAAGGGAGAGACTGATCCAACATGGGAAGTAGGATACACAGCAGACTCATAGAATAGCAGATATCCTAATAAATCACTCTGGCCTCAGAATCAGCCCTAAGGCATCAGGATCTGGCTCAAGAACCCATGAGAGTATTTTTGGCATGGAAAGCCAAGACACTCTGGGGAAAAAAAAAAAGAAGACATAAATGAAAGATCTCTGCGAGTAAGATCCCAACGGAAGGAACAGGGCCACCAGAGAAGGAGGTGCCTTTCTCCGAAGGGAGGAGAGAACCTCCACTTTGACTATGACCCTGTCAGAACAAGATCCAAGTCGGCAAACACTAAAGGCTTCCATAGCCTCAGCAACTCATGACTACAGCCTAGGGAGATTGCTGACGCCATAAACAAGAGTGGCAAATTGTTAAATCAACAACAGTAGTCACTGTGTACTTATGGCCCATGTATGATCTGTCCTTAATGTGTTGTCCAAGGTGAAGTAATGCAATAACTAGGACTGAAACAGTATTTCTGCATTTTGTGTCTCTACGCGGATGCAAACTGACAAAATCTTTGCTTAATATATACTGAATCGATCTTCCGTATGGAAAGACAATTGGAAATGATTAAAAAAATTGGAAGTTACATAAAAATCAATCAATTAAAAAAATAATATCATGTAGGATCTCTGTCCCTAATGTGCTGTACAACATGATTTAAAGCTACAACTAGTACTCAAAGAGTATGCTTCACTCTAGGATGCTATGTGAGGGCAAATGGTTTAAAATCTTTTCTTAACACATACTAAACTGAACTCCTGTATACAAAGAGAATTGAAAATGAATCTGAATGGGAATGAAAGGGGAGAGGGAGTGGGTAAGGGGGAAGGGTAGCGGGGGGGAGGGGAGGTATGGGTGGGGAAGTCATTGCAATCCACAAGTTGTACCTTGGAAATTTATATTCTAAATAAGAAAAAAAAAAAAAAAGATTGAGTTGAAATCCCCTGGCACATTTCTAGTTCTACCATTGGAGGTAAGTCCGAGTGAGCTTGTGCCAACCTATATATCTCCTTCCTCTCTTATTCCCACTCCTATGTTTAACAGAGATCACTTTTCTGTTAATTTTAAACACCTAAGAATGATTGTGCATTGATTACAGAGTTCAACCAGTGGTCTTATGTAGAACAAACAGTGCAACAACAACAACAACAAAAATACTAAAAGGAATAAAATAGTAAGTTGTTCCTTAACAAGGGAACACCATTTGTTGAAGAGGCTGTCCTTGTTCAGGGGTTGGTTTTAAGTCCTTTGTCGAATATGAGTTCCTAGACAAGGGCTGATCATGTCATTGTCTCTCATAGTGTCCATTTCACTTCAATGGGTATCATTTTAGATGCTTGTTTAGTTGCCATCGATCAGGGAGAACATATGATATTTGTCCCTTTTGGACTGGCTTATTTCACTCAGCATGATGTTTTCCAGCTTCCTCCATTTTGTTGTAAATGCCCGGATTTCATTGCTTTTTACTGCTGTATAGTGTTCCATAGAGTACATATCCCATAGTTTCTTTATCCAGTCATCCGTTGATGGGCATTTAGGTTGATTCCATGTCTTAGCTATTGTGAATTGAGCTGCAACAAATATTGAGGTGCAAATGGCTCTTTTTTTCTCCCCTTTCATTCCATTTGGGTAAATTCCAAGGAGTGAGATGTCTGGGTCCTGTGGTAGTGCTATATTCAGGTTTCTGAGGACTCTCCAAACTGTCTTCCATAGTGGCTTTACCAGTCTGCATTCCCACCAACAGTGGATTGGTGTCCCTTTTTCCCCCCACATCCTCGCCAGCATTTGATGTTGGTTGATTTCTGTATGTAAGCCAATCTAACCGGAGTGAGGTGAAACCTCATTGTGGTTTTGATCTGCATTTCCCTGATGTCTAGGGATCCTGAGCATTTTTTTATGTGTCTGTTGGCCATTTGGATTTCCTCTTTTGAAAAATGTCTGTTAAGGTCCGTGGCCCATTTTTTATTGGGTTATTTGTTTTGATTCTGTGGGTTTTTTTGATCATTTTATAGATTCTAGTTGTTAATCCTTTATCTGTTTTGTAGTTCGCGAATAACATCTCCCATTCTGTTGGTTGCCTCTTCACTTTCCTGCTTCCTTTGCTGTAAAGAAACTCTTCAAGTTGAGGTAATCCCATTTGTTTATTTTATCTTTGATTACCCGTGTCTCTGGGGTCTTCTCCAGGAATTCTTCACCTGTTCCAATATCTTGGAGGGTTTCCCCTATGCTCTCAATTAGTTTTATGGTGTCGTGGCATATCTCTAGTTCTTTGATCCATGTTGAGTGGATTTTTGTATAAGGTGTAAGGTAGGGGTCTTGCTTCATACTTCAACATGTGGACATCCAGTTTTCCCAACACCATTTGTTGAAGAGGCTGTCCTTGTTCAGGGGTTGGTTTTAAGTCCTTTGTCGAATATGAGTTGGTTATAGATGTTTGGATTGATCTCTGGTGTTTCTATTCTGTTCCATTGGTCTATCCATCTGTTTTTGTACCAGTACCAGGCTGTTTTGATTATAACTGCCCTGTAGTATGTCTTGAAATCTGGAATTGTGATGCCTCCGCCCTTGTTTTTATTGTAAAGGATTGCTTTAGCTATTCTCAGTCTCCTGTTTCTCCATATGAATTTCAGCATCATTTTTTCCAGGTCTTTGAAGAATGACTTTGATATTTTGATTGGTATTGCATTGAACTTGTAAATTGCTTTTGGGAGCAGAAGCTCATTCGTGTTGGAAGCCTTACCTCTGTCCTTCAGTCATTTCTCTATTGTGAGTCTTGCCATGAATGAATAAACCAGACTTGATTCATCTGTTCAGTGATTCTTGACATTTTAATCACAAATGTCCCTGTGCTTAAAATTATATGAAGAATACATAAGAAGTTTATAATATGGTCCCTGACCTTTTAATTCAGTTGAAGAGGCAAGTCAAGACCTGCTTTTACAGTTAAATAACAAAAACACATAGCAATTTGTGGCAAAGTGGTCAGTACCTAGTACCAAAGCAGGTATGGACAGTAGGTGCTGTGGTAGGTAATCAGAGAGATTACTGCAGGTAGGAGAGTGAGGTAAGTATGAGGCAGTGGATTAAGGGGAGGCTTGCAGCAAAGGGAACTCTTTGGACAGATCTACATGGAAAGGCTCCATTGCTCAAATTTGGGTTGAGATTATTTCCCCAAAGAACCTATTCTTTCCCCTATTTTCTCTGCCTGTGTTCCCTTTCCTTTGTAGTGTGTGGCTAAGGAAAAGCTGCTCTTTCCTGGAAGCTGCGTTGCACCCCTGCCTGATATTCCATTAGTCTTGCTTCTTTCTTCCCATTACCCAGGAAATGCGACCACTTGGCAGTCT
This sequence comes from Sylvilagus floridanus, assembly GCA_949820135.1. NCBI lineage: Eukaryota > Metazoa > Chordata > Mammalia > Lagomorpha > Leporidae > Sylvilagus > Sylvilagus floridanus. The sequence continues at coordinate 89,553,749 of OX463224.1, forward strand.
GGTTTGCCTGACAATGTGGTGGAACCCTCCCCCGCCCCATACATGCCCCTCCTCATCAGAACGCAGTTCATTCACTCTGTGCCAAGTTGTTTCTCCTATGGGATGCCTGAGGAGGCCATGGCGCATACTGCACGGCAGCCCTGGCCTACCTGAAAGTGAAAGTGAATTTGTGTTGCAGGAAAAGAGCAAGGAGCTGCATATGCCACAAAATCTGTTCCTGCTTATTTTTTCCCTCTGCTGCAGTGAGACCTGTTCTCAGCTCTGGTAGAGGCAGCAGCTAAAGTTGACTCCGATTTTCAGGAGAAAATATTTATCAACTTCCAGATAGACTATTTTTTCAAGTTACTGTACTCTGTGTAGCCAACAGATAGTTATTAGTCACTGATTTGTGCCAAACACTGTATCAGATGCTGAGGAGATGACACGGAATAAGAACCAGTTCCTAATTTCTTGGGATTTCCTTTACATTCAGGAATAGCAAAGTTGAAGAGAGCAATTATAATTTGATGGTAACTGCTAAGAGAGAGCACATGATTATAAGGCACCATTCAGGAGGGATATATCTCACCCAAATTTGGATGAGGTGAAACAGGAAAGACTTCCAGATAAACTAATGTGTGAGCAGTGTTTTGAGAACAAATAGAAGATGCCAGTGGGTTTGGTGGTGGTGGGGGGGATGGAAACGTAGGGATGTCATTGCAAGACAGAGGACGCATGTGGACCAAAGTCTGGGGATGAGAGAGGTCACAGTGCATCTGGAGGATTGATTAAGAATGGAGCCGGCACCGTGGCTCACTAGGCTAATCCTCTGCCTTGCAGGGCCGGCACACCAGGTTCTAGTCCGGGTCAGGGCACTGGATTCTGTCCCGGTTGCCCCTCTTCCAGGCCAGCCCTCTGCTGTGGCCTGGGAAGGCAGTGGAGGATGGCCCAAGTGCTTGGGCCCTGCACCCCATGGGAGACCAGGAGAAGCACCTGGCTCCTGCCATCGGATCATGCGCGGTACGCCGGCCGCAGCACGCTGGCTGCGGCGGCCATTGGAGGGTGAACCAATGGCAAAGGATGACCTTTCTCTCTGTCTCTCTCTCTCTCACTATCCACTCTGCCTGTCAAAAAAAAAAAAAAAAATGAATGGCTGGAGAGAAGAATACAGGTGAGGGGAGGAGGTGGAGTTAGCAACAGAGTTCCAGAAATAAGTAGACCTTGTATGTAGTGCAAGTTTCAGATGTGGTACTAAACATAACAAGGAAATATGGAAAGGTTTTGAGTAAGGCAGGATTAAGATCATATTGCACGTTAAAAAAATCATTTGGAGCACAGTATAGAGAGAAGTTATAGAGGGGTGAGACCAAGGAGGAAGTCTGAGAAAAAATTCATGCAACTTCTAGAGTGGTCTGTGGTAAAGTGAACTATCTTCAACACCAGTGAATGGGAGTTCATAGAAGAGAAATATCCTTCTGCAAAGTAAGCGTTGGGAAGGGTTAATAGAGATGGTGGCTTAAGGATAGTAATATGGTCATATTATACATTTTAGAGAAATAATCTTGACTGCAGCACAGAGATTGGTGTGGAGTGAGAAAAGCCTAGGAAAGAGTTTGAGGTTAATATTGAGTGAACAATGATGGTTGCATCTCTTCTCAGTGGATATGGAGGAAAGTAGACAGATTCAGGAGATATTAAAGGGATGCAATTGACTATAGTGAGTGTATGATGGAATAAAGGAGGGAAAGTATAGAATGATATTGCCCGTTTCTCTTGCAGAATGACAGAATCCCCAATTCAAGCTGACTTATACGTAAAGGAATTTTTAACTCAAGTAAGTAGACAATCTCTAGGTGTAACCTCATTCAGATATTATTCTCAGGGACCATCTTTCCACTGTTTGTTTGGGTTTGGCTCCATATTTAGGCTTCATGTGATGCCATAGGACCTTCAGCCCCCAGTTTCATGAATGAGATCTCGTTTCTCTAATGTGTTAAACAACTGAGCTTCAGCATTGTGTAACTTAGATCACTGTCTTTCCTAGAAACATCATTGTGACTAGTAAGAAACAAAAATCTTTTATGTCCTAGACCAGGTCATAGGTAGTTCTTTTAGAAACCAAGCTACCCCAAGGCATTTGAACTGATAGTTGGCTAGGGGCAACTCTTCGAAATGGAATGCAAGGCTGGTTATCAGAATAAGAGAAACTGTTGGTCAGAAAAGATCATAAATATTCACCTAATAAGGCTGGTTATCAGAATAAGAGAAAACTGTTGGTCAGAAAAGATCATAAATATTCATCTAATAATGATATTTGATTTTCTTGTTTGGGCAATTTTGTGGGTAGTAGTTCTATTAATTATGATTGAAACCACAGGAACAGGTATATATTTGTGATTTTTAAAAGAATCTTGAGGAATCTATTCATTAGATTCTCAGGGTCACAGCAAATGCATGCTGATTAATTACTACAACACAATTCTCATCAATTCTCATGTTAATGAGATAGTAATACAAAAACAGAACAGATTCTATGCAGTCCACAAATAAAATTCTAATACCGTAATGATACTTTCCTCCCTTCCTCCCTTCCTTTATCCCTCCCTTCTCCCTTTCTCCTTTGTTTTGAATTTTTGAGGTAACATTTTAAATTTACATTATAGTTTATGTTCCAGTAACTAAAGGGTTCAAAGAGTAAAAATTAAAAAGACCATATTTCAGTAGGAATATAGGTAAGAACTATAAACAAAAGATGTCCATTTCACTCATATACTCATAGTAAATTTAAAAATAATCACAGGTCATTAAAGCTATAGTAGTATATTCTTAGCCATTTGTCTGTCAAAGATTTGAAGCACAGTTTGACAAAAGTATATTTGTAGCAATGTTGATATATACAGACTTTTTTTTCTTTTCTGTTTTTGTTTTTACTTTTTATTAATTTATCTATTTAACTTTTTAAATTTAGCTCCTGCATATAAGGGAGAACATGCCATATTTGTTTTTTTGTATCTGGTTTATTTCACTAAACATGTCTACCAGTTGCAACCATTTTGATGCAAATTGTAGAATCTCATCCTTTTAATAGCTTAATAATATTACATTACATGTATACATATACAAACACATATACATACACACACACATACATATATACACACACACATTATGTATATAAATTAGATTTTTATATCCAACTAGTTACATTGATGTTTCCAGAAAAGACAGTAATCTAAGTTACATAGTCAGTGTTCTGTGACTGTTGTTTGACCAACTATAGAAGTGAGATCTCATTCATAAAACAAATATATATATATACATATTTATTTATTTATTCATCTGATGATGGACATCTGGGTTGATTCCATATTTGGTTATTGTGAACAGTGCTGCTATAGACCTGGTGGTGCAGGTATTTCTGTGATTACAATGTGTTCACATTTCTTGATATATACCTAGCAGTGGGATTGCTGGATCACATGGCAAGTCTATTTTTAGATTTTTAAGAAATCTACATACTATTTTCCACAGTAGCTGCACTAATTTACATTCCTACGAACAGTGTATAAGTGTTCCCCTTTCTCCACATTCTCCTCTGCATTTATTACTCTGTTTTTTTTTTTTTTTTGATAATAGCCATTCTGAGAGTGTGAGGTGATATGTCATTGTGGTTTTGGTTTCCATGTCTCTGACTGCCAGTGACATTGGGCCCTTTTCATGTATTTGTTGGACATATGTATTTCTTCTTTTGAGACTTGACTGTTGAAGTCCTTTGCTAATTTCATAAATGGATTGTTTGGTTTTGTAGTTGTTGTTTCTTGAGTTGTTGATATATACTGGGTATTAATGCTTTGCCAGATAGGTTATTGTAAATATTTTTTCCCATTCTGTTGGATGTCTCTTTACTCTATTGATTGTTTCCTTTGCTGTGCAGAAGCTTCTGAGTTTGATATAATCTGATTTGTCTACTTTTGCTTTTGTTGCCTGTAATTTGGGGGTCTTACTCAAGAAGTCATCACTTATATCAGTGTCTTAAAGTGTTTCCCCCAAATTTTCTTCCATCAGATCTTAAATTTAGGTCTTTGATCCATCTTGAATTAATTTTTTTAAAATATGGTGAGAGGTGAGAGGACTCTAATTTCATTCTTCAACATATTTAAGTCCACTTTTGCCAACACCATTTATTGAAGAAATTATCCTTTCTCCAATGTACGGTCTGGGTACTTTTGTCCAAAATCAGTTGACTGACTCTCTCTCTCTCTCTCTCTCTCTCTCTCTCTCTCTCTCTATATATATATATATATATAATTATATAATTTCTGGGCTCTCTATTCTGTTTGATTTATCCATGTGTCAGTTTTTATTCCAGTACCATGCAAGGTTTATTAGATTAATTAATTTATTATTAAGGTGAACAAATTTCATATGTCATATGTACAGACTTGTGAACATAGTGATACTTCCCACCCTACCCTCCCTCCTGCCCATGATGCTTACCCTTTAATTTTTTTAAAAAAGATTTATTTATTTAAAATGCATAGTTATAGAGAGAGAAGGAGAAATGGAGACAGTGAGATCTTCCATCTGCTGGTTCACTTCACAAACGGTTGCAATGGCCTGGGTTGGCCAGGCAAAAGCCAGGAGCTAGGAGCTTAATCCAGGTTTTCCACTTGGGTGCAGAAGCCCAAATACTTGGGCCATCCTCCACTGCTTTCCCAGGCTCATTAGCAGAGAGTGGATTGGAAGAGGAGCAGCTGGGACTTGAATTGGAGCCCATATGGTATGCAAGCACTGCAGGTGAAGGCTTAACCATTGACATCACAGGGCTGGCCCCTCTTTTAATTTTTACAAAAATTTATTTTCAGTATACTTTATGCTCATAAGATTAACTCTATACTAAGTAGGGGCTAGCTCTGTGGCATAGTGGGTAAGGCCACTGCCTGTATGATATCCCATATGAGCACTAGTTCGAGTCCTAGCTGCTCCACCTCTGATCCAGCTCTCTGCTATGGCCTGGGAAAGCAGTGGAAGATGGCCTCAGCCCTTGGGCCTCTGCACCCATGTGGGAGACGTAGAAGACGCTATTGGCTCCTGGCTTCAATTGGCCCAGCTTCGGCCATTTGGGGAGCGAACCAGGGGATGGAAGACCTCTCTCACTCTTTCTCTATTTCTCTCCCTGCCTCTGCCTCTCTGTAACCTTTCAAGTAAAATAAATAAATCTTCAAAAAAAAACCTCTATGCTAAGTAAATAATTCGACAAATAGCAGAAAATAACATTGTTTCTCAATAGAAGATACAAGGGCTGTAAAGAATCAATGAATCTCGTTTAAGATTGCTTTAACTATTTAGGATCTTTTGTGTTTCCATATGAATTTTAGCATTGTTTTTTCTAGATCTGAGAAGAATGTCACTGGTAATTTGATTGGAATCACATTGAATCTCTAAATTTCTTTTGATAGTGTGGACATTTTTGATGATGTTAATTCTTCCAATCCACAAACATGGAAGATTTTTCCATTTTTTTGTTCCTTCTATTTATTTCTTGAATGTTTTGTAATTTTTGTTGTAGTGATCTTTCACCTCCTGGGTTAAATTTATTCCAAGATATTTAAGTTTTTTGTAGCTATTGTGAATGAGACTCATCTTGCAGTTGTTTCTCAGCCATGGTATTGTCTGTGTATCCAAAAACTATTGATATTTGTGTGTTAATTTTATATCCTACAACTTTGTAAAACTCACTTATGAGTTCCAATTGTTTCTTGGTGGAGTCTTTTGGATCCCCTATATGTATAGAATCATGTCATCTACAAACAGGGATAGTTTGACTTCCTCCTAAACAACTTGTATCCTTTGATTTCTTTTTCTTGCCTAATGGCTCTGGCTAAAATTTTCAGAACTATTTTGAATAGCTACAATGAAAGTGGGTATCCTTGCCTGGTTCCAGATCTTAGTGGAAATGCTCCAGTTTTTTTTTTTTTTTCATTCCATATGATGCTGGCTGTAGATTTGTCATATATTGCCTTAATCTTGTTTAGAAATTTTCCTCCTATAAATTGCATAGATAATTAATCAATTCTTTAAAAAAATCATGTAGGATCTCTGTCCTTAATGTGCTGTACATTGTGAATTAATACTATAACTAGTACTCCAATAGTATTTTCACTTTGTGTCTCTATGTGAGGGCAAACTGTTGAAATCTTTACGTAATATGTACTAAACTGATCTTCTGTGTATAGAGAGAATTGAAAATGAATCTTGATGTGAATGCAAGGGGAGAGGGAGTGGGAAAGGGGAGGGTAGTGGGTGGGAGGGATGTTGTGGGGGAGGGAGCCATTGTAATCCATAAGCCGTACTTTGGAAATTTATATTCTTTAAATAAAAGCTTTATATATATATATAAAAAGAAATTTTCCTCCTATAGCCATTTGCTTAAGGTTTTATCATGAAAGGACGTTGTATTTTATCAAATGTTTCTCTGAAATTATTCAGATAATCTTTAGTTTGGTTTTTATTCTTTAATTTGTTAATGTGATGTATCACAATTATTGATTTGTGAATGTTGAATCATCACTGCATATCAGGGGTAAGTCAAACTTGGTCCAGGTAAATTATCTTTCTGATGTGTTGTTGGATTCAGATACCTAATATTTTGTTGTGGATTTTTGCATCTGAATTCATCAGGGATATTGGTCTATAGTTATTTTTCTAAATATTTATTTATTTATTTGAAAGAGTTACACACAGAGAGAAGGAGAGACAGAGAGAGAGAGAGAGAGAGAGAGAGAGAGAGAGAGGGGTCTTCCATCCTCTGATTCACTCCCCAATTGGCCACAATGGGTGGAGCTGTGCTGTTATGAAGCCAGGAGCCAGGAGCTTCTTCCAGGTATTTGACACAGTTGCAAGGGCCCAACGACTTGGGTCATCTTCCACTACTTTCCCAGGTCATAGCAGAGAGCTGGATCAGAAGTAAAGCAGCCAGGTCTTGAATCTGTGCCCAGATGGGATAGAGGCACTGCAGATGGGAAGCTTTACCTGCTACACTACAGAACAGGTCCCTAGTTTTCTTTCTTTGTTGAATCATTTTCTGGTTTTGGAATTAAGGTGATACTGGCCTTATAGAAAGAGTTTGGGAGGATTCTTTCCATTTCAGTTGTTTTGAATAGCTTGAGAAAAATTGAAACTAGTTCTTTAAATGTCTGGTACAATTCAGCAGTGAAGCCATCCAGTCTCAGATTTTCTTTGCTGGGAGGGTTTTTATTATTGATTCAATCTGTACCTTGGCTATTGGTCTGTTTAAGTTTTCGATGGGAAAACTATGTTTTTTAGCCCACTCCTGGGCCTCATATGTTTACCTTCTCTCCAGCCTGCTGGGTTTTCCCCAATAAACTCTTTCCCTTAAAAAAAAAAACAGCTGCTATGCTTCTAGATTTTTAAATTTATTTGCATATAGATGTTTGTAGTAATTCTTGATGATTCTTTTTATTTCTGTGGTATCCATCGTTACATCTCTTTTTCTCCTCTGATTTTATTGATCTGGTTCTTTCTTTGTCTCTCTCACTCACTCTTTTTTTGACTTGTTGGGCCAATGGTGTATCAATTTTGTTTATTTTTCTCAAAAGCCAGCTCTTCATTTAACTGATCTTTTGTATATTTTTTATTTCAATTTTGTTTTTTTCTACTCTAATTTTAATTATTTCTTTCCTCCAACTAATTTTCGGTTTGTTTGGTTTGTTTTCTAGGACCTTGATATGTACTGATAACCCATTTATGTGATGATTTTCCAATTTCTTGATGTAGGCGCTAATTGCTGTAAATTCTACTCTTACCACTTCTTTTGCTGTATCCCATAATTTTTGATATGTTGTCATTTTTATTCATTTCCAGGAATTTTTTATTTTCCTTTGATTTCTTCTATGACTCTATTCATCCAGGAACATGTTGTTCTATCTCCATATTTTTGCATATTTTCTGAAGATTCTTCATCTTAATTTCCAGCTTTACTCAATTGCGATCAGAGAAGATGCATACTATGATTTTAATTATTTTCTGAATTTGCTGACTTGCTTTATAGTCTAGCATATGGTCTATCCTAGAGACAGTTATGTGCACTGATGCAAAGAGTGTGTATTCTTCAACTGTGGGCTGAAATGTTCTGTAGACATCAGTTAGGGCCATTTGGTCCATAGTTTAGATTAGCTCTGTTGCTTCCTCGCTGATTTTCTGTCTAGTTGATCTGTCCATTTATGAAAGCAGGATGTTGAAGTCACTCACTATTGTGTTGAAGTCTATATCTCCCTTTAAATCCATTAACATTTCTTTTAAATAACCACATGCGTTGGAATTGGGTGCATATACATTTATTATTGTCACATCTTCCTGTTGAGTTAATCCTTAGTCATTATATAATGCCTTCTTTCTCTATTTTAAAAATTTTTGTGTTGAAGTCATTTTGTCATTTTGTCTGATATTAGGAGGGCTACATCTGTTCATTTTTGCTTCTGTTAGTATGGAATATCTTTTTCATCCTTTCACTTTCAGTCTGCATGTATCTTTGTTGGTGAAATGTGTTTCGTTTTTAAAAATTTATTTATTTATTTATTTTTGACAGTCAGGGTTAGAGAGAGAGACAGAGAAAGGTCTTCCTTTTCCATTGGTTCACCCTCCAATGGCCGCTGTGGCCAGCATGCTGTGGCCAGCTCTCTATGCTGATCTGAAGCCAGGAGCAAGGTGCTTCTCCTGGTCTCCCATGAGGGTGCAGGGACCAAGGATTTGGGCCATCCTCCACTGCACTCCCGGGCCATAGCAGAGAGCTGGACAGGAAGAGGAGCAACCGGGACAGAATCTGGCGCCCTGACTGGGACTAGAACCTGAGTGCTGGTGCCGCAGGCGGAGGATTAGCCTATTGAGCCACAGCGCAGGCCGAAATGTGTTTCTTATATGCAGCATATAGATGGGTATTGTTTTTCAATCCATTCAGCCAGTTTCAATTGGAGAGTTAAGGCTATTTACATTCAACGTTTACCTTTGATAAGTAATGACTTGGCTCTGCCATTTTTTTTATAAATGTTCCTATTATTTGTTTTGGATTTCCTTTGTAAGTCTAGGAGATTTTCTGCCTTCACATCCTTTCATAATGATGACCATCTTTCTGGATTACTTTAGCTTGGTAGTATGCTCTGTAGTCAGATATTGTGATGCCTCTACCTTCATTCGCCACCCCCTCAGGATTGCTTTGACCATTCTGGGTCTTTTTTGATTCCACATGATTTATTTTCAATTCTTAAAAACATCACTGGAATTTGGATAGTGTTGTATTGACTGCATAGAATGCACTAATTAGTATAGATATTTTAGTGATGTTAATTCTTCAATTTCTTGAGCATGGGATATCTTTCCATTTTTTTATGTTCTTTGTGATTTCTGTCAGCAATGTTTTATAATTTTTACTATAGAGATCTTTTCCTACTTTGCTTAAAGATATTCCTAAATATTTGACTTTTTTGTGGCTATTGTGAATGGGATTTATTTCTTGATTTCTCTTTCAGTAAATTCACCAGTAGCATATTAAAAAGCTACTTTTTATGTTTATTTTGTCAGCTGCAACTTTACTGAATTGGTTTATCCGTGCTAGAAGTCTTCTGGCAGTGTTTAGGTTTTTCCATGTACAACATCACGTCATCTGTGTACATGGATATTTTGACTTCTTTTCCAATTTTGATGCCATTTATCTCTTTCTCCTCCCTAATTCCTCTTGCTAATACATTGAGTACTGTATTGGATATGAATGGTGAAAGTATCAGCTTTGAGTTTAGGAAGCATCTCAGTCCATTTTGCATTGTTACATAGAATACCTGAGATTTAATAGTTTATAATGAACAGAAATGTAATGGCTCATGGTTCTGGAGGCTGGGCACCCCAAGACTAAGAGGCCAGCATCTGGTGAGGGCCTTCTTGTTGTGTCACCCCATCATGGAAAGTTAAAGAGAAGGTAAGAGAGAGAGAGCACAAGAGATTGAACTCACAGCTTCAAGCTTGTTTATAATGCAATTAATTCATCTGTGATGGTGGAGGCTTCATGACTTAAATACCTCCCATTATACTCCACTTCCCAACACCACTTGTTTGAAAGTAAATTTCTAAACCATGATTTTTGGAGAACACATTCAAACCCTAGCAGAGGGGTTGAACCTCTGCTAGGGTTTGAAAATTAGGTTTAGAACACAGTGGTATGGTACATTTTAAGTTTGAGTATAATAATTTAATATTCAGTATGGATAGAGAAAGTGTTACCTTTGCCTTTGTTATTTTGACATTGTCTTTTACTGATTATGCTAACTCAAGAACTTCTGTCTGTCATACAAACTTCACAGTACCATTGTCCCAAAGAAGGAGTTAAGTACTGAAAATATAATCTGAATGAGCCGTGGTTATCTTTGTCCTGGAGGAGCCATTAGAAGGATGGGGGTTGTGGTGGTGATGCAGAGCTACCTGAAATGGCACTGCAGTGAATTAGATATTATTAGAGAAAAACATAAAAGGGACATAATTAATTAAAAGAAAACAATGAGGACAGACTATATTGGAGAGTTGACAAAATCTTTCTTTAGAGGTCATTTCTAAGTAGAATTTTGCTGCAAGTGACAAAGGGAATGGCAGTCCTAAATTGTACACACAGGTTTGGAGAGCTGCAAGTAAGAACTGCAAGAGAGCATAAAATGTCTGAGGTAGTAGTAAGACACTTTGCTGCTTTGTAATTCTTATTCTAAGTAGCAGTATGAGCATCTATCCATTGAGAAGTTATATATAAATGAGAAAGATCAAATTCTTTATTCCTCTATAACTTGAACTACCTAATATCTTAAAATATTTAACTTATGAGTAGATGACCACATTTTTGGACAAAAATATGTTTTTAAAAAATGTATTTATTTATTTGAGAGGTAGATCTACAGAGAGAGGGAAGGAGAGACAGACAGAGAGGTCCTCCATCTGCTGGTTCACTCCCCAAAAGGCCTCAATGGCAGGAGCTGGACCAATCTGAATCCAGTAGCCAGGAGCTTCCTCCTGGTCTTCCACAGGGATGCAGGGGTTCAAGCACTTGGGACATCCTCCCTGCCTTCCCAAGCCATAGGAGAGAGCTGGATAGAAAGAGGACCATCCAGGACACAAACCAGCAACCATATGGGATGTCAGCACTGCAGGCAGAGGCTTAGCCTACTACACCATAGCGCCAGCCCTAACATACTAATCTTGAAGCAAGTAGACAGTAAGTTAATTATGAACCTTTATTATATGTTTTTCATATTAGCTAAATAAAAAAGAACTTGAGGGGCTGGTGCTGCGCCTCACTTGGCTAATCCTCCACCTGCTGCGCTGGCACCCCGGTTCTAGTCCCATTTGGGTTACCAGATTCTGTCCCGGTTGCTCCTCTTCCAGTCTAGCTCTCTGCTGTGTTCCAGGAAGGTTGTGGAGGATGGCCCAAGTGCATGGGAGATCAGGAGGAAGCATCTGGCTCCTGGCGCAGTGCGCTGGCCATAGCGGCCATCTAGGGGGTGAACCAACAGAAGGAAGACCTTTCTCTCTGTCTCTCTCTCACTGTCTAATTCTGCCTGTCAAAAAAAAAAAAGAACTTGAGGAAGTGAGATACCATGTTATATCAATATCTTCATGATATGCCCCCATTACTGCTACACACAAATTAGAATCCCAGTCAATGTCTGTATATCAAAAGCTCAAGAAAAATTTCTAATATAGCAAGGACTTCAGTTATTCACCAAGAACTATCAAATATACATTTCTCCTCTGAATCATTTTGAAAAAAAAAAAGTGTGTGTGTGTGTGTGTGTGTGTGAGAGAGAGAGAGAGAGAGAGAGAGAGAGAGCGCACTCATTTACTGATTTATTCCCTAAATGCCCAATGACTGGGGCTAGGCTGAGGCTGAAGCTGGGAGCTGTGTACTCAATCTCATGTGGGTTGGCCGGCACCATGGCTCACTTGGCTAATCTTCCGCTTGTGGCGCGGGTACCTCGGGTTCTAGTCCTGGTTGGGGCACTGCATACTAGTTCCGGTTGCACCTCTTCCAAGCCAGCTCTCTGCTGTGGCCCAGGAAGGCTGTGGAGGATGGCCCAAGTGCTTGGGCCCTGCACCTGCATGGGAGACCAGGAGAAGCACCTGGCTCCTGGCTTCGGATCAGCACAGCATGCCAGCCGAAGCAACCATTTTGGGGGTGAAGCAACGGAAGGAAGACCTTTCTCTCTCTCTCTCTCTCACTAACTCTGCCTGTTTTTTTTTTTTTTTTTTTTAAAAAACTCATGTGGGAACAGGAACCCAATCACTGTTGGTTTCTAGGGTCTGCATTAGCAAGGCGCCAGAATGAACAGCTGGAGCTAATTGAATTTGGGTATTTGAATCCTGACTGCATGTTAGCAGCTAGGCAAAAGAACTCCCCCTCTCTTCTTTGACAAGCAGACTCCTATTGATTCTTCAAATGCTAACTTAAAATACGGTTTCTGTGACACCAACTTGCTTCTGTTCTAAGAATAACTGGCTTCCAGATATTGGCATGCCGTTTTGTGCATCTTTTCACACATCTGTCTTACCCATTGAAACTTAAGTTTTTTGTAGGGGCAGGAAGGTAGTCTTACATATATTAATAATGTGTGTCTGATGTGTATGAATATCTATAGTTATATAGTTAATGTCTTTTAGATAGAAGCAAGCCTTTGAAAAACATAGCATTCTGTATAGTATAAGCGTATTCTAGTGCGAGAAGCTTTTCTATAGCACATCAGAAGGGACCACCCACCTAGAAGGTTTGTTTAACTCAGGAATTTCTAAAGAAGACAATGACTGCCTTAGTATGCTAAGTCTGTACCAAAAAATACCTTATAGTCTGTGGTTTAGATACAATAAAATGATTTCTCATAGTTCTAAAGATGAAGGATTTCGATATCAAGGTGCTAGCAAATATGGTGTCTGGTGCGATCCTGGTCTCTGATTCATAGACAGTACCCTCTAGCTGTGTCCTCACCAGGAGGAAGGGGCAGGGCACTCTCTGAAGCCCTATTTTCAAGGCACTAACTCAATTCATGAGGAGTCTATTTTTGTGCCGCTATCACCTCCTAATCCCATCAGCTTAGGGGTTAAGATTTTTAGACATAAGTTTTGGGGGAACACAAACATTCCATCTATAGCAATAACTGAGTTTAGTCTGCATTCTTCCCTAGTTTCTGTCATTTGTAATTTGTAGGCCCAACACTCCTCTTCCACATTGCTATGTTAGAGGTGGTTATCTTCATATTGTAGGGCTTAAATTCAACTGCAGAAAGTTGAGTTATACTCTTTGTACAAACTGATCAAATTTCACTGTAAAAATCTTTATAAAACTAAAACAATATAGTTTTACAAGTAACAGGCGACTTTTGCCGTAAGTACTTCGTAAACAGATACATTTCCTTCATTCTGTCTCTTTCCACCTACCAAGTCCCCTGTCCACAAGTGGATACTGTATGCTTCCAGAATTCTTTCTATGCAACCACAAATCTAGTCATTTAGTTTTTCTTTTGGTAAAAACTGTTAAACACCTACCATATGCCAGACTACATTCTCACAGCTGTAAATGTAAAAGGCAAGGTGCTTTCTTGGAGCTGACATGCTTGTGAAGGGTGGAAGTAGATAGGGAGGTGTGTAGGGAAGGAGGAAGGGGGGGGGAGAAGGAAAGACAGAGAGAAAGAAGTAATTTTTAAAAATAAATGCTAATTATCATAAAGAGAATTAAAATTGTTATTGAAGACTGAATAATTATTGAGTGTGTACACACATACACACACTATGAAATTATGTAATGAATTATTTTTTGGGTTTCTCTTTGTGCTTAACATTATGTAGTAGACCTCTTCTCTTGTCACTACACATTGATCTAAAACTGTTGCATTAAAGTCCATGATACTAATGTTTCATGTGGGATGAAGTTGCCTCTAAAATTGTCTTTAAACAATCTTTAAATGATCTTCTCTACATTTCTGCTGAGATCTGGTTTCATCTCCTATACTGACAAAAATGCTTAACTGTCTGCTTTCCTTATGAACTTGAGGGTGGATGGCTCAGAAACTCTCTCAGATGCCATCTCTGTAACTCAGAATTTCTGGGTCACATCAGTCTGTTCTATTTTGCAGTCAGCACTGGGTAGTGGATTGGAGGGAGGATGGTATGTGTTCTTTTGGCAGGATTCATTCTCTGCTAGATTTCTTTCATAGAGCAAGTCTGTTCCTTTTAATAGGAAGATTCTTTTGCAGAAATACTTCAAATGTTTTAAAATAAATGTTTTCTATGGCAGAGAGCACATAATTTCCTAGGTGATACCACTAACAATCCCATGGCAGCAGTAGCTACAACACTGACTCTGTCATGAAGTTTCTGGTAGCATAATTTACAATATGTAGTAGGTAGTCATTAATTATATGAAGGAATGACTGATTTCCAGAACTACAAGACCTCACCACCACCACCACCACCACCACCTCCATCAGAGATTAAGAGGACACTGAGTATTTTGCAAGAATTGGAGAAACTCGCCTGAAAATAATAGCATTTGTTCTTCATTAAACAATTATTTATTGAGCACTTGCTAGGGACTAGAGCTCTTCAAAGCATTGGGTATGAATGTACCTTGAAAACAGAATTCACCTGCTTCGAATATTTACCAGCAATCCCCCTGCCCCCAATAATCTGTAATTTGCTTTAGTTGCTTGTTTTGAAACTGAATATTATGAAGCTGTCTGTTGGAGGGGGATACGAGGATGGGAACAACAACAAGAAGATTAGGAGCATGATATTATTAGAGCGCCAAATATGATATCTTTTAAGTCAGTTCAACTAGGTCACCCTAGAAAGAGCCTTTCTGTTTGTGAAGGGCCTTAATCCTCCCAGCTAATTTCCTCTAATGTGGCACTCCACACTCAATCTGTTTTTTTTTTTTTTCCTTTTTCCCAACTCCTTAAGCCTCATCAGAGGCTGCTGAGCAATCTTTTTGAACACAAGAAAGAAGATCATTATCATCATTATGCTGTTAGCCTTGAAGAAAGCATGTAAAGAGCCTGGCAGAAGATGCATAATTTAAGAAAACACAGAAACTCAAGGTTTCATAATGGCCTCTTGATTCCCCAAACTGCCACTAAATCTAATTGAGTCTAAATCTAAGTGTGTATACACACACACACACACACACACACACTGTAAGATTGTTCTGCCATTTTCCATCAAATTGTAAACTTCCTGATGGTAGGAACCACATGTATTTGTTGACAATGTATGTATAATCCTGTGTTTGCACATTGCCTGGCACAAAGTAGACATTTAACAGATATCAAACTATTTCTTATCCCCTTCTCATCTATTCATCTATTTCTTTTATGTTTCTTTTTCTGTTTGTTGCAGTTTTTATATTTCCATGATTTCATTTCAGATATTTCTCCCCACATCCCCATTATTTTCCTTAGTTTTATTGAACTTTTACATTACTCAAGAATTCTTTCTTTCTTTGTTTATAGATTATTTATTTATTTGAGAGGTAGAGTTACAGAGAGGGAAAAACAGAATGATCTTCCATCTGCTCATTTACTCCCCAAATAGCTGTAATAGCTGGAGCTGAGCCAATCTAAAGCCAGGGACCAGGAGCCAGGAGCCTCCTACAGGTCTCCCATGTGGGTCCAGGGGCCCAGGAACTTGGGCCATCTTCCACTGCTTTCCCAAGCCGCAGACAGAGAGCTGCATCTGAAGAGGAGCATCCAGGACATGAACCAGTGCCCACATGAGATGCCAGTGCCTCAGGCAGGTGCTTAGCCCACTATACCACAGCACTGGTCCTTTAAGAATTATTTCTATAGTATTATTCTTATGAATTATTTTTACTATTATTTCCTTTTCAGGTTTAGCAGAAGGCCACTCTTCAGTTTTCCCACTCCCACTTTCAGTTATTCCCTGGACCTTTTCTTATAAAACATTTATTTAATTTATTCTAAAACAGAATGACAGGGAGAGATAGAGAGATAAAGAGATCTTCCATCTGCTGGTTTACTCCCCAAATGTTATGATTGGGGTTGGACTAGGCTGATGCCAAGTACCAGGACTTCTATTTGGACCTGCAGTGTGGGTGGCAAGGGCCCAAGAACTTTGACTATCTTCATCTGCCTTCCCAGGTACATTAGCAGGGAACTGGATCAGAAGCAGAGCAACCAGGACTTAAGCCAGAGCTCTGATGTGGGATGCTGGAATTTAAGAGGCAGCTTAACCCAATGCATCATAATGCTGGACTCATTTTCTTAGATTTTCTTTCTTCCCCACCATTAGATTGCTTACCCCACAATATTTATAGTCTCTTAGAAATCTCTCTTTTTCAAAATCTTTATTTATTTGAATTGGCAGAATTACAGAGAGATAGGGGAGGGACAGGGGGAAGAGAGAAGAAAAGGGTGAGAGAGAGGGAGAAGGGGAGAGAAACAGAGGGAGAGAGAGAATCTTCCATCTGGTGGTTCACTCTCCAAACGGCTGCAGTAACTAGGGCTGGGCCAGGCCAAAACCAGGAGCCTGGAATTTCTTACGGGTCTACTACATGGATAGCAAGGGTGCAAATATTCAGGCCATCTTCTGCTACTTTCCTAGGTGCACTATCAGGAAGCCGAATCAGAAGTGCAGCAGCTGGCTCTGAAATTGATTCCTCTAGAACCCTCTTTAAGGCTGGAGAATATCATAATGGCTCCACGAGACTCCTTTTTGTTTATTAATTGGGATGCAATATATTCACTCCTGGGAGTTTCAATGTTAGTTGCAAATCAAAGTCTGGGAGGTTGAACTGAATAAAGATGTATGTGATGTATGGGGAAAGAGTATTGGGAGTCAGATCTGGGTTATTACCACTTAATAATGCTCTCTTGGGGAAGTTCTTTAAGCTCTAAATCTTGGTTATTCATCTGCAAAATGAAAGTACATAAACCTGTGTAATTATTTCAGCATAGCACTTACCAGATGATGGAGATTCATTTGCTTTCATACTTATTTCCTAGATTCCCCATATTCCTACAATTCAAGATTTCCCAGCTTTAGTATTATTGATGTTTTTGGTCAGATAGTTCTTTGCTTTGGGTTTCATAGGTTGTTTAGTAACAGCTCTGCTCTTTACTCGTTGAATACAGTAGCTTTCTCTTCTGGCTGTGACAACTAAAAAGAGCTCCAGGCTATGTCAAACATTCCCTGGAATGGGGGCAAGTGAGTGGCACACTTGGCCCAGTTGAGAACCACTGCTTTAACCTTAGAGACTAAATTTCTTAAACTCATTCTTCAAATTTATATTTTCTTTTTTGTTACTTAGTTCATTTGAGTGGGTTTCTATTACTTACACCTTCATGAGTCATAACTAAGATACCAACAAGTATGAGCACTTAACCTTAGGTCCTGACTTCTCTTACATCCTATCTGGATACCTGCTGAGATCCTTTAAATGGGTAGACATTGGTTTATATTACATGCAGAAGGCATTCACTAATATTTATGCACGGAACCTGTAGACATTTAGACTTTGTAGAAGCATTTAGTACTGAACAAACAAATCTAGTCTCTTCTTGGAGACAATTTTCTGGTCTGGTTTATATTCCATGTTCTGGGCTACTGCCTGGTTAGAAATTCTCATTGAATCACATTTACAAGAGTCCTAGTTGATCTGATGTCAATCTCATATCCTTCTCTTTCACACAGCATATTTTATTCATTACACATATTTTTTGAGCTCTCAAGGCATTGGAGGCAATGTTCTATATTGTGGGAAAATGAGATGAACAAAACAAATGAAGTTACTGTACCTGGTAATTCTCTTGGCTTCCACTCCCACCTTCATTTCCAACTTCTCTGCTCTTCTCTGTGCCTGGGAGACTGATAACTCCAGATAATATATACACATATAGTCTTGCAGGCTAGATTTCAACTGGGTTTGGCCAATGAGAGATGGTGTTTAAGATGGGATGGGGGAGTGGTGGGAGGCTGAGTATTTTATCTAGGCCTCCCCTTTGCTCTAAGGTCATAATTTCAGAACTGGTCTTCTCCTTCATGACAATAGCTCCTGGCAGCCAACACCTTCTTATAGCTCCAGAGTTGGTGGGTATTAGGAGCAGAGTTTCCTTCCTTTATCCCACTATCTAAGCGTAGGGGTGTTAGTGACTTCCAGATTTGATTATTTCTAGATGCTTTGATATTTCTCATTGTTTTTTCTGACCCACCTACATACCACTCTAAAATGCTCACCTTTTAAAAAATTCTTTCAATGAAACTATCAGAGTGGAATTCATGTCCTGTTTGGTCCCTGCTGAACACGATTCCTAACTTACTTGGTGCTTACATTTTAGTGGGATAGAAACAACTAACAATCAAATACCAAATACTCCGTCATATAGTGATAAGTGGTACAAAGAAAATTAAGCAGAGTAAATAGAGTGACAGGCACTATTGTCATGAATATGGTCTGATAAGAAAGCCCTCTCTAAGGAGGTCATTCCTGAGGAAACATGTGATTGAAGGAGGGAGAGATCCATGTAATCACGTACATGTGTGCAAGGCCCTGAGATAGGAACATGTTTGGGATTTTTGAAGAGCACCAAGGCTGGTGTAGAGCTCAGTGAAGGAGGTGGAAACTGATAGGAAATGAGGCCATCGTGTTCGTTGTACCGCTTACCTGTTCACAATTTCCCAGTGGCCCAATAGTCAATGTAAAGAGAGGGAATGTGATGTGATGAAAAAAAAAAAAAAACATGGACTCTGGAACCAGGAAATCCTGGATTAAAATCCAACCTCTACCATTACTGTATAGCTCTGTGACAATGGACAAATCTCAGTTTCTTTGCATACAAAATGAACATAATAATGAATACCTCAAAAGGGTGGGACAGGGGCCAGCATAATGGCATAATGCATAAAGCTACCACTTTTGATGCTGGTATCCCATATAGGTAGTGGTTTGTGTCCCGGCTGCTCTACTTCCAATCCAACTTCCTCCTAATGGCCTGGGAAAAGTAGCAGGAGATTGCCTAAGTGTTTGGCACCCTGCCACTCACATGGGAGACCTGGATGAAGCTCCTGGCTCCTGGCTTTGGCTGTTGTGGCCACTTGGGGAGTGAACCAGTGGTTAGAAGACCTCTCTTTCTGTCTCTCCCTCGCTGTAACCCTGACTTTGAAATAAATAAATATAATCTTTACAAAAAAGGCTGAGATGAAATTTACAAATTCACAGCATGGTACCTCTGTATGACAGGCTCTCTTTCTCCTCTTCCTCTTCATCACTTGGCCTTACCTTTATAGGCTGAATTCAGCCTAGCCTTTTGGGTTTTATCAGAGAGGCCTGTTTTTCACATATTTGTTCATCCAACATGGCCTGTCCTAAATGTTACCAGTGTCACTACTATTTTGATTATGACTTCATTTGGGAAGTGATCTTTTTAGATGCATTCCCTATCCTAGTGTATATACTTCAAAACAGCAATGCCCCTGAGCGCTTTTTACACTCTTGGATACCCAGGATCTAGCAAGGTGCCTAGCATATGATCATTTCATAAATATTTATTGGAACAAAGGAAGGAAAGAAAAACCTTAACTATCTTTTCTTCAAGATTTTATTCCCCTAGAGACTTTATTTAAGAGTGTCCCAATGCACTCAATTCTGGTTTAGTTGAAATGAACCGTATGTAGAGCTTTGTATAGTATTTATTTCTATGGGGGATATGAAGAAGGAAACTCTGTCAAAGCAGAAAATTGCTTTATCTTTTTCATTGTTATGTCACTAGTGTGTAGCTGAATGCTGGGTACTGAATGATAAATAGAGTTAAATATTTGTGAACAAATGTAAGCTAACAAATGACTTAAAATCTGATGTATCTGTGTACATGTGGGTTGGGGATGATTGGGGGTAATGTGCAATGGACTGATCTTAGATGTTTTTGTAAAATTACAACAAGACTTTTAGAAAGTGCTTTTTATTTCCCTGTCAAGCATGCAAAATAAGACTCTGAAGAGGCTCTTTTGGAAACTCTCTAGATGAGGTATCATTTAGGAAGAGGCAACGTTATGAAAACATCAGTTTCCTCTTTTCTCTTTGGAAAAGGGTGATGGAAAGAAGTGTAAAAGAAAGAGAAGAAATGATTCATTTCTCTTGGGAGAGCTTGAGGCTGGTGATGAACTGGGAGAGGGACTCAGTGATGATCCTTCTGCCCATGTGCTATTGGTTACCTGGAGAAAGTACATTCCAAGGCCAGTCAGCATCTGACACCTGCTGAGAACGACGCTACACAGGCTTGGGACATGTGATTCTGCTTATCTGAGAGCCTGTGTTTTCCAAAGATAGTAACACCTCCCCTTTTTATAGGCAACATTTCCTGGGAGATTCTGGCCTTATGACTCCTATTCACGTGGTAGACTCAACTGAAAAGTATAGATACAGACATACAGTTTTGGGTTCTGGTGGAGGAGGGAGAGATCCATGTAATCACGTACATGTGAGCAAGGACTTGAGATAGGAACATGTTTGGGGTTTTGGAAGAGCACCAAGGCTGGTGTAGAGCTCCGTGAAGGAGGTGGAAACTGATGGGAAGGGCGCAAGGCTCTGTTAGGGCTGGGGCTGGCCTCCTCAAGGCCGTGATGGTGAGGCTGCTAAAGCACTGTGGGCATGTGCTGATCACTGGAATATTATCTGGTCAAAGTCTGAGTAATGTCCATGCCCAAAGCCTGCACTCTATGTAGAGGGACTATGTCTTATAATTGTCACAGCACAATGGAGTTGGTAGATGAAATTATAGTCAATTGTATCTCCCTACCTTTAATATCAAAGTCCCTAGTGGAAGCCCAGATTTGGACATTAAAAAATAAAAAAAAAAACAGGTGAAATATCAAATGCTTTGTACTTACATATCTGTGAAAAACAATTTTCTTTGAGAAAAAGGAATAAATATGAATTTCTGCCTGTTTCATTCTATCTTTAAACTATTTGTGTTAAGAATATGTCCCTGTGGGGCTAGCATTGTGGTGTAGCATGCAAAGCCACTGCCTGCAATGCCAGCATACCATATGGACACAGAGTAGAGTCCTGGCTATTCTACTTCTGATCCAGCTCCATGCTAATAGCCTGGGATAAGTAGCAGAAGATGGTCCATGTGCTTGGACTTCTGCTACCCACATGGGAGACGTGGAAGAAACTCCTGGCTCCTGGCTTTGGGCTGGTCCAACACTACCATTTGGGGAATGAATCAGCGGATAGAAGATCTTTCTTTTTCTCTCTCTCTAATTCTATTAAATAAACAAATAAATCTTTAAAAAAAAAAACCTCTTAGACCTATCAGTGTGATCAATTGTGAGCTGAAATTGACCACTTGGACTAATGAGATGGCCTTGGTACATGCCACCTTGATGGGATTGTATTGGAATCCCCTGGCACAATTCTAACTCCATCATTTGGGGTCGTTCCGATTGAGCATGTCCCAAATTTTACATCTCCTCCCTCTCTTATTCCCACTCTTATATTTCACAGAGAGTCTAAGAGTCAAAGGGATTGCACAAGCAAGACTAGTGTCTGCTAATACTAACTGATAGAATCAAAAAGGGAGAGAATGATCCAACATGGGAAGCAGGATACACAGCAGACTCATAGAATGGCAGATGTCCTAAATAGCACTCTGGCCTCAGAATCAGCCCTTAAGGCATTCGGATCTGGCTGAAGAGCCCATGAGAATAGTTTAGGCATGGAAAGCTAAGACACTCTGAAAAACAAAACAAAACAAAAAAAAGAAGACCTAAATGAAAGATCTCTGCAAGTGAGATCCCAGTGGAAAGAACGGGGCCATCAAAGAAGGAGGTACCTTTCTCTGAAGGGAGGAGAGAACTTCCACTTTGACTATGACCCTGTCGGAATAAGATCGAAGTCCACGAACCCTAAAGGCTTCCATAGCCTCGGCAACTCATGACCAGAGCCTAGGGAGATTACTGACGCCATAAACAAGAGTGTCAAGTTGTTAAATCAACATCAGGAGTCACTGTGTACTTACGTCTCATGAGGGATCTGTCCTTAATGTGTTATCCAATGTGAAATAATGCTATTACTAGTACTGAAACAGTATTTTTACACTTTGTGTTTCTGAGTGGGTGCAAACTGATGAAATCTTTACATAGTATATATTGAATCGATCTTCTTTATATAAAGATAATTGCAAATGATTAAAAAATCTTGGTGTTAAACTGGAAATTGCATAGACAATTAATCAATTTTTTAAAAAAAAATCATGTAGGATCTCTGTCCTTAATGTGCTATACATTGTGAATTAATACTATAACTAATACTCCAACAGTATTATCATTTTGTGTCTCTATGCGAGGGCAAACCGTTGAAATCTTTATGTAATATGTACTAAACTGATCTTCTGTGTATAAAGAGAATTGAAAATGAATCTTGATGTGAACAGAAGGGGAGAGGGAGCGGGAAAGGGGAGGGTAGGGGGAGGGAGAGAAGTTGTAGGGGGGGGGAGTCATTGTAATCCATAAGCTGTTCTTTGGAAATTTATATTCTTTAAATAAAAGCTTTATATATATATATATATATATATATATATAAAACCTCTAAAAGTATGGCCCTGAGAAGTTAGGATAACTGGTCTCTTTTCATATTGATTATGACAAGGGTTAATCTATTAATTTGACTCTGAAGAATAGATATTACTATATGTGAGTTACACATCATCTACTCTGTGCTGAATATTGGTCTCAGCCACCTGAGACATGTTTCCTGTCTTGTAGGAGGTACCAACTAAGTAGCTGATGAAGTAAGTATAATAAAATTAAGATGTAAGGTAGGCTGTCACTAATAGTCAAAAGAGGAATGCAAATACCTTTAGATGAAATGAATCAAGAAACAAGGGGAAGTGGCATATTTCAAGGTTTTTAAAGAATGATGCATTTAGCAAAGATAAAAAGGGGAACACTCTGGGTGGGAAACATCTAAATAAGAGAGAGGAAAAAGCAGGATGGTATCTTTCATTGTGCTATAATGTTCTTATGGGCAGACATTTTTGATTTAATGTCTCTTTGAAATCCATTCTATGGAACCCTATTTTTGCAAATATCTGTGACGGGCATATCTGGGCCAGTGTTCTGAAAAAGAGTAGAAGACATGGTTGTGTACTGGGGAGGAATGGGAGAGAAAAGATGGAGACTCAAATTTGGAGTCATTAGTTTATTTACTTTTTAGAATTTATATATGTAAAGGGAACAGATTTGATGTATTTCATATATACAACCTTAACAACATAATGATACTTCTCATTCTCCTTTCCTTCTTCCCTCCCTTCCTCCATCCTTATTTTTCTTTTATGCTTTGTAATGACCTACTTTAGTTTTTTTACATCATAATAATAAGCTTAATCCTCCAATAAATAAAGAATTCATCAAGTGTAATGAGTTAAAAAAAAAAAAAAAAGAATAGATATTACTATCCTTGACAGTGTTTGGAGAATTCATCATTGTGTGAATCTTGGTTGAAGACAGGATTTATCATCCTATGTGCCAGTGTTGCCAGAAAAATTGAAGGATATCCAGATAAGTTTGAATAGGAGGTAAACAAATTTCTTTTAGTATAATCATGTCCCAAATATTGCACAGGATATATTGCATTTTTTCAATGTTTATTTGAAATTCTTAACTATACACTTTGTATTTTTATTAGCTAAATCTTGCAATTCTACCTGTTCCTGAAGCTTGAACAAATGGGTGTTTTCTTCTGGATTTGTTTCATTTTTTTCAAAGATTTATTTTAAAGGCAGAGTTAGAGAGAGAGAGAGAGAGAGAGAGAGAGAGAGAGAGAGAAGAGAGAAAGAAAGAGAGGTCTTCCATCTGCTGGTTCACTCTCCAAATGGCCATAACAGCCAGGAATGGGGAGGGTGAACCCAGAAGCCAGGAAACCCATCTGGGTCTCCTACATGGGTGGCAGGTGTCCAAAGACTTGGACCATCTTTCATTGGTTTCTCAGGCACATTAACAGAGAGCTGGATTGCAAGTGGAGCAAGGACTCAAACAGGTGCTCATATGAGATTCCAGCATTGCAAGCAGCTGCTTGATATACTGCAGTGTAATGCTGACCTCTCCTTCCTGGACTTTGGACATAAATTGAGTAGAATAGAGAAGCATAAACAATATAGAACTGAGTCATCAGATGACATCAATGACAGTAACAACCAATGTCGAGTCATGGTAGTACTGGTGCCATTGATGATATCCACTACACAGTGAAAGTGGTGGTGTCTACTATGTAATAGCAATAACAGCAATAGTACCATAATTACACTTCATTGAAGCATAATTTTGACTTCTTCCTAGTTCTCCAGCCTTCCCATAAGTGCTGTAAGGTACCCAATATCTTTATGTAAACTCTTTGTCTTTATTTAAATTAGTTGACTTTTGTTGTCTTGTGCTTGGAGTCCTAACACAATTAAAGATGGTAGTAGCTATGAAATGAATTACTCAGATCTTCCTCTATGAGGAACAGATTTGATTTAGGCTATAGTTGTTGCCTGTCTGAATCTACCACTGTGTTAACCTCCAATTCCATGCTTCCTGCAGGCTTCAACTAGATTCTAAATGTGGCTAAAACTCTTCGGTGGTCTAGATGAAACTTTCTTGGACCTATTCTTCAGTCAGATTCTTTCTACCAGATTATCCTTCTTCCCCTCTCTCCTTTTACAGGTATCAGACCTACCTCATGTTTGGAGGATTGGCTCCACCTTCTAGTTTACATCAATTCCATATCTAATAACACAAAGAAATCGTCTTCTTGGCCAAAAAGAGTATGGAATAGAGGAAAGGGTCACATAAGCCTCCTACATATCTTTAATTTACAAAATCTTCCCAAAGTTACTATGAGGGATAGAAATGGAAATACTAAGATGGCTTCACCCTGATCTTTGGCTTCTGTCTCCCATCCTTCTGAAGTCTAGGAAGGTGTTCTGCAGATATTTTAGGAATGAATGACTGATAGTGTAAATAAAAGGTCCAGTTCCTTGCTTCTCTTTGGCTCTCTGGCTTGGGAGACTGTTGTGATTCAAGGTATTATGTCACATTATAATTTTTTTCATTTTTATAGAAATTAATTCTTTTAAAATTTTTAATATAAAGAGAACATATTTCAAGTATTTTATGGATACAGTCCTAAGAAGGTAATCATACTTCCCTTCCTCTATCCTTTCTTCCCCTTTTTTTCCTTTAATTTTTACAATAAAATACTTTCAATTTACTTATTTATTTATTTATTTATTTGAAAGTCAGAGTTACATGGAGAGAGGAGAGACATAGAGAGAGGGACGGAGAGGTCTTCCATCTGATGGTTTACTCCCCAATTGGCCGCAATGGCCGGAGCTATGCTGATCCAAAGCCAGGAGCCAGGAGCTTCTTCCAGGTCTCCCATTTGGGTGCAGAGACCCAAGGACTTGGACCATCTTCTGCTTTCCAAGGCCATAGCAGAGAGCTATAATAGGACTGGCATCCATATGGGATGCTGGCGCTTCAGGCCAGGGCATTAACCCGCTGCACCACAGCACTGGCCTTTCAATTTACTTTATAATTACAGATTTAATGCACACTAACCATAATGTTCAACAAGTAAAAAATAGAAATATCACTCTTCCACAGGAGTATATACAAGGGCTAAAAGTAGTAATCAAATCATCAGATGTCAGTGTCATTCTTATACATTTTTTTTTGTATTCTATTGTAACTACAACGTATCAGAAGAAACATGATAGTTATCTTTTTAGGGAATGGCTTATTTCACTAGTATAATGGTGTCCTCATATATACTCAAACTGAAGTTCAACTGCTGGTGAGTTGGCCTCTTTTGGATAAGCTCCACTCCAACTGCACCTGCTGCCAGAGTGTTCACAATTTTGGCCATGGTGGGAGCTTATTCCTTATTACAATTTAGCACATGGCAGCTGGTACTGGGGAGAAAGTAAGTCATGCTATTATGTTTTATAATTCAACATGATGGGTATGTGTATAGCTATGAAGAGATACAGCTTTCAGGAGAATTTTCTAGGCAATGATTGTTACTGTGACTTGGCTAACTGTATGCTGTAGGACTCTATATCAATAAACTGAAATTCCAAATTCCATTTATGGCTCCATTCTAGAGACAAGGCATGAAATAGGTAAGCTCTAGCTGAGAAATCCGGAGATGTGGTTAGCACTTCTCTCCCTGTATGTGACCTTATGCACTGGCTGCACTTATTGAACCATCTGGGAATTGATTCATATACCAAGGATAGGAATACTGATAGTGCCTACTTTGTAGGCTTTAAGGCCCCTACTCATTGGATACTGTAATTTAATATTTCTTAGGAAATCTTGATATTAGTGTCTACTTTGGAAGCTTCAGTTGTTTTCCTTGGTGAGCTGATGTCTTATTTAAACGATAGTTCTTTGATCACTGTTCCTCTTTGGCCTACAAGATAGTTGCCTCTAACAAGCTTGCCACGCTGGGCAAAGGGGAGATATTTCTTTTGCATCTCTAGGAACCTGGATCCCAGTGCTAGATTGTACCACTGTACCATCTCCTGTGCTATATTTTTCCCCAGTAACTCATGAACAGTTTGGTAAAATGAGACACTGACTAGAAATCCTAACTATAATTTGGCTTTAAACTCTTCTTCTGACATACATTTATGCACAAATCTTTTCATCTCTTTCTCTGAAGTGGTTCAGAGCAGGAGCCTGTAAGTACACTTGTCCCCTTCTGCTAAGCACTGCACGCTTTTGTTCCCCTCCACTAACCAAATTAAATGTTGAAGCCTAAATGCCCACCATGATAATAATAGGAGTTGGAACCTTTGGGAGGTTATACAGTCATGAGAATGAAGCTGTAATGAGTAAGATTAGTGTCCTTATAAGAAAATGAAGAAGTCAGAACTCTTTCTCTACAACTTGTGAGTATAGAAAGAGAAAAAAAAATCTTCCTGTAAACCAGGAAGATTTTTTAAAATTTATTTATTTTTGACAGGCAAAGTTAGACAGTGAGAGAGAGGGACAGAAAGAGAGGTATAGACAGTGAGAGACAGAGAGAAAGGTCTTCCTTCCCATTGGTTTACTCCCCTAATGGCCAGCGCTGCGCGGATCTGAAGCCAGGAGCCAGGTGCTTCCTCTTGGTCTCCCATGTGGGTGCAAGGCCCAAGCACTTGGGCCATCCTCCACTGCCCTCCTGGGCCACAGCAGAGAGCTGGACTGGAAGAGGAGCAACCGGGACTAGCACCTGGCTCCCCAGTCGGGACTAGAACCCCAGGGTGCCGGTGCCGCAGGTGGAGGATTAGCCAAGTGAGCCATGGTGTCAGCCCAGGAAGAAGACTTTTACCAAGAACCTGACTGACCATGCTAGCCCCTGATCTAAGACTTCTAGTTTCCAGAACTATGATAAATAAATATTCTGGGAAATAAGATTTTTTATTTGAATAGTCCAAACTGATCAGGGCACTTTCTAAAGAACAGAAGACCGCATCTTTTCCCAGACAGTGAGTAGCATCTCTCCAATGACAGCCTTCTGAACTAGCCACTCTTTCTTCTAAATCTATTTAAAAAGGACTATCAAATAAGTTTCAGTCTCTTTGTCCTTGAAATGGACAGGAAGCAGGTCTAGAAGTTTGAAGCTCCAAAACTAGACTACTCTAAACTGCAATGTTACCATTTTTTAGAAAGTAGACCTTGGTTACCCTCACTTTTTTATATAGATTTATGAGAAAGGGAATAATTATTCTCTCTTAATTAATGACTTAATTCTGAAGAAAATGTGAACCTTTGATTTTTTTTAAAAGAGAAAATCATTGCTTTGCATTAAAATTCATACTCATATATCAGTACAATATTTTCATGTTTTTCAAAGGTTTTTATTAATATAATCTCATTTGCCATGTGTATTAGCAAGTGAGTAGATTGATTCTTGAACTGTACATATAATGCAGTGCCATTCTGTCTCTACTTCATCTAGAAGTTTGAAGACAGATGTTTTGTCTGTAGGTGAGGCAGCGCCTTTTTGTGTTGAACTTGTAAGCAAAAGGTTTTTCCTTACCTTTTCTTCCCTCCACCCCTGCCCTGCTGAGGTGAACAAGTATTTTGATAAGCCAGACTTGGAAAGGTCAACCTGTCTTTTAGGTACTTGGTGTCTGGGAAACCACGCGCCTGTAAGAATTTTTAATGGAAGGTTATCTCTGTCTGGAATCAGATGTGTATACATTGCGTCAGCCTCTGCCAGTTGTCCAGTGACACAGTGAATATGGTGCAGGCACTTTAGCCAGCTTGGCATTCCAAGATGCTTTCTTTCTTCCAGCTGATGGAAGGATAATTAATAAACAGACAAAGGATGGTAAAAGACTTTTGCATGAGGAATCCTGATTGACTTTGCCCACACATGTGAGTAATTGTTCTTGTACCAGTGGTGCACATATTCTTGTCCTACATGAATCATAACAACTAAAATTTCTTAGTTCAAGCCTTAGTTCATCTATGAAGGAAAGCTACCATGGTGCTGGGGCTGCTCAGCCATGCCTTTTCAATGATGGTGATAAAATGAAATCAATGCAGCTCATAGCTTTTCTTCCTGAGAATTCAGTGGTGAGCCCGTCAGTTATCTCCAAACTCACTAGTATAGGGGCTGAATTGGAGTTCATCCTTCAGAACCTTGGAGAAGCAATCTTATCCATGCCTTTTCCTTCTGGAGCACATACATCAAATCTAGCCCTTATTCATCTTTTGAAGTTACTGTGCCATGTGTATTTGTACACATGTAGAGACACACATGCACATACACGAAGTCCATAATTCTGACAAACTTCTGAGGTTTATAAAAGTTAAAACAAATCATTAAATAAGAATGATTTCTGAATAGTGGTCAGTAAGAAACCAATTCTAAATAAGGCTAAGAAATAAGATTAGGACAGATATTTTTAAAATATTTTATTTATTTGAAAGGTAGAGTTACAGAGAGAGGTAGAGAAGAGAGAGAGGTCTTCCATCTGCTGATTCACTCCCCAAATCACAACAGCCAGGGCTGGGCCAGGCCAAAGCAAAGAGCCAGGAGCCAGGAGCTTCTTCTGGGTCTCCCATGTGAATGCAGGGCACAAGCACTTGGGCCATCCTCAGCTGCTTTCCCAGGCCCGTCAGCAAGGAGCCATACTAGAAGTGGAGCAGCTAGGGTTTCCAACTGGTGCCTATAAGGGATGCTGGTTGCTGCAGGCCGGAGCTTTAACCCACTGAACTACAGCGCTGGCCCCTAGGGCAGATTTTTTGATGTTGTATTTTAACATTTCTAACTATTTTAGATTCCATGAATGCAGGTGCTATATTTGTCTAGCTTTTTAAAAAATTTTTTTATCTTTTCATCTAGGAATGTATCCACTGCAAATAACAAAATGCTCTACCAACACTAACTTAATTTTAGGACTGGCTTTGTGGTATAGTGGGGTAAGCCACTACCTATAATGCTGGCATCTCATATGGGCACTGGTTTGAGTCACTTTTGATCCAGCTCCCTGCTAATGTGCCTGGGAAAGCAGTGGAAGATGGTCCAAGTGCTTGGGCCACTGCTACTTGCAAAGGCAAACTGGATGTAGTTCCAGGCTGCTGGCTTCAGCATGGCCTACTCCATATCATTGTAGACATTTGGGAAGTGAACTAGCAGATGGAAGATCTCTCTCTCTCTCTCCTCTCTCTCTCTTCCTCTGTTACTCTCTGACTTTCAAATAAATAAATAAATCTTTTAAAAAACTATTCCAAAGATAACTAAAGGCCTAAATAGGTTCATAGTGAATTATACTAAACATTTAAAGTAAAAATAATATATTTTTATTAGAATAATATAATTATATTATAAATTTATATTATATTTTATAATTTATATAAATTAATATAATTTATTATATTAAATTATATTTTATATTAGAAAAATAATTTTTTTCAGAAAATAATGAAGAACCAAATGCTTTCCGATTCATTTTATATCAATATTTCACAGATGTCAAAACCCAATGAGTACAAGAAAAAAAATTCAGAGTAGTGGTCCTAATACAGGAGGAGAAAAACCAAAGCCTTAACTAAACATACATTAAATCAAATGCAGAAAGAAGTGAAATTACAAATGAATCATTATTCTCTTTCTCTTTTGTGTATCTACTCAATCATTAAGATTTGTACTTCAGCATGTTTCATGATGATAGTTTTAATTTCACTTCTAAGGTGGGACTTTAAGCAGGAGTAAGGCCATTTTGCAAGTGATAAATTCTTTTACTTTTTCTGGTTATGAAAAATTTTCTTCATTTCTGAAGAATATCTTCAGTAAGCGTAGCATTCTTTTTTCTTCCATGAATTTAGTATTTCCTTCCATCCTATCATGACTGACAAAGTTTCAGCTGAGAAATCTGTCATTACTGTATAGGGAATTCCCTTGTAAGCAATTTGATGCTTTTCTCTTGCTGTTTTAGAATTCTTTCTTTGCCTTTTTTTTTTTTTCCTCACGGTTTATCTATAACAAACCATGGAGAGTATTATTGTTGAGTCTGTTAAGTGTTATTAGGACATCCTAGCCCTGTATATTCATTTCTTTTTTGAGATTTGGAAAGTTTTCAACAACTTTTTTGTTGAATAGGTTTTATATGACTTTTCTTTTATCTTTCTGGGATACCTATAGTGTAAATCTTTGCTCATTCAATAATGTTCTGTAATTCTCAAAGTCTTCCTCATTTCTTTTATTTTTTTTTATCTCAATGAAGTATTTTAAAAGACTTGTATCAAAGTTCAGAAATTCCTTCTTTTGTTTTCTCAATTCTGTATTTCTAATTTCTTCAGTTCAGATCTTTAGCTCCAAGATTCTTTTTTGTTTATTTTTTTAATGATCTCCATCTCTGTTGAATTTCTCATATAATGAATTATCTTCCTAATGTTGCTTGATTGTCTGTTACTCTTGTATTTCATTATTAAATGTCCTTAAAATTGTTTGTTATTCTTTGTTTGAATTCTTTGTTCGTCAGTTTGTTGATTCTCAATTCTTTGTGACTGTTGCTACAGTGGCTTTCATTGTAAATGATTTTCTGTTGGCAATGTGTCCCAGTACAATTGGATATTCTATGTTGGCTGTGATTCTAAGTAGGCACTTCTGTGTAGCGTCCATATAGCTTCACCATGTGATCAATATTGGTGATGTCGGTGGTTATCTCAGTGGCTGAGGGATTCTAGGATTGTACTGTCAATTGGGATACAACTTCCTCAGATGTGGAGATTCACTGGCATGTCTACTGAATTGTTGTGGGGCTTCTATCAGTTTCTATGATTCATGTGAATCCAGGGCTAAGTGGGTATAGTACAGTGTGCCCAGTGGCAGGGTGGAGTGCCTGTTAATGTCTGAGGGACACAAGAGGGCAGGCCACAGTAATGTTCCTAGATAGCACACTTGTCAGTGTCTTGAGGGCTGTTGAGATAATTTCATGGGGTCTCTGGGGATCGATCTGTTAAGGAAGTTAGTCCAGCTATTTCTCAAGGCTGAGGATGCCTGCATGGGGACATCCAACTTCTTCCAGGGCAGTAGAAGTGTGGGCAGGACCACTCAACAATTTTCTGAAATATATATCAAATATATATATTTATATTTTATTCAATATATTAATTTTATATGCCAATATATTAATTTTATATTATATTTAATATATTTATATAATATATATTATTTATCAAATATATATATTTGATATATGATATGTATTTGGTCTTGCTTCTGTTCTTATATTTTATAATATGATTTCTGCTTTTATTTCTTTTTACATTTCACACAATACAGAATATCCTTTCAGTTTTCCCTTTTGTTTATTTTGGGTATTCTTACAGTTTATAAGGTTTTATTTGATTCTACTGGTTGACTTTTTATTTTGTTTAACAAAAACAAGCTCTATATTATCTCTTGAATCTAAGTTGAATAGCAAAAATATATGTCCTCTTTTGTCACCATCTTTGTGTTACCCCCAGTAGCCAATTTGATTTGTAACTAGTTTATTTTTTGGTGTTTATAACTTTAAATGAGCTAAGATTTAACCAATTTCAGCCATTAGCTCATAGCTCTAAGTAATATTTTGTTGTCTCCTAATATATGATGAAGAAATAAGTGTTTTTATGTTACCTTCCACATTTTCTTAATTCTACCTTGTTTCCTCAATTTTTGTTAGTTTATTTTTTAATATTTGCACTCTAGTCAGTGTTATAAGTCCTGTATTTCCTTTATTTGTAATCCTGTCAATGAATACATTTCCTTTTGCCATAGTTTCTCCAGTTAACTTTTTTCCCCCAAAGAAACATTTTATTTAAACAATACAAACTTCATGCATTTCATAAATACAACTTTAGGAACATAGTGAATCTTCCCACCATTCCTGCCCTCCCACTCACACTCTTACCTCTCTTCCCCTCCCTCTCCTATTCCCAGTCTTATTTTTTACTAAGATCTATTTTCAATTAACTTTATACACAAAGATTATACTAAGTAAAGAGTTCAACAAATTGCATGAAAAAAATTCTCCCTCCACAGTGAGAAAAGGGCTGTTCAAAGTCATTGCATCTCGAAGTTGATTTCACTTTTTTTAAGCATTGTTTTTTTTTTTAAATTAATTTTAAAGAAGAACCCAAGAATGATATATCTTTTGTGAGCACTAAGACATAACTGTAACTTATGAGACATAAAAATATCCTCCACTTACTATATGGTATAAAACAAACTATGGTGTAAAACAAACTAAATCTTTGAGAACAAGTTTCATTATTAACTCTCATAACTCTTTGAGGACAGAGGTCCTGCATCGGAAGTTAGTGCACAGTGACTCCTGTTGTTAATTTAACAATTAACAATGTTATGTATGATGTCAGTGATCACCAGAGGCTCTTGATATGAGCTTCCTAGGCTATGGAAGCCTTTTGTGTTTTTTTTTTTTTTTTTTTTTTTTACAGGCAGAGTGGACAGTGAGAGAGAGAGACAGAGAGAAAGGTCTTCCTTTGCCGTTGGTTCACCCTCCAATGGCTGCCGCGGTCGGCGCGCTGCGGCCGGCGCACCGCGCTCGTCCGATGGCAGGAGCCAGGAGCCAGGTGCTTTTCCTGGTCTCCCCATGGGGTGCAGGGCCCAAGCACCTGGGCCATCCTCCACTGCACTCCTGGGCCACAGCAGAGGGCTGGCCTGGAAGAGGGGCAACCGGGACAGAATCCGGTGCCCCGACCGGGACTAGAACCCGGTGTGCCTGCGCCGCAAGGCGGAGGATTAGCCTGCTGAGCCACGGCACCGGCTATATGGAAGCCTTTTGAACCATTTACATTTGTGTGGATAAATTTCTCTTGTAATTTCTAGAAGCATATATGAAGCAGAATTTTTGCATCTTCATAAATACTTTTTTCTGATGCCTTTGTATTTGAAAGAGAATTTGACTAGATATAAAATTATTCCTTGAGACCGGTGCCGCGGCTCAATAGGCTAATCCTCCGCCTTGCGGCGCCGGCACCCAGGTTCTAGTCCTGGTTGGGGCACCGGATTCTGTTACAGCTGCCCCTCTTCCAGTCCAGCTCTCTGCTGTGGCCCAGGAGTGCAGTGGAGGATGGCCCAAGTCCTTGGGCCCTGCACCCGCATGGGAGACCAGGAGAAGCACCTGGCTCCTGGCTTCGGATCAGCGTGGTGCGCTGGCCGCAGCACACTGGCCGCAGCGGCCATTGGAAGGTGAACCAACAGTAAAGGAAGACCTTTCTCTCTGTCTCTCTCTCTCACTGTCCACTCTGCCTGTCAAAAAAAAAATTATTCCTTGAAGATTAAGATATCACATCCTTATATCCTTTTTTTAAAGATTTATTTTTTTATTTATTTGAAAGACAGAATTACAGAGTGGTAGAGACAGAGAGGTCTTCCATCTGCTGGTTCATTCCCCAGATTGGCCACAACGGCTGGAGCTGCACCAATCTGAAGCCAGGAGACAGGAGCCTCCTCTGAGACTCCCACGTGGGGGCAGGGGCCCAAGGACTTGGGCCATCTTCTGCTTTTCCAGGCCATAGCAGAGAGCTGGATGGGAAGAGGAACAGCCGGGACTAGAACCAGTACCCATGTGGGATGCCGGGTGCTTTAGGCCAGGGCTTTAACCTGCTATGCCAGAGTGCTAGCCCCAATGTAACCTATTTTTTTAAAGATTTATTTTATTTATTAGAAAGACAGAGTCCTGGGGCAGTGTGTGTTGGGCAGGGGGGAATCTGCCATCCACTGGTTCACTCCCCAAATGGCTGCAATGGCCCGAGGTGAGCTGATCTAAAGCCAGGAGCCAGAAGCTTCTTCCAGATCTCCCATGCGAGTACAGGGGCCCAAGCACTTGAGCCATCTTCTACTGGCTTCCAAGGCCTTATCAGAGAGCTGGAAGGAAGTGGAGCAGCTGGGACTGGAACCAGTGGCCACAGGGGATGCTGGCACTGTAGGCAATTGCTTTACCTGCTATGCATGGTTTGTTACCATATGATACAAAAACCATATGATACCATTAGATACAAAAACAAATAGGTGCCCCATACTATGGCATGGTGGGTAAAGAGACCACCTGCAGGGCAGGCATCCCATGTGGCTGCCAGTTTTTGTCCCACTGCTTTTCTTCTGATCCAGCTCTCTGCTATGGCCTGGGAAAGCCTGGCGAAGCTCCTGGCTCCTGGATTTGGGCTGGCCTAGCTCCATCCCTTATGGTCATTTGTGTGGGAGTGAACCAGCAGATGGAAGACATTTCACTCTGTCTCTCCCTCTCTCTGTCTGTAACTCTACCTTTCAAATAAATAAATAAATCTTTAAAAAACAAAAGACAGCCCAACTCCACACTCCCCAGCCCCAAACTGCATGAAGATCTTTGGGCCACATTTTTCCTCAATACTCATAGAGTCTAGGGCATAACTTAAAAATAAAATTAAAAAAAAAGAGTATTATATTTCAATGTAATAAAACTGTAAATAGCAATATTAAGATGTGTGGCCCTGTCTCAGTGGCTTCCCAAGTGGCCTCCTTCCAGGCCTAGGTGAAGAATGGTATTTTAAGTAGATATATTTTGCATCCAAATAAAGAGTTTTCAAAAGGAATGTAAAACACAAAAACTCAATTCAGATTTCCCAGCCTTGTCCTCTGTAGATGCCCATAAAGTTAATTCAGTAGAGGGTTCAGAAGCATCCTAGGAGAGTATTAAAAGTCTGGCTGAGAAACATTCAGTGAATTCCCAGTAGCCAGCTAAGGTCATTTTGTACAAAGTCTCAAAAGTCATTCATTAAAATTAAATGCTGACTGTCACCTCAGATCTAATCACTAATCCTGGCTCCTCCATCTCTGTTTCAGCAACAGGGGTTACATTTGTAAAATATTTAAAGAAAAATATAAGGTTGCTTAGTGATCATACACTGCACTGTTAACAGCTCTCTGTGAATATTTTCACCATGATTACTCTTACTAAAAGTAAATTATGGTGTAAAGACAGCTCCAATGTGACAAGGTTCTAGTGGGATGCACTGATGCTATCTGCAATCTGCTTTGGCTACGTATGGAAAAAAAGCAACAAAGGATGGCAAACTCTAGCCTGCTCTGGGCTCTTAGTGTCTTTGGGGTTCCTGAGGTAGCTCTCAAATGCACTGATAAGGGTACGCATCTGAAAAGCATCACAGGTCTCTATGTGTGATTTTTAATTTATCTGTTCTTCCTGGATTAAATGCTATGGTTTATATTTCAGTAGCTATGGTTTTAGTGAGGAAGGATATTATATTATTTTTTGACATTATCCTTGATGCTTTTACAATAACTTCTGAAAGAATCATGGGGGTAGGCATTTGGCACTGTGGTTAACTCAATGCATGGGAAGCCCACATTCCATGTTGGAGTCCCTGGCTTTGAGTCCAGATGCTGTTCTCCATTCCAACTTTCTGCTAATGTACACTGAGAAGCAGGTGTTGGCTGAAGTAGCTGGGCCCCTGCCACCTATGTGGGAGACCTGAGTTGGTTTTGTCCTGGTCCAGACATAGCTATTCTAGGCATTTGGACAATGAATCAATGTATGGGAGTTCTCTTTGTCTCTATCTTTCTCTACTTTTAAAATAAACAATATTTAAAAATAAAAGAATTACAAAGCAGTGATCATATTCTCTATAATTTTAAAGCTTGAAGAGTGTTTATTTTACATCTAGCAGCATTTAAATTACTATTGCAACTATACTGAATGTTATAACGAAGAATAAATTGAGTGTTGAATTTTTTCCCATATTTTTCCCTGGATAACTGATAATATGCTATTACAACAGTTTTTCACATTTAACTTGCATAATATGGTAAGCAAGAGGGTCACTTTTACAAAAATATTGTAAAACAGTACCAATTTACCAGAGGGATGTTTTTCATCTTTTTGTATTCAACTCCCATCTTGCTTATTTTTTCTTCCATATTAATTATCTTGTGAAATTTACCAGATTCTCATGAGTCAATGACTTTGAGAATATTTGAGATCTTCTTTATTGAAAATCTAACATTCTTCAATGCATGAATCTGTTACAAGATTTGTAATTTTGTTTGTAGTTGGTTTACAATTTATTTATATTGCATTTTTAAATATGTACTCTTACAAACCATAGAAACTAATCAACATAGATAATTAATGAGCAGAAAAAATATAATAAAGCAAAGAGATAGATGTTAAGTGGAGACAATTTTTACCTGTGAACATAAAATATTATTTTCATATATGATTACTTTATTCCCTACATAATCTGGTAATTACAGGGATGTAAGTCACATGTATTGACATGAAGAGAACTTTGTATGTTTCCTTGTTTAGAAATCATGCCAATTCATGAAGGTGTAGCTTAGGCAAGGAAAATAACAATTTCCTCAAAATCAACTGAACTTGCAATCTATTTATTCTATTCTGAGGATATCTCTATAAATTGTTATACTCTGGGTATAATGTCTATTTATATTTTTGATGAAAGTTCAATATGATTATAAAATAAAATTATTATGTTTTCTTCTTAAAATAATACTATCATAGATATTTTAAGAGAAATATCCGTTATGTTTGCTATAGTCTAAACAATCCTTCAATCCACATTAATGGCTGAATTCTTATTAACGATTTATTCAGTTATTTAGTTATTATTTTAAAGACAGAATTACTTTGGGAGTTGGGCAGATAGGAAGAGAGAGAGAGAGACCATTCATCAGCTGATTTACTCCCCAAATGCCCCCAACAGCCAAGTTTAGGCAAGGCCAAAACCAGAAGAGAAGATCTCCACTTAGGTCTCCACATAGGTGGCAGGAACACAAGTACTTGGGCCATGATTTGCTACCTCCTAGGCGCATTAAAAGGAAACTGGATTAGAATGTAGCTGGGACTCAAAATGGAATGAGTGTGTCCCAAACAGTGGCTTAACTCACCATGACACAACAACCCAGTGAATTCTTATTAAGTGTGAAGAACTCTTGATTGTGAAGTATAAACTTGAATCAAAGTTCTCCCTGATACCTGTGACCTCAACTGTGTGATGTAATCTCTTGACTGAATCTTATATAAAGGATATCTTGATGTTTAACTAAAATATTGAGAACTTCAAAAATGTATATTAAAAGATTCTCTGTCCCTCAGCATGTCTCAAAGGTATCTTTGTGTGATAATAAGTGAAATGCAATAATCAGGAAAGTAAGATCTTGTTTGGTCATTTTGGTGCCAAAGTAGTCGTTTATGTCATAAACACTTTTGTTTTCAACAACAGATTTATCTCATTCCCTATCTCTTCATCACCATGTTTTCTACTGTTTTTCACATTCTTCAGTCATAGAAATCATAAGATAATATGTTCAATGTATGTAGCATATTAAATTAATCAAGGCCATAAAAAATATACCCATTAGTAGTTCTGTAACAGCTTTCCTACAGGCAATCTCATTTGATTGAAAATTACCAACAAAACAAGGGTCACTCTAAGTCCTGTAATAGTGCTTCTGTACTTGCAAAAATTTATGCATTTCACATATCGGCTAACACAGATATAGCATTCAGATCCAAATTTGGCAATCACAATTGAGATCTCAATAGTTGAGTTATCAATGCACAATTTATGATAAATATTTTGTGAGCAGTTTAGCATCTACTCATTGTTAGTACTATGCTAAGCATTGTGTGTGGATGCAAACAATGCTGTCTCTAGTTTCCAGAAGCTTAAAGTTGCATGTGGTAGATAAACAAATAAATGGAAACTTATATTAGATTCAGATATATAGCTATTTCCTACCATTATTTCCCTTATTTAATCCAGCCTCAAAGGCCCTTGCGGGACTACAAACATTTCAGGGGCTATTTTCTCTACCTAGCATGTTGCTCCCTAGACAGTCATGTGATTTATCACTTCATTTAGATCTCTGGTCAATTAACCTCAGTACTGATGCTTTTCATGATCACTCTATGTAAAGTGGTAGTTTTTTTAAACCATGCTTTGTTTTTCTCCATGGCACTTATCAATTCTTAATATAATATAATATTTTTTGTCTTTCTACTTTTTATCACAAGGACAGAAATAGTCAAAAGATATTTTATGTCTGTCACTGAACCAGGCCTTCATGTTCATATATAGTTTCATTTAACTCCTACAACCACCCATAAAATAGTTATTATCCATGTGTGAGCAAGAAGGAGTATAAGACATTAAAAGAGCAATGTGACTTTATTCAAGTATGATGAGTTACAGCATAACAGGTGGTAAAAATCGTGTCTACTGAATTTACTCCTAGTAATATATCATTTTTGAAAATTTATTTTTTAAATATTTATTTATTTAGAGGGCAGACAGAGAAAAAGATAGAAAGGAAGAATCTCCATTCCCTGGTTCACTTCTCAAATGCCCACAACAGTCATGGCGGGGTCAGCACAAAGTCAGGAGCCCGGAACTCCAGTGTACATGGGACCCAAGCACTTGAGCCAACACCTGCTGCCATTCCGAGTACACATTAGAAGAAACTGGAATCAGAAGTGGAGCTGACTGGAATCCAGGTCCTGTGATGTGAGTTGCAGGCATCCTAAGAGGCATCTTAACCACTGTACCAAACACTTACCCCAAGGAATCTTTTTAATACACAATGCTTTACTGGAATACACTTTACTTTATTTTAATACACAGTGCTTTACTGGAAAAGCAGGTGTGAGATTCAATATATAAATCCCATCACTTAAAATTTGGGAAGAAAATCTTTCATTGCTTTTGCTAAGACTGTCTTCCCAAGCTTAGAAAACTCTCATAACCTAGATTTTTTTCCAACATGGATCACTCATGAGATCCTTGGTTGGTGCATTTTTGTTGAAATTTTATGAGCCAGTAGCTCATCCATTCCATTTATCTCTGTGTGACGTGGCAGAATCTAAAATGTGGAAAGGACTGTAAGAAATCATAGGATTTATTTTCTTGGCAGGTCTCTTTTGGTTGGTAGTAAGGAAGCTCCAGCTCATTTTGTAAGAGAACTTGCTGGTTCATATAATCGAAAAGACAAGAGAGCAGATATCCATATATAACTGGGTTAAGGTGTTTAGAGGATAGCCTCAAGGCTTACTCTATGCCAGCTCTATTAGCCTTTACACGACTTTCTTCTTGCACGTTCAAATAATATAGCAGTCTCTGTTTCTCTGGCAAAAGGTCACGTGACAAGTTTCTTAATCTGTAATTCACACAAAGTCAGAAAATGAAAGAAGTTTTTTGTGATTGTGCTAGCAGAATGCTCAAGGAGAACTGTGATTGCCCAGGTTTTAATCGCACACATTTACGTGCCCTCAACAGTCTTGGAGGGAGCAATGTTTTTCAGGGTGGGGCAGATTCAAAAACCTGGGACCAGTGTGGGTAAGAGTTATTCCCACTTGACTCCTTTGAAGTGGGAAGAATCATTGTATAATCCGAGTTGCTCCCTGAAGGAAGAAATACCAAATAGATAAAAATTATTCCAATACCTTACTGATCTCCTCCTAGTCCTGGAACTTTATTCTTTCAGGAAGCAAAAAATTTGTGAAAATG
Source organism: Sylvilagus floridanus (assembly GCA_949820135.1). NCBI lineage: Eukaryota > Metazoa > Chordata > Mammalia > Lagomorpha > Leporidae > Sylvilagus > Sylvilagus floridanus. The sequence goes on from OX463224.1 coordinate 89,593,853, forward strand.
TTCCCTATGCCGAGCTCTGGGCTAGGCCTTAGGTATTACTATTTAAATCAGTAATCCTTTCCCTTAAAGATATAGATAGGAAAATAAATAGCCAATGAAGACAGAGAAATTCAGTCACAAACAAGGTACAACTTGCTTTGGGACTTGAAAGAAGAATTGAACAAGCATGGACTTCGTACCTGCAATACCCCTGGTCCACCACCCCTCAAACATAACCAGTAGTTTTCAGAAGACAGCCTCTTATAGACTCTATTAGATACTGGGACATATTTCTTCTTTCATCGTTTCTGTCATTATGAACACTCACTTTAAGTCATCTCAAACAGTTCCTGAAGTTCCTTTCCAAAGTCATGGTTTTGTAATATTTTAAGATCTTATTGTCCTCTTTTCATTTCATATCACTGGCTTTCGTGACATTTTGTTTTTAGACACCAGGGACTCTTGCTGGCAATGGAAAAGGATGGAGAGGAGGAGGGAGGGTTAAATCATGCTGGCAAGTGAACAAGGGGTTATCTTCAAATTAGATATATTTATTAGCATGATGACTCATAGGATAATAATGCCACTTTGCCAGTGGCCAGGATAGAAAGCAAGACTATAAAGGAATAACTGGCTGATACTTAGAAGCATCCAAGTTGTTATATCTTTAGGAAGTTAAAAAAGTACCTTAGCGTCTGCTTACTCATCCCTGGGCCGGATGTTCTAAACTGGAAAAAAAAAAAAAAGCCAAAAAAGTTTCCTTTCCTCTGATTCTGATTGTCAAGGACAAAAGGGCTAAGCTCTTAACTAATTAGATTTGTGACCTTGAGAAGTCATTCAATCTAACTTAATCTCTGCTTTCTTATTAAGCAAATGGAGAATTAATCCTGTCTATTTTGTGGGCTTGTACCACAAAATCTATTTACATATCTCAGTCTCACACACAATATATAATACGTGTATGTGTGTATATATGTATATGTTCATATACATACATATATAAGAGAGAATAAGCGAGAAAGACAGAGACAAAGAGTGACTATTAAGCCCTATGCAGCAATGGACAAGAGTAAGTATTAAATAATTCAGTTCCCTTGTTGCCACTCCCACCCCCAACTTGGCCTCAGTTTCCACCTTTACAAAAAAGCCTGGGCTGAATCAACTGATCACTGAATACCTATCCCCCTCTGATACTATCTTTTTCTGAACATTTTTGTACCTTTCACTGTGAGAAAAATAGCATGGTTTTTCCAGAAGTTATTTTCTATAAGTGGCACATTCTCTGGTCAGAAGCATTCTGAGTGTTCTCACACACTTTTTTGCTACCATAAATACATTCAAAGAGACATTACCACTCAGTTTCACCATAGAGCTTTCCAGTGCAGGAGTCAGCCAGAGTCCTTTGGGAAAAGAAAGGCAGCTTTCCTGGGTGTACAGAGCTCACCCTCTGGGCCCAGATTTTCGTGAGAGGCTCCTTGGAAATCAACTCAGGGTCAGTTTCCTTGCATACTGCCTGCAGAATCCTGTTACTCTTCCTCTTTGCCCTCTCTTGGAGAGGAAGTGATTCAGAGCATGCTGGGACAGAACATTTCCTCTCAAGCCATCTGACCCCTCATCATATTAGCGCTGAAGTCAGCGTCATGTTTCCTGCCAAACTCAATAAATTCAATTTCCATGTCATTTTCCAGAGCTCTGTGAGAAGCTGTCACGACCCACAGACAAGACCAGTGAAATCCCAGAGTAACAGAGCAACAACGTCGAAATCAACGTCAGGATGTCACTAGCACCATCCATTCTAGAGTTTTCAGGATGAGGAATGTGATATTTGTTGAGGTTAAGTGACTCGTTCAAGGTCTCACAATTAATTTGAGACAGAGAAAAACAAATAGAATGACCCATTCCTGAAATTTATAGAATGTCTGTCCCATACATCTTAGTTACTCTTATCACCTTTATTTGAATTATTTATTATTTGTATCATCATATTCCAGGAAATGAATTTAAGGCTAATAGAGACCAAATGTTTCTTTCTGAGATCAAATATCCAGGGCATAGCAGAACAGAGAAATGCATTCCAGTTGTATTTTATGTATGTATCTATGTATGTATGTTTGTTTGTTTACTTTGTTATCTACCAATCATGGGCTAGTCTGCCTTCCCTTATAAAATTTTAATTAAGAGAAAAGGCAAGGACAGTTACCCATAAATTAGATTCTCCCTATTTAAAACAAATCTGTGAAACATGTGGCTTTATAAATTTACAAGAGACAAGTATGTTTTATTAATGTCTACAAAATCATGGATTTTAGAAATAAACAGATCTTGGTGCATGGAAGTTGGTGTATGGCACAGTAGTTATATCACCATGCTGGTGATGCTGGTTTATGTGACATATTTCATATCCAGGATGAATTTCTGGCTCCTGGCTTCAGCATGACCCAGCCCAGTGTATTGCAGGCATTTGGAGAATGTAGGAGCTTGGTAGATCTTTTTTGAATCTGTCTCTCTGCCTTCCAAATGTAATGAAAATAGATAAATAATTAAGTAAATAAATAATAACACATCCAGGTCTGATTTGGTGTCACTAGAAGAAGTCTAATATGTCTTCTATTAAGAAAATTAGTGATATTTTATCAGAAAATTATAGTTATTAACTATGGTGACTGGGAAATATTGATAAAAAATAGGAAGTATATAATTATCACCCACTCACAATCCTATAATCTGAAGATAACACTTGATATATATGCTTTTACAGTTTTAAAATTATCTTACACACACACACACACACACACACACACACACTTTTTTAAACAGGACCTGGTGTGGTACCACAGAGGGTAAGCCACAACCTGTAGCATGTAAGGCATAACCTGTAGCGTGGCATCCCATGTGGGTGCTGTTTGGATCTCAGGTGGTACACTTCTGGTCCAGCTCCCTGCTAATGGCCTGAAAAAGCAAGAGAAGATGGCCCACGTGTTTGGGCCTCTTCCACCCACATGGGAGACCTGGAAGAAACTCCTAGCTCCTGGCTTTAGTCTGGACCAGCCCTTGCTGTTGTGGCTTTCCAGGGAGTGAAGCAGCCAATGGAAGATCTATCTCTCTCTCTCTCTGACTCTCCATCACTCACTGTAATTTGTAACCTGACTTTCAAATAAATAAATACATATTAAAAATTCTTTAAACAAAAAATTATGATTTTGCTATATATATACTCTTTTTAAGCTACTTTAAAGCTAAACTAAGTTGTGAGCATTTTCTCTATGCATATACATATTTTTATTTTTAATTGTTTAGTATGCACTTTATGCATATAAAATTATTTGACTATTGCTACACGTTTATTTCAAGTTTATTATAAATCGTACTGTAAGCATCCTTGTTCATAGATTTTTGAGCATTGCTTTGATTACTTCCTGAGAAAATATTTCTAGAATCGAATAGCCAAGTCACACAGGATGCATATTTTACAACTTTTGTGCCTTTCAGGGTAGAGAGAGGTGGGACTCTTATGCTTTTCAGTCTTAATAATTTGTAATTTACTTGTCTAATTCTGTTTTCTGATTTATGGTTGATCAATACTGACAATATTTGCCACTGATGACTCACAAGGAAAAAAAAAAACACCCAGAAAGAAAACTCTTACATTTAAGCTTAATTTAGATATTCTGACTCTTTGTAAGCAGCCCTAAATGTCAATTCTGGTACACCATGAATGTATCTTATACAAGAGATAGAACAATCATTTCTGGCTTCAGATAGAGACACATTCACTTACTGAAGTTGTGACCATCACAAGCACCTCATAATGGTTAGACATCTTTTTTTTTTTTTTTAAAGATGTATTTATTTATTTGAAAGTCAGAGTTACACACACATACAGAGAGAGAGAGAAGAGACAGAGAGGTCTTCCATCCACTGGTTCACTCCCCAATTGGTCTCAACAGCTGCAGCTATGCCGATCCGAAGCCAGGAACCAGGAACCAGGAGCTTCTTCTGGGTCTCCCACGTGGATGGAGGGGCCCAAGGACTTGGGCCATCTTCTACTGCTTTCCCAGGCTATCGCAGAAAGCTGCATTGGAAGTGGAGCAACCAGAGCTCAAACAGGTGCCCATATGGGATGCTGACGCTTCAGGCCAGGGCGTTAACCTGTTGCACCACAGCACCAGCCTTGAGAAATCTTAGATTCTAGAGCTGAGGTGCTTGCGTGTAAATCCTGGCTCTATTACCTGCTAGCTGTGGCTTTGGGCAACTACCCAATTTCTCTGTGCTTGTTTCTTTACCTTCATATTTAAGTTATAATAGCCCCTTAATCACAGTCTTGCATGAAGATTAAATGAGTTACATATGTAAAGTTCTTGAACATTGTCTTTTACATAAAAATCCTAAACAAATGTTAGGCATTATTACTATAGATGTTTTGGTTAAGCTGTTTGTTATTAAAAATGTAATACATAGCAGATACCAAAGAGTGTTGAAGAAATAAAGGAATGGTGACTGTAAAATAAGAAATTTAGTTCTTGACTAGAGATAGATAGATACAGTAAGCAGTAGTTGTTGGAGTAGGTGAGTGAGTGAATAGGGTACAGTGAAGAAAGATGTGGGATGTGACCATTCCTCAGGAAATCCTAAAGGGTGGGGGAGGAGGAATGAGTGGTTAGTGAAAACTAACTTTTTGAAAAAAATATTTATTTTATTTATTGAAAGAGTTACAAAGAGAGGTAGAGACAGAAAGAAAGAGAAGTTTTCCATCTGCTGGTTCACTCCCCAAATGGATGCTATGGCCAAAGGTGGACCCATCTGAAGCCAGGGGCTTCTTCTGGGGTCTCCCATACAGGTGCAGGCACCCAAGGAGTTGGGCCATCCTCTGCTGCTTTCCCAGGCCACCAGCAGGGAGCTGAATTGGAATTGGAGCAGCCAGGACTTGAATCGGCACCCATGTGGTTTTTTTATACATTACACCACAGCGCTGGCCCTGAAAACTAACATTTGAAAGAAACACTTCACAGTAACTGTGATCTTTGGTGGGGATATCCTGTCACCTCGATTACTGAGAGAGGGAGCTAGAAGAATAAAATTCTTCCTAATCTTTTTCTTATCTACCATCTCCTGCTCAAAGTCCCATTGACTGAACCAAAAGGGAAGTAAGAGGGTGAAATGGTCTGCAAATAATATGCCTCGGTCAGATATAGAAAAGTGGATGTGGATCTAGAGGACCAAGAGCAAGATCTCCAGTTACCTATTACCTGGAAACAATTTGTGTTCTGTACTGAGGTCTTTGACCTATTGAGGGAAGCCTGAAAGTAGAAATCCTATTGTTCTCTCTGGATAGTCTGATCTTTTCCTTCTGTCTTCTTGCAGAGGCTCTGGGAAGCCTTTTATTGACATATTTCCCACATTAGAAACACACTGTTTAAGTTGTGCCTGGGTGAATTTCACTAAGAGAACCCAACATTTTTGACCATTAGAGAATTACTCATCAGTTTGGCATGAAAATAGACAATATGGATCACAACCAGGCTTGAGCAAAGCCTCAGATGACCAAAGTTAGGGCCTGAGGGAAACGGACAAGGGAAAGCCTGCTTGACCACGCAAATGAAATTGAGGTGTAGAGCTTTGTTTTTCTCAAAGATGAAGAAATTGTGGGATTTATTAGTAAGACATCTGCTTCCCCTTTAATGTCTGGATACAGTCGCCATGCAGCTTTCCTTTTTGAAAGCTAGATTGGGGAAGAAATGTATTATAAGAACATTTGTTATTGAACATTGTCTCCTCACAGACAGTTTCTCACTACTAATATTTTGATAAATGATTCAAGAATGTTTCTAGAAGAGTTCCTATTCGACTACTTCCCTACTCCCACTTCAAATTGTATGGCTCTTTACAGTGGTATATATAGCAGTGATTGATAATATTTTCCCATTGTGGAGATACAGAACCTCACAGATGTAAGTAACTTGGTCTATACCACACAGCTACTTGGGTCTGGGATTCTCAAAACCGGCCGATGAAAAGATTATGTTTTTCTATGAAACATGTTTTTCTATATATGAGAAAGAGGTGTCATTTTTTGTTTTTGATGAAAAAAGGGAATATTATTTATTGTTTAAGTTTTCATTAAAGAGATAAAATTTATACATGAAACAATAAGATAATGCCATACACTTAAATATATGAAAACTCTTAGTTCTTTCCACGAAACTCAATTTCTTTTCTATAAAATCCATTTCTCTTTTTTTATATTTCCTGTCTTGGTTGCTACCATAATCTTTTGAGTTGTGCAATCTAGAAGCCTAGAGGCCATCCTAGATTACTCTAGATTTTCTAAACTCCTACATCTAATCCATCTTTCCAGTACTAAAAGTTGCTTGCCCTCCCTCTCCATGCCCATCTATGAGTAACACAGATTTTTCATTCTTACCACAAGAGTTCCAATAGTATCTTCACTGGTCTCCTAGCTCCTGGTTCACGTCCACCTTATCCATTATCGATTCCAATCTCCTGGAGACTTTTCTTAAAATTCCCTTTACCATAGCAGTAGTCCCCAAACTCCAGGTAGTCTAATCTTGCTTATTTGAGTTTAGTAATAGCTGGAGATTATCTATACCCATGGATGATTCAGCTGGTGTGCAGCAATATTGTCATAGTAGTAATTAAATAATTTAAAATGACTCACTCTTTATAATTTGCCTTCTTTTAAGCAATAATAACTGAAATCACAGGTTGGAACATACTAGTCACATAATGTTTGTAAAAAAGAGATATATTAAAGTAAACACACAATTATGAACTTTAACATTCAAAACTTTAAAACCTAGGCTAAATATTTCATCATTCAGGAAATATTGAACTCTAGAATAAAAGCCTAGCTCCTGGGGTGAGCATTTGTCTTAGTAGTTTAGACCCCAGGTAAGATGCTGGGTCCCATATATTATAGTACATGCACTGAATCCCAAATCCAGCTCCCAAATCCAGCTTCCTGCTAATGTGCCCCTGAACATCCTTGTAGGTAACTCAAGTAGTTATGTCCCTGCCAACCACATGACAGACCTAGATTGAGTTCCTGACCCCAAGCTTTGACCTGGCTTACCTCTAGCTGTTGCGAATCTTTCTGGAATGAACCAGCAGATGGGAGTCCTCTCCATCTCTCTCTTTTTTGTCTGCTTGCCTCCCAAATAAACAAAAAGATTAGCTCCTTATTGTACTATCAAGATGCACTAGAATCTGAACCCATCATTCATATTTTCTCTCATTGGTTCTAATATGATTTTTGTCTATAATTCTATATAATTACACAGTCTAACAACTAGTTTAGAATCTGCTACAGAGGAAATGTTCAATAAATGTTCAGTGAATGGATGAATGAAAATAACCTGCCTGCCATAGATATTAATTTTCTCTAAATCAGGAATCAACATGTTGGTAATTGCTCTCCTTTTTCTCTATAACACTGTGCACATAATAAAAGTTGATTAAACTAAAGTGCTACAAAGTGCATAGAGAAATTGTGCCTCTGGAAATAAGAAAAGTGAATGATCAATAAGGGCTAGTGTGGTCTAGGTGATGTGACTTGAGATAAGCCTTGAACTAAGGGTAAACAGAGAAGAGCTCTAGAATTTCAGGTTGGGAATGAATAAAAGATCAAGGTGAGACAGATCTTGACAGATTTAGCTAGAGTGGATAGTATGCACTTAAGAGCAGCTTTCTGCACAACAAAGAATTAAACTTGCTCAAAGAGAGATCTGCTCTTTGCCCTTGGCTTCTGGGAGTAATCTCTAGGAACTTGACATGCCCTGTTTGATAGGAATGTCTTTTGCCTGTGTGCCTTGAGTTACATTGGATATTCTAACACTGTGACATAGATTAGGGGCTGGCCACACCACATAGTAATAATTAATGCAGGGTGTGGTGTTTGGGTCAGGTGGTATCAGTCTTTCTTTGGAGGGGCTGAAGACATATCCATCACATGTACAACCAATCTACCTTGGACAAGGAGGCTCAAGTGAGCTACTCTGGTTGGCGATATTCTCTCATACATTGACACTGGGAGAACAGCACTGCCCTGAGAATACAAGAATACAACTCCGAGCTACAGATTTGAAACTCCGGTTTCTGAGCTATGTACCTGTTACCTTGGCTGATTCTAATCTGTAGCCTTTAGCTATAATGAACTATGACCATGGATATAACTTCTATCATTGTGTTCAGTGAATCCTTCTACTAAACTATTTTGCCTGAGGGTGTTTCTCGGAACTCTTTGAACTTGCAGTTGGTGTCAGGAGTGAAGGACATCTTTGTGGACTCTTCTTCTAACTTTGCAGTCACTTAACTTTCCCATTTTGCAACTCATTGTAGATACAAAAATTCCTTTTTAAGACACAGTGTTTTGCAGAATCCCAATACTTACACAGATAAAAAAGGAGTTGCTTTATTTGCAGCAGGGCAACAGTATCAGCACCTGCTACCTGTCCTTCCTCTGACTTGCCTAGAGTCCCTCTACACAAAGCTAGGGCTCCACAGAACACCCTTAAAGAAAACCCTTATCATTAGTTAGGGACCCTGTCTGAGGAAGGAAAGAGACATTTTTTTTAACACCTCCTGAGTGTGGACTTTGGTATATTTTATGCCATTTGGTTTAATCCTATAATCCTCCTCTGAGTTAGCTACTTGTCCCTTTTATATGCATAGAAAATAAGCTTTGAACAATTAGCAGCTATCTGAAGGCCATGCAGTGAGTCCCAGGCAGAGCTAAGATTAGAAAGTCAGCAGAATTTCAACCTGATGCTTCAATAATAGGGAGATAACTCCAGGGCTTGCACAGGGCAAAGATTTCACAAAAGAAACGTTGGAGGAATATGTAGTGTCAGTGTGGAACAGAGAGAAGAATGGAGATGCGAAGAAACGGGTAAAGGTGAACAGAGCCATGGACAGCTGTGTTCAACCTAGCTGCCAGATGGAGTGTAGATACAATTTAACTTCACAGAGTCCTGGCCTTTCAGGTCAGCAGGAAAGAAAAGAACCTCCTGGAACATTGGTCTATGCCCTACCTCTTTAAATAGTGAAGAAAAAGAAACATCCTTCTGTGTTTAAATAAAAAAAGCTATTTCATTTTAAGTCACTCTTGATTTCACCTGTCAAAGGACGACAAGCTTTCTCAGAAGTGGGGAAGACGATGAATAAAACCAGAAGAAGATCACTGAGGAACTCTAAAACATGAAAGTGTTTCAGTAGTGTCCATGAAAAAAATGAAAATACTGGTGACCTCCATCAAACTGGAGTCAGAACCCTACTCACTTTGTGAGATGAAATTTCTTGAAGTATTTTATACATAAAGTTGTAACTGGAAAACAATGTAGGAAAAGGAAAAACTGATACAATGGTATTATAGGTAAGGAGTGTGAAACACTCTGCCCAACACTCACCTTCATGTAATAACCACTAAAACCTTATGTGTAAGGCAAGGATGTTTAGGCCTACACAAGAGTTCAAACACAATTCTAATGAAATCATCATTTTGTAATTTGCTATTTAGTGTACGATGGTGCTTTAAGAAGTTCATGAAACAATAGAATCAAAGATATGTTTATTTTAGTGTAAAAACTTTTGAAAAAAGCATATTTTCTATGATATCTGTCATTTGTGAACTTTTTGAAGATCTCTTGTTTTTCTTCTTTTTTAAATGTAAGTTCTACAAGGTCACAGATCTGATCTGTTGGTCTTCTCTGGTGCTTACATTGCCTTCCACCTCACTGATCCTTGTTAAATACTCAGAATAAACGTTTAGCATGTACATTGCAGCCTCAAATTCAAACCTTCTTCTGACTCTTAGATATAGTGTTAGACAGTACAATAGAGACTCAGGTGAACATTTAGGCCACTGTAGGGGCCCCTTGGCTTATTTTCTTCCACACTGTGGTTGTGTCTGTGCCTCCTGTCCAGTTGAACCTCAGTTTACTCTCCAAGAAACAAAATGTTAGAGATTAATGTCTCCTGAAGTCCTGTGAGACTTTGCCAAACTGTGAATCTCACTAGTTATGCTTTAGCTGAATACGTCTTTCACAGAAGCAAAGATTGTAATATGTGATAACAGCCATTCTACAAACGTGTTTCTTCTGTTATGAAATTTTTCTCTTGGTCCAGAAGATCCCAATAAATTAAAATTTATTTAGTTTATTAAGTAAAATTAAGAATCTGTTCTCACTGGTGAATTTAGAAATTAGAAGACTTGCCAAAGACTTCCCAAATGGCCACAACAACCAGGCTGGGCCAGGCTGAAGCCAGGAACCTGGAACTCTATTTGAATCTACCATGTGGGTAGTAGGGGCCCTGGTACTTGGGCACATTAGTGGAGATCAGGATCAAAAGTAGAGCAGCCATGACTTAAACTGGTGCTCATACTGGATGCTGACATCATAGGTGGCAGCTTACCCCACCGTGCCACAATGCCAACTCCCGCAATATATTTGAATCTCTATTTTGTTAGACGATGTCGAGAAGCAGAGAATTTTCCTGCTACAAATGACTGTGGAAAAAGGGATTTAGAAATAATTTTCCAAGGGTTTCACATTTTGGAAGTGGAGGAGAAAGGAATTGAAACAGGTCTCTTTGTACGCTGGATGTAAAGGTTTTCACCATTATATTTATAGCCTGTGAGATGAATGATTTACACTGAATTTTGTGTTTTATGAGTGTGTAAGTCTTTGTGAAAACCTGATGAAAGTTACAGCATGCTCTCCCTAAAAAGGTATCCATGATTACATTCCTAAATATTTTAGGGACAGTGTTAGAGATTTCAGACTTCCTAATATGATCTTAGAACATCACTCAGGGGGTAAAAGTAATGAAAAATGAATTTTCGAATCTTTAATTAGTTTCTGTCAAAGAAGACATTCCAGAGTAGACTTTCAGGAACCCATGAGGAAAATCTTTTTAAAAAGCCACAAAGAATGCTTACATTGAGGGCTAGAGCAATCTCCTTTCCCATAGGCTGGAGAGTTTAGCCTGGGTGCTAATTATCACCATTGTCACGAGTTTCCATGTTTGCTCCAAGTTCTCAGATTTCTGTTTTTCAAGTTTAATTTGTCCAGGACATTGCAGGAAGAGAAACCGTGGGGGCATGATTAAAAGCATATGGCATATGAGGTGGGGAGGGGGAGCCGTGAGCACAGCAGGAGGGAGGAGGATTGCTAAATTGAGTGTTTCTAATAAAGGAGAGTGGGAGAGTATTTGCTGCTTTTGCTTGGGCTAAACTGTACCATGCAATACCCTCTCTTGCCCTCCAGTCCTGGAGTATAAGTAAAGAAGGTTAAGGAACTGGGCTTTTAGAATGTGTACTTGTCACATGGGGCTGCCATTAAGATGTGAAAGCACTCCAGCAGTGGAATATTCGTTATATATACTCCTGCTTAACAAATGGAAGGACAATGTGTCTCACAAACCCAACCTGGCATCAGAATCCCATTGGGAATATTTTGAAAACACACTCATTGGCCTACCCAAGACTTTCAGAACCAGACCCTGGGCAGCTTCTATGCACCTCTTGTTACTCTTCATCTAAATGGAACCTCAGGCTATTCCTGTAGAGGACTTTAGTGACTACTGGCACAGACATTGAAGGGTTTTCAACTGTCTAGAATGTGTTGTATCTCCCTTTGATTAGAATTATTGACTTCATTTTGTGTTATGATTTCTCCTCTGTCACATGAAGATCTATAATGTACTACCCTCACCCTCACCTAGCCAGTAGACAGAGTCATAAGCCAGGTCAATGGCCTATATCCATCCCTCTAGACTCTGAAGAGATACCCACTCATTCTGTCATTGGCATCCTGGTTGGGCTAGACAGTATTTCCTGTTGGTCCCTGTCCTTTCCTGGCCTGTTCTTCAGGCTTTTCCTCAGTTCTGAGAGCAACTTGAACTCTCTTAATAAATGTCTTTTAGATTGTATTTAGTCAGAGTCTATTTTTGTCACTTATCATAATACTATAGGTGGAACAGGATTTTGCTCCCCAACTCATGTAGATGTTCAAACTCCAAAGTCTTATAGTGGTTAATGGATTAATGTTAATGGCTAATGGGTGAAAGTTAAGGACTCAATCTAATTATGTCATCTAGCAGGTGGGCCTAGTGGAAAATGTTTAGCTCATTGGGGATTTATCCTTGGAAGGTATTTCTCCTGAGAGGGTTAGCTTTGTAAGCTGAGTTCAGCCAAACTGTTCTCTTTCTGCATCCTGATTTGACTTAAGAGTGCTCCTGTGCACAGACTCCACCATCCTTGCTCTTATCAGATGCCAAACCAGTGGTGCCATGTGATCTTGGCTTGTGAACCTCCAAAACTGTGAGCAAAATCAATAATTTAGCTCTGCCCAGGTATTTTAGTTGTAACAATGAAAAGCTGACTACTAAATCCAATGTCCACCTTTCAAGCCAATGCATTTATTTTGCATATCTGGTAACCTAGACTCACACCCAGTACACAGGTGGTGGCACTGACCCTGAAGTCTAGGGATCTTGCTTCCCAGGATGAGCAGAGAATGCTGGTTTGCCTTTATTAAGCAATTCTTTGGCTTTCTGTTTAACCTCAGTGTGGTCTTTTAGATCCTTTTAGACCAATTAGAATAGGAAAACTGGACCAGTTGGAATAAGAAATGAGAGAGCTGCCAATTTCACATTGGCAAACAGAATTTCCAGCAGTTCTCAAAGCATTTGACAGGCCAAAGGGCCATGCAGCCTGGTGCCCTGCCTCTAGCAAGTGCCTATTTTAGATGTCTCTAAAACAGACAAATCGTCTTCTCTTCTGGTGCACCTGGCCCCATATGCCAGACCCACAGGGAAAAGACACTTTAGCCCACAGCCAAAGGTCATCTATGAGCCCCAATTATGGATTGAGGATGGTTGGGTTGAAGAGGTGGGTCAGGCCTGCTATTTTGATCTTGACTTTCCCCTGGAATATACTACTATACACATATGTATAAATATTTGTGCTAGTTAAATATACCCAGATGTTAAGTTTGAACTAGTTGAATTCTATTAGTTGATAAAGAATTAAAAGTTCCAGTTGTACAAGTTTTAGGAAACACATGAAAAAGTTAATTCCTTTTAATGATAATCATTTCCTTCTTCTTTTTCCATATCACTTGTGATGATAATAGCTCAGCCCATTACAACCCATTCTCTGCCATTTATTTCACTCAGTTGTTTTCATTTATACAGTTCTTTACATTTCACTTAAGAGTATGATATTGCATGCTCTTAAATGTTCTTGCCACCCTGGGCGGCAGACTCCTTGAGTGAAGGGACATCTCTAGAAAGGTTGTTAACATGGCCAAGGTTTCTTATGCCTCCATAGTGTTTGTGTCTTGGCCTCATGCCCCCTTTTTCACACTTCACTGCTGCATCAGTGGCTTTTGGAGAGGAATAAAGGGATAGTGTCAGAAGATGTAGGAGAAGACCCTGTCAGATGGGAGGATTTTTCTGGCTGTAAATAAGGACACTCTCTGTTGTGATTCCACTGCTCACTAGCAGCTGGGCAATTTGCTAATCAATTTATTCATCAAAAATTACAACTGTGCACTTCAAATTCTGAGAGGAATAAAACACGAAACTCACCTTCAAAGAGTTTACTGGTTAGTGGATTGATTCCAAGGCTAAGATCACAAAATGAGAACATTATTAGGGATCGCTAACCTATGCTAACTGTGTATATAGCTTCAGACACACTTCTTAAAGTTTTACAGCAAATTTTTTTTTCTCCCACAGGTTCAAAGTATTTACATCTATAAAATATTTAACACAATGCTTGGCACTTGTCTCTCAACAATGGTATCTAATAAAAGATTACTTAAATGTGTGTGTGATAATCTTATTCTCTCAATTTAAAACTGACATTTTATTGTGCCAAAACCTACAAGATGATATCTGAACTCCTAAGTATGGCTTATAATAAAGAACCCTACAATCTGACTCTGAAAACCTCCCCATCATTGCCATTTTGGGTTTTATGTTATACAACTTAATGCAAATTATTTTTGTTTGCTGAAGACATTAACCCATATTTTTTGTTCAGTGTCCAATTCAAAATGTGCCTACTTTGAGAGGGTTTCTATATCCCTCTAGTAAGTTTTGTTTTTTTGTTATGTTTTATCAAGAGCTCCACACTAGAACATTTCAAATACCTTAGTTATGCATTTTTAACTCTTTCTCACTAGATCATGAATGCTTTAAGATTCTTAATTACTTTCAGTTTCTGATACAGTACCTAGTATGAGTTAATATGCTCAGCAGGTTTACATAAATGAATAGCTAGCTACCTGTTATTAATTGGAAAATCCTGAGGGCTTACTTTAAAAGAATGTATGTAGGTACAAAATATTTTACAGTAGACACGCATTTTGGGAAAAATAAAAACTATGACTCTGTGGCTATTTTACTTCTTCCTCTTCGTTTTCTTTTTTTCCTAGAAATGTACTTTGAAATTATCTAAAATTTTCTGGTTTCTATCTCCCACAAAGTTGCACTGAGCATTTTTTAAAGATTTATTTATTTATTTGAGAGGCAGAATTATAGACAGACCAAGGGAGAGACACAGAGAGAGGACTTCCATCTGCTGGTTCCCTCCCCAAATGGCTACAACAGTGGGAGCTGGGCCGATCTGTAGCCAGGAGCTTGGAGCTTCTTCTGGGTCTCCCATGTGGGTACAGGGGCCCAGGCACTTGAGCTGTCTTCTGCTGCTCTCCCAGGTACGTTAGCAGGGAGCTAGATTGGAAGTGAAGTGGCCATACTTGAACTGGTGCCTATATGGGATGCTGGTGCCGCAGGTGGAGGCTTAACTTACTATGCCATAGTGCTAGCCCCTGCATTGAACATTTTAACTCTTAAACTCAAGTGGCAGTTATTACATATTTGCTAAATTTATTCCCAAATGTTCACAATGGGTCTCTCTAACGTGATGTTACTGGGTATGCATTAAACGATTTGATAATGCATAATTTTAAATCAATATTAATTTAGCATGTACTATGAATACTTCCATGAACAATTTAGGAATAAATGAGATAGATAAAGTAGAGTTACTGCCATCAAGGAACTCATGGTCCAACTGGAGAGATATTTACAGTAATAATGTTGATATTTGATAGCAAGCAGTGAAATCTAATATGGTCTGGTCTAAGTTAAAGAAATGGCATTTTATTTATTTTTGACAGGCAGAGTTAGACAGTGAGAGAGAGAGAGACAGAGAGAAAGGTTTTCCTTCTGTTGGTTCACCCCCCAAAATGCCCGCTACAGCCCGCGCACTGTGCCGATCTGAAGCCAGGAGCCAGGTGCTTCCTCCTGGTCTTCTATGCAGGTGCAGGGCCCAAGGATTTGGGCCATCCTCCACTGCCTTCCCGGGCCACAGCAAAGAGCCGGACTGGAAGAGGAGCAGCCGGGACAGAATCCAGTGCCCCAACGGGGACTAGAACCCAGGGTATTGGTGCCACAGGCAGAGGATTAGCCTAGTGAGCCATGGCGCCAGCCAGAAATGGCATTTATTAAAAGAAAAAGATGCAGTTGGTGTTTGGTTCAGCAGTTAAGACACTGCTTGCAAAATCTGCATCATCTGCATCCTATATTGAAATGTGAGTGTTTAAGTTCTAACTCTGTTTCTTTCTTTTTTTTTTTTTTAATTTAAAAAAAATTTTTTTGACAGGCAGAGCTAGACAGTGAGAGAGAGAGAGAAAGAGAGAAAGGTCTTCCTTCCATTGGTTCACCCCCCAAGTGGCCGCCACGCCTGGCACGCTGAGCCGATCTGAAGCCAGGAGCCAGGTGCTTCCTCCTGGTCTCCCATGCGGGTACAGGGTCCAAGCACTTGGGCCATCCTCCACTGCACTCCCGGGCCACAGAAGAGAGCTGGACTGGAAGAGGAGCAACTGGGATAGAACCGGCACCCCAACCGGGACTAGAACCCGGGTGAGGGTGCCACAGGTGGAGGATTAGCCTAGTGAGCCACAGCATCAGCCCCCAGCTTTGTTTCTGATACCAGCTTCCTGCTAATGCATACCCTGGAAATTAGCAGGTGGTGGCTCAAACATTTGGGGTCCTGCCACCTATGTGGGAGAACTAGATTGAGTTCTAGGCTCTTGGCTTTTGTCTAGTTCAGCCCCAACTGTTGCAGATATTTGCAGAGTAACTCAGGGGATGGAAGATACCTATCTCTTTTTCTTAATTTCTCTACCTTTGAAATAAAATGAAAATAAATAAATAAAAATAAGCAACAAAAGAAGAAGAAAAGATTGTCTTACTGGAATTAGAGCAAGATGTAGTATCTAGTCTGAGCTAATATACCCAACATATTTACATAATAAATGAGTAACTATTCACATCCTGGAACTAAAGAACAGGTGATAGGATCTAGGAAGCTATCAAGACTCTTTCTATGTTGTATTCTGCTTCTCTTTACCTGTCTCCTCCTTTTGTTCTCACTGACCATAGACACCTGCAATCCTCTGATATGTATGGCACAAAAGTTGGGAGCATCTCCTGCCACTTTTGATGTGGCATCACATCCAATTTCCCAATGGGCTTTTGAGTTTCTCCAACCTTTCATTTCCTAGTCTGCTACCTCCCCATTTTTCAAATGCTTTACCCTTCTCCCCCTCTCTTTCTCTTAATTTAAAATTCTTAGCAAGGCTAACTTTGGGCCATTTAGTTGAAGACATGGATGTATTACATTGTAAAAAGTTGGTTTAGCAATCTGACTTTGTGATCCTTTGCTCTTCAAGATGTTGATTATCATAGGAAGGAGTTGAGCAAATTATACAACAAGTGTCTATACATAAGGATAATAAATTAGGTAATATGATACAAGTGGTGGAAAGAGCATACTTCATATTCTGTATTTAAGGTACACAATATCAGGTGTTGTTCATAAAATGAAGATTCATGGAGATGCTTATGTTTGGGTATTTAAGAAAAAGGTAATGCAGCAATCTCTGAATCTAAAATATTTTTAAGCAGAGAGTAAGTAAAATTTAATGCCTTGCAAGCACATCATCCAAGTACTTGCAATTCTGAAAAAAATTCTCTGGAGGAAATATTCCCTATAAATCTCATAAAAATAAATGAAAATTAATGTTGGTTATCATAAACTAAATTGGAGAGAATATGCTGTGTACCCACGAGAGCATATCTTCTTTTCTACCTCCTAGCTCTGTTACAAAAAGTGTTAAAACATATTACCAACCAGGCTCTTGATTTGGAAATGATCCATGAACCATGAAATATTAGCGGGAGTGAATGTACTGGTGCTATGACCATTCTGGGATATTAAAATGCCATTGACATCCATAACCACCAATGTATAAAAATAACAAATGCTAATGAAATGACCAAAGTGCTGAGAGCTTGCAGTTTGGCCCTTGTCAACGTTTTGGTTCATGAAATATAGGCCACTCTGCTTGCACTGCTTACGTCAGACTGTCCAGGAGAATATGTACTTCATTATTCCCTTGCTATCCGTCAAACCTTCCATTTCCAAAAAAGTATTAGGGGGAAACAGTGCTGTCTCTTTTTCTCTCTTATGTAGGCCCGAGTGCTTGTTGAATAAATGGAGTTAAGATTTGTGACTGAAGCAATGGTCCTTCAGGTCAAAGTGGTCTGAATATACTGTTTGGATTTATCAATGAATACAGTTCTTCCCCTGTCAAGCCTCAGTGATATATTCTAGAATAAGGCACACATTTGACATTTCCACAAATAAAGGCATGGACTACAGTTGAGAGTCATGTGCTGGACATTACAAATATATATGGGTATATTTATCTGAATATATATACATATATATATATATATATCTGAATTTTAAATTCTGAAGGCTGTACATTATAGCAGTAAAAACAATGATATTCTTTGGGTGGCTCATCAGGTATTTATTGAATACTTACTGTGTATAGAACATGGCTTCAGGTACTAAGAATTGTTAGGCATGGATGCTAAGGAACTATCAGATAATGTTATTGTTCATACAGAAGAGGAACCACAAATGGATTAAATGATGTGAAGACAAATAGAGAGGAATGTGTCATTGCTTGCTAAATATCATCAAAATATAAACTAAATGCATAATGCAGGGAGAAAGCAGGGGAAAGTGATCAAGACCTCAACAGACACATAAGCAAAAGTCACGAACAGATAATTCTCCAAAGTAGAAACATGGCTCATTTACAAAGTAGGGATGATGTGGATTTTCTCTAGTAATCAAGGGAAAGCAAATCAAATTGATACCACTGATGTACTGACTCCCTCTATCAAACCTGCAACTTCTCTATTTCTTTTTAAGAAGATGGTGCCCTGTGCAGGCAAGGTTGCCTGACCCGTAGGGAGTTACTTTGGCAACATGAAACAATCATCTTCAAATATTCACACCCTTTGGCTCTGTTAATTCCAGTTCTGGGAAACTTTCTCCTAAGGAAATAGCTAATTCTAAATAACAAAAGAGCTCTTCACAAAGAGGTGCACAGATGTACCTCTTTTAAAAGTGAAATATTGAAATTAATGTAAATTCCTGAAACTGGGGGACAATGAAGTAAGTCATGATAAATCTATATAAGTGCTAATGTTATTGTGGACTTATGCTGTGCCAGATGCTGTTCTAGACACTTTTGGTATCTCAGTAAATTTGTGATAAAACTTATACTACTATTCCAGTTTTAAAGATGAGGAAACTGAGTCCTGGAGAAAATGTGTAAGTTGTGTAAGGTCACTCAAATAGCACATGGGAAGCCAGAGATTCAAATTTCAGTTGGCACTAGAATGATCACATGTTTTACAAGACTTAGTAAGTTCATAAGCAGACATAACATAGGAAATGTATGAAAATATGGGCTTAAAATAGCACAGTACTAAGTAACAATATGATTAATGGTGATGCATAGTATGATTAAACCTATGTTCAGAATCAAACATATATGTAGTAGATATGTAGTAGGTATTTTAGATTTTGCTGGCCTTTAAGGCCTTCCTTTGGTTTCCACATTATTGTGATCATCTCCACTGTTTCATTCTGTGATTATTTCACTACAATCTAGGCTGCCTACTTGACATTCCTCCATTTCCTCAGTCTCTTTCCCTGCTTGCACACACTGGGTAAATTATAAATGACTTATTTGTCTTTGCTTTCACTATCTCCTGCTATCACCACTCTGTAGATATTTTTCAAAGCCATGTGTCATTCCAGCTCGTGCTGTCCATTCAGTTCTCTGCAATTCATTGCACTATAGATGATGTCTCACAATTTATCACCATATCCCACACTGTTCAATTTACTGCATTTACTTGTTCTTCATGAGTGTGTGTTGTTCTCACTGACTTACAAGCTGCTTGTAGGCAGGAGTTACTTCATATCTTTGTATATGTCATATATCCAGCAGTTCTGATCAGAATATTGAACACAAACAGAGCCCTAAATAAACAATAATCCATTGAAACAGTTTTTAAACATTTAAAAAAATTTATTGAGGAGGGTCAGAGAGAGAGAGAGAATCTCCCGTCCTCTGATTCACTTCCCAAATGGCCACAACAGCTGGCGCTGAGGAAGACTGAAGCCAGGAATCAAGAATTCCATCCAAATCTTCCACATAGGTTGCAGGAACTCAATTACTCGAGCCATTATCTCTGCCTCCCAATGTGTATTAGCAGGAAACGGGAATCAGGAGCTGGAATCTGGACTTGAATCCAAGTCTCCAATGTGTTGTAATAATTGCTAGAATAAATGTTCACCCCTGAGAACAAGTTTAAGTCCACTAACAAAGCTTTTTTAAATTGGTTCATTATATATTTGCTTTGCTCTAAAATAGAAGAATGTGTTCACATTTATTTCAAACACCAAGTATTGCAAAGAAGTCAGACTTCCTCATTTAATGTAATAATAGAATATTCAAATTGGAAATGATCTTGAGGGTCATGCAATTCAAGTTTTTATTGGACCCTCGAAGAAAGTGAGATTCAGAAAAATGTAGTACTTGGTTGAAGTCCGACAAGAGTAGAATGATGACTTGGAATGGAGGCACTCCCCAGGTAAGAGCCAAGATGAACTAGATGACAGTGCACTGTTCCAGTCCACATCTAGATGACTCATCCCCTTCCCTTGGGCTCTACCTCATGCCTCCCAAGCTCCCCTTTTATTTTTTTAGTCTGAGAACAGACCTCACAGCCAAGTCCTCCCTGATATGCAAAGATCCTAAAATAACCTCCTTTCCCCTGAGAAGAGACAAGAGGAAAGAGTTTATTGAATGTCTTTCTCTTTCTTTGTCCTTTCTGGCTCTTCCTGATTGTCTGCACATCCTGGCACCAGACAGCCCTGCATGTCTGTGGAGAGACAAATGTTTCCAGATTTTGTATTCAAAAGTTTTCGGTTTTATTAGAAAGAGCTGTAGCATTTTGACCAGAATACACAAGCCTTCTGACAAGTAAGCACGTGGCCAACTGAGAGTCTTTGAACACATAATTTGACACTTGTTTTTATTTTAAAAAATTCATTAATCTTCATTAAGCATCTCATTCTCCACCCAGGTCAACAACGGTATTTCTGGACCCTGCGATTTCTTTTGGCAGAAAATAAAGCCTCTATCCTGATCATTCGGGTGAATGAGCACACATACTCAAAAAAGCATGGTTCTTAAATGATGTTTACTATGTAACATATGGCAGAAAATTAAAAAGGCCTGTGGCAGTCACTAAGGTGCGTTGGCCAGAATCCCCTCACTGATAACGCCTCCTGGTGGTCCATGTTGGCCAAGCTGCCTCCCCTGGTAGTTCACATTACCTCCAGCTCAGGACAGTATGCGCTGAGAGGTGATTGAAAGTGACTTTTCATGTTTCCCTGAAGCCTGTTAATGGAACCTTTCATGATGATGCAGAAGGCAGCTTGCCTTGCAACACACTGTAATCTGGCTGGAATTAAATGAGCTTAAATAACAAATGCTCAGATCGTGGTTACTAATTAAGAGTGATGCCAGCATGCCTATAAGTTTTACATATGTTCCTCATTTGGCTGAAATTTTGACAATGAGTAATGCAACACAGATTTGGTCACCTGACCTCCAGACAGACATGCTAATTGGCTAGGAGTTCTGATTCCAGTGAAAATCTTGAGACTGTGAAGCAAATTGTGCCCTCTGCATTGAGCAGTGGTGGCCGATTCAGGAATGAGTGTGTGAATGTGTGTTTATGGAGCATGAGGAGAACTTTGCCCCGCAGTGAGGGCAGAGCAGATGCCAAGGCCAGACACTAAAATGGGCATACAGCTGGTAAAGCCCTTCGTCTACTGTAAGCTAAGTGTCTTACAAATATTTTGTACCCAGGAAGGAAAGGAAGGTGGAATCCAAAAAGAAATCTCGTACATTATGTGACTATCCCTTTTTAGTGTACTTTCTAGGGAAATATTTCTTGAAGTCTGATTATAAAGCAGCATAGTACCAGGCCTACAACCTCAAGTCCAGGGTCAGCACAGCCAACATTCATTACAAGTGAGATGTACTCTTTTATCAACTTTTCAACTTGTTTCCTCCTTCAATGTTGCTCAGCACTTTCATTTTTTGGTCTAAACCAAGTGTCAACCAAATCTGACCTAGAAGTTGCTCCTTGGTATGTGCTGATTTCAGAGAGATAACAGACTTCTTTTACACGATCCTTGCTGTGAGTTCTGGATCTATCTCAGTACATGCTCAGCACTGGGGACATGATCTAGCCTCAATGAGACTCATCCCTTCTTCCCCAATTTCAGTTTTATCACAACTGTTATTTTTTGGGACCAGCACTGTGTCATAGTTTTAGTAAGCTGAAAGGTATTAAGAAAGGTGGGGTGGGGTGGAGACACCAAGACACTATTCAAGGAATATTTCAATAATCTTCATTTGGTATGAGCTTTTGGCATAGCAATTAAGAAGCTGGTTAAGGGGCTGGTTAAGCATCTGCCTGCAGCACCGATATCCCATAGGAGTGCCAGTTCAAGACCTGCTCCACTTCCAATCTGGCTCTCTGCTGATGGTCTGGGAAAGCAGCAGAAGATGGCCCAAGTGCTTCGGCCCCTGCACCCATCTGGGATACTTGGAAGAAGTTCCTGGCTTCTGGCTTTTGATCTGCCCAGCTCTGGCCATTGTGGTCATTTGGTGTGTAAAGCAAATAGATGGAAGGGATTTCTTTCTGTCTCTCCCTCCATCTGTAACTGTCTCTCAAATAAATAAAATGTTTAAAAAAAGTTATTTGTTTGTTTGAGAGGTAGGGATACAGAGAGAGGGAAAAGGAGAAGTAGAGGAAGAGAGAGAGGGAGGGAGGGAGGGACCGATCTTCTACCCGTTCATTTATTCCTCAAATGGCTGCACTGGTTTGGGATGGGAGATGCTAAAGTCAGGATCTGTGATATCCATTTGGGTCTCCCACATGGGTGGCATGAACTCAAGTGTTTGAATGTTTGTGCCTGCTACTTCTCAGGCACATAAACAGAAAGCAGGATCAGAATTGGAATACCTAGAACCTGAATTGGGAAGTGACAGGTTAACTTGCTGTGCCACAACACTTGCCCCAGAAAAAAATATTTCTTATAGGTATTTCTCTATCTTATTAGCAGTTTGCTTCTAACTGTCTTACCTGTCTGATCTTATAGGAACCTTCCCCTAGAAGACTCTGTTATTGTAATTTGGTGGCAAAGAGTACAGGTTTTCTTAAGACAAGCCTACATCCTAATTTTGGACTTTTCCTTCTGGGACAGATGACGTTTTCTAAGCCTTAGTTTTTCTTTTATAACAGGTAGAAAGTAATTATTTTGTACAAGGTTATTGTGACGATGAGAGGAAATAACGTATACACCACAGTAGAGGAACTGGTATAAATAAATATTCAAAAATAGTAACTAGTAATATTATTAACATTTTCTTTCATCTCCAGTTGTTTTCTAAATAACCTCAATTTTTTGTTGTGATTCAACAGTATTGGGTGGTAGGAAGCAGATGTGAATTTCCAATTTAGGAGATTGTTGAATACACTGAAACTTTTTAAAATCTGTTCAACAATCATTAGAATCATCCAAAAGCCAGACTTTTATAAAAGAAATTAAAATATATCACTATTCAGATAATGTTGGACTGATGTTGGACTAGCTAGTATAGAATTTTTTTCACGGAATAAGGAGAATATAAGAAAACTGACAAAAAGTAAACACTGCTATTAAGTTAGGGACGTGGGAATTCTGAGACCAAACAGAAACTTAAGTCACCGTACAGTACATAAGACAGATGTGAAGGCACAACAATGTAATTTCCCCCTGTGTTAGAGCTGCTGAACCATGGAAGACAGCTTTAACTAAAGAAAAAATCTACCAAGATCTCCTGCAGGGATCTGTGTTTTGTGAATAGAGTGAGTTTTAATTTTAGTCTGCAGATCTGAGCTCTGTAACACAGCACCACTGTCACCAGCAAGCTGTGGCTTTGTTGTGATGGTTCTACTACTATGTAACTCTAGCAGTTTGGCATCAGAGTCTTGAGTTTCAGCGTATTAAATATTTACCAACAACCTATTGCCCATATGTCGTTGGGGTGTGTGTGGTGACAGCCTCACTCCTCGGCACCTTTTCAAGTGGATTCTATAGGATCTGAAGGGTTCTGCAGGCTCACAGATCCTTTTAATAAGCAAATCTTTTGTTCTTTTTCTTTTCTTCTATTTTTTCTGGTCTCTTGTTCGCTCAGCTGGTGTCAATATCATGGGCTGGGTTCTGAGAGTAGACTTGTTCAGTCATTTCCCCCTCTATGTTCTTTCTTCCTGGGGTGTCATTCACAATATCACCATTGTTTTTCTGACAGTATTTGCTTTAACTAGTGTAAAGGGGCAGAGGTAGTCTACTTTAGAAATGGAAGTATTTTGAGAGTTGAATTTTGCTTACATTGCTTACTTGCCAATGAGTTCTAGTTCTTTTTATGCTGTTTTAAGGAAAACTCACCTGAAATCATGAACTTTGGATTTAGACTTGTTGAGTTGTCAAGTTGAAAACAATTTCCTGGTGAAAATATAACTGTGCATAACACTACACACGGCTTGAGAAATATTTTGAAGTAAATTACATATGTGATTGAAACTACTGAAACATGTGGGAAATCAGACATTGTCCATTCTAATAGCTCTGTTTCACCTCAGTCCCACTCTAGGCATAGAGCTGGAATGATCAGTAAGATACAGTTTCTATTTGATGGTTAGGGTTGGTCTGTTAATTTTTTTGCTGATAGTTTGTTTCCCACACCTTGTGTTACACAAAATGTCAACAGATTTTATTTCCAAAAAATGAATAAAAATTTTAAAAACTTACTTAAAGCAAACAGTACATAAATTCAAAGCTTTGTTAGTTATTTATGCCTAACACATATTTTTATGCTCTCATTCTTTACAATTATTTTAAATCTATAATAATAGATCAAGATTGTAGTTATTCACTTGTTGTTGGTATATGGTATTGACTTTTGACTCTTCAAAGAAACTAGATCTTGTTTCATGTTCCATGGATTTTGGAAAAAAAAAATATAAGAATCTTGATCTGAATTTAAACTAATTAAAGAAACTTGTAATCAATACTTCTCAACTGATACTGTTTAACCTGTAAGTATTGTGTGAGAAAATAACATATTAGTCAGTGTTTAAATCTATTCTGATTTGAGCATCAGAGCAAAGAAAGCCGTAGGCAGGGACAGGGAACATCTGTCCTCTGGGCATATAAGGCCAGCAAAATCACTCGGTCTGACCCTACCAAGGCAACTGTAGGTGTGACTCTAAATTCAATATACTAATTTTTGATTTGATGATTTTGTATGGCCTGTGAATAATGTTACAAACATCAAAATGGCTTTGGCTGAAGGAAGGTTCCCCATCCTTATTCTAGAGAGTTAAATGTGGACTAAATTTCAGCCATGATCTCCATACCTACTTTCTTCATTGTTCAGTATCTGATAGAAAGACTGTTTGAGAGCTCAGACTTAAGTGCTAAAGATGCTGCTGTTCCTGGTTTTACTACTTAAAATAATAGCAGCTGTAACCGACATTCATGTTGCACTTACTATGTGCCAGGGACTTTACAAGAGCTCTCTGTGTATCTACTCACAATAACACTAGGGAGCTACTGTTATTTCTCTACTTCACTTTTATGGAAGCTGAGACATGTAATTAATAATTTTGCATACTGTTCCGGGTTTATGCATAGAGAATTGAAATATTCCAGTTTCTGTCTTTGTGTATTTAACCGTATTAGGCATATATCACTGATTCATTAATTTAGTCACTTCAACAATGTTTACCCAGAGTTTGCTTTGGGTGGGGCATAGTACTTTCCATTGGTTATTAGCATGCACGTGATCACTGACTACAAGAGAAAGAAAGAAAAGAAAGCTGATAATCACTTTTCATCACACATCAGGGCTAGGATGGAAAGCAAAGAGTGTACTAGAGGATATTATAAGCTTGCTGTCAACCATATAAACTGTGGTCTGTGTATGTCTGTGTATGTACATGTAAGAAGTGAGAGTATGATAAAACTAGGGAGAAGAGGTGGATAGGAAGAATATCCTTGGGGCCAATGTGGTGGGGCAGCAGGTTAAACCTCTGCTAGCAATGCCAGCATCTGATATGGGTGTGAGTTCAAGTCCTGGTGGCTCCAGTTCCTATCTAGGTCCCTGCTAATACACCTAGGAAAGCTGTGGAAGATGGCCCTGCCAATCATGTGGGAAACATAGATGAAGCTCCTGGCTCCTGTCTTTGGCCTGACCTAGTCCCAGCTGCTCCACTTCCAATTCAGCACCCTGCTACTGCACCTAGGTGAGCAGCGGAAGATGGATCAAGTACTTGGGACCCTGCCACCCACACAGGCTGGAAATCCAGGCTCCTGGTTTCAGCCTAGTCCCGCTGGATTGGAAGTGAAGTGGCTGGGACTTGAGCTGGCATTCACATGGGATGCAGGCATTGCAGGTGGTAGAATGCTGGCCTCTAGAAGTATTTTTTCATTTATTCCTACTTTATCAATTAGGAAATTGAGATTCATTGAATGAGGACGATTATACTGCTTGTACTTAAACTTGAGCTAATAAAAATGTGTGCTTGTTTATTCTTCCAAATCAAAACTCCAAGTCCTTTAGTCTATATGACCAATCCAGGTACAAGCTCCACAGTTCTAATAGTCTGAAAAATGTCACATCGGACTCCTTTCTGTTGTCTCTGTCCACTGCAGACTCAGGCGCACAATTCCTTTTATATCAGTTATTGTTGAGCTACTTTCCGCTTCAATTTCTGAACATAGAAGGTACATTCTGATTTTTCTGATCTTGGATAAGAGATTTTGTTGCTTCCAATTGAGCTTGGTTCCCAAAAGAGTTTGTTTATAACTCTGGCTGTAAGGAGTTAGATAATACAACTCTTTCACAGCTCCTCTGCCTTTTTTCTTTAAATATAACAGCTGGTTATTCTCTCCTATTTGGATGATAGAGCTTGAATGAGTTTAAAGAATCCCAGAGCTTCAAAACTCAAAGGGTTGAAATGCAGGAGTGGAGGTAAGATAACTTCCATGCCTCAAATGTCATTCATTCTGCCTTGAATGACAAGAAATCTAGAATCATTGTACCTGAAGTTTGTAAAAATAGTCAAGTTAAAGCTGCATATATGCAGACATTAAGCATTGAATGTTGAATGGCTTCCCACAGTTACAGCTAAGCAATACATGGTCAGGGTTTGAATGTTTGTCTTAGTGATTCCAAATCCTGTGTTCTAGCTCCAGTTCCATGTGGATGATAAACACAACATTATCTCTTAAGAATAAGATGTCATTTTCAGTCATGATTTTTTCTGGCATTACGGAAGGCAACATTGTCTTGAGCCAGGCTTTGTGGCCAGATTGTCTTGAATTTGAATGGTAGCCTTTTTATTTATTAGTAGGTGGTTCTCAGGCAAGCTGCTTAATCTCTCAAACTCAATTTCATTGCTGTTTAATGCAAATCATGCCTATTGTGTGTGTGTGGGGGGGGATTGTTTTAGATTTGCTTTCAAATTTGAGGGCTCACAGGACCACCTAGAATACAGTGCTGGTCCCATTCTATAGTTTTGGATTCTGTAGCTCAGGAATAGGACTTGAAAATTAGATAATACATGAGGGTGCCTGAAAACAATCCTGGAAAATGGGATTATTTTAATGCAAAAATATTTGAAATCAATGCATAGCTTTTTTTTTTTTACAAAAATGCATAGCTTTTTCATAATATGAATGTTCCATAAACTGTTCCATACCTTCAGCCAGGCAGTCCTCCAATTCAACCAACCATGGATTGGAAATATTTTAAAAATCCTATGTCTGTGCAGAAAATATACAGACTTTTTTATTCCCTAAACAATATGGTATAACAATTATTTTCATATTATTCACATTGTATTAGGTATTAATAATAATCTGGAGGTGATTTAAAGTATGAAGGAGGGTGAGGTTATATAGGCACTGCGCGTAGGGAACTTGAACATATACAGATTTTGGTATCCACTGGAGAATCCCTAAATTAATCATACAAACTGCACATGCTGTGCCTAATTTAGTACATAACTTACTCTGTGGAAATCATCTTTTTTTTTTTTCCTCTCTGACAAAAGATAAAGGCCATACAGGACTGGAATGGCAAACAGTTAAGTTTTGATCAGAAAGAAAGGAAGAAGGGAGAGCTGCTCACTCAATAAATTAAAATGTTATTACGAAAGGCAAACTCCAAGGGAAAAAATTTGAGGAGCTGTAGATCCTTTAAGAAGGTGATGCTAAAACTGACCATGAAAGTCTTAATATAGCCCACTATTTGAAAATACAGACTTATAATTATCTCAGGTTCATGTCCATAAATTTACTTGGCCTGAGCAAAAATTTCCTTTTTATGCACATGTAACTTGAAGCTCAAAGAGGGTAAGGAGTTTGCCCAAAGTCAAACTCTCTTTCAGCAAAGCTTCAGAACTGAGATATTGAGTTCTAAATTATTTTTTACCCTGTGTAGATTAGCTTCTTCTGTTTTGCTTCTCAGAGTGTTAAGCATAGGGTCTGAGCAAAGAAACCAATTCCAAGAACAAAGATTGATGTGGTTGTAACCCTATGAATCTCTTGCACCTCCAGGTTACAGGAATGCTTGAGTTGGCTTTTACTCACAGGCCTGAGTACTGAGCTTTTCCTCTCTGTACAATCTTTTGCTCAGGCAGAGCTCACCACATCAGCCTGGGCGCACCCTGGAGCAGCACTGGGATTTTCCGGGATCTGGTCGGCCTGCTTTCTTGCCTTTTCATAACACTTACTCTTTGAGGATGTACATGCAGCTTTCCCTTTGCATTATTTAAGAGATGGTTTCCAGTAAGGGAAACAGTTGCATTCTAAGCCTCTCTGTGATGCTGGCTGTAGGATTTTCTAACTTAAAAATAAAATTACTTTTTTCTCCTTTCTCTTATTTACTCACTGAAATGACAGTAAATGCTATCAGTGCTTTTCCCAAACTGAAGCTATCACTATTCTCCATGAAAACATGGAGAATCATCTTCTAGGGTGGTCTCATTCTTTGTGTTGCATCTCTTATGAGAAAATACAAGCTCTAGGCTAGTTAGTCTAAAATCTTTTGCATCACAAGCAAGATTGGCCTAGTGATTGATGAATTGATTGATTCCCAGATCCCTTCAATATCCACCACACAGGGCAATAAAAAAGTATCCCTAGCTTTAGGGAGAATATAATCTTGAGGGTACAGGCCTGGTGCCTTCTCTATGTATTTTATATAAAATCTTAAAGTAGAATCTTTTACTGTTAACCTCATAGTATCAGACACTGTACTAATAATTAATTTTATTAGGAAAATAAATAGTGCTACTATATGTGAATGAGTCTGTCCTACTTTCTGAAATCTTTGCTTCTCAAATATTTATGATTCTAATGGCTGCTGCTTTTCCTTTTAGAAATTTGTCAACTTATCTTTGGTTGCCTTATGGGTTTTCATTTTAGCTACACAGTTTGTTGCTTTGTCAAGATGTCCTCTATCTTTGCTGTCTTGGAATACAGTCGGGAGATATCACAGACATTCATCTTCTAACGTTTCCTTCTATGTAGATGGATCTTCAGTAGTGTAGTCTTCCTGCTTACTGGCTCCTTCCCAGGGTGGAGGGAAGTCTTAACCTGGTAGTGAAGTTGAATAACTCAGACCCTTCCTTTCGTTTTACTTCAGGAGAATCCATCTGCTTGTGGAGGGCATGAGTTTAGTGAGAAAGACTTTGTTCATACATATAAAAGTCTACAGATTTCCAGAGCTATATATGACTACATAGGTGTCTGCTTTCTGGAGTTCTGTATAAAGAAACCCACTCAATAACAGGTGTAAGCTACATCTCCAAAATTGGCTTTCTGATTTATAAGGATAGGATGATATTCTGGTGTCTGTCTGCCTTATTCTGTCTTATTTCACAATGTGTTCAGAATTTAGGTATGGGACAAGAGTATTATTTGTGGGATTCTTTTAATTCTCAACAAATGAAAGCAGTGTAGGCTTTTGCACTTAATTGTTTATTGCTACTTAATATGAGAAAGTTAGGAGTGGGTATTGTTGCACAGTGGGTTAAACTGTTATTTGGGACACCCATATTCCATAATGGATTATCTAGGGTTGTGTCCTGTCTCTACTTCCAATCCAATTTCCTGATAATGTGCATATTGGGAGGCAGTAGATGATGGCTTAAGTACTTGGGTCCCTGCCACCTATGTGGGAGACCTAGATTGAATTATGGGTTCCTGGCTTCAGCTTGGCCCAGTCCTAGCTATTGTGCATTTGCAGAGTGAACCAGCAGATGAAAGGTCTCTTTTTCTGTCTCTCTGCCTTTCAAAGAAAGTAAAAAATTAATTAACTTGCAGTCGAGGGGACTTCAATCTTGAAAACTTACGTCTCTATATACTCCTTAATCCTTTGAGAGTTACTTTTGTAATCATATTTACCAAAATTCCAATTTTCTGACAATGATGAGTACCAAAGCATCTGCATCCACACACCTTAATGTTCATCTGTTAACATGATGTCTTTCTTCCAGTCTCTTAACAGAATATTACAACCCAGCAAAATTTGGCAAAAGAAGTTAAAATTTCAAAGAATGACTCCTTTTTCTTTCAGGAACTTTAAAATTTATTCAAACATGCGCTTTTTTCTTTCAATAGAGAGCATGGAACAGCTGTTTATAATTCAAAACCAAGTGAAGCCCTATCTTTAAAATGCTTACTTAATCTTCTGTAGTCAGTCACAATCCTTACCCAGTGAGGTTAAAAGATCCACCTTACATCAGAACCCCCACAACCTTGCAAGTACTATAGCTTTTTTTCTCCTACCTTGAACATTATTGAATATCTGTTAAAGTAGTTAATAGGCAATAAATTCAATAAACCCAATTTTGCTTGACCAAGGGGTTATTTACATGATATTTTAATAATTAAACCAGATATTTAAAATCTGGCTTTGTAGTCATGATTTTATTTTTACCTCTTTCTAGCTGTGTGACTTTGAGTGAGTCTCTTAGTTTTGCCAGCCAGAGAGTTTCCTAAAGGGAGATGTCAAGAATAGAATAAATTTATAGGATTCTCGTGAAGATAGAATGAAATAATTAATGCAAAGTTCATTGAGCTCTGAGCTATGTAAATAATATAATTTAGATAGCACTAAATAATAGCAAGAAACTGAAGTGTCATGAGATCTGGGCAAATCTTGAATACTTGAATCTTGAACCCCTGGTTAGAATCTGATACTTGATTATAGGAGCAGATTTCACACTGCGGTTCTAGAAGCTCATGAACACTAAACTTTGGAGTATACTGACTGATTCCTAAAGTGGAAACAAAACTCATGAAACCATGAAACCATGAAAGAGTTGAAATGTTCCTCCTGTTCTTTTCCAAGCATTTCCCAGCTCAGCGAATTTGGCCAAACTGGCAAGATCTTAAGAAAATAAATTCTCAGGAGAAATAAGCAGAGGAACCATTTTGACATGACAGAGCTGTTCATGCTGGTAGCAGGATGGGTTGCCAATTGGCTTAATTTAATTTAGCTCTTCCCAGACAGACAGACTCCAAGAGTAGGGGGTGGGATCACTCAGCAGCCTGGGAGCAAACTCTGGGACTTGATGAGAACACACATTTATTTGCAGCTCTGGATTCAGAACTGGGTATGTTCCCTACTTTAAAGAGAAGAAATGGGCAGAATATAAATTGAACATTCTGAATCTGAAATCCAAAATACTCCAAAATCCAAACTTTTTGACCACCAACATGATGTCACAGTATAATATTCCACATTATGAAACAGTTTCAGGAACAAAATTACTAAAAATATTGGATAAAATTATCTTTAGTTTATGTGCATAAGATATGTATGAAACATAAATGAATTTCATGTATAGATTTAGGTCCCATTCCAAAAATATCTCATTATGTATATGCAAAGTATTCCAACTCCCAAAAAAATCCAAAGCGTGAAACACTTCTGGTCCCAATATTTTGGATAAGGGATACAAAATTTGTTTAACAATTTTGATTCTTTTTCTATTGCTCTGAACATGATTGGAAAATCACAAGTCTTCAGTGAAAAAGACTGACCCTCTAGTTCTATTTTGGTTTGTAAATATTTGAAGGATTACTTTATCATTCAATATCTATTGAGTACCAATTTCACATGAACCATGTTGTTGCCCAACATGCATCTAGTTATACAGGATTGGTAAATAAAACTTTTAAAATCTTTTTTGCTAAATGCTATAGGATGTTATGCAAAGGTACCGTATTTCTAATATGTGATGATTAATTTTGCATCAATATGATGGATAGTGGATGCACTGGTGTCTGGTAAAACATTATTTCTTAATGTGTCTATGAAGATATTTCTGAAAGAGATCCCCATTATTTAAATCAATAGAATAGTAAAAACTGCCTTCACCAAGGATTGACATCAGGCAGCCTGTGGAAAGTGTCCACTATATGGCACAAAGGTGGAGGAAGATTGATTTCTCTCCTTCTCCTTGAGCTGGGACATGCATCTTCTCCTGTCTCTGGACATTGCAGTCCTGGTTCTTGTACCTTGAGCCTTATACCAGCACCCTTCTTGGTTCTCAGGTCTTTGTCCTCAGATTGACTTATACCCTGGCTTTCTTGATTCTCTGCCTTACAGACAATTAAACTTCTTGGCCTCCATCATTGGGTGAGGCAATTCCTATAATAAATTTCCTCTTACTGATGTCTATATATCTTATTGGTTCTGTTTCTCTAGAGAACCCTAATCAATGTATGACTATTTGATTGTCAATTTATTGCACTCAGTGAAATGAGCCAAATAAGAGAATCATAACATTTCCATACTGTGCCAAACCAGATGAGTTGAGGACTGTTGTTAAGGTATAGCTTAGCAGTGCTTCACTATTCTGTTACTGTGTGATCCAAGGCTCCTGAGAAATCATAGTCCTAAAGCATGATAACAGCAAGTGACAAATGCCTGACCATGGTAGGTACAGCCTAATGCATTTTCTTGTTTGAATTTCAAATATGTTGGTAGTCCAGCACATGTCTGTACAATGGAAATTAAATTTCAGGAGCCATGATTTTGCTAATTGCTTTATCACTGAAGTGAATGACATTTTTTCCTGGTGGAAAGGTATGTGTTAGGTAAGAACAGAAAGGAATCACAGAGGTTTCATGTATGCAGTCTTTGTGCTAATAAATTTTACATAATCCTTTGTTACACTAGACTGGTTATTTCAAGTTTAATTTCACATATAGTCGGCTTTCAAGTGCTGTCAGAAAAATCACTGAAAAATTAATCAAACATTTTTTCCCCTAAGCCTAAATAAAGTCAAATCATGAGTATGAAGTGACACTGTTTTCCTCTCGTATTTATCCAGTCGAATAAACCGCATGTACCGATGAGCCATTTGGATATGGGTAGCATTGAATTTTGGATTTTGCAGAAAGAACCGAAGACAGGACTGAGGAACCCAGGGGAGAGAGTTAGAGAACAAAGAAAGGCCAATGTGAGATAAGTTACTGAGATAGCTACCGAAGCCCCCAGAGCTGGCGGTGTCTCCCAGAGTGTCCATATGAAGAAAAGAGGCTGGAAAATTTACCCATTAACTATTTACCCCATTGCTTGAGAGTTATCCCTTAGGGCTGCTGTTGCCTCAGGGAAGACCTCTGGGCTTTCTCAAAGAGGAGGTGAGTCTCAGTGTTCTTAAAATCATCCATTACAGCTACCTCTGATACAACAAGTAGGCTTGGACAATGGCAAAAAGGGCAC
Organism: Sylvilagus floridanus; assembly: GCA_949820135.1. Classification (NCBI taxonomy): domain Eukaryota; kingdom Metazoa; phylum Chordata; class Mammalia; order Lagomorpha; family Leporidae; genus Sylvilagus; species Sylvilagus floridanus. The sequence goes on from OX463224.1 coordinate 89,627,158, forward strand.
CAAAGTCATCCAACATAGCTACCTGTGGCCTTTCATCTCTGGAAATTTTGTGTAGCCTCTTTCCCTCAAAGTGAGTATCAAATCAAAGCTGATTATTTCAAAGATATCATCTTCATTGGCCTGTATTCTTAGAAGTGGATATGAAGAGTCAAAAAGAGAATCACTGTTACAATGAGTTTTTAGAAGCATGTATAATCCAATATGTTTTTATCAGGAGACTTTTGTCATCACTTCAGATTCTCCTAAAAGGAAGACTAGAAGAAAGAAGAGTAGTTTCTCCATGTTGTGGGGATAGGTTATATATTTTTATCATTTATGCAATGGTCACAAAGGAAGCTTTCGAGGTCATCTCCAGAATGATTTAACACACTCTGCCATTTCCTTTCTCTAGAAGTTTTAAGGTCATAGGTAGCCACTGGCTGTGGATAATATTTGCCTCCTCCCTTCTCTACACTGAGTGCATCTGTGCACCTGAACATTTATTCCAGATCTGAAGAAATAGATAACCTCAATGGTATCTTCAGTACTAGTAAGACCCCTGCAGTGAAGAGTTTGCTGCAGACAGAGTTCAATGAGAGCTATCATCTGGTGGTGGGACTCTGGGATGTCAGAGGGGATGGAGGCCTTGGTTTACCAGAAGGCAAAGAACAAAGGCTTCTCTTTACACTATCATTGGCATAAAAGCTTGAGTTGTCAGCTGCTCTTTTGGCAAATGGTTTCAGAGACCGCAGATCTCAGAAAAAGACAGCATAGCAAACGACAACAATTCTGACATACTGAAAGTCTTGTGAGGTTTCCTGATAAACTATCCCTAGGCTAGAAGGAGAGGGGGTGTGACTCAGAACTCAGGAGAATGAAAATGGAGGATATCCAGACATATACCTTCTGTAGATGTTTTGCTGTTATGACATCCAAAATGGTCTGTGGGGAGCACAGGAGAAACCAGGGGAAGAAAAATCCACACGATGATAAATGACACCCCCATTGATGGATTTCATCCCCACATTCCCTTGAATCCATAACTAGCAAGAGTTTCATGTAGCCCCAAGCTGATAGATAAAAACATTTTATCTCATCTTTTCTGGGATTTGTTGAAGTTATTTCTTCCCAGTGAACAAGATTTTGATTATGATCGTTAAGGCCAGGAAATTCAGTTTAGGCAAAAAAATATTGACTACCTGGCCTATGGTTGGTAATTAAAATATTTCTTGAAAGATTGGATAGTGTATTGTGGTATAGTGTCAATACAGGTGGATTGGGAGTGGAGAATAAATAATATAGTTCTTGCCCAGGCTCTGTGACTAATAACTTTCCTCACTCTCAAATTGTTTATCTGTAAAATGAACATTAATTGAACCACTATAGTAAACAGAGCTAAATGCAATGAAGGATATAGTGAGGAAACACACATTTCAGAAGCAATCTTTGTCTTCAAAAAGGATTATGTTTTCCTAGTGGATGACTAAGAAATGATGACAACTACAATGGTGACCATTGGGTTCCAAACTGAGACCCATCACTCATCAGCCAAATGGAGAGAATAATGAAGTCATGTAGCTGGCATTGTGGCATAGAAGGAAAAGTTGCTACCTGTGGCAATGACATCCCATATGGGTGCTGGTTCAAATCCCAGCTGATCCACTTCTTTTTTTTCCCCAAAGAAACCTTTTATTTAATGAGTGCAGATTTCATAATTACAACTTTAGAAATATAGTGATTCTTCCCACCACACTACCCCTCCTCCCATTTGCATTCCCACCCCACTTCCTCCTCCCTCTCATTCCCAGTCCCATTCTCTGTTATGATTCATTTTCAATTAACTTTATATACAGAAAACCAATGCTATACTAAGTAAAGATTTCAACAATTTGCCAACACACACACACACACACACACATACAATTCGTGAACAACTTTTTTCGTTAATTCTCATAATTCATTGAGGACAGAAGTCTTGCATGAGAAGTAAGTACACTTTGACTCCTGTTGTTAATTTAAAAATTAACACTCTTACATATGACATCAGTGGCCACCCAAGGCTCTTGACATGAGCTGCCAAGGCTATGGAAGCCTTTTGGCTCTCATGGGCTTTTCACCCAGCCCAGAATACCTTAAAGACTGATTCTAGGGTCAGAGTGCTATTTAACATGATTGTCATTCTGTAAATCTGTTTCCATGTTGGAACATAAGAAAAAAAAGCTTTCATTGAGAGCTTTTTAATTCTATTATTATTATCAGACACTTAATCTTATTTATATGATCACTTTAACACTTAATCCTATCTATATGATCACTTTAACATTTAAGATGGCATTTTTACCACACGGCTTAATGGGATTTGTGGTCCCATGGCAAGTTTTTAAACTGTACCCTTAGAAGTCCATAGGGATGTGTGCACAACTATACAGCTTTGCAGTTACAAATTTCCTCCTCCTTCTCTTATTCCTACTTTTATTTTTTACTGAGATCTATTTTCAATTGACTTTATACACATATTTTATTTTTAATTTGACAGATAGAGTTAGACAGTGAGAGAGAAAGAGAGAAAGGTCTTCCTTCTGTTGGTTCACCCTCCAATGGCCGCTATGGTTGGAGCTATGCTGATCTGAAGCCAGGAGCCAGGTGCTTCCCCCTGGTCTCCAATGTGGTTGCAGTGGCCCAAGCACTTGGGCCATCCTCCAAAGCCTTCCTGGGCTACAGCAGAGAGCTGGACTGGAAGAGGAGCAACCTGGACTAGAACCCAGCACCTATATGGGATGCCAGCACTACAGGTGAAGGATTAACCAAGTGAGCCACAGTGCTGGCCCAACTTTATACACATATTATTAACTCTATGTTAAGTACAGAGTTCAACAGATAGTATGAAGAAGAGAAAAAAATACAGTGTTCCTCAACAGTCAAGACAAGGACTGTAAAATTATTGCTTCTCAAAGTGTGAATTTTGTTTCAACAGATTTTTGTTTTAGATGCTCTATTAGTTTTCACAGATCAGGAAGAATATATGGTATTTATCCCTTTGGGACTGGCTTATTTCACTAAGTCTAATGTTTTCCAGATTCATCCATTTTGTTGCAAATGACTGGATGTCATTTTTGTTTGTTTGTTTTTTTACTGCTGAGTAGTATTCTGTGGAGTGCATATCCCATTATTTCTTTAGACTTCAGTAGATGGACATTTAGATTGGTTCCATGTCTTAGCTATTGTGAATTGAGCTGCAATAAACATGGGGGTGCAGATAACTCTTTTATTTGATGATTTCATTTCCCTTGGGTAAATTCCCAGGAGTGGGTTGGCTGGGTCATATGATAGGACTATATTCTGATTTCAGAGGTATCTTCAAGCTATCTTAATTAGTGGTTTTACCAGTTTACATTTCCACAAAGAGCGATTAGTGTACCTTTTCCCCCACATCCTCACCAGCATTTGTTGTTTAATGATTTCTGTATGAAATCCATTCTAACTGCAGTGAGGTGATACCTCATTGTGGTTTTGATTTGCATTTTCCTTACAGCTAGTGATCCAGAACATTTTTTCATGTGTCTGTTGGCCATTTGGATTTCCTCTTTTAAAAATGTCTGTTTTGGCTGGTGCCGTGGCTCAATGGACTAATCCTCAGCCTGCAGCGCCGGCACACCAGGTTCTAGTCCCGGTTGGGGTGCCGGATTCTGTCTGGTTGCTCGTCTTCCTGTTCAGCCTTCTGCTGTGGCCTGGGAGTGTAGTGGAGGAAGGCCAAATGCTTGGGCCCTGCAGCTGCATGGGAGACCAGGAGAAGCACCTGGCTCCTGGCTTCAGATCAGCGCAGCACACCAGCTGCAGTGGCCATTGAGGGGTGAACCAATGGAAAAGGAAGACCTTTCTCTCTGTCTCTCTCTCTCTCTCACTGTTTGCTCTGCATGTCAAAAAAAAAAATATGTCTGTTTAAGTCCTTTGCCAATTTCTTAACTTGGTTGTATATTTCGTTTTTATGGAGTTTCTTGATGTCTCTATATATTCTGATATTAATCCTTTATCAGTTACATAGTTTGTAAATAATTTCTACCATTCTGTCAGTTGCTTCTTCACTTTCCTATTTCATTAAGAGTATATAAGCTTGTCAATTTATGTAATTTCATTTGTTGATTTTGTCTTTGATTGGTTGTACCTCTGGGGTCTTTTCCAAGAACTCTTTGCCTGTTCCAATGTGTTGCAAGATTTCCCCAATGTTCTCTAATAATTTGATAGTATCAGGTCATAAATTAGGTCTTTAATAAATTTAAATGAATTTTTGTGTAAGGTGTAAGGTAGAGGTCCTGCTTCATACTTCTGCAGGTGGAAATCTAGTTATCCCCACACCATTTGTTGAAGAGACTATCTTTGCTCCAGGGATGGGTTTTAGCTTCTTGGTCAAATATAAGTTGGTTGTAGAGGGTTGGATTTATTTATGGCATTTTATTCTGTTCCATTGGTCTATCTGTTTTTCTTTTCCAGTAAGGCTGTTTAAGTACAACTGCCTTGAGTATGTCTTGAAATATGGTATTGTGTTACCTCCAACTTTGGTTTGTTGTTTAAGATTGCTTTAGTTATTCAAGTTTTCTGTGTTTCCATATGAACTTCAACATCATTTTTTCTAAATTTGAGAAGAATATCTTTGGTATTTTGATTAGTATCCCACTGAATCTGTAAATTGTTTTTGGGAGAATGGACATTGTCATGATATTGATTCTTCCAATCTATGAATATGAAATATTTTTCATTTTTTTGTATCTTCTATTTCTTTCTTTAATGTTTTGATCAGAGAGATCATTGACATCCTTGGTTAAATTTATTCCAAGGAATTTAGTTTTTTTGTAGCTATTGTGAATGGGATTGATCTTAGAAGTTCTTTCTCAACCATAGCATTTTCTGTGCATACAAAGGCTGTTGATTTTTGTGTATTGATTTTATATCTTTCTATTTTACCAAACTTTTTATGAGTTTCAATAGTATTTTAGTGGAGTCTTTTGGATCCCCTATATACAGAATCATATCATCTGCAAAGAGGAATAGTTTGACTTCTTCCTTCCCAATTTGTATCCCTTTGATTTCTTTTCATTGCCTAATGTCTCTGGCTAAAGCTTCCAGGACTATATTGAATAGCATTGGTGAGAGTGGACATCTTTGTATGGTTCCAGATCTCAGTGGGAGTTCTTCCAACTTTTCCCCATTCAATAGGACACTATTGAATAAGTAAATTGCCTGGATTGTGTTGAGGAGTGCTCTTTCTATACCCAATTTGCTTAGAGGTTTCATCATGTATTTTATCAAATGCTTTCTCTGCATCTATTGAGATAATCATATGGTATTTGTTCTTCAATTTGTTAATGTGATGTATCACATTGATTTTGTGAATGTTGAACCTTGCAAACCAGGGATATATCCCACTTGGTCCAGGTGAAGTGTTGTTGGATTCAATTGGCTAGAATTTTGTTGAGGATTTTAGTGTCTATGTTCATCAGGGAAATTGGTCTTTAGTTCTTTATCTCTGTCGCAACTTTTCTGGATTAGGGATTAAGATGATGCTGGCTACATAGAAAGAATTTGGAAGGATTTCCTCCCTTTTGATTGTTTTGAATAACTTGAGAAGAATTGGAGTTAGTTCTTTAAATATCTGATAGAATTCAGCAGTGAATCCATCTGGTCCTGGGCTTTTCTTTCTTGGGAGGGCCTTTATTATTGATTCAACTTCCATCCTGGTTATGGATCTGTTTAGATTTTCTGTATCTTCATGGCTCAATTTAGGTAGGTTGTGTGTGCCCAGGAATCTATCCAGTTCTTATAGGTTTCCCTGTTTGTTGGCATATGTCTCTTTGTAGTAATTTCTGATGAGCCTTTTTATTTCTGTGGTGTCTGTTGTTACATTTCCTTTTTCATCTCTAATTTTTTAGTTTGGGTCTAACTCCCTACTTCTTTTGGTTAGTTGGGTCAATGCTTTGTCAATTTTGTTTATTTTTTCCCAAAGGCAGCTTTTTATTTTGCTGATCTTTTGAATTTTTTTTATTTCAATTTTGTTGATTTCTTCTCTAATTATAATTATTTTTTTCTCCTACTAGTATTAGGTTTTGTTTACTGTTTTTCTAGATACTTGAGATGTATTGATAACTGATTTATTTTGTGCCTTTCCAATTTCTTGTTGTAGGCACCAAATGCTATAAACTTTCCTCTTAACACTGCTTTTGCTGTATCCCATTTGATATGTTGTATTGTCATCTTCATTTGTTTCCAGAAGTTTTTTTTTTTCTGTTTTGATTTCTTCTGTGATCCACTGTTCATTCAGGAGCATGTTATTCAGTCTTCATGTATTCACATATGTTCTAGAGATTAATGAGTTGCTGATTTCCAGCTTCATTCCTTTGTGGTTTGAATAATGCATGGTATGATTTCAATTTTTCTTTAATTTGCTGAGATTTGCTTTATGGCCTAGTATGTGGTCAATCCTAGAAAAAGTTCCATGCACTGGTTAAAGAATGTGTATTCTACAACTTTAGGATTAAAATTTTTGTAGATATCTGTTAGGTCCATTTCATCTATAGTGTCAATTAACTCTACTGTTTCCTTGCTGATTTTCTGCCTGGTTGATCTGTCCATTGCTGCAAGTAGGGTATTAAAATCCCCCATTACTATTGTATTTGAGTCTATGTCTCTCTTTAGATTCTTTAACATTTCTTTTAAATATCCAGGTACCCTGAAATTAGGTACATATACGTTTATAATAGATACATCTTCCTTTTGAATTGATCCCTTAATCATTACATTGTGTCCTTTGTCTCTTTAAACAGTTTTTGTGTTAAAGTCTATTTTGTCTGATATTAGGATTGCTACACCAGCTCTTTTTTGTTTTCTGTTAACATGAAACATCTTTTTCCATCCTGTCACTTTCAGTCTACATGGATCTTTGTTAGTGAGATATGTGTCTTGTAGGCAGCAAAATAGATGGGTTTTTAAAAATCTGTTCAGCCAGTCTGTGTCTTTTAACTGCAGAGTTGAGGTCATTTACATTCAAAGTGACTATTGATAAGTAATAACTTTGCCCTGCCATTTTTCAATAAATCTTCCTATTTTTTAATTTGGATTTTGTTTGTACTTTTACTGGGAGATTTTCTGCCTTTATCTTCTTTCATAGTGATGACCATGTTTCTGTGTTTCAGTGTGTAACACATTCTTAACCATCTTGCTCAGGGCTGAATGTGTGGTGAATTCTTTCCATTTCTGTTTGTCATGGAAGGTCTTTATTTTGCTTTCATTCATAAATGAGATTTTTGCAGGCTATAGTATTCTGGGTTGACAGTTCTTTTCTCTTAAGACTTGGACTATATCTTACCTTTTTCTCTTAGCCTGTAGGATTTCTGATAAGTTCATTGCGAGTCTGATTGGAGATCTTCTGAAATTAATCTGGCATTTCCCTCCTGCACATTTTAGAATATTTTCTTTATGTTTTATTTTGGAGAGTTTGATGACAGTGTGTTGTGGTAAAGATCTTTTCTGGTCATGTCTATTAGGAGTTCTATGTGCTTCCTGTACCTGGATGTCCCTTCCTTTCTCCAAATTAGGGAAATTTTCTATTATTATTTCACTAAAAATGCCTTCTAATCCTTTGTCTCTTTACACAACTTCAGGAACTCCTAGCTTGTATATTGGAACATTTGATAGCATTCTGTAGCTCTCCAACAGTATTTTCTAATTTCTTTTTTTTTAAAGATTTTTATATTTTATTTATTTGAAATACACAGAGAGAGAGAGAGAGAGAGAGAGAGAGAAGTCTTCCATCTGATGGTTCACTCTCTAGATGACTGCAACAGCCAGAGATGAGCTGATCCAAAGCCAGGATCCAGGAGCATCTTCCAGGTCTCCCACACAGGCACTGGGGCCCAAGGACTTGGGACATCTTCTACTGCTTTCCCAGGCCATAGCAGAGAGCTGCACTGGAAGTTGAGCAGCCCTGGGAAATGAACTAGTGCCCATATGGGATGCCGGTGCTACAGGCTGGTGCTTTAACCCACTGTGTCACAGTGCCAGCCCCTCTAATTTCTTCTACTTGTGTTTGGTCTGACTGTATAATTTACTGTGCTATGTCTTCTAAGTTGGATATTCTTTCTTCTGCTTCACCAATTCTGTTGTTAAGGTTTTCCACTGCAGTTTTTATTAGTTCTATTGAATTCTTTATTTCCAATATTTCATTTTGATTTCTCTTTAAAATCTCCATTTTGTGGGAGAAATTTTCTTTCTTGTCATGTATGGATTTCATTAGTTTGTGTATTTGCTTTTGATTATTTCTAAGTATTCCTATGATCAACTTTTTGAATTCCATTTCTGACATTTCTTCAATCTCATCATCTTCACACTCTAGTATTGAAGTGTTGTGTTCTTTCGGGTATCAAGTTGTCTTCATTATTCTTGTTTCTTGAGTTGGTGCATTTGTTATTCTGCATTTGTAGAGATACTTGCTGGTTTCTCCTGTGTTTTTTCACTATGGTGGCTTTTATCTTTGGAGTATGTGTGGATTAGTGCAGTGTTTGCTTTCAGGGAATACCTAGAGGCATGTGGTGGGCGTGGCCAAGGAGCTCTATTCAGTGCTCCAGGGTGAAGGGCATGTCTGACACAGCCAGTTTGGTGTGGTAAATGTCCTTTTATTTATTTATTTATTTTATTAGAGTGGAGGTTTGTTCTTGTCTGTTGGCATAGACTCAGCTGAGCTCCTCTCTTCTGAAGAGACCAGTTTCTGGGTGCTAGTTCCAGTGAATTTATTATTCTGCTCTGCCACCAGGACCACACAAAGAATCTGTGCTGCCCTCAGTGTAAGCTCAGATTCCCCAGCAATGTCCCTCCCCAGGTAACCAATGAGCCCTGATGGTATGGAGCCTCCCACAGTGATTTCTCAAAGTCTCAGCCACACCCTGAGACCTCCCATGCAGCCTCAGTGTTTTCATTGTCCTGGCATGCAAGACTCCCATGAACACCCATCCCCTGTCTGTTCTCCCCAAAGATTCAGGAGTCTCTGATAGGCTGGTTGCTGGGTACAGACATAAGCAGCACAACTATTACTTATGTCCAAAATGGTACCTGTTCTCTATCAGCTTGTTTCAGGGTACAATTGCAGGGTGATCAAGGAGAGAGAAAATGTACCCACCCCCTTTGTTTTTACTTCTCTAGTTTGGCAGGTAAGCTAGTCCCAGCAGGTTTCCAAACTAGATTCCCTCTAGGATCTTCTTGCAACTTTTTCACAGAGGCTTGAGCTGCTGCAGTCAGGTCTCATCTCACTCTCCAATGCTGGTGTGGAGGCTCTCAACTAAGGGGGTCCTGAGTTGTGCATGTCCTCACCCTCTACATAGGTGCACTGTGTCCCTCCAATTTGCTTAGAGTTTCCGCTGCTATTTTCTCCCTAACTCTTCCCTGAGACTTCACTCTTTCCACTTTTTAAAAACTATGTTCTCTTAGATTAGAGCAGCAAGCTCCCTCCCTATTTGCCTTCTTAATACAATCTGCCCCCACTTCTGGCCCAACTGTCTGCGAATGCAACTGGAAAAGCAGTGGAAGATGGCCTAATACTTGGGCTCCTGAATCCGCGTGGGAAACCCAGAAGAAGCTGTTGACTCCTGGCTTCAGCCTGGCCCAGCCTTGGTGGTTGTGGCCATTTGGGGAGTGAACCAGCTGATGAAAGATCTCTCCCTTTGTCTCTGTCCCTGTCCCTATCTGTTTCTCTCACTGTCTCCCCTTTCTCTCTGTAACTCTTTCAGGTAAATAAATAATACTTTTTAAAAAATAATGAAGCCATACAGTATTGTAATTATGTGATTAGCTTATTTCACTAAGCATCTTGCACTCAAAGTTTATTACATATTGTAGAAATCCCTTTTTAAAATAAGGCTACATAATAGTCTATATATGTCTATATCATTTTTTTCTGTCCATTCATCTGATGATGGACAATTAGGTCTTTTCCACTTCTTGGGCATTGTGAATAGTGATATAATGAATTTAGAAGTTCCTGATTATTATGGCAGAGATCAAATAATGAATATGAAACGTATGACCATGGAATTTAGTGCCTCAAGAAATATTAGGTTTTATAATTATGAACAATGAGCATAATAAAATCTTGAGGTAGTTTGTTCTTTTGGAGTATCTGGAGAGGGTAAGAAGCTTTATCCTAACCCTGTTAATAAAGTGAAGTAAGGTGTTTGCAGACAGCTCAGAATGGCTTTTGATTTGGCTCTTGATGCTTGAAAAGGATTTTGGTGGAAAATATGAATGGGAAACACCTTCCTGGAGGGAAGAGGAAACTATTATGAATGTTAAGATAGGGGAAAGGCATTGTTGAGTCCTTCTGTTTTGAATAGAAGCGTGGCATTATTGGGGTTCCTAGGGAAACTTCACAAGTAACACACCACAGTGACTTTTCCTTCCTACAGGAACAAATGGATGAGTATGATTCTTAAATTTGTCTGATACTATTATCAGAACTCTTTTTTTTTTTTTTTTTGGTAAAAGGTGTCAATGTGCCCATTTAAAAATGTTAACTACCACTGATTGCTTGCAGCCAGGGATTGCTATCTGAATGTTCTCCGAATGAAATGCACACAAAATTCTAGGGAAATTTCTGTTCAAGTAATTCTATTTCCGATACAAAGGGACAATGTCATCTGGCAAGTAGCTTTTTCCTTCATCCTTTTACAGTCTTTCCTGCTTCCACCTTTAATGCCCAAGAAATGTCTGGAGATATTACCATCTTGCATAGTGAGAACAAAAGTCAAATGTTATGGCTGGTGGAGCATGCTAGAATGGGCCTGAATGGTTGGTTAAGTCTTCAAAGAGTCCCACAGGCCCTAGATTGCCTACTTCATATTTTCCATTGCTAGATCTGATTTGGTTGGACTGCTACAATCAGGTCTTTTTTGCACTTAGTTGAATATCATCCTTTTTTAAAAAAAAGATTTATTTTTTTATTTGAGAGGTAGAGTTACAGACAGTGAGAGGGAGAAACAGAGAAATGTCTTCCATCCGTTGGTTCAATCCCCAAATGGCCGCAACAACTGGAGCTGTGCCAGGAGCCTCTTCCAGGTCTCCCACGTGGGTCCAGGGTCCCAAGGACTTAGGCCAACTTCTACTGCTTTCCTAGGCCACAGCAGAGAGCTAGATTGGAAGAGGAGCAGCCCTGCCTGGAACTGGCGCCCACATGGGATGCCAGTGCTGCAGGCAAAGGATTAACTTACTGTGCCACGATGCCGGCCCCTGAATATCATCTTAAGTGATACATTCATCTAGATAAGACATTGTTTATTTGTCTTTTCCTGTATGATATATTTATAACCACATCAAAGGTGAACCTGTAATATTGTTTGTCTGCTTGGGTACATTTGTTTCGGTTTTCTTTAGTATGAAAATTTACTTAACTAAAGAAGAATCAGTTTCTTACAGATGATCTCTGATTTAAAAATGACTTCAACTTTATGATGATAAGAAAGTAAGTCAGTAAAAACTGTACTTGAATTTTGAATTCTGATTTTCTATAGGCTAATAAAAATTGCTGCTCTCTGGTGAGGCTGGGCAGCTTCTAATCAGCCATAAAAATGGGTAACCGACAAATACTCTACAGTGTATGGTGCTGCTAAACTATGATATTCTCTTGCTTAGATGTGTTAAATTCATTTCCAGCACATCATATTTTCAGATAGTGAGGATTACTTGAGACATAACTCCATTGAGGAGCATCTGTACATAAACAAGTTCAAGAGAAGTTGTAGTAAAATTTCACCATATATGGTGAAACCCAAATTCAATTTATGGGTTCATAATCCTTGCCTCAAGGGAAGTTTTGAAAATATCTAAATTTACCCTCTCTTTAAATGGAAGGGTGTACCTGGCCTTTAATGAAAACAATTAAACCTTGTTTTTCAGGACAGGGCAGCTATTACAGGCGTTTTCAGAACTGAGTTTTATTATTGCTGCTGTTGTTTTAGGACTAGCTAATACGTAAGTGCTCACTGTATTCTAAGCAATGTGCCATTCACTAAACACAAGTTATCTCAGTTAATTCACAATGAAACTATGAAATGGTAGTATTGTCACTTCTTTCTGAGCACCTGAGAACATGGAGGCTCAGAGTTGGTAACAACTTGCAAAAGTTCACTTTCGGCCGGCGCCGTGGCTCAATAGGCTAATACTCTGCCTATGGCGCTGGCACACCGGGTTCTAGTCCTGGTCGGGGCACCGGATTCTGTCCCAGTTGCCCCTCTTCCAGGCCAGCTCTCTGCTGTGGCCTGGGAAGGCAGTGGAGGATGGCCCAAGGCTTAGGCCCGGCACCCCATGGGAGACCAGGAGAAGCACCTGGCTCCTGCCATTGGATCAGCGAGGTGCGCTGGCCGCAGCACACCGGCCACGGCGGCCATTGGAGGGTGAGCCAATGGCAAAGGAAGACCTTTCTCTCTCTCTCTCACTGTCCACTCTGCCTGTTAAAAAAAAATTCACTTTCATGTGAAATATTCACTCTATGATGCTACTTGGTTAGACATAGTTTATTTTGGACAATGCTACATTTTCAGGATCAAACCTATTACTCTTTGAGGACTTGCCGGTTGGTAGACCACATCCTACCAGTAAATTTTGAGGCTTTGCCTGATAATAATAAAAATGTTTTCCGAAGTCTGATTCCCTGCTCTTTTGTGCAAAGATCATGATAAAAATCTTCCCCCTTCTCAATTTCTTTAGCAGTTATTTATAGAGCTCCTAATATGTGCTAGATTGAGTCTGGAAGGGGAGAAGAGGGACAAACTGGCAAGTTAGTGAAGAATTAAGGGTATAAAGATAGAGGCAAGAAAATATGGTGAATGAACTTATTTATTTAGGGGCAGGGGAGTACATAGTGACACAAGAACTTCATATAATTAGAAGGATAAAGATTCAAGACCCTCTCGGAAAATCAGTTCCCACCCTTCTTCTCTGGTGATGATCCTGTCCACAGCTAACTTTCTATCTTGGTATGGTCACCTCAGATGTTCAAATACCAAAACACAATCGCCTACTTTCGAAGAACATGACAGAATCTATTTTTTAAAGATTTATTTATTTATTTAATTGAAAGAGTTACACACAGAGGGAGAGACAGAGAGAGATCTTCCATCTTCTGGTTCACTCCCCAAATGGCTCCAATGACCAGAACTGGGCTGATCTGAAGTTAGGAGCCAGGAGTTTGTTCCGGGTCTCCCATGCAGGTTCTGGGGTCCAAGCACTTGGGAGATCTTCTAATGCTTTCTCAGGCCCTCAGCAGGGAGCTAGATTGGAAGTGTAGCATCTGGGACTTGAAATAGCATCCATATGGGATGCTCTAAATAGTGAATATTGTTCTTATTATATTAAAAAATACAATCTCAGCAACCATGTTTGGAAATTATTGTTGATGAAATGTGCATTGCTATTTGCTTATTCTAAGGAATTAGTAGAGCATCAAGTAATCATGAATTTAAAGAAAGAGTCTCTAAGTACCCATTGTGTGACCAACCACATGATGCAATACTGATGATACAGAGATTTCTGGGACAAAGTCAGGGTGAGACAACATGTCTAGATCATCTTAATAACCTCTTTTAGGTATTATAATATTAGAATACTGGCATGGTAGAGTGTCATGATTATTTCTGCCACAGATCAATCAAGAAATTCTTCCTGTAAAGGTGACATTTGGACTAGGTCTTGAAATACAAATAGGCATTTCCAGATAAAACACTCTAGTATGTTGTGTGCAGGAGCACTGTATACTAAGATAAGAGCATAGTCAGAGATATTGGGAGGTTCAAGATAGCTGGGAAGACCCAAACGTGGCTAGAACATAGAGTGTGTGGGCAAGAGGTGGGAGACAAGACTGGAAAGGCAAGTCGAGGATCTATTTTGAGCAACCTCAGATTCCCTCTCACCTCTGTTCCTTTCCCACAACTCCCTAAATCTTTAATGACCAAGATGTTTCTGCTTTCATAATTTCAGGAAACCAAATAAAGGCAATTTATCACAACAAGTCCACAATTGACAGCCCTCCCTAAAATTATGTGTTTTTAATATCTCTGTCCTTCTCTTTTAGTAGCACTTTACTGGAATAGCTGACACCCTAACCACGGAACGTCTCAGCAGAACTGACTTTACAAACTGTCCCACAACACCAAGAAGAAAATGTTCTACCTGTGTAGAGGCCTAGAACTTTGGGCATCAGTAGTTTTAAATATTCATATCCTCTATTTTCCCAAATATTTGGCATGATTTCCTTTCTTCCAGGAGAGCTAAGATCCTTCCAGATATGAACTTTCTAGCCTTGTGTATTTGTTGAGTTAGGAGAATGGAGAGCAAAATCATTGCAGACTGTTTTGGGAATGGAAAATCATTTTATTTTATTCATCCTGATATAGCTGAAAATGGAAATGAATCAATTCACATGAAATTTTTTAGACATTCACCTTAGAGTTCAGATGAAATGTGTATAAATTAAGATTAAGAAGGACTTATTTTTTTAAGGCAACTATGGAAAACTAAGAAAGTAGGTTTGAGGTAGATCTGATCTTTTCTTTAGCTCTGTTATTTCAAAAGGATCTCTCTCTCACTCTCTTGCTCTCTCACTCTTGCTATCCCTCCCTTCCTGATCTCTGTCTTTGTCATGCTTACTTCTGCCTCTTCTTGCTCCTCTGTTCTTCCACTATATAGGTACATACAAACTTGTATACACACATTTAGAATGTTAGTTCAGTGAAACCTCACTTAAATAGTAATCTTGGCATTTGATGTATTCAAGAAAAGTGAGTTTTCTGGAATGCAAGAAGATTCATCATTCAAAGTCATTAATTGTTATACAAAGTTTAAGTCCTGTTAATGAAAATTTCTAAAATATTTGCTTAAAAACTAGTAAGTATAATTTTATCTTTCTAGTGTTACTACTAAAAAGTTATTACTTTGGAGCACATCCCATCCTTTAACTCTCTTTCTGGTTTTTTTTTTTTTTTTTTTTTTTTTTAGCTTTGCCATATCACTCTGCAATTAGTTTTCTGGGGACCCCAAATCGCTACCCATCCTTCATTCAAGAGTACATCCTGCTATTTGCTGCCCCCTGCTGGTAGTCGGTGACAGTACATTTCTATTTTGTTGGGGGAGGGCAAAAGTAACATTTAACCCTTTGTTGGGTACATCATTCACTCATTAAAATTTTGTATTCTTTCAATGAAGAAAAAAATATATTCTGAAAATGTAAATAAAATAATGTTACATTAAATACCAGCAGAACTCCAAAGTGTATTATTTAAGGTGTGGTTTGTGCATTCTTAAAAAAACCCTAATGATCATGTGGAGTAATGGATCACTAAATCGACATGAAGCATGTAACCACACCAACCCCTTCTTTTAGGTTGGAATCAGTAGACAGGATTAGTGAAATGCTGAAGATGTTGATCACATTTGCTTTGCATGAAATTTAGATTTTTCTGGTGTCTTCGTGATCCCTTTCCTTTGTACCATTTCCTTTGTTGTGTCATCTTCTTTACTCATGCTGAAACAGAGATATTAGTCAGAGGGTTGTCTAGTATCATAACATTCAGCTGAACAAATATGAGGTCCTTAAAGAAAAGATAGCATTCCGTTTAAAAAATCTGTGTGTCTTTCTATCTGACATGTACACCAATGTTTAGTGCATTTGGTAATAATAGTTTATTGAATTTGCTAACTAGCAGAATGATGTTGGATTTGTTTTTCCACTTTTATGATGAACTGATTTAAACAGATCTTTAAGGTCCCATGACACTGCTTAAAATCATAACTTTATAAATTCACTGTACAAAGATATAACATTTACAGTTATTATTAAGTGGGACAGAACTATACCAATATGAAATAAATAGTCTCATGAATGAATGGTATTTTTTTTGACAGGCAGAGTTTGACAGTGAGAGAAAGAGAGAGATGGAGAGAAAGGTCTTCCTTTTTCCATTGGTTTACCCCCCAAGTGGCCGCTATGGCTGGCTGGTGCATTGCTGCTGGCGTGCTGCGCTGGCCAGAAGCCAGGTGCTTCTCCTGGTCTCCCATGCGGGTGCAGGGACCCAAGCACTTGGGCCATCCTCCACTGCCTTCCGGGGCCACAGCAGAGAGCTGGACTGGAAGAGGAGCAGCAAGGACAGAATCCAGAGCCCCAACCGGGACGAGAACCTGGGGTTCTGGTGCCGCAGGCGGAGGATTAGCCTAGTGAGCTGCAGCACCGGCCTGAATGGTATTTTTTTAAAGTTATTTTTTATAATGCTTATATCTCTGGTAATTTTACCGCTATATTTTCCTTTACATCTGTTAAGTCTTCATTCTCATTTCCCTAATACCACTCACCCCTGTCACACTTCTTATTTGCTGGTGCTAAACTTCTGAATCTGAGAAATAAATATCCACACTTATTTTACATAATACTGAACAAAAATATTTAAAATCCTGATATCCTCTGCCTTTGCAGTAATCAGAGGTTGTGGCACATGGTCTTTGTGAGAATTATTTTCCACTTGGTCTCCACCAAGTTCTGTTTGTGATGACTTTTCTAGTATGCTGTCAAAAATATGATCATTAAATAAGTTGGGGGAATTTTTGTATCATCACTGTTATACCACCCCTGGTATTTCTATCCAGAGCATAATCTGGCTTCACATGTTGATTGGTGAGTAGATAGATGTGTAAGCCAAGAAACAAATATTTAGTGAGACTCTCCAATCACTATGTGGAACGTTGTTGTCATGGAGATCCTAAGGAGTGTAAGATGGAGTCCTCAGTCACAGGATGGTACAGTTAAAGAAGAAGCAAACAAACACCAGAAGCTACGGAGAAGTTGTTTTCAGCACTCAATATGTAGTTCAGAGATTTAAACCTTGACTTCAGGGACTAGGAAGACCCTAGTAGATTTTTTTTTTTTTATAGACAAGAAGCTTGTGAGGCAGGATTTGGTGTCTCTGAAAGAAGGTCTGTCATTTTTTGTTTTTTTTTGTGTTTTTTTTGACAGGCAGAGTGGACAGTGAGAGAGAGAGAGAGAGAAAGGTCTTCCTTTGCCGTTGGTTCACCCTCCAATGGCCGCTGTGGCCACGCTGATCCAAAGCCAGGAACCAGGTGTTTCTCCTGGTCTCCCATGTGGGTGCAGGGCCAAAGGACTTGGGCCATCCTCCACTGCCTTCCCAGGCCACAGCAGAGAGCTGGACTGGAAGAGGGGCAACCAGGACAGAATCTGGCGCCCCCACCGGGACTAGAATGTGGGGTGCCAGTGCCGTAGGTGGAGGATTAGCCTATTGAGCTGCGGAGCCGGCCTTTTTTTTTTTTTTTTTTTGACAGGCAGAGTGGACAGTGAGAGAGAGAAAGGAGGTCTGTCATCTTGTTAACATATATGTGTTCACTGTTCTTTCAGAGCCAGGTTTTAGCTGCCATCTTAAGTTCTCTATTCTCTGAGAGGGCTCTAACCATTGTCCCTTCTTGATTGCTTCAAGACACTTCTATCTTTTTGTTATTTAGTAGGCCTATTTAGATGGCGTAGATGGATCTCCTCCAGTAGCTACACGTGGACTCTTTCATGCACACTGCTCCTCCAAGATAAGATGATCTGTTGGTTTCATCACTATTCACACTCAGCTTCCACAAGATTGACAGAGGGCGGGAGGAAGAGCATGCATGCAGAATCAGATGGGCCTTACTCTGAACTCTGCTCCTCCACTGAGAGGTTGTGGTACTCTGACTATCTTCTGAAATTCTCTAATCTCGAGATTGTCCATTTGTAAATCAGGTTCACAAGGAGCAGTGATTCAAGGAAATAAATTCCACAGCAGTAAATATGATAAGCTACAGGGAACAGGGAAAGTGCTGGTCAAGAGATCAGTTCAGAAGCTCGTGTGTGAACCTGGGTCTTTTTACGTTTTATTATTGGATTCTTTCTTTAGTGAAGCAGTAAGCCTTTGACTTTAATGTAAATTAAAAATATGTTATCTCAAAAACTGAGAAAGGGAGAATATTAATATCACAATTTCATGAGAATTTTGTTGTAGTCATTATCATGCATTTGCTGTGATTATGAAAATCCAATATTAATTAATGTCCTAAAACCAAAAGAAGAAAAGATAATAAAGACCTAAGATAACACATTGACAATAGGTTTTTTTTAATCAATTTAGTATATATTAAGTAAAGATTTCATTAGTTTGCACCCACACAGAACATAAAGAGTAAAATATTGTTTCAGTACTAGTTATAGCGTTACCTCACATTGGACAACACATTAAGGACAGAGATCCTACATGAGGAGTAAGTACACAGTGACTCCTGTTGTTGACTTAACACATTGACACTCTTTTTTATGGCGTCAGTAATCTCCCTAGGCTCTAGTCATGAGTTTCCAAGGCTATGAAAGCCTTTTGAGTTCGCTGACTTCGATCTTATTCCGACAGGGTCACAGTCAAAGTGGAAGTTCTCTCCTCCCTTCAGAGAAAGGTACCTCTTTCTTTGATGGCCCCGTTCTTTCCACTGGGATCTCACTCCCAGATCTTTCATTTAGGTCTTCTTCTTTTTTTTTTTTTTTTGTTTTCAGAGTGTCTTAACTTTCCATGCCTAAAATATTCTCATGGGCTCTTGAGCCAGATCCGAATGCCTTAAGGGCTGATTCTGAGGCCAGAGTGCTGTTTAGGACATCTGCCATTCTATGAGTCTGCTTTGTATCCCACTTCCCACCTGAGAATAATTGTGTGTTAATTACAGAGTTCAACCAATAGTATTAAGTAGAACAAAAAAATACTAAAAGGGATAAAGTATTAAATTGTACATCAACAGTCAGGACAAGGGCTGATCAAATCACTGTTTCTCATAGTGTCCATTTCACTTCAAAAGGTTTCCTTTTTGGTGCTTGGTTAGTTGTCACCAACCAGGGAGAACATATGATATTTGTCCCTTGAATACAAGAGAAACCTGAATATAACCCTACCATACAACCCAGCCATCCCACTCCTTGAAATTTACCCAAAGGAAATTAAATTGGCAAACAAAAGAGTGGTCTGCACCTTAATGTTTATTGCAGCTCAATTCACAATAGCTAAGACCTGGAATCAACCCAAATTCCCATCAACAGTAGACTGGATAAAGAAATTATGGGACATGTACTCTATAGAATACTATACAGCAGTCAAAAACAATGAAATCCAGTCATTTGCAACAAAATGGAGGAATCTGGAAAACATCATGCTGAGTGAAATAAGCCAGTCCCAAAAGGACAAATATCATATGTTCTCCCTGACAATAGGTTTTTAAAATAGAAAAGTCCTGAGTATATGTTTGCTTTAAATTAACACACACATGCACACATACACACACATACAAATTCATGGTGTATATGTTCTTGTTGAAAGTAGTGATGGGTAAGAATAGCCAAGGTATAATTCTGAAACTTCATGAGGGCAGAAATTTGCCCATCTTGTTCTTTTAGCACCTTCTACAATTTGTGATTTCTTATTGTCACTTGATACATGACTATAAGAATGAAAATAAATCAATGCTAGCCTTGCTGCATCCTAGTTCATTGACACATGTATATAAATGGAGGTTGTGGCATTGTACTAGTATCCTCTGCTAATTATGCCAGAAGTAGTATCCCATATGGCCTGACTGGCCTTATTTTATGACATGTTCAAAGGCTCGACTTTTGAGTCAGATGGTCCTGAGTCAGAAAGCTAAATTTCTTACTTATTAAAGCTCTGAGAGATAAATTACCTTACTGACCTGAGTATTAGCATCAGCCATAAAATGAGGACATTATCGTCAACCTAAAAGTGTTGTGGAGATTATTGGTATTGTGTATAAAATGGGCTTACTGTCAGCATGTAGTAGCATATAGGCAATAATATTTATCTATTGTTTTTGTTAGCACAATTATTCTCAACCCTCCCTAGCCATTTAACAGCTGCCAGCCTTTTATAAGTTGGACTTTGTAAAAGAAACTGGTTCAGTGAAAAGCTCATGCAATAGGTCATTCAAATACCTGGGTCTTAAGAACAAGACTAACTAATGAAGCCTACATCTAGATGGGGCCTGATAGAGCCACGCTTTACCCTTTGGTGGGCTGTCCTTTAGCACTCTTATCAGGAAAACTAAGGTGACTGAATGAAAGACCTGCCTCTCCTGTTGTTGGTGCAGTTAACAAGTTGCTGACATACATGACAATCTCCTCTGCCCTTTCTCCATCTCCAGGGCCATTGGCACTGTATTCAGGGTATCATGTGTATGCCAAATTTGTGCACTGGCATGCCAATTGCATTATTTTAAAGAAATGTTAAAAAGTTATGAGATTTTATTTGTAGGATGGTTATTGGAATATATTATGAATTAAATAAGCTTTTGCGGGCTATCCTGGGAACTACCATCACAAACACTCCGGACTTCGGTCCTCTTAATGTTTCATTGCTGCTCCCCAGACTCCCCACCACACACCATGTTGGTTGAATTCCAACAATCAACATCAAAATGGTTTTCAAACGCTGTTGGTTGGGATGGTTTCCTTGTTATGAAAAATAGTACGACCCAAGGGACATGTTTGGGAATTCTTGGTATTATGTGGAGCTCTACCATTCACTGGTTTTCTGACCTTGAACCATACATATCCTATCCTCCTCTGGGAATCAGTTTGTTTATCTGTAGATGAAGAGTTCAGACTACACGCCCCTGACAGCTCAAAAGGCCTCTGATTCAGCAAAACCTTATTATTGTAACTGTTAGAAAGGCTTGTGTCAGATCGATTGTAGTGGCCACTGCTTTCTTGGCCTGTCACAGTCTTCATTTCTTCCTTTCCCCTTCACGTCCCTGTGGTATTTTGGCACAGGATGAGTCACTGTGCCGACTGTGGCATACATCCGGAAATGGTCTGCCATCCTCTTTCCTGGCACAGGGAGGGAGGAGTGTGACTTTTTATATCCCTTCCTATTGATTAATGACCTCTACTACATAAGAATTATGATTACATTGGTCTCATCAAGCCACATCTATGAATACAAATCCTATGCATTACTGCAATCTCGGAATGAGCCTGACCTCGGAAAGGCTTGGAACACTTTAGAAAACATCTTTCTCCACCACTGAAATGTTCACAACTATTGTTTTCCTCTTCTGACTCATCTTTGAATCAGTAAATTAAATATGTATAACTTGTGAAGATTTCATTTTTATGAAAGCAAGGTGCTTTGCAGAGCAAAGTCAAGATTTAGAAGTATTCCGTTTTCTCCCTCCTCAATGACTTCATTTCCTTTAGTTTGCAGGAGGCTTCACAGAGCATCTCCTTCTCTCTCTGTGGTTCTGGCTCTTTTCTGTGACCTGGAGAAATGAAAAAGAGTTGATTTTCATCTACTCTACCATGGTAGTACTGTCAAGACTTGAGGATCCAGAGGCTGTTTCTCAAGTAAGTGTTGGCTGTTGTGTCTTCAGGGAGAGTGTGTGTGTCCTTCTTTGCACTTGGGGAAGAGCTGTTAGCCCATGATGCTGTCTGTGATCTGCCCTTTGCTTGATGATCTTGGTATCTAGAATGTTCTTATCTTAGCCCTCCTCTCCCTTCTGCCACATTTTCAATTCCTAACTACCCTCCTCTATCTTTTTCTCCTCAAAGAGATTGGTTTATAACATTATCTGAATTAATCCTTTTTGCTTACATTATTATTTTCCTGAACACAATGGCTATATAACTTGGTTTTCATGTTTTTGGTAATTTGATTGAGTAATAGTTCAGATTTGTCTGAAGGTTTTTTCCAGTGTGCTACTCTTGCCCTCCCCATTAGATTGGAGGTTTCTTGAGGGCAAGAGACTATATACCTTTCAATTAATAAATATGTATTCTTTGAGCTCTCTTTATGATTATGACACACAGTATAATTCATTAATGTCTTTTATTTAGAATAAATTTTAGATATTACCAAAATGCTTTATAAGCAGCTAATTTAATAGTATATGACATCATGTGGAAAATGCTGTTATTTGTTAAATGATCAAAGTAATTGGAGTCACAGATATTTGAGGTAGTAATTTAGCCTGAATTCTTAATTTTCTCTATGTGTTTTAGTCCTGGTCCATTCTCCAAGCATGCATTAAGTGTAGATAAAGGTCATTCAGCATTCAGATTATTAAAAATGATTAATTTTGTCTTACAAAAATATGGAGAGCTTTTTTGAAATTGAGAAGTGCTGAGCTACTCTTCTATAACATGTTTTCACCTCTTGAAAGGAGATCTTTCTTTGACCAAAGGAGGTTTTCTTCTCCTCATCACTTTTGTTTTAGGAAGGGGGATGCCTGTGTGAATGGGAGTTTTATGATGTATAGTACAAAGTGTGAATGAAAAGCAGCTGCTCTTGTGAAAACTCAGCCTTCTTTCTTCTCCTTCGCCCCTTATTTCCAGCAGGCCATGCAGTATTCTAATATTCTTTTTTCTCTTTTCTTTTCAAATTCTTCTTCCCTTCTTTTCAAACCATTGTTGACACTGCAATTCAAATCCTTATTGATTAAATTTTCATTCTCTGAACAAGAATTTAAGTTATTTTTAAGATCACTCTTGTATAAAACTGGGAAAACAATGACCAGAAACGTGACCCTGATATATTCTTGTCCTCATACAACTTACCTTCTAGTGTAAACTCATAAAATAGATACTAAATATTTAGAAAGGGCATATTGTGTGGGTTAAGAACCGTGGGGAAAAATAAAGTCAGGTGTGCAAGGTGAATAGGGAATTCTGGTCGTGAAGGCTCTAATTTTTTTTCTCAAGATTTATTTATTTGAAAGTCTCTCCTAGTTACTTGAGCCATCATCAGTGCCTCCCATGGTCTGTCTTAGCAGGGAGCTAGAGTCAGGCCAGAACCAGGATCGCATGTACTCTGATGAGGAATGTGAGCGTCTTAACTGGCTTCTTAACTGCTATGACAAACGCCCATCTCAAATGAAGATTATTGAAATATTTCTTGAATAGTGTCTAGGTGTCTCCACCCCAACTCCCTTAATACCTTTAGGTTCAGCTTAGATTACTAAAACTTT
Source organism: Sylvilagus floridanus (assembly GCA_949820135.1). Classification (NCBI taxonomy): domain Eukaryota; kingdom Metazoa; phylum Chordata; class Mammalia; order Lagomorpha; family Leporidae; genus Sylvilagus; species Sylvilagus floridanus. The sequence continues at coordinate 89,650,207 of OX463224.1, forward strand.
TTAAAATATATATATATATTATATCCTACACTAGGCAACTTTCACTGGTTTTGTCACATACTAAAGCCTCAAATCCCAAAGTTTGCCATTTAAAGCATTATAAGACATCTTCATTCATCACTTTCCAGGAGGAAGTGCCTGACCTCCTGTTTTCACTCTTCACTCTACATCTGGCTCGTACTGTGTTCCATTCTAGCATTCCCAATCCTCATTTATAACACCAAGCCTCTACTCTCCACCCAGCTAAAGACCCTTACTGCGCCAAACCTTGAGGTACCTTCCAGTCTGAGTTCTCAAACTTCAGTGCTATATCATTCACAGTAGCACTTGCATCGTCTCCTTGTTCTAAAGTCACATGAGCAGATGTCTCATTTCCTCTCTGAGACTGTGAGGTCCTTCAAAGTAGGAACCATGTTTCAAACCCCATAGCTTCTGTACCTCCTGTAGTTCAGGATGAGCATTAAGAGCGTAACAGATTGCCTCAAGGTTGACAGATGAAGGATGGATTCAAATGAAACTTTCAAGTGCTGAATCCTTTATTCTTTCCATCATGACAGACCCTTAATAATATGTTCAGATGATTATTTTGAATTTATGCACAAAATTGTTAAAAAGATTCATTTTTATTTATTTGAAAGGAAAAGTTACAGAGAGAGCACGACACACACACACACACAGAGAGAGAGAGAGAGAGAGAGAGAGAGAGAGAGAGAGGTTCTCCTGGTCTCCCACATAGTTTTAGAGGCCCTAGCACTTGAACTGTTTTCCCAGGCATATTAGCAGAGAGCTGGATCAAAATTGGAGCAGCCAGGACAAGAACTAGTACCCATATGAAATGTTGGCAACACAGGTGGCAGCTTAACCTGCTATGCCATGGCACAGGTCCCACGAATTTTTTTTATAGCTCCTATCTTCTTCCTTCATCTTTCCTCCCTCCCTATCTCCCTCTTTCTTTGCGTTATTGGTTACAATGTCAATATAAGACAACTCTAAAGATATTTATTAGCTAACAGTTACAGAGTGGTCCTCTAGGAGCTGCAATTTTGAGTTGCAGGGTTGATTTCCATCGAAAGCATCTTTTATAAACCTAAAAAAGGCACATGGGGTGGGGGGCTGAAAGAAAACATCCACTGTTTCTCATTTTTAATTTGCTCTTCAAACAGGATCTCCTAGCCAGCAGAATTCTATCGCTCCCTCCAAGGCATGACAAATATCTCCAACTAGCATCACTTAGTAATGTCAAGTGGAATCAGGCAACAAACATTACTTTGGGATGCTCTTTGCAGAACATTTTATGATATGCTACATTTTTTCCAGTCTGGATTTGTCCAGAAATGCTGCATACTATTAAAAATTAAGTGAACTGCCTTCTTGAATGGAATATAAAATATATCCATTCTGGGAGCAGCTTAAGTGGTAATTATACAAAGTTCCACAGTCAAAATTCTCAACATTACAGAAACTGAATATTCAGGTACATGGAAAGAATAATTATGTCTTATAGCTGTGCAATGATTCTCAGATTGCTTTTATATGTCATGTCTTGTTTAATTCTCATAGCAATGCTGTCATGTAGGTAATAGTATTCTAACTTTCAAGATGAGGAATTTGGGGATCACAGGACTCATCTCAGTTTCTAAAACCTCAGGCTGATGACTTGCAAGATCTACCTGTGATGGAGAAGGTTTCTGTATTATATTATCATATTATACAGTATTTCTTATCATGAATAAGCATATTTTCCCTTCCCTAGTAGAAATTCCTTAGGTCTTACAACCTTAGCATTTTTAATTGGCATCTATCACTGAGCTACTAGAATTTATAAGTAGCTTTCTGGGTGCTGTAGAGAACTGGTAAACAAAATAAAACCATGTAATCTATAGCGATCTGTAGCTTACACAGGACAGTTACTTACATTATCATATTCAATCCTCCAAACAGTACCAGGAAGCAGGGTATTCTTCTCCAGGTTTGATGGATGAGCTGTTTAAGGGACCTAGTAAGAGCTGAAGTCACAGATTAGAAGAGATGTAAACTCAGTTTTGGTGTTAAGTCCAGAGATATTCTGTGTAGGGTATGGAACACATTGCTTGGCAAGCAGTAAGCACTTAACCCATTGGGGTTGTATTTTGTTGTTGTTTTTTTTGCTATTCTCTGGATCATTGATTTGACAGCCTACCTTTTCTTGGCCAATTTGGCTGATGCTTACAAACCTAGTTACTGAGACCATTCATTAATATTTGTGATAAATAATTTCATCGAAAACAATTAAGCAAGAGTCTGAATGCTGGAGCCTGAATTTGGGCAGGCCAGTTGTTGAGTGGTTGGGATACTTCCCAAGCAGAAACAAAGTTTTGCAAGCCGAAATTTACAAACTTGACAGATATCATCTTATGCCTCCCAGTCAAGATAGTCTTTAGGTTTTATTAATTTTCTTTAGGATATCAGGGTAGGATAAAGGTGCCACAGTGAGCAATAGTAATAATTGGGTCTTTGGAGTGCTACAAAACAAAAATTGCAAAGATATAGAGGCAGTCTCAGACAACCATTGAATTGATTAACAGGAAAATTATTCGAGATTATTTCTATAGGACAAACACTCTATGTCTTTGTTTAATCCAGAACTTTTAGAACTTAGCTAGTTGGCGTCACGGCTCAATAGGTTAATCCTCCACCTGTGGTGCCGGCACCCCAGGTTCTAGTCCCAGTAGGGGCACTGGATTCTGTCCTGGTTGCCTCTCTTCCAGTCCAGCTCTCTGCTGTGGCCTGGGAAGGCAGTGGAGGATGGCCGAAGTGCTTGGGCCCTGCACCCTCATGGTAGACCATGAGAAGCACCTGGCTCCTGGCTTCGGATCAGTGTGGTGCTCTGGCCGCAGCGTGCTGGCCACAGCGGCCATTGGGGGATGAACAAATGGAAAAGGAAGACCTTTCTGTCTGTCTCTCTCCTTCACTGTCCACTCTGCCTGTCCAAAAAAATATATAAATAAATAAATAAGAAGAACTTAGCTAGAAGCTAAAATAGCTATCACTTATTTTGTTCTGAACATTGTGCTAAGTAAGTTATACATAGGGAGACCAAATATCCAGGTAAGCTAGGAAAGTCCCCAAACAACCACTCTGTTCTTGTGTAAATGTTAATGCTGCTTTCTTTCTCTCTCAGAAGTGTCTCAGAAACAAAATAAATGGATAGCTGGATGAATAGATGTGTGATACTGAGGTGTAGCCAAATGTTAATAATAGATCTATCTGGTTGTCTATTGGATATATGTATTAGTTCTTTCCATTTCTCTGTATGGTTGAATGTTTTCATTTTAAAACATGGGGGAAAAGCATCTTGGTTTGGAAAACTAATTATTAGGTCACCTAATGTGCAGATGATCTCATTTAATATTAAAAATCGCCTTATATTTATTCATACAATCTTTATGCTGTACAGGTGACAAAACTAAGGTGCCAAGAGGTCATAATTGCTCATAATTGCACACCTAGCAAATGGGATAGGCATCCAGCAATGTTTCCAGAATTCAAGCAGAGGGAAACATGCTATAATTCTCCTAAATTTAGTTACTTCAGTGGTCACAGTAAATGACTTTCCTTTTAACAGCTATTTAAATTCCAGAGAATTGGTGTTTCCCAGAATACATTTTAGGGAAGACAGCTGTAGAGCAAAGTATAAGGGAAAAGAATTCACACTTACTCATTTGTTTTTGTTTTATTGCCTGTAGCTACCTTTTATTGACCAACTTTACATCAAATACTTTACATACATAATTTATTCTGCACTGTGCAATTGTGAACTAAAATTGATATCATTATTTTAAAGGGAACAATGGACACATGGAGGTATTATATAACTTACCTATACTAACATAGGTTCCAAGCTGGGATTCAAACCTAGGTGTATGTCTCCTGCCTCCTAAATTTTCACCCTTGAAATTGCTTTATATTAACTAATCTACTCTTCTTCCTATGAAAAGCTCTGACTAAAATGGAACATACACCCATGAACAAGGGCCTGATAGAATGGGCAAATATTAATTTTGATGTAAATACAAAGTATCATTGTAATAATTTATAAAAATTTCTTCAAGTAATATAACATGTCTAGAGTACAATGAAGATACAAATGAATCACCTCTTAGTTTAATTCATTTATGATACTACATTTATCCAATCCTTTCACCATACTTTATTGAGCACTTCTTAGGAGAGGTCACTAAAACCTTTTTATTTCAAATCCTATTTCTTAGGACAGACACAGAAATTATGTTTACTGACTTTATACTTTGTGCCAGGTACCATGCCCTTCTCTGTCTTAATTATCTTGTCTGCAAAAAAGACATATCAATTGTCCTATTCCTATAGAATGGTAATGAGGGAATCAAATAATAGCTATAAAGCACTGGGAACATATTAAGGCTTCTTTTATCCATATAGTCATTTGTTCTACCAATAGCTATTGGGTATGGACTACGTGCTAGGCATAACTCTTGTGTGCTAGCAGGGAACAAAGTAGAAAAAGGTTCTGCCTTCAAGACGCTCATGTTTTGGTGAGGGGCTCAGGTACTACACTAATGAGCAAGTAAATATATATCTGATCATAGATTCATCAGGTACAACTAGATTGTGTTGCAGTAAAAGACAACTCCTTATCTCAGTGGCCCAGCCCAGTAAAAGCTTATTTCTTACTCATGCTATATACTTAATGCAGGTTAGCAGAGAGGATCTACAATGCAGTTACACAGCTTCAGTATAAGGCTTCATCATTACCCAATGCATCATGATCCCTAAAAGGAGATGGTGAATTATGCAGTGGCTCTTAAGCCAAAAGACGCATGTCACATTTCATTGGCAACAGCAAGTCATATGCTTGCTCTTAATGTCAAAGGGAGCAAGGAAGGAGAAAGTTGCCGTGTACTTGGAGGAAACAAATAATAATTCTGACAGTGATCACAAGGCCTGGATGAGAAATAAACAGGATTCAGTGGAATAGGGAGCCATGGAAGAGAGAATGCTGTTTATTATAGGATAGCCAGGGAGGGGCTCATAAATAATGTGCCATATAAGTGGATATATGGAGCAAGCAAGGGAGGAGATGGACATCTGGTTGTTAACTGGGGGAAGAGTTTTCTAGCCAGGAAAATCAGGTAAAGGATCAAGGCATGAGAATTTTAGACATGTATGAAAAATGGCAAGCATGTCATGGTGACTGAATTGGAGGGAACAAGAGAGAGAAAGTGAAAGAGAATAGACGCTACTGATTATGGTAGATCTTGGGAGTTAATGTGGAGACTTTGGTTTTAGTGTTGAGTGAGAATGGCAGACTTTGGGCATTTTGAAATGAGGACAGACATGATCTGACCTACATGTTGACAGGGTCATTGTGGCTGCTGTGTAAGGAAAGTTCTTGAGTTATCCAATTGAGTGGTGATGCTTCCTGGGATCAGAGTGGCAGTGCTGGAGCTGGTGATAAAGGGTGAGATTACAGAGAGTGGAACGTGGACTCAAGAGAGGATTTGCTCAGAGACCAGTTTCAGGATGTGAAAGAGAGAGAGGAGTCAAGGACAAACCTGAAATTTTAACTTGAGCAGATGTAAGGATGAGGTTGTAATTTAAGAGGAGGGAATTTTGAGATGAGTGCCTAAAAATGTTATAAGTACCATGATTATTTAATCTTCACAGCAGCTCTAGCAAGAATATCTTACTAACCTCATTTTTAAAAATACAGAGTCAATGTCAATAATGTTAAGTGACTTATCTAGGGGAATAGTTACAGATCGTTTTGTTTCTAACCCCAAGAGAGAGAAGATGCAGTGATAATTAGAAGTCATATAATTTCTATTTCTCTAGTTTTGTGATTAACTATATTCTGAAATATGTTTAAGTTTTATATCATGCAGGCTAAATTGCTTTAGAAATGAGTAAAGTTCCCAACTTGATTTATATAATATGTATTTCTTTTTTATAAATGTGCTTTATCTTATAATATATAAAAAGAATAATATTATAGATATACCATATATCTTATAGAGTACATATATAGTCTATATCATATAGTATATAATTTACTATAAACTATATAATGTGTTACATATAATAAATACAATGTTGTATTTATTAATACAATAATACAAAGATGTGTAAGAACATATTAATATATAAGTATGCATTATATTATGTTGTATACATACATTCATATAAAATGTATAATATATATTACGTGGCATATGTGAATTTATATATTTATGTATATATATATATATATATTTTAGCCCATGTCTGGTGCTGGGACAGGGCTTGGAGCAGCCATGGTGGCTGCACCATCCCTAAGGCCCCTCCCAGCCTGACGCCCACCCCTTCAAAACGTATTTATGGTATATACAAATACAAAATATAAAGAGCCATTGTTTTTGGTTTTCTTAGATTGTGTAAGATCCTCAACACATTTGATCTCCTTTTTCTTAAATAATGGAGGAACTTGTAATTTCTTAGTATTGTCCTTAGCACATTGAAATCTTCTATGCCTGAAATTTCTCCCTCCTCTCTAGCTTTATCTAATGCCACTGCTTATTTTCTTACCAACTGTTTGCATCTCAGAATTTTTCCTTATGGTTTATATGTTAATAGACTAACTAATGTTCCTCTCTTTCTCTAAAAATACATCTTCTCCCAAACTCTGATATCCTGGCATACTTTAAGACTCAGGTGAGGGTTATTGCTTTATACAAAATCCTCCAAAATGACTTTTCCAAGAAGGATCTGATAGCCCTCATCTATTTTCATACCACCTTCTTTACACTTCCATTATCCATTTGGCTTCCACCATTACTGTTAGTAATTGATTTTCCATCACTTTCACTAGTCTATAAGGTTTTGGAGGTCACTTCATCCTGTTTCCATTGCCTCAGGTACCTAAGCAAGTTATTTAACACATAAGGAATATGTCTCGAATGAGTGAGTAAACAAAGGATTTTTTTCCTCTCATTTTTTGTTTTTTAGTAAAAGGCCTTATTGGCAATGTATGTACATGTTGAAAATAATTCTAGAGGCCGGCGCCGTGGCTCAACAGGCTAATCCTCCGGCTTGCGGCGCCAGCATACCGGGTTCTAGTCCCGGTCGGGGCGCTGGATTCTGTCCCGGTTGCCCCTCTTCCAGGCCAGCTCTCTGCTGTGGCCCGGGAGTGCAGTGGAGAATGGCCCAAGTGCTTGGGCCCTGCACCCCATGGGAGACCAGGAAAAGCACCTGGCACCTGGCTCCTGCCATAGGATGAGTGCGGTGCGCCGGCCGCAGCGCGCCAGCCGCGGCGGCCATTGGAGGGTGAACCAACAGCAAAGGAAGACCTTTCTCTCTGTCTCTCTCCTTCACTGTCCACTCTGCCTGTCCAAAAAAAAAAAATAATAATAATTCTAGAACAACAATACTAATGCACTTCATCTGTTAGGCCAAATCTTGTCAATTAGTAGACTCAAACTTGGTCGTCAGATAAAAAAAAGTTACTGTGGGGCTTATGCACTTGGTTGGAACAGAGGCTTAGTTACTAGATGATGGCTCTGATGAATATGGGAGAAGGGGATGAAGTTACAAGAAAGGTTGTTTTCTAATTAAATGCCTTTTATCAGCTTACTTATATACTCAATTGCCACTGTGATTCAGCTGACTACTTATTGCTAATTTCATTGCTGAGCAAATTTTTGTGCTTGACATAATATCTCTTGAAAGGAAATGTTTCAAGAGTATCTAAAGGAAATACAAACTGAGTCCATACTTTGACATAAGTCAAAATCTCCTAAATAGTGGCAGGTGTATCTGAAAATATTATTTAACATTTTTTAAGATTTTCACTGTGCTTTTGGAAGCCTTTTAGACAATTTCTTGGACTTTCAATGTTTTTTCTTCAGTGATTTCAAATTTGTTCTGAAGTAAAAGAATATAAAATGAAGTAAGAAGTCAGGAAGGCAGTCCAGTTTTTAAAATTACACCGCTCTTCTCCTATTATTGTTATACCTGATACTGCATCCTCTTCTAAATAGCCAAAGACAAAGCTAATTATAATAGTTACCATGTCATCAAACACTTTATAGTGCCTGGTGCTGTGCTGTATATATATATATTATTTGTGTCTGTGTGTATTTACATATGTATAGTACATAGCTATACTTATAAATTATATACATATGTGTAGTAAGCTTAAGGTTGTTAACCGGCCAGTGCCATGGCTCACTAGGCTAATCCTCTACCTGCAGCGCCGGCATCCTGGGTTCTAGTCCCTGTTGGGGTGCCAGATTCTCTTCTGGTTGCTCCTCTTCCAGTCCAACTCTCTGCTGTGGCCCGGCAGGGCAGCGGAGGATGGCCCAAGTGCTTGGGCCCTGCACCGGCATAGGAGAGCAGGAGAAGGCACCTGGCTCCTGGCTTCGGATTGGCACATTCAGAGTGGCCATTTGAGGGGTGAACCAACGGAAAAGGAAGACCTTTCCCTCTGTCTCTCTCTCTCTCTCTCACTGTCTAACTCTGCCTGTCAAAAAAAAAAAAAAAAAAAAAGGTTGTTAACCAGCTTATTTTAAGGAAAATGCTTCTTTATTTTAAACTGTATCTTTCTCATCTTTCTTTCTTGATACCAAAATTCCTTTTGTTTTGCTAAATATTAGAGATAGAAGATATGAGTTTTTTGTTTTAAAGTCTATTTGGTAAAATGAAAAGTATACAATTTTATATTTTTTTTATTTTTTATCACTGTCTATCAGCAGCAGCAGCAACATCATCAACATTTTTATAATGACTTGGTCATGAAAACTGAACTAGCTGTGCAACTGAGAAAATACGTTTTCAATTATCAGATTGAGTATATGTGGGCTTTTTCTTTATCTCTTTTCTGTTAACCATCATGGCTCAACGTATTTTCTGTTGCTAATCTTAATATTGCATGCTAAGTGAATTAAGATATTATATAACTTGTTAGATGAAAAAGTCTAATTGATATAAATTATTTTGTCCCTCTTACTCTATATTATCTATGTTAATTATCATATAGTGATAGATTTATTGCTTCTATATTTTAGACCAAAGTTGTTGAAACTTTTTCGTTTAAGGATCCCTTTACACTCTTAAAAATTATTGAACAACCCCAAGAGCTTTTGTTATGAAGGTCATGTGCATTGATACTTTCTATATTATAAATTATGACTAAGAACTTAAAATATAAGGTCATTATCTGTTAACACTGATAACATTTTTACTGAGGTCTCAATCTATTTTCTTAAGCCAATACTATTTAGTGAGGATTAGGACTATTTTAAATTTAAAAATCTTTAGGAAGCTGTCAGCTCAAACTAGAGGATAATTTTTTTAATATATAAATAAAGAGAATAGATTTCATTTATTTCATGTTACAATTTTAAGCACATAATGATATTCCCCACCCTCCTTGCTCTTTCCTTCCTTTCTTTTCTTTCGATTTTTGCAATAACATGCTTTTGATTTGTAATCACAGACTTAAATCTTCACTAAATAAAAGAATTCAACAAGTAGAAAGTAGAAATGACCACTGTTCTACAGGAGTATAGACAAGGGCTATAAACATTAATCAAATATCAAGATTTAAATTTCACTCACACACATTACATTTTTGTACTCTATATGTTAGTTACCATACATCAGTGAAAACAACTTTTCTAAAATCCTAACAATATTGCAAGCTGAAATGGTTTTAATTGATAATAAATGCCTCTGCTTGTTTTTCTTGAAGTGACGACGGTCTTGCTTCACTCATTTTGACGAAATTACTGTCACATCCCCACGTTTGAATAACTGCAGTTTGTCAGTCATTCCTTTAGTTAAAAATAATATTCATGAAAAAAAGTAGTTAATTCAGCTTACAACTCAATTACACAGTGCTTTTTCTTCAGACAACTTCAGTAGTAGGAGGGCTTTCTGCATATTTCCCAGATGAAAGCACATATAGTCAATGTTGAGATTTAATAAGATTGATAAATTTTGTTACTTTATCAAGGACATTATTAAGTGGAACTGCCTTTCTTTTTATGAGTCCCTGTGGTGATGAATGTAGTGACAGCTGGTACAGTTTAGTGTCATGATAGAGTACAAGCAATTTTACTTATCAGTTCTTTTGCATTATCAGTGTAAATTTCAACTCAATGAAAATGTATATGCCAGCATAGCATTTTTATTAAAATTATTTGACCTTGTGCCTGAAAGGTTCTTAGGTACCCCTGTGCAACCCTAGGCCATACTTTGAGAATATCAGAGGCATGATGAGTTCCAGATTAAGCTTTGAAGCAGGAAAGCATTTCTTTTGGTACCCAAACATTTTATTTTGCATATCTTCTTGTCCCTGTCCCTCAGCACTCTTGACAGGCCCAAAAGCACAGTGTCTTGAGTGAGATTCCCTCAGGTGTACAATACCTGTGAAGTCAGTAGTTCTAAGTACACCTCCATCATCACCTTTCAAGATGCGTTTTCTGAGTATCTCATTCTGAGGGCTGCAACTCACCAGGAAGTATCTGGGCATCCTGCCCTACAGTCTCATGTAACATCTTCCTTTTCAGCTGAGATATTCATCACTGATAAAACTTGTTATTTTATGCTTAGAAAGTTGGATGTCTGCTAATGTTTTTTTAACACAAGGCATGAATCTTTACTGGAAAATATCCAATATCAATGTAAAAGTCTAATTTTCAATAGGTTAAAAACATGGCTGTCATACAGATATATAGTGAACATATGCCTGAGATTTATTTACCTCATTAATAAGGGAAACAGCAGGATGGCAAACCTAGTTCAAAGGAAAAAATGAGAAAAAAGCCACATATAAATATATATAAACACACACATATAGTTAAAAGAATGCTCAAAATAAGGCTGTAAAATTAGGTTCAAAATGGATTCATGTATAAGCAAATCTTGACCTTTGGGGTAATATTTTCTACTGCACAAACTAAATTTGCAGCTTATCCATCTTCTACACGTTAAGACCTTGCTTTATATAAACTCCAATCAGGGCAATTGAAAAATGAAACAGTTACCTTCCCCTATAGCAAAAGTCAACCCGCATACAGTCTTGTTTAACAATATACCTGTATGGTTTCAAAAGGGAATACTGTCATCTTTTTTTTTTTGCCTTATTTCCAAGTTTTAAATAGTTTTTCTTTAAAAAGGAACAAAATTGTGGAGAAGAATAGTTGAGAGATGATCTTTCCAGGCTCTTCACATGATACAATGAAATTGAATGTGGAAAATTTCTTGAATATCTATTTTGTAACAATCATTATATAAAGAAATATCAAACACTGTTTTATACAAAAGCTTGATGAGGTAGATGTTTTTTTCTATTTTGCAGAGTAGGGAACAGGAACAAGGTCAATAAACTACATAAAGTAAATAGTAGAGCAAAGATTCAGATACAATGTCTTTTAACCAGCATAGTATTGTGTTACCTAAATGCTGTAATCCATCCAGATTGCTTACTACCATCATCATAGGGATTATTTCTGCAAATATAATCTTTTTTTTGTCTCTGGAAAACAAATGTCATTCATTTTTAAATATATTTTCCTTATTTCGAAAATATTATAAAATCATTATAGATGTGACAAATACAAAGGACAAACTCTTTCAAAAATTCTTTTAAAACCCAGACACAAAGCCTGCGCAGTGGCTCACCTGCCTAATCTTCCCACTGAGGCACTCCAGGTCGGGGTGCTAGATTCTGTCCCGGTTGCTCCTCTTACAGTCCAGCTCTGCTGTGGCCTGGGAAGGCAGTGGAGGATGGCCCAAGTGCTTGGGCCCTGCACCGGCATAGGAGACCAGGAGGAAGCACCTGGCTCCTGGCTTTGGATTGGCACAGCGTGCAGGCCGTGGCGGCCATTTGGGGGTGAACCAATGGAAGGAAGACCTTTCTCTCTGTCTCCCACTCTCACTGTCTAACTCTGCCTGTCAAAAACAACAACAACAACAAAACAAACAAAAAAGCAAAAACAAAAATCCACAAAAACACAGACACAAAAACAATTAATTTGTGGTTTCTTTGTAACTTTTGTTAATGTACAATTTTCTATATATATACAAGGGATCTTCAAAACATTCATGGAAAATGTATATTAGGAAAAATTATACATGGATTTCAACTTTTGTTGCATCAAAATAAGCATATTTTAATTTTTCCAAAGACTTTTTGAAGACTCCCATATTTACTGTGAATTGTACTGTGATCTGTTAGGTAGAAGTATCTTTTTATTATAATATTTTGGATAAACCACAGTAAATTTGAAAAATTTTGCATTAGGCAGTTAGGCTATTTTTAATATTTAATTGCATAAATTATGTGATATTTTTAATACAATGCCTTTTAATATTTGTTTCAACTCAAAAAGTAGGAACCAGACTTACTTGTACTTCTTGGTGGACAGTGGTAATTTACAGAAGGACAGGGTTGGTAAGGGAAGAGCTATGATGAGCCCTCAGAAAATCAAACCTCAATTTTCAAGCACTGGTTAATTTTTTTTTTCTTCACACTATTTCCCAGGTCTCTGACTCGGGCAATAGGATGGTCTGTTATTCATTGTAATGTCTACACATATAATTGAAATTATCTTTGCTGTAATGATTTACAAGATCTCTCGAGATAAATCCATTCTGTGCCTCCTTGCTCAGAGTAAATCAGCATTTACTCTGTTCTTTCCAGGCAATGAAACACACCTTGTGAGGTGGTGTTTCATAATTATGTGCACCATATGCTGCCAGTCACAACCCACAGGTGTGTTTTATCAGAATCTTAATACTTTTCAACAGACACATAGCTTCAGTCGGCCCAGTGCTGTAGAACATTCTCCTTCAGAAAGGTTTGTTTATTAGATCAGAAGAAAAATTATCTTCAGTTTTGACATATACAACATATGGATTTGCACAGCATTACTAAGCAAAACAAGAACTCAACCAGAGCTGTTAATACACCAAACTCAAGCAACTGTTCTAGATATGATGAGTGTTCAAGACTTGTTTAGCGCAAATGAGATGCTAAAATGTGTTAACCTTACCTGAGAGGTTGCAAATTTCATACCGCATTTTGTACCCAGGCAATGGAAAGTAGAGAGTATCTGTATCCTGAACTGAACAGACTCTCTAACAATGTAAGTACACTTGTTTTCTTGCACAAAGAGGGTTTTCTCTTTACTACTTATAGCCTTCGAGGATGTAGTTTCAAATCTCTGTGTTGCATTCTGAAATTATATTTCTTAGGCTTTTGTCAATTGACTTTTGCTTTTTTTTTTCAATAACGTTTCCATAGCATTACTGGTGTTGAGTGGATTACTGAGAAAAATAAACAAGGATATTTTTGAAAAGGGCTGATGAAGTCAGAAAGGGTCTTGTTAGTAGCCTGGATATATACAACCTTCTGCTTATTAAAAGCACAAGACAACAAAAACCATCATCAACAACAACAAACTATTTTTAGTTAGCATACAATACAAATGTTCATTATTTTGATAATGTTCTTCCTATGGACACAAAAGAAATTTTGATACAATCAGTGTCAAACTCTGACGTCCATTCCAAAGGGACTGATGTAATTCTCCAAAACTAGCTGTTGATGGCATTTTACATCTAGCCAGGTGAGAAAATAAATATATCTTGTTCCTGCTTTTAGGGAGCAGAATACAGAAAAAAAATGTTTTTCAATGTTCCGAAGCTGCCTTCAAAATCAACATAAAGAGGAAAAATGCTATGGCTATAAACACTGAAAATAATGAATTCTTTGTGATACTGAGGCATTCATGCAATATCCAGAACCTTTCTGTAGCAGGGCAAGGAAGCTGCTTCCGGAGAGTCCAGTGTCAGGAGATCTAGCAGGTTCTATGGGCTGAGCCCCTGGGAAGTCAGAAAGCCAAGGCTGGAAGCAACAACGAGCAGGCATTCCTCTGGTTTGAATCCCTAAACCTTGGCCCTGCAAAAGAAGCACATAACCAAACTAGTATATACTATACTGGTTTGTATACTATACAAAACAAACAAAAAAATGAAACAGGGTTGGGTATTTGGCATGGTGGTTAAGATGTCATTTGGGATACCAACATTTGATACAGGAGTACCTGGTTTCAGTCTTGTTCTACTTCCAATACCATCTTCTTGCTAATACACACCCTGGGAAGTACAGAATGATGGCTTAAGTATATAGGTCCCTGTCACACATATGGAAGACTTGTATTGATTTCCAGGCTCCTGGTCTCAGCCTGGCACAGTCCTGGCTGTTCCAAGCATTTGGGGAGTGAATCAGTAAATGGGAGATCTCTCTTTTTCTCTCACTTTCTCTCTCTCTCTCAAATAAAATATAAATAAATAAATAGATAGGTAGATAGATAGATAGATAAATTTTTGAAAAATCTTCTAAGCATACAAAAAAAGCATGGAATTCTCCTGATTATTCATCTGGGAGTTTGACCTGGTTACATTGATTCTGGCCCTCTCCAAACCAGCGTGTGATAGCAAAACTTGACAATATCTCTATGCCTAAGGAACTCAAAGGGTGAGAAGAGGGGTATTTAGTTTCCATAGCAACATCAGTTCCCAGAGAGTATAAGCAGGCATGTCTCTGATTTACCATCCCCAACATCACTAGAAGTTTATGTACAGTCCTCCATCTTTTCTTGTTAATAGACAGTTACACAAAAGCCTCTCCATGCTCCAGTTCAGATATTGGCATCATTTGGCAATATTTAGGCTTTGGGTGGTATGACTGGGGCTGCTCTTTTATTTTGGAGGAAAGTGGGGAGGAAGTGATGGGTTACTCTTCCTCTTTCCTCTGCATCTCACAGAGGAATGTCTCCTCTCCTGTGGACTGTGACTTCAGTCTATTTCTACCTACCAAGGTACTGACTGCTTTGCATGTAGACGGGGGTGTGTGTGTGGGAGGGTGCTGGATTTAAGTACTTGAAATGCAGAGTGAGTGAGAGAGAGAGAGCAAGAGAGAGAGAGAGCGAGAGCAAGAGCGAGAGAGAGAGAGAGATTCCAACCCACTAGTTCAATCCCTAAGTTTCTGCAATGACAGGACTGGGCCAGGCTGAAATTAGGGTCCAGGAGTGTTTTCTAGGTCTTCCAAGAATGTGGGCCATCTTCTGCTTTCCCTGGCTATTAGTAGAGAGCTGGATCAGAAGTGGAGGAGCTGGGACTGAAACCAGCAACCATATGGGATGCTGGTGTTGGATGCAGCAGCTTAACCTGGAGATGTTCTTTCTAGTCCTTTTTAAATCCAGCATCCCACGGTGAGTAACACTCTGACTCTGGGTTTCTCTCTACCTTCCCACTTTCTGCTAAGTCACTAAGTCCACATATTAGACTCCTTGGGATTGAATCCTGGCACTGCAGGTTATTGGTGCTTCACCTTCAACAAGTCACTTGTACTCAAAAGCAGCAGTCTCCTTACTTATGAAACAGAATTAGTCTTCCTGCGTTATAGCTACAGTATGGAACGATATGGCATCATACATGAGAAGTGCTTAGAATAACATCTGGATTCTTTTAAGTGTTAAATAAATGTTAATTGTTATGCTTAGATAACACAAAATAGGGCAGGGATCTAGCACAGTGCCTGGCATATACAATTAGCTTAGTAAGTATTAGCCATTTTATTGTTACTGCTACTGCAGAAAGATAAGGTTTGATTCCTAAACTTTTCAACAGTCTTTGCTTTGAAAGAAAAAAAAAAATTCTCTCCCTTCTCTCGCTTTACTAGAGAAAACATGTTAACTTCAGAAAATAAATTTCCAAACAATTCCTTGGTGTCCATACTTTGACCAGTATATAGAATACAGTGTCTTCCTTTTTTTTTCCCTTTGTGCACTGTCAGGCGGTAAGTGAACAGAGGCTCAGAGAACTTCAATTTGAGACAACCTCCTGCTGCTGCCGGTGCTTGCATCCATCACCTGCCTTCTGGGATGGGAAAGGGTTGCTGCTTACATGAATGCACGAGCAGATAATTTACAGACTTACCCAAAGCAATGAATTGAAGCAGCTATGGTCTTCAAAAAGTGCATGGGAAATGTGCATCATAAAAATTGTGTGTGGATTTCACAAAATTTGCACCAAAATAAGCTTAATTTTTAATTATGTTTTACTGTGAACTTTTTGAAGTACTCTCCGATGAGAAGAAATTAAAAGCATGGAGAGGAGGCAATTTATATGTATAGTTAGCTAGCTAGGTATTGTCTTCTCTGGCTACCATTAAAAAAAAAAAAACAACAACTGGTAGTTTAAGTAACAGAAATTTTATTTTCTCATATTTTCGAAGGCTGGCAGTTCCAGATCAAGGTGTCACAGGATTGGTTTCTTGTGAGGCATCTCTTTCTGATTTTCAAATGCGTGATTTCAGGCTGTACCCTGCACGGTCTTTCCTGTGTGTAGGGGAAGGGAGAAGAGAGAGAGAGACCTGCTATTTTTTCCTTAATTGCCTCCCTACAGGCTATAGCTCTAAGTACTTTGTTTTTTGACAGGCAGAGTGGACAGTGAGAGAGAGAGACAGAGAAAAAGGTCTTCCTTTGCCATTGGTTCACCCTCCATTGGCCGCCGCGGCCAGCGCGCTGCAGCCAGCGCACCGCGCTGATCTGAAGGCAGGAGCCAAGTGCTTTTCCTGGTCTCCCATGCGGTGCAGGGCCCAAGAACTTGGGCCATCCTGCACTGAACTCCCTGGCCACAGCAGGGAGCTGGCCTGGAAGAGGGGCAACCGGGACAGAATCCGGCACCCCAACAGTGACTAGAACCTGGTGTGCTGGTGCCGCAAGGCGGAGGATTAGCCTAGTGAGCCGCGGCACTGGCCTCTAAGTACTTTTATGGTTACTTTGGGATATAGAGCTTCAAAAATGTGAATTTTTTTTTTTTTGACAGGCAGAGTGGACAGTGAGAGAGAGAGACAGAGAGAAAGGTCTTCCTTTGCCGTTGGTTCACCCTCCAATGGCTGCCGCGGTCGGCGCGCTGCGGCCGGCGCACCGCGCTCATCCGATGGCAGGAGCCAGGTGCTAGGTGCTTTTTCCTGGTCTCCCATGGGGTGCAGGGCCCAAGCACTTGGGCCATCCTCCACTGCACTCCTGGGCCACAGCAGAGGGCTGGCCTGGAAGAGGGGCGACCGGGACAGAATCCGGCACCCTGACCGGGACTAGAACCCGGTGTGCCGGCGCCGCAAGGCGGAGGATTAGCCTGTTGAGCCACGGCACCGGCCCAAAAATGTGAAATTTTGAGGGACGCAATTCAGTCTGCAATACATACGAGGGTACTTCATAAAGTTTATGGAAAATGGAATTAAAGTCAAATTAACTTTGGTGTAAAAAATTTTGCTATCCACGTGTATGAGACTTCTTCAGAGATAATGGAAAATGCAGATTATAGAAAAGACTATGCATGGATTTAACAAATACTTTGCACCAAAATAGATATCTTTTCGTCCTGTTTTTTTTCCATGATTTTTTCTGAGTGCCCTCATTTTTTTTTTTTTTTTGACAGGCAAAGTTAGACAGTGAGAGCCCCTGTTGGAGTGCCGGATTCTGTCCTGGTTGCTCCTCTTCCAGTCCAGCTCTCTGCTGTGGCCTGGGAAGGCAGTGGAGGATGGCCCAAGTGCTTGGGCCCTGCACCCGCATGGGAAACCAGGAGGAAGCACCTGGCTCGTGGCTTTGGATTGGCACAGCGTGCAGGCCGTGGCGGCCATTTGGGGGCTGAGTGCCCTCATTGATATTATAGTTTTATATAAAGAAATAGGCACAGCAGCAGAAGCCGGTTCATGTAATCTGTCCTATTGTGATCTCATAATTTTCTGTGAAAAGTCCATTTTTATCTTCATCAGGAAGGTCTTTCATGAATCCTCTGACTCCGCCTTTACTATCTGCCATGTGCAGTATTGTCTGAACTACCTATCAGCCTTGCAATTTTTACTTATGCATATTAATATTTTTTAAAATTTTATTTGTTATAAAAGTTTCATATATTTCATATAGACAGATTTAAGAACATAGTGATACTTCCCATCCTATCTTCCCTTCTGCCCACGCTCCAAGCTTTCTTCCTCCTCCCTGTCCCATTTTACAATGATCTACTTCAGTTTACTTAATGATCATAAAGTTAGCCCTAAACTAAATAAAAGAGTTTAACAAATAGTATGAGGGAAAGAAATATGGTTCCTCAACAGAAGAGACTAGGGCTGTAAATTATTGAATTTTAAATTGTCCCTTTCACTTCAATATTTTATTAGACAATTAACATCTGTCTCTGTTTAGTTCCTACACTGAGTTTCTGAGCTTTGCTTCTTGTCCTTGATTGCTCACTTCTTGGCATAGTAGATGGAACATGGAAAGTGACCCAGGTCACTTTCTTCTCATAAATAGCAAGAACATTTCTTCCTCAGGACCTTTGCACATGACCCCTCTCTACTTGGAAAACTCTTTTGCTAGTTATTTGTAGGGCAAATGTCTAGGCTGGTACGTTTCTGACAAGTCTACACCCAATTGCTACCTCCTCAGGGGCCTTTCCTGAGTGTGCTATCAAAAACTTCCCAATGTCCTTCCTAGCCATATTTTCTCTCATGAAAGTTTTCAATACTAATCTTGTGCTATTTGTCTAACTTAATTTTGTAATTATCTGTATCCCACTCTAGAAATTCAGCTTTCAGAGCAGAATATTTATCTATTTTGTTTGATATGGTTTTGCTCTGCTTACCAAGTCCAGAGCCTGGAGTGCAGAATGAACTTGATAACTCTATATTAATAGAATGCCTAATCACTTGATTAGATGAACACATGAAATGTTGTGAATTTAGATTTTGCAAACAGGGGTCTATTAGATAGCAAAAATAAGAAATTCATACATGCTCCTCCCAGGAACATTCCTCCTCTACTCCCTTGATTCCTCCTAGATACCCTTTAGGTCCTTAAGAGGCTTTACCTGGTTCCTGATGTTGGAAACAGATGCTCCTTTTATGCTTACAATGAACTTACCCCTGACATATGAATTGTACTTCCCTGATTTTTCTTGACTATTTCTTAGAATGCACATTCCTTGAGAGCAGGGACCTGGATTGCTGATACAGAATGGGAGCTCATTATCTATTTGTAGCAGGATTGAATGAGAAGACTTGGTAAAGAGGGGAGAGGGCAGGGTAGTGGAGAGTGTTGCAGGCAGCAGATCCAGATGGCCTTCCAGGCCCCTGTTTTGGCCTGGCCCAGCTACAGCAGTTGTGGCCACTGAAAAGTGAACCCGAGGACAAAAGATCTCCTTCTGTGTTTGTCCTCTCTCACTGTCACTCTGCCTGTCAAATAAATAAATACGTTTGTTTTAAAAGAGTGAAAAAGTTCTTCTAAGACACAGTCAGCTCAAATAATGTATTTTTCTAGCTTAAATCCAAAATTATAGGACGATTCTGCTCCACCAGTGGTACTGCTTTATCCCAGCAATTCTTGTAATGGCACTCCGTGTAAAACTGTAGCACTGTAGAAAAAGGGATGTTTATTGGAGTAAATTCCAGAGTTTCCAAATAGATATGTGTTGGTTAGTTTTAGCTAAAAAACTTGAAATAAAATAGCTTCTTTAAAATAAAAACATTAACTTAAAATGAATACATTTACAATTTTTAAAATTTATTTCTATTTATTTGAAAGGCAGGGATAGATGGATCAACTATCTGTTGGTTCACTGCCTGAGACAGCCACAACAGCCAAGACTGGGACAGGCTGAAGTCAGTAGGCGAGAACTCAGTACAGGTCTCCTACGTGGGGGCAGGGATCTAACACTGCCATGATCACCTGCTGCATCCCAGGGTGCGCATTGGCTGGAAGCTGGAGTCAGAAGCAGACCTGTGAATTGAACCCAGACACACTGATATGGGTCAGGACATCCCAAGTAGTGTTTTAACCACTAGGCCAAATGCCCACCCTCTGTATATAATTTAAAATAATTATGAATCTGAGTTTGAAAGTAGCTGAACACTTTTGCTTCAATTTCCCATTAGGAGTTAGATATCATGGTGTAATTTAGCAAGAACTAACATTTTAAATGCCAACTTATGTGTCAGTTCTTATTTTTGTTATTAAACATTTAAAAAATAAAGATTTATTTGAGTATGGCTTATTCTTAGGTGTTTATGACCTCATGAAAAAAGTGATAAGGTTGTGTTAAAGCATATGTAGATGCTGTAGGTAGTTGATTCAACAGTAGATACTTGGATCTTGCCATTATTTAGATTATTTGAGATTTTCATTTGCAAAATTTGTCATCTGCCTTATCAGTGAACACACAGCTAATAATAGATTAAAATGATAGGCAAATCACTATGTTTTCCATATGCTAGTTTATTAACAAGATAATTATTAAGCCAAACAAGAGGCATTCACAGTAGGTATCTAAATAATAATATTTGCTTGCCCCCTTTTAAACTTTATTGAAAATAATTCAGATATAGATTCTTATATCCACATTAGTTGGAGTGAGAGGCAAACTGGAGGAGAAATCTGACAGAAAGCACAGCAAGAGAAAAATGCTGTAAGGTCCACATAATCAGCATTGTATCATGTGAGTTGATCAATCTGAATGACATTACAGATGTGTCCCATCAGCTGTAAAGTTTGTCTAAAGGAATTAACATTGCTTTTTTTCCTCAATTCTAATTTCACAACAGATTAGAAGTTATAACTGATTTTCTCACTAGTACATGTTCCTTGTTGAAATTGATCTGGTATATGAGTTGTGGGCTTTTCACTGAATGAAATGTCTTAATAAGGTGAATAAATTCAGGCTTTTTATTTACTGTATTTAAGTCCATTGGTCTTGCCAGTTATGGGGAGTGCAGTCCAGATGCCTTTTTCTTACATGTCTAGACCACGGTGTTGTATTCCTGTAACTGGGAAAGAGGTAGCTTTAGCCATTTGTCAGAAATGCTTACCCATCTTCTTCATCACTTTTTTAGCAACTAGGGAGTCCCTTAACTTCTTTGCCCTTAGTTTCCTCAGGCAGGAAATATAGCCAATGACGTTAGGGGAATTTGGGAAAAAATGAAAATAAATATCTCTGATTGAGTATCTACCATTGGGGTCAGTGCTTGGGTTAGGGTGTTTAGACTCACTGTTACATTTGATTATTACTACAACACTGCGTGTTAAGAGTTATTTTTCTAAATTCATAGATGGAGAAAATAACAACCACAATGAAATTAAAGGCATTCCCATGATCATTTAGCAGAAGTAAGAATTGAATACATATCTCTTATTTGTCTTTTTTTTTTTTTCCTTCCAAAGTAAATACTCTCAGGCATTACTCTAAAGCATAGTGACTCAGGTAATGTACATGTAGAAAATGTTATGAAAAGCAAGTAGTATGGAGGGGAATTATTGAATGCTTTCAATAGTCTCAGTGTCATAGAAGGTATTTTCATAGGTTATCCTATTTAATCCTCATAACTCTGGGAATAACTATTTTCACACACACTATGCACTTGATTCTGTTTGATTTCAATGTGTTCTTTACTTTGCCACAGAGTATGTATATAACATAAAATTATAAAGTCTGAAAATTGAAATTGCCATATTGGATATGAAAGAATAGGTTATGAAAGGGAAGGATAATTATTTTTTTAAAAGATTTATTTATTTATTTGAAATTTAGAGTTACACAGAAAGAGGAGAGGCAGAGAGAGAGAGAGAGAGAGAGAGAGAGAGAGGTCTTCCATCCGCTGATTCACTACCCAGTTGTCTGCAGCTGCTGGAGATGTGCCAAACTGAAGTCAGGAGCCAGGAGCTTCTTCCGGGTCTCTCACGTGGGTGCAGGTGCCTAAGGACTTGGGCCATCTTCTACTGCTTTCCCAGGCCATAGTAGAGAGTTAGATTTGAAGTCAAACAACCAGGTCTCGAATCGGTGCCCATATGGGATGCTGGTGCTTTAGGCCAGGATGTTAACCTGCTGTGCCACAGTGCAGGCAGGAAAGGATGATTCTTTATGGTATCTGTGCCAAAGATTTATTTGCGGCCTTTGAGGATTCCCTTTAGATATATTAGAGCATGTTAGAAGAAAATTATCAAGAGTCAGCATGTTTTTTCTCTGTGGTAAAAATTATGGTTAATTTATAAATGTTCTTTTTATGTATGTATTAGTTTTGTTTACTGATTTGAGAGGGAAGAAAGAGGACAAAGAGGGAGAGAGACAGTGCTCATGTTGTCATGCATTTGTTCACTCCTCAAGCAATCACAATAGCTGTGGCTGCACGGAAGCCAAAGTTGGGAGCCAGAAACACAATCTTTGTCTTCCATGCAGGCGACAGGAACTCAGTCACTTCAGTTCTCATTGCTCCTTCTCAGGGTTTGTGTTAGCAGAAAGCTGGAATCAGGAGCCAGAGGCAGGTACTGATTCCAGTAGCTGATGTGAGCGACTCAATCACTGGGCCAAATGCCTGTCCCTACTTAGTCATTTCAATCAACTTCAGATGAGAATTATGAGGAAGACTGAAAATACTGCTGTTTTCTTTTCTTAAAGACTTATTTATTTATTTGAATGGCTGAGTTACAGAGAGGAAGGATCTTCCCTCCACTAGTTACTCCCCAAATGGCTACAATGGATGGGGCTACGCCAGGCCAAAGCTGGGAACCTGGAACTCCATCCCAGGCTCCCACAAGGATGGTGGGGGCCCAAGTACTGGAGCAGCCTCTTCTGCCTTACCAAGTGCATCAGCAGGGAGCTGTACACAAAGTAGAGCAGTCAGGACGCCTACTGGTGCTCATAGGTTTCTGGCATCACAGGCAGTAGCAATGCTGCAGTTTTATTTGCAGATGTCAATTTGAAAATAGAAAAAAAAAACAACTCTTCAAAGATACAGAGATTTTAGTCTATTTTGTATCATTGACTTTATAATCACTTATTTTCATAAAGTGGAACAGGTGGGAGAGCAAAATAATTGACTGTGATCAAGAGACCATCACTGTTGGTCTCTTCTAAAGAAGTGGCCAACATGCTGATGTGTATGGTGGAAAGAATAGGACAGTTTCCACATGTGAAAGGTATATCAGAATACAGAGTCTGTCTTTGCTTAAAGTATTCATAAAACATGTAAACATCAATTGGATTTCTAGTTTTCAAATCTCATGTATATTTATGTGTGTGGATATATGCTAGTGCAGAGAAAAGTGTCAATATATTAATTCTTGTTCTGCCTAGATTCTTCTGTATCTCCCTTATCAAATTAACTTCTACTTGAAAGAAATTAATTCTAATTGATTTTGGCCAGACTGGCAAAGCTATTTGAAAAGTTTTCAATCAAGTGCCAACTTATCTGGCATTTTTTCACTCTTGTGGGAGATTACAAGAATTTCCAAGCAATATTTTCAAACAGAAGTCTTTTCTGAATGCATGTCTATGCACAAGATACCGCTGGTCTTCTGATTCCCATACTGTGAAAAGTCCCTGCGTTATTCATTTCTAGTTGTCGAGCAGTGTGCCATAACTACTCCCCAACCCTTTGCAGACCTACTCAAGCCTTCTGTTTTCTACTTTGAATGTCAGGCTTAGTTCTCTTCCTGATTTGCTTTTCATGTATTTGGCTCTATCTGCCTCTGAATACAGTCTTGTGAGGCATCACCGCCTTTTCTCTGACTGCAATAGCATCATGAAAGCGATTTTGCATCATTCACACAGCAAGGAAAGTTGCAGAGGTTTTCACTTAAAAAGATATTAAACACACCTCTGGGGCCTAGGTGAAGTATGCCTTCCCCTGTGTGGTCAACTTCAGCCTTGAAGAAGGCTCAAATAGCTGAAAGATGAAAAATAACAAGTGCTAGTGGATTGCAGAGATAGGAAAAGTCTTATTCACTGTTGGCAGGAATGTAAATTAGTATTGCCATTATGGAAGACAGTATGGAGATCCCTAAAAATAAAAATAGATATGATCCATCTATTCCACTATTGTATATGTATGTATGTATATATTTATATCAAAAATTAATGAAATCATTATATTACACACCTGCACTGCTATATTTATTTCAGCACTATACGTGTCAGCCAAGACATGGAATGAACTTGTGAGTCCATCAATGGATGAATGGATAAAGAAAATATGGTATATATAAAGAATGGAATATTGTTCAGCCATAAAATAATGAAATCTTGTATTTGCAGCATGGATTAAAATGCAGAGCATTAAGTTAAGTGAAATAAACCAGGCATAGAAAGACAAATATCATATATTCTCACTCAGATATGGAAGCAGAAATAGTAGATCTTATAGAAACAGAGTAGAATAGTGGTTACTAGAGGCTAGGAAGAGTAGGAGGATGGAGTGGATGGAGAGATGATGTTAATGGATATTGGCTTGCAATTGGATATGAAGGAAAATCTCTAGCATTATAAAACACAGTAAGACAATTAGGTTGACAGAACATTATGTGTATATTTCAAAATAGCTGGTAGAGAGAATTTTTAATATTCTAGACACAAGGAAATGTTGAATGTTTAGATTGAAACTCTTTCTTATTTGATCATTGTATACATGTACGCAATTATCACACTGTACTTCATAAGTATGTACAATTGTTATATGGAAATTAAAAATAAGGTAAAATAAAGGGGTAGAAGAAGTATCTATTTCTGTAGGATGGCTTCTGTTCCCAGCAGTACATCCAAGCTCTGAGTACTTCTTTAAGTGTCAATGTGAGAGCTAAGAAATACCCAACACTGAATCAGCATGACAAATAGCACAAACACTAGGAAGGAATGCAAGGACCAATTGCACTTGGCAGGAATACAGAGATCTTTGCAGTGGATATTTGGTTTCCATCAAACGTTCCCACTATTAAGTGGGAAAATGAGTGACTCAAAAATGTTTTCAGGATTTGTTGCTCATACACTCAATGGTGAAAAAGTATGGGCTTTGTCTGATACCCTGATGATTGTATATGGTGGGTCTGCTGTAACTATGATGTGGTGTACCCTGAGTTATATGCATTTGTTCCTAGGCACACTGTGTACTATGATTCAATTTTTAAATGCAAAAAGAAAATAATCCCTGCAGAATTCACAAACTTAGCATGTGGAAAAATATCCAGATGAAAAATTAATTCCCAATGGAGACCAAGATATAGAAATGAAGATTGTATATTAGTCTGGGGATTCATATTGGTGTAGAGAGATGGGTATAATTATGGAAGTTTATATTTTCCTTAAAAGTTAGAAACTTTGGGAAAAGCATGAACAATATTAAAGTACATAATCTCTAGTCTTCATAGATTTTTGACTCTCTTCTTTATAATATAACATGGAATCTCAGGATCAGTCTCATATATACTTTATCCTTGATTTTCTCAAAACAAGTCACTGGATTCATAATTCTTGGAAAGACTAACTGCTCTGTAAATTGATGGCTGAGACTGGAATAGTGAGTTAAAAGAATCTTTTAAGAAAAGGGAAAAATAACTGATAAATTAGGATAAAAAGGTGTGAAAAGAAAGTTCACTTCTAGAGGAGTTTTCAATAGAGAAATCAACATTGTAGACAAGAATTATGATAAATCAACAAAAACATTTCAGCATTGGGATAATGTAGTATTAGAATATTTAGATGAGTGATGATGCTGACAGCTGCATGCACAGAAGGGGATAAGCAAGGTGGGCGTGGAGGCCTGAGTGTCTGTGTGCCTGGTTATGTTTGCATGGGGGGATGGCAGACTGTGGTAGAAAACCAATGTGAAACACATGAACATGAACACATTGAGTTCTGAGTCTTAATTACTGATTTAGTATGTTTGGGCATCCTTTGCCAGGGGGAAAAACTGCCAATAAAAGTCTGATATCAGAAATTAGATAGGAAAAGAGAGCTAATTATTATGAAAAGTAATCTTTAAAACATTTAGAGGTGTAGAATTAGGCTTTGATTTAAATCTTCTCAATGCACCAAGTGGTTCATTTGCAGAAGACCCACCTCATGGAGATATTTGTAAGGATTACGTGTATTTACTTAATGTATGTTAAGGCATCATTACCTTTTTACAATTATAATTTTGAAATAGATTTGTTGGTTTGCTTAAGGATTGCCATTAACTTTCTTTGAACATCATTTCCAATATAAAGGGTAAAAAGTTTTCAAAAGAAGATAGTCATTACTCATGTATTTTTTTAAAAAAGGGTTTATTTATTTTTAAGATTTATTTACTTTATTTGAAAGGCAGAGTTAGAGAGAGAGGGGAGCAAGATATCTTCCATCTGTTTGTTCACTCCCCAGTTGGTCGGAATGGCTAGGACTGGGCCAGGCCAAAGCCAAGAGCCAGGTGCTTCTTCTGGGTCTCCCACATGGGAGCAGGGGCCCAAGCACTTGGGCTGCCCTCTACTGATTTCCCAGACACATTAATGGGGAGCTGGATCAGAAGTGAAGCAGCCAGAGCTCAAACTTGTGCCTATATGGGATGCCACCACTGCAGGCAATGGCTTTATCCACCATGCCACAGTGCCGGCGATAAAAAAGATTTATTTATTTATTTGACAGAGTGAGAGAGAAAAAGCAAGAGCGAGCGAGCAAGAGAGAGATCTTCCATCTGCTGGTTTACTCCCCAGATAGTCATAACAGAGAGTATTAGGCCAGTCCAAAGCCAAGAGCATCATCCGGGTCTCCCACATGGATGGCAGGAGCCCAAACACTTAAGGCATCTTCTGCTGCTTTTCCCAGGCCATTAGCAGGGAACTGGATCAGAAGTGGAGCAGCCAGGTCATGAACCAGTGCCCTTATGAGATGCCCACGTCACAGGTGGGGCTTTATTCACTGTACCACAGCACTGAACCCCCCTTTTTTTTTGTGTTTATATGTATACCTCTTAGAAGTTCTTTGATTGGACTCCTGGCTCAATCTTCAATTTTTGCATGAAATAGAAGTTCAGCAGATTTATTAAATCATTCTAACAAGAGTTATGGCTTGAATAAATATGCATTGTATGAAATTGAATGTTTCCTATCAATTTATGAGAGTGCATTTCATTAGTCTTCTCACTAATCTATTTGTTAGACTTTGGATATATTTAAAAGAAGATCCCCATCAGCCCTGATGGATGCTAGTATTTGACCAGATCTTCAACTTCACAGCACTGCAGTGCAATGACTCAATTATCCTTGCTCATGCCTGAATTATCTGTGTAATTGGGATAGTGAAGTACAGGCAAAGAATGTTGCCTATTGCTATTTTTAAGCTCTGGTCTTGCTGCGTTCTTCTTGTGTTTCACTAGTGCTGTCACTGGCTTTAAATATTTTACATATCATAATTAATGATTTGATTGTACCCTGAGGCTTTCTTAGCAAAAGGCACAATTTTGCAAATTGAATAGCAAATAATTACATAGGTGATATCATTTATGAATAGGAAATGAACAGATGTATGGGTGTGTCTTCAGTTCTGTGTATTTAAACAGCATGTTCTCAATTTATGAATGATACAGTTTTAAGGAGGATATTATTGTCAAAAGCTCAGGTGTATGTGGGGAGGAAATGGGCATTAATAGGATGATAATTGGTCTTCAGTGATAGAAGGAGAGAATAGTCTGCTTGACCTCAAGAGTGCTTAATGACCAAGTGGGAACAGTCAACCTGATATTCACCTACAAGCATGAATCCTTCTGTTCCTGGCTCTAATAGAAAATCCAAGACTATCCCTTATAAACAAGTCAAAATGAAACAAAAAAAATTTATTATGATTCAATCACTATGCCAGGAGTAGGAGTTTGCTATTTCAGAGTTTTTATAAATAAAGTTCATAACAATATGGACATAAAAGCTACTATGGGAAAAGATTAAAGAGAGATAGATGGGAAAGTTTTCCATTCATGATGCGATGCTGAGCTGAAATTTGGACAATAAACAGTAGTATCATACTTTGGTGCCATGTATTATATAGTTATAATTATTAGGAGTTTCCAATTTTAATGAACTCTTATTTACTAATCAATGGGTTACATTCATTTAAAGTTTGATGTATCTCTTTAAAGGGAAAACCTGTTTTAATTCCCAACCAAAAAGGCACTTCCATAACCAAAGACAACTTGGCTATAAATAGATAGCCATGATGTTATTGCAGCTGAGCAGATTCATCCCATTAGAAACTTCACTCAGAAATGTAGAGGAGTGCTTAATAATGAATGAATGTGATTTAAGGCCGCTTTATAGTGATGACACTTTTCCTATAAATATTACAGAGACGTTTAAATTTTTATCTCCCGTAATTCTAATGAATGAATTTTCCTGACCCTTACTGAAAATGATACCTGTAAAGTCTGCAATTTACTGATGATTGCTTGGGCTATTAAAGAGACTTGGATTTCAAAACATTTTCCTTTCATTCATAGATTCCTGTAATATCATTGGAACCAAAGTTAAAAGAAGCTGGGTTGGATGTGTTTCCAGCATTAACCATTGGGAGAATGTTGTAGTTTCTTCAACAACTAACTTCCTTAACACACTAAAAGCTCATCTGAAATGGAAATGTGGGAAAAGGGATAAAGTCAATTTCCCATGTGTTGGGAAAACAAATAAAAGAAAGGAGAATTGTGCTGTGGTGGTATTTTGAGAGGGTGTGTTTAATCCACTCACATTTGAAATACAAAGTCCTAGTTCTTCATTCCTAATAAAGTAATAGCTAAGTGCTAATGGTAATTAAGTTCCATCAAATACAAGAGAGAATGATCCTACATTTAGCTAGAATTATCAGTATTTCTTGATAACTCTAGCTTAACTCTTCTAACATACACAATTTTATTGTCAATTTATTTTAATGGAAACCTATCATAATTGTCAATCTTGTATGGGGTAATTGAAAAGTAGATCACATTAATTCAATAAATGAATGCTCCTTAAAATTAATTATGATTCAATCACTATGCCAGGAGTAGGAGTTTGCTATTTCAGAGTTTTTATAAATAAAGTTCATAAGAATATGGACATAAAAGCTACTATGGGAAGAGATTAAAGAGAGATAGATGGGAAAGTTTTCCATTCATGATGCTGAGCTGAATTTTAAAGCATGAGCTCTTTCTTCATTATGTAAGAAAGCACATTTCAGGTAGAAAGCCTGAATTTGAAGCATCTGTAAGCAGACAATAATATTTGACTTCTCTGATAATATGTAGGTTTAGGTTCATACTCTTCCCTTGTTCCTACTGCCATATTTTATTGGTTAGTGTAAATTTGATCTGTCCCATTGACATCTCCAGAAACTGTCTGACCTCCTTCTCCACCCTCCCGCTTCTGCCTTACTTCAGGTCCTCATCACAGTGGCCTTCAGAACTCCAGCTTTGTCTCCTTCCTGCCACGTAGTTCCTGAAATTAGCTTCCTGAAGCACATATCCAGCATCATTGCTCCCCTAATGCCTGGATTAAGGTGCTGCTCATGACCTCTTTTTATCTCATACTCCCAAGTCCATACTCTCCCTTCTAAACAGCAATAACAACAACAAATTGATTTACTCCTGCTTCTCCATATTTTAATGCTCTTTCTTCTCTCCCTCTTTTTATACATTTTCTCTTATATGCCTAGATCACCCTTCATCCCTTGTCCCCTTCTGACTTCTACATTCCCTTCAAGACACATGTCAAGTGAGCTCTCCCCTTGAAAGCAATTCTTCTCTTACTTCAGTTAGATGCTCCTCTTTTATTTTTATGTAATGTACATTTCTGTCTTTTGCATGTATCTCACAATATTAAGCATACTGAGGTCAGGAACTAATTTATTCTTTATTTCTTATGTGGCTCCTAAGACAATATTCTGCATGCCAGAAATTATCAATGAGTGAATTAATTGATGAGCTAATTCTTCATAGGAATACAGTGTGTTCCTTAGCCTTATAGAATATGCTGATATAGGATTCAGTGTTGTGCCGTAGTAGGTTAAGCCTCAGCCTGAGGAACTGACATCCCATATGGGCACCTGTTTATATCCTGGCTGCTCATCTTCCAATCCAGCTCTTTGCTAATGGCTTGGGAAAGCAATAAAAGATGGCCCAAGGGCTTGGGCCCCTACAACCACATGGGAGACCCAGAAGAAGCTCCAGGCTCCTGGTTTCAGATAGGCCCAGCTCCGGCTGTTGCGGCCATTTAGGGAGTAAACCAGTGGATGGAATACCTCTCTCTCTGTGTCTCTCCCTCTCTCGGTAATTCTTCCCCTCAAATAAATAAATAATCCTTAAAAAAAATAGCCTGATATCAATATCTAATAGAAAAACTCAGTCATCTCAAAGTTGTCTTGTTAATCCTGACACATCCATTGCCTAGGGCAGTCCTTAATCATAGATTCTAATCTGTAAATATTTATAGCTTGAACAAATGAAGGATCATAGTGTTATGGGTTCGAGTGTCCTCAACCACATCCCTAAAAAGATGCCGAAATTTTAACATCTAGTACCTGTGAAGTGATCTTATTTGGAAAGCATCTTTTGTAGATGATCAATATCAGATGAAAATTGTAGAGTAGGCCTTAACCCAATATGGTTGTGTCCTTAGAAAAATGGAAATTTGAACACAGAAAACCATATATGAAATCTCATGTGAAAGTTGGAGTTATGCTGATATAATTCAAGGAATGTCAAATATTTCTGGCAAGTTAACAGAAGCCATGAGCGACAGAGAACAGATTCTCCCTCACAACCCTCAGAAGGATTCAACCCCACCCACACTGACATGTTTGGTTTTTAGTCTACAGAGCTGTGTGAAAATGCTTTTCTGCTGTGCTAAGCTACTTGGCATGTGGCACTTTGCTGTGGCAGTTCTGGGAAGCAAACACACCAATGGACAAAGGTTTAGAGAATTTCATCACATCCAGGGTAATAGGAATCTGTGGGAAGATTATACCGACTGTTAATGAAAACTGTAAACATAGTGAAGGCGCAAGTTTAAGAATCATTATCAACCATGACAAGTGAGAAAATTATTACGGGTATTAGAAAAATGACATTATTTGGTGGAAATATATAGTTCCAAATTAGATTCTCAGATTAATAGTCAAGGCATATGTATGTTTCAAAAAGATTTATTTACTTGAACGGCAGAGTTACAGAGAGAGAGAGAGAAAGAGGTAGATATTCCCTCTACCAGTGCACTCTGCATATGGCCGAAATAGCCACAGTTGGGTCAGGCCAAAGCCAGGAGCCAAGAGTTTTATCCAGGTCTCCCCCATGGGTACAGGACCCCCAAGTGCTTGGACCATCTTCTGCTGCTTTCGCAGGTGCATTAACAGGGAGCTGGATCTGAAATGGAGCAGCCTGGGACTTTAAGCTGTGCCCATCTGGAATGCCAGTGTTATAGGCAGCAGCTTAACCTATTATGTCACAATGCAGGCCCCCAGACTTGTGTATTTTTTACAAAAAGCTCCTCAGGCACTTTGCGTATATACCCAAGTTGGTGACTCTGAAGTGACAGACTTTTCTTTTGCTAATGTAGACTGCTTCCTGTAGAGTTATACTGCCTTCTTCTGGGATGCTTTCTCTTCCTATGCATTCTACCAATAGATTATAGTGGCAATGAGATGGCATCCCTCCATTCATTTTATGCCCATTCCTGATGAACCTATGTGTAAGCTTACATTTGAAAACTTTTCTCATTTTTAGTTTGTTTCTCTTCCTGCTTTCCCAATTTCACATGTAGTGCCAAGTCTTGGTAAGGCTTCTGAAGTTTGCCATGCTTTCCTAACATTTTTATGTACAGAAACAAATTTCTTTCTTGTCTTTTTTACCTCCTGTATGCTGTTTTCACTTTTCTTGGACCTGGATATCAAGGGTTGCTCACTGTATTAAATAGCTTAACTCAAACTTTGCCAAGACTAATTAAACACCCATATATCCATGTTAACTATAATTATTGATTTATTATCTGATTTAATGTTTTGCTCTTTTGAATTTGAAGTAAATCAGGATCCCAAGAGAATAAGAGGCAAAAGATACAGT
The DNA here is from genome assembly GCA_949820135.1 of Sylvilagus floridanus. Classification (NCBI taxonomy): domain Eukaryota; kingdom Metazoa; phylum Chordata; class Mammalia; order Lagomorpha; family Leporidae; genus Sylvilagus; species Sylvilagus floridanus. The sequence continues at coordinate 89,682,143 of OX463224.1, forward strand.
GTTAAATGAAAGTTTTAGAAAGATTCAAAGAGGACAGATACTTTCAGAAGCTAATGTGCACAGCTTTTGAAGAAATACAGAGGTTGAAGTATGTTTTATTTTTCATTAAAAATAGCAAAACAAACTGGGATCAAGAGATCAGATTTAGTGTATGTAAAATAAAGAGCTTGTAGAACTTCCTCTGCATTTAGAGCAATCAGCTGGAGTACAACTTAAGTGGAAAGGGATATCTTTGAAAAAATCTATATGCTCATTGCAGAATGGTATGTTTGAGAGACTTGCTAAGTGCTTACATTAATACATCCCGAAGTGCTTCCTAATCAAACATATTATTGCATTACTTTCCACACTGCTGTAAATTGGAAAGTTTCCTCATATGTTAGTGGTTTTTAAAATCTCATATTAAGTCCTCATTGCCAATCCAATTCATCATCTCCCATTATTCTAAAACGTTGTGTTAGTTTTCACTAAGCTTTGTGGCTGGCCATTGTTATGCCTCAACATACCAGGCTGTCAGTTTGGAGATGGTACATGTGTTGTCTGTGCTTTGGAAATCAGGAAATGTTTGTTTTATATTTAAAGCAGTGGCTATTGGTGTACGTGGTGGAGGCAAGGATACTTGCAGTGATGACAAATGGAAATGTTTTCTCTGTAGAAGCTCAAATCATTTTGGTGAAGCCAAGTTCAAGGCTCATCCAACATATGTCTATAGTGACTTGTTGCTGAAATTTTACACCTGCTTATATTATACATGAATTGAGCCTGGTATCATGTGAATTGTTGATGGTGAAACTTGAAACGACATGAATATTATCTGGTTTCAGGTTTGGTTTCCAAAGCAGGACTCAGACAATAGTTATAGAACATACAAGTGAACCTGGGTGAGTTTGTTTATTTTCCTGGGTTAAACCCAGGGGATTGTTAGTGATCCTACCTAAATGTGAATTAAAACTATGAAGAAGCCAAAATAAATGGCAACAAATATCTAGGTAAGTGTTGAAATGGATTGGAGACTGATGAAAGGGAAAGAAGCAGGTGAGCACAAGTATTTTCCAGAGAACACCGAGAGTATACGCATTGCTTTCACCCCTCCACTTCACTTTTTGCTGTCCCATCCAGTTTCAATTCAAATATCATTTCACCACGGAACCTTCTTTGACCCTCAGTTTCCTGAAACAGCATTAGAAGATCTATCATCTCTACTCCCAAATCTTTCATTCCCCTACATTCTAAAAGTAAGTTCATTTTTTTTTTTACAATTTTAATTTTTCTTGCTTCTCACTCCTTGCCAACTTTGTACTCTAAAAAAGCAGAAATGTTTACTTTTATTCCTTGTTGCATTCCTAGTACTTAGCATAGAGCCTTGCAATACTGGATAATCAATATTTATTGCATGAATAAATGAAAAAAAATGGTCATCATTTTGTTTAGCTGCTTGAGAAGCAAATGTCAGCATGATTTCAAGCCATAATAGATGCTAGGATTATGAAGAAATTGACCTAGGCTCTTAAATTAGCTCTTTTTCATTTTATTTTTTTTTTATTTTTGACAGGCAGAGTGGACAGTGAGAGAGAGAGACAGAGAAAAAGGTCTTCCTTTGCCGTTGGTTCACCCTCCAATGGCCGCCGTGGCCAGCGCACTGAGGCAGGTGCACCGCGCTGATCCGATGGCAGGAACCAGGTGCTTCTCCTGGTCTCCCATGGGGTACATGGCCCAAGCACTTGGGCCATCCTCCACTGCACTCCTGGGCCACAGCAGAGAGCTGGCCTGGAAGAGGGGCAACCGGGACAGAATCCGGCACCCTGACCGGGCCTAGAACCTGGTGCGCCGGCGCCGCAAAGTGTAGGATTAGCCTAGTGAGCCATGGTGCTGGCCGATTAAATTAGCTCTTGAATCTCTTCCTGGGGCTTCAGAACTTGGTAAATAAGGAGAAGACTTATGGAGAGCAAAAGCATAAGCTAATGCAAATAATGCTGAAATTTAGGCTTCAAGAAACAAAGACTATGTCCAGGAAGGACAAACTGTTGATTTATCTCCACTAGGATAAGGCAACAAGTGAAACAAGAGGTATTAAGCAGGCTGGTGCTGTGGCTTAATGGATAAAGCCGCCACCTGCAGTGCTAACATCCCATATGGGCACAGGTTCAAGTCCCAGCTGGTCCACTTCCAATCCAGCTTTCTACTATGGCCTGGGAAAGCAGTAGAAGATGGCCCAAGTCCTTGGGTCCCTGCAGCCACTTGGGAGACCTGGAAGAAGCTCCTAGCTCCTGGCTTTGGATCAGTGCAGCTCCAGCCATTGTGGCTAATTGGGGAGTGAATCATCGGAAGGAATACTCATCTCTCTCTGCCTCTCCTTCTCTTTCTGTATAACTCTGACCTTCAAATAAATAAATATATCTTTAAAAAAGAGGTATTTATCTAGATATAAAAAACTTGGCATATCTTGATATGAGTTACTAAAGGACATGATAATATTTTCCTGTTTCAAACTTCATCTGATAAGTTCATGGCAATGGTTCAAATTTCAAGACTGAGTATACATTTTCAAAGCATAAGATCCCTCACTGGATATTTGTAACTTCCAATAGTATTTTCTAAACTTGCCTGAGAATAATAATTCTCCAGCAGTTGGGTAAACCATGGAGATTCCTTTACTTCTTCTAAATGAGAATCTTGGGAGGTGGAGGTTAGGAATCTGGTTTGTAATAAAACATCCAGTTATTCTTCCCTCCAATCAAGAGTGAAATGATTTCCCTCTAAGTCTTCCTCCTGGCTCTGGCCTCATTTGCTCTGCCCTATCCCTCTTTCCCACTGTGTTCCAATACTAGTAGCATACTGTTTCAGAGCTCTGCTTCTTTAGAAATGCTGTCATCTCTATTTAAATTCTATTCATACTTCAAAAACCAATGTCAAATGATACTTCCCCTGGAAAGTCTTTTTTTTCCATCTATCCAGAAAATGCACTTCATCCTATCACATTCTCTTTATTTGTCCTTTATTTACATATTCCTCAATAGCCATCTCTTATGATTAGTAAGCATGTCTGATTTATTTATAATATGTGTCCAAAACCAAGCTTGCTGCATGGCATATAATATGCATTCCAGATATATATATCTGTCCACTCATCTGCTCATTCAATTAGTTAATGTTAATTTAACACACATTGCTTGACTTTCCAGTATGTGTCATTTATTTTATCCATTCATCATTCGCCCCCCCCTTTTTTTTTCTAGTGAGCCTTGCTTTATTCAATTTTTAAAAATTTCTTAAATATATTCTTTTTCTAACTTTTATTTAGTAAATATAAATTTCCAAAGTACAATTTATGGATTGCAATGGCTTCCCCCCCCCATAACTTCCCTCCCACCCACAACCCTCCCTTCTCCCGCTCCCTCTCCCATTCCATTCACATCAAGATTCATTTTCAATTATCTTTATATATAGATCGATTTAGTATATATTAAGTAAAGATTTCATCAGTTTGCACCCACACAGAAACACAAAGTGTAAAGTACTGTTTGAGTACTAGGTATAGCATTGATTCACATTATACAACACATTAAGGACAGAGATTCTACGTGAGGAGTAAGTGCATAGTGACTCCTGTTGTTGACTTAACAAATTGACACTCTTGTTTATGGCATCAGTAATCACTCTAGGTTCTTGTCATGAGTTGCCAAGGCTATGGAAGCCTTTTGAGTTTGCCGATTCTGATCTTATTTAGACAAGGTCATAGTCAAAGTGGAAGTTCTCTCCTCCCTTCAGAGAGAGGTACCTCCTTCTTTGATGGCCCATTCTTTCTACTGGGATTCTATTGGGATCTCAATCACAGAGATCTTTCATTGAGGTTTTTTTATTTTTTTATTTATTTATTTTTTTGCCAGAGTGTCTTGGCTTTCCATGCCTAAAATACTCTCATGGGCTCTTGAGCCAGATCCGAATGCCTTAAGGGCTGATCTTGAGGCCAGAGTGCTATTTAGGACATCTGCCATTCTATGAGTCTGCTGTATATCTCACTTCCCGTGTTGGATCATTCTCTCCCTTTTTCATTCTATCAGTTAGTATTAGCAGACACTAGTCTTGTTTGTGTGATCCCTTTGACTCTTAGACCTATCAGTATGATCAATTGTGAACTGAAATTGATCACTTGGACTAGTGAGATGGCATTGGTACATGCAACCTTAATGGGATTGTATTGGAATCCCCTGGCACATTTCTAACTCCACCATTTGGAGCAAGTCCAATTGAGCATGTCCCTAATTGTACATCTCCTCCCTCTCTTATTCCCACTATTATATTTAACAGGGATCACTTTTCAGTTAAATTTAAACACCTGAGAATAATTGTGTGTTAATTACAGAGTTCAACCAATAGTATTAACTAGAACAAAAACAATACTACCATGGATAAAGTATTACATTGTACATAAACAGTCAGGACAAGGGCTGATCAAGTCACTGTGCCCCCTTGTTAAAAGCTCTCTCAATGAAACCACCTCCATGATGATTGTCTTTATGACTTCAGGCTTCCAAGTGATCTATCTTCTTGACACTCTTCTATTTTTCTCTCTCTTTAATGGATGTTCATTTGACTAGCATGGAAATATTTCTAAATAATAACATTTTACATTTTATTTGCATAAACACAATAGAATGAAATGCAATGTTTGGATATGGCCATATTTATAATGATGTATTTCTAAGTTTTTATTTACTTTTATTTACTTGAAAAGGACAGACATAGAGGGAAAGGGGGAGGGAGAGTCAGAGGAGAAGGGAAAGAAGAGGGAGAGGAAGAGAGGAAATCTTCACCTGCTGGTTTATTCCTTAATTGACTATAAAGGCAGGAGCCTGGAATCCAACCCAGACCTTCATGTGCATGGCAGGGACTCAAATGCTGAAGCCATCAGCTGCTGACTCCCAGGCTGTGAATTAACAGGAAGCTAGAATTTTAAGCAGATAGGACTCAGACACTCTGATATGGGATGCAAGAATCCCAAGTGGTGTCTTAATTGCAATGCCAAACACCTGCTATCTCTAATGCTACATTTCTTAATGCTAGCATTTTGGAAATGTAAGTGGTGGTTACACAGGAGTCTGATGCAATTTTCTGATTCTTCAAATAGCTTATAATTTAAAAATGTCACAATATTTTATGCCCAAAGTTTTCAACTTGAGAATCATGTATCCTGAGTTCAAGAATTTCATACAGTCTTTAAAATTATACAACTCTAAAAGTATCTACACTTTTTTGGAGAGCTCAGAAGTTGAATTACATTTTCACAAGAGCATTACAACTTCAAGTTATTTGAGAACAACTCTTCTGGACTTGTAGTGATGATGGTGAGAATAATTGATCTGTGTAACATTTTAAAATGTACAGAACACTCACTTGTGAAGTCCACTGCTCATTCCTCATGGCAGCTCCAAGAAGCAGCTGTGGCAGGTGTTTTATTCTGTTGCTCAAAGGACACTAATGTTTGCAGAGGTTAAGAACCTCCTCTGGAGCTTTGTTTCCTGAGCTGGAGCTCTTTCTACTGCATGCTCCAAGGGGCTATTTTCCGTCAATACTGATGTGCTTGATCATCTTTGGGTATATGGAGTAGGTTAAGCTCCTGACAGCAGCAGACAGGCAGGTAAAACTTAAATTATCATCTATACTTAATAAACCAGGTGCGTTACTCTCTTTTCGCCATCATTTGTCTTTGTACATAAAAGGAACGTCCTGTTCACTCTTTTATCCTAAATACAGATTAATTAGGAAAATTCCTGGTCTTTCCACACCTTCTTATGTGTATTGAGAAACATTGCTCAGTGCAATTCATATTGTACTGTATTTAGCACTAATAATGGTAACTAAGAGGGCTGACACAATCAGGTACCTGCACAGTTAATGCCAAACTAGCTGGTCAGCAGCATCAGAAAACTCCAATTGCTGTTTCAGTGACACTAGGAAGGGTGCACTGAGTGTCCTAAAGAGAATTGTGCTCCTGGAACGAGTAATTCTGCTTCAAGAAGCTGTTCTTTACTAATTTTACTTCTTGGAAACTCTTTATATACCAGAGTAACATTATTTAAAATGTTAAAAAAAATGGAAAACACTTAGATCTCCAACAATAGAGCAATCAGTCTACAAATTGTGACCTATCATTTAGAAAGGATCTTTATTTATTCTCTATGCACTTGAGGCTTATGGGCTCTTTACCTCTTGTATTAGTTTCCAAATGAAGAAGCAAGAGGACAGAAATAAAACTCTTTGGAGGAAGGACAGAAGTTAAGCTTTAAAATGCTCATGAAATTCTGCTTCTCCCACCTTTCCTAGTATAGGAATATTCTAATTTCCTGAAAAACAGTGATTTGTGATATTAGCAAATACATATCTTTTGGCTTTCATTCTCAACTATTCCTCCTACCTGTGCTTATCACTTCAAAAACAAAAAGAAAGAAAGAAACAGCATCTCCCCTTTCTTTGAGAGATTGCTCAACCCATGTGATAGTTCTCAGGGGTGAGTACTAGGACCATGAATCAACATTGAAACTGGTTTAGGATCAACCAGATTCCTTCCCTCGGAGCCAGAACATCCATCACTCCTCTGGGGGCCTAGTCTAGGGAGAGAGAAGGACTTCAAAACACTCTCTCCTTGCTTGCCACATTATGAGACTGTTTCCTGTTTGTAATAATTGATAGAGGGCCAGCGCTGTGGCACAGAGGGTTAAAGTCCTGGCCTGAAGCTCCAGCATCCCACATGGGCACTGGTTCTAGTCCCAGCTGCTCCTTTTCCCATCCAGCTCTCTGATATGGCCTGGGAAAGCAATAGAGATGGCCCAAGTCCTTGGGCCCCTGCACCTACGTGGGACACCCTGAAGAAGCTTCTGGCTCCTGGCTTCGGATCAGCACAGCTCTGGCCGTTGCAGCCATTTGGAGAATGAACTAGCAGACAGAAGAGCTTTCTCTCTGTCTCTCCCTCTCACTGTCTGTAACTCTCTCAAATAAATAAATAAATAAACCTTTAAAAAATTGATAAAAGCATCAGAGGTACCCCATCATTGTAAATGACATAAATCAGTACAATCTCTTGTTCTTAAGCTAATTTGAGTTTTTGTTGCTTACAACCAAGAGAATTTTGACCATAATAAGTTAAAAAGGATCATACCTATGTAAATATACTAAAACACATAACAAATAAAAAAAATCCAATGAAACTTAACTTTATTCATAGGAAAAAACATTCTATCCTACTATTCTTTTAAAATATTTATTTATTTATTTATTTATTGAAAAACAAGGGGAGGGGGAAAGATACTGATTTTCCATCTACTGGTTCACTGCCCAAATGCCCACAACATCCTGAGGCTCAGCCAGGCTGAAGCCAGAAGCTAGACATTCCATTCTGGTCTCCATGTGGCTGGCAGGAACCCAAGTACTTGGGCTGTCATGTGCTGTATTAACAGGAAACTGCATCAGAAGCAGAGGCAGTACTTGATCTCAGGCAATCTGAAAAAGGGATGTGGACATCCCAAGCAGTGGCTAAACTTGTGCTAAAACCCCCACCCCTCTGCAGCGCTGCTCTAAACCAATGACTATTGACTTATTTTAGGTTTTATTTATTATTGATTTTTCTGCTTTTCCATATTTTCTTCCCAGATTATCTATAGTAGGCACATACTTCTTTTTGAATTGTAAACAGCAAGACTCACAATACAAGTACTTTGGCACCATGGCAACATCCCAGAGAGGAAGGAGAAAGGGAGGGAGAAATACAGGCACTTAGGTACAGACTGATTACTGAAAAGTATATTGTTTCCTTTCACTTTCCTCAATTGCTTCTTGGGGAAATATGTTAAGCTCTGCTGAAATGTTTAAGTTACATGCTGTCAAATATCTATAGCTGTCATAAAGGGTAGCAGTAGAAAATGTTAAACTGAGATTTGTTCCTGAGCAATGTGTAGGTGCTTTATCGAGAGGCAATGTCTAGTAAATAGAAGGCAAGCTTTAAAAAGAAGGCTTTTATTTGAATAGATAGTGAATAGTAAATATCTTGGTAAATCTTAATAGACTCACGCAGTGCTCTGACACTACTGGGGTTAAGCTGCCAAAAGAGGTACCGACTAGGCCAGGGCTTAGATGGACCATCTCAGCAAGCTAGCAGCAGTCTAATCCTAGTAGCCTATTGTGAGATAATGCTTGACTATTACTTCAGGGGGAGTGAAATGGCTGTGATGATCTTAAGATCCTCTTAGCTTTATCAGCAACTGACAGAGCCTTGAATAGAGCAGAATTTAGGTTATATTTCTTTTTCTGAGAGGAACCCCAGGTTCTGGAATCCTGTGGCATGTGATAGTCATCTGCTCTAAACCAAGCGAAGATAATGCAGTCTCCACAAAGACTTGTAATAGGGTTAACACTGGCATTGGTGTCTGAGTCTTCACACAGGCAATTTGCTAGGAAAGTGCAGGGCATTTGCAACTGAGCTTAGGGTTATGGTATAATGGGATTCTGCCTCATTGCTAAGGGATGGATGGATTTGGCTGATGCATATCTTAACAAAAGATCTGTAGTAAATATGCCACAAAGCTAACATTGTCTCCAATCTAATGTAGTAAAGGGACTTTTAAAAACATTTCATCGGATTAAGTATCATGTTTGGAAATTTTTTGGGGGGAGAATGTTAAAATACTTTTGCTTTTTAAAAGGTAATAAATGCATTACAGAAAACTGAAAACCACTAGTAGCATAGAACAGTCACCCACAATCCAAGCAGTTTAGTTCAACATGTTCTTCTGGGTCCTGTCTGTGTACACAAAACATCCACTTTTATGTGACTGAGATCAAATAGAATGTATGGATCATGCTTTTTCACACTCCATGAATATGTACCAATTGAAAATCCCAAAGCTATATGAATATTTTGATAGTCATGTTTAGAAATTTGAATATTGAATTCGGGCAGTCACCATTTAGCTCAAAAATTGGGTTCTGAATCTTGATATCTCAAAGCAGAAAGGGTTTAAATATGATCTAGGAACTGAAGGTGACATTTTTAAGATCTTTCCTAAGCCCTGTATTTCTGAGACATGTTCCTGTGACAGGTTGGAAATTAATTTGGTCGTTGCCCATCATTGCACATGCACTTTATTATTTCACCTGCAGTAATAATATTAGCTTTGCATAGGCCCACATCAGGCCTTCCTCATGTCTCCCCCGAACTCTTCTACATCCCTCTGCTCCCACATATGGACCTTCAAGTTCACTTTCCACAGAGTAGTTTTCCAAAAGTAAATCTAGTGAGACTTTCCTGTTGTATAAAAACAAAATTAAAACCAAAACCAGAGCCTGGCATTGTGGCATAGTGGGTAAAACTGCTACCTGTGAACCTGACATCCCCTAGAGGGGCCAGTTCATGCCCCAACTGCTTCTCTTTTAACACAGCTCTCTGCTAATGCAACTGGGAAAGCACTAGAAGATGGCTCCAGTGCTTGGGTCCCTGTCATCCAAGTGGGAGACCCAGATGGAGCTCCAGGCTCCTGTGTTCGCCTGGCCCAGCCCTGGCCAGTGCAGCCATTTAGAGAGTGAACCAGCAGATAGATCTTCCTCTCTGTCTCTATTTCTGTCTCTGTCTCTCTGTCTTTGTAACCCTGCCTTTAAAATAAATCTTAAAAAACTCTTTTAAAAAGTTAAAAAAAAAACCCTCCTTTTCTATAAGAAATTCCACTTCTTTATCCTAGTGCATACTCTCACCCTTGCCTCTTTTTCATCCATCTACCATTCTCCAGTCTTCTCCCATCACCTTAAGCTTCCAAATATTCCTTCATATCCTAAGATTGTTTTGAATTTCTGAGACTTTATATATTCTCCCTCTGATGAGAATAATTTTTCTCTCTAGTCTCTCCAGAAGTAAGCAGTGGAGAGTTATTAAAATTATGGGAGATAATTTATATTTTATTTTAAGGGCATGAACTAAACACTTAAATGATCATGAATCGAAACAGTTGGGGAGTGGCAGGCACATGGGTAGAACCCAGTTTGGGATGTCAGCATCCTGTATCAGACAGTCTGGGATTGAGTCCTGGCTCTGCTCCCAGCTCCAGCTCCCTGCTACTGTGCACTCTGGAAGGCAGCCTTTGAAGGCTGAAGTGGTTGGGTTCCTGTTACCTACAAAGGAGACCTGGATTGAGTTCCCAGCTTCTGACTTCACCCTCGCCTCACCCTGGCTGCTCTGGCCATTTGAAGAGAAAACCACCATATTGAAGGCTTCTCTATGGTTTGTTTATGTCTCTCTACCTCTGTTTCAATTCAAACAAATAGAAAGCATTAGGAAGAGATGTGTGATTCCTTGCTGCTTTCAGGAATCTGGGATCTCTGGAAGAAAGAGCTCCATAACATACTGAAAACCTTTCTTAAAACTTGAAAATTTTAAAATTTCTACTTTAAAGGTGAAGTGACTGGAACTACACATTTTGCTTATGCATCGGCTTAAACATTTACCAAGTTGTGTTATAACTAATATATTTGCTTTTTTTTCTCTCTTTAAATTGAAATTTATAAGAATATATTATTCAGGTATCTTACCCTGGTTCACAACACATTATAATTAAAAATATTTGTGATATGACTCATTTATAAGTACAATGTAATTTTGTTTGAGAGTTCATTTTTAGATATGGGGTGATAGGATATATCAAGTGTTTTATTACCAAAATTGGTACTGAAAGTATCCCTATTTGTGATTTTCATTTGCAATTTAGTTGATAGACTGGTGACCAGAACTATATATAGTCAATAATATTTTAGGATTCCAAAAGAAAAAGATTAATATTAAAAATGTCTTGTAAATTTGAGACTCATGAAGATATATTTTAATACTCTTTGTAATTACTATGTAAAGAGAAGAAAAATAATCTCTGAATATGTGTTATATATGACAGGCTTTAAGAAGATTCCAGAAAAGAACTTGTGGGTAATTCTGGAACATGAACAATGTATGAGTTCATAATATTTACACTATCTTATTAATGAAATGTTTAAACATGTGCATTAGTTTTGAAGTACTGCATAAGATTATCTTTCCATTACTCCAAGAGTTTATAGTTTGTAGATAACTGAACCTATATCTGTACTCTTTGACTTATACAATGGATAAAAACTTGTAAAACATCCATTTATTAACAAGATAAAAGGGCAGTGATAAAATGGTAATCTAATTTATATCAGGCATTTTACCATAAATGATTTTTACATACTATCTTATTAAATCATCACAACAACCCTTTGAGAAAGATGAATAAGTTGGATATTGCAATTAAGTTGGGAATACAATAAAAGTTAGAACAAAGATTCTTTTCCATAACTGTGCTAAATCACTATAACTTTTACTGATTACTGAACTGACTTCAGGAGAAATTTGCTTTCTTCTGCCTGGAGAAAGAAGTAGCATTACAAGTTAACTTGAAGTCTGGACTGAGAGGATATTGGACGGTGCTTCAACAGTGGAAATTTCAATGAAAATTTTGAAAAAGATGCTAGAATACAAATGCCTTGGGATTGGTGGAGTCTTCTCTATAGACCCAGAAAGCAAGCTTTAAAGGCCTACAGCTCTCTTTCTGGAGGTGAGGTGTCCACTGTGATGAGGGTCTGAGATCCGCCCCAACTTCTCACTGGTTAATCAGGGCACTGTGTGATTATGAGCATCATTAGAGACTCCAGGAAAGGCAGCAGTTAATACTGCTCTACTGTATAGGATAGCAGGACTTCTGTTGGAACAGCTGTTTGTTGATCCAGCTGACATTCCCTTTCATCCACCCATCCATTGTTCTCCTTAAACAATAGTAAGATACAAATGTGAGTTTTACTCACTTTAATGAAAAGGCTAGAGTTTCTCTCCCTATAAATATTTTCAAAAGCCTTGATGATTCATGAGATTTGTACAAGTACATTTAGAGCTGAAAGTAAGTGTCTAAGGCATTTGGAGAATACTCTGTCCCTGGCATCACAGAGAGGGGAGGGCACTTATGTTAAAAATAACTCTGCTTATGCTTTTAAGGCAAAAACATTCTTCATTACTCTTCTCTCCTCCCCAACTCCCCCCTGGAAGAAATAAACATGATCCAAAATAAAACCAACATAAGAGAAGACTACTTCTTGGGTGGGCATGTATGCAATCTTGCCTGAAGCAAAGGGGTATATACAAAATGACCTTTAAAGTTTCCTTTCAACTCCATTATTCACCGGGTTTATCTAAACATTGTTTATGAAGTTGAATAAAATGTGGATGACTTTTCAAATGAAAAATTCAGCAAAGACATAGTGACTCTGTCTTGTTGAAAAAGGGAAATTGGATTTGTACCTTCATCTCCTGCATTTCTCATCTATGTCATTCAGGCATGTGAAGGATGTGGCAAGTATCAAATTCACAGAAGAAGCTCAGCTGGGACAATAAAAACTTCCTTGCTTCTTTGCTTTTTCCATCACAGAAATTTACATTTTCCTTCAAGTTACTAGTAATTCTTGTTGCTTCGTTGTTAGAGAGAATTCCAAACTTTAAAAACAAAAACCTTCCTCTAGGTATTTTTCTTTGAGAGATGTTTCTGGATAGAGGAGCTCCCTGTATCCATGAGGGCAGATTCAAACACATAGAACTTTTTCCCCAAACTTTCTTAGATGTCAGATCACACAAAACTTGTGCTGTCCCTGTTGCCTGACATTCATCTAGACATTGAATCCCAATCATACCAGCTGGCTGTTTCCTAAAATTTAAGGTACTTCGTAAATGTCACCTCTTTAGAAATCTTTCCAAACCACTATGCCTAAAGTATCCACCCAGTCACTATCACATCCCATTATGCTCAGACTACCTGGAACTCTTTCTTAGTCTCCTCCCATCAGGAATCAGACAATGAGTCCTGGGTTTTTCTCAAATCCTTGCGGTTCTCAAATCTCTTAAATGACCATTTCTTCCATTTTCATCCTGAATTTCACCTTTGTCTGTGTTTGGCCAAGCCTTTTACTAATCCAAAGGCTTTCAATTATTCCCAATTTGGAGGACAAAGAGCAGTTTGGAAATCAAGCTACAGTTCTACTATTTATCTTCATTGGAGCATATATTGAACAAACCTAATTCGGTTTATATTCACAATGTATTTTAAACTTTATTAACGTCAACATTAAATATTTTTTGAGGATTCCCTCAAGTAGAGTAGTAATTTTGTACTTTGTCTGCTGGGCTTCAAATAGAACCATTAATAATGATACTTTGTTGATTCCTGAAAATGCTACCTATTCTATTTTTCTAAAGTTGAGGTATGATGCCACCCTTAGCACCAACACTTAATGGAACAGACTTGCAGCCAAAGATATTTTTAATTGCACAACCAAGATTGGTGGGACAAAAAACAGTAACTTTGTGTGTTTGGGACTTTTCAAATCTTTTATTGGTTGGCTCAAAAAGCTTTATTTAATTATATTAAGAAACCCGAATTTATATTAATGTAGAAATAGATTCATGACACAATGATTCTTTGTCAGTGTTAGGTAATTTAGAAAGTATAGGTTAGCAGCACATAAACACACAGATAAACACACACCATACACACACACACACACATTTAGATCACTAACTGATCATCTCACAAGCAGGAGTTCATCACTCTCTCCTTTGTCAGTCTGCTCCCTCAACATGAAAGCCCCTTTCAAAACCCTCTTCCTTTTGAAATCACAATTATTATTGAGAGTCCAACTTTCAAAACTGCCCTTTTTCATTTCAGATAAAACTATTCCTTCTTTCCTCATTTCTAAACAGTTAATTTCTCTCATCCTTCAGACTTTTGAATTTCCCTTAAGTTTGTGGTTATACCTCATGACTTGGTAAGATTCAGCTTAGGGTTTTTCTTTCCTGACAAGGCTACTCAATCAGCAGTAAATGTTGCCTGTTTTTTCTATTTTTGTTATGAATCCAGCAGTTATTGATTCTCATTGCTTTGGATCTATTAACTGATTGGGGTGTGCCAAATGGTGAAATTCTAATTCAATTTTTCCTCTATATTACTAATTAGAATGTTTCTATGAATGGAAACATTCTTCTCATTTACTACTTGGTTAAATTGTGGTATGATTTGTTAGGACAAGACGGGACACATGCTTGATGTTTATTTTCCCTTTATGTACTGCATCTCTAATAATGAGTTGATTGATAAGCCCCCTGCAAAGATGACTGTGATTAAAATATCAGTTACTAATGAAATGAGATAGAGGTGATCCTTTATTAGATAAGATGAGAGAACATACCTCAAATAATATAGGAGTAGACATTTGGCCTGCTGGTTAAGATGCTGGTTTAGATGCCCACATTCCACATCAGAGTCCCTGGATTCAAGTCCCAGCTCCATTCCAACTTTGTGCTGAGAGGCAGCAAGTGATGACTTGAGTGGCTGGGTCTCTGCCATCCATGAAGGAGACCTGGTTTGGGTTCCTAGTTCCTGGCTTCAGTCTGCTCCAGCATAACCACTGCAGGGATATGAGAAGTGAACCAGTGGGTGGGATATTTCTCTTTATTTTTTGCTTCTTAAATAAATAAATATGTAAATACAGTTTTAAAAATGATGAATGGGGCCGGCCCTATGGTGTGGTGGGTGAAGCCGCCAACTGCAGTGCTGGCATCCCATGTGGCATTGCTTCGAGTCCTGGCTGCTCCACTTCCCATCCAGCTCTCTGCTGTGGCCTGGAAAAGCAGTTGAAGATGGCACAAGCCCTTAGGCCCCTGCACCCACATGGGATACCCAGAGGAGGCTGCTGGCTTCTGGCTCCTGGCTTTGAATCGGCACAACTCTGGCTGTTGAGGCCAACTGGGGAGTGAACCAGTGGATGGAAGACTGCTCTCTCTGTCTCAAACTCACTCTGTAACTCTGTCTTTCAAATAAATAAAATCTAAAAAAAAATTATGAACTGTCACTAAACACATGTTTATTATTATGTTATAAGTTATTGTTATAATTTTTGGTTTTGATTATACCTCTGTTGCTGGAGAAGACAAAATAGTTAAATGTTTCCATATTTTCTTTTAACTGCTAATAATTAAACATTTTATTTTTCATAACCAAATATTGTATCCTTGTTTTATTTAGTTTGTTTGAAAGCTAGATACATAGAGATAAAGAAAGAAATAGTATTGTCTCTTCAGCTGTTTTACCCTCCAAAAGACAACAGTAGCCAGTCATGGGTCAGTCTTAACCCAAGAGACAGAAATTCAACACAAGTCTCCTAGGTGGGTAGGTTTGAGCCCAGGTATTTGAGCCTCTCAGAATGCACATTAGCAGGAAACTAGACTTGGGAATGGAGAGGGACTCAAATCCAGGCATTCTGATACACCATGTAGACATCCCAAGCAGAACCTTAAGCACTACACCAAAGGCCCATCTTGGTTTTATATTTCTTATTCAGCAAATAAGAATGTTAAAGCTTACATATTCCTCTGCTTCTTATGCCTTGAGGATCTATCCAGTCTGGTTATTTTATGTTTTAAAAGATTTACTTATTATTTATTTATTTGAAAGAATAACAGAGAGTGAAGGAGAGGCAGAGGAAGAGAGAAAGATCTTCTATCCACTGATTCATTTCCAAAATGACTGCAACATCCAGGTCTGGGGCCAGGCTGAAGCCAAGAACCTAGAATTCTTTTATGATCTCCTACAGGAGCAGCAGGGGCCAAACACTTGTGTTAACTTCTGCTGCCTTCCAGGTGAATTATCAGGGAGCTCACTGGGATTTGAACCAGTGTTCATAAGGGATGCAGGTGTCACGGGTGGTGGCTTAGCCTGCTGTGACAAAAAGCTGCTTCCAAGTTTGAATATTTTAAATATAATCTACATGCCAATAGCTCATAAATTCATATTTCCTCTGAAACTTTCATCAAAATTGTTTCATGTACTCAACACTTTGCCTTTGACATTTCTTTTTAAATGTCTGATAGTTACTATTGATGTAATATATCCAAAACTCAACTTCTGATCTTCTGTCACTCCCTAAGCCTGTTATATTTTATCCATATTGCTAGGTCACAACTTCATACTTTCAATTGGCAAGGCAAAAATGTTTGAAGTCACTCTTCATGTTCCCTCTATCTCTTAAATCCTAATTTGGCCCCTGTTTCAAAATACATCCAGATTATAAATATTTTTCATGTTCTTCATAGCTACTCTTATTTCAATTATTTTCATCTTGTGTTTGTATTATTTCAATGGGTCACAGACTATTGTTATCTCCTTATCCTCTTACCTATTATAGTTTAATCTTAAATGTTAAAGTGTAAATTGGATCATGTCAGTCTTCTACTAAAAGCTTTGAGTACCTTCTCATTTCAATCAGAGTAAATTCCCAAGGCCATCTATTGCATATTTTGTTATAGAAATACTGGCCAATGCATTTTAGTAATTTCTTTACTATTCTTAAAATAGAATTGTATTACAATGGCTAGTAAATTTATGGTCTGTCCATTGAGTATATTTTAATATAATCATATGTTAGTTTCTCTCATAATGGGCAAATGCAACAGATTTAACTTTAAAATATTATCAGAGAATGTATCCATCCAAAATTTTAAAAATATCCCAGTTGTGGAGCAATGTATGTTTCTTAATATAGTTTTTTTTTAAAGATTTATTTGTGTTGTGAGTGCTTGAAAAGGTGTGATTTACATGTGTTCACATCTTTAACAAAAGAGAACCAACAGGCAAATAAAGAGTAAGAACGAGAGACTGTGAAAAATACTACATAAGGAGAGAGGGCTAGGTCACCATCGAAAAAGCATTCCTCCTTAGGAGAGTTCATCTTCCAAAACTCCCTTGGCATCAGAAGATTATCTATATCTCACTCATTCCAAGCCTCTTGTGGTAGATCATTTCTAGAACACCTGAAAAGTTAGGTGGTCAAAATATAACATAGGGGGCCGGCTCTGTGAAATAGCAGGTTAAAGCTCCGCTCTGCTCTACAGTGCCAGCATCACATATGGGCACCAGTGGAGCAGCTGGGTCTCGAACCAGCACCTGTATGGGATGCTGGCACTGCAGTTGCCTTCTTATTGATGATAAATTTAGATTCTATGGTATGTAGTCCAGCTGCCCTCTTCTGATCCAGCTCTCCGCTACAGCCTGGGAAAACAGAAGATGGTCCAAGTGCTCCTGCACCTGCAGGAAGCTCTTTATTCCTGGCTTCAAATGTCCCAACTCCAGCTGTCGTGGCCATTTGGGGAATGAAACAGTGGATGGAAGATCTCTCCCTCTGCCTCTCTGTAACTCTGCCTTTCAAATGAATAAATATTTTCAAAAAATTTAAAAAATGCAGAACTTTCTATAAAAATATGTCTAACTTCTGAAATAATCTGATGATAAGAATTAATGAACACCAAAATGATAGAAATAGACTGTATCATTAAAATTATGCTTTTGAAAACAAATTTCAATTTTTTCTACAGGGTGTAAAGGGTCTAGTTTTGAACCCAGAGACATGCAGGTATAATGTCACAGCTTGATAGGTAAATCACTTAAATATCATGAGGTTCAGTTACTGGGATTGTGTAATAGAAATAATTCCACTTATCTTGCAAGATGCATGTGCAAACTACAGATAACATGTGCAAAGTTCACATAGTGAGGGCATTTAGTCGGTGCTCTGTAAATGATATTAATAACTGTGACCACTATTGTTGATAGTAATATATTTAAAATATGTACAGTTTACAGTTTAAAATCTGTTCAGATTTTTAACTTTCAAGAGTTTATATTTCTCTTCCAGCTACTATTTTTTTTTGTCTTCATTAGTATTCATCCTGGAGAACATCTTGGCATAGTAGATTATTGATGACAATGCTTCCTGTCCTACTTTCTGTTTGGAAGCAAGACTAATTTATATGCTGATTAATTTGGGGCTGGTCATCTTATTCCTCTGCTTTTGTCATAGATCTCATTTGTTTGTAATCAATTTTCCTTAACCTTTATACACCCAAGGAGATGGCACATGAATACATTACTCCTTTGCTTCATACTTTCATTCATAAGACAAACAGCTAATTGGTAGAATGTCAAAAATAAGTAAATTAGGACTTCTGTTGAAATCAAGACAGTTTCAAATTTATAAAGATTATTTTTGAATTTCCTTACTTGTGGGAATATTAATTAAAAATATGACTATATGTATATTTATGGATCATTAAATAACTATATATAGAAATAGAAGGATACCAAAGCATAAAAGTAGTTTATTCCTTGCCTAAAATGCATGTGCATATATATATATATATATATATATATGTATATATTCCAGACAAAGAGAGCACCTCTGAGATGGAGTATATTTTTTTGCTAGCTTAGAGATAACACATAGTCTATTCTAGAGGAAATTCAAATCAAGTTTTAGAAATGTATCTTTTCATGATGACTTGTAATACTGAGTTTTATGATTATAACACTGTTGAAATTCTTTCTTAAATAATATTATATTAGTACCATGAATGTTAGTGTGAGGATAAAATATTCCAAATAATTGGTATATTTACAGCCTGAGTTTGTTTTACAGTGGGAACCATGGCTAGGTATAGCTCAATGTTGACTATGATTCTGAAAAATTTTGGGTCACTTTTTTGCCTAATTTGTCTAGTAGTCCTGCATATAATCACCAACTGTTCCCAGCATTAGTGCATTCCTCCTTAACTTTTGTCTCAAAGCTTTATTAGTAGCTGCAGTAGCGAAAGAACTTAGGAGAAATAGAAGGGTCACTAGGGGTAACTGGGAAGACAAAAGAGAGGAAAGAAAGAAGAAAGAATGAGATAGAGAAGGAGAGGAAAAGGAATGTAGGGAAAGAAGGAAGAAACAGAAGAAATAACAACAAAAGTAAATAATGAAGGAAGAATACAGGGAAGAAAGAAACTACCAATAACTTTTTAATTAAAAAAATTATACTTCATTCTAAGATTGTGACAACCTGCTGAGATAAAGATTTTCTGTATTTTATGGATGCATGCCCATGAGGTGTTCACAAAAGGAAATTTTTTTTTACTTAATTAAAGATTTATACAGATTTGTTATTTATTTGAAAAGCAGAATTACAGGGAGATTGAGACAGACACAGACGCACACAAGCACACACACACAAAGGGAGGGAGGGAGGAAGAGAGAGAGAAAGGGAGAGAGAGAGAGAGAGAGAGAGAGAGAGAGATCTTACATCTGCTGGTTCACTCTCTAATTGGCTGCCAGTGCTGTGCCAAACCAAAGCCAGGAGCCAGCAGCTTAATCCAGGTTTTCCTGGATTGGTACAGTGTCCCAAGTGCTTGTGGCATCTTTTGTTGCTTTCCAGGTGCATCAGCAGGGAGTTGGATCAATAGTGGAGTAGCGGGGATTCTTACAGGTGGCAGCTTAACCCACCATGTCGCAATGCTGGCCCTGGAAACACTAAACATGAAGTTAGCCCAAAGTTTCTGTATTTTGCTACTTCATTGGTTTATTTTTTGTCTTTATTTCCTGTCTCTGCTCCATAACCATCATTAACACATTCTGTAAACCACAAGGACTTAATATCAATTTTAACTACAGATTGTTAGGCAATTATATAATTGTATTTCTCCAGTGCAGCTTGTCATTGTAGTGCTGATAAAGCCTTGTAGATGGAGGTCACTTACTTGCCAAGGGCTCTAGGCCTTTTTTTTTTTTTTTTTGTGAGCACAAGCTTCCTTCACTGGAAAGGCATAAGAAGAGACAGAATATTGCTGCTGATGAGAATCAGGACTCAGATGGACTGTGTTTGAATCTCAGCTCAGCCACTAAATAATAGGATATCCCCGGGAAAAATTTTTAACCTTTTATAGTTCATGTTTATTCTTTTAAAAATAGGGATAGTAATAATATTAGTTCATAGGCTGTTTCTAAGCAATACATGAGTTAATATTTAAGAGTCCTGTCCTATTAAAAATGATATATAATGATTACTATTATTATTTCTCCTATTATTGTTTCTCAAGTTCATCAAGCTTTGTAATTTGGTAATTCCAGAAGATGACACCCCTCCCCAGATAATTACTATGACTTTCCTGAGTCTTACCTCTATTCTAAATACAACAAATCTCTTATTCTTGAAAGGGTCATTGTATTTGCATGTTGCCTCAATTTATGCTGGGCATCAGTATCAAAATCACATTCAGCTAGCAAATGTTTTCTTCATGGAGTTGACTATCTGCTGCAAAACTGTAGTCCCACTCCAAAGAAGGCAGTTTCTATAAATTTCTGTCATGGCACATTGTATGAGTATATATTTAAGTGTTGCTAGTGTTTCCCCCTCCAACCGCGACCATTTGAAAGGTAGCTTCTTGAGGACAGAAAGCACCAAACTTCTGGTATTTTTGCCTTCTTAGAACATGTCACAGTGCATGGTAAACAAGGGCTGTCAAGAAATATCAAAAGAAAAAATGAGTCTGCCACCAAGGGGACAGCAATTCAGGGACATGACCTGAATTAAGCTAAGGGACTGACTTCAAACACCACACTCAATATTCTAAACTTATCTCATATGTACACTACCTTTTTAGATTGATACAAAGGTATTTTTTGGTTTCTGTTTCTTCTTTTTGTTTTTGTAAAAGCTGTTTTACCTTGTTTAAATGAAGAGTTTAGATGTCTTTGAAATTTC
Organism: Sylvilagus floridanus; assembly: GCA_949820135.1. Lineage (NCBI taxonomy): Eukaryota > Metazoa > Chordata > Mammalia > Lagomorpha > Leporidae > Sylvilagus > Sylvilagus floridanus. The sequence continues at coordinate 89,702,810 of OX463224.1, forward strand.
AATCTCTTTTGAAGTCTAGTCTATTCAACCCATTATTTTAGGGACAGAATGGAGAAGTTCATGTTGCTTTTAACCTACTTCTCCTTCATAAAAAAAGTAATGTTTTATAAAATATGTATAAAATCAGGAAGAAAAACACATTCAAATCTTAAAAACTTGGTGTCAATTATTTTTAAATTGCCTTGAGAAACATATTAAACTAAAGACAAAAATTCACTACGACTACTAGCTCCTTTGAGTGCATTTTAGAAAGAGCAGATTATCACGTTTTTAAATTAGTGTTTAGGTTAGGATGGAAGCCTGCCTCCTTTGGCCATCCTCCTTTTTCCTAATAAATGACTTCATAGGCACTGAACCACTAGAACTGGGTCTGCAAATCATTGGAAGATGGTAAAGTATATGAATGAGAATTTGAATATTTTCCAATAGTGGAATGTATGAAGCAATTGAAATTCTGTTAAGCAAGAAAATCAACATATGAAAGAACTATATGTACCCCCATGTTTATTATAGCTGATTTCATAAAAGCTAAGATCCAGAATCAACCCAGATACCCATCAACTATGACTGGATAAAGAAAATGTGATATATATACACACACACAACATGGAATACTAATCAGCCATAAAAAAGGAACAGATTCTGTCTTTTGCAACATAATGGATGCAACTGGGAACCATTAATGTTAGTGAAATAAGCTGGTCCCCCCAAAAATAAATATTATGCTTTCTGTGATATGTGGCAATTGATATAGAATACAAAAGAATGTATAGGAATGAAATGGACTTCTTGATATCTTTGCCATTTTTAGCCTTTGTTTATACTCCTGTGGAACTGTTTCTTCTTACTTTTTACTTGTTGAATATTATGGTTAGTGGTGAATCAAGCCTGAGTTTATAGATTGGTTTTAAATTATGTCTTTGAAAAATTTCAAGGGGAAAAGAAGGAAAGAATGAAGGGTTGAAGGAGGGAAAGGGTAGAGGGAAGTTAGTTATCTTCTTAGTACTGTACCTATGAAATACATGAAATCTGTTCTCTTAATATTAATAAAAATTTAAAAAATAAAGTGGGTTTCTCATAAAAAATAAAAGAATTATGGCTTATGCATTTCCAAGTTGAACAATTCAAGATAGACAAGAGTAAAAGCTATGATCATAGCTGCTAACATGATATTCTGGGTGGGGAAGTTCCGTTTGTCAACTTTTTTTCTCTGTGATAGGATGGAGATCTAGTCTTATTTGAAGTTACCACTCCCAGCCAAAATGGAGTAGTTTGCATTTGTTTTCAACTTTTGAGTCATTCCATTTATGTGATCATTTTGAGGAAAAGAAATTATCTTTGGTTGCCTGGGAAGGAAGAGCAGAATGTACAGATTAAATTCAGGTCATCATGATGAGTTAGCTATTTGAGCTTAAATGTGGTATTCTAGAAGCCAGTATCCATCATTTTGCACCCTTTATTTAGCCTACTACTGTCTGAAGTGAAATGCTGATGACTTCAGTGGAGGAGAATCTACTGGACTTCTACATAGTTTGTAATATTAGAGGTTGCTTCTTTGTGAAGCAAATGGGTGTTTGAGCTTGCACGTTAAACTACTTTGGATCAATAAATTCCCATGTTCATTTTTCTCTCTTAGTGGTTGAAAGAAAGATACTGCAAGAGATCATGTTGAGATTATCCTCTCACAATTCAGAAGGCAAAATTACCCTGTTTAGTCTATGTATAAATCATTTTTAATTCTTGGCTTTGAGGTATACAATTACTCTCTTAAACCTAGGGCAGTTCTTAATATTTGAGCACTTTTTGTTTTACAACTTTTGTGTGAACTTTTTTGTGGGTATATTTACATATTCATGGAGTTTTGTTTTTGATTTCTTTTCCTTTTATTTTTTAAAAATCAGGTTAGGGCTGGCGCTTTGGCTCACTTGGCTAATCCTCCCCTGCAGCACCAGCACCCTGGGTTCTAGTCCTGGTTGGGGTGCCGGGTACTAGTCCCAGATGCCCCTCTTCCAGTCCAGCTCTCTGCTGTGGCCTGGGAGGGCAGAGGAGGATGGCCCAAGTGCTTGGGCCCTGCACCCGCATGGGAGACTGGGAGGAAGTACCCAGCTCCTGGCTTCAGATCAGTGCAGCGCTGGCCGTGGCGGCAATTTGGGGGTGAACCAATGGAAAAAGAAGACCTTTCTCTTTGTCTCTCTCTCACTGTCTATAACTCTCTCTTTGTCTCTCTCTCTCACTAACTCTGCCTGGCAAAAAAAAAAATTTAAAAAAATCTCCAGGTTATACCTTGCTTTACTTACTGATATTAATTACAGATACCATAAACTCAAGTGTAATAAGTCAAGCATCATAGAAAGCAGCCTCATATCATTCTGACCTTCCTGGAGAAGGTAATGTACATTTCATTGGTTTAATCATCACATTCCTTAAAGGGAGATGTCACTTAACCAGCTTTCCTCTCTGTGCCAGGAAACCAGCTCAAAGTATTTTTCTTCAGATAAGTGAACATGCTTGTCATAGCTTACTTATGCCTGTTAAATCTTTCTATGAAATATTTTACATAGAAATATGTAAATATTTTGACTGCTTGTGCCATTCTTTTCAGACTGCTTTGGAGATTGCACATGAATGTCTATATGAAACAGGAAGGAAAACCAAGCAGAAATTTCTTAATAGCATTTTTCATTAATAATGACAGGAAAATTTTTTATGAAATGAAGTCTTAATGTAAATAGCTGAGCAGAATGATATATTCCCCATGGGTTGGCCTCAAAGTGATACCAGCATGACAGGACTACCTTCTTACTTCCCACTACAGTATGTCCTCTTACCTTTTCTTTTGGACAGCAGATAAGTATACCATGACTTAGGAGTATAAGACTAGCCAAATATATGAGGCATTTAAAAAAGTTTATGGAAAATGGAATTAAAAATATGTATTTTTATGCAAAATGTTTTGAAATTCATGCATACAAGGAGCCTTCAAAAATAAACTTACAGAAAGCACATACTATTAAAAATATGCATAGATTTCAAATTTTTTTCTTCCAAAATAAACTTTTCTTTAATTCTACCTTTCCATGAACTTTTTGAAGTACTCTCACACATTTGAGTATTTTAAACAGCAAGACTTTTACTGATTTGTTATTTCTAGCATGAACAAAGGTCCCATAAGCTAGCTGTTAGCTTCAGAAATCTGTGTTCTCTATAAACTATCATCAGCAGATGAGATATACTGTGAACACAGAGCAGAAAAGGAATTTTCTTCAGTCAGTTCTTATTACATAAATAAAGTTTTCTTGTTCTACTTCAGCTATTTAACTTTTGGTTTTTCATGATAAACATTGAAAGAATAAGATAAAAATACAATTTGAATCATACAAAGAGAAACAAGGTGAGAGAATAATTGTGCTGGTTTACCATCTTGGATGAGCTGATGGCTTCTTTTCCTTTTGAATAATCATATTTTCTACATTTTCCAATGGATTACATCTTTTTCAATCTTTGTGGGTTGTAAGTATATGATCTGGCTGAGGAAAGCATTACATCACTAACACTTGCTCATGACTGTGGAGCTGAACAAAACATCAGCCAAGATTTCTGGTTTTAAGAAATGGAAATCATTTGGCCTTAACAGATGATGGCTTAGAACCTGAATTGACAACTGGATGGTAGTCTAAGGCTTAGAAAATCAACAGTTGTAGGCTGAGTAGCAGGAAATGCAGTCAAAGTCACTCTGTAGCAGCCATGTTGATCCACAATTTCTGGTTGTGGTTGGAATCCTCTAGCAACCCCTTCCAATTTCTTCAAGATGCACAATTCCATAACAAGCATATTAATAGCCAAGCATAGCTCATTCTCCTGTCTGTGATACAGATAGGTAGGAGAAAGCCCTAGTTTTTGCAGTTGAGTATAGAAACAGCAAAACAAAGAAAGCACAGGGAATATTGGTGCACATTGAAAGACTAATAATATCAGGAAGTAGATGCTGGTCAGCCAGCAAAAAAGAAAGGCAACATTTATTTCAAAAAGATATTAGTTGGGATTCATGCTGGGTTTTTAGACTGGGCTTTATCATTAAATAGCTGTGAGAGCTTAGGTAAGTCCCCTTTCCTGTCTTTTTCTCAGTCTTTAAAAAATGACAAATTTGACTGAGGTGAGGAATGGGAAGTAGGTGATATTTACATTGTCATCCCTGTGGTTTCCATAGCAGACATTAATCAATCATTGTATTCTTTCCCCTGAGATCAGACAGGATCTTAGAATCCCTGTCTATCTGATACTCTGGCAGTAACTGATAGATTCTTAAAGTTGACAAAGGAAATAAAACCTCACAGACATATTTGAACTAGAGAGTTGATGTTCTTTGTCGTTCTGGGACCAAGAAGTACTGTTAGTTGAATTATTTTAGAAAATTAGAAATAATGAAGTCTATATTTGAATAGACTCAAAGTAGCTAATCTGATAATATCTTACTGAAGTACAAGAAAGTATTTTGAAATGACTTGCTTTCATTGTGAATGATGAGATGTTGAAGAGACACATTTCCATTGTAGAATGTGCTATTCATCCTCTACCATTAACCCAAGAAGGCCCTGTGATCATGGAGACTATACTTTGAACAAAAAAATAGGATATTGGTCTGACATTTAAAATCATTATTTACATTGTGGATGGTAAATAAATTTAACAGTATATCATTAATGGTAAATAAATTGCTATTAACCATGACTTATATTGTTAATGGTAAAAGAACTATTTAGTTTCTTTAAAAGTTTATAATATATAAGATCTAAAGTAGCTTTAAAATACATCATCAAATCCACTAGGCTCTGTTATTCAGCAATGTTGTGAGCAAGTAAGCATATTTGTTTAGTCCCTTTTTGGTTTGCTAATCTGTTTTCATAGTGAGCAAGGTTTTCCTAGAGAGTAACTATCTAGGAATAGACTGGACACTGGTCAGGCAAGAACCACAAAGCTTATGCCAATATAAAAAAATTTCCTGTAACACAAACAGCCAGGCACACGTTGGACACTTAGGTATTAAGCTGTCTGCTTGGATAAAGAAGAATTCTGTGAAAGGCACACGGTTAACATTTGAGTTCACTTCTCCTGGAATCTCAGCAGGGCTAGCCTTTATAACCACACTCCAGAAAGCCATAAAACAAAATCAGAGAAAATCACAATATAAGCCTTTCATACTTAGAGTAAGAACATATCACAAGCCATTTTTCAAACTAGATTAATTTGCTACTTAAAGTAAGTGGCATCAGATAGAATGATAATAGTACCCAGGAACTGGTAGTCTCCAAGGGCAAGTAACATCTCTTTTTTACCCAGTAGGTTTCAATTTTCTTCCACATAACTTTGGGCTGTGTTTGTGTTCATCCACACTTCAAAGTTTCCTTTTGAAACAATGGAAACATATAATATGGCCGTTAGCCATGCCATGGAAGCATATTTAAAATTCAAGGAAGATTTCCTGGTGCTAACAAACCCTAAGTCTTCATTAAGAAATTTTTTGGACACTTACCTTTCTGTAGAGTATCTGGAATAAAGCTAGTTTCACAGTTCATCCTTCCTCTGTAGCAGGCTATGAAAAGAAACAAATTTTTCTTATTCTTTTATTCCACTTTTTTTTTTTGCTGCTTCCACCATGTCTCATCTGACCTATGCAACTGAATTATGCAATTCAACTTTACAGTCCCTTTCATCAAGAAAGATTAAATCTATTGCTCTTTTCCTTAAATCTGGTTCACTAGATTCAAAGGAGAGTCTTGCTTTAGTCATTAGCAGGTATGATGTAAAAAAATCTTGTAAAGTGTTCACACTTTGGGACTTATGTTCTTCTTGTTCTTGGGAGCACCGTGATTAGCACTATGCAAGTTAGTCTTGTCTAACATTCTGGATAATGAGAGACAAATGGCTCAATTATCTCTATTACTCCAGTCAGTATCCAGTGAATTTTTAGCCACATCAGTGAGGCCTTCAAATATGATTCAGCCCCATCTGAGCTGGCCCACTATGCATTGCCCAGTTAACTCTCAAAAATCACAGGAAATACTACATCTTGTCGTTATAAGACATAAAGCCTTGGGATAAACTTTTAAGCTATAAGTTTTAAGATTTAATCTCAGGAGATGCCTTTAGTCTCTCCATAATTTACCCAGGATGAGTTTGTTCCACTCACACATAGGTGGAGCAAAGGTAATCTTTAGAAATTCTTTAGGTCTTCTCAGTGATTGACAATGAATGATTTCTTAGATGCACTGGAAAAGACTATCCTTTCTATCTTTTCTAAAATCTTTTTTTTAGAAAAAACTGACCTTGGACTTTTTTGTTTCATTCTTGTAGCCTAAGGGATTTTAAAAAATCATTTTAAATTTCTTTTTTAGGTCTACAGGAATAGTTGTCAATACTGAAATATATAGAGCAAAAATTTCATAACTTCAAACTAATTCCAAACTAGTGTAAAACAAAGAATAATTTCTCCACTCAATCAGCACTGATATACTACATGAATTTTGTGTGCACTGGAGAAAGGAAAAGGATAAAATGACCAAGATTATGTGAAACAGAGAGAAAAGGAGCTCCATAATATTCAAACAACTTGATACCTTCCTGATTGGGAGCTAGAGACAATTTATTTGTAGAGTTTGTAAAACTTTGAGAAATTTTGCTCTAGGTCCTCGCATCCCAAACCCAATTTTATCCTGTATTGCAAGGCCAATGATGCATGTCTCCTCTACTCTCTACTCTCAGGCTATTTTTCAAAACACATCTGTCTGTCTTCTCTAGAATTGTTATGTTCACATGCAACATTCTTTTCAGTATTTCCATCTGTTTTGACTGTGGCATGGTCCCATTTTAAAGTTAGATATATTGTTTATGAATGTGTGCCCATAAAACTTCTGTTGTTTCTCTCTGAGCTTTGGAAATGGTTTCCCGGTGGAAAATTGGCAAAAGGGGTGTTTGGGAAGAATGGCAAAGCATGGTAATCTATGGTCACAGAGAGAGTGTCTAAATTATATATCATCTTTATACTTAGAAAAATGCTTCTTTGGATTTATAATCCTGTTTCAGTAATGTGATAGTGCTTTGGGGTATATAAATATGCCGTTTATGCATTCTGGAATTCTTCAGTCTGGTATTATGATAGTAATTATTGCATCTTAGGAATCATGGAGAAGTTGATAGCACAAATTTCATGACCAGATATATGGTTATATTGGCATTGCATTTCTTGGAGTTAAAACAGTCAGACTCAACAAACAACAATAGTATTCCCTGAAGAAGTGGAAATAGGATCATTATTTTTGCCATAATAGTTGATTTTGAAGAATTACTATTTGAATTGAAAAACTTAAGTGATCCATGTAAAGAGCTCATCAGTTTTGGTCTAGTACACTCCTTGGTGGTGACGTGTTATATGTTTTCTTTATAAGTTAGTGGAATTGGGGTGGGCATTTGGCAGAGAGGTGAGGATATACTCGAGATGCCCGCATCCCATGCCTGATTCAAGTCCCACCTTTGTTTCTGATCTAACTCCTGGTAATATACCCCCTGGGAGGCAGTAGTGATGGTTCAAGTAATTAGGTTCTTGCCACCACCCACGTAGAAGATCCAAATGGACTTCTAGGCTCCCGGCTTTAACCTGTTACAGTGCTGACTATTGTGGGCATTTGGGGAAGGAACCAGCAGATGAAATACCTCTCTCATTCACTCACTCACTCACTCTCATCTCTTATCTCCTATCTTCCCTTTCAAAAGGTGAAAATACATAAATAAAAATTAAGAAGTTAGCAATCTCTGTGAATGATTTTATTATTGATAATTCAGTTCAAATTCCCACCATTTTTTTCCCCAATTTTCCCCCTCTAATATAAGTATACTGAACATACATTGAAATGTCTACTGACTGTTAACTCTGGGAAGGTTTTTTGAAATCCTAACTTCTAAAATAGAGGTGGCTGAAAGCAGATATGTCTGACAGACATATATCTCTTAAGTCTTTTCCTGGTAGGACTGACTATATCCATAGGGAAAGCATCAAGAAAAAGATATTCTGTGTAGAATAACCTGTAGTTAGCAACTTGTAATCCCTTGTACTTTCTCAATGGGGTAACAGGAAAAAAAAGAATAAGGCATCTGGAATCTTGCAATGAGTTGGACCCCAGCTGATTATAAAACTAATAAGATCTGTGAAAAAAATAACTGTTTCAGCTAATTGCTAAAAATGACACTCAACACGGGCCATCAAAGAAGAAGGCACCTTTCTTTGACTATGTCCTCATTTAAATAAGATCGGAGTGGGTGAACTCAAAATGCTTCCTTAGCCTTGGCAACTCATGACAAGAACCTAGAGTGATTTCTGATGCCATAAACAAGAGTGTCAATTTGTTAAGTCAACAACAGAAGTCACTATGCACTTACTCCTCACGTAGGATCTCTGTCCTTAATGTGTTGTATAATGTGAATCAATGCTATACCTAGTACTCAAACAGTACTTTACACTTTGTGTTTCTGTGTGGGTGCAAACTGTTGAAATCTTACTTAATATATGCTAAATTGATCTTCTGTATATAAAGATAATTGAAGATGAATCTTGATGTGAATGGAATGGGAGAGGGAGTGGGAGATGGGAGGATTGCGGGTGGGAGGGAAGTTATGGAGGGGGAGCCATTGTAATCCATAAGCTGTACTTTGGAAATTTATATTTATTGAATAAAAGTTAAAAAAATGACACTCAAAACAAGGGTACTAGCATTGTGTTGTTTCTTTTCAATATCCAGTAAAAGCTATTTAAAATCAGCAAGCAAGAATCTTTAGGGTGATTGGTATGGTAGCTTTAGAATCAAATTCTCTTTTTCTATTATTCGTCTTTCACAAGTCGATGGGGACATGACTAGTCTTCCACATGATTTGTAACTCCCAGTAGGATATTTGCTTTTAGGTAACCCGGAATGAAAGCAGTCATGCACCAATTATAACATTTTGGTCAACTGTAAAATGCACAGATGATGATGATTCCATAAGATCCCATAAGATCACCAAGAGACACTATGCCCATCTTAGTTTGTATAAGTACATTCTATGACAATTGCACAACAATGAAATCCCTAGAGATGAGCTTGTCAGAACACATCTCCATCATTGTTACCTGATTCTTCAAGTGCTCACTGAGACTCTTTTCTAGTAAATGAAAAGCACTGTTCTGGTGCATTTGGGGGTTCAAAAGGAGTAAGAACAAATCGTGATCTTAAACTAGAATGAATTGAAGGCACAAAGTAGAACAAGCCTATGGCATTCAAGGAGGATCTAGGTTTTGAGTAAGTGGGAGTATCATAATTTTTGGCTTTGAGGAGCCAAAGTAATTCATTCATATAAACTACTTCTCGATCTTACCTATTGGTATGATACACTCATTCATAACACAGCTGTTTTAAGAACAGCTATAATCGCTTATTCATTGATTAAATCACTTAAGAATTATTTTATGCTTATCTATTACTCATCAGACATTATATTACTGTCTAGAGACAGATCAACCAATGAATTGGACAGAAATATTTCACATGGAGTTTTCTAAACAGTGGGGTAAAGAAGATGATAAAGTAAAGTTAATATGCAATAAGTTAAATGGGATAAAATTTATGGATAAAAAAGGCAAGAAAGTTGAATAGTGAGTATGTTTGTATTTATATGTATGTGTAGGGGGCATCAGTTATAATTGGGCAAGGACTGATACTGCATTATTTTGAGAAAAAATAATAAGACAGACATGCTAATTAAACTCAAAACTAATTTTTGCACTTAATTTTAAGTCACATGAAGCAGGCTTGTGGCATAGACTGCTATGGTTTTTATTTCCAAATACAAGAATTCATTATTTCATAATCATCTGTCTTGATAGTGATATTATTTTTTTCAAAACCTATGCAAATCATTTTTAGAAACATCAAATAACATGGTCATGAAATTGAACAGTTGGGAGTGTCCACAGGATCAAAATTATTACATAAATGAGGAAACTGCTTCATTGAAAGAAAATATCCCTTAATTTATAGTATTTATAAACATTTACTTCTAGTATTATTATTTCTATTTTGTGTATGTTATGTAATTTTGTACATTTTACTGAAATCTTCTTTTAGTATATATTCTTTTTAAAACAGATAATACAAAGTCCAAAAGGTATAAAAGGGAATCCAATAAAATTTCTCTTTCATCTGTTATCGCAGAGTACACTGTTTGCCTCCTTTCCCTATATTTTTAGGTATATGCGAGCATTGATTAAGTCTTCTCTACATAATTATCTTTGCCATACTCTGTCACTGAAGAATATATTTTTGGGGTCTTTCAGTTTGGGTATATATAGAGAGATCTACCTTGGTTTTTTTTGGATTTAAAATTTTTGCTTATTTAAAAATTTGCCAAAATTGTATATATTTAAGGTGTAGAATATTATGTTTAGATATAATTAACAGATCCATTACCTCATTTACTTAGCTTTTTATTTGAGGGGATGGAATGAGACATTTAAAGTGGCCCTACATAGGATTTATACCTATGACATGTTCTATGTGTAGTTGAGCAGTGTTTGTTCTGTGGCTCTTGGACAGAATTCTCTGCACATATCTATTAGGTATGTTTTGCTAAGTTAACTTCAAATACTTTAGCTTTTTTTTTTAAGCTAATTTTCTGTCTGGTTGGTCCATCTACATATAAAAATGGAATGTTAAAGTCCACTATTGTTATTTGTATATTTAGATACTACTTTTCCCAGACACATTAATGGGTTGCTGGATTGGAAGTGGAGCATCCAGTCCTAAAAACACTGCCAATATGGGATGCTGGTATTGTGAGTGGTGGCTAAACCTGTTATTCCAGTATGCAGATCCCCTATATTTAAAAATTTACACCATAGTTAAATGTGACTTATGCACCACCATTACAGTTTTTGTATATTCTGAAAATGACTATTTTTATGTTTGCAGTAGATTTTTTTTTTTTTTTTTTGACAGGCAGAGTTAGACAGTGAGAAAGAGAGAGAGACAGAGAGAAAAGTCTTCATTCTGTTGGTTCACCCCACAAATGGCCACTACTGCTTGCGTGCTGTGCAGATCTGAAGCCAGGAGCCAGGTGCTTCTTCCTGGTCTCCCATGCGGGTGCAGGGCCCAAGCACTTGGGCCATCCTCCACCGCCTTCCCGGGCCACAGCAGAGAGCTGGACTGTAAGAGGAGCAACCGGGACAGAATCCAGCACCCCGACTGGGACTAGAACCCCGTGTGCCAGCGCCACAGGTGGAGGATTAGCCAAGTGAGCCACAGCGCCGGCCCAACTTTTTAATTATTTTTAAAGATTTGCTTATTTACTTGAAGGAGTTAGAAAGAGAGAGAGAGAGAGAGAAAGCTTTGATATGCTGGTTCATTCCCTAAATGGCTACAACAGCTGGGGCTGCAAAGGCCTAAATCAAGACCCTAGAACTCCATCTGGGTTTCCCAAGTGGTCGGCAAGTCCAAAGCATCTGGATCATCTCACTCTGCTTACCCACACATATTAGAGAGTTGGATTGGAGATGAAATGGCTGAGACTCAAACTGGCACTCTCATGGCATGCTGGCATTACAGGCAGCAGCTTAAAGTGTTGTGTTGCAATGGCAGCACCTTATCAACCTTTTTAAAATCACCTCTGGATTTATATATTTTGGGCATTTAATACTTTGAGATCACAAAATTTTCCTATGGTTTATCTTATAGAGTTTAATGATTGATATTTGACCTTGAAATATTTGAATCGAAGATAGTTTTTTTCCATAATAATTTATAAATAAATTCAAGTTACTTTTTTAATATGGCTATCTAGTTGCCACACACCATTTTTGAATAATTCAATCTTTATTATATTATTTGAAATTCTATCTTTATCATAAATATGTAACTAATTTTGTGCCTATACTTAGACTTTTTCTTATATTCCTTTAATCTGTAGTTGATTTTTATGACATTATATTACTGTTTGAATTATTGTAGCCCTAAATATATCCACTACTGTTTTGTCATTTTTTCATAATTATAGTTGAAACAATTTTATTATGACTTCATTATACTTGCAGACTCACTTAAAGAGAATTCTTTATCATTTTGAAATTGAGTCTTCTTTTCCACAGGGAGAGAGTATATATTCATCTTTTGAGTCTTCTGTGATGTAGTATAGTCTACATACCGGTACCAGTCTGCAGTGAGGAAAGAATAATAATGAAGAATTAACATTTGGAAACTTTCAGAGAAATTTGACATGAGTGTGACATTCATTAGTTGTTAAATTTCTTTTATCAATTCATAGAGATCATATTTTTTAAAAATTACCTAAGCTTGTTAAATTGATAATGGAAAGATGGCCTTTCATTGACACAGTATGACATGCACTCCGTAAAGTCACAATTATAGTTTTGCTAATATTATTATTATGCTTTATTTGAGGATTGTTTAAGCTGATTATTCAAAGGTACTTTAAAAAGTTCATGGAAAATTTAATTAACTAAAGCATACATTCTTGTTGCAAAAATTTTTTGATTCCATGTGTAGATTTTTTGATAATACACATTTTCCAAAAATTTTGGAAGATTTCATTTTTATACATAAATAATCACATTCATGTTCATTATAAATTATTTTCTTTATTATTTTGTGTTTGCTTGGTTATCTTTCCCTCTTTTTGTTTCTCTGTTTCACAGTACTTCTTTCCCCAAGATTATCTGTGTTAACACTAATTGTATATCTTCATCTGTATTTTGTTTAGTAAAATGTTAAATAATTATGGTAATAATTGGTAAACCTTTCTTCTTGAATTTTAATGAGAGTACCACTAAAACTTCACTGGCAAATGTGATTTTTATTTTGGGACTGGGATATGTGTATAAAATGTATAAATAATAAAGTGTTTAGATAGCATCTTTCAATTTCTTTTGTTTTTTCTAATTAAAAATAAGAATATGTTTTGAACTCCATGAATTATCTTTTTAGTATCTGTGATGAACATTTTTTATTTTAGTTTTAAATATATCAACAACGTGTATTACATAATTAAAGTGTGTTGGATCATCTTTATTTCCTGGACTAAGTGCTATGCTTTGACCATGGTATGCTAATCTTTTAAAATTTATTGGACTTTTATTGTAGGATTCACAGATGAGTAATTCCCATATAATTGTCTTTTTATGCCTTTGTATTAATGTTATGTTAGTTTCATAAAAACAAATTAATATTTTGTCATCTCTTTTTGTATTCTCTGGAAATAGTTCTGGAGTTAATTATTTTTTAAATAATTGGTATAATTTTTCTGTACAACTGTCTAGCCCTAGTGTGTAGGGGTATGTTGGAGGTGGTGTTGCTCTTTGTCAGTTTTGTTTTCTTTTGGAATTAAGTACAAGTCAGATTTAGTAATTATTTTCCCCTATAAAACAATCTGCTTTAGAACTCACTCTTACAAACTTTAAAAATTAGTTTTCAATTACTCCTTTAATTTTCTGTTAATTTTTAAATTCTCTTGCTATTATTCTTTCTTTCATGCATTTGTGCTTTCCTTTTTGGATTAGGTTAGGTAAAAAGTGTTTTTTTTTTACTTATTTATGTGAGTGGGTAAGGGATGGAGAAAGAGAGAGATAAAGTGATCTCCAGTTCACCGATGCGCTCCCCAAATGCCCACAATTTTTGAACTATGTTAAGTCCAAAACAGAGATGCAGAAACTCATTCTAGGGCTCCCAAATGAATGGTAGGAACCCAATTATTTGAACTATCACGGCTGCCTTCCAGGTTATGCATTAGTAGGAATCTGGAGTCAATGAATGTTATTCATCCATAATGTCATTTGCTACAACTTAGAAAGACTGGGAGACATAGTCAGACATTGAATCACAAGTATTCATTTGTTTATGGGAGCTAAAAAAAAGTTTATTTCATAAAGAAAAGAAAGAAGGCAGGAAGGGCAGAAAATAAAGGAAGGAGCAAGAGAGGAAGAAGGATGAAGGGAGGGAGGAAGGAAATAGCATTGTATTCTTAAAATTGTATTGAATTATTTTGAATCTGTTCTATTTATATGAATATCACATTAATATAAAATAATAATGTTTAAAAACATTAACAAGAAAAAACTTAAATATGTTTTTTATGCTTCTGTCCATGGATGGGCACCAAGGTGGTTTCCATATGTAGGATACTGTGAATAATGGATATGGAAGTACAGGTAGATATACAAGGTATTCATTCCATTTCTTTTGGGTATGGGCTCAGTAATAGAATTGTTTGGTCATAAGGTAGCTTTATTTTAATTTCTTTAGAAATGCCCAAGCTGTTTTCCATAATGGTTATAGCAACTTACATTCCCAACAATAGTATATAAGTGTCCTCTTTTCTCTACAAATATTTGTTACCTCTTTTAATAATAACTCTCCTAGCAAGTGTCAGGTAGTATCTCAATAGTGGTTTTGATATATTTCCCCAATGAATGATGCTGAATATCTTATCTTATAACTGTTAGTTATTTTTATATCATCTTTCAGAACTGTACATTTAAGTTCTTTGACTATTTATTAATTAGGTTGTTTGTTTTGAGTTATAGGAGTTCTTTGAAAGTCTTGGATTTTAACCCCTTTTTGGATAGATGGCTTGCAAATAATTTCCCCAATATGAATGTCACCTTTCCAGTTTGTTATTTTTTCCACTGTCATGAATAAGCTTGCCAATTTGATTCTGAGAAAACTGGATTTTCATATGGAAAAGAATGATATTGGATTCTTATCATAAAGCATACACAAAAATTAACTCCAAATGGATAAAAGATATATAGGACCTGAAATCATGAAATTTCTAGAAGAAAACATAGGGGGACAGCCCCTTGGCATTGGCCTTGGCCATGTTTTATTTATTCTTAGATGTTACACCAAGTCCAAGATAAAAAATATATAAATCAGACTACATGAAACTGAAAATATACGTTTTATGTTTGTTTTCCATAAAGTTGAGAGAATAGATTCTGTTGAAATGATTTCATTTTAGTCTTTTTTTCTTCATTTTAAAATTTATTTTATTAGGACTTTCACTGATAACAGTGAACTGGAATCAGCAGATCTCAGAGCTATCTGAGAGTTACTAACTTGGATTTCAAAGAGGTATACAGTGTTTCTAAAAAATTAAGGAAGTATGTGTAATAATTTGGAGAGAGGGAAAGAAAGTAATGAGGACTGCCCATGTAATGAAGCTTTTTTAAAACTTTTATTTATTAAATATAAATTTCCAAAGTACAATTTTTGGATTATAGCAGCTTTTTCTCCCCATAATGTCCCTCCCACCCACAACCATCCCATCTCCCACTCCCTCTCCATCCCATTCGCATCAAGATTCATTTTCAATTATCTTTATATACAGAAGATCAATTTAGGATATATTAAGAAAAGATTTCAACAGTTTGCACCCACACAGAAACACAAAGGGTAAAGTACTGTTTGAGTACTAGTTATAGCATTAATTCACATTGTACAACACATTAAGGACAGAGATCCTACATGGGAAGTAAGTGCACAGTGACTCCTGTTGCTGATTTAACAGTTGACACTCTTATTTATGACGTCAGTAAGCTTTTTTAAAAATAAAATAATGGCTTCAATACTAATGTATTTCCATAGTAATATATGATATGCCATTTGCCTAATGTAAGATTTCAGGAATTCCAGTGGAAACTGAAGTAGAAATGAAAAAAAAAGTACATATGCCTTTTCTGTATTTCAGAGATGCAAAAGATAATTTTGATAAGAAAGAGCATCAAGAGATAATGATCTCCCTTTGTGGGTAAAACTCGACTTGTTTCATTTTGCACATATATTCTGTAATGTCATCTAGGGAACCAGATATTTGAAATTATTGAAAATTTTGTCATATAGCATGACATTTTGATAAAATTGTTAGTGTGAAGTAATGTTATAACTAGTACTGAAACAGTATTTTTACACTTTGTGTTTCTGTGTGGGTGCAAACTGATGAAATCTTTACTTAGTATATACTGAATCGATCTTCTATATATGAAGATAATTGAAAATGAAAAAAAAAACTTGGTGTTAAATTGGAAATTGCATAGAAAATTAATCATTTTTTTAAAAAAAATCATGTAGGATCTCTGTCCTTAATGTGCTGTATATTGTGAATTAATACTATAACTAGTACTCCAACAGTATTTTTCACTTTGTGTTGCTATGTGAGGGCAAACTGTTGAAATCTTTACATAATATGTACTAAACTGATCTTCTATATATAAAGAGAATTGTAAATGAATCTTGATGTGAATGGAAGGGGAGAGGGAGCCATTTGGGGCATGTCCCAAATTGTACATCTATCTCCTCCCTCTCTTATCCCCACTCTTATATTTAAAGGGATCACTTTTCAGTTAAATTTAAACACCTAAGAATAATTGTGTGTTAATTACAGAGTTCAACCAATGGTATTAACTAGAACAAAAAAATACTGAAAGGGATAAAGTATTAAATTGTACATCAACAGTCAGGACAAGGGCTGATCAAGTCACTGTTTCTCATAGTGTCCATTTCATTTCAACCGGTTTCCTTTTTTGTGCTTGGTTAGTTGACACTGATCAGGGAGAACATATGATATTTGTCCCTTTGGGACTGGCTTATTTCACTCAGCATGGTGTTTTCCAGATTCCTCCATTTTGTGGCAAATGACCGGATTTCATTGTTTTTGACTGCTGTATAGTATTCTATTACAGTACTTGTCCCATAATTTCTTTATCGAGTCGACTGTTGGTGGGCATTTGGGTTGATTCCAGGTCTTAGCTATTGTGAATTGAGCTGCAATAAACATTAAGGTGCAGACAGCTTTTTTGTTTGCCAATCTAATTTCCTTTGGGTAAATTCCAAGGAGTGGGATGGCTGGGTTGTATGGTAGGGTTATATTCAGGTTTCTGAGGAATCTCCAGACTGACTTCCATAGTGGCTTAACCAGTTTGCATTCCCACCAACAGTTTTAAGAATATGATGGTACTCCTCACCCTCTCTCACACCCTTCTTCTCATAGTCTCTTCTTCTTCCTTTCTTATTTTGCTTTTAATTTTTGCAATGACATACTTTCAGTTTACTTTATAATCATAAGCTTAATCTTCCACTAAATAATTCAATAGATATTAAATAGACCACTATTCCTCAGAAGTATAGACAAAAGCTTTAAAAATAATCAAATGTCAATATGTCAATTTTACTCATATATTCCTTATAATCTATATATTAATTATCATGAGTCAGAACAAACAAATGGTATTTGCCTTTGGGGGACTGCTTATTTCACTAAACATACTGGTCTACAATTGCTTACATTTTCTTTATCCAGTCATCAGTTGATGGACATCTGGTTTATTATGTATAATAGCATTATGTATTTTAAGAGTGCATGCTTAATTAAAACTATTTTTTCAACTTTTATTTAGTAAATATAAATTTCCAAAGTACAACTTTAGAATTATAGCGGCTTTTCCCCCATAACTTCCCTCTCACCTGCAACCATCCCATCTCCTATTCCCTCTCCCATCCCATTCTCAATCAAGATTCATTTTCAATTATCTTTATATACAGAAGATCAACTTAGTATATACTAAGTAAAGATTTCATCGATCGCACTCACACAGACACACAAAGTACAGAGTGCTGTTTGAGTAGTAGTTTTACTATTAATTCGCATAGTACAACAAACTAGGAACAGAGAACCTACATGGGGAGTGGGTGCACAATGACTCCCATTGTTGATTTAACAATTGACAGTCTTATTTATGATGTCAGTAAGCACCTGAGGCTCTTATCATGACTGGTATCAGTATCTCAACATTGATTCGATATTGCTGTTCAAGACTTTGTTTTAGACATATAAGCTGAATGGCTTTGAACTACATAAATCCAATGGCCTAAAGAGTGAGTAATGCTCATTAAAGATAATCTCCAATCTTGATTGTTTTAAAGGACTCTATGGAAAACAACTTCTTCTGGAACATTCCCTATATTATAAGATATATTTTCTGCTTTTGTTTTCTGGATGTGTTTATGGGTTTATTCTTGTTCACTCATACTATCTTTTATCATGTTAATTAGCATAATTGTATTATAGCTCAGATGGTGAATGGAGTAGTCTTTAACACTGGGAGATACAATGCTTCAATTCATATTCCCAGGTCCATTGACATTTATATGAATCCGAGAATAACCCAAATCTTGAGTGGTTGATTAGGAAAGGGGAAAGTGTTGATTTGAGTATGTGTATAAGAAACACAGTTAGAGATTCTAAATTATGGATGAGACAGAAACAAAAAGGTCAAAGCAATTGAGAAATGAACAGACTATATGAGACTGGAATGAATGCAATTGGATACAGAAAGCTAATGACATTTGCACCTGAAAATTTGAGATGTAACAGGAAGTAGAATTTGAGACAAGTCGGAATCAATTTATAATTGAAGTCTCAAGTAGTTAAATATACTAGTATCCCACTCATATTTACTATCTCCCTTTTTCTGGGGGAGAAAACCTGCTGATTTAAAAGTCAAAATAGCTGTACTTCTAAAATTCAAAGAATAAAAACAGTCAGTTATAAAGTAAGGATTATGAACTGTGAATCTGGAAGAAATGGTATAAAACAAGCGTTAGCAAAGTCAAGCATCCTTAAATGAACTGCTTGAAAGTGGCATTTGATGAAATGACCTCCAAAAAAAATCAAAGAAATCATGGTACTTGTTAATAATTATAATTAAATTGTACTTTAATGATAATAATTCCAGTGTAGCAGCTTAGGAACTGAGCAGTAAACAATGATGAGGAGCACCCAATCTGGGTTACAAATATAAATTTAATAAAAGAAAAAATAGAGGAAGTGATAGTATAGTTGTGAGGTATTAAGGGCCCAAGATTGAGTGGTGACAGTGGTTCGGAAAGGGAACAAAGCTTGTGGGACTTCTTTTTATGAAGAAATATGTATAAGACCCAGAGGTTGCTAATGGAGAGGAAAAGGAGGAGGAATTTAAAGCTTGAATGATTGTGGAAATGAATCATTGCCTGGCCAGAAATAGGGCAGTCTGAAATTGATCTTAGCTTTGTTGTTAATTAGCTTGATTTGAAAAAAAAAATATGCTTGAATTGAAGGTTAAGCAATCAGATGATTATGTAGATATTAAATTAGCATTTATTGGCCTCGTTAGTTTTAAATAAGATAATACTTGGTTAGGAGTGTGAGGATGAAAATTTCAGGCTGTATGTTTAGTTGTTCTATGACACTGTACTCCAAAATGTCTATGGAAACTAGAATTAAAAGATGTTTATTTAGATGCAAAAATTTAAAAACACATGTAGAATATCTTCTACAAGTTACTATAAAGTACATAATATGAAAAAAATATGTATGGATTTCAAAAACTTCTTTCACCAAAAGAATGTTCTTTTTGGGGCTTGGCATGGTAGCTCAGTGGCTTAAGATTCCACTTGTGATCTGGTTTGAGTCCTGCCTGCACCTCTTCTAATCCAGGTCCCTGCTAATGTGACTGGGAAAGTAGCAGAGGATGGTTAAAGTATTTGTTTTTCTGCCTTTCATGTGGGAGTTTTGGATGGAGGCTCGTCCTGCCCACCCCAGCCATAGTGGCCATTTGGGGAGTAGTGAACCAGTGGATGGAAGATTTCTTTCTCTCTCTTCCTCTGTTCATCACTCTCTATTCTTTTGTCTTTCAAATAAATAAATCTCTTTTGGAAAAGTAGTTATTTTATCTTTTATGTGACCTTGACCTTTTTGAAGTATCCTCATATATGTTTCATGTTTCATTATTTCCTAAAAATGAAGTATTTTTCCCCATAGTCAGAAGATGACTACTATGTCTATAGGTGTCCCATGCATATGTGGAACAGAAGGAGAAAGAATAAAAGGAAATACTGAAAAAATGGCATCAGTTATAGTCACGTTGGATAATATTTCTATGTGGACCTACCTAATGAATTTTGCTTATGTCACAATAATGAGATTATACAAGAAGAACATTTTAAAATTTCAGTCACTATGACAGGGAAAGGCAAAGGAGAAGTAGGTAATCTTGTCTCTTTTGCCATATGGTTTTTTTCTTAGATTCTTTTTATTTATTTGAGAGAGAGAGTTACAGACAATGAGAGGGACAGACAGAGAGGTGTTCCACCTACTGGTTCATTCTCCAAATGGCCGCAACAGCTGGAACTGAGCCAGACTGGAACCAGACTGGAGCCAGGAGCCAGGAGCCAGGATCTTTTTCCAGGTCTCCCATGTGGCTGTAGGGGCCCAAGTGATTGGACCATCTTCTACTGATTTCCCAGGCCATAGCAGAGAGCAGGATTGGAGGAGGAACAACAGGCACTAGAACTGGCACCCAGATGGGATGCTGGTGCTTCAGGCCAGGGCTTTAACCTGCTGTGCCACAGCACCAGCCTTGCCATAAAGTTCTGATGCTTGGAGGAAAAATCAGGAGATACAGAACACTAAATAACATGACCAAGGGAGAGATTACAGAGTAAGATTAAAAATCTGCAGGAAGAGACAGTGACTTCAGGAGAAACATTGCTATTTTATATAAGAGTTGAGGAAGAGTGACATGAGACAGCAAGAATTCCGAGAGAAATGTGTATAGAACAGTGAAAAAGCTATGAAGTGATCATTAAGAATTGAAAATAAACATATGATATCCAGGACATCATTGACAGGCCTAGATGGAAAAAAAATTAATTGAAAAACAGGAAAGATGCAACAGTTTGCAGAAGCTAAGACGTGAAAACATTTTGAAGAAAACGAAACAAAAAACAATGACTATTCTTTTCAGGAATTTGGTAATGAAAGGAAAAAGAAAAGGAATTGTGTAAACCAAAAATGTATTGGAGAGATTAGAACATTGATTTAGGTAGCAAAAATATAAACCAGTATCTGTTGAATAAATAGCCAAAGGAGGAGCTTTTCTTTAATCACTTTGTATTTATAAAGTAACTTAATAGTCCCATTTTACAGAAGTGGAAGTGGAGATATTTGGTAATAGTTTGAGGTGACACAGTAAGAGGCAGAGTTCCTTTTTTTTTTTTTTTTTTTTTTTTTTGCTTAGACAGTGTTGAGTGTGTGTTTATTATGCGCTACATTACATTTCTATGTGTAATGCTTGGAATATGTTAATGAATACTGTACAATATTTAACTTATAGCCTAAAAAGTGAGACAGACAGTTAAGCCAAACTGAGGTTTTCAGTTCTGATATGTGAAATATAAATCCAAAGGAATATCAGGTTTAAAGGTCTTGGTAAGGGCACTAAATGCGCGCGCACACACACATACACACACGCACACACCATTTTAGATTTAATTTTTTTTAAAGATTTATTTATTTGGAAGTCAGAGTTACACAGAGAGAGAAGGAGAGGCAGAGAGAGAGAGAGAGATAAAGAGAGAGAGAGAGAGAGAGAGAGAGAGCGAGCTTCCTTCAGTTGGTTCACTCCTCAGATGAACACAATGGCTGGAGCTGTGCTGAACCAAAGCCAGGAGCCAGGAGCTTCTTCAGGGTCTTCCACGCAGGTGCAGGAGCCCAGAGACTTGGGCCATCATTTACTGCTTTCCCAGGCTATAGCAGAGAGCTGCATCAGAAGTGGAGCAGCTGGGACTCGAATTGGCTCCCTTATAGGATGCTAGTGCTTCAGGCCAGGGTGTTAACCTGCTGCACCACAGCACCGACCCCTAGATTTCTCTCTTTTACATTGCAATTCTCTTTCCAACATTCTAGTTGAGAAATGGTGTCATATATCAGAGGCCACTTGTGGCTAACAAACAGAAAATGCCTGGAAAGTCCTTGTAAAGTTTGAAGAAGTTGTTGAAATTTCAGGGACTTAGTGACGAAGTTGATCCTATGCATGTTTCATTAACAGTCAAAACATGTGCATCCTTCCACGTTGAAGCCAACAGCAGAAGCAAAACAGCATTCCCAAGGTGCAGTGACTAATACTTTGAGTAAGGCCTCAGCATTCCCTTTATAGATCAGGTGTTAATATACACTGACATGCTTGCTCACAGCACAGAAAATTAATACGCACACAGTGGGCTAAATAAAGTGCCACTCTGAAGATGCAAATGCTTTGGGTAGAATGGGAGATATTTTATAGCTTTCTTTAGAAATATTTTCTTAGTTCCTTTGAAGATAAAAATAAAACGCTAAAAATCCCATTAAGACCTTTTAAGGGGTGGTTGTATTTTTCCGTTTATATCTTGTGCTAGGTCAAAACCTTTGATTTGTGATACAATAAACATTCTCATAAAGGACAAGTTGAGATTGATTCATAACCAAGTGTGTTTTTCCAATAATAATTATTTTTATTCTTTGCCACAAGGATGTTTTTGATGAGTTTTTAAAAATGTTTTTCTTGGGTAGTTTAGCCTTAGATTTAGTGATCTGGAAGGGATAGAAATGGCCAGTTAACCAAGATATCTGAACATGCAGGGGATTCATTGTATTTTCTTAGAGCAAGAATTTTGACAACCCACTTCCTTTGGGGCAACAACAGAGACCACTTCATATACTTTTCAAACCTGTAGGGACTTATTCCAAGACCTACATACACTGTTGTGGACATATTTTCCTTGAAATGAATAGAGATTAAAAAAAACTCAAATTCACAGGGATGAATTTTAATAATGTAATTAGTGACACTCGTTCCTGGGATACCGGTCCAAGTTCAAGACAGTGGGTTAATAGCATGCACTATGGCACCGAGGATTCATGGCATTTTTGCTTAGCCACTGTGTACTTGTGTAACCTTGGACTCTTACCTGACACTCAGTTTCCGCTTCTGTGAAATGGGAAATATAGTAGTTGCTACTTGGCAGAGGTTTAATGAATATCAAGTGAGGTCATAAATAGAAAGTGCCTAGAAAGTTCCTTACAAATTAAAATTCTTGTATGTTTAAGTGATCATTAAAATTTAGCACCTTGCTGTAAGGTAGTTAATGGTTGAATTTCACAGATGAGATACCTGAGACTCACAAAAGGCAAATAACATGCACAAGATCATTCCATTAGCATGCAGTAGAAACAGAAAAGAACCCCAAAGATGCTCACTTCAAAGTATATATTCTACACTGCATTACTTTGAGATTCTTTTTACATATCAAATGAATATTATCATGTGCCCTGATATTATTATTCATTCAATGACACTTTAGTTAACATTAAAATTTTAATTTAAAAAGTAAGATCATAGCATCTTTGTGAGACATAATTTGTGATTTTTATATACTGCAGTGTAACCTAACAAAGTCTTATTTCATAGTATAAGGTAAATGAGGTATGTTACAGTTTTATTGCTTCTGTAAAAATTATGACGAACTATGGCTTAAAACAATACAAATTTACTTTAAAAAGTCTGAATTTAAGAAAGCCAAAATTGAGTTTCATTTGGCTAAGGACAGTGTTCCTTCAAGCCTGGTTCCTTCTGGAAGCTCTCAAGAGAAGCTGCTGATCATTTCCAGTGCTAGAGGCTGCCTGCTTTCTTTGGCTCATGGCTCCTTTTTTTTTTTTTTTTCATTTTCAAAGTGCATCAATCTACATTTATTTCCTCACATTGCCTTCCTTCTTTCTGACCCTCCTCCCTGCCTTTTATTTGGACCACTGTACTTACATTAAGACCATTTGGGTAATCCAGGATAATATCTTCATCTCAAAATTCTTAATCATATCTTCAAAGTCACTTTTGTCACAGAAGGAAACAGAGTCACACGTTTATAAGACATGGACAAGTTTAGAGATGAGGGAGTGTCATTTTAGGCTAGCACAATCTGTCCTCTTGTCCTGTAATGCCTCTCTCCTGTCCTTCATCTAACTGGCAAAATAGATTCTACTGACTCCAACATTTCCTGAATACTTAACTCCTTATAGCTTCAATTCAATGACCAAATGTTGCCTAAATGTCATTACTTAAAGAGACCCAAATCTCATCATTTCAATCAGAGAAGATCAAAACTGGTGTGATCCATCCTGGAGCGAATTTCTGCTTTGTCTTTGAATCTGGAGAACCAGAAATCAAATTATCTGTTCCAAAATGCACTGGTGGAATACGTACATGATAATAGTGACAGATAATTCTATCCAAAAATTTAAATGCTAAGATGGTGCTTAAAATATTTTGGATTTTAGAGCATTTTGGGCTTCAGATTTTTGGATTAAGGGTGCTTTTTGGTAAAATCTATGTAAATATTTTTTTTTACATTTTTTATAACGCTTTTATTTAAAGAATATAAATTTCCAAAATACAGCTTATGGATTACAATGGCTTCCCCCCCCATAACTTCCCTCCTACCCGCAACCCTCCCCTTTCCCATTCCCTCTCCCCTTGCTTCACATCAAGATTCATTTTCAGTTCTCTTTATATACAGAAGATCAGTTTACTATATATTAAGTAAAGATTTCAACAGTTTGCCCTCACATAGCAACACAAAGTGAAAAATACTGTTGGAGTACTAGTTATAGTATTAATTCAAAATGTATAGCACATTAAGGACAGAGATCCTACATGATATATTTTATTTAAATTGATTAATTTTCTATGCAATTTCCAATTTAACACCAAGATTTTTTTTTCATTTTTAATTATCTATATACAGAAGATTGATTCAGTATATACTAAGTAAAGATTTCATCAATTTGCACCCACACAGAAACACAGTGCTAGTTATAGCATTACTTCACATTGGACAACACATTAAAATCTATGTAAATATTTTTGAAATTCAATTTGAACTGTTTTTAGTACTAAGAATCTCGAATAAGGGATACTCAGTCTGTGTAACATTTTTTTAAAGGATTTATTTATTTATTTGAAAGAGTTACATGGAGAGAGAAGGAGAAGCAGAGAGAGCGGTCTTCCATCTGCTGGTTCTCTCCCCAATTGTCTGCAATGGTAAGAGCTGCGCCAATCCAAAGCAAGGAGCCAGGAACTTCTTCCAGGTCTGCAATGAGGATGCAGGGACCCAAGGACCTGGGTTGTCTTCCACTGCTTTCCCAGGCCATAGCAGAGGGCGGAATAGGAAGTGGAGCAGCCGGGACTTGAACTGGCAGATGACTTCACCCGCTATGCCACAGCACCGGCCACAGTCTGTGTAACAGTCTTAAAAGCCTATAGCTTTTCTATGTTTGCTGTAGACATTGATTCCATTATGCAAGAAGTTCCTCCATGTCTTTCTTAAGTATTTTTTTTTAATTATTGCAGAGATATAAAGAGAGAAGGAAGAGGAAGATGAGGAGGAGGAGCAAAGAGAGAGAAACAGAGAGAGAAAATGTGTGTGTGTGTGTGTGTGTGTCTGTGTGTGTCTGTGTGTGTGTGTCTTCTGCTGATTCACTCTCCAAATGCCTGTAACAGTCAGGGCATGGCTAGGACCAAAGCAGGAAACTGGCAACTCAACTCAAGTCTCCCTCATTATTAACAGGAACCTAATTAATTGAGCCATCATTGCTGCCTCCTAGGGGTCTGCATTGGCAAAATTCTGTCACTGGGAATTGAACTCAGGTACTTCAATGTGGAATGTGGATATCTTAAACTCTAGGCTGATTACCTGCTTCCCTATTGCTGTTTTTGAAAGTTAAAGAGATTCTTAAGTCATATGCCTAATCTTTTCAAATATCCCTTTTCATAAATAAATTTCATAACTATCTGTTCCTTCAGAGACACTTGGAAAATATTTTCCTACCACACCATGGCTTTATACCCAGAGTACTTGTTCCTGATAGAGAATTTCTTTTTAGATATTTTTCTATCAGAAGTCACTGAGAATTTTCTAAATTATCAAATCCTTGTTCCTTTTGATTGATAGTTTTTCAATGTATATTTTTCTTCCACATTTTAGTATATGTGAAAAAGAATAATCCAGACCACAGTTTCTACATTTTTTTAAAAAAAATCTTTTTAGCTAAATAGTCATTTCTTATAAGTTTTTCATGTAACTGTAATATGCAACTCATTCAAAGTTTCTGATTCTACACGGTTTCCAAAAACATGTCCCCACTTGCTACTAAGTTGTTACTAGTGCCTTTAATGTCTATTACTGTAGTCAGTTTATCACAATTAGGTAGTCCACCACATATTATAGGTGTTGTCTATTGTGTTCTTCCTCAATTGCTCTTGCACCTTTTTAAAAATTTATTTCTTCTTTTTAAAACTCTTCTTTTTAAAAAATTATTTATTTGAAAGTCAGAGTTATAGAGAGAGAAGGTGAGACAAAGAGAAATCTTCCATTTGCTGGTTCATGCCCAAGATGACCACAACATCCAGGTCTGGGCCAAGCCTAAGCTGGGAGCTGGGAGATACTTCTGTGTCTCCCACATAGGTAGCAGGGCCCAAGAACTTGAGTCTTCTTTTGCTGCTATTCCCGTATTTTGAGAAGTGTGCTGCACTGGAAGTGGAGCAGCCGGGACACGAACTGGTGCTCAAATGGGCTGCCAGCATTTCAGGACCAGGTTTAACTATCATGTAATAATGCCAGCCCCGGTGGCAGTCTTTAACATCCATGCTATACTAACAAGTCTGTTCAAGTTAACATAGATTTTTTTTTCCTATCACACTGTTTAAAAAATTCTTCCAGCCTCTATCCATTATGCAGTTCCAAACACATTTCCTCATTTTTAGTTTAGTTATACACTGTCACAATTCCATATACCAAAATCAAATTTCATTTTTTACTATTACTGCTGTTAAAAGTTATCTCAAGCTTAATGACTTTAAAAAAAATTAAATTGAAATGATTTATCTGACAGTTCTGGAGGCCAGAGTCTGAAATCAGTTTCATTGGGCTTCAGACAAGATATTTATAAAGGTCTATGACAACAATGTCTCTATCTGTAGGAACTGATCATGGGCATAGCCATTTTAGCGGGGGCATTATTAAGCTTATAACACAAGATGTGGATTACAAAATCACTATTTCAAAACTCTTCTAAATAGTATAAACTTAAAATACAAAGAATTTACATGAATTTCTTGATAGTCTTTCACTTTCTCCATCCACATACTAGTTCACAACCTTTATTGGTTAAAAACGAGAACAGTTGAAAACCATGTGTATAATCCAAGGTTACAAATGTCATAATCACTCTGAGGCTGGAGTTGAGAACGTAGGATGACCATAAAGAAAGGAGCTTCCACAGATGGTGACAGAACAAGTTAGAACGTTTCTGTAAAGATAATTGAGAGAAGAAATAAGATCTGTTTCTATAATGTCACTTCTGAAATATATAGGGAGCCAATAAATATCGTCACCAAATCTTGTTACATTAGTGAAGGCACTTAAAAGAAGTATTGTTGTGAAAATAATTTTTTTAAAAATAGGGCTGTCTGCAAACTGACATTTTTAGAGCATTGATAATACTTTCAATTAAATGAGATGGTGTATTAAGTTTCACTAATTTTCAAAAACATTTAATATCAAAGCACCTATTTCTTCAGTAATATAAAATATTTATGTGTGTTGAGTGCTTACTCTATGCCAAGCTCTGTGATATATAACTTAAATATAAGTATAAATGATACCGTTCTTCTAGAACTTTAAAGTATAGTTAGGAAGTCATATGAATAAACAAGAAAACAACAGAATACACAATGAGGAATAAATGGTTTAAGAACAATTAACATGGAAATGGTCAAAGGAATAGGACTTCCTGTTGTATAACTTGAGGTCAGACTTCAAATAAAATTAATTATTCCCTCAATGGAAAAAAGTCCCTAGCCTATTTAAAAGCATAGAATGCTATAGTTTTTTTTTTCTAGTGAACTATTTTAAATGGCACAATAGAGGAATGATGTTCTATGAGGCTGACCAGCATTAACTACTGAATGATTTTATGCTGTTAGTGACTTTTGTCCTGAATTCAATGAATTAAAGAAATAAAAAAAAAGTGTGATTTAAAATGCATTCTGGTAGCATATCAAGAGTTGATTAAATGATAGTGATATTAAATGTAGCAAATATTAAAATATAATTTCAGTAATTCTCTTGATAAGTAATAAAGATATTAAGAAATTATAAATACAGAAAAGTAGCAGTGACAAAATAAAATATGGTTATAGAACCATCAACACATATGGAGAGCAATAAAAAAACAAGTCATGGATTTATTGTAGATATAATATGGCCACTTACATGAGGAATATGGGAAAAAGGACCCATTTTGTAAAAAGAATAATGAATGTTTTTAATCTATTTAGTTGATAGTATGCATTGCCTAGCTCAGTGGAAATGTCATTTATGTAGTTGACTTGGAGATCAGAATAGAGATCTGTGACAGAAATATATACTTCCTTTTAGGAGAAATTTACAAAATGAGGCCATGGGTATGATTAAATGTGTTTAAGGAACTAAGGAAAAGTGAGAAGAGTAAAACAATTTAGCCTAGAGAATGCTGTATTTTTTTGGTAGAAAATTTTTATTTAATAAATTTTCAAAAGCACAACTTTTGGATTATAGTGGTTCTTCCTCCCATAACCTCCCTCCCACCTGCAACCATCCCATCTCCCACTCCTTCTCCCATCCCATTCATATCAAGATTCATTTTCAATTATCTTTAAATACAGAAGATCAATTTAGTATATACTAAGTAAAGATTTCATCAGTTTGCACCCACACAGAAACACAAAGTACTGTTTGAATACGAGTTATACCATTAATTCACATAGTACAACACATTAAGGACAGAGATCCTACATGGGAAGTAAGTGCATAGTGACTCCTGTTGTTGATTTAACAATTGACACTCTTATTTATGACGTCAGTAATCACCCAAGGCTCTTGTGATGAGCTGCCAAGGCTATGGAAGCCTCTTGAGTTCACAAACTTCGACCTTATTTAGACAAGGCCATAGTCAAAGTAGAAGTTCACTCCTCCCTTCAGAGAAAGGTATCTCCTTCTTTGATGGCCCCTTCTTTCCACCGGGATCTCATTCATAGAGATTTTTCATTTAGGTCATTTTTTGCCACAGTACCTTGGCTTTCTATGCCTGAGATATTCTCATGGCTGGATCGGAATGCCTTAAGGGCTGATTCTGAGGCCAGAGTGCTGTTTAGGGCATTTGTCATTCTATGAATCTGCTGTGTATCCTGCTTCCACTATTGGATTATTCTTCTCTTTTTTAATTCTATCAATTATTATTAGCAGATATTGGTCTTATTTATGTGATTCCTTTGATACTTAATCCTTTCTTTATTATTAGTTATGAACTTAAACTGATAACTTTAACTAGGAAGATAGCATTGGTACCTGCCAACTTAATGGGATTTGGAGTCCAATGGCACAGAGAACGCCGTATTTTAAGAGGAAAAAAAAACCTAAAAATGAAAGGAAAAGATGTCCGTAAGAAGGCTAAGAAATATTACTACCTAAGAAATGGTGTAAGTCCTGGTTAAAACAGGAGGAAATGAGAGAGTATCTTTAAGATTTGAAGCAAATATTGAGGCAATATTTGAGTTATTTTGTAACTCTGAAGTAGCAAATTCAAAAGCCCATGGGAATCTGCCAGTTAATTTAGGAGCAGAGAAGTTTGGGAGTAATAGTGATGGGAGACTGTCATATGTCAGAGAGCATCTTGTGTAAAGGAGATGGTTGCTATGTAGGTCCTGTCTGTTATTGTATAGTGGGAACTTGGGTCAATGTTGCCAGATAATTTTGATTTTTCAAGAAAAGCTGAAATTCTATATTTTTATTTGCAATCTTCCAATTTTAAAATGTCTGAAGCCTCTCCAGAAGTACCTATGTTTTTTTTTTTTTTTTTTTAGTTTACAGACTGCCAGTTTGTAACATCTGTCTTAGCACCCATAATGGGGAAGATTTTAGAGCCAGATGATAGCTGGTTGGACCCATTTCCATATTCATAACTCTTTCATCATCCCTTTGGAAAGTAATAAGGGTATTGATTAAGAAAATAGAAATAGATGTAGCAGTGGTAAAATGATTTTGACATTTTGTGCTACTCTATTTAAATGTTGGCAATTGAAAAAAAATTATAAAATATTTTATGAGTACAGATTTAGTAATCAGTGCCCAGGAATGTTTTGTAGCCTTTGATAACTGCTAACTGGTAAAATTTTAATAACTATTACGAGGGTGGTCATTCAAACATGGGCATATCAGAATGAAAAGGCATGCTCTTCATATGAGATGCAAAATGAAATATTTGACCACCCTAAATGTAAAGGCATATTGTGTGTGTTTATGTGTTTTTCATTTGGACCTCATGAAATCAGTATTGTTCAGTTAAATGAGACTCATTTTCTCAAATTTCTTACATCGTCAGTATTTTCCTTGAAGCCTAACCATGAGCATTATAGTATGTTTTTAGCCTTATTTGCTAGTCATGTAATTTATTTGGAAGCAGAGCAAGTTTACTGTGTATCAATTAGTAATTTATTTTCTTTATGAGTATACCACCTAAATTACCCTAGAATAGGAAAGAAATAGGTTGTTTCTCTCTGCAGGTGGTACATATAATTTTCTCATTTATGAATTGAGCATCAAACACTGCTCTTCTTCTGCACAGCAAAGGCCATTCCATTAATGGGACTAATTTTCTCTGGCTTTATGTCAACTTCTACTATTTGGCTTTTGGTTTTGAAGCAGATGACAAGCACATAAAAAAGAACTGTTTTCTTTTTCTAGGGGATAAAGTAGACTGGTTTCTAATACATTAATAATAAGCCATTTGGGCACCTTTATTTCTAAGATAGTTTTTCTATGTACCTACATTTTTATGTCCTACAATGAAGATGCCAAGAAAGTACCTTTTCACTTTGCTGATTTCTCTCTGCTCAATTATTTCGGAGTGGCTTTGGGTAGAGGGGGAAAAAAAAACCCTCCAATAATCCTATATCATATCAGTTCTGAGGAATCTGATGTCAAAGAGTTTGTAAGCCTGTTATATGGAAAATCCCATTTAGGATTTTATTTAAACAGTGGGCTAGCAAAAGAAGAAGAAAATCTGCTTGAGAAAATATTAAAGGAAATGAATAAATAAAAAGATTTCTTATTATCATGTTATTATTGCTGGTGTGAGTCATGGAATTTATCAAACAAGAAGATTTTAAAATGCATGTGTGGGATACCTTTTGAAGTCTTATAAATATTTACATGTTTCAAAAGATTATGTTTGAGTATTTCCAAGATAACTGTTGGTATAAAATGTACGAACTACCTAAAACATGGCTTTTAGAGAAGAAAATGGCTTTGAGGTTTTTCAAGTTCAACCTTTCCCCTCCATTTTCCAGAGAGGGAGTTTGATAACATTCGAAGACCACTTTATGTAGGAGATGGAAGTCAAATCCTGGACTGCTTATGATAAGCCCAACGTAATTTCAGTGACATATTTTTATGTTTCAACCTTTCTTTATTTTATACTGTTTATTTATGTAAGTTGAGCAAATCTCATGTATTTTGCATGTAGAGAGTGCAGCAAGTAGTATGCAGTGGGAAGTATCACTATGTTCAATCCTTCTTTAAACCTAAGTATCATTCCTATAGTGGTGGAACAAAGGGAACAATCTTTTAAAAATTTTCTTGGTACACTGTAAAGAAGCAAATTAACTTTAACATCATGTATATAGAAGAAATTAAGACCTTTAAATTACTATGTTAGTATTTTTAATGTTTATTTATATTTGGTTTTTTAGTTATTTTTAAAGAATTTTTTATTGATTTGATGGGGGGAGAGAGAGAGAGAGATCTTCAATTCTCTGGTTAACTCCCCAAATGGCCACAGTGGCCAGGGCTGAGCCAGGATGAAACCAGTAATCAGGGCTCCAGCTGGGCCATCCATGTGGGTAACAGGGGTCTAAGTATTTGTGCTATCCTCTGTTGCATTCTCAGGAACTCTGACAGGGAGCTAGGTTAGACGATGCTGGCCTCTATTTATATTGATTTTAAAGGCAGTGTTATAGAAACAGAGAAAGAGAGATGTCCTATTCACTAGTTCACTTCCCAATGCCCACAGTAGCTGGTGCTGGGCCAGCGGTCCATCTGATTCCTTCATATGGGTGGCAGGGACTCAAGTACTTGAACTGTTAACTGATGCCTCCCAGGAGATGTACATTTGCAGGAAGCTGGCTTGGAAAGGAGTAGGCAGGATTCATCCAGGCATTCTGATATGGGATGTGAGTGAACCAAAGGATGGCTTAACCTGCTGTGCCATAAGGGCTGCATCACTGTCATGATCAAAACATTCACACATGTGCACGTGTACACATACACATATACACACACATACTTTATATGGTGGTGTTCTTGTTCAGCATGTATGCCGAACTATAACTGTTGTTTTGGGACTCTTTGGTATTTATTTCTATTTATAGTAATATCTGAAGGGTTAGGTAACTCGGTACTTGCTTTAGTGAGTAATTCCCAGGGACAAATGCAGTTTTTTTAGAAGCCCTGAATGTAAAACCCTGTCTCCTAAGAAAACACTTGTCAAAAAAACTTTGCTTGGTTTGGTCACCAGCCCCTCTCCTAAAGTATTTGAAGGTTTTGGACTTTAATATAAAAGTTGGCAGTTACAACTGGATTGTCACAGGGCAGTTTTTGTTTAGGCGTATATCCTTTGTTTGAAAGTTATAATTGAGACCAGCACGTAGGTACCTATCTACAAAGGACTCTGAGTTTCTGCATCTGGGTGGTCCAGCTCCAAATGACAGATCACCTCTGCACCATTACCTATTTGGACCCCTGAAAAAAGTCAAATATTTATTTCTTTAGGATGTGAACATGGTCTGAGCTCTCAAAAACACTCACTTTTTGTCATTTTCAAGGGAGAAAAGAATCTGCTTATCATTCAACTCTTAAAACTAGAAAGTTGTTATTTAATTACATTAAGAAAAATTATGAATTAAGGGAGTGTAGGAAGTATTATTATGTGCTTTAAAATTGTATATATGAAATTCATGAAATCTGTTCTCTTTATATAAGCACAAAAATCCACCAAAATATAAATATAAAATAAGTATAAATTAATATAGAATTTTAGAAGGATGCTGATTAAATAATGATTTATTTACCCACCACACTAAGGACTGAAAACTACAGACTATGGTAAAAGTGAAGGAATGGATATGATTGTGTGCATATTATTACATTAGCTAAGATTACAATGCATTATTTTTTTCTTTCTGCCTTTGAAGAAACATGTTGCCATGCCCTCAGATGTTATATGGAGATATTCACGTGGCAAGAGATGGTGGCAGCCTTCACCTGACAGCCAGCAAAACCTTGAGACCTTCCATTCCATAGCCTGTGAGGAACTGAATTTGCTAATAACCATGTGAACTTGGAAGCAGATCTTTCCACTTGAGCCTCAGGTAGGACCATAGGCCTAACAACACCTTGATTTGCACTTTGTAACACCTTGAAGTGGAAGACCCAAATGGACTGGTCCCCAGTATGTGCCAATTACTGTGCTAGACAGACCCAAATGGACTGGTCCCCAATATATGCCAAATTACTGTGCTATATGTTATGTATGCTATAATAGCACACATTTCTGTTTCCTGATCCCCCTAAGCCTACTGGGGGAAGAGAGAGGGAAAGATGAACAGGGGACTGTATAATGCTGTGATAAAATATAGAAGCATCTTAGTGCTGTGGAAATCTGGAAAAGTGAGTGATTCATTCTGCTTGGTTTTTCAGGGGCAGTGTGGGCTGAATATCAGGAAAAGCTTCACAGAGGAAAGATGTTTGAGCTAGACTTTAGGGGCTTGTGAGGAGAAGGAGGGAGGAGAAGCAGAGGAAACTGCCTTACAAGGACACCAAGGTTTTATCTAAATAGCATCACTTATTTATTTGCAGTCCTCATTCCACAAAGAATTTTAAGTATAGTAATTCACGGAAGTAGGAAAAAAGTATAAGTGTTTGGAGAGTACAAAAATAGTCTAGTGTAGCTAGAAAATTGAATACATGGTGAAAAGTCAAAGTTTGAAGAGGACAGTTCAGAATATATTTGTAAGGGTTTATATGCTCTGCTAGCAAGTCTAACTTTTCTCCAATTAAGCCTTCATTCAGGTATGGTAGAATATCTTGTTAAATACAAATGCATTAATTGGATTTTAAAGATTGACAAAGTCCCCAAACAAAAATAGAAGCAAAGTACCAAATCTTTTCCAGTACTTTGCAGAGTGTCGAGTTGTATATGTATTTATTCATTCAATAAATATTTAACAGTATATTGGCATTTTATTAGTTGTGATGAGGTGAGCATGATTCTTATACTCAGAGTACAAACTCTCTTCTAGTAAATATATGATTAAGTCAGTACTACAAGAAAATAATTTGTTATAGTTTTATAAAGTACTGGAATGGAACCAAGCAGGTTATTATGATTAACACATAAAATTAAGAACTTATTCTTGTCAGGAGGTCAAGGAAATGATAATGAAGACAATTAGGTCAAATAATGACAGATACCCTATGTTGTGTGTGAAAATGTTGATTTTATAATGAAAAGCAACATATTTCTGTGTTCATTTATTTATCTAATGTGTACTGAAGTACTTCTCTGCATGAAATACAACAGGAGATATAGGAACAAATAATGTAACACCGTTCCTATAAATCCACTTTGTGTGAAATCATTTATAAAGTGCTTTTAAATCAGATACCAATTCAACTACTCCATAAAATAATTATTGTGAAAAATATATATTGACATTTTGGTCTTTCTCCCATGTCTGCTAGAAATAGAAGGAATTAAGCCAACATTACATGTATTCTATTTGACAGAAAAAAATGAAATCAAGATATTATTTTTGAAAAAAATATTTATTTGAAAGGCAAAGCAAAAGAGAGAAAGAGAATGCATGCACTTTTATTTGCTGGTTCACTCCTCAAATGCCAGATGTGAGCTAGGAGCCAGCAACACCATCCTGGTCTCCCATATGGGTAACAGGGGACCAAGTACTTGAGTCACCTTCAGCTACCTTCCCAGGTACATTAGCAGAAAGTTGGATTTGACCTGGAATAGCTAAAACTTAAACTGCTGCTCCAATATGGAGCTGCAAGAGGCATTGAAATAGATATTTCAAGAGATGGCTTAAACCCATTGTGCCACAACACTGGCCTCTAAAGCAAAATATTCTAATGAAGCGTGAACACAAATTCTGATTGGCCAGGAAAGGACACTACAGTACCTCGCAAATTCTGACTAATGTCTTCCATGAAAGGAGAATAGAGATTCAGAGAAGCACTAAGGATTTCCAAAAATTCATTTAGCTACTAAATTGTTCAGTTTAATTCTAAAAATGAGTCTCAAATATATTACTAAAATTATTTTTCTGTCACCCCCACTACATTTGGTCCTTATCCCCAAAATAAAGGCAGAGATTAGCAGGAATGATAAGAAGTGCCTATAAATAACCAGAGTATAAAGTTTAGTGTGATAGATGTAGATGGAGTAATGTTAGACTGACTTTTCAATGGAAACCTCAAGGAGATCTTTATAAGCAAAATGGAATTCATAATATTGAGCTTCCATATATGGCAACGAAAAATTTCTTTTGTCATAAACTTCTTTTAGTAATTGAATGTTAGAGGAAAAAGCATAAAGCCAAATATATACCAAGGATGGTTTTGTTGGTTTTACTTTATTTTTAGAGATTTTTATTGGCAGCTTAAACTCAATTCTAAAACTTGACAAAACTTCTATTATCTTAGCAGCATTTGAGACAATTTACTATGTGATAAAAATTGTCATTCTTAAATGCTTTTCTTGTCAATAGAGACTAAGGATTTCATTACCACCGAAATGTCTGTCTCAGTGTAAAGGTCAGACGCACGTTGGAGAAAATGCTCATATACTCAGCTGTCACAAAACTATTCTCTTCCCACAAACTCTAGAATGGGTACTCTCTGCGGATTTGCCATTTATTGCCCATAGAGTGAATGTAGGCTCTTGGCTTTAGAAGATACTAACATTTTTAATTTGATACATTTTTCATTGGCAGAAAGAAATCAAGGAGAGTTTTAACTTCCACATTCTAGATATTTATGGGGGGGGGGGACTGGATGTGTGTGGGAAGTGAGAGGCAGGAAAGTGACAAAATGTTTCTGTTCAGGTCATATTCTGCAACCTTTATAGTCAACCCAACTCAAAAGCTGGTATTTTGTGGAACCTCAATGATTAAAGGCTTCCCAACAGGGCCACAAAGCAACCTGAACTGTGACAGGATGTTACAGGTTACTGTCTAGAGTGCGAGCAAACATCCTCAGAGGGCTTTACTGACAACAACAAATATCAGAGAGGGCTTAAAATGACACCAGAGAAATACTGAACAGAGGAAAAAGAAACAAGTTCCCATGCTTTTCTCAGGATACAATCTGTTGAAATAATTAGATTTTATGTAATTATAGTGAATAGAAACATTTAAGAGGCATCTACTGGCAGAAATAATGCAGTCTTTTAACTCTCCTAGAGATCCCTTTTCATAAAGCATAGACAGACTGGACTTGGCTATGTACTCTACCAACATGTTCTTCAGTTTGTTTTCTGCCCCCAGACTCCTTTGGACCCCTGTACTCAGGATGGAATGGAGAGTAGGCCAATAAGTTTCCTTCATGTACATTCTAATAAAGCATGACCTAATTTCAAACCATCGCTGAATACACAATGGATTCTAGTTATACCAAGAATTGCGCCAAATTTATTCCAAGAATAAAAGGCCAAACCTGGAATATGGTTTTAATGTTCAATTAAAAATATGTGTTTTGGGGCCAGTGCTGTGGTCTAGTGGATAAAGCTGCCATCTATAGTGCCCCATGTGGGTGCTGGTTCGAATCCTGGCAGCTCCGCTTCTGATCCAGTTCTCTGCTTTGGCCTGGGAAAGCAGTAGAAGATGGCCCAGGTCCTTGGGCCCCTGCACCTATGTGGGAGATGTGCAGGAGGCACCAGGCTCCTGGCTTCAGATTGGCTGAGCTCCAGCCATTGCAGCCATTTGGGGAGCGAACCAGCAGATGGAGGAGATTCTTATTGTCTCTCAATAGCTTGCTCGCTCGCTCGCTCTCTTTCTTTCTCTCTCTCTCTTTCCCCCCTCCTTTGCCTCTGTAACTCTGCCTATCAAATACATAAAATCTTTTGAAAAATATGTGTTTTGATTTGAAGATAATAAAAGCATTATATAAAACAGCAAGTGAGTTAGTGATTACATACACAGCAAAGGAAAGGACACTGTTATCTGGGGGCAGCAGTGTCAGCTCCTTAAGTTTCAATCCAGTGTTATAGATAAGGAATATAGGAGACTTCTGCATAGGCAATGATGAACCTGTGATGAAGGAAACACATAACCAACAATAGAAAATCAGCCACATGAAGTGCAGAAACCTTTTAATGATTGAGATTCTGTTCTTCACAACTAGCTTAATGAATCCATTGGTAATAAGGAAGATAGGCTATTTTCTTTGGATTTCTATCAAACAGTACCATTCAATCATTTTAATGTGGACTTTATCATCTGTATTGGTTCTTATAGCTGCTATAACAAATTACTACAAGCTTAGTAGTTTAACAAAAATCAATCTGTTACCTTGCAGTTCTGGAGCTCAGATGTCTGAAATGGACCTCACTGGACTAACATGAAGGTGATAGTAGGGCAATGTTTCTTCTAGAGTTTCTAAGGAAAAAGTTGTTCCCTTACATGTTTTAGCTTCTGGAGGTCAACTACATTTCTTAATTCACAGATCCTCTGACTATCTCAAAACCAGTACTGTACTATTTCAAGTCTCTCTGACTCTGACCTCCTTTTCTATCATTATCTTCCACTTGAAAGAACTTTGGTAATTGCATTGGTCATAGCTGTATAACCTCTTTTCTAAGGTCAATTGATTAACGACCTTAATTTCATTTGCAATTTAATCTTCCCTTGATGTATTTACAGGACCCGGGGATTAGAACATGAGTGATTTTAGGGAGGGTGATTGTTCTGCCTTAACACAACATACAATTGGATATTAAATTAATGCAATTATATGAAAGATACTTTAAATTTAAATTTACCTTGACAGAGGATAACACATTATCCAGGCTTCAGAAAATGTGTGCAGATGTTGTTTTACTCTGTAAGTCTTAATGTACCAACGAACCAACCAACTCATCTCATTTACTTCTTTCTTACAAACATGCCCTCTTTTCCAGAAGCATATTCTGAATTGATTAATTTTGAGTCCTTTCATAAAGGATAATTTTCCTGGCACAGGTGAATTTGATTGCTTTGATAATTTAAGTTTATATCTTAACTTCCCTACTCTTATCCACTAATTCTAATGTTTGACAAACCTTCTACATGTCAGATACATTGTTGCTATTTTTTAAACAACGTCTGAAGGGGATACAAAAAGGAGGATATAACATTCAGGAAAGAAAAATATGATATAAAATAAATTACTGCAAACACTTATATTGAAGTGAGATTCTAACTGATGAAGTCAGCATATTTTCATGCAAATATGGACTTTGAATGTGTGGGTTGTTATGTCATTTCAAGCAGCAGGGAGATGTGCATGAGCTTTGTGTGATGTTTTTTTTTTCCTGTATTGTCCACCCATCCATGTCACATTTAGTCTTTCTGTATACTTGTCCCATCCCCATGAGACTTTTCAAATTTCCATTCCTGTTTTACTGAATAAGCTGAATAAGATGAGGCAGAAAAGAGTCTTAATATTATATTATAACACGTTCTTTATAACTTTCTTCTTCTCCAATAAATCTCCTAATCACACAATTGTATAAGCCTAAATTCTAAATATCCCACACTTAATAATATATCCATACCCCTTTATGGATTCTACTGTGTAATGGGTAGAGGAGAGCCTTCAGAATCAGTTAAGATGGTAACCTGAATCTCAGGGCCATCATGAAAAAACATGTGGCCTTGAAGAAATTGTTTTTTTCTTTTTTTTTAGAGAGATCTAGTTATTTATTTGAAAGTCAGAGTTATAGAAAGATGGGGAGAAACAGAGGGAGAGATCTTCCATCCACTGGTTTGCTCCCAAGATCACTGGATTTTTTCCAGGATTGATGTGAACATAAATAATTATTCCATTGCTACCCTCTTCTCTTGTCTTATATTGTAGTTCATCTCTTGTCATCTTCCACCTTCAAAATTCTCTTATAGGAAGCAAAAGTTAATCTTGATTTAGGACAAAACTCTTGTAGATAAATGTCAAAATTCTAAGTCTCTCCACGCTGTATTCTCACGAGAGAACTGAGCTGGATGTGGCTTTCTTGAGATTATCAAGCATTCAACTTTGAAGGGCGATGGCTGCCTTATCTTGCTTCAGGAGTCCTGGATGTCTATGATTTTTCTTCTGGTGCTTTGCCTCCCTTGGTTGGTGGGCAGTGTAGAATCGCATACCTCCTCTCTCCTCCTAGGAAGAGAAAATGGAAACACTACTTACTAGGCTGGCAAGTCTGTTCCATCTGACCTTATATAAGATAAACAGAATGACTAGTTGAGTTTTGAAGTCTGATATGGCCTTGACCAATGCTTTTAGAAAGCAACAGAGTTTATCTCACATTTGCGCAAATGTATAGCTTTAGCCAAAATGTTCAGATAATAGTAAATGTCCCATTTTATATCTAGGCTCATATGTAAATTTTATATTGCAGTGCCTGGCCAATTATGGGGCTCAGAAATCTTATTTACTTATTCATTTATTTTGACTTGCAAAGGTTCACATTGGAACCCCTGTAATGAAAATACTTAGATGACTTTTTAAGGTGGGTATTTAAACCTAACAATCATATTCTGGCATTTTCAAAATGGGCAAGCTAAAAGAGGGAGAAAAACAAGCAAATCTAAATCTCAAGGGATACTTGGGGAAATGTAGACAAGTGACACCTTTTTAGGGCATTGAAGCACTTTTCTTCAGTTCACAGGACTGTGGGCCTCATTTACACTTGCCTTTTCTAGAAGCTGACTTGTAGCTAACCTTACCTGCTTTTAGAACAGGTTGATTCATTTTTACTTTAGTATCCAGCTAGTGCATTTGAAATTGCTGATGAAAGGTACTGTCAAATCCCTGGTCTATTTTGATAATGATTTGTACTTGTAAGGCAATCTGCCCATTAGTGTAGAAAAGGAGAACTGGGATAGCACCTTGGAAAATAATCTCTGAAAGCAAGCACGGAGCCCCCAGAGTCTGTTGGGCAGGAATTTATATTCCTATAGCATTTTGACTCAGCACACAAATGTGGGATGTCTGGGGGTGTTTGTATTCAGTGCCAGATTGTTTGCCTACACCAGAGGCTGCCCTAAGAGATTTGTTGAATCTGCCGTTCCTGGCAGATTGGAAGTCAGGGAAACTTTATTTAAATGCCAAATTATAGTGCAGGGTTTCTGTACATTTTGTCTATGGCTGCTGAAGTATAATGACCCATCAATGATCATGCTGTATCAAAATAAATCTAACTATCTGCCAATTAGAAAGGATATATCCATCATTAACTTGTTCTTCTTAATGTACCCAACAATTGTAGTAGCAAACCAGAGACTATTTGTGTCTCACCATATGCTGTGGAATCCTCCATCCATGCTACAAACTCTGCACTGTATTCTGATATCTTATCTTGAGAAATGTCATTTTATTAGGAAAATATAAATTCTATAATCCCACTAAACTCAGTTATTTATACTTTTCAATTGTGAAAGTTTGAGTAAACACAGAGACTTTTTCTGAGGTTTTTCAAATAGCTTCATGTTTAAAATACCTACATCTCAATTTGCTATAAGGAAAAGAATGAAATAATGTAAGCATAGGGCCTAGAATGATACTTGGCATTAAGTAGGTGGTCAAGAACTGTTAATTCTCTTCTGCCTCTAGGGCCAAACTAAAACTTGCTTGCTAGTCTTGTAGTTAGGACTTTCAGGAGAGAATAAAATGACAATAATTATTCTAATCCTGCATTGAGGGAAGTCAGCATTACTGTCAACAGGAGAAGAAGGTAGGTCAGTTATTGTTTGCAGCTTTTTTGTAGACTTCTTTTGAGATTTGTAGAAGGAAGCTCCTTTTTCTTTCGGGTCCTTTTCATGTTAGGAATTTGTATCAATGAAGAAACGACATAAATGGTTGCTATCTTTTTTGCTTTTTCATAGCCGAATTTAAAGGTGGGTATTTTTGTTGGGACTGCTGTCACTACGAAGATTTTTAAAAGGAAAATGGTTTAGGAGCACATGAAGCTTTAGGATTGTATTCATTTGGGATCCTTTTCCTATCATGCGTTTCGCTTAGGGGCACAGTGAAAGGAGAAGAGCATGGTAGAAAGTTAGGCAGCCTGGATAGGACTCACACTGGTGCACGCTAAGTGGGTTACTCCACTTGTAGTGGACCTTCACAACTAAGAACAGTCAGACTGTTTCATGTCTTTGGTCCATTGTCCCCTCTTTTCTTTTTCTTGGAATGCCTTTCTCCCTTCTCCCAACTATTTCTCCTCCTCCCAGGCATAGCTTAGTATCATCATTTCAGAGATACTGGTTTCAGGCTGGCTCACATTGTCTCCTTAGTATCATCTTAGCTCTCTGCTTGCCTCTTTCACATATCATGATTAGAATTAAGTATTTATTTACATGACAGTTATGCACCTCCCTTTCTAACCCTTACACTTAGATATACTCCTCCAAGGCAGAATCCTGGTCTGTCATTTTCCTAACTTCAACACAGTATTCCAAATAATAACGTATGGAAGATGCTCATGCATGTTAAAGCAGTGGAGAAAAAAAAATTCTGAAGCCTCAGTTTTTTATTCTGTAAAGATGATAATAACGAAGTAGAAATGATAAGGATCTGACAGAGTTCATGACCTTATTGTTATAAATGCATGTGCTATTATTCTATTGTCTCCAACCTATTGTGTAAATTCGATACATTTATTAGTCCTCTGGCCTTGCTTCTCTAAGTTGAAAGCATTTGGCTCTTAGATTTCCAGTCCCCTTTATCCTGGTGAGCACAGAGAAAATTATGTAATAACTTTTAAGCCCATGAAACACTTTCTTGATTAGACAATTAAACATCTTATATTATAACATGTTCACGTGTTTCAATAATTATTTATTAGGAACAAAACATAAAACTATTCCTTCTCCACTGGGAAATTCATTACCAGTGAAGAGAAAATGGGCATATTCCACTGCCTGTAATTTTGTGAGGTTTACTAGCAATAAAGATAGGAGCTGTAAAGAACGTAATTTCTCAGCTGTGAATAAACCAAGTTCACTACAAATTAATAGATTTTGCCATTTATAAAAACTAAGATTGTTTTTCCCATATTTCTAAGTTTGCTATTCTGGGAAAGGGGGTTGGGGAGATCCAATATTCTGATTTGATGTATTTGGTGTTAAAATTGCTTGCTCACCCTAGAGGAGTTACCAGGAAAGCTCTCTCTTGCCAATGAAGACATGACTAATCCCATTACAAAGCAGTGGGGCAATTTTGACTTCTTGATCCTAGGTGATTTGCTGTTGCAATGGAATATAATGCAGTTCCCAGTTTGCAGGGCTTGCTTCCAACTGCCAACCTAATCCAGACAACATCTTTTTCCCAGGATGCTTTGGGAGATGTGTTGCAAGAATAAACACACCACACAGGAGTCTTTTTTTTTTTTTTTTTTTGCTACATTTTCTATCACTCTGTGACTGGTGCAGTTAGCCACTATTTTGGGCAATTTTCAAATAACAGCATTGATGATGACATGAGCTATCATTTTCTGAAGGTTTATTTTGTTTGGAACACTTTTAAGTACTTTTTTTTTAAGTACTTTTTATGTTAAGTACTGGTACGTTCTTTA
Source organism: Sylvilagus floridanus (assembly GCA_949820135.1). NCBI lineage: Eukaryota > Metazoa > Chordata > Mammalia > Lagomorpha > Leporidae > Sylvilagus > Sylvilagus floridanus. Next base: position 89,745,683 of record OX463224.1, read on the forward strand.
TGCCTGACATTGTAAAAGTTCTTTTCATGTACCCTTCATATAAAGATGAGGGAACCAAAGAATACAGAGGTTAAGGATCTCGTTCTGAATGATAAACCTAAATCACAGAGCTAGGATTTGAATGCAGGCAGTGTGGCTTCACAGCCTCTGCTCCTGACCACTATCTTTATACATAACAGTCATCCATGGGAACACTGTAGTGGGCAGCTTCTAAAATGACTGTCAGTGATCTCTGGAACCTAGAATTCAATGCTTGTATAATTTCTGCCCCTAGTGTGACAGTTGGATTTAATAACCTGCTTCAAATAGAGTAGATCAAAAAGTGACAACAAGATAGCATTTCTGGGATCAGGTTATAAAGGTCTATGACCTCTGTTTTTCTCCTTATCTCTCTCTTCTCTGTCTCACTCTGTCTCTCTACATCTCTTCCTTTCTCTCTCTCTGCCTCTGTTTCTTTCATATACACACATTTCTGATAAAGTATGCTGCTATGTTGTTAGCTGTACTATGGAGAAATATACTTGGCAAAGAATTAAAGGTAGTTTAAAGACAACAGATGCCAAGGAACTGAGATTTTCAATCCAGTGTCTTCTGAGATGAGCCTTACCAAAAATCACATGATGGGAGATTGATCCTTCCCCACTTGATGGCTGTAGACACACTGACTGCACTCTTCTAAGAGAACTTTCACTTGAAAATCTAAGTAAATTTTGTCTGGATTCCTGACCCACTGAAACTATGAAATAATAGACAATTTAAATCACTAAATTTTGGAGTGACTTGTTACACAGCAGTGATAACTGATACAATGCTTTAGCAGTCTTATTATTTATTCTTTCCATCCTTCTCATAATATTCACAATATGTTAGGCAATATTTCCACATACATTATCTTATTTAATCCTGATTACAACCTTATGAGGTACATATAATAGTTCTCATTTTATAATCAGAAAGTAGTGTCAATGAGTTTAGGTAATCTACAAAAAGTTTATATAATCAGTCTTCAAAAAGTTCATGGAAAGTACTTAAGTAAAACTATGCATGAATTTAAAATGTTTTTGCACCAACATAAACTTAATTTTAATTCCATTTTTCCACAAATATTTTAGAATACACTCATACTTAGGTCTCTCTGATTTTTTATCTTTCCTAAAACCATTTTCTCCATAAATTATTTCATTTGATTCAATCCCCAACCCTAATCATTATCTTGTCTATAGTACCTCCTTTAGTATTATATAAAATAATTACTAGTAATGGGTAACATGGTTAAGTGGCTTCAATACACCAGTTACTATGTTAAGTGCTTTATTTATATTATAGCAGTTAGTTCTCATAACAATTATCTGATATAGGTTCAACTATTTCCATATGTTGTAGATGAGGAAATTGATCATAGATACCTTAAAAACTCACATATAGTCACATAGACAGGTATTTTATGTTAAATTTAATTATTTTTATGTAATTATTAATATCTGAATTCTCCGATGGTGTTTGAGCTCTAAGGAGGCTTGCATCTTTGAAGACTATGGCACTCAACAAAATCTATTGTATTGAGTTAAAGTTTGACCCCCAAGTCCTCCTTTGTATACATATGGACTGTCAAGTTTATTCAGAGAAACATAAATATCAGAAAAACACATTATTTTATAAAATTTATAGTGTGCTTTTTCCTACTGTGTGTTAAAATGTTGGAAGAAATATTTTTATTTAGTATTAGGAAAAAGTGAAAGTTACAGCAATGTGATATTGTAGATTTCTGTAGCATCCTGACTCACATATTGTGGAGTCATTCAAATCTCCATCTACTTAACAATCTGTGTCTCTGTGTTACATCTTTTACAACCAAAATTATATTGTACACAATGACAAATACTACATAATTTGTAGTTATCAAATAATTAAGCACCTTTAATGTATTGCTCTTGGTAAACTTGAAGCAAGTAGGCAGCACACAGAAAGAATTTCTAAACTAGGATTCAAATCAAATAATATAAACTAATGAGTTAATCAGAAATTCTTTAACCAGACTCCCATATTTAAGCATATTATTGAATAGTTATTATAGTTTATTTTAGAAGTTCTTTATTTTTGTTTTGTTTCATAATAATTATTTTAAGTTATATTTTTAAGTTATCTCTGCATTAATTCACTGGTAAATTAACATTTAATGAATGCTTACTATATGTGAGACACTGTTTAGTAAACAGTAGTGTTGTAATGAGTGAAAAAATAAGTGAAGCATGACCTCTGTGCCAAGGATGTCTCAGTAGAATGAAGAAGAAAAACGTGATTATAAAAGTTGCAATATCATCTAAGTGTTAAGGTTGGGAGACAGACAAAGGAGTCTTTACTCTCCTTTATAGGGTTTTATCAAAATAATATATGATATATATTTAAAGTCATTCTCATTTTCCATATAGGCTTCCCAGTTCTCTGAAATTTTCTTAAAATAAAGAAATATAAACATAGAAACTACCAAATAAAGATCAGCATGTAGGAAAGCTTTGGATTTCCTATAACAAATTCCTACCAGCTAATGAGTCACACAGAAATATAGAACATTTAATGTTATTTCTCTGTGTACTAACATTAGCAGAGATTCACACCAGGAGTGTGAGTGTGAGAATCATAGGTATGTCCAAATAAGTCTCAACTTGAGAAACACCTGTGCTAAATAACTTTATGCAGATTTGTTGTAATTATTCTCGAATTTTATAACTATGTGACACTTTACATTGCCAGATTTTTTCCACAAATGAAAATCTACCACTGTGCATTGAATATGAAATGTATGAAGCTCAAGTAGAATTACCCATATATTTCAAGCAACTTTGGAGCTAATAGAATTATTAAGTGGACAATTTTTCAGATTTAGTATTGTCTAGGGTTACACAAAGGCTACATTTTAAAATATAGAATTGTCATACATTTATGTTCAATTTATTATATGGAAAAAGCAGTCATATTCTTTGAAATAACAGAATCGTTCATTAAATTAAACAATAACTCCTACATTTGTCTTACAGATCACCACTTCTTTTCCTTCTTCCTCCGAAAGATAACTGTTAACTGTACATCCTTCCCTCATTCATTATCACCATCATTGATGCACCATCTTTCCAATGACCTCTTTCTTTTAAAATAATTACTAGGGCATGATGTTCATATTTCAAGTACTGCTGCATTTATCATCACAGTTAACTTCTACATTAACATGAAGAGCATTACTAATATCCTAAACTTGTTGAAAGCATGCTACAGATTGTGCAACATTATGTCTTGTTGAGACTACCATATTCTTTCTGAAACAATCCCGTGTAAAGTAGGATTCACAGTCTACTTGTCTTCTCTGTCCTACACATTGGTTTCTCACCCTCTGTATTCTAGTACCTCATGATGAACTGTTGCAATTCTCTTAGACACTGTTCTCTTTTTGTCCTTTTGGTCTACTAAAAAATACTATTAGTTCTTCCTCAGAGATTACCCTTCTCTCATATTTCTGGCCATATTGCTGTGCTCCTGCTGGTCTTTGACATACTGATCTTTTTCATTTCAAATGCACACCACATACAGCATTAGATGGTCTTCTTGCATAACTATTCCTGTTCACTAGTGGTTTCTTGCAAAGTATAAAGTATGTCACAATTTTATCACATTTAGCATCCTCCCCCATATACACACATCGCTTTAAATGTGCCCACTACAATCTTTTTTTATTATGAATATTTGGCTGGGGCCAGTGTTGTGGTATAGTGTGTTAAGCCATCAGCTGTAGCATGTGTATCCCATATCAGCCCTGGTTTGAGTCTGGGTTGCTCTGCTTCTGATCCAGCTCCCTGCTACTGAGCCTGGGAAAGCAGAAAAAATGGCCCAAATACTTGGTGCCCTATATTCATCTGGAAGACCCAGAAGAAATTCCTGGCTCCTGGTTTTGCACCAACTCAGCTTCAGCTATCATGGCCATTTGGAGAGTGAACCAGCAGATGGAAGACCTCTCTCTATCTGTTCCCTTGTCCCCATAACTCTGCCTTTCAAATAACTAAACTAAATCTTTAATAAACAATATTTGCCTACACATTGTAACAAATTAGAAAATGCTGACATGTTAAAGAATAGGTAAAGATTTCATGTTTAAATTTTGCAATATTCAGTCTCCCTACCAAGAATAAGGAATAGCTGCAATCCACATTTAAATGTAAAATTCTCATATGTCTCTGAAAAGTCTTGTGGCCTCTTCATAATGGTCTTACATATTGCTTCTTTGTGGTGTTTCTAGACTATTTTTATAGCTTCTGTAACTCAAAATGTTTTTAAATATTTCCTAACTGGTTATTATTATTTTATATAAAATGTGGATGTGTATTAATTTAAAAAAACTTTTCAGTTCTCACTGATTCTAGGAAACTTCAGTTTATTTTCTTGCAGTTTCTGGGAACAATCATATTTTTCAGCTGATGATAATTCTTTTACTTTTTAAATATCTTATTAGATTTGGGTAGAACTTCCAGGAAAATGCTGAATAATGATGGAAGTTCACATCATTGTCTTTCTTTTGATGTCCGTGGGAATGACTCTAGTGTTTCACTAGTAAGAATTATGATAGGGATTATTTTATAATTACATGTTCATAAGTAAGTATCCTTTTCTTTGCTTTTTAAGAGTTTTACCCAGGAGCGGGTATTTAATTTTTATCAGATACCTCTTTCCATCACCTGAGGGGGCAAACCTTTTTCAATTATATACTCAATGTAATCTCATAAAATTCCAAATATAAAATGAGTGTTCCTCATCTCCATTATTTGTGGGTATGATTTAAGATATGTTAGTTTGGATAAACTGAAAGTTGATGGCTCACTGATAACAGACCTTGCCCAATTAATGCTGTAAACATAGTGGTACTCTATTCCAAATCTTAGTGTCATAGGGATTTCTTTAAATTTTTTAAAAATTTTCATTTCCAAGACTATGCATGCCTTCATGATTAAATTTAATCCTAGGCATTTTATTTGTTGTGATTAAAATGGGATTTTTTTTTTTTTAGTTTTCTGATTGTTCATTGCTAATGTATAGAAATGCAACTGATTTTTGAATATTCATGTTTCCTGAAAATTTGCTGAATTACCTTTCGAGTTCTGATAGTTTCTTGTAGAATCTTTAGGATTTTCTACATATGACATTTTGTAATCTGTGAACAGTGATAATTTTGCATTTTAATTTCTAATTTGGATTTTGCTATGGTTTGAATATCCTCCCAAAATCCACGTGTTAAAGGTTTGGCATTCAAAGTTTTATGTTAATGGCCCTAAAAGTGTAGAAACTTAATTCAGTTATGATGCTAGGGAGGTAGGGCCTTTGGACAGGGGTTAGTCTGGATTAACTTGTTAGAGTGGAGCCCCCATGGTAAAATCATGGTGCTTTACAGGAAGTGATGTAAACAGAGGTTTCTCTTTTTGCCAAGTGGTGCTTTGCACCACCTCAGGAATCTGCCATCAGGAACATTAACGCCAGATGCCTAACCAATGTGACCACCCAATCTTAGACTTGAACCTCTAACATTATGAGCTCAAATAAACATTGCTTCATCAATAGCTTCTCTTAGGTACTTCATTGGGATAACTAAACACTCATATATATGTATATATATATATATATATATATACTTTTTAATAAATAATTGTATATTGTAATGGGGTACAGTAGAGAGTTTTGGTATTTTCATACATTGTGTTTCATACATTGTGTCTAAAAGCATCAATTCAAGATACTTAGGTTGTCCATTATCTCAGGATTTATAATTTCCTGTCTAATTTTTCTGGCTAAAATTTTCAAGACTACATTGGACAGAAAGATCAAAGAGGGCATCCTTACATTATTTCTTACCTTAGAGTAAGAGATTTCAGCTTTTTCTGCTATTAAGAGGTTAGCTGTAGGCTTTTCATATACAGCATTTATTATGTTGAGATAATGTGATTTTATCCCTATTTTGCTGAGCATTTTCTGTAAAAGAATGTCAAATTTTGTGAAATGCTTTTCTCCATCTAATGAGATGATCATGTACATTTTAACCCTTTATTCTAGTAATACAGTCTATCACAATGATTATTTTTTATATGGAAACCATTTTTATATTCTTGGGAAAAAATCAGTTTGCCATGGCATGTGATGCTGTTGATGTGCTGTTGAAATAAAATTATTAGAAGTCTTTTTTGAACACATTTGCATCTATCTACATTTTTTTAATTGGACGACAGATACACAGAAGAGACAGAAATCTACCATTGGTTCATGTCTCAAAAGACTGTAGCATCCGGGGCTGGGACATGATGTGTCCAGGTTCCAAAACTCAATCTGGGTCTCCCATCTGAGTGACAGCATCCCAATCACTGCATACTTGCTGTCTCCTAGGGTGTGTATTAGCAGGAAGCTAGAATTGCATGCAGAGCTGGGATTAAATCCTAGGAACTCTGATGTGGATTGTAGATATTTCAAGCAGTCTTAGCTCTGTGCTTACATCTATATTTCTCAAAGATATTGTTTCATAATTTTATTGACACGATTTTTATGACTCTGGCAATGGGATTATTCTGTCCTCCTCAAATGAATTTGGAAGCATCCCATCTTCATTTTTTTGAGAGAATTTGAGAAAGATTGGTATTAATTCTTCTTTAAAATATTTGGAAGAATTCACCAGAAAGGTTATCTGTCCCTGCACTTTTCTTGGATGGAAGATTTTTTTAAAGGTGTACTTATTTATTTATTCATTTGAAAGTCAAAGTTTTACAGAGAGAAGGGAAGAAAGAGAGAGAGAGAGAGAGAGACAGACAGACAGACAGAGAGAATGAATCTTCTATCTCTATCTGCTGGTTTACTCCCCAGATGACTGACATGGCCAGGGCTGATTCAAGCTGAAATCATTACATTATGGGAAAAAATTAACTATTACATATAATATTTTAGAATCAAGGAATGAGATATTACTCTGGCAGAAGCCTTAGTGATATATAAGAGGAGTGAAGGATTCAAAAGTATTTAGAGATTGATCATTCTAGTGAGAGAGTACATTAATAAAGTAGTTAAAACATCCTAGGTACATGTATTCGTAGGTAAAAAGAAAAAAAAGCCTTTGAAAATTGCTAATAAAAAGATAAAGTACTTATTTACTGGATTTATGTAGTACATAAATATGTAGTCCACATATTTTAGATGCAAAGACAACCAAGTTGCTAGCAGCAGTATATTTTCACCAAACTAGTTTTGCTTGCTTGCTAAAACTTTATGATGATGTTATCTAATTAGAGGACTAAAGAGATACTGAGTCACACTTGAAATTTGAATCTTACTCACTAGGTATTAGATTTTCACCTTAATTATAAATTCATAACTGCATTATAGTTTTTCTTTCATTGCAGTCATGTTCTTGCCTGTCTGAGTGACACATGATAATGTGATTAATTACTTTAATTAGACTTCAGCAAATCCTAATTTCATAGTGCATACTGTACAGTTAATCTTCTAACAGATACATACTTAGTTAATAATCACATGTGATACATTGCATTTTCTATAATATAATAATGCATGCAGTTAATGTAACAAGTTAAAACACATGCTTAAGTACCAGAAACTAAGAATGGTATTTGCCTTTTAGGCACTTTGGAATTGACAGCATTTGAATTTAATTGTCAGATAACATTTGACCACTACATTTGCATACTAATTCTATGTTCATATTTCACTTGTAGGTCTCACTGATCGATCTTTTTTTTTTTTCATCGATACGTCAAACATTTAGCAGCTTTGCATGCTATGAAGTTTAGTGGCTTGGGATGTTGGCGCTGACATTCCCTAGACCCTCCTGTTATACCTCCTCCATTTTGAAGCATAGATTTTTAAAAATATTTGCTCATATTCATGCTTCTTTATTTATAATACCTATTTTAACATGTATGTGTTATTTAGATCACATGCTCTAGAGCCTAACCAGGGGTCAATGTTAATTATGTAGTTTTTAATTCCTGTCATTATTAAACATTATGGCAAGACTTCTCTGAATTCAATTTTTTTATTCTTGTTGATCTCTAACTGTGTCTTTGAAAAGTTTATTTCCATATCTATGCCTCTGGAATACAATTTATTTGGGCCAGGACACTTAAACTCATTTAATTCCTTCTATCTTCTTATATACTTCAGGCTTCCATTAGCTTTTACTATTCTTGTTTAATGTACAATGACAGGGCTATACCTATGGCTAGGTACCCAAAATGAAAGCCAAATTGTCATTGAGTTGGTTTGCTTCCCACCTAGGTTCCTATGCATTCTAACATTTGTCTTTGCTTCAACTTTGTTGTGGACTGTGATTTGATGTGTTTGTGGATCTCTGCTTGCTTATCTTTTCATGAGTTTGAGCTGAAGCTCAGTCTACCTTTTGTATTCTTCTGAAATTATTCTTAGCAACAGGTACTTGTCTTTATTCTTTTGGCTTTCCTGTCATTTTTGAATGCTTTTTGAATTCCAAGCTTCTCATAGAGGTCTATTTGTAATTACATGATTTGTCTGTTTTGGTTTATCCATTTTTGTAATCATTAGTGATATTTTAAAATTATACTGTCAAAATTTACTTTTTAGATTCTTCCATCCATTTTAATCAGCTTTCTTTTAGCCTTGGCTTCATGTTTATTCAAACATTTAGAATCTGTTTCCTTAAGGTTTATAGCACAAGAATAATCACTCCCACCTTCTTTTCTTTAGTGTTAAAGATTCGTGAACAAAATTATTAACATTTCTTCAATGACAAAACTCAGAGGCTGTTTATTTGTTTTACTTATGATATTAACAGATACTAAAAGATTTATAGTATACAGGATTGTGAAGGTATTGATTCTAATTTCATATGAGGAACTTTAAATTGATAACCGTATTTTCATAGGAATTTTGATAATATTAATTGCCTTTTTACAAATGTACTGCTTTTATATCAGAAATTATATCTTCTCATATTTCTTCCATTAAAATATGCTTTGGGGAACATATTATATATTATAAAGAATGTTCTCATAATTTTTATAACACAGGAAAATTAAAAACCATCTGAATGTTGAATAATAGGTAATTAGTTGAAAAATTTGGGCATAATCACATTATAATAAAATACTATTCTATTAAAATGAATGAGCCAATTTACCACCATTTTATATTGTTTCCAATATATTTAGAATTTTAAAAATTATAAATGTCTATAATTTTAGGTCAAATAATCCTACTTCCAGCAATATTTCTTAAAGAATTTATTAGATGCAACAGTTAAAATATATGCAAATTTTGTGTTTTCAAATCATCCTAAAATAATAGGAATTAGCTGAGTGCACAATAATTTTCAAAATGTTAATTAGGATTCATCAATTAGCTAATAAAATAAGAGATTGTTAAAATAAATGATGGAATATATTTCTTATAATTACTAAATCATATGGGACACAACATAATATATACATTTAAATAACATTATGTTCACAGAAAATACATATTGTGAAAATCCATGCATGTACTTAATTTTTTTGGTATTAAAAAGCTTATTTTCTAATTCCATTGTCCGTTAACTTTTTTTTAAAAGATTTATTTATTTATTTTTTGACAGGTAGAGTTATAGACAGAGAGAGAGAGAGAGACAGAGAGAAATGTCTTCTATCTTCTGGTTAACTCCCCAAATGGCCGCCATGGCCAGAGCTGCACCAATCCGAAGCCAGGAGCCAGGTGCTTCTTCTTGGTCTCCCATGTGGGTGCAGGGGCCCAAGCACCTGGGCCATCCTCCACTGCACTCCTGGGCCACAGCAGAGAGCTGGATAGAAAGAAGAGCAACCAAGACTAGAACTCAGCGCCCATATGAGTTGCTGATGCTGCAAGTGGAGGATTAACCAAGTGAGCCACAGTGCCAACCCCAGATTTATTTACTTTTTATTTGAAAGTCAGAGTTACACAGAATGAGGAGAGGCAGAGAGCAAGAGAGAGAGGTCTTCCATCTGATGGTTTACTCCCCAATTGGCCGCAACGGCCGGAGCTGCGCCGATCTGAAGCCAGGAGCCAGGAGCCTCCCCGAGGTCTCCCATGTGTGTGCAGGACCCCAACGACTTGGGCCATCTTCTGCTTTCCCAGGCCATATCAGAGAGCTGGATCAGAAGAGGAGCAGCCGGGACTAGAACCAGTGCCCATATGGGATGCTGACGCTTCAAGCCAGGTTATTAACCTGCTGTGCCACAGCTCAGGTCCCATGTCCCTTAACTTTTGAATGGATCCTTTGTATTGTAAATGATATGCATTTAGGCACATCTCAGGACAGCTGGTTTCTGCTTTCACTTTTGATGCTACCTTTCTTACTTCAGTACAGTTAGACTATTTTTCTGTCATCTCATTTCCATCCAAATGGTCTCTACTCTGTTTCTATCTTAGTCTGTTTGGATGCTATAAAAAATACCATAAGCTGTGTAGCTTTAACAGATATTTGTTCTTCATAACTCTGGAGCCTGAAGTCCAAGTTCTAAGTAGTGGTAGGCTTAGTGCCTGTTGAGGGCCTACTTTTTGGTTCTTAGTTGATGCCTTTGAGCTGTGTCCTCACGTGGTGGAAGGAAGAAGCCACCATTCTGAGTTTGTTTTATAAAGACACTGGTTCCAATCATGAGGGCTGACTTCCTAATAGGATCACTGGAGGCTAGGATATTAGCACAATGTTTAGTGAGAAACCTTTAGACCACACAACTTCATATATCTTATGCACTGATTTCTACACACATGTATTAATTACTGACATATCAGTCTCTTTTCCTTCTGTAATATCCATTGTGAATTTTACAAATTTAAATGCATATGATAATTGAGTATTGCTTATTCTCACTAAGGCTCAATGGACTGTATACATGAGTTTGCCCCTGTAAGGTGATATTTTATTTTAACACCATTATTATATTAACATGTGATATCTTAAATATAATTATATTTTAAATTTTAAGTTCACATTATTGAGTTTATTTATTTAAAAAATTTATTCATTTGAGGAACACAGAGGAACACTTATTCATTCTCTAAATGCTGCAAGGCTAGATTTGGGTCAAGGTGAAACTTGGAATCAAGAATGTAAGCAATTCAGATCTGCCGCACTGATGTGAGGAACACAATTACTTGAGCTATCATCCCTCCCTCCCAGGATCTGTATTGGCAGGAAGCTAGAATGAGGAAAGAGGAATCTAATTTGGTTACTTTGATATGGGGTGCAGACCATATATTAACCACTAGTTAAATGCCTGCTCCCTTGTTTCTATATTTTACTTGACCAATATACTTTCTTCAAGTTTAAATCCAAAAAGGATTTCATTAAAAATATAGAATTGGTACCATCTGAAATAGTACTAAAAGTCTCTACTTTTAGAAGTAGTTTTAAACTCCAGGTGTAACTACTTTATGTTCTTAGGGTTATATCTGTAAGTAACATTGAAGCTGTTAAAAACTAATTTAAAATAAAGAAATTTGGTAGTTCCAAGATGGCAGAATAATGATAGGACAGTCGGATTTATGTGGGGCAAAATTAATGTTTAAAAAAGAGGGGAAATACAATCGTAGGATAGAACTCTGGGAGAACCCCAGCATAAGACCAAGTATGAGCAATAGAAATGATCCAGACCTGCACTGAGGAGCAGATAAACTGCAGAAGACAATGGAAGCTTGGATGCGGGGAAGAAGAGGCCTTCCCCGGCAAACTAAGTGAGAGGAGAATCCATAGCCCCACTGTGCTGGTGAGAGGGAGTGAGAGCTTGGTGAACTGCTTTTCAAGTTCCATGCAAATGCCCTGAAACAGCAGAGGCAAGAGAAAGAAAATAAAGAACAACAATGAGATAGAATGGTCTCACTGATAGTCCATGATCTGAAGAGCCCTGGAAGCTGAGTCTGAGAAAACAGTGACTGCATAAGACAAGACAGAATCAGGCTAGATCCTAGGCAGCCACACAGTTCCTCTCTGCACTCTCCAAACTCCTTGGTGACCTGTAACAGCTCATAACAGAGGGAACAGTGCTCACAGGAAAGACTCCACTGATCAAATGTGCAGTTCATTAAGCAGTGCAAATGACTGCTGGGCACACTGGGGACCAACATGGTAGCATCCATCAGCTCGGAGGAAAGCTACCACGCCCAACAGGGGTCTTACACTGAATACTTGCCCCACCCTGGAATACTGAACAGACCACCCTGGTCACACCCAGCACATACCTCTTGGTGTTCACTGAAAGTGTAGAATGCCCACTAAGTCACAGATACAGACCAAAGACAAAAGCCATCAGACTGAAAAAAAAAAAAATTCTACAAATGCTGAGGAATGAAGGAAAACATTCAAGGAATAAGAATAAGGAGGGGCCAGTGCTGTGGCGTGGTGGGAAAAGCTGCTGCCTGCGGTGCAGTCACCACATTTGGGTGCCAGTTCATGTCCTGGTGGCTCCACTTCCAATACTGCATTCTGCTATGGCCTGGGAAAATAATGGAAGAGGGCCAAGCCCTTGGGCCCCTGCACCTGTGCGGGAGGCCAGAAGAGGCTCCTGGCTTCTGGCTTCTGGCTTTGGATTGGCACAGTTCCAGCCATTACAGCCAATTGGAAAGTAAACCAGCAGATGGAAGACCTCTCCCTCTCCCAGCCTCTCCTCTTCTCTCTCTTTAACTCTGACTTTCAAAAAAAATAAATCTTAAATAATAAAAGAATAAGGAAGTCACTATGAGCTTCCCAAAGGAACTCTGCAATATTTCAATATTAGAAGGGAAAGATGAAGAAATAAAAGAAATGCCAGAAACAGAATTCATAAAACTAATAATTGGTTTACTCAGAAGCAATCAGAAGCAAATTCATGAACTAAAGAAAACTATACATGATATGAATGAAAATTTTTCCCATGAAATTGAGATCTTAAAGAGAAATCAAAATGAAATACTGGAAATGAAGAATTCAATAGATCAAATAAAAAATGCAGTGGAAAGTCTTAACAACAGAGTTGTGAAGCCAAAGAAAGAATATTTAAGCTAGAAGACAAATCTCTTGAAATTTTACAGTCAGACCAAAAACAACAAGAGGAAATTAGAAATCTAAAAAACACTGTTGGTAATCTATAAGATACTATGAAATGACCCGACATATGTGTCTTAGGAGTTCCTGGAGGCATGGGAGGAGAAAAAGGATTAGAAGGCATTTTCAGTGAAATAATAACTGAAAACTTCCCTAATTTAGAGAAAAAAGGAATATCCAACAGGAAGCACATAGAATTCCGAATAGACATGACCAGAAAAGATCTTCACCATGGCACACTGTAGTAAAACTCTCCACAGTCAAACATAAAGAAAAGATTCTAAAATGTGCATGAAATGCCAGATTACCTTCAGACGAACTTCAATTAGACTCACAGTGGATTTCTCATCATAAAACCTACAGGATAGTAGAGAATGGTGAAATATATTCCAAATCTTAAGAGAAAAAAACTGTCGATCCAGGGTACTGTACCCTGCAAAGGTCTCATTTGTAAATGAAAGTGAAATAAAGACCTTCCTTAACAGAAACTGAATTTGTCACCACCCATTCAGCCTTACAAAACATGCTTCAGGATGCACTACATACAGAAACACAGAAACAACGTTATCACTACAAAAGAAGATGAAGGCAGAAAAACTCCCAGTAAAAGTACAAAGGAAATACAAAGTAAAAAATAGGAATATTAAAGGAAAAATGTCAAGGCAAAGTCATTACTTACCTTGAATGTAAATTACCTCAACTCTGAGCTAAAAGACAGACTGGCTGAATGGATTAAAAAAAAAAAAAAACATCTATTTGCTTCCTATAAGAAACACATCTCATGAACAAGGATATTCCCAGACTGAAAGTGAAAGGATGGAAACAGATAATCTATGCTAACACAAACAAAAAAAGAGCTGGGGAGCCATCTTAATCAGACAAAGTAGACTTTAACACAAAAACTGTCAAAAGAGACAAAAAAGGGCACTATGTCAAGATTAAGGGATCAATTCAACAGGAAAGATGTGACTATAATAAATGTATAAGCACTTAATTACATGGCACCTGGCCTTTAAAAGAAATGTCAATAGATTTAAAGTGAGACAGACACAAATACAATAGTAACGGGGGACTTCAATACCTTACTTTCAGCAATGGACGGATTAACCAGACAGAAATCAGCAAGGAAACAACAGTTAATTGACACTGTAGAACAAATGGACCTAACAGGTATATACAGAGCTTTCCACATTACAGCCAAAGAAGACAGATTCTCAGCAGTGCAAGGAACTATCTCAAGGACTGACCACATGCTAGGCCATAAAGCAAGGCTCAACAAATAAAAAAAAATTGAAATAATACCATGCATTTTGTCTGACCACAATGAAATGAAGTTGGTAATCAACAACTCAGAAATCTACAGAACATATGCAAACACATGGAGACTGAACAACATGCACTGAACAAAGAGTGGATCATTGAAGAAATCAAAAGAGAAATAAAAAATTCCTGGAAACAAATGAAGACAGCAATACAACGTATCAAGACTTATGGGATACAGCAAAAGTGCGTTTAGAGGAAAGTTTATAGCTATTTGTGCCTACATCAAGAAATTGGAAAGGCACCAAATAAATGAGCTATCAATGCATCTTAAGGACCTAGAAAAACAACAGCAGACCAAGCCCAAATCTAGTAGGAGAAAAGAAGTAATTAAAATTAAAGAGAAAAAAATAAAATAAATGACCAAAGATCAGCAAAGCGAGGAGCTGGTTTTTGGAAAAAATGAACAAAATTGACACACTATTGGCTCAGCTAAGCAAAAAAGGGGAGAGAAGACCAAAATCAATAATTAGAGATGAAAAAGGAAATGTAAATACAAAGAATCAGAAATTACTTCAAAGAGCTGTATGCCAACAAAATGGTAAACTTAGAAGAAATGGATAGATTCCTGGTCACATCCAACCTACCTAAAATGAGCCACGAAGACATAGAGAACCCAAATAGACCAATAACCAAGACAGAAATTGAATCAGTAATAAAGTCCCTCCCAAAAAGAAAAGGCCAGGATCACATGGCCAGGCATTTAAAAACTAACTCCAATGCTTCTCATGCTATTCAAAATAATTTAAAAGGAGGGAATCCTCCCAAATTCTTTCTATGAAGCCAACATCATTTCTATTCCTAAAATTGAAAAAGATACAACAGAAAAAGGGAACTGCAGACCAATTTCCTTGATGAATATAGAGGCAAAAATCTTCAACAAAGTACTAGCCAATTGAATCCAACAAAACATCAGAAAGATCACTCAACCAGAGCAAATGGGATTGTTCCCTGATATGCAGGGATGGCACAACATTTGCAAATCAGTGTGATACATCACTTCAACAAATTGAAGAATAAAAACTATATGATTATCTCAAGAGATTTAGAGGAGCATTTAACAAAATACAACACCCTTTAATGATGAAAACTAAGCAAATTTGGTATAGATGGAACATTTCTCAACACAAGCAAGGCAATTTATGACAAACCAATGGACAGTGTCCTCTTGAACATGGAAAAGTTGGAAGCATTCCCACTGAGATCTGGAACCAGACAGTGATGCTATTCAATGTAGTTCTGGAAGTTTTAGCCAGAGCTGTTAGGCAAGAAAAAGAAATGAAAGGAATACAAATTGGGAAAGAGGAAGTCAAATTATCCCTATTGATATAGTAGATGACATGATTATATAGGGGATCCAAAGACTCCACTAAGACTATTGGAACTCATAGAAGAGTTTGGCAAAATAGGAGGTTATAAAAATAACACACAAAAATCAACAGCTTTTGTGTACATATAGAATGCCACAGCTGAGAAAAGGTTTCTAAGATCAATCTCATTCACAATAGCTACCAAAAAAAAAATCAAATACCTAGGAATAAATTTAACCAAGGATGTCAATGATGTCAATAATCTCTATGATGAGAATTACAAAACATTAAAGAAATAAATGGAAGAAGATAAAAAAAATCTTTCATGCTCATGGATTGGAAGAATCAACATAATCAAAATGTCCATACTACTGAAAGCAACTTACAGATTCAATGTGATACCAATCAAAATATGAAAGACATTATTCTCAGATATATAAAAACAAAGCTAAAATTCATGTGGAAACACAGGAGACCCAAATTAATAAAACAATCTTATACAACAAAAGCAAACTTAGAGGCATCACAATACCTGATTTTAAGACATACTACAGGTATGTCTTGAAACATACTTGGTACTGGTACAAAAACAGATGATAAGACCAGTGGAACAGAATAGAAATGCCAGAATCAATCCAAGCATCTACAACCAACTTGTCTTTGACAAAGGAGCTAAAATCACTCCCTGGAGCAAAGATAGTCTCTTCAACAAATGGTGGGGGGAAAACTGAATCATCACATGCAGAAGCATGAAGCAAGACCCCTACTTTACACTTTTCACTTAAATCACTTTACTTTTCACTAAAATCCATTCAAAATGAACTAATGACCTAAATTTATGATCCATTACTATCAAATTATTAGAGAACATTTGGGAAACCATGCAAGATATAGGCATAAACAAAGAGTACTTGGAAAAGGCCCTGAAAAGATACACAAACAAAACCAAAATCAACAAATGGGATTATATCAAATTGAAAAGTTTCTACACTCCAAAAGAAACAATCAGCGAAGTGAAGAGGTAATCAGAAGAATGAGAGAAAATATTTGCAAACGATACAACTGATGAAGAATTAATAACAAGAATATAAAAAGAGATCAAGTAACTCCACAAGAACAAACAACCAACCCAGTTAAGAAATAGGCAAAGGACTTAAACAGACATTTTCAAAAGAGAAATCCTAATGGCCAACAGACATATGAAAAAATGCTCAGAATTGGTAGCCCTCACAGAAATGCGAATCAAAACCATAATAAGATTTTGCCTCACCCCAGTTAGAATGGCTTTCTTACAGCAATCAATAAACAACAAATGTTGATGAGGACATGGAGAAAAGGTACTCTTATCCACTTTTGGTGGGAATGTAAGCTGGTAAATCCATTGTGGAAAACAATATGGAGATACCTCAGAATCCTGAATATAGACCTGCCATATGATCCAGCCATCCCACTCCTGGGAATTTACCCAAGGGAAATTAAATCAGCATAAGAAAGAGCTTATCTGTACTTCCATGTTTATCGCAGCTTACTTCACAATAGCTAAGACATGGAATCAACCCAAATGCCCATCAACTAAAGACTGGATAAAGAAATTATGGGATATGTATATTATGGAATACTACACAGAGGTAAAATAAAATGAAACCTGGTCATTTGCAACAAAATTGATGGAAGTAAAAAACATCATACTTAGTAAAATAAGCTAGTCCCAAAGGGACAAATACTATATGTTCTTCCTGACCTGTGGTAACTAATAGAGCACATAAAAGGCAACATGTAGAAGTGAAATTGACACTTTGAGAAGCAATGACTTTGAAAAGCCCTTGCCTTGACTGTTGAGGAAGTATTTATTTTTTCTCTTATTTTATCTTATTTTACTTATTCTTTTTTATTTCATACTAATCGTTGAACTTTTCTTAAAATAGAGTTAGCCATATGTGTATAAAGTTAATTGAAAATAGATCTTAATTAAAAAATAAGAGAATAAGAGAAGGACGAGGAAGGGAGGTGGGGTAGTAGGTATGAAAGGAAGAATCACCAGGATCCTAAAGTTGTAATTGTGAAATGTATGAAATTTGTAACTGTAAGGCAGTATAGTTCTGTATACATTCCTACAGACATCTAAATGTACAGCTTACAAACTTGCCAAGGGACCCCAAATCCCCTTAAGCTGGCTGGTAAAAATAACATTTTATGTGTTATAGATATGATATGGATAAGATCTATTGGTTTTTTTTTTTTTTTTGACAGGCAGAGTGGACAGTGAGAGAGAGAGACAGAGAGAAAGGTCTTCCTTTGCCGTTGGTTCACCCTCCAATGGCTGCCGCGGACGGCGTGCTGCGGCCAGCGCACCGCGCTCATCTGATGGCAGGAGCCAGGTGCTAGGTGCTTCTCCTGGTCTCCCATGGGGTGCAGGGCCCAACCACCTGGGCCATCCTCCACTGCACTCCCGGGCCACAGTAGAGGGCTGGCCTGGAAGAGGGGCAACCGGGACAGAATCCGGCGCCCCGACCGGGACTAGAACCCGGTGTGCAGGCACCGCAAGGCGGAGGATTAGCCTGTTGAGCCACGGCGCCAGCCGATAAGATCTATTGATAAAGTGATCATATAAATGGGACAAAGTGTTCGGTGATAAAAATACATAAAATTAAAATGGAGTGAATGCTCCAACATAGGAAGCAGTCCATTCAGCAGACTCATAGACTGACAATCACCTTAAGTAGCACTCTGACCTCTGAATCAACCCTTATGGCATTCTAGACCGGCAGAAAGACACACGGGAGTATTTCAGGCATGGAGTGTCAGCCACTGTGGCAAGGACCTCTGTGGGTGAGACCCTAGTGGAACGAAGTGGCCACCAAGAAAGGATGTACTGTTCTTTGAAGTGAGAAGAGAGCTTACATTTTGCCTATGGCCTTGTCAAAATACTGAAGGAGTTTGTCGATCCAAAAGGCTTCCAGAGCCTAGGCAGCTCATCCTAAGAGCCTTGGGTGATCATTGATGTTATACACAGGAGTGTTAATTGTCAAACAAAGAACAGATGCCATTGTATGCTGACTTCCCATGCAGGACTTCTGTCCTCAAAGAGTTTTATGATGAGACTTAATAATAAAACATGTTGTCAAAGAACTACTTCATTTTAGCATATTAAGTGGAAGATATTCTTCTGTCACATAAATTATAGTTGTGTCTAACTGCTCGCACAGGATGTATCATTCTTGGTTTCTTCTTTAAAGATAATTAAATTTCTAAAAAAAATAGTAAAATTACCTTCGAGATGCAATGACTTGCCTTTTTCTGGAATGTTGAGGAACAGTTTTTTGTTTGTTTTTTTCTGCTTTCTTTTTATTCTTCATACAAAATGATGAACTCTTCATCTAGAATAGAGTTAATCTTCTGTGTATAAAATTAAATGAAAATAGATCTTAGTAAAAACATGACTGGGAACAGGAGAGGGATGAGGAAGAGGGGTAGAAGTATGGGTGGGAAGGCAGGTATGGTGGGAAGAATTACTATGTTCCTAAAGTTGTATTTATGAAATGTATGCAAATAAATAAAAAGAAAAAAGAAAAGAAACTGTATGGCAGAAAAACAATTAAAATTTTTTAAAAATTCCATTCCCTAAGAATTAACTCATAAGGAATCTAAAGGTAAACCTGTTGCTGCTGTAAAGTCTTCACATATTATCAAATTGTTCAATCCTTATCGGGACCATTTGAAATAAATATTATCACTTTCCCTAGTTAACAAATAAGGTAATTAAGTCACAAAGAGATTAGCTAACTTATCACAAATCATAAAGTAAATAAGTCATTGAATTATAATTTAAATTCTGGCAGTCTCTCAGTTCAAAATTTGTACTTTTCACCCTCATATTCAACCATCCATTCTTGGTCCATTGTCACCAAATTACAAAAAATAGTAATTAGTTTTGTCTCTGGTTCATGCAGCCTCCAGGTTCAGTTTGCTCTAATAATACTGGGAGATATCCAGCCAGTTGATAACAATCTCTACATCTAATCCAAAGCAAAGGCTAATTCCTCAGGCTGCAAACCTAGCTAGTTAAAAAGTAGAGGAAAATCATTCAAACCACTTTCCACACACAAAATCTATTTTCATTATTCAAATAATTGACTTTTCTTATTTCATCAAGGAGATGTTGATTGAATTAACAAGAATATGTGGCTACTTGCAAATCTGGTCAAGTCAATCTAATAGTATCTGTCAATATCATCTGAATCATCTCTCTGTATTAGAAAGTATTTCAGAGAAGTTTCCAATAATCTCTCATTTCTCCTTCTGAGAAAATAAATCACATTTTCTGTAGGTACCGTAATAAATACATGCAATGAAGCTAATCATATTAACACTTTTTCAAGTTTTCAAATTATTTCCCAGATCAAGCAACCAAAAACTATACTTTTGCTGTGAGACAGCAGGTTTTACTATCCCTGACCATTTTACTCTTATGTGCCTTTTCATCCAGAAATATAAGCACAGCTTACTTTCTTTTAGGGTTGCAAATGAAACAAAAATTTTAATTTTTTTTACTTCTTTCACTAATTCAACATTCTAATATTTGTTTTGATAGTACAGATCATAAATGCAAATTGACTAAGCATTGAAAGGGTAGAAAATTACCTAATGTACACATGGGAGTTAGTGAAATGTTGATTAAATTTGTAACTTGTATGATATTAAAACAAAGAAACTACGGTAGTCCTCCCCTTCTATAAAAAGGCTACATTTCAAAAGCCATCATAGAATGCCAGAAACTGTAGTTAGTACTGAAAGCTGTATGCTTTTCCTATGCATCTATATCTACGATAAGACTTCATTTATAATCTAGGCATGTGAAGAAGTTAAAATAATAAATAATAAAAAGAACAACTATAAAGTACTCATAACAAAAGTTATGTGAATATGGTCTTATCATTCTATCAATGTCCTACTGCACTGTGCATGTCCTTCCTGTGATGATGTGATCATACAATGGCTACATGATGAGGTGGTGTGGGTTGAGTAGTCACTGCATTGTCAAGTAGGTTGAGGTGTCTATGTAATGGTTACTTGAATGCCAATGTGTTCAAAATGTGACAGTCAATGTGATAACTTAGACAGAGACTAAGTGACTACTGGATAAGTAACGTGTAAGATGGGTAAATAACATCCAGGAAGAGGCAGAGTGGAATGGCATAACCTTTCACTATGCTACTCAGAAGAGTATGCAATTTAAAACATGAATTAGAAATAAGATTCCTGAAAGCAAAAGTTGTACTGAAAGTAATCTGAGACGGAAAGGAAAATTTGGAAATTTTTATTTCTAGACTTGGGTTCTTGAATGGGGAGTAGGGGAGAAAGATTAACTGAAAAATTAAAAATTAATCAATGTTCATAAATATTATGTATTATACTTTATTATATTTTTATAATTATTATCATGAATTTATGTTTTACTATACTTAGTGCTCAGAAAAGAACACTGAAATAGGTGTGAGTAATCCTAATTTCTGAACTTACGTGAGGAGCAAAGGAAAAAGTACTTTGCAAAGATTTTTCCATGAGGTAGCCAGTTAGGATTCTCAACTACTAAAGTAAGCTGAGGATGGGTTCTCAATTTAAAAAATCCTGTAAAAGTATGGAAAACAATTGAATATAAGTAAAATTTGGAATTCAAAACAAAATGGAACATTAGAAACCATATTACTCTTAAAATATGAGTTTAAAATGATTAAAACTAAAAAAGTAGCAAAAGAACTTTTAGAAATTAAAAGCTAAATGTATTGAATAGATTAGGCATATCTAAGAGGGAAACACCTAAATTAGAATGATGTCAAGGAAATTTCCTGAAGTTATGATAAGTTATTTAAAATTAGGAAAAGTAAAATGGTCCAAGAGGACAGAATAAAATACATAAAAAGAAATCAATAAAACTAAAACAAAAAAATCCAAATGATCAATGAAATGAAGATCTAGTTTCTGAAAAAAAAAATAAACAAAATGGATACACCATTGGCCCAACTAACTCAAATAGAAAAAATGGGGGGAAAAGACCAAATCAAGAGAATCAGAGATGAAAAAAGAAATGTAACAACACATACCATAGAAATAAAAAGAATCATCAGGAAATATTACGAAGAGCTATGTGCCAACAAATTGAAAATCTAGAGGAAATTGGTTGATTCCTTGACATAGGCAATCTACCAAAATTGAGTCATGAAAACTAAACAGACAAATAACCAAGAAGCAGACTGAATCAGTAATAAGGACTCTCCTAGTAAAGAAAAACAAAGGACTAGATGGCTTCACTGCTGAATTCTACCAGACATTTAAAGTACTAATTCCAGTTCTTCTCAAGCTATTCAAAACAATTGAAAGGAAGAGATCCTCACAAACTCTTTCTATAAAGCTTACATCACCTTAATTGCTATGCCAGAACAAGATACAGCAGAGAAAGAGAACTATACACCAATATTTCTCATGAATATAGATGTAAAAATCATCAAGAAAATATTAGCTAATCAAACTCATCAGAAAGATCATTCACCCAGATCAAGTGGGATTTATTCCCGGTGTGCAGGGATGGTTTAAGGGTCGCAAATCAATCAGTGTAATACATCACATCAACAAACTGAAGAAAACAAACAATTTGATTATTTCAATAGATGCAGAGATGCATTTGATAAAATACTTAAAATATGAGTTGTTTAAACATGCTTTCATGATGAAAACCTTAAGCAAATTGAGTATAGAAGGAACATTCCTCAACAATTAAGAAATTTATGATAAACCCACAGCCAATATCTTTTGAATGGGGAAAGGTTGAAGTGCTCTCACTGAGATCCTGAACCACACAAGGATGCCCACTCTTAACAAAATGAAGAGGCAAAAGCAGAATGGGATAAATATTTGCAAACTATGCAACTGATAAAGGATTAACATCCAGAATCTATAGAGAACTCAAGAAATTCAACAACAACAAAACAAACAACCCAGTTAAGAAATGGGCAAAGGACTTGAACAGGAATTTTTCAAGACAGAAAATTTAAATGGCCAAAAGGCACTTGATAAAATGCTCAGGATCACTAGCCATCAGGGAAATATCAATTAAAATCATAATGGGGTTTCACATTATCCCAGTTAGAATAGCTCTCATATAGAAATCAGTGAACAACATTGTTGGTGGGACTATAACCTGGTGTAGCCACTATACTAATCATCCATGTTAATATCAAGCTCCTTGGGCCTAAACCTAAGTGCCATCCTAGCTACTTTTATGTCACAAATCATGCAATTCTATTGAGAAGTCCTCCAAGTTGTGCTTCAAAACACAGGTGTTATCCCACCACTTGTTATTTTGCTCAATAGTGCAAGCCACCAACACTTCTTGAGTATTTACATTTCCTTCTTTTTTTTAAAAAAGAGATTTATTTATTTATTTGAAAGTCAGAGTTACACCGAGAGAAGGAGAGGAAGAGTGACAGAGCAGATGCTGGTTCACTCCCCTGTTGGCAGCAATATCTGGAGCTGTGCCGATCCAGAGCCAGAAGCCAGGAGCTTCTCTCAGGTCTCCAATGTGGGTGCAAGGCCCAAGGACTTAGGCTATCTTCTACTGCTTTCCCAGGCCAAAGCAGAGAGCTGGATCAAAAATGGAGCAGCTGAGACTCAAACCAGCACTCATATGGGATGCTGGCACTGCAGGTAGTGGCTTTACCCATTACACCACACTGCCAGGCCCTACATTTCCTTTTAATTGATCTTCCTGCATATAAACTTGCTATATTAAATCTTAAACTAAGAATGATTTTTAAAGCAAGTTAAGTAATATCCTGCCTTTTCTCTAAATCCTTCAGTGCTGCCTCATTTTTCTAACTGTAACTTCTGTTAGAGAACTAAAAGGTCTTATATGATTCAACTCCTATTATCTCTCTGACTTCTTGTCTTCATTCCCTCTGCTGCAGCTGCACTTGTTCTGCAAACATCCAAGGTAACCTTTGGCTATTGGGGGTTTATATTGCCTCTTCCTGGAAAGTATTTCTTCCAAATACTCATTAAGCTCATCCCTTACTTTCACTTCTATTAAATTTTTGCTCCGTTAGCTTTGAATATACAATTGCTTCCCACTACTTTTGGTCTTTTCGGCTCCACCATTTCATTTTTTTCACATTTTTGGTCACTCTCCAACATCATATAAAATGTACATTTTAATTGCTTTTACTTTTATTATAATCTGTCTCACCTAAAAATAACCAGTGGAATGGCATCACTGTTTCTTTAGTTCAATGATATATTCCAAACATAGGGAATAATGTCGAGAATGAAGAAATGCATGACATATAAATACAGGAATAGGCTGGCACCATGGCTCATTTGGCTAATCTTCCACCTGCGGTATTGGCACCCTGGGTTCTAGTCCCCATTGGGGCGACAGGTACTAGTCCCAGTTGCCCCTCTTTCAGTTCAGCTCTGCTTTGGCCCGGGAAGGCAGTGGAGGATGGCCCAAGTGCTTGGGCCCTGCACCCACATGGGAGAACAGGAGGAAGCACCTGGCTCCTGGCTTTGGATTAGCACAGCATGCTGGCCATAGTGGCCATTTTGGGAGTGAACCAATGGAAGGAAGACCTTTCTCTCGGTCTCTCTCTCTGTCTATAACTCTCTCTGTGTCTCTCTCACTGTCTTACTCTGTCTGGCAAAATACATACATACATACATACATACAGGAATAACCATCAACAAACTCACTTCATTTCTCCCATAGTCTTAGGAGGCAATGCATTGTATAATTTAAGGATACTTAATTTCTCTCTATTTAAAAAAAAAACCAATATACCGATGGTAGAATTTTAGACACTGTGGTGCTGAATGATAGCACAATGTACAACAGATTAAGGAATCTGTTAGATGATCTCATATTAAACCAATTAGGTTACTATCAATTTCATCCATTTTAATTTTTGACTGATATAAACTCAACCAACATCCAGGGAAAAACTAGTAAAATGCCAAATCATCATGGTACAATCACAGGTTAGTTAAGATAGTTACAGACTTGCAGTTTGTTTTTTTCTACATCACTTTTCCCCTATAAATCTAATGTAGATTTCCCACCCCTGAAAAAACTCAAGTAAATCTGGAATCAAGACATTCCAATACTATTTTAAGTAGAATTTAGTGTGTTTGTCAAGTGCATTTCCATTAGCTTTCGATGATAACATTCATCTATTTGAGAAACGTTAGAATGCTTAAAGTAGAGGGCAGTTCTAAATCTGGCTGTTCTTTCTGTTTGGGAGGACACTAGGCTAATCTGATCATTTACAGAAGTGACAGAATTGCCTTCTGCACATAAGAATAATGCCACTCTCAAGGTCGTTATACCTCTTCTCCTCCTCTTTCTTTTCTTCCTCTTCTTCTTCCATATCTTCCTGCTTCTTTGCGTGTGTGTTCTGATCCCATGCTCTCCCTTCTCTGGGCACGGACAGAACATTTTCTGAAACAGAGAGGGATCAAGGAGCTTTATCACCATCCTTAGTGAAGTTATGCTCTCTCGTTTATCAGGAAATCACTGGAGGCTTTATAAACTTTTCTTTTTAATTCACATTTATAAAACCTACTCCTCTTAATGTCTGACCTAAAAATTGAGATATGAAGCTATTCTATTTTGACCAAATATATTATAAATCATGGTTAATATATTCCTCTTACTGGAATTTCTTAAGGAATGTGACAAAGTGTGCTTTAAATTATAAATTTCCTGTCCTCATGAGCTTCAAGCTTATTTGGAAATAATTTTAATATTTTAAAATTTATGTTCTTGGCAATTTTACTGGTATAACTAGAGTAATTTAGAAAGGAATGTTAACAAAGAAAGAATAATTAAAACATTCTAACACATGCAATGGCTGAAATAATTCTTTCCTTGAGTATTTCCACTTGGAAGCTAATGAGTGTTTGCTACATAGTAGACAAGTGTACTAGGTGCTTCAAATTCATATAGCATAATTCTTCAAAAAATCGTGGAGTTTGTATATGTGTTAGTGTCTCTAATTATAGGTGAAATTAAATAGTTAAGTAACTTGAATACCTTGTTACTTAAAAAAAAAAGCTAACTCTAATACAATTTTCTTTACTCTGAAGTCCTTTTTTAATATCATAAGATATTGCTGCCTTCTTTTTATTCCCATTCATGTTTATTCCCCTTTCTATAAAATCTGTGGTGACCTATACTCTCTGAAAGGGAATTTGACCTCAATGAGCTATAAGATGACTGTAAAAATTATGTGGTTGAAAGAATTATTAGGTCATTAATTGATTTTACTTGTATCCTCAGATTAATTTTCTTGAAGTGTAGAAAAGATAAAAATATCTTGAAAGAGCAGTTATTGATATTATTTCTAGAACCACAATTATTTTAGGTTGGGCTTGCTCAATGATTTTTGGCAGACAAATTATTTATATAATGAAAGAAGAGGAGATTTAGATTTTTCTGATGGTATAGGAGAATTATTTTTCAGATTACAGGAAGTAGATTTGATAGGCATTTGCAAATTTGTTGTTCTCAACTACAAAGAAATATGTGCACACTTCTTACAGTTACCAGCAGATCATATTGGATCACAGTATTACTTAGGGGAAAATATTACTCTTAAAGGCAAAATACATTCAGCAAACTATGCAACTTGATTCTGATGACTTTGTGTTTTAATAAATGTATTCCAAAAGGTGAATAAGAGACAGTTTTATGACATGGCTAAAATTGATTTGAACCAAAGTGATCCCTAAACAGATTGAATTTTATTATACTTTTAAAAAGATGCTTTCAGTTAGCAACAAGAATGGTATCTCAAGGCCTCAAGGCTCCATATGCTTCTATACAAAGTAAAATGCATAAAAGCCTTTCTTCAAATTATTAATTTGCTTTGGATGTTTAACAAGATTATTGTAAAACTGCAGTAAACCAGATTATAGTAAGGTAACCCATTCATTTGATTATTAAGTATTCATAATAATTTATTATTTCATTTACCTTTTAAAACATTCAATATTTATTTTCAAAAATTTGAGACAACCATTAGAGGAGATACACAAATCAAAGGACATCTTCCTAGAGATGTCACCTGTGTCAATTGCAGTAGCCTTTCTGGATAAGGGAGATGAGGTATCCTTATGTCGACATTCACATATGACACTTAAAGTGGACACAGAGGAACACACCTATAATTCATATTTTTCTCTGCATGAAAGGTTCTTTTTTGTAAAGTCAGGAAACCATTATTTCCCCCTAAACCTTCCTTTATCTCCAGAGCACGTGTAGAACTTTGAGAAAAGTAGAAAGTGACTGGACTGCTAAAATAAAGTGAAGCAATTTCTTGTTAATAAGTAACCGAAAGAAAAAAAAATTATAAATTATATCAAAATAAAGAATACATATTATTTATATCATTTGTGAGGAATCTACTTAAAAGACTATTTGAGTCACAGCATTTGCAAAGGTAGATAATGAATGACTACTATTGAAAATCAGTTGCATATACTGGTTTAGCAATAAGTATTACAAAATATTATAAACTATGGTGAGTTCTATAGTAGGATTGAGACAGGCATAAACCAGTCTGATGGGACTATGTGGTAATGGATCTTTCTGGATAAAGTAACATTTGAGATAGATTGATTGTAATGGCTGAATAGAATTAAACTATACAAAGAAGGAATGAATACATGTCAGGCAAATATTGTGTGCAAAGTCTTGGATGGATGAGAGAGCATGGAGCATTCAGAGAACTGAAAGTTGTTCAGAATGATGGGGATGTTTACTGAATGGAAAGGATTGGAGAGAAATGAAAGAAGGGACATATACTTTGAAAAGACCTTGAGAGCTATGCTATTGTGATTATTGTATTTTTCTTGAGAGTTACACAGAGGTATTAAAAGATTTTAAGCAAATAAATGGTTTAATTGCAATTTTATTTTGGAAAAAATGTTCTAGAATTATTGAGAAGAATATATTGAAAAAAAGTATGTCCAAATACCACCCAGGGGTGAAATCTCTTAAGTGTCTTATAAACAGTAAGGACCTAGGTGGTGAAAGCCTGAAGGTAGGAAGTGATAGAAATAGAGATAGAAATGTGGGAAAAGATGTGTTAAAATGGCAGGAAAAATCAGTGGGTTAGATATTGAGTATTTTGAACTGGGTGGGCATTTGTGGCACTTACTGAAATAAGCAGAGAAGGAAGGGAGATTGTGGGGAAGGATGGATTTAGTATTGATATTATTGACTTGAATTGCTCGTAATTCACCCAGATGAAGAAGCTCAATAATTGTGGGAACTATCAGTATTGCTTTTAGAAGTGAGAGCTTCACCAAAAATAAAGAGGCTTCATAGGTATGAATTATATAACTCAGAAGCATGAGAAGAAAATACAAAATGTCTTGGAAATAATGGAGGTGGGGAAAAATTTTAGGTCTTCACTAAACATAAGACAGCAGAGACATTTGCATCTGGATGAAGTTTGTCCTGTGTACAGAATTAATATAATGTATTATTTAAATTTGTCAGTTTCAAACTTAAGGAACAAAAGCTGAAAGTAAGTTGATTGGTCATGAGTCATCAAGTATCTGAATGTGAGTATTATATTAACAGTCTTGGAATATTATCCAGCAAGCTTTTTAGGACAAGCAGATGTTGCTGGGATTAAGGACATGAGGGGAGACATGAGGACAAGATGAAGGGCCCATAAAAGTACATTTAAAGATGAACAACAGGAATTGGCAATAATTTAAGGCATAAGGAGAATGAATGGGAGACTTGGGGCCTTAAGGCAGCAAAAGACTTAATTCTTCAATGCATTAGCTTAGCGAAGAGAAATTGGGGTGGTCCAGAATCACTTTCCAGTCCCTTGGCAGCATATGACAGTCAAAAGACATCTGGAATTGTGTGAAAAAAAATGGGAGGATAATCTTAAAAATATATTACCATAGGAAGCAAGTTAGAGTAATATGTTTAATTTCTGACATTTTTGGACTATTATGAAGTTGATGTATTAAGTAATGCGATTCCCAACAGAAAAATGGAAATGTTAAAGATTATGGTTGCAAAACACATTAACAGCAATACATTATACTTGATAGTGAGGCTTAATAAATTCTGAAATCACATCAACAAATATAGAAAAATATTTAGGAAATAATAACACAAAGCATAGGAGAAAATGCTAAATTTAGAAATCCCAATGTAACGTTATCCTTGACTTTTCCTAAGTTATGTGTTTTATGGGCAAAGAGCCAACACATACATTCTAATTTTGGGCCAAGGATCAACAGTGACTGACTTTCTCTAATAGGACCATGTCTTTGGTCCGGATTAATGGAAAAGTGATATTCTACTCTTCTTGAAATTTAGAGAGGAGCCTCAATTTAGCAACTTAGGGAATTCAGATTATTAAAAATATCAGTTATGTTTTGTGAGTTCTCAGAAGGTGTGTCAAATATGCTCAGGAAAATATCTGTCATCAGTTTGAGAATTAACCTTGTGATAGTCATGATATTTGCCTTGTCTTATGCCTGAGTTTCTGCCCTGGATGTCTCTGCATTTACCAAATACTGAAAGGTATTTCCAAGTCTTTTTCTTTCAAATTTATTTATTTATTTATTTATTTGAAACACAGAATTTACAGAGAAAGAAAGAGGCAGATAGATAAGGAAAGAGAGAAGGAGAAGGGAGAGAAAGTGGGAGAGGGAGAGGAAGTAGGAGAGGGAGAGAGATATCTTCTGTTCCCTGGTTCGTTCCTAAAATGGCTGCAATTGCAAGAGCTGATCCTGTCCAAAGCCAGGAGCCACGAGCTTCTTTTGGGTCTCCCATATGGGTGCAGGAGCCCAGGTACTTGGACCATCTTCTACTGCTTTCCCCTGTAGCATAGTAGGGTGCTGGATCAGAAGTGGAGTAGCTGGGACTTGAACTGGCACCTATAAGGGATGCCAGCATCTCAGGAAGTGGCTTTACCTGCAATGCCACAACATCAGCCCCTTTCCAAGTCTTCTGCAGAGATTTGCAGCCAGATGCTATAAGTCTTTGCCATATTTCTTAGTCTCCTGCTCTGATGATGCACAAAAAGTGACCCACTGTGCTGAAGGATTTTCTCTTGTGAAAGATGGAAGAATGACTCTCATTGTCTTTTACTGTATCACATTGGATAATACTAAAGTCACACTTCTTGGATATCAATGCCTATTTATTACCATCTTACATTTAAGGAATGTAGACTCATTCTAGACATGGTGATTGATTCTGGATATGAAATAGCAAAAATAGCCATCATATTGGAAGAAACAGACCTTACTCAAATAAAGCTGATAATGACACATACAAATTTAAAACTCCAATTATAGGAAAGATTTTCAAGGGAAATGAGAAGCTACTGTGAAATTCAAAGAATCAGTGAGAACTGGTTAAGTTTGGGCTGGCATTGCACTGTAGTGGGTAAAGCTGCAGCCTACAATGCCAACATTCCATATGGGCACTGGTTCAAGTCTTGGCTGTTCCACTTGCAACTGCACTCCGTGCTAATTCACCTAGGAAAGCAGTGGAAGATGCCCCAAGAGCTTGAGCCACTACACCTATGTGGGAGACCCAGAGGAAGCTCTGGCTCCCCAGCTGATGTGGCCATTTGGGGAGTGAACCAGCTGATGGAAGATTTCTCTCTCTCTCTCACTTTTCCTTTCAAATAAATAGTAAATATTTAAAACATGAGGCCATGTTTTAAACATGAACTGGCCAGCACCATGGCTCGCTAGGCTAATCCTCAGCCTTGCGGCGCTGGCACACCAGGTTCTAGTCCTGGTCGGGGCACCGGATTCTGTCCTGGTTGCCCCTCTTCCAGGCCAGCTCTCTGCTGTGGCCTGGGAATGCAGTGGAGGATGGCCCAAGTGCTTGGCCAGCCGCGGTGGCCATTGGAGGGTGAACCAACGGCAAAGGAAGACCTTTCTCTCTGTCTCTCTCTCACTGTCCACTCTGCCTGTCAAAAAAATAAAAGTAAAACAAGAACTAAGTAGGTAAAGTGGGGACTGATAGAGCGGGAGCAAGCAGTAGGTTATTGAAGCAGAAGAAACAGTATGACACTATTGTGGTTGGAGCTTGGAGCTTTTCAGGATCTGAAAAAAATCTACAGTAGTTAAATTACACAGTTTAAGTGAGAAAATAGTGTGACTTGATGCTGGAGAAGCCCAAATGAGCTAATACATGCCCAAGATTTATTTGAAAAGCAAAGTTAGAGTAGAGTAAGGTCTTCCATCTGCTAGTTCACTCCCCAAGTAGCCACGATGACCAGGGCTGGATTGGCTGAAGCCCAGAGCCAGGCAGGAACTTCTTCCAGGTCTCCGACATGGGTGCAGGGGCCCAAGCATTTGAGCCCTCTTCTTTCTCAGGTGCACAGGCAGGGAACTGGATCAGACGTGATATAGCCTGGACTTGAGCCCAGGCCATATGGGATGCTGGCATCACAGGCAGTGGCTTTACCCACTGTGCCACAACATCGGCCCCCAAAACACGCCTTTTAAAAGTCTGTCCTCGTTACAGTGGGGAATTACAAGTTGGCTGATCAGAAGGATTAACCGTATCAAATCCGTGAGCTGTTCTGGAGAGTTGGAATAAGAGAGGCATGATTTATTTTCAGTGAAAAAAGACTTTCTCATTTTTGTAGAGCTCCTTTCCCTCATCTCTCACACAAACTCTCCACGGCAGTAACTAGGAGTCTAAGGAAGTGGTTGTGAAAGTCCAAGAAACAACACAGTGAAGTCAGATCTGGTCCTCCTCTCGTGATTCTAGCCTTCTGACTGGCTTCACATTTTTACACATGGTTCTTTGGAAAGCATGAAAATTAACGTTAACCAGGACTGTGTCAGCAACTTACCAAAGCTTCCCATTTCTGAACCACAATCAATTAAATTCAATTTGGGACACCCACTGTATTAGAGCAGAGAACTTACAGGTTTATTAGTTCTCAGGATTCCTGTATCAACCTATCAGTCTATAGCTGAGAAGATAGCTCCTCTGACTTTCTTTCTGTATGACTTTATCCCATAAACTGGATTACCTGATTAAAATAATGGTCATCTTTTCACTGCATCGGAAATAGCTGGATTAATACATATGTTTCATGGTTTCAATTGTTGTTACTGGGTAACTAAACCAACTATAAACTTTAAATGTGGCAGAGCATAGTGATCTTACTTGATATTAATATACACAGGCATCAGTTCGAACTTAGCTTCTTAAAACCTGGAAATTTTGGACATGTTTCTTCCATCACATATAGTAAAGTCCCCTTATCTGAAAAATAATTGGTTGTTGTGAGAGTACAATAGAAGAATACATGTGAAGTGATTGGAAAAGAAACTGACAGTTCATATTTGCATTACTGCTGCATCAATATTAGTAATCAAGTTTGTTGTTGAATAGTACAGTAGGGTAATGATACATGGCTTTCCACCAAGTCTTTCTTTTTTTGTTATTTAGTAAAGGTTTTATGCTTTTTGATATTAAAGATATTTTCTCCTAATAAACAGCACATGTGATAATCTTTACAAGTTTTCATAAAAACAAAAAAATTAAGTTTTGTATTCTAGTCCAGAAGCATATGGGAAAAACAGTTTCAGAAGCTTTAAATATTAACAAGAGGAACACAGCATAATGATGCAGGGAAAAGTGAGAGTATGAATGCTCAGAATTGCTTTTAGTGGGAAAAAGCAGCCAGCATTTGTTGAAAGCTAAAGATTTTTTTTAAATAGATCCAAGTTTAATTGGCAGGACTTGGCATCATTTACGGGAAAATATGTTTTATTTATTTCAGTTTAAATATATTTCAAGCACTATTTTAAAATACATTTCTGCCAAGTGATAGGGCAGCTGTTAAGTGGTTCAGGATTTAATGCCTTAGTTAGCCTTTCAGTTCAAAGGACCTTGATCTATCTCCATGTAATTAAGCTCATGCATTAAATGAATTTTGTGGAAGAATGGAGCCCCACCTGGAATATGGACATTGCATACTAGGAGACCATTTTGGATAATTGGCAACTTCAGCTTGAAAACCACTTGGGTGGGGAGGGATGAATGGGGGCTGCAGGTTTGATGGGTATTAGCAAAAATAAATTCCAGTAATGTGAACTCTTCCTTTGGGTATTTAATCAGGGGCTATCCTGCCATAACATTATGTCTAGTTAAAGCATGTCTTCATGGGGATTCCGTCTCAGTGGTAGTTTGCCTTCGTATTTCCCCTCTCAGAAACAGGAGAAATGCAGACCTCTCTGAGATGCCATTTCTCCTTGGGGCTTCTCTGCCATATCACACTGCAGACTTAACTATTACTCTGGACATAAATGATTGCAACTCTCCATTTCATACAAGTTCATAGCTTCACACCTCTCCTTTTGCTATACCTGTGCTTAGAATGATGACCATTAACTCCCCAAATGCCAGAGTCCCCGGTGAATTTTTTTTTTTCAAAGATTTATTTGTTTATTTGAAAGTCAGAGTTACATAGAGAGAGGAGAGGCAGAGAGAGAGAGAGAGAGAGAGAGAGAGAGAGAGGGAGAGAGAGAGAGAGAAAGTCTTCCATCCAATAGTTCACTCCCAAATTGACCGCAATGGCCAGAGCTGTGCTTATCTAGAGCCAGGAGCTTCTTCCAGGTCTCCCACATGGGTGTACAAGCCCAAGGACTTGGGCCATCTTCTACTGTTTTCCCAGGTCATAGCAGAGAGCTGCATCAGAAGTGGAACAGCCGGCTCTCGAACCATTGCCCATATGTGATCCAGCACTTCAGGCCAGGGCATTAACCTGCTATGCCACAGCACTGGCCCCCTGGTGAATTTTCAAAACTGAAACAAGGACAGCCTTCAGTATAAAATCTTTACAGACACTCCAAATGGAAATACACACTCCAGGTAGACCTTGCCCACTTCTGGGCCCTCCGAATCCTATACAAGTTTCTATCTTAACATGAACACATTGGTCAGGACAGAGCAGATATGGCACAATCACTTATAGCAACTTAATATAGCTAAGCTTATTTCTTAGGCTCTTGTGCACCTGATGGGGGAATTTCCTCACAAAATCAGTAATTCAGTGACCTGGTCTAAAAGAGGCACTGCCATCATAGCATGCTGAATATTTATAGCTGACAGCAAATATTGCCTTGACAGGGAAAGAGGACATGTTACTCACAACCACGTCTAAAAGCTCTGAAGCAAAGTGACAAAGACACTGTTGCTCTTGACCTGTTAGTCAGAATCCATGACAAAGCACGAACCTCACTAGAAGAAACACTGGGAGATGAGGAGTGAAGATGAGTGAGCATCCTGCATCATATATGATTCATATCATGCTAGTGCTCCTGATCATAAGACTACTGTCTCTATAACACACACTTTAAATCCTTGGGAATTAGAAATTTGTTCTCACACAATGTTTAAATAATGTGAACTGACAATGAGTTCTAATTAAAGAATTAATATATTAGCACATAAGAAAAGAGGTAGAGAAGAGAATATCTTTTACATACGTGAACTCATTAAATTCCTACTGAAGCATAAGGCAGCATTGCTGTCTTAATTTTATGGAAAGGACACTAAGGTTCTGATGTTTTAAATGAATTATCAGAAGGTTGGAGCTCCAACTCAGACTGACTTTTAGTATATATTTCATTATATTTTTTAAAATGTTTCAGAGGGAGATTTCTGGGAAGGACTAAGACATAAAAGAATATTTTTTGCATAGAGTTTTCCTGGCTTAGTTCACTCTAAGATTTGATGAAAGTTTTGCATGTGTTTAGGGAAGCTTTAAATCATGAAATCAATGTAATCCAGCCCAGTGATCATATGCCCAGGTAGATTACACAGTGTCTAATCATCTGAACTTTAGGGCCATCTGATAGTGAATACAATCCCAAGGGCTTTTGGAGAGGAGACATAACATCAATAGAATGCCTTTGACTCTGTCCAGCCCAAGGCACGCCTCCCAGGTTGTTGGTTGTACAATTGCCTGGTTTCCTCCCTTTTTCTCATTGGCAAAACATATGCACAAATATCAGAGGTGGATGTTTTATGCCCATGGGGGTATTATTATTAAATTATTTTAGATTGCAAAAGGTATTAGTTTTTATGTGAACCCATCCCTCAGTTTACAGGCAAGAAAAAAGGCCCAGAGAAGAAGTAATGTGTTTAAGGTTAAAAATG
Source organism: Sylvilagus floridanus (assembly GCA_949820135.1). NCBI lineage: Eukaryota > Metazoa > Chordata > Mammalia > Lagomorpha > Leporidae > Sylvilagus > Sylvilagus floridanus. The sequence goes on from OX463224.1 coordinate 89,780,637, forward strand.
CGGCTGTGTCTGGAGCATTCCCAACTCCTGATTCAGCTCTTTTTTCTAGAAGCATCTGTTTTCCAGTAGCAAGCAGATACTCAGTTGTAGGTATTTGTCAGCGACTGATCAATTAGGATTATATTCTCCATCTGGGTGTGTATGTGGGGGGGGGGGGGGCTGTAGTTGGAGTCTGTATGGGGGTAAGACTACTCTCACTGAAATAGTTTCAGCCTATTTTGATCCTATCTTTAGAAAAACATTTCCCCAACAATGTCTTCAATAGAATAGGTGCATTGTACTCATAACCAATTCAAATTCTTTTCAGCAACTATTTATTTCCCACGTGAGCAGCATGGGGAATTTCATTTCATCTTGCAATAATATTTAATTTTCAAGCCTAAACATAGTAACTAGGGTAAAGACTTTGTCTAAACTTAGCTGCTAATAGCCCGCTCTGTTAAATTTGTCATTACAATAATTCTTTTTTTTTCCTGAGTGCAAAACTATGGAAAATTAAGGTGAAACAGTCTTTTGTTAGCAACAAAAGCCACTGATTTTAGCCATGTAATTTCCAGAAAATAGATAGAACAGTACAGCATTTTTACCACTTATTGGTACATGATATTACTACAATATGCTGCACGGTAATTTTCAGTAAAAGGGATGTGGGTGGGCAGAGCTGAGAGATGTTGCCTTAGGTGGTGGGGTCTATAACTGGGAAACTCTGCAGTAATTACAGGAGGGGGCTGACATCTCTGAGAGGAAAGTGTGACATGGTGTATGTTCTATTGCCCACCGTCATGTGGGACAGGAAGGAAAGCAAAGAGCTTTCTTTTTTTATTTTTTAAAGATTCATTTATTTATTTGAAAGTCAGAGTTACACAGAGAGAGAAAGAGAGGCAGACAGAGAGAGAGAGAGAGAGAGGCCTTCCATCCTATGGTTCACTCCCCAGATGGCCGCAATGGCCGGAGCTGTGCTGATCCGAAGCCAGGAGCCAGGAGCTTCCTCTGCATCCCCTCGTGGGTTCAGGGGCCCAAGGACTTGTGCCATCTTCCACTGCTTTTCAGGCCACAGTAGAGAGCTGGATGGGAAGTGGAGCAGCTGGGTCTTGAACCAGCACCCATAAGGGATGCCAGCACTGCAGGCAGTGGCTTTACCTGCTATGTATGCCATAGCACCGACTCCTCAAGGGCTTTCTTGGTATTATTTTCAGACTCTTTTTGTCCTGTAAATTTGAGTTCAGTTTCACAGTGAAGTAGTTTTGAAACTTAATGTTTTTTTTCGCTTTATTTGCATACATTAAAAAGTAACGTATGGGGGATGCTGTTATGGTGTAGTACTTAAACCACTAATTGGGATACCTGCATCCCATATCAGAGTGGCTGGCTTCAAGTCCCACCTCCTTTTTGATTTATCTTCCTGCTAATATGAACTCTGCGAGGCACCCAAAGATGATTCAAATACTTGGGTCCCCACACCTATGTGGGAAAACTGGATGCAGTTTCTGGTTTAGGGGGTTGGCATGGCTCAGTTCTAGTTGAAGTGGATTTGGGGAGTTTGCATAATCAGAACATTTCTTTTTTTTTTTATAAAGCTTTTATTTAAAGAATATAAATTTCCAAAGTACAGCTTATGAATTACAATGGCAACACCCCCCCCCACAACTTCCCTTCCACCTGCTACCCTCCCCTTTCCCGCTCCCTCTCCCCTTGCATTCACATCAAGATTCATTTTCAATTCTCTTTATACACAGAAGATCAGTATAGTACATATTATGTAAAGATTTCAACAGTATGCCCTCACATAGAGACACAAAGTGAAGATACTGTTGGAGTACTAGTTATAGTATTAATTCACAATGTACAGCACATTAAGGACAGAGATCCTACATGATTTTTTTTAAAGAATTGATTAATTATCTATGCAATTTCCAATTTAACACCAAGATTTTTTCAATCATTTTCAATTATCTTTATATACAGAAGATCGATTCAGTATATACTATGTAAAGATTTCATCAGTTTGCACCCACACAGAAACACAAAGTGTAAAAATACTTTTTCAGTACTAGTTATAGCATTACTTCACATTGGATAACACATTAAGGACAGATCCCACATGAGATGTAAGTACACAGTGACTCCTGATGTTGATTTAACAATTTGACACTCTTGTTTATGGCGTCAGTAATCTCCCTAGGCTCTAGTTATGAGTTGCCGAGGCTATGGAAGCCTTTAGGGTTCGCCGACTTCAATCTTATTCCGACAGGGTCATAGTCAAAGTGGAAGTTCTCTCCTCCCTTCAGAGAAAGGTACCTCCTTCTTTGATGGCCCTGTTCTTTCCACTGGGATCTCACTCGCAGAGATCTTTCCTTTAGGTCTTCTGTTTTTTCCAGAGTGTCTTGGCATTCCATGCCTAAAATATTCTCATGGGCTCTTGAGCCAGATCCAAATGCCTTAAGGGCTGATTCTGAGGCCAGAGTGCTATTTAGGACATCTGCCATTCTATGAGTCTGCTGTATATCTCGCTTCCCATATTGGATCATTCTCTCCCTTTTTGATTCTGTCAGTTAGTATTAGCAGACACTAGTCTTGTTTGTGTCATCCCTTTGACTTTTAGACCTATCAGTGTGATCAATTGTGAACTGAAATTGATCACTTGGACTAGTGAGATGGCCTTGGCCCTGTAGTATGTCTTGGATTCAGGTATTGTGATGCCTCCAGCTTTGTTTTTGTTGTATAAAATTGTATTAGCTATTCAAGATCTCTAGTATTTCCATATGAATTTTAGCATCATTTTTCTAGATCTGTGAAGTATGCCATTGGTATTTTGATTGGAACCATATTGTATCTATTAATTGCTTTTGGGAGTATGGACATTTTGTTGATGATGATTCTTCCAATCTATGAACATGGAAGATCTTTTCTTTTTTTATGTCTTCTTGGGTTTCTTTCTTCAGTGTTTTGTAATTTTCATCATAGAGATCTTTGACATCCTTGGTTAAATTTATTCCAAGGTATTTAATTCTTTTTGGAGCTATCATGAGTGGTACTGATCTTAAAAAGTTCTTTCTCAGTCATGGTATAGTCTGTCTAAACAAAGGCTATTGAATTTTGTGTGTTGCTTTTATATCCTTCCACTTTACTGAACTCTTTTATGAGTTCTGATAGTCTCTCAGAGGAATCTTTTGGATCCCCTATATATAGAATCATGTCATCTGCAAATAGGGGTGCTTTGATTTCCTCTTTTCCTGTTTGAATTGCTTTGATACCTTTTTTTGATGTATGGCTCTGACTAAAACTTCCAGGGCTATACTGAACAGCAATGGTGAGATTGAGTATCCTTGTCTGGTTCTGGGTCTAAGGGGCAATTCTTCCTTATTCAGTGAGATGTTGGCCATGGATTTGTCATAAACTGTCTTGATTGTATTGAGGAATGTTCCTTCTATTCCCAATTGCTTAAGATTTTCATCATGAAAGGATGTTGTATTTTATCAAATGCTTTCTTTGCATCTATTGAGAAAATCATATAATTTTTATTCTTCAGTTTGTTAATGAGATGTAGTATATTGATTGATTTGTGAAAATTGAATCATCCCCTCATACCAGGAATAAATCCCACTTTGTCTGAATAGATGATCTTTCTGGTATGTTGTTGCATTTAATTAGGTAACATTTTCTTGAATATTTTTGCATATATGTTCACCAGGGATATTGGTCTATAGTCCTCTTTCTCTGCTGTATTTTTTTCTGGGTAGGAATTACATTGATGCAGGCCTCATAGAAGAAATTTGGGAGGATCCTTTCCTTCAATTGCTTGAATAGCTAGAGAGGAATTGGAATTACTTCTTCTTTAAATGTCTGGTAGAATTCAGCAGAGAGGCTATCCATCCTTGGGCTTTTTTTTGTTGAGGAGGTGTCTTTATCACTGACTTAATTTTCATCTTAGTTATTGGTCTGTTAGGTTTTCTATGTCTTCATGACTCAATTTTGGTAGATTGCATGTGTCTAGGAATGTACTCATTTCTTTTATGTTTCCCAATATGTTGGCATACAACTCTTTGTAGTAATTACTGATGATCATTTTTATTTCTGTGGCATCTGTTGTTACATTTCTTTTTCATGTTATTTATTTATTGGAAAGTCAGAGTTACACAGAGAAAGGAGAGGTAAATTGAGAAAGAGGTATTCCAACCAATAGTTTACTCCCCAGCTGGCTGCAATGGCTGGAGCTGTGCCAATTCAAAGCTGGGAGCCAGCAGGTTCTTCCGGGTCTCCCACCAAGGTGCAGGGGCCCAACAACTTGGGCCATCTTCCACTGATTTCCCAGGCCATAACAGAGAGCTGGATCAGAAGTGAAGCAGCTGGGTCTTGAACCAATGCCCATATGGGATGCTGGCACTTCAGGCCATGGCGTTAACCCACTGCACCACAACACCAGCCCCAATCTCTGATGTTATTGATTTGGGTCTTCTCTCTCTTTATTAAGTTGGATGTGTAAATGGTGTATCAATTTTGTTTACTTTTGCAAAAAAAAACCTTTTTTTAATTTGACAGGTAGAGTTATAGACAGTGAGAGAGAGACAAAGGTCTTCCTTCCATGGGTTAAATCCCCTAATGGCCCCTATGGATGGCGCTGCACCGCTCCAAAGCCAGGATCCAGGTACTTCCTCCTGGTCTCCCTTGTGGGTGCAGGGACACAAGCACTTAGGCCATCCTCTGATGCCCTCCTAGGCCACAGCAGAGAGCTGGACTGGAAGAGGAGCAACTGGTACTGGTACCCAGGGTGCCAGCACCACAGGTGGAGGATTAGCCAAGTGAGCCACGGTGGTGGCCTCAGAAAACCAACTCTTAATTTCACTAATTTTCTAAATTTATTTTTTGCTTTCAATTTCGTTGATTTCTTGCCTAATTTTAATTCTTTCCTCCTACTAATTTTGGGTTTAGTTTTGTTGTTTCTAGGTCATAGTTATGCATTGATAGATAATTTATTTAGTAGCTCTCCTATTTCTTGAGGTAGGCACCAACTGCTATAAACTTCTCTCTTAACACTGCCTTTGCTGTATCCCATAAGTCTTTATATGAAGTATTTTCATCTTCATTTATTTCTGGAATTTTCTTTTTTTTTTATTTCTTCTATGACCTATTGTTCTTTCAGGAATATGTTATTCAGTCTCCATATGTTTGCATATGATCTAGAGATGCTTGAGTTGTTGATTTCCCACTTCATTCCATTGTTTTCAGAGAAGATGCATGATATGATATTGATTTTTTGAATTTGCTCAGACTTCCTTTATGAGCTAGCATAATGTCTATCCTAGAGAAAGCTCCATGTGCTGGTGAAAAGAATGTGTATTTTGTAACTGTGCTATGAAAAGTTCTGTAGATATCAATTAGGTCCATTTGTGCATACTGTCAATTATCTCTGATGTTTCTTTGTTGATTTTCTGTCTAGTTGGTCTGTACATTGATAAGAGTATGGTGTTGAAGTCCCCCTTTACTATTGTGCTGGAATCTATGTCTCCTTTTATATCTTTTAACATTTCTTTTAAACATCCAGATACCCTGTATTGCGTATAAATTTACTATAGTCACATCTTCCTGTTGAATTGATCCCTTAATCGTTTCATAATGCATTTATGCATCTCTTTTAATAGTTTGTATGTTAAAATCTATTTTGTCTGATATTAGAATGATAACACCTGCCCTTTTTTGCTTTCTGTTAGCATGGAGTGTCTTTTTCTATCCTGCTGCATTTGGACTGCCTTTATCTTTGTTGGTGAGATGTGTTTTTTGCACGTAGCATATAGATGGGTCTTGTTTTTTAACCCATTTAGCCACTTTGTATCTTTTAACTAGAGAGTTGAGGCCATTTACATTCAAGGTGACTTGGCCCTGCCATTTTTCCATAAGCATTCCTGTTTTTTTTTTTTAATTTCTTTTGTACTTTTACTGGGGTGTTTTCTGCCTTCATATTCTTTCATAATGATGGCCATCTTTCCCTGTTTCTTTGTGTAGTATATTCTTAAGCATATTTTGTAAGGCTGGATGAGTGGCAATAGTTTTTTTCAATTTCTGTTTGTTATAGAATGTTTTTATTTCACCTTCATTCATAAATGAGAATTTTTCAGGGTTCAGTATTCTGGGTTAACAGTTCTTTTTCTTTTAAGAATTGGACTATATCTAACCAATCCCTTCTAATATGTAGGGTTTCTGAGGAGAAGTCAGCTGTTTGTCTAATTGGAGATCCCCTGTAAGTAATTTTGCATTTCTCTTGTGCACATTTTAGAATCTTTATGTTTTACTGTGGAGAGGACTACAGTATATCATGGTAAAGATCTTTTCTGGTCATGTCTGTTAGGAGTTCTGTGTGCTTCTTCTTGGACGTTCCTTTATTTCTCCAAATCAGGGAAGTTTTTTTGTAATTATTTCATTAAATAGGCCTTCTCACCCATACTCTCTTTCCACAAGTTCTGGAACTCCTAATACCCATAGGTTGGGTCATTTCTTAGTAGCCCTTAAATCTCCAACACTGTTTTTACATTTTCTTTTTTGGTCTGACTGTAATATTTCCAAAGAATTATCTTCTAGTTCAGATATTCTTTCTTCTGTCTTGCCGGATCTGCTGTTGAGGCTTTCTACTGCATTTATTATTTGATATATTCAATTATTCATTGCCAATTTTTCATTTTGACTTCTCTTTTAAAAATCTCAATTTGATTTGAAAAATTGTCATTCATGTCATGTATGATTTCCTTTAGTTCATAGATTTGCTTCTTATTGCTTTTGGGTAATCCTGTGATTGCTTTTTTGGAATTCTGTTTCCAGCATTTCTTCAATCTCTTCATCTTCATATTCTAATATTGAAATGTTATGTTTCATTGGGTGGGTCATGGTGTCTTTTTTATTCTTGCTTCTTGAACGTCTCCATTTATTTTTAGGCATTTGTGGAGTTGATTTTTGTTTTTTTATTTGATGGCTTTTATTTTTGAGCTGTGACTCTGTGGCTTAATATAACACCTGCACTTTCAGTGAATACCAAGAAGTGTATGATGGGTGTGGCTAGGGGGCTCTGGTCAGTGCTCCAGGGTGGGGTGAGTTCCAGGGTAACACCTAAGTTGGGCATGGTAGATCTCAGTGTCCAGGTATTAGTCCCTGGTGTGTTCTGTGCCACCTCATGAACTGCACAAATATCTATACAGTCCTCACTGGGAGCACAGTTCCTGCTGCAGTGACCTGTTCTAGGCAACCAACAAGCTCTGAGCATGTGGAGCCACACCCAGTGATTTCCTAGAGACCTAATTACATCCTACACTTTCTCATATAACCACCAATTCCACACTTTCTCAGTACACAAGACTACCACAGTCACTGGTTGCAGAGATTTCTCTGTCCAACCAGCCTGTCCAGTCAACAGAGTGGCAGATGTTCCCTGAAACAGCTCCACCTAGATGTCCTAATCCTGGGAGGCTGTGGGAACCTCACCATCTCATGTGGTTTCCCAGCCACCTCCTAAGCCAGGCTCATAGTCATTGGGGACTGTAGGTTGTTCCCTAACTAGAATCTCTGGATTACATTGAGCCACTGGATCAATGTTTCTCTCTCCCTGCCACTGCTGCCAGTACTACCAAAAAGACATCATCCTGATTAACCAGCTGCTGTGTGTGGGCACAAAGTCTTCTGCAGCTGCTACCCAAACCCAAAATGGTACTGCCCTTTCTCAGCCAGGTAGCAGGTGGTGTTGTGCAGTATTTGCGGTTAGATAAACATGCCTCCTCTACTTCCACTGGGCAACCAATAGCAATGGCTAGCCTCTGGAGCTCCAGTCTAGACTTACATCATGCTATATCACCATGGGTTGCTGCAGTCTGGTCTCACCTCTGTCACCAATCTTCTGACCACTTTGGCTGTCAGATGTTGCAGTTGTGTGTTGTGTTCCTGTTTGTGCTGTGCATCCACTACCTCCACACAGGTCCACAGCATTTCTCTTCCTCTTGTAGGATTTCCAGGGCAGTTTTCTCTGCAATTTTCCCTGAGAGTGCACTTCCCACACTTTTTTATTTATTTATTTTTTACTGTTTATCCCTAGCCTAGCACAGTATGTCATTCCCGAATCCACCATCTTTGAATCTCCATGTACCTCATTTTCTATTTCTCATTTGGTTTTAGGACATTAATACTCCCTTTCATTATGTAGGATAGAGGAAAAGATTTATATAAAATATATTAAAGATATATATATATATATGTAATCTCACTTCATAGTTTGATGAGAAGGAAAAATGCATCTGGTCATTCAGGGGTTCACCTTCCTTATGCCAAAAGCTATCAAACTATGTACATATCATGCATGTTATTTTATTTTCCTTTAATGAGAGAAGTGTCCTCATCTTCATCTAAGGTGTGTTTCTGTGGTCTGATTCAATCTTACCTATTAAAGACTTTTGGTTTTATAATATTATTCTCTTTTCTGGCAACTTTAATTTTTCTTTGTCTAATGGCTCATTCCTGTCAGCATAACATAAGGATACATGTAGTAGAGGCATACTAGCCTATTGAAGGGAAATACATAGTAGAATTTACAAAGATCTAAGCTTTCAAATGAGGCTTTTTTGATTGAAATGCTGGGTACAACACACACTAGAGAAAGTACAATGCCTTGACTCTCTGTGCCTCATTTTCCTCATCTGCATAATGGGCATTTTAATACTGTTTGACTTGGGGCTTGTGCTGTGGCGCAGCAGGTTAAAGCCCTGGCCTGAAGCGCTGACATCCCATATGGACACTGATTCTAGTCCCTGGCTGCTCCTCTTCCAATCCAGCTCTCTGCTAGGTACTGGGAAAGCAGTAGAAAATGGCCCAAATTCTTGGGCCCCTGTATCCATGTGGGAGACCTGGAAGAAGCTCCTGGATCCTGACTTCAGATTGGCTCAATTCCAGCTACTGCAACCATCTGGGGAGTGAATCAGTAGATAGAAGACCTCTCTCTCTCTCTCTCTCTCTCTCTCTCTCTCTCTGTCTCTACCTCTATCTATAACTCTTTCAAATAAATAAAAATAAATATTAAAAAAGGGTTACTCTTAAAAAATAGTGCTTGACTCACAGTGATTTGGCTAGAATTTGAAAATAAAATCAGTGAATGCATTTACAATACCACCCTGCACACAGTAATCACACACACAAAAGGAATGAACACTCTTTATATCTCCCAACTCAAGTAATTTGCCAGTAAGTTAAAAAAAATACTCTTTTGATAGTCTCCCTCTAGGTCTTCCTATATTTCTCTGTTCTTCACTTCAAAATTTGCTGATTATTCACATCTTTACTTCCTCATGCTCCATAATTTCATCAGCATACTTAAAATGGGCTGCGTTCCTCACTGTTCTGAGTCTTCTTTGAAAAGTTGCTAATCCACATGAACAAATCCAATAATCATTTTTCTATTGCCTTGCATGACCTCTTAGCATATTTTATCACAGTGACTGTTCCATTGTTTTCCTTAAAGATTTATTTATTTATGTATATGAAAGTATAGTGACACAGTGAAAGATAGAGGGAGAGAATGATGGGAGGGGAGAGAGAGTGTGTTCAGTCTTCCATCTGCTGGTTCACTGCTCCAATGATCACAACAGCCAGGTCTAGGTGAGGCTCAAGTCAAGAGCCAGCAACTCCATTTGAGTCTCCCATGTGGATGGCAGGGACTAAGGTACTTAAGCCATCATCTGCCTCCCAGGCACATCAGCAGATAGCTGATTTGGAGACACAGCAGCCAAGACACAAACTGGTACTGGGATATGGGGTTCTGTGCCAGCAGCAGTGGTTCACCTTGTTGGACCACAATGCCTGCAGGATCATTACATTTTTATTCAAACACTATTTTCTCTTACTAATGTGATACTGTAATTAACCAGTACCCTGTCTAGCACACTGATAGTGCATTTTGCTTCTCTCATTCCTTTGTAGGCTCTTCTTGTACTTTCTGCCTCCATCAGTTTTCCTTCTGACTTAGTAGTGCTGGGTTCTACTTCTCCATAATTACACACTACTTCTAGGTGATCTTGTCTGATTTTCTGAATTTAACTCACATTTGATAATGTATTAACCTCCCAACATGCATTTCCTTTCCTGGCCTTTGGACATGATATAAACATGCATATCCTACTCCATTTGCTTATTATCTCCACAGAGAGCATGTAACGTAATTCTTCATTTTTCTTTCCACTTACATCTGTTTCTGTTCCATTCTTCTTCATTTTAGCAAATGTTAATACTAAGTTATTCAAGCCCCCCAAAATAATCATGTTTATTTATTTTTTTGTTCATTTCATACCTATATCTTATCTATCAACAAGTTCTGTGTTTCTGAGGTAACACAGCAAACCATTTATTTTATTTGATAAGATCATATCTTATCAAAAATCCTGAGAATCTCTCAACTTTTCCTACTCTTTCTGCTAAAACCTATTGTCAGTTAAGCAGCCATATTAATCTTTATGCAAATTAAATTATGCTTTTTCTCTGCTTGAAATGCTTGTGACTTCTCACCCCAATAAAACCTAAATTCCTTTCTCTTAAAACTTTTTCCTTGAATTATTTTTGTAAAATATATTTATACTACTTATTAATTTTCACTTACTAAAAATAAATAAACATTAATTTTATTTATTTTAAAGGTATAATTTCAGAGTGTGGGGAGGGAGATTGAGAGAGAAAAAGGTTCTTATCTGCTGATTCACTCTCTAAAGGGTTGCAGCATCCTATGTACTTGGACCATGCCATGCTGCTTCTCCAGATGTATTAGCAGGGAGTTGGATCAACAGTAGAGTGGCCAAGACTTGAACTGGCTCTGATATCTGGTGCTGGTATTACAGGCAGTGGGTTAACCCACTTCACCTCAACACAATCCCCTTCTTTAGATTCTTTATCCACATTATCATGTTTATCTTTTTCTTGAACTTGAAATTACCTTCTTAACTTATGGCCCCTGAACTCACATTTCTCTGCCTGGAGCACATGCTCTCCAGATCTTGTTGTAACTGAGGTGATCATCATTTAATTCTCACTTAAACATCACCTCTCTCATGAAGCTTTCTTTCCCTGGCCAAATATTCATATTTTCTATTTTATTTTCTTTTTTTAAAAGATTTATTTTATTTATTTAAAAGATAGAGTTGCAGAGAGTTGTAGAGACAGAGAGCTCTTCCATCGCTGGTTCACTCCCCGGATGGCTGCAATGGCTGGAGCTGCGCAGATCCGGAGCCAGGAGCTTCTTCCGGGTGTCTTACACGGGTGCAGGGTCCCAAGGACTTGGGCCATCCTCTACTGCTTTCCCAGGCCATAGCAGTGAGCTGGGTCAGAAGAGGAGCAGCCAGGACTAGAACTGGCACCCATATGGGATGCTGGCACTTCAGGCCAGGGCTTTAACTGGCTGCGCCACAGCGCCGGCCCCTTATTTTATTTTTTTAAGTAGAAAAACTACTGTTCCTCAAGAGTATAGGCAAAGACTATAAACAATAATCAATACTCAAATGTCACTTTCACTTATATACATTACATTTTTTGTACTTTCTATATTAGTTACCACAGGTCACAGAAAACATTTATCTTTTGGGGGCTGACTTATTTCACTAAGCATAATGATGTTCAATTGCACTTGTTTTGTTATAAAAGATGGAATTTGATTATTTTTAAGGCTGAGTAGGATTTCATCATGTATATATAACCACAATTTGTTTATCCAGTGATCAACTACTGGACAATTGGATTGATTCCTTATCTTAGCTATTGTGAATTGATGCACATGGGGATGAAGATAACTCTTTTAAATGGTGATTTAATTTCTTTTTAATAAATTCCTAGGAGTGGGATGGCTGGGTCAAATGGTAGTTCTATTTTCAGGTTTCTGAGGAATCCCATACTGTCTTCCCTAATGGTTGTATATCTGCCAGCATTTGTGATGTTCCCTTGCCCATTGTCAATATTGATCACATCATCCTTTTAATTTTATTTATAATGTTTACCTTAATATAAAATATTCCTATTTCTTTTCAATCCGTTGTCAATTTTTACCCATTAGAGTGCAAGTTTCACACCAATAGGGTCTTTTTCTGTTTTGTACACCAAGGTATCCTTGGCACATAATAAAGGATAAAAACAGCATTTGCTAATGACTAAATGTTATCCTTTCTACGCCTTAGGCCTGATTCTCATTGTAGCTTACTTAACCTCTCCTCACCTTTATATGACTATCACTGTTTCTTTCATTCTGTTTTTTATAAAGATAATACTGTTCTTCTGATATTTATTTTTTCCCCTGGGTATAATATTTACACTTCATGGATTGGAATCTCCTTTCAACAGTGTTGTCCAATGTCTCGATAAGCATCTCTACTGTTTCTCCATAGTTCTGGGAATTTCTCTGCAGAAACCTTTTCTTAGACAGTATACCACCAATTTTACTGTTTCCCAGAGACCTGGAGGGGGGCATTAACCATGATGACTTGAGGTAATGGCTTTCTTTTTGTTGTTTCTTAGAATATCACAATATCAAGCAGGCACCTGGGGTTCTGCTTCTGGAATAGGAAATGAAAAGATTCTGTCCTCCTTCTAGATTTTAGTCAAAAACTGTGTTTATATTTTGAGAGTTTGCATATACATATTGAGTTAAGAAAAGAACTTATGTTTGTATATTTAGAAAATCAGTCCATGTTCTTTCTTTTCATAGTTTTTATAGATATTCTAAAATAGTTTATTTCTATTTAAATTTGTAGCTATTCATTTTATTTATTTGAAAGGCAGAGGGAGAGAGAGAGAGAGAGGGAGGGAGGGAAGGAAGGAAGGAGGGAGGGAGGAAGGATGATGATGGAGCATTCCTATCTGCTGGCTCACTTCCCAAATTCCTGCAATAACTGGGGCTGGACCAGACTTAAGCCAGGAACTGGGGCCAAAGTCTGGGTCTCTGATGTTTGTGGCAGAGATTCAACTACCTGAACCATCACCTACTGCCTCCTAGGGTACACATTAGTAAGAAGCTGGAATAGGACACAGAGCCAGGACTTGAACTCAAACACTCCATTATGGATATGGGTTTTCAAGCAGTTTTGACATTGGGTCAAATTCCTGCCCCTAAAATTTCTGATATTATTTCTGAGTGATACCTTTTCCACAGATTTAGCCATTATCTGGCCAAATCTACAATATTTGCTTTTCAAAATTATTTAAATGAAAAAAAGTATTTAAATGACATGATTATGGGCTGTTGCAGTGGTGTAGCAGGTGGTAAAGCCACTGCCTGCAGTGCCAGCACCCCATATGGAAACCAGTTCGAGTCCCGGCTGTTCCACTTCTGATCCAGCTCTCTTCTGTTGCCTGGGAAAGCAGTGGAGATGGCTCAAGTGCTTGGGCCCTGCACTCGTGTGGGAGACCTGGAAGAAACTCCTGCCTTTCCAATAAAATAAATATTTAGAACAAAATAATGACATGAAAATTTGATTTTAGATTCAAAGAAAATTGAGTAGTAAAACTTTACCACACATGTGATCTATTTACAGGTCTCCATAGCCATTATGTCAGATCCTTGTTCACAATTAATTACATGAATATCAGGCATATGGAGTCCAGGAAGTATCTGTTCAAAGTATCAGGGCAAGTGGTTCAACCCTTACTCTCCAGGGAATCAGAGGTCGTGGATGGCAGTCTACACTTTTCCATGGCTATTTCTAATGTGCATGATTCCTTTTGTGAGTTCTTTCCTGGTAAATGAAAACACTGAGACTTTAGTGCCTGATTGTGATAATACCTTTGTGTTCAACCCTTAATACCCAGTCAGCATGCTACTCTTTGCTTTCCCAACTGTGGTGCCATCTAGCCACTGTGGTTTGCAAGCATGGGGTCAGCTCCTCTTTGTGGAAAACAACCATTTTCCCTGTTAATGGGGTAGGTAACTCATTTGCCCTGTGCTTTTCTGGCAGGAAAAATCAGCTCCTGAGGAAGAAACATGAAAGCAGGTCCTCTAGCGAAAATTAAACAGATGCTTTCCCAGTCGTCATTTTAACTGATAGTTGGCTCAAGCAGACCCTCACTCATGACTCTAATTGTACTAACATAATAATACTAGTTATCATTCAAATAAATTAAAACCTATTCTTGAGAATTCATAGTGTGCTAAATAATATGCTTTGTATGTTACATGCTTAATTTCACTTCATCCTCAACCAACCCTATGACTATATTCCATCGTTATCAACCCCCATTTCTAATTAGGATCATAAGCATAAAGGGGTTAAGTGACTTGGCCTTGATTACCCAACTGGTGATGTTAGAGACAGGATTTTAATACAGATGGTGACTTCGTTTGTCACACACTTAAGCACTCTGATATTCTTTCAAGCAGTGTCATTATTTTAACAATGTCTTGGATCCTCCCCTATTTCAAGATTATGGCGGATATGTCTTCAAATATTATATTTAAATTATTTCTTATATGTTCATTGTGGGTTGAATTTTTTTGTCAATAGAGAATTGAGGTGATAGATACTAGGCAATGCATATCATAACATTAGAGATAATTGGTTTTTTAATCACAATGTTGATTATGGCACATATTTATTCACCATGTGAGAAGCATAGTGCTATGAATTCTGCGAAATTTTTATCACTTCTTCCAATGATTGAGGAGTAAGTGTTGCCATAGTCATTTATAAAATAAGGAATTGGGGCTGGCACTGTGGTGTAGCAGATAAAGCTGCGCCCTACCACACCAGGATCCCAGATGAGCGCTAGTTCGAGACCCAGCTGCCTCACTTCCAATCAAGCTCTCTGCTAATGAGCCTGGGAAAACAACAAGAGATGGCCTAAGTGCTTGGGCCCCTGTACCCAAGTGGGAGACCCAAAAGAAGTTCCTGGTTCCTGGCTCTTGCTTCAAACTAGCCCAGCTCCCAACATTTCAGCCATCTGGGGAGTGAACCAGCAAATAGAAAAGCGCTCTCTCTCTCTCTCTCTCTCTCTCTCTCTCTGTGTGTGTGTGTGTGTGTGTGTGTGTGTGCATGTGTGTGTGTGTATGTATAACTCTGCTGTTCAAATAAATCAATAAATCTTTAAAAATAGAAAATAAGGAATTGAGGCTTGTGAGGCTAAGTGATTTTTCCAGTCTCACAAAGGTAGCAAGTAGGTGTACATGCAATTTGACTGTAGGCCTGTCAGCATCTGAAAGCCCTGTCAATCATTTCTATTAGATTAGATATGAGTATCTGGAAAAGATGGCACCGAATAAGTATTTGAAATTGTTGAATAGTTAGTGAATGGAATCCGATCAGCATCTATATTAGTGAATCAAAAGCTGTAGTAGAAAGAAATGACCTACTTTTCTTCTGGGAAAAGGGTCCGTCATCACTTTGTTACCTGACAGGACTGGGTAATGATGTCAGTGGGGATGGTTTGTCCCTCGTGTTTACTGTGCATTTTTGTTGCACTTGTTTCTAGTCTAATATACTGAATCTGACTAAAGATGCTTACAAAACACAGAGTCTATCCCTCCATTCATTAAACAGTTATAAGTGAGGCATAACTGTAGGGTTTTGCCCAGGTTATAAAACATGACACAAAAAAATGAAAATGCTTTGGATCTGTGAATATCTAGCTTAAAATTCTGCTTCCTCTATTAACATGTGAGACAAATCAATAAGCCTAATGCTTTAAAGTCTCAGTTTTCTGATTTGCAAAATAAGACAATATCTCCTTCATAGGCCAATGGTGAGGATAAAGTGAGGTAGCATAGACTGGCACCTAGAATATAACAGGAATAAAATACATACTTTCCTTTTACTTGTTTTTTTAATAGAAAAATACAATACAGAGGGGAAATAGGATGGTTTATAAAATTATTATAATGATTCATAAGAAAACTGAAAATATTGGTATGCCTCACTTCTTAGTAGACTGAGATACTAGCAAATAAAAAAAGAGAGAGTTTCAATTAAAAAAAAGATAAAGATACCGCACAAGGGTACTTCAGAAAGTTAATGAAAAGTGGAATTGAAATATAAATTTTCTGTGATGCAAACATGCTTGATTTCCAAAGATTTTCATATTTCTCTCTTATTTGCTTGTTTTAATATTTATTTGAAAGACAGAGTTACAGAGAGGGGTGAGGGAGAGACAGAAATATTCCATCTGATGGTACACTCTCCAATTGGCCACAATGGGCTCAGCCAGATTGAAGCCAGGAGCCAGGAGCCAGGAGTTTCTTCTATGTCTCTCATGAGGGTACAGGGGCCCAAACACTTGGGTCATCATTTGCTGCCTTCCCAGGCAATAATCCAGGTAGCTGGATCAAAAGTAGAGCAGCTGTGACTCAAATCAGTATCCATATGAGATGCTGGCATCCTAGGCGGCAGCTTTACCTGCTATGCCACAATGCCAGCCCAAGATTTTCATATTTCTTATGAACATTTTGAAGATGATTCATACTATACTCACACAAAGGACTGTTACTCAGCAATAAAAAAGTACCAACTATTGCTACCCCTGCCAATATAGCAGAAAATTATAACACTATGCTGAGCAAACAAAAGCAGATACAATAGAATACATACTGTATAATATCACTTATAGGCACTTCCAGAATAGGCAAAACTGTTGAAAAAGAAGTCATAGTAGAGGCCACCTCTGAGGCCGAGGGACTTGCTGGAAGGGTCAAGATTCTATAACTCAGTTGATGCAGTGATTGTCGGAATCAAAACTCACGAGAGTGTACATGTAAAATCTGTGCATTCCATGTAGGTAAATTGAAACTCTTATAACTCTATGAGGTTTTAAAGATAAGAAAGTCAATTTAGTTGAGGAAAATGGAAAAACTGCTGCTGTGGGAACTAGGATGATTGAAAGCTAAACAGCAGTGATAGAGACTTCAGGCCAGAAGAAGGGAAAGGCATAATGAGAATTTTCAAGAGGATCAGCAAAGGGGCAGAAAGTGAAGGCATGATGGGAACCAGAGCAGAGAAGCCTCACATACAGGCCTTAGAGGTTTGTACTTCATGTGTTGAGCAAAATGGATTAGCAGAAAACTTCCATTGTGGATCAGCATGTTTGAAGCAGTGCTGCAGAAAGGTGATTCTGACAATCACCTGTTGACCAAATAGATGGCAAAGAAAACAGAGCCTTTGGGCTACTTTGCAGAAACAAGGGGACAAAAAGAATAGAATAGCAGAACCAATATCATATTCTTTAGGAGGGTATAAAGTGCTACAACTAGCCTATAGGTAAATTTCAGTTAAAACTATCAAGTGTTACCTTTCTGGTTTTTACCTCCTTTCCAGGTTATGAGATAGTTCACATGTCAATGACTTCAACTGGTTTCATTTGTCAACCCTGATAGCTGTCTATTTTTGAAGTCAGAAAAAGGGAAAAACGTTCTCCATGTGGTGAGGCAGAGGTGCTACTTGACGTCCAATTGGATGACTGCCAATAGATATCGTACGGCAGTATTTTTCTCTGATAGAGTAGCTGTATAGCAGGGTTAGAGCAATACATGCTTATAAACAATCATTTTTGGGTGCAAGGGGTCTCAGAAATGGACAGATATATATATTCTGACTCCTGCTAATCTCACAAGAGACTCATCTATATGAAAATTATGTCATTTTATAAAAATATAATGAAGACTTGGTAATATTGTACCCTATGTATTTAACAAGTATTCTTTAATCCACATATTCTTTTTTTATTTTTATTCTAATTTTTTACTTTTGACAGGCAGAGTGGACAGTGAGAGAGAGAAACAGAGAGAAAGGTCTTCCTTTGCCGTTGGTTCATCCTCCAATGGCTGCCGCGGCCAGTGCGCTGCGGCCAGCACACCGCGCTGATGCGATGGCAGGAGCCAGGTACTTATCCTGTTCTCCCATGGGGTGCAGGGCCCAAGCACTTGGGCCATCCTCCACTGCACTCCCGGGCCACAGCAGAGAGCTGGCCTGGAAGAGGGGCAACCAGGACAGAATCTGGTGCCCCGACCGGGACTAGAACCCGGTGTGCCGGGGCCGCAAGGCAGAGGATTAGCCTGTTGAGCCACGGCGCTGGCCTATCCACATATTCTTTATCATCTGTTGAGGGACATGCAGATTGATTCCATGTCTTTGATACTGTAAATTGTGCTGCTATAAACATTTTTGATGAATCCCACAATTTGAGATATGAATATACCTGTTTTCAACAAAAGATACCATTTATGTGTATGTTTATAATGTCTACATATGAAGTGAATATAGCAAAATGTGAAAATTGTTAAGTCTTTAAATAAGTTTTAAAAAATGAAAAAAATATGAATACAAGAAAAATATAACTAAAACACAGCCTCCAACAGGAAAATATTGATTTAGTTCAAGGAAAGGATAGGGAAGTTGGGGGATTCCCCTAGGTAATGAACACATACAATGGAACGTTAAGTTCTCTGTCTCCTTGTGTTTAATGCACAAGCACTTTATGCTCCCAAGTTCAACACATCTATATCAGATTTTGTGTAAGAAGCTAGTGGTACAGAAGCAGAAATCATGCAAGGTCTAGAATATTAGCTTTGGTACAGCCACACCCAAAGGCAGCAATTTTAGTCTTACTTTCTAATGTCCAGCATCAGTGGTGCTACTGGTTGAGTGCTGGGCCTGGAGGCAGCGGCAACACTGCATCTCACATGAGCAGTTGTGCTGTGTCATTTTGCTTGTCATTCCTACCCAGAGACCTGTTACTCATACATGAGGCTATTCATCCGAATGCAATTATTTTTCTTTAGATACTTATATGAGAGATAGTGAACTGTTAGTAAAGGCATAAGGAAGATTTATGAAGAGCTAGATTTTACATCTCCAGGAAAATCAGGAGTCAATGCACATTTTTAAGATTATATAAATTTAAGAAACAATTTCTTATAATTCTTACCTGCTTGCTAATCATCTGAGTTTGACCAGGAAGAGGGACTATACATTATTAATCCATCTTCATCTTTCTCTTTTCCTGATAGAGTGCCAAGAATAGGCATATATTCAATTAAATGTATTTTAATGAATAAACCATTGGTTTCTTGTATGGTAAGGGTGTGTTAAAGGTATTATTGCAAGGTCTTAGCTCTCCAACAGACATGGGAGACCTTATTAACTGGTCAAGTTCCTTTTTCCTTTTCAGTTGATCTTATATATGACTCCAGAGCTCTTCACAATTGATAATTGACCAACAGTCGTAAAGTGAAATGAATTGCCAATTCAATTTTTATTTTTGAGCAAACCAGATTCACTTGTTTATTATTCTTTTGAGATAACATATTTTTAATTTACAATATAGTCAAAGACTTAATATTCGACTAAATAAAGAGTTTAACACTTAAAAATTATAAAGGACTGTAGTTGAACAGGAAAATAGGCAAGGCCTATAAACAATAATCAAATGAAAAGATATTCAACTTCATTCATATAAAGTAAATTTAAAATTACTGAGGAAATATTCTGAAATCTAATATTGCCCACAGAAATGACAAAACCAATATAGAAACTGTTAAGTATTTTGAGAAGTGATTCATAGCTGTATAGATGCAGAACCCAGGATAAAACAACCTTTTGTTTTATAAACTAGTATTTTGCCATTTTTCACAATACCTACTCACATTTAATGGCATAATCAAGAGTGTATTGTCTTTGAAATTGAACAAACTAAGAAATTAATATATTTAATGAAAAAAGTGAAAGAAGAGTAGAGAAAGCCTTCTATCTTAATTAAAATAATGTACTTAAGGGGATCAAGTGCTCTATTGTACTTTTGTTGTATAGCTATGAAAATTGTCAGGAGGCAGACATTGAAGGGAATCTCATTAAGCCGACTCTGAATTGTTTATCCTTAGATTGGTAATGGGAAAATTTATTGTAATAACAACCATAAAATTCACTAATAAGTTTAAACATCTAAACTAATTTATCTGGATGCTAAAGAAAACAGTGTTTTTAGGTGCTTTTATAATTATGTTTTGAACTTTAAACTGTCCTTGAGTTGCATACCAAGTTTATAATCCCCCTTTTCTGGGAACTGACACTATTTTACTGGTAACCAAACTTATAAATGTAGGCTTGACTTCTAGCAATTATTTATTGGAGAAGTGGTAGGCACCTTAGGTAAACTGGACCAATAATATTTTAGAATCTTGGGGATTTCCACTCAATAAAATTTATAGTTATGTTGTATAGTTTGTTAAGTTTTAGAAGTCAAATCCCTAAATCTCTCCAGTGGATTTCCTGGGGTTGCCTTATTTTCCAACTTCCTTGAGCCCTCTTGGCTCAGCTTTTCTTTCTTTCTTTTTTAATTGCGTGATATACCTAACAGTAAGTTCTTTCACCCCTCCCACATTAAACTTTCTTGAATAATTTAATTACTTATATCTCTCTCAAACCAAGCAAAAACTGGCTCATTCACATTCTTGCGGAACTCATTTTCTTTGTTTTTATTTCATCTCACTGGCCCGTATTTGATTTTTTCTTCTCATTTACCTCACTTCCTAATGTTGCCTATTCTGGGCTCAATCTAAGACACCTTTTCTTCTGTATCTGAACTCATTTCCTTGGTAGTCAATATGAGAATGATTCCAAAATCTGTACGTCCTTGATCTCCAGGTTCTTATATCCAAATGACTATTCACCTTCTCCAGTGGGGTATCCAAGTGACATGTCAGTTGCAACATTTCCAAACCAGACTCAGTCTATTTCCATGACTGTTCCCAAACAGTTACTAATAACTTGTCACTTTGGAAGGACCCATGTTATATTTCCTTGTAAAAACTCTATCTATAATATCAACAAGCTTGTTGTGCCTGCCTTCAAGACGTACTGCAAGCTTGACATCTTCTCCTCAAATTCAATCTTTTTGTATTTTTGAAGATTTTATTTATTTTTATTTGAGAGGTAGAGTTACAGATAGTAAGAGGAGAGACAGAGAAAAAGGTCTTCCTTTCGTTGGTTCACTCCCCAAATGGCTGAAACGAGAGCTACGCCAATCTGAAGCCAGGAGCCAGGTGCTCCCTCCCAGTCTCCTACACGGGTGCAGGGGCCCAAGCAATTGGGCCATCCTATACTGCTTTCCCAGGCCGTAGAAAAGAGCTGGATTGGAAGAGGGGCAGCTGGGACTAGAACTGGTGCCCAAAATGGATCTCAGCACTGCAGGCAGAGGATTAACCTACTGTGCCATGGAGCCAGCTTCGCAACATCACTCTTAAAGTCAATTCGTACATCATCTATTGTGTGTTCTCTAATAGTGTTTTCCCATCTTTTTTGTTTTATCTTTATTGTTATTATTATTTTACTTTCCTCTATTTTATTTATTCATTTCATAGTAATTTTTATTTAAATATGTTGAACTTATTTTGTGTATTTCACATAAGTGGATTTAGGAGCATAGTGATATATCCCACCATTCCTTTCCTCTTGCTCATGCTCCCACCTTCCTCATTCCTTTCTTATTCTTTCTTTTACAATGACATACTTTCAGTTTATTTCATAATCATAATATTAACCTTCCACTAAAAATAGAATTAAACCAATAGAAGGAAAAGCACTTTTTCAACAGTAGAGACAAGGGCTATAAATAGTATTCAAATCAACCTCAAATGTCAACTTAATTCATATATATTATATTTTTGTACTCTATTAGTTACTACAGACTAAGGAAGACATAGCATATTTGTTTTTTTGTGACTAGCTTATTTTACTAAATGTTATGATTTCTAGTTACATCCAATTTCTTACAAAAGACAGGATTTCATTCTTTTTATGGCTGAGTAATATTCCATAGTGTGTGTGTGTGTGTGTGTGTGTGTGTGTGTATGTGTGTGTGTGTATGGCACATTTACTTTATCTAGTTATTGGCAGATGGATATCTGGGTCGATTCCCTATCTTAGCTATTGTGAATAGAGTTGCAATAAACATGGGGACACAGATAAATCTTTGATATGCTGCTTTCATTACTTTGGGTAAATTCTTGGGAGTGGGAAGACTGGGTCATTTGGTAGATGTATTTTCACACTTCTGAGAAATCCCCAACTCTCTTCCACAATAATTGTACCAGTTTATATTCCCAGTAACAGCATAGTAGGGTATCTTTTCCCACACATCGTCACATGCATTTTGGTGTTTATTGATTCCTATATGATAGCCATTCTACTTGGGGTGAGGTGAAACCTAATTATGGTTTTGATTTGCAATTCTCTGATGGCTAGTGAACCTGAATGATTTTTCATATGATTGTTGACCATTTGAATTTCATCCTTACAAAAATGTATCTTGAAGTCCTTTGCCCATTTCTAAACCAGATTGTTTGTTTTGTTGTTGTTGAGCTTCTTGAGCTTTTATAGATTCTGGGTATTAATTCCTTATCAGTTGCATAGTTTGAAAATGTTTTTCTCCAATTCTGTTGATTTTTCTTCACTTATTGATTGTTTCCTTTGTAGTGCAGAATCTTCATAGCTTGATGTAATCTCATTTGTATATTTTTTAAAATTTTATTGCCTGTGATTCTGGGATATTTTCCCAGAAGTCTTTGCCTATACAATGTCTTATAGAGTTTTCCCAGTGTTCCCCCTGGAAATTTGATGCTATGTGGTCTTACATTTAGAATTTTGATCCATTTTGTGTTGATTTTTGTATAAGGTGTAAAGCAGGGATGTTGTTCATGTTTCTGCACGTGGGGATGCAATTTTAAAGGCACCATTTGTTGAAGTGACTGTCCTGGCCAGTGCCATGGCTCACTAGGCTAATCTTCCAACTGCGGCGCCGGTACCCCGGGTTCTAGTCTCGGTTCATACATTGGATTCTGTACCAGTTGCTCCTCTTCCAGTCCAGCTCTCTGCTGTGACCCGGGAATGCAGTGGAGGATGGCCCAGGTCCTTGGGCCCTGCACCTGCATGGGAGACCAGGAGGAAGCACCTGGCTCCTGGCTTCGGAGTAGCATCACTTGGGGAATGAACCAATGGAAAAGGGAAGACCTTTCTCTCTGTCTCTATTTCTGTCTCTCTCTCACTCTCTCATTGTCTAACTCTGCCTGTCAAAAAAAAGTGTCCTTTCTCATGGGATTGATTTTACCTCCTCTGTCAAAGATTATTTGATTTCTGAGGTTTCTATTCAGTTTGGTTGGTCTACACATCTATTTTTGTGTCAGTACCAGGGTGTTTTGATTATAACTGCCCAATCATATTTTCCCAGTTTGGTATTGTGATGCTTCCATCTCTTTTTTTTTGTTTAATATTGCTTTAGCTATTCAGGATCTTTCTGTTCCCACATGAATTTTAGCATTTTTTATAGATATGAGAAGAATGTCATTGGTATTTTATTGTGATTATATTGAATCTGCACATTGCTTTCCATAGTACAAACATTTTGATAATGTTAATTCTTCCAATCCATGCACATGAAAGATTCTCCCTTTTTTTGTATGCTATTTCTTTTTTTAAACTGTTCTTTAAATTTTATTTTCCACCAACTCTTTGACATTCCCGTATTTTTTTAAAATTTTTATTTAGAATATAAATTTCCAAGGTACAACTTGTGGATTGCAATGGCTTCCCCACCCATACCTCCCCTTCCCCCCGCTACCCTTCCCCCTTACCTACTCCCCCTCCCCTTTCATTCACATCCAGATTCATTTTCAATTCTCTTTGTATACAGGAGCTCAGTTTAGTATGTGTTAAGAAAATTGCTTTGATTATATTGAGGAATGTGCCTTCTATACCCAGTTTGCTTAGGGTTTTCATCATGAAAGGGTGTTGAATTTTATCGAATGCTTTCTCCGCGTCAATTGAGATAATCATATGGTTCTTCTTCTGCAGTCTGTTAATGTGGTGTATCACATTGATTGTTTTGCGAGTGTTGAACCATCCCTGCATACCAGGGATAAATCCCACTTGGTCTGGGTGGATGATCTTTCTGATGTATTGTTGTAGTCTATTGGCCAGAATTTTATTGAGGATTTTTGCATCTATGTTCATCAGGGATATTGGTCTGTAATTCTCTTTCAATGCTGCATCTTTTTCCGGCTTAGGAATTAAAGTGATGCTGGCTTCATAGAAAGAGTTTGGGAGGATTCCCTCTTTTTCGATTGTTCTGAATAGTTTGAGAAGGATTGGAGTTAGTTCTTCTTTAAATGTCTGGTAGAATTCAGCAGTGAATCCATCTGGTCCTGGACTTTTCTTTGTTGGGAGCGCCTTTATTACTGTTTCAATTTCTGTCTCTGTTATGGGTCTATTTAGGTTTTCTATTTCTTCCTGGTCCAATTTAGGTAGGTTGTATGTGTCCAGGAATCTGTCCATTTCTAATAGATTCCCCTGTTTGCTGGCATACAAGTCCTTGTAGTAGTTTCTGATGATTCTTTTTATTTCTGTGTTGTCTGTTGTTACGTTTCCTTTTTCATCTCTGATTTTATTGATTTGGGTCTTTTCCCTTCTTTTTTTTTTTTTGTTATTTGGGCCAATGGGGTGTCAATCTTGTTTATTTTTTCAAAAAACCAGCTCCTCGTTTGGCTGATTTTTTGTAATGTTTTTTTTGGATTCAATCCTGTTGATTTCTTCTCTGATTTTAATTATTTCTCTTCTGCTACTAGCTTTTGGTTTGGTTTGCTGTTGATTTTCTAGATCCTTGAGCTGAGCTGAAAGCTCTTCTATTTGGTGTCTTTCTAATTTCTTGATGTAGGCACTTATTGATATAAACTTTCCTCTTAATACTGCTTTTGCTGTATCCCATAGATTTTGGTATGATGTGCTGTTATCCTCATTTACTTCCAGGAAATTTTTGATTTCTCTCTTGATTTGTTCTATGACCCATTGTTCATTCAGGAGCATGTTGTTCGGTCTCCATGTGTTTGCATATGCTCTAGGGATTCCTGAGTTGCTAATTTCCACCTTCATTGCTTCATGGTCTGAGAAGTTGCATCGTATGATTCTAATTCTTTTGAATTTGCTGAGACTTGCTTTATGGCCTAGTATGTGGTCTATCCTGGAGAAGGTTCCATGTACTGCTGAGAAGAATGTAAATTGTTTCTCTGTAGGATGAAAAGTTCTGTAGATATCTGTTAGGTCCATTTGGGCTATAGTGTCTTTTAAATTTTCTGTCTCCTTGTTGATCCTCTGTCTTGGTGATCTGTCTATCTCTGAGAGTGGGGTGTTGAAGTCCCCTAGTACTAATGTATTGGGGTCTAAGTCTCCTTTTAAGTCCCTTAACAAGTCTTTTAAATAAGCTGGTGCCTTGTAATTAGGTGCATACACATTGATAATCGTTATATCTTCTTGTTGGATGGATCCCTTAATCGTTATATAGTGTCCCTCTTTGTCTCCTCTAATAGTTTTTGTGGTAAAATTTATATTATCCGATATTAGGATGGCTACGCCCGCTTTTTTTTCATTTCTGCTGGCATGGTATACTTTTTTCCAACCTTTCACTTTCAATCTGTATGGATCTTTGTTAGAAAGATGTGTTTCTTGTAAGTAGCAAATAGATGCATTTTGTTCCCTAATCCAGGCTTCCAATCTGTTTCGTTTGACTGGGCAATTCAAACCATTCACGTTCAATGTGACTATTGATAAATAGTAGCTTTGCCCTGCCATTTGCCAAAAATAGTTTCTTATATATGCTTTGAGTTTCGTATAGTCTTTTGTTGCGAGTTTTCCTTCCTTTAGCTTCTTTCTAGTTGACGACCGTGTTTCTGTGTTTCTGTGTATAGCACATCTTTAAGTATCTTTTGTAGGGCTGGACGTGTGGTGACAAATTCTCTCAGTTTCTGCTTGCTGTGAAAGATCCTAATTTCACCTTCGTTCACAAATGTGAGCTTTGCAGGATATAGTATTCTGGGTTGACAGTTTTTCTCTCCTAGTACTTGGGCTATGTCTCGCCATTCCCTCCTAGCTTGCAGGGTTTCTGATGAGAAGTCAGCTGTGAGTCTAATTGGAGATCCTCTGAGAGTAATCTGACGTTTCTCTCTTGCACATTTTAGGATCTTTTCTTTTTGTTTCACTGTGGTGAGTTTAATTACAACATGTCGTGCAGAGGATCTCTTTTGGTCACATTCATTAGGGGTTCTATGAGCTTCCTGGATTAGGATTTCTCTGTCCTTCTCCAAGCCTGGAAAATTTTCTGCTAGTATCTCACTAAAAAGGCCTTCTAATCCTTTCTCCCTCTCCATGCCTTCAGGAACACCTAGAACCTGAATGTTTGGTTTTTTAATAGTATCCTGTAAATTCCTGACAATATCTTTTAGATTTCTAATTTCCTCTTCTTGTCTTTGGTTTGACTGTTTCCTCTCCTGTTCTCTGTCTTCTAGGTCCGATATCCTCTCTTCTGCTTTACCCATTCTGGTTTTAAGGCCCTCAAGATTGCTTGTCACTTGATCTATTGAATTCTTCAATTCATTAAGATTTTTTGTCACTATCATAGCTTCTTGTTCTACTAGGTGTTTCATTTCGTTTTGATTCCTCCGTAATATTTCATTCTTGCGAGAGAGATTTTCTATCTTATCCATTAAAGATTTCTGTAGTTCAAGAATTTGTTTTTGAGAACTTCTTAATGTTCTTATCAATTTTTTGAGATCTGCTTCTTGCATTTCTTCTATCTCATTATCTTCATAATCCTGACTTGGGGTGTCTTTTCCATTTGGGGTCATCATAGCGTCCTCCTTGATCTTGCTCCCTCGGAATTTGTTTTTGTTTGGCATTTTTTTTTCCCCACACTCTTTCTCCGGGTTGTCAAGGTTACGGAGTTTGTGTGCGTGGTGTGTTCCCAGATTTTGGATCCCCTTCAGGTTTCTACAGCCTTGGGTTTTTGGTTCCGTCTGCCTCAGTGAAGGGCTGGTGGGCAGGCGCGTGCCGTCCCGCTGCGTTCAATCAAGTTCGACTTTGCAAGGTGGGCGACGAGAGAGGCTAGTGTCCGTGCGGGCTCGCCTCAATTGTGCTGTTTCCCCCGTGGGGTCTGCTTCCGCCCGCCAATGTCTCGGGATCCCTGTATTGGCTCCCGTTCAAGCGCGCACAGATCCTGCGGCGACTTTGTTCATCCAGCCTCCTGTCCCAGCCGGTGGGTGCACGCCGTCCCACTGCGTTCAATCAAGTTCGACTTGGCAAGGTGGGCGACGAGAGAGGCTAGTGCCCGTGCGGGCTCGCCTCAATTGTGCTGTTTCCCCCGTGGGGTCTGCTTCCCCCTGCCAGTGTCTCGGGATCCCTGTATCGGCTCCCGTTCAAGCGTGCACAGATCCTGCGGCGACTTTGTTCAGCCTGCCTCCTGTCCTAGCTGGCGTGTATGCTATTTCTTTACTTCCTGTCTTGAAGTTTTCATTATAGAGAATTTTCACCTCCTTTTCAAATGTATTCCAAAGTATTTAAAATTTTTTAGCTATTATGAATGCCACTGATCTTACAAGTTCTTTCTCAGTCTTGACATTGTCTGTATGAATGCTATTGATTTTTGTGTGTGAATTTTATATCCTGCAACTTTACCACACTCTTTTATGAGTTTCAATAGTCTCATAGTGGGGTCTTTTGGTTTCCCAATATATAAGATCATTTCAGGGCTGGCACTATGGTATAATGGGTAAAGCCGCCACCTGCAGTGCCAGCATCTCATATGCGTGCCAGTTCGAGTCCTGGCTGCTGCACTTCCAATCCAGTTCTATGGCCTGGGGAAGCAATAGAAGATAGCCCAATTCCTTGGGCCCCTGCATCTGAGTGGGAAACCCTGAAGAAGCTCCTGGCTCCTGGCTTCACATAAGTGCAGCTCCGGCCATTGCGGCCAGTTAGGGAGTGAACCAGAGGATGAAAGACCTTTCTCTCTCTGTCTCTCTGTCTCTCTGCCTCTCCTTCTCTCTCTCTCTCTCTCTCTCTCTCTCTCTGTGTGTGTGTGTGTGTAGCTCTTTCAAATGAATAAATAAATCTTAAAAAAAAAGATCATTTTGTCTGCATACAGGAATGGTTTGACTTCCTCCTTTACAATTTATATCCCATTTTCTTTTGTTGCCTAATATGTGTGGCTAAAACTTCCAGAACAATATTGAATAGCAATGTTGAAAATGGAAATCCTTGGGGGCCAGTGCCGTGGCTCACTTGGTTAATCCTCCGCCTGCAGCACTGGCATCCCATATGGGCACCGGGTTCTAGTCCCAGTTACTCCTCTTCCACTCCAGCTCTCTGCTGTGGGCCCAGGAAGGTAGTGGAGGATGGCCCAAGTGCTTGGGCACGTGTACCAGCATGGGAGGTCAGGAAGAAGCACCTGGCTCCTCGCTTCAGATCAGCGCAGCGCCAGCTGTAGCGGCCATTTGGGGTTGAACCAATGGAAGGAAGACCTTTCTTTCTGTCTCTCTCTCTAACTCTATCTGTCAAATAAAATTAAAAAAAAAAAAGAAAGTGGAAATTCTCTCCTGTTTCCAGATCTTAGTGGAAATGATTCCAGCTTTTCCCCATTCAGTATGATGCTGGCTCTACATTTCTCATATATTGGCTTGATTGTTTTAAGGAATGTCCCTTCAATCCCTAATTTGCTTACAGATTTTATCATTAAAGTATATTGTATTGTTTAAATGCTTTCTCTGCATCTATTGAGATAATCATATAGTTTTTGTTCTTCACTTTGTTAATATGATGTATCATATTTTTGATTTATTTATGTTGAACCATCCCTGCAAACCAAGGATAAATACCACTTAGCATGGGTGAATTATCTTTCTGATGTGTTGTTGGATTCAATTAGCTAGTGTTTTGTTAAGGATTTTTGAATCTATGTTCATCAGGGATATCGATTTACAGTTCTTTCTTTGTTTTGGTTTTGGAATTAAGGTAATGTTGGTCTCATAGAAGGAATTTGGGTGTATGCACCTGGAGTTTTCTTTTTTGGGGGAGTCTTTATTACTGATTCTATTCCCATCTTGGTTATCAGACTATTTTGGTTATTTATGTGTTCATGACTCTGTTTTAATAGATCATATATGTGCACATATGTCTTGAGAGACCTGTGTGCTGTGTTTATGGGAAATGTGTAACTGTGTGATGGGGCATTGAATATAGCTTGGTCTCTGAGCAATCACTGCGTATGTCTTCAAAGGTTCAGAGTTCCCTAAGGGCTAGGGGTTGGTAATTGCAAAAGGTTTTGTGCTCACACTGAAGACTGCAATGATTTTCTGTGGATTTTGTGAACATGTGAGTGGGATGTTCAGCCACTTGGGCTCACCCTGGGTATTGATCTACTTGGCAGAGAGGAGGTGAGGCAGAGATCACACCAATAGACATGATCATACCTTTCCTTCACCATTCTGAAAAAAGAGTTTTACCATGCCCAAATTGGGTATCACCTTGGACTCCTTACCATATCCAAACACTGACCAGAGCTCCCTGGCCTCACCAGCACATTCTTCTAGATATCCACTGAAACAACAGATACTCCACCAAGCCACAGAGGAATATTTCTAAGATGTAAGGCATTAGAGGAGAAAGCCAACAAGTATTCCACAAATGCCTAAAAATAAACATAAAGACATGAGAAACATGAGTAAAGAAGACAATATAACTCTTCCAAAGGAACACAACAATTTGTAAATATTAGAATGTTAAGACAAAGAGATAGATGAAATGCCTGAAAAGGAATTCAATGAATGATCATAAGATTACTCAAAAGCAATGAAAGCAATTCACTAGTTAAAGAAATCCATATGTGACATTGTTGGAAAACATTTCCTGTGAGATAGAGATATTGAAGAGAAATAAAAGTGAAATATTAGAAATGAAGAATTCAATATCTCAAAAAATATACAGTGGAATGCGTTAACAATAGACTTGTTGAAGCAGAAGAAAGAATATAGGCTAGAAGAAAAATATTTGGAAATATTTCAGTCAGTTTATGTAAAAGGTTATGTAAAATCAATGTAATAGATCTAAAGAGAGATGGAGTCTCCTATACAATAATAATGGAAGACTTCAACACTCCACTTCCATCAGTGCACAGATCAGCTAGACAAAATAAATAAATAAACAAACAGCAGAGCCAATCTACGTTATGGATCAAATGGACCTGATTGATATCTACAGAACATTTCATTTGCTTTTGCAAGAATTCATATTCAATTTATCAGTGCATAGAACTTTCTCTAGGATAGACCATATATTAGGCCATAAAGCCTGTCTCAACAAATTTTAAAAAATCAAAATCACACCATTTATCTTTTTTACCATAATGAAATGAAGTATCGTCTGCAACAAGATAGAAACAACTTAGTAAAATAAGTCGGTCTCAAAACAACAGATATCATATGTATTTTCTGATCTGAGGCAACTAACAGCATACCTAAAATGTAATATATCAGAGTGAAATGGACATTTTGAGATTTGATGATTGTTTATAGGCCTTGTCTCTTCCATTGAGGAACAATCCTTTTTTATTCTTCATAATATTTGTTGAACATTTTTACTTAGTGTAGGATTAACTATAAGATCATTAAGTAAACTGAAAATAGATTTTTGTAAAAATTAAGAGTGGGAATGTCAGAGGGAGGAGGAAGACTGTTGGAGTGTGGGCGAGAGGGAGGGGGGAGGGAAGCAAAACCATGTTCCTAAATCTATATATATTAAATACATGAAATTTATATAACTTAAATACATTTTTTTAAAAAATTTTAAAAAAAGCATCTCCAGAAAATATTCAAATATATGGAGACTTACTATCATGCTCCTGAATAAACAGTAGGTCATAGAAGAAATCAAAAGGGAAATAAATTTCTGGAAACAATTGATAATGACAACATAACACATCAAAACCTTTGTGATACAGCAAAATCAGTGTCAACAGGAAATTTATAGCAATCAATGTCTACATCAAGAAATTGGAAAGGCACCAAATAAATGATTTAATGATACATCTCAAGGACCTAGAAAAACAAGAACAAACTGAAATCAAAATTCATAGATGAAAAGAAATGATTAAAATTACAAATGAAATAAACAAAATTGTGACCCCCCCCCAAAAAAATAAAAGCTTGATATAAAGATATCAGTGACAGGAAGAGCTGTTTTTTTTTTTTTTAATAAGCAAAATCTGTACACCATTGGCCCAGCTAATCAAAAACAAAAAGAGAAGACCCAAATTTATAAACTCAGAGATGAAAAAGGAGATGTTACGATGGATACCACAGAGATAAAAAGAATCTTCAGGAATTCTAGAAACAGTTATATGCCAGCAACTTTTCCCATCTTAGTTTCTATTCCAGCTTTCTTCAGTAAAGCAGCCAAATGAGTTTGCCTTCATGTGCAAAATTAACATGGACTATGGCAACCTATTGTTTATAACAATAGCTGACATTTGCAAAGCATTTAAAATATGCCAGGCACGATTTTAAATATTTAAACTAAAAAAATCATTTTTGTATCATAAATAAGGTATGTTTCCATTATTATTTTTATTTTAAAGATGAGCAAACAATATCAGGAAAGGAAATATTCCCAAATTACTCAGAAAAAGATTTAAATCAATTAAATTGGCCCAGAGAATGTCACTGGTTGCTTTACCCACTTTTGAACACTAGTTCTAAAATGGAAATTTTAGGATATATAGCACTTTAAAAAAAAATCTGATATGTCACTGGGAAATCAAATTCTATGATGACTCCTAATATAGTCCTTATTTACTAAGTGAACATCCACTGGGTGATAGGTAATGTGTCAAATGTAAAAAATATTCCCTCTTCCTCCACTCTAGAAACAATAAGGGGGTAATTTTAATCCTGTTTTATAGAATGGAAATATGAAGATTGGAGAGTGCATGACAGATGATGCTTATTATAACTAGTTATTAAATATTAGTTAAATGTCAATAAATTCTGATACTTTTAGGTTGTTAGACTACCAAACATATAATCCACAGAAGGGGCCAGGAACATTTTTTCTACCATGAGTCATTTGGATATTTTTAACATCATTCATGGCCTATACAAAATTATCAACTTGAAAAATTAGCCTGCCAACGATTTATTGAATTTCAAGTTCTACCTGTGGTTACCTTGGCAGAGTCAGACCAAATGATTTTGTGGGCCATAAAAGTCCCATGGGCTGGACATTCCTCACCCCTGCTTGAGAACACTTCCTGGGCAGTAGGTTTTTAGATCCTTAGTAATTTACTTGAGTTTTTCTTATAAACTTTAGAAAGCCCATGATTCAAATTTACATCTCTGGCAAAATTACAACCAACTGTCAGGGATTTGGGGGTTGCTTGAGGAGAGTAAATCAATGGATTGTTTAATGTGCTCATGCCAAGGATTTGCTGTGTTGCACTTCTGTCAGCCATGGCTTTCCCTCACCATCACTTTGTGTGGCCTGACGCATGTCTAATAAGTGACTTTTTCTCCCCATGCTTTCATGCCCTTGTCAGTCCATTAGAAATAATCCATTTAGAAAGATGATAAACAAGATGCCTTATAATAAATTTGCATAAATAAATGAAACTAAAACATAATCAGTGTTAATAATAAGGCCTCAGATAGGTTTGACGTTAAGTGAACCAATATCCAGAAAGTGAAGGGATTTGGATAGGGC
The DNA here is from genome assembly GCA_949820135.1 of Sylvilagus floridanus. NCBI lineage: Eukaryota > Metazoa > Chordata > Mammalia > Lagomorpha > Leporidae > Sylvilagus > Sylvilagus floridanus. The sequence continues at coordinate 89,813,183 of OX463224.1, forward strand.
ATCACCCCCATTTCTCAGAAATGAAAGCAGCTCCTGTTAGCCGTTTACTGGCACTAAATACCTTACTGCAGAAAAAAGGATCAACTGTAGCCAGCATATTCACACTTGTACTATTCCCTTATAAAAAAATCCATAGCTCTCTAAAGAAATAAAATTAATATTAAATATTCCATTGGCTGAATCCCATGAAGACACTAATGGAAATCTGAAAAGAGGTGTGCTTTTGGTAAGCAGTTTTGAGTGATAGTTTTTTGTATTATTAAAAATATGGATCTAGTTGTCATCTCTTTGTCCTCTGTGAATCTATCCTATATTCTTTGAATGTAAATGATCAGTTTAGATAATTAATGAAAAACCAGAGAATGGAGCCAAGTTCTTGAAAAACCTCCTTTTCCAGCTGAATAGGCAGCCATAGCATTAATTAAAGAAAGCATCAACATCAAGTATGAATGCCATTGTATTAGTATTGCCTGCCAATGACATCTCTAATCTCTGCTTGTCTACAAGTCAGCCTTATTTGAAATTCTTCTCTGTATGTATTTCATCAATATTATTACTCATCATTAATTATTCATTATAACCAATTAATAATTAATAATAAACTATGAAATAGCCCTGGTTCACACTCAGTTTGTGATCCACTTTGATAAATTCATCATTTATGCTGTACTTTTGCCTAATCCGACTTTCTTACTTTTCTTCCTCCAATGACTTCAAGTCTTTTAGTACAAAGGCTAATGATGATCTCTAGAGAATTTTATCCTCTCTTTGATGAACTATTTCTCTAGTTAACTGGTTGTTAGAGTTATCTTTCGTTATATTGAGTTACAGGCAACTCTAATTTATTTATTGTCACCTACTGATAGGAATAAACTCCTAATGCTTTATTGAAGTCACAGGCAAGGAGTTTGTTCTCCATGACACTTTTTCATAGACAATTGAGGGAATAATCCTTTCTACACAATTGTCTTTTTATGTTACACCTACAATTCATCATCAAAACCACTTTAACTGATCATGTTGCTAAATGAGAGCCAATAAAATAGTAGCATGTTCCTATACGAAACATAAACTACTTTTTAAAATATAGCAATCTCAATAATTAACTCTGTTATTACAGTAAATTTGGCAAGACCCTGAAGCCCAAATCAGATAAATATTCTCAGTTTTATGTTGTATAAGAAACAGATAATGGATTGAAGGTGAGCCATTTTGGCCATGAATATTATGATTGACATCAAATACTTAGAATACTGTTTTCAAAATCAAGGAAGGGCTTATTCTATATTATGATGAGTAACAGAACTAATATTAGGTAGTAAAAAGAGTCATGAGATTAGAATTATTTCATTATCCCCTTACTTGTTTCTTTAAGGATTTCAGCAGATATATGAATAATGTTGATTTCTCAGAATATACAGCATAGTAAGTAGAAATGGTGGTTTCTCATCAGTTTAAGCATCTGAGAAATAACATAAAGAGTGCTTTTTTTTTGACAGGCAGAGTGGACAGTGAGAGAGAGAGACAGAGAGAAATGTCTTGCTTTTCCATTGGTTCACCCCCCAATGGCCGCTGTGGCTGGTGCACTGCAGCCAGTGCACCACGCTGATCCAAAGCCAGGAGCCAGGTGCTTCTCCTGGTCTCCCATGTGGGTGCAGGGCCCAAGAACTTGGGCCATCCTCCACTACCTTCCCGGGCCACAGCAGAGAGCTGGACAGGAAAAGGAGCGACCAGGACAGAATCCGGCACCCCGACCAGGACTAGAACCCAGGGTGCTGGTGCCACAGGCAGAGGATTAGCCTATGGAGCCGTGGCACCGGCCATGAAGAGTGCTTTCTAAGACCCTGGTAGACGAAATTAAGCTTCATAATGACAGTTTTATTAAATAGCCCACATTCTCTACTCTAAGATTAGTAACTCATGTCATCCATATTTAGTATTTCCTGTTCCTCCCACTATATTCCAATATTTTATGATCTGGTCCTGGTCACTATTACTTAACTTATTTCTCTCACCAAAATTTATATGTTAGATTGCATTAGTGACCTTGATTCTTCACCTACTCTACAGCAGCTGCACTCTTTGCCAAACAGTTCCTACCACTAAATAGGAATATATTTTTCTGTCTTTTGTTTTGAAATGTCCATTTAGCTTTTTACTCATGTGATATTAGCAGGTGTTATGTGATAAAAAATAATCTTAAAAATTCCTGAGTGTTTAAGCTTATCTCCTATACTCCTGATTTTTTTCCACAAGAATGATATTCCTTAGCTATTCTGCTGGTCCTAGGAGGAGTTTTGAAACATTCTTGCTGAATTTTTCCAAGATCAGCTGATTCACAGCAACTTTGTATTTCCTAAAAGTAATTTATTGTTTTAACCTTCTGGGTTTATAATGTAAAATTAAATTTTATTTGATTTTATCTACTTGAAGAGAGAGGAAGAAGGAGAGTCATATGTGTGTCACACACACAGTGTGTGTCAGAGAAAGTTCACTCTTTAAATGCCTGCAACAATCAGAGTTGGACCAAATCAATTGCATGAGCCAGGAACCCAATCTGGGTCTTCACTATGGGGATAGGAACCAATTACTTGAGTCATCCCCATTCTCCTTTCCATGGTGTGTATGAGAAGGAAACTGAAATCAGGAGTGAAAGTGGGATTCCAATTCTTGTACTCTAATATGGGATGCACGTGTCCCAAGTGGTATCTTACATGCTGTGCCAAATACCTACCCTATTATTTAGCGTTTTTGAGCAAGCAGCTGATATAAAAAGTGCTAGCTAAAAGTGGGGAGTGTATCATGTGAATTTACACATGTAAATTGTGTAAAATGTGAATTTTGGAAATAGCCAATGATCAGAGAACAATGGGGAGGCTGGATAAATGGCAATCCAGTTAATGTGGTGATGAAAATAGTAAAATGGTTAAAACAATTGGAAAGTCAGAAAATTTGCTTAATAGATTTTTGGACAAGTCTCTGTTGAAGGAATATTATGATTTCATTACTTGTGTTTGATACAGTACTTTTTGTAAAAAAAAGATTAGTTTATTTGAAAGGCAGAGTTACAAATAGAGGGAGAGACAGAGAGAGACAGAGAGAGAGAGAGAGAGAAAGAGAGATCTTCCATCTGCTGATTCATCCCCCAAATGAATGGCCAGAGCTAGGGTGGTCTGCAGGCAAGAAAAGGGGCTTCTTCCAGGTCTCTCATGTGGGTAGGGCCCAAGCACTTGGGCCATCATCTTCCACTGCTTTTCCAGGCACAGATATGAACCAATTTCTACCAGTAGGAATTGATCAGTTAAATTACAAAAAAATATGTATTTCCCTTTTTGATTGGCTGACCTCACATGTTTCATTTGTTGAGAGTGGTTTTCATAAAATAATGAAAGAAATAGTGTGGCAATTAGAGTTCCTGATGCCATTCTGAGGGTAGAGGAGCTGGACTTACAATCTCAATATAATTGTGTACAATATGGTAGAAGTAATTCTCAAGAAGAAATTGAAGTGTTGTTAGAAAATAAATGGATACTGGGTGGTCCCAAATAGATAAAATGTTATTACTTCTGTTTATATTTTCTTTACATTGCTTAAAATGATCTTTATATCTCTTCCTATACCTCAGCAAAAAAGTCCATATTCACTAACATGACAAGTGAAAATTTCAACTGAATTCTGCTAAGACCTTGACCTCATGGAAAATTATTATCAAAGTCAGCACAGTAGTCAGATACTTGCATCTCCCATAACAAACCATGCCTTTACCTGATTCAGTAAGCTTGCTGACTCCTCCTGACTTGTCTCTTCCTAGCAATGTATAACTAAGTCTGTCTAGTTTTTATAATTTGCTTAGAATTCATATTTTCTGAGCCGGCGCCGTGGCTCAACAGGCTAATCCTCCGCCTTGCGGCGCCGGCACACCGGGTTCTAGTCCCGGTCGGGGCGCCGGATTCTGTCCCGGTTGCCCCTCTTCCAGGCCAGCCCTCTGCTGTGGCCCGGGAGTGCAGTGGAGGATGGCCCAGGTGCTTGGGCCCTGCACCCCATGGGGAGACCAGGAAAAGCACCTGGCTCCTGGCTCCTGCCATCGGACAAAGCGCGGTGCGCCGGAGGCAGCGCGCCGACCGTGGCGGCCATTGGAGGGTGAACCAACGGCAAAAGGAAGACCTTTCTCTCTGTCTCTCTCTCTCACTGTCCACTCTGCCTGCCAAAAAAAAAAAAAAAAAAAAAAAGAATTCATATTTTCTAAATACTGAAGTTATAGTCTATCTTCTATATGCCCATGTAAGTACTTGTGATTTCTTCTCGCTTAGGATTTATCACCCTGAGCTTTGCTTGTTTTTAAAGAAACCAGACTGACTCCCATTAACCTTTGAATTCCTGGTGTCTCATGCAGTACTTAACACATAGTAGGCACTCAATATATTTCTGAAAGTTTAAAAATACGATTATTTCATTGGTAGATTATTTGTAAGCACCACAAAAATGGTAGTAACACTTACCACATGACAAAAATGCAAGATAGTAAGGCTTTGAATTAATGAAATCCACCCACTCTGGTCTCATAATTCACACAGCAACATTGTGTTCCAAATTCCACAGGTGCAATGCTTACATTTAATTGCACTGATCAAACTCTCCTTATGCTGAATTCCTGTATATATCATCCTCTGGGTAGGATCAACTGTGCAGTTTCAAATCCATTTGTTTCAAAATCCCAGGAGGACTCTGTGTACTTGTGTGACTTTGTGTTACTTCCTGATGACTCACAGAGTGTAAGAGCAATGAAAGTAGATGCTACGTAAATAAATTCTCCAGGGGAGAAAATTCCTCTTTAAATCAATTTAATTTTCCAAGTTTTTTGAAATGTGAGCTAAGCCTGTTGCATCTTTGTTTTAAAGAGTTCAGGCCTTTTTGCAAATATTTGCCTCCTTGGTTTTAAAGCAGTCTTAAACATCAGATGATTAGCTTTGGCTTCCAGGTTTGATAATTCTTATAGCATGGTAGGTATATCAAAGGCTAAAATCCTTTTATTTTCTTTCTAAAGTGGTGAAGCAGAAAAATAATAATAAAAGAAATATATACCAATAAGTTGGCTTCTATAAGGCATGTTTTAGCTATGGAAGTGAATTTTTTTCCTATATATCAAATTATCATTTGTTCATTCAACTTGATAGAAAAGTGAAATAAAATAACTGGGACCATAGAAGCATAAGAAAAAAAAAAAACTTCTATTCATTCAGGCCTCCAGGCTTATTCTCCAGTTTATACCCTCTAAAACACATTGTTGGCCCACCTACATTTAAAATGTTGGTGCATAATCATTGAAAATTGCAATAGGTATACTGGCAAATTCCTCTCAGATTTTCTCTGGCTAATAAGCTTTAAAATAAGAATGACTCCCTATTGACCAATGCTCTGTTTTGAATATACACTATAATGAATTAATTTACACAGGCAAAAATTGGCTTCCCCTACCGATTTGATTTTCTGAATCCTATTGAATAAAGACTGGAATTCATTAGTTTGGCTCTAAAACCTCTGCCATCAACTCCCCTAAGCATTCTCTGTCTGTGCTCACCTCAAATGTTCACAATGTATGTTCATTGAATATTAATCCTTTTTATATTCTAGGAAGAAGCTGGATTGCATAGTAAAATGAGTTTATTGGTTGTATATTAGATTACTCTTTTGAAGATTTAGGATGCAAATTAGCATATCAGAAGCTGAGAAATATTTTAACACTGAAACTAGATCCATTTGGTTTAACTCAGTGTTTTCCCAATTTAATTGGTCATAGATTCTCTTTTTCACTACATTTTTATCTTCTAAGGGAAATGTTGCATTCATGAAATGCATTCTGAAAAGCCTTGTCCTAGCTACACAAATGTCTTTGTAGAAATTTCCTCTGTCCATTTCCAGGTATGATCCCAAGCTAAGTCTCTGTGGCATCCATTCTCTTTCCTGATCTTCCCAGGAAGAGTCCTCTCCTACTTCTGAATTCCAAATACATTTTATCCATGTGTCTTATATAGCACTGCTCATGCTCTATACTGAATATTAATTAAGGCCAGTTTGATCACTTCCTTAAGACCTTCAGATTATTGAAAACAATACTCTTAGTCATTATTCTTTCATTTACAGAATAGGCACTTTACCTCCTGTAGTACTTATTCTGAGGAGTAAATGCTTGTTGACCAAATAAAAGGATAAATGAATGAGCATTCAATTCAATATATTATTATTTAAATGTCACTTTTAGTGTTGTGCCTGGATTCAATCCTGTAATAATAATTCTGAAGATATGCCAGATAGTGAAAAATGTAAATCAGTGACATTAGTACTTATATTAGCTTCTGCTTTCAATTTGTATCCTTAACTCTGTTTCAAACCTAATATTGTTGCATGTCTCTTTCATGAACAGAAATCTTCAAAAACAAAACACGTTAGCCTGGTTTACAGGGGTCTCCTGTAATGGGCTCTTCTCACTTTGCATTCTTTAAATATCTTTAATAAGAAATATCTGTTTGGCTGGTGCTGCAGCTCACTAGGCTAATCCTTCACCTGCTGTGCAGGCACCCCAGGTTCTAGTCCTGGTTGGGGCACCAGATTCTGTCCTGGTTGCTCCTCTTCCAGTCCAGCTCTCTGCTGTGGCCCGAGAGTGCAGTGGAGGATGGCCCAAGTGCTTGGGTCCCTGCACCCGCATGGGAGAACAGGAGTAATCACCTGGCTTCTGGCTTCACAGCAGCCATTAGAGAGTGAACCAACGCAAGAAGGAAGACCTTTCTCTCTGTCTCTCTCTCTCACTAACTCTGCCTGTCCAAAAAAAAAGAAAGACATCCTGTGAATGCTTTTCATTCTCCAAACACTTAGCTTTACCTACTCATCTTTCAAGAACTAAATTCAGTCACAAGTTCACAATGAAGCCTTGATAGGTTCAGGCTTCTTATCTCTCTTGACATATAGTACAATAGACATTGAATTATTAATTATCTTTTGTTCTGCCTTTCTCTAGCAGGCCAGAAACACCTTGAGGGCAAGAACATTGTATTTTTCCTATTTGTTGTCTCAGGAAACAACAGTAATATTAATAGACAGATAGCATGTAGTGAGCACGTTCTGTGTTTCAATCACTACGCCTTCCCTCTACACAGATTGGTTTAATAAATCCTCCCTAATCTGAGGCACAGAGAAGTTAAGTACTTTTCCAGATGCAATACCTTGAGTTTGTAATTTGAAAGTTAAGTATTTTGTCTGTGGAACTCACATGCTTAACAACTAATTGGTTGGTTAAAATAGTTGATCTTCATCTCAGGCATTACAAATTGTTCATAATCATGCACATTTTGATGGCATGAATTATATTGATAAAATACATAGGTCCTCACATATTGTGTTTTAAAATTCAGTAAGAGAAGCATTTCTGTTTAACTAGAGATAGTGAAATAAATATACCAGAGACTTGAAAAACAAAACAATTACAATTATTTTTAGTCATGTGAAATGTTAATTCCCAAGCGTGGATATATGAAATATATAATACAAAGACATTACCATAACAAAAAATGACACTTAAAGGAAAGAACTCTGCAAGTATATTTTCAGAAAAAAAATTTCCAAAACTTTGATAACTTATGGAAATAGTAGACTTTTCAAAATCCTGAAAAAAGTAACATGCCTTATATTTTAAAAGAAAAAAAATGACAGGTTTCAAATGAACTAGAAATCACTAATCATTTCAAATCCTTTATTAATCATTGGCAAAATTCACCTATATGTTTAAATAGAAATTTTCTGATATGGGATAGAGAATATGTTAATCAGGAGCTGAAGAGGGATTAATTCTGGCCATTTGCGGGCTTTTTTGACAAGTCTTTTTTTTGACAAGTCTTTTTTTGACAGGTCTCTAAGTGTAATAAGACTGGCTTTCACTGACTTCTCAGCTGAATGTGATAGACACCTAAAGCATAAATAAACTTTTTAAAAAGATTTATTTATTTGAAAGTCAGAGTTACACAGAGAGCAGGCGAGACAGAGAGAGAGGTCTTCCATCTGCTGGTTCACTCCCCAATTGGCTGCAAATACCAGAGCTCCAGCGATCTGAAGCCAGGAGCCAGGAGCTTCCTCTTGGACTTCCCATGCGAGTGCAGGCTCCTAAAGACTTGGGCCATCCTCTACTGCTTTCTCAGGTCATAGCAGAGAGGTGGATAGGAAGTAGAGCACCCGGGACTTGAACAGGCACCCATATGGGATGCCAGAACTGCAGGCGGTAGATTTACCCACCACACCACAGTGCCGGCCCCAAGTTTAATACAAACTAGTTTAATACAAAGTAGACACTAGTACAAGAGGTTTGCAAAAAGTTCAATGAGGCAGGTGTTGTGCAGTTCAGCAAGTTAAACTATTGCTTGGGATGCCAGGATCCCATATTGGAATGTCTAAATTGAGTCTCAGCACTGTTTCAGATCCAACTTCCTGCCACTGTGCATGGGAGGCAGCAGATGATAGTCCAAGTATTTGACTCCCTGAAACCCACATGGGACACCAGGATGGATTGTTTGGCTCCTAACTTCAGCCTGGCCAAACCCTTGTTGGGATAGTGCATCAATAGATCAATAGATCTCATCAATAGATCTCATCAATAGATCTCATTCTCTCTCTCACTCTCTTGCTCTGCCTTTTTTTTTTTTTATTTTTTTGTCAGGCAGAGTGGACAGTGAGAGAGAGAGACAGAGAGAAAGGTCTTCCTTTGCCATTGGTTCACCCCTCCAATGGCTGCCGAGGTCGGCGCGCGGCGGCCGGCGCACCGCGCTCATCCGATGGCAGGAGCCAGGTGCTAGGTGCTTTTTCCTGGTCTCCCATGCGGGTGCAGGGCCCAAGCACTTGGGCCATCCTCGACTGCACTCCTGGGCCACAGCAGAGGGCTGGCCTGGAAGAGGGGCAACCGGACCAGAATCCGGCGCCCCGACCAGGACTAGAACCCAGTGTGCCGGCGCCGCAAGGCGGAGGATTAGCCTGTTGAGCCACGGCGCCGGCCTCTGCCTTTCAAATAAATGAAAATAAATACTTAGACTTCTAAAATAATTCAAGGAAAATACATATTATGAAAAACTACTCATGGATTTCAAAAAATTTCTACACTAAAATAAACTCATCTTTTTATTTCATTTTCCATTTTCTTTGGAACTATTCTTCAATTTCTCTCTAGTGATATCTGATTTTTCAATTTTACTTTAAAAGGAGATATTCAACCCAAAGTACAAGATATTTGAGTCAGTTTAATATATAGTAGAAGGAATTTAGTTCTGACTTTTCAAAATACTGTTGTTACTGGTCTGAATAGTGTACTTTCCAAATTTTGTCTGTTGGGAACCTGTGAATGTAATCTTATGCAGCAATAGGATATTTGTAGATGTAATCAACAGAAAATGAGGTCAAATTGGATTAGACTGGGCCCTAATCCAATGTCAGGTATCCTTATAAGAAGTAGGAAATTGGACACAGGCACAAAAGAAAGAGATTACATGAAGACAGAGCAGAGATTGGAGTTACCACCACAAGGGAAGAAATCCCAAGTTTTATTGGTGATCTGTAGGGGTGAGAAAAAAGTAAGGGAGGATTAACTCCTAAGCCTTCAAAGAGAGCATATATCTGCTAACACTTTCATTTCAGACTTCTAGAAAACAAATTTCTGTTCTTTTAAGCCATATCTTTGGTGGTAATCACTACATCAGCCCTAGGTAATTAACATATTATCCAACCTTTTATCAAAAGAACACTAGAAGAACGCTATCTTGACAGGAATTTTGTAGTTTGTTAGCAAGGAGAGGAGAATGTCATCAGGGTATTTGTTGAGATTTTGATGGTACTTCTTTTCATGGGTGAGTACTGGGTAAGGATTGTGATAAAAGCTTTTAGGATTAGTGGACAACAAGGTAGGAAAGTTGAGGTGGGGGGGTCAAAGACTCTTGAAGTGTAAGCTTCATGAAAGCTTTCTAAGAACAGTCGGGTCATCCAGGAAATATATAGAGTGAACAATACATTATTTCAAAATTGTTCCCTTCCTGGGCAAGAGTTTTCTGTACAGTTGTTATGGTGATGAAGATCAGAGAATAATAGCGTCATACTACCATAGACAAATCGACAGCCATTTGCTGTGTATAAGGGTCTTCGTTCTTAGATCCCAGAGATGACAAAATAGTTTCAGTGGCCTACCCTTCCTGTCTCACATAAGCAGATATTGGGAGGGGCCTGCCACCTTACACCAGGATTTCATCAACTTTCCTGTCAGTGTCATCAATTCACTGAATCTTGCCTCTGATAAACTAATTTTTTGGTATAAATGTGTGGTTCTGAGTGTTCAAATCTAGAAAGAAGAAAACAGAACCATGTCCTATTTAGGGTAAAACTTTACCTATAAAATACATGAAATGTGTTCTATTTATATTAATATTTTTAAGAAATTGCATATAGTTTATTGTATTGTGTATTTTTCAGTATAACATCATCAACTCCTTTAAAAATTTAAAGATGAAGAGGACTATCTGAATGCTTTGTCTGCCATAAAGGAAAGTGGCCTTTTATATGGAGTTTGAATTTTACCACATCTAGTGTGTGACCCAGGCAGAAATACATCCTTCTGCTTCTATGTGCCATTGCCATCTGTGCACCTCTTCTGTGAAAAAAGTCAGGGTTGACTAATTGTGATAGCACACAACCCTAAAATATCAATGATTTTAGACAATAGATGCTTATTTCTTGCTTAGATAACCATTTTTTAAAATTATTTTTTAAGGAATACAAATCTCATATGTACAACATTAGGAATATAGTTATTCTTCCCACCATACTTGCCATCCTACCCACATTCTCACCCCTTCTCTTTCTCTCTCTTTCCTTCCCAGTCCCATTCTTCATTAAGACTCATTTTCAGTTAGCTTTGTACACAGAAGACAAACTCTGTACTAAATGAGGATTTCAACAATTTGCACACACACACACAAACGCTTTGAAAACAAGTATCATAGTTAACTCTCATAATACAACTCATTGAGGACAAAGGTCCTGCATGGGGAGTTAGTGCACAGTGACTCCTGTAGTTAATTTAACAATTAACACTCTTGTGTATGATGTCAATGACCACCCAAGGCTCTTGACATGAGGTGCCTAGGTTATGAAAGCCTTTTGAATTCACAAACTTCATCAGTATTTAGACAAGGCCATAAGCAAAGTAGATGTTCTCTTCTCCTTTACAGAAAAGTACATCCTTCTTTGATAGCCGTTTCTTTCCATTGGGATCTCACTCAAAGAGATCTTTCATGTAGAACAGTTTTGCCACAGTGTCTTGGCTTTCCATGCCTGAAATGCTCTCACAAGCTTTTCAGCCAGAAAGGAAGCCTTAAGGGTTGATTCTGAGGTCAGAGTGTAACTTAAAGCAATTGTTATTCTATGGGTCTGCTGTATGGACTGCTTCCCATGTTGGAATATTCTCTCCTTTTTAATTCTATTATAATTAATTACCCAATACTTGAACCTATTTATATGGTCACTTTAACACTTATTCCTATCTATATGTTCCCTTTAACACTTAAGATGACATTTTTATCACCCAGCTTAATGGGATTTGGGATCCCATGACAAGTTTTTAAACTGTACCTTTAGAACTTTGGAATGTATGCAGAACCATACAGCTTTACAGATATAAATGTCCTCCCTCTCTCATTCCCACTCTTATTTCTTATTGAGATCTATCCTAAATTGACTTTATACACATATGATTAACTATGTTAGATAATGAGTTCAACAAATAGTATGAAGAGAAAAAAATAAAAAACAAAAACAAAAACAAAACTGTTGGCCAACAGTCAAGATAAAGGGTAGCTCAGGTCATCCCTTCTCAAAGTGTCAATTTTACTTCTGCAGATTTTATTTTAGGTACTCTATTAATTCTTGCAAATCAGGGAAGACATGATATTTGTCCCTTTTGGACTGGTTTATTTCACTAAGTATGATGTTTTCCAGATTCATCCACTTTGTTGCAAATGGCTACATTTCGTTTTTTACTGCTGTATAGTATTCCATAGTGTACATATCTCATAATCTCTTCATCCAGGTTTTGGTTGACAGGCATTTGTGTTGGCTCTGTGTCTTAGCTATTGTGAATTGAGCTGCAATAAACATTGGGTGCAGATAACTCTTCTATTTACTGATTTCATTTCCCTTGGGCAAATTCCCAGGAGTGCAATGGCTGGGTCAAATGGTAGGTCTGTATTCAGATTTCCTAAATAACTCCATACTATACTCCAAAGTGGTTTTACCAGTCTACAATCCTACCAACAGTGGTTTAGGGTATTAGGTAAGCATTTAATGTAGGTATTTGTCAAACAGGTTAGTGAGTAGGGATTCTGAGATGCATATTCCTTCCATATTGTGATTTTGTCATTGTTAAAATTTTTCGAGTCCTCATGATTTATCAGATAGGTGAGGGAATGATGGAATATTACATGTGAGCAGTTTCCATTGGACAGATTTTAAGTGTCAGACATACTTTCTTTCCAACTTCTACTGACAAGAACTTAGGCACATGACCACACTTAACAACAATTGAGTTTGGGAAATGTACTCCATTGAGTTTCCCAGAAGGAAAATTAAATGGGCTTTGTGCACATACAACAGTCCAAGTGGTATAGACCTTTTTACAACATATTATAATTAAAATCTTATTTAACTGCTGATCTTTCCCACTGTTCTATGAGCTCTTTGAGGATAAGGACCACTTCAATTTATAATTTGATAACTTCAGGATCTAACAGTAAAGTACCTGGTACAAAGTAGTGGGTGCTTGATAACTTCTTATTGAATGATTTATTACAATAGCATTTAGACCATGTAAGTATTACTTCATATTTTTAGGTTATATAGGACTTACCTATTATTTTAGTTTTAAAAATATGGCCGAATAATTAAATTCATAAAGAAACAACTCTGTGAGTGTTCAATTCACTCATCAAATGTATTTAAAAGCACAAATTAAAGTCTTTATTCTCCATGCTATCATGCTGTTATTATTTGAGTTGGACCTGCATGCTTGCTGTTATTATGGGATTAATTTCCTCACTTAAGTTTTACTGGAAACTGTTTTACTGACTACTATTAAGAGCAACGTCAAACATTTCCACTCGCTCCATTAAGCAAAGCAACCATTGCTTTTAGCACTTTCCTTATGGTTCTTGATACATTATGTTTTTTTTTCAAAGGTTTATTCCAGTAAGACTGAGGTTTGCTCAAATGTTCTCTTTAAATGTGTGGTTTTGATCAATAAATACTGTCTAGGAATATTTATGTGGGAGAATATTCCATATTTGAGGAAACTAAATCAAATTTCTGAGTAGATTTTTCATGATGAATTTTCAGATATTAAAAAATAAAAAGTTAGTATTGCTATTTGGGGCTGACATTATGTTGCAATGAGTTGAGACACTGCCTGGGATGCTGGCATCTCAAATGAGTACTGATTGAAGTCCCAATTGTTCCACTTCCAATTCAGCTCCCCACTACTGCACATGGAAAGCAGTCAAACATGGCCTATGTGCTTGACCCCTGCACACACTTGAAAGACCAGGATGGAGTTCCAGGCCCTTGGCTTTGGCCTGTCCCAGCTCCAGCTATTGTGGCCATTTGGGAAGTGAACAAGCAAATAGAAGTTTCTCTCTCTCTCTCTCTCTCTCTCTCTCTACCTCTCTACCTCTCTACCTCTCTACCTCTCTACCTCTGCTTTTCAAATAAATAAATAAAACCTGAAAAGCAAAAAAAAAAGATAATAATATTAGATATTGATTGTTCAGTGCATTAGGAAATAGAGTTTGTATCACAACTGGTAATAAGTACTTATTCTACAAGGCTATAAAGAGAAGGAAGAGGGAATTATATAAAGGAATTAAGATAGAAAGTCAAATTTGGCATTGGTTGATATAACTCTCAGTTTATCTACTTGATTTATGTGATATTAAACTCTAAACATTTCTAAGCCTCAGTTCCTTTCACTGTAAAATGGGTGCTAAAAATGGTATCTGGGACTGGGACTGTGGTGTAGCAGGTTAAGCCACCGTCTGCAGCACCAGCTTCCTATGTGGGTGCGTTTGAATCCTGGCTGCTTCACTTCCAATCCAGCTTCCTGTTAACAAGTCTGGAAAGGCAGTTCAATAGATAGTTCACTTTCATTTTTATTTTTAATTGTTTGGCTCCAGTGAAGCTCTTTTTTAAAATTCCATCTCATTCCTGCTTTAGAAGGACATTAACCATAGCTGTAGTTTACTCAGCAGTTTTCTCTGATAGAAGGATTTCCTGGTGGAAGGTTATATGCTGAATCTGACTCAGGTTGCTCCTACTTTCTGATATAAATCCATAGCTCTTAGTCCTCAGAATTTTTCTGGTTGGTTTATGGTGATTATCCTTTTGAGTAAGGAATTAATTTGCTTTGTGTTGCTATAGCCCGAGCATTCACGAATGGAATAAACTCAATTTTTGCTAAATTGGCAACTGAGTTTGTTTATCTTCTCTATTTCTGTTGATCTTCTGTTTTTTTTTAATGTAAAGCTTAACACATTTGGAAGTATAGTGACAGGCATTAACATTACCACCATTACCATTAAAATCATAACATCATGAATGTCTTCATCATCAGCACCATCACGAAGTGAACATAGACTGCTGGTACAAAGATACAGACTGAGTTGCTTATACAGCATTTCTGCCTTTCTTCTTACTTTCCTTCCTTCCTTTCATTCTTTTTTCTTAGATTTATTTATTTATTTGAAAGTCAGAGTTACAGGGAAAGGAGGAGAGACAGACAAAAAGAGTTCTTCCATCTACTAGTTCACTCCCCAGATGGCCACAACAGCCAGGCTGAAGCCAGGAGCCAGCACCTCTTCAAAGCCTCCCATATGGGCATCAGGGGCCCAAGCACCTGGGTCACCTTCTGTTGCTTTTTTCAGGCCATTAGCAGGGTTCTGGTTGGAAGTGGAGCAGCTAGGATACGAAGCAGCACCTCTGTGGGATGCTGGCAGTGTGGACGTTGACTTTACTCATTTTGCCACAATGCTGGCTCCTATTTCTTAAAGTTATAGAGGCTGAGAGATCCAAAATCAAGGTGCTCTCAAGTTTGGCTGCTGAGGACACTCTTCCTGGCAGGCAAGGATATCTTTTTTTCTCTTACTACAAGAATACTAATCTAATCAGACCTCCCTCACTCCATCATTTAAGCCTCATACCATCACATTGGAAGTTAGGGATTCAACATAAAAATTTTATGATGACACAAGTTTAGTCCATAATAATCACTATCAACAACACAATTGTTGTTATTGCCGTCATGAACATTAACTCATCATTATAAATATTCACTGCAAACTCACTAATCAAAGCTGTAACTGTTTCAAATATTTACAGATGTATGTTTTATCAGAACTACTTGATGGGAAATTTTTTAATTATTATTGTTGGTTAACAAGTTTAGAAAGGAGGCTTACATAACTGACACAAGTCAAGTTTCCAGCTTGTGAAAGAGGAAAGCTGGATTTTTCTATGAGTTGAGCTTTCTGAATCTTGTTTTCCCTCTCTACTTTGCATGCTAGACTTTTCAACCAGCTTTAATCAAGAATCCTTGTCCTGTTCCACAGAACACTATTTCCTTTAGTCACAAAGTAAACCGACTCAGGTTTTCTGAGTTTCTGCATTTTTTCAGTTTTAGGTTTGATAATTGTCCTTTGGGTTGGGCGAAGTGGAGTGTGTTATACAATGTTCAGCAGCATCCTTAGATTATACCCGTTAGATACCTATAGGCCCACTCCCCTGTCATAGCAATAACAAATGACCATTAGGTTGGGGCTGGCACTGTGACACAGTGGGTTAAAGCCAAGGCCTGCAGCACTGGCATCCTATATGGGTACTGGTTCGAGTCCCAGCTATTCCGCTTTTGATCCAGCTCTCTGCTATGGCCTTGGAAAGCAGAAGATAACCCAAGTCTTTGGGCCTCTGTACCTGTGTGGGAGACCCGGAAAAAGCTCCGGGCTCCTGGCTTTGGATCAGCTCAGCTCTGGCCTTTGTGGTCATTTGGGGAGTTAACCAGTGGATGGAAGACTTCTCTCTCTGGCTCAACCATTCTGTACCTTTGTCTTTCCAATAAATAAAATAAATCTTTAAAAAAAAAAAGATCCAATAGGAAGTAAAATCATCCAGATGGAGAACCACTGACTAAATTTTTAGAAAAAATAGCTTTTCAAGAATAGAAGAGTTGCTGCCCAACTTATTCAATAATAAAGTAAATTTTAGGCTTGTTCACAGACAAAATGGAAGCTAACTTTAGATGTCAGGTGGGTGCAAGAAGTTGTTCTTGATGGTTTTGAAATCACATGTAATTTTTTCTGTATAGTCATTGATCAACAAGAGCATGTTGATATGTGTATTAATATTATATTCAAATTAAACACACTATTATCATAAACTGGGCTATTTTGGATTTCTCAAACACTACTCAAAATTTTATGAATATTCATATGTATCATTTAACTAATTCATTCTTGTGTCTTTAGTCCTGATCAGAGCATTGTGTGTGTGTGTGTTTATAAATATGTATTTGTGTATATATATATGTGTGTGTGTGTGTGTGTGTACTGTATATATATATATATATATACATACACACATTATATATATATATATATATATATATATATATATATATGTATATATATACACACACACACACAGTCCAGGTGTTCATAACAGAAGAAAACATTTCTTTTTTTTATGCATTAAAACATCTGTTGCAAGCTATTCCTTACACTGGGAATGTCATAAAAAAACACATTTATTTGAGGATAACCTGATTTCATGAATCTTAGCCTGTAGTGAGAGCAACAATCATTTTTAAAAAATCAATGCTGAACTACAAGTCTGAATAGTGCTTCAAATATGATGCTATGATGAAAACACAAATAGGGTCAGGAGAAAAGCCCTCAGTTCTTCACTGGAATTTCACAGAGACATGCCCAGAGATTTACCTTACTTCAGACACTGTGGGAGTTCCTCCCTGTTTCTTCACTAACAACACAGACACTATTTTTGTGGAATAAAGCACTAGCCACATAATATCCACTGATGCTTTCTACATGAGTTGATATAGCACTTCTTTCTTGGGCTTCCCAGACAGTCAAAGGTATATAAAATAATGACAGGTGTAATACTGATTCTCACACAAGCATGCATTTTATTTCAGTAGATAATGGCTAGTTTTAAATTAAACAATAATTTAAAGGCATTACAAGTATAGCTGGATTAGTTTGCCATATCAAGACTGAATCCCATATTTAGTCCACTTCAGACATTGACTTGTACCCCATTTTTCAAAGAATCAGCAGAAGACTCCTTTATCTTGTTTACAACATTCACTTGTTTGTTTCACCAGCACTTATTAAACATCTGATTTTGCTAGACATCAAGAGATCAGTATTATAGAGTGACATATTGTATTCACCCTCCAGGGACTGAATGTCAAATGCCATCAGAGCATGGTAGCAAGTATCTTCAGTGCTTAAGTTATTTGACCAAACTAGTAACTTTTTTTCTGATAGATTAATTTTCCCATGACATAGCATAACACAGAACATTGTTAACTGTCAAGTTTACCAAAGTTGTAAGTTCTTAAAAAACTGCCAGCAGCTGAGCTTCCAATTTTTATTAGTAATAACACAGAAATGGGGCCAGGGTTGGGGTGTAGCGATAAAGCCTCCACCTGTGACATTAGCAACCCGTATAGGTTCTGGTTAGTGCCCCTGTTGCTCCACTTCTGATTCAGCTCCCTGCTAATGGCCTGAGAAAAAGCAGTATAAGATGGCCCAACTCCTTTGGTCCCTACCACCAGGGTGACCTGGATGAAGGTGCTGGCTCTTGGCTTTGAACTGGCCCAGCACTGGCCATTGCAGCCACCTGGCGAGTGAACCAGCAAATGAAAGATCTATTTCTCTCTCTCTCTCATTCTCTCTTTCCCACCTTCCCTCTTCCCTCTACCCCTCCCCGTAATTCTGAATTCCAAATAGATACATGAATCTTTAAACACACACACACACACACACACACACACACACACGGAAACTAACCTATGTATGCTGGTCAAATGAATTATTTCTGTTCTGCACATGGGTTGCATTTTCTTTTCACTCATATTTTTTGCTTTTAAGCAGAGCATTAAATTCTTATTTAACAGTGTCCTCACATATCACTTCATGAGGGCTGCTATCACATATAGCTAACATGGAGCCGGTACTGTGGCGCAGCGGGTTAATGCCCTGGCCTGATGTGCCAGCATCCCATATGGACGCCTGTTAGAGACCTGGCTGCTCCACTTCAGATCCAGCTCTCTGCCATAGCCTGGGAAAGCAGTAGAAGATGGCCCAAGTTCTTGGGCCCCTGCATCTGCGTGGGAGACCTGGAAGAAGCTCCTGGCTCCTGGCTTGGGATCAGCACAGCTCCAGCCATTGCAGCCAATTGGTTAGGGAACCATCAGATGGAACACCAACCTCTCTCTCTGTCTCTCTCTCTCTCTCTCTCTCTCTCTGCCTCTCCTCTCTGTGTAACTCTTACTTTTGAATAAATAAATAAATCTTTAAAAATATAGCTAACATTAGAGCTTTACACTAAATTTGAATTTTAGACTAACATCAATCAATAGTTACAATATCAAATCAATAATATTGATATAAAATATAACAAACATGAAGGAGCCTTCAAAAGTTCTTGGAAATGCATATTATGAAAAAATTGAGCATGGATTTTGAAAAATTTTTGCACCAACATAAATTTTTATTTTAATTCTATTTTCCATGAACTGTTTGAGGTCCTCTCATATATTCTAGATGCTACCTTAAATATTTTTTTACCTTAAATACTTTTCAATGTGTTGTTCAGTCATCACAAGAATTAAAAGGAAGTCTGAGTGACTTACACATATCTTGCAACGTATAATTTGTGCAGTTAGATTCAAACTGAAATGTATGAAATTTGACATTCATTCCAACTGCGTACAGCAGATCAACTCTTACCAACAGATAAGAGTGTTGACAGGGATTCTGATGATGTGTCATGGCTTATCCTGTCTCATGGGATTGGGAAAGGTGAATCCTAGTAATCCTGTAACCACTTCATATATTTTGGTGCCTTTGACTAACAAGGAATAATTTTCCCAAACCAAAGACTTCTCTATACTCTGCTTCTGAACTTATAGAAGAGTCTTAACACCTCTGTTTACTTAGAGCACATCCTTATGATGTGTTCTGTAAATAAACTAGGATCTAAATATTCTTTTATTTTAAAGATTTATTATTTATTTGAAAGGCAGAGTTACAGAGTTACAGAGTTACCGAGAGAGAGGGAGAGAGAATGAGAGAGAGAGAGAGGTCTTCCATCTGCAGGTTCACTCCCCAGATGGCTGCAATGGCTGGAGCTGCGCTGATCCGAAGCCAGGAGCCAGGAGTTTCTTCCAGGTCTCCCATGCGGGTTCAGAGGCCCAAGGACTTGGGCCATCTTCTGCTTTCCCAAGCTACAGCAGAGAGCTGGATCAGAAGAGGAGCAGCCAAGACTAGAACCAGTGATCATATGAGATGCTGGCGCTTCAAGCCAGGCCTTTAGTCCACTATGTCACAGCACCGGCCCCAGGATCTAAATATTCTTAAAAGTGTTATCCTATCTCTGCTGCTTCTTTGATAGGTTTGCTTTGTCTCCTCCCACAGTTAGTAGTCATTTGTCTAGTTCCCCTCCCTAGATAAAAAATAGTGTTGCCAACATATATGTATTAAGTTAAAGGTATATATGAGTAGGCAAGACTACAACAGTTAAGTCAAAGTTTGCACTTTTACCAATTATGAACTCATAGTGAGTGTCAGTGCAGGTTTATATGTCTAAATATCTGTATTTAACTCATGCTATGACATCTATACTATATTCTATTATATTTACATGTTTTAATTTATTTCAGCAATCTTCCATTGATAGATATTGCTTCTAGTTTTTTTGTATGCTTAGCAATGTTGGAAAACATATTTTTATACATACTTCTTTTTGCACATATGGAGCTAGAATTCTAGCAAAAAAATTTCCTAGAAATCATCAACTAAAACATATGTGCCTTTTAATATCTAACAGTTTTTGCCAAATTTTATACTCCAACAAATAATAAAATGTATAATTACTTTCTCTACATTGTAACCAAAACTTGCTCCTTAATTTTGTTTAAAAATAACCTGAAACTTACACATAAGTTGTAAACATAAAAATAACACAAAACCACTGCCCAGAATCTCCTAGTGTTAACAATTTACCTCATTGCTTATTTTATTTGCTTTATCATTCTCTCTTTCTTGGTGTAATATACGTGTGAACATAGATCCATATAAAGGTGTATGTCTATTTGCATTATTTAAAAGATTTTATTTATTTATTTGAAAGGCATTGTGACACACACACACAGACACAACACATACATACACACATACAGGTCTTCCATGTGCTGATTCACTCCCCAAATGGCCTCAATAGACAGGGCTGGCCCAGGCCAAAGCCGGGAGACAGAAACTCCCTCCTGGTCTCCCAAATAGTAGGAAGGGGCCCAAGTACTTGAGGCATCTTCCAGTGCCTTCCCAGGTGCAATAACAATGTGATGGATCGGGAGTGGAGTAGCTGGTACTTGTCCTGGCGCTCAGATATGGGATGCCTTCATCTCCAGCAGCAGTTTAACCAACTGAACCACAATGCTCGGCCATTAATGGTCAGTCACATCATGGCCTTTAGTACCTAACAATTTTCTGTTTATTTCTTAAGAATATGGCTATTTTACCATTTTCCTATAAAGGACTTTAGTAAATTTCACATTGACACTTCTAATCAAAACATTGTTAAGAAAGATGAGAAATTTTACTCGAAATTATTTCATTTTAAAACAGTTATTTATTTATTTAATTTATTTGAATGCCACAGTAACAGTAGTTCGCTCCCCAAATGGTCACAATAGCCAAGGCTGGCCCAGGTCAATATAGGAGGCACAAGCTTCATCTAGGTCTTCCACATGGATAGCAGGGACTCAGACACTTGAGCTACATCAGTTGCTTCCCAGGTGCATTAGCAGGGAGCAGAATTCAAAGTAGGCACTATGATGTAGGATGCAAACGTCCCACGCAGCAGCTTTTTCTCTTGAAATGCAATGCCAATCCTGCCTCAAATTATTTTAATTTCCTTTCTTAAATGAGTGAGTCTGAGCATTTGTTTACATGTTTAAATTTGTTTGTTTCTTATCTGAGTTTTACACTCACATCTTTAGCCCCTTTTTTGTTGATTTACTAGTGCTCTTTATGTGTTATAAAATCTGCTGGGTGTTCTAGTGTGGCAAACATTTTTCCCATTTTTAATTTGATTTTTGACTTAATTTGCTTTTTGACTTAATTTACGACTCTTTGTAGAAATTTCTAATTTCCTCAGTCAAGTTTGTTAATATTTTAATACTTTGTGTGTCCTATGTTTCAAATAAGGAAATTTTTACTTGAAATTATAATTTGAGACATCTGGATGTTATTTGGGAGATACAAACAATATAAAAATCCAAGGGTGTCTTTTCCATGTGACTCAAAAATTATTTCAATGCTATTTATTATTTATAAATATTTATTCAACTCATGATTTGAACTACAATTATCATTCATACCATATTCCCATAAATATCTGGGTGTTTTTCTGGGCTCTAACTCATTCCACACATCTACTTTTTTTTTTTTTTCGACAGGCAGAGTGGACAGTGAGAGACAGAGAGAGAGAGAGAGAGAGAGAGAGAAAGGTCTTCCTTTTTCCATTGGTTCACCCCCCAGTGGCCATTGATGTCCTTTAAGGGAACTTTATATTATTTTACTAATATGATATTTATTAGTTAATCACTTTTTATGTTTCTTTTAAAGTTTTTACTCATTTCCTACTGCCTACTGTCTTTTGTTACTACAATATCAGCATGCTCAATCCCATTAAAGTAAATAAATAATTTTAATAACAAAATTTATGCATTTTAATTTTTTTCTATTACACATGCACATACTTAATATCCACATGCATTTTTCTTTTTTCATTCATATTCAATGGTGATCCTTTATGTATTTTTTACAAAATATATTGTTAGTTTTCTATTTTTTTTCTCAGCCCGCCAAACGTTTTGAAGTTAATTTCAAAATAAAATTTATGTTCCTATGGAATCAGAAAAAAAATCCTACAAACAGAATATTAAAGAAATCACAAACTAAAAAATAAAATCTAGGTATCAACATACCTAATATATTTTGACTTCAAAATATATTACTAAGTTGTAGTTATTAAAACAGCATGGGGGCCGGCACTATGATGCAGTAGGTTAATCCTTTGTCTGCAGTGCTGGCATCCCATATAGGTGCTGGTTCTAGTCCCAGCTGCTCCACTTCCAATCCAGCTCTCCACTGTGGCCTGGGAAAGCAGTTGAGGATGGCCGAAGTGCTTAAGCCACCGCAACCTGCATGAGAGATCCCGCAGAAGCCCCTGGCTTCAGATCAGCCCAGCTCAAGCTGTTGTGGCCATTTGTGGGGTGAACCATCAGATGGAAGACCTTTCTTTCTGTGTCTCCCTCTCTCTCTCACTATTTGTAACTCTTCCTCTTGAATAAATAAATAAAAATTAAAAAAAAAACCACAGCATGGTACTAGCATAAAAACCAACACTTAAATAGTGGAACAGAATAGCAAGCCTAGAAATTAATTCACTGATTTTTGACAAAGTTACCAAAAATAGACATTGGAGAAAGGATGGAGTTTTCAATAAGTGATGCTGGAAAAACTGGACATACCTATGTAGTGGAATGAAATTAGATTGCTGCCTCTCACCACATCAAAAAATCAACTCAAGATGAATTATAGATTTAAATGTAAAACCTGATGCTATGTAGTTGCTAAAGAACACGTAGGGAAACACTTCAAGACATTGGTGTAGGCAATGATTAATTTTATGAGATGCCAAAAACACAGGCAACAAAACCAAAACTTGATAAATGAAATTATATCAAACTCAGAAGCTTTTTTTTTTTTTAAGATGTATTTATTTGAAAGTGAGAATTCGGGCAACGGAATAGAGAAAGATTTGTTCCATTTGTTGGTTTCCTCCTCAAATGGCCATGATGGCTGCGGCTGGGCCAGACAGAAGACAGGAGCCTGGAACTCCATCTGGGTTTCCCACATGGGTGACAGTGACCCAAGCACTTTACCTTCAGCAGAGAACTGGATTTGAAAAGGAGCAGCCAGGACTTGATTTGGAACTCATATGCGCTGCCAGTGTCACACGCTGTGGCTTAACCCACTAAGCCACAACGCTAGTCCAAAACTCAGGAACTTCTGCAAAGCAAAAGAAATAATAAATATAGTGAATAGACATACAAAAGAATGGGAGAGAATATTTGGAAGCAACTTATCTGACAAATGATTAATACACAGAGTATATCAGAAGCTCAAAAAGAAAAAAATCCTGGACAACAAAAAACCATCAATCCAGATAAGAAATTGGCAAATGAACTGAATAGATGATTTTCAAAGAAGAAATAGAAATGGCTGGCAAATACATGAAAAAAATATTCAATATCACTAGTCATCAGGGAACTGCAAATCAAAACCACAATGAGGCACTGCCTTACTCCATTAGAATGACTGTTATCAAGACAGAATGTAACAAATGCTGGAGTGGATGTGGAGAAATGAAAGCTCTTATACCCTATTGATAAACTAATATAGTCACTATGAAAATATGTTTGATATTTCTTAAAGAAAAAAGAAAAGCTTTATGATCCATGATCTAGCAAAACCACTAGTGGATTTGTATTGAAAAGATAGAATACTGTTGTATCAAACAGACACCTGCTCCATTCACAATAGCTAAGAAATGGAATCTACCAAGGTGCCCATCCTCAAATGAATGAGTAAAGAAAATATGGTATATAAACACAAGTGAAAATTATTCAGTTATAAAAAAGCAAAATGTGTGGAGTAGAACACATAATATTCAGTGAAATAAGTCAGACGCAAAAAGATAAATGACACATATCTTCCCTTATATGTGGGAGCTATAAAAAGAAAACAGTCTGAACAAAGAATGATTACTAGAGAGGCTGGTTAGGGGTTAAAGAGATAGAGGGAGTTCTATTTAAAAATAAGGAAAAGCATTTGTGGCCCATTAATTGTAACAAATGTAGTAATATAAGATGTTAATAATAGGGGAAGCTAGATATAGTTTATAGATTTGACAAATATATCATACTTATAAAATATGCTAACAATCAGAGAATCGAAGTATTAGGTATAGTAGAGCTCTATACTACCTCACAATTTTTGATTTGTAAATTTAAAATATTTCTGGAAAAAAGTTAAGAACATTTTGAAATCTTTTGCTGTATCATCCACTCTAATTTAAATTCACAATTTTAGTGGCTGTGTAATATTACATGGTGTGGAACAGCATAGTCAAGTTAGTGCCTACGTGGGATAGGCAGCCTCTTTGGTTTTAGTCCTTTGCCTTTCAAAAAGGTTGTAGCACTTCTAAGTCCTGGTAATCATGGAAAGAAATCAAAATACTAGAATTCATGTGAAATATAATTGTCAGTTAACTCTGTATTTTACAGGCCATTTATGGTCTTGAACATACTTCAACCTGTTTGTTATTCATTTGAGTTTGCTGGGAATTGTCTGTTAGATTTTTGCATATTTTTATATTACTTTGATTTGATCAATTTAACTTATAATAGCTATGGTATATTATACAAATCATTTGCCTTATACTTTTTAGAAAAATATTTTTCTATTAACTTTTTAATGGTAGATTTTTACAGACAAAAATCTTAATCTGTTTCTTCATCTTTTCTTTGGCACCATTTAGATTTGAATTAGGAAAAACTCTTTTATAAAGTTTCTTAGAGTTCCTTGCTCTAAATTTTCTGTTTTTTATTGTACTCAACCATTTCAAATCTCTGAAATTTATTTTATGATTTTATTTAATATATTTAGAATATTTGGAATTATTCTTTTCTTCTGAATTGATGGTCACTTTTGCTGGAGCCATTGATTAGTCTACATTTTAGCCAATGAATTAAACTATATATTTATCACATATGAATATACCATTAATAGACATCTAATCTTGAAATCTACAATTTAACCAAAAATTCTGTGTGCTTAACATAAAGCAATATTACATTGATTTTTAAACACTTTCTCACTTAAATTTCTACAAATGTTATTAATGGTTTTTAAGAAATCATGTTTGAGAAAAACATTGTTATTTATATTTTGAGGAATTTTTGAAGTTAATTCTGCAAGTAGTGAATGTTGACTGTGCACCACTGCTAGAAATTTTATTACAGATCTTTCAACATTTTATGACCGTTCATTCTCAGATTCTGACATGAAATAGGGGAAGACACTGATAATTGATAACTGTTGGAGGGAGATTTGATGGTATGATGACGATGCCAGCTTCTCCCCCTTAGCTACTTCCCACCACTTTCTTGATTATACTGTGGTCTGATTCATAGGATTGACCAAGCTCACTCTGCTTGTGTAATGGAAAATTGGTGATATTTTTCAGTATAAACAAGGAACTTCTGCACATTGTAAATGTACAGAAATTAGCTGCTGTTCTGTATCTTGATGTAAGCTAGGGAAAATAAGCATTCTGTAAATTAGAACTGAATCATATTATGAGATACTAATTTTTAATAATGTTATCATTTAGCTACTATAACCTTCAAGTTTTTATTGTATAAAGTTCTTTTATTTAAAAAGAAAATCTGGTTATATTTAAAGATGAGGTAAAGGTGAGGGGGATTCTTAACTCTTGATAATTCTGATATGATGAATTGTGAAGAAGCAGAATTCACAAATGTAAACATGCCAACAAAATATAAAAGTTATTAGCATATAGCTCACAACCATTTGTGAGGTAAAGGTAATGATTATTTCACATGCATATGATATTCTGAAAACAGCAAAGTTTTATTTTTAAAAAAGCCATGTTCATGCAAAAGCCTCAGGAATCTAGTTAGTTAATAACTGAACTTACTGCTCAGAAAAGGAAAAGTCACACAGCTGGTGAAAAACAAATAATGTCAGCATGTAAAATTAAAGTGAGTAAAATGTTTGGACAAGATGCAATGTGAGAAACTGAAATCTCTATTCTCAAACAGTACAGTAAATTGACATATTGATGACATGTCACATCATAGTGAAGAGGTTTTGTGTAATAAAACACACACAAAAACCAATTCTCTCCAGATTGATGAGTCATCAGATTTCACCAATACATGTCATGATGTAGCTTTGTAAGATTTGTAAGTTACAGTGAAACTTAAGAGATAGATTTTTATGTTGTAAAGAGTTACACACAGCAAATATGCTAGGGTAAGATTAATTTTATCTTTATATCCAGAAATAAAACTTTTATATTAGAGGAAATAAGTTAGTATCCATATGCATGCTGCCTTACCTATGGTTGATTGTATGAGAGGTTTTTATCTCTCATAAGAAAATATCCTAATGCTGTTATAGATACATAGTTTCTTCAGAGAAGCTGATGTTAATAACTTTCACAGATAAAATTTAAAATAATTCTGTATAATGACATAAAAGATCTCCTGAAAATCAATCCAGACAACACTGTTTAGAATATATTCATCACATTCGCTTAAAAAAAACAAGCATGGAAGATTGTTTTCAATATTATTAAGTGGGAGAAAAATGGTAATATCAGCTATCTTCCATACTCACGAGCTATTCAGATTTGAAGGAGATAGAAATCAATTTTGGATCTAGGAGATGGGAAGATTTAATTTCTACAAATCATTTTCTTACAATGTTACCTCCTTAGCATCAAGTCTCTTGAACTTCAAGCTACAAGTCATAGTGGACACGTGGAGGTGGTGAGTCACCTTTCCTTTATCCATAGGGAAGTGTCATATGGTTATTCTGCTCTGTGCAATGAAGTTCTGTGCTATGCAAGGATGCCACTTCATTGCTAATTCTTTTTTAAAGATTTTATTTATTTGTTTGAGAGGTAAAGTTACAGAGAGAGAGAAAGATCTTACTTCTGCTGGTTCATTCCCCAAATGCCTGCAATGGCTGGAGCTGGGCTGATCTGAAACCAGGAGCCAGGAGCTTCTTCTGGGCCTCCCACATGGGTACAGGGGCCCTGAGCACTTGGGCCAACTTCCGCTGCTTTTCCAGGCCATAGCAGAGAGCTGGATCAGAAGAGGAGCAGCTACAACATGAACTGGTGCCCATATGGGATGCTGGCATCACAGGCAGAGGCTTAGCCCACTATACTACAGTGCTGCCCCCATTGCTAATTCTTTGGCCCAACAGATAGTTGGAACTAATGTTTGGGTTATTGTTTTGACAGGTTTCTTGGAACAAAATTTTGTTTCCTTTCAAGTGTGTTATTTTGTATTTCCAGAAAAGTTAACATTTTGCAGATTTTTCCATTTGGAAAATCCCTATGATGGGAAATAAAAAAAAAATACACGATATTTTCTAGGTGTCCAGCAATGAATTTTCTTGGAGTTCATGAGGATTGGGAGGTGAAGTTAATGTGATCCTTTTGCCTTAAAGCATTAAAAATAGTGAGGTGGGGATTCCAAGATGGCAGAATAGTGACAGGAAGGTCTGATTCAGGCTGAGCAAAATTAATATAAAAAAAGTAGAGAAAGTACGCTCTCAGGGTAAAGCCGCAATGGGAGATCCTGTGAAAATAGTAGAAATGACCCAGGCCTGTGGGTTAAGTGCAGACACACAGCAAGGTGCAACAAGACAATAAAAGAACCCAGGAGCTTGAGTAAGGGAAGAAGGTGCCCTCCCTGGCAAACCAGATGTTATTGGATTGCATGGGCCCATGCCATTGCTGATACAGTTGAGAGGGAGAGCTTAGTGAAATGTACCTTTTTGAGTCTGGCCCATATCCCTCAGGATAGTGGGACAACTGCTGACCCAAAATGGGGGATGGAAAAAAGTGGCACATTCATTCTCTCTCTCTCTCTCTCCCTCCCTCCCTCCCCCCCCCTTCCTTTCTCCCTAATACAACAGCAACATGCAACCAGCTGTGGGAGGACTGGCACCTTTTTGGAGACAGGCAAAGGTAGCAGCTACACCAGCTCATGTGCATGTGCCTAGCAATTATTGGGCTTGCCCTCCACCAAGTCAGTGGGGCAAATCATAGCCGTGAAAGAGCAACTGACTGAGAAGGTCTCCATTGCCAGCTGTACACACCCAGTGGGCAGGGAGGAGGAGCCATTCCTACAGAAGAGAAGTGTCACCTGCAAACTCTCCTATGCAACCAGCACAATTGTTAGGTGAGCGGGCCTGTAGCTTACAGGTGTTTTGTGCACTTGTGATCCAGAGAACTTACAGGGAGAAAAACTTGCCTTCTCCATGGACATAAAATCTGGTTAGGAGGACCGGACCTGATCCAGCAGGCTGGAACCAACATGGACAGTAGCTCTGGGAACACCTCAGTCTCCTTGCAAAGAAAATGGACTAGCAGGGCAGAGTGGCCCCACTGGTACTTCTTGACCCTGAGAACTGAGACTGAGAAAACACAGTGACTGTGAGAAGAGGCAGGGTTTGGTTGGGTTTGGGGCAATCGCAGAGTGCTGCTGCACACTCTCAGAGCTCCTTAGTTGCTTAGAGCATCTCATAGCAGAGGGAACTGTGCTCACAGGAAGGACTGTGCAGATCATATTTGCGGTTTATACCATGGTGTGGATGATGATGAACACACTGGGGGCTAAAACTTGGGCATTCCTGAGCTTGGAGAAGGGTAGTTGCACCAACAGAGGTGATCATTACTCTCCATCCAGTTAACCAGAGTAAAGCTACCATGCCCAACTTAGATGTTACCCTGGATACTTGCCCCATCAATGAAACCATGTAGGCCTAGAATTTTTTTTTTTCTTTTGCATTTTGCCTTTCATTTCAATAATTGAGCATTTTAAGAGAAAAAAAGTTTTTGAAACATTTTCATTTCTTTTCCTTTGTGAAAATTTTTATATAAAGTAGTCAAATTTTATGTATTTCTTATATACAAATTAGGAACAAATGATTCTTCCCACCCTACCATCTCTCCCACTCATACTTCCACCCTTCTTCCTCCTTTCTCTCCTAATCCCTTTCTCCATTTTTATAATGATATAATTTCAGTTTACTTTCTACTCCTAAGATTAACCTTAAGTAAAACATTCAACAACGAGTAAAAAGAAGAAACAAAAAGCACTGTTCAAGTAGAGATACCTCTTTCAAATACTGATTTCAGTTCCCTTGGGTAAATTCCAAGAAGTGGAATTACTGGATCATATGGTAGATCTATTTGTAGCTTTTTTAGGCATCTCAATACTGTCTTCTGCAATAGCTGTACTACTTTACATTCACACCAACAGTGGATTAGGGATCCTTTGCCATCTTTGTCAGCATTTATTATTTGTTGATTTCTGTATGAGAGCCATTCTAACTGAGGTGAGGTGAAGTCTCACTGTGGTTTTGATTTGCATTTCCCCGAGGGCTAGTGATTCTACACATTTCTTCATGTGTCTGTTGGCCATTTGAATTTCTGCTTTTCAACAATGCCTGTTCAAGTCCATTGCCCATTTCCTAAAGAGTGCAGAGACTTCTCAGCTTAATATAATCTCATTTGTCTATTTTGGCTTTGACTGCCTGTGCTTCTAGGGTCTTTTCTAAGAAATATTTTCTTATGCCAATGTCAGAGTTTGCTTATGCCAATGTCAGAGTTTCCTCAATGTTCTCCTCTAGTAATTCGGTGGTATCTGGTTGTAGATTTAGATCCTTGATCCATTTAAGTCAACTTTTGTATAAGGTGTAAGGTAGGGGTCTTGTTCATACTTTTGCATGTGGAGATTCAGTTTCCCCATTTGTTGAAGAGTCTGTCCTTTCTGCAGGGATTGATTTTAGCTCCTTTGTCAAGATTAAGTTGATTGTAGAAGCGATGTGTGGATTGATTTCTGGGGTTTCTGTTCTGTTTCATTGGTCTCCATGTCTATTTTTGTCCCAGTACCAAGCTGTTTGAATTATAACTGACCTATAATATGTTGAAATCTGCATTGTGATGCCTCCAGCTTGGTTTTTGTTATATAAAATTGCTTTAGCTATCTGGGGTCTCTTGTGATTCCATACAAATTTTAGCATCATTTTTCCAGATCTGAAAAGAATATTGTTGGTATTTGGATTGGGATTGCATTCAATCTGTAACAGTTTTCAATAGTATTGACAAGTTGATGTTATTAATTCTTGTGATTCATAAATATGGAAGGTGTTTTCATTATTTTTTGTCTTCTATTTATTACTTTAATGTTTTGTAATTTTCATCATAGAGAAATTTCAAATCCTTTGTTAAATCTATTCCAAAGTATTTAATTTTTTCTGTAGCTATTATGAATGGATTGATCTTGAAAGTTCTTTCTCAGCCAGGGCATTTTTCTATGAATACAAAGACTATTGATTTTTGTGTGTTAATTTTATATCCTGCCACTTTACTGAATTCTTTTTTAACTTTTATTTAATGAATATAAATTTCCAAAGTAGAGCTTATGGATTATAATGGCTTCCCCCTGCCATAACTTCCATCCCACCTGCAACCCTCCCCTTTTCCTCTCCCGCTCCCTCTCCCCTTCCATTCACATCAAGATTCATTTTCAATTCTCTTTATATACAGAAGATCAGTTTAGCATATATTAAGTAAAGATTTCAACAGTTTGCACCCACATAGAAACACAAAGTGAAAAATACTGTTGGAGTACTAGTTATAGCATTAAATCACAATGTACAGCACATTAAGGCCAGAGATGCTACATGAGGAATAAGTGCACAGTGATTCCTGTTGTTGACTTAACAAATTGACACTTTTGTTTAAGGAATCAGAAATCACCCTAGGCTCTTGTCATGAGTTGCCAAGGCTATGGAAGCCTTTTGAGTTCACCGACTCTGATCATATTTAGACTAGGTAGTAGTCAAAGTGGAAGTTCTCTCCTCCCTTCAGAGAAAGGTACCTCCTTCTTTGATGGCCTGTTCTTGCCACTGGGATCTCACTCGCAGAGATCTTTCATTTAGGTCATTGTTTTTTTTTTTTCCAGAGTGTCTTGGCTTTCCAAGCCTGAAATACTTTCATCGGCTTTTCAGCTGGTTCCGCATAACTTAAGGGCTGATTCTGAGGCCAGAGTGCTGTTTAGGATATCTGCCATTCTATGAGTCTGCTGTGTATCTCGCTTCCCATGTTGGAACATTCTCTCCTTTTTAATTCTATCAGTTAGTATTAGCAGACACTAGTATTGTTTGTGTGATCCCTTTGACTCTTAGACATATTAGTGTGGTCAATTATGAACTGAAACTGATCACTTTGACTAGTGAATGTCATTGGTACATGCCACCTTGATGGGATTGAATTGGAATCTTCTGGTATGTTTCTAACACTACTGTTTGGGGCAAGTATCTTGAGCATGTCCCAAATTGCATATCTCCTCCCCCTCTTATTCCCACTCTTATATTTAACAGGGATCACTTTTCAGTTAAGCTTCAACACTTAAGAATAACTGTTTATTAATTAAAGAATTCAACCAATAGTATTAAGTAGAAAAAACAAAAAAAAATACTAAGTGGGATAATGTATTAAGTTGTTCATCAACAGTCAGAGCAAGGGCTGATCAAGTCACTGTTTCTCATAGTGTCCATTTCACTTTGTCACTGATCAGGGAGAACATATGGTATTTGTCCCTCTGGGACTGGCTTATTTCACTCAGCATGATGTTTTCCATATTCCTCCATTTTGTTGCAAATGACCAGATTTCATTGTTTTTTGCTGCTGTATTGTAATCTATAGAGTACATGTCCCATAATTTTTTTATCCAGTTGACTATGATGGGCATTTAGGTTGGTTCCAGGTATTAGCTATTGTTAATTGAGTTGCAATAAACATTAAGGTGCAGATGGCTTTTTTGTTTGCCAATTTAATTTCCTTTGGGTAAATTCCAAGGAGTGGGATGGCTGGGTTGTATGGTAGGGTTATATTCAGGTTTTTGAGGAATCTCCCAACTGATTTCCATAGTGGATTAATCAGTTTTCATTCTCTCCAACAGTGAGTTAGTGTCCCTTTTTCCCCACATCCTCTCCAGCATCTGTTTTTGGTAGATTTCTGAATGTAAGACATTCTCACTGGGGTGAGGTGGAACCTCATTGTGGTTTTGATTTGCATTTCCCTTTTTTGCTAGTGATATTGAACATTTTCTCATGTGCATGTTGGCCATTTGGATTTCCTCTTTTAAAAATGACTGTTGAGGTCCTTGGCTCATCTCTTACGTGGGTTGTTTGTTTTGTTGTTGTGGAGTATCTTGATCTCTTTGTAGATTCTGGTTATCAACCCTTTATCTGTAGCATAGTTTGCGAATATTTTTTCCCATTCTGTCAGTTGCCTCTTCACTTTCCTGACTGCTTCTTTTGCAGTAGAAACTTCTCCATTTGATGCAATCCCAGTTGTTAATTTTGGCTTTGACTCTCTGTGCCTCCGGGGTCTTTTCTAGGAAGTCTTTGCTGGTGCCAATATCTTGCAGGGTTTCTCCAATATTCTCTAATAATTTGAAGGTGTCGGGTCATAGATTTAGGTGTTTAATCCACGTTGAGTCAATTTTTGTGTAAGGTGTAAGGCAGGGGTCTTGCTTCATGATTCTGCACATGGAAATCCAGTTTTCCCAGCACCATTTATTGAATAGACTGTCCTTGCTCCAGGAATTGGTTTTAGATCCTTGATCAAATATAAGTTGGCTGTAGATGTTTGGACTGATTTCTGGTGTTTCTATTCTGTTATTTTGGTCTATCCTTCTGTTTCTATACCAGTATTATGCTGTTTTGATTATAACTGCCCTGTAGTATGTCTTGAAATCTTGTATTGTGATGCCTCCGGCTTTGTTTTTGTTGTACAAGATTGCTTTAGCTATTCAAGGTCTCCATATGAATTTCAGCATCATTTTTTCCAGATCTTAGAAGAATGTCTTTGGTATCTTGATTGGTATCGCATTGAATCTGTAAATTGCTTTTGGGAGAATGGACATTTTGATGATGTTGATTCTTCTAATCCATGACCATGGAAGATTTCTCCATTTTTTGGTATCTTCTTCTATTTCTTTCTTTAAGATTTTGTAATTTTCATCATAGAGATCTTTAAAGTCCTTGGTTAAGTTTATTCCAAGGTATTTGATTGTTTTTGTAGCTATTGTGAATGGGATTGATCTCAGAAATTCTTCCTCCGCCGTGGCATTGCCTGTGTATACAAAGGCTGTTGATTTTTGTGCATTGATTTTATATCCTGCTACTTTGCCAAATTCTTCTATGAGTTCCAATAGTCTCTTAGTAGAGTTCTTTGGATCCCCTAAATAAAGAATCATATCATCTGTAAAGAGGGATAGTTTGACTTCTTCCTTTCCAATTTGCATTCCTTTAATTTTTTTTTTTCTTGCCTGATAGCTCTAGCTAACACTTACAGAACTATGCTGAATAGCAGTGGTGAGAGTGGGCATCCCTGTCTGGTACCAGATCTCAGTGGCATGCTGACCATGGTTTTTTCTTAAATTGCTTTGATTATATTGAGGAATGTTCCTTCTATACCCAATTTGCTTAGAGTTTTCATCATGAAAGGGTTTTGAATTTTATCGAATGCTTTCTCTGCATCTATTGAGATGATCATATGGTTTTTCTTCTGCAGTCTGTTAATGTGGTGTATCACATTTATTGATTTGCGAACATTGAACCATCCCTGCATTCCAGGGATAAATCCCACTTGGTCTGGGTGTTTTCTTATGTGTTGTTGTATTCTATTGGCAAGAATCTTATTCAGGATTTTTGAGTCTATGTTCATCAGGGACATTGGTCTGTAATTTTCTTTCAATGCTGCATCTTTCTCTGGCTTAGGGATTAAGGTGATGCTGGCTTCATAGAAAGAATTTGGGAGGATTCCCTCTTTTTCGATTGTTCTGAATAGTTTGAAAAGAATTGGAATTAGTTCTTCTTCAAATGTCTGGTAGAAGGGAGAACAAGAAGTACACAGGAAAGGTTTAGTTTGAAGATTCGAAAAGGCTTGAACGTATGGAATCCCCTTCCATTTTCCCAAGCACTCATGGAAGTGATAAAGATGTTATCAGGGTCAAACTACTCTGACTTCTGATCCCTGAAGGCCAAATGCGCCACCCCTAAGGGGCCACTTTTTTAGGGCTGGGGCCAATTTGACAGGGACCATCAGACAGAACGCGTTCAGTGTATTGGAGTCTATATCTCCCTTTCGATACATTAACCTTAATTTAAATAACCAGGTGCCCTGGCACTGGGTACATATACATTTATTGCAGACACAACTTCCTGTTGAATTGATCCTTTAATCTTACATAGTGCCCTTCTTTCTCTCTTTTAACAGTTTTTTTTTTATTAAAGTGTATTTTTTTTTATACCAGGATGTTACTCCTGCTCTTTTTTTGCTTTCCATTAGCATGGAATATCTTTTCCTATACTTTCATTTTCAATCTGCATGTATCTTTGTTGGTGAGGTGTGTTTCTTAGAGCTAGCAAATAGATGGATCTTGTTTTTTAATCCAATCAACTAGCCTGTAATTGGAGAATTGAGATAATTTATTGTCAAGGTTATTATTGATATGTAATGACTTGGCCCTGCAATTTTTTAAAAAAAATATTATTTGCTTTGAATTGCTTTTGTAGTTTTCCTGGGAAATTTTCTGCCTTTCTATCATAATCATGTCTACCCTCTATGTTTGTGGATCACATCCTTTAGCTTCAATTTAAGGCTGGACAAATGTTTGAAAATTCTTTCAATTTCTCTTTGTTGTAGAATATCTTCATTTCACCTTCATTCATAAATGAGAGATTTGCAGAGTATGTTATTCTGGGTTGACAGTTTTATTTTTCTTTTAAGACTTGGATTATGTCTCTCCGTTCTCTCTAAGCATGTAGAATTTCTGATGAGAAGATCCTCTGAAAGTAATCTGGCATTTCTCTCATACACATTTTAGAATTTTTTCTTTATGTTTTTCTTTTGAAAGTTTGACTACAATGTGTCATGTTAAAGATCTTTTCTGTTATGTCTCTTAGGAATTCTAACTCTATTAGTTCATGTCTGTTAGGAGTTCCATATGCTCATATACTTGGCCATCCGATTCTTTCTCCAAATTAGAAAATTTTCTGTAATTATTTCACTAAATAGGCCTTCTAATCCATTCTCATTACATTTCCAGGAACTCCTAAGACCCATAAGTTGTGTCACTTGATAGTACCCTATAAATCCCTGGCACTGTTTTTTAATTTTTCTAATTATTTTCCTCCTCCTCCTCCTCTGCCTCCTCCTCCTTAATCTTCCTTCATCTTCGTCTTCTTCATTGTCTTCATTTTCCTTCATCATCATCCTCCTTCGTCTTCCTCTGACTGAGAAATTTCCAAATATTTCTGTTCTGGCTTAGATGTTCTTTCTTCTGCCTCACCAAGTCTGTTGTTAAGGCTTCCCAGTATATTTTTTACTTGATGTATTGACCTCTTCATTTCTAATATTTCAGTTTTATTCCTCTTCAGAATTTCAATTTCATGGGTGAATTTTCCCTCTGTATCATGTATGGATTTCTTTAACTTATGAATTTGCATCTATTTGCTTCTGAGTAATCCTATGATTAATCTTTTGAATTCCTTTTCAAGCATTTAATCAGTATCTTCATCTTCACATTCTAATATTCTAATATTATAGTTTTATTGCATTCCTTTATTGAAACCATGTTGTCTTCCTCATTCTTGTTTTTTGAATTTCTGCATTTATTTTTAGGCATTTGAATGCTCGTTGATTTTCTCCTCTGCTGGATTTTATCTTTGAACTGTGCCTCTGTGGCTTAGTGGAATCTCTTCTCATTCGTTGATTCCCCAGTGGTGTGTTTTTGGTGTATTGGGCATGGAATATGAAGTTCTGCTTTTTTTTTAATCCCTTGGTACATGAGGATTTAGAATTGTTAGATCTTAATGCATTGGCATAATGTGCCTCTTCATTGCTGGCAGTGTTTCTTGTTTTGAAGTTTACTTTTTTCCTGATATTAATCTGAATGCTAACTTTATATAAATTGGTGATAAAATATCACATCCTTTTCAATCATTTTGCTTTTAAATTATTTATGTATTTATATTTAAAGTAGGTTTCTTACAAAAGAACATATATTTCAATTTTGTTTTACTCTGAATTTTTTTTGCCTTTTATTACAATATCTATACTTATTTTCCTTAACATAATCATTGATATAGCTTGGTTTAATTTACCATAATGATAATTTTTGATGTTCAGTTTTTTCTTTATTCCACCCTCTTTCCTTTTCTGCCTTGTTATATTTGAATTATTTTAATTGTTTATCTGTGGTAGATGCTGATTAATTATACTGATTATTCATTAATGAATATAGTATAGCTATGCGTGAGAGCCATTACATTATAAAAAAATGCCTTTCATATTTACTTTTATTTTACCATTTATCATACTCCTTTTTTCTATTTCTTAGGAGGATTTCTATATTGAATTTATATTTATTATAGCTTCTACCTAAAAATCCTTCTTTGCTATCTTGTGGTGCAATTCTGATAATGAATTCTTGCAGGTTTTATTTATCTCCCTGCATTTTGAACAAATTTTTTTGTGTTTATAGTTCTGGATTGATAAAATTTACTTTGTTCTTTTCTTTTGTTACTCTAAAAGTAATATTGGAGGAGCTTATATTGCACCATACTGAGTAAAGCCACCACTTGTAATGTCAGCATCTCAAATGTATGCTAGTTTGTGTCCAGGCATCTTCACTTCAAATGCAGCTTCCTGCTAACAGCTTGGGAAACACAGTGGAGGATCGTCCAAATACTTCAGCCCCTGCTGGGGAGTGAACCAGTATATGGAAGAGCTCTCTCTCTGCCTCTTTTTCCCTCCTCTTTTCCTTTCCTTCTCCTTCTATAACTTTGATTTTCAAATAAATAAATAAATCTTCTAAACCATGATGGTGGAATTCCTTCAGGCTTATATAATTTGTGATAAAATGTCTTCTATATTTTTTTTAATTTTTAAGGAATTATTTATTTATTTGAAAGGTAGAGTTACAGAGAAGGCAAGACACAGAGAGATCTTCTATCTGCTGGCTTATTCCCCAAATGTCTGCAACATCCTGTCCCAGAGCCAAGACCCAGGCCAGGAGCTTCCTACTCTCCCACGTGGATGACAGGGGCCATGGGCATGTGCCATCTTTCACTGCTTTCCTGGACACATCAGCAGGGAACTAGATCAGAAGTAGAGCATCCAGGACTTGAACTGGAGCCCATACTGCATGCCAGCACTACAGGTGGCAGCTTAACCTTCTACTCATCAATGGCATCCCGAAAATGCCTTTTGTAGTCTTATGGGGGCCATGAACAAGACGCCAGTGGTAATGTAAGCAAGTTCTGGCAAACTGACTTCACTGTAGAACTGTTGATGGCTTTCTGCTTGACCATCAGCAAACCTACTCCTCTGTCAGTAGCACTGGAGACATGAAAGGAAGACAAACTATTATTCAAAGATCTACAGTTTTAGATTCTGGCTCTTAGAGAAAGACTTCAGAATCTGTATATCATAAAATGGAAGAAGAGCAATAATAGTGGTTAATTCATAGACATTTAAGCACAACAGAATTTGGGGGTAGGAGGATTGCTGCAAAATAAAAAAAAAAAAATCCCTGTAGAAAAGTGGGTTGGTCTCAGTAATTTTAAATTGGTCATAAAATGTATTAGAACATTCAAGCTACAGAGAAATACAAAGTATTCTTGCAACTATAAAACCTACTGGAAGATTCCAGCAACTGCCCTGAACTGTAATTCCTTTCAGGACACAGACTGTGTTTTATTTATAATAGCATCCCTGTATGTAATCCAGTACTTTACATTAATAGTTGTATTAAATGTTTATTGAATGAAGAAAAATGATGAGAAACCTGAAAATGTAATGGGTTACTTGGTCAATATTTTCCTTTAACATCTTTTCTTGAATAGTTCCTAATAAAAACAATATATAAAACAGAACACCATAATTACTGAAGATTGTCTATGTGTTTATATAGATAAAATGTTTAAAAGGACAAATATTGCAACATTTCTAAAGCTGGAAAAATAATGACAGTGGTTTAGGAGTTAAATAAATCTTCACACCTGTTTATGGTCAGTGAACTGTGAAGTAACCATATGTCAGATCCACAGCTCAAGAGCCACTTAGGAAAATAGGATCACAATAGACCCATACTACTATTGGGAATTAAAAGATAATCTTCAAAAATGGGAAGCCTGGATTCTAAATTGAAAAGAAAAAGTACACTATACCTAGGAGAAAAAATATGTTCCTAAGTATATATGTTTTATGGCAGCAAAGATCATCTTGTGGTATTGTATCCAGTCTGGGAAGTGAGGTTAACTCAATAAGGTATTGCCTAAGACTGGGGTTGGCAAACTCTGACTTGCAGGCCGACTCTATTTCTCAAGCCTATTTTTTTATATATAAAGCTTTTATTTAAAGAATATAAATTTCCAAAGTACAGATTATGGGTTACAATGGCTCCCCCCCCCACAACTTCCCTCCACCTGCCACCCTCCCCTTTCCCGCTCCCTCTCCCCTTCCATTCACAGCAAGATTCATTTTCCATTCTCTTTATATACAGAAGATCAATTTAGTACATATTACGTAAAGATTTCAACAGTTTGCCCTCACATAGAGACACAAAGTGAAAATACTGTTGGAGTACTAGTTATAGTATTAATTCACAATGTATAGCACATTAAGGACAGAGATCCTACATGATATTTTTTAAATTGATTAATTATCTATGTTAAATTTCCAATTTAACACCAAGATGTTTTAATCATTGCAATTATCTTTATATACAGAAGATCGATTCAGTATATACTATGTAAAGATTTCATCAGTTTGCACCCACACAGAAACACAAAGTGTAAAAATACTGTTTCAGTACTAGTAATAGCATTACTTCACATTGGACAACACATTAAGGACAGATCCCTCATGAGACGTAAGTACACAGTGACTCCTGTTGTTGATTTAACAATTTGACACTCTTCTTTATGGCGTCAGTAATCTCCCTAGGCTCTAGTCATGAGTTGCCGAGGCTATGGAAGCCTTTAGGGTTCGCCGACTTCGATCTTATTCCGACAGGGTCATAGTCAAAGTGGAAGTTCTCTCCTCCCTTCAGAGAAAGGTACCTCCTCCTTTGATGGCTTGTAATCCTTTACTATATCTGTTTTACAAAGATGGAAGCTATATCCTGCTCATTTTTTTCATCTTTCCCACCTTGAGCTTATGTTGATCAAAAAGCTCTGGAAGGGCATTAGGCTTAGTAGTTACAATGCCCGTATCCCATATCAGAGCACTTGGATTTGATCATGAATCATAGAAATCATTTGGGGTGTGGACAAGTGATGGAGAAACTCTCTCTCTCTCGTTCTCTCCCCCTTTCCCCTATCCCTCTCTTCTTCTCTCTCTTCCTCTTCCCCACATTCTTCTCCTCATTTCTCTTCTACTATCTCTCTCTCTCATTTGCCTCTTGTTCTCTTTCTTCTTTTCAAGTAAACAATAAAATTTTAATTTCATTTAATATTAAAAATGTCTTTAATTTTAAAGAAAATAAAATTTTAATTAAAATTATGGAAAATAAATTTTAAAAATTTATTTTGACGCAAATATTTGGAAATACATGCATATTGGTTTTTTCATTTTTTTTGACAGGCAGAGTTAGACAGTGAGAGAGAGAGAAAGGTCTTCCTTCCATTGGTTCATCCCTCAAATGGCCACCATGGCCATTGCACTGCGCCGATCCGAAGCCAGGAGTCAGGTGCTTCCTCCTAGTCTCCCATGCAGGTGCAGGGCCCAAGCATTTGGGCCATCCTCCACTACCTTCCCGGGCCACAGCAGAGAGCTGGACTGGAAGAAGAGCAACCGGGACAGAATCCGATGTCCCAACCGGGACTAGAACCCAGGGGCCGGTGTTACAGGCGGAGGGTTAGCCTAGTGAGCTGCAGCGCTGGCCAATGCATATTGTATTTATAATATGTATTTTCTATGAGCTTTTTACAGACCCATCATATGTGGTCAATAAATGCTGTTGGTCTGATGAGTGAATAGATGACTAGCAGGATATGATCCCTGTGTAGTTAAGCAGAGATTAGGAACAGAGTCATTAATCCTGGATAAGGTAAGCATCTGTTCTGGTCTGACAGAGTCAATTCTGGCTTATGGTGATTGTCTTAAGATAATTATTATCATTTTTACGATAATATCTTGCTTTAGATGTTAAATCATTTCACCACCCATCTCAAATTTTGGGTAATGGGAATGATTTTGAACAGACGGTTTTATTGATAAATCCTAGGACCATAGAAAACATTTTCTTCTCATATTGCCAAATAATATCAAGTTTTAGAAACATGAATTGCATGTAGAGAATGAAGGTATTGTATGCAAAGACTTATTGTACAATGTAAGAAAAATAGTACTGACCTGGTATTTCATAGATACTCTGACACAGAGAGTGAGATGTAATGCTATCTTCATTTCAAAGAAAGGTTGAAATGCTTAACAGATTTAATTAAAAGTAAAATTAGAAAAAATACAAATTATTAACAACCATCAGTAACAGTAACACTTAGTTGCATAAATCTTTATGAGAATGTGGAACAGGAAGCAGGATCCCTCAGAAATGTTTCCCATTTTACAGTTCAGTGTTGGATTAATATGTTGTAAATGAGATCCAGGTGCTCTTCTTCATATTTCTCCTCGGAGCTCAGCAGAATCAGGTGCACTAACTGGTAGATCGTCCTCTGCTGCTCCCTGCTCTTCTGTAGCTGATCAGTTCACTCTGACTTGGTGTGAGGATGCCTATGTCTTTTGGGGGTGGACGATGGGGGGGTAACTTCAACTTCATATTTAGTAAAGACAGAGAAAAGTAGTAATGTTGAAAAAGGATTTTGTACCTTTAGCTGTGTTGAGAGAAAACTCACTAAGCTACAATTTTATAAAGGGCATGAGCTGCAGTTAAAGAACCGAAGTGTCCTCTTTGAGTGCAGTGATAAAATATATTGGTTTGGCACCATGGGTGTGATTTTTTTTCTGGAGGACAGGTAAGATATTCTCTGCATATGCCCTGAAATAGCAGAGACAGACTTAGTAAGGACAGATTGGTTGTTTGTGGCCTAGAAGAAGATTTGAGTCTTATATGATCACATCTGAGTTAACTAATGTGAAAATTTGGATTTGAACATTAACATAACCCAATAAGCACACACATGGCAGTGCCTTGGGACACTGGAGTATTGTATGTATAAATAAATAAAGAGAAAATCAATGATTAGCATCTCATAACAGACTCTGCCTCACAATGTGCTCTTTTAAAAACATATTTTTATTTATTTAAAACACGATTCTTATTACTGTGAATAAAAGTTCAAGATGTTAGCATGCATTTGATCAAATATTAATAAATGTGCTTGGAGGGAGTGAACATCTACCACAAAAAAACAAACAAAAAAAAAACACACAGGAAATGTCATTTAGAGCTGGCAGAGATACTTGGTAGAAAACCAGCAAAGGAGATTGCCCTAGGAGGTAGATGAGAGAGATTATTTTTCACAACTGTAGTTGAGTGAAATGAAAATGTCTAGCTCTGTCCCTATCTGGCAAAGGCTGGGAAACTATCAATCTTGTCAACACCTGAATACTATTTTGCTGGCGGACTTTAATTACATAGCCTAGACAGCTTGCAACAAAAAAAATGTTGAGAATCTGTATTCTGGGGTAAATTTCCTAAGCAGTGTGTGAGAGGTGTACGCAGAAATCCTGTTGACAAAATATTTTGTGCAAGTGCCTCCCACACACAGCTTTAAAATGTTACCCCTATGTGTTTTCCATTCCTGCTGTTATTCAAATAACAAATGTCTGTAGCATCTTAATCTGTTTCTTTCTCTCCCTTGCCCCATGACTCCTCCAAGAAACATTAGCAAGAATTGCATTCATCTCCTTATGTCATTTCATGTAATTTTAAAATGATTTTAAAATTAAATTGAGTCCTATTTTCCTAAGAAGCTATCTGAAGGTAAGTTAACCGAAATGAACCATGAGCAATTCACAGTAGTATAATATGCTTTTTAAGGTGTGGAAATTCACATTTCAATGAAAAAGTTATAAAGTTTCTTTTATTGTGTTTTTGTGGATTTTAAATGTTTCTTGGAGCACTGAAAAGACCACATAATTTGAGGTAATGAAATGATTGAAATACCTCTCCTATAAACATCTGAACAATGACACACTCCCTCCTTAGTGACTCCAGAATTTTTCTTACCTCCCTTGTTAAGTGGACTACCACGTTGGCCTGAGGTTCTTCTCAGTTTCTGCATAATGTCTGGAAACTGCCTTCTGAAAGTACAGTTGTTGTTAGTAGCAGCTCCTAAAAATGCAATAACAAGAAAATTTAGATGATTTATTTGCTCACTTATCACTCATTAAACTATAGTGAACATGTGGGGTGTTCATATTAGAAATGCATCATATGATATTGAGGTGTGAGCATGCCAGTAGAAAGAACATTGTCTATGGATCCAGGAAGGCTATAGTAGAATCTTACTCTGTCCTTGCTTGTTATGTTGCTTTCAGTACTATGTTTACCCTTGCTGAATCTCAGTTTCATCTTTATATGGCTATGAAGATTATAGATAGCATATGGATACAGCCTGAGGTGTGGTAGAAGCTCAATATAGGCAGATTAGTTTATTCTACCCTTTTTCTTGTGGAATAAATGATGGTAAGTTTGAAAGAGTGGCAAGGTGTGGATTTCAGTCTTGTGTTAAAAGAAATACTGGATATGAGTTCATATTCTAGTAGATAGGGGCCTAGATATACCTCACAATGATGAGCTGCAACATACTGATGCAGATGAGACATAAATTCTTTATTTCATAAATATCCAACACAATTCAGCTTTCAAGTAATTCATACAGTAATTTAAATAGTTCCTTTAGATCCGTGGTCTGCAAATTATAATGCAATTTGAAGTCACCAGGAGGGTTTTTAAAATACAAATTGCTAAACAAATATTTCCTTCAGCAGTTAGGTTTCAGTAGATCTGGGAATTTCCTGGCAGTTTGCATTCTTAACAAATTCTCAGGTGATACAAATATGGTGTACAGGGACAAATTTAGAGAACTTTCACTGGTGACCATGTTCTGTATACAAGGAACATTTTTCTTCCTATTACTTATAA
The DNA here is from genome assembly GCA_949820135.1 of Sylvilagus floridanus. Classification (NCBI taxonomy): domain Eukaryota; kingdom Metazoa; phylum Chordata; class Mammalia; order Lagomorpha; family Leporidae; genus Sylvilagus; species Sylvilagus floridanus. Next base: position 89,856,630 of record OX463224.1, read on the forward strand.
TCTTTGGATACTCTGTTTTAATAAAATGCCTACCACTGACAAAAATATAAACATATTTGGGATGATTCTGAATATATATATAAATAGACAATTATGTGTTATTTAAGAGTTTATAATATCTACAACATATAATATATAATATATATATATGTGAACATTGGTATTTATCAACATAGGCCTTTTTAACAACTTGATGACAGCACTTAAATAATGGATTTATCAATGTAAATAGAATATCAAAATATTTGCAGCTTTTATTGCGTTACATTAGTATAATTTATATTATTTTCTCTTTGAGTAAAAGAATGGATCTTTGGCATTGTAAATGCTCAACTTTGTCAAGTGAACTTTAATTATTATTACTGTTTTTCTCCTTTATATGTATATGGCCTTTATACAATATTCTAGATATCTTTGCAAGTAGTCTTATATATCTCCTATCCAAAACATGGACTCCACTAATAGCTGTGGACTATAGTATTAGGATTGAAGATTTTTTTATAAGATTTATTGATTTATTTGAAAGTCAGAGTTACGCAGAGAGAGGAGAAGCAGAAAGAGAGAGAGAGAGAGAGGTCTTTCATCTGATGGTTGACTCCCCAGTTTGCTGAAATGGCTGAAGCTGTGCCAATCTGAAGCCAAGAGCCAGGAGCTTCTTCCAGGTTTCTGATGTGGGTGCAGGGGCCCAAGGACTTGGGCCATCTTCTACTGCTATTCCAGTCCATAGCAGAGAGCTGGATCAGAAGTGGATCAGTTGGGTCTCAAACTGGCACCCATGTGGGATGCCAGCACTTCAGGCCAGGGTGTTAACCCACTGTGCCACAACGCTAGCCCCCAGATTAAAGATTCTGTGTTATAGTAATATATCTTAGATCGGGTAATAGGTCTGGGAGCATTCATTTAAAAGCATGAATTTGTATAGATAGATTTAACCTTTAAAATTAACTTTTAAAGTAGATGTTTAATCATTTTTGCTTCCTTGTCTTCTGTTTTCTCTATCAGAAGCTTTAATAAAAATCAGTTTCGGTATGCAATGCTATATTCTGTCATTATAAATAACATGGTTAATTTAGAATATTACCATGTCTCACTGAATCTAGCATGACAGATTTTATATCATTAAGAAGTGATGCTGGGACTGGTGCTTTGGCACAGTGATTTAAAGCCCCAGTCTGCAACCTGGCATCCCATATGGTTGCCAGTTCAAGTCCTGGCTGCTTCACTTCCAATCCAGATCCCTGCTAATGTACCTGGGAAAGCAGCAGAGTATGGCTCAAGTCCTAGGGCCTCTGCACTCATGTCGGAGACCCGGAAGAAGCTCTTGGCTCCTGGCTTTGGATTGACTCAGCTCTGGCTGTTGTGGCCATTCATTTGGGAAAGATCTCTCTCTCTCTCTGTCTCTCTCTCTCTCTCACTTTCTCTGTAACTCTTTTAACTAAATAAAATAAATCTAAAAAAGGATATTATGTGAATATACATATTCAAAAAACTGAGCCTTCTACCTCACACTACACACAAATATCAATTCAATGTGCTATAGCTCTAATTATTAACAATAAAGCAATAGGGCTTTTAGAAGATAATCTTCAGATTTTAGAAGTAGAAACATATATCATAAGTAGAATATAGAAGCATTAACCAAAAATAGTTGTTAATAAACTAGACTAACTTAAAAGGATCACTATTAAGAAAGTAAAAAGGACACAAAGTTGGATACATTATTTATATTACATACAAAGAAGGTGTTCATATGTAGAATATTTAATAACTTCTTCAAATTCACAAGGAAAAGCAGACAGCTCAGTTACAAAAATTTTAAATGTGAAAAGGACTTCAATAGTCATTCTCAGAAAGGATATAGATATTATTATACATGTGAAATATATTAATCATTAATTATTTACATTAAGAGAAATGTAAAGCATAATGAGATTTTCCTTAATACCCACAAAGAATGGTTAAAATAAAACTAGCTGAAATATCAAATAATGATGAACCTGCTACATTTTTTGTGTGCTGCTATTGGGAGCCTGATTGTTCAAGCACTTTGGAAGTGTTTAGTAATACCATTAAAAATAGGATAACTTTTGATCTGGCAAATAACTCCTATGTATAAAGCAAATAGAAATCTGTACATGTGTGACTCAAGAAGCCATCCAAATGATACTTTAGGAATGTTATTTTTATTTACCAAGGTGTGGAAACAATCCAATATCAATAAAAAAGAAATAGGATAAATAAACTGTGGTAGATTTATATAATAGGGAACCAAATAACAAGGAAAATTAATGAACTTCTGCTACATGTAGTAATCTTGGTGAATTTAAAATTTTTTTTTCAAAGATACTAGACATAAGAACAAAAAAATTGTGGTGGTCATTTAGCCTAGTGATTAAGATGCCCCTGATCAATATGTAAGTACCTGAGTTCCATACCTGGCTCCAGCTCCTGTCTCCAACTTATTCCTAATGCAGACTTTGTGAAGCAGTAGTTATAATTTCATTAATTCAGTACTTGCTCTCACATGGGAGACCTAGTTTGAGTTATAGTTTCCAGTCCCTGCTACCGTGGGCATTTATGGAGTAAACTAGAGGATAGGAACTCTCTCTCTCTCTCTCTGTGTGTGTGTGTGTGTCTTTGAAAATACAAAATGAGTGAATACATTTATATAAATTCAAAACACAAAAAAGATTAATCTATGGTGGCTCAATGGCCAAGTTGGTACTTTGGGGGAGAGGAAGGATAGTGACTAACATGGAGCAAAAGTGGGCATTCTATGAGTGTTTTTTCAAACACCCTATTCTTGGTTCTAGGTCTAGGCTCACTTCATAATAGCGCATCAGAATATTTAACTCGTGTACTACTTACTCATATTTCAAGGAAAACAATTATCATTGAATATTGTATGGACAAATTCATGTGGGAACAATACAAAAATAAAGTATTGGAGTCTTTAAAAAGATTTATTTATTTGAAAGACAGAGTTAGGGGGAGGGAGGGAGAGAGAGAGAGAGATCTTCCAACTTCTGGTTCACTCTCTGAATGACTGCAATGAAAGGATTTGGACATACTGAGAATCCTGGAACTCCATCTGGGTCTCCCACATAGGTGCAGGGGCCCAAGGACTTGACCAATGTTCTGCTGCTTTCCCAGCTGCATTATCAGGGAGCTGAATCAGAAGTGGAGCATCTGGGGCTCAAACTGGCACCCAAAGGGTCGCCTGGCATTGTAGGAAGCAGCTTAACTTGCTGTGCCACAATGTTGGCCTCCAAAGTATCTGACATAAGGCAACACAGAAGACATCTCAGAGACAGGATTTGAAATCAGACCTTATACTGTGATGCACTCAAATGCAGGAACAGAAAGCCCTTTGTTTAATGATTTGAAGAATTAAAGGCCTTATGTTTTTCATAAGAAAAATAACTATGGAATCTACTTGCCTGAATAACATTATCAAGAACTCTGGATAACTCAACTCTTGCTGTTCTTACTGGGTTCTTTTTTGTCTTTTGGCCGAAAGGTGGCTGTTGCCTTTCCAAGGATGTGGTGCAAGTTACAGTAATGGAGAACAAGAAAGGGAAAATGATTGACAGGAAAACTCCTGCTCATGGTTCACTGACTACAGCTGTGTCATCCCTAACTTTGAGGAAACCTGGCATGATGAGATAGAGGAAGGCAAGGGCAGAGGGTAGAAATGGGTGTTGAGTGAGCAAAGTTATGTGACTTGCAATTGACTTGAATAATACACTTTCCAGATGTGATTTAGGAAGCTGCTACAATGAAAAAGAAAAGTATGTGTAAAGGTAGATTTGCTTAGTCTAGGATCAGATATCCCCAGAAAGTTTCCTAGCTCTTCATGTACAGTAGAATTTAAGGCACAGTATAGTGGCTCTCAAGACATACACACAAAGAAGCTCCCTCCTTAGGCATCTAATTAGGAAACAGGAGGAGAAGTACATGGGCTCATATAGTACCACCAACATCCAAGTATTTTCCTTAGGGTTGATGTTCTTTAGTGGCTCATTATAGGTGAGAAGTTAGGGAAATTAATTGCATATGTTAATGCTTTACTTTTCTTAAATATTCAGTACTTAGGCAACCATAGTTTATTTACAAAAGCATGAAAGTAAGGAAAACATGTTATTAAATTCAGAAAGAACAAAATTGTCCTTTGGTCTGTTCCCTTTCAGCAGAATTGAATGAATATTTTTGCAAATTCCTGAATTACTGGGAAGTCTCTCATTTATTTAACAACTAATTATGAAAATTGATCACTTGTGTGAAAATGAAACCAACTAATTTAATGCATGGTATCAAGTTTAATCTTCACAAAATCCTTCTAATTTTACAAATGATAAAACCAAGTCTCAAGTAGTTTCAGGAAGTAACTAGGAATATGGTTTGTAAATTCTGGAATTGGGACTCAGTTTTTTGACTATAGGACCTGTAGTCTCGACACTATGATTTGCTTGCCGTTATCTTTAGTCCTTTAACGATCCTGATGCTTAACTTCATCCACCCATCTCCACAAATGTCCAGTAAAATAAATAGCCAGTTAATACTAGCATTAGTCAGCAATGATGTATGTGATAGTTTCGCATTATGCCATACTAGCCTCAGTCATTGTCAGTAGATTGAAGCTATTTACTATTAAGTAATCATAAATGTTAAGAAATGCTGATAAGACAAAGTTACATGATTTATCCCTGAAAGGAGAAGTTTATTAGACTATAGAATTTAGATGTGGGGATCAATATTGTGGCATAGGTGGTTAAACAGCGGCCTGCTGTGTCAACATTCCATGGGCAGTTCAAGTCGTGGATGCTTCTCTTCTGATCTAGCTCCATGCTAATGTACCTGGGAAAGCAGAAGGGCCAAGTGTGTGTGCCCTTGCACTCACATGGGAGAACGGGAAGAAGCTCCTGGCTCCTGGCTCCTGGCTTCAACCTGGCCCACCTCTGCCCATTTAGCCATTTGGGGACTGAACCAATAGATCTGTCTCTTCCTCTGTCTGTAGCTCTGTCTTTCAAAAAATAAATCTTAAAAAATTAATTTAGATGCGATTCTAGATTAAAGTTTGGCCAGTGTTAAGTGTGAACATTGGATAAATCTACCTGACACATTAAAGCAGGATTTTAGAAAAAAAAAAAAAAAAAGAAACCCTTCATCACTCAGTTCTTATGATTACAAAAAGAGTAAATGGAAAGAGAGAAATTTCCAGAAATGTCATCCACAGTATTCATTTATCCAGGTTCATCTAATCCTAAACTGGATCATAATCAGCATTGGTATTAGCAATAGCTAAGAAGAGATCTCTGTTTAGGGGGAAGAAATCTCCATTTAGATTCATTCATTAAATTTTTCTTTTTTCGTTTTGGCATTGTATGATTAGAGTGCTTAACTTCTTAAATTAAAAATTGAAACTAAAGTGTTTCAACTATCACTTAATAATCTTAAGCAAAATTAAGCACTTTTTAGAATACTTAAAATAGAACCTTATTTCCCATAAAATGATGATAATCTCATGGCAGTGATTCAAAGACTAATCAGGCAAAGAGTACACTGGTCCCTCTCTCTGCATAGATGAACCAAAGGTGGAACATCTGCCATCTGTGAAAACATGGGAACATTGTGATTGGATTATAGCTTTGCCTCATTCACTGTGCAGGATATTTTCATTCCTCCATTCCACTTGAACAAGTGATGAACACTTCATGACTATAGTTAGCCTATTACATAGGTAGGCTTTTCTCACTTTCTCTCTCTCTCTCTCTCTCTCTCTCTCTCTGTCTCTCTCTGTCTCTTTCTTGTATTTTTCGTGAGCCTGGGACAAAATATGTATCTTTCTTGTCAATAACAGAAAATGAATCTATACGTGAAAGGGAAACAGACACAGATTGTTATATGGCATTTTCAAATAAAATGCTTGGAAAAGTAAATATGATTTGTATATACACATACACATAAAAACACATATATTTTGTCATTGAACCATTGCAGACAATGGAAAATCCCTTCAAATGGCTCATGAAACTTGTCACAGGTAGATGGTATTTGATGACTCATAAAAGAGGAACTGTGATGCTGATTAATTATTTTTGGGTTATAAAATGGTGCTGGCTTATTTTGCACTAATAATGGAAAAAGTTAATGTCATTCAAGTCATTAAAACAAGTTTCTGCTACTGTTGGAAACTATAATTCAAGAGCAATCTGAGAGCAAACATTTATGGTGTCTGTCATAATTATTGATATTCTTTCCATTAGTATGTATATAATCACTATTGTTACTATTCTTCAGTAAGTCTACTCTTTATTCATCAGTGGTTAATTGCCTCACTGTTTTGTTCAAGTGGGGAAAAAATCTCAACATTAACATATACTGAAATCTCCTTCCTATTTCCTATAAGTATCATAAGATGAAACAATTTTAAAGTATACTATTAAGTAGGCCTATTGTAGGTGAGGTTGTTGGAAAATGGGCATCTTCACATATTGCTTGTGGGAGTAAACTAGCACAGCATTTCCAGGGAGCAACATATATTTAAAGAAGACATGTTCTTTGAACCCGTGTCTAACTCTAGAAGTCTTTTCCAAGGCATTAATCAAATGCTAAAGATGTTCATCACAATATTATTTATAATAGAAAAAAATAAAAATTGAACTTTATTAAAAATATAAACACTTATGAGAGTTTTAAAGATTTTCATACTGATCTTATAACATTTATGTCATAGATAATCTTATGCAAATTTATGGTTAAAATTTTATTTAATTTTTTGGGGGTAGAATTATGGATAAACAGAAGGAGAGAGTGAGAGACATTTTTCCATCTGCTGGTTCCTTCCTGAAAAGGCCATAATGGCCAGAGCTGAGTCGATCTGAAGCCAGGAGCCAGGAGCTTCTTCCAGGTCTCCCACACAGGGGCAGGAGCGCAAGCACTTGTGCCATCCTCCACAGCCTTCACAGGCTATCAGCAAGGAGCCGGATCCGATATGGAGCAGCCAGGACTCAAGCCAACATCCACCTGGGATGCCTGCGGTAGGTGGAGGCTTAACTGTGCTCACAGGTATACTGCTAGGAGGGATAAAGAGACTGCAGAATATTATGTGGTATATATCAATTCACTTTTGTAAAAATTAATAGATCTCTTTATAGTTAGATGTATAGCATGTGAAGATAGTCATAATAAATATAGCTCAGTTATGTACTATAACCACATAAACTATATTTGATGCCAATGAATAGAATATAAAATGATTGCTATAATTTTGTAATCATCGACTCTGTAACTACTGATTTAAAAATTACTTTTTAATCTTTTCTGTTTTTTCTCTCTTCTCTCCTCTCCTCTCCTCTCTTCTCCCCTCCTCTCCCCTCCCCTCTTCTCTTTTCTCTTTTCTTTCTTTCTCTTTCTCTCCCTCTCTCCCTCCCCCCCCCCCCTTTCTCTGTGATTACTCTGTCAACTGGATAACTGTAGGGACAGAAAGAACAATCTAAGCTGCTAGTTTCCAAACCTATTTTCTATCACACATAAAGAACAAGTAATTCTATGGATATTTCTCTCTGTCAATTCCTAACACATACACATAACATCTATTTTAGATTGGATGGGTGTGTAAATAGGACATTGGACCTCTAATTAGTAAATGCCTAATTTTTCTGTCATTTTGCTATTTCTATCAGTTGGCTGAAAATTTCTTTCCTTTTTAGTATGAAAGCTATGCTTACACTATTCTATACGATTGTCCATTCAAATTATGGCCATTCAAATTTTGAAGCAGCAGTATTAGTAAATCAAATTCTTCAATTGCAGTTCTAGGACTTCCTGAGAGATTTCTGCTTCATTCATGCTTTGTTTCTTTGGCGCTGTTATAAAGCCCAACATTCTGATGGCTACAGTCACCTAAGGTATGAAAGGAATGCAGGGAGTGGTTAGGCAAGACCTGGGAAGGGATTTACCATCCATTTGGGACATTTCTCTTCTGCAGGCTAGGGAATGTCACAAGCTCACCTTTGGGCCAAGTCAGAAAGAGGATATAAGAAATGAGGACAAAGTGAGACTATAGGTTAGCGGCTAACAGCATGAAGCGCTGTGTAAAACATGACTGGATTTGATTTCTAATTTTCCTCTGGGGTTTTCTCTATTTGATGAATAAGAAACCAGAAATAATATTTTTATTTAATTTATGTGATTTATAAAGTATTCAACAGTGGTTCATATATTTTTACCTTTCTCTAAATGATTCATTTGTAAAGTTGGACACCTTTTTGTTAAAATGTCTGCTTATTAGTTCATTTTGGTAATCAGAACTATTCTTTTTATATTTTCCCTGTGCTAGATACTTTAATCCCTCTTGATCTTTATAATTAGTAGCTATGTGATTTTGGTCAGCATGGTACAGAGTGCATAGTCTTCTGTTGCTGTTATTTATACTTAGAGATTGTTTAAATATCTGAAAATTCCCCAGATAATATTTATACAAGACAGGGAAATTTCTGTGATGTAACTAATTAGAGAATTTCATATCACTAAGAAATGAAATTATTTGGGTCTCTTATTGTGGTTAGTAAAAAAGATTCAAGTATTTTGTATGCACTTACCAAATTTTTAAATACACTTCCTGCAAAGATTATTTCTTCTGTGTTTTATTTATTTAATGTTAGTAGAAACAGACAAAGATAAACACAACATTACCATGATTTATTTTTTCCAGAGAACTGGCTGTAGCAATCATAAAATATAAAACAGTTAAATTTATAAAGTGTTTACAAATTTCACTGACCATTCCAATCTCTTTTATTCCCTGCAAAATGAAGCATTTAAAGTATACTCACTACATCTGTTTCCTTCTTTAACATTATCACAAATGTGGTTGTTTAAAACAATATAAATGTATTATCTTCGGTTCCAGAAGCCAGAGATCTGAAATCAGGATGTCGCAGGGCCATGATCCCTCTGAAGGCTCTAGGCAAGCCTCCCTCCATGACTTTAGTGGTTATCAGCAATCCTTGCTGTTTCTTGAATTGTGGCTAAAACATGCCACTTTCCCACTCTGTTTTCCCACTTCTGTTTTCTCTTCTTAGAAAGAAATCAGTCATTCATAGTTAGTGCCTACTGTAATTCAATAAGACATCATTTTACTATGATTGCATCTGCAGACTCAATTTCCAAATGAAGTCAAATTTACAGGTACTGGAGGTTAAGCTTTTTTTTTTTATTTATAAGTAAATTTATTTCTTTTAACTTTTATTTAACAAATATAAATTTCCAAAGTACAGCTTATGGATTACAGTGGCTCCCCCCCCCCCATAACTTCCCTCCTACCCGCAACTCTCCCATCTCCTGCTCCCTCTCCCATTCCATTCACATCAAGATTATTTTTCAATTATCTTTATATACAAAAGATCAATTTAGTATATATCAAGTATACTTATGTATTAGTATAATAGTATATATTAAGTATATTTAGTATATTTAGTATATATTAAGTAAAGATTTCAACAGTTTGTACCCACACAATTTGGGGCAAGTCAGATTGAGCAAGACCCAAATTGTACATCTCCTTCCTCTCTTCTTCCCATTGTTTATATTTAACAGGGATCACTTTTCAGTTAAATTTAAACACCTAAGAATAATTGTGTGTTAATTACAGAGTTCAGCCAATAGTATTAAGTAGAACAACAACAACAACAACAACAAAACTACAAGGGATAAAGTATTAAGTTGTTCATCAACAGTCAGGGCAAGGGCTGATCAAGTCACTGTTTCTCATAGTGTCCATTTCACTTCAACAGGTTTCCTTTTTGATGCTCGGTCAGTTGTCACTGATCAGGGAGAACATATGGTATTTGTCCCTCTGGGACTGGCTTATTTCACTCAGCATGATGTTTTCCATATTCCTCCATTTTGTTGCAAATGATCAGATTTCATTGTTTTTTGCTGCTGTATAGTATTCTATAGAGTATTTGTCCCATAATTTCTTTATCCAGTCGACTGTTGATGGGCATTTAGGTTGGTTCCAGGTCTTAGCTATTGTGAATTGAGCTGCAATAAACATTAAGGTGCAGACAGCTTTTTTGTTTGCCAATTTAATATCCTTTGGGTAAATTCCAAGGAGTGGGATGGCTGGGTTGAATGGTAGGGTTATGTACAGGTTTCTGAGGAATCTCCAGACTGACTTCCATAGTGGTTTAACCAGTTTGCATTCCTATCAACAGTGGGTTAGTGTCCCTTTTTCCCCACATTCTCTCCAGCACCTATTGTTGGTAGATTTCTGAATGTGAGCCATTCTCACCAGGGTGAAGTGAAACCTCATTGTGGTTTTGGTTTGCATTTCCCTGATTGCTAGTGATCTTGAACTTTTTTTCATGTGTCTGTTGGCCATTTGGATTTCCTCTTTTAAAAAATGACTGTTGAGGTCCTTGGCTCATCTCTTACGTGGGTTGTTTGTTTTGTTGTTGTGGAGTGTCTTGATCTCTTTGTAGATTCTGGTTATTAATCCTTTATCTGTAGGATATTTTGCAAATATTTTTTCCCAGTCTGTCAGTTGCCTCTTCACTTTCCTGACTGTTTCTTTTGCAGTACAGAAACTCCTCAATTTGATGCAATCCCAGTTGTTAATTTTGGCTTTGACTGCCTGTGCCTCCGGGGTCTTTCCAAAGAAAACGCACTTTGCTGGTGCCTATATTTTGCAGGGTTTCTCCAATGTTCTCTAATAATTTGATGGTGTCGGGTCATAGATTTAAATCTTTAATCCATGTTGAGTCGATTTTTGTGTAAGGTGTAAGGTAGGGGTCTTGCTTCATGCTTCTGCATGTGGAAATCCAGTTTTCCCAGCACCATTTATTGAATAGACTGTCCTTGCTCCAGGAATTGGTTTTAGATTCTTGATCAAATATAAGTTGGCTGTAGATGTTTGGATTGATTTCTGGTGTTTCTATTTTGTTTCATTGATCTATCCATCTGTATCTCTACCAGTACCATGCTGTTTTAATTACAACTGCCCTGTAGTATGTCCTGATTTCTGGTATTGTGATTTTTTTTTTTGTTGTATGAGATTGCTTTAGCTATTCGAGGTCTCTTGCGTCTCCATATGAATTTCAGCATCATTTTTTCCAGATCTTAGAAGAATGTCTTTGGTATTTTGATCAGTATCACATTGAATCTATAAATTGCTTTTGGGAGAATGGACATTTTGATGATATTGATTCTTTCAATCCATGAGCATGGAAGATTTCTCCATTTTTTGGTATCTTCTTCTATTTCTTTCTTTAAGATTTTGTAATTTTCATCATAGAGATCTTTAAAGTCCTTGGTTGAGTCTATTCCAAGGTATTTGATTGTTTTTGTAGCTATTGTGAATGGGATTGATCTTAGAAGTTCTTCCTCCGCCGTGGCATTGTCTGTGTATACAAAGGCTGTTGATTTTTGTGCATTGATTTTATATCCTGCTACTTTGCCAAACTCTTCTATGAGTTCCAATAGTCTCTTAGTAGAGTTCTTTGGATCCCCTAAGTAAAGAATCATATCATCTGTAAAGAGGGATAGTTTGACTTCTTCCTTTCCAATTTGTATGCCTTTAATTTCTTTTTCTTGCCTGATGGCTCTGGCTAAAACTTTCAGAACTCTGTTGAATAGCAGGGGTTAAGCATTTAACAAATCTTTTTATAGGACAAAATTTAGCTCCTAACTTTTCCATTGCACCTCATACCTCTGTATTATATCACTTAACTGCTAAAGATAGTGTGTATCCCTTTTCCTTTTCCTTACTAAGCCCTACTTTTCAATCCTCAAAATTACTTCTAATTTTCTTTGTATTAGCCTCTGCAACTAGCATTTTGCCTGAACCTGTTCCTTTAACAAATATAAATGGAAAGGAGTAGAGAAATAAGGGAGACTAAGGATAAAGTGAATTTTATGAAGAAAGATCGGATCTATCATCGGTTATCAAAAATTCTTGTGCAAACTTTTACAGGAAAATGGTAGGTTTCTCTCCACCTAGTAATCAATAAAGTAGAAATTTTGTTCAGGTGATTCTAACTTTTGGTTAATTGTTGAAAACATTCCAATCTTTTTTGGTTAACACTGGCCTGAAGCACTGGCATCCCATATTGGTGCTGTTTCGAGACCTGGCTGCTCCACTTCCAATCTAGCTCTCTGCTATGATCTGGGAGAACAGAAGTTGGCCAAAGTGCTTGGGCCCCTGCATCCATGTGGAGACCCAGAAGAAGCTCCTGGCTCCTGTCTCTTGGCTTGGGATTGGCACAGCTCCAGCCATTGCAGCCAATTGGGGAATGAACCATCAGATGGAAGACCTCTCTCTCTCTCTCTCTGCCTCTCCTCTCTCTGTGTGACTCTGACTTTCAAATAAATAAATAAATCTTTAAAAAAAAGAGAAATTTCAGGAGAAACATGTAGGCAAGCATCATTCATTTGTCATACCAGTATAAGTTGTTTCACCTTAATAGACTTTAAAGTTATTCTGAATTTGTTGATTCTTAAAATGAAAGATTATCACTTTTAAAATTCTGGTGTTCATCTTTATGGTCATTGTCTCTAATAATGTGTGGATATGATTGTAAAATGTCTCCCTTGATAGTTATGAAGCCATTTTATAAGTACATGTGTTCTTTAAAAGATTCACGGAAATGCATATTATGAAAAAACTATGCAAGAATTTCAATTATTTTTATCAAATAAATTATCTTTTAATTTGTCCACAAACTTTTTGATGTATTCTCAGGTCTTCTCAGTGCATTCATTCTGAAATTGTGAGAAATTGGTCCAGTGGAAGTTATCTTTGAGTGCAAAAATAATAGGTGGCCTCTTTGTACCATCTGTTCCTATATATTACATCTGTGTAATGAGCAAATATCAATTTTATGTTAATGTCTACAAGTGAAGAATATATATAAAAAAAGAAATGTCAAGTATTACTAAAATTAAGGTGAAAATATTGCAAAATGCAAACAGAAGAAATACAAATACATGTACAATTAAAAATAGGGAAATAGAGTTATTATAGAAGTAGAGGAGGTATGAAGCTTTCAATGTCAATATTCTTGACCTTGTCTGAGTTTATATCTTTGATTTACATTCTCTTACTGTAAAATGGTATTTTCTCATAAGGTTTCTAAAGTGAAATCTGGGAAAACTTAAAGGATTTCGAATTTGTCTAACTTACAGACTGAATAAAATAACGAAACTTTCATATTGGTGATCACATTCTCAATAGCATTTTCAGAAAGTATGTGTTCTGAGAAGAGAAAGATATAAGAAAACTGTATAAATGAAATTTCCTACACCTTGTTCTATTAAAAGGAAGAAAGGGAAAATGTTTGCACATTGTGCACATACTTACCTGTGCATTCATAGACACATACACACACACACACACACACACACACACACATAATGATAGCTAAAGACTTTGCAATAAAGCTTCTGTGTTGCCTTTAGCTATTAACATTTCAAAATTCCTTCATTAGGAGGAATCAAAACCTAGTAAAAAGAACACTTGGGAATGGATTGACAAAAAGCCAATGTGACATTTAACAGTTTTATTACTTCTGATTTTGTAGGCTGCTTTATCTTGAGATAAGAAGTCAAACTGAAGAACTTCAAAATGAATGAAAAAATTTATCTCTGGAAATTCATGGGTAGACTACTCGTGAAAAAATTATTGAAGGCCAAATTTTGAAATTTATAAAAAGATCAGTCAGGTGATGTGAACAATTGAGCTCATGTCTTTATTTGGGTAACAAATCTGTTAATAAGACAAGAGAATCTCAAGTTGTTTGGGGAATGTTATTTAACTCATTATGTTACCTTTTTAGCATTTCTGAGTAGATTCATATTTCATATACGAATTAAGAGGATTGTAGGAGGACTTAGGAGTTTCTTTGAAAACATATAGATATTCCAGATTTTATTTGGGTAGACGGCCATTAGAAGAAATTAGCCCTGTAATACATAAGTTTATGAGTTTATGGGTTTCTTTACTGGATTGCTTTGCATTCTGAAATCCTTAGCACTCAAAAGGGGTCTCCTGGAAAACATCACTCCCCTAGTAAATGATGAACCCTAATCAGTGTTCTTCAAATTTGTGAAAATTTTCACCCAGGCTGTGGAAAAAACTCAAGAAACAGTCTTAATTCAGTGATAATGTGGTAACAAACATTACAGGTAGATACTATGAAGTATGATGCTATGAAGAAAATGATTTGTGTAGAGCAAAAAGTAACGTAGTAATTAACCAGGAAAGTGATGTTTATATTTGGAGTTCAATGCCCAATCTTCAATATCAAATTGAAGAACTTTTAACATTGCAGGATGCATATCTTAATTGATACAAAAAGTTTCTTTAGCAAGAGTAGGTATGCATTTTCTTCATGTGCCTTAATATTGATTTCATAATCTCTATAGGAGTAAAACATGCTTTAATGATTTCCTTACATCCAGATGACTACCAAATTCTGTTGATTTTCCCATTCCATCTCCCCACCTTCATCACCAATGCTCTCTAATCTTCACAATAAGACCTTTCCTTTGGACTTTGAGAATAACTTCTGCCTTGTGTCTACCTACATCCAATCTTCTACTAGTTTATTCTTTAGACTATATATATTTTTATTATTTATTTTTAAAATGTTTAATTTAAATTTAATTAGTTTTTAACAGATTCAATGTAATTTGTATAAACAAGCTTAGGAACATAATGATATACCCTTCCTCTCCCTCTTCCTCCTTCTCTCTTTGTATTTTAGTTTTTGAGATAAAATATTTTAAATTTACATTACAGTAGAAGACGTAATACTTCACCAAATAAGTTTAACAAGTAAAAAAGTAAAAAGGCTGTAGTTTAATGGGAATATAGACAATGGCTATAAACATAATTGAATAGAAAAATGATCATTTCACACATTTACAATAAATTTTAAAGTCACCACTGATCATCAAAACTATAGTAGTGTAACATTCTTAACCATTTGTTTGACAAAAGTGTAAAACAAAGAACCATATTTACAGCAATACTGACACATGCAGAACTTTCCTTTTTCTTTCTTTGTTTTTGTTTGCTTTTTAGAGTTTTAGCTCCCACATGTAAGGGAGAACATGCGGTATTTGTCCTTCTAGGTCCAGCTTCCTTCCCTCAAGGTGATGTCCTTCATTTTGTCCATTTTACTGCAAAAGCTAGAATTTTAATCTTTTTTATAGCTGAATAATATTCCATTGTGTGTATATATACCACATTTTCCTTATCCATTCATCTGGTGAGGGACACCTTGTTTGATTCCATATTTTGACTATTATGAACCATGCTGTTGTAAACATAGTGGTTCAGATATCTCTTTGATACATCGTGTTCAAGTCTTTGGGTATATATCCAGTAGTAGGATTCCTGGATCACATGGCAAATCTATTTCTAGTTTTTAAAGAAATCTCCAAATTGTTTTCCACAGTGGCCGCCCTAATTTACATTCCTACCAATAATATATAAGTCTTTGCCTTTGTCTACATCCTTGCCAGTATTTGTTGTTAAAATGGATTTTAGCCATTTTGACAGGGGTGAGTTGATATCTCATTGTGGTTTTGATTTGCATTTCACTGATGGCTAGTGATATTGAACATTTTTTTTCACATATTTGTTTGCCTTGTATTTCTTCTTTTGAGAACTTTCTATTGAAGTCCTTGACCCATTTCTTAACTGGGTTGGTTGTTTTCGTTATTGTTGTTGAGAGTTTTAAGTTGCCGATACATTCAGGATATTATTGTCAGTTAGGTGGTTTGTAAATATCTTTCCCCATTCTGTTGGATGTCTCTTCACTCTTTTTTAAAAAATTTATTCATTTATTTGAAAGAATTATACAGAGAGTGAAGGAGAGGCAGAGAGAGAGATCTCCCATTTGCTGGTTCACTCCCCAGTTAGCCGAAATAGCCGGTACTGTGCTGATCTGAAGCCAGGAGCTAGGAGATTTCTTCCAGGTCTCCCATGCAGGTGCAGGGAACCAAAGACTTGGGCCATCTTCTACTGTTTTCCCAGGCGATAGCAGAGAGCTGGATCAGAAGTGGAGCAGCCAGGTCTCGAACCAGCGCCCACAATGGAATGCTGGCACTGCAGCCAGCGGCTTTACCTGCTACACCACAGCACCAGCCCTGTCTCTTCACTCTTGATTGTTTCTTTTGATGTGCCAAAAGCTTCTGAGTTTAATATAGTCCCATTTGTTTAAATTTGTTTTCTGTGCTTTCAGGTCTTGTCCAAGAAGTTGTCCCCTACACCAATATCTTGAAGTATTTCCCCTACATTTTATTTCAGCTATTTCATAGTCTCAGGTCTTAAATTTAGGTATTTGATCCATCTTGAGTTGATTTTTGTGTATGGTGTGAGGTGTGGCTCTAATTTCATTCTTTTACATATATAAATCCAGTTTTGCCAGCACCATTTGTGGAAGAGATTATCCTTACTCCACTGTATGGTTTGAGCACATTTGTCAAAAATCAGTTCGCTTTATGTTCATAGATTAATTCTGGGCTTTCTATTATGTTCCATTTATCTATGTATCTTGCTGGTACCAAGGTGTTTTAATTATAATAGCTTTATAGTATGCTTTGATATCAAATATTGTGATGAATCCAGCTTGATTTCTCTTGCTCAGGATTGCTTTGTCTATTCAGGATCTTTTGTAATTCCATATGAATTTTAGGATTTTTTTCTAATTCTCTATAGGTATTTTAATGGGAATTTCATTGAATATGTTAATTACTTTAAGTATATAGATATTTTAATGATACTGATTCTTCCAATCTATGAGCAAGGAATATCTTTCCCTTTTTTGTGTCCTTGATGATTTCTTTCATCAATGTTTGATAATTTTCATTGTAGAGTTCTTTCACTTCTTTGGTTAAATGTATTCCTCAATTTTTGATTTATTTCATGAATGAGGTTTCTTTCTTTATTTCTCTTTCAATTAGTTCATCATTAGTATTCAAAAACCCTAGTGTTTTTTATGTAGACTGTACATATTTTAAAAACATGAGTGTTAATTTACACCAATCATCCATTTCCATGTACACAAACAATTTAAGGATTTTGTTTCCATTTTTCTTTTAAATGAGGGCAAACTACTTAAGTCCAGTCTTATACCAAACTCCCAGTTGTTCACTCTAGCTTTGAGCATAAATGTCAGGTCTTCCCTAATGTAGAACATTGCAATGTTATTACTAAGGCCAGAAAACCCTTAGATCAACATATCATTGTAATTCACATTGTAATTTTACTTTGATTTGTTTTTACCTATTTTTAATGTTAATGTGCTATTAACATGAAGAGAAAAATTTCAATGTAGTTCATTGATACCTTACTCCCTTCTTCCCTCTCCAAATTCTTGCTTCCTTTTTTCTTCCTTCTTTTTTCTCTTTCTTTCTTAGTTTTTGAGATAACAAATTTTTAATTTACATTAATATTCAAAGAATTAATGCATCACTAAATAAGGAGTTCAACAAGTAAAAAGTAACAAAAACCCTAGTACTACAGGAATATGGGGAAGGGCTATAAACAATAATCAAAGGAAACGATGATTATTTCATTCCTATAGAGCAAATTTTAGAACAATCATAGCTCACTAAAGGTAAAGCAGTTTATCAAAACTATATTTGCAGGAATAATCACCCAACAAGCCATAAGTTTGTAAGCCATAGTAACCATGTGTGATTTTTGTCACTGACTCTCAAATTCTTGGTATAAAGTCTAACACTTAGTAGGTACTCAATATTTATTTGTTGAATGGAGACAAGAAGGAATATAGTATATTCTCTTTTTATCTTTTGAAGGGCAATAGGGATTGAACACTGTACTCTCTAACACCTTAACCACTGCTTTAGGTATTTTTTAATACTCTAAGCTGAATTCATTTCTTTTTAACAAAAGGAATTGAAAAATCAATTAGAGTCAATCTGTCTAAAGTGCTTCTATATAACATGCAAACATTATTTCTCTACAATATTAAAACAATTATATTTTTAATGTTTTACCCCTTCCAAACACATGGAAAAAATTATAAACCTTCAGTGAAATGCCACAGAGTCTTGGAAAAAAGAATCCACAATTTCAAATCACCCCTGTAGCTGAGCTACCTCCATAATCCCATTTTTATTAACAAATGACAGGAGTAGATCTGAATTCTTTTAAGAAAAGTAAAAAAGCATATAGAAATGTGTGAAATAATCATTGTAGCCTATGAAATTTTTTGAAAAATCAATGATCCAAAGCCAAACTTAATCAGTGGTGTAAGAGAGATCACTAATTAAATTTCTAAAATTAAATTCTTTGCTTATATTTAGAAATTCTCCTCAGAATTAAGTTATATGACATTATGTATAGTGAGGCAACTGAAGTGCTAAATCAAAGACCCAAATTAGCAACAGGCTTTATGGTATTTGGAACTTGTAAATTAAAAAATCACAAACATAAATTACATCTTTGTAGTATACATATTAGCAATATAATGATGACTTTATCCTCATGTTTAATCATTTCATAATAAAATCAATTTATGATTAATTTGAATATCTCAAGATAATAGCTGTTGGATTTTCTCATAAATCAAACATATTTTTATAAATTCCATTTCAAGATATAATTATCCTTGAAGAAATATTTTAGTATTTATTCTGAAACTGTAAAACAGCATCTACAAAGTATCCAAAAGTCACACATGTTTCTAATTGATGCTTGGTTAATTAATAAAGACTGCCATAGAATTTGCTAGTTCATACTGTCCTTTATTTGCAAAAATTCTTCTTTGATTATTAGTGTCAGAATTGTATTTTTTTATTTTCGATCAACTAATTTTACATTAGTCATTTCAGATGCTGCACAAAGTAACATTTACTGATTAAACAACAGAAATTTATTTTCTCACAATTCTGGAAGCCTGAAGTCTGATATCAAGGTGCCAAAATGGACAGGCTCTGGTGTCAAGTGCACTTTTCCTGGCAGGCACACAAGCCTTCTTGCTATTTGCTCTGAGTTTGCACATGTGGAGAAAGATCTCTCTTTCTTCCTCCTTTGATAAAGCTAACAATTCTAGGATTAGGATATCACCTTAGGACCTTTTTTAATCCTGCTTTCCTTACAAAACATCTAAATCCAAATACTATCCCTCTGAGAGTTACAGATTCAACATTTGAGTGTCAGGGATATATAATTAAATACATATCATATGGTTATACATTTGTAACAAATATATTACATCACAAATGAGCACATGATAAAAGCATTTCCTGCTATAGTTAATAAGCTGCTTACTTGGAACAATATTTTATACAAAGCATGGGCATTTAAAGATAAAATACATTTCTCTGAAATCAGTTGTGAAAGGGATTTGACCTGTAGTTTCAATATATTGCACTCAGTCATTTTTTGCCATCTTTACAGGTTAACACAGTTGTTGAAGATTTGATTCACTCAGGACAAGTTTCCTGTCTTGCTGTGTTTCTATAAAGATCTGACTCAAGTGTGAGGATCCAATTTAAAACAACCTTGCTTGGATCAGAATTGAGAAGGGGAGGAGAAGATAGGAGGTCTTTCTTAAGCAGAAATGAGTTTCTTTGAAGAGGGCCGAATATAAGTCTTATTTATGTAGGAGCTTAGATATTAAAAGCAGATTGTCCATCCATAAGGTAACGAAGACCTAATGTAGTGAGAAATTTGACTTGAGTCTAGGTTGCCATATTCTATTTGTTTCTTCTATAGATGGGTAACTAACATTTCATTACTTCAGCTCACCACATTTTAAAACAAAAAGGAGTAGATTTTCATTTTCTTAGAATGTATAGTGATAATATTTGGAAAACACAGAAGTAGAATCCTCACTAACATCGTTATTTAACGTCTCCATGCAGGGTAGCTACTCAGTCTGTAAGCTGTACACATAGGTCAATATTCTAAGCTCATTCTTCTGCCTGAGCTTAAAAAAATAATGCATTATAAAACTTTTAGTTGATTCTGTGTGGGCTACCTGCTCAGTAATGTTTGCTTAAAACACTGATGCTTGCTGCATTTAGACATGATCTGGATTCTACAATTCTTTGTGAAGTTTTGGACCACATTGCTGGAGGTGTTAATTTTTTTTTCTCATATAAACCTGCTCTTGAAGCAATTCTTTTTCACTACCCTGGAAGCCAATTAGTTGATATCTCCTAGCTTTAGAGAATTTGTATAGACAGAATGTGAATTAATAGGGATCTGGTCCTTTACTCACCATTGGTCATATTCAAGAATAGTAAGAAAGCTGTTTTTCAGAATATAGAGAAGATTGGAGAAGGCGTGTAGCAAGAAACAGAAAAAGAAAATTCTGAAAGAGAAAGAAATAAATTTTCAGTAGTAAATTTTCAGGTTTCTGGCTAAGTGTCTGTGATGTTCAGCTCCTATATTTCTTGGTCATGAAGGAATATACATTTGACTATCAAATATTCATAAGAACATCTTACCTTTATGTAGTTTTTGTTGTTGTCTTTTGCCACGAAACTTGTCTAATTAGGAGAGTTGTATCTCCTGCCCTTCAAATTTTTCATTTCTTTTTCCAACATAAATAGAGCTTTGTGAATTGTTTGGGACTAAAAGGAATGAGTGGAGCTGACAGGGACTTGCTGCAATTCAGTAGTGGGAAGCCTTTTTAGTGGGGGAAGGGGGCTGTCTCTACTATGAATCTTGGCATGAGGGATCTCACTGTAGCCTTCTTCCAGAAGGATCTGTGGTAAGAACCCATATGATGGTACTCGTGTACTGTGTTAGGCTTTTGACACTTGCTCAGCCAACTTCTGTCTTAACCATGGAGTCAATTGCTCTGTAAGAACTAAATACTGTTACAGAAATAAATAAGACCTCTTAGAAAGAAACCTTGCTTTTATTACTTTCAAAGTTCTAATTAAATTACAGACCAAATTCACATCAGGAATAAGCCACTGAAATTTCTACTCTAATCATTTCATCTATACTTATTACTGATGTCAATTGGCAGCAAGGTTGTTATCCTTACTATATCATTAGTCTTTAAGGCACTTCATTCTCTTATATCTCATCATTAAAGGCTAGAATTGCTATAGTTTATTTACATGTGTAATCTACTAGATCATTCCATGCTCTTTTTAATCTTCAAAGCTATTACTTATTCTCTAAACATCATTCCTCAAGCATCTATTATACTTACCTCTTATTCATTCTGTTTTTGATATCAGGCCATAGAATGGTAAAACAAATGTACAAGAGTATGGCAATTACTGATTCATTCAATGGTGTTTCATCATGTTCATGCCTACGACCACATCAGCCTTCTTATTTGCCTCTTAAATGTCACCAAGATATTTTCCTAGTTATTTTTCTTTTCTCATAGCCATCTTCCATCTTTCTCTCCCTCAATCTAAATTATCTCTTACTTATGCTGCAAACTGACTTTTCCTGGAAACTCTTGTGTTAAACTTAATATTACCTCATATTTCTATTCAGGCTTTTAAGAGAAGAGTACATTGGGTTGCATACTCTTTGAAGAGTACATTGGGTTGCATCATTACTTATTCCTTATTTATTCTATTTCTGATGCCCAGATGGTTATATTTAACCTAAAATTTGCATTAAAACTTATTCAAGTTTATGCATTAAATTTTTTATTCATTTATTTATTTGAGAGGAAGAAATACACAGAATGCCCGTCATTGATTCACTCCTCAAATTTCTTCAATGGCAGGGCCTGGGTTAGTCTGAAACTGAGAGCTGGGAACTCAATCCAAGTTTCTCATATAGGTGACATTCCAATCACTTGAGCAGTCACCACTACCTCTTGAGGTCTGCACCCAGATACTCTAATATGAGATGTGTCAGTCTTTTTTTTAAAAGTTTGAAGTTTTATTTATTTATTTCAAAGAGTTATAGAGAGAAGAAACAGAGAGAGATTTTCCATCTGCTGATTCACTCCCCAAATGGCCACAGTGGCTGGAAATTTGCTGTGTCAAAGCCCAGAGTCAGAAGTTTCTTCCAGGTCTCTCATATAGGTGGCAGGGGCCCAGGGACTTGGGCCACCTGCTGCTGGTTTCCCAGGCTCATTAGCAAGGAACTGTATTGGAGGTGGAGCAATCAGCCTCCAACCAGCACCCATATGGGATGTCTAATTTGCAGGGGGCTTCTTAACCCACTGACCACAGTGCTGGTCCCAAGATGTGGTTGTCTTAACCACTAAGTTACAGACCTGCTCCATCATTATTTATAAAACATCAAAAGTACTGAAATACCTTCCATTACCCTTTTACTTCTAGAGACTTTTGTTCTTTCTAAATATATCAAAATCAGAGTAGAATTTGCCAGAGCTTCTAATCCTGTCTACATAAGCCATTTAAACCATATGACAGATTTTCACTTTTCCTTCAAACCTTTAAACTCTTTTTAATTAATCATAAATGTAGCATTGGTCTTATTCTTTTTTAAAAATATTTTATTTATAAAAAAGGAAAAACTTTCTTGTATTTCATATATATATATATATATATATATATGTATATATAGCTCTTTTTTTTTGACAGGCAGAGTTAGTGAGAGAGAGAGAGACAGAGAGAAAGGTCTTCCTTCTGTTGGTTCACCCCACAAATGGCCGCCACAGCCGGTGTGCTGTGCCCATCCAAAGCCAGGAGCAGGGTACTTCCTGCTGGTCTCCCATGCGCGTAGAGGGCCCAAGCACTTGGGCCATTTTCCACTGCCCTCCCGGGCCACAGCAGAGAGCTAGACTGGAAGAGGAGCAATCGGGACAGAATCCGGTGCCCCAACCAGGACTAGAACCCGGGGTACCAGCACTGCAGGCAGAGGATTAGCCTAGTGAGTCATGGCGCTGGCCTATATATAACTTTAAGAGTATAATGATACTTCCTATTATATTCTCACTACCTCCATCACTCCCATGCTCTCTCCTTCTTTTCTTATTTTTCTTTTAATTGTTACATTGACATACTTTCAATTTTCACACTTTTGAAAATACTACCAAAAATTACCAGTGATCTTGCCCCTGTACTCTATAGCTATACTTAGTTCTTAAGTTCCTTGGATACAATTAGATATTTGATATATAATAACACCTTGTTGAATGTTTTTTTCTCCTTTGCTGCTGAATCTTGTTGATTGTCTCATTCCCCTCCCATGATTTCTGTGTGCTTTAAGAATAACTCCTAACTCTACTTCTATGCTTTTAACTCTTCTCTCTGTCATCCACAACATCCATTATGCCACTATGTATTTTGATTCTCCTTTTTAAAAATATCTGGAATTCCTTTGTCCTCCTTGTCATTATTCACTAAAGAGCTGAGCCTAGATACCATCATTCTGATTTCCTAGCATTGGGTTATCACCATAGCAGTAATAATAACTGAAATGTTCTACCTGTCACTTTCATGATTGACTTGCCTATAACACTGATTTCATAGTTTGTAGCTAAGGTTAATATACTGATGAACTTACCTCACTTTTTTCAGTTAACATTTTCTCTTCAAACACTAACTTCTAAACTTTGCCCAAATAAATTTGAATTCTCAGGTGTTCCATCTGAACTTCTCAAAATATACATAGAGTTATTTTCCAGATTTCTAGATTTTGTTGATTATTAATTTTTTTCAAAGATTTATTTATTTATTTGAAAGAGTTACACGCACAGAGAGAGAAAGAGGTCTTTCATCTGTTGGTTCACTCCCCAATTGGCTGCAACAGCCAGAGCTGCACCAATCCGAAGCCAGGAGCCAGGAGTTTCTTCCGGGTCTCCCATGGGAGTGCAGGGGCCCAAGGACTTGGGCTATCTTCTGTTTTTCCAGGCCACAGCAGAGAGCTGGATCAGATGTGTAGCAGCCAGGTCTTGAACCAGCACCCATATGGGATGCCAACGCTTCAGGCCAGGACATTAACCCGCTGTGCCATAGCGCTGGCCCCTATTATTAAATTTTAATTTTCTGTTTACTTATCAGTATTAACTTATTTACTTATCAGTATTAACATTTATGGTGGATGTGGACTTCTTATTATTCTTTTTTTATACACTCAGTACTTAGCACCAAGTCTCTCATTGTAATGGGCTCAACATATATTGTAAAATAAATATCCTAGCTGTGATTAACCTACACAACCTGGTCAACTGCATGCTATGTATTAAGCCTTCCCTTATTCTGACAATTCAATGAATACATTTCCCTTCTTAATCAATAAATGTTCTCTGCACATCTCTCAGAACATCATAGTGTACAATTTTACCAACTACACTTATATTTAGAATAACTATTTATTTTTAAAATTTACCATATCACTTGTCATAACCAAATTGAAAAATGGATTTAGTAATATCTAATTTGTTAAGAATTTACCTTAAAAACTTTATATGAAATAGATATGCTTACTATGAGAATAAAGAAAAGATTAGCCACTTATTTAATTATGAAACCCAATTTTTATCAGAGGAATTACAAACTTATTTCATAATTATATCTGTGCACATGTGTATGACTTCTTATTAATTGACCTAAGATACCATTCCAGACATATATTGTTAATGTGTAATTTTATGTTTCAATGTCAATGAGCTTTTTATTCAATATATTTTGGGGAACAAGGAGACTTATTCCATTATTACTACTATTACAATTATTGCTGTTATTAAATGCTCAGTCTCTAACAAGTTTCACATACATTATTAGATTTAAATGAACTATTAGGAAAATAGTACATGCCCCTTAAATACATTTTATTTATAAAATTAAAGATAGGATGACAAATCACAACTCCTGTACTGAAATCATAGCCCAGAGTACTCTTTGTTTGGATAGTAATACATTAATAAGTGTAATTATGAGAAAATCAGAGAAAATTATTGATTTACTTTGGCATATGTTTGAAAATATGTTTCTTTTTGTTCTGTGTACTTCTGAATTCCTGAGGACAATCAATGGACATCTTAAAATTTAGACAACATAGCTATGCTCTTTTTAACACAGAATCTTGAATACTAAGCTAAATTATAAAAATTATATAGTTTTTGATAAACAAGAGGTAGTAGATTCTGATACTGGTTTAATGGGAAGTGGGAGAAAGACCTATAATCTGTAAGCACAAATTCAATACTCAAAAAGCCTTCGGCTTTGTTCATCTTGTAGGTGTTTAAGCTTTTTCATTTCAGAGATTCTCTAAATATAACTGCTCTTATGTATAGAAGAGTGGGAAAATGTGACTTACACATCAACCATAGGTTAAAATAACAGAAGAGATGATACCACACAGCATGAGAAACTGGTACCGAGAGTCTCGTTTTGGCCTGAGGCCTTCCCCTCTGTCACCTACCACCCACTTCTGACCTATGAGTCACTGACTATTCCAACTTCATTTACAATCTTTATTTTATTAGTTCAAATCCTAAGCCTCTATATTAAGATAAACTATATTAGATTTTATGCTTTTAAAATAAGAAAGTTTAGTAGATATTTCAGAAATGCCATGCCACTTATTTGGAAATTGTTATATATACATACACTAGGCATATCTGTGTGTGAATGTGCATATGATTGCAATTAAATTGACACTGACTCTCCTTTTTCTTTTACTTCTTGATAATTTTCTCTATTACACTTTTAAGAGGCAAGCTAATAGTGATGGACACTTATTGATTATTATGTGCAAAGTGCTGCTGTTTTTAGTGCTTTGTCACAAGCTTTAACAAAATTTTCATTCAGTTGTAAGCTTAATGTGTGTTCCATGTTTTTTTTGGCAGACAGTGCCCATAAAAAATAGGCATTCAGTAGATATTTGTTGAGTGATGGCATGAATTTCATTATAACCTTATAAGTTTGGCATAATTTTATTTACTATGTAAATGAAGAGAATGAGATGTACACAATGTCTTATTTGGAAAAGAACTTCCAAAGATCATCCTTACTACAGAGCCCATGGCTTTAATTTTATTATAATCAGACAGAAATATTTACCAGAGACAAACTTTTTTAAGCAAAATTTTCAATTATGCTTAATAAGCCTTTTGTGATAAAATAGACCTTAATACGAACACATTCATTCTCTCATGAAACAGTGATATACTAATATTTTCTTTAAAAAAACATCTAGAGGGGCTGGAACTGTGGCACAGTAGGTTAAAGCTCCAGCCTAGAGCACCAGCTTCCCATATGCTCATCATTTCCAGTCCCAGCTGCTCAATTTCCAATCCAGCCCTCTGCTATGGCCTGGGAAAGCGGTAGAAGATGACCCTAGTCCTTGGGCCCCTGCACCCATGTGGAAGACCTGGAAGAAGTTCCTGGCTTCTGGCTTTGGATCCCTTCAACTCTGGCCATTGCAGTCATTTGGGGAGTGAACCAACTAATGGAAGACCTTTCTCTCTCTCTCTCTCTCTCTCTCTCTCTCTCTGGATCTACTTCTCTCTGTAACTCTGTCTTTCAAATAAATAAAATAAATCTTTTTTAAAAAAAAATCATTTAGGATGCTTTACAACTATGCCAGAATAACTTCATGTTAATAAATGGCTTATGGGGCAAGTGTTGTGTCATAGCTACTGCCTGAGATGTCAGCATCTCATAAAGGAGATGGTTTGATTCCCAGATTCTCCACTTCCAATCCAGCTCACTGCTAATGAGACTGGGAATGCAGCAAAAGATTGCCTAAGTACTTGGGCTCCTGCACCCACATGGGAGACTCAAATGAAGCTCCTGGCTCCAGGCTTTAGCCTGGATCATTCCTGGCAATTGCAACCATTTGGTGAGTGAATCAGTGGGTGAAAGATTCATTCTGTGTGTGTGTGTGTGTGTGTGTGTGTGCGCGCGCGCACGCACGGGGCTCCTTTTCTATCTGTATTTCTGCCTTTCAAATAAATAAGTAAATCTTTTAAAAATAAATAAATAAATAAATGGTTTAAAATGTTGTAGTTTCTTGTAAGTTTGGATTTTTTTTTTCATATTTAGTTTGTTCTAACTTATTTTCGTTTTAAGACATGGAGCTCCATACGGCTAGGGACATTTTATACATGAATGAGTCAGAAGAGAAACAAATTCATGTTGGTCTCCAGTGGCTTATTCCAATTACCTTTTTTTTCTTCCCCCACCATTCTCCCTTCTGTGTAACCCCAGGGGACACACTTTGAGCATCCAATCATTTAAACAAGTTTAAGTGATGTTTTCTTTTAGTTAAGGTATGGTGTTACATCTGTCACAGATATTGAAATATTATGCATTTTTTGACTCTGAAATTACCAACAAGTTAGTGCTAGCAGCAAAATAACTTTTCTCTCAGTACGGCCTTTAAAACAATGAATCATTGCTGGTTTTTCCTTATGACAGACCTTATCTGATGTAAAGTAAGGGAGAAGGCCACAATAGGGCACATTTGAAAATCTGATAATTAAGTGATATTTGGATGCTTTTCAAGATTACATTTAAAAACTGTAGTTAAAAGAAGTTCTGCCTTTGATTGATTGCTTAAGTTTGCTTTCTTTTTTTTTCAAAATAAAAACAGAGCAAAACTTACCGTGATATTCACTAAGAACCAATGAACCTTGCATACTTTGATCCCAAATCATGAAATTTTATTTTTTGATCCTTTCTGAGGAACTTACATTTTTGGTAATTTTATTCTTTTTATTTCATGTCATAATGTCCCCCAAAATAGTTTTTTTCTTGCTATTTATGCCTTGGGCTCATACAGTTTTCTATTATACAATTTTCCTGGAATTTTTTTCTGTACTTTGAATTTCTCAAAGTGAGAATTTTCACTGGTTTCCTACCACAAGTTCCTAATATCTGAACATAGGTCTACTAGATATTTGAAAATACCTATTGATGACTGCATCATTTTATGAGGTCTCTTATTCTTCCTTTAACTTCATGTTTCTCTACTCTTTTTCATTTGCATTTCATTTTTCTCATATCATGCTTCAATTTTTAACTATGCCTAATGTCTGCATCCTGGAGGTTCCCTGAAAATTCATTATCATTTACTCCTATCTTTTAACAACAGTTTATTTATAGCCTTTCCTCCTTCTCCATCCACTATTTCCAGATTTTTAAATATCTCTATTCTCTTAATTTTTCTACAAGTTCTTCAAAACACAATCCAGATGAAATGCATAGCCCAATACTAGCGTGAAGCAAACACCTGGTGGCCATCTCATCAGAGAAAGTTCCTTGTTTCCCATCGCTTTACTACAGTGAGGTTCTTAGTCCAAAGGCAGCTTCTCTATCAGGGGACTTGCTTTTGGCCTTGGGCCCAAGGAACAATCAACTGTGCAGATGTGCATCAGCTGTTACTCTTTGCCTTATATGTCTGCAGTCAATTTTTTCTGTTTGGGCAGCAGCTGGCCTGCAACTTGGCAGACTCACACCAACATTGTGTTAACCAGTCTACTCCTCTGTAATCTGGTTCTGGAAACTGATCCATGCATATATGATTCATGACTTCAAACATGCCTCTGATAAAGAGGCTTGAGAGGCAAAGGTTGTTACAATGTAGGAAGCTAAACCTTGTGTGGATGTGATCTTTTAGAATGTATACCAGTGAAACTGTCACACTGATATTAGATTATTGTTCATAGCTCTCGTCTATGCTCTTACATAACAGCGGTCTTTCTCATTCCTACTTGTTGAATTCTTTATTTACTGGAGAAGTAAGCCTGTGACTGTAAAATACATTTAAAGTATGTTATCACAAACAAATAAAAAAAAGGAAGAGGGATGGTGGGAAGTATCATTATGGGCTTAAAATCGTATATATGAAATACACAAAATCTGTTCTCTATAAAATAAAAAAGGAATCAACAATTCTATTTTTATAGTACTTACATTTTCTTATATATAGCAAATAATTCACCTTTTTCTCATGTTAAGAGTAATAGCTCCCAAATAAACTACATAATGAGATACAACTTTTTCTTTCTTTCTGCTTAGGATAAATCACTTTATCGAATGAATTTTCTGATTCCTAATACTTAACACTGTTACTATAACACAAAAAACAAACCCTAATATGAAATGATCACATTCTAGAACAAAGTGGACTTCTTTATGGATGAAAATAATTTTACTCATACTACTTGGACATAAGTGGGAGAAAAAACATTTGTTATGATGTTTGTGTTGAAGTAATTTATTTCAGATTTACTAACTGAGAACTATGTGCACTCTTGGCTAGACTTTTTCTGATTTCATTTTCAAAAACCCTATGTGAAAAGGAAAACATGCAATTTTTTAAGAATAATTTTTAATTTAAATAAGGAGACCAGATTTTATATATTTAATATATACAGATTTAGGAGCATAGTGATGCTTCTCACCATAACCACCCTCCCTTCTTGTGCATATAAACCTCTTACTTTCTGTCTGGAATCCTTTTTTTCCATATTCACAGGATTATGTAATCTGCAAATAGGAATACTTTGAATTCCACCTTTTCAATTTGTATTCCATTGATTTCCTTTTATTGCCTCACTGCTCTGAAAAAAACTCCCAAAACTATAATGAGCAGTCATAGTGAGAGTGGGAATTCTTGTCTCGTCCCAGATCTTAGTGTGAATGCTTCAAAATTTTCTCAATTAGATGCTGTCTGTGGATTTGTCATAGATTGCTTTGATTGTCTTAAAGAATGTTCCTTCTATACCGAATTTGCTTCAGGTTTTCAACATGAAATGATGTTGTATTTGTTCAAACGTTTCTCTGAATCTTTTGAGACAATCATATAGTTTTTATTCTTCAGTTTGTTAATGTGATGTATCATGTTTATTGATTTGCAAATGTTGAACCTCCCTGCACACCAGGGATTAATCCCACTTGGTCAGGGTGAATGATCTTTCTGACATATTGTTAGATTTCATGAGTAGTGTCTTGTTGATTTTGCATCTATGCTCATCAAGGATATTAGTCTATGGTTCACTTTCTCTGTCATATCTTTTTCTGATTTAGGAATTAAGGTGATGCTGGCTTCATAGAAGCAGTTTGGGAGGATTCTCTCCCTTTCAATTGTTTCGAATAGCTTGAGAATAATTGGAATTCGTTCTTCTTCCAAAGTCTTGTAGATTTCAGCAGTGAAGCCATCCAGTCATGGGCTTTTCTTTCTTTGGAGGGTCTTTTTTTTTAATTTTATTTATTTATTTGAAAGGCAGAGTTACAGAGAGGGGAAGAGAGAGAGGGAGAGAGAAAAGGAGCGAGGAAGGAGAGATTTTCTGTCTGCTGGTTCACTGCTCAAATGGTTGTAACAGCCAGTGCTGGGCCAGTCTAAAGCCAGGTGCCAGGAGCTTCTTCTGGGTCTCCCATGCAGACCCAGGGGCCCAAAGACTTGGGTCACTTTCCACTGCTTTCCCAGGCCAAAGCAGAGAAATGGATGAGTTCTGGAGCAGCCAGGACTTGAACTGGTGCCCATATGAGATGCCAGTACTGTAGGTGGCGGCTTTACCTACTATGCCACAGCAACATCCCTGAGAGGATCCTTATTACTGATTCAATCTCTGTCTTGATTATTGGTCTGTTTAGGTTTTCTATGTCTTCAAGCCTCAGTTCTGGTAGATTGTATGTGAACATGAATCTATAAATTTCTTCTAGATTTCCCAATTTGTTAGTATATAGCTCTTTGTAGTAATTCCTGATGATTCTTTATATTTGAGGTATCTGTTATTACATTTCTTTTTCTTCTCTGATTTTATTGTTTTGCATCTTCTCCCTCTTTTTTTGGTTAATCAGGTCAATGATGTATCAATTTTGTTTATTTTTTCAGAAACCAGCTGTTTATTGTACTAATATTTCATGTCACTTTTTAGGCCTCAGATTTATTTACTTATGATCAAAATTTAATTATTTCCTTCCTTCTACTAATTTTGGGTTTGGTTTATTGTTGTTTTTCTAGGTCCATGAAAGGCATTGTTAGATAATTTGATGTCTTTCCAATTTTTAAAAATTTTTTTATTTTATTTTATCTTTTTTTTTGACAGGCAGAGTTAGAGAGAGAGAGAAAGACAGAGAGAAAGGTCTTCCTTTTTCCATTGGTTCACCCCCCAAATGGCCACTACAGTTGGTGTGCTGTGCTGATCTGAAGCCAGGAGCCAGGTGCTTCCTCCTGGTCTCCCATGTGGGTGCAGGCCCCAAGGACTTGGGCCATTCATTCTTCACTGCACTCCTAGGCCACAACAGAGAGCTGGACTGGAAGAGGAGCAACGGGACAGAATCCAGTGCCTAACCAGGCTTAGAACCTGGGGTACCAGCACTGCAGGCAGAGGATTAGCCTGGTGAGCTGCAGCGCCGGGCACCTTTCCAATTTCTTGATGTAGACACTGATTGCTATAAACTTCCTTCTTAACACTTCTTTGGCTATACCCCATAGTTTTTTTATATGTTCTGTCATCATCTTCATTTACTTCCAGGAATTTTCTGATTTCTGTTTTCATTTCTTCTATGGCCTCTGTTCATTCAGGAGCATGTTATCAATCTCCATGTATTTATATATCCTGGAGTTTCTTTTTTGTTTTTTTGACAGGCAGAGTTAGACAGTGAGAAAGAGACGGAATTATGGACAGTGAGAGAGAGACAGAGAGAAAGGTCTTCCTTTCATTGTTTCACTCCCCTAGTGGCCACCACAGCCGGCACTGTGCCCAACTGAAGCCAGGATCCAGGTGCTTCCTCCCAGTCTCCCATCTGGCTGCAGGGACCCAAGCACTTGGGCCATCCTCCACTGCCCTCCTGGGCCACAGCAGAGAGCTGGACTGGAAGAGGAGCAACTGTGACTAGTAGCCAGTGCCCCAACTGGGACTAGAACCTGGGTACCAGCACTGCAGGTGGAGGATTAGCCT
This sequence comes from Sylvilagus floridanus, assembly GCA_949820135.1. Classification (NCBI taxonomy): domain Eukaryota; kingdom Metazoa; phylum Chordata; class Mammalia; order Lagomorpha; family Leporidae; genus Sylvilagus; species Sylvilagus floridanus. Next base: position 89,888,480 of record OX463224.1, read on the forward strand.
AGTGAGCCACTGCGCCAGCCTGCAGTTTCTTAAGTTGTAAAGTTCTGGCTTCATTCCCTTGTAGTCAGAAAAGATAAGTGGTAATATTTCAAATTTGTTAATTTGCTGAGACTTGCTTTATGACCTAGTGTACGGTCTATCCTAGAGAAAGTTCCATGAACTGATGAAAAGTATGTGTATTCCTTGACAGTGGGATAAAATTTACTGTAGACATCAATTAATTCCTTTTGATTTATATTATAGATTAGCTCTGTTCTTTGTTGACTTTCTATCTAGTTGATATGTGCTTTGATGGAAGTGTGGTATTGAAGTCCACATTATTATTGTACTAGAGTCAATGTCTCCCTTTCAATCCATTAGCATTGTGTAAATAGCCAGGCACCTGGGATTGGGTGCATATACATTTATGATAGCAACATCTTCCTGTTGAATTGATCATGTAATCTTTACATAATGCCCTTCTTTTTCTTTTCTTTTTTTTTTTTTTTTAGATTTTAATTTATTTATTTGAGAGGTAGAGTTATAGACAGTGAGAGGGAGAGACAGAGAGAAAGGTCTTCCTTCCACTGGTTCACTCCCCAAATGGCAGCAACAACCTTAGCTGGGTGGATCCAAAGCCAGGAGCCAGGAGCTAGGAGCTTCTTCCAGGTCTCCCATGCGGGTACAGGAGCCCAAGCACTTGGGCCATCTTCTGCTGCTTTCCCAGGCCATATCAGAGAGCTGGATTGGAAGAGGAGCAGCTAGGACTAGAACAGGCACCCATATGGGATCTCATGCCGCAGGCAGAGGATTAACCTACCATGCCATGTTGCCGGTCCCTTCTTTTTCTCTTTTAAAAGCTTTTGTGCTAAAGTCAATTTTGTCTGATAGTACAATGCTACCCCTGCTCTATTTTGCTTTCCATTAGCATGGAATTTCTTTTTTTCATTCTTACAATTTCATACTGTGTGTATTTTATTAGTGAAGTGTGTTTCTTACAGGTTACAAATAGATGGATCTTCTTTTTTTAATCCATTCAGCCAGTCTGTATCATTTAATTGGAGAATTTAGGCCATTTACATTCAAGGTTATTGTTGATAAATAACAACCTGCCCCTGCCATTTTACCATCAATATTCATTTTCTATTGCTATGGATTTCCTTTGTATTTTTACTAGGTTATTTTCAGCCTTCACATTGTTTCATAATGATAACTATATGTCTCTGTTTCTGTTTGTTTCAAATCCTTAAGCATCATTTGTAAGGCTGGACAAGTGGTTGAAAAATTCTTTCCATTTCTTTTTATTATGTAAAGTCTTTATTTCACCTTCATTCATGAATGAGAGCTTTGCAGGGAACGGTATTCTGGGTTGACAATTTTTTTTCTTTTCAGACTTGAACTATGTCCCTCCATTCTCTCCTAGCCTGTAGATTTCCGATATGAGCTAATTTCTGTATCTAACTGGAGATCATCTAAAAGTAATCTGGCATTTCTCTTGTTCACAATTTAGAATCTTTTATTTATGTTTTACTGTTGAAAGTTGATTGCAATATGTTGTGGTGAAGATCTTTTCAGGTTATTTCTGTTAGGAGTTCTATGTGCCTTGTGTACTCAGATGTCCATTTCTTTCTCCAAATTAGGGAAGTTTTCTGTAATTACTTCACTGAATAGGCCTTCTGGTCCATTTTCTCTTTCCCTGCCTTCAGGAACTGCTGAGATCAGTATGTTGGGTTGTTTGATAGTATCCATAAATCTCCAACACTGTTAGCAATTTTTCCAATTTCTTTGTCTTTTTCTTCCTTTCCTCTTTTGTTTTTTGGCCTGACTAAAAAATTTCCAAAGATTTATTTTCTAGATCAGATATTCTTTCTTCTGCTTCACCGAGTCTATTGTTAAAACTTTCTAGTGTATTTTCATTTGACATATTGAATTTTTCATTTCTAATAGTTTTGTTTCTCTTCAATATCTGTAGCTCAAAGGAATATTTTTCATCTACATCATTGTTTCTGGCTTCAGAGGCTCAGATTTCTCTGAGTGCCTTGGGTAGTTCATTGCAGAAAGTTCTGTCCTTAGACTGAGTACCATACAGATCCTTTGTATGATTTTTGTGAATGTGTGGGTGGAGTATATATCCTCTATTGGCTCACCCTTGGCAGAGGAGAGGAGGCTTATAATATACTAGCTACATGATCATACTTTCCCCTGTACTGACAAACTGACAATACAGGAGATCTATCATGCCCAATGTGTTTCATCCTGGACCCTTGTATCATACACGACTATTGGCTGGAGCTCATCAGCCTCACCCCATGCATACCTCTGATTATCCACTGAAGGAGAAGACTTTCCACTAAGCCACAGAGGCATATTTTAAAGATAAAAGCCATCAAAGGAGATAAACAACATTCATTCTACAAATGCCTAAAGTAAATATAGAAGCACAAGATGAACAAGGAAGATAAGACGAGCGAACCAAAGGAGCACAACAACACTTCATGTCATATGAAGACAAAGAGATCGATGAAATGATTGAAAAGGAATTCAAAAAATGATCATCAGATTCATAAAAAACAATGGGAAGAAATTCATGAGTTAAATCCATGCATGACATGGAACTGTACAATTTTAAACTTACTCTGTAAAGTTAAGCCAATTGCTGAGGGTCCCATGGTTACCAAGTTAAAGAACTGAGAATGATACTAGTGTTATTTAGGGCTACAGTCTAAAGTGTTTGACCCTATGCTTTGTGTCTGTGGAGAGCGAGAAAGATGTCTGGCACATGGGGTATTGTGGAAGGAGCTCCAGATTTTTTTAAAGTTTTTATTGATGTGAGAAGTATTGTTACAGAGAGAAAGAGATAGAGATAAGTCTTCCATCCACTGGTTCACTCCCCAAATGTCCACAATAGCCAGAGCTGAGCCAATCCAAAGCCAGGAGCCAGGAGCCAGGAGCTTCTTCTGGGTCTCCCATGCAGGTGTAGGAGCCCAGGCACTTGGACTGTCTTCCACTGTTTTCCCAGGTCATAAGCAGAGAGCTGGATTAAAAAAAGAGCAGCCAGGACACAAATGAGATCCTAGCACCTATCATCATAGATGTATGCTTAGTCTAGTATGTAACAGCACCAATCTCAGAGCTCCAGATTTATAAGTAGGAATTACATTTTATTTTATCTCTTTCTTTGAAGATTTATTTTATTTATTTGAAAGAGTTACAGAGAGAGGTAGAGTTGGAGAGAAAGACTGAAGACTTCCATCCACTGCTTCACTCCCCAAATGACTGCAACAACCAGCACTGTGCTGGTCCAAAGCCGGGAGCCAGGAGATTCTTCCAGGTCTCCCAAGTGGATGCAGGGGCCCAAGGATTTGGTCCATATTCTGCTTTCTCAGGCCATATCAGAGAGCTAGATCAGAAGTGGAGCAGCCGGGACTCTAACTGGCACCCATATAAGATGCCAGCACTGCAGGCCTTGGCTTTAACCTGCTGTGCCACAGCATGGGCCCCTTTATTTTATCTTATATTTTATTTACTTTACCTAATTAACCTCCCTAGGTTTCTGCTATAACATCTATTTGGAGGTTTTTAGAAAATAGAAGCTAGATACCATTCAGTTAAATTTTAAGAACTCTAGTTATGAAAAATTTTAGGTGTGCTGATGACATTTATATGTTTAAATTGAATAGAAATGGAGTAGAGTTGCTACATAGAAGGTATTTGGAATATACAATCTAGGCACACCACTATGTAGATTCTCATCTTAGTCTTTTGCCTCACTTCTGGCATTTCGAACACATTTGTTATACCTCACGTGCACTATGCGTTTTCATTCCTCTGAAATTTTTCTCATACTTTCCCTAGTAGATGCAAGTCACGTAAACATTGAAACAATGTTGGAATGAAATAAGAACTAACAGTATTGTTGTTAATATTATCATTTTCCTCTTAAATTTTCTCTTTATTTTTAAAGAATCAGTTTACATCTGAACTTATCCATAATTCCATGTATTGTTTAGAAATCCTATTGTATATGACAGAAAGCCCAAGTCAAGCTGACTTAATGCAACAAGCAAACAAACAGAAAAGATAAATATAAGAAATGTATTGATTCTGATAACTGAAACATTTGAGAGTAGATAAAACATATCACTGTATCAATATTTGAATACTCAAGTAATCTCACTTTCTTTGTTAGTTATGCTATTCTGCATTTGCTTTGTCCCCAGACTCCGAAGGACTTCGTTTGGCTACTTGTAGCACTGGGCAGCCAACCAGCACTAAGAAAGATTTCTTTCTTGCACCCTTTACGTGTTCTTGGGTTTAGTTTGATAAAGCCATTTGTTATACATATATATTTTGAAGCAATCACTGTGGCTTATGGGAAGAAATGTTGTATTCTAGGCAGACTTATGAAAACTATCTTTGGAATATCTATCTTCCTAATTAAGCAATGTGCTTGTTCACATTCTTGTTTAGGTAGTTTGTGTTTCTTCACTATCGCAGCTGTGTCTCATGCTCTTGTATATCCCTTGTGCATGTCAGGTACATGGTAGAATTTCAATAAATGTCCAATGAATGAAGAGATGAGTGGGTAGGTACATGGAAATGTGGAAACCAAGTGCCTGATTGAAATATAATTGTAATGAAGTAGTTAAATCATCATTAATTCATTCAACTAAAATTTGTAATTTTCTAGGGAAAATTACAATTACTAGGAAAAGAGCAATGAATGAGAGAGGAATCATGTCTGTCTTCATGGATCCTCTATTAAGCAGGGTAAAACTAACACAAGCAGTTTTAAAAGAGTGATGTTGTAACAGAGCCTGAAAGAACATTGGCAACTTTGACAGAAAATAGGCCTCACCTAGTCTAGGTATCAAGGGAAACTTCTTGCCATGTTGTTTGGAGCAGAACAGTGGATATCAGTAAACTTAAAGGGAGGATATAACTGAGAACCAGGAAATTGCCTTCACAAAACTGAAAGAAATTCCAAATGAGCAATCAGAAGTATGGTGGTTCAGAGAAGGGAAGGACTTTAAAATCATTTCTGGAGTTGTGTGATTGATACCAGGAGAAACAGAAAGCCTTTGAATATATGTGACTTGTATAGTAATGACTACATTAAAGGTAGATATATAAAAAGTTGTATATTGCCTGATGACTCACTGTGAATAGTTCATGAAAGAGGTGTTTTTTGTACCCTGAAGAATGAATATAAAGTTAGCACCTCAAAATGGGTAACAGTAAGATGTTGATGAATAATACATTTTTTGCAAAGAAAGCCTTATAATCTTACAGGCATTGAGGACTCTCAGTTCGTGTTTGCAGCATACTTTGCTGAGTGGTATGCTGTGTGCTGGAGACAAACCAGGGAAGTTGGTAACTGCAGCTTGTAAGCACCTTTCCCACGTTGAGAAATCAGAATATTATCCTTAAGTCAGTTGGGGGGAAGTTTTGAATACTCCTATCTATTCTCTTAAGGACATCATCTTTGTGATCTATTGTCAGTCTGGCAATTTCAAAGATAGACAGAAATACATATGGCAATAAACTTTTTTTTATTTAATTGTAAAGACCAGCAAAGTAATTTACATAAAAAAATTCAGATTAAGATATTGCAGTACTCCTTGAAATTTCTAATAACATTGATCACGAAATTGCTGACCTTCAAAAGACCACATTTGACGTCACCTAGTAGTCCTGAAATAACTTGCTCTTCATAGATTTATTGCACAATACATTTTCTGTTGCTCACACCTTAGAAGATCACTGTTGTTTTGTAGGCAGGTGCCCTTTCCCTTTACAAGGGAAGTAGTATTTTATCACCTACCAAAAATCATTGTTGAGAAAATAAGTATTATCACTCTGTCAATGGCCAATTTTAACTACCTCCCTTGCTTGGATGGTGATCAGAAACAGGCTGAATAAAAAGAGCTGAAAATATTTCAAACAAATCTGCATATAGTACAGAGGAAGTAAAAAAAGACAGAGTCTTGATTTTTTACTGGTTTGTGATAATATAGTAGAATGATCTACTCGTGAAACATTCTGTAATACAAAGGAGCAGGTCGTAAATATCACATGCTAATTCATCCAGAAACATGAAAATTGCATTAATATTACTTTAATATTTTTAATCTGCAGAATTTGTTAGGAATCTTCATAAATCCTATTTCTCAGAGACAGCTGTGATAAAAATAGCTCACTCAGGAATAAAAATTTGCCTTTAGTACGATTTTTTTTTCCACCAGAAGTCCTAGGTGCCTGCATTTTCTTGTTTCTTAGGATCATACTTTAGTTATCACACTTTATCAGTTCCCTCATTAAACAGTTCCAACAATTCCAGGCGTAAGGTATGATCCATGGGCTATGGGCTCTAAAGGCCCACAAAATCATTTGGACTTGGCCTGCCAAGGCAATGCAGGCAGGACTCAAAATTCAATACATCTATAGTATGTTAATTTTTAAGCTGATAATTTTGTATGGTCCAGGAGTGATATTACAAATATCCAAATGGTGCTTGGCAGTAAAAATGTTTCCCATCCTAATTTCTTCTTCCTTGCACTATGTTCACAGATTTCTCATTCCTGAGTGGGAAATTAGTACAATGAAAAAGATCCAAGGCATGATATAATAACTTCCAGCATAAGCTTTTCATGATTATAGTCTAATTTTAGAAATACATTTCTACAAAAGTAACCTGGATTTATTAAATAGACTAGTAGATGAGAGAAGGATTCAGGTAAGAAATGATGTAGTCATTAGCCAGGAGAGGAACAGTAAGGATGCTATAAACACATGCCAAATGTAATATACAAATGAAATATACATGGGAGGCCTTCAAAAATTTTACATAAATACACATAATTTATTAGTTCCATTTTTATATGAAGTTTTTGAAGTGCTCTATCTCACACTCTGTCTCTCTGACAGGTGGATTTCTAAAGCTGATTTCTATATGAAATGAGAAAGAAGAAACTAGAATGGTAAAACCATGGCTTATGAGAGGACATTAACTCGGAAAACACAATAGAAATGGAAAGAAAAGTGAATATTTGAATATATAATAAATATAGTTATAGGTATATAAGTGATAAGATATATCTTTGGGGGTATGTAAGTGAGGATGCACAAGAACCAGGTGAAAGTATGCAACTCTAAAGAGATATGATATGTCCAAGTAGATTTGATAACCACCAAATGGGTGGGTAAATGTTGAGTCAATGAAAGAGGATATTATTCAGGAACACAAACCAAGGAAACATAAGAATGGGCACAAGATTCCTTAGCTTAAAGGGAACACTAAAACCCAACTAAAAAGGGATCTGGAAATAGAACAGATCAGAACACAATGTGAGAAAAGTCAAGGTAAGAAAATTTTGTAGAGAAATTGGTCATAGGATCAAATCTTACACAAGGACAACAGGAATAGATTCATTGGAATTGTTAATTAGAAGCCCATTTTTTGCTTTCTCTGAACCAAATATTGAGGTAAGGGCTTTAGTTACATGTCAGTTATCGGGAGATAAGCCCAAAAAGCAGACAAAATATATAGAGTACACATAACAGGCAAAGTGAAGTCAACACAATTTGTTACTGTTTTGACTCACTGGGGCCCTGCACTGCTGGCAGCCTACTAATGAAGCAGTAGCAATAACCACAAAATGATAATAAAGAGTGATAGGTGAGGGCTACCAATACTCATTTTGAAAGGTTGGCCCTGGAAGTGTTCATTGTTAGTGCTTCAGGAACCACAGCAACCATAGTTCAGAGGCCATGCAACAAACTTTAAGATTTGGCAGGCACGTGAGGAAGAATGCTATCACTGTGCACTGAAACTGTATATTCAGCTGTAGCCAATTGAAGGCAATGAGAAGGTTGCATGGACACACAGAAGCTAAGAGAATAGATGTATAGATAAGGAAAAAAGCTGAAGCTTCTTTACTGAGGGATACAGAAGGTAAGGTATTGGCTGAACTTAGATGGCTGGGCAAACCAAAGAGTGCATTTCATAACTAATTAGTATAGAAGGAAGGAAATAAAATAAAGATGTTAATGTGACTTCATTCTCCCCACAGATATTTGGGATATAATTATTTCCAGAATATAGACAGTGGAAGGAAAAGTTAGAGCAGTTTGATGATGAGGCTTGACTGACAGTTTGTACAAACACATTTGTAGACATTCATTCACAAATTCAAAAATATTTTGTTGAGGATGCTGTGGCACAGAGTATTAAGCCACTGTTTGGAATGCCCCAAATCGCATACTGGAATGCCAATTCCAATTCTGGCCACTCCACTTCCGAACTAGCTTCCTGCCAATGCATCCTTGAAAGCAGCTGATGGTGGTCTAGTATTTGGGCCCCAGCCACCTGGAAGGTAGAGTTGATTGGGATTTCAGGTTTCTGGATTGGGTCTGGCCTAGTCCCAGCTGTTCTGGACATTTAGGGAGTGAACCAGCAGAGATGTAAGATGTCTCTTTCTCTGCTTTCAAATAGTACAATAATAAATAAATAAATATTAATTCTGAGCTAAAAATAAATTATGCTCAATTCTGAGCTAAGCTTTTTTTTAGTTTTTGGTAGGTTTTTTTTTTTTTTTAGGATTTATTTATTTATTTGAAAGTCACAGTTACAGAGAGAGGAAGAAACCGAAAACTTCCATCCGTTGATTCACTCACCAGATGACCACAATAGCTGGGCCAGGGCAAGGCAGCAGCCAGAAGGCAGGAGCCTCATACAGGTCTCCCACATGGAGGGCAGGAGCCCAAATGCTTGGGCCATCTCCTGCTGCTTTTCCCAGGCCATTAGCAAGGAGCTGGATTGGATGTTGAGAACTGCGATACAAACTGGCACCCAGATGGTATGCCAGTGTTACAGGCAGTGGCTTTACTCAGTACTCCACAATGCTGGCACCTCGGAGCTAATCTTTTAATGATGCTGTGGTGAACACTATATGTAGTCGGTCTCTTGTGGAAATGTATACCTAGTTCAGAAGATAAGACTGAATTCATATTGATATATTTATAATTGTGAGCACGAAGACAAAAATAGAATGTAGTCTGCTATTAAAGCAGGGAACCTGGAAATCCAATAAAGAGAGAAAAAAAAATTAACTGGAGGCCAGTGCTATGGCTCAATAGGCTAATCTTCCGCCTTGCGATGCCAGCACACCGGGTTCTAGTCCAGGTTGGGGCACCGGATTCTGATCCGTTTGCCCCTCTTCCAGGCCAGCTCTCTGTTGTGGCCAGGGAGAGCAGTGGAGGATGGCCCAAGTGCTTGGGCCCCGCACCCCATGGGAGAACAGGATAAGTACCTGGCTCCTGCCATCGGATCAGAGTGGTGCACAGGCTGCTGCGCGCCAGCCGCGGCGGCCATTGGAGGGTGAACCAATGGCAAAGGAAGATCTTTCTCTCTGTCTCTCTCTCTCACTGTCCACTCTGCCTGTCAAAAAAAAAAAAAAAAAACTGGAGAGTTATTGATCCTAGACAATTCAGACCCTTCCTTTGCTGTCTTAAAAATCCAATTTTTGGCTTGTTATATGTCATGTTACTGGTATTCTTTTTGGTTTTCTTAAACATGATGGAAATTCCAGAATTTCATGGAAATGGAATTAAAAGATAAGTTTTTATTGGTACATAATCTTTGAACTTCATCCATATTTAGAGTCTTCAAAAGTTATTGAAATTCATACTATGAAAAATTTTTCATGGATTTAAAAAAATTGGACTAAACAAACCTTATTTTAATTTCATTTTCCCTGAACTTTTAAAAGTTTTCTTATTTATCTTCAAGCAAAAAGCTAAAGTATATTGTAAATAGTTTTATCTTGTTCATGAATTTGTTTGTAAGTCTAACTATGTATAAAGAAATAAATTCATCCAAGTCTCCCATGGGGGTGCAGGAGCCCAAGGAGTTGGACAATGTTCCACTGCTTTCCCAGGTGCATTAGCAGGAAGCTGGATCGGCAGTGGAGCAGTTGGTACTTGAGCAGGCTCCCATATGGGATGTGGCTTAACCTGTTATGCCAGAACACGAGCCCTGGAGGACATAAATTTTTAAAACATCACTTTGAGTTTTAAAAGCAGTGTAATTGTGCAGTATTTTTTAAGTAAAAAGTTCAATATGAAATCTATCACACATAATACATAAATAATTAGAAGGAAAACAAAGCAACTGCTAGATCAGTCTTATGTACAGATTATTTATTTATTTATTTATTTATTTATTTATTTTACTGTGACCAGGAAACTGCCAAACAGTTGGCCTTTTTAAATATGTAAAGTCGTTGGTTAAGGTGACTTTTTCTTTTTTAGTGCTGCAATGGGATTTGATTGGTATATCTGAGGCAAATATTTTTGTTTTTCTATAGAAAGTATTTCACATTTTCTTTAACAATTAGCTTTTTTTAAAAAAGATTTATTTATTTACTTGAGAGACAGAATTACAGACCGAGATGGGGAGAGACAGAGAGAGTTAGGTCTTCTATCCGCTGGTTCACTCTTCAAATGGCTGCAACGGCAGGAGCTGGGCCGATCTGAAAACAGGGACCAGGAGCTTAACCTGGGTCTCCCACACGGGTGCACAGCCCCACCACTTGCATGCTAGTACCATAGGTGGTGGCTTTAACTACCAGACCACAGCATAGGCCCCTCTTGGGACTTTTTGGAGTTAGCTTATTTGTCATAATTGGAGACAAGGAAAAATAGAGGGAAAGAGAAAGAACAGTTGTGAAGGGAGAAAAGGCAGGAGGGGGAAGAGAAAGAGAGAGAAAGGCTCCCAATCTTTGCTAATTCTAGAATATTGTGATGTGGTTTTAAGAAAAGCCAGCATGTTTGTCTTTAGCGATTGCCTAAGCAAATATATATTCTAAAAATCAAGAAACTAAAATTATGAAAAATTTAAAGATTTTAAATCACCCTAAGCACTTATTAAATAATCAATATTTCCACTGCATTTTTAGAGGTCAGAGTTAATGAACAAATGCACACATATTCATCACAAAACAAAGCAAAATCCTTAGATTCTGAAAACAAACCACCTGGCAATATAAAAATATTATATAAAATATAAGTATAAAAATGTGGTATGCATTATTATGTACCTGTCTAAGATGTTTCATAATACTGCTTGAAAATACATGTTCTCAATTCAGACACTTTGGATTTGATTCTGCCCTTACCTCATCTATATGCCATTGAGCAATTACTTTCTCTGTATCTGAGTTGTTTCCTGGATACAATAGGAATAACACTAGACTATAACCCATATGGTTGTTTTGAGGTTTAATGATATCATGCATCTTACATGTATATATCTTATATGTATATATCTGACACTTAGTAATTACTTATTAAATATGTTAACAATAGCTATTATAAAACAAGGCCAATAGATACTCCAATTTATCTTATATATTTGTTCTGAGGAATAAACTAAATAAATATATATTAAGCTACTTTAATAAATAAAAATTAAATAAAATGAAGTACTACCATTATAATATTGACTTGCATTCAATAACTGCTATCAAAACTAGAAGCTTTTCTTTTTCCCCTTAGATAAAGGGAACATTTTCAGTCCCGGGACACCATCTCAAGCTGATGGTCATGTGACTTCTCCTTAACTGTTCCCAATGTCAGTAAACTCTTAATCTATTAGCAACAACCTATTCCATTATAAAACATGTTGAAGCGTTTCTGATCCTATTGGGCTTTTACAAACCTCTTCAGAAATTATGCTAATTATTATTGGCTGTATCCTTGCAAATACACATAAAATAGAAGCCAATGTATGTTGGATACTATTGATGCAAACCACTGCAAAATACAGCAGTGAAAGACATACATTGTATTTTGCACTCAATTTCATGAGTGAGGAGTCCAAGGAGTTATTGATTATCTCTGTTGCTCACTGTGGCATTTATAGAGGTCAAAGTTATTCAAACAGTGGGTGGGCTGGTCTGGAGGACCCAAGATAGCATTATTTACATGCCAGGTGATCTAGTGAGTGTGAATTAACTGTCAACCTGATTGGGTATGCGTGGCCTCCATAACATCTTGGCCACCACGTATAGTTGACTTGCTGTGTGATGACTGGCATTGCTCAGGGCAAACATCCTAACAGCCTCAAGTTGCATAGCTTCTTCTGACCTACTTTCAGAAGCCATCTAACAATGTCTCACTGCGCTCTGTGGGTCAAAGCTGTCACAAGCCCCCTCAGAATAAGGGGGAAGAAACCCAGATCTTACCTCTTAATGGGAAGGTTATCACAAAGTGTGTGTGTACAGTGGAGTGTATTTTAACACTATCATATTCGACCTGTCAGTAGACTCTGGGTTAGGGACTGGAGCCTCCAGATCAGAAAAGGCTCTGCATATGGAAAGGAGGTTTCCAAAACACTGTTTAAAATGATGTGTAAGTCACAACTAGGGTGGCGTGAGATGACAAAACATTACTTGGTTCTCTCTTGTTGAATCACTTCTTATCATGAGAGGTTTTGCAGAGATGCACCATCCTTGTCTATCTATTTGAACAATAAAATTTTCCATAAAAAAGGTTGTTATGGCATTGTTTTTAAGATGAATAACTGTCAAAAATCTAATTGTGAATGATATAACCTTAAGATTACTTATAATGATTAAATAAAAATAGAACATACAAGAGCATACTTATTTTTTTTCTAATTCCATTTAACAAATGTACTTGCTAATCACAGATACTTGTAAAATTTTCACTGGTGCTTACGTGTTGCTGACCATCTAACTGGCAGCCTGACATAGCCTAGTATGTGGAAAGAGCTAGAATTTTGCATATGATGTGCAGAATAGCAATCCCAGCAGTCAAAGCTAGAAATATTTTTTGTTCTAAGATATTGGAATGATCTTTATTGTTACAACATGACAGTGTGACTAATAAATGTGACATGAGCTCATCATTTCTCCCTTAGTTTCTACAAAGATAATCTAATTGCCTGTATTGTTGGTTTGATGCAGGAGTCTGAAAATAAATTAAGCTGGCTTAAAGGACAGGAAGTTATTTATATATAGGTTATGTGGAGTAAGTAAAAACATTATATGTCTCATGGATTCATATTCCATAAATTCAAAGAGAACTGGCAGAAACTACACATAAAGAAAATTTTATAATCATAAAAGAGAAAATAGGCTAATACAAATAACTGATGGTAATGTAAAATTAAAAAGAAAATAAATGAAAGGAGAGGAAGAAACCTTGAATTGTTTATAAAACTGTTATTGCTTATAAAACCATGTCTAAACTCTTTTACCTTGCATTCAAATTTATTCCTTCCTTCCCAAACTATTTTTCCTCTTGATTCTGCTATGCAAAATGTTGTTCCAGCCCAAATTGCTAATTAGCTAGCCACAAAAATCGCTTCCCTTCTAGGCCTACATTACCTTCTCTATGTATGTAAATCTAGTCTTAAAGCTCTGCCACAATGCCATGTCTTTAACAAACTCTTAAGTGTTCCTCCTGATTCAAAAACCTTTAAAGAACTACTGTTGCTTCTACTTTTAAGAGAGTGTCAGCTATTTCTGTATGAATCTTTCTGTAAGGGCAGTTACTAAGTAGCTCTACCCTCTGGTCACCATGTATGTATTAAGAGTCAATATTGACAGATCTCCAGTGCTTCTTAAAGAACTTGAGAGTGAGGTACTTTTATTTGATTCTCTGCATTTTTAAATTATGGTTTAATCAAAAGAAAAATCTCCATTGATAAGCTAAAATAAACATGAAATACATGGAATTCATGGGCTTCCCCTTTTAGACTTTTATCTTAAAACATCATGTATGTGGAAAGAAGGAAGAAAAAAAAAGAATAAAAAATTGTTCCTTTCTAATCCCCACAGTGAATCAGGTAAGCTCTTGTTCCTACATGTACATAAGCCAACCTTCTCACCCATGGGTTGGAGAATAGTCTTTGATATTTACCAGCTCTTTTAACCACATATATCTCAGTGGGCCACATAGCAGTAAGTCTCATCTGGGATCTGTGCAAGTCATGTGTTGTATGTGGAATATAAACACCTGTCTACTTGGAGAGATTACATTCACTTCATTTACACTCCTCATTAACTTTCTGAGGAAGGGCTGATTGTCTTGAAACCTTTGGGTTAATGTGCATGTTGTACATGACGATTTTATTTAGACAGAGTGTAATATAATATGCCTGCATAGAGGGTCTTGTGTTTCATTGCCAATTAGTCCACCATTATTAAACTGCATTTGCAATGTGCATGACTCTGTGTGGTGGTCTAGGCAAGAAACACATAGGAGGGGAAAATAAATCACATTAATTTAATGTGTGGTATATGCTGAGACCTTGATTCTCTTCAACTTATTTCACAAATAGTAAACAACTTAAGATTCTCATATACCCTGGGTTCTATAGTGCGTATGAGCACTAGGAGCTTGCAGCAAGGAGGCAATACCTTAGATAGGAGTGATCCTGGAAGAATTCATGGAGGAGTGAGAGATGGAATTGATTTGGGTGGAAGAATAGAAATAGCTCTGTGGTTGATAGTGCAATTGTCCTTAGAAGAAGTTAAAAGAAATTTTCTTTATCCTAAGAGATTTCTTCATTAACTGACTATGTATTTAGAAAAATAAATTCTGCAAACATCTTTCACTATATATTATAATATAGAAAAATATGGATTATGCAGAAACTTAAAATTATATATACAAGCATATATGCATATATTTTATATATGTTTATGTATAGATATATAGATATATGTGTGAATATATACATATATATAATGTAGAGTATATATACATATACTTTTCTGGTAATCTATTCTAGTTTTTCTTAATAAAGAAAATTAAAATAAATTAAAAATTTAAAGCTGATAAACAATATATAAAATCTTTGTATTATGTTAATATCTTTTCTCTCCTTGATTTGCACTGTAATTATTTGAGTCTCTTCCTGAATTTTGCATTAATCAAATGTATTAAGATGCAAAGTATCCATCCACAGTTTTCTAGACACTTTTTTTTTAAAGGATTTATTTATCTGAGAGACAGAGTGGCAAAGAGAGTAGATGATAGAGGGAGAGGGAGAGAGATCTTTCATTCACTGGTTCACTCCCCAAATGCCTGCAAGAGCTGGATTTAAGCCAGGCCAAAGTCAGAAACCAAGAACTCCATCTGTGCCTCTCTCATGGTTAACAGGAACCCAAGTAGTTGAGCCAGCATTTGCTGTTTCTCAGGTCATTAGCAGTTAGCTGGACTGGAAGCAGAGGTGGGACTGGATCTCAGGCTCTCTGATATGGGATGTGAGTTCTTAAGAGATGACTTAACCCACTGTGCCTCCACACTTTCCCATCTCTTCTGTTTTAGATGTTTTCCAAAAATAGTTTCATGCTAAAGAGCCAACTATCTTCAAAGTTACATTTTATGTAACTAAATAAAATAGTTTTGTTATCCTGTATTTACTAGGAGCTTTACAGAACTCTTCCTAAACTTGACAACATCTGACAGTTAAGAACTAGTGACTTGTCATGAAAGGTAACAGATTATGGCTTGACAAAGAAAAATAGAAAGAAAGAAATGTTTTAAGAACATTAATTATTGTGGTATTACAAAGGATTCAGCCTTTCTAAGAACGAATAAAACTAGTTAGCAACATGTTATAACTCTTATAAACAGAAATAATTTTACATTACTAAAAGGAACTATGGTTTGATAAAGAGTTAGCTTCCAAGATGGTCAAGATCTTTGAAGATCATTACCTACTGGTTTTATGTCCTGTGTAGTTCCTTTTCACACAGAATCATTGCCTTTGTTATCTAGAGTGGGATAGAGAGGTTATGTGAGATTTTTTGAATCTAGGTCATAAATGGAATTGCAAGTAACCCCTAGCATTATAAAAGGCACTGAAGCATCTGACTTGGTCTGTAGGACCATCCTGTCAGTGAAAAGCCATCCATCACGTCATAAGGATTCTCCAGCAGCCCAGTGTAGTGACAAACATAGGGCCTCCCACCAAGAGAAAACACTAACTTGCCAGCCGTGTGTGTCATCCAACTCGGAAGTAGATTCTCCAGTTCCAGAGAAGGTTCCACATGACTGAAATCCAGCTGACATCATGACTATTTGGATGACTTGAATTAGAACTGCCTAGCCAAAGCCAGCACTATCGAGTAGGAGGCTAAGTCACTGCCTCTAGTGCTAGCATCCCATATTGCAGCAGTTTGAGTCCTGCGTGCTCCACCAATCCAGCTCCCTGCTAATGTACATGGGAAAGCAGTGGAAGATGACCCAAGTACTTGGACTGCTGCCACTCACATGGAATACCATGAAGAAGCTCCTGGCTCCTGGCTTTGGACCATTGTGGCCATTTGGGGGGAATGAACCAGCAAATGGAAGACTTCATTCTCTGTCTCTCTTTCTCTCTCTCTGTAATTCTGACTTTCAAATAAATACATAAATATATCTTTTTAAAAAAATGCCTGGCCAAGCTGCTCCTGAATTCCCAATCCCTTCTTTCAGAACTTTGAGAGAATCCATAAAATATTTGCATGGAAGGGCAATAAATCCTTAGGAATAGGAATAGGAGGAGGAAGGAGCTATTGAAATTGTTTCTTACATCACAATCTTTCCCAGAAATGTCTCTGAAACTATGTGAGTCATGGAGGGAGCTTTTGTCCCCTTCTCCTCTGTATAAGTCATTGTACAGCCCAACCGTGCAGGATGTGGGACAATAGGATAAATTATTTCCGGGGAGTATCAATAATGATACTGAGCAGAAAATCAGTTAAACAGGACTAGAGACATACCTGAAGCAGATCAATTGGGCAGAGAACTGATGTGCATATAAAAGAATTCCCATCTGGAAACCAGAGGGTTGAAGTTCTGAAGAAAACTTCAGGGCCCCGCCAGACAGTGTCTGTCATGCAAAAGGCCTGCGTGATGGAAGGAACAGGAAATGTCATCAAAAACTAATGAGACTGTCAAGTTTCAGCTAGAATTAGATGAAAGTCTGTTTCACTTGCGGGGGACAGTCCTAGTTAGAAGAACCAGAAAAGAACTTGAAGAATTGAATGTCTAAGATAGATTTTAAAATATCCTCCTATTCACCTACATCCTCTATACTACATTTAATAACAATAACTTCAAAGTATCTGGCAACCCAGAATAGTTGGCATTTCTCTTTGGAGAATGACTGCTATAAAAAGGTACTGGGACCTCCAGTTTCAAGGGGGAAAGTTTACTTGTATTACATATAACTTGATAGACTGGGGCCTCTAAAGGCATCTGGTTGTGGAAGATTGTTATTTAAAGAGAAACACTTTGAAGTATGTGTGTATGGGTGTGCTTGTCTGTATGTGTGTAAATTTGATCTGAAAATCAGCTTTGCTTTCTAAGCATGTTTGAAAATATTTGTCATCAAAGGATATAAGTTATATTTCTTACCATTTCAGGTAAAAAATACATGTATATATTCAATCTACTGCTTCTTGAATTACCTAATAACCTTACCAATTTTCAACATTGGTCTGATTTCCCCTGTATGAATAGTATAAAGAAGAAAATAACCAAAAATCCAGAGAATTTACTGAAAGTGTATTAATTAGCTATTTCTTCTTTTATTTTTAATGTTTATTTTCATCTAGTTAAAGACAGTTTGACAAAAAAAGATGGAGAAGGAGAGAGGCAGGGAGAGGGAAAGGGGAAGGGAGAAGGAGAATGAAAAAGAGAAGGAGAGGGAGAGGAAGAGGGACCTTTCATCAGCTGGTTCACCCCCCAACTGCCTGCAACAGTAAGGGTTGGACCAGTCTGATAGGAGCCAGGAATTCCATCTAGGACTCCCAGGTAAATAGCAATTTCCTTGCTCTTGTGCCCTCTTCTGCTGCCTCCTGTAATACATTAGTGGGAAGCTGGATGGGAGCAGAATGGCTAGGATGAAAACTGGCATTCTGAAATAGAATGTGGATGCCTCAAGTAGTGGTTTAACCAGCTGTCCAACCATGTGTGCCCTCTCTTTCTTTACAATTTCCTTATATGTCCTCAAACCACATTATCTATAAGGTAATGCTGTTGTTCATGTCTTATGTGTACAAATACACATATATCACATTTGGTACTGATAAATCAATTTTCCAGAAAATTTTAAATTTTAGGCTAGCCATGATACTACTTAACATTTTGAAGGATACAATAATCTCTATAAATCCCTTGGGCAAAATAGTGACAGATCATACTTGCCTTTATTTGGTAGCTCTTGGTGATCTTCTTTCTGTACCCAAGGCTTTCCCTCATTCCTCTTTAATTCTTTATGCTACTAATCCTTTTAAAAGGGTGTCTGTGCTTTTATAAAGCCCTCTTCCACTTGTGAGAATGTAGAAACCCCCATCCATGACTACATTTCCATTTTAGTTGGAGATATGAGTTTTCTTTCTTTGTAGTATTTATTGTTTTAGTAAAAAGTGAAGGAGAATGCAAACATAATTTTTGAAATTCATTTTCTTGTTCTTTGTGCCAAAGTTTGAAGTCTTTATTTGTGATGTCATCATCTCTCAACTAGATATGATAGTATCTTCTCAGTTTATGTCTCTGACTATATAGGCTCTGCCTTCCCCAAATCTTACTACAATTCTAACAGGATCACCAGTGCAAAACATAATTATAATATTCCTTTGCCTAATGTCTTCCCTGATTCTACACTGCCTACATTTAAATACAATCCATTCCCAATATATTTACTGCATTCGTCTTCCTTTATTTTCAGTTAATATGCTTCTCTCTTCCCTCCTTGTTCCAAAATACTTGACTCTCCACATCTATAAGACACCCTTTGCTCTATGACATACTCAATTTTTAATTTATGATATAGATAATGCATTCAGAAAAGAAGGAGAAAACTTGATCTATCCTTTATTTTATGTGGCCTAACAAAGGGCACCATAGATTTTAGGAAACTGAGAACTGGCAGCAACCTCTTTGTTAAGTAAGAGTAACTTTATGGCACAGTTACTATGTCAATTCATCCACTCAGTTCTAGTTTTTTTCTTCTTCTGTCAAATTTCTATACCCAAATATAGAAGCCTTCTGTTCACAATGGTAAGGAACAATGTGATAAAGCTGGCAAAATTCAGAATGAATGTAACAATGGGTGTGTTGTATCCAGAAATATGAAATCTCAAGAATTAAAATACTGTTAACATACACTCTAGTAATAGTTTATCAAGATGTTTTTTTAAAAAGAAAAGCTTTTGCATAAGGTAAAAAATCAGAGAATAATTATATACATGGAAAATTTCAAATAGATTTGAATTGGAAGATTATCTCCTAAGAATAGAGAATTTCCCTTCTCTTTAGCTGTAGAAATAGTAAGGAAATTCAAACAACACCCCAAGGCACAAGAAGAAAAAAATACAGTCTTTTAGTCTGGGCATAACTTAATTTATTCAAGGAGAAGCACAAAGAAAGAAAGCAAAGCAACTAAAAATATGAAGCTGAGGAATAAAATACTATATAATGGAAGTTAAAATGGTATCTTACCCTTAAAACCAAGAGGAGATAGATGTCTTTGGAAATAATCTATTTCAGGAAACTGAAGAAAATATTATAGCCCCAGGAAAGCTAAGTGACGGCAATATAAAAATATGAAGCGTAAAGACATAAAGAGAATATAGAGAATAAATGAATAAAAAATGCTAGAAACTTAACAATGAAAGACCTTAAATAAACACTTTTTGCATTAGATGTACATTATACTAGAGGAAATAGAATGTGTTGTGTGTAGGAGAAATTCAAACTATTTTGGAATAGGTTTAAAACTTATTATGTATCAGGCTTTATATAGCATTCACTTTTTTAGATCTAATATATTAAATATATTACAATGTGGGGCCAGTGCCATGGTTCACTAGGCTAATCCTCCACCTGTGGCACCGTTACTCCAGGTTCTAGTCCCGGTTGGGGCATCGAGTACTAGTCCCAGTTGCTCCTCTTCCAGTCCAGTTCTCTGCTGTGGCCCGGGAGGGCAGTGAAAGGTGGTCCAAGTGCTTGGTTCTCTGAACCCACATGGGAGACCCAGAAGAAGCACCCAGCTTCTGGCTTTGGATCAGCACAGCGCTGACCATAGCGGCCATTACGGGGGTGAACCAACAGAAGAAGACCTTTCTCTCTGTCTCTCTCTCACTGTCTATAACTCTCTCTGTGTGTGTCTCTCTCTCTCACTGTCTAACTCTACCTGTCAAAAAATTAAAATAAAAAAAGAACCTGGGGCTGGCGCCGCAGCTCAATAGGCTAATCCTCCACCTGTGGTGCTGGCACCCCAGGTTCTAGTCCAGGTCGGGGTGCCGGATTCTGTCCCAGTTGCTCCTCTTCCAGTTCAGCTCTCTGCTGTGGCCCAGGAGTGTAGTGGAGGATGGCCCAAGTCCTTGGGCCCTGCACCTGCATGGGAGACCAGGAGAAGCACCTGGCTCCTGGCTTTAGATCAGTGCAGTGTGCTGGCTGCAATGCGCCAGCCACAGTGGCCATTGGGGGTTGAACCAACGGGAAAGGAAGACCTTTCTCTCTGTCTCTTTCTCTCTCACTGTCCACTCTGCCTGTCAAAAAAAAAAAAAAAAAAAGAACCTGAATAATTCATGGTCATGTAAAAAAAAAATCCAGCTAAATAAATTTTCTTGTTTTCTGTCACTTGAATGGATAAAGCTCCTAATGTGAAAGTAGCTTCTCCCTCTTTGGAAAACATCCCCCAAGTCAATTACTTTCCTCCTCCACTTCCTCCTCCTGACAAATAGAAAAGATAGAACACAACAGGCATGACTGGCAGGAACTGAAGCAATTCGATAAGTGCTTTCCCTGCTAGAGTTGCCACCTGAGGCTGAGAAGGAAAAATAGAAATATCATGGAGTTTGCATTTTCTTGTCCTCTTATTTCCTCTGCTTGTGTCTCTCATGAGTAGTACCTATCAGAAACTGGTGATAGTGGAGTCTGTAGGAGAAGATTGAAAACTGGATCTGATTTTGAAAATGAACCCAGCATCAACACAAAGAAGCCATAAACCACACTGGCACATGCCACTTTGAGTTCTCAGAAGGACGCTGTCATCAAGAAGTGTGGTGGAATGAGTAGGACATGCCAAGATGGCCTCCAGCAAGGAGTGTCAGTTACTCGGGAAATGGCTTTGGAACCCACCTGACAAAAGAGCCTGCCTGGCAACAGTGATTGGTTATGGTATAAACTGCCCCTTGACCAGATTGGCTGCCTCGGCTATATAAGCAGCTGTACCAACTGAAATAAACGAGTCTGGTAGCTGCTCACCTCTGGCCTGCTTTTACCTGATTCCCAGTGTCTGTGTGGTTAATCCATGCCTCTTGCCCCCACCGCACTCCTCCTCTCAGAATGAATCCACAGCAATAAATAAGGGCCTGCACTGAGAAATTCAAGGTTAAGAGTGATACACATGCAGACAGCCACTGGGCCATAAGTAGATTGATTCTGGCTTGCTTGGTATAACCTTGTTTTACACTGTCTGTATAAGAAATACTTTGATAATGATCTTGTTTCCCTAACAAGTATCCTATTTTAAGTGATAAATTATATCACTGCCTTAACTGTAGGACCTTCTCTCTTTCCCAAGTTCTCTTTAATTGTTCTCTAGATTTTGTCTTTGAAATTGATATAATTAATGCCAGAAATAATAGAATGATGTATAGATATTGGAAACCAAACACAAAATATAATCCCTTGGAATAGCAAAATCCAGCAACCATAGGAAAAATGATGCTTCTACAGGCTCTCCAGCAATTCTAATTCACATACGTTATGTCAAGAACATTAAATGCTGGAGGAGTTTTATTTAAATGTCTGAAGCTTGAATTTAAAGATTTGGGGGTGAGTGTTTGGCATAGGAATTAAGTTACAGTTCAGGACACTTCTACCTCATATTGGAGGCACTGGATCCAAGTCTTGACTGCTTTTCATTCAGGCTCCTTGTTAATGTGCCTCTTGGGAACCAGGAGGTGATGACTCAAGTAGTTGGGTCCTCCCCACTCACTGAGATTGAGTTCCTAGCATCTGTCTTCAGCCTGGCTCAGATCTAGCTGTTGCAAGAATTTGGGGTGAGGGTGGGGGGCTGGGGTTTGAACAAGCAATGGGAGATTTCTCTGTCTCTATGATATATAATAAATATTTATATATATATACTTGAAAAGATCTAAGATTTTAAAACCTAAATAATATAAAAAATCTGATGCCAATACCTTTTCCGTAGCTTGAGAAAGAGTCCTTATAATTAGAACAAAAACATTAAATATAAAATTATTTGTAATGGATGAATTGATAATTTCAAAACTTTCTGTGATTCACAAAAAAATGATAAAAAGCTTTAATGAAGAAATATCCTATTTCTGTAAAGAAATATTTGATATATGTATATCCTATATATATATATATATCATATATATATATATACTTGAAACTTGAAGCCAATTTCAATGTAATGATATGTTCTAAGTTTTGCTTGGAGAAATAACCTGCAAATACTTGAAAAGACGAGTAATTGAGGAGGAATGATGAAGGAGGTTTATACCATAAGACTTCAAAATATGATAAAAATAATAAAAATCAAAGCAGGGTTCTTTAGGTGCAGAAATAAGTTGAAATGTCCAGAATGCCTTATATTAAACATGAAAGTATACCTGCATTAAAAAGATGACAAACATCCATGGAAGGCTGAAAACCTTTATGTGGGTAAGTGATTATATGAAAAATGTCTAGTCATAAGAAAATACAAATGTTATTAGATTTCTTGGCATTCTAAAGAAAAATATCAATGACTTGAAGTTTATTTTCACTGTTTTAGAGGCTACAAGTCCAGCATCAACTTTCCAGCCATTTGAATTTCTAATGAAGCCTCTTGTCCTGGCTTGTGGATGACCACCTTTTCACTATGTTATCACATAGTTGACAGAGAGTATTCTGCTGTCAGTTCTTCATTAAAAATTATTTATTTGACATGTAGAGATACACAGAGAGGAAGAGATTGAGAAAGGGAGAGAGAGGGAGGGAGAAAGGGAGGAAGAGAGAGAGAGAGACAGAGAGAGACAGAGAGAGAGAGAGATCTTCCATTTGCTGGTTCACTTCTTACATGGCTCCAGTGGCCAGAGCTGGGCAAGTCTGAAGCCAGGAGCCAGGAGTTTCTTGTAGGTCTTTGACATGGGTGGCAGGGACCCAACTACATAGGTGATCTTTCACTGCTTTCCCAGGCACATATGCAGGGAACTGGATCAGAAGTGGAGCAGCCATGGCATGAACTAGCCTCATATGTGATATCAAGGTAGCAGGCAGTGACTTAAGCCATTATGCCAGAACTCTGGTCACTATCACTTCTTATTTTAAGGATACTATCCGTGTTGCATTACAGCCCTGCTTTTGTGACTTTAAGCTTTATTGCCCCTTCAGAAGCCCTATCTCTGAATCAGTCAAACTGGGGATAAGGGCTTCAACATTTGAATGGTGGTGGCTAGGGTGACAGGAGGAAATGGTAGACATTCATTCCATGGCATGAAGCAAAGTATTGACTAAATAAAAATGAAATCATAAAATACCCAGAAAAATTATGTGAATGGGTATTTACCCAGTCTCAAAGTATGAAATACCTATATCATGTTAAAGAAGAAAAACAAAGGAAAACCTAATATGCCCTAGTAAGTAAACAGATCACATTTCTAGGTGGTAACATTTTGGTTATAATTAATTTTATCCATTTGGCTTCTTTTTTAAAAAAATTTATTTAAAGTATACAAATTTCATGCATTTTATGTATGCAGATTTAGGAACACAGTAATTCTTCCAACCATACTCTCCCTCCCACCCATGCTCTCACCTTTTTTCCTCCTACTCTGTTATTTACAAAGACTTATTTTCAGTTTACTTTATACTTATAATATTATCCCTACACTAAGTAAAGAGCAACAAATAGTATGAGGGGAAAAAAAATAACACTGTTCCTCAAGATAAAGACAAGGGTTTTAAACAATCATCAAATATCAAAATGTGAATTCACACCTATACATTAAATTTTATGTATTCTTTTAGTTACCACAAATCATGGAAAACATGGTATTTGTCATTTGGGGACTGGCTGATTTCACTAAGTATAATCATTTCTAATTGTGTCTATCTTGTTGCAAAAGTTAAGATTTCATTTTTTAATTGCTAAGTAGTATTCCACAGTCCTATATATACCGTAATCTCTATCCAGTCTTCAGTTGATGTACATCTGGGTTGATCCTATGTCTTAGCTCTTGTAACTTGAGCTGCAATGAACATGGGTATACAGATAACTTTCATAAGCTGATTTCATTTCCCTTGAGTAAATTCCTAGGAGTGGGGTTGTTGTGTCATATGGTAGATCTATTTTCAGCTTTCTGAAGTATCCCCATACTATCTTCCACAATGACTGCACCAGTTTACATTCTTACCAACATCCTTGCCAGAATGTTTGTTGATTTCTATTTGAGAGCCATTCTAAGTGTGGTGAGGTGAAACTTCATTGTGGTTTTGATTTGCGTTTCCCTGATGACTAATGATCCTGAGCATATTTTTTTGTGTCTTTTGGACATTTGAATTTCCTCTCTTGAAAAATGCCTGTTCAAATTTTCTGCCTGTTTCTTAACTGGATTGTTCATTTTAGCTTTGATTATTTGTGCTTCTGGGGTCTCTTCTAAGAAATCTTTGACTGTACCAATGTCTTGTAAGATTTTCCCAATGTTTTGTAGTAATTTGATGGTATCTGGTCATAGATTTAGGTCTTTGATCTAGTTGGTGGGGTTTTTTTTTGTGTGTAAGATGTAAAGTAGAGGCCTTGTTTCATGTTTCTACACATGGTGATCCAGTTTTCCTGGCATCATTTGTTGAAGAGACTGTCCTTTCTTCATGGATTGATTTTAGCTCCTTTATCAATGATAAGTTGGTTGTAGATTCATGGGTTGATTTCTAGAGTTTCTCTTCTGTTCCATTGGTTTCCACAACTGTGTTTTTTTGTTTTGTTTTTCTTTTGCCAGTATCAGGTTGCTTTGATTGTAACTGCCTATGGTGTCTTGAAATCTGATATTGTGATGCCTGCAGCTCTGTTTTTGTTGTATAAGATAGCTTTAGTTAAAAAAAATATTTCTTTGGCAATTCAGGATCTCTTGTGAATGTTAGCATCATTTTTTAGTTCTCAGAAGAATGTATTACGTTTCCCTGCTGACTAGTGATCCTGAACATATTTTCATGTGTCTGTTGGACATTTGAATTTCCTCTCTTGAAAAATGCCTGTTTATCTTTGGACTAAGCTTCTGAGGCTTAGTGGAGTGTCTGTTCTTTCATTGAATACCCAGAGGTGTGTGCTGGGTGTGGCCAGGAAGCTCTTGTCAGTACTCCATGGTGAGGCAAGTATCCAGGGTGATACCCTAGTCAGATATGATAGAGCTCCTCTTTTTTTGTCAGCAGGGAGGGTTTATTTACTTATTTGAAAGTCAGAGTTAGAGAGAGGCAGAGAGAGAATCTTCCATCCACTGTTCACTCCCAAGGTGTGAACAACTGCCAGGGTGGGATCAGGGTGAAGCCCATAGCCAGGAGCTTAATCCAATTCCCCACATAGGCCATCACCCACTCCTTTTCCTAGATCTTTAGCAGGGAGCTGGATCAGAGGTAGAGCAGCTGGGACACAAGCTGACCCCCATATAGGATGCCCGCATCAACAGGCAGCAGCTTTACCTGCTATGCCATTATGCCAGTGCTCACACTCCCTTTTTAAAGATTTGTTGATTTATTTTAAAGTCATAGTTGGTGTGGGGGGGCAGAGAGATTTGGCTGCTTAAAATGTCATTTGTCTAACTATATATGAATTTTCTAATCTAATAGAACATTTGGAAATTACATAAAGAAATGCATCTAAGTACTTCAGAAAATGCCCAATGTATGCTAAGAGATTCGTAATACTTATATTTATTTTCCTAATTTTTTAATTATCTGAATTTATAGAGATCTTCAAAGTAGTGACTGTTTCAACAGAACTAACCTTTGAACTTTAAGGAAGTTCCAATTCTTTTAGCTGTGTTATCTCCAATGCTCAAAACGTGCTTGATAGTTCTTTCTGGGGAGAGACATTGGCCTTACTGTCAGTGATCCATTACTTGAAATATTGTCATTGGCAGCTGATATCCATCTATTTATGGTTAGCTTTTATTTTTAAATTCATCCCAGTAATGTCTTATGGATAAAGGGATCAACTATGCCAGGAAATATTAGTTTAAGCATGAATGTTTAGTGGACAGTAAGGATATTGACTTTGTTCTGTGCGTGAATATTAGTTTGAAAATAATTCTGAAAAAGTAATGTGGTATATTGAATTATGTATCCATAATTATTTGTTTCCTCTCCACTATTCTCTTGCTTCCCTGTAGGCACTGATTTTGAGGTTGATCATACAATATGCATTAATATCTTATGTTAAAGGCATATAAGCCAAGATGACATTTGCTGTACATAAACAAAATCTTTAAATGTACTTTCATTCTTTGGTTCTGTATCTCTCCAGTTCCTGTCCTCTGCCATGAGAACACTATACTTTTAAATAGTGGATATCAGTTGGCGAACTCAAAAGTCTTCCATAGCCTTGGCAACTCATGACTAGAGCCTAGGGAGATTACTGATGCCATAAACAAGAGTGTCAAATTGTTAAGTCAACAACAGGAGTCACTGTGTACTTACTTCTCATGTGGGATCTGTCCTTAATGTGTGGTCCAATGTGAAGTAATGCTATAACTAGTACTGAAACAGTATTTTACACTTTGTGTTTCTGTGTGGGTGCAAACTGATGAAATCTTTACTTAATATATACTAAATCGATCTTCTGTATATAAAGATAATTGAAAATGAATCTTGATTTGAATGGAATGGGAGAGGGAGCGGGAGATGGGAGGGGTGTGAATGGGAAGGAAATTATGGGGGGGGGAGCCATTGTAATCCATAAACTGTACTTTGGAAATTTATATTTATGCAATAAAAAAATTAAAAAAAATAGTGGATGTCCTCCATTGGCATGGTCCCAGAATATCAAGACAATTGGAAACTAACTGAATCTAATCACATCCAGGAGAATGGATGAGAAGCACAATCAACACATTAGTTTCACGTTACAAGAGCAAAAATTATTAGAGGCCAGTATTGTAGCATAGCAGGTTAAGCTGCTGCTTGTGAGTCCTGGATACTCCACTTTGATCTAGTCCCCTGCTAATGCAGCTGGGAAAACAGTGAAGGATGGCCCAAGTGCTTCCCTCACGGGAGATCTGGAAGAAACTCCTGCCTCCTGACTTTGGCCTGGCTCAGTCCTGGCCATTGCACTTATTTGGAGAGTGAACCAGAGGACAGAAGATCTCCCTGTCCTCTGCCTTTGACTGTCTCTGTAACTCTGCCTTCCAAATAAGTAAATACATCCTTTAAAAAGTTTTTAATATAAAAAGTCACTAAGATATTGGAATTGTTAATACACAAAACTGACCATTAAAATAAGTAACATTAGTACTGTTATGATGCCAAAAAGAACTTTAAAATGCAGGACAGGGGAGTTGACAGCAAGCAACCTGATATGGGAGGCAGGAAAAATGATGACCTATCTATATATTGGTAAACTCTAGGTAAATTGATTGCTTGCAATAAGTTGGAAGGCAGGAAATGCATCTAATAAACTTGTGACTTTGGGCTAAGAAATATTGAGTAGAATTTTTATAGCATGCGTTGGGTATTATTAGCTAAATTTAATTATGTATTACAATAAAGAATGAGCTAAGAGGGGATGCTGCCTGTTTCCAAGGAGAAAGAAAAGGAAAGACAATTCCAACATTCTAGGACTGGCTAATTTAAAGACACAAACCTTTCCTAAATCCAGTCTCAGAGCAAAGAACTCATTAAGGATATGACCATCACATCCTTTATCCCTGTGTTCCTAAGTCTGTATACATGAAATATATAAAATTTGTATACCTTAAATAAAATTTA
The DNA here is from genome assembly GCA_949820135.1 of Sylvilagus floridanus. Classification (NCBI taxonomy): domain Eukaryota; kingdom Metazoa; phylum Chordata; class Mammalia; order Lagomorpha; family Leporidae; genus Sylvilagus; species Sylvilagus floridanus. The sequence goes on from OX463224.1 coordinate 89,916,479, forward strand.
AAAATTAAAAGTAAATTTATTTATTTTTTTTTTTATTTTTTTTTATTTTTTTATTTTTTTTTTTTTTGACAGGCAGAGTGGACAGTGAGAGAGAGAGACAGGGAGAAAGGTCTTCCTTTGCCGTTGGTTCACCCTCCAATGGCCGCCGCGGTCGGCGCGCTGCGGCCGGCGCACCGCGCTCATCCGATGGCAGGAGCCAGGAGCCAGGTGCTTTTCCTGGTCTCCCCATGGGGTGCAGGGCCCAAGCACCTGGGACATCCTCCACTGCACTCCTGGGCCACAGCAGAGGGCTGGCCTGGAAGAGGGGCAACCGGGACAGAATCCGGTGCCCCGACCGGGACTAGAACCCGGTGTGCCGGCGCCGCAAGGCGGAGGATTAGCCTGTTGAGCCACGGCGCCGGCCAAAAGTAAATTTAAAAAGACATCTAGTGTTGCTGTGGATTCGTTCTGAGAGGAAGAGCGTGGTGAGGGCAAGAGGCGTGGTGTCACTACACAGACCCTGGGAGTCGAGTGAAAGCAGGCCAGAGGCGAGCAGCTTGCAGACTCATTTATTTCAGTTGGTACAGCAGCTTAAATAGCCAAGCCAGCCAATCCGGTCAAGGGGCAGTCTATGCCCTAAACAATCACAGCCTGTTGCCAGGCAGGCTCCATTGCCGTGTGGTTTCTGAAGCCATCCAATCACAGCCTGTTGCCAGACAGTTTCCTTTGCCAGTGGCCATCTTGGCATGGCCTTCTCATTCCACCACATTTCCCCCTTTTTGTTTATTTTTGAGCAATGAGAGGTGTGATTCTTGGCCATACCATTGTTGACCCTGTTTCCATGTGGTCTCCGTACATGGCTGTGCCTGTCTTAGGTTGTCCCCCAGGGGATCTTACCCGTCATTGACTAACCAGTGCTCAAAATGGGAGACCACAGGAGTGCTTGCTCAGATGGGGGTAGAAGTGAGGAGCAATGGTAATCAGGAATGGCATGACTGCATGCAGGCTGTGGGCCGTTCGAGTGGCTGACCAGAGCTAGTGGGGTATAAAGCAGTAACGGATGTGGCTATGGGCAGTTCCTCAGGGTAGGATGATAGGGAAGGTGCATCTTCTAACAAGGTGGATCTCAGTCTTGTTCAGCTGGTTCTGGTTGACTGTCAGTTGCAGGCTTGATGTTTCTGGCTGGTACCCAAATGGGCTGTCCCGCATTCTCTGGAAAGACACAAGCATATCCTTGGCCCTTGGTTAGCAGAGGGTGTGGCCTCTTCCATTCTCCTGTCAGGGGGTCTTTCCACCTAATCATAGGGGCTGGGGACTGGGATGAAAAAGATCCCCAGTGTTTATAAGCTGGGCTAACACCTTGACAATCAAAAGTAAGAAAACTGATAGTGAAAAGGAGCTCAGTCAAAGCAAGCTGTAGGTCTGGGGGCATATGATTTTTTTTATCTGTCTTAGTAAGAGACCTTTAAGCATCCCATGAGTTCTCTCAATGATTGCCTGTACCCATGGCAGACTGTATGTTCCAAGACCTCAGGAAGGAATTAAATTCCTGTGATGTATACGCTGGCCCATTATCAGTCTTTATGGTCCAGGGGACACCAAGGACAAGCATGGCTGACTTAACCACCTTTATCACATTACTAGCCTTTTTTTGGATTGGGCTGTTACAAATACAGCCTTTGAATAACTATCTACCACCATATGGACAAACTTAAGTTTACCAAAGGAGTTAATGTGGATGATGTCTACTTGAAGTCCACAAGGACTTATTAGGAGCAAGGCCTCACGAGTTCACTACTGCTTGTTGCAGTGGGCCTAACAGGGTGAGGGGGGCACAATTCTTGCAAGAGTGCACTAGGTCTTTGCATTAGCTCATCGTTAGCTCTGGGAAAACAATTTTATGTTGCTTACTGACATATGACATTTTGGTGTAGAATACGGGCTTGTTCTAGGTGTGTCTGATGGAAGCCATGTTGCAGGAGATAAGACAATCAACCTTTTTGTTGCCTTGGAAAATAAAGCCTGGTAACCCAGTATGTGATCTTACTTGTAAGATATACCATGTGTATTTTCTGTTCTCAGTTAGCTCTTTAAGTGTTGTGAACACCTAGTCAATTGGCTTATTGGTCGGGTTAAAGACTGCAAAAGGGATTGTTTCTGCTACCTGTACTAAGTATTTGCTGTCCAAAAATATATTTACCGGCCCATCCTGGCTAAGGAGTGGAACATTGACTATTGCCCTTATTTTTCCCAACTGTACTGATTCCCCGTGGGGTTCTACATGGATCTTATCTTTTTCTGTGGAGGATTTGATCACTATTCCAAAGAATGACATGTTGGCGTCTGTAAATGCACATGGTACAGGTTAATTAGCAGGGAACGCATGTTTTGGATAGTCTATTTCTAAGGTTTGTAATGTCTGGAGTAGTCTGTCCACTGGCAAGTGATTGTCAACCTGTCCTGAGAAATTTATCATTAAAGTTTGAAAGAGCGTGCTATTCTGCATCCATGTGGACATTCTAATTGTGATGGGGTAGGACCACTATGTCTGGCTCTGTGTTAAATATCTTATTGGCATAATATCTTAATTTAAGTCCCATCATACGGATGGCATCACTTTGTTAACTATTTTACAACACTTGCTCCAGGCTATGTTCACCCAAAACAATAGTCCGTGTTGTTGCCAAATAACTCCTAAGGGAGTCTTGTTAGGGGAAGGAAGGGCTTCAGCCAATTGATTTGGCCACATAGTTGCTGAAGTTCATTAAGTGAGTATTTATGCTTGACTTTTAGGTTTGGGCCTATTGGACATATATGAGAGGAGATTTGATAACCCAGGAATTGAAAGGGAGGAAAATGTTGTACCTTTTCTGTGGCAATAGACAAACCCAGGAATTGTAAATTTCTTACTGCCTCACTTTGGCCTTCAGAGTTGCTGCATTCTCGTGAGCAAGTAAGATATCATCCACATAATGTATGACCAAGCACTGATCTTTAAGTGTGCTGGTCGCATGAGAAACATATCTTTGGCAAATGGCAGGGCTATTTTTCATGCCTTGTGGGAGTACTGTCCACTGAAATCTTTTCGCAGGGAGCTGGACATTGGGCTCCCATACTGTAAAGGTGAAGTAGACCTTATCCTCCTCTGTTTTGGGAATGGAAAAGAAGCAATCTTTGATATCAATGGTAACTATGTGGTATCTATTAGGAATGGCCCCTGGATGGGAAATGTCAGCCTGGAATGTTCCCATCTGTTTTATGATTTTGTTAATGGCCCTCAAATCATTTAGTAGCTTATATTTTCCCTGTTTCTTTGGTATCACAAAAAGGGACGTGTTGTGAGGGCTAGTGGAGGGCTCTATGTGTCCCTTTTCCAATTGTTCCTGTACCAATTCTCTAAGAATGCCAAGTTTGGGTCGTAAAATTGGCTACTGATCTACCCAGATGTTTCCTGTTTTTTTTTTCCCATTCGATGGGGATTGGGCCTGGCTTTCATATGAGGTAAGCAGTGGCCCCTAGAATTTGGGGTGAATCTTACTTGTAAGCTCTCCATTAAAGCTGTTGGCTCGTGGAGATTTGTGGTCTGTAGTAAGGGCCACTTGCATTTGTGAGAGCACATCTTTCCCCCATAGGTCATGGAAACCTCAGCAATTAGTGGAAAGATGGTTCCTGTGTCTCCGTTGTCATCTTGCCACGTTACAGGCATGATGACCTGATCAGCCAATTTTAATCCTCCAACACCTGGGAGGTCGGGCCCGGGTGCTGTCTTCCAATGTTGCATTTTGTTTGCATCCCTAGCTTTTAAGACAGTGGCATCTGACCCTGTATCAATTAAATCCACAAAGGAAATATCATCTAAATATAGGGTCAATTTTGGCCTCAGATTGAAGATAGGCATCGACTAGTTAATGGTGGTGGGACTTCCTCTTACTTGCTGGGCTGAGGGTCACCCTGCTTGGAGTTTAAAGGATTGGTCTTGCAATCTTTTGCCCAATGAAAGCCTTTTTTACATCTGGGACACAGCGTTTTGGGCTTTCCCCATCTGTCAGTGTTTGGGCAGTTTCGCCATAGGTGTCCTGTTTCCTGACATCCCCAACAAACCAGAGGATAATTAGACTTCCTTGTGTTCAGTTTGTTAATGGCCACAGTTAGAGCCTGTATGGGTGTGTATCATCAAGGTTTACCTTCTTTGTAGCTACTATCCATTTTGAAATGTCTTCATTATGGACTGGGCAATTGCAGCTTTTGCCTCTTTGGTAGCACTTTCCCAAGCTAATTGTTTGACCAGATTGTCTTGATCAGGGACAAGTGCTAATCTTATCTCTACTGCCTCCAAGTCTCTGGCAAGGAAATCAGGGAACCATTCGCCTGGGCCTTGAACTAGTTTTCTTTCTTTCTTTCTTCCTTTTTTCTTTCTTTCTTTCTTTTTTTTTTTGACAGGCAGAGAGAGACAGAGAGAAAGGTCTTCCTTTTTCCATTGGTTCACCCCCCAAGTGGCCGCTATGGCTGGCGTGCTGCACCAATCCGAAGCCAGGAACCAGGTGCTTTTTCTGGTCTCCCATGCGGGTGCAGGGTCCAAGGACCTGAGCCATCCTCCACTGCCTTCCAGGGCCACAGCAGGGAGCTGAACTGGAAGAGGAGCAACTGGGACAGAATCTGGCACCCCAACCAGGACTAGAACCCGGGGTGCCAGCACTGCAGGAGGAGGATTAGCCTAGTGAGCTGCAGCACCGGTTGAACTAGGTTTCTAAAGAGCTGATTATAATTAGGAGGATTTATATTTTTTAAGGCTTTAAGTGCAAAATCTCAGGCCTGTTCATGAGCATATATGTAGGTGCCATGGCTTGTAAGCATATCAAAGTTTACTGCAATTCCATAGGCAGCATTATTCCTTGCTATAGTTTCAGCCTCTTCTTCATAGGATGCTTTCCACTGTAAGAACTGTGGCCCCGACAAACATGCTTTGAGTGGTGTAACCCAGTCAAAATGAGTTTGAAGGTTCGCTGCCCATGTATGAGCACCTGTTCAAAGTAGGGAGAGTCAGGCCTGACTCTTGAGAAGCCTTTTTTAGCATAGTAAGGTCATTTATGGGCATTGGAATCCAGGGCCTGAAATCTGTGTCTGCTCCTACATTAATGGCAAACATACGGGTGGGATGGGGTCTAGCAGCTGCCCTGAGAGCCTGGGGTGCCTGGGGACTGCCACAAATGTGGGGATCCTCACTGGGTGTGGATGGGATGACCTCAGTTGGGTTATCACTTCAAGGTCATCTAAGTTCATCCTACGAATATTTGGGGGGTGGCTGACTAGGCAATGCCAAGTTGTCTGCTGTCATGTCATTTTCACTGTCGGAGCTCTCCCTCCCTAAGTCATCAACTGTTGCCTGTGAGGCAGAGGCCTGGAGTAAAAGGCTCTTATCACTCACAGATTCATTTTATTTGGTAATCTCTGTGGTTTCTGAGAGGGGGGTATCTTTCCCGTGTCTGAGCACTTACGATCAGCACACCACGCCAACTCTAGCCAAAGGAAAGACACCCACAGTACTGCTGCCATAACAAAGCAAATTCCCAGCACCCTAGCGGCTGATGGCATTATGCAAGGGGTTCCCTACATTAGATGAACGAACAGTGGTGTATCAGATCGTATGTATGTCCTGTGCTTAGTGGGGGACTTCCTTGATTCATTAGGTCAAGGCCGTATGCCCACATGGTATCTCCAGAGCATCACCTCTCTTGAGTGTGGGAAGATGACTTGGTTCCGAATTCTGGGATGATCAGTCCCTTATGTGAATTCGCCAGGCGAACCGAAAGTAAAAGGAGAAGCTGAGAAGTGGTGTACGCTTCTGGGCAGTGTGTGCCTAACCTGGGGTCACTTAGACCGAGGACAAGGACAAGGAAAGGGGAGTAGGAGGGGGTTCTGTGCTCACCCTCACAGAACTGAACAGCAAACAACACCGAGGGACCTTCTTGCCAAAATCCAGGGGGGACGTCGTCGAGTCTGACACGCTGTCTCTCTCTGTCACGTTGGGCACCAGATGTTGCTGTGGATTTGTTCTGATAGGAGGAGCATGGTGGGGGCAAGAAGCGTAGAGTCACCACACAGACCCTGGGAGTTGGGTGAAAGCAGGCCAGAGGCGAGCAGCCTGCAGACTCGTTTATTTCAGTTGGTACAGCAGCTTAAATAGCCAAGCCAGCCAATCTGGTCAAGGGGCAGTCTATGCCCTAACCAATCACAGCCTGTGGCCAGGCAGTTTCCTAAGCCATCTAATCATAGCCTGTTGCCAGGCAGGCTCCATTGCCATGTGGTTTCCGAAGCCATCCAATCACAGCCTGTTGCCAGGCAGTTTCCTTTGCCAGTGGCCATCTTGGCATGGCCTTCTCATTCCACCACACTCTAGTTGGATTAAGATGAATCCAGAAAATTCTTTTTGTTGAAAATATATCTAGGAGAAAAGACTTAAATATATTGCTATCTCAAAGAATAATGTTAAACCTGAGATGATCTAAATTAACTATACAGTAACACTAACAGAAAAATACCACAAACCACCACATATGTAATCTGAAACACTTGGTAACTAAACTTTTAAAAGTAAAAAGAGCTAGATCAAATTAGCTTATTAATTTTAACATATATATTTCACCCCAAATATACATAATTTACACATTTATTTTATATATTTAAATGTATGTGTTTATGATTGCCTTATATAATCAATAAAATATTAGAAGTTTTGCATTTTTTGTAATTAGTATTTGATATCAGATATGCTTTATGCTTAGAGTATATCTTGATGCAAGTTAGTTACTCTACACATCCTCAGTACCTATATGTAACTAGTGGCTTCTGGGTAGGACATCACAGTTCTAGAGTTGGAAATGCCAGAAAAATTATTGCTGAAGTGGTTCTTGGCAAAAAAAAAAAATAGAATGAGAAAGTCCCCAAAAATACCAACAAAATTTTTGAATTTTTTGAAAATCCAGATACATAAAAGGAAACCATGATTCTTTGAGATATAAATGACCCCTGAGACTTTATATGTCCAAGAACAAGTCTTATAACTTAGTAATTTGATTCCTTTAAGGCAATGGCATTGTTTGTTGTTATTAAAAGCTAACTTGCACAAAGAATATTAAAGTATTTTTTAAAACCAGTAGACTTTTAATGATAGATTTTTATTACTGTCAAACCATGTACAGCTATGATTTGACATTGGTCTTTACAATCTTTATTGAAGAATAGAAAGTTTATCTCATGACACAATAGCCAAGCAGATAGCACTATATATTGTGAAGAAAAAAAAAGGATTATCAAAGACTATGAATTGGAATCTTGCCACACTTTCAGTATGCCATATTTCAGGACATACTGTTGCACTAAAGGTCTCTGTACCTGTGTATCCAGGTCTCTGTACCTGTGTGATCTCCTGACATTTCCCTATACTTAGTTCTGTGACTTTATTTGGCCATGGAATAACAGGAAATGTAACTCAAATAGTCTTGAAAAGCATTTGTGTGAAGATCTTCAAAAGTTCATGGAAACTGCTTAGTAAGAAAAACTGTATGGATTTCAAAAATACTTTGTATCAAAACAAACATTTATTTCCCAACTCCGTTTTTGGTGAACCTCTTGAAGCACCTTCATATGTGAGAACTTGCTCTGTTAGAATGTGTTCATTACATAAAAAATGTTTAAAGCACCTCTGAAAGACATATAACCTGATCAACAGCCATGCCAGTGATCAAACATGGAAGTGAGGTTATTTTAGACTACTCAGTCGAGGCAAGCCACCTAACAATTACAACCACATGAATTATTCCACTCAGGACCAACAGAAGATCTGCCTAGCTGAACCCATTCCAAACTGCCAACAATTGAACTGTGGGGGAAAAAGTGGTGGTTTTTATTAACCACTGGGTTTGGTGTTAAGTATTACACAGTGACTAGATAACAAATATGTAAGGCCATATGCAAATTATTTAACTCTTTTGGTCAATTTCTTCTTCTACATTACAAGACTAATAATGTTAACTTCAATGTTATACCAGGTAACAACTGGCATGAAGTGGCCTAATCGTAAAAGTTATCCATTCTTTCCCTCATTCTCTTCACTCGACTTCCCTCCTTTTCCCTATTTTCCCTTTCTCTGTTGCTTCTTCCTCACTTTCTTCCTGCTAGTGGCATACTAAAAACAACTGTTTTGGAATTCATTTATTGCCTGCTATGAAGGGGCCTACTTTATTGGTTAAGCAAATCCTAACAATTTGGTATCATATGGGCGGTATTACGTAATGGACACACTTGATGAAAATCTCATTAACTGTGTTGGGGGGAAGTATGGATAGCTCTAGAAGTAGAGGATTTCCTACAGATATTGTGCCACAATCTTCTCCAAAGTGATGCATTTCTCTGCTAGTCATATTGTTTCTCAGCAGTAGACTGGAATCTGTGCTGCTGTGTCCACTCCTGTTTCTATGTCAGAAAAAAAAAGCTTTGGCAAATAGACTGACTAAACATTCTTTATTCATCCAAATTAATCAGAACTTGTAATCAGTGAATAAGAATCATTTACCTCAAAAAAAAAAAAAAAAAGGACCTATGTCTGGGATTCAATGACTCATGACTCATATGGAAACGCTATGATTTTGCCCTGTATTTTATGAAGTAATTTCATAATCATATGTAATTATTTTAAATATTTTATAAACTACAGTGACTTTTTAATAAGGGTTTCTAATTACCCAATACAGTTTCTAGAAAGATTTGCCGAATACGCAGTATACGTGTGATGAGTCATTTGTCATCCAAAAGCTTGTGAAGAAAGCCTTATTCCTAAAAATAGGGCCTCTGTAGATTTGATACCAGCTGTAATTTCTCACTTGAGACATTTTCTTTTTATATTTCTGACTCTGCTTTTGGTAAATCATGATACATAACTATATAAAACATCACAGAATCTTAAAAAAGAGAATAAACATGCCAACTGTACCACGTCACACACAGTACGTTATGCACCAGAAACTTAAACTAAAAAGTGAATATCGGAATGGGGAAGATTAAATTTTTAATTTCCTTATTTTGATCTTTATGTTCGACCATCTCCTACCCAACCCCTACACCCTCACTTTCTGAAAGTTTGTGAAATCTGGTGTTCTTTGACAATAGAGGAAAGATAAATTATTACCATAATGAGAATAGTATTTTCTCTTATTTATAACAATAAACTTTCTTATCAGACAAGAACTCTTTCATACTACTGTGTCCCAAGGATAGGCCCCTGATGATATCTTAACTTTAACTTTTTAGGAGACAAAATTAGATCAGGAGAAACAGAACAATGTCTTGGACTGGCTGACTTCAGAATCCTCAGCTGTCTGACTACAAGGCAAAATGTGGGAACATGAATTGATTTAAAGCTACAACATAAAATCCATGTAAACCCCTTTATGAGTTATCAACTGTTATGCTGTTTCATACAACGCTAAAGAATAACATTCAAAGATGACACTAAGTTTTATTTTTGGCTCAATGTTGCCAGCATCTGGAAAAATCCATAGATTGTGTTTATCTGAGCCTTGATAAGTTTCTCTATTATGTTTTCAACAAAAATATTGTATAATCTGATCAAGTCAATATTTTAAAATAAATGTTTGTAAAGAACTTTGGTTCTTGTCCTCCTTGGCATAACTCTTACTGTGTGTGGGAGGGCAGGGCAGTGGAGTAAAGGAAGTGCAGTGTCTTCTTGGAACTGTACCTAGGGAAGGCATGAAATCTATTCTCTTTATATTAATAATTTAAAAATTAAAGATTTGTTTATTTGAAAGTCAGAATTACAGAGAAGCATTATAAATATTCACTGCAATAAAGTATAATCACAGTAAGTGCTAGAACCCAAACAGAAGTTGCAGTAGATCCTTTGTGTTCTAATGCTGGACTTCAGTGGTATTCTAGTGGCATTGGTAACTGTTTTCACACTTCCAGGGGTCAGGCAAGTTGAAGGAAGCTGACCTAATGATGCTCCCACACTCCCCATACTGTATTCTTGATATAACCCTAATGATTTTACCAGTTTAAACCAATATTTTTCCATTTTTACTGAATTTTTTATTAATCTAAATAAGTTTGAATTGGGTTTTCTATCACATGGAAAATATCCTGATACATAGATCCCAAATAATTTATTAATCATTAAAGTAGTATAGACTTATAGGACTTTTTAATATATTTAATTTAATTAATTTAATTTAATTTGTATTTAATTTATATTTAATATATTTATATATACTGTCATTGTGCAAGAAGTCCTTTGTATTTCAGGATTATAGCCCCCTATGAGAAATATGAGAAATTCTTAATCAGAAAATTATCAAATATGAGAGTTTCTTAAATATGGGATCAGTGAACCAAGAAAATTAGTATTTTATACACTTGTAATACCATTTGCCAATTACTTTCTAGAACTGAGCAAGCTTTATGGCTACTGGGACTCTATTAGGTAGTCTTACTTGAGCAAAGTATACTGGACTTGAATGCGATCATTTCTTGCAAAAGTTTCTATGCTGAGGCAAAATTGTTAACTCATTTTCAAAAAGGAATGTTAATTTTTAGCCAGTGCTTTAGTTTTCTTTAAGTTGGGTGATATGGAAATCACAGTAAAATCACTCAATTCTGAGGAGTTCCAAGTGGAACACATTCTCTTTGCCACTGAAGTATCCCAAACTGTATGGATAGGAGGGAAGAGTCCATTTGGGATGATGCAGAGAGGGGCACAGAACACTGAAACCCATAAAAAATTGAATGTTATCTTGGAAATCACATTTATGTGAAAGTTATCTGACATTTGAATGGTACTTCACATCACACCAACAGATATTTACAATCAGAAATTAATTCTTTAAATTCTTCTATACTTTTGCTTTCAATTACATTCAAAATTATAATTCAGTTTGAGAACTTCCAAGGACGTTAAATAACTAGATAACTATTTTGAAATACAAAAATGATGCAAACCACTCAAGAAACAACAGAAAGAAATCACTTGAAAAGTTTATTTCAAATACACATGAGCTAGAATTCAACTGTGTTTTTTGTTTAGACAGTTTTATATTCTGATGAATGGCAATCCATAACATAATTGGTAACAATCCCTAATGGGACAAAGGTTGCCAAATTGTAGGAACATCACAATTGTTTTCTACATGTACTTTGCTGTCTGTTATTCTAAGTTAGTCTTCTGTGAAACCCATTAATAAGAGAAGATAAAACTAATGGTGCTGATATGAGAAAAGTTGTGATCATATAGAACTTTGTATGTTAGGTGTAGCACAATTGTCTGTGGAATTGTTGAAGAATTATTTTCCTGAAGTTACAGAAAATAATCTTGGGCCGGCGCCGTGGCTCAACAGGCTAATCCTCCACCTTGCGACGCCGGCACACTGGGTTCTTGTCCCGGTTGGGGCACCGGATTCTGTCCCGGTTGCCCCTCTTCCAGGCCAGCTCTCTGCTGTGGCCCGGGAGTGCAGTGGAGGATGTCCCAGGTGCTTGGGCCCTGCACCCCATGGGAGACCAGGAAAAGCACCTGGCACCTGGTTCCTGCCATTGGATGAACACGGTGCACCGGCCGCAGTGCGCCGGCCGCGGTGGCCATTGGAGGGTGAACCAACGGCAAAGGAAGACCTTTCTCTCTGTCTCTCTCTCTCACTGTCCACTCTGCCTGTCAAAAATAAAAATAAAAAAAAAAAGAAAAGAATCTCAACATGAGCCTAAATATATACTATACTCAAAATTACTGATCAATACTCAAAATGCTCAACTTTTTTTTTTTTTTTTTTGACAGGCAGAGGTAGACTGTGAGAGAGAGAGACAGAGAAAGGTCTTCCTTCAGTTGGTTCACCAGCTGGCGCGCTGGCACGCTGGCACACTGCACTGATCCAAACCCAGGAGCCAGGTGCTTCCTCCTGGTCTCCCATGCAGGTGCAGGGCCCAAGGACTTGGGCCATCCTCCACTGCACTCCTGGACCATAGCAGAGAGCTGGACTGGAAGAGGGGCAACTGGGACAGAATCCAACACCTCAACCGGGACTAGAACCTGGGGTGCTGGCACCGCAGGCGGAGGATTAGCCAAGTGAGCTGCGGTGCCGGCCTCAACTTCTTTTTAAATTCTGTTCCCTGCTTCAGTTCATAAGCTTCAGTATATAGATTTGAGTTATTAATTATTACTAATGATTGAAAATGAAGCACATTTCTAACCCTGTAATCACTATCTTCTGTCAGTGAATTTTTCTTGGTGATATAGTTTCTGTTGAGGTGTTCCTTTAGCAACAGTGTCACGGCAGGTAATTATGAGCAGAAGACAATGTCCTTCTATAGGGAACAGAGACTGTGCATCCCCTGATCTAAGCTTGTGTTTTGTGACATTTGAATAAATTAGTAATACTGTGCTTTTTGAAAAAAAATCCCATCTCTTTTAAAATGTAATTTTAAAAATTTCATTTAGGAAAAGCTCAGAATGATTATATTCTCTCTTTTTTAGTTACAGTGATTTATTGAGTAGGATCACTCTGATAATTCTGCACTGAATAATACTCATAGTAATATCCTGATCCTCTTCAAACAATAACCATTGTCATGGTAACTACTTACCATGGGAAAACAAATTGTGCAAATGAACTCCTTACATAGCTTTAATTATGCAAATAGAAAATTGAAGGAATGCATTTTAAGGAATTGAGTTTGAGTATTGACTAAAATAAATGATTCAAGCAGTTTTTTCATGTTTGTTGATATGTTGAACATGATAACATGATTATCTCTATATGAATTAGTATTGATGTTCAATATAAGAAGCCACTGAAACTTCTGTTTAGTATTTTATTTCAAAGCCCAGAATTGGAGTCTAAATTAGTTTTTGAAGCTACTTTTGATTGCTACATGCATGTGAAAAGACAGTGACCATCCTGAAATAAATTCCTGATATTTTATTTGTCATATAACTGATTGTTAGCACTGTTTTGAACCCCAAGAACTTGTTCTATTGACAACGAAGTATGAGGTCGATGAACAAACAAATGAGAAAGTGATTAGCAAAGAATTTTATCGGAAAGAGTGAAGAGACAGAAATTCCTACACCTGATAGACCAGGTGGGTGTCTCAGCAATGGACTGAGAGCCCAGTTTGCATTCAGACTGGGGTTTTTATGGACATGAGTATAGGGTCCCCCAATTCTTCTTCCCTCCTCCCTCTTCTGAGAAAGTATGGATGAGGGATTTTTGGATATGGAATGCCCTTTAACAAACCCCTCTGGACAATACTGGCCATCACGTGTCTTATCTATTGGAGAAGCAAATTACTCCTTCAGTCCAGTGATTATAATCTTGTTTGGCCAGTTGTATCACTCCCTTTATTCAGTGAATTTCTTTTGATAAAGGAAAGGACATACAAGAATACCTTGGGCTACAGGAGACAGGCAAGAGGCTGGATCTTGCTTTTAGACTTTTTTCTTTGATCCATTACACATAAATTTATTTCAAAACTTCTCATTTTCTTCATCCCCTCTTATACACAAAGGCTAATATTTAGCTAGCTACTTTAATGTTCTCCCTTCAAGAGAAGTGATTCATAATGTTATGGGTGTGCATGGGTGAAGATACCAATTTCTATGTCATCTTCAAGCTGACATATGTGTGTAGAGGTGTTTTATAGGCATTCTCTTCCTATGTGTCCTATGGTGTTTGAGGGTGGCCTTGGGAAATATTGTCTTGTGTAATCCAGAAGAATGGTTACATTGTATGGTGGGATAGACTGGAAGTCCTACCTTATAACCATTTGGAATTGAGTGCTTTTTATTCTGTTACAAAGTGAATGAAGGCATTAAATATACATGCTATAAAGAGAAGCAGTAAGAGTTTGGACGTTATATGACCAATGAGAGACAATAGCCAGAATTCCCCTGGAGAATTGTGAGGCCAAAAATTTCAGTCTTCTTCAGCCTGGTCTGAAATTGTCTGGCCTTGTCCAAGAAAGTGTGAACATGATTTTGTGCCTGTCAAAATGTTTGACTCAAAATATTTTTGAAACATGATATAGACAACCCCTTGGGCAGTAGTTAGCATGTTTAACTGCCTGCCTGCTTTGAAGAGTTGGATTTAGCAACCCCAATACAAGGACCCTAGTATTCTCCCTAGGACCAGTCTTTGTTCTCCAGTGGTGAGGATGAGCACTAAATGGTTTATTTCCTGGCAGACCAGTAGTGTTTTTAATTTGACATCTGTTAGCCTTGTTCTGCTAGGAAGTTAAGGGTGTTAGTCCAATGCCCAAAGTTGGAGTCTCAGGTTGGGGGAACAGATGGGGAAATCATCTACATAACTATTATATATATATGTTGTATATATATATATATATCGTATATATATATATAGTGTATATATATATACATATATTGTAAAGTATATATACAAACACAAATGTACATATATATACTTTAATACACCTACATGTGTGTATGTATATATTTTATAATATTATATATCATATATGTTATATATTATTTATACAATTTTCTCCCCCGAAGAGATAGGTTAAGTTTTTCCATAAGGTCTTGCCCAAATAGGTACAGAACTGTCTAGAAATCCTTTTGAGCACACTGTCAAGATTAGCTATTGCTTTATGCCCTGATAAAGGCTTTTAATGGTAAATAGAAACTGACAGTAGAGGCTTGATAATAATCAGGTGGCCATTGAGTCCTGCCCAAGTATTTCTGAGGTTGGACCTATCTCTCTTCTCCCAGAGTACTGGAAGAGACTTTGCAAAGAAAGTGTAAACCACCTTAGGGAAGACACCCTGTTGACTCTCATTACCTGCTGACCTGGGAAGACAGCTGGTCTAAATAAGAGGTTAGTACAGAATAGGCTGTGTCTCTAAAAGGAAAATTTAAGGTCCTGCCTGCAATATCACTGACTCTTAGCCATCCCTTGAATAGTGAGGGTTACTTTGCAAACTGGTCAAAATGAAGGGCTTTTCGGCTTAGACAGGGCCAACAGGGTCTTCAGCTCTGACCTAGGAGTCCCTCAACCCCAGAGCTGTTCTGTCAGAGCTTACAGAACTTTTCTGAAGCTGGTTTCTCTCATGACAGTTCTTTGCCCATTCTCTGGCTTTCCAGATTGAAAATAGGTGCTATTTGGTGTAGACTGGCTTTGTTGGGTCTCTGATGGCAGAACATAACATAAGCAAGTATTGATTTGCCTCCTGCTGCCTAGCTCACTCTTCTTCTTGCTGGTCTCTGTTAAGGCAGACCACGGAGGCAGCCTTTAGGATGTTATCCAAAGAGGTGTTGAGTTCCATCCCTAATCTTTCGTGGTCTGTGCTAGAAGTCTATAATTACAGGCATGTTCTGACACTGTTTTTTTTTTTTTTTCCTGTGTGGTAAGACAATGCCCATGAGAGCTATATTCTTCTTGGTAAAAATCAAACATCATAACCACCTTATACAATCTATCTATAAATTTTGAGTTGATTAGCAAAATATTATCTCTCCCTTAATTTGATTTAAAAAGAGAAGTTTTGCCTGCTTACTGTGTCCATAGAAGAATAAATCTAGCTGTAAACTTGGATCATAGTTTTGGTCCAAGCTCGTTCTGTCTCTCTCTCTCTCTTTTTATTTTTGGCCATTATTTGGTCATCTAAATGTGGACAGGCATATTACAGAAAAAGTAGTTATCCCTTTGTAAGGTCTAGGACTCAAACTGTACATTCTAATGGAGAGTCTTTCAGAATAGATTCAGTTTCCTATCTAGAACAGAATAGAAGAGAAAGGAGGCAAAGCCTCAAGCATTCCTGACTGCCTAGACTGCCTACCTGGGCTCTCAGACTCAGCTAGTGCTCACTGTATAGCCACACTTCTTGGGCCTTTGGACTTAACCAATGTTCATTATGTACCAATGTTATGGGCCTGGGTTGCCAGGATTAGCTAATATCCAAAAGGTCTAGTATGGATATTAGACCTTTTGTGGGTTCCTGGAACCTTGCTATCTAGTATCCACCACATAACCTGCCTCCAGTTGTTTATAAGTCTCTTTTGGAGTTTTCTTTTGTGATCTCTATGGATATTTATGGATCTCTGTTTGATCTGTATTTTGACTTGGCAATGCCTGGTTATTCCTAGCCCTTTTTCTCCTTCTCATCCACCTCCTACTTCTCCTTAGTTTAAAGATTTATTTTGGGTGCTGGCGCTGTGGCGTAGTGGTTAAAGCCACTGGCTGCAGTGCCAGCATCCCATATCAGCTCCAGTTCAAGTCCCAGCTGTTCCACTTCTAATCCAACTCTCTACTATGGCCTGGGAAAGCAGTAGAAGATGGCCCAAGTGCTTGGGTCCTGCACCAACATGAGAGACCTAGAAGAAACTCCTGGCTCCTGGCTTCCGATTAGCTCAGCTCTGGCCATTGTGGCCATTTGAGGAGTGAATCAATGGATGGAAGACCTCTCTCTCTCTCTCTCTGCCTCTCCTTCTCTCTCTGTGTAACTCTTTCAAATAAAAAAATAAATCTTTTTTTCAAGTTTATTCTGTTTATTTGAAAGGCAGTATTATATGGAGAGAAAGAGAGAGAGATACAGAGAAAGAGGTCTTCCATCTGCTGGTTCACTCCCCAAATGGCTGCAATGGTTGGAGCTGGGACAGACCAAAGCTAAGAGCAGGGAGCTTCATCTAGGTCTCCCACATGGATGCAGCGGTCCAAGCAATAAGGCCATCTTCTGCTACTTTCCCAAGCACATTAGCAGGGAGCTAGATCAGAAGTAGAGTAACTAGGACACTAACTGGTGACTTTACCACTCCACCACAATACTGATGTCTTTTCTTTCTCTTTCTCTTCTAGTGACTGGCCCCAGTGCATAAAACATCAGACCGTATATAAGTACAACATAAATTTGGTATCATTTTATAATCTGACAATATATTTTACACAATCTAAATTAACACAAAAAGCTATCAAAATAAGATCTTACCCCTTGCAAGAGTAATCTACTTAACCTGAGTATTTTAATCAAATCTATAGAGTAGATCTAATCAAAATTATGGTACTCACACAAACACTTTTTTTAACATGCGAATAATACTAATTCATTTAACACTCAGTTTTCCCAAACAATCAAAACCCAGTAACAATAAAAGGAAAACATGTGAAACTCCCCTGAGATGCATAAAATTCTCATTATTTACATTGGTTATAAAAAAAACCAAAAAGTCTTGATCAAAACGATTAGCACATGGCTCAGAATACGAACCTATTACTTAAATAATCACTGAGTAAAGAAGTAGAGATTCATAATTCTACCATATGGACTTTATCAGATTGCAAATGACTGCAACGGCCAGAGCTGAGCTGATCCAATGCCAGGAGCCAGGAGCTTCTTTCAGGTCTCCCATGTGGGTGAAGGGGCCAAAGGACTTAAGCCATCTTCTACTGCTTTCCCAAACCATAGCAGAGAGCTGGATCAGAAGAGGAGCAGCAGGGACTCGAACCGGAGCCCATATGGGATGCTGGCGCTGCAGGCTGGGGCTTTAACCCACTATGCCACAGTGCTGGCCTCTTTACCAGACTTTTATAAATTTTATATATGTTTTAGGACATTTACATCAATAACATTTTATATTAGCATAACTTAAAGTTTAGGGTCATTTTACTTCTTTACAGTAGCTTTAATATAATCCAAATAGTCTAATTAGTTATTGTCTCTACAAGATACATTCTTTGGCATTTCCAGGGTTCCAACAGGAAATATCAAAGTCTAAAGAATTTAGAATTTTTATTTTTAGGAAACCCGCTAAAGATGCCAAGTAGGCTTATAATATGTGCTAAAATAAAGTTCTTCAACATTGCGAAATAATAACCATTCATTTAGTCAAGGTGCTTCAACAAGTTATAGACCAAAGTTATTCACATTATAAAGTTATCAGAAAAATATTTCAAAATACATACAGATCCCAAAACAACTTTAAATCTTTTAAAACTCAGCTCTTTCCAAACAATCAGAACTCAAGAAAAACAGTAGAGAACACAAGAGAGATCACCTTGATAGAATACAAAATATTGTCTATTTGGTCACTTACCAAAGTGGTAAATAAAATCCTTGAATATAAGCATTAGCACATAAAAATCACCCCATAATGTGGAGCAACTTAACAGAGTAAGTAATTTTTCCTTATACATTTGTTCTCCCTTTTAAGCGGCAATAAAACTGTACTTACTCATATATTTAGCCTTATCCCAGGGTTCCTTAACTAGAACTAAAATTGCAGAGGATATTTCTAAAAGAATAAATGAATGAATGAACGAAATTGGAAATGCTGTCTTATGGAAGAGAAAGTAGATTTGTGTTCTGTTCCACCAGATTATATGATTGGAACAGTAATGAAACAATTTCAATGTTTAAGGAGCAATTACTATGTACAAAGAGCTCTGAGGAAGATATCATCATCCTTCTATAAATCAGAAAACTCAAGTTTATGAAAGGCTAAGCCAAGTCATTCACTGTTTTGTGGGTAAAAATGAGAAAGTTTGTGATTTGGAAGCAGAAATGTAATGCCTATACTCAGATATTCAGTGCCTATGAACGGATCTTTCTCTGCTACTATAGCTCTAGTGTGCAAGTACAAATTTTTAGTAATAATATTTCTAGCAAATGGTGAGCCTCCTTAGACTTTAAGAAAATGTTGAGTAGAAATCTAGTGACTATATTCTAATAACCTCTCAAAAAGAAAATAGATAGCTGTTAATTTAAATGTAACAAATTAATTACCCTGAACTTACCAGAGGTTAGTTAAATAGGAAAAACATATTGTTAGTTTTGTGTCTCTATGCGAGGGCAAACCGTTGAAATCTTTACGTAATATGTACTAAATTGATCTTCTGTGTATAAAGAGAATTGAAAATGAATCTTGATGTGAACAGAAGGGGAGAGGGAGCGGGAAAGGGGAGGGTAGGGGGAGGGAGAGAAGTTGGGGGGGGGAGCCATTGTAATCCATAAGCTGTTCTTTGGAAATTTATATTCTTTAAATAAAAGCTTTATATAAAAAAAAAAGAAATTTGGACAAGCTAATGATGAAACAAAACACCTAAACCGTCTAGAAATGAAATTATTCTTCAAAAAAAAAAAAAAAACTGACACATCTTTGGCATTAGGTGCTAGCAGAGGGAGTAGACTTGTAGTAAACGTCACATTCAAGCACTCTAAATATTTTCTCTCTTGAAATATGAACCATCATCTGGTAAGTCCCAGTAATAATATTCCTTTGATAAAACGAATATCAATGTAAAATAAGAAAAATAATTACAAAAAATACAAATAGCAAGATTTAGCTTTTTCCTGCTTCTAGCTCAACCTCTGATGTCACTGTTACACAAGTATCATTTTTCCCTCAGAAACTTTTTTAAAATTTTTTTAAAGATTTTATTTATTTATTTGAAAGGCAGAGTTAGAGAGAGGCAGAGGCAGAGGCAGAGAGAGGTGGGGGGAGGGCAGGTGTCTTCCATCCACTGGTTCACTCCCCAGATGGCTACAAGGACTGGAGCTATGCTGATCTGAAGCCAGGAGCCTATGTGGGTGTGGGGGCCCAAGGACTTGGGCAATCTTCTACTGCTTTCCCAAGCCATAGCAGAGAGCTGGATCAGAAGTGGAGCAGCTGGAATGCGAACCAGAGCCCGTATGGGATTCCGGAACTGCAGGCGGTGGCCTAACCCACTACATCACAGTGCCAGCTCCCTCCCCCCAGAAACCTTTTATATAAGGTGTACAAACTTCATGCATTTCATAAATACAACTTCATGCATTTCATAAATACAACATAATGATTCTTCCCACTGTACCCCACCCTCCTATGCATACTCTCACCCTTCTTCACCATTTCCAGAGACATCATAGAAAGTTAGTTTTTGATAGATAAAAGCCCTGGGACAGGAAAATGCTCATTTTGAAGCCATTTGTGGGACAATGATATGGGGAGTGTATGTTTGAAATATGCTGAATTTCAATATATTTTAAAAAATAATTTTGATCTCCAATAATGAATGGCCTGCAATTAAATAACTTTTCAGAGATGTATATGTTGTCCAAAGACCAGGAAAATCCTACTGCCTTACTGCTCAAAGTATGATCTGTACAGTATGAGCAATGATGTGACTTGGGAACTTGTTAGAAACAAAAACTCTCAGTAGTCTCCAACATGTGTATTTTGGTATCATCAGATAATTTGTGAACATTTGGAGATTGAATGACACTGATCTACAGCTCTTTTTTTAAAAAAGATTTATTTATTTACTTGAAATAGTTATACAGAGAGAAGGAGAGGCAGAGAGAGAGGGAGAGAGGGAGAGAAGGAAGGAGAGAGAAAGGTCTTCCATCCGCTGCTTTACTCCCCAACTGGCTGCAACGGCCAGAGCCATGCCCATCTGAAGCCAGGAGCCAGGAGCTTCTTTGGAGTCTCCCATAGCAGAACTGGATCAGAAGTGGAGCAGCCAGGACTTGAACTGGAGCCCATATGAGATGCTGGCACTGAGGCAGCGACTTTACCCGCTATGCCACACAGCACCAGCCCCAATCTACAGCTCTTGACTAGGTTATGACCTCCGCTTTTCTTGTTCTCTGGCTAGTTTCTATTTTATACAGGTTTTCTCCATCATTGGTAGATTTATTTTCATGGCTTTAAATAAGCTCTTTGGAAAGAATACAATTTTTTTAAAGATGTATTCGATTTATTTGAAAGGCAGTGTTACAGAGAGAAGTAGAGGCAGAGAGAGAGGTCTTCCATCTGCTGGTTCAGTCCCCAGATGGCCACAATAGCTGGAATGGAGCCGATCCAAAGCCAGGAGCCAGGAGCTTCTTCCAGGTCTTCCATGTGGGTACAGGGGCACAAGGACTTGGGCCATCTTCTACTACTATTCCAGGCCATAGCAGAAAGCTGGATTGGAGAAGGAGCTGCCAAGACTAGAACTGGCGCCTATATGGTTGCCCATGCTTCAGGACAGGGTTTTAACCAACTGTGGCACAGCACTGGCACCCAAAATTGTTTTGTTATTCTTACATATACAGTGGGTTCTAGGGATGCTGCATACTGATTCTGCACTTCATAAATTTAAAAGCTAATTTTAGATCAGATCTGGGGCTATGTGTACTTGGTGCCAACAGAAATTGAAAAGTGAAATAAAATAAATGCCACATAAATTTTCTTTGGTATAGTAGAGGATTGCAGGCAGATAGATTCCTTTTTGTCTCGACCTATAGGAGTTTCAGAGTAGAACTCAATGCCATAAGTATAAGGTCATGTCTTTGAAAAGATATGATTGCCATGTCACTCAGAATTCAGCATAAAATGGCCAGTTTACTTTGATCCTTTTGGCAACCTTGAGCTGACTATGCCATCTGTATTAGTCAAACATTGCTGTGAAACAAACATAACAAATGTAATTTATTAAGTCCTATCTGAGTGAATAAGCAAGTAACCTGGACTGGGCTCAGCTGAGTAGTTTTATTTGTTTTTTCTGGGTTTACTTATGTGACTACAGTTGGCATCTGAATCATATAAGATTTGGGTGACCCTGGATGGCTTTGTCCATGCCTGGTTTTTGCCAAAGGGTGAATAGGCCTCATATCTCCTGCAGACTAACTCTGGTTTTTTCACACAACAACAGTGAGTTCCAATGTACAAGTGCTTTTCAAGCCACTGCTGGCATCGTGCTTGCTAAAATGTTCCATTAACTAAAGCAAGTCCCAAGACCATGTCTATATTCAAGGGGTAAAAATAAAGACTCCATTGCTTGATAAAATAGGCTGTAAAATGCCATAACCAATTTTTTTCCAATTATCACATTCTCTATCCCAAAATAGTAAATACTTTTTGGCAAAATTACATCCATTTCTATGAAAGCACCTTTCTGTTCTCAGTGAGAATCACATATCAATGCAACCATTGTGAGACATACACCATAATAACTCAGAAGATGGAAATTTGTTGGGGCAGGGGCCATGAGTTTGATCTGGATAAGGAAAGGGCTTTTTGTTATTTTACTCTGAAACTCCTATTACCCTGTTTTTGCTTCAGAAAATCTGTATTTGTGAACAGAACTCCATTTTGCTTTATTTATTTCACTTATGTCACATCGATAAAATCCACTCCTGTTTGTTCAGGAACTGAGAGCAGCTGGCCGGTCTATAACAGTGTTTCCCACCTGGTTGGCTGAGCTGTCTCTCAGTGGCAGAAACCTTTGTCAGTGGTCAAAGGAAATAAATTGCTTGGCTAATTTGGGTAGTTCCAAATGAGCTTAGTGAAACAGGACAGAACAATATTGGGTTAGTTTGGAGAGACAGATCATTTCTTAATGAATGGGGGAAATATGGGAACTTTTGGAATAATACACTTTTTAAGATAGAAGTTTCTGTTGTTAAATGGATAATTTCAAAAGGGAAGTGAAAATAAAATAGTGATAAATACATTATAGAATAGGAGAGGGGACCGGCTCTGTGGCACAATGGGTGAAGTCACCATTTGCGATGCCAGCATCCCTTATAGGTGCTATTCGAGTCCTGGCTGCTCCACTTCCTATCCAGCTCCCTGCTTATGTGCCTGAGAAAACAGCAAAGCATGGACCAAGTACTTGGGTCCCTGTACCCACATGGTGGGTGGACTTCTGGACTTCGGATCTGTCCGTGTCCTGCAATTTGGGGAGTGAATCAGTGGATAGAGAATCTCTTTTTTTTTTTTTTTTTTTGACAGGCAGAGTGGACAGTGAGAGAGAGAGAGACAGAGAGAAAGGTCTTCCTTTGCCATTGGTTCACCCTCCAATGGCTGCCGCGGCCGGCGCGCTGCGGCCGGCGCACCGCGCTCATCCAATGGCAGGAGCCAGGTGCTGGGTGCTTTTTCCTGGTCTCCCATGGGGTGCAGGGCCCAAGCACTTGGGTCATCCTCCACTGCACTCCCGGGCCACAGCAGAGGGCTGGCCTGGAAGAGGGGCAACTGGGACAGAATCCGGTGCCCCGACCGGGACTAGAACCCGGTGTGCCGGCGCCGCAAGGCAGAGGATTAGCCTGTTGAGCCACGGCGCCGGCCGAGAATTTCTTTCAGTGCCTTTCTCTTTCCCTCTGTAATTCTGCCTATTCAAATAAATAAATAAATAAAATTTTTTTTCTAAAACAAAAAAGAATGGGAACAAAATAGGACCCTGAGATCTGATGACAGATAAACTTTACATATAGCCTTGGCCATTTCATAACTTACTTGGAACGTCTTGAAACTTTCCATTCAGTTACTCATTTTGCTACCCAGAGATAGTTGAGATCCACAGTTTTACTTCATACACATATCCTTAAATATGTTGATAAATATTTGCAGTTAACCTCTTCTATTTAACAAATGACGTTGTTAAAATGATTTGGTGAATTTTAAACTATTCTGAGAAATGTGAGGTACTCAGTTTTTCTAAAGTGCCATGCTAACATGTAACCATTTAATATTTTTGGCAAAACCCTATTTTGAATAATAAACAAAGTTGAAAGGAATTTTATTAAGAACACTTAGCTCTCTATACTCAAAGTAACAATTTAAAAATAAATGTTAGAGTGGGAATTGTGGCATAGAGTGTTAAACTCAGCCTATGATGCCAGCATCCCATTTGGGCACTGGTTTGTGTCCTGGCTGTTTCGCTTCCAATCCAGAATTTTCATGACAAAATATATAATAGTTGTAGTTTTTTCTTTAAGTTCTGTTTATCAACTTGAAGTTTTGTTTTGTTTTTCAACTAGTTTGCGTGAAATTTGTATCATGAATAGGTATGGAATTTGAAATGATCATTTGAATATTCTCTTTCACTCTATTATGGGAGTGAATTGTGTTGACTGATTTTTAGGATGTTGAACCAACCATTACTGAGATCAGTTGCACTAAATCATGATTTATAATCCTCTTATATTTAGACCTATCGTGTGGCTAGAATGTAGTTTATCATGATGGACACGTTGAAGTGAGTATTCTCCACCTTTTGTGCTTAATATTTTCTAACTATATAATAGGTCAGATTGGTTGAGAATGTTGTTGAAATATTTTACATCTTTACTTAACCTTTGAAATATTTCCCCCCTTAAATACTAAGAGAATCTTGTTAAAATCTCCATCTGTGATGGTAGTATATCTATGAAACTGATCTTGTAAAATTAACTTCATATTTGTGAATGCATTTATACTTCTGAAATATTTTAAAGCCTTCTTGTTGTTTTAACTTTATTATATATTTTTTCATCACTTGTACTACTCTTTACCTTATAGACTATTTCTAATATTAATAGAAATACAGTGACTTTTTTATACAAAGATTATATATTTATTTACTTATTTGAAAGGCAGATTTACAAAGCGTGGGAGAGAGAGACAGAGAGAGAAAGGGAGCTCTTCCATCTGCCAAAATAGCCAAAGCTGTGCCAGGCTGATGCCAGGAGTCTGTAACTCCATCTGGGTCTCCCATGTGCATATAGGGGCCTAAGGATGTGGTCCATCTTCATTGCTTTCCCAGGTGCACTAACAGGGGGCTGGACTGGAAGTGGAGCTGTCGGGACTTGAACTAGCATCCATATGAGATACTGGTGTCACAGGAAGTGACTTAACCCACTGTGCCACAATGCTAGCCCTCATGTTTGATATATATCTTTACATTTTAAGTGTATCTGTCATAGATAGCATATAGTTGGATTTTATTCATTTATTCAGTCATTTCCTACATTTTAATAGGCTGTTAGTACATTTATATTTAATGTGATTATTGATGGGATTGGTTTAAGTCTACCATGTTTCTATTTTATTTTACTTGTCCCTCCTGTTTTTTGTTTGTTTGTTTTTGCTCTTGTTGCCCTTTCTTGGCTTCTTTTGCATTAATCTGTTTTTCTGCCTTTCACTTATTCTATTTGTGTGTTAGATTTTGGCTCATTTTGCTATTTCCTCTATCTCTCAGAATTTTCATTCTTAATTTATCAAAAACCATTCGAGGCAATATTGTTTACCACTTGAGACTTTGCAGTTTACACTGGACAGTGTATGGTTCCCACTTCCCTCTACAAAACTGCCTCTCAAACAGTATGTTTCCATCTACCCAAACGCTTCATGTTTATATTGTAATTTTGTTTTTATTTTCTATGTTATAAAGCCTATCTTGCTAATGCTATTTTTTATTTAAAGCATCTCATAAATTTAAGAACAAAAATCTCTGTCATTTACATTTATGTGATTTTCATGTTCTGTGCTCTTCATTCCTTCTTATATCTCTCGTTATTTTTCTGGTATTTTTTCCACTGCTACTTAAGAGAACACAATGATCACTTGGTCTATATGTTTCAATTTCATAATGTTTTTGTAGTTTTTGTTTATAAGGGAATAGCCTCATATAATGAGTTAGGAAATATTCACTGTGCTTCTATTGGTATGGTTCCTTTCACCAGTAAACTCATCTAGGTCTGATGCTTTATCTGTTTGGAAAGTTTTGAATTATTAACTCAAATTCTTTAATTGATAGATGCCTGTTAGATTTCCTATGAGTTTTGGCAGCTTGTGTCTCTCTAGGAATTGTTCCTTTTCATTTCTGTTATGGAATTTATGGACATGGAGTTTTTCACAGAATATCTTTCTTATCCTGCTTATGTCATGAAATCTATTGGGATAGTCCTTGTTTCATTTTTTATATTAGTAACTTGTGTCTTCTCTTGTTTTCCTTAGCTTAGCTAGAGGTTTATTAATTTTATTTTCCTTTTTCTAAAAGCCAGCTTTTGATTTTGTGGATTTTACTCTGTTGATTTAATATTTTCAGTTTAATGGATTCCTGCTCTAATTTTTATTATTTTTTGTCTGTTTACTGTGGGTTTCAATTTCTTTTTATTTTTTAGTTTCCCAAGGTGGTAACTTAGATTATTAATTTTAAATTATTTAAATTAAAATTAAATTATCTTATTTTTATCCAATGCTGTAATTTTCTAAGGAATGCCTTTCCTTCATCCCACAAATTTTGATAAGCTGATCTGATATTATCAGAAATATATATTTATCTCTGCTTGTAATTACTGCCCCTGAGCTCATAAAGCTCTCATAATTTCTTAAGAAGTATATGTGCTGGGAGAATATTTTGTTCTTTTTTTTTTTTTTTTTTTGACAGGCAGAGTGGACAGTGAGAGAGAGAGAGACAGAGAGAAAAGTCTTGCTTTTCCATTGGTTCACACCCCAATGACTGCTGTGGCCGGCACACCGTGCTGGTCCAAAGCCAGGAGCCAGGTGCTTCTCCTGGTCTCCCATGCAGGTGCAGGGCCCAAGGACTTGGGCCATCCTCCACTGCACTCCTGGGCCACAGCAGAGAGCTGGACAGGTAGAGGAATGACCGGGACGGAATCCGGCGCCCCGACCGGGACTAGAACCTGGTGTGCCGGCGCCAAAGGCGGAGGATTAGCTTACTGAGCTGCAGTGCCGGCGAATGGCGATATTTTGTTCTAATATGTGGTCTTTGGCCCTGGTTCTTAACACAAAGTTCATAATCCCTTTGAATTTCCTGGGTGACAGAAGTGACTTTTGTTACATTGAAGCAACTAGTGACTGATCATAGGCAACAAGCAATAATTAGAATTTTGGAATTCTTAACCTACTTCCCATCCTTTAGGGAGTGGAGAAAAAAATGGAGATTAATACTTTCTCAATCCTACGTAATGAAAGCTCCATAAAATTCTCTGAACAATGGGATTTGAAGAGCTTCACACAGGCTGATCCCACATGGCCTGTGCGTTATGGGATGGGTGTGGAGAGAGCATTCTTCAACAAGAAGTGCTGGAGACAAGTTTTGGCGAACATGTCCGCTTTATTAATGACCGAGTACTCTTTTTAAAGGGCAGGCAGAGGGGGCAAAAGGCAGGCAGAAGGGGCGTAGCTGATTCAGGACAACACTAATTCTATATGAAGGGCTGATATTGGCGCCTGATGGGCCTGGGCCACACCCGGGAGCAGTTTACCTGATTGGCAGAAGGCAGGGGTGGGGGAAATGTGCCCGGGGATCCTGCCACCTGCCAGCAGTCAGGCTAACCTTCTGCATGGTACAGGATCCCCTACAGCTTCAGGGTGGCTGACCATGTGGAGATGTCTTCCCTATGCATCTCTTCTTACAGTTGACCAGTGTCCTTGCAAAATAATGTATAACAAGCCACCAAGTGTTCAGTACAACCTTTTTCTGAGTTCTGTGAGCTGCTGTAGCAAAAATTGAATTTAAAGAAGGGAATCTTGGAAACCCCTTCCTACTCCCTCCATTTGTATTTTCTTGGTCTGAAATTACAAAGGCACAGATTTGCAATTGGCTTACTCGTTTCTTCAAACTATGTATTTTGCCTTTTCATATGCAATAGAAGTTTTTTCTTGATAGCTGGATGTTATCTACTAGGTAAAATAAAGAGACCATTAGGTTCTACACTCTCAGTCTTTCTGTGAGCTTGTGCCTCAGGGCTGTGAACTTCACAAGTACTTCTCAGGTGTTTTTTGTTTTTTTTTTTTTTTTTTTTTTTTTTTTTTCAGTCCCTTAGATGGAATATTAGTGGCAGAGTGGACTGGAGTGGGGTATTTCCTTTCCTGTCCATGGGAAACTCCAGTCAACGGAAGGTGAGTATACTCCCTTCCCCAAGGTCAATTGGCACTGATAAAATTCCGCAGGGTAAGCTTTCATTAGTTTCTTGTGAGCCTAGAACTTGCTAAGTCCTTGTTCTGGTATATTTCAAAATGGTTCCTTTTCCTTTCTTCCTGTCAGAAGCAGGGGAGTGTTTTCTCTCTGACATTCACTGTCAGAAATTCATTGAGTTCCTGGAGGCAAAATTCATCCAAGAGTAGGTAGTATCCTTATGATTGGGTCCCCTTGGAGATTTTAGCTCACAGACTTCTCAACAGTTGGTCTCCAGCAGTGTGTCCATCATCGTACACCTGTTCCTGCTCAGCACTGGTTCCCACAAAGGTGTCTGTTCTGGTAAGATGTGTTTCTCTGGACTCAGCTATTTGTCTCTCCAATTGGGAGGCAGCAGTTTTCCCTGTGTCCTTACTTCTCTTAAAGGTCTAAGAAATGTTGTTGATTTTTCAATTTGCTCAGCCTTTTCTTGTTAGGACAGAATGCCAACTTCCAAGATCCTTACACACTAGATCAGAAATCATCCACACTCACTTGTATCCTTGTTGCCTTTATGTCATTCCCCTGCCCTCTGATGACTTTCATTGTTTTTCTCTTTGTCTTTGGTTTTGAGTAGTTTGAGTGTGACTTTCCTAGATACAGCTTTCTTTGAATATACCCTGTGCAAAGGGGGAGACCAGAAGTCTGTGGTGAGTTTGTTGTGAGTTATTGATAGTGAGTTAACTTACACTTCTTTTTTTTTTTTTTAAATTTTTATTCACTTATTTGAGAGGCAGAGTTACAGACGGAGAGACAGAGAGAGAGAGAGAGATCTTCCATCAGCTGGTTCACTGACCCCAGATAGCCACAACGGCCGGAGCTGAGCCAATCTGAAGCCAGGAGCCAGGAGCTTTTTCTGGGTCTCCCACGCAGGTGCAGGGGCCCAAGCACTTGGGCCATCTTCTACTACTTATCCAGGCCATAGCAGAGAGCTGGATTGGAAGAGGAGCAGCTGGGACTCGAACCAGCACCCATGTGGGATTCTGGTGCCATAGATGAAAGCTTAGCCCGCTACGCCACAGCGCCAGCCCCAACTTAGAGTTCTGCTCCTGCCCTTCACATCCATCACCCTAACTCCTCAGTGTTCTGCCTGAAGATTATAGCCACATCAGGTGCCCTCACTGCAAACTCTGCCTTCTCCAACAAGCTGAACTCCATGGTCTGTTTGATTCAAACTCAGTGGAACACGATTAGCAATTTTCTTGATGCATAGATCCTGTGTAATTGGGAGACTTTATAGTTAATTTCCTTCCTTTCAGGTTTCACAGTTTTGTCCTGACTCTTCTCTAATGCCTGAAAATACTTCCTCATGTACATAGTTCTCTTTTATAGTGGAGGTGAATTTGCTATCAGTTATTTCATTGTAGAAACAGAAGTCCCCTCCACACCATGCAAGTAGTTTTAATTTATATAGCACTTATCATATTCCATTCTCAACAATTGGCTTAATTACTGTATTTATAGTATGATGTCTGTCTATCTATCTATCCATCTATCTATCTACCTACCTACCTACCTACCTATCTACCTTCCTACCTATCCATATATTAAAGCAGGTTCTTTTGTTTTGTATCCTGAGATGTCTTGAGTGCTCAGTAGAGTGCAGGACACATCTCCGTAAATGGTACTCATTTGTTGGATGAATGTCCTGATGAAGAGGTATAATATGTCACAGAATGCGCCTGGAATCATTTGACTTACTCAAAGGCTACAATCCTTAAAAAGTTCTAATTAGTCAATTCAATTCTGTGAGGCAAAATGCTTTGGTTATTTTAAGTTCTAAGCGTTGGAGCATACACCATAGCCACAGCTAAAAATCTTTTCATCTTAAAATAGTATATACCACTTCATTTTTCCTGCCATGTTTTCTTTGGAAATTTCATGACAAGAACTTAAATTGAGATGAATGTGGGCTAAACTAAAGAGTATGAGCATTGCCAATATTAGACCATAGACGTATACATTTGAAAGAGAAGATACTATTTTTGGGAAAATAATATTACTTTGCTGATAAAGAAACCCTTGGTTTTCTATTTTATAAGGCCAGTATTTGCATTCACAAATTTAAAAAGGGTTTTTCTTCTTAACGTTTTAGTCATATAAGAACTACCTATAAATGTTTAACACATGTACATTCTCTATATCAAAAGCCAGTACTGTGGGTCCTTAGAGGAAGTAATACACAGCATAATTAATGTAAGAATATAGATAAAAAGATACATGAAGAGAAATAAGATAACTCATTTCACTTCTAAGATAGAAACAATAATAATACTTATAGAACTTAGACAATATGATGTGAGATCTATAAGAGGATTTAAAATGCATATACACACACTGTCTTCAAAAAGTTAATGGTAAATGTGTATTATGGGGAAATTGTGTATGAATTTATGAGTTATTTTGCCAAAATTAACTTATTTTTAATTGCATTTTCCACAAATACATATATACACATAGTGTACTTCAAAATGTGTGTGGGCAAATGGAATTAAAAGATAGTTTATGTTTGTGTAAGCCTTTTGAAATCCATGTGTAGTTTTTTCATAATACACACTTTGGTGAGATTTTTGAAGGCCTCGCCTATATATGTATGAGTTACAGATATTAGTTTTATATATATATATATATATATATATTCTAACTTTTTCAGTATATTGAGGTTGATGTTAAACCTTAAGTTTACGGATGAAGAAGTAAAGTTATCTAGGCATCTGTAAATCCTAAATAGTGAAAAATGAATTTTTGCTTAAGTCTCTTAAGGAATAAACTTCCATGCTTCTTTAGTTGAATTCATTTAGAAAATGTGAAAGATCATATGGTCATAAAAACATTCTTCTTAATTATCACTTGTCATCATCAAAGACTCTAAACCGAGTGTCTTGTCATAGCACTAAGTCAAAGTTATCTTTCTTTAGACAAGGCACATGCATTTTACTAGCTTAAAAATTTATAATGTAGCTAGTTATATTGGAATGTATCAGGAAAATATTCTTAAATCATATTTATGCAAAGAATATTAGAGATGAAAATAAATACACATTATAAAGCCACTTTAAAGATTAGAATTGTCTTTTAATTAATTTTCTCACAAATGATTTCAAAGGACGCATCATTCTTCTCCCTGGGTGTCCTCTCAGTCAAGTTAGTGTACCATCCATCACTAAACTTCCCCAGGCAATGAAGCAGACCTTTACTTAAGAATCATCCTCTTTGCAATGCTGATAGTGCTTTTATCTGTCCTGTTTCACCAGGGAAAGTAACTGTTAAAAGATAATCCTTTAGTTATTGGTCGTTAAATGGAAAAAAGTTGTAATTACTGTAGTCTTGTTGTTTATTTTTATTTATTTAGTTTTAGCATGACATCAAAGTATCTAATTTTAGCTTTTAGAATGCCAGCTGATTACCCAAAGTTAATAGTCTGACATACTGCTTCTTTCCCTTAGTACCTGAAACAAGAGTGAACAAAGCAGCCCTTCTTTGCCTTCTAATTACTTTGTAAGCTTTGGACTTTTAAATTTCATCAACTACAGAAGTAATTACATAATCCTGAATATCCTCTAAATTCTACTTGTTTTGTTTTATTTCTTTTGTTAAAGTTTAATATCAAAACCATTGCTCAGGCCGGCGCCGTGGCTCAACAGGCTAATCCTCCGCCTTGCGGCGCCGGCACACCGGGTTCTAGTCCCGGTCGGGGCACCGATTCTGTCCCGGTTGCCCCTCTTCCAGGCCTGCTCTCTGCTGTGGCCCAGGAGTGCAGTGGAGGATGGCCCAAGTGCTTGGGCCCTGCACCCCAAGGGAGACCAGGAAAAAGCACCTAGCACCTGGCTCCTGCCATCGGATGAGCGCGGTGCGCCGGCCGCAGCGCGCAGTCCGCGGCGGCCATTTTTGGAGGGTGAACCAACGGCAAAAGGAAGACCTTTCTCTCTGTCTCTCTCTCTCACTGTCCACTCTGCCTGTAAAAAAAAAAAAAAAAAAAAAAAAAAAAAAAAAAAAAAAAAAAAACATTGCTCAATAGGAGAAAGAGATGATGAATATTATTTTCCCAATTTCTGAATCACTTTTTCTGTTAGTTTCTTGGTATTAATTTTTCAAATAGTTTCCTTTTCCATCAGTTTGCCTTTATAGCCAGTCCACATTGAGGAGATTAGGAGAATATGATCTTTCTAAATTTTTGGAGGGGATAATATAATAGTATGGTGCAAATAGTTTTATTTTACTATGGCTTTAGTTTTATATGGATATGTTCATCGCATTGGTGATGATCACCTCACACCAGAACTAAAGTACTGGATGTATTACCTGAACAGTCTCGCGGGCTCCATGCTCAGTTTATGGCTCAGCTGTTGTCATTCTGAAATTATTGATCATTTTAAACAAGGAGTACACATTTTATTTTTAATTTTTATTTTTGCATTTTATTACAATGGCAGAGAATCAGACAGAAGATCTTTGACCCCTTGGTTTACTCGCCAAATGCCCCAAATAACTTGGGCTATGCCAGACTGAAGCCACAAGCCCAGAAAATCCATCCATGTGACCCAAGTGAGTGGCAGGCAGTGGGCCTCCTCAAAAATTATTTAGCCTATGCTGCCACACAGACATACACATACACACATAGCTTTATATTCTATCTTGTTTATAGCATTATTAAATGATTATCATTATTTAAATGATTTTTAAGATACAATTAATTTTTATGATATTTTAAACTATTTTTTAAAATGGAATTACTTTTTTTAAGATTTATTTTTGAAAGGCAGAGTTAACAGAGAGAGAGAAAGGGAGAGACGAGACGAGAAGAGAGGTCTTCCATCTGCTGATTAATTCCCCAAATGGTTGCAAAGCAGGAGCTGGGGAAGGCCAAAGCCAGGAGGCAGAACCTTTATCTGAGTCTCTGATGTTGGTGCAGGGGCCCAAACCCAACCACTTGACCATTTTCTGCTGCTTTCTCAGGTGCACTAGCAGGGAGCTGGATGGGAAGTGGAGTATCTGGGACATTACAGGCAGTAGCTTTACAAACTACACCACAACACCAGCCCCTAATGTAGATTTAAAAATAAACTCCCCGTTGCTCTAAAACCAATATTGTAGATTCACAAATGCATATTTCTACCAAAAGACTTGTAAAGTGACAATCTTGATTTTGCTCCAAAAAATAAGAGTGAGAAGAAGGAAGGGGGAGGGGAACAGAAAGGAAAAAGGAAGGAGGACGAGAGGCTGAAAAACTGGTGGTTTTATTTTGTTCCGCACTACTCATCAACAAACTAACCGAACACAAGCACAGTCAACAATATAAATAAAAAGCTGGGGTTTGACACATGGCTTAATGCCCATATAAAAATTATCTTGAGGTTCTTTTGATTTTTATTGCAAGTCTTCTTGGAAATAGCATTTCCACATTAAGAGCCCACCTATGTGCTCATGGTAACCCAGTGAATTAAAAATCTCCATGTGTGTTTAATAAGAATTCCTTGTTCCCTTACACAGTAGCACGGACAAAAATTGCTTAGTTTGCATTTCTGTACATAATCAATTATACTTGTGTTGTAGTTGAAGTGCTAGGACTGTGAAATTGCACGAGGAAGTTTCTACATTTTGTTTTTTCCTTGTCTCTACCACTGTTTTCAGCCTTTATTCTGGATCCAAAATATGGGACCCAGGGTTCCCTTTTCACAAGTTCTCTCAAAAATTCTACTGACTGTAAGTGAGGTTGCATATTTCCAACTTCTGGGAAATATATTTTAAGTCACATACATAATCTTTCTCTTCTGAAGCAAGTACCCTGCAAAGAGATTAGAGAAGGATGTGCATAAGTTTAATAGTAGCTGCACTCTGTTTTGCCAGACCAAAGACCTTTTCTTTGTGCACCTTGAATACCTTAAGCAGTTGGGAGATGGTGAAGACAAAGGTAAGGCTGGTCTGGCTTAAAAAGCCTTGGAGCACCACCAGAAAGGATGACAAGTGAGTGTGCTGTATATTAAGGCTGATATGTGAAGTTAAAATTTTTCCTGAAGCTTACTTAGGGCTGGTCTTTTTGTCTGCAATATATTTTCTTCTCCAATATTGTTCCATTTTTAATCCTATTATAACAAAATATCATGTTCTCTTTGGGAACTCTAACATGAATCTTTCTGTCTCTATGTATGTATATATGAGGGTAATTCAAAAAGTTCATGGCAAGTGGAGTTAAAAGATAAATAAATAAATTTTGGTGCAAAATTTTTTTGAAATTCATGCATAGTTTTAACATAGCAGTTAAAATGCTTGTGTCTAGTACAGGCATTTGGTGCAGGGGTTAAGATGCCATTTAGAATCTCTGTATCCCATATTATAGCACTTGTTTAAGGACCCAGTTTAACATTCCACACAACTTCCTATGAATGCACACCCTGGGAGGCAGCAGGTGATAATTCAAATACCTCAGTCCCTGCCACTGACATAGGAAACCCAGATGGAGTTCCGTGATCCTGAATTCTGCCTGACCCAGTCCTGGTTATTATTATAACTATATTCCATATTTAAAAAGAGAAATTAATGATATTAAAAAACGAACTTCTAAAAATGAAAACTTCAATGTATGAAATGAATAATACACTAGAGGAAATTATTAACAGGCATTGCAGGACAAAAGATTAGTGAATCTGAAGACATAGAAATAGAAACTAAAATGAGGCTCAGAGAACAAAGAATTTTTAAAAATAAACAGTATGAGTCAGCTGAGGGATAACTCTATGTGGCCTAGCGTACATTTTTAAACATTTTTTATTTATATAAGGTGAACAAGGTTCATGTATTTCCTTTATACAGATTTAGGAGCATAGCGATATTTCTAACCCTACCCTTCTTCCCAACCACGCTCTTACCCTCCCTCCTCCTTCCTTTCTTATTCTGTCTCCTAATTTTTATAATGGTATAATTTTGGTTTATTTTATAATGATAAGCTTAACCTTTCACTAAGTAAAGAATTCAACAAATAGTAAAAAAAAGCAAAACAAAACTCTGTTCCTCAACAGTAGAAACAAGGGCTTTAAACAACAACCAAATCTCAAAATGTCAGAGTCTATGAGGAAGGATATGCAAACACTATTTGTGTTTAAAAATGGTCCAAAATATTTCAAAGGCTGTGAAAGCTAGCTAGAACAAAAATCTAGCCTGTGATAATTTTGATATGTCAGTTTGACTTGGCTATGTGGTAGCCAGGTATTTGGGTAAACTTTATTCTGGATATTTCTGTGAGGGTCTCTTTGAATAAGATTATGCTTAAGTTATTAAATTTCATAAAACTAAAGCATGTTGCCCTCCCTAATGCAGATGAATCTCCTCTCATGAACCAAAGGGCTAAAGAGGACAGATGTGCTGAACTTCCTCTGCATAAGGGAGGAATTCTTGTGCCTGATTGCCTCCAAGTTGGGAACTGGCTTTTCCTTACTTTTGGATTCAAACTGAAACACCAGTCTTCCTGGATTTAAGGTCTCTGGACCTGGGCTGAAACTGTAACATGAATTCTCCTGGGTCTCAAGGATGCCAACTCAGCCTTCAGCTATTGGGATTTGTTAGCCTCCAAAATATATGGTCCTATCCCTAGTAATAAATCTCTTTATAAGTACTCCCAATATCCATGTTATGGTAAAAATGTTCAAAGCCAATGATAAAGGCACGATCTTAAAACCAGCTGGAGGGATTGGGGTTCTGGAACAGTGGGTTAAGATACCACTTGGTTTACCTCCATATCGGTTTACCCCATAATGGACTACTGTCCCAGCTACTTTGTGCTTTAGATCCAGATCCCTGTTAATGCACCTAGAAGACAATGGATTTAGAGCAAAGTACCTGGTTTCATACATGGGAAATCTAGATGAAGTTCCTGGCTCCTGGCTTTAGCCTGATCTATCCTTGGTGTTGTGGGCATTTGGGGATTGAAGCAACACATGAAAACCTCTCTTGTAGTAGTAGCCAGAAAATTAAAGACATGGTTGAAAATAGAGTAAGAAAAATAAAGAAAATAGAACACTTTTGGCAGAAAACACAAACAACATAGAACAATGATTTTTAGATACTTATACCTAGAGTTCTTTATCTTTTGAAAATATATTTCAAAAATGAAGGCCAAATAAAGACATTTTTCACCTTATAAAATCTGAAAGCATCCATCTCTACAGGACATATTAAAGGAATATTAAAGGAAACAATTCAGGAAGAAAGAAAATAAACCAGATGGAAATATGGACTAACACAAAGCAATGAAAAGCACCAGAATTAGTGACTACATGGGTCAAAAGACTAAAGCTGAACTTGGAGTTATGAAAAATGAAAAACTTTGATGACAGATTATAATCTCCTGGGGCTCTTTCCCAAATTGGAACATCTATTTCTCATATTTCTCCTTTCATGGGCCCTTGTTTTCTTCATTGGGTTGAATACCTGACTTCAGTTGGTAGGATGCTGTGTACTTCCTGTTAAACTCTCATGGGTGGAACTTTCATAGCCAGTCCTGTTTCCTTTTCTTTTCTTTTAAAGATTGTATCTATTTATTTGAGATGAAGAGTTAGGAGAAAGAGACAGAGGGAAAGGTCTTCCATACACTGCTTCACTCCCCAAATGGCCACAATGGCTGGAGCTGGAGAGATCCGAAGCCAGAAGCGAGGAGCTTCTTCCGGATCTCCCACACAGATGCAAGAGCCCAAACTCTTGGGCCGTCTTCTAGAGCTTTACCATGCCATCAGCCGAGAGCTGGGACTTGAATGGGTGCCCATTCGGGATGCCAGCACTGCATGTGCAGGCTTTGCCTACTAAGCTACAGCGCCGGCCCCACCAGTCCTGTTTTCAATATGGGCAATGACTTTTTCTCTGGAAGGAGAAACATCACATATTGGTCATGAGTCACAGATCTTCCTTCTGATTTTTGGGATATTTAAGTGTATCCTTTGCCCTGGAATGATCTTTGACTATATCATAGCCATCTGTGCCTTTGAGTAACCACTTCTGATGAGTCATCAGGTCTTCCAGCAACTGAAATAGAGTCTTAGATTGAGGAGTTCTTCTTTAGTTGATATTCTTTACACTTTGCATTCTCTTACCTGCAAATCCTGGCAGATTAGTGACTTACTCTGTATGGTTCAAACTCATCTAAAGGACCCCTGTGAAAATCCTCCTATATGCAAGAGTTGCTTGTAGGCATAGATAATATATTACTTATCCCCTTGCTTTCTATAATCTTGGTCTCATCCTCTGTGCTCATCTTCCTCACTCTTTCCCACATGAACTTTCAAAAGGAGGAGTCAAATCTTGACCACACATTTCTCTAACCTGAGGATGTTTGTCCTTTACTATGGCTATGTGACTTCAGTTATACACCTGACCACTGAGACTATGAAAATAAATGCCAATTTATTCAACAGAGTGTTTTTCAGATCATTTCAATATACATATAATATTTCAATATACATATAATAATTTTGGATGCATGACTGGCAAACCAAGAATTGGGGCAAATATTTAAATATCCATGATCATTATAGTCCTTATTTGTAAAGATAAAAAAAGTTCTTTTTGTTTTTCTCTTAGAGAAAAAATAATGCCAAGCACACTTTAAATACTACGCAGAGATTAACAATGACAATATTTAAAATGGCATTCCTTAAAGAATGGAATTTGAGAATTAATGAGTTTCGGCAACAGTTCTTTTGACTTTTTTTTTTTTTGAGATAAAAAGACAAAGTCAAATATTCAAGGGAAGAATTATTTTATAGTAAATTAAAGAAGGATACAAATTCTTTGACACTTTTCCCATTGAAAAATACAATTCTACTTTCCCTCTTTTTGAATTTAGCTGTGAGTATGGTACACATAAAACTGTCCATTCCAAGCCTAGAAGGCAGTCAGTTTCTGTCTTGTTCTCTGCAAAACCTCAGCTTTTGTGTAAGAAATCGAGTGGCACATTCCCTCCCAGAAAGGCCACAAGGAGAAAGAAAGAAGGTGGCAGCTACATCCAGACAGCTATGAGTAAGGTCACCTTTGACTCCCTCAACACCTGCTCCAAACATTCAAATCTACAACTGAAAACCCCTAAATGACCTCAGGTGACGCCACATGAACAAGACTATCACCCAGCCAATCTCTTCCCAGATTTCTGATCCACAAATTAAATTATGCAATGTTTTAAAGCAAAAATGTGGAAACCTTATCAACCAAATGAGTGAACAAAAGTAAGAAAGGATAGGAAAAATAAGAGGAAATAATAGAGTCTGTCTTCAGCTCAGGACTATTTCACCATATCTGCCATTCACTGATTCTCTCTGTACTGGAACAAACCAACCCAAAAACCCACAAACTTTTCCATGCACATTTCAGCAATTCACACTCTCTCAGTAACAGGATATGAAGTACTTGCCAACACAATAGTTGCTACGATTATTGCATTTCCAAACAGATTTGATTATTTTTGAGTGTGTAAGATTGTATAAGATATTTTTTCTAAGTAAAAGTACCTAAAAAGATTATATATATATATATATATATATATATATATATATATATATATATATAAAGCTTTTATTTAAAGAATATAAATTTCCAAAGTACAGGTTTTGGATTACAATGCCCCCCCCCCCCATAATTTCCCTCCCACACGCTACCGTCTCCTTTCCGGCTCCCTCTCACCTTGCATTCAGATCAAGATTCATTTTCAATTCTCTTTGTATACAGAAGATCAGTTTAGTACATATTACACAAAGATTTCAACAGTTTGCCCTCACATAGGGACGCAAAGTGAGAATACTGATGGAGTACCAGTTGTAGTGTTAATTCACAATGTACAGCACATTAAGGACAGAGATCCTACATGATATTTTTTTAAAATTGATTAATTATCTATGCAATTTCCAATTTAACACCAAGATTTTTTAATCATTGCAATTATCTTTATATACAGAAGATTGATTCAGTATATACTATGTAAAGATTTCATCAGTTTGCACCCACACAGAAACACAAAGTGTAAAAATACTGTTTCAGTACTAGTTATAGCATTACTTCACATTGGACAACGCATTAAGGACAGCTCCCTCATGAGACGTAAATACACAGTGACTCCTGATGTTGATTTAACAAATTGACACTCTTGTTTATGGTGTCAGGAATCTCCCTAGGCTCTCTAGTAATGAGTTGCCGGGGCTATGGAAGCCTTTAGGGTTCGCCGACTTTGATCTTATCCCAACAGGGTCATAGTAAAAGTGGAAGTTCTCTCCTCCCTTCAGAGAAAGGTACCTCCTTCTTTGATGGCCCCGTTCTTCCCACTGGGATCTCACTCGCAGAGGTCTTTCATTTAGGTCTTCTTCTTCTTTTTTTTTTTTTTCAGAGTGTCTTGGCTTTCCATGCCTAAAATATTCTCATGGGCTCTTGAGCCAGATCCGAATGCCTTAAGGGCTGATTCTGAGGCCAGAGTGCTATTTAGGACATCTGCCATTCTATGAGTCTGCTGTGTATCTTGCTTCCTGTGTTGGATCATTCTCTCCCTTTTTGATTCTATCAGTTAGTATTACCAGACACTAGTCTTATTTGTGTGATCCCTTTGACTCTTAGACCTATCAGTATGATCAATTGTGAACTGAAATTGATCACTTGGACTAGTGAGATGGCCTTGGTACATGCCACCTTGATGGGATTGTATTGGAATCCCCTGGCACGATTGTAACTCCATCATTTGGGGCAGGTCCGATTGAGCATGTCCCAAATTGTACATTTCCTCCCTCTCTTATTCCCACTCTTATATTTAACAGGGATCACTTTTCATGAAATGTAATCACCTAAGAATAATTGTGTGTTAACTACAGAGTTCAACCACTAGTACTAGGATAAAAAAATACTAAAATGGATAAAGTATAGCATTGTACAACAACAGTCAGCACAAGAGCTGATCAAGTCACTGTTTCTCATAGTGTCCATTTCATTTCAACAGGTTTCCCTTTTGGTGCTCAGTTAGTTGTCACCGATCAGGGAGAACTGATGATATTTGTCCCTTTGGGACTGGCTTAATTCACTCAGCATGATGTTTTCCAGATTCCTCCATTTTGTTGCAAATGACCGGATTTCATTGTTTTTGACTGCTGTATAGAATTCTATAGAGTACATGTCCCATAATTTCTTTATCCAGTCTACTGTTGATGGGCATTTGGGTTGGTTCCAGGTCTTAGCTATTGTGAATTGAGCTGCAATTAACATTAATGAGCAGATGACTTTTTTGTTTGTCAAATTAATTTCCTTTGGGTAAATTCCAAGGAGTGGGATGGCTGGGTTGAATGGTAGGGTTATATTCAGGTTTCTGAGGAATCTCCAGACTGACTTCCATAGTGACTTCACCAGTTTGCATTCCCACCAACAGTGGAACAGTGTCCCTTTTTTCCCACATCCTCTCCAGCATCTATTGTTGGTGGATTTCTGAATGTGAGCCATTCTAACCGGTGTGAGGTGAAACCTCATTGTGGTTTTGATTTGCATTTCCCTGATTGCTAGTGATCTTGAACATTTTTTCATGTGTCTGTTGGCCATTTGGATTTCCTTTTTGGAAAAATGTCTTGAGGTCCTTGGCCCATCTCTTAAGTGGTTTGTTTGTTTTGATGTTGTGGAGTTTCTTAATTTCTTTGTGGATTCTGGTTATCAACCCTTTATCTGTTGCATAGTTTGCAAATATATTTTCCCATTCTGTCTGTTTCCTATTCACTTTCCTGACTGTTTCTTTTGAAGTACAGAAACTTCTCAATTTGATGCAATCCCAGTAGTTAATTTTGGCTTTCAGTGCCTGTGCTTGTGGGGTATTTTCCAAGAAGTCTTTGCCAATACCTATGTCTTGCAGGGTTCACCAATGCTCCCTAATAATTTGATGGTGTTGGGTCGTAGATTTAAGTCTTTAATCCATGTTGAATGAATTTTTGTGTAAGGTGAAAGGTAGGGGTCTTGCTTCATGATTCTGCACATGGAAATCCAGTTTTCCCAGCACCATTTATTGAATAGACTGTCCCTACTCCAGGAATTGGTTTTGGATCCTTGATCAAATATAAGTTGGCTGTAGATGTTTGGATTGATTTCTGGTGTTTCTATTCTGTTCCATTGGTCTATCCATCTGTTTCTGTACCAGTACCATGCTGCTTTGGTAACTACTGCCCTGTAGTATGTCCTGATTTCTGGTATTGTGATGCCTCCGGCTTTGTTTTTGTTGTACAAGATTGCTTTAGCTATTTGAGGTCTCCTGTGTCTCCATATGAATTTCAGCATCATTTTTTCCAGATCTGAGAAGAATGTCTTTGGTATTTTGATTGGTATTGCATTGAATCTGTAAATTGCTTTTGGGAGAATGGACATTTTGATGATATTGATTCTTCCAATCCATGAACATGGAAGATTTCTCCATATTTTTTGGTGTCCTCTTCTATTTCTTTCTTTAAGGTTTTGTAATTTTCATCGTAGAGATCTTTAACGTCCTTGGTTTAGTTTATTCCAAGGTATTTGATTGTTTTTATAGCTATTGTGAACGGGATTGATCTTAGAAGTTCTTCCTCAGCCATGGCATTGCCTGTGTATACAAAGGCTGTTGATTTTTGTGCATTGATTTTATATCCTGCTACTTTGCCAAATTCTTCTATGAGTCCCAGTAGTCTCTTAGTAGAGTTCTTTGGGTCCCCTAAATAAATAATCATATCATCTGCAAAGAGGGATAGTTTGAATTCTTCCTTCCCAATTTGTATCCCTTTAATTTGTTTTTCTTGCCTAATAGCTCTGGCTAAGACTTCCAGAACTATGTTGAATAGCAGTGGTGAGATTGGGCATCCCTGTCTGGTACCAGATCTCAGTGGAAATGCTTCCAACTTTTCCCCATTCAATAGGATATTGGCTGTGGGTTTTTCATAAATTGCTTTGATTGTATTGAGGAATGTGCCTTTTATACCCAGTTTGCTTAGGGTTTTCATCATGAAAGGGTGTTGAATTTTATCGAATGCTTTCTCTGCGTCTAGTGAGATAATCATATGGTTTTTCTTCTGCAGTCTGTTAATGTGGTGTATCACATTGATTGTTTTGCAACTATTGAACCATCCCTGCATACCAGGGATAAATCCCACTTGGTCGGGTGGATGATCTTTCTGATGTGTTGTTGTAGTCTATTGGCCAGAATTTTGTTGAGGATTTTTGCATCTATGTTCATCAGGTTTTACTTCAAGACTGTCATGTAGACATTTGGTAGTATAAGGAGGGAGAGCCTTGGCTTAATCTTTTCTGATAATCAGGACCCAAGCTCTGTAGTTACATGTTAATTTGATGAAGATCAACAACTTGTATTTTTCTGGGAAAGCTGCAAGCGAATTATGTCAGGCCAAAAAAGAAAAGAAGAAAAAAATTCCCAAAGACTGTGGTTTTATTGAGCTGTATTTCCTTTAATAATCTTATTTCTGCATTCTTTGTTTTATTGATTAAATGTGTCAGTTTTTCTCTTCCTTCTTGGAAATAGCTTTACAAATTTCATTAATGAATTAAATAAATCTTTGAAAAATACAACTTTAAGGTTTTAAATTGGAATCTACTTTCAGTATTTTTAAGCCTGCCCCTTCCATCACTACTTTTCTAACCACAATACAGAGTATTGATGCTATTATAGTGCTTTATTATTTTTCAAATGAAAATAGATTTTGTGTTTATTCATGTATAAATTTAAAGCATAGGACGTTTTAAAATGTTCCAAACTCTGCCACTCATTGTAGAGTATAAAATATGTTTTAAAAACTTCTTTCTAGATATTTATAAATAAATACAATCTTATAAGTGTTCCTTTGAAATATGTTTCATTGACTTTTTATGTAAGTGGAAAAGGATATATATGAATCATAACATTATGTGTCCATGTAGGATGTTGTTGTTTGACAATATGGAGTGTATTGAATCCTTGTTTTGTCAGTGAGAATTTAGCTTTTCTAAGGTTTTGTTTATTAATATTAATCATCCTGGTACTCTAACTCAATTATCTTCTGGGAATTATTTCTTTTTTTTTAAGAATTATTTTGGCCGGCGCCGTGGCTCAACAGGCTAATCCTCCGCCTTGCGGCGCCGGCACACCGGGTTCTAGTCCCGGTCGGGGCACCGGATTCTGTCCCGGTTGCCCCTCTTCCAGGCCAGCCCTCTGCTGTGGCCCGGGAGTGCAGTGGAGGATGGCCCAAGTGCTTGGGCCCTGCACCCCATGGGGAGACCAGGAAAAGCACCTAGCTCCTGGCTCCTGCCATCGGATGAGCGCGGTGCGCTGGCCGCAGCGCGCCGACCGCGGCGGCCATTGGAGGGTGAACCAACGGCAAAAGGAAGACCTTTCTCTCTGTCTCTCTCTCTCACTGTCCACTCTGCCTGTAAAAAAAAAAAAAAAAAAAAAAAAAGAATTATTTTATTTATTTGAAAGAGGAATTACAGAGAGAAGTAGAGCTAGAGAGAGAGAGAGAGAGAGAGAGACCTTCCATTCTGCTAGTTCATTCCCCAAATGATCACAAAGGCCAGAGCTGAGCTGATCTGAAGCCAGGAGCCGGGAGTTTCTTCCAGGTCTCCCAGCGTGTGCAGGGGCCCAAGGAGTTGAGCCATCTTCTACTGCTTTCCCAGGCTCATAGCAGAGAGCTGGATCAGAAGAGGAGCAGGAGTAGTCTGGCACCGCAGCTCACTAGGCTAATCCTCCACCTGTGGCTCCGGCATGCTGTGTTCTAGTCCTGGTCCAGACACCGGATTCTGTCCATGTTACTCCTCTTCCAGCCACTTGGGGGATGAACCAATGGAAAAAGGAAGACCTTTCTCTCTGTCTCTCTCTCTCACTGTTTAACTCTGCCTGTCAAAAAAAGAAGAGGAGCAGCCAGGACATGAACCGGTGTCCATATGGGATACCAGCACTGCAGGCTGGGGCTTTAACCCACTGCGCCATAGCACTGGCCTCTGGGAGTTATTTCTTAAACATAGAAATTCTGTATCAAAATTTGGATGCATATCTGTAAACTTTTCCAGGCATGTTTCAGCGATTCATACCTTCTCAGGATATGAAGTACCTGCCAACACAATAGTTATTATGATGATTTTATTTCCAAACAGATTTTATTATTTTTGGTATGTAGGATGAATAGTGATATTATTTCCTCTTTAAAACAATGTTTTGTTGTTCATTTATATATCTCCTACTAAAATGATCTTTAAAACTACTAGATATGTGAATATTACAGGCTCCTCTATCTGTGGTTATTAACTTTTATACATATGCATATGTCTGTATCTAACTATATAAATTATGTATATATACATACACATATGCATACATAAATATACGTGCACATACACATTTATATATACATATATATTTGTAAACATACATATGGTATTTATTGCTCCCAATTTTTTATGTGGTCATTGGCCCTGATTCTAATGTTATCAGCTAATAAGATTCATTTTGTTTATTTTGTTTGGTTTGGTGTCAAATCTGTTACATCTGGTTTTAAGACCTCTGATATTCTTATCACATTTGGAAAATTCTCTCTAGAAATTTTTTAAAACATATATAATTTTACTTTATTAAATATATATGTTAAATATATATATGTTTATATGTGTGTGTGTGTGTGTGTATATATATATATATATATATATATATATAGTTTTCAATCTAGACCTGGAGACTGAGAGATTTTAAAAAGGTGTAGCAAGAGTTGAACTTTATTTTTTCCAAATATTCATAAAAATGTTTTAATACTACTTTATTATTAAATCAATAGCTCACTGATTTATTCAATTTTAAAATTTTATTTATTTTCATTTTTTTTGAAAGACAATGAAACAGAGACAGAAATACAGAGAGAAATATTCCATCCACTGGTTAACCTCCTGGATACCTGCAACAGCCTGGGCTGGGCCAGGCATAACCCAGGAGCCTCGAACTCAATCCAGTCTTCCCATGTGACTATCAGAGACCCACATCATTAAGCAATCATCTGCTGCCTCCCAGTGTGTGCATTAGCAGGAAGCTGGATTGGAAGCTGCATACATGCAACTGAAACCAGGTATGTGTGC
Source organism: Sylvilagus floridanus (assembly GCA_949820135.1). Taxonomy (NCBI): domain Eukaryota; kingdom Metazoa; phylum Chordata; class Mammalia; order Lagomorpha; family Leporidae; genus Sylvilagus; species Sylvilagus floridanus. Next base: position 89,961,241 of record OX463224.1, read on the forward strand.
ATCTTGCTGCCCCTTGTACTCACTGGTTCATGAGGTATCTTTAAAAAATCCATTGAAAATATATATTATGAATAAACTATATATGAGTGCAAATGTGTTATACCAAAATAAAGTTTTAATTCCATTTTCCATGAATCTTTTGAAGTGCTCTCACAATAACATCATTGTTAAAATCAAGTATGTATAGGAATTTAAAATTTATGTATGTGATTTTTTCTTTATGCTCTAAAAAAATTGAAAATATTAAATTTTATATAATTTATAGGAAATAATTCTAGGAAATTTTAATTTTTTTGGATTAGGGTACCAACTAAAACTTTTAATAAAGAATTTGCTTTCTCATTTCTAATATTTACATTTACATTGCTAATCTATCTTTGCTTTATTGGCATTTAAAGAATATTCAAGAACAATGACATTATTGGGAAAACTATGTAAATTTTTTTAAAGTCTTAATGAATTCCACTGTGTTTGGCATTTTTAGTTTTATTTATAGGTGATGAAATCAAATTCATCTTACAGAATGTCTTAGGTAATGGAATTAATATTGTTACTCTGAATACAATTAACTCAGTGGCCCTTGGTCAAGGTCAGCTATACTATATGCTCATGAATTAATGGATTAATAAAAGTAGCCTTTCATTTTGAACTGTACTCAGGATCATCAGATAAAATGCATAGATAGGTATGTCAACTGTTTTGCTTTGTCAATTGTGGGGCCTTTTATGCAACACTTGGGGCTTTGTTTAAAATTTAAGAATCTAGGGTTATTACTAGTCTCTACTGTGTATATCTGAATACAGATTTGTTAGAAGTGAAAATTTATATTAATTAATACATTCATTTATTCATCCATTCCTTCAGAGAATAATGGTATTATGTTTTCCAACTTGTACATTTCACATCACTAAGACTATATTCTATTCTAGGCCGAGTTCAGTACCTCTAGGATAGGGCATTGTGGTTTCTTGCTCAAATACAGTTAGTTTGTCTTGTTCCAACTGGATCAGTTTCACAGCATAGATCAACTAAGCCCCCAGATACATAATAAAATGGTACATTGAAAGTCTTTTTATTGTTTAAAAATCCCTTGCTCAAATAAAGCAAAGGCAATTCTTTGTATGAGAGTACTTTAAAAAGTTAGTAGACAGATGTTTAAGAATTATGCATAGATTTCAAAACAATTTGCACCAAAATAAATATTCTTATTCCCACCTTCCCCACAAACTTTTTGAAAGTACCTATAATACCTCTGGACTTTACAGTGAATCAAATGTAAATGGTATTATTACATTACTTATTTATCTTGTTAATTGTATAAATGCAATTACAGTATAAAACACATTTACTCAAATGATCAATTGGATCAAGTCAGAATGGAAATTTTAAATAACAAAGCCAGTGATTAATAGCATTGAGTGAATAGTGAAGGAGGCAGACAAGAACAAAAACACTTAGGGCACACAGTTCTATGGAAGAAATTTTGAAAGAGTGTTACATACATATGCAAAAGAAAACACGTATTACAATCAAGATATTTATGGTCTGATCCATCTAGCTTTAATAGGATATATTGAGAGGCTGTTCATATATATAAATTTGCACGTGTACTGCTTTTTGGGGGAGAGAAAGAAATCTGATGACTTTTATTATAATCTGTTTTAAAATACAGGACTGGCTTGTACTCATTATAATTACCCAGTTTCAGTGTGATAGCAATTTATTTGACTTTGCTCTACATCTGAATAAAACGACCAGTCCACAGCTTTGGAACCTTCCCACAGGAACAGTTTCCTCCATTCCCATCTTCCCTGTGAAAATGTGACAGGCTTATCTGTCACTATATCCACTAGTATTTTTCAGTTCTCATTATACCTTTAATTCTATCTTACCCATTTATTTCTAGTTCTTTACAATTTCTCTTCCCAGTTGCAAACCATTATCTCCCTTTTATTATGATTTTTCCCCTAATCATCTTCTATTATCTCTTATTTTAGTACTTGGCTTTCCCTCTTTGATGTCTTTTGGTTTGAACTTCAGGTAATTTGACCCTTTTTGTTAATTCTTTGACTTATCATAGGTCCATTGTCTAATTTTTTTTTACCATCTTTCATCTTTTCTATATATTGAAATTCATACAATGGTATGGTTTAGCTGCAACCGGCAGGGAGATGAGCTGTGGAGAGCTGTCAGAAGGTGAACAAACAGGCTTTCATGATAAAAGTCGAAGTAGAGCACACATGAGGTTAAAAAATAAAAGGCTTCTATTATAGGATTTGGGGGGGGGGGACTACAGTGAGTGGGTAATGACATCATGACAAGAGGAAGGCACTATTTATCTCATCAAAGCTAGGTGAACTTAAATGCTAAATCACATAAAGCATGTGTTTTAAAATAGTTTGTGGAAGATTAGATCAGAAAACCAACACTGGAAGTCTGTACGCCTATACCAGAAGCACTGGGTGTTGGAAATAGCACCTGCCCTTGGGGGGAGGGTAGCTTTGTCACTTATTTAACCTTTTCTTTTTGACTTATTTTTTCCTTTGTGAAATGGAGTTGACAGAACTTATTGCAATAGTTATAGACTTTATGGTCATAGATTTTTGCCATAGCTTATGTGTGGCAAGGGCCAGAAGAAAGATTCAGTTTTCTATTAATACGTTCTCTGAATTACATTTGACTCCAAATCTGGTGCTCTTTACCACCTGGCTCACTTTTCATATTTAACAAAACAGAACACAACAAACCTTTCCATATACATGAATGCATTTAACCAAAATTGGGTTTTTATTAAGTGCATAAATAGCAAATTGTTTTGGTGTAAATGGCAACTCCTACAAAGAATCTTAATGTGTATCCCTCTGACTCAGTAGTTCTTCTAGGAAAAAGGGAAAAGCTTAGAATATAAAGGAAAACTTTTAATTAAAAAAATGTTCTATGCAGGGGCTGGCATTGTGGCACAGCAGATAAAGTTGCTGCCTGCAACAACAGCATCCCATATGGGTGCCAGCTCGTGTCCCAGCTGCTTCCCTTTGGATCCAGCTCCCTGTTAATGACCTGGGAAGAGCAGCATAGAGTGGCTCTGGTGTTTAGGATCATGCCACTCACATGGCAGACCCTTTGATGAAACTCCTGGTGCCTATCTTCAGCCTGGCTCAGTGCTGGTGGTTGTGGCTAACTGGGGAGTGAAGCAGTGAATGGAAGGTCTCTCTCTCTGTCTCTTCCTCTCTGGAACACAGGCTTTCAAATAAGTAAATAAATCTTTTATGAATATCCAATGCAGAGTTTCCATAAAGCAAGGACATTTTTGAAATAATGTATATCCAATGAATGGTGGGAAATGGCTGAGTAAACTAGCATATATGCATATGGCTGTCATGAAACATATTTGAGACTAGTTCTAACGAAAAAATTAAAAATTGTAGATAAAGATATTCTAATGATATGTAAAGAATAAGCCTTAATTGTGTTAAAATATATAAGAAGAAAACAGTTGAAAGTTTTATACCAAAATGTTATAATGTGGAGATTTTGGTAAAAGCGTACAAATTTTCAGTTTAAAATGAAAATGATCTCAAGATCTAATGTATAGCATGGTGACATGGTTGTCTTATGCTTGGAATTAACTAAGAGAGTAGGGTTTCTATGATTCACACCATTCAGAAAACAAGGTGAGCTCACTATGTGAGCTGATGGTTATGTTAGTTTCATTGTTGTAATCATTTTATGATATGTTTGTATATCAAAACATCATATGGTATACCTTAAATATTTATGATAAAATGCATAGTCACTTTAGCAATCTAGATGGTTTTAAGTATTTCTATTTTGTAATCTGTAAATTTTCTATAACAAGATTATTAACCTTTTAATGGTAAAATTAGCATTTTCTCTTGTCATACATCTTCTTAGGAAATACCCTGCATCCTTTTCACGTGTCAGGGTTACATTTCTGAGAACTGAATGAAGGTTATTCAGGGCTATAAACAAGCAACTCAGACTAGAGCAAAGAAAGCAAACCAAATCCTGAATGGTCACATGTTACTTATCTGATGGTTTATTCTTATCGCTCTTATTTTATTTTTTAGTGTCATATTGTCCTAATGCCTGTTGCATTATATAAGAAACAGCAAAGTGATTACTTTTATTTATCTGGAATTCTTTTTTTTTTTTTTTTTGCCTAATTATATGTCCACCCTGGAGCCTGGTATTCAGTAATTGTGCCTTTCCTCTTGCTTGCATTTTCCTTTAAGCTGCTCATCACATTTTACTGCCTCTATTTCTCAGCCAAAGCAAATTGCTTATTCATTGAAGCCCTTTTGTGGACAGAGTGCTCTCTTTCCTGAATCTGTTTCTACCCCAGCTTAAAGGATACTGGATGCGTCTTGTTTGTAATGTTGTTTCCTGAAAATGATTAAATGCAATATTGTGGGGAAAACTGTTTGGAAGATGGGAAGGGAGGTGAAAACCTACATCACTCTTACTCCAGGTGACACAGAAAGTGAAAATTCAGGGATTTTTTGATTCTTATGTAGTCTGATACTAATCAAAAGTTATGGTTACCTTGGCAACCTTCTACACTACTGAGCATCTAGGTAGGAACAAAGCAGTTACTTTGCTCTCTTGCACTCCACCATGGACTCAGAGAAAATTAAATCACATTAAGTATAGCTCACATTCTTCATGCCATTTGCAGATGGCTTTACAATAACTTAATCTCTTCTGTTACATCATTCTCAAGTTGTTATTTTTTTTCCTTTTTCTTGTCTACAATGAAGCAGTAATTCAAAAAAAGCAATCACATTAGAAACAGGAGCAGATTTCATAAAAGCTAAGTAGAAAGCACAAGCTAATTCAAATACTATGAAAAGCATTTCAGACTCTCCACCAAAATCAAAATTGGGTTCACTGTATTTAAAAATCCCTGGGAAGAGTTTCCTCATTACATTTCTTTTTTCAGCTCACTGATTTCTAGGAATTGGAAAATATATGGAATGGTAGAAAGGGCTGAAATTTTAAAATCACCCTCTTATGAAATTGTATGTTGTACAGCATTGAGACGTTGCCTAAAACACTGTGCCCTCTTGGCCCCTTATCCTCATGTGTGCAATGAAACTGCTATCACATTGCATGTAGCATTTGTCACAAGTGTGGCCCTCTGGTATGGTCCAATAGCATCAGTACCTTGTAGGAGCTAACTGAGAAAAACTTCCTGTACACAGACCAGCTGTTTTTGTTTTTTTTTTTTTTTTAGATTCATTTAGCCTTTTTTTTAAAGATTTATTTATTTATTTGAAAGTCAGAGTTACACAGAGAGAGGAGAGGCAGAGGGAGGAAGGGAAGGAAGAGAGAGAGAGAGGTCTTCCATCCAATGGTTTACTCCCCTATTGGCCACAACGGCCAGAGCTGCACTGATCCAAAGCCAGGAGCCAGGAGCTTCTTCCAGGTCTCCCACACGTGTGCAGGGGCCCAAGGACCTAGGCCATCTTCTACTGCTTTCCCAGGCCATAGCAGAGAGCTGGATGGGAAGTGGAGCAGTCTTGAACCAGTGCCCATATGGGATGCCAGCACTGCAGGCGGCGGTTTTATTAGCTACTTCACAGTGCCAGCCCCAGAGCAGCTGGTTTTTAAGCCAACAGAAGTTGTCTCATATTCTCTTGATCTAGTTAACCATAATTTTCCATTGCAACAAAGCCCCCAGGTTGTTGGTATGCCCTTAGAATGACTAGAGGAAATCATCATACTGTGACTGGGTCATAACAAGTGTTTGGAAGTTAATCATCCTCACACTCTACCCAGTTAGTAAACAAAACATTGTTTTTGCTTTAAAAGCAGTTGGGCCCTATTATGAAAACTGCCTTAAGAGTGGCCATTATTCATCTCTCTGTGATATTATGGATCTTTCATATAGGGTTGACTTTCTCTTATCTACAGTGGAATACTATAGTGTCAAATCCAAAATGCACTTAATAAGTAGAATTATATGTCCCTATCTAACTTAAACATTCAAGTTTTAGAGATCTCATAAAAGATATTTCAGTATAAACACTGGAGACTAAAATAACATGTTTATGATAAAATCAAAGCTATTTGAGAAATTGAATTGAGGTTTTGCAGTAGATTCTAAATTTATACAGCATTGATCCAGAGTGTTTCAGGGATTTGGAGTCATATTTCAATATGTATTTGATTCTCTCTAGCAGGTAACTTGCTACTGTTTATAAACCTATAATAGATGGGAATGACGTGGTCATACAGCAAGTTAAAACCCCAGCCTGTGACACTGGCATCCCATATGGGCGCCGGTTCAAGTCCTGGCTGCTCCACTTCAGATCCAGCTCTCTGCTATGGCCTGGGAAAGCAGAAGATGGCCCAAGTCTTTGGGCCCCTGCACCCATGTGGGAGACCTGGAAGAAGCTCTGGCTTTGGATCAGTGCAGCTCTGGTGGTTGTAGCCATCTGGAGGTGAAGCAGTAGTTGAAAGACCTCTCTCTCTCTCTCTGCCTCTGCCTCTTTGTAACTGCCTTTCAAATGAATAAATAAGTCTTAAAAAAAAAAAAAAGAAAACAAGAAAGAAAAAAAGGCCGCTGCCACAGTTCACTAGGCTAATCCTCCGCCTGCAGCACTGGCACCCTGGGTTCTAGTCCCAGTCGGGGCGCCAGATTCTGTCCCTTTTGCTCCTCTTCCAGTCCAGCTCTCTGCTGTGGCCCAGGAGGGCAGTGGAGGATGGCCCAAGTGCTTGGGCCCTGCAGCATCCACATGGGAAACCAGGAGAATCACCTGGCTCCTGGCTTCGGATCAGCGTGGTGCGCCGGCCGTGGCAGCCATTGAGGGGTGAACCAATGGAAAAAGGAAGACCTTTCTGTCTGTCTCTCTCACTGTCCACTCTGCCTGTATTAAAAAAAAAAAAAGAAAAAGAAAGAAAGAAAGATCATATCAGTGATAAGCCTTTGGCCTGGCAGTTAAGATTCCTGCATCCCAAATGGGTTGATTCCTAGCTCCAGCTCCTGACACCTGTCCCTGGGAGGCAGTGATAATAACTCAAGTAACTGTGTTCCTGCTAACCTTGTGGGGTACCTGGATTGAGTTCTCGCTGCTGATGTTGGTTCAGGTCAATGCCAGCTATTGTAGGCATTTGGTGAATGACCCAGCAGATAGGAGTGTGCATGCATACTCTCTCTCTTTCTCTCCCTCCCTCTGCCTCCCTTTCCACCCTTCCTTTGCCTCTTCTTCCCACATTCCCTTTCTCTCTCCCCCCAAAAAATAACAAAAAAATTACAAGATTTTTTATTTTATTTGAAATTCAGTGTTAGGGAGGGGAGGCACTAGGGGAAAAGGGAGAGAGAGAGAGAGAGAGAGAGAGAGAGAGAGATAGTCCCTGTCCACATGGCCACAACTGTTAGGGCCAGGCTAGGTGGAAGCCCGGAGCTAAGAGCTTCCTTTAGGTCTTCCACATGGGTAGCAGAGCCTCTCAAATACTTGGGCCATCTTCTGCTGCTTTCCCAGTTGGATTAGCAGAAAGCTTGATTGGAAGTGGAGCAGCCAAGAATATGGGATTCAATTATTGCATGTTGTGGCTTAATCTGCTGTGGCACAGCACTGGCCCTGTAAATGATAAAAATTTTAATAAACAGTATATCATATTACACTGGAATTGGTTATAGAAACTTACATCCTAAAGGTACTGAACACAAAAGTATGATATGAAAAAGCAAGATTATGGAATTATTATTATAGCAAATACCTGGTTTGAGTTGTGCAAATGTTGTCCTCTGAATCTTCCAGAACTATAGCACCATATCTCTTCTTGTTGGTTGTATCTCAGAACCTTTACACATTTTCATCTTCATCTTTCTGCCACGCTCCTCATTTTTTTAATTGCCAATCAGGCTTCACTTTTCTTGCTTCTATTTCTTGTGTACAGATGTTAACCCACAGTTTTAAGTTGTAGTTATCTTATTTCCCAGTATCACAATTCCTTCTATCTTCAAGTGCCTGTAAAGCATCAGGCATTATACTGAATCTAGAAAAAAAGAGTTCAATATGACAATTCTTGCCTTGAGAAGCTCATACTCTAATAGGATGCCATGCAATTAAAATTGAATTAAAGTCATAATAAAATGTTTTGAGCACTAAATTGATATTAGGAATTTTCTAAGCAATTTTTTATTTATTATCTTATTAAATCTTCATGAAACAAATAAATCATGAAATAAATCTTCATGACTTTCTGTGTGAACCTAAAATTTTCAAAATCTACCATAGTGGTGCTAGACTTAGTAAATTCCAATATGCTGGGGAATCTTAAATTTCTACTTCATGTGCTTATTCCATGCTCTCAGCCACTCTTCCACTTTTGATCTTTCTCTCATTCCAAACCCATAGCTATTTACATAGCCACAACAAAAGGTAATGTGTATTTCTGAATATTTTGTGGTTAAGAATGGCATGCTTCCTATTTTAAAGATGTCGGAAATTTCAGAATATATACCTCTGTACATCCACACATGCATATACTGTGATTCAGTAAGAACTATCTATGAAAGCAGAGTTTTGGCCAGCGCCGCGGTTCACTTGGTTAATCCTCCGCCTGCGGCACTGGCACCCTGGGTTCTAGTCCCAGTTGGGGTGCTGAATTCTGCCCTGGTTGCTCCTCTTCCAGTCCAGCTCTCTGCTGTGGCCCGGGAAGGCAGTGGAGGATGGCCCAAGTCTGGGCCCTGCACCCGCTTGGGAGACCAGGAGGAAGCACCTGGTTCCTGGCTTCGGATCAGTGCAGCGCTGGCCGTGGCGGCAATTTGGGGGTGAACCAATGGAAAAGGAAGACCTTTCTCTCTGTCTCTCTTTTTCTCACTGTCTAACTCTGCCTGCCAAAAGAAAGTAGAGTTTTAATTATATCATAACCTACTACTCATAACAGACATACATGCTAAAAAACACAATATCTGTATAAAAAATAAGTTTAGGAGGAGAGGGCAATTTGTCAAGGACCACATAGCTAGCAGGTGTCAAAACTTAGATTAGTACTCATATCTATTTGAATTTAAACTTTACATTTTTAATTGTCACTTTCTTAAAGTTATTTAGTCCAATAATTTATCTGATACTGATAACTCATTTGCAACTTCCCTTGCAAATGGCCCAAGAGCTTATGTCTTCAAAACAGAAATGTCAGAGCTATTGTTTCATCCTGAGATCCCTTGAGTGGCTCTGAGCCTTGGAAGGATTTTAAAAAGTGAAATATTTTTCTTGATGAGGATCATCCACATTGTATCCTTTAACCATATAGAACTTGTTTACTCTTTCTTTTTCATCAATCCTTTTATCTTCCCTGAAATTTTTCTTTCCAAAATAACTGCATCTGATTCCTCATCTGGTCTTCATTGTGTGCAAGTTCCAGTTTCTATTATGATGAATGTTCTTGCCGAACGTATCTGAAATTAACATATTGTGTATGGTGTGATCAGCCAGACTCCTCCATTCTCCTTCTTTTGGTAATAGACTGCTCTATTCCACACTCTACACAGCCATTGACCACCAAAGTGATTCCATGTCCAAAACCTGGCCAACCATGTTACCATCTCCCTGACAATAGTGATTGACCAGAAATTTTTGTATGACCAAAGCCTGGCCAAACAGAACTTTTCTCAGGGATTAATATTTAGGTTTCAGCTAGAAAGAAGCTTTCTCTTTCAGGTGGAATAGGTAGCCAAGATTATTGGTGATCATTCTGCCCCACAGTGATGAAGGCCTGTCTGAAATTGGAGCAGATGAAGTCAGCATGCAAAGCAGAGCAGAGACCATTGATGACTCTACGAGTCCATTTTCCATTTCTAGAGCCCAAGTTTCAACAGTTGTTTTCTTTAGGACCATAGGTTGTTTTAGAATTCTACTCAGCTATGTGAGTCAAAAAAATCCATTTTTTTGTGTGTGGAGATTCTGTCATTCAGAAGGGAAAGAATTCTGATATTCATATGTGGTGCTAGAAGTAAAAATACTCAAAGAGCAAGTATTCCACTTCGCTTTCATCAGAGAGCTTATCCTGTTGTGTGACCTAAGGGTCTTAATTTTCTTAGCATCCATATCAATAGTACTGACACAAATTGTCCTTGTTAACAAATAAAATACTTACAGATTTTCATATATATCCTGAGGTATTCTTTTAAAGCCTGTTTCTGTAATCCAGCATTATTTTTTTCCTCTACCTTCATGTAATTTGCATATTTAAACATGTCTATAGGTTAGTGACCTTGGAAAGATTTCAATTTCTCTACTATAGAGTTAAAAGAGTATTTATATCAGTGATCATTGTGAGAATAATATTCATGTCATCTCAAGGAATTAGGACAATACCTAGTACATACTAGGTGCTAAAATGTGATAGCTTTTTTTTTTTAAGAAAAGGATCAAGGGCAGAGAACTGAGAAATGGTTAGGAAAAAAAAAAAAATCCCGTGTCCCAAGATTCAATCACATCAGTATCATGGATATTGTCTAAGCATGTAATAGATCCATCTCCCTTGAGAATTTTCCAGGATGTGTTTCTGTTGTGACTCTGACAAATACCCCACTAAATCCAGATGAATGTAATCTACCTTATTTGAATTCTTGTTCAAGGGAGAATGAAGTCAGTCTGACCTGACTCATTTTTCATAAACTCATCCTAGCTCCTGCTGATTTTTGCTCCCTTTTCTAAATCTTCACAAACCAATTATTTAATAATCTATTATTGAATTGTGCTTAAGACTTACCTCAATGCAGAAGTCTAAAGTTCGTGTATAGCTCATTATAGTCCTTTTCAAATTGAAACACTCGTTGTTTGTCTGTTCCCTTGTAGCACCAACTCTATTTCTCAGTTTTGTCTCAAGACCACTGAAAACAGAAGTTTCAAAGACAAGTTTTTAGGGTCTGAAATGTAGTCTTGCTTAACTTAGCCGGCACTTTCCTACAGTTCATGTCACTATCTACAGTGAGAAATTCCTCTTACAGATGATGTTGGTTTCACTTTTTATAGGCTGAAGATCATTGTTTTAACCTATAAAAATGCAAATAAATACAAATACAGAAATATAAACATATTCAGTTTTATTAGTTAATCAAAGATAAAAGATATCATTTAGTGTCAAAATTTCCAAGTTTACTTTATTGTCTATGCTCTGAAATTTGGTATATATGCATCTGAGTCTATAAATGCTATTCACTTCTAGTTCCCAATTGGTTTCATGTGTGAATCACTGGGCACCACCTACACATTGTTCTCCGAGCAGGCCTGCTGCCCTCCATAGCAGCTATCACTTTCATGTATTTGTCTGTGTTTCTTTTTCCCCTTTTGCATCCTATTTAATAATTCCGTTAGGCCTAAAAGCATTTAGACACATTTTCTTCCCTTGCTCTGGTAAAAGTTACTGTAACAGCTTGTTAAGTCTCTACCTTGTAGGCACCTACATCCTTACAATTATTTAAACAATTAATGATTTCTGTTCATTACTAAAACAGAGTATTTCTATCCTCAGCAATTCTTAGTTTATTAGTGTTCCTTAAACGCTATTGTTTTCAAATTTTTTGGGGATTTTCTTACCTAGATCACAACATTGTACCTTATGTGACTGAACTCAATGAGCTTATTAAATCAGAGGGCAGGGGGAAGACATTGTCAGTGTCTACCTAGGCTAGATACTTCAGACAGCTCAGTAAAAACAACATTTAATTGTACAGGAAACTTTGTTCTTCGGGTTAAACACAACCTTTCACAGCTTGTTCAGGGAAAATAGTTATAAACCCAAGAAACAGATTTTTAAGTCATAATGAAGGATTAGATGACTTTCTCCTGGACATTAGACTGTGAGGTTTTTCCTCTTACCTTCTCAGGTGAACCACAGTTCAGGATAATTGAAATTGCCCTTCATTATTGTCTTCTTTGTGTCTAATAAACTTCACCTCTCTGCTAGCTGTTCCCACCCTCTCAGCTTATAGGTGTCTGCAGGTGAAGTGTCATTCATTGCCATTGCTTGGAGGTCTGAAGTATGATCATTCTTTTTTCTTTAGTTTTAATACATCAGGTATAAAATAGGGAATATTAGCATATAGGACTTACCGATACGCTAATAGTAGAAGAAGAAACAAAAAAAGAAAAGTCATTTAGGTATAGTTTTCTTCTCCTAGAAATTGGATCTAGTTGAGTGAAAGTGAATGAGTCAATGTTAGAAAATAAAGGATCTCATTTCTGCCTATCTTTCATCCTCTGTAGCCTTTGCTAAATTTGGTTCTCTTGGATGAATTGAATCACTTTCTTACATTGTGTACTCTCTTGATTATTCCACAGCTATTGTCTTATGTTCTAGTGACAGAATCTTTATTTTCCCTTGGGAAAGTATCACTCTCCCACAGTCTGTTGTATTCATATGGACCTTGGATGGGGGATGCCTTCTCTTTGGCTACAGAGATTTGTGTGAACATGGACACTTGAACCAAACTGGTCCACTTAGGAATACTACTAAATTGGAATTTGTGATAGATAGATAGATAGATAGATAGATAGATAGAACAAACAAACAAAAGAGGCATTCCTTCTCAAGCACTTGGCTGGAAGATGTGATGAAAGCCTGGAGACCTAACACCCATTTTGCCAGTGAGAAGTCTACAGTCTCAGAAGGAAGCCCATAGAACTCGTTAGCAGCTAAGAGAGGAAAAGAGCAAGTCTCTGCTGTTGACAAGTTTGAACACCTTGATTCACCTGTTTATGAAATAAATTATTCCTAATAAATTATATCTACTTTACACATTAAAGTTTATTTTTGCTTCAGTCTGTGGAGATGAAAGTTTCCTATGAGAAATGGGAGACTCCTGCCTAAATCTTATTCTCCTCTAAGATATCTCTTCAATTCCTTCTGCATTGAGATGTGTATCATTAACTGCCATATGTCTATCTCACTTTGTAAAGAAAATATACTTTTATTTATTTTTAAGTTATTTTATTTGTTTGAGAGGCAGAATGATAGACAGTGAGGGAGACACAGAGAGAGACAGAGACCTTTCATTTGCTGATTCACTCCCTAAATGCCCACAATGGCCAGGGTCAGCCAAGGCTGAATCCAGCATCCAGGGACTCCATCCTGGTATCCTACATGGATAGCAGGATTCCAAGTACTTATGCTATCTTTCACTGACTTTCCAGGTGTATTAGAATAAAGCTGGATCAGAAACAGTGCAGCCTGGACATGAAGCAACCTCTGACATGGGGTGCCAGCTTCACAGGTAGCAGCTTCACCTTTTGCACAATAATGCCAGACTAAGAAGGTGTGCTTTTAGATCTGTCTGTCTCCATTACCTCTTCTCATTAACCACACTTCATAGAATTCTTTGTTGTCATTGTTTTTTTTTTTTTTTTGGCTTTACTACTATATTCTCTGTAAAAAATGATTGGCACAGTAGCACGTGCTCTTCTGCACTTTTATACTTCTCATATCTAAACTTTCCCCTCATTTAACCTGTAGCCTATTATGAATCTACTAGCAATTATTTGAATTAGTATGATTAATTTATCCATTCATAGATATATATATGAAATCCACTATTTTACTCTTATGTTTAAATTTATTAAAATGATAGCAGTATTATAAATTGAGAAGACAATTAAAATTAATATGGGAGGGCTTTTAGAAGCTCAGTGTCTGGAAATATCAGCAAATGACCTCCTCAGATGGTAAGACTTTAAAATTAGTGTTTACAGTTTAAATTTTATTAAAAATTAAATTTTAACATACTAAAATGGTTTATTTGTATGTCATTTTAAATCTTATTGTTTATTCAGTTGTTAACTAATTTTCTTAATAGCATAAAAGGGAGAAATTCTTCTATAAATTTTACTGATTTTTAAGTAGATATCCAAGATATGTCAACTTCTCTTAGATTATGTTCTTTTTCTCTTTTCTCCTTATTTTTCTTCCTTTCCTTCATGCTCCTTCTCTTTCTTCTATTTAACCTGACTGAAGAGGTACTATCTTCCAAAGAGCCATCCTGAAGTTTGTATTGCATATAAAAAGAAACACATGTTCCTTTAAAAAACTGGTAGTGAAACCACAGTAGTTTTTCCATTCAATTATTTTAATTCTCCACAATTTGGACATCAATAGGCTGTTATCACAAACAAGCAGCTTAGTCCCTTGAGATGTCTTGGGATGAAGATAATTTGTACACGTTATGTTAATTAATAGAGGATTCAAGGTATGACACTGATTGTTGACAATGCAATGAAGATATTGTAATTGGAAACACAAAGATAAACCTGGGGCATCCTTGTTCAGAGGCAAATGTTATTTTTATGGGTTTACTCACATGAGGCAGGCCATTTCAATAACTAGCATTTACTATTATAATATCAAATATGAAATGATATCAGCCTTCGGGCAAACAAACTGCATTTATGCATTTCTCTCCAAGTGAGAATGTATCTTTTTTCATATTCTAATAGTGTTTGTAAAATTGATCAAAAGGTTAGGCTACACTAAGAAACCCATGTTTTAAAATGTATAATCATTGTATGAAATTCATTGTATGAAATCACTGCACCAAATCAAGTACAGAAAATATATATGTGGAAAGAATATATGAGAAAAAGTGTTGAAATGAATAGGGAGAAAAATTCAGGGAAAATGTGGAAAAACATTTTTATTAAATGATTCTGAACATGGTCCCTTGTGGACAGAATGAATATGGATAGGAATCCAGAAAGAAGGAAAGCATAGGTAGGAACATACTGTCTTTTTCTCTAACCTATGTTAGGGATACTGTGATGAGCCACAGTGACCTCTTCCAAGACTATAGGGATTAAGTTCCCAGCTGCTCAGAGTACTGTCTGCTCACAGCTCTTAAATGTGAATTCTCTCCAGAAATTGTCACAGACCAGAAAGAACTGCCTCCAGGTCAACCAGCCTGTATTCAATGACAAAGTGATTCCTGAGTCTCAAGACCCAGACTCCTTGATATATAGCAGGCTACCTCTGGAGTCCTGTTTCGGCTTCCATGTGGGAACAGCTGCAGAGTTATTGAGACTTGTATCTACCCAATTCTGCTTATTCCTTGTCCCTTCCCATCCACATGTGGTGATCGTGAGAGTGTCCTCAAATGAACTTTACCTCAGAATCCACCTCAGCATCTGCTTCCCAGGGCATCCAACCTGTAACCACCTGTGAAATTATTTCTTTGGTTGCTAATGTTTATTCAGTAAATAGTATTTGTTAGAAACCATGTATGTATTGGTTATTTCACCTAATCTTTACAACCTGTAAGGGATGTATGATTATAGTCCACAGATTTCAGCTAAGGGAATTAAGATAAAATTGGATTAAAGAACATGTGTATGTCCTTAGATTTTTGAGAAAGAGGAAGTCCTCAAGGAAGAGCTGATGGGAAAGAATATTTCTGCTCAACAGACCAGATTTGGGTATTTGTCTACCACAGAAAACAGACATGCTATTCTCTTGCCTTAAAACCTTGGATGATTTCCCATCACTCTTAGGATAAAGCCCAACAACTCTTGAAATAATTTTGTTCCCAATCACTTCTTCCTTCCACTCCAATCTTCCCTTAAACAATCCATCCTATACTCCTTTTGAGTTTCTAGAAATCATCAAACTCTTGGAATACCATAGCCTTAGAAAATGTCCTCCCTTGACCAAAATCTTCATCCCATTTGTCACTTTATCTCAAGTTAGCATTCATGGTTCTTCTGAAATGTTATATTTCTTTCTCTCAAAAAGTCTTATCAGAAACACAAACTGAAGTTGGCTCTCTTAAGATCTCTCTCAGTTTCTAGCCCCACTCTGGGGCACTTGTGTTAGCTTTGATCAGACAGCAAAGATCGTTTGGAGAATGTTTGTCTTCAAGTGAAGGTTGTTGTGGTGAAGCCATTTGCACTGAGTTGCATGTGGTTAAGGGCTATGTCTGAATTTGCATTGTGAATTCAGTACCTAGCTTTGGACTTGGCAATATAGTAAGTATGTGCTGAAATTACACAAATTTCCTTATCTGTTTACTTCATTGTATGCATTCCTATGAAAAATGTTTTCTCTTCCCCTTCTCCACTAAGATATATACACACAGAGAGATACGTACACACATATAAAATTTTTTAAGGTTCATATATTAACCTTTTGTCTTTTGAGGAGACATCCTTTTTAAATTTATGTATTTCTGTTTCAATTCAAAAATAGAGACTCTATTTGCAAGATTTCTGGATATGCCTCAGTTTTCTCCACCTACACAAAATTTTTGGATGATATAAAAATGGCTTTTCTACTACATATGAAGCTGCAATGATCATATATTTACAAAACAAACTATTTGTGTTTTCCAGTTGTGTTTATTTCCTAGCATAGATCAAAGAAATATGTATAAGAAGTGAGTTGTCCCTTTTTAGGAGAATTTTTTTAAAGATTTATTTATATACATACTTGAATGTCAGAGTTTCACAGAGAGAAAAGGACAGACAGAGAGAGAGAGAGAAAGAGAGAGAGAGAGAGAGGTCTTCCATCCACTGGTTCACTCCCCAGTTGGCTGCAATGGCTGAAACTGCACTGATCTGAAGCCAGGTTATTCTTCCAAGTCTCCCACACACGTGCAGGGGCCCAAGGATTTGGGCCATCTTCTGCTCTTTCCTATGCTGTAGCAGAGAGCTGGATTGGAAGTGGAGTAGCTGGGATTCAAACCAGCACCTATATGGGATGCCAGCACTGCAGGCAGCAGCTTTACCTGATAAGCCACAGTGCCGGCCTCATCTAGGATGGATTTTTAAAAAGAAGTTATAATGTGTGATGATAGATGCTTAATTTTTTTAGAACTTTTATTTAGAATATAAATTTCCAAGGTACATCTTATGGATTACAATGATTTACCCCCCTAACTTCCTTCCCACCCGTAACCCTCCCACTTTACCCACTCCCTCTCCCCTTTCATTTGCATCAAGGTTCATTTTCAATTCTCTTTGTATACAGAAGATCGGTTTAGTATCTGTTAAATAAAGATTTCAACAGTTTGCACCCACATAGAAACACAAAGTGGAAAATACTGTTTGAATACTAGTTATAGCATTAAATCCCAATGTACGGCACATGAAGGACAGAGGTCCTACATGATATTTTTTTAAAAAAATTGATTAATTTTCTACGCAAATTCCAATTTAACACCAAGTGTTTTTTTTTTTATTTTCAATTATCTTTATATACAGAAGATCGATTCAGTATATACTAAGTAAAGATTTCATCAGTTTGCACCTACACAGAAACACAAGGTGTAAAAATACTGTTTCAGTACTAATTATAGCATTACTGCACATTGGCACATTGGACAACACATTAAGGAAAGATCCCACATGAGACGCAAGTACACAGTGACTCCTTTTGTTGATTTAACAATTTGACACTCCTGTTTATGGCGTCAGTAATCTCCCTAGGCTCTAGTCATGAGTTGCCGAGGCTATGGAAGTCTTTAGGGTTCGCCGACTTCGATCTTATTCCGACAGGGTCATAGTCAAAGTGGAAGTTCTCTCCTCCCTTCAGAGAAAGATACTTCCTTCTTTCATGGCCCCGTTCTTTCCACTGGGATCTCACTTGCAGAGATCTTTCATTTTCGTCTTCTTTGTTCTAGTACTAGTGATTGAACTCTGCAATTAACACACAAGTTTCCTTAGGTGATTAAATTTTAACAGAAAAGTGATCCCTGTTAACCATAAGAGAGGGAAAACGAGAGGGAGGATATGTACAATTTGGGGCATGCTTAATCGGACTTGTCCCAAATGATGGAGTTAGAAACATGCCAGGGGATTCCAATACAAGCCCATCAAGGTGGCAGGTATCAATGCCATTTCACTAGTCCAAGTGATCAGCTTCAGTCCACAAATGATCCATACTGATAGGTCTAAGATTCAAGGGGATCACATAAACAAGACTAGTGTCTGCTAATACTAACTGATAGAACCAAAATGTGAGAGAATGATCCAACATGGAAAGTGGGAAACACAGCAGACTCATAGAATGGCAGATGTCCTAAATAACACTCTGGCCTCAGAATCAGCCCTTAAGGCATTCGGATCTGGCTGAAGAGCCCATGAGAGTATTTTAGGCATGGAAAGCCAAGACACTCTGGGATGCTTAATTTTTAAAAATACTTTTATTTCTTTGAATTCTCACTTCACTGTGAATTCTCTTCATTAACCATAAAGTTAAAATGTTACCAACCTGGGTTTGGATTCGTTCAGTCAGTCAGGAAATGACAAAATGCTCAACCTTTTGAGAAAATTTTAACTTTTAGTTCCTGTATTCAGTGCTGACACTGTTACAAATGAATCATTAAATGTGAGAGGAAAGTTAAAAGGAAAAATGTTTAACTGACTATCTTTTCGCAGTACTACATTTAGAAACACTATTTTTTTGAATATATAAAATTTTGGTGACTGCAATGAAATGTAGAGTGGTAGAAAAGATAAGTTTCTTTGTTAGTTAATAGAATGGGAATTGTCTTACAAATTGAAGTTATGGACTTTATTACATAGTTCAACAAGCAGACCCAAACAACATGGAAAGAAGTTACTACTTGATTCTTCTGATAAATTCATGAGCTTTTTTGCATAAAATGGTAATGTTAATTATACAAAATCCCACTAACAGGGATAGTCTATTAATCAGTTTATATTCCCAGAGTCCCATTTTGGAGAAAAATTAAGAGCCCAAAGTCTATCAAGTTAAAACATGCTTACACACACTCACACACACACACACACTTATATATCATTTAATCCATTTACATATTTTGTTCTAGACAATAAGGAAGGTACTTGGGGAGAGTTATTTTGAGTGCCTAAGAAGAGCTGAATATCAGGATAAGCACTTTGGAATATAGTATCCTCAGTGGATATGAACTGTATTCTTGTGGAGTTAGTCTTTGGGAAAACACAAACATGAACACATAATTTTATTTTTAAAATTAAGTAAGTGGCTGGTGCCATGGCTCACTAGGCTAATCCTCCTCCTGTGGCACTGGCACCTCGGGATTCTAGTCCTGGGCGGCATGCTGGATTCTGTCCCGGTTACTCCTCTTCCAGTCCAGCTCTCTGCCGTGGCCTGGGAGTGCAGTGGAGGATGGCCCAAGTGCCTGGGCCCTGCACCCTCATGGGAGACCAGGAGGAAGCACCTGGTTCCTGCCATCGGATCAGCACAATGTGCCAGCCACAACGCACCAGCCGTAGCAGCCACTTGGGGGGTGAACTAACAGAAAAAGGAAGATCTTTCTCTGTCTCTCTCTCTTACCTGTCAAAAAATTTTTTAAAAATGAAAAAAATTAAAAAATAATTAAGTAAGCTATAATTCAGATAATAGAGGTATTTGACTTAATTAGGAAAGTAACAGAAATCTTTCTTAGTGAAGGAGTGGTTCAGAAGTGTGATTAAGACTTATGTTACAATTAGTTTAAGATAGTGTTTCTTAAAGAAAAGAGTTTTAAGATTTGCTTTCTGCTTTTAAACTATATAGGAAAAATACATATGACTAAAACATGGCAAGTTTTTTTTTTAATTTTTAAACATTTTTATTTCAAATCTCTTTTTACCCTCCCCAAAAAGACATGGGTCAGTACAGCAATCATAAAAAGGAGACAAAAACACAAGAGTCAAATGTCTCCTGCACTGACACAAAAACTGAGAATTGTATATGAGGCTTCCAAACAGAACCTGCAGCAGTTACTAACATCCTTTTACAAGGATCAAACATGCCTATTAACACAGGGTGTACAGATGCCCCATTCTATGACTAATCTACAAGGACCTCCTAGCACCAACCCCTGCGACCCCAGAAAAGTACCAAAACACACCCAAAGTGCATTTGTTCATTTTGTTTTAAAGTGGTAAAGACATCTTCATATTGAAGAGTTCTGTTTCATTATTCTTTCAACAAGTAATTGTTATCTAATTGTAGAAAGAAACCACCTAGATTTGGGGAATGTGGTGATAAAGAAGAAAGATAAAATTTCTCATCAGTGGAGCTTAATTTCTACTAATCAAAAACAAATAAAAACAAATGTAAATACTTTCATATATTCATTTTCTACAGAAAATTAATTTGAGTGAGATCTTGAAAGTGGATTACGTTTGAGTGTAAATTTATATCTATGCATATGTGTATGTTTGGGATATGTATGCAGTAGATTTTGATTGTTCAGGATATATTATATAAATAACTACATTTAGTGAGAGAAATGAAAACTGAGAAAGATTTGTGGAAACAATCTCAGTGGACAGAGGTTCATGTGTCAAGTAAACAAAGGCTGAACAATCGTTGTTGGAGCACTGGATGAGACCCTTCATTATGAAATGTCAGCGTGGTTGGAACACGATGACTCTATAATGCCTTGTTGCTGTGGTAAAGAGCTAGGATTTATTTATGTGAAAATGTGAAGTGTTTGGAAGATTTTAACCATGGAAAAAAGGTAGGAAGCTCCAGCAATAGTTTGGCCGTGAACTGGTAGTGACATCAATGATGGTGTGAAAGACAAAGAGGTGATCAGATTAAGGACATATTAAACATGGCATCTTAGTAATGATTTGGACTTTGGAGGGGAGGCGAAGAGAAAAATTAAGCAGAATTCCCAGGCTTTTAATCCCGTCCATCTGATTTAATCAAAGTTTAAATCAAAGATTGTATCATATTTAGTTGGATCCACAAGTGCCTTTCACCTTAGCATGTGCACCTCCGTTCATCCATTGTTTTATTCCACTACTGAAAGCTTACTTTGTCCCAGGTAAGAAGCACCACACTCTGGATATACAAAGAAGAAAAGACAAAGTACCTAACCTACTGAAACTTGCATTTTTTTTTTTTTTGGTCAGGCAGAGTGGACAGTGAGAGAGAGAGACAGAGAGAAAGGTCTTCCTTCTTGCCGTTGGTTTACTCTCTAATGGCTGCCGCGGCCAGCACGCTGCGGCCAGCACACTGCGCTGATCTGATGGCAGGAGCCAGGTGCTTATCCTGGTCTCCCATAGGGTGCAAGGCCCAAACACTTGGGCCATCCTCCACTGCACTCCCTGGCCACAGCAGACAGCTGGCCTGGAAGAGGGGCAACTAGGACAGAATCCGGTGCCCCGGCTGGGACTAGAACCTGGTGTGTTGGTGCTGCAAGGCGGGGAGGATTAGCCTAGTGAGCTGAGGCACTGGCCTTGAAATTTGCATTTTAAATAGGAGCAAATAGGAATGCAATAAGTTTAAAAGAAATCCTATAGATTGTGATAAATGCAATGAAAGAAATAATACAATTTTTATGCTAGAGATCATACTTAAATTGGCTCATTCTGGGTAGAAATTTGTAAGATGATATTTAAGGTGACATAAACAGAACCTAAAGAAATGAGGACTATTCAAAGATTGGAGAACATTCTTTTAAATTTTAATCAATCTTTATAATTTTTCTATCATGAAATATGATTTTGATAAAATAAGCATGTCTTCTTTTTGAAGTTCTTAAGAACAAAATCAACTTCCAGTATAGACCTACCCTTTGATGTTTCTGTCCAAGAAGTTTTCATGTTCTTCTTGATTATAAAATAACACAAAATTATACCTAGTTACAATATTACAGTATTAGAAAATACAGAACATGAAATTAACAACTGCTTCACCCTTCCCCTCTATGACTTATACAAAAATCAACAGACTAGAGTAACATATAATATTCCATTTGTATATCCCCTTTGTTATTTAATACTTTCTCTTTTTAAGGATATTCTGGATTTTTCATTCTTCAACATTTATTGTGATCAGTGAGGAATTTTTGACAATATGGGGTATTTCTAAAGAATGTAGTGAAAATATAAGGTCAAAGGGTTTGCATACTTAAAACTCGATATTTTAGTATTGCATTCTAAACGACTTCACCATTCTCATATACTTTTCATGAATAAGCATAAAAATACCAGTTACAGTTTTATTTCTATAAGTTTACAGATAAGTATGTGCTCTATATTTCTTTGAGTCTACTTGATATAGATGTGTTTTGTAGATGCAAAAACATATATATTTAATGTTTACATACTGATGAGTTTGGATATCAATTATGCACATATAAAACCATGACCATTATCAAGGCTTTAGACAATAGCCATCATCTCCTAAAGTTTCATGTTCCTATTTTTATTCTCATTAAGGTTTCTTTTTGTTGTTGTTGTTATGAACACTTAACAAAATATCTACTGTCTTGGCAATTTTAAATACATAATACAGTGTTGTAAGCCATAGGGACTATGCTGTAAAATAATCTCTAGCACTTGTCTTACATAACTGAAACTTTGTAGCCTTGAACTATGACCTGCCTGTTTATTCATTCCTCCAATTTGTGGTAGTCACTAGTTTACTTTCCATTTTTATATGTTTGGCTCTTTTTTTTTGACTCTACAGTTAGGTAAAATCACTCAGTATTTGTATTTCTCTTCCTGGCTTATTTCATTTAACATCATGCACTCCAGGTCCATCCATGTTGTCCAAAAGACAAGTTTTCCTTCTTTTTTAAAGCTGAATAATATTTCACTATGTGTATATGCCATATTTTCTTTATTCATCCATCAGTATATATTTAGGTCATTTCCGTATCTTGGATATCGGGGAAAAAGTTGGAAAGAATATAGGAGTATAGATACGTCACTGAGATCATTGGATATTTACTTGAAAGTGTGGTGATTTGATCTTATTGTAGCTCTACTTTTCTTTTTTTAAGATTTATTTATTTGTTTGACAGAGTCACAGAGAGAGGTAGACATAGAGAGAGAGAGAGAGAGAGAGAGAGAGAGAGAGAGAGAGAGAGAGGTTTCCCATCTGCTGATTCACTCCCCAAATGGCCACAATGGCTGGAGCTGGGCCAATCTAAAGCCAGGAGCCAGGAGCTTCCTCTGGGTCTCCCACACAGGTTCTGGGGCCCAAGGACTTGGACCATCTTCTGCTTTTGCAGAGATCTGATCGGATGTGGAGCAGCCAGGACTAGAACTGGCGCCCATATGGGATGCTGGCTTTGCAGGCCAGGGCTTTAACCCGCTATGCCACAGCTGGCCCCTCTATTTTTCATTTGTAAGGAACTTCTGTACTGTTCTGCATAAACAATGTACCAACTTACATTCCTATCAATAGCGTACTTGGCTTTCCTTTCCTCTGTGTTCTGCCCACACTAGTCATCTTTCATCATTTTAACAATAGCCATTCCACAGGATGTAAGGTCATTGTGGTTTTAACGTGCATTCTTTGATTATTAGTGATGTTGGTTATTTTTTACGTATCTCCTGGCCATGTGTATGTTTTCTCTTCAGAAGAGACTATTCTGGTCCTTTGTCAATTTTATAAAGAGTTATTTACATAGCATTGAATAGCTTGTGTTGATTATATTTTTGTGTTGGTACTTTATTTGATATGTAGTTTGAAAATATATATTTCAAATCTATTTTGTTTGATGCAACTGATTTTTGTAGCTTCTGGAATTTTTTATTTATATTTTATTATTCAAATATTAACTGCCCATTCATAATTACAAATTATATACATAGGATAAATGAAATTAACAACCCCTCTTAATCATAAAAGATGCAAGACACCAACAATACTGAAGCTCTGAAAATGCAGATATGAGGACTTAACCATGGGCTCTTTATATAATGCATAAAAGATTTGAAAGCAGGATATTGCATATACTAGATAATAGAGTTGTCATACTTATAGAAATACCAATCCATATATTACTTTCATCTGAAGATGGCTTACACCCATAAGCTGACACACCATTTGATCTAAAAACAAATTCTTTATTCTTTAAATAAAAGCTTTATAAAAAAAATGTTAGGGAATAAGATGATAATTCCAGTGTGTTATCCTGTTATTGTAGGGATAACAAAAAAGGTGAATACTCTTTTATTCATTTTGTTTCTTATGGAATTTAATCTTTGGTGATTCAATATATTTTGATGTGGGTTTGTGGGTTAAGTGTATTTAGAGAATTTTAGTTGGATAAATAAATACTGTTAATTTGGTTAAGATCATACTAATTCATTATATTGGTGTGTCTAATTGTGGCATTTCATTACAGAAATATTTTGCATTCAATATTAAATTGATGTTACCTAGATTCATAAAGATGTAACACAGATATTTGTCAGTTTTCAAAGTATTTTAGTGGTCCTGGTTTGAAGACATGGAGATATGGACCCACACATGTCAGAGCATTGTCATAGTGGAGTAGATGTGAAGTTGCTTCATGTAAGCATCTTGGGATGGAATTTGTTTTTAGATCAAATGGTGTGTCAGCTTGTGGGTGTAAGTTTCTGGAAATTTTTAAGATTTTCTATATATTTGATCATGTTAACAGCAAAGAGAGATTATACTCAGTTCTCTGATAACTAATAAAGAGTATGTTGATGTTGTCTTTTTTTTAACATATAGATTCCTCATATCTAAACTTACCTATGAATAATAAGCTACTAATGGTCATTTATCTCACTATTCTAAATTTCATATATTTTGTGGTCCAACCATGACTCACATATGCAAAATTTAAAACCAAATCTCCTTCAATATTTTAAATATATACATATTTATATAACATACACACACACACACACACACACATTTATAAAACATCTCAAAAGTGAGCAAACTTGGCATATGAAAAAATCTTTATGTACCAGTATTTGTTTATGGTAAGGAGACTGCAGTACAGGAAAATACTGTAGCACTCTGCTGGTGACAGAGAATCCTAGTGCCTCCTATTAAAAGACATACACAGGCCCGCGCCATGGTTCAACAGGCTAATCCTCTGCCTTGCAGCGCCAGCACACCAGGTTCTAGTCCTGGTCTGGGCACTGGATTCTGTCCCGGTTGCCCCTCTTCCAGGCCAGCTTTCTGCTGTGGCCCGGGAGTGCAGTGGAGGATGGCCCAAGTCAGCACCTGGCTCCTGCCATCAGATAAGTGTGGTGCGCTGGCCGCAGCGGCCATTGGAGGGTGAACCAACGGCAAAAGGAAGACCTTTCTCTCTCTCTCTCTCACTGTCCACTCTGCCTGTCAAAAAAAAAAAAAAAAATGACATACACAGAGATATTTTTTAAAAGTGCATTAAACTATGCACAAATGTCAACAGGGAAGTTATTTTACTTACTAGGTAGAGCACTGTATCTATGTGAAATTTATTTATTGTTTTTTTTTTTAAAAGTGATCTTTATTTGAATGTTCCATGAAACTTGAGAAAAGTGTATCTGTATATTTTAGGTTTTGCCTTGTGATTTCGCTTTACAAGTTGTATTGTTCTTAAACTTTGTCTTTTATTGTAGAACAGAGCAACATATTCTAATGAGGAAAAGTCAAATCCACAAGTGACATGTGACAAATTTTTCGTAATTGTTGATATTAAAATAATTTCTATTGAAGTCTGATTTTGAGAAACATCACTGTTACATATATGCAACATGACTGAATGATTTTTCTGTTATATGCATAAATGGTTTCATAAATGTCTATGAATCTTACATTTCTATCAAGCATTTTATATTTCTAACATTTAAAAATATTTTTAAAATCTTTTATGATTTATTATTTGGTACATATACATTTATTTCCCTGAAGTCTTTATTTGCATGTAGATTTTCCCAATATAAAATTGTCACAAACCCTTTTTTGTATATTCAAATTTATCTATTGAATTTTATATATTATTTTCATATTTGTCAATCCTTTTAGTTTGGACAAGACTCATTTGTTTTAAGATCTTCTTCGTAAGTATGAAAGCCAAAGATAGTCTATTTCAAGAAATTATGTTTCATGATGGTGGAAGACAATGGTATCCTAAAAAAAATTTATTTTTGCATTCTTTTCTGCTATGTTGCTTCACAATCTTTGTTTCCCATTGTTTCTATTTCTTTTAATTCTTTGAGCTTTTATATCCCAAAGAGGTTAGGATGGTACAAACATGTTTTTAATTGTGCTCTTGGCAGCCTATGTTTTACTTCATATATTGTCAAGATTATATTCCTCTAATTTAGAATTAAACAATAACTTTGACTTTTCCCTGTAAAAGATGAAAGACTGCACACACTTTTAAATATTTTGAACAGATACAAAAATACATATTTATGAACTACAATGTGGTGTTAATATGATAGCCATGTTTGATGAAGAGCGTACAACATACAGACCAGGCAATCACCTCAGTTATGAACTAAGAGCCCAGTATACATTCAGACTGGAGTTCTTATGGATATGAGCATGGGCCCTCCCTTTATTATATTTAACTGCCATTTAATCAACTTTTTGTGGACTCCACAAATGAGTGAAAGCATATAGTACTTATCATTCTGTGCTTGGATTATTTCTTTTTAATGATTTGTTCCCAACCATATCTATACTATGTTGCCAATTTTGGGATTATGTAGCACATTATTATTCATTTTGAATAAAATTTCAAATAAATAGTTTAAGTTCATTATTCCAATTCTTTTCAGCAAACCTGAGTAATATTTAGAGAAAATATTTAGCAATATTTAGAAAAAATATATATGGGAGAAAAGAGAAAAATTTATATTAGTCATTTTCTTATATACTCATTTATTAATGATTATCAAATGACATAAAATTGAGTTTGTTAGTACTTTTTCTAAAAGCTATATTTTGTTGTTATTGAACAAATACAATAATTTTTCACATGTTGAAAGCAAAAGAAGAAACAATTAGATGAGTAAAATTATTAACAGCTTATAAAATGGCTTATAAAATGAATATTCATACTTATATACTGATATAAAAATAATTAACTAAATGATTCAGTATAAAGGACACATCTATTTTTATTTATAAGAATCCTGATTAAAATGTACAAAAAGTAAGGGATATAGAAACTCCCATTGGAATTTTTCAATAGAAACAGTAAAGTAAGATCTACCAATGGATGCTAAAGTCAGTGGCATAAATATTAGATGAAACAGAATATTTGTACAGATTCAGAGTCTTCTTAGGGTTTATTTTAATTATATAAGGAAAAACATAACTTTATGTTATAAAAATATGACAGAATATTTATTTTTAGAGATTTATTTGTTTATTGGCAAGCAGAGTGACAGAGAATGAAAGCAAATGAGAGACAGATCTTCCATTCTCTGGTTCACTCCCCAAATGCCTGCAATTATGTGGGCTGGCTCAGGTCAAAGCCAGGTTCTAAAAACTCCATCCAGGTATGTCATAAGGGTGGCAAGGATCTAGGCACTTGGGCCATTATCTGCTGTTTCTCCAAGATGCGTTAGCTGGAAGCTGGATCAGAAGCAGAATTGCTGGTACTTGATACAGGATTTGTGATTGAATGTGAACTCCACTTCTGATCCAGTACCCTGTTAATCTTCCTGGAAGGGAACACATGATGGCACAAGTAGTTGAGTCCCTGCCATCCACATGGGAGACCCAGATGGAGCTCCTGGTTTCAGTGTGACCCTGCCCTGACTGTGGCAGGCATTTAGGTAGTGATGAAGATAGAGGAGATAGAAGATTCTCTCTCTCTCTCTCTCTCCCCTCTTCCCTCTTCCCTCTTCCCTCTCCTCCCTCTCCTCCCTCTCCTCCCTCTTCTCCCTCTTTGTGTGTGTGTTCTGCTTTGTCTCTCTTTTTTTTTTTTTTGACAGGCAGAGTGGACAGTGAGAGAGAGAGACAGAGAGAAAGGTCTTCCTTTGCCGTTGGTTCACCCTCCAATGGCCACCATGGCCGGCGTGCTGCGGCCGGCGCACCGCGCTCATCCTATGGCAGGAGCCAGGTGCCAGGTGCCAGGTGCCAGGTGCTTTTCCTGGTCTCCCATGGGGTGCAGGGCCCAAGCACTTGGGCCATCCTCTACTGCACTCCTGGGCCACAGCAGAGAGCTGGCCTGGAAGAGGGGCCACTGGGACAGAATCCGGCGCCCCAACTGGTACAACCCGGTGTGCTGGCGCCGCAAGGTGGAGGATTAGCCTGTTGAGCCACTGCGCTGGCCTGCTTTGTCTTTTAAATAACTAAAAATGAATAAACAAACATATGTATAGGTAAAATTATGTCTTGATGTTATACGGCTCCTGGTAGAATGTTCCAGTAAGAATATGTCACTTTCATGTGACCTTTCCAAATTTGCATAACCTCAACCTAATAATGAGATACCATGAAACAAGTCCTTGAATTGTGGAACATTCTATGAAATAACTGATTGGTACTCTTAAAGTTGTCAAGGTCATGGCAGACAAGGAAAGACTGATAAATTATCACGGCTTGAGGAAACTAAGAAACAATTACATTTAATACACGTTATAGCACCATATCCTAAAACAAGAAAAGATTATTAATGAAAATATTAATGAAATATTAACACAATATACAGTTATATTTTTAAAAGCAAAATATAAATAAAAACACTTTACCAATAAACCAACAGAGCAAAGAAACGAAAGATATTTCAAATTCACTGAAAATGAGGTAGAAGAAAATGTAATGAAAACAAAAGTGATTAAAATTTATATTGATTTTTATTTAGTGGGATAGTAAGCCCTTGACTGTAAAGTAATTTAAAATATGCTATCTCAAAAACTAAAAAAGGAAGAAGGAAAGGAAGGAAGAGAAAGGAAGGATGCGAGAGAAGAAGTGATTTTTACTATATTCTTAGAATTGTATCTAAGAACTATACTGAATCTGTTCCCTTTGTATTGATGTTAGATTAACATGAAAAATTAATGTATTAAGAAAAATATATATAAGGACAGATCCCTCATGAGACGTAAGTACACAGTGACTCCTGATGTTGATTTAACAATTTGACACTCCTGTTTATGGCGTCAGTAATCTCCCTAGGCTCTAGCCATGAGTTGCCGAGGCTATGGAAGCCTTTAGGTTTCGCCGACTTTGATCTTATTCCAACAGGGTCATAGTCAAAGTGGAAGTTCTCTCCTCCCTTCAGAGAAAGGTACCTCCTTCTTTCATGGCCCTGTACTTTCCACTGGGATCTCACTCTCAGAGATCTTTCATTTAGGTCTTCTTCTTCTTTTTTTTTTTTTTTTTTTTCAGAGTGTCTTGGCTTTCCATGCCTAAAATATTCTCATGGGCTCTTGAGCCAGATCTGAATGCCTTAAGGGCTGATTCTGAGGCCAGAGTGCTATTTAGGACATCTGCCATTCTATGAGTCTGCTGTGTATCTCGCTTCCTGTGTTGGATCATTCTCTCCCTTTTTGATTCTATCAGTTAGTATTAGCAGACACTAGTCTTGTTTGTGTGATCCCTTTGACTCTAAGACCTATCAGTGTGATCAATTGTGAACTGAAATTGATCACTTGGACTAGTGAGATGGCATTGGTACATGCCACCTTGATGGGATTGTATTGGAATCCCCTGGGTTGTTGAAATCTTTACATAATATGTAATAAACTGATCTTCTGTATATAAAGAGAATTGAAAAGGAATCTTGATGTGCATGGAAGGGGAGAGGGAGAGGGAAAGGGGAGGGTTGTGGGTGGGAGGGAAGTTATGGGGGGGAAGCCATTGTAATACATAAGCTGTACTTTGGAAATTTATATTCTTTAAATAAAAGCTTTATAAAAAATCCATAAAAATGAAAAAAATATATAGCCATAAATGTAGTTAGAAATAACCACTTAATTAAAAATAAGTAATCTATCCATTGAATAATGAGAATAGAGGGGAATTTTTTGATTATAAAATATTTACAAAGATTAACTTTTAAAGGTTAAGTAGAAATAAATGAAATATAAAAGTAAAATGATATTAGTAAATTTAATAATGTGAAAAATTTTAAATAAGAAGTTAAATGAAATAGTACCAAATCTACTGTAAAAATCAGAAATTATTGGTAAAAAACTTAAGGAAAAATGCCTATAGGATATGATATGGTATACAACTTTTAATCATAATGTATTAATAGAGTTGAAATGAGAAGTACTAATTTTTGAGCAAGTACTAATTCAATGTTAGAATGTTTTAATTGACTCAATGGAATTAATTATATTTGATTTTTGAAAACTGATTTGAGTAACAACATAATTAAGCCTATAAACTGAGGATGTTATTTGTACTACTGATTACTAAAAGTAGTGAGAGATCTATCAATAAAAGCACCTACTCAGTTATGAATGTATTCAAAACTGTTTCAAGGACAAGAGGAACCACATGTTACTTAGTGAGAAAATCTGAAGATATACATATTATATGAGAGAGAAAACTGTGAATCATGTTTTTTAAAAATTAAAAGGAATAATTTATTATTCTTTAGCTTGAAATTGTCCCGAATCATGAAGTTGTCAAGTTTTCACGATTCAACATTTTCAATGCAATTCTACTCAAAATCTTCAAAGAATTTTTGATGAAAATATCAATATTTGAAAATCAGTCTGGAAGATGTATTGCACAAATTGCAAATGGCACTTTGACAAAAAAAAAAGAACCTAAAAGATAGGAGAAAAGCCTAGTCACAGACAAGAGCTGAGGAATGAGAAAATTATTTGATTTATCAGTAATAATACTGATAAATAAAACACAATAGAGATGAGGATTTACTTTATTACAAAGGCAACATTTCAGTAAAATTTCAGTAAAATTAAATTGTAACATTTCAAAGAGTAATCCCTTTGAAAAAGTGGAACAAAATGAAATAAAATTCTCTAAACTAGACAAAACATTTAAAAAGATGTATTTATTTATTTGAAAAGCAAAGTGATAGGGAGAGAGAGAGAGATTCTCCCACCTACTGGTTTACTCCCCAGATGCTTGGAACAATCAGGGGTAGGCCAAGCAGAAGTCAGAAGCCAAGAACTCCATTTGGTTTCTCCATGCAAGTGTCAGGGACCCAAGTATTTGAGCCATCACCTGCTGTTTCCCACATGCAATGCAAGAGGCTGGAATGCAAGCATAGTCAGGACTTGAATCAAGCACTTTGATATACAATGTGGGCATCCAAGGAATGGCTTAACCTACTGTGCGAAAATACCCATCCCTGAAATATATAAAATTTACTAAGAAAATATTTAACCTTATATGAGGCTAGTAAGAACTGAAAGGTGGTATTAATAAACAGTAAAATGTCAGATTTAAATATGTTGGCATATAGATATATCAGTAATACATTACATGTAGATGAGTTAAATATTCCAATTAAGGACAAGGCTTGCTACTTTGAATTTTTTTTAAAATAAAACTGTATAATGCTTTATAAAATCAGTCTTAAATTTGAGTAAACAGAAGTTGAAATAAAAGGAATCAATAAAACAGATGTGAAATATTAACCAATAGTTGTTGATGTATAAAAATTAGGAGTAGATATAACATTCCTAACTTTGTATTTGCCAAAAACTGCCACAAAATACATACAGGAAAAGTTTATAGAGATATAATCTATACTAATAAAGTAACATTTCTGCACAGTCTTGTAGTAATGTAGTAAAGAAAAAATGGGGAAAAGCATAAGGATTTGAACACACAGTAAATAAGCTTTACCTTATAAAGCTTTACCTTATAAAGCATTTGTATTATTCATCTGCAGAAAACACTTTTTTAAGTACCAGTATAGCTTTACCAAAATTAATCATGTTCTAGACCATGAAACATCTCTTAAGAGTGTTTCAAGAACTGATACCTCAGTGAAATCCAAGGACTAAACACAATGGAAATGTGCTATAAGCAGCAGACAGTAAACCACAAAACCCACAACTGTTGGACAAGAAATTTACCACTAGGTAATACAAAAATCCTTCACAAAGTTTCCAGAAAAATTGAAAATAAATAGAATGCTATTATTCCAAGAAATTTTAAACCCCTACTACATTAAGTAAAAGAATAAATCACAAAGGAATAAAATAGTGCATCCTATAGCAAATATAAAAAAAAAGACCTCAAAAATAAAACCAAAGGAAGCAATTGGAAAAAGTAGTAGGAGTAGAAAGTAATGAGATATATACCAAATATTCAGTAGAGAAGAACAATATAAGGTTGTTTCTTAAAAATTGATATAATTAACAGCATTCTAGAAAGTCTGGTCAAAAAGAGACTGGCATAATTTTTTAAAGATTTATTTATAAATAAAATAAACAAAAGAGTTCTGGGATTGTGGGGAGATCTTTACCCTCTGTTTCACTCACCAAATATCTGCAACAGCCAAGTCGGGACCAAGCTGGAGTGAGGAATCAGAAACTCCATCCTGATCTTCCACTTGGGTGGCTAGAGCCCAGGTACTTGGATCATCTTCGTCTGTCTTCCCAGGTACATTAGCAAATAGAGGATCAAGTGCTCCATTAAGGGATGTAGGCATTGTAAGTAACAGCTTAACTTGCTACACTGCAACACCAGTCCTAGTGAAATATATTTTCAAAAGGTATGATGCTATAGTCTGATAAAGTTGGGTTTATTTTATGAATGTAAGATTAGCTAAATATTGGAAAATCAATATTAGTGATCATAATATATTAATAGCACAGAGGTAAAATAGTATCATTTTAAAAGATTCAGAAGAAACAGTAAAAAAGCCTAGCCATATATTTATGATCAAAAACATCACAAACTAATACTGAGATCATCCATCTAATAATGCAGACCTTTCAGCAAAATGTAACTTAATGAAGAAATATTGAAACTGTATGCTGTAAAATCTGGGGAAAAGAGATACCCATTATCACTGCTCAGATTCAACATTGCACTACATACCGTAGCAAGTGAAAGAAAACAAGAAAATGAGTCATACTACTTTTATTCATAGTCCCGATTATACACACTTAAGACTCTTTCAAAAGATACCGGAGATTAGTAGCAGAATTAATAAGTGATTTTAGGGGTGATAGGATCCAGCTCTCTGCTATGGCCTGGGAAAGCAGCAGAAGATGGCCCTACTCCTTAAGCCTCTGAACCAGCCTGGGAGACCTGGAAGAAGCTCCTGGCTCCTGGCTTCAGGTCAGTGCAGCTCCCACCAGCCATTGAGGCTAACTGGGGAGTGAACCAGCAGATAGAAGACCTTTATCTGTCTCTCCTTCTCACTATCTGTAACTCTATCTTGCAAATAAATAAATAAAATCTTTAAGAAAAAAGGGAATTTTATCAAGGATATTGCTCTCAAGGTCAGTATAAAACATCAATCTTATTTCTAATGTATCAGAATTAAATTTTGAACTAAAATTTAACATATAATTTATTGTAACATATAAATCATAAAAGTGAAATAATTGAACCTACATATTCAACACTTTTACACAAATATCTACAAAGCATGATTGTAAAAAAATTAAAGAAGCTCTAAGTAAATGTAAAATGAGTTCATGTCTGTGAATTGGAAAATTAATATTATAAATGAACTTTCCACATTGATTCAGGGCAGTTTCAATTAATCTCTACTGAGTGTTCTTACATAAGTTGAAGTACACATGCTAAACTATGTGGAAATATGAATTAGCAAGAATAACTAGAACCAATCTTTAAGAACAGAATGAGCATAAATAAAAATACTGTAAATTAAAAATATTTTATGGTGGGATCTGGTATTGTGGCATAGTGGATAAAGCTGCCACCTGCGGTACCAGCATTCCACATGGGCAGTTTCATATCTTGGCTCCACTACCTCTGATCCAGCTTCCTGTTATTGGCCTTGAAAAAACAGTGGAAGGTGGCTCAAGTGCTTGGGCCCCTGTCACCTGTGTAGAAGACCCAGAAGAAGTGCTTAGCTCCTGGCTTCAGCTGGGCCCAGCCCTGGCCATTGTGGCCATCTTGATAGTGAACCAGCAGATGGAAGACTTCTCCCTCTCTGCCTCAATCTCTCTTTCTCTCACTCTTTCAAATAAATAAATGAGTCTTTTAAAAAACAATGTATTAAAATATATGAAAAATACAACATGTATTCAAAGATGAAAAATTGATTTATGGTAAAATTGGCACTAAAAGCAGCAGTGAAATAATTTAAAAAATTTTGTTCACTTAATCTCCATAGGTTTCTATGGGAAAGCCAAAGGAGAATTTAAAAACTTTACACCTTTAAGAAAAGGCTTATTTCCCAGGGGATTATATGTATAAACCTGAAATTTGAGGATGTCAAGCTTTCACACACTGCAGTCAGAATGCATATTCTAACTCGGCTGGAAATCCACCTGGTAGTATCCATGAAAGTTAAATACATGCATACTTAATTATCAAGGAAGTCTACTTCTCACTATGTATCGGATAGATGTGTGCCTAGTAGTACCAATTGTTATGGATGAGAATTTCCATAGCAGTGTTACTGATAATCAACAATAATCAAGAGATCATCAACCAAAGATAAGAGAAATTATTTTTAGTATTATATAATATAATCCATGCATTGTTTAAACAACAACAACAAAACTCTCACATGTAACATAATGGATAAATTTCATAAACTTACTATCAAATAAAAACATAAAAATGCATACTGTATGCTTTTATGTACATAAAAACAAAAAATATTCACTAAAACCTATGGCATTAGAAATTAAGATTATAGCTACCTTAGGGGAGGAGAGATGGACACATAATTGGGAAGTATCCAGAGGGGTCTCACTCTGTCAGGACATGTTCCATTCCTTAACCTGGCTTGTTAATACATGTGAATTCATCTTGTGATCACTTGTTGAACTGTAGGCTTAATGGTTTATTCATTTTTTGCATATATCATACTTCAGCAAAAGTATGGAAAATGCAATGTAATGAGGTCATGGCCTTGGCATGCAGAAATAATTTTTAGTTGATATATCCAAAATCTTCTATAGTATCAAAAATTAAAGTGATGCCCTGGGAAAATATTTGCTAAAATATAATAAAACATAGGACTATCCAGATCATCTAAATAACTCCTAAAAAAAGAAATTTAAAAGAAAGGACAAGACAATCTATAGCTATTTTCAGACTGTGCTCAGACAACTCACATGAGAAATATAGTTCACTGACATGCATACAGAAATGAGTTCAACTTCATTATATGGAAAAAACATGAAGTAAAATGAATACTAGCCTTTTAAAAATATTAACAGTATCAAATACTGTCTAGTATGTGGGAAAATATATGGGAGTGTGAATGTATACAGCTTTTGATAAGTCAATGATGATGCTTATCAATGAGTCTTTGACCCAGCAATTAAGTTTCAGTTGCCTTGTCTATATAATTAAATACACAGAGTTATAAATAATTATGCATATGGATTTTTTTTATGACACTTTTTTTTCTGTGACAGGCAGAGTGGACAATGAGAGAGAGACAGAGAGAAAGGTCTTCCTTTGCCGTTGGTTCACCCCGCCAATGGCTGCCATGGACGGCGCGCTGTGGCCTGCGCACCGCGCGCATCCGATGGCAGGAGCCAGGTGCTAGGTGCTTTTTCCTGGTCTCCCATGGAGTGCAGGGCCCAAGCACTTGGGCCATCCTCCACTGCACTCCTGGGCCACAGCAGAGGGCTGGCCTGGAAGAGGGGCAACCGGGACAGAATCCGGCACCCCGACCGGGACTAGAACCCGGTGTGCTGGCGCCGCAAGGCGGAGGATTAGCCTGTTGAGCCACGGCGCCGGCGGATTTTTTTTTTTTTTTTTTTGACAGGCAGAGTGGACAGTGAGAGAGAGAGACAGAGAGAAAGGTCTTCCTTTGCCGTTGGTTCACCATCCAATGGCCGCTGCAGCTGGCGCACCACGCTGATCCGATGGCAGGAGCCAGGTGCTTCTCCTGGTCTCCCATGGGGTGCAGGGCCCAAGTACTTGAGCCATCCTCCACTGCACTCCTGGGCCACAGCAGAGAGCTGGCCTGGAAGAGGGGCAACCTGGATAGAATCCGGCGCCTGGACTGGGACTAGAACCTGGTGTGCCAGTGCCACAAGGTGGAGTATTAGCCTATTGAGCCACGGCGCTGGCCATGGATTTTAATATGTAGGAAAAGTGGAACAAATCTAAATTCACCAAATCATAAATTATAATGCAAACTCCTTTCTATCTCTAGTGAATGAAAAGATCCTTAAGTCACATTGGAGGAGAAAATAGTAAGCAACAGAGCAATGTATCTAGTTGGAGTCTATTTTGGTTGAAAAGAAAATAAGCTACAAGTATGTATCAGCTTATATGTGCATTTATGTGATAATTTTATTTTTATAAATTTAAAGGAAAATGTCTTGCTATAGAAAAATAACAACAAAAAATTACAATAGCAGTTCTGTGTAAGGAATTAAGAAAAAGAATTAAGAAATTACGAGGACTTTCACTCTTTCCTATTGTTTGATTTTGTGTTGAGTTTTTTTTTTTTAACATAAGGAATCTTTCCTGCATTACTTGAATAATTAAAAGGGAGAAGAAAAAAAGCCCAGCATAAATGTGACTCATTTTTTATTGCAATAGCCTAGTTTTACAATGCCATTTTTTGGTCATATATTGAAGGGGTTAGCATTTGCAGAAATACTTAGCTCTGCAATAATACAAGAGATACAGGGGTGATAAATGAAAGCCCACTTATTGGACTACAAGGCAGTCTTAGTGAAATTACACAGGAAATGTCAGGGCAGACAGCTGAGTGTAGACAAAACACGAGTAGAGAATACAGACAGAGTCAACGCTTCCATAGCCCTTATTGTCTATGTTTTTTCAGTTCCCTCTAATTATTTTTTTTTCTCTCAGGGACACACTAAAAAATGAAGTAGTTTCTTGCCACAGAGACTATTTTAAAGAAAACTCTGCTAGAATGCTTAATGTAGATTTTTGATGAGTATCTAGAGAATTCACAAAGCCAAGGCACGTTTGTCTGAGCATTCAGTATATGTATTTTAATTACATTAAGTGAGATTTCTGAACATCTGACATCTGTTTACTAGTAAACATTTAATTAAGTATTTGAACATAGAAATGTTAAATGAAATGTTTTAAAGAAGTGATTAGAAATCTGCTGTGCTAAGTGCAGCCCTAGCAAACAAACTCAGGAGTGTGGTAGAAGCTGTTACTGTAATGGGAGACAATGCAGCTCCTTTGCTCTGCATTTTTCCTTTATTCTTTGGTTTCCTTGACTGTTGTCTGCTCTCCCTTACCAACTCTTCCTTCAAGAATGATGTATTGTTCATCAGGTCCTATGTATGAGGATGTTGACTCTGTCTGAGGAGGTTGGCATCAAAACAGTGGGACACAGTTTTTTCATACAGAGATTGTTGTACATATACACATTTAGAAACCATTTGTGTCCTCAGTAAAAGAAAAAGAATCCGTCATTATTTCTGTTTTTTCTGTTCTAAAGAGCACAGGCCAGCAGGCAGAAGACCTCAATTTGATATCCAGCCTGTTCGCTACATGTGAAGATTACTAGCTCTGTAGCTTAGATTTTTTTTCTCTCTTTCTAAATGTCAGCTCAACATCTAGTAATATTCTGACCCTGTATCCACAACAACAGCAAAGTATAAGGCTGTCATAATTTTTCTCCAAATTTTAGAATCGCTTAAATGTTTTCCTCTAATAATAATAATCGTAATGTTGGTATTCATTGATATCTTAATTAAGTCCTAAACTAAGTCCTACATATGAATTACAAAGTGATTATTCCATTTTTGCAGATAGGAAATCCACAAGTCAGAGAAATTAAGCAACTTGTTCAAGATCATATAGGTGTCAAATAATAACAAAATGAGCGTCAAAACCCAAATGCGCCTTGAGTGATCTCCTCTCATTCCACACATTGCCTGCCCCAGAGCCAAGGTAGATATCTGAGGAAATCATTATCTTTCAAACTTATTTCTTTTATTACTAAGATCTTTGTTATGGTTTATTTTATAAGTCAACTTGACTGGGCCATGAAATGTCTGCATATCTGTTTAAACATTATTTCTGATGTGTTTCTGGGAGGGTATTGATGGAAGAGATTAGCATTTGAATCCAGGGACTTAATAAAATTGTTTGCTTAATGAAGTTGATTGCACACCCAATTGTGATTGGGCACGGTCTATTCTGTTGATGGACTGATTCCAACAAAAGGGAGGAGGAAGCTTGAATTTATGCTCTCTCTACTGACTCCTTGAGTTGGGACATTGAGCTGGCCTCCTGGTCTTCAGATTGCATGTATGGACTGTGATATGAACCACTGGCCAGCTGACTCTCATTACTTCAACCACATTAATGGTTCTTTTGGATCTTTAGCTTATGGATGGCAAATTGTGGAATTTACCACTACACACACACATAAACACACACACACACAATATTTTGTTCTATTTCTTGCAGAAATAGAATATAGGCTGTTTCCCAAACTTCCTTTAGAAAGCATTAACCACTATTAAATGGACAGAACAAAACCATAGGATGATAGTCTACTAAGTATTAGGCACTGTTCTAGGTAATGCAGATGTAGAAATAAGCAAGATAAAAAAGTATCTGGTTTAATTGTCCCTATCAGCCAGTTGGAAGGACAAGAAATAAACTAGTAAACAATCAAAATAAATTTTGTAGCAATACATATTCTAAGAAAAAAAGAATTATAGAAGCAAGAGACTTAAGAAAGGCTCTCTACTTCAGAATATAGCAAAAGTAATACCAATGACCAGCAATAGGACCTTCTTGAATAGACTTTGCTACATCTACACAATGGAGTGATAATCATTGACAAAAGGGACAAGAAGGAACTCCAATACTTATGATTAGAATGACTAATGGAATAGTTTACTATTTAACATGCTAACTTTTTTTTAAAAGATTTATTTTATTTATTTGAAAGTCAGAGTTACAGAGAGAGGTAGAGATAGAGAGTGAGGGCTTCCATCTGCTGGTTCAGTCCCCAGTTGGCCACAATGGCTAGAGATGTGCCGATCTGAAGCCAGGAGCCAGGAGCTTCTTTCTGGTCACCCATGTAATTGTAGGGGCCCAAGGACTTGAGCCATCCTCTACTGCTTTCCCAGGCGATAGCAGAGAACTGGAAGGGAAGAGGAGCAGCCGGGACTAGAACCGGCACCCATATGGGATGCCAGCACTTCAGGCCAGGGCATTAAGCCACTGCGCCACAGCGCCAGCCCCAACATGCTAACTTTTAAATAAGAAAGGAAATATGGATAAATATATACTTAGTTTTATATCTTGAATACAGATATATAGATTTATATGCAGATAATGGCTTATATTTTCAAAAAGAAACAGTGACTGTATGAAAGAAAAAATGAGGCATGGGGGAGAGTATGTAAGAGGGGCAGGAAGCCAGAGTTTTTGAAATGGATAGTACACACTCAGATATGAGTATAGACAGTCTCCCTTCATGAGGAAGGAAGGCAGTTGTCCCCACCAAAAGTTGGGATTGTGCGTTTTTATAGTAGGAAATGCACCCTAATTAAATATTCAAATGAGATAGAGTGCAGCAAGACTTGAGTAGTGCTAGGTTCTGTGACACTGTGTGGGGAATCCTAGATGTGTCATGACATTTGGTACCCATGAGACTGAAGCACACATGTGGTTATCTCTACAAAGCTGTTATGGAATTTCTTGCTTGATGGGAAATGAGGCTCCAGTGCATGGGAAATGAATATACTGAATGTCCACAGGGGCTGCAAGCAGTCCACATCTTCTCCTCATTCAGCAGCTACTTCCTCTTCACATCAGTGGAAGTAAGAGTCATGATGAATACTCCTTGGTATATAATTTTGAGTCTGCAGGGTAAATATTTCCCATAATTTAAATAAAACTATTAGTTCCAAAAATAGACCTAAATATTGAAAAAATTTCATTGATTTTTTTTGTTATAAAATTAATGTTATATTAGTGCCAACCACAATAACTCCTTACTTGTTTTTGAACACACAAAGCTTATTCCTGCATCAAAGTCTTTGCATTTAACTTGTTCTAGTTAGAGTAGTTCCCCATATCCCATAGCTTGTTCTTGTTTGCTTTATCAGGTGTCTCGTGGTATTTTTTGACCTGTTGAAAGTAAAAGTTTCACTTTTCCTTGTGGCATTTATCACCATGTGTTAAGTTGTACGATACAGAAGTGTGGCTGGAACACTGGAAGAAACTGTTAATATTCAGTAGTATCTGCGTTCATCATTTATTTCCAGGTTTATAGCTAGATTATATTTTCCAGCCTCCCTGGCAGTTAGGTGTCTATAGCCAGTCATGTAGGTACATTATGTTCTGGGCAATTGAATATGAGTAGAAGTGATATTAAATCAGTTGCATTCTTAACAAATTTGCTCTACCCAGTCCCCCAACATTTCTCTGTCTCCCCATCTGCTGCTAAATGGATAAAATCCCAAAGACTTAGATAAGGATGTAGTTTCAAGAGCAAAAGTTCCTGTGCCTGAATACCTGCTGGAGCAACATCCCTCTGCTAACTACACTACTTTTCCTGGGGACATAAACAAGACCTGAAACTTTTTTGTTGTTGTTAAGCCACTATATTTGTCACAGCCTAAATAGAAAAACAGAAAGCACTTTAGGTATTTATAGCCATAGAAAATTAAATCAGGGAATTAGTCTTGACTGCTTAGAGGGTGAAGAAATAGCTTATGATTCTCCCTTCACTCTGCCCTCCACTCGCCTGGCAGTGCCTTCCATTGGTTGTCTTGAGCTAGAAGCGTGTTGAGTAGTTGACAAAGGAACTTGTGAAGTATAGCCTGCACAGATTAGCTTACCCTAAACCGTTTGAAGAGTTGAGAGCCAAATGACATTATGGTTCAACATATATACTATAATAATATTATTGTGACAGCAATGAGGAGAATATGAACTAGAAGAACTCCTATCATTGAAGGTATCTACTTTGATCACTGTCATTCTAGGAGATTAAGAACAGCCTACATAAGATATCCATTGATCTGGTTTCATAGAGTTACCATGTCACCATTTCACAGGGTTACCAAGTCATAATATTAGCAACAGGCAAATTATGGGTTCCTTTGGAGAATAGATTAGTGTTTCCATTCACGCTTGGAAGAAATTGAGACTTGGAATGAGAGGAGAAACTGTGGAGACAGAGAAGGAAGAAAATCAAAATGAAGCCCAGTTACAAAATTTGAACACTCAAAGTAATGACTATGAATTCTTCAAGAACTGAAACTAACCAATAACTTATATACAATTATAAATCTTACAGCACTATAATTATGGTGCATATATAATTATAAAACCCATCTATAAATATCAAAATGAATATATGATGATGTTGACTGTGATGATGAATTAATATTAACCACATTTTAAAAACTATTCCCACATGTTTTACGTTGGATTGTCCCCGAAATGGTTCCTTAGCTTAAGATGACTAGAAATGGTAATAAGAAATGACTTTCAATCTGTCACTAAGCTAGTTGCCATCTTGGGGGTACTCATATTAATCAATGTTCCAAATAACTAGTGGGCATGGTACTCCTTGTTAGATCTAAGTAGGGTAGAGTTTTGAGATCCCTGACTTCCTGGATCTGGACACACTAGTAGATGATGGCAGTATGGTATGAGGACAATTTGACTGCATGGGCTTGACTGCCTGCTCTACCACTCCTTGAATAATTTAGCTCTTTGTTTTTGTCCTAGGAGGCACTGCGTAACAACAATTTGTTTGTAAATGTATACAATATACAATGTACATACACAAATCTTTCTCCAGGTAAAAGCAAAATGGAGGGTAGGGAAGGTGTTGTGACACAGTAGGTTAAGCTGTCACTTCTGACACCAGCATTCCGTATCAGAGTACAGTTTGAATCCTAGCTCCTCTGCTTCTGATCCATAGCCCTGACTGGGAAGTCATAGGGTTCTAAGTCTTGGACCCTGCCCCCCATGTGGGAGACTGGA
Organism: Sylvilagus floridanus; assembly: GCA_949820135.1. Lineage (NCBI taxonomy): Eukaryota > Metazoa > Chordata > Mammalia > Lagomorpha > Leporidae > Sylvilagus > Sylvilagus floridanus. Next base: position 90,003,025 of record OX463224.1, read on the forward strand.
TGGAGTTACAAGCACTTAGCTTCCACCTGGACTAGCCACAAACTTTTTGGTCATCTGGGGAGTGAAGCAGCAGATGGAATTGGAATCTCACTTTCGTTTTCTCTTTCTCTTTCTCTTTCTCTTTCTCTCCCTCTCTATGCCTCTGCCTCCATCTCTCTGTGTTACTCTGCTTGTGAATAAACAAAACAAAAAAGTCTTTAAAAAATGTAACTCAGAATAAGAGTCTATAAGATCCAACATTCCAAATGATTGCAGTGATCCATGATGAAAGTGATCATTACCTAGCCCTGGAGTAGGGATTAGACAGGGATGAGCCTTTTCTGACACATTGAAGATTGAGGAAGTCCTTGTAATTGCATTTCCATGTATTTCCCTGGTGTAAATTATTGATAACCTTTTAGGATGATATTTATATAGAACAATTAAAGTTTATAGGAGAAGCAACTGAGTTTGACAGCTACTGAAGGGGTATCAAGTCAGTGGAGGGAGCAGGTGTTTCTTTCACAATGCCATATATGAGATACCAGCATCCTTAATTTTACTGCCTTTGTAAACTTAATTAACAAACATCTGCATCTTGCAATCTATTCCCCAAGGTTCTGACATTTCCTTCTTATTGAGATACCTTCATTTTTATTGATTGAACATTTCCTAAGGAGCCATTCTGACAAAGTTAACAATGGTGATGTGTCCAGGTAAAAGACAGATTGAGAATGATACTTTCTGAAATTTTAATTGGTCAAAATATCAGTACTATTTTGACATCAAATTATAGAATGTAGAAGAAAAATTGGGTACATCCCATCGTCCTTTCTCCCTCTCTCTCTTCTCTCTCTCTCTCTTTCTCTATTTCTTTCCAATTCCACAGATGTCAGCAAAAAAATCAAGATCACTTCCATGTCTTTAGTGCACATATAACTAAGTTTCAGATCAATTCAGTTTCTATTTTAAAAATAACCAGTGATTCACTATGCAGATCTTAGATGTATTTTTATACTCCCAAGCGTATTCCTTTGTCCCTTTAGTGCCCCTTCAAAAACTACCCAGGGTTTGATCTTCTTCAATAATAGCAGATTTATTGCTGTGATAAGAAGGAATAGGGAAATCTGTCTGCTGCTTCTTCATATGAATGTGAGGACCTAGATGTGGATTTTGATGGAGGTGGACAAAATTATTTTACCTCCTAAAGATCTCTGGTGGGTGAATTCATGGGTAAAAGATGCTAACTGTGTCTAAAAGCTCTCTGAACTATGCTCATTTCTCTTAAAGTTATTTCAAAGGACATCCCTGGCAACCAGCTGATGGCTCAGCCTGCATTATCAATGGCCTATGTAGGTGCTACAATTTAAATTGGCTCCCTGGCTTCCCAGAATGATAGTTAATATTTTCAAGTGTTACAATCCTATGCTAATAGAAAACTGTTTGGAAATGGAAAATTACAGACATATAGGTAAAAATTATTCATTTTTATAGAAGGAAATATGTTCTTTTAATATGCTGTGATTATTTTTAGATGTTGAGATGAGAGCATGACTCACCACTTTCCATTTCTTCCACCCCTTATGCCGGCCCCCACTCATCTTTCCTGACACATCGTGCTGATGAAGGGAATGACAGCCTGTTCTCCACAGTGTGGTCATCATTTCATGTTGCAGCTGCTTTGGGGAAATACAGAGTGCTCTATTTCTTGGTACAAAGTATTAGACATAGCATTACTATCCTGGAGCTCATGGCATCTGCAACATACAGTATGTATCATCCCAAAGGGCATTCAATCAGAGGACTTCTCACCTATGGTTAACAAAATGTTTCAAAATATTAGGGATCTAGGTTCAAATGTGGCTCTTACCGCCTTACAAGTTGCTTTCTATTAGGTGATATTTGTAATGTCTATGAACATCCTTTTTACAAGGGAACAAATAGTACTGATCCAATGTAGTTATTTGAGATACTAAATGAGATCATGACAATAAAGAATTTAGTACAGCACTTTGCACAGAGAATGCAAGTTGCTGTTTTCATAATAATTAAGACCATTGTTACAATTGTGGAGGTTCAGGACTTGATACTCCAAAATATGGCATCTCAGTGTTTGAGAAATTATAGAAACAAGAAGGTCATTCTGACCTTCTCATAACTTTTTCCCCTGAAACCTGGTCAGAAAGGATTTCTTTGATCTATCTGGACTAGTGAGAAGGAATGCCACACAGAAACAGAAAAAATAATCTGAACAAACAAGCCTTGCTAAGATCCTCCAGTACTTTACCATTTGATAATATTCCCTTTTGGCCATTTTTTGTTGCTCTACAACTATCCACTTCTTTCATCAGACTTACTATAAAAATGCAGTTTTTCCTGTGTGTTGTCTTTGTTTCTAAAGGTTGTTGTGCCATGTAAAATCTTTTATTGATATATTTATTATGATTTTATCTTTGTAATTTGACTTTTAATGTAGATGTTTCAACAACAAAAGTTGCAAATGGTAAGGATGAAGTATATAATTTTCTCTACTACATAATCATAGTGATTTTAACTATAACCTCTCCCATTTTCTCACCTGCAAAATTTAAATGTGCCTATAGGATCCAAAAGAATATCACTAGGATAAACATATGTATAAGAGAGGACTTAAGCAACTTCATGAGAAATGAGTATAATGAAAAATATTATGCATGAATTTAAGATATCTTTTGCACCAAAATAATTTTATCTTTAATATATTTTTTACAAGCTGTTTGAATTTTCATACATAACCAAGGTATGCTTTATTGGGAAGGATCCTTAGAAAATTCAAATCATTATGACTTATTAATATTTAAATTTGTGGAGCTATTGATTTGGTGATACCAAGAAAGCAATTTTGTATAACATTTGATTTTTCTTATACTTAAGGGACAATTATTTATTTGTAGTCAGCTTTATCAAGCCTTAGGCATGATTCATGTTCCATCCCATCGACAGCCAAGATGCCTGCCTACCCACTCCTCCACACTCCCCAATTCTGTCTCATTGCTGGCCCACTGCTCATATTTTCAGAATTATGCTTTGCCAACTTTTCTATTACTCGTCTACCCACCTTGTTCCTCTCAAAAGTAGTCTGTCTTTAGGCAAATTTCTCAGACTGACCAGAAAAATATGATCACTGTGAGACATTCTCTAAGAAGAAAATAGTAAATGACAGAGGAGTGTTCAAACTATGATGCACATAATCTTTTGCACGCAACACTCCCCACCCTTACAAACTCGCTTGTTTTCACTCCTCCTATGACTGCTGGATAGGTAATTAGAATTCCCTTGTAAAATTTTGCAAGAGGCAAATAATTATTATAGTTGGATTGCACCAGATTATTATTTTAAACAGAACTTAAACCATGATGTGAGCATATTTCAGAAAGTTCATGAAAAATAGAATTAAAAGGTAGGTTTAGGTACAAAAACTTTTTGAAATTATATGTATCTTTTTTTCATAGCATAACATTTTCCGTGACCTTTCTGAAGACCCCTAATACAGACAGTTCTCTTTCCTTAGTCAGATGTGATACTTCCTAAAACAAATTTTAAGGTCAGAAAACTACAGAGAATATTTCAGAAAGGAAAAAAAAAAAGGCATACTCATGTTAATTTGCCTGGTGATCCCTTCTTTTCTCACCTCCTTTTCTCTCTTGGCAAAGAGAAAAGGAGAGAAAGAGATTCTCAAAACTAGCAACATACTGAAAATAAAGCTGGCAAACTGTCCTCCTTAGGAGAAGGTGCAAATATCAGTTGACTGTCAAGTGATTCAGAAATGAAATTTCAGTGTATTTAAATCCATTTTAGAATGAGGAGAAATGATAAAAGAAATACTAAAAAGAAACAAGTTAAAGAATAAGGTTACTCTAGGTCCTGTGTTGGTATGGATATATACGTGGTAAAATGAACGGGGGCAAAGATTAAATACAGCTTCCCCACTGCTGCTGCTTGTGCCCAGGATTCAATCCATTTGTAAAGATTGACTTCAAAAGTGGCTTTGTCTCTGACAGGATCAGATTAAGACTTCCTAAACTGATACAGTGCTAAGTGGTAAAAACATGTCAATGCCTGCCCAGAACATATGCCACATAGAATCCAGATAAAATGTAATATGAAACTTTAAGAGATCAAATTTACCTTCCGCCTGGAATGAACATTTCTTATTTTGTTGGTGCCTGTTGTTAATGGTACATTCAAAATGGGCTTAGTTTACAAAACTTGCATTGCCTCAGATTTCAAATATACCAAATAATGGATTGTGTAGTGACTATATGTGTATAGCTCTAGGGTAAACTTTTCTGTTTATTGATGAGCCTGTGGCAATTTTTCTAAGTTTCAGTTTTTATAAGTGACATGTGGAAATAATAGTAATAGGCCCATCATAGAGTTATTGTGGGGATTAATGAGATGTTCAAACATTTCACCTGTTATTATCAAAACTAGTTGATTCCTAACTTCCTAATTAGATGATTATGAACAATATGATCCACTATGTGAGTCATCTACATGTCTCCCTTAAAAAAAAATGGTCATCTACACCATGAGGTTAATGACAATGTGGTATTGTGGAGAGGTAGAAATAGCACACATGAAAAAAAATGAAGTCTAGCACATAGTAATCATGCAATACATTTTAATTTCTGTTTTTAACATTTATATAAAGGAAAAATCCATGTATTTCATATGTACAATTTTAAGAGCATAATGATACTTTGTACTGTGCCCTCCCCTCTCTCACTCCCACCTTCCCTTCTCCTTCATCCCTTATTTTTCTTTCAATTTTTACAATTATATACTTTCAATTTCCTTTATAATCACAAACTTAATCCTCCTATAAATAAAATAAATATTTCAACAAGTAGTAAGACAAACCACTTTTCTCGAGAGTATGGACAACGGATCTTACTATCAACAACTTTATTTGTGATTTTTCTCAGACTTTGGTACAGATTATGAGAGAATTTCTGAGCAAGGTGAAAGGAAGAAGGACATAGAGATCAGGAAATCCTTTTTCTCTGTTTTGCTGAAAGTCACATGGTGATTCAGAGCTATATAACCAAAGAGAGATGAGAATGAACCATCATGCATACATCTTGGAATCTTTCTCACTTTTTCTGATATGATAGGATTTTTTAAGTACACAAATAATTTTATAAAAGAATAGAAAAATTAATCCAGAATTAATTATCAAAATATAAAGATCTGAAAAAGATAGTTTTCGTCCTTAGGTAGGCTATTAGCATTCTAAGACTTCAAACTAAGAGTTCGGTGGTAGAATTGAATTGTCTTGATTCTTTTCTTGTGTTTTGGAAGGTTGTATGGTTTTATATTACTAACCACAGACTTCACTAGTTTATTTATGGAAACTGATAGAAAACTGTAAAATTTTGGAGTTTGATAAATATGAAAATATACATTCAATTAAATATTTGATCTCCATAAACAGACACTCCCACTGAAGCCAAGCCAGGTTTTTATTAAAGACCTTTATGTTGGTCATGACTGCATTAAGTAATTTTTTACAAAGGCAAATTTCAAACATTTTATATCTAAAATGCTTTGTGTAATTCATTATTATAACAAACTTACCACTGGCTAAGTCCTTTTCTAAACACTATATGTTTTGAAATATGTTGTTTAATGTATATTAACTTCTTTTTGCTTAATGCAATTTGTGTAATAGCTATTATTTTTATTTTATACATAAAAAATGAGACACAGGATGATTTATCAACCTTTAAGTTTTTGAAGCCAAGGCATAATTCCAATGACAGTTTTTAGTTATTTTGCTTATATTCCTTGCTCTATGGAATGGACACTAAAGTATGATTCATTTCTTCAACCATATTTGGACTCCTGAGTCAAAAATGGTTTCTTATTTGGTGAAAGTATATGCATTGGGATCTTCCAATTCAAATCATAATTTTCTAAGACACAAAAAATAGGCAAAATATCTGAACTAATGGTTTTAAAGACTATTGAAGCAGTGGCACAGTGAACCATGAGAGATGGGAACCAAAGAGACAAACCAAACTTCCAGATTACTAATCAAAGTCATATGGGCGTTAAATGAGGGAAGAGAATCCTGTTTAGCACCTAGAGAATTCCCAAGTTCAGAAGAAAAAACTGAATGCCTGCACTGATGAAAGTAACTTCAGGATAGGACATAGTGGGAGAGTACTTGGAGACTTGATGAGACTGAAAGGGATTTCCCTTAAATATTCAGCTAAACACCGATCAGGAGCACATGCATGTGAAAACGCAACTGAAGACTGGGGAAAACTACCCAAAAGCCTTGGAGGTAACAATGTCTAGCACTCACACAGGATCAGACAGTGTGCCTGTATTCTTCAGCTCGATTGAAAAACCCTCAAATCTCATTTGCTCAGGGAGTTAGATAGTCAAGGAAGTCTTGCCTTAGTAGTGGAGAATAATTATCTCTAGGTCAAACGCAATTCAAAGAAAACTAACAGATAATTGAGCAAAACATGAAAGACACAGACTCTTCCCAAATCAACTAATTGAATCTCAATAAAGAGTCCAAGAACTTTTATAGGAAGTCAATAATACCCAGCACCCAGTGAGGTAAACTTCATGACACTGAGCTTTCACTCAAAAATTAACAGATAATTAGTAAAATGCAATCTACAATGTGGATAAAAATCAATGAATGAAATCATTCCAAATCTAAGCCATATGTTAGAATTAGCCAACCAGGTTAAAGATCTCATCCGTAAGCCATTTTGTTCTTCAGAGCTCTCTGCAAGGTATCTGGAGAGAAACTGCAACAGTAGCTGCAGTTGCCTTATTTGAAGCAGACGTCTTCTGCTTCAAGATGTCTCCTTTGGTCATACATATGCTAAATCATTTCCAAATTGGAAGCATTCAGCAAACAATGACAAGGCATAGCCACCAGACACGTACACCCAATTTTCATGACAAATATAGTAATATTATATTAGCTGGTGGAGCCATGTTCTGTATTGCTGTATGGACTAACACAGTAACATATATTGGAATAGATTGGAACCAGTCCCCAGTTGGCAGAGTCACAACTGGAATGTAGAGATCAGTAATCATCCCAGTTGGTATAATATGGAATTTTGAATTGTTTCAAAACCAACTCCTAAGTAAGGCCAAGTAAAAGTACTGAACCAGTTGAAGTACTGCATTTTGAGGAAATAAAGTATATTTGAAACTCTCAAAAAAAAAGAATTAGCCAACTAGAAATTTAAGAACAACCTATTGTAGTTGTATGCCATGAGTTAAGTAGTTAAGTAAAATAGAAGATGTAAGAAAAGATGAAAAAGATCCACTTGGTGAGAGGAGAAATGCATTGTGTAAGATGAAATACATATGGTGTGTGAGATGTGATTAATCAAAAATCATAAAGTATATTAAAAAAATAAACTTGAAGTTCTTACCATAGACCTCTTCAGAAACACACAGGGACATTTTAAAAATGAAGCCACAGGATGTCAAATGAATTCATGTAAGGAGTTCCTGAAAAACTGTTGGGAAACAGGCTGCCTGAAGTTGGGGAAGAGCCTAAAAGGGATTGTGGGAGAAAGGCTCCTTCCTTTCCATCAGGTAAGTCAGGTAGTACGCATACAGGTACATCCAGGAGCTATGGAGAGAGAAACAGTCAGATGTGATGGGCTTTCTCCTGAGTTCTGCTGCTGCAAGTTTCACCAGCTCTCCCTGCTGCACAGGGTGTCCTGCCCCACGTGGCCAACAAGGCAGGCAGTCTGAGATACAATGCCAAAATAGGTTATGTCGGACTAAAGGCTTTGTGTGCACCTCAGTGGCTGCAAGTGCCCAAGTTCCTAATGGTGCAACCTATTGCAATTCTGTCTGTTATGGTTTTAACCAGGTGAAGGTTGCAGGAAGCCTTCAGATTGTTGCCAAGGAATGAACTGGGAGCTGCTGTGTAGCTCTGAGCATCCTGAACTCTTACTGGGTTGGTGAGGATTCCAAGTACAAATTCTTGGAGGTTATTCTCCTATATCCATTCCATAAAGCTATCGGAAGTAATCCTGATGCTCAGTGGATCACCAAAGTAGTCCACAAACACAGGGAAATGTGTGGGCTGATGTTTGTAAGTGGTGAGTCGTGGCCTTGGAAACAGCCACAAGTTCTACCATATTGTTGGTGGTTCTCATTGTGCAGCCTGGAGAAGGCGCAACCCCCTCCAGCTGCACCGTTAGTGCTAACACAGATAATCTTTGTAAAATTCACGCGTAATCAACCATTTAGGACAATCATGCCTGCATAAAGGTGTTATTTTTCTGTTAAAACTAGTTTGCAGATAATTTCATGAATACTTTCTCAAATTATAAAAGCTAAAAATGCAATAATGTTTGAAGACTAAGTGGTGTATCTTGTTTCTAATAAGATAAACTTTGTCTTTATTTTATCACATTAAGGAGTTATACATCAGTGTTTAAAACATGCTGTGTGGTATAACAGGTGTAAAATAAATTTAAAAGAGGAGTGCTGAAACTAGCCCTGTTAGATTTGTTCAGTGCCTGTGGTATGCTCTTCTCACTTTTTGGTTAACAAATACAAACTTTTAGAACAAGATTTTTCTTGGAAATTTTTAGGGTGGGAAGATGTCCTGACCCTGTATCATGATCATGTCACATTTTTAGATCTATTCTGATGTTCCATTTTATAGCTTCTGCCTCTGAAAAAAAAATGTTTCTAATATGCCCTCATTTTTACAAGATTGATAAACCTGTTAAAAGAGCTTCTCTTACAAATGAAATGCAGGTTATCCTAAACACAGTTGTCATATGTTCTGTGGTTCTGTTTAAGTTCATGTACATTTGATGAAAGCACTTCATTCAGTCCTATGGCTTCATGCAATTTAGAATCCTGAATGGCCCCCTAATGTGTATACTGGTGTATTTCGGTGGGAATTGAATGTGTGGTGAAATGGTGACAAACAAAAAAAAATGGTGACTTATGTTAATATTTCCAAGCTAGTAGTCAACGTTAATGTGGGAATCTGGTAGATTAGTGTCTATTAGATAAATACATTCAAGTGTGCCAGGATATAAAATTAATGAGAGTTAAAATTTTTCAATGCCTTGTGACAATTTGTTTTTTTTTTTAACTTTTATTTAGAGAATATAAATTTCCAAAGTACAGCTTATGGATTACAATGGCTTCCCCCCTATAACTTCCCTCCCACCTGCATCCCTCCCCTTTCCCACTCCCGCTCCCTCTCCCCTTCCATTCACATCAAGATTCATTTTCAATTCTCTCTATATACAGAAGATCAGTTTAGCATATATTAAGTAAAGATTTCAACAGTTTGCACCCACATAGAAACACAAAGTGAAAAATACTGTTTGAGTACTAGTTATAGCATTAAATCACAATGTACAGCACATTAAGGACAGAGATCCTACATGAGGAGTAAATGCACAGTAACTCCTGTTGTTGACTTAACAAATTGACACTCTTGTTTTTGGCATCAGTAATAACCCTAGGCTCTTGTCATGAGTTGCCAAGGCTATGGAAGCCTTTTGAGTTCACCAACTCTGATCATATTTAGACTAGGTCGTAGTCTGGAAGTTCTCTCCTCCCTTCAGAGAAAGGTACCTCCTTCTTTGATGATCTATTCTTTCCACTGGGATCTCACTCACAAAGATCTTTCATTTAGGTTTGGTGGGTTTCTTTTTCCCAGAGTGTCTTGGCTTTCCATTCCTGAAATAATACTCTCATGGGTTTTTCAGCCGGATCCACATTCCTTAAGAACTGATTCTGAGGCCAGAGTGCTATTTAGGACATCTGCCATTCTATGAGTCTGCTGTGTATCCTGCTTCCTATGTTGGATTGTTCTCTCCTTTTTTGATTCTATCAGTTAGTATTTGCAGATACTAGTCTTGTTTATGTGATCCCTTTGACTCTTAGTCTTATCATTATGATCAATTGTGAACAGAAATTGATCACTTGGACTAGTGAGATGGCATTGGTACATGCCACCTTGATGTGATTGAATTGGAATCCCCTGGTAAGGTTCTAACTCTACCGTTTGGGGAAAATCAGGTTGAGTATGTCCCAAATTGCACATCTCTTCCCTCTCTTATTCCCACTCTTATATTTAACAGCGATCACTTTTCAGTTAAGTTTAAACACTTAAGAATAACTGTGTATTAATTACAGTATTCAACCAAAAGTATTAAGTAGAACAAACAAAAAAATAATAAGAGGGATAACGTATTAAGTTGTTCATCAACAGTCAGGGCAAGGGCTGTTCAAGTCACCATTTCTCATAGCTGTGACAATTTGTGAATGCTGTGACTCCTCTAGACACATGAGGGGGAAAAGTCAGATTGGCTATTTACAGTTTTGTCTGTCTTCAGTTCCATCAGTTTCACAGATCATCTTGGGTCAACTTACATTATCCATTCCCCCAAAGAGCAGTAAAAAAATTGATGGTGTCAATATAAGCTTTTTTGTTGTTGTTGTTGTTGTTGTTGTTGTTGTTTTTTAAGAGAGGTAGAGTTACAGACAATGAGAGGGAGAGATAGATAGAAAGGTCTTCCTTCCATTGGTTCACTCCTCAAATGGCTGCAATGGCTAGAGCTGTGCCAATCTCAAGTCAGGAGCTTCTTACCAATCTCCCACATGAATACAGAGGCCTAAGGACTTGGGCCATCTTCTACTGCTTTCTCAGGCCATAGCAGAGAGCTGGATTGGAAGCGGAGCAGCCATGACTAGAACTGGCAACCATATGGGATGCCAGCTCCAAAGGCGAAGGATCAACTGCACTACGGCGCCTGCCCTAGCTTCTGGTTTGAAATAAACCCTACATTGCCTGCAGTTAATTTGTCTTATCCTTTCTTAGACTACCCTCAAATATCTTTATTGCACAAATTGGGCCATCACTTGTGGGCCCACTTTAACTTTAAATACTAACACACAGTGCATTTCTCTTTCTGTCATGTTGAGCCTGAATTCTGTATCTAGCAGAAGTATTTTTTTCTGATATGAAAGTGAAGTAAATCTTTTCCAGGCAAAGAATGTTGAAAGAATTAATTTCCAGCAGACTGACACTATAGGGAATGTAAAAAGGAGTCCCTCAGTCAGAGGAAAATTAAGTCAAATAGAAATATGGATCTACACAAAGTATTGAAAGCATGAGAAATGGGAACTATATGAATTCTGTTCCTAGAACACTTCTCAGTCATCCTACTGCATGCGAATTTTAGAATATCATGTTACCCAACATGAAGCAATGTAAAGAATATGAAAATGGTTATACCTCAATTATTTTAACTATGAAACTTGAGATAATAAATTGACAAAGAATATTAAACTAGTTGCAAAATAATTTTCTATTCTGTTATGCTGTTTATTTGAAGATCCTTTAAGAAAGAGAATGAATGGACTTTAATTTCACCACTGGTGTGTGAACTGCACTAATGTGATCTTTCCTTAACAAGGATTCATTTGAAGATGCTTTCAGATACTCACTTTTCTCAGCAAAGTACCAGGTTGACTGAGAAAGTTCTATCCTTTCCATTAAAAAAACAAACTGAGGACTAACCACTTTATTTATAAATAGTGTTTCCTTTTAACAAATTTCCCGTTTTTCATATATGTCTAACCTTGTTTTTAGGCTTTATAGTAAGGGTATAAGATCATTTGGACAAATTAATATTTTGGTTAATAAACTCATCATACTGAAAAATAACAAATGTGCTGGGGGTGGGATGGGTAGTGAATAAAAATGTACAGCACATGGGGAACTACTGGAAGGACAAAATCCAGATAGGAAATAGGCATCATTTCAAGGGGTAGTAATGAAGTAGGAGTTTGGGGCTGAATATCAGGGTCAGGGAAATAAATGATTACTTATCTACATCTACAATGCCATTTTCTGTATTGGGATTCCTTTACACTTGTTATCAGTTTTTTTTTTTTTTTTGGATACTCAGTATATTAAATTTAATCAGATTACACAGAATATGACATGAAACAGCAGTTTACTCCAATAAGTATAATCTGCAACAGGTGAAAACAGTTTAGAAAATGGATTAAGGTCACACTCTCTGATGTTAGGTTTGTGGAAATAAAGACATAGAATCAGACAGATTTATGTGTCATCTGGTGCTGTCTTCTCTTATCACCAACTCAATTTGAACCAATAGTTTAACATGGATTTAAACAATAGACAGTTGTTGATAATAAACTAAATCTTCATAAAGCCACAATTAACTTCTATTTCCTGATAGTTTGGGAGTATTTTAGATTTAAAAGCACATTCTTTCTAATAGTTGAAAATATAACTTTGAAATACATTTGTGGTTCAGCCCTATGATTATTTAAAATAAGAATGCTTTTCATATATAACTCTCTTACTCAGTAGCAAATGTCCATTTACACATCAAAGATTAGAATTTCAGAGATTAATTCTGGTGGAATTCTTAGGGAAATCATAGTGCCCAACTGTATTTATGAAAGCAGAAATGTGGTAGGTTATTTTTGTTTTAGTTGGGTGTACTGACTGGCCTAAGCGTAAACTTTCTCTTTTTCAGTCATATAGTTACAAAAACTGTACTTTACAAACAGTATAGAAACAAGCTGAAAAGAATGTGCCACACATCCTGGATAATTATCTATATGCAGTTAAAGTTACATATATAAAAGAAAATACAGCCTACTCCCTTATAATATTCATCAAGGGACATACAAATTGACAGCATTTCTAGGAATGTACATACAGATTCTGTCCTATCCAAACACAAAGATGGTTACCTAATAATGCTCATCACAGTGTTTTTTCCTACTGAGAAAATGAAGCAGATTCGCCTATTTTAAATGGTCTCCAACACATAGTGTTAAATGAGCATGGGGCATATTAGATTAGTGTGCTACAATGTTCACATGTGCTTAAGTTATACATGAACATATACACTGAGTATAATGTAATATAATATGTCTCAGCTATATTTGCTTTATATATTATATGTAAAATTTCTGATCCCATAGGCACAAATATTTTTAGTTGAGATACAATGCTCTGTTGAGTTGTTTAAACTGGTAAGAGATATAATGGGGTACAAGCATTGTGGCACAGTAGGTTAAGACACAGCTTGGGATGCCTGCATCTCATAGCAGATTGCTGGTTTGAGTCCTGGTACCTCTGCTTCAGATTCATGCTTCTGAATATGCATCCTGGAAGGCAGCAGGTGATGGCTCAAGTATTTGGGTCTCTACCACCACAGGGAGAATTCTCAACTCTTGGCTTAAATCAGAAAATGGGTTAACAATGATCTCCCACCCCGTTCTCTCCCCTTCCATTCACCTTCCCTCCCTCTTCTTTCAAGTAGATGAAAATAACTAAATTTTAAAAAGAGATAATACATCTAAGCAGGAGACATCCTATTATTTCTTATTCAGTGAATTTCCTTTGTGCTGCTTGAGGTTAGTTTGTTTCATTACTTGTTTTCAGCATATACTATAGTATGTGATTCGTTGCTGAGTTTTCCATTCCAGTATAGTGGTTAACAACCATGTGTGGCTATTCAGCTCTAGAAATGTAGTTAGTCCAAATTGAGATTTTGTATACTTGAAATTAAATAGTAAAATAATGTAAAAAATTTATTATTATAATGATTATATATTGAAGTAATGGATATACTAAGTAAAATATGTTTATTAAAATACAAAAATTAATAATTTTAACAATATTTGTGCATTCAGAATGAATACTTAGTACAAATAATCTTTTCAGCATTATTATCTAGCGTAAAGTCCTAAAACATGCATTGAGTGTGTGAAACATTGTGTCACTTCCTTGTTTTACAAATGAGAAGACAGAGACAGAAAAGGTTTGATAAAATTCAGAAAATTTCATAGTGAATGAATTTATCTTTATTAGTTAATTTTTTAATTGGTAAAGATATAAGCAGTTATAAGTTTTTAGAAATATAGCTGGACAAGAAATAAATGTTTAATCATGTTTGCTACTCTACACTTTAGAAGAAGCTATCAGATGTCTCTTTTACATAAAGACTTTCTTTACTACAGTTAGTTTATGTTACCTATATATGTGCTGAAAGCCTTCTGTATATCTCTTGTTGCAGTAGTTTTAATAGATTATTTTTACTCAGATCAAATTGTGCACCTTGAGAGCACTGTCCATCATTTTTTATGCACAGGTGCAGACTGCTAGTTCATACTCAACAATTATTTAATAGATCAATGGATGAATCAACCAATTTTGAAAATAGAAAATCTTTTTTAAACATATATATTTACTTTTTATTTATTCATTTTTTTTGGTTATAGCAGCTGGGTCTCGAACTAGCACCCATATGGGATGCCAGTGTGTTAACCTGCTGTGCCACAGCACCGGCCCACTTTTTTTTTTTTTAAGATGTATTTATTTATTTGAAAGTCAGAGTTATACAGAGAGAGGAGAGGCAGAGAGAGAGAGAGGTTTTCCATTCGATGTTTTACTCCCTAATCGGCCGCAACAGCTGGAGCTGTGCCGATCCAAAGCCAGGAGCCAAGAGCTTCCTCCAGGTCTCCCACATGGTTGCAAGGGCCCAATCACTTTGGCCATCTTCTATTGTTTTCCCAGGCCACATCAGAGAGCTGGATTGGAAGAGAAGCAGCAGGGACTTGAACCAGCACCACAGGTGGAGGATTGAGGATTAACCTACTGTGCCACAGCGCTGGCATCAACATATATATTTACTTTTGAAAGATAGTTATGGGGGTAGGGAGAGACAGAGAGAGAGAGAAAGATAACTTCCATCTGCTGGTTCATTCCCTAAATGGCTGAAACAGCCAGGGCTCCAACATGCTGAAGCCAGGAGCCAGGTGCTTCTTCCAAGTCTTCCACATGGGTTGCAGGGGTCTATCATGGGCCATATTTTGCTGCCTTCCCTAGTGTATTAATGGGGTGCTGGATCAGAAATGGAACAGCCAGGATATGAACCAGCACCCATATGGTATGCCAGTGTTGCATGCAGCAGGTTAACCCACTGTACCACAATGCCAACCCTGGAAATATTTATTTTTCAAAAATGTCACTGCTTGTTGTATTAATATTTATTTTATAAATTGTTTACTGATGTGTCTTCATAAAGTTGTGCAAGAAAAAAATATCCAATATTCATGGACTTGTATATTTGATATAATCTAAACCTACTTCATATTATTTTTTATTACTTATGTGTATAGCAAGTAATTACACATTTGTCATGTCCCACCTATGAGTTAATGCTAACTTCTTTGATTATTAGCATACAACATTTACATTCCTGAAATTTTTTTTGACAGGCAGAGTTAGACAGTGAGAGAGAGACAGAGAGAGGTCTTTCTTCTGTTGGTTCACCCCGCAAATGGCCGCTACGGCCGGTGCGCTGTGCCAATCCGAAGCCAGGAGCCAGGTGCTTCCTCCTGGTCTCCCATGCAGGTGCAAGTCCCAATCACTGCCTTCGCAGGCCACAGCAGAGAGCTGGACTGGAAGAGGAGCAACCGGGACAGAATCTGGTGCCCCATTTGGGACTAGAGCTCCAGGGTGCCAGCGCTGCAGGTGGAGGATTAGCCAAGTGAGCCACGGTGCCGGCCTCTTGAAACTTTTAAATTCTATTTTTGGTATAATATTTTGTTGGCATTGCTGAAAGTATTGGATAATATTGCACATTTTAATATCTTCTGTAGTGGCAATTATCATGAAAAGAAATAAATATTTTGTAAATCTAAAGAGTGATAATTGATGAATGGATAATTCTAAAGGACATTCTATAAGCTATATAAATTTTTGAATCATTAAATTTGTAAGACAACATGAAATAAATCAATGCCTTGGATAGTTGATAATAATTTGTTACGGAATTGGCAATTGAATAGTATTTTCTATTTTTAAAAGAGCATACTCAGTTCTGCATCTTACTGGTCATACGCATCCATTAGATCTTGTTTGAGTTGGGTCACAACACCAATTTGTCTGTTTTCCCAGCTTGTTGATTAGTATGTACACAAACACACACATTTTTTGTTAGTCAATTTTAATATTTCAAGTGAATAATGAATAAGATTAAGTTAATTAAAAATCTAACAAGGTAATATTTTCTTTTAAATATAAACTATTCCTCTGGGCACTCAGAATTCTTTTAATTATACAGTACGTTGAAAAGCTCTTGGAAGTACTGACACTTGAAGAGCAAAATGAAGAGTTTTGCTGTGTTTCTGTATCTTCCCTTTGAATGTACACCTCACAATGATAATACAACCCAGGTTCTGATCTTTGTTATTTGATACATAAACATACACAAATGTATAGAAACCACATGAAATTTGATCTATAATTTTGGAGAGAACTATGAAATAAATTGCTAGCATATAGGAATCTTTTTCTTAAATGGAATATTATGAAATACAAAGGAAAACATTTGAATATGTTCAGTTAATACATGTTACATTCTCCTCATATTACAGCAAGCAAATAGTTTCTCATTTTTTTCTAAACTGATTTAATTATGATTTAATATGCACATTAATATGAAAGTATTAAGAAAGTTTCAATTTTTGTGTATGGAAGCTGTTTTATTATTTTTTTCAAGTGGTACTATGATGACTATCATACTACCAAGAACATATACCTGATTTGCACCTTAAAAATGTATTCAATGATTAATTTTAATTTATTAAATAAACTTTCTTATATCTGAATTTGCTTTAAATGATCATTATAAGGAGATAAATTCAAAGATAAATTGAATTCAACATCTTTTAATGATCAAAAGAATATTCTCTCAACAGATTATTATAGAATGAGTGTGCTATAAAACGAAAAAAATCATGTATGATAAACTCATACAGACTAGAGCTCTGTGGCCCACACAGCACACACCCCTCTGGGTATCTACTGAAGGAACAGACAATTCCTGAAGCCACACAGGCATATTCAAAGATAAAAGTCATCAGAGGAGAAAACAAGCATTTCTACAAATGCCAAAAATAAATGCAGAAATACAAGAAACGTGAACAAAAAGACAATATGACTCCCCTAAAGGAACACAACAGCACTTCAATATTAGAATGAGAAAATGAAGAAATTGATGGAATGCCTGAAAGGAAATTAAAAAGAATGATCATAGGAGCCGGCATGGTGGTGCAGTAGGTTAATCCTCTGCCTGTGGTGCTGCCATCCCATATGAGCGCTGGTTCTAGTACTGGCTGCTCCTCTTCTTTTCCAGCTCTCTGCTGTGGCCAGGGAAAGCAATAGAAGATGTCCCAAGGGCTTGAGCTGTGCATCTCCATGGGAGACCTGGAAAAATCTCCTGCTCTTGGCTTTGGATTGGCCCAACTCCAGCCGTTGTGGCCATTTGGGAAGTGAACCAGTGGATGGAGGACCTTTCTCTCTGTCTCTCCCTCTTAATGTCTGTAACTCTGCCTCTCAAATAAATAAGTAAAATCTTTTAAAATGATCATAAAATCACTAAAAAATGAGAGAAACATATTCTGAAGAAAATGAATTGCATACATGACATGGTTTGAGAGACAGATACAGAAGAGAAATAAAAATAAAATACTAGAAATGAAGAATTAAATATGTCAAACAGAAAATTCAGTGGAAAGCCTTAACACCAGACTTGGTAAAGAAGAGTAAAGAATATCTGAGATACAAGACAAATCCTTGGAAATAGCTCAGACCAAAAAGAAAATTAGATCGGCACAGCTCCAGCCATTATAGCCATTTGTTGGAAGATTTCTCTCTCTCTCTCTCTCTCTGTATCTCTGCCTTTCAAATAAATGAATCTTTAAATAAATAAATGATTGACTTTCTTTGAAAGGCAGAATTACAGAGAGATGTTGAGACAAGGAGAGGGACAGAGAGAGAATCTTCAGTCTGCTGATTTACTCCCCAAGTAGTTGCAATGCCTATGGCATTTTTGATGGCCCGTGGAATATCTATTATTGAAAACACAAAAGAGGGATGGCATTGTGGTGTAGCTGCTTAGGCTACCAATTGGAACATCCTATATTGTAAGTGCCTGGGTTCTAGTCCCACTTCTGTTTCTGATTTGGCTTCCCACTTAATGTGCAGCCTGGGATGCAGCAGATGAGCCTAAGTATTTGGATTCCAGCCATCCATGTGGCAGACTCACATGTAGTTCCTGGTTCCTGGCTTTGCCTGGCTCAGTCTGGGCTGTTGCAGGTATTTGTGGAGCGAATCAATGGAATTTCTCTCTCCCCCTCCCCCACTTCCCTCCCTTTCTCCTGTGGGTGTGTATGTGTCACTCTGCCTTTAAATTAACAAAAATAAGTAAACGTTTTAAAAATCCACAAATGATAACAAGTATTAGTGATGATGTGGATAAAATTAAAAACTTGAACATTGTTCGAAAATGCAAGTTTATACTTCCATTATGGAATACAGTAGGTGTTTCCCCAAATATTAAAAATAATATAGAACTCTCACCACCACAAAAACAATAACTTATGGAGATAATGTTATTTAAGCAGAATTGGTAATTACACAATGTATATATGCTTTCATGTATCATGCTGTACAAAGTACATATAATTTTACCTATCAATATAAATAACAAAGTAATGTATTTATAAAAGAAAGCTCTCCATAGTCTCAAAGAGGTAAATATCCCTCACTATTTTGTGTAGCACAGATGTATGTGTGTGATATATTAGCTCATTATTTTAAATTATTTTAATTAAAAGTGTTGGTTTTTTTTCTTTTACTTTTGAGTAATTCAGGCTTCTACCTCTCTGAATTAGCTCTTCTTTTAAATTCTTTCTTTTACTTTTGGATTTTTTTATCTTTTGAAGATTAGCTTGAAATAACAAAATCTAGATACCAACTTTTTGTTGATTATGTGCTATGAAACCATGTGTTCCAACAGAACTGCTTATCTTTTTCTTTATTTTATAATATGCAATTCAAAGTTTTTATTTTTACTCTGGTCCATAATAATTTTTCTTGTAAAAGTTTGTGCTCTCTTAGCATTTGTCTTTTTAATTTTTATTAATATAAAGACACTAGATTTCATGTATTTCATAGATACAATTCTAATGGCATAACCATACTTCCCTTCCTCTCTCACTTCTCCCCCCTACTTTGCTTCCTTTATTTTTTTTCTATTAATTTTGGAAATAACACAATTTCAAGTTACTTTTTAATCACAGATGATACACCCTTAACCGTATTGTTCAACCTGTCAAAAGTAGAAAGACTGCTGCTCCATAGGAGTATGGGCAAGGGCTAAAAACAATAAGTAAACATAGTATGTTAGTTTCATTCTTACACATTTTTATATTCCATATTAACTACCACATGTAAGAGCAAACCTACTGTAATTATGTTTGTATTACTGTATATTTCACCAATCACAATGATCTCCAGTTGTACCCATTTTGTTGCAAAAGACAAGATTTTACTCTTTTTTATGGTTGAGTAGTATTCCATCATGTATTTTTACCACATTATCCAGTGACCAGTTGATGAATATCTGACTTCATTACTTTTCTTAGCTATTGAGATTTTCACGGCAATAAATATGGGTTACAAATCACTTTTTCATGTGCTGATTTTATTTCCTTGGGGCATATTCCCAGGAGTGGGATTTCTGGCTCGTATAGTAGATCTATTTTCAGATTTCTGAGCAATCTCCCTACTGTCTTTCATAATGGCTATACTAGTTTACCTTCCCACGAACAATGTATTAGGGTGCATTTCTCTCCACATCTTTAACATCATTTATTAGATTTTGATTTTTTTAATGGTAGCCATTTTAACTGAAGTGAGGTAAAACATTGTTGTTTTTTATTTGCATTTCTCTGTTGGCTACTGATTGTGAACATTTTTTTAAGTGTCTGTTGGCCATTTGTATTTCATCCTTTGAAAAATGCTTGTTTAAGTACTTTGCCCATTTCTTAACTGGACTATTTTTTTGTTGTTGAGTTTCTTAAGCTTCTCATAGATATTGGATATTAATATTTTAGTTTCATAGTTTGCAAATATTTTTCCTGTTCTGTTGTTGCCTCTTCATTTTGTGAGTGTTTCCTTTGCATTGTTTTAGTTTTGTATCTTGCTGTAATCTCATTTGTCTATTTTTGCTTTTTTCGCCTGTGCTTCTGGGTTTTTTTCCAATAAGTCTTTGCCTATGCTAATGTCTTTCAGAGACTTCCCAATGTTCTCCTGTAGTAATTTGATAGTATCAGGTCATAGATTTAGATGTTTGATCCACTGTTGTTGATTTTGTAGGGCTCTTGCTTCGTGCTTCTGCATGCATAGATCCAATTTTTTTAAGATTTATTAATTTATTTGAAATAGTTACACAGAGAAAGGAGAGGCAGAGAGAGAGAGAGAAGTCTTCCATCCGATGGTCCACTCTCTAATTGGCTGCATCGGCCGGTGCTGTGCTGATCCAAACCCAGGAACCAGGAGTTTCTTCCGGGTCTCCCACATGGGTGTAGGGGCCCAAGGACTTGGGCCATCTTTCACTGCCTTCCCAGGCCACAGCAAAGAGCTGGATAAGAAGTGGAGCAGCTGGGACTAGAACCGGCTCCCATGTGGGATGCCAGAGCTTCAGGCCAGGATGTTAACCCGCTGCGCCACAGCGCTGGCCCCCTAGATCCAATTTTTTCTTAACACCATTTATTGAAGAGACTGTCCTTTCTCCAAGGATTGATTTGAGTTCCTTTGCCACCAATTAGCTTGCTGTAGATATGTGGTTAATATCTGGGGTTTCTGTTCTGTTCCATTGGCCTACGTGTCTATGTTAGTGCAAGTACCAGGCTGTCTTGATTAGAACTATCCTATAGAAGATATTGAAATGTGACATTATCATACTTCTGGCTTTGTTTCTGTTTAAAATTGCTTTAGGGGCCAATACTGTGGTGCAGCAGGTAAAGTTGTTGCCTGCAGTGCTGACATCCCATATGGGTGTTGATTCAAGTCTCAGCTGCTCCACTTCCTACTCAGATCCTTGCTAATGCAATTGGGAGAATAGAAGATGGACCAAGTGCTTGGGTCCCTACACCGATGTGGGAGACCTGGATGAAACTCCTCGCTCCTGGCTTCCACCTGACCCAGCTCTGGCAGTTGTGGCCATTTGGGATGTGAACCAGCAGATGGATGACACATCAATCAATCTCTCTCTCTCTCTCTCTGTGCATCCCTTCTCTGTAACTCTGTTTTCAAATAAACAAATAGATTTAAAAAAAAAAAAAGATTGCTTTATCTATTCAGGATCTCTTGTCTTTTATATGAAATTTTGCATTGTTTTTCCTAGATATGAGAAGAATGTCCTTGGAATATTGATTTGGATCACATTGAATCTATAAATTTATTTATATAGTATTGACATTTTCATATTAATTCTTCCAATCCATGAACATGGGAGATTTTTCAAATTTGTTGTGTCTAATTTTTTTTCCTTTATGTTATATTTTTCATTGTAGACACCTTTGACATGCTTGTTAAATTTATTTCAAGGTATTTAAGTAATTTTTTTTGACAGGTAGAGTTATAGACAGTGAGAGAGAGAGAGAGACAGACAGAGATAAAGGTCTTTATTCTGTTGGTTCACTCCCCAAATGGCCGCCATGGCTGGCTAAGTAATTTTGTAGCTATTTTGAATCCTACTGATCTTGCAAGTTCTTTCTGAGCCATGACATTGTTTGTGTTTATGAATGCAAATGATTTTTGTGTATCGATTTTATAACCTGCAACTTTGCCAAACTCAATTACTAGTTCCAACCACCTCTTGGTGGAAATCTTTGGTTCCAGTTCCCCTATGTACAGAATTATGTCATCTCTGAGCATTTTTCAAGGATTCATTTCTTCCCTGTAATTCATTATTTCCTTCACTTTAATATGTTTTGTACTGGGGCTTTCAACTGAAATTTCAGATAATTTGAAGTATGGTAGTGCAAAGTAGATACTATTATTTTCTTCATTATAATATGGTTTAATTGTCCTAAAGTCTTTTTATATTTAATTATTCTCCTTCTTTCACGTATATACAGTGGATGATAACTGACATCATTAGTATATTATCTTCTTATCCATTGCCATAACATGAGACCAATTTTTCTCAAGTCTGTGGGATAAGCCTGACTTTACAAGAGGAAACAGTAATGTCATAGGAACTAGGAGAACCACATACTCACGTATTTCTTTTAAAGATTTATTTATTTATTTGAAAGTCAGAGCTACACAGAGAGAGGAGAGACAGAGAGGGACAGAGGTGTTCAATCTACTGGTTCACTCCCCAGTTGGTTGCAATGGCCAGAGCTGCGCAGATCTGAAGCCAGGAGCCAGGAACTTCTTCTGGGTCTCCCACACAGGTGCAGGGGCCCAAGGACTTGGGACATCCTTTACTGCCTTCCAAGGCCATAGCAGAGAGCTGGATCAGAAGAGGAGCAGCTGGAACTAGAACTGATGCCCATAAGGATGCCAGCACTTCAGGCCAAGGCGTTAACCCGCTGCACCACAGCGCCAGCTCCAACCACATACTTTTAAAATCAATAGGGAACAGTGTTTTTTTCCTTCATACTATTTGTTGAACACTTTACTGAGTATAGGGTTAATCTTATGAGTATAAAGTTAACTGAAAATAGATATTTGTAAAAATAAGAATGGAAATAGGAGAGAGAAAGAAGGATGGGAGTATGGGCACAAGAGAGAGTAAGGTGGGAAGTATTTGTTCGTGCATCTGCGTATGCTAAATACATGAAATTTGTATACCTTGAATACAGTTTAAAAAAAATCAATAGGTAAGAGGAAACTTTAAAAAAAGAAGATGTGGGTAAAAGCTGTTGGATAAACAGATTTATACATCTCTCATTCTCTTGACTTTATTCTTCTGACCAATTAGATGTCTAGGAATTAATAAAGCACCCCAAGGTGTTTGTGTTTTCATCTGTTAAGCATCTTTGTTACCTTCTATTTGATTTCCTCAGGTTCACTTCTCTTTTAAGTAATTCTTTTGTTACCTGTATCTATTATGTTTCTAGTATGCTTTCTTAAAATTGCCTCTACATTTATACAAGTCCCATTTGTGCATTTTTCAATAAAATGTTTTCATTTTTGCTCTATAGTTTCATTACAGTGTGTAGTCTTTTTTAAGGTTTTAACAATGATGAAAATAATTTATAGTCTCTTCTAGATGTTTCTATATAATCTTGTTATTTTTTCTCCTCATTTCTTAAGTGGTCTTTCAGTTATTGTGAGTTCTGCAGCAGTACTAGGTTTTTCCTGTTTGCTTATTATCCTGTGAAACGTCCATGTACCTTGGTAGGGAGGCAGGCCTTACAAATGTCTTGCTTTCTGCCAAGTTCCCTGGCTGTTTTCCACAGACTTATATCCATTTTTAAACACTAACTCTCACCTTCTTGAGCCACGTGGGTTGTGTGCATTTTGTTCCACACTCATGTGACAAGAAATTGTGGGCAAGAGGTGTGATTGCATCCTGGAATATGGCATGGGTCCCTGTCATTTCTCACATTAAATGTTATTTTCTAGTCAGATAAAAGGCAAAGATAATAACTCTCATGAGCCACAGAATGCAGTCCTTATCATCCCTCTTTCACTATTGGGGAAAATGTCAAGATCTTGGCATTAGGCAGTATGTCAGTAGCAGTTTCCTGGTTTCACCTAGATCAAGGGTGGGGAACATCCAGCCCACAGGCTGTGCAAAGCACATGAGATCATTTGGTCTGGCCATGCCATGGCAACCACAGGCGGCACTCAAAATTCAATAAATCTATAGAGCTGGCTCAGTAACTGCATGGCCTGTGAAAGATGTTATTAGTATCCAAATGGCCCCTCACAGAAAAAAAGTACCCCACCCCCTATCTAGGCTCATGGCTATTTCTCCTGCTCACATTCAGTCCTAGGCATTAAGGCTAATATTCATGTCAAAAATCTTTTTAAAATCCAATTAATGCAATATTGAATAGAACTGTGATTTTAAGTTTTGTTTTAACTTTTTTTTTTTAACATTTTGAATGACTTTATTTTTTTATAACGCTTTTATTTAAAGAATATAAATTTCCAAAATACAGCTTATAGATTACAATGGCTTCCCCCCCCATAAATTCCCCCCCACCCGCAACCCTCCCCTTTCCCACTCCCTCTCCCCTTGCTTCACAACAAGATTCATTTTCAATTCGCTTTATATACAGAAGATCAGTTTACTATATATTAAGTAAAGATTTCAACAGTTTGCCCTCACATAGCAACACAAAGTGAAAAATACTGTTGGAGTACTAGTTATAGTATTAATTCACAATGTATAGCACTTTAAGGACAGAGATCCTACATGATATATTTTTTTAAAAAACTGATTAATTTTCTAGGCAATTTCCAATTTAACACCAAGAATTTTTTTTCATTTTTAATTATCTATATACAAAAGATTGATTCAGTATATACTAAGTAAAGATTTCATCAGTTTGCACCCACACAGAAACACAAAGTGTAAAGTACTGTTTCAGTGCTAGTTATAGCATTACTTCACATTGGACAACACATTAAGGACAGATCACTCATGAGACGTAAGTACACAGTGACTCCTGAAGTTGATTTAACAATTTGACACTCTTGTTTATGGCGTCAGGAATCTCCCTAGGCTCTAGTCATGAGTTGCCAAGGCTATGGAAGCCTTTAGGGTTCGCTGACTTCAATCTTATTCTGACAGGGTCATAGTCAAAGTGGAGGTTCTCTCCTCCCTTCAGAGAAAGGTACCTCCTTCTTTGATGGCCCCATTCGTTCCACTGGGATCTCACTCACAGAGATCTTTCATTTAGGTCTTCTTTTTTTTCCAGAGTGTCTTGGCTTTCCATGCCTAGAATATTCTCATGGGCTCTTGAGCCAGATCTGAATGCCTTAAGGGCTGATTCTGAGGCCAGAGTGCTATTTAGGACATCTGCCATTCTATGAGTCTGCTGTGTATCTCGCTTCCCATGTTGGATCATTCTCTCCCTTTTTGATTCTATCAGTTTGTATTAGCAGACACTAGTCTTGTTTGTGTGATCCCTTTGACTCTTAGACCTATCAGTGTGATAAATTGTGAACTGAAATTGATCACTTGGACTAGTGAGATGGTCTTGGAACATGCCACCTTGATGGGATTGTATTGGAATTCCCTGGCACAATTCTAACTCCATCATTTGGGGCAGTTCCGATTGAGCATGTCCCAAATGTACATCTCCTCCCTCTCTTATTCCCACTCTTATATTTCACAGGGATCACTTTTCAGTTAAAATTTAAACACCTAAGAATAATTGTTTGTTAATTACAGAGTTCAACCAATAGTACTAGAATAAAAAAATTACTAAAATGGATAAAGTATTACATTGTACAACAACAGTCAGCACAAGAGCTGATCAAGTTACTGTTTCTCATAGTGTCCATTTCACTTCAATAGTTTGTTTTAACTTTTATCACATAGAAGATACAAAAATTTTTCTTTTATTTTTAAGGATTTATTAATTTATTTGAAAGGTAGAGTTACAGAGAGAGGAGGGGAGATAGAGACATCTTTTATCCTCAGGTTCATTTTCCAAATGGCTGCAATGACCAGGGCTGGGTCGGGCCAATGCTAGGAACCTGGAGATTAATCTGGATCTCCCATGTAGGTTAAGCGTCCCAAGTATGTGGGCCATTTTCCACTGCTTTCCCAGGAGCATTAGCAAGGAACTGGATTAGAAATGCAGCAGTTGGGACTTGAATTGATGTCCATATGCAATTCTGACGTCACAGGTGGCAGCTTAACCCATTATGCAAACTCTTCATCCCAAGATGTTTTTCTTTCTTGATTGTTTGACATGGTAGATGATAATATTTCCAATTTCATTAACTATTTTTTAAATAAAACTAATTCAATGGGTTTAACTCACTACCATAAGACTTTTTAAAAAGATTTTGATAGTTCTTGGTTATCTCCCTATCTGATGTTGAATATTTTAAGTTAAACTCTTTAAATTATCAAATATGAACAATATAGTTGATATCTGGATTTTGTTGGGATGAATAAAACATAACTTTATCCTCAAGAAACCAAAGAATTGAATTAAGATAAAGCACATATAGATATAAAACAACAAAGTAGACTACGCTTCAGGTGAAATCAAAACCCATGGTTGTGGCACTGTGTGTCTCATTCCTGCTATAAGATCTACTTTTTTTTTTTTGCTTACATTTCTACTTCTATATGCATAACTTAATATGCCCTAGATACAATGAACTTTCTTCTGAACCTAATCATTCTAAGGTGATTTGCATCCAGAGTTCTTTTTAGTTGCTACTTTCTCCTATCTGAAATATATCTTCCAAGATCCCACATGCAGCTCCTTTCTCATTAGTTGAGTTTCATATATTTGTAGCTTGTGTAACCTCAGTAGAATGCAAACTGTTTGAAAGAAGCAATGTTTCCGTATTGCAACCACATCCATACCACTTCAGAAAGCACCTATATGAACCTATGCTGCTCCATCAAAATTTGCCAGAAAGAAATTAATTTGGTACCTTCTATATATCTGAGCCTCTGTTGTATGCTGAATCAATTGTATCAACGCTGAGTGATGCACATTCTTCATTTAGGGACAGTAGTATAAATGGGATTATGTAGTTATAGCAATAATAATCCCCAATAGCCCCAGAAAGCTTACAATCACAACATAGCACATAAAGAAATCATTCCACAAGTCAGAAATAAGCAAGGGAAATCTTGACTTTTTAAAGTAAAATTGCTCAGTTTGAAATTTCATTTGTTGATCTAATATAGCTACTTTTCCAGAAAGGAAATTGCCTGAACAGGAGCTATCTTTTTTTCATGTGTGCTGGGTACAGAGCATATATTTTAGAGCAATACATAGAAAATGATGCCTTAAATTGTATTTACTGTGAGAAATTTTCTAGAAAATGTCTAATATCATATATGTAACAGCATCTTATACAAATCACCTGCAGTTCTCAGCAAATAGTGAGTTCTATTATAATTATCATAGAATTTAGATTAGCTCTTCTGTAAGGGATAGTTATCAGTTAGACTCTGCTATATTTCCAGTTCCATATATAATAGGCTAACTGCATAAGTCACATCAATGTGGCATTTATTAAATGTCATAGGCCTCATTTCTCTTTGATAGCACGAGCAGTGCTACATTTTACTGAGATCATTTTGATAATCTTCAGGATTACAATTTAACCAATATTGTTAGGTTATTAAGATTTTTCAGTATGATGATGTCATGCAAGACAGGTGACATTGCTATAAAGTTTTCATTGTCATCATCATTATCATCATCTGTATCATCTAAAAATGTTTGTAAAGACATGTGAGGAATTCTCAGCAAAAAAAACACAGATGGCAATGATCAATCAATATCTAAAAAATTTGTGCTTTTCTATTTATCTAGTGGACTCAATATCTTGAATCCAAAATAACGTGCAAAGCCAGATACATTTCATTTGTACTTGTGTTCATGTGCAGATATTTCCCAGTCTGCAAAATAGTGAAGAAATCCATTTTAATATAATTGAGAATAATCTTCCCACCATGGGGAAGCACTCAGTAGAGAGTACGCATTTTTAGGACTGATTCTGACTGCTCTCCCCTAACATTACCATTCTGTCATCTAGCCACATGTGCTCTTGATCCAAATCACCATGCATATGCATGGCCATATGTTTCCTCCTTGTGGGGCTCCTTCATCTCATCATTTGGTTCAATATCAACATTGCCTTCTCCTTCCTCACAATTCCACACATTGTATTTAACTCATTGCACCTGGACCCACACCTCAGGGAAATGGTTGCTATCACAGGGAAAATGGCATTGCCTGAAACATGTGAGGTTGACATATTCTGACTATACTACGATGATGCTTCTGTCTTTTCCTCTGAGTTGTCATCACAGAAAAAAGTCAGTGTTTTTCTCTGCCTTGTAAGTTGGAGTGTAGGCTGAAGTTCTTTGCCACCCCTCCACTTTTCAAATGAATTATGTTTCTTAGAATAACTCTGAGGGGAACTGAGTTTTCCATGTGTTTCTAGCAGCTTTGACTGCAATGGAGGCGATCTAAACTGCTAGGATACCCAAAGGAGCATTGGTGAGAAATGCCATCTGACAAGTCATCCCCCATGGAATCCAAGTGTGAAACATGGGGGTGGTGCCGGCTCAAAGGACAAAACAAAGCAGAAGTGTGGAGAGATTCAGTGGTGTTATTTTTGCCCCTGGTCAACAAACTACACAGAAACACTGAAATGATAAATACTGGACCTCCCTAAGTACTGTCTCCTAATAAACATAATTGCCCAAGAAAGTAAAATGCAATGTTGGTTCAAAAGAAAATAAAACTTTAGAAATGTAAGTAAGTGTCAAGAACTGGTTCACAATTCCTGATTCAAAATTCTCAGTAAATAATTTGAACTACACAAATTTTGGGGGCCCAGTCAAAATGAAAATACAAATGCAAGAAAAATGTTGTGTCAGATATATTAAGTAAAATTTTCATCCTTTGTTCACATTCTCATTCTAAGTTTAGGCTTATACTATTGAATGGCTGTTTAATGTCATTCTAAACTTAAAAAATAAATTTTTAAACTTACATGATTTTTTTACCATTTATTTAAATTTAGGGCAATGCAAATTTTAAATATCATTATAAAATCATAACCCTTAGCCATAATTCCTGAAATTATATGATTTGTCTTTTGTAACTCAGACATGCATATGAATGTTTATACCAGACCAGTAGAAGCACTACACAAAATTAAGCTTAAAAAAATAACTTCTTGATACATGCATGAATGCAAACCCTATCCATTTTTAACTTGTCAAAGAGTAAGAAAGAAAAGAGTAATCACAGTATTTTGTATTCCCCATTTTTTGTGTGTTACAATTTTCAGCATAAGTGGTTTGTTAACGTGGAAGTAATAGAATACCATCCAGCCTTTAAAAAAAATAGAAATACTACAATATGTAACAACATGAAACCCTAGGAGGCTATGCTAAGTCAAATATGTCACAGACAAATATTGCATGATTCTACTTATTTGAAGTAATTAAAATAGTCAATTTCAAAGGAAGAGAAGAAAGGAGTGGAGGGGAATGAACAGAGTTTGTTTCTTTGCTCCTTAGAATATAATTTTCTTCTTTCTGCCTTTCATCAAGGCCCGGTTCAAATGAAAATATGGCATCTTCAAGACATCAGCATATCTTCTACTAAAGTGGTAAGTAAATGAATTTTCTTGTACTTATTTGAATCCCACTGAATTAGAATGGATATTTTGGGTATGTCAGATTTCTGTTTTCATTAAGCATCTATTGCAAATGGGATGTCAAGAAACTTCTCTGCTCAACAGCAACAAGAGTACCAATTGAGTTAAAAATGGTCAAAGGACCTGAATAGACAGTTCTCTAAAGAAGATACACAAAGGACCAACAAATATACAAAATGATCAATATCACTAGTCATCAGGGAAATGCAAAAGAAAACCACAATGAGCTTTTACCTCACCCCTGTCAGAAGGGCTATTATATAAAAATAAGACAGTAACAGACACTGGCTAGGATGTGGAAAACACTCTTACACATTTTTGGTGGGAATTTAAATTAGTGCAGCCACTGTGGAAAACAGTATGGAGATTTCTTTTTTTTTTTAACTTTTTATTTCTTATTTTATTTTATTTTATTTTATTTTATTTTATTTTTTATAATGCTTTTATTTAAAGAATATAAATTTCCAAAATATAGCTTATAGATTACAATGGCTTCCCCCCCATAACTTCCCTCCCACCCGCAACCCTCCCCTTTCCCACTCCCTCTCCCCTTGCATTCACATCAAGGTTCATTTTCAATTCTCTTTATATACAGAAGATCAGTTTACTATATATTAAGTAAAGATTTCAACAGTTTGCCCTCACATAGCAACACAAAGTGAAAAATACTGTTGGAGTACTAGTTATAGTATTAATTCACAATGTATAGCACTTTAAGGACAGTGATTCTACATGATATATTTTTATTTAAATTGATTAATTGTCTATGCAATTTCCAGTTTCACACCAAGATTTTTTAATCATTTGCAATTATCTTTATATACAGAAGATCGATTCAGTATATACTATGTAAAGATTTCATCAGTTTGCACCCACACAGAAACACAAAGTGTAAAAATACTGTTTCAGTACTAGTTATAGCATTACTTCACATTGGACAACACATTAAGGACAGATCCCTCATGAGACGTAAGTACACAGTGACTCCTGAAGTTGATTTAACAATTTGACACTCTTGTTTATGGCGTCAGGAATCTCCCTAGGCTCTAGTCATGAGTTGCCGAGGCTATGGAAGCCTTTAGGGTTTGCTGACTTCAATCTTATTCTGACAGGGTCATAGTCAAAGTGGAGGTTCTCTCCTCCCTTCAGAGAAAGGTACCTCCTTCTTTGATGGTCCCATTCGTTCCACTGGGATCTCACTCGCAGAGATCTTTCATTTAGGTCTTCTTTTTTTTTTACCACAGTGTCTTGGCTTTCCATGCCTAGAATATTCTCATGGGCTCTTGAGCCAGATCCAAATGCCTTAAGGGCTGATTCTGAGGCCAGAGTGCTATTTAGGACATCTGCCATTCTATGAGTCTACTGTGTATCTCGCTTCCCATGTTGGATCATTCTCTCCCTTTTTGATTCTATCAGTTAGTATTAGCAGACACTAGTCTTGTTTGTGTGATCCCTTTGACTCTTAGACCTATCAGTGTGATCAATTGTGAACTGAAATTGATCACTTGGACTAGTGAGATGGTCTTGGAACATGCCACCTTGATGGGATTGTATTGGAATTCCCTGGCACAATTCTAACTCCATCATTTGGGGCAGTTCCGATTGAGCATGTCCCAAATGTACATCTCCTCCCTCTCTTATTCCCACTCTTATATTTCACAGGGATCACTTTTCAGTTAAAATTTAAACACCTAAGAATAATTGTTTGTTAATTACAGAGTTCAACCAATAGTACTAGAATAAAAAAATTACTAAAATGGATAAAGTATTACATTGTACAACAACAGTCAGCACAAGAGCTGATCAAGTTACTGTTTCTCATAGTGTCCATTTCACTTCAACAGGTTTCCCCTTGGGTGCTCAATTAGTTGTCACTGATCAGGGAGAACATATGATATTTGTCCCTTTGGGACTGGCTTAATTCACTTAGAATGATTTTTTCCAGATTCCTCCATCTTGTTGCAAATGACCGGATTTCATTGTTTTTGACTGCTGTATAGTATTCTATAGAGTACATGTCCCATAATTTCTTTATCCAAATGTATGCTTTGAATTCCCTGTGATCTTTTGCTGTGAGGTTCCCTTCGTTTACCTACTTTCATGTTGATGGCCGTGTTTCTGTGTTTCTGTGTGTAACACATCTTTAAGCATCTTTTGCAGGGCTGGACGAGTGGCAACAAATTCTTTCAATTTCTGTTTGCAGTGAAAGGTCTTTTTTTCACCTTCATTCATAAATGAGAGCTTTGCAGGATATAATATTCTGGGCTGGCAGTTTTTCTCTCTTAGTACCTGGGCTATGTCTCACCATTCCCTTCTAGCTTGTAGGGTTTCTGATGAGAAGTCTGCTGTGAGTCTAATTGGAGATCCTCTGAGAGTAATCTGACGTTTCTCTCTTGCACATTTTAGGATCTTTTCTTTCTGTTTCACTGTGGTGAGTTTAATTACAATGTGTCGTGATGAGTATCTCTTTTGGTCATGTTTATTGGGGTTTCTATGAGCTTCCTGTACTAGGATGTCTCTGTCCTTCTCCAAAACTGGGAAATTTTCTGCTATTATCTCACTAAAAAGGCCTTCTAATCCTTTCTCCCTCTCCATGCCTTCAGGAACTCCTAGAACTTGAATGTTGGGTTTTTTAATAGTATCCTGTAGATTCCCAACAATATTTTTTAGATTTCTAATTTCCTCTTCTTGTCTTTGGTTTGACTGTATATTTTCCTGTGCTCTGTCTTCTAAGTCCGATATTCTCTCTTCTGCCTCACCCATTCTGTTTGGAAGGCTCTCTAATGTGTTTTTCATTTGATCTATTGAATTCTTCACTTCATTATGATTTCTTGTTACTATCACAGTTTCATGTTCTACTAGTTGTTTCATTTCAGCTTGATTTCTCCTTAATATTTCATTTTCACGAGAGAGATTTTCTACCTTGTCCATTAAGGATTTCTGTAGTTCAAGAATTTGTTTTTGAGTACTTCTTAGTGTGCTTATCAATTTTTTGAGATCTGCTTCTTGCATTTCTTCTATCTCATCATCTTCGTAATATTGAATTGGGGTGTCTTTTTCATTTGGAGGTGTCATAGTGTCTTCCTTGTTCTTGTTACCTTGGTTTTTGCGTTTGTTGTTTGGCATATTGGTTCCTTCACTGTGCTGTTTTTTTCTTGTTATACTATGACTCTAGATAAGTGGACTGTCTGCTTTCAATGGAGCCTTAGAGGCTTTAGATGGGTGTGGCCTGATAGCTCTGTTTGGTTCCTCAGGGTTGTGGGTGTGCCAAAGGTGACACTCCCAGGTTAGGTGTGGTAAATCTCTCTCTGTTTCTTTCTTTATTTTTCATTCAAAAGGGAAGTGATTCCACACAGCTGAATGGAATTGGGGGTGGTTAGCAGGCAAATGATATACCCACAGGAGCCAGAGATAGGAAGCTCTTTCCCAAGGAACACAGAGGGAATCTCTGCAGCCTTCAGTGTGGGTTCAAATTCTCCTGCAGTCTCACCACTGGGCTACCAAGGCTACCGAACTGTAGCGTCTCTGGAGTGTACTCATGTGGTGAATTCCGTGAGTTCTCTCCCCCGCCATCTCTTTTTTCACAGTCTCAGTTCATTAGCACCACACATTCATTAGGTTGTAATCTCCTGTTATTTCACCCCTCCCACCCAGAGTCAGGTTTTTCTGCTAGGCTCAGGGCTGGTGCAGACCTGAGGTCGCCCTGCTTATGACGTATGTCCAAAATGGCGCCTGCTCTTTGTCTTGCTCTCCTTTGAGAGGTGGGCGGAGAGAGAGAAACCCGTGTCCGTATCGGTTACTTTTTTCTTTCTCTCTCTCTTCTAGTTAGCCTGGTGAACTTTTACCCACAGGGTTTCAAGCCTTGTTCGCTCTAGTCTCCTCTTTCTGCTTCCCTGCTGGTGTCTCTGGCTATTGAGGATCGGCTCACCTGGTGTTCCAGCGCTGGTGCGTTGAGTCTGCCATTGGTGTCCCGAACTGTGGGCTCCCACGCTCTCCTCAAAGGTCCACTGTGAATCACTAGTTCTGGAAGAGTTTCCTCTGCTGTTTCTTCCCCTACTCTTCCTTGATCCTGCAGTATCTCCACTTTTATTAAACTGTCTCTCCCCGGACTATCGGTGTGCTCCCTTCCTATTCCGCCATCTTGCCCTAATCCCCGCCATGGAGATTTCTTACAAAACTAGAAATAGGCTTGCAATATGATCCAACAATCTAACTACTGGATATATATACCCCAAAGACATGTACTCATATTGATATGGGAAGACAGATAGGATTAAATTAATTAGATTTGTGAAGTGAAGACCATACCCCCTTCCCAGCATCTGAATGGTGATCTCATGCCCTTACACGATCCCACCTATATATGCCCACCTGATAATCAGACTGCATAACCACTCCCCTTTTAGGAGTAAATAAAAAGACCTGATCCTTGTTCTCCCCCACACCTTTTGGCAGACTCTGGTGCCTGCTCACTCACGTGGCTGCTCTTCTGCCCATGTGCTCTCTCTCCCTTGCAGCCTCTGGTCTACTCTCTGAAAAAGCCTGACATGCAACTCCTGTTTAAATTTCTGACCCCCTTCTCCTTTTTATAAAGTCTGCACCTCTTGTGTGTTTCTCTCACTTCCCCAAATAAATTTTAAATCTTACTTCGTTGCCTGTTTTATTCGAGTAGATATTTAGAATTCTTATCTAAATATATGACAAGGACCACTATGAAAGTATTAAAATAATTAATACATTTTAAAATAAAGCTAAATTATTTTAATATCAAAGAGATACCTGTTTCAATACTATTCACAATTGTTAAAATATAGAATCAACCAAGGTGTCCATCTTCAGATGAATTGAATGTTATTCCAAAGGAATATTATTCAGCTATAAGAAAGAATGAAATTCTCTCATTTCTAGCAAAATGGATGGAACCGGAGGACATAGTGCTGAGTGACATAAGTCAGGGACAAAAATACAAATATCACATGTTCTCCCTTATACATGAGAGATAAAATTAAAAAGCGCAGCAAATAGAGTAATGCCTGTGTGTATCAGTTCTGCTGCAAATATAGCTTTCACCAAACTTCTTTTTCAATCTTTTTTAATGATTTTGTAACTATTTTAAAATTTACAATATATGAGTAATATTGAACATCTTTTCATTTGATTATTGGTTATAGCCCTTGTCTATTTTCCTGTTGGAAGGTGTTATTTTCTATTTGTTGAACTTATTTACTAGAGTCAGTAAGACTTCAATTATAATGCAAATTTAAAAATATAGTAAAAAATGAATTTCTCTACTCCATTATGCTATTGGACTTCATTTTCAAATTTTAAGTTTAAAGAAAACCATGAAGAATTTCAAGATCGAATCAGTAAAATATTAGACCAAATACAAAACACTTTTGATTTCAGAGCTCTGTTTGACTACAGTCGAATGCTTCTAAAGGTGGTTCTGGCCACTCTGGATTGTTTCCTTGGTAACTGGAAAGCTCTATTTGAGGACCTGAAGATTTCTTAAACCCTGTGTATATCCTAAAACTATGAAGAAAAACTCTACAATAATAACTTAAGAAAAATTCAAGAAAAAATTCTGTCCAAATAATTTTTTCTCATGATGTGAATGGAAGGGGAGAGAGGAGAAGGAAAGGGTAGGGTTGTGGGTGGGAGGGAAGTTTTGGTGGGGGGGAAGCTATTGTAATACATAAGCTGTACTTTGGAAATTTATATTCTTTAAATAAAAGCTTTATATAAAAAAATAATAATTTTTTCTCAAACCAGTGTTGGAGGTTAAAGACATCTGAACCTATGGAGGACAGCCAGAATTGGTGAATGTATCCTAATACCCAAGGAAGCTAATGTATCAAAGAGTCAGCATAAATCAACATAGGGATATATCAATATAATATCTCAGACATATTGGAAGCACATATCTCTAATGTTAATCATCTGTTCAAGGAAGAGTAGCCATATACCATGGAAAGGACACTTGAATTTCTTGGAAGATTAATACTAGACTATGAAATTGATGTATTTGCAGCCTTAATGCAATCCAGAAAAGAAACTTGAAATATTTCGGGCTCTAGATGTTATTAATGGTTTAAGAACAAAATTTCAGCTTCTTTTTGTCAGCATAGGGACTTAAGTACAGCAGAAGAGAACCCCACATGAAGAGGAAAAATTGGATTAATATAATCTATGAATAGGAATGTTAATAATGCTCATAGTGATTTCTAACAATATTATAAAAGAAAAGTTTTTGAACTCTGTGCTCTATGATTCTAATTGTATAGACTATCTCATTTAATCCCCATAATACATTTGTAAGAAAGAAAAGAAACAAATGTTATTATGGTCTCATATTAAACATGATGAATATGAAGTCTAGGGAGTTAAATATTCTACCTATTATCACACTGAGAAATTGCCATGGGTGCAAGGTTTGAATGCTCCTGATAAGCATGTGCCAGGAATGACTCAGTCCTGTACCCATATTTTTTTTAACACATTTCAGTTCCTTCTTTGAAGAAATTATATATAATTTGGTGTGGAGGGCATAAAATCTCTGTAAAAATGGTCTTAATTGTGCTTTTCAAACCTTAGAAATATTATCTTTTATTCATATGAAAGGGGTATAGAGATATATATAGAGAGATACATATTACATTCATTGATGCACTCCACACTTACCTACAACAGCTAGGTGTGGGGATCAGGCCACATCCAGGAGCAGGGTAATCAACCAAGGTCTCCTAAGTGGGTGGTAAGGACCCAAGCATTTGAGCCATCACCTGCTGCCTCCCAGAGTACAAATAGGCAAGAAGCTGGAATCAGAAGCTAAGCTGGGACTTGAACTCAGGACTTCAATATGGATTGCAGGCATCTTAAGTGGCATCTTAACCACTCGGTAAATGCCAATCCCTCAAAGTTTTTAAGTGAGACCTATAGAAATTATGTATCAGTACAATATATATACACGCATATACATCTTTTTTAAAATAATTATTTTATTTTATATGAAATACAGAGTTACAGAGAGAGGTAGAGCCAGAGAGAGAAAGAGGTCTTCCATTCTGCTGGTTCACTCCCCAAATGACCACAATGGCAGTTACTGTTCTATTTTCATTTCTAAAAATGCAATTTGTCATATTAAGTCAATAGACTGAATTACCAATTAGTGGTAGTTTACAAAATCTACATGAAAAAAAATCCATCGTCTTGGATTTTGGAATGGGGACTGAGAGATAACTAAGCTTTGTGTGACTCTAACAATGATATGTGAATGCTATTTATTGCTATCAAAGGACAATTTCTTTCTACCTGTTATGTACCACATGTGTACATAAATGTAGTGGTCGAGTGAGAGGGAGGTAGGAGAGAGGAGGAGGAAGAACAGGAGAAGGAGAGAGAGAGAGAACTTAGAACAAAAACAGATGAAGCAGGAGAGCATGCGTTTGTGTTTTACTGAAACATTTCTCACATTAGTAAGTTCTGGTGTACTGCAACAGAGTAACAACATTGTGAAGAATTCTCCACTCACCTACTCAAGAAGTTGTTGTATTTTCAAGAAGTGAGGAGGTGGAGAATGAGTTATAGAACTTAATCTTGACCTCAGATTTATCTAGTTAATTACAAGTTTGCTGCTTGGGTCAAAGAAAAAAAAAAAAAACTCAACTACTTAAAAAGCCACACAAAGAACTGAGTGGTTTTGTTTTGACTGTTTTATGAGGTTAGCTTCTCTAATGATTCTATAGAGAAGACAGGTAAACCTTGTCAAAATGTAAGGAAAACACTCACCCAAGGAACAAGACTATAGTAATTTCAATAAACTGTAAAGACAAACATGTCTCACAGTCAGAAATATATGAATGCAAAGTAGATTTGTGGTAAAATGGTGGTACAGGGAACAGTGTACTGCACTGAGCTAGGGAATAATAATTAGTAATAATAGTAATAATAGTGCAGGAAGTGCACGCTCAGGTGAGAAATAGAGAGAAAACCACAGTGGAAATTCCAGGGAAGGAAGAGCATGCTGTGGACCTGTGTGGAAGGTGCAGATGTGCAGCACAAACATGAACACACACACAACTCCAGCAGCTGAGATCCAGAGAGGGCACCAGCTTGGAATCAGAAATGAGGTCATATTGCAGAAACCCATGGTAATATAGCCGGGAGAGCATGGCAGAGTCCAGCCTGGAGACCTACAGGATGGAGGGTACCCGCAGACCCAGTGGAAGTAAAAGGGGCACATTTCTATCACCCCATTACCCCCACAACAGCTGCCAGCCAAGAGAGGGCACGTACTATTTTGGGTAAAAGCATCAGTTGCAAAAACCCTTGTGTATGCGCACAGCAAATGGCTGGGACAGGACACCTTCTTCTCAGCAGCTCTGGCATCAGTGGCTGGGAGAGGACAACATTCAGCCAGTGGCTCTTACGTATGCATGTGACCCAGAGATTCTATCAGAGGGAAAAATCTGCAATCTTCAATGATTTTGAACCTGGCTGAGAGGATTGACAGGAGGCTGGGCACCCAAGTAAGACAGTGAGGTGCTCCAAGCTTCCCAACATCCCACAGGCTCTGGGGCTCAAGCCGCCTAGGCAGGAGGAACATATTGTCTTGGAGGAACATCTGGCTCTCTGTGAACTAGAGAGGCTGGCAGGGCAGAGCGTAACCTTTGCATCCAGCAGCTGTGGGAACCTTGTATGCTGAGGCTGTGGGGACTCTGTGGCAGAAAGTGAGTGTACAAAGTATACCTGAGTCTCTGGGGAATCACTGTGTGCGACTCCACATGCTCAGAGCTTTCTGGCTCCTGGGACAGGTCATAAGCATTTTGAATATAGGAGGGAAATTCCTCAATACAATAA
Source organism: Sylvilagus floridanus (assembly GCA_949820135.1). NCBI lineage: Eukaryota > Metazoa > Chordata > Mammalia > Lagomorpha > Leporidae > Sylvilagus > Sylvilagus floridanus. Next base: position 90,041,171 of record OX463224.1, read on the forward strand.
AGACCATTTTTGACAAACCCATATCTCTCATCCTATGAAATGGGGAAAAGCTGGAAGCATTCCCATTAACATCCCATTAAGATCTGGAACCAAACAAAGATGCTCACTCTCACCATTGCTGTTCAGTATAGACCTGGAAGTTTTAGCCAGAGCCCTTAGGCAAGAAAAATATGTCAAAGGGATACAAATTGAAAAGGGGAAACTCAGACTACCCTTATTTGCAGATGACATGATTCTGTATATGGGGGGTCCAAAAGACTACTAAGAGACTATTGGAACTCATAAAAGACTTTGGTAAAGTGTAACGATATAACATTAACACACAAAAATCAATAGCTTTTGTATACGCAGACAATACCATCTCTGAAAAACTTTTAAGAGAAGTCTCATTCACAATATCTACAAAAATTTAAATATCTTGGAATAAACTTAACTAAGGATGTCCAAGAGCTTTACAATGAAAATTACAAAACATCAAAGAAAGAAATTGAAGAAGAAACCAAAAAAATGGAAAAATCTTCCACGTCCATGGATTGGAAGAATCAATATCAAAATGTCCCTACTCCAAAAGCAATTTACAGATTTAATGAAATCCCAATAAAAATAAATGTGATATGCTTTACATATCTAAAAAATGATGCTAAAATTCATGTGGGAACACAAGAGTCCCTGAATAGATAAAAGCAATTTTATACAACAAAAACAAAGCTAGAAGCATCACAATACCAGATTTCAAGACACACAACAGGAAAGTTATAATCAAAACAGCCTGGTACTGCCACAGAAACAGATGTATAGACCAATGGAACAGAACAGAATCTCTAGAAATCAGTCCACACAACTACAACCAACTTATTTTTGACAAAGGCGTTAAAATCAATCCCTGGAACGAGTACAGTCTCTTCACCAAGTGGTGCTGGGAAAACTGGATCTCCACAGAAGTGCAGAAGTATGAAACTAGATCCATATCTCACTTCTTAAACAAATATCTACTGAAATTAGATTAAAGACCTAAATGCATGACCTGATGAACACTGGAGAAACTGCAAGACATTGGTATAGGCAAAGACGTTCTGGAAAAGATCTCAGAAGCACAGGCAATCAAAACCAAATTGACAAATGGAATCACATCAAGTGTAGAAGCTTCTGCACTACAAAAGAAACACTCAGCAAAGTGAAAAGACTACTAACAGAATGGAAGAAAATATTCATAAGCTATGCAACTGATGAAGGGATAATATCCAGAATCTATAAAGAGCTCAATAAATTCAACAACAACAAACTAACAATCCAGTTAAGAAACAGGCAAAGGACTTAAACAGGTTTTTTCAAGAGAAGAAATTCAAATGTCCTTCAGACACATAAAAATCCTTAGGATAAATGGCCATTGAGGAAATGCAAATCGAAACCACGATGAGGTTTCACCTCACCCACATTAGAATGGCTCTCATGCAGAAATAAACAAACATCAAATGTTGGCAAGGATGTGTTGAAAAAGGTACCCTCATCCACTTCTGGTGGAAATGTGGAAGACAATATGGAGAGACCTAAGAAATCTGAACATTGACCTACCATATGATCCAGCCATCCCACTCCTGGGAATTTACTCAAAGCAAATGAAATCAGCATATGGAAGAATAATCTGTAACCTATGTTTATCACAGTTCAGTTTCCAATATCTAAGATATGGAATCAACCTAGATGTCCATCAACTGTTGAATGGATAAAGAAATTATGGTATATATACACTATGGAGTACTACTAGTAGTAAAAAAATAAAGAAATCCTTTCTTTTGCAACAAAATGGATGGAACTGGAAATGATTATACTTAGTGAAATATGCCAGTCTCAAAAACACAGGTATCAGGTATCATACACTGATAGAGTACTCTATCATACACTGATAGAGTACCTAAAATGTAAGGTATTGGAATGAATTGGCCATTCTGAAATTCAATGGCCGTTTATAGCCCTTGTCTCTTCTGTTGAGGAACAACGCTTTTTTTTTTTTTCATACTAATTGTTGAACACTTTACTTAGTGTAGGGTTAATCTTATGATCATTAGATAAGCTCTAAATAAATCTTTTTAAAAATTAAGAGTCAGAATAGGAAAGGGAGTAGAAAGAAGTGTTATATAATGAGCAGGAGGGAGTATAAGGTAGGAAGTAGAACTATGTCCTAATCTATATATGTGAAATACATGAAACTTGTATAACTTAACTAAAATTTAAAAAAGAAATATGAATGCTACAGAAGATAACAGCTTAATGTCTTGGGCGTAATAATGTGTTTTTGATTGTTATTTCTCACAAGAGAGCCCAATAAAGAGGAAATATGAGAAATATTCATAAATCACTTAGTTATGATTTCCTTTAGTTAACTGCAGAGTTATAGTTGAACTAACAGCCAATTCTGTTTTTGTCTCCTTTGAACAATGGGGAAAAAACACTGCCCATTATTTCAATAACACTTGTGAATCCCATGGTTTGCAGGTTAGTCGTATGGGATGTATCCTTGCTTCCTCTATACTGAAAGAAACAACTTCCAAATGCTACTCAACAACCCTAACTTTTAATTAATCCCCACAAAATCCCTCAAAGCACTTATCTCTTATATCTCCAAGATGAGAGTAAAAGAAGCTGTCACAATTGAAACTGAATTGTATTTTCCTGAGCTTTAAACCATAAGAAGAGATAAGAAAATAGAAATGTTAATGATCTAATTTGATCTGTTTATGCTGTGTTTATGAGTTGAAATGTTGCATTGTACCATATAAATGTGTGCAAGTAGTATATGTTAATCATGGTTTTAATAAATTAACAATATGTTTTCTCTAAATTTTAATTCATAAAAATATAGCTTGGCTTCAAAAGTGACACCCCCCAGAAAATAAACACATTTATAATGGCTGAGTTGTAAGGAAGAATCCAAAGGATTCCTGGTGACAATTCTAAACGAAGTTTAAAGATATTTCTAGAATAAATGTGTGAATTATATATAACAAATTTCACAATTTACACTTGATGATTAGGCCTTTTTTAGTTCCATTCATTATTTCCTTCAGTAGTTTTTGATGGGTGACTATCATATGCAAGCTAACTGATAGATAATAAGATTTTAACAAGGAGTGTAGATAATTATGCTTTCCAAAGATGAACATGTATTGTATGCATATGTTCTTCTTTACAATGTAATCACAAGTCTCCTCACTAATATGAGTGAGTCTATGCATCTTAAATATGAGTAAACTTTTGCAAATACCTCAATCAAGGATAACTCATACAATGTAATAAAGTTCCACCTGACTTTCTTTTGGAAGTTCGTCTGTGGAACCCAGGGCAGGTCATCTGGAGAAGGCCAGGAGTACTGGAACTGGGATTCCTGGAACTGACATTTCCTTTTAATAGTTTGAATGTTTGATCAATCCTGAATAAATGAGAATTAAGTTGGTTGAAGCCCTTAGTCTTCATTCTGCTGGAAAAGTTTGTCCAAATCCTTTGTTCATAGAGATCAGGAAATATAATCAAAACAATTATTATTTTAAGCCACTAGCCTCTGCAATCATTTATTATGTGACCAAAATAACTGTGGTAAAGAGGAGGAAAAGACCTTTGCTCTTTCGGAGAAAACAGGTAGGCGAGGGAGGCAGATATGAGTCTGATATAACTATAAAAACCTATAAACATCAATAACACATTACAAATGCTAGAATATGAATACTAATGTGAAAAGAGATAATATCTATTTCATTCATTGTCCTGTCCTATGGGCTGGTGCAACAATATAGGAACCTTATTAACGGTTGAGTAGATAAATAAATGAATCAGCTATTATGAAGGAAGTATACACAGAGACATGATACCACGGAACCTAAGTGATCCTAGGAGATCAGAGAAGCTTTTCGAGAAGAGCATTTGATGAGGCTTCAGGGATAACATGAATTAATGCCAGAGTAAGGCGCATATTGCATTCAAGGGTGCTTGAATGTCAAAAGTGAAAATGAGGGTAGTCCATGGTATAGAATTGAGTTTATTCTAATACTGAAGAAAGATCTTTCATGTACCTTAAGCTGAGTAATGATATTAAAAACTTTGTTGGTTTTGTTTTGACATCATTCTGACTCAAGCATAAAGAGAGTACACTGGAAGTATTGCCAAAAAAGTTAATTTTTTTTTTTTTGGTATTGTTGTTCCAGTAGTCCAGGTGAGAAATTTTCAAATAAAATACGTATATTAGGATTATATGGTAAAAAGATAATTCAGAAATGAGATCTAAGATTTGGAGTTGACTGATTTTAGAGGGTGATTTGGGGGAGGCACTGCCCAGTCCCCAGAAATGAATATGTATTTTTTTCATACATTGAGATTGAAACTACTGAGAGATATGTTTAATGACTAAGATTATGAATTTTGTTCAGCCATCTGAGAAGAGTAGTCCTATGGGTAGGTTTGGAGTTCAGAGGAGATGATTTCACTAGAGATAAAACTTAGAATGAAGTTTTGTCAAGCATGAAGTCACCTAGTTCATAGAAAGAAAAACAATGAGCATGGTATAAGGCAAAACCTTGAACTTAAAAAGGATGATCCCAGAAAGAAGACTGGAAAAATGTTACAGGGACTGGCACTGTGGCTCACTTGGTTAATCCTCTGCCTACAGCGCCAGCATCCCATATGGGTGCCAGGTTCTAGTCCCAGTTTCTCCTCTTCCAGTCCAGCTCTCTGCTGTGGCCCGGGAAGGCAGTGGAGGATGGCCCAGGTGCTTGGGTCCCTGCACCCGCAAGGGGGAGACCAGGAGGAAGCACCTGGCTCCTGGCTCTGGTCGTGGCGGCCATTTGGGGGGTGAACCAGCAGAAGGAAGACCTTTCTCTCTCTCTCTCTCTCTCTCTCTCTCTCTCTCTCTCACTGTCTGTCTGTCTGTCTGTCTGTCAAATAAATTTAAAAAAGCAAGTAGAAGACTGGAAAGATGTTACAGAGAGATGGAAGGAATTGAAAAAATATAAAATCAAGAAGAGACTGTTGAAATACTGAAGATAGTTAATATTAAATTATTGAAGAAAACCAAATATGAAGTGGATTAAGAACTAACCTAGTTTATAGTGACCTAGTATCACTATAATTTAATTTATATTTATATTTAATTTATATTTAATGACCTAATTCAGATTTCAGTTTCATACAGATGACAGATACTACAAATTTGACATTGTCTATGGTTTCCATTCTTGGAATTGATAAAGGGTGATACCCTATTAGTTAATTAATTAAGAAAACTAGAGGATACAATTAAAAGGCATTATTTGAGACTTGATTCTACTTTCCCAGCAGAGGGCCCAAAGGAAGGTATGTATAGATGTAGGACAGTACTGTATCATACCTCTGTGAATGTAAAATATCTTGTACCTGCTTCATGATACATAGTAGTGACTGTGCTTTATCAGAGCTGTTTTTAATGATGCTATTCTAGAATGTTTTCTTTCCAGATGATTGAGAAGCTAATTTAAAAAAAAATGGTGCCAGGTACCGTGACAGTAACAAAACTTTGCTGTTTTAGGGGTTTAGTTTTTTTACCTTTTTTCTTTTATTTTTTTTAATGGAGTGTCCTAGATGTCTCTATAATTTTGTTCAAATGACTGCAGAACCTGGAAAAGCTGTTGCTGCTATTGATACATAACATACTGCTATTACTGGTCTTTTTATATAAATATATATATACACACACATATATATAATTGAATTTTTGGAAACTTTAGCTGTGCTATCAACTTTGAAAAAAGTATGCCAGTTTACCGTGTTGAGTTGGCGTTGAACAGAAATTAGCAGCCATATTGGTCTAGAAACGTTAAACTTAATTTTTTTTCCATTTGTACAGGGGTAACGCACTTATTAAATAGGTAAGGTCTTATTTACGTGGGTTTGATTGCAGAACTAATAAAGTATTCTCTAAATAATGAAAAAAAAAACTGAAATTTGCACTTACTCAATATATAGAAAAAATTAAATGGGAAGAGATCCAAAATGGACCTAGAACATTAGCTATACCAGATCATCTAGCTTTAGAGAGTTTACTTGTAGAAGGTTATGAAAAATATGGATCACTTTAGCAAATTGATGGACTATTTAAAATCCTACTAAACAAAGGAAATAGCAATGTCTTCCTTGCATGTCATTCTGCTAGGAGCACAAAGATTATTCACAATACTATTGACCCCAAAATAAAGATACATAAATATTTTGTGAATAAGCATTTGATTCTCACATGACTACCTGCTATAGCAATAAATCCAGATAACAATTAAGTTAGTGTAAAAATCATAGTGACCAATATCAGTCATTGTAGAGCAACAGATTAAGACACCACAAAGAATGCCTGCATGCCAGTCCTGGCACTCTGGAACCTGACTAATCTGCACTTCAACTAGCCTAAGCATTTGGGTTTCTGCCACCCTCATGGGAGACCCAGATTGAGTTCTGTATTCCTGGATTCTGCCTGACACATCCCTAGCAGTTTTTGAGTATTGTTGCAGATTTTTGAGTGGTGAAACAGTAGATGGAAGTTTTCTGTCTCTTTTCTTTCCTTTTTTCATAGATAGATAAAAATAAATAAGTAAATAAATATTTTTAAGATTCATAGTGTCTAGAAATTCGAGGCTTCTTGAATGTCAAATAAGGAAGAAAGCTAAGTTTCGCTACTTCAGTTTAGATGACTATTTTATTGCAGGTAGTTATATGATTGCAGTGGTTAACTTATTTAAAGGAAGTGGTAGATCCTTAAGGACAAAAATAGCACCAAAATTTAAGATTTTAATTCGTATCTACTGTGTACTGGACAGAAGTTTCAGATGGAAAAGTGAGCCACAGTTGCCTACTTCCTATGATTGACCTCACCTGTAATTTCATGCTAGACTGCTCTGTACACTGAATCAGAAGAAATTGATCACTGATTTCTTGTTCATTGCCAAAAATTTCCATTTGCTGGGCCCAGGTTGAAATCTGGATATTAAGGAGGTGGTGGTTCAGAGAAGTATGAGAAGGGTGTTTATCAATCAAGGTCCTTGTTGGGGAAAGACAGCATACCCAAAATGGCTAATGTGAGTGTTCAATAAGGAGCCTATTATAAAGGTATGGGCAAGATTAAGGAAATTCATCAATGACAGAAAACAAAAAGCATCACTGGTCTGTATATCCTGACAATAGTTGCAAGAGCAGCAGCTATCAGGAATCCAAGGGTTGAAGAGGTTATGGAAACTCATTGAATGGTGACCTTGGCAAGAGAGATCATGGAAAGGGCACGTTTATTCACTCTTCCATTCACCTCCAATCTTTTGCCATGACCTCCCATTGGCCAACCAAATCAGGAGCCAGAGGACAAGGGAACTTGTTGATTCGGCTCATCAAGGTCAGCTTGTTTGCAGATAGACCAAGCTGGAAAATCCAAGACAGCTGAAGTTTCCTCTCTATTGTGCAATAAGACTGCTAGTGCTCTGTGTTTTTTGTTTTTTTTTTTGGTGCAATTAATTTGAAGAAAAATTATTCAGAGCAGAGTAGGTACAGGATGCTGTGTTATACACTTTGGAATATAAAAAAAAATATGAATCTGAGACTCTATCATTAGAGGACCAACAGCCAAGGGACTAAAATATACAGTATCATAAAATACTGAAGTAAAAACAGAAGCATGCAATTAAAAGGAAGGATTATACACTAAACGTGTAAGAGCTAAGACTGTGGTATATAACTTCCTCTTAGCTAGGGAATATTGCCCATTTTATTTTGTGGTTGCTTAAATCATATCCTAACCAAATACCCATTATGCTAATCAGATAAAAGAGATACACTGTTAAAGTAAGGATCCATCAAAGATATGTACATAAAGGGAAAAATCTGCCATTTTGAGTAAGACAATAGAAAAATTTGAAAATGAATACATTTTTTCTTCAGTACATACTATCTAATATACATTATGCTAGGTATTGAGATATAAAAGGGAATAATATTGTAACAGTCTCAGTCTTGCCAAAATTGGCAGCAGGGAAGAAAAAAAGTGTTCAGGAAATTGTAGTGGGAGTTGATAAGAATTACTATGAAGAAAATATAGATACTATGGGCTTCTCAATGAATAAAATGAAAATTGGGTATTTGAAGCTCAGAAAACATAGGTCAAGATAGATTTTCCAACGAAATTATTATTACATGAAAAAATGAGTGAAGCGGAACACATTCAATGAAACCAAGATGGGAAGAATTTCCAAGTCACAGACAATGGCAAACAAAAATTCATGGAAAATATAATTAAAATCTGAACTTAAGAGGGCCAGTGTTAGAGGCCAGCAGGCTAACCTGTTGCTTGCAGTGCCAGCATCCTAAATCAGAATGCCAGTTCAAGTCCTGGCTGTTCTACTTCCAATCTAACTCACTGCTAAATCATCTGGGAAGACCTCCATGGCCTTTGCCGTCCATGTGGGAGACAAGATTGGAGTTCCTGGATCCTGGTTTCAGCCTGGACCAGACCTGGCCATTGGAACCCTTTGGGGAGTGAACCACCAGGTGGATGTCTCTCTTTCTGTATCTCCCTCTCCATCACCAGGTGGATGTCTCTCTTTCTGTATCTCCCTCTCCATCACCAGGTGGATGTCTCTCTTTCTGTATCTCCCTCTCCATCACCAGGTGGATGTCTCTCTTTCTGTATCTCCCTCTCCATCACCAGGTGGATGTCGCTCTTTCTGTATCTCCCTCTCCATCACTGCTTTTTAAATAAATACACATTTAAAAAGAACCTCTGAACTTAGGAGTAGTGATTGCTAGAGGTTGGGGGGTTTGAGTGGGTGGTAAGAAGGAAGTTGGTTAATGGGTACCAAAACTCGTTAGCTACAAACAATAATTTGCAGTGGGACAACTATAATTCACGATAAGATTTTGTATACTCTACGAAGATCTAGAAACGATGAGCTAGAGGGATCCAAACATAAAGTGAAGGAAATGGAAATGCTAATTACCTGACTTGGTCAGTTTATGCTGTGTATATGTGTTGAAATACTGCATTGTAGGTACACCATGTAAATCAAAATTTTAAGAAGAAAAGGTACACTAATGAAAAAAGATATTTATTTAGATTCAATTTTTTTTTGAAAACAATGCGTGTTTTTTTTCTTTTCATCTTGATGTAAAATGTTCTAATACATTAAGAAAACTGGATTTTTCTGCAGGAGGTTTTATGAGGTCTCTGATTTTAATCCAGCAGATTTCATAAAATATTTTTAGATAATATCTCAGATGAATGCTGAAAGCCAAAAATCACATTAAAAATTATTCTTGGAAACACAAGTGTAGACAAATATATGCAAAGTAGCATAAATGGTTCCACCCACCTCACAGTACATTTCTCAGAACTAGAGATTTCATCCTGTCAGGAATGATCCTGGTTGGTCTTTTAATTTACTGTGACAGCTGTAACAACTTACCAAAAATTTAATGGAAAATAATTCTCCCACAGTCCTGGTGCTCCTAGGGAGAATGTTTTCTGTTTTTTTTAAGTTTATTTATTTATTTGTATCTACTTGAAAGAGAGAGAGAAGGCAAGGAGAAGGAGGTGGAGGAGGAGGAACAACAAAAACAGAGAGATAAGAGGTAAGAGATAAGAGATAAGAGAGGGAGAGGGAGAGGGAGAGGGAGAGGGAGAGGGAGAGGGAGAGGGAGAGGGAGAGGGAGAGGGATTTTTCATTTGCTGATGCAAGCCTAGTATCCTTAATAGCTAGAGCTAGGCCAGACTGAAGTCAGAGGTCAGGAATGCCATTTGGATCTCCCATATGGGTGGCAGGGGCCCAAGCACTTGAGCTATCATCTTCTGCCTTCCAGGATGCATTATCAGGAAGCTGGATCAGAAACAAAAGTGCTGGGGCTTTATACTAGCACTGTCTCATGGGATGTGAGTGATAGAAACAGAGGCTTAACCCACTGTGCCACAATGTCCACCCAGTAAGGGCAGAGAGGAGGGTATGTTTTCCTGCTTTTTCCAGATTCTAGAATTGAATCCTTTGACTCATTGCCCCTTTCTCCAAATTTACAGAGAGAAACAGAGAGATCTTTCATCCGCTAGTTCACTCCCCAGGTGATCACAATGGCTGGAAGGGGGCTGGTCTGAATCCAGGAGCCAGGAACTTCTTCCAAATCTCCCATGTAGGTGCAGAGACTGAAGCACTTGGATCATCTTCTACTGCTTTCCCAGGTGCATTAGCAGGCAGCTGGATCAGAAGTGGAGCAACCGGGACTCAAACCAATGCCTATGTAGGATGTTGGCACTGCAGGCAGCAGCTTTACCTGATATAACACAGTGCTGGCCCTGAAAGTGAGGATATTAATAGCACATTATTTGGGGTTCATGACAAAGATCATAAAGTGATGAAATACAGGTATATTGCTGGTGGCTGGTGTTGGGGTGCAGCAGGTTAAACCACATGCAACACCAGCATTATATATCTGAGTGCCAGTTTAAGCCCTGGCTACAATATTTCTGATCCAGCATCCTTATAATGTTCCTGAGAAGGAAGTGGAAGATGAACTCTTGCTGCCCATCCGGAAGACATGGATGGAGTTTCAGGCTTGTGGCTTTGAGTTGACTCTGAACTTGCTGTTATGGCTGTTCCTTAAGCTTCTTATATATTCTGGATATTAATTCTTTGACAAATGCATGGTTTACAAATATTTTCTCCTGTTCTACCAGTTGATCTTTACTTTGTTAATTGTTTCTTGTACAGAATCTGCTTAGTGTGGTATAATCCCATTTGTCTATGTACATTTATTGCCTGTGATTTCGATTTCTTATCCAAAAAAATCATTGTCCATGCCAATGTCTTAGGAGGTTTGTCTTCTGTATTCCTCTAATAGTTTCTTATGTTTAGATTTATGATAGATATTTTAATCATTTATTCATAAAAAATGCAGAAAGAAAAGAGGAACAAAGGAAGGAAGGAAGGAGGAAGGGAAGAAAGGAAGAAATTAAGAAAAAAGGAAATCTTCCTTACACTGAATCACTCTGCCAAATGCTTACAACAGTCAGGGTTGGACAATTTCAAAGCAGGAGCCTGAAACTTCATCTGGGTCTTCCATGCAGGTGGCAAGGTTCCAAGTACTTGGGCCACTCTCTCCCCAGACACATCAGCTAGAGGCTGCATTAAAAGTAAAGTAACTAGGACTTGAACCAGCACTCTGATATGAGATGTGAGTCACAAGTGGTGGCTTAACCAGCTATGCCATAATACCCACACCATGATTAATTTTGAGCTGATTTTATATGGTATATAATGTACACAATTGTTTCATACTTGTGCATATTGAAATCCGAAATTCCCAACACCATTTATTGAAGACACTGTCTATTTTCCAGGGAAAGTTTTTGGCATGTTTGTCAAAGATAAGTTGGTTGTAGGTGTATATTTATGGGGTTTCTATTCTGTTTCATTGGTCTCTATGTCTATTTTTTTTTTGTGCCAGTACCAGTGCCATATTGCTTTAGTTATGGTAGTCCCACAGTATTTCTTGAAATCTGGTATTGTGATGCCTCAACTTTGTTTTTATTGTTCACAATCTTTTTGTCTATGCAAAGTCTTTTGTATTTCCACACAGATTTCAGAATTGGTTTGTAGTTATTTGAAGAATGATATGATACTTTTATGGGTATTGTGTTGAATCTATAAATTGTTTTGATTTGCATGAACATTTTGATAAAATTAATTCTTCTAATCCATGGACATAGGGCATGTGGTTATACAGGTATATAATGCACTAACATTATCTGTAGTCACCCTACTGAGCCATAGAATAATAAAACTTCTTATTCTTATTTAACTATAACTTAATGCCCATTACTCTAGATTTCTCCATCCCTACTCCCCACTTTGCTTTCAAGCCTCTGGTAACTATCACTACATTTTTAACTTTTTTTGAGATCACCTGATTTTAGACTCCATGTATAAGAATCATATGATGTTTGTGTTTCTGTGCTTGGTTTATTTAACTTAAGAAATGGACCTTCAGTTCCATCCAGGTTGTTGCAAATTATAAGGTCTGAATATTGTTTATGGCTGAGTAATATCCCAGCGTGTATATATATCACATTGTCTTTATCCATTCATCGGTAGATTACAGTTTGGCTATTGTAAGCAATGCTGTAAAATATATGGGAGTGTAGATTTCTCTTCAATAAGTCAATTTCATTTTCTTTGATTATATACAAAGGGGTGGGATTTCCAAATCATAAAGTAGCTTCATTTTCAGTTTTTTTTTGAGAAATTTCCATACTATTTTTCACAACAGCTGTACTAATTTACATTCTATCAACAACTTGCAAGGCTTCACTTTTCTCTACATCCTCATTAGAACTTGCTATCCTTTGTCTTTTTGATAATAACCAAACTTACTGGAGTGAAGTGATATCTCATCCTTGTTTCGATTTGCATCACAGTGATGATTAGATGTATTGAGCATTTTTTTCATGTACCAATTGCCCATTTATATATCTTCCATTGAGAAATGTGTGTTTAGAAATACTGCTCATTTTCAATTGGATTTTTTCTGTTGAATTGAGTTCCTTATATATCATGAATATTAAATCATTGTCAGATGTATAGATTGCAAATATTTTCCCCCACTCTTCTATTCACTCCACTAATTGTTTCATTTGCTGTTACTTTGATGAATTCTCACTTGTCAATTTATTGCTTTTGTTTCCTGTGATTTTTGGGTCTGATCCAGAAAGCCCTTCCCATCCCAGTGTCCCAAAGTGTTTTTCCCATGTCTTCTAATAATAATTTCAAGTTTCAAGTCTCATATTTAGATCTTTAATCCATTTTGAGTTGATTTTTTTACAGGATTAGAAATAGTCATTCTTCTGCATGTGAATATCCAATTTGTTAAAAAGACTATCATTTTCCAGTAAATGTTTTTGGTAACTTCATTGAAGACCAGTTGGCTATAGATATATGAATTTATTTATATGGTCTATAGTCTGTTCCATTGCTCTATAAATGTGTTTTAATGCCAATATCGTGCTGTTTTAATTAATGCAGCTTTGCAACACATTTTAAAGCCAAGTAGAATATTATGTTTGATTCTTTTTGATCAAGATTGCTTTGGCTATTCAGAGTCTTTTGAGATTCCATAAAATTTTTCATGGTGTTTTTTCTGATTCTGGGAAAAGTGTCATTGGATGTTGATAGAGATTACACTGAATCTGTAAGTCACTTTGGGTATTATACACATTAGAACAATATTGGATCTTCCACTCCATGAATAAGTGGTGTCTTTCCATTTCTTTGTGTCCTCTTTCATTTATTTCATGAAAAATTTATAGTTTACATTGTAGCAATCTATAACCTCTTTGATGAGTATCTTTGAACCTTCTGAAGTCCTATGTATATAAAATTCTAGAGACCGGGAATGGTATTAACATGTTGTTTTTAGGAACAACCATGAAATTTAATATTACTGGAGTCCAGAAGAGAAGGCCAATGCTAAGTGGTGAATAAAGAGCTTTTACCAGGCAAGATCAGCAAGTATTAGGCTATGAGAGAACATAAAAGAAATGATATTGGATTTCATCTGGATCATACTAGGAAGCCACTGAAGAGTTTCCAACAAGGATGGACCTTCCCATATTTGTAGTTCAGAAGACTACTCCAAGAGTAGAGTAGATTAAAAGTGAGATAGATAATTAAAACATACTTGTACCCATCCAGGCAAGTGATAAAGATGACCTGAGCTAGGTTTGTAGAAAGATAATTGAGTTACTTTCAAAATATTTAAGAACTCTACTCATCTGGATTGGTGATGGATTGGATTGGGTCATAAAAGAGACATGTATACATGAATGTGTTTCTCATGAATTCCCAATTTGATAAAAAGTTATTTCATTTACAGAGCAGAAATTGTGTGAAAAGAAGCAGGCATTAGGTGGATTGAGATGAGTTTAATTGTAGATCGTTAAGACTTATGTGTTTGCAATATATTCAAGTTTATAAGAGTAGTAAGCATTTGAAAGCATGGATTTGAATTCCCTGTGAAAATTATTGACTAAACCTCTAAATTTAGGAACTGTGAGCATACAAGTGACAGTAAAGTTAGTGGACAGGACAAGGTTACTGTGAGAATGTATTTAAAAAAGATAGCCTGAAACAGAAATTTATAAATGGCCAGAGGGAGAGTAGTTTGCCAAAGACTGAGAACATGTTCTATGAGTGGTGGGAGGAAATACAGAAGAATGCAGTGACAGAAAATGTTGACCAAAGAGAGTGCTGATGGAAAAATTGTTCTTCGACAGTAGCATTGGCCATAATCACTCCATAGTAGCATGAAAGGCACATTAGAGTTGTTGCTGATACAGTGTTTTGGGGGACAAACATGTTTTCATCCTTTCTTCCAATTTCATGATTTTTGTTTCAATGTCTGCGGTGAATGATTTCCCTCACCTCTCTAATATTTTGGCAGATCAGTGGACATATGACCCAACACTTTTAATAGCTTTGCTAAAGGATTGCAGGATAGATAAAAAAGGTTTCAGAAACTTCTGTGAGTTATGTTAGTAACTATAAGTGGAATTCTTGCTGTTTTATTTAAAGCCATGTTGACAGTTAAAGTCACTATTTTTCAGCATCAATGTTTAGGATTCCTTGGAGTAAATCTATTCATATGCCAATGAGAAAAGGCAGAGGATGGTAACAGAGTAGAAGGCATGCCACAATGAATAACAAGTCCTATGTATATTCTGTTATCCACATATATGTTTCAATAAATCATATCCAAATTAAGCCTAGTATAATATATTAAATCAAATATGTCCCCTTGGTTAGATCCTTCCTATATAAAAACTACCCAGCACATATAATGAGAAAATTGAATGTCAGATTTGCTGCTTCCGAAGTCTATGGAGGACATTTCTTACTAGACTTGCTTTGGCCTTGTTTTGTTAACCAAAAGTCTTCCTGGAGTTTTAGCTCCCCCTTTTATTAGTTCAGGAGAATAAAATTTAAGCCCTCTCATTTAGTTAGACACACAGTTCTGAGAGTGTAGGTGGACAAGGAACACAACTTCTCTTTGCTGCATTCAAACATATTGACTAATTCCAATGCATCTAAATTAATTAGACCCCTTGGTAGCGAGAATGAAAAGATTTGCTAACCAGGTAATGTTAATGGCTTATCCCTGAGTGACAAGGGCATTATTCTGTTCAATTCAAAAGGTTAAACTTGATTACAGAAACCTTCACAGATTGATTTATTTTTAAAGCATTCACTAACTCTCGTAAGAGGTAAAGGGATGAAGCAGCTTAAAGTATTTATTCTAAAAATTTTCAGCAAGGTCCAATTACAAAACTATAAAGGTATTAGTGTATTGTTAGAGATAAATTGTGCTGGCAAATAAACTTCCTGAAGGCAGTGACCATAGTAATTTTTTTTCATCATTGCATCCTTAGCTCTTAACACCTGGTATAATGGCTTATACCAATCATTCAAAAATTTTTCTCTGAAAAATGTTGGATGAATCTCAGTTGAGTTTTAAAGATTTTTATAGATACTAGTATATTTGAAGAATACAGAGGCCTATCCCAAATATAGTTTTATTAGCAAATAGTTATTTTATTTCTATAAATGATGACTGATATTTAATCTAGATTATGTTGAATTGGAGGGAACATTTTAAACAATGCTGGAGCACTACTAAAACTCTATGTAGTTCTTATATAAATAACATCATAATTATTATATAATATACAAATCATAATAAATCACATATATCCAGATCATAATAATTTTTTCCTTTAAAATTGTGTAGCATTTTACATGCTACATAGTAGTTGTCTAGGCTTTTGTAATTTGAGCTTCACAGCAACCATGCAGAGTAAATTACAACACTATCTCCAGTTCACACTTCTCCACATAATTAGCTTTTCTTTCAACAGGTCTCAATCAAACTCCAAATACTGACAATACCCTTTGCTAGTTAAATATGCAAGTTATTAGGTACATTATTGACCCCTAATAATCTGGCAGTCTTCTAGAGGATCTAAAATAATAGAATGAATGATTACAATGAAGTAAAGAGATTAGTATTATATAAAAGAAAATTATAATTTTAGAAGGAGGTCTGAAAAGAATATATATTTTAAAAATGATTGATTTGTATGTTTGACTGGCAAAGTTACAGAGAGATGCAGAGATGAGAGAGAGAGAGAGAGAGAGAGAGAGAGAGAGAGACTTCTGACTGCTTTTTCACTCCCCAATGGCCAGGACTGGGCCAGGCAGAAACCAGGAGCCAGGAGCTTCATCTGGATCTCTCACATGGGTGCAGACACCCAAGCACTTGACTCATCTTCCCCAGCTTTCCGAGGTACAGTGGCAGTCAGCTAGATTGGAAGTAGGGCAGCTTAGAAATGAACTGATGCCCATATGGGATTCTGGCATTGTAGTCAACAGCTTAATCCACTATGCCAAAACACTGGCCCCAAGAACATATATTTTGAGCTGGAAGTTTAATAAATGCTTTGAGGAAAAAGGGATATGTCAATGGGATTTTGAGATATAAATTGATTTGATCAATTTTAGAGGTTAAATAATTTATTTAATAAATAAAAGTGGGGGCTGGCACTGTTGCATAGTGGGGAAAGTCCTAGCCCGTAAGTGCCGAAATCCCATATGAGTGCCAATTCAATTCCCTGCTGCTCCATTTCTGATACAGCTCACTGCAATGGCAGTGCAGGATGGCCCAAGTGCTTAGGACCCTGTACCTGCATGGTAAGACTTGGAGGAAGCTCCTGGCTCCTAGCTTCGGATTGGCCCAGATGCAGCAGTTGGGGCCATTTGGAGAGTGAACCAGCAGATGGCTACCTATCTCTCTCTCTCTTTCTCCCTCTGCCTCTGCCTCTTTCTCTGCCTCTCTGTAACTGTGACTTTCAAATAATAAATAAATAAATATTTTAAAAAAATAATTAAATGCCTGCATAGTATTTCAGGTCCCATACCAAATATGGAGCAGCAAAATTCAAATGAAAAATATATTTTTAAAATATATTTTTAAAAATATATGTCTAAGACCTAAATGAAAGATCTCTGTGAGTGAGATCCCAGTGGAACGAATGGGGCCATCAAAGAAGGAGGTACCTTTCTCTGAAGGGAGGAGAGAACCTCCACTTTGACTATGACCCTGTCGGAATAAGATTGAAGTCAGCGAACCCTAAAGGCTTCCATAACCTTGGCAACTCATGACTAGAGCCTAGGGAGATTACTGATGCCATAAACAAGAGTGTCAAATTGTTAAATCAACTTCAGGAGTCACTGTGTACTTACTTCTCATGTGGGATCTGTCCTTAATGTATTGTCCAATGTGAAGTAATGCTATAACTAGCACTGAAACAGTATTTTACACTTTGTGTTTCTGTGTGGGTGCAAACTGATGAAATCTTTACTTAGTATATACTGAATCTATCTTCTGTATATAGATAATTAAAAATGAAAAAAAAAATCTTGGTGTTAAATTGGAAATTGCCTAGAAAATTAATCAATTTTTTTTAAAAAAATATATCATGTAGCATCTCTGTCCTTAATGTGCTATACATTGTGAATTAATACTATAACTAGTACTCCAACAGTATTTTTCACTTTGTGTTGCTGTGTGAGGGCAAACTGTTGAAATCTTTACTTAATATATAGTAAACTGATCTTCTGTATATAAAGAGAATTGAAAATGAGCCTTGATGTGAAGCAAGGGGAGAGGGAGTGGGAAAGGGGAGGGTTGCAGGTGGGGGGGAAGTTATGGGGGGGAAGCCATTGTAATCTATAAGCTGTATTTTGGAAATTTATATTCTTTAAATAAAAGCGTTATAAAAAATAAAAAAAATATATATATATGTCTAGTTGTGTAAATGTAGGAAAGTCACAGGTATTGTAAATTCACTTTGAGTAAGTCTAAAACCATAAATTTTATGATAAAGGGTCTTTAACTTAATTTGAAAAAAGCACTATTGTTATATATTTGCTGTAAAGAGAATAATAAAATTTTATTTTTCTGATATTAAAAGTCACTTAATAAATACTTGTTTATATTAAAAATTTATGTGAAAAGCAAATATTATTATTAAATTAATATAAATTATTACCTTAGGAAAATATTAATAGGAAAATATTCACTATCCACAGAGCCACCTGTCATTTTTAGTCCTGAGAAAATGTTGAGTCTTTCCAGGCACCACATTTCTATAGAAAATGATACACAGGGGCCAGAGCTGTGGCATAGCAGGTAAAGCCGGCGCCTGCAGTGCCAGCATCCCAAATAGGCGCCGGTTTGAGTCCCAGCTGCTCCACTTCCAATCCAGCTCTCTGCTATGGCCTGGAAAAGCAGTAGAAGATGGCCCAAGTGCTTGAGCCCCTGCACCCATGTGGGAGACCTGGAAGAAATTCCTGGCTCCTGGCTTTGGACCAGCATAGTTCTGGAGATTGAGGCAAATTGGAGAGTGAACCTGTGCATGGAAGACCTCTCTGCCTCTCCTTCTCTCTCTGTGTAACTCTGACTTTAAAATAAATAAATCTTAAAAAAAAAGAATACAGAAATGTGTTCATTAGTGATGGGACCTTGAATAGCTCAGAGGAGACCTTGGATAAAAAGATGAGCTATGCATTTTGAGAGCACAGGTAAACAGGAATTTACTGTATTATTGAAACCAATTTCAGTCTACTTCAATGGATTAAAATGGTCAAGGAAAGCTTCCAGTACACACATTTTAAAGATTTATTTATTTATTTGAAAGTCAGATTTACAAAGAGAGAGGAGAGGCGCAGCGAGAGAGAGAGAGAGAGAGAGAGAGATCTTCCATCCAGTGGTTCACTCCCCAAATTGCCATAATGTCCAGAGCTATGCCGATCCGAAGCCAGGAGCCAGGAGCTTCTTCAGGGTCTCCCACGTGGGTGCAGGTGCCCAAGGACTTGGGACATTTTCTACTTCTTTCCAAAGCCATAGCAGAGAGCTGGATCAGAAGTAGAGCAGCTGAGTTTCGAACCGGTGTTCATATGGGATGCCGGCACTTCAGGCCAGGGTGTTAACCGGCTGAGCCACAGCACCAATCCCAAAATAACATGTTATAAACAATAATATTTACAAAAATGTAAAATTTTTATAGCATTTGCAACATGATTAAAATGGTCTCTGACTTGAAAATAAAGGCTGAATTAATTAGATCTACTGTATCTAATACTTCTCTTCCCCCTCAATTAATTTATGTTTCACAAAATATGTTTTAATTCCAGCCATAGAAAGGGCTTGATAAAAAATGATTAGAAAAAAAATGATACAAGGAAAATATTATGGGAAAAATAGCTGGATTTTAGTTTTGGCTATTCCAGAATCTATTGAATTTATTGAAATTCACTTACCTTCTTGTTCCTAGGTTTCCTTGTGTGTAAAAGGAGGTGGGTGTGGATTCAATTCAATGTATTTCAAATGTAATACACATGGGGCAACTTCTGTCTCCCATTACAATGATGGACATTGTTATGTAATTCTTGGTTAGTAATGCAGAATTGGTTCCAATTGCATATTGAAAACATTTGCTATTGCTAGTTAGAATGTTTCTCAATGTTTCTTTAAGTGTGTAACTCAAATGATAGAATTAAACGCAAAATAGATTTTCTCACAAATTATTCACTTACTCATAAGCTATAAGCAAAATGTATTAAAGATTAGTTGGCAAATAAAAATTCATACTTAAAATTTGTTATTGATAACGTATATCAAACATTCTCCATCTTGGTCTAATTACATCCCTAATTCCTTTATACCTTTTTAAAATATATTTATTTTTACTTGACAGGCAGTTATATAGAAAGAGGGAGGGACAGAGAAAGAGAGATCTTCCATCTGCTGGTTCATTCCCTTGATACCTGCAATGAATAGGACTGGGTGAGGCCAAACCCAGTAGCCAGGAGCTTCATCTGGGTAACCCACGTGGGTCATACAGACTCAATCACTTGGGCTGTCTTCCACCACTTTTCCAGGACATTAACAATGAGCTGGACTGGATGTAGAGCAGTCATTACTGGAGTAAGGAGCCGTATTGGATGCTGGTATTGTGGGTGGCAGCTTAACATGCTACACAATAGCACCAGCCCTGCTTTTACCTTTTTATATTATTTTTAATTATTGAGAAATAATGTTTATTTTGTTATGCACGCAGTCTGTGGTCCCCTGAAAATCACACCACCAGAGACCGAAGTTGAAGCTAATAAGCAGGGTCGTTTTTATTAGGAGTTCGAACCCGGGCCTCTCAGTGCCTCCAGGAGAGGAAAAGCCCCGAGAAGCCCCGAGTCCAATTCCTACAGACCTTTTATTATCATGTGCAAGCAGGCTTTAGGGGATGCTATAGATCAAGTTGACACTTCTGATAAGTCCCGAGACACCTGTCACCAACTCCAGGGTAGGGGCTGGTTGTTATCTCAAGCTTTATACCTCCCTTTCACATTCCTGGACCTGGGTCAGGGTTGGGTCACATTTGGCCAGGTAGAGGGAAGGGGGAGTGTAAAGAACTTAATGGATTACTTAGCTCAACATCTAACATAATACATACATAAAGTCAAAGACACTTAGCACTGCTTATTATTACTACTAGTTGCCTAATAAGCTAATGTGATTACACTTTAGGTTACATTTAAATAATGATAATATTTTCTAGCACTATTATAATGGATAATAAGGGTATAGTAAAAGCTGGTTGTGCAGGTGTCTTCTCAAATTTTCTTAGTTCTAATGAGAGCAAGAAAATTACCTCTTTCCTCAATTATGTAAATTACATTCAAGAAACTAGTTGCACAAGCTTTTACTGGAACCTACATATACATGCTGGCCCTCTAGCTTCAGTCCTGAGAGGAAATGCTTATAGGAAACAGGGACAAAAACCAAGGGAAAAGTATCTTTGTTGCAAAATACTGGGAATTATGAGATCTCCTTTCATCCCAGAATATGTAAACAGAAATACAAAACTCGAAACATGGCATGAAAAAACTATATACTAAAGTCATAGACAAAAAAACTGAATTGAGTACTCAAGAAATGGAAATGCATTTTAAAAATATAAATACAAAAAACAAGCAACTTAAGGGAAATATTTGCTGTGGTTTCAGAATATTATTCAAAGCAGTAAGGGTTTCATAAAATTCAAACCTTGATAAAAAATAGACTAAGACTTTGTGAAAGATCTCATTGAATGGAGGGAGGAAACAGAAACGCATCTATGTTAGATGTGAGATTATTGAGCGAGGTATTAATGGACACAGATAGACAAACTGAATACCTGCAATATTATATTTATTGGGGCTGGCGCTGTGGGACAGCGGGTTAAAGCCCTGGCCTGAAGCACCAGCATCCCATATGGGTGCTGGTTCTAGTCCCGGCTGCTCCTCTTCCGATCTAGCTCTTTGCTATGGCCTGGGATAGTGGTAGAAGATGGCTCAAGTCCTTGGGCATCTGCACCTGTGTGGGAAACCCAGAAGAAGCTCGTGGCTCCTGGCTTCGGATCAGCAGAGCTCCAGACTTTGCGTCCATCTGGAGAGTGAACCAATGAATGGAAGATCTGTCTGTCTCTACCTCTCTCTGTAACTCTGTCTTTCAAATAAATAAAATAAATCTTCAAAAAAATTAAGCAGTATATAGAACTTCTAGAGTGAGGATAGAGGAAGATTTAAATAATACAATAAATAGCATATATTCAAGGCTTTGAAGTTGGAGCTTTTAGAAAGAAATATAGAGATAAAGCTAGACTACACTGAGGAGGCAAGGTCTGACAAAGCTGTTGTGAGATATATTGTAAACTCTAAGCAAATAACTAAGAGAAAAATAATCTGTATGCACATTGTATCAAAGGAAGACAGGAAGCCAAATGTGTTTGTAGTGGAGTAAATTAGAGGAAAGTAGTTAAGGAGAGGTCAGAGCCCTAATAGCAGGCCAAATGCAGTCTACAAATATATAGACCATAGAAGGATTTTAGATTTTACTTTGAAATGAGAAGCCACTCATGTTTTAGAGAGAAATTTAATAGCATTTCTAGAGTGAAATTTAATAAGGTGAAACAAGAGATTTAAAAACATTCATATTCATTTCTCTGGTAATTATATTTCATGGAATTTACCCTGAAGACATAATCAGATATGCAACAATGATTTATGTCCAAGGATACTATTACTATAACTGCAGTGAATTTATTGTAATGAACAATTGGAAACAACTACTGTTCCAAGGTAGGATAATTATTAAAAAAGTGTGGAATACTCTGCAGGCTTTAAACATTGGTGTTTTGAGAAATATTTAATAGTATTAAAATATTCTTATGGAATAAATGTTAATAAAATTGAAGCAAGCCTGCATAAAAATGGCTTTTTAAATAAAAAGTCAATGAGTGTAAGCAAATGAACTAATACATGAAGAGACCATGAGGGAAATTCTAGCATAGAAGGAAGGTATTATGAATTTAAAATTTTTTCCTTAGATACATTTATTAATTTATTTTTGATAAATTAATATGCATATTTAAAAGCAATAATAAAACATCTACCAAAGTAACGAATGTATTGTAAAGCAAATTACTTTTTAAAATGTTTGTGTTTGAGAGATCAAATGTAAAATTAGTTGTTTTAATGATGATAACACTGAGTCATGCAGTATCCTAAATCCTTTGCCTTAATTAAAGGCATCTACTTCCTAATCTGCTGAATTCAAATTAACTTTGTAGAATAGAAGTTATATGACTGCATTTCATTTCATCTATTAGTTCAACAGATGAAAAACACAATGAGGGCCGGCACCGTGGCTCACTAGGCTAAGCCTCTGCCTGCAGCGCCGGCACCCAGGCTTCGAGTCCCGGCTGGGGCGCCGGATTCTGTCCTGGTTGCTCCGCTTCCAGTCCAGCTCTCTGCTGTGGCCCGGAAAGGCAGTGGAGGATGGCCCAAGTGCTTGGGCCCTGCACCCGCATGGGAAACCAGGAGAAAGCACCTGGCTCCTGGCTTCAGATCGGCGCAGCCGGCCGTGGCAGCCATTTGGGGGGTGAACCAAAGGAAGGAAGATCTTTCTCTTTGTCTCTCTCTCTCTCTCACTGTCTAACTCTGCCTGTCAAATAAAAATGAGGATCTCTTGATAGCATACTAATGTACATATTTTAATTGATATTGTATAATACCCTGTTAATGTGTAATACTTGCACCTTTTTAAGGAGTTACAATGAGACATTTCAACAGATATACGTATCTTAAACCAAACATACCAGGCTACCAGAGTTTTCACATTTCCTTATATTTTCTTTATGTTTGATGCCTACCAGTCCTTATGTTTAATTCTTTTTTCAGAACATTAAACATCATAAGCCATCATGAGCACCACTATGCTAGAAAATATCCATTATCTAATTTCCCTCCACTCTCCTCACTCCTTTTCTAGCATCTAGTAGCCACTACTTCAACATCATATAGAAATAATAACTATTATTAATATTATTATTGTTATTAACATGATAGAAAACATGCAGTATGTGTCTTTCTACTTCTGGTTTACTTAATTATCTCTATTTCTATTCATTTTCTGGAAAATGTCATCCTTTACAATGAAAATTACAAAACATCTATGGAAGATATGGAGTAGGTCACAAAAAATAGAACATGTAGTTAGTGTGTTTGAAGAGTTAATATTAAAATGTTCATAATGGGATGGGCATGGCATTCCAACAATGTATTGCCAGCATTTGTTATTTTTTGACTAATACACTGTGGGAATGCAAATCAGTACTGCCATTATGGAAAACAATATGGAGATTTCTCAAATAGCTTAAAATAGGTCTTCCATAGGACCCAACTTTCTCATTTTGGAGAATATATTCAAAGGAAATTAAGGCAGCATATGGCAGAGAAATGTGCCCTCCCATGTTTATTGTAGTATTATTCACAGTTGTAAAGATGTGGAATCAACCTTGATGTTAATAAGTGAATGAACAGCTAAAGAAAACTGGGTATATATATATGCAACAGAATAGTACTCAGCCATAAAAAAATGAAATCATGGTATTTGCACCAAAAACACTGGAATTGGGGATCATTATGCTAAGTCAAATAAGCCAGACACAAAATGAGTGATTTCGTGCTTACTCTCAGATGTGGAAGTTTATATGTACATTATATATATATAAAAGTGTTGATGTCATATCATTTGGTATGCATATTTGTACATGTTTCTTTACTGAATTACACCCATTACATAATAATAAAATCTTCTTTCTGAATTTATGATCCATATAATGAATTTCACCTTGTGTGATATTAATGTATCCTGCCCTGCTTTTGAAAAAGAGAAAATAGTACACAGAGAGACATGAAGTGAATAAAATAAGGTATTGTGACTTCTGTGTGTGCTCATTGAAACCATCATAATTTTCTGTATTATTTGAAATATTTTAAAATAAAAAGACAAATTAAATTCTAATCATATTCTTCACAGAACTAGAAAAAAATTCTAAAATTCTTAAGAAAATACCAAAGACCTGAAATTCTAAAAGCAATCCTGAGGAAAACCTGCAGAATTCAAAATATCAGATTTCAAGACATACTATGATGAGAACCTGTTAAAGAGGGAAGATTCTTGTAAAATGTGTGAATTGAGGGCTTTGACCTGTTAGAGCTAAGTATTTCAATACACAACTTGGTAAAAACCATATTGCTGCTGTTCCTAAACCCTCCACCAACCAAATTTTCATGTTTAGCACTGTGGAGGCAGAGATAAGAACATAATCACATTTGGAGGTTCTTTCCTTTTGTGATTTTTTTTCTCTCAGTGATAATTTCCCAGTCTTGTGTCTTTTAGCTCCTGTATATACAAATTTAGAATTATTAAAATGTTTTCTTTTTTTATGATTAAAAAAAGCCATAATACGGAACTGTTGTAATCAAAGCAGCATGAAAGTAGCATAAAAACAGATACACAGAGCTCAAGTATTTTACATGAGATTTTAGCTTAAGTCTCTTCGACTGTAAACACAAAATAAAACATTTGCCGGTTATCGGGCATTTCCATGTTTCCAGGTTGTATGACATATTGCTAAACATGACTTTTAACCTTTACAACAGCTGTGTGAAGGCAGCATTCTTCCTAATTTACATCTCATAAAATTGTTTCTTTGGATGGCTACATTGTCCAAAACATCTCAACTGACAAACACAGGAAGTAAAATAACACTTTGAAATGTAGTCAACATTCAATCTCATTTTCTTAACCAATACTCTGAACCTCTGGAGATATAATTTTAATCCTTGAGTTGCCAGGTTTTCATCAGCACACTGAGTAATTTGTTAACGTCATTTATCTAAAGTAATTACATTTGCAAATACTGTATTTGGGAATTTAAATGACCACATTACGCACTTAGAATTATGTAATGTTGAAATCTAAAGAGAACTCAGATATTATATCCACCCTTACAACTGAATATCAAAATAGCATTTTAATGCGCATTTGCTGTCAGCCTTTGTGTTATGTCACCACTGGGCAGTTACCTCTTGTTGGTAAAGTCTGACTACATTCTCCTACAATGGGACTGTTCCCACAGTATTTTAAAATAGTGTTTTATAACTTAATAGCATCCTTCTAAGTTTTATCTTGCCTTTCAAACAAGTAGTGGTATATTTAGTAGCATATTTAGTTTGGTAATTTGAAGGAATATATTCATATATATATATACTATATATAGTATATATAGTATATATCATATATAATATAATATATACTATATAATATATATTATATACTATATATTATATATAGTATATACGTATATTATATATAATATATAAAATACATATACTATATAATATATAGTATATATACATATATATTCATATATATATACTATGAATATATATATGAATAAAATATACAAATGAATAAAATAGAGAATATATATGAATATATTCTCATACATATGCATATATATATATATATATATATGAGCACACACTTGAGTGTGCATAATGCATGTGTACACCAATGCTTCTTTTTTTCATTCACATAATATCAAGTACAGATGACTGGGACATCTGCATTTGTATCATGCCAGGTAATGATCCACTCCTAAAAACACAATAATGAACAGAATAGATAATACCTCTCACCTTCGGAATTAGGATACAAAACAGATATACTCAAGAGAATTTTGGAACAGAGGAAAGAGGAGATTGCTAAATTTCCTTTTTGTTGTTTTGATTTATGTAAAGGGAACAAATTTCATATATTTCATATAGAGAGATTTAACAACATAGTGATTCATTTCACCTCCCTTCTGCTCTCCCAACTTATTCTTTCTTAGTTTTCATTCAATATTTGTGTTGATATACTTTCAGTTTACTTTATAATCACAAGCTTAATCCTCCACCAAATGAAGAATTCAACAAATAGTAAGTAGATAGACCATTGTTCTCCAGAGTATAGACAACAGCTATAAAGAAGAATCAAATCTCAAGTTGTCAATTTCACTCATATACATTTTATTTTTGCACTCTATATATTAGTTATCATAAATAAGATAAAATATGGTATTTGTCTAAGTAGTATTCCATTGGGTATACATGTAAGTATGTATATATTTATGTATGTATATATATACCTATATATATATATCTCACATTCTCTTTATTCAGTAATCAGTTGATGGCCGCTGTAAACATTGGAGTGCAGATAACTTTATCAATGCTGGTTCATTTCATTTGCTCAGGATAAATTCCTGGAAATGAGATGGTGGGGCATATGGTAGATTGATTTTCAGATTTCTGAGGAATCTCTATACTGTCTTTCATAAAATTGTTCTAGTTTACACTCTAACCAACAGTGTATCTGGGTACCTCTTTCTCCACATCCTTGCTAACATTTATTGAGTTTGAGTTTTGGATGATAGCCATTATAACTGGGGTGAGGTGAAACTTGATTGTGCTTTTTATTTTTTTTTTTGGACAGGCAAAGTTAGACAGCGAGAGAGAGAGAGAGACAGAGAGAAAGGTCTTCCTTTGCCATTGGTTCACCCCCACAAATGGCCGCTATGGCGAGCGCACTGTGCCGATCCGATCCGAAGCCGTGAACCAGGTGCTTCCTCCTGGTCTCCCATGTGGGTGCAGGGCCCAAGCACTTGGGCCATCCTCCATTGCCTTCCTGGGCCACAGCAGAGAGCTGGACTGGGCGAGAAACAACCGGGACAGAATCTGGCTCCCCAACTGGGACTAGAACCTGGGGTGGCGGCGCTGCAGGCGGAGGCTTAGCCTAGTGAGCTGCGGCACCGGCCCATTTGAAACTCTTAATGACTTTGTTCAACTTCAAGATTAAATTTAGACTGTTTATTCCTAGTGAGCTGTGGCGCCGGCTCATTGTACTTTTATTAGCCTTTCCCAATAGCTAGTGTTCCTGGGCATCTTTTCATGGCTCTATTGGCAATTTTATTTTATCCCTAGAAAAATGCCAGTTCATATCCTAACCCATTCCTTAATTGAATTGTTTGGTTGTTGTTGAGTCTCTTGTGATCCTCATATATTCTGGTTATTAATCCTTTACCAGATGTTTAGTTTGCAAATATTTTCTCCTATTCTGTAGGTTGTCGCTTAACTTTGTAGACTATTTCCTTTGCTATGCAGAATCCTCTTATCTTGATGTAATCACATTTGTCTGTTCTGGATTTTATTACCTGTGTCTAGGGTGTCTTATCCAAGACCAATGCCCTCTACTTTTTCTTTATCTTTTCCCCTAGTAATTTGATGGCTTCAGGTCTTCAGTTTAGATTTTTGATTCTTTGTGAGTTGATTTTTATATAGGGTGCCTATGGAGATTCAATGTTCACAACACCGTTTGTTGAAGAGACTGTCCTGCCTCCAGGTTATTTTAACTCATTTGTCCACAATTAGTTGATTTTAGGTGTGTGAATAAATTTCTGGGGTTTCTAATCTGTTCCATTGATCCACAAGTCTATTTTTGCCACTTCTAGAATGTTTTGATTATAACCACCCTGTAGGACGTATTAGAACCTGTTATTGTGATGCTTCCAGCTTTGTTTTTGTTCTTTCAGATTGATTTAGCAATCAATATGCATTTTCCATATGAATTTTAGGCTCATTTCCATATGAATGTTAGGGTCATTTTTTTTCCAGATCTGAAAAGAATGTTGTTGGTATTCTGATTGGGATCACATTGAATCTGTACACTGCTTTGGGTAGTATTGATATTTTGATGATATTAATTATTTTAATCCTTGAATATGGAAGAATTTTCCAATTTTTGTCTTCTATTTCTTTCCTTAATGATTTGTAATTTTCATCATAGCGCTTTCACATTCTTGGTTAAATTTATCCAAGGTATTATGAATGGTTCTGATCTTTCAAGTTCATTCTCAGCCATGGCATTGTTTGTGTATACAAATGCTATTGATTTTTGTTTGTTCATTTTATATCCTGAAACATTCTCTTGTGTTCCAATCATCTCTAAATAGAGTATTTTCCCCCTCTCTATATAGGATCATATCTCCTGCAAACAGATAATTTAACTTTCATCTTTCCAATTGGTATCCTTTTTATTTATATTTTATTTCTTCATTTTTTTGCCTAATGACTCTGGCTAAAACTTTCAGAACTATAGTGAATAGTAATCATGAGAGTGAATATTTTTGTCTGGTTCTGGATGTTAGTGAAAATGTTTCAGACTTTTCTCCATTCAATAGGATGCTGCCTGTTAGTTTGACATTTATGGTATTTATTATGTTTAGGTTTGTTCCTTCTACACAAAATTTGCTTAAAGTTTTTTATCATGAAATATGTCACATTTTAATAAATGCTTTTCCTTCATCTATTGGGACTATCAGAGGCTTTAATTTTTCAATTTCTAATGTGATGTATCATGGTTATTAATTGGCAAGTTCTGAGCCATCCCTGAATCTCATAACTCATAGAAGCACATTTAAAGAACAAAGCCTTCATAAGACATATCAACAAGTGTTTACCCAGATTCTTAAACATAAATGTAGAAATAGAGGAAATATGAAGAAGGAAGACAATATGATACTGAAATGCAATGTAACATTACTTCAATATTGCCCTGTGTAGATAAGGGAATTGATGAAATGCCTGAAAAAAATTCAAAATAATGATCATAAAATTACTAAAAAACAAAGAAGCAAACACATGAGTTAAAAAATCTATACATTACATGAGAAATTCTGCCAAGTGATTGAAATACTAAAGAAAAATCAAACAAATATTAGAACAAATATTAGAATATTATGTCAACTTAAAAAATACAGTGGAAATCCTAAACAGTAGACTTGATGAGTGAGAAGAGAGAATTACTGAGCTGAAAGATGAAGCTTTGAAATTATTTCATTCAGACCAAAAAAATTAGAAAAGCAAAACAACGTTTGAGATCTGTTGTATAACATCAGATGGCTAAATATATTTGTCCTTTTTTAAGAGTCACAGGGATCACACAAACAAGACTAGTGTCTGCTAATACTAACTGATAGAATCAAAAAGGGAGAGAATGATCCAACATGGGTAGCGGGATACACAGCAGACTCATAGAATGGCAGATGTCCTAAATAGCACTCTGGCCTCAGAATCAGCCCTTAAGGCATTTGGATCTGGCTCAAGAGCCCATGAGAAAATTTTAAGCATGGAAAGCTAAGACACTCTGAAAAAAGAAAAAAAAAAAAAAAAAGAAGACCTAAATGAAAGATCTCTGTGAGTGAGATCCCAGTGGAAAGAACGGGGCCATCAAAGAAGGAGGTACCTTTCTCTGAAGGGAGGAGAGAACTTCCACTTTGACTATGACCCTGTTGGAATAAGATCGAAGTCGGCGAACCCTAAAGGCTTCCATAGCCTCGGCAACTCATGGCTAGAGCCTAGGGAGAATACTGACGCCATAAACAAGAGTGTCAAATTGTTAAATCAACATCAGGAGTCACTGTGTACTTACGTCTCATGAGTGATCTGTCCTTAATGTGGTATCCAATGTGAAGTAATGCTATAACTAGTGCTGAAACAGTATTTTACACTTTGTGTTTCTGTGTGGGTGCAAACTGATGAAATCTTTACATAGTATATACTGAATCAATCTTCTGTATATAAAGATAATTGCAAATGATTAAAAAATCTTGGTGTTAAAAAAAATAAGGCTAGATCCAAAGAAGTTGTTTTGAAACTATGTATTATTTTAGCTTTGTTAATATAATTTAAAATAAATTTGCCTATGAATTTATTGAACCTTAGGAAACACATACTACATTATTTTGTAGAATTTTGGTGTTGAAAAGAGTAGTAAATATCACCCATACTAACCTTGCTATTGACATGTAGGACTCTTTCTCTTAAGTTCCCCATTTGTCTGGATTCTATATACTAGACTAACTAGCAGCAGAAAAACATGATATGAAAAAGGCATTTTTATTTTATGATGCCTTGTAATATATTAGTATTCCCATTTTATAGGTAAAAGGCTGATGATCAGAATAATATCATTACTGAGAAGAAAATTCGAGACTAGAACATGGGTCTGTTTATAGTCAAACCTGGTTTCCTAACTGCTAGACTCGCTATATAATCGAGGCTTCCCAACACAGCAAGTTGGCAAAAATTGTGCTAAGTAATTTGAGAGATAAGGCCCTGTGTCTGCATAGTCCCTGGCTTCAAGATGCTCACACTGTAACCTAGGCAACAGATGCATGCATAGTAATACTGCATTGGATTGAACAATACCATTGGTTCAACTCTTTAATTAACACACAATTATGCTTAGGCATTTAAAATTAACTGAAAAGTGATCCTTGTTAAATATAACAATGGGAATAAGTGAGGGAGGAGATGTACAGTTCAGCACGTGCTCATTCAGACTTACCCCTAATGGTAGAGCTAGAAATGTGCCAGGGGATTCCAATTCAATTCCACCAAGGTGGCATATACCAATGCCATCTTACTTGTTAAAGTGATCAGATTAAGTTCATAATTGATAAATAAAAAGATAGGATTAAGTGTCAAAGGGATTACACAAATAAGACCAACAACTGCAAATAATGAAGGATAGAATTAAAAAGGGAAGAATGATCCTAGATGGGAAGCAGGATACACAGCAGACTCATAGAATGGCAAATGCCATAAGGCATTCTGATATGGTTAAAAAGCTCCTGAGAGTTTCATAGACATGGACAACCAAGACATTGTGGCAAAAAAATGACCTAATGAAAGATCTCTGTGAGTGAGATCCCAGCAGAAAGAATGGGCCAACAAAGAAGGAGGTACCTTTTTCTGAAGGGAGGAGAGAACTTCTAATTTGACTAGCGCCTTGTCTAAATAAGATCAGAGTTGGTGAACTCAAGAGGCTTTCATAGCCTTGGCAGCTCATGACAAGAGCCTCGGGTGATTACTGACATCATAAATAATAGTGTCAATTGTTAAATCAACAACAGGAGTCACTGTGCACCTGCTCCCCGTGTAGGATCTCTGTCCATAATGTGTTGTACTATGTGAATTAATGGTAAAATTAGTACTCAAACAGTACTCTATACTTTGTGTGTCTCTGTGGGTGCAGTCTGTTAAAATCTTTATGTAGAATATACTAAGTTGATCTTCTGTGTATAAAGATAATTGAAAATGAATCTTGATGAAGACTGAGATGGGAGTGGGAGATGGGATGGTTGCAGGTGGGAAGGAGATTATGGGGGAAAAGCCGGTGTAATTCAAAGTTGTACTTTGGAAATTTATATTTATTAAATAAAAGTTGAAAAAAATGACATCTTATTGTAAACCAAGGACATGAGTTGAAAGTCAACACTTCAAAAGATATTACCACTGCAGTAGCCACATGATAATAAGTCAGGGTTGAACATGGATCCTACTTCCACTATCACCTGCCTTCTATGAGGCTATTTTTGAGAATTTTGATACAAAAAGCATCATTTGCTGTTCATTTGTCTAGAATGTGTTATATACCCATAAATGTCTGCCTTATATTTGAGTCTGGGATTGTAAGGATTACAAAATATAAGTGTGACTTATGATACATGGAATAATTAATCCTTATTGCAGGATTATAAGCAATAGATAAATCACAGAAATAGGATAAACTAAACAGATAATTTAAAATCACCTGAGTTCTTCAATTTCCTAGAATTTTAAGAGGAGAATATCTTATGTGACAACTTTCACCTTTATTTCTCTTTGAATTTCTTTTTTTAAATTTTATTTAAGGTATACAGTTTCATGTATTTTATGTATACAAATTATGTAATTATGTATTGTTTATGTAACATAGTGATACTTCCCACCCCACCCTCCCTCCCACCCTTCCTCCTATGTCCTCTCCTAATCCCTCTCTTAATTTCTTCAATGATCTACTTTCAGTTTACCTTATATTCATAATATTAACCCTACACTAAAGATTTCAATAAATAGTAAGAAGGAAAAGAAACACTATTCCTAACCTATAGAGACAAGGGCTGCAAACAATCAATTAATCTCAAATGTCAATTTTATTCCTATACCTTACATTTCTGTTACTCTATTAGTTACCACAGATCAGGGAAAACATATAGTATTTGTCTTTGAGGGATTGGCTTATTTCACTAAGTATAATGCTCACCAGTTGCATGCATTTTTTAGTGAAAGACAGCATTCCATTCTTTGAAATGGCTGAGTAGTTTTAAATAGTGTACACAACTATAATTTCTTTCTCCCATCATCAGTTGATTCCATATCTTAGCTATTGTGAATTGAACTGCAATAAACATGGGGGTGCATATAATTCTTTCATATGCTGATTTCAATTCCTTTGGGCAAATACCTGAGAGTGGGATTGTTGGGTCTGAATGGTTTATCTATTTTCAGCTTTTTGTGGTATTTCCATATTGTCTTCCACAATGGCTGTACTAGTTTACACTCCCACCAGCAGTGTTTTAGAGTACTATTTCCCCCAAATTCTTGCCAGCATTTATTATTTGTTGATTTTTGGATACTAGCCATTCCAACTGGGGTGAGGTGAATCATCATTGTTGTTTGCATTTACCTGATGGCTAGTGATTCTGAGCATTTGTTCATGTGTCTGTTGGCCAATTGGATTTCCTCCTTTGAAAAACTATCTGTGCAAGTCTTTGCCCGCTTCTCAACTGTGTTGTTTGTTTTGTTGAGTCTCATAAGCTTTTTATAGATTCTGGATATTAATAATTTGTCAGTTTCAGAGTTCACAAATAATTTTCCCATTTTGTTGTTTGCCTCTTCACTTTACTGAGTATTTCTTTTGCAGTGCAGAAGCTTCTCAACCTGATGTAATTCCATTTGTATATTTTGGCTTTTATTGCCTGCACTTCTAGAGTCTTTTATAAGAAGTTTTTGCCTATAAACTGTATTGCAGAATTTCTCCCAATATTTTCCAGTAATTTTATGGGATCAGGTCATAGACTTAGAACGTTGAACCATTTTGAATTGATATTTGTATAAGGTGTAAAGCAGGGATCTTATATCATATGTCAGCACAAGGAGATCTAATTTCACAGCACCAATTGTTGAAGAGATTGTCCTAAATTTTCTGATTGTATTAAAGAATGTTCCTTCTGTACTCTGTTTGCTTAGAGTGTTCATCATGAAAGGATGTTGAATTTTTATCAAATCCTTTCTTAAGAGATAATCATATGGCCTTTGTTCTTCAGTTTGTTAATGTGGTGTATCACATTTATTCATTTGCACATGTTGAAACATTCCTGCATACCAGGGATAAATACCACTTGGTCTGAAGGAATGAGCTTTCTGTTGTGTTGTATTTGATTAGCTAATATTTTGTTGAAGATTTTTGTGTCTGTGTTCATCGGGAATATTGGTCTATAGTTCTCTTTCTCTGTAATATCTTTTTTTGGTTTAGAAATTAAGGTGATGCTGGCTTCATAGAGTTTGGGAAGATTCCCTCCTTTCAACTATTCTGAATAGCTTCAGAAGGATTAGAATTAATTTTTTCAAAGTTTGTTAAAATTCAGACATGAAGCAATGAAGTCATGGACTTTTCATTGTTGGGATTGTCTTTATTACTGATTCAATATCCATCTTGTTTATTGGTATGTTCAGGTTTTCTATGTCTTCATGACTCACTTTTGGTAGATAGTATGTATCCAGGAATCTATCTTCTAGGATTTCAAGTTTGTTGTTATATAGTTCTTTGTAGTAATTCTTGATGATTCTTTTTGTATCTGTTGTTATATTTCCTTTTTCATCTCTAATTTTATTATTTTTAGATTTGGATATTCCCCTTCTATTTTTTTTTTGGTTGATTGGGCCAATGGTATATCAATTTTGTATATCCTTTTAAAAAAGCTAGCTCTTCATTTCACTGATCTTTTCTATTTTTTTGTTTCAGTTATGTTTATTTATTCTATAAATGTAATTATTTCACATTTGAGTTTCATTTATGTAAGCCAAAGCTTTAGTAGCATAGAAAAGAGAAAACTTATTTTTTATCATTTAATGGGAAATGTGTGACCAGTGTCATGGTACAATGTGTTATTCCTCCTCCTGTGATGCCAGCATCTTATATGAGAACTGGTTCATTCCCTCCTCTTCCACCTCTGATCCAGCCCCCTGCTAATGCTCTTAGGAAGGCCGTTGATGATAGAGCAAATGCTTGGTTTCCTGGCTTCAGCCTGATGTGCTTTGGCCATTGCAACCATTTAGGGAGTGAACCAGAAGACAGAAGATTGATCTCTCTCACTCCCTCTCTCTGTCACACTGCCTTTCAAATAAATAAAGTAGTTTTTTAAAACGAAGATACAATTTGTTTTCCTTTTGCTGTAATGTCTTCCCTTTAATTATTGTAATTTTTCACATTTTGCAGTGTTTCTCACATTTCCCAATGCCTAGAATACTTTATTTCTTTCCCTTAATTCTTTATTCACAGCACAGAGAACTATGAGATGTTGAAAACTCAGCATACCTGTTTACCATTATATTGTATAATGAAAACTTCCTATCTAAATTTTAATATCCTCATTTATAAACTTGAAATATTAGTAATAGATACATTTTGAGTTCTAGAAAAGTTAATAAGAATATTAATTTAGAGGATTAGCTAATTTATAAATAATGATAATAATTCTCATGTTTATTGTCATCTGTATAAAAATCATCTCCAGGTTCTTTGAGCAAGACAAACTATACCCAAAACTTCCCTACAGATTCTCATGAAAGCTTGAAAATGAATTTATTCAAATAATGTTTAATAAAGTCAAAAACAGATTAAAGTGTCAATTAATTCCTTAAGATTATCTGGAGATTCAATGTGGAAGGATTCCAGAAGCATATAAAAGGCACAGGATAACTTAGCTCATCTCCATCCCATAGACATATCTAAATGCAATTATATTACTTTGTTCCTATTTCATGAAAAAGGCAATTTTAGTTTCAGGGTGCCCAAAGCAAAAGGGCAGTTTTTATTTCTACTTTAGGTCTGTTAGGACTCATTTCCTCTGAAGGTTTTGACAATAAAAAGATTTTCTATTTTTTTATCTATGGCAACTTGTGTCCTGAACTAACATAGGAACAATAAGAACCTCTGTTTCATGTTTTAGCAATTTATGAGTAGCCCAGTACTTACTCTCAAAATCAGCTCAAAGGATCACTCTTGACTAACACATATGAAATAATAAATGATCTTTTATCTAGTCCATTGTTTGAGCAATTTAATTTCAGTTATTTCCTGTTATAATATTCCATATGCTATGACAAGTGTAAGAACATTACAATGAAAGATTAAAACAAACATATTGTTAAATCTACTAAAAATTGATATTTCACTTCCAACTTTCAGTTTTGTAGGCTGCAACAACTAATAAGATTTCTAATGAAGAAGTTGCATTGGTTGATAATGGGATTTGGATATATTTGTGTGACTTTGAACTTCTTTTGTTAGGAAGCATAGCATAGTTTATCCTATACACTTAATAGGATGTGGACTGGTGGACTGGATATAAATGTTCTGTGTATTTAAAGGAAACTAAAATAATGAATTTTGTATATTAAGGACACAATTAAATGAATAATGCATGAGAAAATAGACATGCTTACACTGATTTGAACATTATATAATGTACATCCACATTGCAGAGTACTCCAAAAATTTGTATAATTTTAACATGTATGTTAAAAAGTAAATAATGAATAGCATACAGTTTTGTTAGCTGGGTACATACCAGCAAAATAATAGGCCTGAGTTAAGGTTCCCTTATATTTCTTTCCACTATTCTCTCCTGAATAGGTACACAATTAAAGTAAAATTATTTTAAATATCAATCTTAGAAAAGTAAAATCATGTTAGCACAATATCATATATAAATTATACTTAATTTTTATTCAATGGAAAAAATACAAAATGAGAAAAGAATCTCATTTTAAAGAAAAGAGTGAAGAACCAGTATTTATAAATGCAATTATTAATTCCCCCAGGTTCATCTGACTCTAATAGATAAAACAGTGCATCAAGCTTTTCTCATCTCAAATGTGAGTGATCCTCTTTGGCTATTTTGGTTGCACCCTCCAGTTTTATCAAGATAATGCCATTTGGGGCCTGCGCTGTGATATAGTGGGTTAAAGCCCTGGCCTGAAGCGTTGGCATCCCATATAGTCGCCAGTTCTAGTCCTGGCTGCTCCTCTTCCAATCCAGTTCTCTGCTATGGCCTGGGAAAGCAGTAGAAGATGGCCCAAGGCCTTGGGCCCCTGCACCCACATGGGAGACCTGGAAGAAGCTCCTGGCTCCTGGCTTTGGATTGGCGCAGCTATGGGCATTGCGACCATCTGGGGAGTGAACCAGCAGATGGAAGACCTTTCTCTCTGTCTCTGCCTCTCTGTAATTCTGTCTTTCAAGTAATAATATAAATCTTTAAAAAAAGATATCTAAAGATAATCCCATTTTTAAGTCTGCATATATTTCAGTAATAAACAATGCTCACAGTTAAATGGTAAACAACTAGGCTACACTACATGCCCTATGATAATAACAAAAACTGCCCCCCCCCCATTTCTGCTATACAATAGTAGGAGAGATGCAATATCGCTATGCAAAGGAATGGAAGGCAGAGAGCGAACAGTTACTGGCTACCACTAGATCTCCCTCAGTGAATGCTCCAAAAGCTCCTCCTTCAAGACTGAGAATGTTTCTTGACAAGGTTCTAAATTTTGTTCCTGGTAATTGTTCCTCACCCACTATTCTCCTTGGACTTTGGTTCTGTTCTCTTGTAGGAACATAGTTTAAGAGGACTGTGAAGAATATGATCTCTTTGAAAAAAAGTAGTGTTTCCAACCTGCTATCTGTCCGTGTGTGGTAGAGAATCCAAGGAGGTCACAAGTTATTTTGCAGTTATTGACAACTGATTCTGTTTATATCCAAAGCAAAAGACTCAAAATACAAAAAGAACACAATATTGAAGATGTCAAACTTAAAGAACTACTACTATCTGGTTTCTAAACTTATAACAAACTATTAGAATCAAGGAAACGTAGTGTTGGTAAAATATAGACAGAGATAAATGGAACAGAATCTAGAAGACAGGAATATACCCATATACATGTACTAAGATGATTTCTAAACAGGGTAACCTATGCAAAGAATAAAGTATAATGTTTTCACCAAACAGTCTTGCTAAAACTACACACCTACAATTAAAAAGCAAAAGAAAGAGATATCTAAGCCTAGACCGTAACACTTTTCACAAAAATGAACTCCAGACTGATCATAGACTTAAATGAAAACACAACACTATAAAGCTTCTAGATAACACAGGGCAAAATCTAAGTGACCTTGGGTTTGATAAAGAGTTATGGATATACTATCAAAGGTATACTCAATGAAAGAAAAATGGTAAGTTAGACATTAAAATTAAATTTTGCAAGCAATATTCAAATAAGGAAAAGAAAAGTTACTGAAAACATGTATAAGAGTTTATAACGAAACTATAAGAACAACCCCTAATGCTGAACGATAACTAGCAAAGAATAATAAACAACATTCCCATAACATGGCATAATTCTCAGCAGCAAAAACACAA
Organism: Sylvilagus floridanus; assembly: GCA_949820135.1. Lineage (NCBI taxonomy): Eukaryota > Metazoa > Chordata > Mammalia > Lagomorpha > Leporidae > Sylvilagus > Sylvilagus floridanus. The sequence continues at coordinate 90,079,278 of OX463224.1, forward strand.
AGTGGCAAAGCACAAGGAGATACAGAGGAAACCCAGTGCATATTTGCTAATTGAAAGCAGCTCATCTAAAATTGCCAGCCACTGTATGATTCTGACTGTATTATATTATGGAAAAGCCAAAACTACACAGACAGTATAAAGATCAGTGATTTCTTATGCTTCAAGGAGTAGAAGGAAGGGAACTTAAACAATTAAAGGTTAAATTAATGAGTGGATTATTTAGTAAAGGGTACGAAAAGGGTTAGGGTTAGGGTTAGGGTTTTTTAAAAGCATATGAAAAAATAGTGAACTTTATTACTGATATCAGAAAACAAGTTTTTAATGTTAGCATTAATCATCAGACTGAGAAAAGGTGTAAAGTAATAATATCCATATTTTATATGTAGAATATATAATCTCATTCATATTAATTATATATATACTAATATATATGTAATCTCACTTATTGTTAATTGTAAACTTTTTGGAAAGTAACCTAGAAATAACTTTCAAAATTAAAATAGTGCCTTTTAAATCAAAAGTTCCCATTCTAATGTGTATCCTATAGAAAATAACATAAATACCTGCAAAAAGATACATAGACAAACTTGTTAAGTGAATAATTGGTAATACTGGACACCCAGAGGCAATCTGAGTATTTATTTAAAAAAAAGATCAGTTAAACAATAATTTTGGGGCCGGTGCTGTGACATAGTAGTCTAGGTCTCCTCCTGCAGCACCCGTATTCCATTTGGGCTCTGGTTCACGTCCCAGCTGGTCCTCTTCTGAACCAGCTTTCTGCTATGGCCTGGGAAAGCAGTGGAAGATGGTCCAAGTGCTTTGATCCCTGCACTCTTGTGGCACTCTGGGAAAAAGCTTTTGGCTCCTGGCTTCAGATCAACTCAGTTCTGGCCACTGTAGGCATTTGGGGAATGAGCAATGAATGGAAGACCTATCTGTCTGTCTTTCCTCTCTCTGTGACTCTACCTCTCAAATAAATAAATTTAAAAATCTTTAAACAGAAAAACTTTTATCCATATATATGAAGAATCAGCAGCCAGCGCCACAGCTCACTAGGCTAATCCTCCGCCTTGTGGCACTGGCACACCGGGTTCTAGTCCCGGTTGGGGCGCTGGATTCTGTCCAGGTTGCCCCTCTTCCAGGCCAGCTCTCTGCTGTGGCCCAGGAGTGCAGTGGAGGATGGCCCAAGTGCTTGGGCCCTGCACCCCATTGGGAGACCAGGATAAGCACCTGGCTCCTGCCGTAGGATCAGTGCAGTGCGCCAGCCGCGGCGGCCATTGGAGGGTGAACCAACAGCAAAGGAAGACCTTTCTCTCTGTCTCTCTCTCTCATTGTCCACTCTGCCTGTCAAAAACAAAAACAAAAACAAACAAACAAAAAAACAATATGAAGAACCAGAAATCAGGCTGTTATGACTGTCCTAACAAAGCAAGTTATTCTTGATACAGTTGATATGTTTAGAAAACTTCTGGAATTATGCATGACAGAATAATCCTTAACAATTATTACTTTTTAGGAGTGGAATTACACAATATGTATAAAGACAAAACAGGCACTTTCCCCCTATTTCTCATTCTTCTATGTTGGATAAAATTCACATGATACTGTTATTTATTTAAAAATATGGAATATTTTATGGTGTTAATTTAATTACATGCTGTGAGTAATTGTTATACCATTGATCTGAGCATTTCAAAGTGCCTCAGTAAATACTTTATTGAAATAGAGAAATAGGGTATTACGTGATAAATGGTTGGAGTAGGGACTTAGAAGCTAGAACATAAATTGTTGCCAGTTCACCACCTACCTGCTATTTGATTCTAGACAAGTACCTAGCTTCTCTACACTGTTTCCTCAACTATAAAATATGTAAGATATTCTTAATGATACCTCTGCATCCTGATACTTAAGAAAACGTTGATGTACAGTGAGTGTATCTAGCACTTAAACTACACATGCATACCAGTGTATAACAAAGTGACTGGTGAAGCATGATCCTTCACACACAGATAATATAAATCAGTCAAAGACTTATTCTGAATTAAACTATAAACCTATTCCAATTAAACCACAAGTACATGCTTAGCAAATGCAGGTTGTGTCCATGGCACTATGCAAGATTTGTTTATGTAGGATGCAAGGGCTCACAGGGATGCTTCTTATTCTCAGAAGTTCACACTTAAATTGAGAAGATGATGCATATCCACCTGAAAAGTATCTGAATAATCTAGCAACACAACCAAGACCAAGTGCAATGTAATGTCATGTGCCTAATAACTGCTATTACTAACAGAAGCAAAGTTCTCCATTTTAACCTGAGAAGCATCAAAGTCAATCAAGTTTAACTTTTTGAGGACTGCTCATACTTTTTGGAGTAAATGCCATATTTTTCTTTTTCCTTTCTTTCTTTTTTTTTTTTTTTGACAGGCAGAGTTAGACAGTGAGAGAGAGAGAGAGAGAAAAGTCTTCCTTCCATTGGTTCACCCCGCAAATGCCTGCTATGGTTGGAGCTGCGCCGATCCAAACCTAGGAGCCAGGTGCTTCCTCCTGCTCTCCATGAGGGTGCAGGGGCCCAAGCACTTGGGCCATCCTCCACTGCCTTCCTGGGCCACAGCAGAGAGCTGGACTGGAAGAGGAGCAACCGGGACAGAATCGGCGTCCTGACCAGGACTAGAACCCAGGGTACCAGTGCTGCAGGAGGAGGATTAGCATAGTGAGCCAGGGCGCGGGCCATAAATGCCATATTTTCAAATCTTCTTTGTTTTTCCAAGTTTGTTTTCCTCGTCTCTACTGCATGTTCATTAAACTCCAACCACCCTCCATATTTTGAGGGTTCTTTGGCTATAACACATGCTTCACCAAAAACCATGTCTTCTGTCATAGTGTGCTTCCACTTGGACTGCATAGTTGTCTTCCATCTGCTTGTCAGTGTCTATTTGCCTTTCTACAAACAGCTAAGATATTACCTTCTACTTTGGTGTATTCTCTCAGACCACAAGAAGAAATATAAGCGTAGGGCCTAAGAAATTCTAGCCACTTGAATTAAACATATAAATTGCCTATATCCTATTCCAAGGAGATCAGTAACTGAATTTTTAACTGTACACAAAACATGTATGTCACACAATCGACACTAAAATTAAGTTTTGAGAAGTTTTCAGGTCAATTGATCATCATATTTTGGCAACAAAACTCTTTCTGTACAAGCAATGATAGTATACCTAGATCTCTTATTCCCTGAACTAAATATGAAAATCTTCACATAATTAGAATGCTCATGGAATGGAATGTTCTGGGCAATTATATTTCTTGGTGAACAGTAATTTTGTGATAATAATTTCTTTTAATTTTTACAATGTAATCAGGCTCCTTTAATAGTGACAAGAACATTATGAAATAGATATAATTCATATTTTCCACAGAGGAAAACTGAATTTACCTGAAGTTGTGTGAATGTTCACATTAATATAATTACATTTTTTGTTTCTGCCACTTAGAATACCTTTGCAAAATGGAAAAATTATAATAATTGAGAACTCAAAATTATATTGATATCTTCTTCCCTTGTTATAGCATACTAATATCCTGCCTTATGAAGAGTAAATCTTTCCATTTGAAATATATAAATCCAGCGTTTTTCATAAATACTCAGATTAGTGAGTATTAGTATAAATTTTTGAAATAGAGTTTTAAATTCACTTACTGAGAATCTCTAATAGCCATGACTGTAGAACAGAAATGGATATTTGAGAAGTGAATGTAGCAGAAACTTTATTTGTAGTACTAATATCCTAGAACTGATCCCAACTAATGTGACACATCAAAGTTTGTGCTAAATGACATGAATCCATGGGGTAATTCTGGAATGGCCCAAACCATGAAGTGCATATTTCAAGTGTCAACCCAATGAAGACATAACCTTTCACTTGATAGTCAATGTCTTTCCTGTACTCTGGGAACTTGATTCTAATTCTGATTTCTAGCTATGTGAAGCCATAGTGGGTCAAGTTAAAGATATGCAAGTAGTAAGGGATCCTAGAAAAATCATATAGTTGTTTAAATAAACACACTTTGTCAGCTTCTTTCCTTTTTTAAAAAAAGATTTATTTATATTTGAAAGGCAGAGAGTTTCTCTCTCTCTCTCACTTGCTCTTGCTCTCTCTCTTTCACTCACACACACACACACACACACATACACACACACAGAAATGCTCTTCCATATGCTGTTCAACTCCCCAAAGGCCTATAACAGTTGGGGCTGGTCCAGCCCAAAGCCAGGAAACCATAACTTCATCTGGGTCTTCTATGTGGGTGGCAGAAATCCAATTGCTTTGATCATCAGCTGCTGCCTTCCCAGGTGCTTTAGTGAGAAGTTTGACCAGCAGTATAGTAGCTGGTATCTGAGCTTACACTCTGATATGGGGTGTGAACGCAGTGAATGTAAGCTTATCTCCCTGGGCCATAATGTCCACCTCTATCTTTGTTTCTTGTTATCTGTATACCTTAATAACAAAGTACAGCCATTAAAAATTTGCCAACATTTCCAGCTCATTTCCTCTAATGTGGTTTTAGGATTCCCTAAAATAAGGTAAAAAAGACAGAGCCTATTATGGCAAAGAGAATCACAGGATTCTTCACAGATCTCTAAAGAGATCTACTTCATGAAAGATGATAATGCAACACCTCATTTTAAGGTATAAGTAGAGACTTACAATTTCACGCCTCATTTAATATTACAGACAACTTGAAATTCATGGAAAAATAGAATTAAAACATGATGTATCTTTCCCATGAATATTTGAAATATCTATAAATTCATTGAGCATCTCTTAACCACTTCCCTTCTTAGCATGTTTCTGTCAATTTAAATCATTATTATAATACCATTAATAACCACTTACAAATTCATCAGGAAACAGATATGAAGAAACAGGCATGTAGCTCTCTTTCTTAGTTAAGCAGTACTTACTCTTAAAAGACTGACTTTTTATGTTTGTACAGTATATACCAGATAATTGTTAAAGAAGGTCTGGCACTGTGGCATAGTGGGTAAATTGGCACCAGTTCAAGTCCTAGCTGCTCCATTTCCAATCCTGCTCTCTGCTAATGTGCCTGAGAAAGCAGTAGAAGATGGAACAAGGGTTTGGGCCCCTGAACTCATGTGGGGGACCTGGAAAACTCTCCTAGCTCCTGCCTTCAGACCGACTCAGATCCGGCCATTGCTGCCATTTTAAGAGTAAACCAGCAGAGGGAAGATTTCTCTCTCTCTCTCTCATTTCTTCCCATATTTCTCTGTAACTCTGCCTTTCAAATAAAATAAATGAATCTTTAAAAATATATTAATGATTTCAGTTGGAATCAAAGCACTTTTACATATTTTGGAAGACTTGTATAAAACAGTAATGCCCCCTTATAATGAAATGTCCTTCATCCATTTTTTAGGTGCATTTAGCAAATAACAGAAGAAACTACTTCATCTCTGGCTACCAAAGCACCCTCACGAGATAAAAGTAAATAGTAGAATTCAAACTGAAGGTAAGATTAGCGAGGGGAGGTAAGTAAAGGGTAATTCATACTTTTTTTCCACGTTGGATTTGTGATATCTATTACTTCTAATCTTTGTGCCTTAAACCAAAACTTAATTAAGGTAAAGAAATCCTACTTGAACAATTCCATGTTTAGGTCTAAATAGCCATTTGGAGTTTATGGTGATTGAATTCTGATCAACCAAATCAATATGCAGAACTACACATGACACCTATTAATGGTAAGATGGTCAACTAGAATAATGAGAGATTTGGACTATAAAGTCCTAGAAGGGGCAGGATTGGATTTATGAACCTCTAGGAAGGTCCTAACGTGATATGTGAAGATGAGTGTGTAACTGTGAAGTTTGTCGGAAGATGGTCATTTCATGTGTCTTTATCAGGGTCTCAAAATGACCTATGACTAAAAGGACAGTCCCGGAAAACTTAGAATAGCATTTTTCTATCTTAGGAAACAGAGCTCTTACTAACCATTTTCAGTAGAAACAAAAACTATGGATACATTTCAGCTTTGTTATGAACTAGAAATGTTTTTAATTCTTAAAATATGACTTACAACTTTCTTCCTTCAAGTTGCTCAGGGTAATTCTTCTCTCCCATTTAATACTAACATTGGAATATAGTATATAGAATAGTTCATGTTAGAAGTAAAAATATAGGGGCCTGCACCGTGGCACACTAGGTTAATCCTCCACCTCTCATATGGGCGCTCGTTCTAGTCCGGGCTGCTCCTCTTCCAGTCCAGCTCTCTGTTGTGGCCCAGGAAAGCAGTAAAAGATGGCCCAAGCGCTTGGGCCCCTGCACCCCGCATGGGAGACCAGGAAGAACCTCCTGGCTCCTGGCTTTGGATCAGTGCACTTCCAACCATAGCAGCCATTTATAGAGTGAACCAACAGAAGGAAGACGTTTCTCTCTCTCTCTCTCTCTCTCTCTCTCTCTCTCTCACACACACTGTAACTCTGTCAAATAAATAAATAAAGAAATAACTTTAAAATAAAAAGAAGTAAAAATATTTTAAAAATCAACTTCTACACTTAGATTTACTTTGTATGACCTTTGATTTGGGGTTTATACTTGAAACACTTTCTTCTGTCCATGGTAATATAGCCTAAATATGGTATATATTTGGTAGTCAACTCTGATGGCTAAGGGGACAAGCTTTGCTGCACGACCTTGAGAGAGAGTTACTCCTTCAGATTGATAGAATTTTTGTGGGGAATGAGTGAAATTTCATGTTATGCATTTAGCACAATGTCCATTGTTAATAAATTATCAACAATGATGTTTTTACATTATCATGATTACATATATCTCCTGTGTTACAGTCACTTGGGTCTTATATTCATGACAGCCCTATCCTCATGGTCTAATTACCTCCCCAAGGTTTCACCTCCAAATATCATCACTCTGGGGACTTAGGCTTCAACATAATAATTTTAAAAGGCCACAACCATGAGTATTCAGTCCATAGTCATAATGAGTGATTTTTTGTAGGAAATTACATTTGTTATACTGTTTGTTAGGGAAAATGCTAGTTGTTTACTTAGCATTATAAGCCATATCTGTCACAGGAGGCTATAATTCTCATCAAACTTAGTGACAGTTAATTTAGCCAACATCACTGATCAAGCTCTAATTAACTCAGATGGTTAAAAAAAAAGGACTGTGAAGTCCTTAAATTCATGAAAATTAAGAAATAACAAGAATATTAATCCTAAAACATACAGTTAGAAACAGAATTAGTTTTAAAATAAGTTCAGAAACTAAGTGCAAACTATTAGTATATAATAAAAATTCTGTTGAATAATTTTATGAATCTTTGAACTAATTGTTACTCTTAAAGTGGAAATAGTGCAAACTTCACTTAATAAAATCAGGTTGATATGTAATTCTTTTTCATAAAAAATTTCCAAAGAATATGATAGTATTGTTTTGGGGATGCTTTGAATGTGTCCCTGAAAATTCATGAGTTGGAAACTTAATCCGAAATTCACACGTTGATTTTATTTGGTAGCGAGGCCTTTGAAAGGTGACCCGTGCTGGGTGGGAATCTGAAGGCAGAGCACTAATGAATAGATGATAAAGTTCTAGTGAGAGCCGGTCGTTAGGCTCATCATGCTTTCTCTTTCACATACACTCCTTCTTGCCAAGTCATCCCTCTTCTGTGTTATAACAGCCAAAAAGCTCTCACCAGGTGTTGGCATCTGGATTTTGGACTTCTCAGCCTCCAAGGCTGTGCACACCAAATCTTGTTTCCTTATAAATTGCCCAATCTCACATATTTTGTTGCAGCAATGCAAAACAGACTAATACAGTATAATTATAAATTTCATGTTTTAGATTTGTAGTACTAATGCATATTATTAATACAACTGGAGAAGAGAAAGGAAAAGAGATAAACATTTGTAAAATGCGTTGGGGGCTTTACGCTTAAACAGGAAAGTCTTTCCAATCCAGAACTGTATCGAAAAGGTCATACCCCATGCATTTTCCTTCCCCCTCAATCAATTCTGAATTTGAGATATTATTCCTTCATGTAATGTGCACACACACTCACACATAAAACTAGTCCTAGCGCTTATTTGTTGAATGTGAATGACACAACAGGTAATGACATTGTCATGACCTTAAGAGTAATTCAAATATTTACTTCATCATATAGACAACTTTAAAATTTTAAATTCTAAGAATATTACATGTAATACTTTCAAGGTACACTAACAGAAGCACCAAATTATATTAATTATTTAAGAAGGTTTGTTACGAAATGCAGCCAATTTTAATTCATACTGCCAAATAAATTTGAAAGAACACATTTATTAAATTCTTCCATTATGTTCTTGTTATTGCTATTGGTGTGAATGTTCTGACCTTTGGAAAGATGAACAATTCAGAAATTCAATGTAGAAAAGCAGTATTAAACTGTGAAGATGAGTTGTTTTAATATTACTGAATTTGTAGTTTGCTGCCAGGTATTATCAATTTAATCTAAACTTTCAATAAATAAAAATAAATAAACAAAACTGAAGTAGCTATATTGGAAATATATGGATACTTTTATTAAACATTAAAATATGACAACTAAGAATTATTTTCTAAATTGAGAAACATAGTATAATAGCCAAATTCTGAACTGTGACCCACAGAATCTAGTTAGATGTCAGAGGCCAGGGTTTTAATTCAGTGAATTCTGTTGCATCTAATTTATAATTACCTAGTTGCTACATCTAGGAGATGGATGCTCACTTGCCTTCCAGGAAATTAAAAATAAAAAGTTATATTTTTATTCAGGACTCATAATACTTTGTAGATAAGCATATGAAAATTGATAATCCAAATATTTAAATATAATATATTCAGCAAGTGATGACATCCTACGAAAAATGTTTTATGTGAGATTCTAGGAAGAATTCAAAGAAACATTTCCTTTTAGTTTGTGATGCCCTTATGAACAGGGCATCACAAAATAAAAGGGGATAATAGAGTACATAGAAATCAGGAAGTCATAGCAACTAAAAACATAGATTGATTTGGGAATACTATATTTTATTTGATGTACTAAATAAAAAGGAAATGGTACATATGATTGATTGATATTAACTTGTATATTTAGCAAATGGCTCTGGTTCAATACAGTCTTGCCTTTATTAAAGATGTGCAATACCAAGACAACTGAATTGAGGGAAATTGGAGACAGTAAGTCAGAAAATAAAAATATTAATGATTAGTACCTATTTAAAATGTCCTCCTGGCATTAAATTTTCACCAAATAAAACTCATTTTCTCTTCTACTATTTTAGATATTCATGTATGTGCATACATTGTAAGAGCAAAGACAACTTTAAATATATAGATGTTATGTATAGTAGGGGACTTCAAAATGTTAATGGAAATCAACGAAAAACTGCATAAATTTCATAATTTTACATTAAAATAAAACTATCTTTAGTTTTATTTCTTTAAATATTTACTTATTTGAAATGCAGAGTTATAGAGAGGCAAGGCAGAAAAACAGAGAAGTTTCCATCCACTGGGTCACTCCTCAAGTGGCCCCAACAATCTGAAGCCAGGAGCCTGGAGCTTCTTCCAGGTCTCCCATGTGGGTGCAGGGCCCAAGGACTTGGGCCATCTTCTGCTTTCTAAGGCTTTCCCAGGCCATAGCAGAGAGCTGGATCAGAAGTGGAACAGACAGGACTCAAACAGGCACCCACATGGGATACCAGCACTGCAGGCAGCTGTCCATAAAATAACCTTTTAATTCCTGTTTTTCACTGACAGTTTTTAAATGATTGATTAACTAATTAATTAATTCAGAGAGAGAAGGAGAGAGAGGGGCAGATCTTCTATCCACTGGATTACTCCCCTGATGGCATCAATGTCCAGAGCTGGGCCAGGTGGAAGTCAAAAGCCAGGAGCTTCTTGCAGGTCTCCCACGAGAATGGCAAGGGGCATAGGCACTTGAGCCATTTTCCACTGCTTTCCCAGGCACATTATCAGGGAGCTAGATTGGAAGTGAGGCAGAAAGAACTCCAAACAGTGCCCATATGAGATGCTGACTTTGCAGGTCGTGGCTGCTCCACAAGTTCCCCTTTCCCAAACATTTAGAAGTACCCTCCTATACTTTTTGAGATATGAGCATACATTATAATTATACATTCTATACACTTAATTTATTTTACTACTATATCAATACATAAACACTATAAGACATTTTAAAATAAATAATACATAAATATAGAGGAATAAACACATATTCAAATTAATACAAAGAAATAACATTATATATATTATATATGACATATAAATAAATCTATTGATAATTGTACAAATATATATAGATATAAATCATATTATACTAGCAGTTTTCCATAGTGCCCCTTGCACATAATACCCAGAGAGAGCCTTTGGTTTATTATATGAATATGAAAAATCTCATTTTCAATGGCTACATAATATAATATTGCTTGTATTGATCACTACTTTCTTAAACAATTCCCCTTTGTATGAGTTTTAAATTGCTTTTCAATGTGCACTGTTATAAATAGCATTGCGGTAAAAAAACATTTTAGTGTCGAATCATTGTTTATATTTTTGAAATATTCTTAAGATGTATTCCAAAAAGTGTTATTAGTTGGTTAGAGTTTATGCAGCTTTCAAATCTCATTTTTATCTCTGTATTTGTTTTGCTAAATTGCTTTCTAGAGAGATTACATGAAGTTAATTTCTTCTGGGAATATAAAAGGATATTTGCCTCACTGCAAATTCAAACAATTCAATATTTTTAAAGTCTTGAATACTCTTAAAATTTGCATTTGTTTATCAGTAAAATTTTAATATTTTATTTTGGAGGTGGCATATGTGTTTGTAACTCCATGAATTATCCATTCATGTTTCTTCCCAGAAATCTATTAGGATATCAGATATTATTTCCTTAATTATTTGCAACAAGTCTTATTATATTAATAGAGTTTACTATTTGTAATGTATTTTCAAATATGTTTCTAAGTTTGCCATTTTTGCAATAATGTTATATACAGATGCTCATAAAGTTTTGTTTTTATTTTTTATATTTATTCATTGCTTACATAAACACACTGTACTCTAGTCAAAAAATAAACATAATCAGAACTTCTACCGTTTTATGTTATATTTTTCATTTTTAAACTTTTTAGACCATTAGAACTTTATTTTGGCATAAAATTTATGTTAAGGATCTAATACTTAACTTTCCCAATATAATTAATTGATTGACAAGATTATTCTTTCCCACCTATTTTTAACACATCAATTTTATTTGTAGATATAAACATAGATATATAATCTGTCTAAAAGGGCATTCTTGAACTAGTTCTACACTTAGTGAAATTGTTTGCCAGGGCAGCGCATGTTTATCACTTGCAGCCTCACAACCTGATGCTACAGTACTTAAGTACCCAAAAGAATTCCACTGTTGGATTCTTTTCTAGACAACCTCTAGAATACTTTCATCAACTCCTCTCCTCAACAAAGGAAATTTGTCTGGCATATCAGGACTATAAATTAATTTGGTAAAAACTAAGAAGATTGAAATGATTGTCTCTTCAAGGAATGTAATAACAATAACATTTGCAGGGCATTTACTATAGACCATCATTCTAAACCATTCCCACTTCTCAACTCATGTAAAACCAAATACACTCACTCTCAGTGAGCTGATGTATTTGTAAGGCTTTAAATGCATTCTTTATGAGAACATCCACAATTGCATTTCCAGTTATAAGCACCAACCTGAACTCTATTAAATGTATCAGTTTCCTATTCAACATCTCTCTTGGAGATCTAATAAGCACTCCAAGCTTGACATGTCCAAAATTGGGTTCCTCTATTGCCTTCCCCATCTTAGTTAATGGCTCAGTTTAAAAACTCTGCAGTCTTAATTGACTCTTCTCTTTCTCTCATACTCCACATGTAATCAATCATTAATTCTACTTTCAAAATAGTGCTGGAAGCATGTCTGAGTATATCTACTGATATCTTTGGTCCAATCCATTTTTTGCATTTCTACATGTTTCCTTAGGGTCTCCCTTCTCAAAACTTTGCTCCCCTAGATATTTTTTCCAACAGAATATCCAGAGGAATCACTTTAATAAATGACTCAGGTAGCATCCTGCCTGTGCAAAAAACTTCCTGTGGCTCCTCATCTACTCACAGTAAAGTCAAAGCTTTAACAGTGACATAGCCTAAAACTCTGTTAAACTTGATTTATTTAGTTTTCTCATGCTTATTTTCTCTTTCTTTCTTTTGACCTTGGTCCTTAACATAAGAGTTATTTGTTTTGTTCCTTGAAATAGGTACGCACCCAGAATAGTGTATTCTTGGCACAGTATAATTGCTCAGTAAATATTTTCAAAGATGCATAAAATCTTAATAAAGTTCAATAAGAGATATTTTATTATTTTTTAAATTCTTCAGATGAGAACTAATCACAGTAAGGAAACTCATACAAGGATATTTAGCAATATTTGTCATAGCCAGATTTTGAATACAGGTATAGTTTCTGGAGTTTGAATTCTTAATTTTATATTGAGTATTTCAATCAGGCACAATGTATTCCACTTAGATTGTGGTTAGCCATGAACTAGCTCACCCCTTTAAAAGTGGGCCTGGAATATGCCTTGCATTGATCATTGAATTGTAAGCAGAAGGAGCACAGAACTCAGCTGAATGACTTTCTATCTTCCCTTTCCCTTGCCACTATAAAGAGCTTACCAATATCTGATCCCTGAATGAATATTCTGTGTAACAGACTTCCCTTTTTGCTAACCAAGGACAAGTAACCAAGTGAGAAATAAACCAAAATTACTTGAGATGGAGGTGTATTTGTCAGAACAATATAAGCTAGCTTATGCTGAATAACGCAAAAATTATAGGATTTTCTTCTTACAGATTCACATAGTAATATTCCCAAGCACCTTTATGTGCTTGTATGCATACAGATAGGTTGTTTTATGTGTCTTCAGGGTAACGTGATATTGGTTTTAGGATGTTTTATTGAACTGTTTTGAACATATTTCAGGTACTCTAAAGTACAGTGAAACATGTGCTTTTTATATTAGCATAGAATATAAACACTATTGTGAAAATGACACCAGTCTAACAACTTATCCCTCAATTCTCTTCCCTTTCCCTATGTACAATTCTACCACCTGCAAATAATAAAAATTTTTTCCCACATCCAAGAGTTACATCTCTAATTTCTGTCTCATGCTTTATTGCTTTGGACAGAACTTCCAGATGACGTAAAAAAATAATGATGCTTTGTCTTGTTCCTGATTTTAATGGGAGAGACTATAGTGATTCAACATTAAGTGTGATGTTGGCAGTTGGTTTAAAAAAAATTCTTTATCATGTCAAGGAAATAAATGACTATTCAGGTATTCCTACATGTTTCTTTTCTTTGTCCCCAGAGGCAACCATTCAGAATAATGAAATACCATTTGTGTTATTTATCAGAATGTTCAAATGAAACTTTATATTGATCAGTATGATTAATATTAACAAATTGATTGATTTCCAATTGTTGGGGGATGATATTTTTGATGTATCATATGCTAATTGGACCATTCTCAGTATTTTTTTTCCTTGAAGCCCTTCTGCTTTTAAGATGAAGTAAAGCCTGAGGGAAAAATATGAATATTGTTTCTAGAAGCAGGAAATTATATTAAATCAGTTGCTTTATACAAGGTGGGGAAATGCGAAAGTGGAGAGAGATGAGAATTGCAGTTTCTGGGCTTTTAGAGAACATATGCTATGAAGATGCAATTCTTTCAGTTCTGTATATGTAGATTATCCTAGGCATGGATAATCAAATAATTTCCTCATTTTCCAAAGCTTAATATGTCTCTAGAATCAAGTAAATATTTGTATTCCTCACAAAAGCAGGAGTTAAAGCTTTTGAATGATGGCTACTATGTGTTTGTAGTATGAGAGCTAGAAGTTTCTAGATGTCTGACAGTTATTTGGATGCTATGTTTATTCAGCTAAGTGGTCAAAACTCTTTCTGTGAAAATATCTTTTTTTTAGAGTTAATGGAGAGTTATAGAGAGGCAGAGGCAGAGAGAGAGAGAGAGAGAGAGAGAGAGAGGTCTTCTACCCACTGGTTCACTGTTTTGATGGCTACAATGGCCAGCGCTGTGCCAATCTAAAGCCAGGAGCCAGGAACCTCCTCCAGGTCTCCCACATGGATATAGGGGCCCAAGGACTTGGGCCATCTTCTAATACTTTCCCAGGCCATAGCAGAGAGCTGGATCGGAAATGGAGCAGCTGGGACTCAAATCAGTGCCCCATATGGATGTCAGTACTGCAAGTGGTGGCTTTACCTGCTATGCCACAGTGCCAGCCCCGACAATATCTTTTGATTATACAAATACAATAAGGATTTGTCAGTGGAATAACAGATAAAGGTATTAAGTAACTGAAGAATATGCAACCCAATGAATTCTTCACTTTTTATTAAAGATCTCAAATTACAAACTTATTTACTTGCTTATACTAGAAAACAAATAAAAATTATGATGTAAGAATATATGAAAATTTTCCATTGAAGACAGAAAGGATATGTGTAATATTAGATACTGAGAGGTAACTCTGTGCATCATTGTCTTTGAGGAATCATAGAAACTCTAGACATAAGGAAAACATTCACAGAGTAATGCCTATCACCACTGTCTTACCTGCATTCAACCTGAGAAAAAGTAGCTGCTTTTAAGTAGTCAAACTATCAACAGATGACAAAAGTAAGACGACTCATGGAGGATGGGCTACAAATAAAGTAGCATTTTCTATCAATAAGCCAAGTATTGTGATTATTGTATAGTGTTTAAGTATTTTCCATCATCAAAATTAAATATATAATCTATAAATGTTATGATTATATAGGAAAATATCAAATATACTAAAATATTAGAAGAAAAAAAGATGTGTAATAGTGAATGACTCTTGTATACAGCCCCAATCTCTCTCAGTTTACCATTTTATTCCTGTCTTTGCTGTGCAATCCAGGTTTGCACAGCTGTTAGCCTATACAACTCAGTTCAGCTGTACTCTATTTCTCACTTTTTGCTTCCAGACTTCCATTCAGCCACGTTCATGCATTTACAAAAGTTTATAATATACTTTTAATTAAGCCCTTGACCAGTGGAAAATGATCCATGTGTCAGAATCTTCTAATCATTGGGCAGGCTCTGAAATAGAAAATTCATACATTCCACATAAATTGTCAGAACACTCTAGCCAGTTATCCACAATTTAATTCACTCTTTTTACTTTCTATACCATCTTTCCAGTTGTATACCTCCTTATGTTCCCCTTTCCTTGTTCTAAAAAATGGGTATTAAAAAGTCTGCTATAGGGGGCCAGCACCATGGCTCAATAGGCTAATCCTCCACCGAGCGGTGCTGGCACACCAGGTTCTAGTCCCGGTCAGGGCACCGGATTCTGTCCAGCTTGCCCCTCTTCCAGGATAGCTCTCTGCTATGGCCCAGGAGTGCAGTGGAGGATGGCCCAAGTGCTTGGGCCCTGCACCCCATGGGAGACCAGGAGAAGCACTTGGCTCCTGCCTTCAGATCCACGCAATGCGCTGGCCACAGCGCACCAGCCACGACGGCCATTGGAGGGTGAACCAATGGCAAAAGGAAGACCTTTCTCTCTGTCTCTGTCTCTCTCACTGTCCACTCTGCCTGTCAAAAATAAAAAAAAGTCTACTATAGGTTTTTAATTTAAGAAAAAATTAATATAAAACAAAGGGATGAAGATGATAAAATATTACTGTCATGAACAATTCCAAGGGGTCTAAAGGCCAAAACACATAAGTTTGCATGCTTACAGGGAAAACTAATAGAAATATTGACTCTTTAAGTTATGAACAAGTCAGCTAGGTGACTGATTTATTGCTTTGTGAGAAAATTATAATGTTAAGAGATTAAAATAGAAAAAGCAATTGTATTTGATTTAAACTTAGAAGCTAGATTATAGTGCTTAGGGTCACATAACTAAGAACAAATGCTTATTTTCTATTGGCCTCAATATCCTTATCTTTAACAAATAGTAATAATAACAATATCTACTTTTTTTGGTTGTTATGAGGACCAAATCAGATAATCACTACAAAGCAAAAGGTAGTTTGGGGCCGGCGCTGTGGCACAGCACGTTAAAGCCCTGGTCTGAAGCGCCGGCATCCCATATGGACACCGGTTGCTATGGTCACAATTAGAAATGAAAAACTCTCTGCCATAAAATGTAATGCAGAATGTCACGACATAGCACTTATCATAAACAGAATATGTATATGTATATATATATATGTACATATATATATATATATATATATATATAGAGAGAGAGAGAGAGAGAGAGAGAGCCATCGTAGTTATCACCCACAGCAAGACCAGGCAGCTCAAGATAAAGAATGCTGTTGTCTTCAACATATCTGGAAAGTGTAGATTTCCAGTTCCTTGTATTTCCCTTATGTGTATTTCATTCTCAAACTTTCCAAATCTTTTTGTTTAAATATATAACTTAACCTTTGGCATTCGGTTGGGCTTGCTGTGTGACTCATTATGAAAACCATTTTATCTTAGCAAAATTTACTTTTATTTAAAAGATATCTATATCTTAGATACTGTCAATAAAATCCAAATGTTAATGAAGATATATTGAGAAAATAAGATGGCCATTCAAGTTTAAAGGCCTAGATGTATTTCATTACCTTGCAGAGTAAACTTCCAATTCAGATTTCAGTGTCACTGGTGCTAAGTTTTAGAGAGATCATGATTAAATGAAGAACTGCCACATGACTATAGACAGCAGATGTCTCAGTTGACCAAAAGCAAAACAGGAAGGAAATAGTGAAAAGTGTTATGGGTAAAACTAATGCCAAGCTGCAACAAATTCCACAATGAGTTATTAAACACATTCTTAAAGAATATTTAGAACAGGGTGTGTTAACATAGGTTCATAAAAAGAAGTTACATTAAATTAATCAAACTTTTAAAACTATATTCATAATGTATTACAAATCTGAAGTGCTCTAAGTTCTGAAACTATCTAATGAAATAAGAAGCCTTTGATGCTGAAGGTCATAGGGTAATTGATTACTCAAGTATTTATTTTACACTTACTCTGGTCCAGGCACTGTTCTGAAAGCCTTTTGTACCAGTCTAATCCTGGCAGCAATCCTTTTTCTCCAAAAACCATTTTATTTAAGGAATACAAACTTTTGTTTTTATTTATTTTTTTAACAGGCAGAGTGGACAGTGAGAGACAGAGAAAGGTCTTCCTTTGTGGTTGGTTCACCCTCCAATGGCCATCGAGGCTTGCGCGCTGCGGCCGGCGCATTGCGTGGATCCGAAGGCAGGAGCCAGGTGCCTCTCCTGGTCTCCCATGGGGTGCAGGGCCCAAGCACTTGGGCCATCCTCCACTGCACTCCCTGGCCACAGCAAAGAGCTGGCCTGGAAGAGGGGCAACCGGGAGAGAATCCGGTGCCCCGACCGGGACTACAAACCAGTGTGCTGGCGCTGCAAGGCGGAGGATTAGCCTATTGAGCTGCGGCACTGGCTAGGAAGACAAACTTTGTTCATTTCATAAGTACACCTTTAGGAATATAGTGATTCTTCCTATTGTACCCACCCTCTCCCCCAATGCCCCACATGTCCTCCTCCTCCTTCTCCTTTTCGCATTCTTTTTTACTAAGATATATTTTCAATTAACTTTATATACATATGCTTAACTCTATACTAAGTAAAAATTTCAACAAATAGTATTAAAAAATATCTCTTCCTCAACAGTCCAAACAAGGGCTGTTCATTCATTGCATCTCAAAGTGTCAATTTTTACTTTTTTGGCGCTCTATTAGTTATCACAGATACTGAGGACATATGTCATTTGTCCTTTTGAGACTGGCTTATTTCACTAAGTATGATGCATTCCAGTTTCATCAATTTTGTTGCATCTAACAGGATTTCATTTTTTTTTACCACTGTGTAGTAGTCTATGGTGTATATATCCCATGATTTCTTTATCCAGTATTCAGTTGATGGGCATTTGGGTTGACTCCATATCTTACCTATTGTAAATTGAGTACTATAAACATGGGGTACAGAAAACTCTTTAATTTCCATCGGATGAATTCCCAGGAGGGGGATGGCTGGGTTATATGGTAGGTCTGTGTTCAGATTTCTGAGGTACCTTCCACAGTGGCTGTACCAGTTTACATTCCCACCAACAGAGTATTAGGATGCCTTTTCCCCCACATCCTCACCAACATTTGTTGTTTGTTGATTTCAACAATCCTTTTATAAAGGTATTACCATTATTTTACAGAGGAGGCAGCTGAGATATAGAGAAGACAACTTTAACAACCTAAGAAGTTGACAGGATTCATGCCTTAGATGATCTTTCCTTCATTGTCTGTGTTTTTATTCAATTTTATTTGTTGACCAGACAATAAAAGATACAGTGATAGAAAATGTCTTTGTTTCCAGCATTTCTGAAAGGGTATAAAGTCAGATGAATGGTTACCACACAGTTTTTCAAAGTTAATAAAAATGAAAAATAATAGTTAAGTAAGGAGATCTGAGCAAGTAGCCTGGACACTCTTCTAAAGCATGTTTCTCAAAGTGCAGTCTAGAGGTCTAATATCACTTTGAAACGTCTTAGAAATACAAGTCATCTGCCACATCACATACCTAGTAAGTAACCTAAAATTCTGCAGGTAGGACTGAACAATCTGTCTTTAAACAAGCCCCTGGATAATTCTGATATGTATTTTTAAGTCTGGGAACATCTCCTGTCTCATAATGTGGGCAAACTATGGCTTGTAGGGCAGATCTCATAAGAAACCTTCTTACTGTATCACCCACAGTTAAGAATAATTTTTACATTTATAAAGATTTTAAAAAATGTGTAATATTTTATGATGTGACAATTAAATGATATTAAAATTTCAGCACCCATAAAGTTTTATTCGAACACATTAAGTATACTATCTAGTCCAGCTTTCACACTAAAATGGCAGAGTTGAGTTTTGTAACATAGATTATGATATGCAAAGACTAAGATCTTTGCTCCTTGGCCCTTTACAGAAAACAAATCATTGACTTCTAATCTAACAGACCAGTGGTTTTCAACAGGAAAAAGAATGAAATCATGGTGAATAGAATCACGTGTGAGCCTTCTTTAAAAGTAGAGGTCATAGAACAGATCCAGAACTCCTAATAAGAAATTCCTAGGATGACACTTATGCAAATGTACTACATCATAGACAAATGAAATCATGAAGTGAGTTTGAAATGTGGCCAGATTTGGAAATTCCACTTCTCTATATACTTATCTGTATTATCACAGGTATTCCTCTAGCAATTACAAGAGAAAAAAATTATTATTTTATTCAAATTCCTGATGGGAAAAACTGAGGGTATTAAGGCCCTTGCTCAGTTACATAGTTGGCAGTGTTTAAGCCCTGAATCTGAACACAAGCCTTGAACTCACAAAACCAATGTTTTCAACCCCCTCCTATATATTGTCCCTGTGCTTAATTTGCCAAATGGTATAGTCTCTGTGTTTCTAACAAAATATAACTTTATATACTCTGTCACAGTCTCCTGGAGTCACTACTTCTCAGGTGTTTGGTTCTCAATTTTTAAACATTTTCTTTATATGCAGTTATTTTTCTAGATCTAGACTTGTGTTATTTTCCCAGACCCTGACCTCAATTTTTGGCTTTCAATTCTTTTTCATTTTCCTTGTTTTCTGTAATATACCTTGACCTTGTACCCATGACAAGCAAAACCTGTTGCTCTAGTTCGTAGCCTTGGAATAAGGTACGTAATTTTTGAGAAGAGACTGAATTTCCACATATAAGCTGTTCTTTAACCATCTAGAATATTTCAAGGGAGCTATGTTTTTATTCGTAGGGATGGTTACTTTCAACTTGGATCTCAATCAGAAGTGAGGCTAATCTTTGTTCAAAAGTACCTTGTACTGCTCACAGGGTCATAGGAAAATGATGAATATACACACCACATAGGTCAGTGTGCCATAGATGAGGCTTCATTATAACAGAAGTACTTTAAGAAAAGATATACTTATTTATTTGAAAAGCAGAGTTACAGAGAGATGGGTAGAGACAGAGAAAGATATCTTCCAGCCACTGGATCACTCTCCAAATGGCCACAACAGCCAGAGTTGGATCAGGCTAAATCAAGAAGATTGGAACAACTTCTGGATCTCTCACTTGGGTGGCAGGGATTCAAGTACTTCAGTCATATTCCACTGCTTCCCAGGTACATTAGCAGGGAGCTGGATGGGAAGAGGAGCAGCTGAGATACGAACCCATGCCTCATTTGAGTGAAATGTGATCATGTGATTTCTGGGAATGAGAGCAAATACAGAATGTTCAACTTTCAAAGGTCAAACCTCTGAAAACCCCCAAATTTACTTCATCTATCAAAAGAGAGGGATATAGGACCTAGAGGAGGTTGGAGATACCCAAGATTAGGACATCTGGCCTCTGAGTGTCAATAGGGAGGAAACTCTAACACACTCACACCACAACAACTGGCATTGCAATATGCATGAGCAAGATATATGATCATGTTTAAGAAACTGGACTTGGCAATTATCTGTAACAGCACCCATGTTTGTTTACCTCAAATAATACTAGGTTAAAGTCAACTCTGAGTAATTTCTTAGTTGAGATAAAAATCATATAAAATAGATATTAGACTCTGGAAAAAGGATGTAACTAAATGTGGGTGATTTGAAAAGTGAGACAGTGCATTTTACAAGAACTATCAATCAATTAATCTACTTAATCCTCAAAGCACCTATTTTATGGATGAGGGAACTGAGGTATCATGAGGTTAAGAAACCTGTTTCAAGATACACACAGTTACAAGAAACAAAGTTGAATTTCAAACCCTGGTCACTTGGTTCTGAAGGTTTTACTCTTAACCACTCACAATGGAAATATACTATTTACACTTTTTAGTTTCCCTATCATCCTAAATCAAAGATCCCATTGTTATTAAAACCTACTGCATAGGATCCAAGGAGTACCATATTGAGCCACTCTTGTTCTTGTTTCATTGAATAATGGTATTGAAGTTACTAACCTTAGAGAGGGAGAACTAAAGTTTGACAACTCATAGTTCATGTTTCCAGAACTGTCTGCCATGTCAATTTTACCCTGATCTTCATATTCCAGAGCCTATGCTTTCATGAAGATGCTGTGATGTTTCAGCTCTGTGGAAACACTTCTTCCTGTACACTGTCTTCTTCCTTGCTAGTTGTCTACAAGATGGCTTTGTGAATAGAATGACTTAATCAGTGGGAAAGTACTCTGTAAATCCAGAGACACTGAGCAAACATGAGGCATGGTTATTATCATCATTTCTTAAGACAGAGAACAAACTATGACAATCCTACTGCATGTACTTCCTTATTATTCAGAAAGGGAGCTCAGAGGAAAAACTTGCCTGGGGAATTCAGTGCGATCTGACTGTACACTATGCAATTCATTCAGAAAACTGTGATCATGCAATTCCCTTCCCAAGTTCTGTGTCCCCAGATGATCGGGTGATATCCACTTACATGCGATACAGTTGGGTCACCTCTTTCTCACACATCCTTGCCTCATTTCCTCACTTAATGCTTCTTAGTTCCGTTATTTATTTTCTTTAATATTACAGCAGCACAGCAGGATGAGTCACACGCGCTGCCTTCTCAGTAGCACCCTCTAAGGCCCACAAAACAATAAGATTATTTATGAGGCCTTTTCCACTTAAATGATACACGATTACAGAAGCTCCTGTCTCACTGGCTTGGTTTCCAGAGCATGGCAGGTTTCAGTTCTCAGGGATGGGAAGATTCTGGATTCTTTGACAGCCCCTACAGTGAAGGCATTTTGAATACAGAAGGATAAGGGTGTCTGAATGCAGAATGATAGGGGTGTCTGGGTGGAGCAGAAAGGGTATAGATGAGGGCTTGGTGAAAAAGCGGGTTCAGCTGCAGGAAGAAGGGTCATAAGCATAGGAGCTCACTGTGTGCTGGCGTTTACAAATAGGATGTCTCAACCCGGGAACATTGTGTCCCCTGAGGGCCACTTAACAAAGTCCAGCAATATTTGTAGTCATCACAACTGTTGGTTGAGTGCTATTCACATCTAGTGGACAGAGGCCATGGATGTTTTCTGTTGGCATTATTCACTTACTTTTTTAAGGCATAAATAAAATGTATATAATTGTGATGTTCAACATGACATTTTTGTAAGTGTGTACATTGTAGAATGGCTATATCAGACTAATTAATATATCCATTACCTAACATGCTCACATTTTGGTACAGAGAACATTTTGGATCTACTATGTTAGCAATTTTAAGGTATACATGCTATTAACTAGAGTCACCATGTTGTACAATAGATCTGAACTCATTCGTCCTATCTGAAATTTTATATTCTTTGGCTAAGATCTCCTCAACCTCACCCTCCATCCCCAAACCTCAGTTCCTAAGTAACTACCATTCCACGATACTTGTGTGAATTCTACATTGTTCAATTACACATAAAAGTGAAACTATGCAGTATTTGCCTTTCTCTGCCTGGCTTATTTCATTTAGCATAATGCCTTCCAGGTTCATCTATATCATCACAATTGACAGGATTTCCTTATATTTTTAGGTTGAATAGTATTCCATTGTGTGCAAATACCACATTTTCTTTATTTGTTCATCTCTTAATGGACACATGTTTAGTCTGTATCTTGACTATTATAAATAATGCCATAATGAACACAGCAGTGTAGATGTCTCTTGGATATGTGAGGTTACTTTTAAGCATTTTACGCTGCACAGAACAACCCTCCATAAAAAGTAGTATCTTCTTCAATGTTAATCATATCGAGGTTAAGAAAACCTCCTCCAAACAAGGAAAACACATCCAGTCCATCCAGATGTAGGGGTTAAACGAAAGCAACACGTTGAGGAGAGCAATTGGGTTCTCTAAACTCTTGGAAACACAATTGTTTTCTAGTACTTAGTGGAATTGTTTAAAGTTAAATTATATGTTTCTTTTTTAATATTTATTTGTTTATTCAAAATGCAAAGCTACAGAGAGGAAAAGGCAAAGAGGGAGAGAGACAGAGACAGAGAGAGACAGAGACAGAAAGAGAGAGAGGCAGAGGGAGGGGGGAGAGAGAGAGAGAGAGAGAGAGAGAGAGAGAGAGAGGTCTTCCATGTGCTGGTTCAAAAGGCCACAGTGGCCGGAGCTGAGCTGAACTGAAGCCAGGAGCCAGGAGATTCTTCCAGGTTGCCCATGCGGGTGCAGGGGCCCAATGACCTGGGCCATCTTCAACTGCTCTCCCAAGCCACAGCAGAGATGGATTGAAAGTGGAGCAGCTGGGATTTGAACTGGTGCCCATATGGGATGCCAGCACCACAGGTGGTGGCTTTACCACCTTACACCATAACATTGGCTTCTTATACCAGTTTATTTTTTTTTTACTTATTTATTTGACATATTGGGTTAGATAATGAGCGAGAAAGACAGAAAGAAAGGTCTTCCTTCCATTGGTTCACCCCGCAAATGGCCACCAAGACCAGAGCTACAGCTACCAGGTGCTTCTTCCTGGTCTCCGACGGGGATGCAAGCGCCCAAGCACTTGGGCCATCCTCCACTGCCTTCCCAGGCTCAGCAGAGAGCTGGACTGTAAGAGGAGCAACCAGGACTAGAACCTGGCACCCATATGGGATGCCGGTGCTACAGGCAGAGGATTAACCAAGTGAGCCAAGGCGCTGGTCCTGGCTCCTTATACTAGTTTCTTAAGAGAGATTTTGTCAGCTGAGGAAGAGGCAATTACTTTTGTGGTGGACAGAATAAGTCACTTATTTTTTCTGAGTCCTTAGAAAATGTTTTAACCTCTTTGCCTAAATGTTAATGTCTATGTAAAGGAAACAATAGGAATGAACCTTTGTAGTAGTGCTACCACTTAATAAGTTGCTGGTGTTTCAGATGTTCTTCTCAGTTCAAGTTTTGTCAGAGCTGCAGTCTAATATCATCAATAATATCCTCAGTAATGCAAGGAACAGTGTACCATTTCTAAGTGCATACTAAACTTGCACACATCATTTTACCTGATCAACTAGGATTGAACTGGAGTGGTTGCCATGGTCACAGGAAGGAATAGACAAACATCATCTCTTCCACACGGATTCCTCCACCAGAGATCCTAATTGTTCCTTTATTATGAGACAGTATCTTACTGCAAAACAGGAAAATACCCTATTCCTTAACAAGACTGTTGACAAATTTTACATTTGCATTTGTGATACCACCCTTTTCTTCAATTCCCTGCCTACTTCTTTGATTGCCTTTTGGTCAATTTCCTTGATCGTTTTCAATGTGAGTGTGTTTCTCAGATTCTGTTTTAAATCCTCTGCACTTCTGATTCTTTCTCATGCATTCTTTTTTTAAAACTTTTATTTAGTAAATGTAATTTTCCAAAGTACAATTTATGGATTACAATGCCCCCCCCATAACTTCCCTCCCACCCGCAACCCTCCCATCTCCCGCTCCCTCTCCTATTCCATTCACATCAAGATTCATTTTCAATTCTCTTTATATACAGAAGATCAATTTAGTATATATCAAGTAAAGATTTCATCATTTTACACCCACACAGAACATAAAGCGTAAAATACTGTTTCAGTTCTAATTATAGCATTAATTCACATTGGATAACACATTAAGGACAGAGATCCCACAAGAGGAGTAAGTACACAGTGACTCCTGTTGCTGACTTAACAATTTGACACTCTTGTTTATGGCGTCAGAAATCTCCGTAGGCTCTAGTCATGAGTTGCCAAGGCTATGGAAGCCTCTTGAGTTCGCTGACTTCAATCTTATTTAGACAAGGGCATAGTTAAAGTGGAAGTTCTCTTCTCCCTTCAGAGAAAGGTACCTCCTCCTTTGATGGCCTGTTCTTTCTACTGGGATCTCACTCTCAGAGATCCTTCATTTAGGGTTTTGTCTTTTTTTTTTTTCCAGAGTTTCTTGGCTTTCCATTCCTGAAATACTCTCATGGGCTCTTCAACCATATCTGAATGCCTAAAGAGCTGATTCTGAGGCCAGAGTGCTATTTAGGACATCTGCCATTCTATGAGTCTGCTGTGTATCTCGCTTCCCATGTTGGATCATTCTCTCTCTTTTGATTCTATCAGTTAGTATTAGCAGACACTAGTCTTGTTTGTGTGATCCCTTTGACTCTTAGACCTATCAGTGTGATCAATTGTGAACTGAAATTGATCACTTGGACTAGTGAGATGGCATGGGTACATGCCACCTTGATGGGATTGTATTGGAATCCCCTGGCACATTTCTAACTTCACCATTTGGGGCAAGTCCGATTGAGCATGTCTCAAATCGTACATCTCCTCCCTCTCTTATTCCCACTCTTATATTTAAGAGGGATCCCTTTTCAGTTAAATTTCAACACCTAAAAATAAATGTGTGTTAGTTACAGAGTTCAACCACTAGTACTAACTAGAACAAAAAAAAAATACTAAAAGGGATAAAGTATTAAATTATACATAAACAGTCAGGACAAGGGCTGATCAAGTCACTGTTTCTCATAGTGTCCGTTTCACTTCAACAGGTTTCCTTTTTTTGTGGTTGGTTAGTTGTCACTGATCAGGGAGAACTTATATTTGTCCCTTTGGGACTGGCTTAATTAACTCAGCATGATGTTCCAGATTCCTCCATTTTGTTGCAAATGACCATATTTCATTGTTTTTGACTGCTGTATAGTATTCTATAGAGTACATTCTTAATTAACATTGTCTCTGAATAAGTTCATATACATCTAAGATCTCAATTGCCACTTAAAGGAATGACATCTCCAGAAATTCTAGCTCAAGTGTGTATTTCTAAAAGATTTATTTATTTTTCTGAGTCAGGATGTCAGAGGGAGAGAGAGAGACACACAGAGAAAGAAGGAGGGAGGGAGGGAAAGAGGGAGGGAGAGATAGAGGAAAGGAAGGGAGAGAGGGAAAGAGGGAGAGAGAGAGAAGGAGGGAGGGAGGCAAAGAGGGAGGGAGAGAGAGAGTGTGAAGGAAGAGGGAGGAGGAGGGAGAGAGAGAGAGAGAGAGAATGAATCTTCCATCTACTGACTTAGGGTTGGGTCAGACTGGAGCCTCAAGTCAAGAACTTCATCCTGGTTTTTCACATGGGTGACAGGGGCCCAAATCCTCGGTCTGTCTTCTGCTGCCTTCTCAGTCACATTAGCAGGACCTGAATCAGAAGTGAAGTAGCTTGGACTAGAATTGGCAGCCTGATATGGGATGCCAACATCACAAGTGACAATTTAAACTGATGAGTCACAATGCCAGCACCCTCAAATGTGTATTTGAAGTCCAATGAGCATCATAATTACATAAGCAGGCATTATTACCTAGTGACTAACAAATATAGACCTGAAGATACCCAGAATTGCAGGAATACTTTTACACTAGCACTTCCCATATGAACTGTAACAAGTTAAACTCTATGAGTCTTCATTTTTAAAAGAAAAAGTATAATATCCACATCACAAGATGTTTTTTGATGATTAATATATGAAAAATCCAAAAGAGTTCCTGACATTTAGTTAGCTTACAATATTTTTACTCAAGATGGATACCTTGGAGGTAACTATGTCCAAATATAAATTTGTTTTTCTCTACTCTCATTTCCCAGGGGAGAAATCTTTCTTCTCTGTTAACTCCCACACTGAAGACCTATAAATTCTCTCATTACATTTATTTTATTTTATTATTTATATATGTTTGTGACACACTGTAATTTGATACATGTAGACAATGAGTAATAAAATCAAGGTAGTTAGCATTTCATCTGCTTAAACATTGCTTAAAATTTTTGATTAACAGGTAATAATTATAAGTGTTTATGGAGGTTAGTATGTTATTTCAATACATATATACCATATGTACTGATCAAATTAGGATAATAATATTTGCATCTCTTTATCATTACTTTTATTTTAGAGGCATTGAGCTCCTCTCTTCTAGTTATTCATAAAACACAGACTAGTTTATTTTGAACTATTGTCACCTCTTTGTGTTGTAGAATGTTAGAAATTATTCCTTCTACTTATCTATGCTTTGGAAACAACTAGCCCATCTTTATTCCTTCTACATTCCCATTCTTTGTAGACTCTTGTAATTGCTATGTTACACCCAGATCAACTTTTAAAAATTTCCATATTTAGGAGAGAACAGGCAGTATTTTCCTTCCGTGCTTGACTTATCTCACTTAATATAATGTACTCTGATTCTTTTTTTCCTGTAATTCAAAGTATATCATACTCATTTGTGGCTGAATAATATTCCATTGAGTGTGTTGTGTGGTGATATTGTCTTTATACATCCATCCATTGATGGATACCTAGTTTGATTCCATATCTTAGCCATTGTGAACAGTGGGCCATAAAAAAGGGTGCAGGTATCTCTTTGATATGCTGACTTTATTTCCTTTGGAAATATACTCGGATATGGAATGCAATTAGTACAGCCATTATGGACAACACAATGGAATTTCCTCTAATTTTTTTTCAGATTTTATTTATTTATTTGACAGGTAGAATTACAGACAGTGAGAGAGAAAGACAGAGAGAAAGGTCACCCTTCCGTTGATTCACCCCCCAAATGGCCACTACAGCTGGAGTTATATTGATCCAAAGCCAGGAGCCAGCTGCTTCCTCCTGGTCTCCCATGCAGGTGCAGGGGCCCAAGCACTTGGGCCATCCTCCACTGCCCTCCCAGGCCACAGCAGAGAGCTGGACTGCATGAGGAGCAACTGAGACTAGAACCCGGTGCCCATATGGGATGCTGGCACTGCAGGCGGAGGATTAACCAATTGAGCCATGGCGCTGGCTCCTAATTTTGTTTCAATAATGGTCTTTCCTTTATGTTCTCACTGCTTCTACCCTTCTCTAGACCTTTCCTGCAACTTAGTTGGATGACTATAATAACCTTGAAATTGTCCCCCTGCATCTACTCTCCCATCTTCCCTAAATCCATACTGATGATATAAAATCTTTCACAAATGTAAGTAAATATATGATAGGTGTTGTGGCACAGCAGGTTAAGCCATTATTTGTGATGCCCACTTCCCATACCATAGCACCAATTCAAGTCCCAGTTACTCCAGCTTCACACTTATGCAGCCAGGGAGGCAGCAGATAATGGTTCAAATACCTGGACTCCAGCCATGCGTGAGGGAGACCCAATTGGAGTACCTGCTCCTGAGTTTTGCTTGGCCCATCCCTGGCTGTTGCAAGCGTTCGTCAAGGGAACTACCAGATGGCGTATCTGTCTATACTTCTGCCTCTCTAGTAGATAAAAAATAAAAATAAAGAAACATTTAAATATAAACGTAAATGTAAAGATACATTATTTTCATTTGAAACTCTTAATGACTTTGTTCGACTTCAAGATTGAATTTAGACTGTTCATTCCAAAATGTTCATGTTATAGCTCCTACTTTTCACTTTAGCTCCATCACATACACCTCCACCTGGTGAATGACAATCTCAATGTATTACTCACCTTGTATTTGAACCATTTTAGGAAGCCTTCCCCATCATCTCCAAAGAGACTTAGTGCTTCTTGTTCTATTTCTCCACACTATCTGTTCTCACTTCCATTCTGGCACTTTGTGTGCAATGGGTCTGACTGGATGTACAATAGACTGTTAATATTGATCCATAGATTCAACCAACTAGAGATTAAAAATATTCCAAAAATTTGCATCTGTACTAAATTTTTGTAGACTTATATTTCTTGTCATTATTTCCTGAACAATATAACATAACTATTTGCATAATATTTATATTTGGTATTATAGATAATCTAGAAATGATATAAAGTATATGGAAACATGTGTTCAAATTACATCATTTTTAATAGGGAACATGAACATCCTCAGATTATATTATCCATGGCACATCCTGGAATAATTCCCCATGGAGACTGAGGAAGAACTGTGCTGAGTTGTAGCAAGAATATAAAAAGCATTTGCTGGTGAAATAAATGATTAATGAGTGACTTAGTCTTCTAGTATGAAAGTCAGTACTTACTGGTATCCTTGGTCTTTGGCGTATAACTTTGCTCTAGTGTATCATTCTTCATTATACTACACAAGTTAGGATAGAGTACCATGATTTCTTCACATCTAAATTATAGGGAGAAGAAATAGTGTAATACATATCTAATGCTTGATATATATATATATATATCATATATATCATATCTTCTATGATATATTTCTTCCCAGTATAAATATAGCCAGCATAAGTATTTGATAAATAGATATTAGATTCAGTGAAATTACATTTTGTAAATGCAGCCTACAGCCCTATGGAATTGTCTCTGACCAAGTAAATCTCCATTATCCAGTCTTCAAAGTTGCCTTCATATTCTTATAAAATTGTAGGACTATACATAGGGAAGTCAAATGCATCCAAGCGCTAAACTTCCGTATTTAGTTTCACTTGCCAGCATGGATTGTTTAACAGAGCCTGGTACAATAGGAGGGTCCATTTTTGCAGTTACACCAACCTGAATTCAGATCCTGATATTCATTTTGTGACATCAGGTAAGTCATGTAGTTTTTCCCATGGTCACGTATATAAACTGATAATATTAGCACTCCTCTCACAACGCTTTGTGCAATTTAGTCTCAGGGTTCTTGACATTGGTTCAACTGAGATTTTTTTGACTTTCTAATTCTTTGTTGTAAGGGCATGGTCCTGTGCATTTTAAGATATTCAGCAGTCACAAAATGCAAACAGCTATTACAGCTAACAGTGTCTACAGACATTACCCAATGTGCCCTGAGAGGAAGATGTGGAGTAATTTCACGAGATTGAGAACCAAGTTATATATTATAATGTGTATGATGTGTTGGGAATATGTTTGATGTTTAATGTACTTACTCTCTCCCTCTTTAGTAATATGAATAAATGAACTCTATAGTTACATTTTCTAAGGGAAAAAAAAAACATACTTGTGCCTGGTAATAACCACCTCCCAGCCAACATTTAATCTGAAATGTATGATATATATTTTAGCCTTACTTGGGTCTCACAACAACTTTACTCAGAAAACCTTAATTATCAGGTCAAAAAGATAGTATGAATTTTCAAATGATGAACCTAAGGCTTTAATAAGTGTTGAAGAAAGAAAATATATACTTCATTTTGTTGGAGAAAAAGAGAAGGAAAAGAAAAACAACTGCAAAGCTGAAATAAATTGGAGGCTGTAGGTGTCGTGGCAATGCAAGTTGAGGGATGATCGATTCCCTAGATTCTGAGTGGCACATTCTGTGCACGGAGTGCTTGCTGACGTCAATTGGATTAAGTGGCCTCAATGGGAGCACTGCATGCAGGATGAGTGCAATGCAGGCCCCAGGATTTGTCATTGCCTCCAAATGAAGTTTTCTACTTCATAGTGAGAGGAAAGAGAGTCTGTGAATGAGGATTGAGAAGAGGTATATTCTTGCTTAAGGGAAAGCGCTCCAGGTTTGTAAATTGTGGCCAAGCAGTTGAAGCCTGAAAACATTTCATCTTTGTGCATGTGCATTTTCTCAGAGTAATCTCTCTAGGCAAATGTTGCTCTTTGCTTTTGGATCAGAGATATATAATCATTTCTAGCTCCATTTTCCAAAAAGGTGATAAATTTTCATGACAATATTACATTAAGATGTGAATTCAAGGAAACACAGAGGATCAGAGTTCAGTGATAACTGTTTTTATTCTCCTAAATTACTAATGTAAATGAAATAATCTATTCAATGGCTTTTAGAATGGTTTCTTAATAATTTCTATATATTTTTAAAAATTATTTTGTTACTATTAATGCTGCTACTTTCATTTTTACTAAATACTGTCCTTCACGGATCATCTAAAGAAAGATTTCTCTAAACATAGAGGGCGGACGAAGCTCTCCTCTTGTGTTATCCTATTAAATACTTCTATTCTGTTAGAAATGGTCTGCTTAACTGTTTTTCTTTATTAAAATGACCTATTGGGTTGCAGGGTCTAATATCATTCGTTTCTTGAGTCTTTAGCACAAATAAAATTTCTGGTTCACATGTTTGTGTATTTCCACTGAAAATTCATTCTTCAGGAGCTGCTCATGATCTTTCTCGGATTTTTCTGTCACAGAGAAAGCATGCCCAACTAAACATCCTAAGCGAGAAGATCATTAGATGTTTCTTTTCCCCAAAGTATCTTGGGCCTCCTCTTCATCACTCTCAGTTATGTAGGTCCTGTGGTCACAAAACAGCTGACCTGAGATCATACGTGGCCATGTGCCGTACAAAATTAACCTTACTCAAATAGAGGACTAGCCATTGCCCTAGGCTACTAAGTCATCTCTAAGACTCTGGAAAATCTTTGATATAAATACCTTTGTTTGGGGATCGTTGGTCACCAGGCACAAATAATTAGATTTGATAGGAAAACTTTGAGCCACATATAATCAGATCAAATATTTAGGCAGACTGATGACTAAAGATGTTAACTATACCTAGATGAGGGCCTGGAGATTAAGTTAGCCTGTGTACTATATGTGATCTATCCCCAATTTAAAAACAAAAACTAGAAAACCTCTGGACCAAAGACTTAGGAGAGTTTCCCGTGGCTGGTGATATTTTTTATGTAGTCAAACTACATGACCAGGAGGAGACTTCACAGGAAAAATAATTGTAAGGTCGTCATTTGGACCTATACAAGTTTTTGCTCTATGAAATCTCTCTTGATTAATTTTAACTTGCATCTTTCCTATCCATACATTTTAGTTTCTTGAGCTCCTCCAGTGAATCATCAAATCTCAGAATGTTTTTTTAAAAATTTTTTTTGACAGGCAGAGTGGACAGTGAAAGAGAGAGACAGAGAGAAAGGTCTTCTTTTTCCATTGGTTTACCCCTCAATGGCCACTGCGGCCGGCGCACTGCGCTGATCCAAAGCCAGGAGTCAGGTGATTCTCCTGGTCTCCCATGCGGGTGCAGGGCCCAAGCACTTGGGCCATCCTCCACTGCACTCCTGGGCCACAGCATAGAGCTGGCCTGGAAGAGGAGCAACCGGGACAGAATCCGGCGCCCCGACCAGGACTAGAACCCGGTCTGCTGGCTCCTCAGGCAGAGGATTAGCATATTGAGTTGCAGCGCCAGCCTTCAGAATGGTTTTTAAAAAGTGAAATTGGTCTCAACTGTACAGTTGGCTGAAACAGTCAACTTTCATATGTCATTTTGAGTTTTGATCAACTGATGATCTTCCTTTCATGATTTGGATCAGTTAAGTATTTTCCTTGGAGACCATTTTCAAGTACCCAGGACCTCTAAGTCTACCCAGTATCTCAATAGTAAATTTGCTGCCTCCCATTGCTGGAAAGAACTGGGTGGGTATAGGAGTTAAACATAGAGTGAGTGTATTATAAACATATTAGAGACAGACTTTACCTATGTTGTTTACTTTTTTTTTTTTTTTACTTTAATGGTTGTACTCTTCACAATTTGTCTTCATGTACAGGCATTATCCAGGGACTTTGTTGTCTATAGATGACTACTTTTTTTTTTTTTTTTGACAGGCAGAGTGGACAGTGAGAGAGAGAGACACTGAGAAAAGTCTTCCTTTTGCCGTTGGTTCACCCTCCAATGGCCGCCGCGGCCGGCACACCGCACTGATCCGATGGCAGGAGCCAGGTGCTTCTCCTGGTCTCCCATGGGGTGCAGGGCCCAAGCACTTGGGCCATCCTCCACTGCACTCCCTGGCCACAGCAGAGAGCTGGCCTGGAAGAGGGGCAACCGGGACAGAATCCGGTGCCCCGACAGGGACTAGAACGTGGTGTGCTGGCGCCGCAAGGCGGAGGATTAGCCTATTGAGCCGCGGTGCCAGCCTATAGATGACTATTTTATAAATAACTCAGGACTATACATACATTAGATAAATTACTGGAGAGCAGATATATAATCTTCTACATCTGTGTGGATCCAGGTGCTGACAGAAACCACACAGGATAGTTTTTCCAGAGGAATAATCATTGTTGCCCTTTTTGGAAGTACTTTCCAGCTCCCTACCTGACCTTCCACGATTAAGCATGGAGACATTAACTAACTTGGACTAAAACATCGAGATTTTAAGTCTTGAATCAGAGAAAAGCCTCAAATACTGGAATTTGGGTGTGCAAATATATACCTTTATAATTGTTAGTCACTGCTATTTCAGGCCCTCATATTCATAGAATAGGAGGAATTTCAAATCATTGTTTTCCTGGGATATATCATGATTTCCAGGGAATAGGTAGTTTCAGAGTTTTTAGGAGGTGGGATGGTCTTAGAAATATCCAAGTGCAGAAATTATCAACGGAAATGTTCAAATCCATCCCATCATGGTGTGGTGGCTTGCTGAACTTCTATACTTCTACGAATCTTGAGATTTTCTGTGATCCTTTTATGATCCAACTTGCTTCAACTAACCAATTGCCTTTTACTTAAATTTAAATTGGAAGAAATTGTCTTCTCTTTGTTTCTGTCTCAAACATACATGTGTGTGCCTGCACAGTATCGTATGCATATATACATGTTTGTATGCCTATGTATATTTGAGAAAAACAGAAACTATTAAGAAAAACACTTATGTCTCCAACAATATATATATTCACTACATATTATCCTTTATTTATATGTTATTATTGATAGATTTTATAAAGATTGACACTTACAATCTAGTGTTTAAAAAAACTCTAGATGTGACAATTCATTTTTCACTATGGAAATGAAAAATTTGAAAGAGTGGCTGACTACCCTTTACCTTTCATGTCATCAGTCAGTGATTCATCAAACTATGCAGTTTGAAATATTTTGTTCCTAAGGATGGGATTAAAGAAATTCCAACTTTTAGTAGGTCTTATGATTCTAAGGCCACAAGTTTGGGAAACTAAAATTAAAGCTTAATCATTGTTTTTGAATAAGTTATCCCAAGTATCATATCAACTCTTTGGCACAACGATTATTGTCCCTATTTGATGGACAAAGAAGGGAGAGGGAGTGAAATTGAGAAAGAGATTCTTAGGGGGTTAAAATTCTCAATATTGCATAGCCAGTAAATATGGAAGTGGATCCAAATATTATCTTCTAATTAAAATGAAAAAAAAAACTTGGTGTTAAGTTGGAAATTGCATAGAAAATTAATTTTGTTTAAAATATCATGTAGGATCTCTGTCCTTAATGTGCTGTACATTGTGATTTAATGCTATAATTAGTACTCCAATAGTATTTTTCACTTTGTGTTGCTATGTGGGGGCAAACTGTTGAAATCTTTACTTAATATATGCTAAACTGATCTTATGTATATAAAGAGAATTGAAAATGAATCTTGATGTGAATGGAAGGGAAGAGGGAGCGGGAAAGGGGAGGGTTGCGGGTAGGAGGGAAGTTATGGGGGGGGAGCCATTGTAATCCATAAACTGTACTTTGGAAATTTATATTCATTAAATAAAAGTTAAAAAAATTATTATCTTTAAGTTACTAACCTAATTCACTTTTTGCTATACCACTTTGCCTTTTTAAAGTACTCTTTTATGAAAAATTTTATTTATTTATTTGAGGGGTAGAGTTACAGAGAGAGGGAGACACAGAGAGAAAGGTCTTCCATGCACTGGTTCACTCTCCAATGGCTGCAATGGCCAGACTGGGCCGATCTGAAGTCAGCAGCCCGAAGCTTCTTCTGGGTCTCCAATGCAGGTGCAGAGGCCCAAGCACTTGGGCTATCTTTCACTGCTTTCCCAGGCCATAGCAAAGAGCTGGATCAGAAGAGGAGCAGCTGGGACTAGAATTAGAGCACCATATGCTGGTGCCCCAGGTGGAGGCTTAGCCCACTATGCCATGGTGCCAGTCTCTCAAGTACTTTTAAATTCCATATACTGCTTATTGTGAACAAAGTACCTTTCTAAGACCACTGTATGTAGTAACACATTTAATCCTCCCTACAACTCTATGAAGGGTGAGTAGTAATATATTCTCCACTTTATATGAAAAAAAAACAAGGTAAAATAGAATAATCTACATACTTGAAACCATATACTTTGTAAAAGAAAGACTTGGAATACAAACTGAGATGGAACAAGTGAACTTTTAGTTCAGAGTTCTAAGGGAAGTGCATGTTAATTTGTTTATTTGTCTACAATAATAAGAAAATTTGAACTGTTTAAGTAAATCTGAATGTAAACATATGATTATAAATATATATTGTATATACTTTATTACCTTTGCATTAATAGTTCTATTATGCATGTAAGTAACACATATGTGTGTACTTATGTGTGTATGCACATATGTATTTTATGCACATATGTGTGTACCTGGAAATTTTAATAAAATGTTTATAGCCAAAACAAGAAATTGAAAAGAGGAAAAGTAAAAATGGGAGAAATAATATAGTTATTACCAGAGAGTCATTACAAAATGTGAACTTGGGCTTGTCCACTGGGGACACTATGAATTATTTAATGATGATGCTCCTAGAACCTTTTTGATTGTTAACAACATTCATTACGACAAATAGGCTTTAGTACTATAGACTAGCAAAGAAAAGTGGTTTAGTGCATAATAATAATTGATTAACACCAAAGAATACTTTTGCAACTGGGACAAGGATTTTATAGTTCTTAGACCACATTAAATTAAACCAAAGTATTTATATTTTAAAAAACAATAAGTGGTTGATAGCATTTATTAGGAAATAAATATAAATGAAATGATATATATCTCATTTTCCATAGAGGCCACATTGACTTGGCAGAACTGAGACGAGAAATGGACCATATTATATTATAATGTCACTTAGGATGGAGAATTAGTTCTATAGACCTAATAAAGCATCAGGTCTTGAGTCCTTTTTGTTTTTTAGCTATAGTGCACATATGTCAATGACCCAGTATTATTTGCAGATTTTGGTGAAAATGCAAACAATTTTCAAGAAATAAAACAGAGCAATAATGTATAATCCAACATGAGAAAAATTGAAAAATAAAAGGGGAATGATCAATAATTACACTACAATAATTAGCATAAATTGGGAACATGCAAAGCAAATTGAGAGGTAAAGACACAGAGAACATTCAGCCATTATAATAGTTAAATGGTAGAAGTTTGTGTTATACCACTTAGAAAATTTCCAGTGTCTCAAATTTCCCAAATATCCCATGTTGCTTTCAATTTCTCCACTAATATCAAATGAATGAATCATGGATTTTATAGGGCAATTGCATTGGGTTCCTGGTATCCATAAGTAGGGCAACCAGATTCCCAATTTATACCCTGATATAATTATTAATAGTACCCTTGTCAATCATATAATGGACTTTAGGTTGAATGATTTTATTTATTTATCAAAAATCCTATCCATAGGACTTCTCAACAAATGCACCAATCCTAGTTGGAACAGCAAAAGAACAAAGACTTTTTCCCAGTTCCCAAATCCTCTCAGCTAAATAATGTAATAGGTACTCAAGTTGTGAAATATAGCATATAATAATAGCTTCCCAGTGTGACTGGTCTCCTATGGTGTAGGTCTTGCAGCTTTACTCTAGAACACAAAGTGATTTGCTTTGAAGCTGTGGACTGCTTTGAAGGAAGATGAGTCACACTGTCCTTTGGGACCAGAGAAGAGGATATATGTTACTGCACTGGAATGGATTCCATTTCCTGTGAATACTCTCTTTCTCAGAAGCAGCGTTTGGTCTCCAATAATTATTTTAAGATACTTTCTACAGCGAGTGTATTCATATCTTGAAACTTAAAATATATTTATCTTAAAAGACAAACATATCCCAAACCGTCTATATATACACGTTTTATCAAGGCCACACTAAGAGTAGTGTTATTCTGGAAGCTGGAAGTTTTCAGAAAAGACCAAATTTGCTCATTCATAAATTCATTCAGTAATGAAATATGTATGAGTATCTTTTTTTGTGCCAGGATCTGTCCTAAGTACTTGAATCAGATCAGAAAATAAAACTGACCAAAAAAAAAAAAAATCTTGGGATGAAGATTGTGCAGTTTTAAGTAAGTTTGCCAAGGCGGTCTTCACAAAGAGGTAAGATTTCAGTAAAGAGTTGAAGAAAATAAGGGATTTGCTTAATTGATATTTTGGAGAAGAAATTTCCTTGAAGTGGAAGTAGCCAGTATAAAGATTCTGAGGTGAGGTTTTAGCCATTCAAAGAATAGTAAGGACATATACCTGACTGAGCAGGAGAGTAACAAGAGGTTAGCGCAGATAAGCAATGAAATAGGAATCAGATACTGTAGTCATTTAGGTCATTGTGAGTATCCTGACTTTGATATATAAGAAATGGTGTTATATTGGATGGTTTTGTGCATATTACTGGCATTATATTACTTATTCACATTTTATAAACATCCTTTGGCTATTGCGGGTTAAGAACAAACTCTAGGGGTACAGTCTAGAGCCTGTCGTGATAATCCTGGAAAAAGATGATCATGAATGAGAACAGAATAGTCAAAGTAGAGGTGACTAGAGTTGCTAATATTTTCTCTATATTTTATAAATTGAGAAATGAGATTTCTTGAGGGGTGTGAATTGTGAGAGAAATCAACAAAGGAAAAATTCAGGGATGATTCTATTGGTTTTACTAACCATCTGGAAGGATATTGCTTCCATTAGTAGATAGGCAAGGACTAGAGAATTGAGAAAGGAAGAAAAATGATCTTTTGGAATATTGTGAATATGTCACATTGCCAACTAAGTACATGTCAGTAATTCACATCTTAGTACTATTGGGTATGAAACTGTTATATACTGGAGCATGTAAAATTATGAAAGATGTCATCTCCTCTCTTTTTGATCCTATGACCACTTTAGCTACATATTGATTTCTCGACTTCATCACCACATTCCTCAAAAACATAATTTATAATATTTTCCCTTCATCATCACAAGTTTTACTTCTCAAACCATTACAATCAGTCTTACTCTACCTGCTCTCTAAAATTAATCTCCTTAAGTTAATATAATAGATGTTTTCTATATAAAATATTTTAGTTCTTGTATCACTTGACCCTCTGTGACACATGACACTGTTGAAAACTTTGTTTCTCAAAATTGTCTTTTGTTGATTCATGAGATAATTATACATGTATTTTCCTCCCACCTCATTGACCATCATTTTTCATTTTCTCCTGATGGACAGTATTCTTTTGTTCATGTTTGAAATCTTGATAGTCTCAAATTCAAATGTTATCCCTCTATTATCTGATCAACCTACTGTCTCTGAGAATCTTATTTCCTTTCATAGCCTCAACTCTTACTGGATATGCTCCTGACACTAATCCGTACATCTATATTACAGCTGTAGATTTTAGAAATAAACTCATTAAGACCTTATTTTCTGGGCATCTGTATTGGTTTGTCCTGTAGATAGCTCAAGAGTAGCATAATCTGTACTTACACTTCTCATAGATCACCCCCCCACACACAGCAGACACACATTCCCTTTCTTAGTCATTAGACTTTTACTCTCTCTGCAGTCCTTCAGTCCAGAAATCTTGAACTTATTCTGATTACTGTTCACCCCTTGTAATCCTTCCTACTAATTTTAGGTTCCAAATATATTCTAAATCTTTCCTCTTATTTCCATTCTCATTCAAAGCTTCCCTGCCTTATATTTCTGAATTTGTTATCTGCAAGCTTGATACAATATGTTAAGCTGTGTTTGATTTTTCCATGAGCTTCGTTTAAGCCTATGATCTCGCCAGAATTTGTCACAAGATAGGAGACCCCTATTGTCGTAGGCAGAATGAATCAGTGGAATCAAAGACCCAAACTCTTCACTTTTAAAGTTAAGATGGAGAAATTATATTAGAAGAGGGGGTAATTTTTAATAATACTTAATGAAGCCGGCACCGCGGCTCAGTAGGCTAATCCTCCACCTTGCGGCGCCAGCACACCGGGTTCTAGTCCCGGTCGGGGAACTGGATTCTGTCCCGGTTGCCCCTCTTCCAGGCCAGCTCTCTGCTATGGCCAGGGAGTGCAGTGGAGGATGGCCCAAGTGCTTGGGCCCTGCACCCCATGGGAGACCAGGATAAGTCCCTGGCTCCTGCCATCGGATCAGTGTGGTGTGCCGGCCACAGCATGCCCGCTGCGGCAGCAATTGGAGGGTGAACCTCTCTGTCTCTCTCTCTCTCACTGTCCACTCTGCCTGTCAAAAAATATAATAATTTTATCCTTAATGAGTCTCTTCTTGTTGCTTTTAAAAGTGATAAATCCTCCCTGAGTTGCAAGAGATGAACAGACTAAAAGAGTGTGATTGCTATGTTATATACAATGTATTTAAAATACTTCTGCAAATATGAGTAGTTTCCAAATTTTATTTGCCTTAATCCATAGTTTAAAGTGCTTTGTCTGTTGAAGTTCAGTGTGTGCGCTCGCACATATACATACACACACACAAGCCCTTGTATGTGTGAATACATTTTAAGAGAAATATTTACTCTCTCAATCTATGTCCCATTATGGTGACCCTTTTCTATTAGATACTATTTTGTAAAAATGCTATTCTTGACACATGTAATTGTTTTTACTATTCATTAAAAGGTTATTGGGCCTGCATCCTGGAAAACACTAGGAGACCAAGTGACAAGAGTCTATGTAAATATGTAAGTTAATTTTAATCTATAATTGAAAAGTACATAGTTAACATTTTAGTCATCGTAATCATTTACCTTTAACACATGGGTTGTTGAGTAGCACAAAATGAACCCTGATTAGGGTTCCTGATTAGAATCCATGCTCCTAAAATTTGATACTATTTATTTGAAATCTTTCTAAAAATGCAGCTGTATATAGACTAATGAGATTAAAGGATATCTGAATAAATTTTATGGGTTGAAATAAAAGTATCCAAAATAAAAGATGGCTGCAAATACTGTGCAGCCAGGTCTGCTCTTCCACAAATGGGTCTGAAAACCTATTGAAACTGGTAAATCCAGCAGCCAAACTTTGTAATTACACACTTGATCTGAAAGACCATACTGCTACATGTTTCTACTTCTCACTAGTACAAAATTATCCACTGGGATCTAACTAAAAACATATCTGATTCAAGCATTGAATCATTTCTAAATTTGCCTTACAGTAAATCTTTCATTCAATATCACTATTGCATAGCTTAACAGAGCAAATCTAAAAAATACTAATTTTGTACAGCAAGTTATATAATTGTCTTTGGATCTGTTTGCTAAGAAATATTCACACCTATGGCACATTTCTTTCAACACTGGTTCACATTGTACCAAAGCACCCATTAATAGGACAGAGTTTGGACCATAACTCTTCTCTAATCATCAAGTTTCCCAGGATCACACAGTATTACCAAGAAGAGCAACCTGAAACTTGTGAAGGGTCACATTAGCCTGGGTCAGTTTACAATATGGCTGTTAGTGGGCTTTTGAGAAGTGCTACAAACTGCTAAGCAATTTATCTAAAGTCACAAAGCACAGACACGGTTATGTCTAAGTATAACTCTAAAAGCCATCCTCATACTCCTTTCTGATAATTCTACTTTAGACAAAGTTGTATATCATGTAAGAAAGAAATAGTAAACCTCCAAAAGAAGGAAGAAAAACTGTTCATATTACTTTAATAGCATTCAGGAATACAAGGAAAAATAATTTATGGTTCTATTTTCTCAATGAAAATTTTATTAAAATGTTATTTATTTGTAAAGAGTAGAAACAGATGAACAAAAAGAGAAAGAGAGTCTCATCTTCTGGTTCACTTTCCAAATACCCACAACAACCAAGGTAAGAACAGGATGAAGTTGGAAGCCAGGAATTCAATCCAGGCCTCTCTCGGGGGTCGTAAAGACCCAGTTCCTTTTGACACCACTGCTGCCTACCAGCCTTTTCACTGGTGGGAAGATGGCATCAGAAAGTGTATCAGGGAATAGAAATATGGCACCCCAGTATCGGATGTGGTCTTAACCAGTGTTTTATTTGGTAAATCAAATGTGCATCCTCAAAGGAATTTTAACAAAGAAGTTTCAGAGATATTTACAGATAGAAGAAAAATGGATGCTATACTCCATTGCAAAATTGTTTTCCTCTTCTTTGTTTTAGATGTAAGTATTTAGTACAAGAAACCTTAAGAATGACCTTATCTAATCTCAGAATATGGATGTCCCTCCAGATGTCTCTCTTAAATGATCATATCCCATTATCTATTTAAACTAGACCATAGTAAAAATTTCACTTTGGGAAAAATAAAAGTGTGGGAGGTATACATTAAAACCATATGCCACATGCTATAGTGTCTGATGTTAGTTAGCCCTCA
Source organism: Sylvilagus floridanus (assembly GCA_949820135.1). Lineage (NCBI taxonomy): Eukaryota > Metazoa > Chordata > Mammalia > Lagomorpha > Leporidae > Sylvilagus > Sylvilagus floridanus. Next base: position 90,120,763 of record OX463224.1, read on the forward strand.
GGAACTGTTAGTATTGTCATTTTAATAGCAGTTGTTATTTTTGTTATCATCATTTTATTATCGTAAGAATGAGAAGGAAATAGCTTAGGTATTTATATACATAAAAGTATGTCTCATAGTTATGAGTAGCAACTTGCATAATGATAGCGCATTATTAACAACCCAATCTACGTCTTCAGGTAGATTAATTTATGGCATCTTTGCTATGATCTACACAATATTTTTTATTAGCTCCTTTGGCAGATGAAGGAACTGAGATCCACAGAAATTAAGATGCATGTCCAAATTTATACAGCCATTAACATCTATTTGTTGTTGTCTTCAAGGTCCATTCACTTTGCTTTGCACATGCTGCCTCTGTTATACCAAATTCCTTTCAAGTAGTCCTGAGAGATTAGACTGAGGAAAGAATTTACCAGAAGCTCATGAACCTTTGAATCAACAATTTGAGCAGACATCTCACTTGCCACCAAATTTCACCATTGCCTGATCATTGTGCCCTCTTTTCAGCAACAATTTGATTCCTCTTGAGAAGAGTCTGTGCCAGGGAGATTTATATTTTATTTTGATAAATTATCTCTTGGAGCAGAGGCTTGCCTGCACCATCAGAAAATACTGCCAGCATATTTTTCACTTTCCAGTATTCCTAACAAGGACTCTCAGGTTTTCGAAGTAGATATATTTATTCCCTATTGAGGAAAGGGACTTGAAAATAAAATGTTAAGGAGCTAAACCTTTATAATTCTTGTCAAACCCAGATGAAATAGCCCCATTCTTAAAATGAAGTTGAAACCAGTTTTCTAGGAAATCAGTGTTGCCTCTGATGATATGTAAAAAACCTACATTGGAGCTAATGAGAATAACAAAATCAACTTGACATTTTGTGATGCTATGGGCCTGACCCCCTGGTCTTGTGAGAGAGAGAGCTTTAAAGGATAAAAGTGCTTTTGTCGTTTGGATTTTTCTCAGGGCTTTGGTGATGGTAGAGTACAAGAAACCTCTTTGGGAATAGATTTGCAGAAAGTATTAAATTTACCGCAACATTTCTCTCTCTTCAAGCCTTTAAAATTCCTCCCGGGAAGTTCTGGCAACTCAGCTTCATTCAGTATAGGCCATTGTTGAATTTACATTTCAGTCAACAAGCCAAGTAAAATGATACAGCTACTTTCAGCTGAGTGAACATATTAACTCTACAAACTCTAAAACGTACACCCACATTAATACATTCAGCTCAACGCATGATGACATTTCTTCTCCCTCTGTCTCCTCCTCTTAGCATTTATTGACATATATTCTCAGGGTTTGTTAATACAAAATAAGAAATTCTTGCAACTCTTTTGGAGTATTTTTCCTCTTATATCGAACTTTGTGTTGGAGCATACTGATATCTGACCCTCATTATGCATTGAGAGTCAATAAGAGATCATTAGAATAGGTCTTGACCTAGGTACACACCCTTTAAAAATCAGCAGGCCCTGAGGCCGGTGCCATGGCTCACTTGGTTAATACTCTGCCTGTAGCGCCAGCATCACATATGAATGCCAGGTTCTAGTCCTGGCTGCTCCTCTTCCAGTCCATCTCTCTGCTGTGTCCCAGGAGGGCAGTGGAGGATGGCCCAAGTGCTTGGGCCCTGTACCCGCATGGAATACCAGGAAGAAGCACCTGGCTCCTGGCTTCAGATCAGCACAGCACTGGCTGTGGCTGCCATCTGGGGAGCGAACTAATGGAAGGAAGACCTTTCTGTCTGTCTCTTTCTCTCACTGTCTACTCTACCTGTGGAAAAAAAAAAATCATCAAGCGCTGGCAAGGTTATTAAAGGCTCCCCAAAGAAGGGAATGTTCATCTTTTCAGACACAGGCATGCAGGCCTCTTCCACAGGCAAGGGAAGCTTTGAGTAACTGAAGGTTTCAAGATTTTGAACTACCTATTGAATCCAACTAGATACTGAAATTCAAGTCTCATGGCCTCCCTCCATACTAAACAATGTTCTGTTTTGCATATGAGCAACCTAGAACACTATGAAGTCAGCTTCCTTTTCTACTTTATAACCCATACAATTAAATTATGTGGTTAATTTTTATTTTGGTCAGCCTCAAGCCTACAGTAAAAATGTGATTTATTTTTTTTTTTGGCTCACCATAGGAACTAGTTCTGTGATCTTGGCTTAACTGAGAGTTTAAAGAATGAAGCTCATCAATTATTTTTCTGCAAATTTTCTAGTGTTCTCTGATAAGATTCATCTACCTCACTGCAGCCTTCATAATAATTAATACTGTACCATTAGTTAAACACAGCAACTACTTAATATGATGGAACAATTTTGTTGGCATTTCAAATACAAAACACAGATGATTATCAATTAGGGGACAGCACTATGTCATTGATTATAAATGTACTGGACTTAAAACATCTCCAGATATTCTTTGACACCTACTAAAAAGAGGTAGAGTCCATGTCTCAATCCCCCTATATCTTATCTGATCTGAGTGAATTATTTTAAGCAATAAACTGCAAACAGTGTTCAAAACTGGATATGGGTATATCAATGTACAGCAAAGAGTTCATGGAAAAATTGAATTAAAAGAGAAGTTTCTTTTACTGTTACAGTTTTTAAAGTGCATGCAGAGTTTTTTTCATAATACACATTTTCCATGACCTTTTTGATGACCTCTTGTTTGTTTTTCTTTTATCAGGTTGTTCAGGTGGAGATATTGAACCATTTTATTCAGGAGTAGAGTTGGATTTGGATTTTGTTGCTAACATTATCCCAGTGTACTAGGGCTTCAAAGTCTTCTAGAGATAAGCTGTCATTGTTTAAGATGGAAACTGAAGTTCCAGTTAGTTTTTTTTTTTTCAATGATTATTGGCCATCCTTGGCTTTCAACAATCTCTACACACCCATGTGATAGATTTGGTCTCTCTCCATGATTTAGACCCTTCCTCAGCTGTAGATTAGTTAGTAGCTTAACCCTGAAGTGGGAACTGAGAATTTGATATTCCAGCCTAGCCTCCGCTGATCCTGTGTGTCCTTTGCTTTACTTTGGCACTGAACTTTGCCTTTACCTATGTTAGAAGTTGAGAGGGCATTTCTTTCTCCAGTACTGGCAGAAGCAGATTTTGGCTTTACTGTAAAATTGGAATAGTGGACAGAGGACTATTTCCTGCACCATACCCTTTATTCAAGAAGAAAGATTCTTATTTTACATTTTTCTCATTTGCAATAAGCCTTAGACTGTGTGCAGCACATGCTGCCATTTCCTCAGCAAATTAAAAACTTCCTTTGTAGGAGGGAAGGATCCAGAGAGGTAGGTAGGATAAGTGTGCTCCCTTTAACTGTTGCTAATGGTATTGCCTCCTTCAAACTTGCATCCAAAAATGGATCTTTAAGATATCTTACCCTACATAGAATGTTGCTTGTGAGTATCTGGTAGATGCCAAAGAAAAAGAGCTTTTGAGTGAATGTCTATTCTCCTGTGTCTGTATATCCTAGGTTTTCTGGACTAACTCTAATTGTTGGCCTATGTCAGCTCATTAAGATTTTAGCTCATTTCCTACTTCACTGCTTATGGTGCAACCAAGTGGTACCCATAGGTGAGCCAATTTATGGGTCCAATCTTTGCTTTGAAGTGCTTGTCTCATTAAGAATATTAATTCTTGTTTCTGAATAATTATGTCACTAGTTTTAAGTTTCACATTTGTATGTGCACATATTTCCCACGTTTTTCAGCATTTGAATATAAAAGCAAGATATAGAGAATATGAGTGAACTGATAATCATGAAAAATTTAATATTCACTTAATTTGTTGAACTATTCAATTCATAAATGTCTGTTGTAGCATTCCACCCAGTGATCATTTGCTCTCTGCTTAATTTTTTAAAAAATAAATTTCATTTTACAATAGTTTTAGATTCCCAGTAAAATTGAAAAGATAATACAGAGACTTCTCATATACCTAAACTCATTTGCCTATTTTAACATTTTATATTTGTGTCATATGTGTGTTACAATTAATTAACCAGCAACAATATATTATTAACAACTTAAGCACAGGATTTTGATATTTACTTAGTTTTTATATTTTTCAATTCCAAAATCCAGTCTAGGTCATAAACTATATTTAGTATCTTCTCTAGTTCTGCTTTCTGTGACAGTTTCAAGCTCATGATTTTGATGGAATTAATGTTTTTTAAAGAAATGCTGGTCATTTATCGTATATGATATTCCCTGTTGCTAAGATCAAGTGTATTGATTTGCCTGGTGTTTCACTCATGATTGCACAAAGGCTATTTCTGGGAGGACATGCCTTTGGATGGTAGATCACAGTGTTAAAGATGCATTATTAGCATATCAGGTAACATACTATCACATGACTACAGTTGTTGATATTCACTTTGATCTCCTGACTGACATATGGTTTCCCAGATTCATCCACTATAAAGATGTTTTCCCTCTTTTCACTATAATTTTTTGTAAAGAAATTATCTATTTGAAAGGCAGTGTTACAGACAGGAGAGAGAGTGAGGGAGAGAGAGAGAGAGAGGGAGAGAGAGAGAGAGAGAGAGAGAGAGAGAGAGAGATCTTCCATTCACTGGTTCACTCCCTAAATGGATGAAAGGATTAGGACAGGTCTAGGGGAAGCCAAGAGTATGAACTCCACCTGACTCTCCCACCAGGATTGCAAGGGCCAAAGTACTTGGGCCATCATCAGCTGCTTTCCCAGATACGTTAGCAGGGAAATGTACCAGAAGTGGGACAGCCAACAGTTGAACAGATGAACAGGTGCATACAGGAGATGCTAGCATAGAAAGTAACAACTTGCAGTGCCACAATGCCAGTCTCTTTAGTGTACTTTTTGATGAAAATCACTATGCACAGTCCGCACTTAAGAAATGGAGAGTGCCAGAACCACATCTCAATAGGCTAATCTTCCGCCTTGTGGCACTGGCACACCGGGTTCTAGTCCTGGTCGGGACACCGGATTCTGTCCCGGTTGCTCCTCTTCCAGGCCAGCTCTCTGCTGTGGCCCAGGAGTGCAGTGGAGGATGGCCCAAGACTTTGGGCCCTGCACCTGCATGGGAGACCAGGAGAAGCACCTGGCTCCTGGCTTTGGATCAGTGTGGTGCGCCGCCTGCAGCGTGCTGGCCGCAGCGGCCATTGGTGGGTGAACCTACGGTAAAGGAAGACCTTTCTCTCTGTCTCTCTCTCTCTCTCACTGTCCACTCTGCCTGTCAAAAAAAGAGATTTATTTATTTTACTTGAAAGAGTTACAGAGAGAGAGAAGGAGAGGCAGAAAGAGAGAGAGAGACAGAAAGAGAAAGAGAGAGAGAGAGAGAGAGAGAGGTCTTCCATCTACTGGTTCACTCCCCAACTGGCCGCAATGGCTGGAGCTGCACTAATTTGAAGCCAGGAGCCAGAAGCTTCCTCTGGGTCTCCCACGTGGGTGCAGGGTCCCAAGGGCTTGGGCCATCTTCTACTGCTTTCCCAGGCCATAGCAGAGAGCTGGATTGGAAGTGGAGCAACTAGGACTTGAACCAATGCACATATGGAATATCAGTACTGCAGGTGGCGGTTTTACTTGTAATGCCACAGTGCTGGGCCCAGCGTCTTTGTCTTAACTAATGGTTCTGGTTAACTCACAGGACTATATCGAATAGTAATGGCAAGAGTGGGCATCCTTGTCTGGTTCTAGATCTCAGTGAGAAATACTTCCAACTTTTCTCATTCAATAAGATGCTGGCTGTGGATTTGTCATAGATTGCCCTCGTTGTTTTAAGGAATGTTCCTTCTATACTCAATTTGCTTAAGGTTTTCATCATGAAAGGTTGTTATATTCTATCAATTCTTTCTCTGCATCATATGCTTTTTGTTCTTCGGTTGTTAATGTGATGTATCACATTTATTAATTTGTGCATGTTGAAGTATCCCTGCTTACTGGGGATAAATCCCACTTGGTCTGGTGGATGATCTTTCTGATGTGTTGCTGGATTCAATTGGCTACTATTTTATTGAGGATTTTTGATTCTGTGTTCTCAGGGAAAGTGGTTTATAGTTCCCTTTCTCTGTTTTATCTTTTTGTGGTTTAGGATTGAAGTGAAGCTGGTTTCACAGAAGGAGTTTAGGAGGATTCCCCCCTTTCAGTTGTTTTTTTTTTTTTTTTTAATAGCTTGAGAAGTATTGGAGTGAGTTCTTTAAATTTCTGGTTGTATTCAGCATTAGGCCATCCTGACCTGGATTTTTCATTGTTGGGAGGGTCTTTATCAGTGATTCAATCTCCACTTTGGTTATTAATCTGTTTAGGTTTCTTATTTCTTCATGGTCCAATTTTAGTAGATTGTGTATGTCCAGGAATCTATTCATTTTTCCTGTGTTTCCTGATTTGTTGGCATACAGCTACTTGTAGTATTTCCTGATGATTCTTTTTATTTCTGTGGTATCTGTTGTTACATGTCCTTTTAATATTTGCATTTCTTGATTTGGTCTTCTACCTCTTTTTTTGGTTAGTTGGGCCAATGATGTATTAATTTTGTTTTTCCAAAAACCAGGCTCTGGATTTCACTGATCTGTTCTAATGGCTTTTTTGGTCCCAATTTTGTTTATTTCTTCTCTGATTTTAATTATTTCTTTTGTCCTACTAATTTTGGGTTTGGTTTGTTGTTGTTTGTCTATGTCCCTGAGATACATTGATAGTTCATTTATTTGGTACCTTTCCAATTTCTTGATGTAGGCATCAATTGCTATAAACTTCCCTCTTAACACTGCTTTTGCTGTATCCCACAGGTTTTGATATGTTGTAATGTCATTTTCATTTGTTTTCAGAAATTTTTGACTTCCTTTTTGATTTGTTCTATGACTCACTGTTCATTCAGGAACATGTTGTTCAGTCCCTTTTTGTTTGCAAATTTTCTTCAGATTTTTGAGTTGTTATATTCCAGCTTCATTCTATTGTGGTCAGAAAAGATGGATGGTATGAGTTTAATTTTTTTGAATTTGCTGAAACTTACTGTATGTCTTGGTATATGCTCTTTCCAAGAGAAAGTGCCATGTATTGATGAAAATGATGTGTATTCTGCAACAGTGGGATGAAAGGTTCTGTGGATATCAACAGGTGCATCTGATCCATAGTGTCAGTTTGTTCTGTTATTTCTTTGTTGATTTTCTGTCTTGTTGATCTGTCCATTGATGAAAGTGGCATGTTGAAGTTCCCCTTAACTATTGTATTAGAGTCTATGACTCCTTTTAAATCTATATAAGCATTTCTTTTAAATAGCCAGATGTCCTATTATTGGGTGCATATATGTGTCACATCTTCCTGTTGAATTGATCCATTAATCATTATGTAGTGCCCTTATTTTTCTCTTAAACAGGTTTTGTGTTAATGTCTATTATGCATGATATTAATTAGTTACATTGGCTTGCTGTCCATTACCATAGAATCACTTTTTCCATCCTTTTCAGTCTGTTTGTATCTTTGTTGGTGAGGTGTATTGTAGGCAGAAAATAGATGGATCTTGATTTTTAATCCATTCAACCAGCCTGTATCTTTTAACTGGAGAGTTTAGGTCATTTACACTCGATGTTACTATTGATAAGTATTGAAGAGGCCCTGCCAGTTTTCTATAAATATTTCTATTGTTTCCTTTGGATTTCCTTTGTACTTTCAATGGGAGATTTTCTGCCTTCACATTCCTTCATAGTGATGACTTTGTTTCTGTGTTTCTGTGTGTACTACATCCTTAAGCATCTTTTGTAAGGCTGGATAAGAAGTGACAAATTCTCTCAAATTTTTTTGTTATGGAAGGTCTTTATTTCACCTTCATTCAATAAATGAGAGCTTTGAAGGGTACATTATTATGGGTTGACAGATTTTTTTCTGTTAATACTTCGACTATGTCTCACAATTTTCTCCTAACCTGTGGAGTTTCTGATGAGATATCAGCTGTGAGTCTATTGAAGATCCTCTGAATGCAATCTAGTTTTTCTCTCCTGCACATTTTACAATCTTTTCTTTGTTTTACTGTTGAAAGTTTGATTACAGGGTGTTTTGCTGAAGATCTTTTCTTGTCATTTCTATTAGGAGTTTTTTGTGCCTTCTTTACTTGGACATCCCTTTCTTTAACCAAATGGGGAAGTTTTGTGTAATTATTTCACTAAATAGTTCTTCTAATCCATTCTCTAGTCCCACATCTTCAGGAACTCCTAAGACTCATATGTGGGGTCATTTGATAGTATACCATAATATCTTCAACACTGCTTTAATTTTTGTAATTTTTTCTGGTTTTGTTTGGTCTGAATGAAGAATTTTCAGACATATCTCCTAGCTCATTCTTTGTTTTTCTCGTTGTTAAGACTTCCCACTGCATTTTTTATTTGTTCTATTGAATTCTTCATTCTAATATTTCATTTTGATTTCTCTTTAAAATCTTAATTTTGTGGGCAAAATTTTCAGTCATGTCATGACTGCATTTCTTTAACTCATGGATTTGTTTCTGATTGCTTCTGAGTAATCCCATGATTTATCTTTTGTATTCCATTTTTGGCATTTTCTCAATCTCTTCATCTTCACATTCTGATATTGAAGTGTTGTGTTCCTTGGGGTGAGGGGGGAAGGCATGAATTTGTCTTCCTTATTCTGGTTTCTTGAAGTTTTGTATTTATTTTTAGGCCTATACCACTTGTTGTGTTTTTTTTTTCCTCTGATGGCTTTTTTTTTTAAAGATTTTATTTGTTTACTTGAAAGTCAGAGTTACAGAGAGGCAGAGGCAGGGAGAGAAAGAGGTCTTCCATCTGCTGGGTTACTCCCCAAATGGCCAGTATGGCCAGAGCTGGGCTGATCCAAAGCCAGGAGCCAGGAGCTTCTTCCGGGTCTCCCACATGGGTGGGCCCAAGGACTTGAGCTATCTTTTACTGCTTTTCCAGTCCATATCAGAGAGCTAGATCAGAAGTGCAACAGCCCAGACTCAAAGTGGTGACTATATGGGATGCTGGCATAGCAGGTGGCAGCTTTACCTGCTATACCACAGTGCTGGCCATTCTGACATCTGTTATCTTTTGACTATGCCTATGTGGCTTAGTGGAGTGTCTGCTCTTCTGGTGAATACCCAGAGGAATGTGCGAGGTGTGGTCAGTGCTGCAGTGGGGAAGTACAGAGGGTGACACCCAAGTTGAGTGTAGTAAATCTCCTTTTTTGCTTTAAATCAGAAGGGAGGGTTTGATCATGTCTGTTGGTATAGTTACACACTCACCTCCTCTCTTCCAAGGTTAGCAAATGCCCAGGTGTTAACCCACAGTGGGTGCAATATTCATTACACAAAGGATCTGTGCAGTCCTCAATTTGGGCACAGATCCTGTTGCAATGACCATCCCAGGCAATCAGGGAGCTCTGAGCATATGGAGGTGTTCACAATGTTTGCTCAGAGACCCAACTACACCCTATGCCCTATCTTGCAGTCACAGTGCTCCCACAAGGCTCCCACTGTCACAGAGTGCCAAGGATCTTCTCTGTCCTACTCCGTTAGTCTGTCCCATCCACAAAGGGACAGAGAGGCTCCCAGAGACATCTGCATGTGGGTCCTCCACCTAGGCAGTTTGAGCCCCAGATCCTTTGATATGTTGGGAGCCTGGGAGCACTTCACAGCCCTGTGTGGGTTCCTAGCCTCTCATCAATCCTCCCAGCCATATTCAAGCATCTCCTCTTGGCTGGTTGCTGGGCTCACAGACATAAGCCAGCACAGCTGTTATTTATGTCCAAAATGGTGACTGCCCTCTCTCAGCTGGTTTCTGGGTGCCAGAATGAGGAGATGGGAATGTGCTCCATTTTTTCTTCTTGGTTGGTGGGTACACTGTTCCACACAGGGCTCCAGACTAGACACACCAGGCTCTTCCAACAGCTATATTATCAGTGGCATTGGCTGCTGTAGTCTCATCTCACCTCGCTGTCCTGAGCTGTCCTCTGTTTCTTGGCTGCTGGGATCCTGCAATGTGCCTACTTCATGCTGCACATCCACACCATCCATGCAGATCCACAGCATCCCTTTTCCTTCTGGGGAATTCCCACTGCAGTTTTCTCCCTAAATCTTCCCTGAAATTGCACTCTCACCACTATTATTTTTTTGCCTATGTTCCCTGAGCCTAGAGCAGTAAGCTGCCTCCCTGTTCTGCCATCTTGAAATCTTGTGACTTTTTTTTTAAGAGAATGCTAGAAAACTAAATGCAAAAAGAACTGTACATAAAAATAGTATTTTGTTGATAAAATATTCTCTCACAGGGGCTATAGGGAACCAATTCTGATTTTGCTGGGAATATGTACTGGAGTTGAACAATTATGTAAATATATAGCAAATGTGAGAGCCATGTTTATCATAGTTGAAGTGGAGATTAGCAAGAGGAACAATCTAGGATAATCATGAAGCTGACAGAAGAGAGGAGAAAGGGAAAAAGAGAAAGAAAGAGAAAGAGAAAGAGAAAGAGAAAGAGAAAGAGAAAGAGAGAGAAAGAGAAAGAGAAAGAGAAGGAGAAGGAGAAGGAGAAGGAGAAGGAGAAGGAGAAGGAGAAGGAGAAGGAGAGGGAGAGGGAGAGGGAGAGGGAGAGGGAGAGGGAGAGAGAGAGAGAGAGAATGAACTATTGCAGTTTGATACCAGAAGCTGAAAACTCAATCCAGTTCTCCCATATGGGTAGCAGGAACTCAACTAGAGATATTACATGGTGCCTCCCAGGGTGTACACTAATAGGAAACCAAAATTGGGAGCAGAGCCAGTACTGAAATCCAGGTACTCCAATATGGCATTTGGAAGTCCCAAGAAGTCTTTTAACCACTGGGCCAATTACCCACCTCAAGATATCAGTTTTGACTTTTGTTATAGCTTAATATAGACATATATGTTTACAAATAAAATATATCTTCTTGCTCTGCCAATTGAGAGGACCAAGAAGACATAAGATACATAGCATTTGATCTTTGCTTTCTAATACCATGTCTCCATACAAGGATTCAAAAATCATTGATTAAAGTCAGCGTTGTGTCTCACTAGGCTAATCTCCACCTGTGGCATTGGCACATCGGGTATTAGTCCCAGTTGGGGCACCGGATTCTGTCCTGGTTGCTCCTCTTCCAGTCCAGCTCTCTGCTGTGGCCCGGGAAGGCAATGGAGGAAGGCCCAAGTGCTTGGACACTGCACCCGCATGGGAGACCAGGAGGAAGCACCTGGCTCCTGGCTTCGGATTGGCACAGCATGCTGGCAATAGCAGCCATTTGGGGAGTGAACCAACGGAAGGAAGACCTTTCTTTCTGTCTCTCTCTCTCTCATTGCCTAACTCTGCCTGTCAAAAAAAAAAATCATTGATAATAGTGGATCCAAGAGTGGGGTAGAAACTATACAACATGAATCTAGAACATCTTGACGTGACAAAAATATAAAGTGCTAAGTGCACCTACCCCACACAGATTATGGGGTATATCAAAAGGACATCCCAGTGGCTAAAAAGCCACATAGATCAACAAACTTAAATGTTGTTGAATATCTAAATCAAAGTATAAAATAAATGTGTGTGTGTGTGTGTGTGTGTGTGTGTGTATATATATATATACAGTTACTGATACTCAATTATTAAACCAATATTGATTGAATTGAATTAATAAATACATTGAGGAAGACAGATAAAACTCCATGCATAAGAATTGCAAATAATTTAAGTAGATGTTCATATCTTAAAATAATGGGATGAAACTCTCCATTTCTTTCTTTCTTTCTTTTTTTTTTTTTTTGACAGGCAGATTGGACAGTGAGAGAGAGAGAGAGACAGAGAAAGCTCTTCCTTTGCCGTTGGTTCACCCTCCAATGGCCACTGCGGCCGGTGCGCTGCTATATATCACTTACTTAAGGAGGTAAACTGAAGACCTCCACCCTAGGAGGAATTTGTTTATCCTTTTAATTGTATCATATTTTGGCTCATAGTTTATGACCCCTGTTTTAGGACCATAGACATTAAGGATTATTTCTCTTGAAAAAATTTCCTCTTTATCATAATTCAGGGCCCTATTTAAATTTGATGTTTGTTTATTTTGTTAGTATGAATGTCTTTTTCCATCTCTATATATTTGACTTGATTCATTATATTTAAATTATTTCTTGAAAATATTGTTTTGATTCCTTTTAACTCAATCTGACAATGTACATATTTTAATAAGTCAGTTAATACCATTTACACAATATGATTGTGTCCATCCACTACTCAGCTATAACAAAGAATTAAATTCTGTCTTTTGCAATAATATGAGTGCAGCTAGAGACCATTATGCTTAGTGAAATTAGCCAGACCCCCCAAAAATATCATGTTTTATCTGATTTGTGCTATCTAATATAGAAACAAAAAATTTAGAGTGAAATTGACATCTTGGGATTTGATTCTTGTTTATAGCTCTTGTCTTTATTCCTACTGAACAGTGGTCTTTTTACTTGCCACTTTTTGAACTCTTCATCTAGTGGAGCTTTAAGCTTACGATTATAAAAATATGCTGTCACAAAAATTGCAAAAGAAAAAAGAAAGAAAATAAGGAGGAGGGAGAGAGGTGTCACTATATTCTTGGAATTGTATTTATAAACTACGTTAAATCTGTTTTCATTATGTTAATATAAAAAAAAAAAAGAAAAAGGAGATTAAAATGTAAGACCCAAAACTGTAAAACAACTAGAAGAAAACCTGTGAGAAAAGCTTGCTGACATTGGTCTAGACAAGATTATTTGGGGTAACACTTCAAAAGCACAGACAACAAGTGAAAATAAGACAAATGGAATTGCATCCAACTTAATATCTTCTGCACAGAAAGAAAAACTTTTAACAGAATGAATGAGCCACCTATAGAAGAGGAAAAAATATTTCCAAACCATACACCTAGTAAGAGGTTAATTTCCAAAATATGTAAGGCACTTGAAAAATCAACTAATTAGAAAGAAAAACAAGTAATTTAATTTTAAAAATGAGCAAAAGACCTAAATAGACATTTCACAAAAGAATGCATACAAATGGCTAACAGGTATATGGAAAAAAAAAGACTCAATATTATTAATCATCAAGGAAACACAAATGAAAACCACAATAAGATATCACCTCACTGATTAGAAAGGTTATTATAACAAAAGAAGAAGGAGGGAAGTATTGGGAAAGACATGAAGACACTAGAACCCTTGGGCATTGTTAGTGGGAATATAAATTAGTACAGTTGTCAAGAAAAATATAATGGGAGTTGATTAAAAATACAAAGATACAACTATTATATGATCCAACAATCCTACCTTTTATTAAATATCCAAAGGAAATCATATTTGTATGTTCAAGAGATATCTGCATTTACATGTTGACTCAGCATCATTCAAAATATTCAAGATACTTAATCAACCTAAGTTCTCATTGGAAGATGAATGGATAATGAAAAATGAGATATAGGTACATAGCAGGAACCTATTGTGCGTTTTAAAGTAAATACTGTCATTTGCTCCAACATGGGTAAAACTAGAGGGTATTATGTTACTTGAATAAGCCAGACACAGAAATACAAATTAGATTCACATATATTTGGAATCTAAAAAAAGGCAAAAATCATAGAAACAGATAGTAGGAAAGTGGTTACCAGTACCTCTCCATGGGACTTGTGTTCCAAGTTCATATGGAGATAAATAAAGTTATGATACAAAAATGTTCCTTTGACTATAGTGGAAAATTCCCTTTTCTGGAAAGGGCAAAGTATTCTGCTTCAGTAAATCCCATGTAGCTCAAGTAGTGCTGTCATCTGTGAACGTTGCTGGAACTAAGCATAAGAACATCACCGTATCAACATAGACTTCTCCATAAGGAAAGAAAAATCTCAATTGGAGGAATTGGAAAATTCAGATGCAAATCATAAAACATTCAATGCAACAGAATGATCAATGTAAGAGTAACCTGGATGACAATGCCAGTTTTCTTACTAGAAAGTGCCTGTCTATCATAGCCCAGTGATTTGACTCTTTCTGTTGCTTACATGTACTAGGCTATTGAAAGTTGTTCTGTATGTGTACATCTGTTTTTTGATTTGCTAAGTAGTAAAAGTGCATTAGGATTTACATTAAGTTGTCACCATCCAGTAATTAAATAGAAGGCCTAATCTTACTGGTATATGGGAACTAGAATATGGTATATATGCCTAATTTTACTTGAGTATCATTTAAAATAATGATATCTGGTATAACTTTAGTGTTAAATATATGACTGATTCCTATTTAAATGTATGTATGCATTATTTTAAACTTCACAGAAATTAAAGTTTATGATCTGCATTTTACAGATTAAAGAACTGAGAATCAGAATACTTAAATTATTGTTAAATTATATTAAAATAATTTGTCCAATGTTAAGTGGCTACTAAATGAGGAATATGAGATTAAAACCCATGAAGTCTAATTCCGGAGCATGCACTTTTAATCACTCTTAATTCAGACTCCAAATGATAATAGCCATCAATTTTGAGGGGCACTAAATACTTTATATTAAGTATGTTATTTAATCCTCACTAGAGGACTGTGAGGAAACTCACTCAAGAAGTTCAAATAACATTGTCAGCATCACAGAATAGGTAGCAAAGCCAGAGTTTAGTCCAGTCTGATTCCTAAATCATGCTCGCAATGACTGCTAAATGCTCACTTTCATTAAACACAGAAGAAAAATGAGGACTCTGGAAAATCAGTGACTGACCAGAAATCACACAGCTAGCTTATAACAGGAATAGGACTGATACATACACCATTTCTTGATGTTTTGTCCAACAACTTTCAATTATTCCTCCAGCAGATTTCTACTTCCATTGCTCTTGATTAATGTCACTAGTTTTCAAATTAAAGGAAACTGTACAAATCACATCTTAATTTTCTCAATGATTCCTGAGTTTGAGCATCTTTTTGTGTGCTAATAGGGCCATTTGTATATTATCTTTGAAGAAGTATCTTTTCAGGTATTTTCCATTTCTTAAAAGGGAGGGTTTTTTCGTTATTGAGTTGTGTGTATTCTTTATATAACTTATACGTAAATGCTTTATAAGTTTCATGATTTGAAAGTATATTCTCCCATCATCATTCCACTTCCTGAAAGTGTTTCTTTCAAGCACAAAATTTTAATATTAACAAAAGACATTTTATATAATTCTTACACTACTGATTTTATGTTTCTGGAGTCATATCTAAGAAAACATTGCCTAATAAAAGATCCTAAAGACTAAGAATTCTCTGACATTTTCTTTTATGATTTTTATATTTTTAATTCATATTTTGAATTAATTTTTGTGTATGGTGTGAGATAGGAATCTAACTTCATTTTTTTTAACAATGTGGATATCTACCAACTATTTTTAAACTTTGTTTTACTTATTTAAAAGGCATAAGGAGAGATAGCCAGGTCCCCTCCAATTTGCCAGCTTACTCCTCAAATATCTGTAAAAACCAGGTCTGAACTAGGCTGGTGCTGGGAACTCAATCTAGGTCTCCATGAGTGTAGAAGAGAGACAAATGCTGGAGCCATTTGCTGCTGCCACCTTCGATGAACACTAGCAGGAAGTTGGACTAAGAGTGGAGCAGGGGTCAAACCCAGGCTGTCTGATATGGAATGGTGGTGTCCAAAGCAGTAACCTTAACTACTGTTCCAAATGCTTGTTCCTACCAAATGTTTTTGTTTTTTAAAAAGGCACTAAAGCAATTCAATTGGGGAAGAAGAGGCTTCAACACTGGCTAGAACAATTGAAAATCCATAGACAAAAAAGATGAAACTCATCCTAAACCTTACATTCTTATATAAAATTAACTCACATGGATCATGGACTTAAATGTTAAGTATTTTTTTTTTTTGACAGGCAGAGTGGACAGTGAGAGAGAGAGACAGAGAGAAAGGTCTTCCTTTGCCGTTGGTTTACCCTCCAATGGCTGCCGCGGTCGGCGCGCTGCGGCCGGCGCACTGCGCTCATCTGATGGCAGGAGCCAGGTGCCAGGTGCTTTTCCTGGTCTCCCATGGGGTGCAGGGCCCAAGCACTTGGGCCATCCTCCACTGCACTCCTGGGCCACAGCAGAGGGCTGGCCTGGAAGAGGGGCAACCGGGACAGAATCCGGTGCCCTGACCGGGACTAGAACCCGGTGTGCCGGCGCCGCAAGGCGGAGGATTAGCCTGTTGAGCTACGGCGCCGGCCTAAAATGTTAAGTATTAAACAAAGAAGCTGTTATAAAAAAATGAATCTTGGGGCCGGAGCTGTGGCGCAGCAGGTTAATGCCCTGGCCTGAAGCGCTGGCATCCCATATCAGCACAGGTTCCAGACACGGCTGCTCCACTTCCTAACCAGCTCTCTGCTATGGCCTAGGAAAGCAGTAGAAGATGCCCCAAGTCCTTGGGCCCCTGCACCTGCATGGGAGACCCTGAAGAAGCTCCTGGCTCCTGGCTTCAGATTGGCGCAGCTCTGGCTATTGCAGCCAATCAGGGAGTGAACCATCAGATGGAAGACCTCTCTCTCCGTCTCTCTCTTTGTCTGCCTCTCCTCTCTCTGTGTAACTCTGACTTTCAAATAAATAAATAAATCTTTAAAAATAAATAAATAAATAAAATGAATCTTTAGTATCTATAGCTAGGTAAGGAATTCTTACACTTTACTGAAAAAATGTCAAGTAAAAGTAAAAATTGCTAAGATGGATCTCATCAAAATTAGAGACTTTTTCTCTGTAAAAGAATCCTCTATGAGAATAAAATCTACAAATGGGTAAAATTTTTGCCTCACACATATGTCATAATGTAATTTTATCTAGGAAAATATAGAAAACATGCAAAACTCAAGCATCAAAAACATAAACAATCTGATTTGATAATGGATAGAATACCTGAAATTCCTTTTACTGAAGAAGGTATTCAGATGACAAATAAACATATAAAAAGGTTGTTCAACATCAGTAGCACTTAGGAAAATGTAAATTAAAACCAAAATCGATATCACTATAAACATATGAAAAGGGCAAAAATAAAAATTAGTGGTATCATCAAAGGGAGAATACAGCAAACTGGATCATACATTACTGGCAAGAATGTGAAATTAAACATCCACTTGGGAAAACCATTTCTTAATTTCAGATAAAAATAAACAAGCGAATACCAAAAAGCCCAGATACTGCACTTTTGTAAATTTACGCAAGAGAAATAACCGTGTGCATGCATCAAAATCTTAGAGACATTTTAATAATTTTTTTTCATAATAGCCAACCCTTGAGAACAGCATAGATGATCTTTGATATGCTAATGGTTAAACAAATCATGGTACATCCATACCATTACCATTGAATTCTGATTATCAATAAAAATAAGCCTTCTGCTGATACCAAAGTAATTCCAAAGGATTTTAAGGAAAATACACTGAATAGTAAAATGAAAAAAGCCAATTGGAAATAATTATATATCATATGACTTCATTTTTGTAACATTCATGAAATAGAATAGGTTAGTGGTTGCCGGAGATTATGGATTGGTAAGGGGGAAGCTAAGTGAGTGTAGACATAAAACTGTAGAACAATGAATTTTTATTGTGGTGAAGCTATTCTTTATTTTCATCATGTTGATGGTTACATAAATGTACTTGTATAATGAAATTGTATTGGAAGTAAACACACAAATTAATGAATGGAAACCTAGCAAATTCTGAATAACATCAGTGAGTTGTATCAATGCTAGTTTCTTGGTTGTAATATTATATTATACTTATTCAAGATATTTCCATTGGGGAACTTGAGCAAAGAATAAATGGAATCATTCTACTTCTTACAACTGAATATGAAAGTACATTGATGCCTCCCCAAAAAAATTTAATTAAAAAACATCATCACAGACTGGAATTTTTGATCCTAAAATTTAAGGGGGCTTTAAAAGTTTCATTGAAAAATAAAATAAAAATGAGAAGAAACATATAAATTTTATTTCTTAGCATATGCTTAATCAAATTAAATAGACTGTGATAGCTATGATAATAGGTACTTGATTTATCCCTAAAGAACTAGGATGCTGAAGAAAAATATATGCCCTAAAAGACTTTTGAAAATTAAGAAACAAAAAGAAGCCATAATGAGCCAAGTCAGGACTGTAAGTGGATTCCTAATGACTTCTCAACTTGTACAGTATGGACCTTCCTAGAGAGGAAAGAACATGAGCATTGTTGCAGTGGAGAAGGACTTTCTGGTTAGATTTTACAAAGCATTTGCTGCTAAAACAAACAAACAAAAAAACTGTTGCCATGACCTTTGCTCTTGACCAGTCTGCTTTTGCTTTGAACAGATATATCTTGGTAGCCACTGCTTTGGTTGTACTTTGTCTTCAGGATCATAGGAATAACTAATCTTTCATCTCCTTACAATTTTTCAAGGAAATGCTTCAGGATGGAGATATAGCTTATTGAAAATTTCCATTGAAAACTCTGCTATTGTCTATAGCTGATTTAAGTGCAAACGTTTTAGCATTCATTTAAAGAAAATTTTGTGCCACTTTGATTTTTCACAGAACTGTATAAAGTGAAACAGTTGAAATGTCTAAAGTCTTGGCTGTTATTCCTGTTAATTGTTATTCATTTCCTATTAGGAAACAAACAAGTAATGTTTCCTTGCAGATTGATCTAAATGGTATGTCATGGCAGGCTTCAAGTTCAATATTTTCTCTTCCTTTGTACAAACAAATTATCCTTTGTAAACTGTTGATTTCCTTGGGGCGTTGCCATGATATATTCTTCTTAAGAATGATGATCTCACTATCTTTCCACCCAAACTTCACTATAAATTTGATGTTTGTTCTTGCTTCAATTTTAGTGGAATTCATGTTGCTAAGTGTTCTTTTCAAACTGATGTCTTATCCTTTTACTACTTCAAACTAAATCATCTTTAGACAAGTTGTAAAAATCTAATATGAGTTTATTTGTATGCAAAAAATGTTAAAACTATGCATAGTTTTTCTCATAATATGTACTTTCCATGAAATTTTAAAAACTCCTTATAGATGATTCCAATGAGAACAAAATTTATCCTCTTCATGAATGTAATTGAAGAGAGTAAAGAGTGCTCTCATTTCTTATGAAGACAGAATTTTAGTAAGAAAACACAACATACCACTTAAACAATCTCATGTGTTCTAGTCACATCAAAGTATCCATGAAATATTATTAAAATATAATTGAGAATAATCTTTCTTATGCTGAAAAATTCCCCTTGGTAGCCTGTTAGACATAGAATGAAATTCTATTTCTTTGCTATTGTCTATAAAGTCCTATATCATGTGGTGCCCATATAGATTCTGTTCTCATCTAATCATCTTGCATTCCTTTTATTACTTACTTTTTGCTACTCATCAAATGACTCCAAAATTTAGTAGTTCAAAAACAACACATATTTATTATCAGCAATTTCTAGAAGATAGAAATCTACGTATGGCTTATTTAGGTTCTCTGCTTCTACATTTCACAGGCTTAAGTCAAGGTGTTAATCAATAAGGAGATTTCATCCGAAGGCTTAGTTGGAGGGAATATGGTTCTTAGTTCATTTCCATGGTTGTTTGCAGGACTCAGTTACATATGGGCTGTTTGACTGAGAGCTCAACTCGCTACTCACAGCTGGGAAGAAACTATCTTCAGTTCCTTGCCACATGGTCTCCTCTAACATATCTCTTGCCCATGAAGACTAAACTGCTAGGGAGAGAAACTTCTTCAAGACATAAATCATACACTTTAGTGATGTAAGTGGCAGAATGACATCCCTTCAATGGTACTGTCTTTTATTGGTTAGGAACAAAAGGATGAGATCATAATGGACCCAGAGTAATATGCAAAGGAGATTTTAGTACCACAACCCATCATGCTTGTCTTCTTGCTCTTCTGTGTGTGTATCTTAATGAAGATATACATGATTTGACATCTTGTAACTTTGTGGGTCACAATTCAGCTGAAGTTAAATGTAAAGAAGGCTCCGAGTCTATAGAAGCAAGAATTAGGAGTGGGTGTATGACAGACTGATGGGTAAATATTAAGCTACATGAATGTTTAGTTGTAGTCCTATATAGTTTTAGTTAGCTGACCTGAAGTGAAGATTTCAGGAGTCAATAAACTATGCTAGTTAAAAATTAGAGAAGAAAAATAATAGTTATTAAATACCTTCTATGACTCAGCCACCATGCTTATTTTTGCATACAAAAAAATTTCCAATCTTATTTGCACAATATCATGATCCCAATTTTTTAAATAATAGAATACAAGGCTCAGAGAGATTAATATCTGCTAAAAACAAGTTGAGAAATTATTCAGAACCCAATTTTTGTGACTAAAGTGGCTGTTCGCTTTCCACTGTCCCATACTGTTTTCTGGAAAGTCAAATAGGTTGGAAACCAGGAACTCACCTGAGGAGCAGGTGGACTAGGCTCCTGCTTCAGCAAGGCTCTCTTACTGAGCTTTCCCCAGGATTCAGTGCTGCTCCTTTGCATTTTGCTGCTCCCTAATGGTCACAATTATAATTACAAATAAACCTGCAGCCCTGGAAATGGTTTTCAAGATCCGGAAGCAGGAGTCAGTCTAAAGGAACATAAGAATGTTAGCCAACAATTCAAGACAATAAAGAAGTTGTAAATGAAGAGAAGGAGAGAGAGAGAGAGAGAGAGAGAGAGAGAGAGAGAGAGAATGAAGAAGGAAGAGGAGGAGAGGGAAAGAAGGAAACATCAAAGAAAAGACAAAAAAAGTAAGGGCCAGCACTGTTGCATAGTGGGTAAAGCCATCACCCGTAGTGCCAGCATCTCATATGGCCACTGGTTTGAGTCCTGGCTGCTCCACTTTGGATCCAGATCCCTGCTGTGGCCTGGGATAGCAGTAGAAGATGGCCCAAGTCCTTGGGCCCCTGCACTCGGGTGGGAGACCCAGAGGAAGCTCCTGACTCCTGGCTTCGGATTGGTGCAGCTGCGCCCGTTGCAGCTAATTGGGGAATGAACCAGTGGATGGAAGACCTCTCTTTCTCTCTCTCTCTCTCTCTCTGTCCCTCTCCCTCTCTCTCCCTCTCCCTCTCCCTCTCCCTCTCCTGTCTCTGTATAACTCTTTCAAATAAATAAATCTTAAAAAAATAAAAAATAAGAGAAAGCTGTGGTCAGGAAAGATGCTGATATTTTATACAAACCAGTTACTACATAACAGATTGTCTCTTACTATGAATGTATATTCATTACAATTTTAAAGTTATAGCTATACAGAATGACAATGAAATGAACTTTCATTTTACTTCAGAAGCATTGTTGCATGGTATTGTCTAAATAACCCTGTGAAGTAGGATTCTCACTATTCCCATTTGCAGATGTGAAAATTGAAGTTTAGGGAAATTCAAAATTTCTCCCAAAGATATTCAACTAAAAAGTAACAGATCCAGATAGTTCTTCAGATCTTCTGGGTCCATACCCTGTGATTTTCATGTGCCTCCCTGTTATCTCTCTCTCTCTTTTTTTTTTTTTTTCAAAGTATCTCCCCTAACCTACTGGTACCATTGCTATAAGATCTTCTGGGTTTCCTGTATCTGTTTTGTCTTCAGTCCCTATTTTTTCTTTTTAGTCTTTGAACCATAGGTGATTACTCATGGGTGGTAAATTTTCACATCCAGAACACTATCACTATGCTTTCTCTATCCAGAAATGATGCTGAGGATGTTTGAGGTCATACTCAACAGACCTTCACAAGCAAGACAACAATGGATTTTTTTTTTTAATTCCTGTCCTTGATCTGCTGGATTGGTAGGAGGCAGGGTACCTAACTAGGAGTTAGCGGATTATATTTTTTCCTTGCTGGAGTTTCCCCACCATCCTACACCTCTATTACATGGGTCTCGAGATACACAATTTCTTAGCCCACCTCTGATTCACCAATTTAATGTAGACCAGAGATAGTAATCGTGACTTGGAGATGAGGGACTGAGAGCACACTGACAAAAGAAGCAAAGGGCAGTTTGGAACGGAGCGGGAGAGCTGCTTCCTCATTGTTTTTTCCTGTCTGTCTGCAGTTCATTGTGTTCTTGAAAATGTTACTTTTCCAGTACCTAATGAATGATACATCAAGGCCTGCCATGAAACTGTAGGGAGAAACTTTATGGTATGACTCATGAGCTGTGCTGAATTACAGATCTTTTCTCATTAGTCTGATTAAAAACCTAAGCTCATTATGGTTCAGGAAGTGATTTAGTTTCAATGCCTTTTGGTTATGTTCCTTTTTTATTTTCCAGGAGCACATATTTTGGCTAAGAATTCATTTTCTATTTTAAATGGTTCTAAATTTCAATTCTTAAATATGTGTTCATTATCATATCATTCAGACCTGTAAATGTTCTTTTTATGTTTTAAGACCTATTTTTTATAAGTAAAGTACTTTTGATTTTATCTCCTGTAATATTTTTCTCAACAAATAGGACCCTTCAGAAAGATTTTTGGCATTTTTTAATTTACTTTTTGAAGAAAATAACACTGCGATATTGTAGAAAAAGATTGTTGGCTCTGGAGTTATAACTAAGAAGGATTTTACCCTAGCCATTCCCTAGAATTTAATCTTGGTCAGTTCATTTAAACGACTATCTCAGTTACTCTGTATTTTAATGAAATTCAAATACTACTGCATTAACAACATTAATATGACTATTAAATAAGTTCACCTATTCAAAGCATGAGAAACAGTAGGTGCCCAACAATTATTAGTCTCCCTTCGTCTACTATTGTGGTAATATAGCACTTTTTTATTTTAGTTCTAATGAAAATTCCTTCAATCAAAAAGTATATATATCGGGGCCAGCGGTGCTGTGGCACAGCAGGTTAAAACCCTGACCTGAAGCGCTGGCATCCCGTTTGGGCACCAGTTCTAGACTGAGCTGCTCCTCTTCCAATCAATCTCTCTGCTTTGGCCTGAGAAAACAGTATAAGATGGCCCAAGGCCTTGTGCCCCTGTACCCAAGTGGGAGACCAGGAAAAAGCTCCTGGCTCTTGGCTTCGGATCGGCACAGCTCTGGCTATTGCGGCCATCTGGGGAGTGAATAAGCAGATGGAAGACCTCTCTCTCTCTGTCTCTACCTCTCTCTGTAACTCTGTCTTTCAAATAAATTAAATCAATCTTTAAAAAAGTATAATAAATTTAACATTGAAGCTCTGATATAAACATTTAAATATGTGTTAATATACCCCTTGGGATATGGTATAGGACTTTGTTGCTTGAAATTCTTAGGATTATTTTTCTTGAAGACTGTCTAGTACTAAGCTGGCGTATGGATCATGCTTTATATTTTATATTGGAAGGTTTTTATCTCTGGAGCATCCCAGTGAAAAGCTCCTTAGAGCAATCTATTTTTCCAACCTTGAAAACAGCCTGATGATAACTACAAAGATGATCCTTATCTATCAATAACTGGAAATGCATATTGCTTGAATCTAACTGATAAATAAAAGACATCAAGATATTGTCTGACATTTAAGCATGTCCTTTGCCAACTGGGACTCCATTGTCTCCCCTGAAACAACAAGGCATTGATTCTCAAAGAAGCGTGGATAATTTCCCCTCCAAAGGACATTGACAAAATGTGTAGACATCTTTGGTAGTCAAATAATGAAGAGGTAGTACTTGAATCAGGAATACTGCTAACCATCCCACAATGCACAAGTTAGTATCACCTAATAATAATAATAATAATATAATGACAACTGTCTGGCCCAAAATGTTAATAGTGTTATTATTGAGGAACTGTGGTCTGATAAAATCACCATTTTTCCCCAAGTATTTTAAATATTTTTATTTTTTATATCATGTGAAAACAGCCAGAGACTTACAATATGTTAGGGGTTGTCATGGCTATTGAATCAAGATGTGACAAGCTGTGTTTTCTTTCTATTCAAGATTGATCAAGTGGAAACAGGCCTTTTGGTAGTACACAAGAAGCCTAGTCTGTAATGAGGACTAGCTTTCTGTAAGTAAGGAAGTGCAGTGCTTTTAAAGTTAGCATTGCAATTTAAGGTAGACTATGTAAATTGCGTTCCCTGTACTATTTCACATTAATGGTCATCGTATATTCTCATATCTTCAGTTAGCTAAAATCAGAGACATTAGTTAGACGACAAAGATACCTTGTGTGAATTCTGTGAAATTTTACTCAGTAAGGCTTCGTTTTGCTCTATATCATAATACTTTGACTTTTTAGCATAGTGTTATTTTATCATCATAATAAATTCTGAATAAGTTCATTTTTTTCTTTTTTTTACTTGAAACAATCCTTCATTGTTTTTTCCCAGCACATAGTTAACTTCTATGTCATTGCCAAACTTTTACATTCATAGCAGTTTACAAAAAAGATCCTAAACACAATCATAAAAAGGTAGAAATATTTTTGTGCATGAAAAATATTTCTGAATTTTTCTATAATTAGTTTTTCTTATTTTTATAATATTCATAATAAGAGGCAACAGGAAGAGAAGGTGGGGGTAAAGTATGCAGTAATATTTTATTGAAACCTGGGCCTAAAGCCATCTGTGTGGAAAGTTTCATCATTTTCATGGTCCAAGTGGATCACTCCCTTTTATCCTCACAATTTTGGATGAATCTTAACAAATAAAGAGCCTATTGTATAAATAAACTTGAAATTCCATGGCCTAATACACTCTAATGTTAAATATTATGGTTTCAAAATCAGGGTTATATCAATGATTTTTGTCCATTATTACTCAGAGAATTTAAGCACATATCCCTTGAAATATCTACCCAGAAAACAAAAGTAAATTTGCTATTATCTTTCTGTATACAAGGAGACCTTTAAAAAGTTCAGAGAAAAAAATGTTTGCTATGAAAATACTTTTCATATGTAACAAAAAATTTTTAAAAGATTTATTTATTTATTTGAAAGAATTACACAGAGAGAGAAGGAGAGGCACAAAGAGAAAGAGAGAGAGAGAGAGATCTTCCATTCTCTAGTTCAGTCCCTAATTAGCCGTAACAGCCAGTATTGTGCCAATCTGAAGTGAGGAGCCAGGAGTTTTCTTCCAGGTCTCCCACCTGAGTGCAGGGGCCCAAGGACTTGGCCATCTTCTACTGCTTTCCCAGGCCACAGCAGAGAGCTGGATCAGAAGTGGAGCAGCCAGGACTCAAACCAGCACCCTTACGTGATGCTGGCACTGCAGGTGGCGGCTTTACCCCCTATGCCACAGAGCCGGCCCCTCTTACAAAATTGTACATCACAATAAACTTTTAACTCCATTTTTCTACAATCTTGATACCCTTGCACAATTGTTATGCTTTCTTTATATAAGCTAACTTGCACAGCATTGAGATATTACATTTAGGGAAATATTAGGCTAATTCACAGGTTAGTAAAACCTTTCAGTTTATGGAAACATTAAACTTCCATATGAGGATATTATTTTATATTAGTGGATGCTTAAACTGTAAAAATCTTTATGGAAGTAATTGTTGAAATCCTATCATCATTTAAGATAAGTATTCCTTTGATTCAGCAATGCTATTGTTAAGAATTTAAGTAAATATGGAAAAACTAAAGTCAAATGTGTAGTCAAATGGACCTGCATGGAAAGACATCATTTATAACTTGAATTAAATTAGATGTCCATCAATTACAATGTATCAAAGCACTTTAATAAATCCATAAAATGACATACGTTATTCTTGTAAAAATAGGATTTTGATTTATATGTATGGGTATCAAAATATCTATCAATATTGAATAGAAAAAGAGACTACTCAAATAATATAGTTTAGGTCATGTGAAAATCACAAACAGATTCAACAGAAAAAATAATGACTGGAAAGATATTCCTCTACATGGAAATATTTGTCATTGCTTGGCAAAGCTGAAAATGATTTTGTCAGATTTTTGTTCTCTGGTATATATACATGAAGATTTTAACAGTGAGTAGGAAGTCATTTTTTAATAATTGTAAATTATTAAATTATTAAAATAATTCAATTTGTACAAAGTAAATTAAGAAATCACAGTGCAATGCAGAAAATTACTATAGTTTGCCATCATTTGCTCAACAAATGCTTGAGATTACCTGCTATGGATCAATCACTGTCCTTTTTATCTGTTATATGCTACTCTTAAAATACAGTTCCTTTGAAGTATAAATAATATCCAGATGGAATTTTTGAGTGTTCTTATTATTATATTTTACTTTATCAGGCAAAAGTTTACTTGGTATACAGTTCTAGGAGTTTTAGTTCGTAGTGCTGGCATCAGCTGGGCTCTGGTGAGGACAACGCGGCAGATGATACAAGAGTGGCAAGAGCACTTGTAGCAGGTAGAGATCACACCATGAGACAGGAAGCCACACAGACACTCAAGAGTAGGGCTTGCCCCAAGCAGTTCACTCTCACAAGAATCGTCTTAACATCCCAAGGGCATTGCCACCAGTGATCTAATGACTCCCACTAAGCCCCACCTCTTTTTAAAATTTAGTTAGTTAGTTTTAGGTGGAGAAATTTTATGTATGTCAGATACGTAGATTGAAGAGCATAGTGATACTTCCTACAATACCCTCCCTCCTGCTCCCACTGACATCCACCCTCCTTCCTTTCTTATTCTTTTTTTTTAATTTTTACAATGCTAGACTTTCAGCTTATTTTATATCCAGAGGATTAACCCTAAAATAAATAAAGAATTCAACAAATAGTAAGCAGAAAATAATAAATTAACAATATTCCTCAACAGTAGAGATAAGTGCTATAACCAACAATGAATCTCAAAATATCAATTTTGTTCATACACATTATATTTTTGTACTATATTAGGTACCACAGATCAGGGAAAACATATCATATTTGTATTCTTGGGACTGGCTTATTTCACTAAGTAAAGTATTTTCCAGTTGCACCCAACTTTTTTTTTCAAATGACAAGGTTTCATCCTTTTTTATGTCTGCATAGTATTCTGTTGTAATTATCTTTTGCCAATTAATAACTAGATTGTTAGTTTTGTTGTTGTTTAGTTTCTTGAGGTCTTTATAGATTCTATAAATATTTTCACCCACTCTGTCAGTTGCCTCTTCACAACTTTGCAGTACAGAAACTATTCAGCTTGATGTAATCCCATTTGTCTATTTTGGCTTTCGTAGTCTGTGCATCTGGGGTCTGTTCCAAGAAGTCTTTGCCTATGCCAATATATTGAAGATTTTCCAACAGTGTTCTCCTCTAGCAAACTGAAGGTATTAGGTCCTAGATTTATATGCTTGATCTCTTTTGAGTTGATTTTTGTGTAAGGCGTAGGTAGGGTGGTTTTTTCATATTTCTGCCTGTGAGATATCAAATTATCGCAGCACCATTTGTTGAAGAGACTATGCTTTCTCCAGGCACTGATTTTAGCTACTTCATCAAAGATTAGTTTGTTGTAGATGCATGGCTTGATTTCCGTAGTTTCTGTTCTGTTCGATTGGTCTACATCTATTTTTGTGCCAGTTCCAGGCTATTTTAATTACAACTGGCTGTAGTGTGTCTTGAAATCTGGTACTGTGATGCCTACAGTTTCATTCTGTTGTATAAGATTGCTTTAGCTATTCATGGTCTCTTGTGTTTTTATATGAATTTTAGGATACTTTTTTCTAGACCTGAGAAAAATGTCATTGGTATTTTGTGTGGGATTGCAGTGATTCTGTAAATTGCATTTGGTTTTATGGATTTTTTGATGACATTAATTCTTCTAATCCACAAATATGGAAGAATTTTCTATTTTTTGTGTCTTCATCTATTTCTTTCTTTGATGTTTTTTAACTTTCACCGTAGAAATCCTTCACTTTCTTGTATAAACTTATTCCAAGATATTTAATTTTTTTGTAGCTAGTATAAATGGGACTTATCTTCCAAGTTCTTTCTCAGCCATGGCATTGTCTGTATACAAATGATTTTGATTTTTGTATGTTAATTTTATATCATACAACTTTACCAAACTATCCTATGAGTTCCAATAGTCTCCTTTTAAAATTTTGTTTAATATATACAAATTTCATGTATTTCATGTATACAGGTTTAGGAACATAGTGCTATATATTTTTTAATTTATTTATTTATGTGAGAGGTAGAGTTACAGACAGAGAGAGGGAGAGATAGAGAGAAAGGTCTTCCACCCGCTGGTTCACTCCCCAAATGGCAGCAACGTCCGGAACTGGCTGATCTGCAGCCAGGAGCCAAGAACTTCTTTTGGGTCTCCCATGTGGGTGCAGGGACCCAAATAATTGGGTCATCTTCCTCTGCTATCCCAGGCCATAGCAGAGAGCTGGATCAGAAAAGGAGCAGCCAGGGAATGAACCTGCACCCATATGGGATGGCATTGTCATAGGCAGAGGCTTAGCTCACTATGCCACTGTGCTGGCCTGCTTGATGGTACTTATCCTACCTTCCCTCCTCCATCCACTCCTATTCTCTGTCTTAATTTTTATAATTATCTGCCTTCAGTTTACTTTATAAAATAAAATTAATCCTGCACTAAATAATGAGTTCAAAAAATAAATGAATAAAAAATAACACTCTTCAGGTGGAGTCTTTTGGTTCCCTTATATATAGAAGTATGTCATTGGCAAACAGGAATAGTTTGACTTCCTCTTTCTCAATTTGTACCCTTTCAATAACTCTTTTTGGCTAATTGTTCAGGCAAAAACTTCCAGAACTATATTGAGTAGCAATGGTCAAAGTGGGCATCCTTCTCTGATTTTGGATCTTAGTGGAAATTCTTGCAACTTTTCCCTATTCAATAAGCTGCTGGCTGTGGGTTTGCCTTGATTGTGTTGAGGAATGTTCCTTCTGTGCCCAATTTGTCCAAGGTTTTTTTTTTTTTTTTTTTTTTTTTGGTCATGAAAGGATGTTATATTTTATCAAATGCTTTTGCTGCATCTATTGAGATAATCATGGTTTTTTTTTTAAATTAAATTTATTTTTTTTTTACCTAGAAACCTTTTATTGTTTGTTTAGTCCATTCAGCCAGCCTATGTGTTTTAACTGGTAGAGCTGAGGCCATTTACATTCAAGGTGACTATTGATAAGTAACCAATTGGGCCTTTTCCCATGAATACTCCTATTGTTTTGTTTGGATATCTTTTGTACTTTTCCTAGCAGATCTCTGCCTTCACATTCTTTCATAATGATGACTATATGTCTGTGTTGCTTTGGGTAACACATCCTTAAGCATGTTTTGTAAGACTGCACAAGTGGTAACAAATTCTTTCAATTTATGTTTGTTATGAAAGGTCTTTACTTCACCTTCATTTATAAATGAGAGCTTTGCACGGTACAGTACTTTTTGTTGACAGTTTTTTCTCTTAAGACTTGTACTATGTCTTCCAAAAGAAGTTCTTGGCTCCTGGCTGCAGATCAGCCAGTTCCGGACGTTGCTGCCATTTGGGGAGTGAACCAGCGGGTGGAAGACCTTTCTCTCTATCTCTCCCTCTCTCTGTCTGTAACTCTACCTCTCACATAAATAAATAAATTAAAAAATATATAGCACTATGTTCCTAAACCTGTATACATGAAATATATGAAATTTGTATATATTAAACAAAATTTTAAAAGGAGACATCTGATGAGATGTCAGCTGTGAGTCTATTGGAGATCCTCCTAAAGTAATCTGATGTTTCCCTTGTGCACATTTTAGAATCTTTCCTTTATGTTTTACTGTTGAAAGTTTGACTACAATATGTCATGGTGAAGATCTTTTCTGATCACGTTATATGAGCCTCATGTATTTGATTGTCCCTTTGTTTCCCTGAATTGCACTGGTTTTCTTTTATTATTTCATTGAATATACTTTCTAATCCATTTATTTTTCTCTACCTTAGGAGCTCTTAAGACCCATATGTTGGGTTGTTTTAAAGTATCCCATAAATCTATAACACTCATTTTAATTTTTCTAATTTATTTTTTTGTCTGACTGAAAAATTTCCAGATATATCTCCTGGCTCATATTCTTTCTTTTTCTTTTTTTTTTTTTTTGTATATATTAAGTAAAGATTTCAACAGTTTGCATCCACACAAAAAACACAAAGTGTCAAGTACTGTTTGAGTACTAGTTATAGCATTAATTCACATTGAACAACACATTAAGCACAGAGATCCTTCATGAGGAGTAAGTGCACAGTGACTCCTATTGTTGACTTAACAACTGACACTCTTATTTATAGCATCCGTAATTACCCTAGGCTATGGAAGCCTTTTGAGTTCGCCAACTCTGATCTTATTTGGACAAGGTCATAGTCAAAGTGGAAATTCTCTCCTCCCTTCAGAAAAAGCTACCTCCTTCTTTGATGGCCCGCTCTTTCCACTGTGATTTCACTCACAGAGATCTTTCATTTAGGTCTTTTTTTTTTTTTTTTTTGACAGAGTGTCTTGGCTTTCCATGCCTAAAATACTGTCATGGGCTCTTTAGCCAGATCTGAATGCCTTAAAGACTGATTCTGAGGCCAGTGTGCTATTTAAGACATGAGCCATTATATGAGTCTGCTGTGTATCCCGCTTCCCATGTTGGAACATTCTCTCCTTTTTAATTCTATCAGTTAGTATTAGCAGACACTAGTCTTGTTTATGTGATCCCTTTGACTCTTAATCCTATCATTATGATCAATTGTGAACTGAAACTGATCGCTTTGACTAGTGAGATGGCATTGGTACATGCCACCCTGATGGGATTGAATTGGAATCCCCTGGCACATTTCTAACTCTACCCTTTGGGGCAAGTCCGATTGAGTTTGTCCCAAATTGTATATCTCCTCCCTCTCTTATTCCCATTCTTATATTTAACAGGGATCACTTTTCAGTTAAATTTAAACATCTAAACAGCTCATATTCTTTCTTATGCCTCACCAAAACTGTTATTAAGGCTTTCTAGTACATTTTTATTTGACATATTGAATTCTTCATTTCTAATATTTCATTTTGATATCTCTTTAAAATCTCAATTTTGTGGGAGAATTTTTCATTCATGTCATGTATGGATTTCTTTAATTCATAAATCTGTTTCTTATTGCTACTGAGTAATCCCATGATTTATCTTTTGAATTCCATTTCAGGCATTTCATAAATCTCTTCATCTTCACATTCTAACATAAAATCGTGTTATTTCCTCTTAGGGGTCAGGTTGTCTTCCTTATTTTTATTTTTTGAATTTCTGCATTTATTTTTAGGCATTTGTTGAGATGTGTGTTGTTGTTTTTCTTTCCCTTGATGGCTTTTATATTTGGCTTTTATATCTTTGGCTTAATGCAGTATCTGCTCTTTCAGTGTATTTCCTGAGGAAGCTTTGGTCAGTGCTCCAGAGTGGGGCAAGTATCCAGGGTGACACCCAGGTAGGACATGGTTGAACTTTTTTATCAGCAGGGAGAGTTTGATCAGCTCTGTTGGCATAATCACACCTTACCTCTTTTATTCCTAGGTGTTCAGTGCCCAGGTGTTTGTCCTCAGTGGATGCAATACTCACCTGTGCTGCTCTAAGAGCCACATAAAGGATCTGTGCAGTCCTCATTGTGAGCATGGATCCTGTTTCAATGACCCACCAAGGCAACTGGGGAGCTCTGAGCATGTGGAGCTGATCAGAGTGATTTGCCCAGAGACTCAGCTACACCCTGTACCCTCTCATACAGAGTTCCCAAAGTCTCAGCACACAAGGCTCCCACCTTCATAGGGTGCAGAGGGTCTGTTCTGCCCCATTAGACTGTCCTGTCCACAGAGAGGCTTAGACATTCGCAGAGCCAGCTGCCTTTGGGTGCTCTGCTTAGGCATTTTGAGCCCTAGAACCTGTGATATTTCGAGAGGCTGGGGGCACCTCTCAGTTCTATAGGGGTGCCTAACCCCTGTCAATCCTCCCAGCCAGATTCCAAGTTAATGGGGAATGCATATTTTCCCTCTGGTAAAATCCATGGATCACATGCATACACAAGACTCAGGTCTTAGCCACTTCTCATTTCACAATGGTGCTCTCTCGCCTCCAGTTTCCGGGTGCATGGACCTGAGCCACTATCACAACTACTGACGAGATGGTGTTTCTTCTAGGCCAGTTGCTGGATACATGTACAAAAACTGGTACAGCTAAGTATAACCAAAATGGCCCCTCCCCTCTCTCAGCTGGTTTCTGGCACCACTGTGGGGAGGAGGAAAATGTCCTTTTTACCACTAAATTATCAGGTAGCTTGTCCCCCACAGGGCTCCAGGCCAGACTCACTCCAGGATATCCCCCACAGCTATACAACCAGTGGCACAGGCTGCTGCAGTCTGATCTCATCTGACTCTGCAGAGCTCATGTTCTTTCAGGCTCTCAGCTTCTGGGATCCTGTGTTGTGTCTATGCTTTTGCTGTGTATCTACACTCTCCATGTAGATCTACAGATCCCTCTTCCTTCCATAGAAGTTCCATTGCAGTTTTCTCCCTAACTCCCCTGAGAATGCACTCTCTCTACTTTTTTAAGATATCTCCCCCTATCCTAGAGCAGTAAGCCCCCTCCCTATTCTGCCATCTTGTATGAGAGCCTAAGCTATAACTTATCAAAAGGGAATGACCATTGGAAGGCCCAGAATAAAGAGGCTAAAGAAAAGACTTTTTTTCAGTGTGTTTCAGTTGTTCTAGGAGAGAATTTTTTACCAGTCTACCTTGAAATCCTTTCTTACAACAACTTTCTTACATGTCAGTCACTGGGGAAGTATAATATCACAGTGTTTATAACCACTTAAAGCCTGGTCAATTGCCTTGATTCAAAGTTTGGCTGGAATTTTGGTAGCTAGTGTCTATAAAATAAATGAACAGTTCAAGACAATGGCTAAAAGTATTCATTCTCTGTGGAATGAAATTTTATCAAAAATGTAAAGGATAATTAGAAATTAAATGGGTATAAAGGAAGAAACAGAAGCCTAATGATAGTAAACTGCATATAATGATGCATTCTGGTGGGACATAATTTGGTACATTCAAGTGACTGAGAGAAGATCATTGTGGTCAAACAATCTATCCTTTTAGAGATACAATCACTAACATTTGAACCAAGTTCTGTCTCTTGTTATTTGTGGGACAGTGGGAAAGAAATTTATCATTGGAGTTTAAGCTTTTCAAATAAAAATTATGAATATTATGCAGTAGTTTGAACTCAATAAATGCAAACAGGGATTAAATGAAATAATGTATCCAAAGTTCATAACAATAGTGAATGATGGGGTAGGTTTTTTGTAAATGGTATCTAGCATGTTCTTATGACTTTTATTTATTTTGCCTGACAAAATAATTATTGATTTGTTTCATCTGTTCTCTGATCTGTTGTATTTCCCATGATGTAAAATATAGGCATTTTCCAAAAGCTTGTATTTGTTGCATATGTTAATTTATAAATCTTGGAAAATATGGGAAGGACCCAAATGGTATTCGATATTGAGAATGACATCCTTGGTTAAAAAGAATTTAATGTGTGTATCTTACTATTCTATTCCAATAAGAGAAGAGAGATACAGAAAGAAGGGAGGGAGAGAACGAAGAAGGAAGAAAGAAAGGGACGAAGAAGGAAGGGCAGATTGAAGTGAATTGCCAAAAATTAAGGGACAGTAAAATTCCGATCAAAATCCACGTTGTTTTCTCTTTGATCTGCCACTTGTCATCCATGACCATCTTGAGCTGCACACCAACACTTTGGCAGACAACACCTAAAGCTCATGGAGATGAACAGGTGTAGTGGCATATTCCATAGGGAAGACAAAGATTGATGAAGGTATGTGTAAATTCTAGAACTATGAGAGGCCGGCACCACGGCTCAATAGGCTAATCCTCTGCCTGCGGCGCCGGCATACCGAGTTCTAGTCCGGTTCGGGGCGCCGAATTCTGTCCCAGTTGCATCTCTTCCAGGCGCCGAATTCTGTCCCAGTTGCATCTCTTCCAGGCTAGCTCTCTGCTGTGGCCCGGGAGTGCAATGGAGGATGGCCCAAGTGCTTGGGCCCTGCACCCCATGGGAGACCAGGAGAAGCACCTGGCTCCTGGCTTTGGATCAGCGCGATGTGCTGGCTGCAGCGCGGCGGCCATTGGAGGGTGAACCAACGGCAAAAAGGAAGACCTTTCTCTCTGTCTCTCTCTCTCACTGTCCACTCTGCCTGTCAAAAAAAAAAAAAAAAGAAAAGAAATATGAGAGACAACAATCAACTTTGTAATAATACCTTAATTAACTCTGATATTATGGATTAGCTAACCCTCAGCAGCACATTTTTACTAATTTGTTAATCTTGTTCATTACAGCAGCTGTTCAACTATATCAAAAAGCTTTGTTTCTTTATTGAATATTAAAGAAACCAGAACCAGGTAAAGCAGCCTCTACTGTTATCATGCTACTTGACTAACACTAGCTTGTTAGTAAAGACAAAAAGAACAACAACAAATACAAATGAAGTGAAGGTAAATGTTAAGTCATTACCTATATCTTGGGATCTCGCTGTCTTCATGTTATACCAGCACAACAAATTGTACATGGAAATTACCTAACAACCACTAGCATCTTATACCTTCTGTCATTATTTCCTAGCCTAGAACAACCTCCCCTTTTTTCCCTTGTTGGTCAAAAACTAGATTTCATTTCCCCTCCACATATTTATTCTTGTCAGGTCATCTTTGTTCATACTTCTAATATTCATTTACTCTATGCTTGCCTTGGTCACACTCTTTTATACATATCTATTTAAATGTATCTGAAAATCCCATTAGATTTTAGGTCTTGGGGCTTGAAGATGTGTGTTAGTTTTCTCTGTGGCTCCAGGGTCGAGCACAATGGTTGGTATCTAGTAAGCCCTCAAATGAGATTTGTGGCAAGAATAAATAAATGAAAAATCAATTAAAATTGCATATAATTTTAAGATATTTCATCTGACTCATTATTCATTTTTATATCCCTTAGATCCAACAATTCACAAAAATTGTAAAAATTATGTTTCTAAAGAATATTTCCTCTCAGAGAGTTTAAGACACAAAAATAGAGCTTACTTCTGAAACTATAAGCTCATCTGCATAGGTAAGGACTAAGAATTCATTCCATTCTGTTTACCATGACAAGTCATTCTGACTACCGAAAGGCCAAAACTTCTGCTAAGTGTCATAATTAAGCAACAGTGTGAAAGGAATTCCAGGTGTTAGAAAACAGAGAAATTGCTCTCTCAGCACATTGTCTAAGGTCATATGCCTTTAAAACAAAATATTGCACTTTTCCCTGGATCATCCAATTTATCCCTTATCCACTACTTTAACTGTTTCCCCCCTTTCAAATTCAACTGCACCTTATCCTTGGGAGAGACCATTTTTATAGTTTGTACTGCATTCACCCAAGTATTGTGTGTATATTATTTTCTCAAAAGGGTGGGGGTTTTCTGTTGTTTGTTTATTATTTTTTTTTAAATACTGGACAACTGGGGCCCAGTCTTTACATGTTTGTATCCCTTCAGAGTGTCTAACACATAGTATGTCCCCTCTAAATATTTGATGAATAAGAATAAAGGGATTAATGCTTATTTAACTTGGACAATGGCTTTGGGTTATTTCTTTTAAAACACAATTGAGTGAGCAAAATGTACAGAGCCTGGCTTGTGTGCCGGTGCTCCATCTTTCTATGTCATTCTTGAATTGAACTCACAAGGAGTTTAGTGCTCCCAGAACTATATCAGTCAGTAGCTTAGTAGATTTACTGGAACGACCCACAGCAATATTTATGTCTTTAAAGTATGGCTCACCCAAATATGCACTCTTGGGAAATAAACCCAATAGACACCCTTATCTAACATCAGTAATGGATGCCTTTTCACTGTGAGGTGGCATTTTTTTTTCACACATTGTTATATCAAGTGTGTGAGATTTAAAAAGATAATCGTCTAGATATTTCCAAAGCTCTGTTCCTGTATTTCTTAATATAAACAGTTACGGAATTTGGTAAATC
Organism: Sylvilagus floridanus; assembly: GCA_949820135.1. NCBI lineage: Eukaryota > Metazoa > Chordata > Mammalia > Lagomorpha > Leporidae > Sylvilagus > Sylvilagus floridanus. Next base: position 90,156,722 of record OX463224.1, read on the forward strand.
ATAAGCCATGTGATTGTTTTGTAAGAACTGGGTTTAGAAAGTTTCCCTGGAAGTTTGGTTTGCTTCCTCATTCATTGGCTTGCTCCCAACAGGTGTGTAGTGATGTGAATTATTACAGTAAGTCTGGGTAACTGAGACAATTATTACTGAAACCATTTGCTTCCTTGACACTTCTACTAGAACAAGAGTTCCTCAAGGTTGTGAACCTTGTCTTTTTCTCTTTCTCTTCCTCTTTCCTTAATGAATAGTATCATATATGCCTCAAGTATTTAATAAATTATTATATTTGGAAAATCAAATTCTCATATACTTCTATACTATATTATATTGTGTCTCCCACACATACACAAAGAAATTATTCTGGACTTAAAAGTATTTTACATATAATTTACTATGAATTTAATTTCTTTGTTATGTTATTAATTTCTAAGTCTTTATTTGCACATTCTATGTTACATTTTACACTTTATGGACTATTGCTAGTAGAAATGACCCCATTCTTTGGTTCCATGAAATTAAAAATAAGAAAGCTAATTTTATGTCTCAGTGGCACGAAAGACATCAGTATAATTCCTCCTGCAAAGTGGAGTTGCACAGTGGGAAACAACATAGTTGCTAACATCAGACAAATAGGCATAGCAGGATTTCCCAACAAATGGAATAGGATAAGAAAAAAAGGGCATGACGACAAGTATTTTTAGTATGGAGGTGTCATTTATGAAGATGAGGTGATTATGAGAAGGCTGAAATTTTACATTAAGTCAATTTTTGGATAAGTTGTGTTTGCTATTCCTCATAGACACCCATGTTAGAAATGTTGAGTAGGAAGTCTGAAATTCAGAGAGGAGGTTTTTCTCTAAATATTAAACTAGGGAATGAGATGATATTCCAAAATAGGAGACAGAATTAAAGACCTCATAAGTATTGAAAGTTATTATTACTGTAGTTATCACTATCATTTTTATCACTATAATTGTCATCATCCCCATAATCATCATTTTTGTCATGTTAGCCAGTTATCTTTGTGAGGACACCAAAATCAAAAGAGTAGATATATCCTAGTATGCAAATTGTGATTTTGAAAAATTTTTGTTTTTATTTAGATAATTTTTAAGAAGCAGACATGAAAGTGAACTGGAGATACAGAGTACAGCAATTCTATAAAATATTACTGGGAGAAGAAAGATTCAAGGAGTTGATTAAAATATCAAGCTAAAGGTTTTTAGAACGCATTTGCAAACCTGATCAAGCATAGTTAGAATAAATTAAAGTTAAGACACAAAACAAACTCTGTGTATCCCAAGGAGAAAATGTTTGAGTAATTAAGGGAAGGTCTGCACTTTTATTTTGTTAGCATAATATTAGCATTACACATTAGAACTGTGTTAATCTGACAATTGATTTCTCTGCTCACAATTCCCTTTCTTAGTCACTGCTACTGAAAATTATTCAGAAAACTCATGCAATAGTATTAATCACTAAGCAAAATTCCTCCAACTGAGGCATGATTCAAAATAAATCTGTCCACTGATCTTTGACTAAACACATATCTAATTGCAAACAGTGAGAGGCCTACATGGTCAAACTCTGTGTATGGAGTAGCTATATAAAATGTCAAACTCTGAAGTGCAATTTATCTAGTCTTTTCAACAACATATTCGCTACAATTGTACTTTCAAAAGTTGTTTATTTTGGTACAAAATAATACAAGTATAAGCTCATACTTTTAATTTTTCTATGTGCTCTTTGATCATCCCTTTCAAGTTCAGTTTTAAAAGTACTTCTACCTTATATGCCATTATGAATATTAATACATTAATTCTAATTATTGGGTACTACTCTGCCATATACCATGAAGTTTTGCTTTACAAATGTGGAAGCTATAGAGTGTAGAGAAGACAGGGACATTTAGCCTAGCAGCTAAAATGCTGGTTAAGATACTTGCATCCCACATTAGAGTCCCTGGGTTGGATTCCCAGTTTCAGCTTTCTTCTAAGGCAGATCCTGGGAAGCAGAGGTAGTGGCTCAAATAATTAGGTTCCTGTCACCCACATGGGAGACCTAAGTTGAGTTCCAGCTTGTTGTAAGCATTTAGGGAGTGAACCAGCATATAATAGGAGTTTTCTTTTTTTACACTTACTCTCTCCCATCCCTCCCTATCTCTTATAAACAAAACAATTTTTTAAAAAAGAATTTTGATCAGCATTTCCCCAGATTCAGACCACTAGGAATGTAGTTATGCCTGAGATTCTGCTTTTCTAACTACCAGCTTTAGGGAACTTGACCTTAATCATTAAGAGACTTGACTAAGATCATTCATCTGATGTTAAGCTGCTGTTTACCACCTACTTGTAACATATTTTTACACCATTACACCTCATTGCAAAAACAGCATTACTTTCCTACAACTTTGCTCCTTTCCACATCACCTGTCTTGTGGTGATCTGTCCTCTTAAGAATAAGTAGACTCTTTCACATTTTCTGGGTTAGTTTGTGAATGCAGCTTAATTCTTGAACATAATGCATCCCCTGTAAATGCTCCTTCTTTTTGGCATCACAACTAAATGATAGGCTAAACTCCCGCTTTTAGAATCTGTAAGGGTATTTAAAAGGTTCATGGAAAATAAAAGATAAATTTATGTGGGCATAAAAATTTTTGAAATCTATACATTGAATTGAGTCTTCAAAGAGTTCATGGAAAATGTGTACTATAAAAAAAATACTGAGGCTGATGTTGTGACATAGCAGGTTAAGCTTCTGCCTGCGACACTGGCATCCCACATAGGCGCTGGGGACTGGTTCATGTCTGGACTGTTCTACTTCTAATCAAGCTCCCTGCAAATGCCTTGGGGAAAGCAGCAGAAGATGGCCCAAGTGTTTGGACCCCTGCCACCCATGTGGTAGACCTGGAAGGAGCTTCTGGTTCCTGGTTTTGACCTGGCCCAGCCCTGACCATTGAGGCCATCTGGGGAGTTAACTAGCAAATGGAAGATAGATCTCTCTGTCCCTCCAGCTCTCTCTGTTAACACTTACTTTCAAATAAAAAAATAAATAAATCTTTAAAAAAGACTGTGCATGGATTTCAAAATTATTTTGCACAAAAATTAACTTTTAATTCATTTTTCAATGAGCATTTTGAAACACTCTTGTGTTTCCTTGACAATAGTGAAAACTATGAAATTTTTACTTTTCCACCAAGTCTATAAGCATCAAATTCAGACTTTCGTAGTTTGTCTGTGTAATTGCCTGCCTTTCCCCATCATCCTCTACTTCCCTGCCTTTCTAGACTAATTATCACATCCAAGGTATGGAGGAGTAAAGAACCCACTGCTCCCTCTATACCATCACCTCCTACCCTATTCCCTGTCATGCCTTTCTCACTTATTTTACCAGTCATGCCATTCATTATTCTTGGAATGACCTTTTACTTTAAGTCTACCTTCTTTCCTCTTTTCAAAGATTTGCTAAACCTCACCCACAAAGGTAATGTCTTTCAGAAATGAGCCCAGTGATAATCTTCTCAAGACAGATGAGTGATGAGTAACTCCCACATCTTTCATCCCACAAACCACAAACATAGAAACTTTCCTTAATGAAAATGTCTATATAATTAGTTTGTGTCTCACCTATCATTTCTTCCTTCTATATCTATGCATATTGTAGCTTCATGATGTTAGAGTTAGACTGTACTTTAGTTTTTTTGGCTTTAATACAATTCAGTATTTTGCCACTAGACAATTAAACACAGCAAAATTCAGATCATTTAGGTAGTGAGTCTAGCTCCCAGCTTTATCATAGACTAGTTACATATCCCTGTGGAAGTTATCTAACATCTTAATATCCTTAGATGTATTTCTCTACCTGAAAACCAGATGTTAAAAAGTGACTGAATGTCAATACTACTGTGAAGATTAAGTCGGAAAATAAGTGCAATGCACCAAACAGTGCAAGTACAGGCTAAGGGAGTGAAAAAATGCAAAAAAAAAATTTTCATAGCACAGATTATTAGTAAAATTGCTGAGAACAAAGTCATTCAGTTCTTTTTCCATTGAACCACATTGGAATTAAAGCATTTAAAATATCAGACTACAAAGAGAGAAAGAGTGATCTTCCATCTGCTGACTAACTCCTCAAATGTCCTCAACAGTGAAGGCTAGGCCAGGCTGAAGTGAGGAGCCAGGAACTCCATCTCATTTCCCACATGGGTGGTAGGGAGCCTCGCAAGTGCTCTGCCTTTTAAATAAATAAATAAATATAAATAAGTATTAAGAAATAAATAACCTTTAAAAAAGCATAACTTTAAACTAAAGAAGAACAACAAATCAGAGTGTGACAGTTTAGTTGAGTAACTCTTGGGTAGCACTCACATGCTAGAATGAGGTAAGGTTGAATACAATGTATTTGGTTAATGATTTTATATTTCTGTCAAATGTTCTCTTGTCTTCTTTGGAATATATGATTTTGTGGGTTGAAAGATATTTTAATTTCAATTTGCTATATGGTAAGATTATAACCAGGCACAGGGAATTTCTTGTGTACATTTGAAAGTAAAAGGAAATTTCTTAACATTAATAAATTATCTAACTTTAAAAATTGCTAGATAAAATATCACAGGAAAGAATAGTTTCTTGGCCGGCTTCTATGAGAATTTCTTGGGGTGAATACATTTGCAGAGACGTATGAAAGCATTCATTAGATATGAATCATGCTGTACTTTCTTCAAATAATTTTCCATTCAAGTGACACTTAATTCATAGTTTACACATTCAGGGCCAATAACTACAGAATCCACATTCCACAAGGAGAAACAACAATTTATAAGATGCCCCAAGCTTCCTGAGAGTAGAGCATATTATGTCTACAGGGATGATAGCAAGAGGAGAGAAATGGTGAGATTGTCAGCATCTCTTTGATGTCTTTTAAACAAAGATCCTAATGAACATTGACTCATTTTCACTCCATATGATCTTACAGAAGAAAAATTTTGTTTGGGTCTTGCGATCTTAGGCATGCAATGAACCTAGATTTGATTCCAAAAGTTTTTCATTTTTGTAGTGGAAATATTTTTATTCTTCAGTTACAGCCTCATTAAATTTGCAAGCTACAAAGACTCATAAATAGCATTTAGTATATTTGTGTGTGTGACAGTCACAGTAATTTCAAGAGGCCTTCAACAATTTGCCACTCCATAGAACCCAAAGTAGGAAATTCATCTCTTGTAAATTGCCTAATTGCTGATGTTAGATAGCACTAAGAACAGCTATATCCCATATGTTTTAAATGGGGAAAACAAATTTTCCTTCAAGAAATAAACTATGATTCAATTACTTTGTAAATTTATTCGTTTAGTGAAAAATATCTTAACTCTGATATTGTATCATCAGAAGTAGAATATTTATTTTTGTATGGTTTGTCTATTGAAAGTAGATTCTCTATCATTTTGGCATTTTTTCAGTGATTTAAAAAATATTTTGTCAGATGCATTTGTTTGGTCTTATAGGCTACTAGAAGTGTAGGAAGAGGTTGGGAGACCCATCGAGAGAAAAGTTATTCAATTAAAATATAATAATTTTATCTTATTGTGACTCCTTTAAGAACATTTCAGGTAGGAGGAAAAGTGTAGGGAAAAAATCGCAATGGAAGGCCAGTGTTTCAGATGCTGGTAAACATTGAGTTTAACTTTTTAACAGCAAATATTTAGAAGAATCTTTTCTTTTAATCCACAGCCTGCTTACTCTCAAAATAACTTATGTGACTAAATGCCATAGAACCATCTACTTTTAGAAGGGACATTGAAGATGTTTTGGTTGTACTCAATCTTAAGATGAAGAATCGGAGGCTCAAAGAAATTAATGTCTTCTGTGACAGGGACAGTGTCCAGTATGTCAGGGATTTCCCTTTCAGTACTTTTTCTAGTACCCTCTGATGTGTATGTCTGTTTTGTGATAGGGTGTTCCCATTTTAGGGTGACTAGAATGAGGACCAGACATATGCAGGGGTCATAGCCTGTTAACAGAATAAGAAGTGGTATTCACGTTGTCTGATTTGTAAAACAATGTTTTGATTAATAAAGTCAAAATTTTATTTTCATTTAAAAAAAAAAAAAGAAAAGTGTATATCTGAACAGAAGAAGATGGACTAGAGAATTGTCAGTCCAGTAAGTGAATATTTCCATGGTGTGAATATGTCATTACAAATTATGTGGAAAGAATTCATTACTAGTACTTACTGTACAGACTTTATTCATGGTATGTGTAGGGTTTCAGTTTCCAACCCAAACATCTCTCTCATAATCCTGTAAGAGTTCTTAAAAGGAAAAATAACCAGAGAGGGTAAAGAAAGTGATTTCTGTCTCTTCACAAAACTCAGTTCCCTTTCCCAAACTTCATAGAAAAAAGAATACTTAAATTTCTCTTTCTGTCTCATTTTCCAACCTGCAAGGACCACCCTAACATTTTCTCTGTGGAAGACTTCCTAACTTTGTCCCTGGACATTTGTGCCAGAATTTGCACAGAAGAGCCAGAGGTGTCTTGGAATATGACTTACAAAGAAGTAGAGACAGAAGTGATTCTAGGCCGGCGCCATGGCTCAATAGGCTAATCCTCCGCCTTGCAGCGCTGGCACACCGGGTTGTAGTCCCGGTCAGGGCACCGGATTCTGTCCCGGTTGCCCCTCTTCCAGGCCAGCTCTCTGCTGTGGCCCGGGAGTGCAGTGGAGGATGGCCCAAGTGCTTGGGCTCTGCACCCCATGGGAAACCAGGAGAAGCACCTGGCTCCTACCATCAGATCAGCGCGGTGCAGCCATTGGAGGGTGAACCAATGGCAAAGGAAGACCTTTCTCTCTGTCTGTCTCTTTCACTGTCCACTCTGCCTGTCAAAAACTAACTAACTAAATAAATAAATAAATAAAAAGAAGTGATTCTAGTGATTTTCGAAGTAAAGCCCAGAATCCTCAGTAAGACAAACTAAAAAACAACCCTGAACAGTATAAATATCAATAAGCAACTTCAGGCCAGCGGCATGGCTCACTAGGCTAATCCTCCACCTGAGGCACCAGCACCCCGGGTTCTAGTCCTGGTTGGGGCACCAGATTCTGTCCTGGCTGCTCCTCTTCCAGTCCAGTCTCTGCTGTGGCCAGGGAGTGCAGTGGAGGATGGCCCAAGTCCTTGGGCCCTGCACCTGCATGGGAGACCAGAAGTGGAGCAGATGGGACTTAATTCAGAACCCATATGAGATGATGGTACCACAGGTAGTGGCTGTACCTGCTATGCCGTAACACTAGCCCCAATAAACCACTTCTGTATTAAGAAAAAGCAAAGCAGTTAATGACAGCAATGACTGAATCCCCTAATTACCTCTCCAAGGACAGTCTTTATCTTATAAATATTGAGAAACAACCATGATCATTAAAATAGCTCAATGGTACTATTATATAAATAAAAATAAATGTGATCTTCATTAAATTCCATGGGATTCTAGAAGGTTTTAACAAATATAATTTATAGACAGTTATGAAAATTGCCAATGGTGATCTGAAGAAAGTGCAGTGGCATGATTTTGAAGTCCTTTGGTTTAGAGAACAAGCTGTTATATCATGTCCAGCAGTTACAATATGGTTTCCCACAGCAAAAGCCATTTGTTTATCAAATCCCATTTCAAATTTGCCATTTGTTGGTGGGGACCAATCTGAGTAGAAGCAGGAGTTTTTGTTTTCTGCCTCCCATAATTTTATATTTTCCTTCTTGTATCATTAGCACTATATACCTTGCTTCAGCTCATTCTCTTTAAAATTTATTTTTATTCATTTGATGAGCAGAATGAGAAAAAGAGAGAGAGAGAGAGAGAGAGAGAGAGAGAGAGAGGAGAGAGAGAATCTCATCTGTTAGTTCACTCTCCCAAATGCCTGCAACAGCAGGGGTAGTGACAGAGCCAGGGCAAACCTGGAGCCAGGAACTCCATCTGGGTCTCACACATAGGTGGCAGGGACCCAAGGACTTCAGTCATCATTTAGAGCCTCCCAAAGTATGCACTGACAGGAAACTAGATTGGACAGAAGCAAAGCTGAGACTATCCCAGGTACTGTAACATGGTATGGGGTATGGCAAGCAGCAACTTAACCCTCTGCACCACAACACTCATCTCCTATCCATTTTTAAATCAGATACACATGTTTCAAATACTAGATTTGGAACTATTGCTTATTTGCCCTTGGGAATTTCAATTGCCTTATTGAGTTACAAATTCTCATGTCACATGGTGATGTCTCATATTTTCTTGTGTTTGTTAGGAAGAGCACAGTGCCTAAGCAGTAACAATAACTAATTCTGTATCAGTTAGTACTCCTATCTAGAGGGAATTTTTTGCCCAAATATGAAAATGGCCTCACTTGGGATGTGGCCACACTACTGAATTCAAGCCATAAATGACATCTTTCCTCGGTTTTTGTCTGACAAGCCTATTTTGCTAATCTGTGTAAGACCCCAATTTCCTTATACCTTGTCTTAATTAGAAATTTCTTTCAAGAACTACAACTTCCATTGTAGACAATTTCCCTTGCCTGGATGATGTTAAACCAACAGCCTTGTGAACGCCTCAGTATTACCTTTCCAAGTGCTCTCTTGTCTCACTGCTTTAATGTGGTTGCTGATAACGAATTTGGTTTTTGCTAGACTAACTCCATGTTTCTCTGGCGGTTGGACTTGATCTGCAGCAGGAGCTTTCTCTTGATTTCTGTTGGCTAGCCAATTTGCACAGCACATGCTCTTCCCTGGAGGGAGATGAAATTTCAGGGCTACTTCCTATGCTAGTAATATTTTATACTTCAAGAGAAACCTGGAAATGCCTGGATGTGTCACAGGTTAACTTCTAACAATCAAAATATTATAATAGATTGGTAATCATCATGAATGGAATAATTCCTGGGGTAATTATACTTGCTGCTTTACGGATATTGTCTCTAAGCTTCTGAACAGTCCTGAATGGTTATTTCCACTTTACGGATAAAGGAAATTAGATTTAAATACACTACTTCATTTGCCAAAAAAAATTTTGTTAGTACTTGTATTCAACAAATTCTGATGAAAAACCTATGTTTTCACCTTAGTATGATGCCTTCCATATTATCATGAGTTATGCCCAAAGTTTTGATATTTACAGAGCAAAAATTTAATGTACTTGATGTTTTTATTTTTTAGATTTATTTATTAATTATTTGAAAGTCAGAGTTACAGGAAGGGGGAAGGGAGATTGGAAGAGGAAGATGGAGAGGGAGAGGGAGAAGGAGAGAGAGAAAGAATCTTCCATCTACTTGTTCACTCCCTAGATGGCCATAATGGCCAGGTCTGTGACGGCTGAAGCCAGGAGTTAAGAGCTTCATCTGGTTCTCCCATGTGGGTGGCAGAAGCCCAAACACTTGGACCATTTTCCACTGTTTTCCCAGACTATTATCAAGGACCTGGATTGGAAGGGAAACAGCTGAGACACAAACCAGAGCCTTGGTGCAGTTCCAGCTCTTAGCATCTTTCCCCACTATGTCACCATGCCAGTCCTGATGACTTTCTTTAAGGTAATGTGATGGAGATATTATTTTTCAGAAATAAAGTACACAATTTACTGTAATATTATTAGAATATATTAAGACTTGTGTTTAGTTCTTAACATAGTCATCATTTGAATTTTTCCCTAACTTGGACACATCCATACACTACAGTGGTGGCAGTTATATAATACGATTTTGTTGGCCTTCGTGGTTTTTTATGCAATGTAGTCTGGTTTTTAATTGATTGAAGCATTCTTCTCTACCCATGGCCAGAATATCTTTACACAGAAAATGAGTCCCTTGATTTCATGTCACTCTAGAAAGCTTTTATAGGGTATAACTAGGGGGCAGAGGCAATTATCTCGATAAATGCACTTTCAGTTTGGACTAGGGCTCTAATCACCTCTACCAACCACATCTCTGGTTTGCATGTGCTGACCTTGGTGAACAGTTTTATCTGGAATGCTTTGTATTTGTTTAGATAAATGGACATATCACAGAGCACACATCTTAACACTATTATTCATCTCATTATAAATGACACTTACAAATGTGAAGAAGGGGGCCTGCTTGCAAGGTATTCATGACGCACTCCTTTTCCATCATCCCACATCCGCCTACCCTGACATTTCCTGATCCAAACTCTGTAGTAATTCTTCTTCTCATCCTATGTTTTCCACACATTCTTTCAGGTCAGTACACAGATGCTTTTACTTCTCTGAGTTTGAGAAAATAAATCATACTCCCACACCCATCTATAAAAGATTATTCAAGGTCATGACAATAACAACTCTTTCTTCCTGGGCAAAAAAGAATAAATTTACTGTCTTACAATAGATGTTCCTTAGTGTTTGTCTTAAAATACTCAGGGTAAAATTTTTTAAGAGAATAAATTGGAGTTTTTATTGTCTTTTGTGAATTCAAAAATGGCCAGATAATTTGACCTTCCATGTAATATGGTAAAAGTAAGAAGTTTCTGGGAACATTATTGCTTCTAGACCAGTTAACTTTTCATCGTGCTTGCACACAAAAGTCACCTGAATAACATCTTTGAAAAAATTTAACCTCTGATCTTTACTCATCAGTATTCTGATTAAAATACTCTAGGCTGGGTCCCAGCATGAGTGGTTTTTGTTAACATTATAAATGTATAACAGGGTCAATAATCACTAATCTAGACAATATGACACAGAGGTTAAGAACATAAAGGAAGTTGGCTGTGAGCTTTCTCACGGGCTACTACATCTCAAGCAATTGTTGAACCTTCTTCAGCTTTGGGCTCTTCCTCTACAAAATGGCTTGACAATAATTAAAAGTTGTTTTAATAAGTAAGACAATGAGTCAAAAATAGTTAAGTAGTTCCTGGTACTTAATTATTGTTCAATATTGTTTTCAGTATGATAATTAGATTCACAAAATTTTGAGATATGTCTCTCTATGAAAATACCCTAGTCAAGAGACAACAATTTTTATTAAAATTTTACTGAAACTTCCAGATTTTAATGCATGACAAACATCAAATAGTTGAGAAAATTGATTAATCACACTAATATGTGCCATGGTCTGTATTGAATTAAGTCTGTGATTATAGAGTAGATGAAAATTATGTCTTTGCAAAAATTAATGAATAGAAAAGAAAGAAGGGAAAGAAGAATATTGGGGGAGAGAGAAAAGGAGTAAGGGAAACATGTTTATCTTTTTAGAACTATACCTATGAAATACAAAAAAAGGCAACTTGAATGTTGAATAGTGATTATTAGAGGTTGAGAAGGGTTGGCAGGGGAGAAAGTGGATGGATAGAGTAGTACCAGAACCCAGTTAGATAGAAAGGATGAATTACTATATGCCAGAGCACAGTGAGGTAGCCATAGTTTCTGATAACCTATTATGTATTTTATAAATAAATAGAAGGGACTAAAAAATGTCAAGTGTACAATAATGATGATAATAGGGAAACATTAATTACTCTGATCTTATCACTACATTTTATATATATTAATTGAAATATCAAACTATAACTCATAAATAGGTACAATTATTAAGTGTCAAAAAATTTCAAAAATGTGGAGGTGGAAAAACTAGCTGGATTTGATCATTACACAATGCATTCAAATATTGAATTATCACAGTATACCTCATAAATATAATAAAAATCATGATTATCAAAAATATATATAATTGACCAGTTCAAAAATTTTAAACCTTCTTTAACCCATTTTGTACACAGAAAGAACAAATTTTAGAGATTTAAATTTTTTTCTTCAAATCATCTAGTGTAAAGAGTTGGGATTCAAATGCTTGTATAAATCTAAAATCAGATTTTTAACCACCACAGTTGATTGCCACCAAAGTAACAAACATGTCCAAGATCAATACACAGACTTTTAAACAAATTGCTAAGTTCAGGGAATGAAAACCAGGACCAGCTTCATATGCCTGTAACCATACACAGGATGCCATGCTCTTCTGGTCTTGCACTCAGGATTTAAAACTTTGCTATTGCCATCTTGAATTTCTTAATTTTATCTTTTAATTTATTCTTTTGTAAGTAAAGTTTATGAGACAATAGAGAATGTACTGGAAATTTGAAAGCTTAATTCACATGCAGTCTGGATTCCAACTTCCTCTCCAGGTTCTTGATTGCCCATTCCCTACCTTCTGGTACCTTTGGCTCCACAGTTTCTGCCTCCATGTTCCCACCTCAGTGATGGTCCTTCCTTCCTTCTAAACTGGAAAACTCTCTCTCTCTCTCTCTCTCTCTCTCTCTCTCTCAGTGTGTGTGTGTATCTACCTCCCTCTGTAACTTTGTCATATAAATAAGATAAATCTTTTAAAAAAATGTTCTATTGCTTGGGAAAGAGGATTGCATTTTATATAACACCCTTCCTTTGAAGATGGGTATAGCAGGGTTGAATGTGAATGTACTCTACCTTCTCTCTGGGTCAAGTAAGAAGGCAGTCATCTGCACTCTGCCTGGCAGTGCCACCATTCATTCAGCAAGTAACTTGGCAGGAGCTCTTACCTACCTTTCCCTCCAGGTACTAAGCAATGTATGAGGTAGAATTTGTACTTTCTTGAAGGGTCAGCCTTATTCTTATAGGTTGGGAGGTCATGCTCATAGAAATGGCAGGTTGACTTTCTCAGCCTCAGCTGGGCATTTTATACTGAATCCTCAAATTATATATGTAGCCTTCATGAAAATAAATGACAAAATATAGGTTGGTCACACATGGAGGGGATAGGTTGGTTTGGTGTCTTTGGAAAGGACTGAGGCAATATGAAGCTATCCTAGCATGACAGGACCCAGATTTGAGAATGTGTTTTCAGGTTTTAGTTCCATAGACTCTGGAGTTTTAAATCTTCTTACTATAAATTCCAGCTTTGCCACTTATTAGTTGTGTCATATTGGGTAAGTCACCATCTTTGAGTCTCTATTTACACTTCTACAACTTAGTATAATTATACTTGCCTGGTTAACAGCTTTAGATAGGACAAAAGAAGACAATTCTGTGGAACAATTGTATACCAGTGTCTGGGTGACAGAAAACACTGGGCAGATGTGGCTTTTAGTGGGTATTTTTATTTTATTTTCAATCAATGTTTCTCTGTGCTGGGTCCAGGTTTGTTGCAATGATTTCAACAGAGTTCTATAAAGCAGAAAAAAAAAAATCTTGAGAAGTATTTTCCTTCTTATTCCTCATTCAATTATCTAGATCCTACCAAGGAAACTCATATAAGTCATTGTATTTCCTGTTTATTTGATTCTATTCAAGGGAATTGTAGTTTCCTATATTATTCTTTCATTAGCCATCTCTGTAAATACATTTTATAGAAATTAAAATCCAGTTTTGCGTACTGCTTTTCTAATCCCTGGACTACTGTCGTTGAAATTCAATAGGAGAAACATTGAAGTAAATCTTGTTTATTCATATTCTGCAACCCAACAAAACTCACACAAACACTCACATGTTATTTTTTCCTTTTCTCCCCCTCCTATTCAGATATTTATGCCAGTGATTTTTTTTTTGAAATATTTAAGATGCACTTCTAAGGGAATGGCTGTCATACAGAAATATTATTCTTTTATTTTTCAATTCACCAGTACATTAAGTGGTTGAGTTGGATTTTCAGCCCAGCAAGAAATGTTGATGGGCAAACACAATTATTTGTATTTCAAAAATGCCATTTTCTTAGAAAATTTTTGTAAATCATTCTGAGTATATAAAGAGTAGTAGAAAAATCAAGAAGTACTTTAGTTCATCTCATCTGGTAAAGATAATCTCTTAAGAAACTACATTAATAGAAATTAGACAGCAAATCATAAAAAGAAAAATACAAGTAGAAAATAAGCATACAAGAGAATTTAAATACTACTAATAATTGAAACTAAAATGATAATATTTCTCTTTGAATTATTAACAGAGTTTTCTTAAAAATAATTATTTTGTGAAGCATAAAGTGAGGTAGACAGCCTTATAAATTACTGATCTGTGAAAACTAATAGAGCATCTAAAACAAAATCTGAAGAAGTAAAATTGACACTTCGAAAAGGGATGACCTAAGCTGCCCTTGTGTTTCAGTTTCATTTTCTTTCTTCATACTATTTGTTGAACTCTCATTTATCATAGAGTTAATCATATGTGTATAAAGCCAATTGAGGATGGATCACAGCTAAAAAAAAAAATAAGATTGGGAATAAGAGAGGAAGAAGTTTGTAATTGTAAAGCTGTATAGTTCTGCATACATTCCTATGGATTTACTTTTATGGGTACAGTTTAAGAACTTGTCATGGGGCCCCAAATCCCATTAAACTGGGTGGTAAAAATGTCTCTTAAGTGTTAAAGTGATCATATTAAGTGTTAAAGTGAACATATAGATAGGACTAAGTGTTAAAGTGAGCATAAATAGGATCAACTACTTAGTAATAATAATAGGTAGAATTAAAAGGAGAGAATGTTCCAACATTGGAAGCATTCTACACAGCAGACTCATAGAATGACAATTACTTTAAGTAACACTCTGACCTCAGAATCAGCCCTTAAGTCTCTTGGTCTGGCTGAAAAGCAGTGAGAGCATTTCAGGAATGGAAAGCTAAGACTCTGTGGCAAAAATGTTCTAAATGAAGGATCTCTGTAAATGAGACCCCAGCAGAAAGAAGTGACCATCAAAGAAGGATGTACTTTTCTCTAAAGGGAGGAAAGAACTTCCATTTGCTTATGGCCTTGTCTAAATACTGACAGACTTTGTGGAATTAAAAGGCTTCCATAGCCAAGGCAGCTCATTTCAAGAGCTTCGAGGGGTCACTGACATCATACATAAGAGTGTTGATTATTAAATTTACAAGAATCACTATGCACTAACTTTCCATTTAGGACCTCTTTCCTCAATGAGTTGCATTATGAGAGTTAACTGTAAAACTAGTTTTCAAACAACTTTGTGTGTGTGTGTATGCAAATTGTTGAAATCTTTACTTAGTATAGAGTTGGTTTTCTGTAACAAAGTTAATTGAAAATGAATCTTTTTCTTTTTTAAAAAGTTTTTTTAATTTATTTATTAGAAAAGTAGAGTTTCAGGCATGTGAGAGGGAGAGACAGAGAGAAAATTCTTCCTTCTGTTGGTTCACTCCCCAAATGGCCGCAATGGCCAGAGCTGCGCCAATCTGAAGCCAGGAGCCAGGTGCCTCTTCCCAGTTTCCCACACAGTTCCAGGGGCTCAAGCACTTGGGCCACCTTCTACTGCTTTCCCAGGCCACAGCAAAGAGCTGGATTGGAAGAAGAGCAACCGGGGTTAGAACCAGTGCCCATATGGGATGCTGGCACTGCAGGCAGAGGATTAACCTTCTGAATCACAGTGCTGGCCCCTGAAAATGAATCTTAATGGAGAATGGGACTGGGAAGGGGATAGGGAGGAGGAGGAAGTGTGGGAAGGTGAGTATAGTGGATAGAATAACTATATTCCTAAAGTTGTACTTATGAAATTTTTATTCCTTAAAAATAATAAAAATATATATAAATAAATAAAATATATTGACCTAAAAATTACTGGGCAGTATATAAACTGTAAACATTTCTAAACTATAACTTCAATATTATGTTTTGAGAGTCTTAAAACTGTCAGAACCTTGAGTTGCAATGATTCTTAATCTTGGAATGTTGCTTAAGAAAAATGATAGGAAATATGGACAAAAAAAAATTTTGGTCCCATCATAAATTGTAATGGCAAATAACTGGCCAGGGCCAAATTTTAAAATATAGGTATGAATAAATTATTTATTGATTTTATTACTTTTCATCTAATTCTCCACCCTTGGGAGAATGTTTCTCTTTCTAGTCACTAGAATTTTTTTTAGGTTTTTGTGTGTTGTCTGAGAGAAAAAAAAATGAAAGGAAGATCTTATACTATCGATGCAGCTATGATATGCAATTTTTCTCCCTCAGAGTGTATTTATAGGTTCTGAGAGGTTATTTTTGTTGGGGATCCTGGACATGTCTTCTCATAGTGGCCAATTTCTCTTTTAGGGAACCACATGGCTATTTAAAATCTGCTTGACACAGGCTCTTTATTGGATATCTCATTACCTTTGCAGGCAGTATACTATGTGAATTCTATTTAAGTTGGGTGTGAGCTATCAATTTTATGTCCCACATTTGAGCCACAAGAAATACACATTGCTTGCCCTATATATTCTAAGTGTTTATGACTTTCCAAGTAGAGTCACCTTTCTGTTTCTCATAGTCATGGTAGCTATCTAGTCCAAATCTTATGGTTTTGGGTTTCTGAGAAAAGAATTTGACACCAGTTGCTGTATCCCCAACCAATATTCATAAATACGGGTCAGGCTATCCCCATGGTTTACTAAGAAACATTTTCAATTGTATTGAGGGATAATGGAAGTGACTTTCTCCTTGTACCATGAAGAAAAGCATGTGTGTCCACATTACACATGACTTCTCCAAAGAAATTTTATCATTTAACCTTGATTCACTTATGTATCCTTGAAAGGATTTTAAGACAAGGTTAAGAACACAGAAATGGGATAACTCCCTTGTAAATTTTACTTGTGTAGTATAGCATGTTCTTTTGAAAGATCTGACTCATGGGCATCTATTATCTATTATCTTGCTAGCTCAACTCAAACTGTTTGCTAAAATATGAAATAGTCTTACATTTTGCATTCTGTTTCACTATACAACATTATGTGAGAAGATACAAAAATGTATGAGAGAATGCATAAGATGCATGAATCTAGACCTGTGATCAAGGAAGACTTCCTTGAAGAAGCAATCTCCAGCCTGAAACTTAAAGCATATAGGCAGTTAAACAGATTAAAGAGGGTGAGCAAGTGTTAAGAAAGAATAGGATGCAAAAGCAAAACAGCAAAACCTATTTGGAAAATAAGTGGGCAGTTGCTTATAAAGTTAGACATATACTTTATGAACCTAGAATCTTGTAATTCTGCTTCAGGATGAAATGATAACCTAAGTTCATAGAAAAGTATTGCATAAATGTTTATAATAGTTTTAGTTACCATTTCTCCAAACAAAATGATGCAAGTGATTGCTCAGCAATAAACAGGAACACATTACGAGACATGTACCAACATGAAGAAGTCTCAAAAATATTATGCTAAGAAAATGTATGCAGATTCAAAAGTCTCCATGTTCTATGATTCTACTTACATGTATTTCCAGATCAAAGGAAACTGTCAGGGGCAAGAAGCTAATCTTTGCTTACCAGGCACTACAGGAAAGGGTAGGGCTTCCCCAGAAAGGGTCATGGGAGAGTTTGGGAGAATGACAGAACAGTTCTACATATTGATAATGGTGGATGCCATATGACCCTATTCATTTGTCAAAGCTCACCAAATTGTACTCAAAAAGGTGTTATACTCTGTATAAATTACACCTCAAGTGAAAAAATAGATCCTTCAAGAAATTGAAAAAATAGTGACCATAAAAATAGAATGAGAAACAGTGTGTGAGACAAAAAAAAGTTACAGGGGGTGCAGCCCATGAAGGTTTTTGTAAATCATACTCAGGAAAACCTCCATCAGATAATGATGAACATTGAATGGTCTGTCTTGTTTACAAATAAATTAGCAGCATCACTCAGCTAATAGAATGCAAGAGAGAAGACCAGTTGAGATGCTGGGCAGAAATATAGTAAATCATGCAGTTGATATGGCTTGCCTTAATTAGGAATGTGTGGTGGGGATTTTTTTTCTTTTTTATAACAAAAATGTTTTGAATGCCTATTGTGTGACACACAGTGAGCTGGTCGTCCCTGAAGATAAAATGGTCAGCAGAAAACAGATGCTTACTGAGTTCTCTCAGAGCTCACAATCTGGTGGTAAAGATAATATTCTATAACAAATGTATAATTTGGTCCATGATACATTCTAAGTAAAATTGTAGTTAGCTTTCTTAAAGTACACACTAAAGGCTACTGTGTATGACTTGGTTACTCACTTTAAATCTTATCACCCATTCATATTAATAGCTAGCAATATGTTAGCACTAAAGAAACAATATTGCCCACTTTACTAGACACTGTGATCTTGTGACACAGTTCTTGTTAGTAACATATGGATGCTGGATATTTCTAGGAATGTTTTGCTTTCCAGATTATAGTGCCTTGTTGCATCATTATCTTTCTTGTCTAGTACATGTGATAATGATAGAATCAATAACAAAATAAACATTTTTGGTGGCAAGAAAACTATTTGCAGAATTTTTAGATTTAATCCACTATAATAAGTATTGATTGTACCTTTTGTAGCACTTGTGTTTGTTCTTTCTACTCCTTCCCTTTTAATAGTTCAATAGATGTGTAACTCAAATGACTTCATAAATACTATACTATTGAATTTATATGTTCTCTCTTATCTACCATCCAAATAACAATGTTAGAGGACTTGGATGCCTTAAACTTAGAGTAGGATAGACATAGTGTTTGAGTTTTGTTGTTATTGCTTCTTTATACCTAATAAATACTCATCATTTGGAATCAGCTTTCCCAAACCCTATGTTTGGGAAACCTATATTTCCCAAATTCTGTGTCTACATCCAGCCTTGGGAGGAAGGAGTATTGGTGTTATTAGTAATGTCTGCCACGTGCACAAGAGGGAGCGTTTGTGGGAATTTTTGTCATAATTTAACCTTTCTCCTGGAAGCAAGAAGGTGACGAGCCATTTAGATGTAGACTTGATACTCAAGAGCAGATAAATAGGAAGAGAATTCTCTGGAGCACACATGAGCCCATGTTGGTTTGCATGTGTAGAAAGACTATATGGACAGTGAACACTTGTCTAAGGACAGAGTGATACGGTGGCACGTGTGCTAATGGTAGAGCCCTGATACTGGACCATTCATTTGCATTTACCTTCCCTTCCCAGTATTGAGCTGGAAAGCTCTCTGAGCAGTTTCTTTTTCCCCTTTATTTTCCCTTCCTAAGCCCACCTACCACCCATGGATGCCATTTTCTTCCTTCCCAGAGAAGGTGAGAAGAGGTGAAGAAATAGGGCCATGGGTGAAAGCAGACTTATTTTGCCAACCTGTCAGGTTGCACATGGAAAGGAGAACAAGCCACGAGGTTAATTTTGTCTGGTTTTAGGTACAAATTATTTTATTTTAGTTTTGAAGGAAGTAAAATGAAGCAATTCAGAAAGAAGAAAGAATTCCGGAAAGAAATTCTATTCTTACCAACCCAGCAGGGATGTACATTTCAATTGCTGAGAGGAAACAATATTAGATGTAATACTAGAGGCTCATTGGAAGCGGAAACAGGAGCCCTAATTTGAAGCGGGAGCCATTCATAAAATGACTCACAAACTTGCTCGCACGAATTAAACCAAGTTTATGAAGAATAATTCTTGTTTGCATTTATTTTTTTTTCATTTCAAGAAAGAATGAACAGGAATGTGACCCATACTCAAGGTCACATCAGTCTGTTTCTGCTTTTCAAACATGCTCATTATTAAAGCAAGAGACTGACAGATACACATGTTAAGTAGCCAAAGACTGACTGACAATAGAAGGTGAAAAAGCAGAAAATCTTGGCGCCTTACCATACTGTGGATTAATAACAGAAGACAGTTAATAATATTTCATACTTTAGGTGAATCTGAGGCCCAGCTTTCTCCCAGGAAGGACATTAAGCAGCAATTTAGCCTGGGATCAGCCCTCTCATATGCCAGCTCGGCTGCCTCAAGGGATCTGCATGATGAAAGCAGGAGATTAACAGAAATCATGTTTTCACTGTGGGCTTTTACACATTTCCTGCCGTCCAGCTCTGCAGTTAGATGGCACCCTTTACTGAATTAATTGAGCAGATGAGTACCATTGCCACACTATGAGCAGTGGCTTCCTGGACATTCACGTACCTCACCTCTAACTGGGGCAGACACAGCTTTGCAGGCAGTGGACGCCAACAAAGCTTTTGCAACTCAGAACCAAAAGAGCGGTATCTTCTTCTGCCTCATTTCTCAAGACTCCTGACTATGATCACTTTGTAGCACACAATGGGGCTGAAAGATGCTTGGATCACAGGGTTGCTTTGCACCCCAAACTTGTTCCCCAAGACAGAAAACACAATGCACTGTGATGTCAGGGATTTGAAAAAAATTCTCTTCTCCCCATAGATTTTTGCTGTCTTACATTAGTTCCCAAGATTGCTTTCCTGCACTTCAGTACTTAGTTTAGCAGGAACTGGACATCCAATTCCCTAGGAAATATAATTCTAGTGTCAAGGCTTTCTTAGCTGAAAAATGGGCCAGATGCCAAGTGTATCACTGAGATGCAAGAATTTAGCCTCTCTTCTTGGTTTCATGTTCTTGTTTCTACTTTTCCATTCTCCATCTTCCTCTTCAAAAATATGTATCAAGTGTTTTAGGAGGAAAGTTGGTACATTGTCACTCTGTAGGGCAATAAACATTGGAAAAATCATTAAAAACATTTAACATTTATACAGTACGACTCCTGTATACTTTTATAACACATAAGTTTAAAATGAATTAATAACAAGTCATTCAGTCTTCACAAAAATAACCTTTAGATTAATATTATTTTTCTCTCCCTTTTAAAAGTAAGGAAACTGAAGCATGGAAAGGTAAAACCTTAAATCCACAAAATTGATGTGGCTACTTTCTAAACTGAGGGGGTATAGCTCCAGAGCATGTGTCAAGCAGCTTTTGTATAAAGCTGTACTTGTAATGTTAACATCTCTTAGAGCATTAGAGTAACTCCAACAAAGATGCTCTGCTAATGTAGTTAGCTAATGGAGAAAGCTGAATAAAGAACTAATAAGAGCAGAAACAGTATATATGTGGAAGAACATATATAGCACACATTCACACAAATAAACATTGTTTTCCAAATTACCTAAACATTGTATTTTTGAGTAGCTGTTCCTTATTTAAACAGAAATGAGTATCCATTGTTTTCATAGACTTTTAAAAAGAAAAACAAGGGGATGGGTATTTGGTCTAAGAGTTAAGACACTGGAAAGATGCCTATGTGCAATACTGGAGTGCTCAGGTTCAAGTCCCAACTTTCCTCCCAATCACAATTGTCTGCTAGTGCATACACGGAGATGTAGCAGATGATGGCTCAAGTGGTTGGGTTCTTGCCATCCACTTTGGAGACCTGGACTGAGTTTCTAGCTCCTGGGTTAGGCCTGACCCAGACCTGGTCATCACACACACACACACACACACACACACACACACTCACACTGTCTCACACAAATAATTTGAAAAAAACGGATTCTGTCCCAGTTGCTTCTCTTCCAGTACAGCTCTCTGCTGTGGCCCAGGAGTGCAGTGGAGGAAGGCCCAAGTACTTGGGCCCTGCACCCGCATGGGAGACCAGGAGAAGCACCTGGCTCCTGGTTTCAGATCAGCATGGTGTGCCAGCTGCAGTGCGCTGGCTGTAGTGGCCATTGGGGGCTGAACCAATGGAAAAAGGAAGACCTTTCTCTCTGTCTCTCTCTCTCACTGTCCACTCTGCCTGTCAAAAAAAATTAAAATTAAAAAAAACAAACTATTATGAAGCTTAAAACAGGCCAAGTATGCAAAGAATATTGAACGAAAATATTCTTCATTCCAATTTTATTCATTTTTATGTCTTTTCTTGGTATAGTTTTTTTTAATGTCTTTTACAAACCAAGGATGTAGGCAATACCTATCAAATTAACTGGATAATAAACTTGTACATTCAGATATTTGTTGATTATTGGTCCTTTCTTTAGAACATGTCAACCATATGTCCATTTTGGAAAAGCATCTCCAAACTCTTAAGATTTAGTTTTTCCATTTGTCAAATATAAATTTTAAAAGTAAATATAAGCTCTTTTGATAAATTGAATTGAGATATTTCATGTAAACCATAAGTATAGTCTGGTTCATCATAGAGTTCAACTACCTATTTTAAAATAATATTTTATTGATGATTTTTTAAAAAGAATAAGAAAAGCAAAGAGGTAATATTCATTAAACCCCAACTATGTGTAGAGCCACTGTGGCTAAGAAACAGGGTGGTTGGCAAGGTTATTTATTTCTGCTTGTGGGATCTCTGTATATTGTCTTCCTATCCCATATTACCTACACTTTTGACACTACTTCTCATTCTTTTAGAGAGGGGTAGTTTGCTCATATTCATAGACCAGTTTGTGTCACAACTGTCCTAAATACCTCCTTTTCTCTCCCTGGCTCATTTCACACTTAGTGCATTTTCGTAGGTATGACTTTTCTTTTCCAGAGCATCATTCAGTTCACTCCAATTTAATTCAATTCAGTTCATTTAAAAGAACAAAGCATGTGGTCTCTACAATGTGATGCAGAGATGACTAAGGCCAGATCGTGCCACAAGTTCCTACAGTCCTTCCTTGTTCTACCTCGGGTCACACTGTTGATAATCTTTCTTTCTAATTGGAATTTTAGTACAGTCTTTATCTTGCTATCGTCTTGCCTCTTACAGGCCCAAGCAAGTTAGAAGTCTGAAGACTGCTAGCTGACCCTAAAGTGGCAAGAGAGCTGCCTCTGAAAACTCATTTGTTATGTGCAAACAAGGAATTCTTCAAAAGAATGGTTAATTTTCAATTGCATCAAGAATTTAATAAAGCTGTATGAGTCATGGAGTATTTTTCAAGGCAATAATGAATATGACATTAGCTGGCCTTGTGCCTTAAGAGCAAAGTGTATTCCAATTTCCTTCTTCTAATGTCTATCTACATGAAGCTAACTCAAAACTCTCCATCAGGACCATGTTCTTCTTCCATTCTCTAAACTCCCACCCTTTTTTAATGATATTATCACTCCAACTTCATTTAGCAGCCTAAACACTTCCTTTTGTTTGCATTAAAATAATAACAACCCAAATACCATAGTCATGAGGGGGAATTGAGTCTTTATAAAGCAGGTATACAATTCTGTCCAGATGCCATTGTTTTCTCATGAAGTAACGTGTTCCTCTGAGTCCAACATTTCTGCTCTACCCTGCCATGTAAGGTAAAGAGCAGACTTCCAAAAGGCAATGGCCCCATTAGGCTAAGACTCCATTTTATCCTGCACTGATTTAACAAGGGAAAACAAGAGACAGTTTAGAAAAAGAAGGGAAATCAAGATTCCAGAAATAAAACTCAAGATTTTCATAGTAAGGCTATCTTTAGTTCCTTGTGCCATATAGCGATATTATGTAGAATTCCTGATATTCCCATGTCCCTACTGTTAAAAAAAAAAACTATTTTGTATCTTGTGAATCCCTCCAATACCAAAATAGCTTCCTTATCCAACAGATTGATTCATTCATTTTAATAAATTTTCAAAGAAACAATGCTGGACTTTCTTGTTTTTTTTAAAAATTATTCATTTATTTTCCTGTTCTATTAATGTGTGTATTCATCCATGTTGTTCCCTTGCTCTAGTTTCTTTGAGTTTTATTTACAGTTATATTTCTAAATTCTTGAAATAAATGCTTAGATAATTGGTTTTCAATTTTATTTATTAATACCTACACATAAGACTATAGATTTTCCTCTAATAACAGCAATAGCTGACCCATAACTCAAAAAAAAAAAACAATGCTTGTGAGGATACAGAGTAGCAATGTGTGATGTGGAATGCCATGTCACTGCTTTGTGGATTAGAATACAAGCTCTTAGCTGTCATGTTCTTTCAGGGTCTAGGAGAATGAGGGAGTGCTGATTAATGCACTTTACTCCCTACTAACATTCCTGGATTCTCACCCTAATTATAGGAAAATGAGTCATTGTAAGAAAACTCATATTTTCTGTCATCTACCACCTCTTATTTTCAGGATAAGGTGGAAGGAAGACATTGTTGTTTCTTTCAAGAAAATTTGTACCTCATTTTGTGTCTTCCTGGGTAAACTTCACCTTGAGATCTTTCAGCCACTTTGAATTCCTGGTCATTAAAGCCTGTTATTTTTCAAAATCAAAGTCCTCTTCATCCATCCTTAAACTACTTTTTTCCACTGCCAGTTGATCTGCAATTCCTTCACATAAAGAAGACTGATATGTTACTATGTTACATGTCTAGAACACATATTTCAGACTGTATCTAGAATATGCATTTTAGAAAACAGAAAAGAAAACTGGAATGTTTCTACATTCTTAAATCATACTCCCCTGAGCTGGAAAAATAGCATTATATGCTCTGGCCCCATGACCTAAAAAATTCTTTTCTTTTTGCAAAAGTAAATGAGAAAAAAGCCTATGAAAAAGGAAAATAATTTTCCTTACACTACCTTCAGAACACCCAGATACAAAACTAAAATCTCTTGTTTTTACTCTACTTATTTCCATATACATATTTAGTCCAGATTATGTACATTTTTAAAAGATTTTATTTATTTAAAATCAGAACTACAGTGAAAGAAGAGAGAAAGGGAGTGACAGAGAAAGAGATCTTCCATCTACTGGCTCACTACCCAAATTTTGCAATGACCAGGGCTTGCCAGGATGAAACCAGGAGGTTCATCCTGTTCTCCCATGTGGTTGTTTGCAGGGGCCCAAGCCCTTGGGACATCTTTCCTAGGTGCTTTAACAGGGATCCAGATAGGCAGTGAACAACCGGGACTAAAACCAGCTCTCAAATGGTATGCCAGTGTTGCAGACAGTGGCTTAACTCACTACAACACAACACCAGTCCCATAGATTAGATACATTGAATAGACCAAGGTCATTAATATTTGCAAAATTAAGCACAACCTTGACTTTTGGATAGTGGAAATAAAACAGGATACTTTTAAAGTTCTGGGAAATATTTTTTCTGCCCCTCTCCAGAAATCAGATTTGCATTTTTCTGTCATGCCCCACATGGTCCCTCAATTTGTGCCCATAACTGTGATCACATTTCCTAGATTTGCGGTAGCTCTCTTATTTCTCTGAAGAAATGATTTAGTAATCCAAAGCCAACCTGCAAAGAATGGCTGAAGAGATGTAGAAATGAGTCTTGGTAAAACTGTTGAGCAGGTAAGTCAATGCCAGCAGTTGCCTGCCTTGAGTTTCCTTGTTTGTGAAATCCATAAACACATTAGCCTTTCCTTGCTCTACCTCAGGTCATTCTGTTGATAATTTTTCTTTTTAATTGGAATTTTAGCACAGTCTTTAACGTGCCACTTGCTTAATTCTAACAAATCAAGCAAGTTACAAATCTGAATACAGCTAACTGACCATAAAAGGGCAAGAAAGCTGCCTCTAAAAATCCATTCATTATGTGCAAACAAAAAACTCTTTAAAAGAAGAATCATTAGAAAGTGATCCCTATTAAATATGAGTGGGAATAAGAGAAGGAGGAGATGTACAGTTCAACACATGCTCACTCAGACCTACCCCTAATGGTAGAGATAGAAACATGCCAGGGAATTCCAATTCAATCCCATCAGGGTGGCATGTACCAATGCCATCTCAGTAGTCAAAGTGATCAATTTCAGTTCATAATTGATCATAATGATAGGATTAAGCATCAAAGGGATTACATAAACAAGACTAGTGTTTGCTAATACTAACTGATAGAATTAAAAAGGAGAGAATGATCCAACATGGGAAGCAGGATTCACAGCAGACTCATAGAATGGCAGATGTCCTTAATAGCACTCTGGCCTCAGAATCAGCCCTTAAGGCATTCGGACCTGGCTAAAAAGCCCATGAGAGAATTTTAGGCATGGAAAGCCAAGACATTGTGGCAAAAAAAAAATCTCTATGAGTGAGATCCCAATGAAAAGAAGGGGTCATCAAAGAAGGAGATACCTTTCTCTGAAGGGAGGAGAGAACTTACACTTTTACTATGGCCTTGTCTAAATAAGATCAGAGTTGGTGAACTCAAGAGGCTTCCATATCCTTGGCAGCTCATGACAAGAGCTTTGAGTGATTACTTACACCATAAATAAGAGTGTCAATTGTTAAATCAACAAGAGGAGTCACTGTGCACCTACTCCCCATGTAGGATCCCTGTCCGTAATGTGTTGTACTGTGTGAATTAACAGTAAAACTAGTACTAAAACAGTTCTCTATACTTTGTGTGTCTGTGTGGGTGAAGTTTGTTGAAATCTTTATTTAGTATATACTAAGTAGATCTTTAGTATATAAAGATAATTGAAAATGAATCTTGATGAAGAATGGGATGGGACAGGGAGTGGGAGATGGGATGGTTGCAGGTGGGAGGGAGGTTATGGGGGAAAAAGCCACCATAATCCGAAAGTTGTAGTTTGGAAATTTATAATAAATAAAAGTTTAAAAAAAGAAGAATCATTAGATTATTCTATTGCTTTGTCTAAAGTACATTCCTAACAGATAATTTTCTTCCAACCAAACCAACTGGAACTTTACTTAGATCCCTAGTTTTAAAGTCTCATAACCTACTTTCTGACTAAATTGGCAAACTCTCTTCTTTTTTTATTTTTGACAGGCAGAGGGGACAGTGAGAGAGAGAGAGACAGAGAGAAAGGTCTTCCTTTTCCATTGGCTCACCTTCCAATGGCCGCCACGGCTGGTGTGCTGCTGCCAGCACACCACACTGATCCGATGGCAGGGGCCAGGTGCTTATCCTGGTCTCCCATGGGGTGCATCCTCCACTTGGGCCATCCTCCACTGCACTCCCAGGCCACAGCAGTGAGCTGGCCTGGAAGAGGGGCAACCGGGACAGAATCCGGTGCCCTGACCGGGACTAGACCCAAGTGTGCCGGAGCTGCAAGGTGGAGGATTAGCCTGTTGAGCCACAGCACCGGCCTTAAATTGGCAAACTCTTATGTACACAACATTAATGATCAATGGCAGCTTAATGAATTATATTATCCCAGAAGATATTTACATTTTAAAAATTGGCTTCAAATTCTTAAGAAAAAATAGAAAACATGATAATAAATAGCTAAACTAGTAAGGAATTTATTCTGGGACCCAACAGGAAACACCTTATCCTTTGAAACATATTTTATTGTCCTATGTTTGAGGTCAGCATGGACAAGAGAAGGCACTGACTAAACAAGACTAGTGTCTGCTAATACTAACTGATAGAATGAAAAAGGGAGAGAATGATCCAACATGGGAAGCGAGATACACAGCAGACTCATAGAATGGCAGATGTCCTAAATAGCACTCTGGCCTCAGAATCAGCCCTTAAGGCATTCGGATCTGGCTCAAGAGCCCATGAGAATATTTTAGGCATGGAAAGCTAAGACACTCTGAAAAACTAAAAAAGAAGACCTAAATGAAAGATCTCTGTGAGTGAGATCCCAGTGGAAAAAACGGGGCCATCAAAGAAGGAGGTACCTTTCTCTGAAGGGAGGAGAGAACTTCCACTTTGACTATGACCCTGTTGGAATAAGATCGAAGTCAGTGAACCCTAAAGGCTTCCATAGCCTCAGCAACTCATGACTAGAGCCTAGGGAGATTACTGATGCCATAAACAAGAGTGTCAAATTGTTAAATCAACATCAGGAGTCACTGTGTACTTACGTCTCATGAGGGATCTGTCCTTAATGTGTTATCCAATGTGAAG
The DNA here is from genome assembly GCA_949820135.1 of Sylvilagus floridanus. Lineage (NCBI taxonomy): Eukaryota > Metazoa > Chordata > Mammalia > Lagomorpha > Leporidae > Sylvilagus > Sylvilagus floridanus. The sequence continues at coordinate 90,184,272 of OX463224.1, forward strand.
TAATGCTATTACTAGTACTGAAACAGTATTTCTACACTTTGTGTTTCTGTGTGGGTGCAAACTGATGAAATCTTTACATAGTATATACTGAATCGATCTTCTGTATATAAAGATAATTGAAAATGATGAAAAAACCTTGGTGTTAAATTGGAAATTGCATAGATAATTAATCAATTCTTTAAAAAAAATCATGTAGGATCTCTGTCCTTAATGTGCTGTACATTGTGAATTAATACTATAACTAGTACTCCAACAGTATTTTCACTTTGTGTCTCTATGTGAGGGCAAACTGTTGAAATGTTTACGTAATATGTACTAAATTGATCTTCTGTATATAAAGAGAATTGAAAATGAATCTTGATGTGAATGCAAGGGGAGACGGAGTGGGAAAGGGGAGGGTAGTGGGAGGTAGGGAAGTTGTGGGGGGGGGGAGCCATTGTAATCCATAAGCTGTACTTTGGAAATTTATATTCTTTAAATAAAAGCTTTATATATATAAAAAAAGATTTATAAAAGTTAATATCATTATTTCATGGTGGATTATTATCATTATTTCATGGTGGATTCATGTGTCAAATGATGACTTAAAACTAAGGGGAGTGAAATTTTCTGAGAACTTTATTCACATATTTATCTTTTTTAATTTTTAATTTTAATTTTAATTAGTTTTTAACAGATTCAATGTGATTTGGAGATACAATTCTAAGAATATAATGATATTTCCTTCATCCATCCCACCCTCTCTCTCTTTCTAACCCTCTTTCATTCTCCCTTTCTGCCTTTTTATTACTTGAGATAACATTTTAATATTATATTACAGGCAAAAGGCTTAATACTTCACCAAATAAGAAGTTTAACAAGCTAAAAGACCCTAGTTTAGTGGGAATGTAGACAATTGCTATAAATAATAATTTAATGGAAAAATGACCTTTTCATCCATATCCAGTACATTTTAAATTAATCACAGATCATTATAAGTATACTAATATAACATTCTTCCCCCCACCACTGGCATGTAGTATTCTTTATTTTGTGTGTAAAGAAGTATCATTAAGTTTTATAGATATTCCTTTCTTTCTTTTTTATTTTTTTGATATAAGGTGAACAAATTTCATGGATCTCATTTATACAGATTTAGGAGCACAGTGATGCTTCCTATCTGACCATCTTTCCTGCCCACACTGCCACCCTCCCTCTTCCTTACTTTCTTATTCTTTCTTTAATTTTTCCAATGACATACTTTCAGTTTATTTTATAATCATAAACTTAACCCTCCACTCAGTAAAGAATTCAACAAATAGTAAGAAAAAAAAAAAAACTAACTGTTCCTCAACAGTAAAGACAAGAGAGGTAAACCATAATCAATTCACAAAATGTCAATTTCATTCATATGCATTACAGTATTTTGTACTCTATTAGTTACCATAGATCAGGGAAAACATGATATTTGTCTTTTGAGGACTGGCTTATTTCAGTAAATTTAATGGTTTCCAGTTTTACTGGCAATAGGTACATAGAAAGGTGAAAATAAAGACCTTTGGTTTCTAAAGCTTTTCTATAAGTGTCTCAAACTCACTATTTTCAAATCTGAACTCAAAATCTGTTTTATTGAAATATTGCTCCTTAGATTCTGTGATAGGCCTCCTTGCACCCTACTCCATTGTGTTATCAAAGCTAGTGAATTCTCCTTCTGATATTGCTTGGAATCCATCCTTCCTTCTACTATATGTTTTATTTCAAATAATTTGCTATTTATTATTTATTTATTTGAGAGGCAGGAAAGAAAAAGCTTCCTTCCCATCAATAATGTACTAAAGTATGTAATAATATGAGGGTACTTCAAAAAGTTCTAATTAAACGATGTTTATTTTGCTGAAAGTTTTTTTAAATGCTTGCATATTCATAAAATTATATTTCTTTTTTCTACTAGAAAGGAGGTTCTCAACCCTAAATTATACAGTCTATGAAATTTTCAGAAAGTGTTTACCCTCGGTCTTCATTCCAGACCAGTTTCTACAGTTTATTACAGAAGAAAAAAAAACCCTCAGATGTTTGCTGCAACCATATTTGTTTTAACTTATTTTTTATTAATATAAAGAGAACAGATCTCATGTCATTCATAGGCATGATTCTAAGAATGTAATGATACTTCCCTCCCTTCTCCTTCCTTTCTTTTTCTTTTCTTTTTTTATATTTATTTACTTACTTGAAAGTCAGAGTTACAGAGAGAGGAAAAGAGAGGAGAGAGAGAGAGAAGGAATTTCCCATCTGCTGGTTCACTCCCCAGATAGCCACAATGGCCAGGGCTGCATAGCCAGGAGCTTCTTCATGAAACACTTGGGCCATATTCCACTGCTTTTCCCAGGCCTGTAGCAGGGGCTGGACCAGAAGGGGATCAGCCAAGACAAGAATCAGTGTCTAAAACGGGATTCTGTTTTTGCAGGAGCAGATTTCCCTGCTACAACACAACATCAGCCCCTCTTTTTAAATTTTTTTTAAACTTTTATTTAATGAATATAAATTTCCAAAGTACAGTTTTTGGATTACAATGGCTTTCCCCCCCCATAACTTCCCTCCCACCCGCCTCCCTCCCTTTTCCCACTCCCTCTTCCCTTCCATTCAAATCAAGATTCATTTTCAATTCTCTTTATATACAGAAGATCAGTTTAGTATATATTAAGTAAAGATTTCAACATTTTGCCCTCACATAGCAACACAAAGTGAAAAATACTGTTTGAGTACTAGTTATAGCATTAAATCACAATGTACAGCACATTAAGGACAGAGATCCTACATGATATATTTTTTATTTATTTTTTTATTTTTTAAAGCTTTTATTTAAAGAATATGAATTTCCAAAGTACAGTTTTTGGATTACAATTGCTTCCCCCCCCCATAAATTCCCTTCCACCCGCAACCCTCCCCTTTCCAGTTCCCTCTCCCCTTCCATTCACATCAAGATTCATTTTCAATTCTCTTTATATAGAGAAGATCAGTTAGCATATATTAAGTAAAGATTTCAAGAGTTTTCCCCCACATAGCAATACAGAGTGAAAAATACTGTTAGAGTACTAGTTACAGCACTAATTTACAATGTACAGCACATTAAGGACAGAGATCCTACATGATTTTTTTTTAAAGAATTGATTAATTAAGCAATTTCCAATTTAACACCAAGTTTTTTTTTTCATTTTCAATTATCTTTATATACAGAAGATCGATTTAGTATATACTAAGTAAAGATTTCATCACTTTGCACTCACACAGAAACACAAAGTGTAGAAATCTGTTTCAGTACTAGTAATAGCATTACTTCACATTGGATAACACATTAAGGACAGATCCCACATGAGAAGTAAGTACACAGTGACTCCTGTTGTTGACTTAACAATTGACACTCTTGTTTATGGCATCAGTAATCTCCCTAGGCTCTAGTCATGAGTTGCTGAGGCTATGGAAGCCTTTAGGGTTCACTGACTTCGATCTTATTCCAACAGGGTCATAGTCAAAGTGGAAGTTCTCTCCTCCCTTCAGAGAAAGGTACCTCCTTCTTTGATGGCCCCGTTCTTTCCACTGGGATCTCACTCACAGAGATCTTTCATTTAGTTTTTTTTTTTTTTTTCGACAGAGTGTCTTGGGTTTCCATGCTCTTGAGCCAGATCTGAATGCCTTAAGGGCTGATTCTGAGGCCAGAGTGCTATTTAGGACATCTGCCATTCTATGAGTCTGCTGTGTATCTCGCTTCCCATGCTGGATCGTTCTCTCCCTTTTTGATTCTGTCAGTTAGTATTAGCAGACACTAGTCTTGTTTGTGTGATCCCTTTGACTCTTAGACCTATCAGTGTGATCAATTGTGGACTGAAAATGATCACTTGGACTAGTGAGATGGCATTGGTACATGCCACCTTGATAGGATTGTATTGGAATCCCCTGGCACGTTTCTAACTCCATCATTTGAGGCAAGTCCAATTGAGCATGTCCCAAATTGTACATCTCCTCCCTCTCTTACTCCCACTGTTATGTTTAACAGGGATCACTTTTCAGTTAAAATTTAAACACCTAAGAATAATTGTGTGTTAGTTACAGAGTTCAACCACTAGTACTAGAACAAAAAAAAAAATACTAAAATGGATAAAGCATTCCTATATGCACACAATGGCTGGAGCTAGAAACCTGACTCAACTATTCTGTGTGTAGTTTTCAGTTCATCATGTTACATTCGATACTAGAGCCAATCTTTATGTCTGTAGTTGCCTTTTCCAAGTACAGAGTCTGTGGTTTGCAAAAAAGAATAGCTTCCACCTCTATGATATTTACTACCTGTGTGATATTGAAGCTGCAGCTTATTTTTCAGTTAGATACAAACTGAATTTTTACTATTACAGAAATTATTCAAATTCTGCATAATTTTACCCTTCCCTCTCATTCTTTCAACTTTTATGTATTTACTCACTTTTGAATTGTGAGTTCAGTGAAATGTGGGAGTGAAAAAAGTTAAATGTTTGTCCAAGTTCTATTATATTATCTTGAAGAGTCATTATATCCATTTTAAGTATCTTGTCATTTTAAAAATTTTGTAGTGCTATTGTTAGCCACTAAATCAATTTAGGAATATGTTAAGCTGCAAATAATAAAAAAAAAACTCATGGAATATATGGACTTACAATTTTGTACATAATGTAAAGTTTGAAAATAAGCCTAATTTTTTTAGTTTTTTTTTTTTTTTACAGGTAGAGTTATAGACAGTGAGAGAGAGAGAGACAGAGAGAAAGCTCTTCCTTCCATTGGCTCACTCCCCAAATGGCTGCTACAGCTGGCACGCTGTGCTGATCCGAAGCTAGGAGCCAGGTGCTTTTTCCTGGTCTCCCATGTGGGTGCAGGAGCCCAAACACTTGGACCATTCTCCACTGCCCTCCAGGGCCACAGCAGAGAGCTGGACTGGAAGAGGAGCAACCGGGACTAGAACCGGGTGCCCATATGGGCTGCCAGCGCCGCAGGCAGAGGATTGATTAGCCAAGTGATCCAGGGCTCCTGCTCTGAAAATAAGCCTATCTTGATCTTGCAATTTTTCATTTGGGGAGTGAACCAACAGAAGGGAGACCATTCTCTATGACTCTCTTTCTCACTGTCTGTAATTCTACCTGTTAAACAAATAAATAAAATCTTAAAAAAAAAAAAGAGCTTAAAACCTCAACTCCCCCTTTCTAGATTTTTGAGTTAACTCATTTACTATACCTATTTACTACTATCAAAGACTCCACTTTCAAATAAGATTTCCAAACAGGTAGCTCAATAATGTTTTAAATTCTCGCTGTCAAGAGAAGGCAATGGCTTTCATTTTTATATGCCATGGGAGGATACATTTCTCATTATTTCAGTATGAACCTCTGCAGTTTCACAATCTAAACCTTAAATAAAAGATGAAAAGCTGACACTTGTTGCCATAATCTTAAGAGGTGTCCTAAGGTTTCCTCCAATTTTCTGTTACTATGAGGAAACCTTCATATAGGCATCCTTGAGACATGGGTGTAAAGTGGAAAAGTAAATTCTCATGGCATAGTTAGATACTACTTCTTCAGCTAGAGTGGGATCTTGACATACGAAGTGTGGAATTTTATTTATGCAAAGACTAGATTTGAAAATGTGCTGAGTAAAAGATATAAAGTTTTAATCCATAAAACTGGATTATTTCCTTCCTTCCTTCCTTCCTTCCTTCCTTCCTTCCTTCCTTCCTTCCTTCCTTCCTTTCTTTCTTTCTTTCTTTCACAGAGTGGACAGTGAGAGAGAGAGAAAGGTCTTCCTTTACCATTGGTTCACCTTCCAATGACTGCTGCTCAGCGCATTGCGCTGATCCAAAGCCAGGAGCCAGGTGTCTCTCCTGGTCTCCCATGCGGGTGCAGGGCCCAAGCACTTGGGCCATCCTCCACTGTACTCCCGGGCCACAGCAGAGAGCTAGACTGGGAGAGGGGCAACCAGGACAGGATCTGGCGCCCCGACTGGGACTAGAACCCGGGGTGCTGGCGCCAGATGCAGAGGATTAGCCTATTGAGCCATGGAGCCAGCCATAAAACTGGATTATTATTGACGATCCTGGTCCAACATGGCTCTAGAAATTAAATTCACCCTTCTTCCCACTCACCTGGTGGCATCTAGTAAACAGGTCTACTCCCAAGAGGGATTGCCCTACTGTCTGGTCTCAGACTGGCAGTCAGTCCCCAGCTTCCATGTCACTTCTTCATCAGTGTCTTCAACATACCCAGATTTATCACTCCACACCAAAAGCCCTATTGGCCCACAATCTTTGAAACTTTGATCCAAACCATTAACAAAAGACAAACTGGTTATTTAGGAAAGTATTCATCATCTAAAGGGATGGATTTGTTTCAAATTTGAGGTGGCTTTTCCTATTCCATAAAAGTATCTAAAGGTCCCGTGAAAACACTTAAGTGATAACAGTGGGACAAAATAAATAACATCAGATAAAAGCAGTTAGCAATCACAAGCCATTTGAGTTACTGACACTTCTTATTTGTTTATATTTGTAGATATTTTATTGCATTACATACCTGAGTTAAGATACTGAATAAATTCATTTTCACAAGTCAGTTGAACTTGGACTTTCCTTCGTTTTTTCATTAGAAAGTGTGAAAACTGAAACAGAGTCCATTACTATTATCATAATATCATAAATGAGCTATTTTTGAAAGTTGCAAAGTTTGGAATGACTGTCCTAACTTTAACAGAAGCAAATATATAAAAATTATAGTCAATATTCAAATTCTCACCAGTCAGAAACTGAAATATTACTGTTGCTTACATTTCTGCTTTATGTACGTTAATTTAAAATTGCAGTATAAGTTGTCTCTATTTGTCATATATAAACATGACATACTCTGCTGTAATCACTTCTCCTCAAAAGTAACATCTTCACTCCACAGGTTTAAGTGATTTTCCATGCCTGAGCCTAGAGTATCTCTAACGTGCTCCCAAATGAACAAATAGAGGTAGGTATTTGACCCAGCAGTTAAGATGCTGCTTGGGACTCCCATATTCCACATCACATATTCCACATCAAAGTGTGTACTTTGAATCCTGGCTACTCTGCTTTAAATTCAGCTTCCTACTAATGTATGCTAGGAGTAAGTAGATGAAGACTCCAGTATTTGGATCCCTGCCACCCACATGTGAGAACAAGACTGAGTTCTAGACTCCCAGTTTCAGCCCTGGCTATGGCGGTATTTGTGGAGTGAATGAGCTGATAGATCTCTCCCCATCTGTATCTCTGCCTTTCAAATGATATGAAAATAGATAAATAAGTAAATAAAGTTTTGAAGGCAAAATGATCAACATTTTTTACTTCTCCCCTCAAAAATTACTGAAATCGGGATGGGTAGTGTGGTGCAAAGCCTTAAGCCACAACTTGGAATGACTGCATCTCATATCAGAATGCCTAGAATTAAGCTAGAATTCAGTTTCTCCTAAGCTTTTAATCTGCTTCCTGCTAATGTACACCCTGGGAGGCAGCAGAGTGCTGCCCAGTTCAAGCGTTTAGGTCACAGGTACCTGCCACCAACATGGGAGACCCAGATCAAGTTCCTAGCTCCTGGATTTGGACTAAATAAATAAATCTCTCTCACACACAGAGTCTGTGATGATGAGTTTATATTATTTTGATGTAACACTTAATAAATAAAAGGCAATTTCAGTGACCAATATTTTAGAACAGCTTATATAGAATTTTAAAAGGCTGGATTAAATAGGATAAATGTTTGAAAAATCTCCTCCCCACAATGAAACATTGGGAACATAAACAATCCTTCCTTCTACAGCACTTATATTTTACACACTTATCCAATAACAAATGCCAAAAATTTGAATGTTTATAACTAATTTATAATCTCCATCAACTAAGAAGCACTAATAAAATGTGATTACACAAAAAAACTCTTTGGGATTAAATTACACTATTATTCCTAGAAATTCAAGTAGTAGCCTAAGTATCTTCTAATTGCCATTGCAGAAGGCATAAATGAAATTTTCTAATACCTAAATTAGGAGCCCTACAAGAATATACACTTCTTCTTTTTTCATGTATTTTGTATGAATGTTAGAAACACTCCTGTTACCCACTATTGACACTCAGGGATAACAATAGCAGTATTATTATCAAATTAGAGTATTTAAGCTTATTAGGAACACATAATACTCTGGACATAATCTAGCCCAATTCTATAATGGGTGGTTTTATTTTTTTAAAAAAGAATTATTTTAGTTAATTGAAAGACAGTGTCACAGACAGAGGCAGAGCCAGAGGGAGAGAGCAGTCTTCCATTCCACTGGTTCACTCTCCAAAAAACTGCAATGAGCTGAGCTGCTCCAAAGCCAGGAGCCAGGTGTTTCTTCTGGGTCTCCCACATGGTTGAAGGGTGTGCAAGGAGTTGGGTCATCCTCTACTGCTTTCCCAGGCCATAGCAGAGAGCTGGTTCAGAAGAGGAACAGCCGGGACTAGAATAAGCACCCATTTGGGACACTGGCGCTGCAGGCTGGGGCTTTAACCCAGTGCACCACAGCGCCAGCCACATGGGTGGTTTTAAACATGAGATTTCATGAACCATGTAGTCCAAATCAGCCAGAAGGAAAAAGAATCACATCTTTCAACTCTTAGATTGATGCTTTTCTACTGTATTCATTTTCTCCCTTAATAGATAGCCAATGTTGTGACATAGCAGGTTAAGCTTCTTACTATAACACCACATACCATATAGGTGCTGGTTCTAGTCCTGGCTGCTCCACTTTTGATCCAGATCCCACACATAGAGACAGCAGCAGAAGATGGCCCAATCACTTGGGCCCTTGCTACCCATGTGAGAGAACTGGATAGAGTTCCTTGCTCCGGGGTTCAGGATGGCCCAGCTAGCCATTTGGGGACTGAATCAGCTGATAGAAGATCTCTTTCCATCTTTCTGTAACTCTGCCTTTCAAATAAATAATCTTTAAAAAATGAGAGCGATCCCAGATAAAGTGACTTACAGTTCTGCCATGGCTTTGATCCAGTACTTAAAAAGATCAAACCAGTAACTAACAACATGACTCATATTAATCCTCAGAGTAGTTATATAATTTGAGGAAGGACAGCCCAAACCCTGAAGCACCTCCAGAGCTATAAACTACACTGATACCACTCCTAAGTCACTAATTCAAACATTCTGTATTAATTGGTATGGGTTGGAGGTTAGGCATCATTATTTATCAAAACTATCCATTTAATACTAATGTGAACATAGGGTTAAGAACCAATATCTTTTTTTAAGATATAGTATGGGACTGTTATTATCAAAACAGCCTGGAACTGGCACAAAAATAGACATGTAGAACAATGGAACAGAATTAAAATTCCAGAAATCAATTCACGCATCTACAACCAATTAATCTTTAACAAAGGAACTAAAATCAATCCCTGGAAAAAGGACAGTTCTAAACAAATGGAGGTAGGAAAATTGGATCTCTGCATGCAGAAGTATGAACAAGACACCTGTCTTACAATTTACACAAAAATCAACTCAAAATGGATCAAAGATCTAAATATAAAATCTGATATCATCAATTTACTAGAGAACATTGGAGAAACTCTGCAAGACATTGGAATAGGCAAAGACTTCTTGTAAAAGACCCCAGAAGCACAGGAAATCAAAGCCAAAATAGACAAATGGGATTACATCAAGCTGAGAAGCTTCTGCATTGCAAAATAAACATTCAGGAAAGTGAAGATGCAATCGACAGAAAGGGAGCAAATATTCACAAACTATGAAACTCATAAAGAATTGATATACAGAATCTAGAAGACCTCAAGAAACTCAACAACAACAAAACTAACAACCCAGTTATAAAATGAGCAAAGGACTTGAACAGGCATTTTTCAAAACAGGAAATTCAAATGGCTAATAGACATATTAAAAAATGCTCAGAATCACTAGCCATCAGGGAAATGCAAATCGAAACTACAATGAGGTTTCAACTCACCTCAGTTACAATGGCTTTCTTATGGAAATCATCAAACAATAAATACTGGCTAGGATATGGGGAAAAAGGTACCCTAATCTACTTTGGTGAGATGCGAACAAGTACAGCCATTAGGAAAGACAGTATGGAGATTCTTCAGAAATCTGAAAATAGATCTACCATATCACCCAGCCATTCCACTCCAGCATGTTTACCCAAATGAAATTAAATCTGCATATTATCTGCACTCCCATGTTTACTGCAGCTCAATTTCCAATAGCTAAGAAATGTAATCTACCCAGATGTCCATCAACTGATGACCAGATTAATATAATGTGGTACATATTCTATGGAATACTACTGAGCCATAAAAAATATGAAATGCTGTCTTTTGCAACAAAATGGAGGCAACTGGAAACCATTATAGGTAGCAAAATAAGCCAGGTCCAAAAAGACAGATACCATACATTTACATAATTGAATGCAAAATAATGTAATGTATATGCGCAAAATTGATATTTTGAGAATTTATTATTCTTTACCTCCTTTGTCTCTTCTGTTGAGGTTCAGTGCTTTTTACTTCTTACTATTTCTTGAATTCTTTACTCAGTGGAGGGTTAAGCTTATGATTCTAAAACATAAAAGTATGCCATTGTAAAAGTTAAAAAAAATAATAAAGAAAAGGGAAGAGAGGGTAGGGTGGGAAGTATCATTGTGCTCTGAAATCTGAATGAAATACACAAAATTTGTTCACCTTATGTACATTTTAAATTCTTTTTTTAAAAGAGCCAATGCTATGGCCAGTGCCAATGGTATAGTGGGTAAAGCTGTCATCTGCAGTGCCAGTATACCATATGGAAGTTGTTCAAGTCCTGGCTACTCTACTTCCAATCCAGCTATCTGCCTGGGAAAACAGTAAAACCTAAATGTCTTCTGAAATGAAGTTTATTTTAAAAAGTAAGTGAACTAAAAGTGATATGTACAGATGCTTTAAATATAAAATATTCCACTAACATTTTTCTAATTTATAAAACAATAACACTAACACTTTTATCGATAATATATAGATTAATATGGTAATTTATTAATATTAAAATAATATATTTAATATTTCTTTTACCACAGTTCTGAATTTATCTCAATATGATAAAAAGCATATGAAAATGAAACATCAAGACTTTACAGAAAAGTTATAAAATAAATAGTGCTCAGCAAAAAGGGACAAGCAATTGTCCTTATTACTAGCAAAAATGAAATTAATGAATTTTGGAGCAGTAGAAATATTACCTTAAAATTTTCCTTAACTGAAAAATTGTTTGTAACTCATATTAATCTATAAACATTTTTTAAAGATTTTATTTATTTTTTTGAGAGATGGGTTGCAGACAGTGAGAGGTAGAGACAGGGAGAGAGGTCTTCTATCCACTGGGGCACTCCCCAGATGGCCGCAACGGCCGGAGCTGCATTGATCTGAAGCTGCATCGATCCGAAGCCAGGAGCCAGGTGCATCTTCCTGGTCTCCTATGCGGGTGCAGGGCCAAGCACTTGGGCCATCCTCCACTGCACTCTCAGGTCACAGCAGAGAGCTGCACTGGAAGAGCAACAGCCGTGACTAGAACCGGCACCCATATGGGATGCCGGTGCCGAAGGCGGAGGATTAATCTACTGCGCCACAGCGCCAGGCCCATAAACATTTTTTTTTAATTCCTCAGTTTTTAGTGTTTTCAGAGTTGTAGAGTTGAACAGATGGAAAATATTAAATAGTATGGGTGGCTTACTTGGCTTGACAATGGAGATAGAATTCTATAATGTGAAAAAATTCTGTTGAATTTAATTTTACCTGCCCTACCAGTACTCCCACCAACTTGCTACCCTGCCCAGAAAGGGACAGCCTAACTGCTTGGGGCTCTTATGCATGCATATGTCAACATTAATACTTTTACTGTCCAATTCCACAATATCTCATAATAAAATTAAAAGTGAAGCATTTGAGTAGTTTCACAATCTTGTCATTTGAATATTGAAAGTAAGAAGGCCAAATTAAGAAGGCCAAATTATTTTTAATGGAAAAGAACATCTCATCTCATTAAAAATGAAAGTGACTTGGGGAATAGGGAGGACAGGAATAGAGTGCACAGAAAAACTGCTTGAAACGAGAAGTGCTTTACTGGTGCCACCACTGGTCAAATTCTCAGAATATCTTTGATGTAACACATCATAGGTAAACTGATTTCTGAGTGCCTTTTGGGTCAGCAGTATAACAATAGGAAAATAATATTTCTCAGAAATAAAAGCAAATAATACAAAGTCATACATGCCATCAGAAAAAAAAAAAAAAAACTATGCTTAATTCCTAACCCTGTCTCCTGTCAATTCTGTAAGTTTAGGTAAATTACCTTATTTCTCTGAACTTCACCTTCCCAACAGGTAAAATGAGATAAAATTAAAAGTTTTATTGAATTTTTATAAGACTAATTGGATAGCACACGTTAAATGCTTAACACTGCTAAAATCTCAACTTGAGTTGCCTAACCATAGACGTGATCCATAGACACACAAGCAATGAGTGATTCTTGTCTATATTTTTGACAGCATAAAACTTGGAGTTCTATGCTGTATATATACTATTTACTGAGAGTTTTTGCTGAAAAACTTACATCCTAGAATTTCATGGAATAGTATTTCATTAATAAATTAAAATATTCCTGTGGGAGAAGTCATTTGAAATGCAAATTAACATTGGTTGTGCTCATTTAACTTGGTTTTCTCTGGAGTCCAGGAATTCCATCTGTGGATATAGAATAGGTAGTGAAGTCGCACTTAATATAAGCTGTGATGGCTGAGTGTGGTAGATCAGCATGCGTTCTGCTTACCTTCCTGCATTGCCAGATCTAGACAAGCAAAGGCTGCTTTCTTGTTTCACTTGTAGCCATGGCTCTGGATGGAGATTTTGTCCTACCAACTATATATATTTGTATGAGATTTGGAAGCTGGTAGAGGAATGAGAGGCCATCTTTCTTTAATTACAATTTTAAAAGCAAAAATCAAAGGGACTTCAGTCTTGTGAGGCAGTTTTATCACCTGGAATTGCAGTTTGCTACATGAGTGTCAAGTGTTGATGGTGGTGGCATTTCCAGCACCAGCCTTGGCCTTGTGTATTTAAATCCAGTAGCTTAGTAGGTATTCCTGAACTCCTCCTCCTCCAGCACTTGTAGCAATTCTGTAAACACCCAGTGTGCAAAATCTTTCTGTGGGAAATACTTCTGGTTCTTTTTGTTTCCCCTCATTATTCGCTGTGAAACAGACTTTGTAACCTTCAGAGGACCTTGACTTTAATTTTTTCTTTTATTTCTTAGGTGGGACTAAGAGAAATCAAAGATAAATCAGATGACTTTTAGGATCAATTCCATCTTTAAAATCAGTGTGATCTTGGTGACATTTTTCTAAGGATGGCCATCAATATGAATTTGAAGTTTAATTGTTAGGCTAAATATTTCCCGTTTTCCCCTTTAGATCCATGCCTCACCTTTTCTGACTCTACTCTGTCTCTCAAGAGGCTTATCTTTAGGTATCAAGTAGTCTTACACTGGAAAGTATTCCTCTCTGAGGCTGTTGTTTCCATAGGTAGTTCATCTCAGTTACAATCATTTGAAGCACGTTCAGTTAACTATCCATATCCATTGCTTTTCATGACTTGAACCTACAGTCATGCTTCCTGTTGTAGTCCCTCACTGATTTCTCTGAGGCTTGTCCACACTTCAATAAGTATGTCTTTTATGAAGTCTCCTCTATTAAATTAATGTCATCATTTTAAACATTTATTTATGCATGTATGTATGTATTTATTTATTTATCTGAAGAGCAGAGAAACAGAGAGCAGGGTAGACACAGAGCAAATTTTCCGTCTGCTGTTCACTCCCCAAATGTTCACAACAGCCTGTGCTGAGCCAACCCAGATCCAGGAGCCAGGAACTACATCCTAGTGTCCCATGTGGGTGGCAGGATCCCAAGTACTTGGACCCATATTCTGCTGCCTTCTGAGGTGCATTATCATGAGGGTGGATTGGAAGCAAAGTAGACATGACTTTAACTGGTAGTCCAATATGGGATTCCGGCATCACAAGTGGTGATTTAACTAACTGCTCCACAATTCGAGTCCCCTCCCTTATTTTAACATGTCACCTATGCCCTAATAGACCCTAACTAAAACAAGTAAAAATATAAACATTGGTGTGAAAAAGAAAACATAACAAACTGAAAAAAAACACAGTAACATATCATATGGTAACCAACTAAGCCCTGGGATACTCACACACTCAGCTATTAAATCTGTACCCATAACCATTATATTCTGTACTGACTTCATATTCTTGAATTATCTCTGTGGTTTATCAACTCCAGTTCAAACTTCAGGGGTTCTTTGTTGCCTCGGAATCATCTAAATCCTTCCACTTGGTATCTCATGTTAACTGTTCCTCTGAAATATGTTACCACCCCTATGTTCTATGCCATTCTTTCATCAGAGAACCTGCTGTGATTTTTCACTCCTGAGACCTGGTCATCCTGATTTCCTTTCCTACAATGACTAGTTTGCACTGCCTTTCAAACTTCAACCCAACAAACAAGGACTCACTCAAATTCTACTGTTTTCTTTATAGTTATGAGCAGTGTAATCTCTTTCTCAGTGGATATCAGTAAATTTGGAACAATTATATATATATATTTATTTATATGCACACACATACATATATATGTCAACACACCTGTATTATTGAATCTATGAAAATTAGGTTATTTGTTTCTTTAATAGGAGTGAAATAATAGATCACATTTATTAAATATTTACTACATATCAGAATTTTTCTAAATACCATATTTAAAGTTTACATTAAATATGTCAAGTATTTGCTAAATTGCAGGCTCTGTGTCTTGTTAGCTGTGTGATATGTGTTGGTTAGTTAATCAGGCTGTACCTTAGTTTCTCTATTGTGAAATGAAGATAATATTTCCAATCACATAGGTTGTTGTGAGCTTAAAATGAGTTAGTGTATGGAAAACACTTAGAAAAGGACTAGTACATCATAAGCACTCTGCAAATCTTAGCTACCATTTATTATTATTGTCATTATTTTGATCTATAAAGGATAAAGCTAATGTTTAAAAACATTAATTTACTACAAGTCACTATTTTACAAGCTGTAGAACTGGAATTACACCTGTTAAAGTAGCATCTGCATAATCAGACATTATGCAGTAAATTCCTCTTTGAAGGCAAAGAATTTTTCTTGTTCATGTTCTTACATAGGGGTCAATACATAGTGAAATCTTTTAAGAACTAATTATCATAGAAGAGATGAACTCTATTTGAAAAACTTGCATAGTTACTTTAATCAGACTAAAAATTAACATTATCATTTATATTTCACTCTTTATGTTGCATGTGCCAGAAAGATCAGGAAAAAATGTTGTATTCAAAAACAGTAGTTACATTTGCTAGGATATTGATACAAATTGTTTTCTTTCTTTCAATATAGTAATATATCTGTATTTTATAAAGAAAGAGTATACATGTATTCACCAAAAATGTATTTTGGAAATAGGTGATATAAAACATAATTAAGAATCCTACCTTTAATAACACTATATCCCTTAATCCAGTGTATTTTGTTAGCTGATGTACAACACATAGTGTTTGATTAGGTCAACCTAATATTTGGCATCACTGTTATAATGCAAAAAAAAAGGACTCAACATAAATGCAACTGATTAAAAATCCAACCAAATTTGTTGGATTTTCAAATAGAAAACTCTCAGGAAATTAAATGAACTTCCTATAAGAATTTAGAGTTTCAATTCACATTTTATCCGGTATCTCTTTTCAAATTTTCCTGCCAAAACTATTGTATTATGCCACAATTATCCAGAGGTGCTATTTTACACTTGGATTATTATTTCAGAAGCTCTGCTTCCGATGTCTAATAAGGTTTCCACACATAACTCCCACACCCCAGAGCTGCCTTCAAAGGTCATTTCTTCATCCCGTTCTTTGCCGACATAATTACACCTGCCAGGTGAACTGCAAAACAAGTCCCAGGCGCACATGGTGAGTCAGTCGCTGTCATCCGAGCCGCTTTCCTGTTTATGCTCATCCCGAACATTATGGGCTGAGAAGGCTCTGGGGCCATTTGTAGCTTCTCTTTTTGATAGCCAGAATTTTCCATACATTGGTTCTCAATTCCCAATTTCCCATAACAGGAAGTTGAAGCAGATTTGATATCAAAGAGGAGAGTTTAAGACGAGCTCAAACAAAGGAGAAAGAGGGAGAGAGACCCCTAACGTTTCCAAAACATCTCAATTTTACGAGGTAAATGTGTCGTATTTCTGAAATGGTTTAAAAAGGTTTGCAGCTGACTGAAAAATCTTTTGCTCACATTTCCCTGTCATGTTTACCTTTCTTGTAGTCTCCCAGGGACTCTTTCAGTTAAAATTCACAACATTTCCTTATTGCCAGTTTCAAGTCTCAGAATGGAGTATTTCTCTATGAATAAATAGATGTGCTTAGTATTTTCTCAGTTATCTTTGTGATTAAACAAAATATTTTAAAAATTCTATCTTATCATTGAAATATGACTTATTGGTGTGACTTGCTAACAAATGCCTATTGTCCTGACAATTTAAGAATGGTGTGAAAAGTATAATCCTATAGCCAGTGATACCATGTATTTTCAATTAGCAATTATATTTCAAAATACACTTAGTATTTGCTAAGTTTTGAAAACTGGAGATAAAAAAGAAATTGTTCATGGCATATGGTTTCTATTTTAATTTGTTTAAACTTAGAAATATGTGAGAGTAGATTACTCAAATACAGAGTAATATTAGCATTAACCATTGTAACATTTGTAATACTTTCTTTTCAAAGCATTCAACATGGTGCTTCCAGTATCTTTTTAATCTCACTGTGGAAAGGTTTCAGGAAAAATAATCATATGCATGACTATGTTACGCTCCTCAGCTCCCCTCACATCATTCCCCCAAGACAGGTATTTAGCTATTCCTGTTCTGCTTTTACATGTGAAGAAGATACGCCAAGACGCCAGCTGCACCATCACACAGCTAAAAGGAAATCAGCATTCCCTACATGGAAACAAGTCCAACTCTGAACTCTGCTGTTTTCTCCGTACCGGAATTTATACCAAAATATGTTGTCATTATTTATTAGTTTAATAATCTCACAAAATATTATCTAACATTATGATAATTTGATATGATAATCATAACACCAGTATAATGACTCTAAGGAAATTCATGACTAGCTGAGAAAAAGGCCTAGAAATGAAATCTAACTAGTAAGATGCCAACAATTAAGGGCATTCTGAGAATGACTGCACAAACTGTAGAGGAAGATACTTAAGTAAAAAGCGAGAATCACTAAGAATGAAGCAATAAATGGAGAAGAGTTTCTTGCCTGGAGACCTAATACAGGACAGACGGCATCATGAAATATGGGGTCTTGACCAGCGCCACGGCTCACTAGGCTGATCCTCCTCCTGTGGCTCCGGCACTCCAGGTTCTAGTCCTGGTTGGGGTGCCAGAGTCAGTCCCGGTGGCTCCTCTTCCAGTACAGCTCTCTGCTGTGGCCCAGGAAGGCAGTGGAGGATGGCCCAAGCGCTTGGGCCCCTGCACCCGCATGGGAGACCAGGAGGAAGCACCTGGCTCCTGGCTTCGGATTGGCACAGCTCGCCAGCCATAGCGGTCATAGCGGTATAACTCCGCCTGTCCAAAAAAAAATTTAAATAAAAATAAAAACCAAAAAAAAAACACAAAGTCTGCATCACGATATAATTATAGTTATGTTTTAGAATATGATTACACAGTCAGCTCTTTGTTTTGGGTCACAAGTCAGTATTATCAAGTCATAAATCAAATGGTCACAAGCCTTGAATTCAGTGACCACAAGCAACTTTTGAATTGCTGTGATTTGGCTAATCCATTGCTGGAGTCTTCCAGGGAGAACTGTGTTGACACTTCATAGGCTACTTTTGTTTCCAGTTCAATTTGGTTTCCAATCCCAGCCTTAGCCCTTTTACAAAGAATCACAAGATGCTTAGTCCTTCTCCTTTCCCACTCACATTTTAAACACATAGAAAAATGCAAAGTGTTATCACTTAAAACTAAGCGCAAATAAGGAGACATGAAGATGTTTTTTAGGCAGAGATTAGTTATCTATTTTCCTATTCATGGTTTTTCCTCAAATGCTAGCTCCTAGTTTAATTTTCATATAGAGCCATGAGTTTTCTCATCTGGAATTTTAATAGTCAAATTCCCACTAACAGTCTCCACCTCATTCAAACCAATTTCTACTCTTGCTCAACTGTGATGTTTCTAAAATAGAAATGTAACATTACATTTGTTTAAAACCTATCAAATGGTGGCCAGTGCTGTAGTACAGCAAGTTAAAGCCTGTAGCACCAGCATCCCATATTGGCACCAGCTCAAGTCCCAGCTGCTCTATTTCCAAACCTGTTATTGCAATGGCCTGGTAGAGCAGCAGAATATGATCTAAGCGCTTGGGCCCTGCACCCATGTCAGAGACCTAGAAGAAGCTCCTAGCTCCTGGCTTTGGATCTGCTCAGTTCCAGTCATTGCAACCAGTGGATGGATGGGGGGTAAACCAGTGGATGGAAGACCTCTCCTCTCTGTCTCTACCTCTCTCTGTAACTCTGTCTTTCAAATAAATAAAATAGGTTAGGAAACCTATCAAATGGTTCTGTGTTAGTACAGAATAAATTACAAGTGTAATTAAGACTTCAGAAAAAGTCTTTCATGAAGTGGATACAGCTTTCCTCTCCAAATTCATTGCCTTCTACTTTTTATATTTATTTATTTTAAAGACTTTTTTTATTTTCTTGAATTGCAAAGTTATAGAGAGAGGAGGAGGGATGGAGAAAGAGAGATCTTCCATCCTCTATTTCACTCCCTAAATGGCCACAATAGCCAGAGTTGGGCCAGGCAGAAGCCAGGAGCCTGGAGCTTCTTCCAGGTCTCCCAAATGGGTGCTGGGGCACAAACACTTGGGCTATGCTCTGCTGCTTTCCCATGTGCATTAACAGCAAGAAGCTGGATCAAAAGTGAAGCAAAAAAAAAAAAAAGTGAAGTAGCAAGATCTTGAACCAATGCCCATATGGGATGCGTGTATTACAGGTAGAGGTTTAACCTGCTAAGCCACAATGCTTACCACTCTTTATATTTAACTGTACTAAAGTATCTGTGGTTCTCTGACAAAATCATTATGTTTCATCCATTGCAAACATTGCCTTTGCTGTTACATTGGCTTCTGGTGACTTTCTTGTCTCTTGTCCAAAATATGAACCCATTTAGCATAAATAACTATTTTCTTAGCTCCTGTTGTAGCTTCTTCATACTCATTGCACGATTTGTAACACTAACATCATCATGTGCAGACCTTTTGGACTCATTATTTTAAGCTTGAGTCAATTCCATGTATAACTTACTCCTGTTTCCATTTAGTTATTCTTGAGACATGGAAGAAGAACAATTGAATAAGTTGTGTTTCCCAGTAAATTCTTTCCACAGATTTCTAGTTCAACCCAGAGTCATTATAAAATACACATGGACTGTTCTAAAAAGCTTTGGACTAGAAAATATTTGCCTTAACTGGTGGAAATGTAGGGCATTTCCTGAAGGCTAGTGAATTTTCGCTTAAGCTCAAAAAGTCTCCAGATGGTTTGTAACTTGAACCATATAAGGTATTGCATGATGCATTGATTTACCTTGGTAGAGCCAAGTAATTATGCTTCAGAGCAACATACTCCCTTTTCTTTTTTATGACCTAATTTAATATATCATGTGTCTATGTAAATTATGGAGAATAATGACATGAATGTCACCTCTCTGCTTTCCTACAAGATTGATTGTCATCAGAATCTATTGGATAATTCCTTTGGGAGAGAAAGCTTGATTTAGTCTTTGACATCAAGATTTAGTTGATTGGAAACTTTTATAGCATCATATTTATGCTGTTTCATTATGTAGCATAGTTTAAAGATACACAGAATTACCTGAATGAAATTAATAATTTATTATGTAATATTAATAAATGTGTAACTCCTAATGCCTTGAGGGCTGATTCTGGGGCCAGAGTGCTATTTAGGACATCTGCCATTCTATGAGTCTGCTGTGTATCTCGCTTCCCATGTTGGATCATTCTCTCCCTTTTGCATTCTATCAGTTAGTATTAGCAGACACTACTCTTGTTTGTGTGATCCCTTTGACTCTTAGACCTATCAGTGTGATCAATTGTGAACTGAAATTGATCACTTGGACTAGTGAGATGGCATTGGTACATGCAACCTTGATGGGATTGTATTGGAATCCCCTGGCACATTTCTAACTCTACCATTTGGGGCAAGTTAGCTTGAGCATGTCCCAAACTTGATGTGAATGGAATGGTAGAAGGAGAGGGAGATGGGAAGGTTGCGGGTGGGAGGGAAGTTATGGTGGGGGGAAGCCATTGTAATCCATAAACTGTACTTTGGAAATTTATATTTACTAAATAAAAGTTTAAAAAAGGCTGGTGCCAAGGCTCACTAGGCTAATCCTCCGCTTGCGGCGCTGGCATCCCGGGTTCTAGTCCCAGTTGGGGTGCCGGATTCTGTCCTGATTACTCCTCTTCCAGTCCAGCTCTCTGCTGTGGCCTGGGAAAGCAGTGGATGGTGGCCCAAGTCCTGGGGCCTTGCATCCACATGGGAGACCAGGAGGAAGCACCTGGCTCCTGGCTTCGAATCAGTGCAGCTCGCCGGCTGTAGTGGCTATTTTGGGGGTGAACCAATGGAAGGAAGACCTTTCTCTCTGTCTCTCTCTCTCACTATCTAACTCTGCCTGTCCAAAAAAAAAAAAAAAGTTAAAAAAAAATGTGTAACTCTTGGTTAAGTTGTGGATTTCTTTTTTTTTTTTGCTTTTAAAAGAGTTATTTTTATTGTATATTTTGTTATACATGCTGCAATTTTTACTGTTTCCATATTTAGATAACTATTTTATAAAAAGTAATGTAACACTAAAAAGCAGCCCAACCAATGTTTCAATGATTAAATATTCAAATTGGCTGAATATTGTTTAATGGCATAATAGTGTTTCTTTTTTTATATATATAAAGCTTTTATTTATAAAATATAAATTTCCGGAGTACAGCTTATGGATTACGATGGCTCCCACACACACAACTTCCCTCCCTCCCGCTACCCTCCCCTCTCCCGCTCCCTCTCCCCTTCTGTTCACATGTGGATTTCTAAAACAGTCCTCAGCAAATGTCACCACCATCTACTTAAGTAAGTTGTTAGAAAATGAGAATATTAGACATTAAATATGAATACCATAAAATCACCTCTACAACTGGTAGAATCTGAACTTACATATGTGGCTTTATCTAGATAGTAAGCAGATTTATTAGTATGCAACTCAAGATATCAGGAACTTCTTTAAACAGTCTCAATAATCATCGTAGTAGCATAGGTAGGCTTAGTTTGCCCAGGTAGTACTCACAGGATAAAGAAGTGAAGAACTCATTTTTCAAAATGAACATTTGCTCCCAAGAAGGGCAGAGCTGATTTGAATAGCTCCATTCAAACTTCCAAAATTTACCCATGGGATAAATCTTCTCAGTGTCTGAGCAGGAGTATGAATGGGGTAATAAGAGGCAGAGAATACACTGAAGGAAACTGTCTTCTCATATGCTATGATGGTTAATTGTAGGTATGAACTTGATTAAGTTAAGGAATAAACAGATAGTAGGTCAGTCATTATTTCAGAGTATGTTTGTGAAGGTGTTGCTAGAAAAAACTGGCATCTGAATCAATGGACTAAGGAAGACTTGTTCTTACTCAACGTAACCCAGTACCATCCAATTTTTTAGGTCTCAGGACCAAAAGTCAGAGAAAATGCAAATTTTCACTTCTGGAGCTGAGATATCCATCCTCTCCTTCCCTTGGACATCATAACTCCAGTTTCCCTTGCCTTCAGACTCCAAGACTGGCACTAGTGTTCCCTTGGACTGGGATTTACACTATCAACTTCCTTAGTTCTCAGACCTTCAGATTTGGACAGTACCATGTCCTCAGCTTCCTGGGTTCTCCTATTGCAGAGGATATGTATACATCTTCTTAACCACTTAACTGTGTGATCCAATTACTATAATGAATTTTCTCTGATAAATCTACCTTTTGACTACAAGGGGACTTCAAAAAAATTGTAATTTAACAAAATAAAATGAGTGGATAAGTTCTTTTTGGCATAAAATATATTGAAAACCATGCATCAATTTTTCATAATATGCATTTTCCATGAAATTTTTAAAAACCTGTTGTATACATCCAATTGGTTATGTTTATCTGGAGGACCCTAATTAATACATATGTTCTAAGTTTGGACAACAGGATTTCCGTCTGGCAATTATTTCCTAAACATTGCACCATTATTTCAAATGTATGAAGAAATTGTTCATATGTAATTAACTTGAAATTGACATGACTCTAAGAAGACAGGAAAGGTACTTTTAATATATATTGTCTAAATGAGAAAATAAGAATTTTTTGAACAGCCTTATAAAGAAAAAACCAAACAAACAGACAAAATATGTTGTCTGAGTTCTAATCCAAAGCACTTCTATTATGGTCTATAGTATCTATCATAGTTTTGCTCCTAAATATATCTTATTTCTCTTGGAAGGAATTAATTTTATTCATGTTTAGATCTTATGTTCCCTGGGCAGTGCCAGGAGCACAATAGACACTCTGTCAAGATCCATTCAATTATGTTGATAGTTTGTCATGGAAGGAAGTTTGGAATAGAGGATTGATTTTATATTATCAGCTTTAATCTTTGGTGGGTATATATTTATGTATCTTAAACTAGCTCTTGGATAATCTTGGGTTATAGTTAGGTACTCAAGAAATTTAAATTATTCTTCTATTATTATTTATTGACTTAAGTAAAATATTTGTAAATTTGTTAAATTGTTTTTAATTAATAATGATTTAATATCTTGACTATCTATTGCGAGAGAGAGAGAGAGAGAGCGAGCGAGCACCCTAGAGAACTCCAATCTGCTGGCTCACTCTTCACATGTGCACAATAGCTGTGGCAGGACTGTGGAAGAACTGGAGAAAAGGACCAAAGATCCAATCCAGATCTTCCCACATACATGATAAGAACCCAATTCATTGAGCTATTTCCACTGCCTCCCAGGATCTACATTGACAGAAAGATGGTGTCAGGTGCCAGAGCCAAGAATTGAACCCAGGCACTCTGATATGGGATATAAACATCTTAAATGCTAGGCTAAACTTCCAAGTTTATATGATTTTTAAAAATTTTATCTTTTAACTCCATTTTTTTTTCTTTTTAAAAAAATTATTTTATTTATTTGAAAGACAGAGTTACAGAGAGGCAGAGAGAGAGAGGTCTTCCATCTGCTAGTTCACTCCCCCAGAAGGCCACAATGGCCAGAGTTGCATGGATCTGAAGCCAGGATCCAGGAGTTTCTTCTGAGTTTCCCACATGGGTGCAGGGGCCCAAACATGTGGACCATCTTCTATGCCTTTCCCAGGCCATAGCAGAGAGCTGGATTGGAAGCAGAGCAGCCGGGACTAGAACCGGTGCCCATATGGGATGCCGGTGCTTCAGGCCAGGGCTTTAACCCTCTGTGCCACAGCTCAGCCCCTTAACTCCATGTTTTGCATGAAGCTTTTGAAGTCCCCTCTTAACTGCAAGTTAATTCCAAGTCTCAGTGTAAAAAATACTTATTTAGCAGGCAATTCGAAGTCAGTCATGTTTTGAATTTCAGGACTATGTAAAATATCAAGAAGTTATTTAATACTGACATTGGTAATATTTCTCTTTCCAATATTTATTATTTTCTACTTGGTACAAGAAAGACATACATCATCCAGTTCACTTTGTCACTTTAAGTACTGCGGGTTTGTAGTCACTGTATCCATCATCATCATTTCTCCCCTTGTCATCATCCATTGCCATCACCTTTACATCATTTGTCATTAATCACCTACTCAGTAACATTATCATCTCTGTCATCCTTGCCATAGCAGGAATATCATCCATCAATAGCACCTCATCATTGTCCATATTGCCATGCCATTTACATCGTTAATTTTAGCATGACGACTGTGCTAACATAACAATTACCATTGTTTCTATCATCTGCTTCATCACCACCACCACCATCACCATCTCAATAACTGTCTTTATAATTAGCATGGCAGAAGCTACAAGCACTTTTGTCAAAATGTAATTTTTATTTCAAATATCAAAGATAATTATTTCAAGGATTGTACCTTTCATTTCTTCCTTTCACCATAATTAGGACAGCCTTTATGGAAAATATCGTGGTGGTTCTCCCAAAATTTAAAACTAGTACTAGCATTTATTCCAGCATGTACTGATGTATTATCCAAAAAATATGATATCAATATGTAGAGAACATATTTGTACTCCATGAAATCAAACTAAATTTCTATCATCAAGATTAATGCATAAAGAAAATGTATATATACACAAGGGAATTGTATTCAGCCTTAAATAAGAGAATATTTTGTCACTTGTGACAATAAATGTATGAAACTAAAGGAAAGAATTTTAAGCTAAATATAAACTGGAAACAGAAACACATATACTTTATGAGCTAAATTATCTGTAGAACCTAAAAAATTTAAATCTGCAAGAGAATGATGGTTACCAGATACTGGGGGCTAGGGATATCAGGGAGATATAGGTCAAAGAACACAAAATTTCTGTTAGATAAGAGAAGTAAGTTCAAGAGATCTACAGTACATCATGATGATAATATTTAATCAAGTTAAAGGTAACTATTTAATAACATTGTCATTGATATATTATTATATATAATTGACCTGAAAAGTGAATGTAGATTTTATATTCTTGCCACATATACAAAAAAATTTCACTTTAAGCTGAACACTTGAGAATAAACATTTGAAAAAACTAAGTAAAATCCCAGGTTCAAGATTTTTAGCTTACGTTAGAAGGTGTGCTTTTCTGAAAGACTTTCTTACAGGACTTCTAAAGCTATAGGAATGATCTCTGAAAGAATGTACCATTTGCAGGAAAAATCATTAAATCCATATGCAGATATCTAGTAAGCGACTCTGATGGACTGAAGAACTAAGAATATTAACATAAATCAATCCTACAGCCTCAAAGAGCTGATATTAGTTCCTTAGAGATCAAGCTTAGGCAAAAACAAATAGATAAAATCCTGCCACTATTTATAGAGCAACAGCTATATTCCAGGCACAGCACAAGTTGTTATATAGGATTTAGAGAATACAATTGATTGTAATAGTATATATTGCTTGCAATTTAAAAATCACTTACTACCCTGCATTGTCATGTTTGTTTTACTGTGTTTTCTTTGAGGGAAGAAATCTATTTGTACCTCCAAACATCTAGAATAGGAATTCTGTGATAATAACCACTTATCATGTTTTCTGTGGAATGAATGCTGTTTGAATGAATTATTTAGCAAACCAAAAAAATGGTTTGTGAATATAAAAATGTTATAACAATAAGTCATAGATATTTAACTCAACTTCACCTGTTTGGGAGATATGTAAAATTAATTTTAAATCCTGTGTCTAGATATTATGATATGATGTCTGATGTGAAGCACTTTAAGCTGCGGAAGGAAAAGATTCACAGCAAAGTGCATCTATTATCAATTAATGAATGTTTCCTTGAAATGAAAATGGAAGCATTGCCTTACCTGAACTTCTTGGAATAAGCAGCTCACAAGAGAATTTTTGAATCCCTGGATATCAATCCCACCACAACTATCTTTTGACTATGACTTCATTGTCTTCTCTGTTCTGACTCTGGAAACTTGAATTTTGGAAACCTTGGAAGAATCCACAACTTTCGTTTTTCATGACCCTTGAATATCCCAGGAATTCTGGGGCTTTGTTCATTTTTATTTCTTTCATGTCACTATTTTCTTTCTTTTTTTTTTTTTTTGACAGGTAGAGTTATAGACAGAGAAAGAGAGAGACAGAGAGAAAGGTCTTCCCTCCATTGGTTCACTCACCAGATGCAGCTAGGCTGGCACGCTGCGTGGATCCAAAGCCAGGAGCCAGGTGCTTCTTCTTGGTCTCCCGTTGGGGTGCAGGGGCCCGAGCACTTGGGCCATCCTCCACTGCTCTCCTGCTCTCCCAGCTCACAGCAAGAGAGCTGGACTGGAAGAAAAGCCACAGGTGGAGGATTAACCAAGTGAGCCTGGCACCAGCATCAGGTCAATATTTTAATTTGCATAACAAGTAGAGAAACTTTATTTAAAAGAGGTTTCAGAAAACACCACACTGCCCCCAAGAACTCAACATTGATCTGTTTTCTGGGCTGGAGTTGTTGCCTACCAGGTAAAGCTGCAGCATCCCATAGAGGTCCCAGCTATTCCACTTCTGATCTAGCTCCCTGCTAATGATCTAGGAAAAACAACAGAAGATGACCCAAGTGTTTGAGCCCTTGCCACCCATGTGAGAGACCTGCCTGAGCCCTGGCCATTGCAACCATCTGGGGAGTGAACCAGCAGATGAAAGTTTTTTTTCTCTCTCTCTCCCTCCAACTCTCATTCTTTCAAATAAATAAATAAATAAATCTTTAAAAAAAAAAGTTTATTTACAGATTTCCAGGCCACAGGTCTTTCTGCTTTGTCCACCTTTACTTCAGTTTCCTTGCTTTAGTCGGTTACACTCTTCATTATTTCCATATGTTGATATTTCAGGTTTGATTAAACAGTACTGGAAGAAATGATGGTAGCACTTAAGTTTCAGGGAAAAGACACACTTCAAAAATACCTAATGTAGAAAATACATACCTTTTCAAAAAAATTCTTAAGCAGAGTATGCAAATTTTTAAAAATGTGAAAAATAGAGGGAGAATTGGATAATGTGGCATCACCTAACTGAGACATAGAGGATAATTAAATACAAGAGACTTATACAGAAGAACTATAAATAAGTTAAAAATGTACTTCAAGCATTAAAATGATCATTAGATTATGGAAGGTCCAGGATCAACACTGCTGGGAAAAAAATTATGTGAAGAATAAAATATCTGTTCAGTGATCACAAAATAAGGAAGGAAAATATTAAATATGAGTAATTTATTGTAGTAATAATAGCAGATACATGGTGCTGAAGTAGCAACCAAGTGGCAATGGAGTAACAGAGCAGAATTTCAATTGATGAAATATGTGTCTTTCTAAAAAGAATAATAGAAGATACTCAGAAAAAATTAAAAATAATAATTAGAAGATAATGTAATGAAGTTTTTCTGAAATGAAAATATTTTCTATAAATCACAGGTACCCACTTAAGGAATTAATGTAAAGTGATCAATGCATAACACTAATCCAAAGGGATATATTTTGAAGGTCAAGAATAAAGAAATTCATCTTCATCTACTTAGGCTAGGGAATGGGGTGCAAATGGATGAGATTACATAGTAAGGAAGAAAAACAAGGTTTTGGGCCAGCCCCATGGTTCACTTTGTTAATCCTTCGCCTGCAGCGCCGGCATCCCATATGGGTGCCAGTTCTCGTCCCAGCTGCTCCTCTTCCAGTCCAGCTCTCTGCTGTGGCCCAGGAAGGCAGTGGAGGATGGCCCAAGTGCTTGGGCCCCTGCACCCGCATGGGAGACCAGGAGGAAGCACCTGGTTCCTGGCTTCGGATCGGCGCAGCGTGCCAGCCGTAGCGGTCATTTGAGGGGTGAACCAACGGAAGGAAGACCTTTCTCTCTGTCTCTCTCACTGTCTGTAACTCTACCTGTCAAATAAAAAAAGAAAGAAAAAAAGAAAAATTATGTTTTGAGAGAATAAGTTAAAACCATAGAATTCTAGAAGATTCTAGAAAATTTCTATACTAAAGAAAACTTTTTAAAATTTTCTAGTGAGGAGAAAATAAAATGCTAAAAACCCACACAAGGAATAAGAACAAGAAACAAATTCTCCTTGAAAAAAATTAAAAGTATGATCAACTTCAGATGAGAAACAACAAAAAAATAATGGAGGTATGTTGTTTAAATAAATAAATTTGAGTGTTAGATTTAAAAATCATAGTGCTAGGTACAAATGATTGTCTTAAATATGGTCCCCAAGTGACAGGTGCTTCATTTATTCTCTCAATCATTCCTTAACATTAATTAAGTGCCTATTCTTCTGATAACTGGAGCACTGTCCTTAAGGAACTTATTTTGTAGTTTAGTTTGTGTTCAACAGACCAACAAAGAAGCATGATAAATCAAGCTATGATGTGCATATAGTGGAAAAATTTACTTACATACTTTATGATAAGGGATTACTTACATACTTTGATGAGGTTCTTACATACTTGGGCAGTGAAGACCATTAATTTTAAGTTCACAGATGAATTTAAGATAACTTGAGGGATAAATGTCCACCAGCTGCTTTCTATGTAACAAATCTAGAAGAAGCATATGCAGAGTAATGAGAATAGTTCTACTAAATGTCAATACAGAAAATAAGGTGATAACTTTGGAGACTCAGAAGAAAGCAAGTGCATCACAAGTCACAACCACAATAGCCAACAGAGAGAATAAGTTTGGGATTATTTATAGTCATCTTTCCTCCTCAGAATAATCCCTTTTTATTCCTAGTATAAGTAATTTTAAATTAATTTATGTTTTATTTAGTAAATATAAATTTCCAAAGTACAGTTTATGGATTACAATGGCTTCCCCCCCACAATTTCCCTCCCACTCACACCCCTCCCATCTCCCACTCTCTCTCCCATTCCATTCACATCAAGATTCATCTTCAATTATCTTTATATACAGAAGATCGATTTAGTATATATTAAGTAAAGATTTCATCAGTTTGCACCCACACAGAAACACATAGTGTAAAATACTGTTTCAATACTAGTTATAGCATTACTTCACATTGGACAACACATTAAGGACAGATCCCACATGAGAAGTAAGTACACAGTGACTCCTGATGTTGACTTAACAATTTGACACTCTTGTTTATGGCGTCAGTAATCTCCCTAGGCTCTAGTCATGAGTTGCCAAGGCTATGGAAGCCTTTTGAGTTTGCCAGCTTCGATCTTATTCTGACAGGGTCATAGTCAAAGTGGAAGTTCTCTCCTCCCTTCAGAGAAAGGTACCTCCTTCTTTGATGGCCACGTTCTTTCTCACTTGCAGAGATCTTTCATTTAGGTCTTCTTCTTTTTTTTTTTTTTCCAGAGTGTCGTGGCTTCCCATGTCTAAAATACTCTCATGGGCTCTTGAGCAAGATCTGAATGCCTTAAGGGCTGATTCTGAGGCCAGAGTGCTATTTAGGACATCTGCCATTCTATGAGTCTGCTGTGTATAATGTAATTTTAATAGTACCTCAGTATAATTTTAATAGTATCCTACCTTTCACATTCAGTAGTGGCCTAGGTTGGACAATAAGTGAAATGGAAACCTTTAGAAGGTTTTGAAAATTGTCATCACCCTGCTCAACCCTTTCTAAGGTTTAATTGCATTCAAGGTTACATCAGAAAAGAGTTAAGATGCAACATGAATACTGAAACAGGTTATTTAGAGTAGTTGTGAATAAGGTCAGTGAGAATGCTGTTAAAGCCCTAGATCATCTTATCATTACATTCCTTTCCTTTCCATATTTTCATTTTCTGCTGCAGAACCTCTATAAACTCTTCTGCCTACTGCCCCCCAAAGTATACTTTCATAGAGCATGCTTTGATAAACCTTGAATTTACATGTGGCTTTTGCACTTATTACAGAAATATCATTATGCAGGTGCTTCATCACCAAGGCAACAAGATGTGGAACATGAGCATTTCAGTCTTTGCAGATAACACAGATTTATTTGGTCAGTCTCCGCTTCTGTGGTCAGAAGAATGTAGACATTCTGCAGTTTCTTCTTGTTTTTATAATAGCTTGCAAGGAACTACATTTCCCCATGAGAATCTGCTTATTTAGTTTATTCCTATTAACTTAAATTGATGTGCCTTCCTTTTCCAATAATATTCCCTTCTGGTCAGTTTTGATCATTATTCTAATGAATATGCTAATCAATGGTGTCAAGCTTTGAAAACTAAGGCAAAGAGTTTGTATTTCATTTTGTATATCTTAGGAAGACCATTGCATGTTGTAAGTAAAGAAATTAAATTTCTGATGATTACTCTGCCTGTGTTAATGAAGTAGGCAGGCATTTGAGGAAAACAACAGTAGAAACAGAAACAGAAGGAACAATTACAGGTTGTAGTAATGTTTCAGGAGAGAGATAATTGTAGCTTTCGATAGGATAGGATACTAGCCATGAATAAAAAGGGATGGACTCAAGATGTTTTGTAGGTATGTGAACAAGACTTGCTACTGGATTGATTGTGGGAAGAAATATTAAATGAAAGAGAATTCAAGGCTATAGCCTTCATTTTGTCTGTGACTATTTATAGCTAAAAGCTAAAGGATAAAATAGGAATGGAAGTTGTTTCAAGAGTATAGTTTTGGACTTATGTTTAAGGTTACCATAAAGTGGGGCCAGAGTTGTGGTGTAGTGCATTAAGCCACCACCTGTGATGCCAAGCATCCCATATGGATACTGGTTGGAGTTCTGGCTGCTCCACTTCCAATCCACGTCCCTGCTAACTTGCCTGTAGCAGTAGAAGATGGCCAAACTACTTGGGCCCCTGCACCCACATAAGGACTCAGAGGAAGCTCCTGGCTCCTGGCTTCCCAGCCCCAACTGTTGTGTCCATTTGGAGAGTGAAGCAGCAGAATGAACATCTTTTTCTCTGTCTCTCCCTGACACTTCCCTGTAACTCTGCCTTTTAAATAAATAAAATTAAAACTTAAAAAAGATGATCAGAAAATAGTCAGTAATGTTAAAGGAGGTGCAAGCCTAGCATAAAATGTTAGGTAAAAATCAGGGAGTCAGCAGCATTTAGGCATTGTTTCATGCTCCCAGACTATATAGAAATACATCTGAAAAGAAGGTAGCTAGAGATGAGATGGGACCCAGGGCTGAGTAGCAGAGTATGCTAATATTTAGAGAGTCTAGTAAATTAGGAAGTGACAGTGAGACCTCTTAGGCCAAAGTAAATGGTTGAAAGTCATCACCCCATGACTATAGAGATTATGGAGGCATAGGCATGCCAGTCCTAATGCTCCATTCTCCTGACCACTGTGTTTGATTTAAGACAGAGAAGAGAAAAATGACCCTGGCAAGGTTGCTAAGGGCTTGTGCGATGCCAAGGCTGAAAACAGCACCACCACAAGTCAAAATCATGTGCTGTCCAACATTCTAGGGGAACAAAGCCTATAGAAAGATGCACATGGAAAGATCCTGGCCAGATAAGGAAGTGCTTATTTTATTCTTAATGGTTTTATAGTTCACAGAAGGCTAATCTGTACTTTGTTTTCTGCCCTTGGTTTATATGAGAGTCTTCTGTTCCATTCAATGAACTTCCGCTTGTTGAACCAGCTCAAATGAATTTCTGCTTCTTGTGGCAATCAGTTTTGAACTAAAACATAGAAATTAAATACTACTTTTTTCCTTAAAATCTGTCCAGATACTTTGCACAAAGCAGTGGTTCAATTAATATTTGGCTTTGTGTTTATCATTTTATATTCTGGATGCCCTGTTCCCAGTACTTACTCGATGCTTGCCTACAAAGGTCGTTATTATCTGTTTCTTACTTCATGCCATTCATGCATTAAACAGAAGCAGTCCCTATTCATATTTGAGTTACCAGATTGATAATGTGCAACTTCAACCTGTTGTTTCAGTTGTTGGTGATAAAGCATGAATACTCGATTTTACAAGAGCAGATTAAAAATATTTCTTTAAAATGTCAATGGAAAAAGACACTTTAAAATGGTCTCTTCAAAAATTCGCATCTCCAGATTCCAGTAGTTATGGTGCCACCTTTACTTACATACAAAAGGATTATTTTAAGTCAAGTTGTTTTCCCCAATGCTGTCAATATTCACTAGATTTATTTTCCCAATGAAGTTTTTTTTTTATTTATTTTTCTTCGTCTTCATCAAAACATCTCTCGTCCTTGCTGGGCTGATGGTCGAGGATCAGAAAGCAATATTCCAGCTGTTCTTAAAACCAGCATTTCTTAGCAAGGTTAAGCAGTGCCTTTTCAAACTCCCTGTGCTGTATGCGTCATCTCCTGGTGAGTCAAACCTGTTATGTTAGTGCATCGCACAAAGAAAGGCCAGCAAAGTTTAAAACTTTGAAAAAACATCTTCTCATCTTGATCTGCATAACGTGGCTTGAGATGTGTTTATCTGGACTCCACCTGCCACCTTATACTCATTAAGCCCTTTCTTTATCAGCTGCTGCCATTTTTTATTTATCTGCAGGCCTCTGAACTGTCACTATATCCCTAAGTGGGAAGATAAAAGAAATGAAGGTATAGAATCAAAGAGGCTCTCTTTTGGGAAGACATTCATTTGCGTGAGTTCCCATCTTTTTTACCTTTAAAAAAAATCCCTGAACCACTAGACAATGAACATTCTCTGCCTTAGCACCTGAGATCTGATTCTGCCTCTAAGCCTGTGTTATAATCTGTCCTAAACTTTAAGAATAATTCTCACCACATTAAAATAGAACATGTTCTACGCTGTTAATTGATGTACTAACTACATATGTACATAGAAGGTTCCAAGGATAAACACCTTGGTAAATGTTGAAGTAAGCAAAGGTGAGGATTCTTATTAAAGTTTGTTTATTTAAAAGGCAGAATGAGAGTGCAGTGAAAGTGAAAACAAGCAAGAATGAGAGAGAGAGAAGGAGGAGAGAAAGAGAGAGAGAGAGAAAGAAGGGGAGGTGGGGGGGAGAGAGAGAGAGAGAGAGAGAATCTTCCATCAGCTAGTTCAATCTCCAAATGTCTGTAACAGCGTCAATGGGCCAGGCTGAAGCTAGGAGCCAGGAGCTCCGTTCAGGTATCCCATGTGGGTAATGTCACTACTTGAGCCATCGTCTGCTGCCTCCCAAGTGTGTTAGCAGACAGCTGGATAGGAAACAGAGGTGGGATTCAATCTCAGGCTTTCTGTTATAGGTTGGGGTTATCCCACACTGTGGGGTAACCTGCTATACCACAATGTCTGCCCCTGATAGTTCAAAAACAAGCAGAAATTCTCGTGTCTTTAAAGTTTCTTTTGTATTTTCAGGATGAGTATGATAATAGCTGTTTCCCAGTCTTATTTGTCCCTTAACTCTTTATTAGGTGTGAAATATCTTAGGTAGGGGGCCTTTGTTTAGTACAATTTCTGGCTTTTGTTTCTTGGATTCATGAGTATGTATTGGTATGAGAATTTTGTCCTTATCTAAATGTTTGATGATTTGAGAGTTCCATGTTCTACCATTGTCCAACTCCCTTTTGTATCAGACTTGTCTATTAGCTAGGAACAATGATCTAATATCTTCAGATTTCACCTATGTATCATCCATGTGATATTATTTATATCAGATCAGCCTTTTGCTTCTCAGTTGAAGATCATTGAATCCCTTTTCTCTCTGGAAAAGTTCAGTATGTCTCTGAATGTCTACTCAAGTGTTACTGATTCTGTCATAGACACATAAGATGCCAGGACTAAATGAGTTCTCAGTAATAATTCTGGCTTGAATCATTTTAGTTGACAAAGCTTTGGGGGAGGCAATAACAATTTATTCCAGGTCACAGAAAGGAGTGTGTTAGAACTGACATACTGACTGGCCACATAAGGAATATAGGCTTCCTTATCACAATTGAAAAATAAGGGAGGAAGAGGTAGAGTTTGAGCATTAACCCCAGGAATTAAATGGAGTCACATTTTAAGTACAAATAACCAAATGTACAAAATGGAGTGGATTAAGGAAAGCTAGCAATGCCTATGTTCAAATTATAGATTAAATTACTGTAATTCATGGTGTTGGAAACACATAGGTTCTAGGCTCTGTGAACTAAATTACTCAGTAAACATTACTTTTTGACAGTACAAAGCTCAATGACTACAAGATGCAAATCTCTGATACTTTGAGTGAAAGACCTTATAGTTCTTTGAAATTTGCTGCCTACAACTTGTAATAGTATGTTGATTTTCTGACTTTAGAAAAGCTATCTTTTCACTATACCACACTTCTCATTTAATAGAAAATTGCTAAAATCATAGGGGAAAAATTCATTGATTCTCAGGGAGATAGGACAAGATAATGAGTTGACATACTTACTCCAGAAGGAACTGCAATGTGAATTTTGCTTTGCTAGTTATGAGAATAAATCTTTGCTGAGTCATCTTCATTCTATCATCTGGTACTTTTGTGAATAGATTTTTTTAAAAGAATCTGAGTTTTTTTGTTACTGTGGGGTTCAGATCTGCCTTGTCACTGATGATTACAAAGTATTACAAATTTCAAATACTAACTGCTTTCTACTCATTTCACAGCCATTTTTAATAGAGCTGTTTGATTTCTAATGCTGAAATCATTCCATTAGTCTTGGAAACATTTAATAAAATTCATAGTTTTTTGAAATCAATGTTCCTTTGCCATGCTCTGTGGGTTGGATCACTTGTCTGAGTTCTTCAGCCTTATGTTTAAGTGCCACTACATATTTCCACTTGAGATTCCTTTAAAATTCAATGCTTCAAAAGCAGAAGTCTCTTTCCTTTTAA
The DNA here is from genome assembly GCA_949820135.1 of Sylvilagus floridanus. Classification (NCBI taxonomy): domain Eukaryota; kingdom Metazoa; phylum Chordata; class Mammalia; order Lagomorpha; family Leporidae; genus Sylvilagus; species Sylvilagus floridanus. Next base: position 90,219,008 of record OX463224.1, read on the forward strand.
ATAAACTTTTTATACTACATCTTCTATCTCAGAAAATGGTATTACTGCCCTCTCTAACCCAATCACCCAAGTTCAATATATGGATTTCATCCTCAAGTCAGCCTTTTTTGAAATCTCCAAACTTAATTTGGTTTTAAGATGTGTTGCTTCCTTATCTTAAATGTTTCTTGAATCAGCTGTCTCCTTTCTATCTCCATGACTGTCGTTTATATCCAAGCCTTCATCATTCTAGCCTGAAATCTTCTACTGTCCTTGCAGGTGATTCTTTGCTTCATGTGTTTATTCTCCCCCACTGCTAAAAATGATCTATCTGAAATGCAACCTGACTGTGTTACTTCCATTCCTAACATTCTATAATCATTTTCTATCACATGTAGGGCAAGACATGTCAAAGATATCTACTATTTCCTATCATTTCTTGACTCATCTCAGGCTATACCAAATATAAATTTACCTATTATTAAGTCTATTTGCTATTCCCTAACATCTATGTCACCTCCCCTGTTACTTTTCTCCTTTCCCTTACTTATATTCAAGATTTGCTTTATAGTGTCCTTGTTCAATTTCTCTAGCTCATCCAAACTAGGTTATATGCCCTTCCCATAAGTTCTACAGCAACATAAAGTGTGTCTATTACTGTATTAAGAACTTTACTGTAATCAACACTTAGGCATTAGTATTTTGAATATTTAGTAGTCTCCAAGACCTCTCTCAAGTTCAAGGATTTGCTAGAAAAACTTGAAAAGCTCAGAAAAGCAATTATAATCAGAGTTAGGGTTCCTTTTAATGTCCAGCCCTTCCTCCTCCTCCCTCTCCTTTTACCACTCTTAATATTTACATAGATCTATTTTCAGCATACTTTATATTCATAAGTTTAACCCTAAGCTAAGTAAAGCATTCAACAAATAGTATGAAGAAAAAAAAACCGTTCCTCAACAATAGAGACAAGGGCTGTAAACAATCATCAAATCTCAAAATGTTCATTTTACTCTTACACATTACATTTTAGATACTCTATTAGTTAGCCCAAATCAGGGAAACATATGATATCTGTCTTTTTAGAACTGGATTATTTAACTAAATATTATGGTTTCCAGTTGTATACATTTTGTTTCAAAAGATAACTTCTCTTTTTTTATAGCTAAGTAGTACTCCATAGTGTATATATCCATAATTTCTTTATCCAGTCATTGTGATGGACATCTAGGTTGAATCCATAGATTAGCTATTTTTAATTGAGCTGTGATGAACATGGGGGTATAGATAACTCTTTCATATGCTGATTTTTTTCATTTTGGTAAATTCCCAAGAGTGGGATATTTGTTAGCCACTCGAATTTCCTCTCTTGAAAAATGCCTGTTCAGGTTCTTTGCCCATTTGTTAACTGGCTTGTTTGTTTTATTGAATTTCTTGAGCCCTTTAGATTCTGAATATGAACTATTTATCAATTGCTTAGTTTGTCAATATTTTCTCCTATTCTGTCGGCTGCCTCTTCACTTTGCTGAGTGTTTCCTCTGCAGTGTAGAAGCTTCTCAGCTTGATATAATTCCATTTGTCAATTTTGGTTTCAATTGCTTGTACTTTTGGGGCCTTTTCCAGGAATTTTTCGTTTATGTCAATATCTTGCAGGGTTTTCCCAATGTTCTCTTGTAATTTGATGGTATCAGGTTGTACATTTAATTCTTTGATCCATTGTGAATGGATTTTTGTGTAAGGTGTAAGGTAGGGATCTCGCATCATACTTTTGCATGTGGAGATCCACTTTTCCAGCACCATCAGCACCATTTAATGAAGAATGCCCTCATTCTTGAATGAAACCTTGCCCCATGGACTGATTTTATCTCCTTTCTCAAAGATAAGTTGGTTGTAGATGCGTAGATTGATCTGGAGTTTCTATTCTGTTCTGTTGGTCTACATGTCTGTTTTTGTGGCAATATATGGCTATTTTGATAATAGCTGCCTTTAGTATGTCTTAAAATCTGGTATTGTAATGCTCCCAACTTGTTTTTGTTGTATGAGATTGCTTTAGCTATTTGGGGCTGCTTGTGTTCCCATATGAACTTTAGCATTGTTTTTCTAGATCTGAGAAGAATGTCATTGGTATTTTGATTGGGATCACATTATGTCTGTAAATTGTATTTAGTAGTATGGAAATGTTGATGATATTGATTCTTTCAATCCATGTACCTAGAAGATTCTTGGTAGAAATAAGATACGCTTTACTCTCAGTGTTCTGTATAATCTCTCTCTAAATGATCTTCTAAAAATATAAATCTCTTCACTACTCTGTTTATGCCCTAAAATGAATCTTGAAGTCCTTTAGAGGAAAAATATGTCTTTTTATCCTTTTTAAAAATGTTTACTTATTTGAGATGCAGAGAGACACTCATTAGGAGAAAGAGATAAGAATCCATTCATTGATTTACTCCCAAAATGCCCACAATGGCAGGGGATGGATCAATGCCAGAGCTTGAAACTGGGACTGCAATCCAGGTTTCCCATGTGCATGGCAGGGACCCAACTACTTGATCCATCATCTGCTGCCTCCAAGGAAGCTGGAATCAAGAACCAGAGCTGAGAGGCAAACCCAGGCACTTTGACCTGAGCATGCAGGTATCTTAGCCTACTCCTATATTGTATATTTTTCTGAGGAATTCAAGGGCATACATATCCTACATGATGTAGCCTCTAGCTGCTTCTCAAATCTCATGTATTTAGTCTAGCATTGTTTTTTTCTTTACAACAACTTAACAACTCTCCCAGAATTACCTCATTCAACTATGTGTCTATATTCTACTTCCCTCAGACTTGATGAAAACTCTATAAGGTCAAAGACCTTAATTATCTTGCTCACTGGCCAGTGGTTATACAAATACCTGGCACATGGTATTCATCATCTGTTGATTGTAATCATTCAAATGGAAGCATCAAAAGGTGAGAGAGTAGCTCACTGAATAACAGTTTCTGTAGCAGGGATAGAGAAAGTTTACATGAGTACTCACTCAATGCTGAAGCTTTGAGAACTCAGGAAGTTTGCAAGAACACTGGATTCCTGAAAGCAAGCATGACTGTAGAGGAATACAAGAGGAGAAAACACAAAGAATGATTAATGCCACTTTGACCTTTTCCAGTCTAGTTCTCATAACAAAGCACTTGAAACTCATTCTCAGTATTCTTACTCCAACACCCACATGGTACATTTGGTGTCCAGGAAAAGAAGAAAACAATGTGAAGAAAAGAATTCTCTCTTCTATGTTAATATCCCTTTCACACCTAGAAATATCTGGGGTTTTTTACATCTTCAGTAGCTATTTATTGCTAACATGGTAAATCAAGGTAGCTTTAACTCTTAATTATGTGAACCTAAGCTATGCTTTCTAGCACAAATGTCACTATTCCCAAAGATCCTTTGGACTTAAAAGTACTTTTCACTACTGAATGGTACTGATAGCAGTTGGTGAATAGAATAAAATTCCTTGTCTCAGGGAAGGAGAAACAGGTAAGAGAATAACAAAAAAGGACTCTTTTCCATGTCACCATGATGGGAAAGGGAACAAGATAAACAGTGAGTGAAAACATACCTCTTGCTCAGGCATTCTGTTTTACAAATGGGAAAACTGAGGTTTTAGCTACAGTGAAAGAAAAAAGGAGATCATAATTCTAATTAAGTAATGAAGTTGGGCTCCAGATCTCTGTCTGCTTGTCTCCTGAGCCATTTCTCTTCCAAATGCAGGAACATCACACTTGTAGGGTAAGCCCGAATGGAAGAGCATTAGGAAAATTTTGTGAGTGTATTAATTAATATTGATAATGAACAGATGTGTCTTCAGGATCAGAGTATGCATACACAGGGATACAGCAGCCGGGGTATTAGAATGCTTAATATTATGCATTTTACTCAATATTTCCTTGCAGCATAAAAATAAAAAGAAGCACCTAACCTGTCACACTGAGAAGGAAGTATGCTTGGCTCTGTCCCTTTCTACAACCTGTAAGAAAGGGTGTGGATTTCAAAAGCTCTTGAACAGAGAATTAACTGCCTTTCATTTAGCAAGATAGGGAGGCAAGCATCTCTGAGTTAATCAATGGTACTCTTACAATTTGCTAGCATGAGACTCACAAAGGGTTAAGGACGGCAAGATATTTTGGTTGCTATGTGCATCCAGGGAACAAGCAGATAGTTCCCGACAACTCCAGGAGCACCCCCTTTAATAGGTGAAGGGTGGACTCAACCACAACGCACTCGCTGACGTGCAGTTGTTCCCCAGAGACCCGAGGCTGTTTTTGTGTGTGATCAATGTAATGTTCCACTGCTAAATTTAGGGACCCTGCATCCTATGACAGTGGCACTTCACCATGACTAATTAACAATGAAAACGGTGGATGGTGACAGGTTTAAGTATTTAATCTCCAAGGTTTCGATTAAATTAAAGCCTTTTGCCATGAGGCAAAAAATTATATATACACAAATTAAGATTACAAAGTAATGAGGCTGATACCACAAATCACAAGAGGGAAAAGGTCTCATGACATAGCTGTTCTGTGTATATGTGAGATTATTCATTCTGTGTGTGTGTGTTTGTGTGTGTGTGTGTGTGTGTGTGAAGCCCTGGGGTTACTGGTATATATGTATACTGGACCATGAGTGTGGTTGCGTAATATGAGAAATGCATAGGAATATGCATTACTAAAAAATCGATGAATGTATACTGAGGCACTTCAAAAGGTTCCTGAAACAATAGAATAAAGAGAAGTTTATTTTAAAGCAGACATTTCTCAAAACCCATGTGTAGTTATTTCATAATATATAGTTTCTATGAACTTTATGAAGACTCCTCGTGCATGAGCATGTCTTTGCATGTATATGTTTGTGTGGGAAAGTCTTAAGACTCATATGTGAGGCTGGCGCCGTGGCTCACTTGGCTAATCCTCTGCCTGTGGGGCCAGCACACCAGGTTCTAGTCCCGGTCGGGGCACCGGATTCTGTCCTGGTTGCCCCTCTTCCAGGCCAGCTCCCTGCTGTGGCCAGGGAGTGCAGTGGAGGATGGCCCAAGTGCTTGGGCCCTGTACCCACATGTGAGACCAGGAGAAGCACCTGGCTCCTGGCTTCGGATCAGCGCGGTGCGCCAGCCACAGCGCGCCGGCCGCAGTGGCCATTGGAGGTTGAACCAACGGTAAAGGAAGACCTTTCTCTCTGTCTCTCTCTCTCTCTCACTGTCCACTCTGCCTGTCAAAAAAAAAAATTCATATGTGACTATCCAACCTTGAAGAAATACTCAAGTATGTGTGGAGTTACAAGTGTATCTGTATATAAATCTAGATATGTATATGTAAGTGCACAAAGCTGTATTTTGTTTATTCAACATTGAGGGGTATGCGTGTGTTTGTGTGTTTGTGTCCACTCTCACAAGATGACTATGATGATCCTAGAGGTGTATTTATCTGTATTTTGAGTAGAGTATTGGAGATATATTTATGTATTGCCAGGGAAGTGTTCATTTACAGCATTGCAGAACTGTGTATATATATGTGCCTAAAAACTTGAGATTCATACAAGTGTCAAATATTTTAGATATATTGTATATCCAAATATGAGGGAATTGTCAATATGTATATTATACTAGCATCTTACCATGCATTTATGTATTTCTATAACATTAAAAAATCTGTGTAGTTGTGTGCATATATTCTATGCACTGCTATTAGATATATATGTATAATTATGTATAGATTCAACATATAATAATATACAATAATTTTATGCATACAATGAAATGGATTATGTAACATTTATTGAAATTTAGATTTGAATATATCCCTTTGTATATGGCTTATACAAAAAATATTTGAGATAGATTTGTAAGTCCTGCATATTAACCCTATACATAGTATTCATTTCAATTTATAGTCAGTGCTTGAAATCTTTAATATATACCATATTAAAGCTATGTGTGTCTATGTTCATACCATTACAGAAGCATGTATAGATATTTGCCATATAGAATGTATATACAATAATACAGATGTGCTGTGTTTGCATGTAATATATTTTTATCTATGTAAAATATATCATTAAATTGACCCTTTTTACATATAGTTCTGTGGTGTTTAGTATGTTCACACTATATACAAGTATCATCATCCATCTCCAGAACTTTGTTGTCTTGTAAAACAAACTGTGTCAATTAAACAATAACTCCTCATTCCCTCTTCCTCAATCGTATGGAATGTACCATTCTGCTTTATACCTCTAGTTCTGACTACTTTAAGTAGCTCACTTAAGTGAAATCATATAGTAATTGTCTTTTTGCTGTAAGTTTATTTCACTTAGTGTAATGTCATTGAGTTTCAGACAACTTATAGTATGTTCCAGAATCCCCTTCCTTTTCTAAAGCTGAATAATAGTCCATTATATCTGTATACTACATTTGTTTATCCATTAATCTGTTTTGATTACTTTACTGCTTCCTCCCTCTGGCTATTGTGAATAATATTCCTATGAACATGGTACATACAAATATCTATTTATATCTCTGCTTTCAATTCTTTTAAGTACATATACACCCAGAAGAAGAATCACTGAACAATATGGTGATTATATTTTCAATTTTGAGGGAAACTCCTAATGACTTCCAGAATGGCCACACCTTGTTGTAGTAATGTTTTTATATATGCAGGTGTTCATTATTAGAAGACACATATACAAGTATGCATTTGTTATGATTTATACAGCTATGTACATAAATATGAATATAAAGCAATGGCTACAGGAATGTCTAAATAACCCTGGAGCTAAATATACTGAGGCATATGTGTATTTGTAATTCTGCATGATAATGATGCCCTATATTCCTATTCCTTCATTAATAGTTAAATTTTATATCGGGCCGGCACCGTGGCTCAACAGGCTAATCCTCCTCCTTGCAGCACCAGCACACCAGGTTCTAGTCCCATCGGGGTGCCGGATTCTGTCCTGGTTGCCCCTCTTCCAAGCCAGCTCTCTGCTGTGGCCAGGGAGTGCAGTGGAGGATGGCCCAAGTGCTTGAGCACCTGCACCCACATGGGAGACCAGGAGAAGCACCTGGCTCCTGGCTTCAGATCAGCGCAGTGCACCGGCCGTAGCGGCCATTGTAGGGTGAACCAATGGCAAAGGAAGACGCCATAAACAAGAGTGTTAAATTGTTAAATCAACATCAGGAGTCACTGTGTACTTACGTCTCATGAGGGATCTGTCCTTAATGTGTTATCCAATGTGATTGAACTTCTTAAGAACACTATGTCTACGATCTGAGAAAATATATCTCAAGAGAACTTGAAGTCATATAGTGTACTTCTGCCACTCAGATTTAAGAAGAGACTTCAGACTACCTGTGGATAGAAGAAGTATCCAGGCTACATTGCAGAAACAATATGTAGGATGGGAGACACTGTTTTGGCTATTTTCTAGAAAGGACAATCTGTTACAGTCACAGGTTATTTCAAAACAGTTTGAAAAGTACATTCATTAATTGATTCATTCATGCAACAAATATTCACTGAATGCCTATTGTATGGCATTAATGAGAATTCAACAGTAACACACACACACACACACACACACAACCCTTGCCTCTTTCGAGTTTATATTCCAGTGTAAGGGATCAGGGTTAAAATAAATGTTGATCATTGCCAGATTAATAAATACTAGGGAGAAAAACAAAGCAAATGCACTGGGTAAAGGGAATGCTGTAGCTTGCAGAATTATTATTTTGTGTAAGATAACCTGGTAAATAATCTCCAATACAGTAAACTTTGAATATATATCCAAAGGACAGGTAGGGATGAGCCTGGGGATAAAGGCATGAAGATGAGGTGCTTCTACATAGAGATGTGGATAAAAGCCTTGGAGTTTAACCATGCTTAGTATGTTTGAGAAACAGCAGGGCAACCAGTGTGCCTGCAGGATGAGGGGGAGAGCAGTAGGAAATGAAATCATAGAAGTTGTTGGTGCCAGATCATGTCAAAATAATTAGATGATATTTTTCTTCCTGTTGTAAAAAAAAATCCCAAAGGAAATATACTACTAACAACATAATTCTTTTTAGCTTCATAGTCTTTGTTTGAATCACATCCTTTCCTCAAATGCTGGATCACCAAGTTGAAGCATCAGCTGTTATCTAGATTGGGAGGAAGCTGGCCGAATGAGCGGCATTGCTTCTAACCTTGGAGATGAAAATTCAGGTTTCAGAAGACTATAAGATATCTCTTGTATCTGAATCTCTTCTCTTTTTCCTGCTTCATGCCACTTCTGTGCACAAAAACACCAACACATTCACTTACCTCAATGGCTGAACAGTAATGGGATTGGCATTTAGATGTTCACGTTTGTAATCATGAAGGGGACTTACTGAAGAATTTGCAGGTTGGTTTGATTGTTCTTCTGTGAATTTCCCTGCTCTCAACTTCCTAATAAAGCAGAGCAAATTCTTTTTCTTTTCATCATCAAAATAGGAAGTAATAAATGGAGAACAGCTGCAACCAAACCAATCAAGTACTCAGCACACTCCAAGTCACTAGAGGAGTTGTTGCTTCCATGGGCAGCTGTTTTCAAACTTGGAAGCAACTTAGCATCACTTGGGGAGCTGTGTCCACCTCAGAGATCTTGGATTGAGTCCAGGGACAGATTTATTTTTCTACCTAGGTGTTGCTAACATGAAGATCTAGTTGAAAACCATTACTATTGTTATTAAGCTATGCCTTACTAAATAGTAGAATAGGAATCAGACTTTATGTGCCTTAAACAACATGCTCCAAAATAATTTAATATGCTGAATATTGAATCATATTAAAGTTCCAATTTCTAAATAATATCTCTGAGGAGTACTCTTGGTATGTGCTAAGTTTACAAATATTAGTGGAAATGTTTATAACATCTTTGTCCAATTGACCACCCCACCCTTTCCTTCCTAATTAAATTCCTCCTCCTTAATAAGACTCCTTTCTTGTAAGAATACATTTTTAATGATCCCATGCAAAATTCCCTAAGACCTTACTTCATCCTTTAACATAATATGCACACTTCTTGATAATTTTAAAATTTACCTTCTATAATTTTGATTTTCAATTTGCCTTTTTATCAGCCTGGTATTTAACTTCTTGATTCTTACAAATAAGAATAAACCATTCATTTATTTGAACACACATGTACTTTAATTACTTTAAAGGATTTTAGAAGGAGTTATCAATGATTATGAAAAATAAGGCATAGGGAAAGCATTTCATAATGGATTTTATATAATCCCACTTGGTTATCTACTTTTGTTTTTCTTAGTCTCAAAAATAAGAAATAAGCAAGTATAAAAAAACACCTGGGTCATTTTATATTACTTTATATCCTTCCACACATATAGCTGTACACTAATGCCCTACTGAATCTTTTGTTTAAGTTTCACTTATTTGAAAGGTGAAGAAATAGAGCCAGACACAGAGTTCTTCTATCATCTGGTTCACTTCCTCAAATGCCCAGAACTGGGACAAGCAAAAGCCAGGTACAGAACTCAATCTTGGTTTCCCACCCCCATGTGTTGCAGATGCCCACGTACTCAAGCTCTCACCTGCGGCCTCCCCAGGTGAGCATTAGCAGGAAGTTGAAATTGGAAGTGGAGCCAGAACTCAAGCAAAGATGCTCTGATATGGGGTTCAGGTGTTTGGGATAGTCTTAACAACTATACCAAATGCCAGCCCCACCTACTGCATCGTGTAAAATGCAAATTTGTCAAACACTCCTAGTCACTGATGATTACTGTACAGTTTCAAAACTAGAAATTGTTGGGCTATCATCTACAGAAGTGAGTTTCCAACATTTTCTAAAGAAAATTTTCTCAAAAGTAGTATTTGCCAGCATTGTAAACAGGTAAAACACAAGTTTTTTTTTTTCCCTAGACTTTGGGGACTCTATCACCATTTTAGCATCCAACTATTCCTCTCCCTCAATTACTGTCCTTAAGATATGTCCATAGTACACTACATGATTGCAGATTACTTTTAGGTAATGTTTTCTTCACATCCAATACGCAAAGTCTACAATTTTACCTCAGAGGGAACACGTGGACACCGAAGCTTTTCTCCTTCTTTACTACCCCTGCTTATCTCACATCAAGAACATTACAATATATTCGTCTCCTCCTTTCCAGGTTCTTCCCTGGTGAATCTCACTGCCAATAATTTATTTTTTAAAACACAGTAGATCATATTGTATCAGTATTTGCCTGGAAATTCTAGATGATGTTTACACTTTGGGTGGGATTATGGTCAAACACGAAGTCTTGGTGCAAACTATTCTTCATATGTATTTATTTATTTTTTAAGATATGTTTATTTATTTGCAAGTCAGAATTACACAGAGAAAAGAGAGGCAGAGAGAAAGAGAGGTCTTCCATCTACTGGTTTACTTCGCAATTGGCCGCAATGGCTGGAGCTGCGCCAATCAAAGCCAGAAGTCAGGAGCTTCTCTGGGTCTCCCACACGTGTGCAGGGGCCCAATGACTTGGGCCATCCTCTTCTGCTTTCCCAGGCCACAGCAGAGAGCTGGATTGGAAGTGGAGCAGCCTGGACTTGAACCAGTGCCCATATGAGATGCCAGCACTGCAGGCAGCAGCTTTACCCGCTAAGCCACAGCACTGGCTCTCATATGTATTTTCTAATTTGTTTGCAATTAGTCATCTCATATTATATAATGCTATCATCGATTTAGAATTCTGACAAAATACCATTAATATGTTGGAAACCCACAAATTCATATTTCAAGTCCAGAAGTTTCTATCAATAACAGAAAGTTATTGTTACTGTCTTATCACCTAACTGTCTATTCAGGATCTTGAGTATCCAATAGGCATTGAAATCTCTCATATTTCCAAAGACAAACTCCTGATCATATCCTGCTCCAAACCATGTCCCCCTCTTAGAACATGGTTGTCCCATTCTTCCATTTGCAAAGGCTAAAACATTTAGAATTATTTTTAGTCCATCCTTAAAATCTATTAGCAAATCTTGACAGCTCTACCTTTAAAAATGCCAAGAATTGGGCAATTTCTTGCTACTCCATTGCTACCATCCTCTTCCAAGCCATCATTTCTTCTTGCCTAGCAAGGTTCCTTGCCTCTATACTGTCTTCTCCACAAAATATCTGTATCTTTTAGTTGGATCAGTAAACATCTCTATCTGAAACTCTCCAATAACTTGCCCTCTTTTTCAGAGTGAAAGGAGTCCTTCCAACTGCATCCAATGCCTTCATAATCCAGTTCACATTGTCGCTCTCTTTTCGCTATTCTCCCCCTCTCGCTTGCTTCTGCACAATGCCCACCCGGCTATTTTTCCAAAACAACAAGTATATTTTAGCCCTAACATATTTGAACTGTTTCTTCCTTCTAGCCTTCTTTTCCTAGAATACCCAAATATGTCTCTCTCATTTCTTCCAGAGCTTTGATCACATCACTGATACAACTTTGTTTATTGTTTTTCACTCTCAACCAGAATTTAAGTTTCCAAAATAAGAGATTTGTATCAGTTTTGGTTACTATTGTATCTGCAGTATGTAGAAGATGCCTGATACACAAAAGTATCTTAATAAATACTTGCTGGTCACAAAAAAAACAGAGTATATACCGAGCTCCACTCATATAAGCTTTCTTAATTATCTGAACATACTAGATATTCCTGTAATTTGTTATTTGCACATAATTTTTTTCTTTCATTCTAGTAGCTATCCCTACCACCCCATGACACAGGACCTCTGCTTTTACTTGCTCTGAAAAACCTCCAGTTCCCTCGGGCAATTGTGGATTGATCAGCTATTTGTGTTCCAAGAGTTTTTTTTTTTTTTTGTCTATTAGCATTCTGTTATTAGAAATATCTGTTAAGACACAGCTACATGGTCTCATAATTATTAGTTTCCATGTCTATCTCTTTTACTATAATAGAAGGGAGAGTATCGGTTATTATTTATCTATGAATATGCAGCATACATTATAGAATGTCAGTAAATATTTGCCAAATGCAAGAATCAATTATTCAACAGTTCAGATCAGTATATCAATCAGTGACTTTCCAAGAATGCTGACTGGAACAAAAGGCAACAACAGTAAGAAGTTAAAGATAGAATAAGGGTGAAATTTCTTCCTTGAGAGTAGAAAGTGTTTGTTTTGTGAATTTTATTTACATAAAGTGATGGAAAACAAAGATTAAAGTGAAATCAGGCTAGTGAAATTCAAGAAGGCAAGCGAGGGTCAGATTTGGATCCTGTTTTTCTTGCCAATGAAGATGTTGTCTTGTTGGAACAAGGCAAGAGAAATGGCTATTAGAAGATGTCTATGTAAGAGCCACTAATGAGATCTGGGTCATAGGTGAAAGCAATTTTCCAAATGTAGCACCAACTTTTTCTCTTTTTTCCTGAAAACTGAGACAATGATTTTCATGAGTTTTATTCAGGAGCTCAAACTAGTCAGACAAAACTCAGATGTGATTTCTCTTACAAATAGCCCCCTTTTAATAGAACATAGGTATGGGTGTGATAGGGCACAATGATTATTTCCTTCCTAACTTCCTGACATTCACAAGAAGAGGGAGTCAACTAGAGCTGAAAACTCCAAAGTTATCTCTGATAGTGAGAAGCACCCATCCATTACATTGGAGTACGATCTACTAAATAACCATATAACATACCCACCCAAGGGAGACTGGAACAATGTCCTGTTGAACATACTACATATTCTAAGACAAAATTTACATATAAAATTCCAACAGTTTGTATAATCCAGAGCTATTCTCATTGTTAATGACTGGGGGGATTTAGGAACCATGAGCTAATGACATAGTCCTTGCTTTTATCAAGGGTTGATATGCAACACATGTAGAGTGCTTCTCTAAACTCTTTTGAAAGATTTCCACACTTCATGTGGTAAATTACTTTCATAACTTAGTTTCATGGGTAAAATACAGTATTATACATTAGGCAATCATATAATGGCTTGCTTTTTACTTTGACTGCTAAGAAGCCTAGGTAAATTTTCTGTTCAAGCATAGTAACTATATTAGACAAAGTGGTTAAAAATATTTCCTTTCTTTCTATCTTTAATGTTTTTTAGATATTTTAAAGAAGTATAATTTGCACATAATAAAGTTCAATAATTTTAAGTGTGTTACTCAATAGAGTTGGACATCTAAGGCCATATAACCATCTCTATATCATGATGTAGATTATTTCCATCATCTTCTGATTCTCTGTTCCTGTACCCTGTGTCAATTCCCACCCCTAGACCAACTCCTGGATATCTCTCTTACTTCTATAAGTTATACCAATTCTAAAATGTCATGTAATTATAATCACACAACCTGCTATCTTTTTATTTGGCTTTTAAACTTGACATGATCTTTTTGACATTATTGCCCATTGTTTGGTGTATCAGTTCATATATTTTTAATGCTGTGTAGTGTTCCATTGGTTGGGTATATCAGAATTTGTTTACTCATTCACTAGCTGCAATATGTTTTGGCTATTATAAATAAAGTTGCTTCAAACATCTCAATATATATGTATGTGTGTGTGTGTGTGTGTACATAAATTTTAACTCCTCTTAGATAAGAGTCTAGAAATAGAATTGCCAAGTAATATGGTAGATATATATTTAAACATGTCTTTTCTTATTTGTATTAGAGAGGAACTGCTTTTCAAAATAACTATAACACTGCATTTCTACCAACAGTATGTGAAAGTTTGAGTTTTTCCAAATCTTTGTCAGAACTTTGCTTTCTCGGGGTTTTCTTTGTTTAAATTTTGGTAATTTTGATTCCTTTGCATTTTTATAATAATTAACAAGTTTAAACCTTTTTTTCATGTACTTGATTGCCATTAGTATATCTTCTTTGGTGAAATGTTGTTATGTTTGTACTTTTAAATTTTATTTATTTTGTTTATCTGGAAGGCAGAGTGACAGAGAGAGGGGGAGAGAGATTGGTCTTCCACCCACTGGTTCACTCCCCCAGGCTAAAGCCATCTGGATATCCATCCAGATATCCTATGTGGGTGGCAGAGTCTCAAGCACCTGGACCTTCCTCAGCTGCTTTCCTAGTCACATCATCAGTGACCTGGATCAGAGACAAAGCAGCCAGGACTCTGTCCGGCACTCTGATATCTGATGCTGGCATAGCAAGAAGGGCTTAACCAGTTCTACCACAAGGCTGGCTCCTTTTGCTTATTTTTAAATAGGGAATTTGCTTGTCTTATATTGAATTTGGAATTCCTTACATATTTTGATACAGTGCCTTTATTTGCACAAAAAATACTTATTTACTTCCATTTTAACTTTTATCCTGTAAACTTGTTAAACTCAATTATTAGTTCTAGAAGCATTCTTATAGATTCTTTAGTTTATTCTATATAGGTGATCATCACTTGTCAGAGCAAAGAAGGTTTTATATCCTCTTCCTAATATGTAGCTTTCTAATGCTTGACTAACTGCATTGTTTCTGACCTACAGAAAAATCTTTTGTTGTTTTAATTTTGCCATATATCTGACCTCTCAGGAGAATTGTGCCATTTACCCCCATTAGGTTTGACATTAGCTGCAATTTTTTGTTTGTTTAAGATTTATTTTATTTATTTGAAAGGAAGAAATACAGAGAGAAAGGGAGAGATGGAAGTAGGGGGAGAGAGAGAGAGAGAGAGGGATAGAGGGAGAGAGAAAGAGAGGGAGGGAGAAAGAGAGAAAGGGAGGGAGAAAGAGAGAGGGAGGGAGGAAGGGTAGGAGAGAGAGAGAAAGAGATTTTCCATCCACTGGTTCACTTCCAAAATGGCCACAATGGCCAGGGCTGTGCCAAGATCAGCCAGGATCCAGGAACTTCATGTTTCTCCCGTGTAGGTGTGGGGGCCCCATGCACTTAGGCCATACTCTACTGCTTTTCTCAGGCACACCAAAAGGAGCTGAACAGGAAGTGGAGCATCTGGGATCAGAACCAGTACCTATATGGGATGCCAGTGTTGCAGGATAACCCATTGTGCCATAGCACTAGGCTCTGTCATTTTTTCTTAGATAGTCACTACCAACTTGAGAACATTTCCTACTAATGCTAGTTTGATAGATTTTTTCTAATATTATAAATGAGTATTGAATCTTGCCAAGTGCTTTTCCTTATATCTATTAAAATTCCCATCATTCTTTTCTTAGTATATTTATTATATTTCTGGATCCAATTTAGGTGCAGTTTGCATCTATGTTCATGAGAGGTGTTGCTGTTCTGGTTTACTTTCTTACAGTATCTTTATTTTTGTCTAGTTTATTGCAGCAGGAAAATACTGATCTCATAAGATAAATAGAGAAGTTTTCACCCCTCTCCTATTTTCTAGAAGAACTATTATGGAATTGAAGTTATTTCTCCCTTAATGTTTTGAAAGAAGTCACCAAAGTAACCTCCTACAATTGGAGATTTCTTGATATGAAAATTTTTAGCTACAATTTTTTAAAATATGTTTTTATTCTCATTATCTCCTTTAATAAGACTTGAGAGTTTGAATCTTTCAAAAAGCATGTTTAAAGTTGTTTATTTCAGTATCTTATACTTTAACAACCATAATATTTCTTTCTTTTGTTTCTCGTATTGATAGTTGACTTTTTATTTTTTGTTGTTTTATTTTTTGATCAGTCTGGCTAAAAAGTTAGCCTTTTTGTTGATATTTTCAAAGAAGCAGCTTTTTATTTCATTAATCTTCTCTGTCATGTTTCTATTTTCTTTTTAAAAATATTTGTTTTATTAGAAAGGCAGAGAGATATTGAAAGACAGAGACAGACAAGCAAAAGAGAAATTTTCAATCTCCTGCTTCACATTCACCCACACTTGCCCTCATGTATCTGAAGCAACCAGGGCTGGAGCAGGCCGAAGACAGGAATCCAGAATCTAATCTGGGTTTCCCAGATTAGATTTGGCAGGGACCAAAGTACTTGGGCCATCAGCTTCTGCATCCCCGAGTATATTGTACCAGGAAACTGGATTCAGTAGCATTTAAAATTTTGAAAAAGTATTCCAACAAATTAGTATACATAAATTTTGCAAGGATTTCAGAACTATAAATTATATTTACTAGATTATGATTCTGTAACAAAGATGTCACTTCTGCAGTTATATATTCCCATATGGACATAGGTTCGAGTCCTGGCTGCTCCTGTTCCTATCTGGATCTCTGCTATGGCCTGGGAAGGCAGTAGAGGATGGCCTAAGTGCTTGGGCCTAAGTGCTTGAGAGACCTGGGAAAGACTCCTGACTCCTGACTTCAGATCATCTCAGCTCTGGCTGTTGTGGCAATTTGTGGAATGAACCAGAGGATGGAAGACCTCTCGCTCTCTCTGTCTCTACCTCTCTCTGTAACTCTGTCTTTCAAATGAATAAAAATAAATCTTTATGTTAAAAAAAAAAAAAACTTCTTCATCCTCTGGTTCACTCCCCAAATGACCCCAGTGGCTGGGGCTGCGCTGATCCAAAGTCAGGAGCCAGGCACCTCCTCCAGGACTTGGGCCATCCTCCACTGCTTTCCCAGACCACAGGAGAGAGCCGAATCAGAAATGGAGCAGTGGGGACTCAAACTGGCAGCCACATGGGACGTCGGCACTGCAGGCAGGGGTCTAACCCACTATACCACAGAGTCAGCCCCAAAAATAAATCTTTAAAAAAATTCTTGCCTTTCTATGCTTTGTTTAGTTTCAAATTCAAGTCCTAATGTTATCTATTGACCTTGTGCAAAATATTCATCTGGATTCACTAAGTTTACCTTTAGAAGGGCACATGAAATGTTCTGAGTGCCAGGTTATCAATGAAAAAATATTAAACAAATGATCTTTACCTCTGTCCTAAAAAAAAAAAAATTCTCTTATTTTATTTTGGTGGTAGTCCCATTGGACTTCTTCATTGAATGTCTCCTCCTCCTGGTGTTATGGTTTGAATGTGTCCTCCAAAGTTTATCTGTTGGAAACTTAATTCGCAATTCAACAAGATTTAGAGGTAGGATCTTTAAAGGTGATTAGGTCCCAAGGGCTCTTCCCTTATGGATGGATTAATATCTTTACTGTGAGTGTATTACTTATCACAGAGGTGGGTTCCTTATCAAACAAAGCTTAATCCCACTCTCTTTATGTTTCCACTTCCTTTCTTCTTCCCTTTGTCTTCTGTCTCTGCCTTCTACTTTGGGGTGATGCACATACAGGGCCCTTACCAAAGGCAGGTCCTTCAACCTCATAATTTCTAGGATCCAGAACTATAAGACTCATTTTATTCTTTATACATTACCCAGTCTATGGTATTCTATTATAAAAACGTGCAATAGACTAAGATGCTTGGAAACAGTTATAGCTTACAAAAATGACTTGACCCACATGGAATCACCCAGAATTAGTTTTCTGGGAATGTTCGAGGAGATATTCTGAAGAAAGACCATTTTTCTGTTTTTTTTTCTTTATTTTTTTTTAAGTTTTTATGACTGTGAGGCATGAACTTGAATTACAGAAGTCATCTCTCTTCAGAGGATGAAGTAGGCACACAGAGAAGAACAGAATAGAGGGATTCACAGAAAACAGAGCCCGAGCAACTTACATAAATTTCAGCAATAGATCAGCTTCTCAGCTTCCTGTTAAAAGAACCAAAACTTTCCTAATCTGTGGAATCAGTTTAATTGGATTTTCCGTCATTTACCATCCAACGCCTCCTGATAAAATAAGCAGAGCCACGTTCTCAGGACACTTTCTCTGTAGAGAGCGCAGTGGGATACTCGGGGCCACCATGGGCAATGGCTGCCTTTTCCAATCACTGCTCTCGGAAGCCGAACTCCTTTCCCAGTTATTGCAAAAGGGGGGTCCTGTGAGAGCTTTTTCAAAAACACGTCTCCTATTCATCTAAACTGCCAACTCAAAGCAATTTCACTGAAGCATATGTTGATAGATTTTCTTCATCATGTGCTATGGTTTGAATGCTTGTTCCCTTAAAATCTCATGTGGATATTTGATTTCACTTGTATCAGAATTAAGAGGCAGTATCTTGAAGAAGTTATTAGGCCATGAGGGATCTGCCATTATGGGTCGTTTTGCTGCCATCTTTGAAGAGTGCCTTTTGCCCTCATTTGTCCTCTCACGTGGGTCCTGCTTCTGTGTGGGAGGATGCAGCAAGAAGACCCTTGCTGGATGCTGGCAAGTTGATATTGGGCTTTCTACCCCGCAGGACAATGAACCAACAATTGTCTGTTCCTTATAAACTATCCAGTCTGTGGGATTCTATTAATGATGCACAAAACAAATGAAGGAACCATGTTTCCTAATGAGTACTTGGAAGACCAAATTGGCATTTATCAGTGTTTTCCTCAGGGACATTGACAGCACTATCCCTGGATGGAGGGTGATATTTTTTAATGGTAGGAATTTAGGAAATAAAGCAAACTCAAGTTAATCCCAGCCTGGTCAGTCACCAGCTATGTACCCTGGGTAAGTTATTTCATCTTTCTCCTTTTTTATTTTTTGAAAGATTTTTATGTATTTATTTGAAAGGCAGAGTTACAGAGAGAGGGAGAAACAGAGAGAGGTCTTCCATCCACAGATTCACTCCCCAAATGGCTGCAATAGCAGGAGCTGGGTAGATCTGAAGCCAGGAACCAGGAGCCAGGAGCTTCTTTCTGCAGGCGCACATGCACTTGGCCATCCTGCACTGCTTTCCCAGGAACAATAGCAGGGAACTGGATCAGAAGTAGAGCCGTCAGTCTTGACATGAACTGGCACCCACATGGATTCCAGCACTGCAGGCCAGCCACAATGCTGGCCCCTCATCTTTCTCTTTTTAAGAGTTTTATTGTTATTAGTAATAATAGTACCTATCCTACGTGATGGTTTACAAATCTAAATGATGTTACATTAAATTCAGTATTTCAAGTCACAGAGCAATCAACAGTCTTTATTTTTTTCTTTCTTTACGTCTGAGAAATCCCATGTTTATCACATCATCCTTAAAATCCTCAATCTCTACCATCTTCCAGATTAGAAGTTTCAATATTTTGTTTCTATAATGCTTCTTTTTTATTATTACACAATATAGCTCTTATACTTCTTAAGGTAAATTATTTATTTATTTATTTATTTATTTATTGACAGGCAGAGTTAGACAGTGACAGAGACAGACAGAGAGAAAGGTCTTCCTTTTCCATTGGTTCACCCCCCAATGGCCGCCATGGCCTGAGCGCTGTGCTGATCCAAAGCCAGGAGCCAGGTGCTTCCTCCTGGTCTCCCACACGGGTGCAGGGTCCAAGGACTTGGGCCATCCTCCACTGCCTTCCCAGGCCATGGCAGAGAGCTGGACTGGAAAAGGGGCAACCGGGACAGAATCTGGTGCCCCAACTAGGACTAGAACCCCGGGGTGCCGGCGCCACACGCAGAGGATTAGCCAAATGAGCCATGACACCGGCCAATGTAAATTACTTTGCAGTACATATGCTTTCTGAGGAAAAACTAACAGCTCCAAAGGATTTCTAAAGCCTCACAAAGAAGTTGTGTTTTGAGAAAAGCAATTAAACAAAAGTAAGCAATAGAGAAATAGCTAATCTTATTATTACCCTTTAACAACAAAAATCAAATTATCATGTCTCACCTACATTTGAAATATATTTACATTTTTTCTGTCTTGTTTTTAAAAAACTGAATCCACCCCAATCCTCCCTTTCAGGAATATTTGCATATTTATGTGCAAGTCCTGATGTTTCCACGACTTTGCAGTTTGATATTAACGTTTTTTGTAGTCCCTGTCCTGGTTAAAGATATATGAACACATTTTACATAGTGTCTCAATGCTGGCAAGACCTTTCTTATGCATAAAAGACAGATCTTTCCCTTGGAATTAATTTTCCCCTAATATATATTACAGAATGTGTTACATTTTTCATGGCTAGCAAGAAAGCCACACTCTATTCAATATCAAATGAGAGAACTGATACACCAAGAATTTTCAAAATTCTTGGGTTTCTAGGCTAGTAAGGAAATGGAATCATTTCACTCTCTAAAAATCTACTTGGGTCTAGTCTGGCAAGTAGGAAGCGTGGAAGTTATCATTCTCTCCCAACAACAAATAAAATGATGAGTAAACTGAAAAATCAAAACCCCTTGTCTCAGATCTGTCCGGAAAGTGAGGTCACAGGGAAAACAATGTCCTTAAACCAGAGAGAAAACAGGCAAGTAGATTCACAGTGTACATGAGAAAACCTACATATAGCAGTCTCCGCTGGAGCCAGCTCTAGGGGAGGAAAACTGGAAGTATAATTCATGCTGGGGACTGAGTGTGAATAAGGCAGACAAAAACTGCAGTGATCCAGAATTCAGTGATGTTGGAGCAGGTGGGGCTTTTGAGTTTTACCTACAACAACCTGACCAGCTTTTCATAGCAAATATTCAAGAAAAATCTCCTTATACTTTTAGTAAAAAGAGGAGAAAATGAACCAATTTTAAATGCCCAGAGCATTCATTTCTTACTAATAAGATCTTCTCGCAGAAGACACTACCTCAGCAGAACCCAATTCACTGGAGGTTTTCTTTTTAAAAAAAAGATTTATTTATTTATTTATTTGACAGGTAGAGTTACAGACAGACAGAGAGAGGGAGAGACAGAGAGAAAGGTCTTCCTTCAACTGGGGTCACTCCCCAAATAGCTGCAATGGCCAGAGCTGGGCCAGTTAGAAGTCAGAAGCCAGCAGCTTCTTTCAGGACTCCCACATGGCTGCAGGGAGCACTTGGGCCATCTTCTACTGTTTTCTCAGGCCATAGCAGAGAGCTGGGTAAGAAGAAGAACAGCTGGGACTAGAACCAGCACCCATATGGGATGATGGTGCTCCAAGCAGAGGCTTAACCTACTATGCCACAGCACCATCCCCATCCACTGGAGTTTTATACAGCCTAACTGACAACCTGGGTATGGGGGAAAATACCTCACTGCACCTGGCTCATCATGTCCCACTGACAGAGTGGGATGGAGAACAAGAAGCGTGTTTGATGTTCACAATCCAGGGGCACAGGCTGACTGACAAAATCAAATCATAGGATTGACAGAGTGCTACCCTCCACATCATATTACAAAACCTATTTACTGAAGTTCCTTTCACCCCAATATCATTTTATCTATCTCCTTCAAAAATTTACAAAATAATAAATGGTTAAAAAAAAAAAGTTTGAAGGGACATTTCAAAATCCTGGCTTCAGATCAGTGTGGTGCACCGGCTGTAGCAGCCATTGGAGGGTGAACCAATGGCAAAGGAAGACCTTTCTCTCTGTCACTCTCTCTCACTGTCCACTCTGCCTGTCAAAAAAAAAAAAAGGAACTAGGGCTGTTGACATTATAAACCACAGTAACAATTGGGCCTGCATAGAAAGAATTGAGGAAAGGTCCATCTGTATCACAGTGCTAGAGCCACAGCAATTATTTTTTTTATTTTTTTATTTTTTTATTTTTATTTTTTATTTTTTGACAGGCAGAGTGGACAGTAAGAGAGAGAGACAGAGAGAAAGGTCTTCCTTTGCCGTTGGTTCACCCTCCAATGGCCGCCGCGGCCAGCACACCGCAGCTGGCGCACCGCGCTCGTCCGATGGCAGGAGCCAGGTGCCAGGTGCTTTTCCTGGTCTCCCATGGGGTGCAGGGCCCAAGCACTTGGGCCATCCTCCACTGCACTCCCGGGCCACAGCAGAGAGCTGGCCTGGAAGAGGGGCAACCGGGACAGAATCCGGCGCCCCGACGGGGACTAGAACCCGGTGTGCCGGCGCCGCAAGGCGGAGGATTAGCCTGTTGAGCCACGGCGCCGGCCGAGACACAGCAATTATTGTCACAAGATCTAGCATCACCCAAGTTTGCCAGTAGAACAAGGGTGCAGCCATCCTTATCTGCTTCAGCACCAAGAACAAGGCCCTAACTATCACATTTGGCAGGGAGACTGACACTGAACTCTCTGTGAGCCAAAGACACACATCCAAGGAAACCCTATTCATCTCAAAGCCACATTTCTACCCCTACAAACTGCAGCAAACAAGTCAACTACTTCACTTACAAACACAGCCAAAGACTACACTACTGGGCTCACCAGAACTAAAGCCAAAGCAACAAGCCAAGTGATACCTAGCATTCAGCTGAACCATAAACTATTTTTTTTTTTTTTTTGGTGAAACATACTATATAAAGAAGGGACAAAAATACCAGATGAGCAGATATCAATATAGGGACATAGGAGACATGAAGAAATTAGGTAGCATGACACCCCCAAAAGTTACAATAATTCTCCAGAATTAGATACCAAAATGAAGGAAATCTATGAGATGATAGATATAGAATGCAAAATAATGATTGTAAGGAAACTCAACAAGAGGCACGAGAAAACAGATTAAAGAGAAAATTAAAATTAAAAATGAGAAAAATCAATGAATGACATCAGTAAAAATATTACTAAGGAAATAGAACTCATTAAGAGGAACCAAATGGAAATTTTGGAGATGAAATCCTCCATCAGTGAAATAATAAATATGATTTAGAGCTTTAATAGCAGAATAGACAAAGTTGAAGAAAGAATTTCTGAACTCGAGGACAAGAATTGTCAACCAAATCAAATAAAAATAAAGAGAAAAGCCTACATGAAACATGGGAGAGCATTAAATGAGCAACTATTCATTTTATAGGTATCCCTGAAAAAGAAGAAGAAGAAAAGACAAAAGGCAGTGAGAACCTACTAAATGAAATAATAATTGAAAGGTCTTGAAAGAGAAATGGGAATCCAAATAGAAGAAGTTCAATGAACCTCAAGCAGGCTCAACCAAAAAAAAAGTCTTCTCCAAGGCATATTGTCACCAAATTGTCAAAAGTTAAAGACAAGGAAAGAATCCTAAATAAAGACAGTAAGAAAAAAAAAAACATCAAATTACATATAAAGGAAAACCAAAGATATTAACATCAGACTTCTCAGTGGAAACCCTACAGACCAGAAGAGAGTGAGATGATATATTCCAGATCATAAAAGAAAAATACTCTCAACCAAAAATATCATATGCAATGAAGCTATCCTTTAAAAGTGAAGCAGAAATAAAGTGTTTTCCAGATAAGCAAAAACTGAGAGAAATCACCCTCACCAGACCAACCTCACAAAAAATTCTGAAGAAAGTCCTGCTTCTACATTAGAAGTAAACGTGGAACACATGTCATCACCAAATTCATTAATAGAGCAGGTAGAATCACTTTCCAATCAACAAAATGACAGATCTTAGTTTTTATCAATCAATACTAAACTTGAATGTAAATGTATTAAATTCACCAACCAAATGACTTAGGTTGCCTGAATGGATTAAAAACACACACACACACACACAACCCATTATATGCTGCATACAAAAAAAAAAAAAAGAAAAGAAAACCTTACAAAGATACATACATAATGAAAATTTGGAAAAAGATATGCCAGGCAAATGGAAATTAAAAGCGACCAGGTATAGCTATCCTGGTATCATAAAATAGACTTTAAATCAAAAAGTGTAAAAAGAGATAAAGAAGGACATTATATTTTGATAAAAGTTTCTTTTCAACAAGAAGACATAACAATCATAAATATATATATGCACTGAACACAAGACCACCCAGATATATACAGCAAATACTATTAGACCTAAAGGGAGAGACAGACTCTGACACAATAATAGTGGGTGACTTCAACAATGCACTCTCATCAATGGACATGTTATCCAGACAGAAAATCAATAAAGATACATTGGAGTTGAAACATATCAGACAAATGGGCCTAGATAGTTACAGGACATTTCAAGCAACAGTTACAGAATATACAGAATACAGAATTCTTATCAGCAAATGGAACATTTTCTAGGATAGAGCATATATAGGCCACAAATCAAATCTCAGCAAATTTGGAATCATACCATGTCTCTTACCAGACCATTAAAAGAAACCTGAAATTCAACAGGAACAATAGAACACTCATAAATACTTGGTAATTGAACAAGATAATACTGAATGATCAATGAGTCATTGAAGAAATCAAAAACTTTCTTGAAATAAATGAAAATGAAAACACAACATATCAAAACCTTGGAGTTACTGTAAAAAGCAATATTAACAGGGAAGTTTATAGTATTAAGTACTTTCATCAAAAAAAGAGAAATGTCTCAAAATAAAGATCTAATGAAGCATTTTCAAGACTTAGAAAAAGAATAACCCAAACCCAAAATCAGCAAAAGGCAAGAAATAATGAGGATCAGAGCAGAAATAAATTAAATTAAAAATAAAGATCAGCAAAACAAGTTGGTTTTTGAGAAGATAAACAAAAAGATAAATCTCCAGCAGACTAACAAAAAACAGAAAAATTCAAATAAATAAAATTAGCGATGAAAAAGAAGGCTTTACAACCAATACCACTGCAATACAAAGGATCATAAGAAACTAATAGGAAGAGCTAGCTAGTTGCTAACAAACTGGAAAGCTTTAAAGAAATGAATAACCTACCAAGATTAACTGGAAGCTCTAGAAGATATAGACAACATAAACAGACCCAAAACAAGCAATGAGATTGAAGCAGTAATAAAATTCTTCCATCAATGAAAAGCCTGGGACCTGATGGTTTTACTTCTCAAGTCTACAAAAAAAAAAAGTCATAGAGGAAGTAACTCCAATATTCTTCAAACTATTCCAAAATATTGAACAAGATGGAACTCTGCGCAATTCTTTTTATGAGGCCAAGATTACTTTGATATTAAAACCAAAGAAAAATACAACATGAAAACTAAAGACCTATATCCTTAAGGAAAGTAGATGCAAAGATTCTCAACAAAATACTAGCAAATCGAATCCAAAACCACATCAAAAAGATCATACATCACAATCAAGTGGAATTTATACCAGAAACACAAGGATGGTTCAACATATACAAATCAGTAAACATCATAAATCACATCAATAGAATGAAGAACAAAAACCATATGGTTATCTCTCAATAAATGCAGAGAATGAATTAGATTAGATTCAATAACTGTTCCTGAGAGGAAAAAAAAAACTCCACAAACTAGGTACAGAAGGAACATTCCTCAAAATTATAAAGGCTCTATATGACAAACCAACAGCCAGTATCATGCTGAATAGAAAAAGTCTGATAGCATTTCCCCTCAGACCTGGGACAGGACAAGGATGCCCACTTTCACCACTCTTACTCAATATAGTAGTGGAAATTTTAGCAAGGACAATTAGGGACAAGAAATAAATAAAGTACATCAAAATTGGATAGCAGGAAGTCAAATTATCTATATTTGCAAGTGACATGATGATGTACATGGAAATACCTAAACGCTCCACAAAAAAGTTCTTAGAATTGATAAGCCAATGCAGTATTGTTGCAAAATAAGCATACAAAGAAGTAGCTTTTTATGCTAATTATGAACTCACAGAAAAATAAATCAAGAAAAAAATCTCATTCATAACAGCGACCAAAAAAATCAAATATTTAGGAATACATGGAAGATCCTTACAAAGAAAATTATCAAACATTTTTGAAAGAAATCATCAAGGACACAAAAAAATGGAAAGATATTCCTTGCTCATGGATGATAAGAATCAATATCATTAAAATGTCTATAATAACCTAAAGCAATATACAAATCTGTACAATTCCTATAAAAATACCAATGACACTCTTTACAGAATTAGAAAAGGTAATCCTAAAATTCACAGGGAATCACCTAAGTCCCAGAATAGCCAAAGCAATTCTGAACAAGAAAAATCAAGCCAGAAGCATCATAATATCTGATTTCAAAGCTAATTAGCAAAGCTATAGTAATCAAAACACATGGTACTGGCATGAAAACCGATAGATAGATCAATGGAACAGAAGAGAGAGCTCAGAAATCGACCCACATACATATAGCCAACTGATTTTTGACAAAAGTGCTTAAACCATACAGTGGATAAAGATAGTATCTTCAACAAATGGTGCTGACAAAACTGGATTTATATATGTAGAAGAATTAAATTAGATCCATACCTCTCACTATATACAAAAATCAACTCAGGATGGTTCAAAAATTCAAATTTAATACCCAAGACTATGAAATTGCTAGAAAACATAGGGGAAACTCTAAGACATTGGTTTAGGGGGCAACTTCTTGGAAGACCACCAAAAGCTCAGACAACAAAAGCAAAACTAAACTAAACTCAGAAGCTTTTACGCAGCAAAGGAATTTATCAAGAATGAAGAAACACCCAACAGAATGGGAAAAAATATTTGTAAACCACCTAT
The DNA here is from genome assembly GCA_949820135.1 of Sylvilagus floridanus. Classification (NCBI taxonomy): domain Eukaryota; kingdom Metazoa; phylum Chordata; class Mammalia; order Lagomorpha; family Leporidae; genus Sylvilagus; species Sylvilagus floridanus. The sequence goes on from OX463224.1 coordinate 90,245,325, forward strand.
CTGACAAAGGATTAGTAACCCAAATATGTCAGGAACTTAATAACTCAGCAGCTAAAAACCAACCAATCCAGTTGAGAAATGGGTGCAGGACCTCAATATACAGTTCTCATAAGAAGAAATACAAGTGGCAAACAAATATATCAAAAAATTCACTAGCCATCAATGAAATGCAAATCAAAACCATAGTGAGATATCACCTCACCCCAGTCAGAAGGGTCAAAGTTCATAACACAGATCATAAATAATCATGAGGATGTGGACAAAGGGAAAGGCTTATACACTATTAGTGGGAATGTGAATTAGTGTAGCCACCATGGAAAACAGTATGGAAATTTTCTAAAAAACTAGAAAACCTGGACCATTCTATTCATAGCAGCAGTGCTCACAATAGCCAAAATTTGAAATCAATCACAGTGTCTATCGTCAGATGAATGGATAAAGAAAATGTGGCATATATATGCAATGGAATATTTTTCTGCTATAAAAATAATGAAATTCTACCATTTGCCACAAAATGGACACAGCTGGAGGACATCATGTTGAGTGAAATAAGTCAGGCCCAGGAAGATAAAAACTGTAAGACCTGCCTTATATGTGGAAACTGAAATTTAAAATACAAACAAAAATAGAAGAGTGAAAAAAGAAAGATCTGTATATATCAGTACTGCAAATATAGTTTTTAAAATCTTGTTTTATACCTTAGTGAAACCAATGGTTAAAATTTTATGCTACTTTGGGCCAGCGCCACCGCTCACTAGGCTAATCCTCCGCCTGCAGCGCTGGCACCCTGGGTTCTAGTCCTGGTCAGGGCTCCGGAATCTGTCCCAGTTCCTCCTCTTCCAGTCCAGTTCTCTGCTGTGGCCCTGGAAGGCAGTAGAGGATGGCCCAAGTCCTTGGGCTCTGCACCCACATGGGAGACCAGGAAAAGTGCCTGGCTTCTGGCTTTGGATCAGCGTGGTGCGCCAGCCGCAGCGTGCCAGCCGCAGTGGCCATTGGGGGGTGAATCAATGGAAAAAAAAAGAAAGACCTTTCTCTCTGTCTCTCTCTCTCACTGTCCACTCTGCCGGGGTGGGGGGGGGGGAATTATGCTACTTTAGTTTTATAGATCTGTGATTACATTAGAATTTACTGTATATGGGTGAAATGGTCATTTTTCCATTCAATTATTATTTATAGCTGTTGTCTATATTCCCATTAAACTTCAGTCTTTTTCTTTTTAAGTGTAAACTTCTTATTTGGCCAAGTAATAAGCCTTTTTACTGTAATGTAAGTTTACAATGTTATCTCAAACACCAAAAAAAAAAAAAAAAAAAGAAATAAAAGGAAGGATAGAAGGGAATATCATTATGTTCTTAGAATTCTATGTACAAAGCTCATTGAATGTGCTAAAAAGTAACTAAAATGTCTTAAAAATTAAATAAGAAAAACCCAAGAAGAAAGAAGAGGGAGGAAAGCAGTTCATCTACAGAGGAGCAAGAATAAGAATGACATCCGGCGTGTCAGAACCTACACAAGTAAGAAGAGAATGGGGCAAAATATTGATAGTGTCAGGAGGATTTTGTATCCTAAAAAATATCCTTCAGCACGCAGCCGTTTTGGTCGCTGTCGTCTCCCGGGCTGGCACTCCCTCAGCCTCCTGGCCCGACACGCAGGCACACGCGGGAATCAAGCCCGTCTAACGGCCTCTCAGGGTGTCAGGCGGAACTTGAAGTCCTGCCCCAATGAAGGGCCCGGCCCAAGGCAGAGCTCCCGAGTAGGGCAGCAAGCAGCCTGGACCCTGGGGAGACCAGAGTCCTGCTCCCGCGGAGCCTCGCCTGGAGGAGCCCGGATCCCACACCTGAGCCAGTGGAAAACCCCTGAGCGATGGGAATAAAATATATATATATATATATATATATATACACACACATATATATATATATATCCTTCAAAATTGAAGAAGAAACAAACTTTCTCAGATAAAGAAAAACTAAGTTTTGACAAGAGACTTGCCTTGCTAGAAATTTTGAAAGATGTCCTGTAGGAATAAGGAAAATGGTGGAGGTCAGAAACTTGGATCTACACAAATGAAAGAAAAATTCAAAGAAGGAATAAGTGGCAGAAAAATAAAAACTCATATTTATTTATCTTCAATGAATTGACATTAAACAATTTGTTCAAAATGATAGCAACAGTGAATTCAACTCTATATGCTTGTGTGTGTGTGTTGTGAATATATACGTGCTTATGTATGGCTTTGCATAAGTGAAATAAATGAAAACAATAATATGAGGGATGGGAAAGAAAAATTAGGATAATTTTGCTCTTATAAGGTAATCACCATACCAGTGAAGTCGTGTTGTGTCATTTGATAGTGATCTTAGATTAGTTGTAAGCATACATGGCAAATTCTATAGAAATCACTAAAAAGAAGTTTACAAAAAGTATAACATATACTAAGAAAGGAGAAAAATTAAATCATATAGGATACTCAATTAACACAAAAATTCTGGAAAATAAACTTACAAAACAAAAACCAACAACAAAAATATGGTAAATATTAATCCAACTGTATCAATAAATACTTTGAATCTCAAATGTACCATTCAAAATACGGATATTGTCAGAGAGTGTCAAGAAATAAGATCCAGCCAGTGCCACGGCTCAATAGGCTAATCCTCCGCCTGTAGCGACGGCACTCTGGGTTCTAGTCCCGGTAGTGGTGCTGGATTCTGTCCCTGTTGCCCCTCTTCCAGGCCAGCTCTCTGCTGTGGCCCAGGAGTGCAGTGGAGGATGGCCCAAGTGCTTGGGCCCTGCACCCGCATAGGAGACCAGGAGGAAGCACCTGGCTCCTGGCTTTGGATCAGCGTGGTGCACTGGCCGCAGTGGCCATTGGAGGTGAGCCAACGATAAAGGAAGACCTTTCTCTCTGTCTCTCTCTCTCTCTCACTGTCCACTCTGCCTGTCAAAAATAAAAAAATAAAAATTAAAAAAAAGAAATAAGATCCAACTTCAAGATTTATTGGAAAGTTACAATAGTCAAGGCAGTGATATTGGCACAAAAATAAACAAATTGATCAAAGGAGCATAATAGGATGTCCAGAAATAAACACATAGACACACATTATTATAATCAACTGATCTTTGACAAAAGAGCAAAAGTTATGCATGTCCAACAGATAACATTTTCAACAACTGATGCGTTAACATTGTGGTGCCCACATGTATTATTGGAGTGCTAGTATCAAGTCCTATCTCGACTTCCAATCCAGAAGACAGCAGATGATTACCTGAATATTTCAATTCCTGCCACTATTATGGGAGACCCAGATGGAGATCTTGTCCCTTGGCTTTGGGCTGGCTCAGGCCCAGGTGTTACAGGTATTAGGGGTGTGAACCAGAAGATGAAGAGTTCTTCCTATCTCTGTCTCCCTTTGTCATTCTGCCTTTCAATTAAATAAAATAAATCTTCAAAATAAATAGTGTGATACCACTATACATCTATGAGAATGTCCAACATGCTGAACAATGACACCAAATGCTGACAAGGATATAGAGCAACAGGAGCTCTCATTTATTTCTGGAGAGAATACAAAATGGTACAGCCACTTGGAAGACAGTTTGGTGTTGTTTTTACAACTAATCGTACTTTTGCTATTCAAAATAACAGCATTTGCATTCCTTGTAATTTACTCAAAGACCTATAAATAAACCATAGTATATCCAGACAATTGGATATTATTCAATGCTACAAGGAAAAGAGCTATCTAGACATAAAAAGACATGGAAGAAACTGAAACCTATATAACCAAGACAAAGATGACAAATTAAAAAAACTATACATACCTGGATGAGTACATATGATTTTATGACATTCTTAAAAAGATGAAACTGTGGATATCAGTGGTTGTCAGGGATTAGGCAGGAGGGAGAGAGAGAAATAGGCAGAACACAGAAGATATTTAGGGCAGTGAAATGACTCTGTGTGACACAATAATGGTGGCTACATGTCAGTATAGATGTATCCAAACCCATAAAAATTTCAACAAGAGTTAGCCTTAATGTAAAATATGAATACTGAGTGATAATGATATTTCAGTGTACAGAGGTCAATAGCAAGAAAAGCACCACTAAAGTGGAAGGTTTTGATTACTGGGGAGACCATGCATGTGTAGGAGCAAGTAAAATATGAGAAAGCTCTGTACCTTCTCTCAGTTTTCTGGCTAATCCAAAATTGCTTTAAAGATAGTTTATTTAAAAATAAATATTCTTATAATACTAAGATCAGATTAATAAAAACCAGCAACCACAACTGACATTTAAGCATCTTTTGCATGCCAAGTCTAGGATTTATGTGCATTTTCCCATTCTGAAAAATATTCTGTCAAGTAGATATTACTTGATATGCCTGTTTCACAGAATACAAAAGTGAAGTTTGATGGGATTAAGAAATCAGGCCAAGATGACTGAACTAAAAAATGGAAGGAGGGACTGATGTTGTGGCATAGCAGATTAACCACTGCCTGTGATACTGGCATCCCATAGGGGCTCCAGTTCTAGTCCCTGCTGCTTCATTTCTGACCTGGCTCTCTACTGATGGCCTGAGAAAGCAGCAGAATTTGGCCCAAGTTCTTGGGACCCTGCACACATGTTGAAGTTCCGGAAGAAGATCCTGTCTCCTGGCTTCAGCCTGGCACAGCCCCAGCCATTGCAACCATTTGATGAGTGACCCACCAGATGGAAGACTCTCCCCACCTTTCTGTAACTCTGCTTGTTTAGTAAATAAATAAATATTTTAAAAATTAGAAGAAGGAATTTAAGGTACCATGTCTAAAACTACACCTAAATTTAGACCCAATACTGCTGATTTGAATGGTAAAACAATACAAAAAATAGATTGGATTTATACTTTGGTTTTTAAAACATGATAAAAAGTAATCTAGTTTAAATATACAAAATAAATGGATTCTAAAAAGTAACAAAGGTATACGTTTGTTAATAGGAATATATGACTTCTGTTATTCATAGATGTTTGTTCATTTGAATAGAATTTGTAGACACTTCTCCAAACTACCAGGTATGCATTTCCACCATATTTACTAGTGAATTTTTCCCAGTGAATTAGGAAGACCAAATTGACATCTATCAAATTTCAATGGGTATAGTCTATTTTTTAAAAGATTTATTTACTTTATTTGAAAGGCAGAGGCAGAGAGAGATCTTCCATCTGCTGGTTCACTCCCAAAATGGCCACAATGGCCAGAGCTGAGCTGATTCAAAGCCAGGAGATGGGAGCTTCTTTTGAGTCTCCCATATGGCTGCAGAGGCCAAAGCACTTGGGCCATCTTCTACTGCTTTCCCAGGCCCTAGCAGAGAGCTGGATCAGAAGTGGAGCAGCCAGGTCTCAAGCCTACACCCATATGGGATTCCAGCACTGCAGGTGGCAGCTTTACCTGCTACGCCACCAGGGCATATACCAGGGGACACCAGCCACTGGTATACTTTATTGATTGTACATGAATGACCCTAATTTTGACCTCTGTTCAAACTTGATTTATACTAACTTGTAGTCTATAACCATTGAGAGAAGGCAGTATATCATTGACTCAAATATTACAATGACCATTGTTCTAGATCACTGTAAGAGTTTTTAAACTTAATACACTATTGCTGAAAAATATCATTTATTCTATAAATCCTCTATGACCAGTCTTTTGAGATATAAGTCTCAGCAAAAAAAGGAAATATTTATATACTGTTTTGGTATTACCAATGGTGGTGATTTTATTTAATTTTATTTTATTTTATCTTTTACTTAATTAAACAGCACACACCAAGATCTTTACTCAAACCAATAGAATCAGTTTGACAATTTTCCACATATTTCATATTTTATTTTAGGCAAAGGATTATTATTAGGTGTGATTACAGAATCATATTTTTGTAACCTATGCAGAGTTGACCTCTGCTAGCTAATTTTATAGCGAGTACCAAAAAACTTGGACTGTCTTGTTCACGATTTATCTAACACAATCTAATATTTTTCCATTGATTCCATAATGTTATAATGGATTCATAATACATTCATGGATAGATATTGTTCAAGAGCTATACTGCCAATGTTAAACAACCTAGAGAATTTTAATCCCAGGATTTAACTCTGCATTTGAGAAGATGAACCACCTCCAAAAAAGTTAACTTTAATACTAATATTCAGATTTATGTTTGAAAAAAATCTCTCTTACCTCCCCAAAAATGTTAGCTTGACACTTTTCATTCTTTGGGCCATAAAATTAATGACAGAGAAAGACTCATGTCATTATGGGTCAATAATTTATTAGTTTACTATATAAAATACTCATGAAGCACCACATGAAGACAAGATCTGGAGACCAGGGTACCTAGGTTTAACAGCAGAAGTCACGGTGTCTGTTTCATAAACCTAGGCATTGTGTTACATATACCACTTGCAGAGACGGATGCAAATATAAGCCCATGGTAAATTAACAGAGATATCCTAATGAAATATCCTCTTGTTTTAGTCAGCATTTGTTATTGTAATGAAACCTTAAGGTGGGCTAATTTTAAATGAATCTTTAAAGTCTTTATGTGAATTGAAGAGAAACAGGCAACTTGGTGACAAAGGGCTCCCACCTGGACAAAAAGAATGGGTTGAAAGTCAGGGAAGAATCAAGATATGTAATTTCTGAACTCCAATTAAGCTCACATGTAAGGAAAAAATATGTGAATTACACATTCCTATTTTGAAAGTGGTAATTTTACAGTGCTGTGACATAGAATCTACTTTCATGTGTGATTAAACTATCTGAAAGGCCAAGATGGTAGGAAAGAGAGAAGTGAAGTTATTCACATGTAAACCATCACAGACTTAGGCTGCAGTGTGTGCTCTCCCCTATGTAGCCTTGTATACAATTGGAAAATCTGCCTGCCTTAACTTAACTTTTGAATCCATTCTTAGGCTGTTCACCCCTTTTTTTCAACTTTATGTCACTTCTCCATGAAAATATTCATTGTTTTCACAACGTCTCCCCTCCTAACTTCAGTATTATTTCTCTCAAGACCAGCATGCTGAAATATGGCTCTGAGTCAAATAAATCGCCCTGCCAAGGTTTTCTTAATTGCACTGTGCAAATTATCATGAGTGACCAAAATTTCTCATGATATTTTTGGGAGATAAAGGTCTTCAAAGGTCTAAAATCATAAGAAATATACTTTAATGTATCATTCTAAGTATCCAGGGAAATTTCCTGTTAGGTCTTAGATTATGTACATATCAGACAAGATGCCTCTTCATACTATTTTAGACGTTTCCTTGTCTAGTCCTGCCTTTTGACATGATTAATCAACAAGGATCTATTTTTGAATTTTAAGATTTTCTTTGCTAACAGAATTTGATCTGTGTCATATACTCATCAATCTTTACCTGTTAACTATAATTCTTAAAAAGTAGTTGATTTTGTCCCTCTAGATTAGCTGTGAAAATTAGGCTAATACTGTAGAGCCAGAAGGCCTTCTCTAAAAATGAAAATATAAGCCATAGATAGAAAGCCAGTGAAGATGAAAGCTCCCAAACATGATCTTCATATCCAAGTATTGCTGGAAGTTAGGAAGTAGAGAGTGAGAAATGAGGTGAAAAGTTTTTAAAGTCAGAAAACTTTGACAAATATGCCATGCTAGCCCACTCAGCCAGCCAATAACAAGGGGTATTCTGATCTTTGTAGTTATTTTATACATTGTTTATCTATTATGTGTTTTAAAATATACTAAGTATTTGTATACAAATATTCAGTGGACAAAGTTTTCTCAAAGAGTATTTCATAATTTAGATTCCTGATTACACACTGAGTTAAACAAACCATTATTTAAGCTTATAAACATTTGAGTGAATAATGGTCTCTGTTAGATAAATCATTTATAGCTTTAGGGAAGCCCACAAGAGGTGATTTTTAAAAAGTATCTAGAAATAGCATCTGGTACATATTGGACTTTCTGAATGAGAAGTACATTTTAGGGTTAAAGAGTAGTGGAATATTGGCTGGCGCCGTGGCTCACTAGGCTAATCCTCTGCCTTGCGGCGCCAGCACACCGGGTTCTAGTCCTGGTCAGGGCGCCGGATTCTGTCCTAGTTGCCCTCTTTCAGGCCAGCTCTCTGCTGTGGCCAGGGAGTGCAGTGGAGGATGGCCCAAGTGCTTGGGTCCTGCACCCCATGGGAGACCAGGAGAAGCACCTGGCTCCTAGCTTCAGATCAGCGCGGTGCACCGGCCGTAGCGGCCATTGGAGGGTGAACCAATGGCAAAGGAAGACCTTTCTCTCTGTCTCTCACTGTCCACTCTGCCTGTCAAAAAAAAAAAAAAGAGAGAGAGAGAGAGAGAGTACTGGAATATCTTCACTTCTTATTTGTGGATAAGACAGTTTATTCTATATTGTGTTTCAGTTTTGTCCTCTATAAAGTGATGATAATAATAGTACCAATATCACAGGGAAGTTATGAGGATTGAATGAGTTAATATATACACAGGACTAAAATGGTCCTTGGCTCATTATTAGTGCTGCCTAAATATTTCAGTTTGTTTTCTTGTAAATAAGAACTATCGTCAGTCTCATTACTATTAGAATATATATATTTGTACACAAATGAATATAATGCAAACAGAAAATTATGAACTCCTCTGTGATTCATAATAAGTAACTTTATGATCTTGTCCATATTATTTTAGGGTGACAGATGATAAAAGATCACAGAGAGTAGGACAGAACTGAGTAGTATCAAGTTGAGAGATCAGGAAAAGTCCTATAGCAGATAAAAAAAAATGTGAACCCAATTACACATAACCTGAATAGCTTTACCACTTGTACATGAGATTACACTGTAAGTGAGAGGGTTACAAGTCTAGGTTAAGGCAGAAAATTAAAGCACTTAAATAGCAAACCAAAGACTATAAATTTTATTTAGTCAGAAATGGGGTAGCTTTGAGGGCCTGTGAGAAGGTCTATCTTATAAAGCAATTTATAGAGAAAAGAAAGAAGAAACAGAAACATCAGCCGGAAGTTATTAGCTCAAGTTACATGAACATAGAACCTTCCCTAAGTTATAATGGAATGGGATAGAATGAATGTGTGAATTAATTCCTAAACAACACAATTTAAATAAATTTTGGATTGGATTATTATTTTTTGAGTGGATACTGGCAAAATCAAAAATGATGTACTGTAATTACTGCTATGCAGAAACTGCCAGCTATTTTTATTCTTCTGAAAGAATTAGGAAACCTGTATGTTTAAAATGTGAAAACTATCAATTCTGTATATTGGCAACTACTTTGAAAATTTTAAAAAGCTGCAGTAAGCCAAACAAAATGTGTCTGCAGCTAAATGAAGCACGTGGGTCACCAGTTCACAAAAATTCATCTAATTCTGGCATGGTAGTGAAGTATTCTCATTAGGCAGCATTTTCAGTTACCACATACTTCATATAAGGTTTCTTAATCTTCCAATAAAATGAGTATTATCAGCTATACTGAATATGATAGTTTTAGTCAACATTTTCCAAACTTTCCCCTCTTGATTCAAACATACCTGAATTCAATAAATATCACTGAGCTATGTTTTATATACAATGATAATCATTCAGAGGTATATAAATATGAATAAAATAGCCCTGACCTCATGTAATTCACAATTTGTACAGCTGTAGACAGGAGACATAGATAATGATAGCATAAATCAGTCTCACAACTTGGAATGATTTAGTTTCTCAGAATCATCAGAGGTCAACTGTAGAAGGCTTGCAAAATGACATTGCATTTTCCAATGTGCTTGAAATTTTGTTCTAGAACTTAAGCTTTCAACACTTGACAATTTCTCAGAAACACCACATCCAACTCCCCAGCCAGATTCTATGCTAGCCCCTGTCTTTTCTGAAAATGCTATTTCTTCAGAGACCTATTTCAAAGACTATGGATTAGAATGTCTTCTAAAGAGAAATAATCCCATCCTAAATTTCCTAACTTTGTGAATTTAATTTCATCAGTGACAAGTAAGGAAAGAAATCACTCTGGATAGTTTGTGGTGAATACTTAGTTGCCATTCTATTAACATCAACAACATCCATTCAAAAACAATCATTCACTGCTACCCTGAAAAGCCAGGTATATAATGTGTTCCTTGCTTTGATCAATATGTTCAGTAACTTGAGAAAATATTTAAAAAGTTACTATTGAAATGATTACAATTTTATTCTTCTTGTCTTCCTTAATATACAATTTCTCTGGTTACAATCCCATTTGTAAATGTTGCACTGGTGGCTTAAATATATTTCTCCCCAAGATATAAGAATTAGGGGAAGGGAAGGCATACATTTGCCTGTTGTATTTTGAGCAAATATTTGGAGACAAAATTCCAATTATTTCCTTGTTATTACAGAATCAGTGAATCTCACTCAATCCCTGCCTCCCCAACTTCCATCACTCAGTACTGCTGAGAGCTTTTTCTAAAAGCTCACATTCTGGGGCCGATGTTGTGACGTGGCCACAAGGCTGCTGCTGGAGTCACTGGCATCCCATATTGGCACTGGTGTGAGTCTCAGCTGCTCCATTTCTGATCCAGCTCCCTGCTAATGTTCCTGGGAAAGCAGCAGAAAATGGCCCAAGTCCTTGGCCCCTTTTACCACATGGGAGACTTGGAAGAAGCTCCTGGTTCTTGCCTTCAGACTAGAGACCAGCTCATCTCTGGCTGTTGCTGCTATTTGGGGAGTTAAAGAGCACATGAAACATTCTTACCCTTCCCGCCCCTCCCCCCCCCACTTCTTTCTGTAAACTCTGCTTCTCCAATAAAGAGAGCTAAAGCTGGTAAAGCCTCTGCCTGCAGTGCCGGCATCCAATACAGGCACTGGTTTGAGTCCTGGGTGCTCTACTTCTGATCCAGCTCTCTGCTATGCTCTGGGAAAGCGGTAGAAGATGGCCCACATGGGAGAACTGAAAGAAGCTCCAGACTCCTGGCTTTGGATCAACCAAGCTCTGGTCATTGTGGCCATTTGTAGAGTGAACCAGCGGATGGAAGACCTTTCTCTCTCTCTCTCTCTCTCTCTCTCTCTCTCTCTCTCTCTCTGTCTCTGCCTCTCTGTAACTCTGCCTTTCAAATAAATAAATAAATCTTTAAAGAAAATTTCACATTCAAGAAAGAAACCTTTATTTCATTTTCATAGTTGATACATCCAAGATATGAGCAGTCTGTTTTGTAACTCCTTTGTAGGAGTCTGTACATCACAAAAATAGGACTTAAATGTATGTAATTCTTTAGTTCAACTGTAGATGAAATAACTATTCTTTGTATGTAGTGCTGCATAATAGCAGCGTATATTCCAACTTGTGTAGAAAATAGGAACTGAATAATGCAACATTAATTACTATAGCATTGTCATCTGAAGCTAATAACATCATAGAGATCAAGCCTGCTGTTTAAGTCTCCCTGGACATATTTATTTGCCTTTGGCATAAATTAAAGACGCATACAAGAAGAAAAAAATAACACAAAATAAAGTTTGTGCCTTGGGAGGAACAGAATTTGTTATTACTTTGTCACTGCAGGCAACAGGGTGTGAAACCAGTAAGAAATCAAGACAGTTCTTGACGTCAGTAATTCCTAATTTGGAGCAATTGAGTGCATCTTTGACTTACGTGCAAGGGCTGATCATTGATTAAGCTGCAGGGGTGTTTCCTATGGTGTTCCTTTGGCCCTATTACTGTGAACAGCAGTGTGTTATCAGGTTGCTTTTTGTTTTCGTGATTTGTTTTGTTACGTTCCTTCTCCGGGAGACCTTGAATTAAAATTTTCCTGAAGTTGGTTACAACCAATCTTAGTAATTTCCTGAGTATTAAGCACATATTGTATCTTGGTTTTGACATACTGCTTTGAAGAAGCAAATGTCACATTTTGGAGGTTTAACAAAGAACCCTTTTAACCTCATATTTTCAAATAAGAATAACTGGTACCTAGAGCAGTAATTTTGACAAGCAAATTAAACTTCTCAACTTTTATACACCTATAATTAAACTGTTTCAGTTAAATTAATTTTTGCATATAAGAAATGGCAACTGACACAGATCTTTCTTCAGGATATAGAAAGGTTAGAGGTCATTTCAATACCTGACAAAACTTAGGAACTATAATGCAAGCTTTAAAAATTAGCCAGCTTCTTGAAGTTGCCATTCAGAAAAATGGAAAGTATCTGAATCTCCAATGACTTTATATATTTGCTTAATTAAAACTCTGACATTATGGTCTTTAATCCGGTGAGGGATATTCAAGAAGTTCGTGGAGGGGCTGGTATTGTGGCACAGTAAGTTAAACCTCTGCCTAAGGGACTTGGCTCCCATCTGGGCACTGGTTTGAGTCCTGTCTGCTCTGCTTCCCGTCCAGCTCCCTGCCTATAGCCTGGGAAAAGCAGTAGAAGATGGCCCAAGTGCTTGGGCCCCTGTACCCACATGGGAGACCTGAAAGAAGCTCCTGGCTCCGGATCCAACCAGCTTTGCCTTTTTGGCCATTAGGGGAATGAACCAGTGGATGGAAGATTTCTGTCTTTGTCTCTCCCTCTCTCTGTAAATAAATCAATCTTTAAAAGAAAAAAATAAGAAGTTCTGGAAACTATGCATTAAGCAAAAGCTTGGCATGGATTTTGAAATTTTTTCCCCAAAACAACCTTATTTTTTAATTCACTTGCCCAGATTTTTTAAAGTACACTTATGTTTGTTATATGATGTTCCCTTGCCCTAAATATCTCATTGTATACTCTAAAGAATTTATCAAGCTATTTCCACAAATATGTTCAGATTCTTCCAAAGATGGACTTGTCTATCATATGTTAAAATAAAAACTATCATCCATTCAGTGGAAATTTACCAAACTCTTACCATGTGCCAGATAATATGTTAAGTATTTTGTACAGATCATCTTGTAGTTAGTCCTAGAATTATGCACTATCATCCTTCTCATTTGGAATTGTGATATAGTATTCTTTCATGAAAGTGAAAAACATTCAATTCTATAAGTTTTAAATAATTTACCATTTTCATTGTTTTCTCAATTTGAATTTCTTTAGCAGAAAAAAACTTTACTTCTATCAAATTGAAAAGTATGAGTCAATCTTCAAACAAGATCATCAAAATAATCAATAATACAATTAGCAATTAGGATAGCATATACTGGTTCAGACACTGGAATTAAGCACAGACACCCAGACTGAGAGGGCCAGCTACTGTCACACCAAGGAGCAGCTCTTGGACTCAGACTTGTGGGAAACGCAATTCTCTTAGATTCTTTTCTAGATTTATTAGTTATTATTTTTATTTATTTGAAAGCACAGAGAAACAGAGAAAATTTCCATTCACTGGTTCATTCCAGTAATGCATAGAATAGCTGAGTGAGACTGGACCATGCCAAGCCAAGACTCATAATTCAATGCAGATCTCCCATGTGGGTGGAAGGATCCAACTATCTGAGTCATTACCTGCTGACCCTTAGGGTATACACTGGCAAGAAGCTGGAATCGAAGCAGAGCCAAGACTCAAACTCAGGCAATTCAATATGGGGTGAAGCCATCTGTAGCAGTGTTTTGTTTTGTTTTGTTTTTGTTTTTGTTTTTGTTTTTTTTGACAGGCAGAGTGAGAGAGACAGAGAAAAAGGTCTGCCTTTTTCCGTTGGTTCACCCCCCAAAATGGCCACCACAGCAGCGGGCTGTGGCTGGCGTGCTGCACCGATCTGAAGCCAGGAGCCAGGTGCTTCCTCCTGGTCTCCCATGCAGGTGCAGAGCCCAAGCACTTGGGCCATCCTCCACTGCCCCCCACCCCAGGCTACAGCAGAGAGCTGGACTGGAAGAGGAGTAACTGGGACAGAATACGGCACCCCAACCAGGACTAGAACCCTGGGTGCTGGCACCGAAGGCAGAGGATTAGCCAAGTGAGCCGTGGTGCCAGCCCTGTAGCAGTATCTTAACTGGTGCACCAAACACTTGCCCCAAATGAAGTCTGTTTTTAGTGTTGAAAACATACAAGACTGTCTCCACTATAAATGTCCATACCTAAATAGGATGTTCCATTATGCCTGGGTATCATGTTCCCAAGAATGTTGTCTGTATCCTGGATGCTAGCTAAGAGTTCTGTCTTTCAATTTTGAGTTAAAATGGCCTTAGCACTCCTGTTTCACTTCCTCTGAGGAGTCTAATACCTTAAAACTTTGCATATTTTCTGACTTTTAATTGTTAACTATACTGATTTCATTCATTTCTATAAGCTACCTCTCTCTTTTCTCTACTTTGTGCCAACTCAGAAGTGGAAATGGACCCCTTTTTAATAGTTACGTAAGTTTCTGAAAAAAGGCACATGGTACAACATCAATTTTACTGAGATTCTGGAAATATGCAGAGGATTTTCCTTGAACAATTAATAGAAAATGAAATTATGTTAGGTTCTTTTTGTTAAGCCATTCTATCAGACTACCATCAGAAATGTGTTACTGACCTTCTTTCTTTGCAAAATCATTTACCTCCTATCTCACTATCTCCTCCCTCATCCGTGTTTCTCCTCTCTCTGTGTTATGTATATTTTGTAAATAGAGTGCTTTAAACACACAATTTCAACTTTTAAATATCCTGCCTATGGAACCTAAACTCTCTATCAAAACTCACCCAACCACTCTTCCTACAAAAGACATTTCCCTGTCCAGATGTAATTTTGTGTTACTTCATATTTCTTCAAAAAATGTCTGCTATACTTGCCTAGAAGTTTCTCTGTAATGCTTTTGTGAAGGTAGTAAGGCATTGAAAGGGAGAGTCATATTTGTAGTTCAACTTAAGGCAAATAACTAGACCAATGTAGATAGATAATACAATACTTAACCCAAAATATAACCTGAAAATGAATGATCTTGGGTTATTAATTCCTTAACAGGGCCGGCACCGCAGCACAATAGGCTAATCCTCTGCCTGAGGTGCTAGCACACCGGGTTCTAGTCCCTGTCGGGGCACCAGATTCTGTCCCAGTTGACCCTCTTCCAGTCCAGCTCTCTGCTATAGCCTGAGACGGCAGTGGAGGATGGCCGAAGTCCTTGGGCCCTGCACCCGGATGGGAGACCAGGAGAAGCACCTGGCTCCTGGCTTCAGATCAGTACGATGCACCAGCCGGCCACTGGCGGCCATTGGAGGGTGAACCAATGGAAAAGGAAGACCTTTCTGTCTCTCTCTCACTGTCCACTCTGCTTGTCAAAAAAAAAAAAAAATTCCTTAACAGTTACACATTTCTATAACTGCTACTATTATCTTTCTCAAATCCTCAGGGACATGTTCTTTTTTTTTTCAATTGATTTTTTTCCTTTTTTTTAAACTTTTATTTAATAAATATAAATTTCCAAAGTACAACTTTTGGATTATAGTGGCTTTTTTCCCCCATAACCTCCCTGACACCCGCAACCATCCCATCTCCCACTCCCTCTCCCATCCCATTCTTCCTCAAGATTCATTTTCAATTATCTTTATATATGGAAGATCAACTTAGTATATACTAAATAAAGGTTTCAACAGACTGCACTCACACAGAAACACAAAGTAGAGTACTATTTGAGTAGTAGTTTTACCATTAATTCTCATAGTACAACACATTAAGAACAGAGATCCTACATGGGGAGTAGGAGCACAGTGAGTCCTGTTGTTGATTTAACAAAAAAACACTCTTGTTTATGACTCTTGTTTATGACATCAGTAATCACCAGAAGCTCTTGTCATGAGCTGCCAAGGCTATGGAAGCCTCTTGAGTTCACCAACTCTGATCTTATTTAGACAAAGCCATAGTCAAAGTGGAAGTTCTGTCCTCCCTTCAGATAAAGGTATCTCCTTCTTTGTTGGGCCCATTCTTTCCACTGGGATCACACTCACAGAGATCTTTCCGTTAGGTCATTTTTTTTTTTTTTTTTTTTTTTTGCCAGAGTGTCTTGGCTTTCCATGCCTGCAAAACTCTCATGGGCTTTTTAGCCAGATCCAAATGCCTTAAGGGCTGATTCTGAGGCCAGAGTGCTGCTTAGGACATTTGCATTCTGTGAGTCTGCTGTGTATCCTGCTTCCCACATAGGATCATTCTCTCCTTTTTAATTCTATCAATTATTATTTTAAACACCAGTCTTATTTATGCAATCCCTCTGACACTTAATCCTATCTTTTTGATCAATTATGAACTTAAACCAATCACATTAACAAGTAAGATGGTATTGGTACATGCCACCTTGATGGGATTGAATTGGAATCACCTGGCACATTTCTAGCTCTACCATTAGGGATAAGTCCAACTGAGCATATGTGAACTGTACATTTCCTCCCTCTCTTATTCCCAGTCTTATATTTAACAGGGATCACTTTTCAGTTAAATTTAAACACCTAAGAATAACTGTGTGTTAATTAAAGAGTTCAACCAATGGTATTAAGTAGAACAAAACAATACTAAAATGAATAAAATAGTAAGTTGTTCCTCAACAGTCAGGACATGGGCTGATCAAAACATTGTTTCTCATAGTGTCCATTTCTTCAACAGGTTTCCTTCTAGTTGCTCAGTCAGTTGTCACCAATTAGGGAGAACATATGATATTTGTTCTTTTGAGACTGGCTTATTTCACTCAGCATGATGTTTTCCAGATTCCTCCATTTTGTTGCAAATGACCGGATTTCATTTTTTTTTACTACTGTATTCTATAGAGTGCATATCCCATAATTTCTTATCCAGTCTTCTGTTGATGGGCATTTAGGTTGATTCCATGTCTTAACTATTGTGAATTGAGCTGCAGTAAACATCGAGGCTTAGACAGCTCTTTTATTTGCCAATTTAATTTCCTTTGGGTAAATTCCAAGGAGTGGGACCGCTGGGTCATGTGGTAGGGCTATATTCAGGTTTCTGAGCAATCTCCAAACTGTCTTCCATAATGGCTTTACCAGTTTGCATGGGGCATGTTCTTTTACCAGAAGGATATAAATATTTTGGATATATTTACTTATTTATTAAAATTTTATTTATTTATTTGAGAAGTAGAGTTACAGACAGAGAGAGACGGAGAGAAAGGTCTTCCATCTGCTGGTTCACTCCCCAGATGGCCACAACAACCAGAGCTGGGCCAGTCCTTAGCCAGAAGCCAGGAGCTTCTCCCAGGTGACCCCCATTGGTGTAGAGGCCAAGCACTCGGGCCATATTCTACTGCTTTTCACAGGCCATATCATAGAGCTGGATCAGACATGGAGCAGCCAGAACTGGAACTTGTGCTCATATGGGATGCAGGTGGCACAGCGCCAGCCCCCTTGGATTTATTTAAAGATGAAATATGTTGAAATCTATTAATGGATTACAAAAAGATGATTTTTTAAATTTAGCATGTGCTCTGCTATAAGTACCAATGTTTACATTCAATCTTTTAATTAATTATGATAAACTGGGCATATGGGAACAATTGCCAACCAGTGACCACTAAGGAGTCCAGTCACAGGTGGGTTGTGAAAGTTGCTTTATTAAGTCTTAAATCCAGGAATTCTATTCACCTCTGTCTGACTTTAAGCCTATGTAATCCCATTTGTTAATTCTGAGCAGAGACATCTTTGCTCTTTCTCTTTTCCAAAATCTCCAATAGGACAAAAGTAAGAACCAAAAACATCTTGCTGAGGCTCTGCTCCTTAACATCAGTTTGGTGTGTTAATAAAGCAAGCTTTTCTCTATGGATTGAGAAAGACTGTAAAAATAATTTTACACATTGGGGCCGGCACCATAGCTCACTTGGCTAATCCTCTGCCTGTGGTGCCAGCATCCCATATGGGTGCCAGTTCTAGTCCTGGCTGCCCCTCTTCCAGTCCAGCTCTCTGCTGTGGCCCAGTAGGGCAGTGGAGTATGGCTAAAGTGCTTGGGCCTCTGCACCTGCATGCAAGACCAGGAAGAAGCACCTGGCTCCTGGCTTTGGATCAGTGCAGCGCTGGCCATGGCAGCCTTTTGGGGAGTGAAGCAAAAGAAGGAAGACCTTTCTCTCTGTCTTTCTCTCTCAATGTCTATAACTCTACTATCAAATTAAAAAAAAAATCATTTTACACCGCACAAGTTTAAAGGATTCATGAATGAAGACGTGAATGAAGGCATGACAAGGAATCAAGAAACTACAGAGCAAGCAACAAAGGCTGAGAAAGGGTGTGTCTCCTCCCCATGCTATGTCTACAAAAGAAAGGGGGGAAGGGAAAGACAGACAAAGAGGAAGAGACAATAAGCCTATTTGTTTAGCTGGGATCTTTTTAGTTCTCCCCTGGCTTAATGAATGCCCATATCTCTAAAAATTCATTGCAAATATTCCATCATCTGCTGTACACCTCCCCTGTCACCCAGAACCACAACTGGCTCCTTGCCAACTGTCTCAAATTTCTAACAGTCCAATATTTCAATGCTTGGTTGCAGTCATCTAAAACAAACTCCATTCTTTTCATTGTCTATGAGTAAACTGGGTTTTTACTATGCTCAGGAAATACAATGTACACATTTCAAAACTTTTCTTATATTCTCGCTTCCACATTTGTGAGGCATTTTGAATCCTCTACCATGTCTTCTTGTGAAATACCCCCTGGTTTATATGTGACCTTTCCTCACATATTTATTTACTTTTCTCTTGCTGTATTTAATATTATGTTGCATTTTTCCCTTTATTTGAAACAGACAGACAGAGAAAGAAAAGGAAATATATATATAGAGAGATTTGTATCTGCTGGTTTTCTCTCCCAAAGGTCCTTAGTAGCCAAGGCAAGATCAGGTCAAAGGTGGAAGGCAGGAACTCAATGAGGCTCTCCTAGATGAGTGGCAAGACCCAAGCATTTGAGCTATCACTCGCTACTTTCCAGGGTGTGCATCAGCAGAAGCTGGATGATAAGCAGAGCTGGGGACCATGATATGGGATGCCGGCATCCCAAGTGGCATTTTAACTACTGTGCGAAACACTGTCATGTTGGTTTGTAAAAGCCACAAAACAGAATTTAAAAAATCATAATAATCTCAGCTTTGTAAAGTAAATAAATGATTAAGAGAAAATACTTTTAAATAAAACAATGGCTCAGTTGGTTCAATAGATGTTAAACATCTCACTACAGTGTCAAAAGTTTAGTGGATAGGCTCTTTTTTAGACATTTATTTTGTCCTATCTTTGCATTCACCAAGCCTATTGGTTAGCCACATTACAACATTATGTTGTAATAACATAATAAATATAGCCATAGATTAAGGCTACTTCATAGATAAAATTCAAAACACAGGATGACTATACTTGCTTGATGACAGGTATTATTCTAGAATTTTACATATATTGTATATTATCTTGTTTTGTTCCCCACAACAATCAATGAGAGAAAGCATGTCCATTTAGCACCTCACTGGTGCTTACCATTACACAAAGTATTCTCATTAGCTAATCTAGAGGAATAGTTACAATTACACTATGAAGTAAAGGTTGTCCACAACTTACAATGAAAATTTCTGAGAGCTTATGCAATTTTATCTACAATCAGAATTAATTAAATGAGGATCTGGATTAGAAATTTCATCTCTGGGGGCTGGCATTATGTGCAGCACGTTAACGCCCTGGCTTGAAGCACCGGCATCCCATATGGGCACTGGTTCTAGTCCCGGCTGCTCCTCTTCCAATCCAGCTCTCTGCTATGGTCTGGGATAGCAGTAGAAGATGGTCCAAGAACTTGGGCCCTGCACCAATGTTGGAGACCCAGAGGAAGCTCCTGAATCCTGGCTTTGAATCAGCACAGCTCCGGCCATTGTGGTCATCTGGGGAGTGAACCAGCGGATGGAAGACGTCTCTCTCTGTCTCCACCTCTCTTTGTAACTCTGTCTTTCAAATAAGTCTTTAAAAATAAATCTCTAAAAAAAAAATCCCTTCTTGGCCGGCGCCGCGGCTCAACAGGCTAATCCTCCACCTTGCGGCGCCAGCACACCAGGTTCTAGTCCAGGTCGGGCACCGGATTCTGTCCCGGTTGCCCCTCTTCCAGGCCAGCTCTCTGCTGTGGCCCGGGAGTGCAGTGGAGGATGGCCCAAGTGCTTGGGCCCTGCACCCCATGGGAGACCAGGAGAAGCATGTGGCTCCTGCCATCGGATCAGCGTGGTGCGCTGGCCACGGCGGCCATTGGAGGGTGAACCAACAGCAAAGGAAGACCTTTCTCTCTGTCTCTCTCTCTCACTGTCCACTCTGCCTGTCAAAAATAAAAAAAAATCCCTTCTTTAAAAAAAAAAGAAAAAAAAAGAAATTTCATCTCTGGAATAGAAAATATTCTTCTTTTAATTATTTAGTACAGATCTTTTCAATGTAACTTAGGAGACCAAAGTACACATGCTAAATAATCAATATATGAAATGAGAGAAAAGCACTGAATGATAATATTTCAATATGTCCCTAATTCTAGCATAACATAGAAGGTTCCAGCAAGGTCTGAAAATCTTAAAGTAATAATTTTGGACCTGAGGAAATAGTTTCCAAGAGAGAGGCATGGAATTAATGTTCATTAAGCACCTGAAACTTGAGATGACATCATTTATTTAGAACATTTTTATGACAAAGGAACATGGGAAGAGTTAAGGATTTTACATTTAATACACCTCTTAATATTTGCAATAATCCTGGGTGGCATGACACACCAATATAAAGCACATCTCCCTGAGTGAGGGAGTGAAGTTGACCAACAATGAAGCTGGAATTTGAATTAGAAAATGTGTTATTGAATCCATTTTCTTTCTCTAACATTGCTCTATTAGACATGTGAAGACAGTAGCTCTTACAAGTTCTACTTAGAATAACTCCATAATTGCCTCTTAAATCAGCACATGAGCAGAGAATCTTCATCACTTCAGAGATTCATTACTCAGGATTTCTATTCATTTATTTAATTAAGTCATGCTTCAACTCATGTTAGTATTTGACCAGCCTTACACAGTCTCTCAATCACTTTATGTTTATGGACAGGTCAACCAGGAGAATAATTTCCATCTGACAAGTTCCAATTGAACTCGCTGCTCCGGATCATTAAGCACAATGGCTTTTACATTTACAACCATTTTCTGCCTTGTTGATTTCCATCTATTTCATTCACAAATTAATAAGACATAACTAGGACTCAATTAATGCCCCTTTGCATACTACCACAGCCCTTCTTGGAGGCAAGAATTGAAGTTCTGATGTCAAAAGAGGAAGCCTAGAAATAAGCAAACCAAAGATTCATTCATCTTATTGCACAAGCTAACTATGCCAATAAGAATGAATAACTAATTTGTATAATCAAATTTGCTTTAAACATTATCTAGATTCCCTGTCAAGAAATCAAATAGACAGGTATTCGTTCTAGCAGTGTCTCCCCTTGATGTGTCTAAGTTTTATTCCCAGCTCCAACTTCCTACTATTGAGGACCCTAGGAAGCAGAGATGATGGCTCAAGTGATTGAGTGCCAGCCACCCACTTGAGAGACCTGGATTGAGTTGTCAACTTTCAGCTCTATTTCTCAGACCTGGCCCAGTCTTTGCAGATGCTTGGGGAATAAGTCAGTGCATGGGAGCTCTCTCTCTCTCCCTCTCACATTTGTGTGTGTGTGTATGTATGTGTATGTGTATGTGTGTGTGTGTATATATATATATATATATATATATATATAACCTACTTTCTCAGTCTCAGCATTATTGACATTTGGAGCTACATTACTCTTTCTTGTGAAGGCTGCCCTGTGCATTATAGGCTATTTAGCAGCATCCCATCTTCCAACCACGAGATGTCCGATCCTCTCCTTGGGTAATCAAAAATGTCTCTTTATGACCACTAGTGATGGAACAAAGACATAAGCTTTAGCCATTCTTGCTCATTGCCCAAAAGATAAATAAACATTGGAATTTATTCCTTGCCCTTGAATTCCAATTTGGTCTCACACCCCATTGCCTTTATACCCTCACATTCTTTCCCAGATTCCCAAGGCCCCCAACTGGCCACCTGAAAGATTGGTTCCAGGAATTCACCTTTGTCTGTTCCCTTTACCCCCAGCCCCATCTCCATCCCTTCTAAAACATAAAAAGGCCTGGCCCCTGGAGTCGGGGCCTTCTGCCATGTGTTCCATCAATGTGCATACCAGCAGTTGGTCACCCACCTCTGCAAATTTATTTTCTCTGAATAAATTTTGTTTGGCTGTAGTTCACATACTGCCTCCTCTCTATTCTGTGCCTGTTTTCCTAACAACTGATCTATTTTCATCAAGGCTATTCACCCAGACTATGAAACTAGAATAACACTTAGAGCTCATGCCTTCCTCTTTTTTTCTCTGATAAGGAAATTGAAGCCTGAAAAGAGGAAGTGGGTTGGTTTAGTGGGGAATATTTGATGAATATATACTGTGTGCCAAGATCTTTTACATATACTAATGGGATCTCCATGAGAAAACCTCTGTTCTTCTTTATAGATGAGGAAATGAGCCCCCAATCTTACCCCAGACCTCATGTCTGCTAAACTGCCTTGAGAAGACTCATGTGTGGAAAACCAGGTTATAATTCAATACAGATATTCAACTATTTAAAAAAACTATAAGCATTTGGAAAGGTTTTTATTGAATATCCACTATCTAAAATGAAAATTAGCTTTAGTGGATTCACATGGTCATAATAGAAAAACAATTTTAATTGCTCTAAATTTAGGCAAGAGGATATTGAAACCTTGGAAGTTGTACCTCAGTTGTTTCCTTCCCAAAGGATGTCATTTCCTGTTCTCTGGTTTAACATGGCTGCATCACGTCTATCACCTTTTCCAACTTTTCCTTCAAAATTTTACTCTTCGTGGGTCCTAAATGTTTCTTTCTGTCAGATCTGGAGCCATTAATAACCAGTATCAATTTACATAATATCAATACTATCTCATTTCTCATTTAAATAAATATTCCTTAATTTTTAAACACCCTGGCAGTAAAAGGAAAAATTAAAAATCTATTTTGTGTTTTATTTAAATTATTTATTTATTTATTTGAAAGTCAGAGCTAGAGAGAAGGAGAGAGAGAGATCTTCCATCTGTTGGTTAGTTCCCCAGAGGGCCACAAGGGCTAGGGCTAGGCCAAAGCCAGGATCCAGGAGAATCATCCAGGTCTTCCATATAGGTGAAAGTGCCCAAACACTTGAGCCATCCTTCCCTGGCCTTCCAGGTCATTAGCAAGGAGGCAGATCAGAAGTGAAGCAGCTGGGAAATAAACTAGAGCCCATATGGGAGCCAATGGCAGCTTTACCCAATATGCCACAGTGCCCACTCCTATTTTGTGTCTGTTACTCTACAATATTGTAACTTATGACGCAGATTCAGGAGTTCAGTAAGCATGTGATTTTTTTAAAGATTTATTTTATCGATTTGAAAGGCATAATGGCAGAAAAAGAGAAACAGAGAAAGAGGTCTTCTATCCACCAGGTCATTTCCCAAATGGCCATAATGGCCAGGACTTGGCCAAGCCTAAGCCAGAAGTCTGGAATGCTATCTTGGTTTCCCAACACCACAGTGCTCTTTTTCGGAGTGAATCAGGTGATGGAAGAGCTTTTTATCTCTTTAACTCTTCCTTCACTCTGTGTGTCATTCTGCCTTTCAAATAAATACATCTTTTGAAAAAAAAAAAAAAACAATGATAGTCCAGGGCCAGCACTGGCACAATAGGTTAAAGCCTCAGCCTGCAGCACTGGCATCCCTTAAGGGCACCAGTTCAAGTCCCAGCTGCTCCACTTCTGATCCAGCTCTCTGCTATGGCCTGGGAAAGCAGTAGAAGATAGCCCAAGTCCTTGAGCCCCTGCACCCACGTGAGAGACCTGGAAGAAGCTCCTGGCTCCTGGCTTTGGATCAGCCCAACTCTGGCTGTTGAGGTCATTTAGGGAGTGAACCAATGGAATGGAAAACCTCTCTTTCTCTGGTTCTACCTCCTCTCTCTGTAACTCTAAAAAAAAAAAACAAAAGAAGAATGATAGTCCAAGAATATAATATGATCTTCTTACTCTAAGGCTTAAAACTCATTACTTCATGATGAGAGTCAAACTCAGTAGGCCCATGATATAGCTAACAGTTAGCCACAGTCCTTCTAAGTTTAGATCTTATCATTGAAGTAATGGAGAGGCCAGTGCTGTGACGCAGCAGGTTAAAGCCCCGGCCTGCAGCACCTGTATCCCATATAGTAGCTGGTTCGAGTCTTGGCTGCTGTACTTCAGATCCAGCTCCCTTCTAATGAGCCTGAGAAAGCAGCAAAGGATGGCCCAAGTCCTTGGGCCCCTGCACCCACGTTGGGGACCCAGAGGAAGCTCCTGGCTCCTGGCTTTGGATTGGCCCAGGTCTGAACATTGCAGCCATTTGGAGAGTGAACCAGTGGATGGAAACTCTCTCTCTCTCTTTCTATCCTCCTTCTCTCTCTCTCTGATTCTGCTTCTGCCTCTCTATAACTCTGCATTTCAAGAAATTAATGAATCTTAAGAAAAAAAAAAAAAAAAGAAGTAACAGAGTAAATGTACTTAGGCTCCTCTTGTCACATAAGCTTACATCATACCTAAGTCTGACAAACCAAATGTGATAGTTTCCTAGCTCACTTGGTCCAGTGCTACAAGCTTTTGCATATGGTTTTCTCATGGCCTGGGATGCTACCACTAAGCCACTAAGATACAAAACAGGAGCAATGTCTAAAAAAATATACTTACACTGGCTGGCGCCGTGGCTCACCTGGCTAATTCTCCACCTACAGCGGCTGCACCCGGGGTTCTAGTCCTGGTTGGGGCGCCGGATTCTGTCCCGGTTGCTACTCTTCCAGGCCAGCTCTCTGCTGTGGCCTGGGAAGGCAGTGGAGGATGGCCCAAGTCCTTGGCCTTGCACCCTCATGGGAGACCAGGAGGCAGAACCTGGCTCCTGGCTTCGGATCAGTGCAGCCCGCCAGCCATAGCGGCCATTTGGGGGAGGGAGGGGTGAACCAATGGGAAAGGAAGACCTTTCTCTCTGTCTATCTCTAACTCTGTCAAAATAAATAAATGAAATAAAAAATATACATATACTTACATTTAGATGAGTGAAATCAAAACAGATTTAGGAAATTAGAAACTGCTTTGTGCAATTGCTCCTAATAGAGGATGACGGACTTAGAAGAATATCTCAAGTATAAAACCAGATATTGGCTGGCACCGTGGCTCACTAGGCTAATCCTCCGCCTGCGGCACCTGCACCCCAGGTTCTAGTCCCGGTCAGGTACCGGATTGTGTCCCGGTTGCTCTTCTTCCAGTCCAGCTCTCTGCTGTGGCCCGGGAGTGCAGTGGAGGATGGCCCAGGTCCTTGGGCCCTGCACCCGCATGGGAGACCAGGAGGAAGCAGCTTATTCCTGGCTTTGGTTCGGCGCAGCGTGCCGGCCGCAACACACTGGCCATTGAGGGGTGAACCAATGGAAAAGGAAGACCTTTCTCTCTGTCTCTCTCACTATCTGACTCTGCCTGTCAAAAACAAAACAAAACAAAACACAGATATGCAACACTTGTGGTGTATCCGTGAAGCCCAATTAATTAGAGTCAAGTGCTGCTAAGTGTTGCTATATCTGAATTTTCTCCTTTCTTTCTTTCTTTAACATTGCATTTCAAAATGTATGTTAATATGCCCTGAAGCTAGATGGCATAGTGTATAATTATTGTAGTTAAAATAATTGCTTTCAAACTTATGATGAAAAAAGTGGCAACTGTATTATCCTATTTTAGTACTAAAACCTATAAACATTTTCCTTCTCAATCAGCTCTTTTCTTACTTCAGAAATTGTATTTTCTTACTATAATTGCAATAAGAGTTCATATTTTAAGAGATGAAAAGAGAAAAAAATTTAAATTTTGTTGATATGTATGTGTATTATTGAAAAGTAATCATTACCAATGTTTTGGTTTTTGTTACTTTTATTATGAAAATGGAGTCTTTTTATTTAGATGACTGCATTAAATAATAATGCCTTGTTTTAAATTGTTTTTCTTCAATAAGATATATTGTGACTATCTTTCATGACAATACATATTTTCATTGAACAATTTTCAAAGGCTGCATAATGTTACACAGTATAGGACCACGACAATTTAATAATTTCCTATAACAACATTAAATTTCTTTTTATTATTTTGTTGTTCAAAGAATTAAATTGCAACAAGATCTTTACAGCCTTTTCTTTTTAGACCAATAACACTCGTTCCTTCTATAGGAATCAGCCCCAAAAGAAGAATTGCTGAGTCAAGAGATGTGCAAGTTGAATATTCTGCTAAAAATTTCCAATTGTTTCTTCACAAATGCTGTACCAATTTTCATTCCTATTAACAAGAGATGGCCCATTTTCTGCACCATTGACAGGTTTAGCTTTTTAACCCTTCCTAAAAGGATCGTTTAAATTTTCTTTTCAACTTCTATTTGTAGCCAATAGTCCTAAGCCCTCTTCTTTTTCTATTACTGTTTTCTTTCCTTTAAATAAAGGAAACTTTGATTTGGAAAAAAAAATGGTTAGTAAAAGAGCTCACCCCTAGTTAAGCTGGAAAGACAGGAGCAATGGAAGGGAGGGGACACTTGCAAACCTTCTCTGAGAAAATAGCAATGAAAGCAAGTAATAAATTAACTGTGATTTTACAGTGCCAATGGATATTATTTTCTTAGATAGCCAGTTAGGTACAATGGTAACATAAAGAAAATACTGGGGGCAGGGGTTGTGGCATAGCAAGTAAATCCACCACCTGCGATACCAGCATCCCACATGGGCACTGGTTTCTGTCCCAGGTGCTCCACTTCCAATCCAGCTCTTTGCTAATGCTCCTGCGAAGGCAGCAGAAAATGGTCCAAATGTTTGGGTCCCTGCTCCCACATGGGCGATACAGGAGAAGCTCCTGGCTCCTGGCTTCAGACTGTTGCAGCCATGTAGAAAGTGAACCAATGGGTGAAAGATCTCTCTCTCTCTCTCTCTTTCTCTTTAGCTCTTTCTCTGTATCTCTGACTTTCAAATAACTATTTTTTAAAAAAGAAAATACTATAACAAGATATTAGGATAGAAAATGAGAATATTCTACAATAATTTCAGGTTCATCAAATAAATGGAACACTTAAAAAGCAAGAAAAAAGAATAAATTGAATTGTCTGATTGTTAAAAATTAGTCACAGAAATAATGATATATATATATATATATATACATATATGTGTGTGTGTGTGTGTGTGTGTGTGTGTGTGTGTGTAGGCTCAAAAGTAAAACCTACTTAGCCAAGCCAATTGACATTGATATTCAGCTGATATCATAATACAACAACCCAAACAGAACCATTGTGCAGGGCTACTGATAAAACACACGGCTGCTTTGTGTCTGTTTTTATACCTATATGGCCTCACTCACACCATATACTCATTTTAATTTTGCTGGGCAACATTTATATTAACCTTTCAGGTTTCCCTAGTTACTGAAAGGATTACCCTTTCAGGGAATGAGTATAATTATGGCATTCCATTCTTATCACTGTCTCCATTTTCCTCTCAAGGAAGAAAATGCAATTGTTTCATTTCACCAATGCCTTGTATGTGAAATGAAGAGCAAACTGCTGAATTTTCTGTACTCAGGAATAAATATTACATGCAGGCTTCTCCTTCCCCTTGGGAGTTGCTCAGAGCTGGGGAGGGCAACCGCTCTGCCCAATCAGCTTGGAAAAATGCTTGTCAGGGAAGTAAAGCAAGACATTTAATTATTTCAACAGGAGATGGTAGCAGTAAAGTATAAAAAGGAAATATTATTAGCTGTGAAGGCAGTATTCCTCCTCCAGCAAGCACTGGCCACCTTAATAAAAATATGAATAAATTAATCAGGTAAGAAGCATGCAAGGCCTGCGAAGGTGCTGTCCTGTGACCCTCCACCGTTGATAGAGAGATGTATCTTCTCCATTGAAATGAGTAGTCAGAAAGGACCGGGACTAGAAAAATGGGTCAAGGAAAGAACCCTGGGCTCTTAATCAGGAGTTGTTTTTCTGTGGATCCTCTAGAACGAGTTTCACAGGCCCCTCCATGTGAGAGTTGGGCTGGAGGGAGAAAAACAGAGATGACTAGGCACACTTTAGGTGCACACTGAAGAAACCCACCCTGGTTTCACGTTAATAGGCGGGTGGTGTTTTTCCATGGCTAGACAAGTGTGTCACTGTTTTCCCCTCTTTGCCTCTTTGATTTTTTTAAATCTCTCATAGTACGCCAGCAATTGCCTGTGGGTGTGCCTGTGGGTGTGCCTGTGTGTGTGTGTGTGTGTGTGTGTGTGTGTGCATACATGTGTGAGGTTACCAGCATGTGAGCACTTTTATAGTGACATGGTACTTGACCATTAGTACCCACCCTGAGCTATATTCATGAAGAAAAACTAATTAATTAAGCAAGAGCTTGCTTTTTATAAATAATCTATTTTTCCTTTTAACAATGCAGGGGTTGTTTATAGTTGCCGAGTGATCACACATTCGCAGCTTTATTCCTCAGATTTTAATGCCAGGACCAGGCTGTCATTAACACTTGCACTCTCTTATTGAGATAGAGTACAACATTTTGCATTTTAATTAAAGGACTATTGCTGGTGGTGGCAGGGAGGGCAAGATGGATGGGGGTCTTATAATGTCAAGGTATCCCATAGTCTCAAACATATTATGCTATTTAAGCTATGCCTTTAACCCATTGCAGTTGGCAATCATGAGAATACAAGGGAAGCTAGAAGGGAGAATAAAAGACATATTTTAGAAAGAGTGAAGACATTGATTTTTACATCAGTCACTTGAATGAGTGATTCTCTCCAGAGGGTGCAGGGAGGAGGCTCCTCTCTAAATGCTAGGAGTGTCTATGGATTTGAATAATGGATTAGGAAGAGCAGAAACATCACGATTTTCAGATTTCTCCTGCTGAATCAGTACAGCTTGTCCAAAGCTTCAGGGAGAAAGCTATTCTTTACTGGAAGCACTGTGACAGGGGGCCCGAATAATGACTTTGCAATAGGGAGAGCGTCCCAAAAGACCAGTGGATGAGACTGAGCTGGAATGATCAGAGGCAGTTAGCTATAGGTGGGTGGGCCTCGGAGCACTTTCCTGCTTGCCATTTTCATTCTGTTAGGGTGTGTGTGGGGGCAAGGGACTGCAAATGCAGAATGCTTTAGGGAGAGCAGGTTGTGAGGGGCGGAGTGGGGGACGGATCCTAATTATTTTCTCTGACTGCGTTGTTTGATGGTGCTGTCCTTAGACATCACCATGCTACCAGCCTGATACAGAGTGAATGTTACTGTAGCAGAGGCCCAAAGTTTGTATAACATCTGAATTGAAGTCTTCAGAATCAATTCTAAAAAACAACGACTCTGTTCAGACTAAGAGGAATAGAAATTCTGTTCGAATCCACTGCTATATCTTAGAACAGGCTACAGGGGTGATGCAAGCAATCCAGTCCTTCAATCCTTTCTTTGAAAATAAATATATATATATAAATTTTTAATATAAGTATATATACACTTTATATACACACTTTTAACCTGCAGAACTTGGGGGAAAGGTTGGGTAAAAGCTCAGTTGATTGGAAAGAAGTCATTAAGCAGGGGCAGAGCACATGTGTCTCTTTTTTAAATCAGTGATCACCTCCAAATAATTGCAGGATGGAAGTAGATAGCTCCTCCAAAACACAACAACCGAGTGAGCAGCCATATGTGAGGCTATGTAAACAGGACACTTCTGATCCCAGGAGTTAACAAAGACAGTGCCAGGAAAATGAGTCATCAAGCATTGCCATGAAAGCCAAGACCGAGGTTGGGGCTGAGTCATTTAAGAATCAGATCTGAAACTCACGTCCCTCCCTCCTTGTCTTGTCCAGCTGCACTGCATGGGGCAGCTGAAATGGACCCCTTGGTGTGCTTCCTATGAACTTGACTGTGTGTATAAATAAGCCAGGAAAGTCAAAATTTTTGCAAATTATTTTTCTAATTATTTTTTTTTTCTCACTGATTCAGCCAACTCAGCTCCTCGAGTTTCCTTTTCTTGTTCTAGAGATGTCCAGGTTGGTGAACAAACCATGCCTGAGACAATAGTTAACCAATTCCCAGAAATCTTCAAGTATGCATGTGTAGAATTATTCACATGTTCATCTAGCCAAATTGTTGCTATTGGCAGAATAACAATCTGTCTACACAGAACATCTTTCCTTGGCTCCCTCACCCCCAGCAAGTAAGTACTTGCGTCACATAGGAGTTTGCTTCAATCTTTCATTGTCATGCTCAACAGTAGAGCCCAAGACATTTTGTTTAAGTCATAGTCACTGCCCTTGAGGAATGAATAATTCTTGTTGTAAGATATATTTTGTAAGCAATTTTCAGGGACAATTTTACAATAAAATAAATGAGCTTATATTAATACTCTGACCAATATACACAGTTAATATTATGGAAGTAGCAAGGAATACATTTAAATGTATTTAATATATAAACATATTTATATACATGTAGAGGGTGCACCTATGTGTGTGTGCTCTTAGATCTTTCTTTAAATAGAAATGTCTGATCCTGAAGCCCTTCAAATCGATAATAGTCATGCAGGTTAAAATGATGAAGGAAGACACTCTGTTCAGATTGGGACACAAGTAAGCTTGAAGTGCAAAAAGAAAACTAGTTTTGACACGCAGTTAAGTACTGTACAAGTCACTTTAAAATTTTGTTTCAATCTCTGTGGACCCTTGAAATTTGATACTGAGACATTCTGTGGGATTGCCAACGTAAAACAAAAATAGAGGAGTCCGATTTGCAACCAAATTTTCCCTGGCTTCAAAACTGGTACTAGTTATACTGTGTGTAAACAGTTTGTAGACAGGGGCAGGTGTTTGGTGCAGTGATTAAATTGCCACCTGAGATGCTCAGATTCCATAATGAAGAGCTTGGTCCTTGGCCTGTCTCCTCTGCTTCTGATCCAGCTTCCTTCTAATACACACCCTGAGAGGTAGCAAATGATGACTGAAGTACTCGGATTTCTGCCACACACATAAAAGACCTGGACTGAGGTCCAGGCTTTTGCCCTCTGGCAGTTGTGGGCATTTGGGGTGTACACCAGGGGATAAGATCTCTCACTGTCTCTTTACCTTTTAAATAAAGTAAAAAATAAATTAATATTTTTAAGAAGCTTATGGACAAATGAAGTTGATAGAGAAGTTCTTTTTGGTGTAAAAGCTTTTGAAATGCATGCATAGAAGAGGTCTACAAAAATTAAAATTGTATAATGTGAAAATGCTAAATGCTAAAGTATGTAATTTTAATTACATTATGACTAAAATTAAATAGCAATGACTAGAATTTTTTTACAATTCATATTCTAAAGAATGTTTGTTCTCACGTTTATGACAAATTTTGAATATCTAAAGTTAGGGGTAGGCGCTGTGGCATAGCTGGTTAACGCCCTGGCCTGAAGTGCCAACATCCCATATATGCACCTGTTCTAGTCCCGGCTGCTCCTCTTCTGACCCAGCTCTCTGCTATGGCCTGGGAAAGCAGTAGAAGATGACCCTGCACACATGTGAGAGACCCGGAGGAGTCTCCTGGCTCCTGGCTTCAGATCAGCACAGCTCCGACCGTTGCGGCCATCTGGGGAGTGTACCAGCGGATAGAAGACTCTGTCTATACCTCTCTCTGTTACTCCATCTTTCAAATAAATAAAAATAAATCTTTAAAAAAAATAAAGTTAGGGGTATTTATTTACATCTTTATCATATTTTCAGAGAAGTACAGATGTATACATGTATACAAATGTATGTAGTCAGTATGAATTTTAGTTTAGATCAGAAAATGCAAGTGATATCGTAGTTCTTTGTTTAAAGGATATTTAAAATATACTGGCAACACACAGAAATTTCACTTTAAAAGTATTTTGGGGGCTGTTAACCTATAAGGACTCAAGTATGGTAGTGACTGAAGTCTTAATCTATGGAGGTTGTCATTTGTAAAATTGCTGCTATGACTACGTGACACTGTTGTTGTCAACTGATATCTGGATCTTAAAACTACTAGTCTTCGAGATTTGTGACAACATGGATGAACCAGAAGGACATTATGACAGATGAAGTAAACCAGGCACAGAAAAACAAACATTACATGACTTCACTTATTTGTGGAATTGAAAAAGTCAAACTCATAGATAGAGATTGTAAAAGGGTAAACTAAAGGCCAGGGAGGTTAGGCAAATGTGAGAGAAAACGGTCTTAGGGAACAAATTTTCAGTTATGAGGTAAGCTCTCTGGAAACCAAGTTTACAACATGGGGACTCTAGATACCATGGATGCCACGTGTATACTTGAAGTTGGTTGGCAAAGTAGACCATAACCATTCTCAGCTCACATAAACACACAAGACAACTATTTGCAGTGATGAGAATGTTGATTAGCTTGATTAAGGTAAGCATTTCAAAATACAAGTATACATGTATGTCAAAACATCACATTACACACTTTAAATATTTGTAATTTTTATCACTTAGAACTTAAGAAAGCTGGAAAAAAAACTGTCGTGTTCTTATGTCCAACTGATGACAGTTAAGCAATAGTATATATGAATCTGGAGTAGAGTGGAGCTGTCAGGAAAGTATAAATGTGGGAGTCAGCAGCATGTGGATCTTATACTATTTAAAGTAACAGAACTGATGAAAACCATCTAGGGAAAGAATAGAAAGAGAAGAAAATGTATAATTGGTAGTGGCAAGAATTGTAAGCAATTGTCTTATCAATAGAACATTGGTTGAAAACTCATACTATAAGATTTTGCATTGCTATTAGCAAGAACAATTTAGATGTGCATCTAAAGAATACTTCAAAAAGCTTCTGAAAAACTGAAATGAAAGTACAAGCTTGGGAGAGCATTTGGCCTAGATGTTAAGACACCTGCATCCCATAGCCAAGTGCCTGAGTTTGAGTCTTGGATTCTCTCCCAACTCTAGCCTCCCCATCAATGCAAGTCCTAGGAGGCAGCAGTTGATGACAAGCAGCTGTGCCCCTACCATCCATATGAGATATCTGGATTGAGTCCCACATCCCCAGCCTTAGCTTGACCCAGTGGATAAGTGATAGGGAGACTGGAAGAGGGTACTAGCAGGGGATAGAGGCCCCTTAAGAGCATTTGTGTAATGAATCAGATGATAGGAGTGCTCTCTCTCTCTCTCTCCTCTCTCTCCCCATCTGCTTCTCAAATACACAAATAAATACATAATTTGTTTTTAAAGGGTATGAACTTATTTTGGTGGCCCCAATTTTTGGAAAATGTATAGTATGGAAAACTATCCATAGATTATAATTTTTTGCATCAAAATAAACTCATGCTCTGATTCCATTTTTTATGTAATTGATATATAGTTTTTAAATTTTTATTTCTTTAATTTCATTGGAAAGGGAGAGATAGAAATGGAGAGAGACAGAGAGAGAGACAGATGGAGAGACAGAAAGATCTTTTCATCAGTTAAGTCACTACTCAAATGCCAAAACAGCCAGGGTTGGGCTAGGCAAAAGCTGAGTGCTAGTCACTCAACGTGAATCTCCCACACAGGTAGCAAAGACCCACCTACTTGACCCATCATCTGCTGCCTCCCAGGAAGCTTGACTCAAAATGGAGCTGGGACACAAACCCAGACACATTGATAATGAATGCAGATGTTCCAAGCAGTGTATTTACCAGTGTGTCAAATACCCACCCCACTATGTAATTTTAAAGTTTATTCATGAGACTGGCATTATGACATAGTGAATTAAGCCTCTACTTGCATCCTAAATCATAGTGCTAGCTTGAGTCCTGGCTGCTCCACTGTCAAACCAAATCTCTGCTAGTTTGCCTGGGAAAACAGTGGAAGATGGCCCAAATACTTGGGCTCCTGCCACCCACTTGGGAAACCTGAATGAAGTTCTTGTCTCCTGGCCCAGCCAAAACCTGGCTGTTGTGGTCTTTTGGGAAGCAAATCAGTGGTCATTTGGGGAGCAAATTTGTGTGTGTGTAAGAGAGAGACTACATTTCAAATAAATCAATAAACAAATCTTAAAAATATAAAGTATATTTCTCGTTAACTCTATATTGAGG
Organism: Sylvilagus floridanus; assembly: GCA_949820135.1. Taxonomy (NCBI): domain Eukaryota; kingdom Metazoa; phylum Chordata; class Mammalia; order Lagomorpha; family Leporidae; genus Sylvilagus; species Sylvilagus floridanus. The sequence continues at coordinate 90,279,455 of OX463224.1, forward strand.
TTGTTATAGCCCACTAAGAAAGGAAGTGTCATACACTCCATAAATGTGTTAAGTCAGTGTGCTCTTAAAATATAATAATTTAAAATTTTTAATATGTACTTTAAAATGTATAATTTAAAAATGTAATCTTAATTTATTATTAAATACTTGAATATAATGAAAATTAATTTATAATTTAAATTTAAAATTTTGTTTTAAAGTCAATCTAGGAATGCAAATAAATTTGACTCCAACCACTTAAATCAACAATTTAAGCAGCAACCATGGTTTTGTTGACTGAGTTTCTTTTGAGCTTTCCCTTTATTTTTCCCTTCCCTCACCCCCTGGCCAAAGTGATTAGGAGTTGAACAAACAAGCTAGTGTGACATGTTCTAACTGAAATCGCTGATAATTTATAAATACAATCAAATTTCTTGTTGTCAGATGGTCACATTCCTGTTCAAATATAATTTGATACTGCATATTGAGCATCTCACAGACATAGAGGAGAGAAAAGGAAACAGGGTTGTTAAAATAGCCTTGTAGAGTCATTAAAAACAGAATTTTTAAATGTGTGAAGTATACAATGAGTACAGTGTTTAAAATCCACATAGATGCTTTAAATGGAGTATTTCTGCAATGCGACACCTTGTGTTTTTGTATTTCCCATCCTTTTCAAAAATATTCTTCAACATAAAGTAAATATCCAACATATTTGCATAGTGGGAACACCAGAAAACATCAGAAACTTTAAAGAAATTAGAATATCTGATTTCTGCAAACTAAAAGTGTATGCTTATAGTTATCAGTAAATATATACAGAATTGTTATTAAACTCATGATGTTTTTAAAAATAAGAATACCAGTGTTTCATTTATAGGCTATTTTCATAAGGATTATGCTATCAACATTTTCTAGAAAACATGTTAAAGTGATGCAAATGCTTATCAATTATTCTGTATAAAGAGGGTAAAGACTAAGCAAAAGAGTGTAAAAGTAAAGCAAAAGTAATACCTGAAAGATTAATTAAGGGCATGTTTATATATCTGTAGATAAGAAAGTCTCCTTAAAAGATACTGTTTTGTTTAGAATATCTTATACTCAAAAATGCTTATACATTTTAATTTGTAGAATTATACTTGCATTTTTTTTTCATTTTTGCAGGAACAAAACAGTGTTGAAGGAAAAAGGGAGTGGTTTGTGTGTTGCCTCAGGCAACATTTTCCTCATTCATTTAATAAATATTTGTGGTGTTAGTTACTAGGCATATAGCTGTAAACAAGGCACAGACTATTCCTTCATGCAAGCAATACTGGGCCATTATTAAATCAATAATTATTATACTTAAAATCTATAGACACATTTTCTATATTTGAATTAATCAATTCTTCTTCCTTGATATATCCTAAGAACATATGTGAACACAAAGATTTTATTTCCAAAAGTATACTTGCCTGTACACTAATGCTTTCACCACAGATGTGTGTCTCATTATCACTATAGTTCTATTGTTTTGAGGAAGCTAGAAAATCCTTCCAAGGATAATTAGATAATTCTAATGAGAAAATTCAATAAAATTGGAAAAGAGATATTTTATAGTTAAAAGTGGGACACAGTCAGCTTTTTTCTGGTATATTCCTAAAAGTTGGTCAAAATGGTAATTCTTTTTCTTTCTTTTTTTATAAAGCTTTTATTTAAAGAATATAAATTTCCAAAGTACAGCTTATGGATTACAATGGCTTCCTCCCTCCCCAATAACTTCCCTCCCACCCACAACCCTCCCCTTTCCCGCTCCCTCTCCCCTTTCATTCACATTAAGATTCCTTTTCAATTCTCTTTATACACAGAAGATCAGTTTAGTACATATTAAGTAAAGATTTCAACAGTTTGCCCTCACATAGGGATACAAAGTGAAAAATACTGTTGGAGTACTAGCTATAGTATTAATTCACAATGTACAGCACATTAAGGACAGAGATCCTACATAATTTTTTTAAAAAAATTGATTAATTTTCTATGCAATTTCCAATTTAACACCAAGTTTTTTAAATCATTTTCAATTCTTTATATACAGAAGATCGATTCAGTATATATTAAGTAAAGATTTCATCAGTTTGCACCCACACAGAAACACAAGGTGTAAAAATACTGTTTCAGTACTAGTTATAGCATTACTTCACATTGGATAACACATTAAGGACAGACCCCTCATGAGACGTAAGTACATAGTGACTCCTGAAGTTGATTTAACAATTTGACACTCTTGTTTATGGTGTCAGTAATCTCCCTAGGCTCTAGTCATGAGTTGCCGAGGCTATGGAAGCTTTTAGGGTTCACTGACTTCAATCTTACTCCGACAGGGTCATAGTCAAAGTGGAAGTTCTCTCCTCCCTTCAGAGAAAGGTACCTCCTTCTTTGATGGCCCCATTCTTTCCACTGGGATCTCACTTGCAGAGATATTTCATATAGGTCTTCTTTTTTTTTTTTTTATTTTGCCAGAGTGTCTTGGCTTTCCATGCCTAAAATACTCTCATGGGCTCTTGAGCCAGATCCAAATTCCTTAAGGGCTGATTCTGAGGCCAGAGTGCTATTTAGGACATCTGCCATTCTATGAGTCTACTGTGTATCTCGCTTCCCATGTTGGATCATTCTCTCCCTTTTTGATTTGAAATATTAAGAAGGAATCAAAATGAAATGAAACAACTAGTAGAACATGTAACTGTGATAGTGACGAGAAATCATAATGAAATGAAGAATTTAACAGATCAAATGACAAACACATTAGAGTGCCTTACAAACAGAATGGGTGAAGCAGAAGAGAGAATATCGGACTTAGAAGACAGAGTACAAGAAAATATACAGTCAAACCAAAGAAAAGAAGAGGAAATTAGAAATCTAAAAAATATTGTTGGGAATCTACAGGATACTATTAAAAAACCCAACATTCGAGTTCTAGGAGTTCCTGAAGGCATGGAGAAGGAGAAAGGATTAGAAGGCCTTTTTAGTGAGATAATAGCAGAAAATTTCCCAGTTTTGGAGAAGGACAGAGACATCCTAGTACAGGAAGCTCATAGAACCCCTAGTAAACATGACTAAAAGAGATCCTCATGCAACACGTTGTAATTGAACTCACCACAGTGAAGCAGAAAGAAAAGATCCTAAAATGTGCAAGAGAGAAACGTCAGATTACTCTCAGAGGATCTCCAATTAGACTCACAGCAGACTTCTCATCAGAAACCCTACAAGCTAGAAGGGAATGGCGAGACATAGCCCAAGTACTAAGAGAGAAAAACTGCCAGTCCAGAATATTATATCCTACAAAGCTCTCATTTATGAATGAAGGTGAAATAAAGACCTTTCACAGCAAACAAAAATTGAAAGAAATTGTCGCCATTTGTCCAGCCCTGCAAAAGATGCTTAAAGATGTGTTACACACAGAAACACAGAAACACGGCCATCAATATGAAAGAAGGTAAATGAAAGGAACCTCACAGCAAAAGATCACAGGGAATTGGATAAAGAAATTATGGGACATATACTCTATAGAATTCTATACAGCAGTCAAAAACAATGAAATCCAGTCATTTGCAACAAGATGGAGGAATCTGGAAACATCATTCTGAGTGAATTAAGCCAGTCCCAAAGGGACAAATATCATATGTTCTCCCTCATCAGCGACAACTAACTGAGCACCAAACGGGAAACCTGTTGAAGTGAAATGGACACTATGAGAAACAGTGACTTGATCAGTCTTGTGCTGACTGTTGTTGTACAATGTAATACTTTATCCATTTTAGTATCTTTTTTATTCTAGTACTATAGGTTGAACTCTATAATTAACACACAATTATTCTTAGGGGTTTAAATTTTAACTGAAAAGTGATCCCTGTGAAATATAAGAGTGGGAATAAGAGAGGGAGGAGATGTACAAATTGGGACATGCTCAATCAGTCATGCCCCAAATGATGGAGTTAGAATTGTGCCAGGGGATTCCAATACAATCCCACCAAGGTGGCATGTACCAAGGCCATCTCACTAGGCCAAGTGATCAATTTCAGTTCACAATTGATCACACTGATAGGTCTAAGAGTCAAAGGGATCACACAAACAAGACTAGTGTCTGCTAATACTAACTGATAGAATCAAAATGGTAAATCTTACCTTACACATTCCAATATTTTTACTATGGAAAAACTACTAGTTTGTAATATTTCAAGAATAGAATAATTGGAGGTTGTTGCAATAAGTGATGACTCTATTACATACGGAACTGAACCACTTTGTAAAATAAATTACACTCAAATTCTGTGGATCAGGAATTTGTAAAAGGCGTAGTACAGGTAGCTTATCTCTGCTCTTGAATGCTTGCGGTCTCAGGTGAGACTCAAAGACAGACGGCAGGATCATTGGAGGTTTCACCCACTTTCAGGTCTCAACATTGATGTCAGCTGTTGGTTGGACTTCACTGGGGGCTGTCACACAGAATGTGTACAAGTGCCCTTTTCCTGTCATCTTTCTTCTTCACAGCCTGATGACTGGATTCCAAAAGGAAGATTCCAGGAAGAAACTGTTTCACCTTTTCAATATAATCACTCTGACCACAGCAATAGTCCTATATCAATCCAAGATCACCAAAGACCCTATATCTTAATAAGAGGATTGCAAATGTCACAGTGTTATAACATGGAAAACCGGCTATTATGATGTGACCTTGTTGGAAACCTCACTGGCCTATGGAGACAAGTAAAAAGTTAAGTCTTGTTGCTTGTCATGTACTTTGCATATGAGCAGTATTTTGCACTGATTTCTTTAACAGAGCTAAAGGATATATTAGAAGCAATTAATATAGCACTTTAATACATACATATAGTAAGTAACTAAATAACAAAATATAATTGATGTTATTATTTTAGATTTTGGCTAAGAGAACTGACCTAAACATGTGCTTTCTATGACTCATTAGTGGATCATACACCAATTTAGTATAACCTTAAAGACTAATATCCTGATACACTTTAAATGTTATATATTAGGACAAAATATGAAATATCAGAATGCTTTTTATTGATAAGGTATTTCTTTAAGAAATTCCTTTTCAATAGTGTATGTATGACTACCTAGTCATGAGTTAAACATGTGCTTTCCTGATTTTTAGTAAAAATAATTGAAAGTTGCTTCTCTAAACTATAGGAAAGGGATTCCAGAAAAATACCACAAATTATGAAGCAAGAAAATGAAATAAGTTTACACAAGATTGTTGCTTATGTGTTGATAATAGCATTTGTCAGTGAAAATCATTTTACTTTTAAAATACATCAGCTCCTTCCTTTCATATAGACTATAAAATGTTTATTTTCCACTTGGGATGTCTTAAGTTTAATTTATAAAACCAAGCGTTCTATATATAAGTCAATTATTATCATAATCTCTTCATAGAAAGAGTAAGGGACATAAATGTAGCTTGTTAAAAGTGATTAAAGATTAATTCAGGGAAATTGTGGAAACATAGCTCTGATTTTGTTATTTCTGAAAGACCTTTCCTGTTAGATTTCCCATTTTCTTGGATATGATTGTTTGGATAGGGTTAGACATATCTATATGTATATATTTAATGGAAGTTAATCTGGTGATTTTTAGCTCTTTAGCCCATATGAGAGTACTTCACAAAGTTCACAAAAATTATATATAATGAAAAATTTCATGGATTTCAATTTTTGCACCAAAATAAACATAAATCTCAATTGCATTTTCCATGAACTTTTGTACCCTTGTACATGAATATTGTCCTGAATTAAAGGTATAGGTACAATAATGATACCTATAAATGATGGTGTTCTGTGTAGAAATTTACATAGGAACAAAAGTTTTTAAAATGATTTTTAATGAGCCATGCATGTCTAGATCAAGCTTGCTCATCAAGCAAAAATAGGCCTAAGTGTTCTAGATCAAAATATGCCAACAAGTATAAAAGGAATATTCCTCAAAACAATCAATGCAATTTACGACAACACATGGCCAGAATCCTATTGAATTAGGAAAAGCTGGAAGTATCCCCCCAATTTCTGGAGCCAGACAAGTATGCACATGGTCACCACTGCTAGTTAATAAACTCCTGGAAGTTTTATCCAAGGCCAGTAGGCAAGAAAAGTAAATCAAGGTAATATAAATTGAAAGGAGGAAGTCAAACTATCCCTATTTGCAGATAACATAATTCTACATATAAGGGATCCAAAACACTCCACTAAGAAGCTGTTGGAATTCATAAAAGAGTTTGGTAAAGTGGCAGAATATAAAATTAACACAAAAAAAATATCCTTTGTATACATAGACAATCCTGTGGCTTAGAAAGAACTTTTAAGATCAATCCCATTCACAATAACTATAAAAAATTAAATACTTTGGAATAAATTTAACCAAGGTTATCAAAGATCTCTATGATAACAATTACTAAACATTAAAGAAGGAAATACAAAAAGACAAAAAAAATGGAAAAATCTTCCATGCTCATGGATTGGAAGAATCAATAACATCAAAATGTCCATACAACCAAAAGGAAATTATAGATTCAATGCAATCCCAATCAAAATCCCAATGACATTCTGCTCAGATCTAGAAAATATGATAAAATTGGTATGGAAACATAAGAGAAGCAATCTTACACAATAAAAATAAAGCCGGAGACATCACAATATCACACTTCAACCCATACAACAGGGCAGTTATAATCAAAACATCATGGTATTGGCACAAAAACACATGTGTAGACCAATGGAACAGAATAGAAACTCTGTAAATCCATTAGCACATCTATAACCAACTTATCTTTGACCAAGGAGCTAAAATCAATCCCTGGAGCAAGGACAGTCTCTTCAACACATGGTGCTGGGAAAACTGGATCTCTTTGCATGCAGAAATATGAAACTGAATCCTTTCCTTACACCTTACACAAAAATACACTCAAATATTGGATCAAACACCTAAATCTATGACATGATACCATCAAATCACTATAGAATATTGGGAAAACTCTGCAAGACAATGGCATAGGCAAAGACTTCCTGGAAAAGACCTCAGAAGCACAAGCAATCAAAGCCCAAATTGACAAGTTAAATTACAGTAAGCTGAGAAGTTTCTGCACTGCAAAAGAAACACTCAGCAAAGTGTGGAAGCAACCAACAGAATGGGAGAAAATATTTATAACCTATGCAACTGAGAAAAAAAGTTAACATCACAAAACTCAACAACAACAAAAGAACAATCCAATATAGAAATGGGCAAAGGACTTGAACAAGCATTTTTCAAGAGAAGAAATTCAAATGGCCAACAGATATATGAAGAAATGCTCAGTATCACTAGCCATCAGGGAAATGCAAATCAAAACCTCAATGAGATTTCACCTCACTCCAGTTAGAATGGCTCTCATACAAGAAATCAGAAAACAACAAATGCTAGCAAGGATGTAGAAAGAAGGTACCCTAGCCCACTGTTGGTGGGAATGTAAACTTGTCTAGCTACTGTGGCAGTCACTATGGAGATACCTCAGAAATATGAATAGAGACCTACCATATGATACAATGCATCCCACTCCTGGGAATTTACCCAAACCAAAAGAAATCAGCATCTAAAAGAGTTATCTGTACCCCCATGTGCATTCCAGCTTAATTCACAATAGCTAAGATATGGAATCAATGTAGATGTCTATCATCTGAAGACCAGATAAAGAAATGGTCTGTATACACTATGGAATACAACTCAACTTAAAAAAAAAAAATGAAATCCTGTCTTTTGCAACAAAATGGATGCAACTTGCAACTGGCAACCATTATATTTAATGAAATGAGCCAGACCCAAAAAAACACAGATATCACATATTTTCCCTGATATCAGTAACTAATAGAGTACCTAAAATGTAATGTCATAGCCCTTGTCTCTTCTGTTGAGGAACAGTGTTTTGCTTCATACTATTTGTTGTACTCTTAATACAGGGTTAACCTTACAATGATTAAGTAAACTGAAATTGGATCATTGTAAAAATTAGGAGTGGGAATAGGAGAGGAAGGAGGAAGAAATGTTGCAGTACAGGCAAGAGGGAGGGTAGGGTGGGAAGTATCACTATGTTCCTGAATATGCATATGTGAAATACATGAAAATTATATAACTTAAATAAAATTTTTAAAAAAGAAATTTGTCAGTAAGTACCTATGCTATATTTGGAAGAAATGTCCAATAAACTGCATGGCCATAACTTTGAAAGACCAGATAATTGATCTTTCTTAAGCAGAAATCAGCTCTGCTCTAGATCCTATCAGAATATTGATGCCATCATAAAAATTAAGTAAATAGTAAATATGAATTATCTAATGATGATCATTCATGCATGTCTTTGTGTGCTTATCAAATATTTACTGGCTGCCAAACCCAGATAACACAATAGTAAGCAAACAGATAATTCCCTTCTCTCATGAAAGTTGCATTGGAAAATTCAATTATAGAGAATTGTGAGAAACAATATTTCTATGATATTTCAAGTTTCTTTATTCTTATCTACTTGCCCATAAATTTTCCTATCACATAAATTTTGTCTCAATGTAGAAGCCACAAATGACATTGCATACATATTCTCATAGAATAAGAAAGCATACAAACACTTTTTTCTTTATTTTGTTGTTAAAAAATCTGAAGTACTTTAAGTGAATCAATATGTGCAAAATAGAAGATAATCTTATGGACCAGAACTTTATAGTCAAGTGTTAACTCACATTGTAGATCACCATTACAAAATTACAAAAATGAAAATATCATTAGAATTTATTGTTATCATCTACATTTCCTACACTTGTTTTGTTCTGTATTTTGTGCATGTGTGATTCTTTGAAAGAGGTTTGTAGATTAAACTGATTATATTGTCCATATCCAGAGTATTCTTTGGTAGAATTTTGTTTGAAGAAAAAATAGTCCTTCAATTCTCTCCATAGCATCTATCACTACCTGATAAACTTATTTTAAAATATATTATTTGCTAACTGTCTAGTACTCAACTAGAATGTCAATGGTATGAAAGTACAGGTTTTGATCCCCTGTCCTATATAAATTGGGACATTTCGGAGAGACTCATTAAGAAATAACTCTGAGAGCAACATATATTATTATTCACACAAAATAGTTAAGGACAGAAAACTGAGGCATCGAAATGTTACAGAAAATTTCTAAAATCATATCTTTATTAAGTAGCTGAGCTGCAATTCACACCAGGAATCTGACTAAAGCATTCACACACTCAGCCATTAACTTTTACATTAATTGCTAGTAGATCATGATTTTTCTATTATATCTAACGAATCTGAATTTTATCCATGACCTAAGGACTCTCCACTTGATATTTCTACTCCAAGGTGAGGTAATGAGGTCAGCCCTGCCAACTTCATAGTTCTAGGAAAACTGTTAAGATTGTAAAGCACTTTTTAAATGTTGGTCATCATTGTTTCAGTTGTTGAAAATCCAGGTATTGTGATGGGTCCTAAGAAAGAATTACATCATTTTGATAAAGGAACAATACCTAAAAATTAATTCAAACACTGGCTCGTTTGCACATCAGAGTTTAAATTGAATATTTAAGCCAAATCATTGCCATTAACTTTCACTTGATTGAGCTCCGACACCCGTAGGTAACTTTCTCAAACTTCTCCCATTCATAGATGACACAGCTGGGTAGAAATTAGTCTCTAAAAATACTTTCACACAACCGGCTTGTTTTCTAGTCACTGTCTGCTTATGTTATGCTCATTCCATCTGTCAATAGATGTGAGTCACACATTCGACCTTTCAGCTTCACTTGCGCACATAAATTTCTTCCAATTTCCTGTGAAACAAACACTTTTAACTCTTTAGGGTTTTGAAATTTGTATACAGGTCATTCAGGGATGATTCAAAGAACAAAGTAAGCCCTTGAATGTGAGACAAATTTGGCTTGAGTGCTTTATAATTGGAATAGATATTTTCTTTTGCTGTTTGACTAATAAATAAAGGCCTATATCGACATAGATACATAGGTACTTGTATTTGTGCCTACATATATATATACAGATATATATATATATATACAGATATATATATATATATATATACAGATATATATATATATCAGATTTTCCATAATGTAAGATTACTAAAGGCAAAAAAAAAGGTATCCTATAACGAAAGCCTACTAATTCTCCCTTTTAAAGTCAATACAGTTTTATCCATTTACAATCCATGTAAAAGAATGCTTCAATCTTCAGTTGAGAAAGCAAAGTTTATCCCTTTCTATGACTGCATGACTATTTTGTCAAATTTGTCTAATCTTTTTATTCTGATTACACATAATAAATAAAAAAATATGCCAATAGAAACATGCCTCTATTTTAAGAAATTTTATTTGGAGAGCGTTTAAACTAAAACTAGTTCTGTGATTTAACAAAAACCGCAAAGCTCTCCCCAAAGTCTGTTGTGATAAAGAAGCACACAATCACCGAATAACAAAATGATGGAGTTGACAAAGGTAACCAAAAAAATGTTCTTATCTCAAAAACGATTCTTACCATAGACAAAAGAGGAATAACAAGACCTTTTTCTTCCTTTTCTTCCTTGGTTACCAATCCCAGAGTGGCTGAAGTGTCAATGGGGGCTGTTTCTTTCAGGACTGCAGAAAGGAACCATGCCTGCAGGGCTCCAGGAAAGTGATGGAAAGAAGACACGCTAGGCTTGTGCTGAAGTGTTCAGTACTCACCTCCATTTCTGTTTTAATTTTTGTGTCTCATTCCTTGCTGTTTTGTACATCTTGTGACTTCAATAAAATTTTCCAGCTGCGCTTCCTGTATTAAGGATACAGGTCTAGGATCACAGTAGCCATGGTTACTCTGTGGAAAGTACAATGTTACTAGTAGGATCATCAACTCACCCTCATCTGAGTGCTGGTGAAACTAGGATGTCTTCACTGGTCGCATGCTCTGGGTGCAAAACCCATGGTTCATGGACCAGTGCATGTTAGGGTACAGGACATTGTCTATTTCATATCTCCACTTGACCTGGTAAAAGTGGATACTCTGAATCACCCTAGTATATTAATCCTAAATCCAGGTGTGACTTCCTCTGAAAACCTTTCATGTTGCTTTTGTAATTAACTCTGAAATGTAGGAAGAAGAGCAATGTCCAGGAATCCAGAAGCAGCAACTAGGGTGTAACAATTGCTCAGAGCATCTGCTAAACATGTGATATGGGGTGAGAGCTGAAGGGAATTTTAGTATGGACAAGAGTACTCTGCATCCATGGAAGGTTGCAATCACACCACATTCCAGCCTTGTCTAACTGGAGAGAAAGAACACAGGACTTCATATGTTTTGTCAAAGAATTCTTTCTTTGAAATAAGGCAAATCTGAGATCCAATCTAGTCCCTGCCACTGAATGGTCTTGGACAAATGACTCAATTTCCTCCACTATAAAATAGAAAGAATGAGAGACACGTGAGAATTAAATGACTCAGAACACTTTCTGTCTTATTCATCACTGTATTTGCAATTTCTTAGTGTTGCCAAGGAGTTATTCCCTTAATTCTCAGAATTTGGCACATACAAAACCCAGTGAGAGGCGTCTATAGCTCAGTTATTCCTTACTGCTCTAGCATTCTTTTTTGCCCCCAAAGCAATGGATCTTTGTCCAGTTTTATTCAGATTCATCATGTTGGGAATATGTGAAAACGGAAAAGAAAAGTTACCTTTCGGGTTTCCTTAATGACTAGAAATCGCAAATGAAGGGCAAATGTGGAGCACAAAATGAGGAAGATATCCAGGAGACATTCCATGTATGACAAGGTAACCAGTCACAAGGTCTGCAAGATCTGTTGTTTTAAGTCTACCTCATTAAGAAAGTAGCCATAATACATCTTCATAGAGCTCTGGCAAAAACAAGTTCAAGAAATATTGGGTTTCACTTGCGAGACTAAGGAAGCTTATTACTAAGAAAACTCTCAAAACCCAAACTAAAAGGAAAACCTTCTAAATAGAAAGCAAGTACTTTGCAGCATAGAAAGTGACAAAATTATACCAAATACGAATTCAGATCTATCTAGAAAGCACAACCATTAATAATACAGCCTCTTTCCTCAGGCCAAAAAGAAAAAAAAAAAATCCAAGGAGAGTTAATCAAAAAGTGAAGAAAACAAAATGTCAGTTGAAAACAACACCTCCTGGCAGGAAAGTCTATCAAAATGATGACTCTTTCCAAGAAGGTGATTCAGCCACTCTCCCAGGAGGCCAATGAGCCCAGGTTGCCCAGAGGAATAGAAAGTACATCACAGGGAACAATCTGCTCCCCTCCATTCCCTGGGTGTGCAGGGGTTGTACCAATGAAGGCTTTCCATCTTGATTCACGGTGATTTGAGCTCCAGTGCTTTGGGGGTTCCTGACCACTGCTGGAACTTGTGAAGTTGCCTGTGGATGATTAAATTAGTGGGGAAAAGGAGAGAGAAGGCTCCCAAATCAGATTACTGTGTAAATATCAGAGATGCTTCAGAGGGCCCCAGTTATTTGGTTGCTGGTTTCTGATTCAAAAAGCAAATTTGTACTGCAGGTTTCAATGTTTATGGCTCTCATCTTACTCTCCACTTGACAGTGTTCTAAATAACTTCCTAAACTTTATTTCATGACATCTTAGTCACATTGCAGGTTATACTTCCATAGATGATGAGTCAAGGGGAAATGGCAAACAACATAACCATCTTTGCATCCATTTTCCTTCGGCAAGAGATTTTGAATAACAAGATAAATAGAAAAGATAGTCACTCCATATTTTTCCCCTTTAGTTGATATTCTGGAGTCTATTTACACCCTATAAATACAAGTTAGAATATAAAGAAATAAGGAAAATGATTCTACTCTCGTAAGGAAAACCACTTCTGCAAACTACAAACAAGAAAAGGTCAGATAAGTAGGAACTGTTGTATCATTTATATTATTTTTCTTATCTAAAAATCATCTCCATAAATTAAGACTTAATAAACCTGAACAAAATAAAATTGCACCCTGCATTCTGCAAATGGAAGGGTGGATACATAATCTTAAATTTAGTTTTCAAACTTTGTATTTGCACTCTGTGCATTTCAACAAGATTGCTCTAAACTTAATTTAGATATATAAGATCCTATTTAGCTTTTACTCTCTTCTAAGTACCTGGTCAGCAGTCACAAGTGAAATGAATCTCAACAAAAAAAAATTAGAAAATCAGTGATGCAGTTAAAATGGCTGGAGTTGTTGTAAATTGGGCACTATAATCCTAAAATAAGAATGTCTAATATCTGTAAATATCCTTGCATCATCCAAAGTGAGATCCATATGCAATCCCCTCCTATTTTAATATAAAGAAGAACACTATTGCTAAAAAAGTTAACTGAAGTGGCCAAAGGAAAAAAAAAAAAAAAAGAAGGAGCTTAGGTACAAGGCTGGTCATGGAACACAATTCCCAACAACCACTGTATTCCCGTGCATTAATGGCATCCCACATACAGGTAAAACTTTTTGCCTTAGCATGATTTTGAAGCCTTCCTTTTTGCCTTGTGTGTTTTAATAGCACCTTACCACTGTTGATAATAGTGAGTAGAACAGTGAGTAGAATACATTTTGGTTACCTTGTGGCCAATGCCTGGTAGCCACTCCTTTTTACCTTCGATTTATTTGACTGCTATTAACTTCTCAATCCTTGCTCTCCTCAATAACTTGGTATACACAATTCTATATGTGAATCAAAGTTTACCCACTTAATCATGGGAAATATATTTAACTTCTCTGTTTTCACAAAACAGATCATGTTAAGTAATGTTAGTGTTTGTTTTGAAGATTAACTGCATGATAATGCACTTAGTTGTGTACCACGAAGTCAATAAATGTTTTCTTCTTTGCATTCATTTTTCCCACCCCAGATCCATGTCACCCAAACAGAAACGAGATCTTCCAACAATATTTTGCCTTCTTTCAGTAGTCAATGATTTGCTGCAGTTTGAGGTTCCATCCCTATTTACTTAAGAACAGTCTATTGTCCAAATCCAATCAATATATAAATGTCTTTGTCACAAGGAATTTATTTGACAAGACACAATAATGTATTATACCATTTGATTGTGAAATGACTTCTCACATACCAAGAAATGCAAATTGGAAAATGTAAGAACAATAATTATAATGGCAACAATTTTATAATTAACACCTGAATGTTGTCATAAAGACATATGTTCTTTGAGAGTTCAACTAACTCTTCTCAGACACATTCACACACATAAAGATAAACTGATATAGTAGAAAATACTTAGATTATAAAATCATTGATCTGTGATTAGTTTTCCTCCCCTTACTTATATGTGTGACTTTGGCCAAGACGTTTAATTTTTTTAAGCTCAACATCCACATCTGTACAATGGGAATGATAAAACTTCCTTTTCAGAAAAGCTGTGAGGTATGCAAATACAAAGATATCTCAAAAGTTTGTGGAAAATAAAATTAAAACACTTTTTGATACAAAAAAATTAGAAATCATTCATTTTTTACATAATAAGCATTTCCATGAAATTTTTGAAGACCTTTTGTGTGTGTGTGTGTGTGTGTGTGTGCACATGCACTAGTTTATGTGTGTTTTAGAGGGACACAGATCGTTGCTCAGTGAATACTCCCACTAGTAACCATGATACATTCAAGTCATTGTGATATATATTGATTTCAATGCACAAGAACTTTGCTCATTTTAGTAGTTTAAATGTTCAAGATTTGCTTTTGATAAAATGAGTCTTCACATTGATTACAAGTCTGAAGAATAATGGCTTCTTAAGTAAACAAATATTTTAAATCAGAATATAGAACACTTATTTAATAAACCTTTGGACATAATATGTATGCACTGCAAATTTAAAACATTTGTTAAAATATACTCAGCAGAATTTCAATTAGATTGTACTTTATTTATTAAAATGATAAAGAAGTAATATTTTAATAAAATATTTAAAATTCAGAGTTTGAACTAATTGGCAGAAATAGCCTCCTCAATTAATCTTAATGTTATGATGAATAATTATTATATTTCTGCCCATAGTCTTTTGTAGGAATATTTTTTAAATGCTATGACTAAATTGCATGGATTATTAGACCATCTCCATATGGGATAAATCAGAATATTCTAGTTTTACATTATTTGGAAAATTACACATAAAAACAATGAGAGATAGTTCCAACCTTCCTAGAATTTAGAAACAAATGATGCCCACAACTTACAATGAAGTTACTCCCAATAAACATTATAAGTTAATGCATTTAATTCATCTAATCTTCTCAACATCCTTGCTTAGCAACATGCTGTAAATTCTTGATTGTTAACCCTCACCATCACATGGCTGATTGGGAGTATGGCTCACTGCCATGCTCAGCATCACAAGAAAGTACCACAAATTTCTAGCCTGGGAAGAGATTAAATTCAAAATGTGAAATACACTTTCCACTGCATAAAAATTACTTTCATACCATTGTAGTCAGAAAGTCATTAACTCAAATGATTGTAAATTGGGGACCCTCTGTACATTCTGTACATCATTTTTGTTTAGCTTCTGCACATTTATCAATAAGGATGAAAGAAAGTTTAGATTCGTTTTATGACAGAAAGATAATAATGGAACATATATTTAGCTAATTAGCATTTAAAACTTCATATTGGAGTGAGCATTTAGCCTACCTGTTAAGATGCTAGCATTTCACATCAGAGGGCTTGGGTTCAATTACAGCTTCCTGACAACACAGACTCTGTGAGGCAACGATCATGGCTCAAGTGATGGAGTTTCTACCACCTACGTGGAGATCTGGGTTGTGTTCCTGGCTCCCAGTTTCGTAAACCTGGCCCAATTCCAGTCCAGCCCCAGACGTTGTGGGCATTTGAAAAGCCCAGCAAGTGGGAGTTCTCCTCTGTCTCTCTGCCTCTCAAATAAATACACATTTATGTTTACTTTTGATTATTCTCCTCCATGTGAAAATATGAGATATTTTATTTTTTTCACAGTAGTGACCACTCGCTCTTATAATATTTTATATTTTATTCTAATCTTTGAAACTCTTCATAATTAAGAGTAAATACTATCTCAATGTCTCTGAGCTGCAGTTTCTTCACTTTAAAATTAGAATAATAATACCAACCATGCCTGCATTGTAGGTTTACATTAAGAATAAGCTGATAATGTTTGCAAAGATACCTTTGAAAAACTGTATTTGCTACACTGATGGAAATTATGATTATTGCATTTTCATCAGATGAAGGTTTAGCTAATCCCATTTTTATGAGTTGTGATGTTCTTGAGATGGATTATTTTACAGATCTTACTTCACTGTTTACCTTACTTCGGGCATGTCTTTAGAATGGAAAAGGAAAAGTTATGTTTATGGTTACATACTTTGTGGATTAAGGGCCCTGAAAAGAATCTTGGTTTTATCTTTTTGTTAGGTCAATCAAGTGAGATCTCACAACTCAGGAATGTACTAGTTGCGATTCAAAAACCTTCAGAATTTACTTTTAAATTAAGGTGGATAATGCTGATTTCTTTGTCCATGACTTGTAGCTAATGTTATTCTTTAAATCATCGGATAATAGATTAAATATGGAGACAGCATTAAACACTTCAAGTGCACACAGATCCATCATGAGGATACTATGATATGCAGGTTCCGCATCCGGAAATACTCTTACCTGCCTCTTTCTGTAAGATCCTGACACATACTTCAGAGTCTATCTAACCCCTTTTCTTTCTACGATGACAATTACCCAGTTGGAATCAATGTTGTGCCCCTCCTCATTCCCCAAACACTGTCTGGTAAACATTTTTGCTGAATGATTCTGACATCCTTCAGCTCAGGAACCCGTTCTGGCCCATTCTTATGTCTTTTAAGCTATCATGATGCTTTCCATCCTTTCTCATTGTGTGGTGAGTGTTAGTTTTCCCCAAATGCTAATGTCATCTACTTTTGTCTATTTCCCAAATGGGCATAATACTGTCAAGAATGGCAACTGTAATGTAGATGTGGACACGTGACAAACTCTAGTTAGTCATTGATTTAGGAGCAGAAATTAAGAGTGGGCATTTGGCACAGTGATTAATTCTTTGCTTGTGATGCCTGCATTCTATTTCAGAGTGCATGGTTGAAGACCAGGCTGCAGTTCCAATCCAGCTTCGTGTTAATGTGCATCCTGGGAGGCAGTAGAGGATGTCTCAGGTGCTTGGATTCCTGCCACCCACAAGGGAGATCCAAGATTAAGTTGCAGGCTCCTGGCTTCAACCTGGGGTCCCAGCTGGTTGCACAAATTCAGATAGTGAACTCATGGATGGAAAACCAAAAATGGAAGATCTATCTAATCTATATACTGATCTATCTACTATCTATCTATCACTTATCTATCATCTATCTGCCTTTCAAGTAGCATAAAGTATATGAGAAAATTATGAATTACTCTGTTTTTGAGGAATTCTTTTTAACTTCCACAGCTTCTCTTCTGTATAAGGCATTTTGAAACACCCAGATGAAAGTAATATTCTAGTAATAATTAAGCAGCATGATATAAGGAGACTGAGCCCTCAACATCATGGAACCATAATTACAATCCTGGTATCCTTATTCTCAGCTGTTATGTGAGAAAACTATGTTTAAACATCTGTGGCTTTCAGTTTCTATATCAGCAAAGTCAAACTTATGCCATAATGAATGCACTTCTTCACTCAGGATGTAAAGTGTTATATTTAGGCATTATATGCAAATAATTAAATTTTTTGTACATGTTCATGTATATGTAAATAATTACATTTTTTTGTGGTCTAATAACCTGTTTTGTCTAGGAAGCCTCTAGATTACTTGGTATCCTATGCAACCTTTTCATCTAAATTAACATACAGTTTCCTTTTGGAAAATCTTCCATGACCTTGTCTATAAAACCATACATTTCATGAAGACAGAGAATTTGTCTGCAAAATTTACTGATGAAATAAGGAAAGCTCTATACATTCAGTATTTTTTATGGGAAGGTACAAAGGAAAGAAAGGAGGGAGGGAGTAAGGTAGGAAGGAAAGAAGGAAGGAAAGAAGGAAAGAAGGGAAGAAGGGAGGGAAGAATGGAGGGAGGGAGGGAGAGGAAAGCTTTGTAGTCATGAATAGGAGGAAAATGAAGTTATCTTGGGATCTCATTGTTTAGGCTCAGAATCTTCCACTTGAAATACCCATAAAATGGAGGAAACCAGTGTTCCTAGAGGGGAGGGGCTTGGAGCATGAAATTCACATTTCCTCAAGCCTCCTCTTTTTTCTGCATAGGTACTGTAGTTGTAAAGTAATGAGACTGTCCTTACTGGGTTGCTTCGTTTCTTTCAGTTTTCTTCTAGGTCCAAATAAATCAAAGCTTGAAAACTGTGTATATTTGGAAACCAGCATTACTTCCAAAAAATTCTCTATAATATTTTGGGACTTATGCCCAGGGACCTCCATTTTCCCTTATTTCTTGAATAAAAATTTGCCAAGAGGGATTTCATCAGGCCCACCTCTGGCGCTGCCAGCCTGACTGAATTTCCTGGTCCTCTAGGTGGTGTTGGAAATGTCAACTTGAAGGATCGCTGCCAAGTCAGAAAATCACTGCTTATGACTCCACATGCAGATCAGGACAGGTGTCTTCATCTGTCTGCTGGCAGGTTCTGGGCCATAATAAGTTTCTGTTTAAAAAATCAATAAAGTTGCTTTTGAAATAAGGATTTTAAATTTCAAATCAAATGTACTTGACACAATTGACCCTCCTGCTCATTGACGGAAATTCTTCACTTGGCTTCCAGAAACCCACACTCTACTGGGGTTCTTCCTACCTCACTGGTCATGGTCTCTTTATCTTTTTTGTTAATAAGAATGTCCCATAACTCATTCCCAGAACCAATTCTCTTTTCTAACTAAACTTAAAAATTTCAGCTGAACTCACAGCTCTGAACATAGCTATGCTGATGACTCTCAATTCTACATCTTCAACTGTACTCCAGGGGAATAAATTCGACTGCCTCCATGATAGTTTCATTTGGCTGCCCAAAGTCTTCACAAACTCACTATATCAAAAACTGGACTTCAATCACATCTCCAGATTTGCATCTTCTCATTTAATTGAAATTCAGCAATACCAATTGTGAGAACAAATATTGCATTAGAGTGTCAGCTTTGATGGCTCTATTTCACTTTGAGATACTAATTCTATCAAGGTATCTAAACCATACTACCTTCAAAATATGTCTGTATTGTTGCCATTTTTCAATACTTTCATTGCCACTATTCTGTCCTGTACCAGCTGCATCTCATATATACATTATTGAAACAACTACTTTGTGGTTTCCCTGCTTTTACAAAATCCTTGGTCCTCACCACCTAAAGAGAAGCCAAAATAGTCTTAAAAATAGAAATCAGATCACTTGCTTTCAAAACACTGTGTTGGCTTTTAAAACACTGTATTGGTTTTTAAAACACTGTATTGGCTCTCCATTCCACACCAAGTTATAGCCCAGGGCCTTTTCTCCATGGCTTTGTATGATTTGCCCTCATGACCTTCCCTGATCTTAACACCTCTTCCTCTACCTCTTTCTTACTTTGCTTCAGACACACAGGACTACTTGCTAATCTTCAAATGCATGAGGCAGTCTCTCATACACAGGCCATCGAATTGTCATTTCTTCCACCTGAAGATTCCTCTCCCCACAGAGCCACAAATCTTAGCATCTTTGGACCTTGCTTAAATATCACATCATTAGGGTAGGTATTCTCCCAGCAGTTACGATGCTGTTTGGGGTACCTTCATCCAAGTCCCAGCTCTGCTCCCATTCCAGTTTCCTATTAATCTGCACCCTGGGAGACAGCAAATGATGGCTCAATTAGCTTGGTCCCTAACACCCATGTGAGAGACCTGATTAGTACCTGAGTCTCAGCTTCAGTATAACACATCTTGGCTAGTGTGCGAATTTGTGGAATGAACCAGTAAATGGAAGATTCCCTCTTTCTGTCTCAAATGAAAAAAAAATGATAAAATTAAAAAAAAAATTTTTTTAATTTATTTGACAGGTAGAATTAGAAAATGAGAAACAGAGACAGAGAGAAAGGTCTTCCTTCCGTTGTTTCACTCCCCAAATGGCTGCCAAGGCCAGCACTGCGCTGATCCAAAGCCAGGAGCCAGGTGCTTCTTTCTGGTCTCCCATGTGGGTGCAGGGGCCCCGAGCACTTGGGCCATCCTCCACTGCCCTACTGGGCCACAGCAGAGAGCTGCCCTGGAAGAGGAGCAACCGGGACTGGAAGCCGGTGCCCATATGGGATGCTGGTGCCGCAGGCAGAGGATTAACTAAGTGAGCCACGGTGCCGGCCCCCAAATTTTTTTAAAATGCTACCACTTCCTCATGAGGTCCACCCTGCATCATTACATTACCACCTGGTACTCCTAATCCTCCTCATTGCTGTATTTTCTTTAACTATAGTACTTTCACCTTCTAACATTTTATATAACTGATGTATTTACTATGTACATCATATGTTGTTTGTCTCTTTCACTAAACTATAAGCTAAATAATGTCATATTTAATTTTAATTATAGCTATAACAGCTTCTGGTACATACTAGCAGTTTAATATATATTTACTAAATAACTGACACTTTCACACTAGAAACAGGAATAGGTTAAGTCTTCCTGCTACCACCATTACTACCCAGTAATATACTGAATATCCAGATCATTGCAAGAGGACAAGGAAAAGGAAGAGTTGATATTTAATATGAAAGTAAAGTCAAAATTGTGCCTATGTACATATAATATGGTTATCCACCCATACAACCAAGGAATCATTTTTTTAAAAACAGAAAAACAGTTTCATTTTATCTCACAAACTTAACACAGAACATTTCTGTGACCCAATAAATGTGGATTTATTTCCCCATACTGACCAATTCTCCTACAACAGTTGACTGTCATATAATTCCATTCAGTTTTGACACTAACCTCAGTTCAGACCCTACAGGTTACAGGATTCGATGCCACAAAATTGCCCTCCATTCAGGTGCCAGCTGCAAATCCCAGGTTGTCTTACCTGTGTTTCTAGGCAACCAGCTATAAATTAGAAGTTCCCACAACCCCCTGTTTAAGTTTTGTTATTTATTTGCTAAAATTGAACTCAGAGAAACACCTTACTAAGAGAATATAAATTAAGAAAGGAAGAGATACATAAACAAAAGTATGAGGGAGCAGTGTGGATCTTCCTTGCTCTCTGAAGGCATACCACTCACCAATCTCTTCCATATTAAGCAACACAGCAGTTTGAATGAACTCTATCCTTTTGATTTTTTTTTATGGATGCTGTCTTAATCCCATAGGCATGATTGATTACATAATTGGCATTGGTTATAAACTCAACGTTCTGCCTCTTCTTTCCCTGGAGGTTGGAGGTGGACTGAAAATTCCAATCCTGTAATCACATGGTTAGTGCCCTTGGCAACTAGTCCCTGTCATGAGCATGCCCAGCATTCCGCAGTTGCCAGTCATCTCATTACCATGAAAAGACACTTATCCCTTTGGGAATCCCAAGGGTGTTTAAGGGCAATGCGACCAGATAAGGAGAGGAAAACTAAATATATATTTCTTATTATTATTTTTAATTTTAATAAACATTTATTTATTGGAAAGTCAGAGAGAAAGATCTTCCAGCCACTGGTTCAGTTCCAGCAACAGCCAGGGCTGGGAACCACCAAAATCAGGAGCTGGGAACTCCATCCAGGTCTCTCACATTTGTGACAAGGACCTGAGTACCTGGGCCATTCATTATCTGTTTTCTCCCAGGCATATTGTCTGGAAGCTAGATTGACAATAGAGGAGAAAGGACTCAAACTGGGTACTTGAACATGGTATATATGGGCATCCCAAGTGGTGAATTTAAACATCAAATCACAATGCCCACCCTTAGATTTCTCTTAATCACAATATCACAGTCACCTGAAGAGATCTATAACTAATGAGAGAATTCTATAAGGAGGTCAAACTCATCTTCAATACATTTTTTTAAAAATTCTTTTTCTGGTGACAGCATTGTGGCACAGCAGGTTAAAGGGCTGCCTGTCATGCCAGTATCCTATGTGAGTGCTGGTTCAAGTCTCGGCTTCTCTACTGCTAGTGGCTTGGGAAAGAAGTGGAAGATGTCCCAAGTGCTTGGGTCCTTGCCACCTACATGGGAGACCCTAATAGAGTTCCAGGCTCTGAGTTGCAACATGGCCTACCCCTGGCTCTTTCAGCCATTTGTGGAATGAACCAGTGAAGGAAGATCTCTATTTGTTTCTTGAAATATTTCTCTAAGTCTTCCTTTCAAATAAATAAATAAAACATGTTTTTTTAAAAAAATATTTTTCTCTCCCCATTGTAATTGTATTAGCTTATCAGTACTATAATGAAAGATGTAAGACAGACTAATTTAAAAAAAAAAAAAGTTCATTTTAGCTTATGGTTTTGGAGGGGCAAAGTCTAGGAGCTTCATTTGGTGATGGCCTTCTCTCTGACAGGACCCTGAGGAGTGGTTCTATGCATCACATGCTAGAAATGGGAAGCGTATGTGTCTGTCTGTCTGTCGTCATCAGACCATCTGGATTTAGTTATGGGGGCCTCCATCCTGAATATCTAATCAATTTCATCACTTCTAAAGCCCCACCTCAAAAAAAAATCATAACTCAACTAAATCTCCACCCTCTTGGTATCATTATCTTAAGACTTTGAGAAATAACCTCTTGGGATTGGTGTGATGAATATTCATAACATCACAATAACCAACTTTTGAAAGTAAAATCATGGACAGTACAGAAAAGTGAAAACTGTCCCACTGAAGGTTCAGACAGAGTCTGCGGGAATGAACTGACAGATTAAGAAGGACAGGACAGAAGCCAGCATGGTGGCACAACAAGCTAAGCTGCTGCCTGCCTGCAAAATGAAATGAAAATCCCCAGTTTGAGTCCCAGCTGCTCTGCTTCCAATCCAGCTCCCTACTATTATTCCTGGGAAAGCAGTGAAAGATGGCCAAAATTCTTGGGCCCCTACCAACCACATGAGACACGCAGATTGAGGCTTCTTTCTATCTCTCCCTCTCTCTCCCACTGTAATTCTGCATTTCAAATAAACAGAATAAAATTTTTTTTTAAGTTTAAATTGAAAATAAAAGATTGGGTTCAGTGCTGTGGTGTAGCAGGTAAGGCCTCCACCTGCAGTGCTGGCACCCTATATAGGAACCTGTTCAAGTCCCAGCTGCTCCACTTCAATCTAGCTCCTTGTTAATACACTTGGGAAAGCAGTGGAAGATGGCCCAAGTCCTTGGGGCCCTGTACCCATGTGGGAGACCTGAAAGAAGCTCCTGGCTTCTGGCTTCAGATCGGCCCATCTCCGGTCGTTGTGGCCATTTGGGAAGTGAACCACCAGATGGAAGACTTCTCTCTCTCTGCCTCTGCCTCTGCCTCTTTGTAACTCTGCATTTCAAATAAATAAATAAATCTTAAAAAATAAATAAATAGGGGCCTGCACTGTGGCACAGCCGATTACAGCCTCAGCCTGCAGTGCCAGCATCCCATATGGGTGCCGGTTTGAGTCCTGGCTGCTCCACTTCCAATCCAGCTCTATGCTGTGGCCCGGGAAAGTAGTAGAAGATGGCCCAAGTCCTTGGGCCCCTGCACTCGGGTGGGAGACCCAGAGGAAGCTCCTGACTCCTGGCTTCGGATTGGTGCAGCTGTGCCCATTGCAGCTAATTGGGGAGTGAACCAGCGGATGGAAGACCGACCTCTCTCTCTGTCTCCCTCTCTCTCTCTACTTCTCTCTCTTAACTCTGTCTTTCAAATAAATAAAATAATTCCTTAAACAAATGTAAATAAATAAAAGATCAACAGGACAGGAGCTGATGGTTCCCCAATTCCTGCTTCCTGCAAATGCCGACCCCAGGATGCACCTATGATAAAAAGAGTTTGGGTCCCTGCCACCACTGCAAGAGATTTGACTGAATTCCTGGTGCCTGGATTTGGCCCCAGCCCAGGCTCTGCTATTGTGAGGACTTGGAGAAGGAGACAGCAGATGGGAGTTCTCTCTCTCTCTCTCTCTCTCTCTCTCTCTCTCCCTCCCTCCCTCCCTCCCTCTCTGTATCACAAATACAAAAAAAAATTAACAGGAGAAAATGCCTGCAAACTTATTTACACACATTAGCATAAGAATGATATACTGTCTTAACAGGGGAGAGGAAAGGGGATTCTAGCAATTTAAAGAGTAGTAAATGATTTAGTGGGGAGAGAATGAAGCTGAAGAACAGATAATGTCCAGGGAAAACTTTTCTCTGGGTACTAGGTGTGGGGTCTGGTTTTCAGTTTCTTCCTCTATGATGACTTTAATGGTCCATGCTTAATATGATTTCAGGAAGAAGACTTAAACCTTTTTGTTGAATTCTCTCTTTAGGTAAACAAGGGAATTTTAGCAAAGGAAGGATCATATGAAAGGGAAGAGCAAGGACAGCTCAAAGAGACCTTGAGGCTACTTTCTGAGTTCAGCATATCAGAGCACCGTCCTTTGGGGTACCATTTTCTCAGCTTCAATGATAGAAAAAGATATGATTTGCAGTAACAGAAGTAAAATAAAATACCTAAAAATATACCTAATATAAAAGGTTCTAGGGCCAGTGCAGTGGTTCACTTGGTTAATCCTCCACCTGCGGCACAGGTATCCCATGTGGGTGCCGGGTTCTAGTCTTGGTTGCTCTTCTTCTAGTTCAGCTCTCTGTTGTGGCCCGGGAAAGCAGTGGAGGATGGCCCAGGTGCTTGGGCCCTGCACCCGCATGGGAGACCAGGAGGAAGCGCCTCGCTCCTGGCTTCGGGTGGGCGTAGCTCCGGCCATAGCAGTCATTTGGAGGGTGACCAACAGAAGGAAGACCTTTCTCTCTGTCTCTTTCTTACTGTCTAACTGTAAAAAGAAAAAAAGGTTCTATATTTGCTTTAATAAAAGTATCAAAGTGAATATTACAAATACATGAGAAAACTAAGTTTATGAACAAGAAGATATATATTATTATACATTTTCCTAACGTAATTGATGATTTAATATATATTAATCAAAACAAATAATTTCCTTTTTTTTTTTGACAGGCAGAGTGGACAGTGAGAGAGAGAGAAAGAGAGAAAGGTCTTCCTTTGCT
The DNA here is from genome assembly GCA_949820135.1 of Sylvilagus floridanus. Lineage (NCBI taxonomy): Eukaryota > Metazoa > Chordata > Mammalia > Lagomorpha > Leporidae > Sylvilagus > Sylvilagus floridanus. Next base: position 90,304,682 of record OX463224.1, read on the forward strand.
GTTGGTTCACCCTCCAATGGCCACCGCGGCTGGCGCGCTGTGGCCGGCGCACCGTGCTGATCCAAAGGCAGGAGCCAGGTGCCTCCTCCTTGTCTCCCATGGGGTGCAGGGCCCAAGCACTTGGGCCGTCCTCCACTGCACTCCCAGGCCACAGCAGAGAGCTGGCCTGGAAGAGGAGCAACCGGGACAGAATCCCGTGCCCCCACCCGGACTAGAACCCACCCGGTACACCCAATGTACTTCTATGAAAGGTTAAACAACAACAACAACAAAAGTATTATTAATTCAGGAATAGATCAAAACTATAACACTTCACATCTCTTCTGAAAAGAGTGCTAATTAAAAATTCATATTCATGGGGCTGGCACCATGGTGCAGTAGGTTAATCCTCCCGCGGCGCTGACATCCCATATGGGTGCCGGTTCTAGTCCTGGCTGCTCCTCTTCTAATCCAGCTCTTCACTATGGCCTGGGAAAGCTGCAGAAGATGGCTCAAGTGCTTGGGCCCCTGCACCCACATGGGAGACCTGGAAGAAGCACCTGGTTCCTGGCTTTAGATCAGCACAGCATTGGCCATTGAGGCTATTTGGGGAGTGAGCCAATGGAAGGAAGACCTTTATCTCTGTTTCTCCCTCTCACTGACTGCAATTCTACCTCCCAAAAAAAGAAATAAAATCTTTTACAAAATCATATTCATAAAATCAGCATTTATCACAAAAATAACTCAGTAACAGATTTATATCAAGTTGAATTTGTGATATAGCATAGATTTCAAATGAAATTATAGAAGTATTGGGAAAAGTATTGGAGATATTATATAATTTCTTTATAGGGAAGTTTTCTAATAAAACAAAATCACAAAACTTAGAAAGCCTAAGGAATAAATTGTCACTTTTCCCCTCACAAAAATAAAACAATTAAAGCAAAATAGATTACCACAACTGTCACTAAAATTCTGGATAACTATCCAGCATACATAAAGAGTTTCTTCATATCAGTAGAAAATAAAACAAGACTCCTAGCAGGCAAAATATATGAAAACGCAGTTTACAGAGAAAGAAAAATATATAAAAGATAATCCCACTTGATTGATAGGGAAATATGAAGTTAAAGAAGCATAGCATTTCATTTTACACATTTAACAAGGAACTATTTCCAACATTAAACATTTCGCAAAATGTAGGGGTATGAAACCCCATCTTACATCCCAATATAACAAATGAAGACTTTTTAATTCATTATTTAAAGATTCCCCTGCTACTCACTCTTGATTCACTCTGAGCCCAAAAGAATCGAAACCTCATTTTGTAAAAAAAAAAAAAAAAATGTCTAAATGAGAGAAAGAAACAATCAGAATGGAATACAAGAAGCATTCTACTATTTTTTTAAAGATGTCATTGATTGGAAATATATTAATTCAACCAACATTTATTAAGTGCCGAGGCCTCTAAATTATAGATGGAATAGAAAACAAAACAAAATAGTGAATCAGAGTCACTCCAGTTAATTTCCTGGAATACACGATCTGCTGGATGAAGAAGACCCTCTCATCAGTATCTCTTATCCAAGATAGATTGTTAAGTGCTCCAATAAAGGGACATACCAAGTGCTATGGGACCATGGGGAGGAAGAGATTAATCACTACCATTACCATATTTTAAAAATCAATTTATCAGGATCCTAGCTTTGTAATTAAAGGAAACTTGCCAAGGCACTTAGAACAAAAAGATCTGTGTGCCCATGTAATCTTCTTCCTAACCCTCTTCTCCAGGCCATTCCACCCAGTGGATTATATATAATCATATTTTTTTTTTCTTTCAACATATTGGTCTAACTATGACTCAGAACCGGAGACTCACTCTGGATACAATATCAACACTGAATATGGCTTCACTCGTGCCATTTATAGTCTCAGAATGCCATATAATAAAGGTCATTCATTCTACTGGTATGACAAAATTGTTTGGAAGAAGAAAATTGCACACAATAAATTTGTGAATTCCTTATACTGTTAAATGTTTTAGGATTTCCACTGGTCATCTGATGGGAAATAGGGTTCTTTCAATTATTTCAAGTTTTCTATCTGGTGCAAATACTTCATACAATTTTACCTAAGCATTGAGAAAGTTAATTGAATATAAGAAATGTTTTATTCACAAATAGCAAATTATTTTTCTCAGTTTCTGTTCATTAACTGTTTCAACTAATATCTGTTGAGCTTCTTTATGTTCAAAGCAACAGTGCTGGGAATACAGAGGTGAACAAATCATACTAAGGCCCTATTTTTATAGTTGTTTATTCATAAAGAAAGGCAGAAATAAATAAACATTAATCAGTATTATTTCAGGTAATAATAAGTGTTAAAAATGTTCAAGACAAGGATAGATTTGGGGCCAGCACTGTGGCATAGCCAGCAAAGCCACCGCCTGCAGTGCCAGCATCCCATATGGGTGCCACTGTGAGTCCCAGCTGCTCCACTTCCAATCCAGCCCTCTGTTATAGCCTGGGAAAGCAGAAGATGGCCCACGTCCTTGCACCCCTGCACCCATGTGGGAGACCTGGAAGAAGCTCCTGGCTCCTGGTTTCAGATAGGCGCAGCTCTGGCCATTGTGGCCAACTGGAGAGTGAACCAGCTGATGGAAAACCTCTCCCTCTGTCTCTGCCTCTGCTTCTCTGTAACTCTACCTTTCAAATAAATAAATAAATCTAAAAAAAAAAAAAAGGAAGGGCACTGTGTGCAGAAAGAATAGTAAGTACAAAGAACTCAAGGAAGGGTTAGGTGTGTTCCAACAACTCTTGGAAGTAGAGTGAGCAACTCTTATTGTTGGCTGAGGACTGAGAAAATTCCCAGGATGCTAGGCTGTCAGTGCTAACAATGGAGAAATCTTGGGAAACAGGATCACAAGTTATTATCTTTCTAAGAAATCCACTCTGACCAAAATGTATGAACACTTGGGCAAAATTTTTGGCAGTGGGTACAGAGAGGTGGACAGGAACCAGATAAATGTAGTGTCTGTAGCATATGAGGAGATATCTTTTAGTGTGGTAGAAGCTCTTAGAAAAATCCTATTATCAGGAATAGTATGTGGTCTCAGTTGTTTAATAACTTTAATTCTTGTTTAAAATAATTATTTACTTGAAAAGCAAAGCGAGAGAGATAAAGAAAATATTTTCCATGCACTAGTTCACTTTTCAAATGGCTATAACAGCTGTGTCAGTGCCAAGCCAAAGCCAATGGCCAGGAACTCGATCCAGGTCTCCCACATGGGTGTCAGGGGCCTGAATATTTGGGCCACTTTCTGCTGCTTCCCAGGTGTATTAACAAGTAGCTGGACAGGAAGATTGAGCATCCGTGACTCCATTATGGGATGCCAGTATCAAAAGCAGTGGCTTTATGAACTGCACCACAATGTTGGCAGATGATAGCCTTAATTCTCACTTGGCATATTGAAATAAGTAGGCATACCCTTTATTAAGAAGACTTCCTGTTTTCTTTTAGGTCAGGGAACAGCCATCCTGTGAGTCAAAGCAATTTTGAAGGTCAAAACCAGAAAATTGGTCAGAAGACTCACATGCCCTAAGCATCATTCTAAATATATATTTGAAAATAATTTTTATAAGTGCCTTAAGACTTCTCTGTTGAAAACTTGAAGAAAGCAGCCCTCCCATAGAGGAAAGCAATGAAAGAAAATACCCTGGCTTTGCTGATTTAGGTAACAAATCACAGTCTCCAGGCATAGCCCATCCCATTATTTACCTGTCCATCTTGAATGGACAATACCAACGTATCTCTGATATGGTTTAAGCTCAGGAGTTCATTATTCAAAGAAATCCTGAAGGCTTCTTACACTACACTTTCTGTGTTTTTAATACAGTTCTTTTGGTGCTGGCACTGTGACATAGTGAGTAAAGCAGCCACCTACACTGCCGGCATCCCAGGTGGGTACCAGTTCAAGTCCCAGCTGCTCCACTTCTGACCCAGCTCTCTGCTATGGCCTGGGAAAGCAGTGGAGGATGGCCCAAGTCCTTGTGCCCATGGAAGACCCAGCAGAAGCTCTTGGCTTCTGATTGGCTCAGCTCCAATTGTTGCAGCCATCTGGGGAGTGAACCAGCAGATGGAAGACCTCTCTCTCTCTCTCTCTTTCTCTCTCTCTCTCTCTCTCTCTGCCTCTGCCTCTCTGTAACTCTGCCTTTCAAATAAACTTTAATATATGTATATATGCATATATATATCTTTCTTGGAAAGTCTCAATTTCTATATGCTATGACAGCATCCTTATCTTTTAGCCCAAAGTGTGACATATACTTGTTCAAGCTAGGAATGACTAAATCTATATACCTGCTGTGTTCAGCAACAGCAAAATGCTTAATATTCTACCTCTACTTGATGCTGCGATTCTTCCCACTATGCTTAACTTTGTCTGAAGCATAAATACTGCAAGAGAATAAAAAATTAAGATAATTGAGAAAAGAGAGAGGCTGGAGATTGTAAGTCACACAAACATAGGGGAAAATGGTGACAGAGGGCTCCATTTAGCAGGGATGTAGCTGAATCTCACTCTCCCCTGGAGGTTATGAAGGACCTAGACATCTCTGATGCCTTCTCCAACTCAAGAACTTCTCATGTTCTCCATAAGAAGGAATAACAGACATTAGGAAACCATAGAAAAACTGATTATAATGGAATAGGAGCTATTTCTTAAGACTCTCAATGTCAGTTGGAGAAATCAGTTTTGAGATCAGGAGAAAATGAAGAAAACACTAGGTTGAAATAAAAATTTTTGTTTTCACTATAACTAGGCCTACCACAAACTCCTGTTTTTGAAAATGCGGGGTGTGTTCTAAATAATTCTCAGATCTCTTCAAGTCTACATCTCAAAGTTCCTTTGTGTATATTCATTAGTTGTTCTATTTAGAGAATATTAGAATCAATGACATTTGATTATCATTTTTTAATGAAGTGGCTAAGACACATCTAGAGTTAAAATGTTTCCCTACCTTTACCAGAGTATATAAAGATTTTTATACTAAATTTGCTACACAAAGAGTAATGTTAGAGGAATAATTTTTGCTGCTATAATTTTAGATGTGACTCTGCCAAGAGGTTAAATTGAATACTTTTCCCCAATGCAAGTAGACATAGCCATCATCACCTTCATCATCAGTGGGCAAATTTTTGTTTCTCAATTTTCTAGGAACTCTATCACCAAGCGTCCTGCGGTCTAATTCATTTGCTTTAATTTTGGGGCTGGCGCTGTGGTGCAGTAGGTTAACCCTCCACCTGCAGTGCCAGCATCCCATATGGGCACCGGTTCTAGTCCCAGCTGCTTCCATTCCAATCCAGCTCTCTGGTGAGGCCTGGGAAAGCAGTAGAAGATGGTCCAAGTCCTTGGGCCCCTGTGCCCGCGTGGGAGACCCAAAAGAAGCTCCTGGTTCCTGGCTTCGGATTGGCGCAGCTCAGACTGTTGTGGCCATTGGGGAGTGAACCAATGGATGGAAGACCTTTCTCTCTGTTTCTCCCTCTCACTGTCTGTAACTCTACCTCGCAAAGAAATAAATAAAATCTTTAAAATTTATTTGAGAAGCAGAAAGGGACAGGCACCAAGAGAGAAAGCTCCCATATGTTGGTTCAATCCTCAGATTCCTACAATGGACAAGGTTGGGCCAGGCTGAGACCAGAAGCTGAGAATTCAATCTAGGTTTTCCACATGCATGGCAGGATCCTAAATACATGAGCTATCACCACTGCCCCTAAAGGTCTAAATCAACAGACCTATTAGGAGATAGAGCCAGGTATTTAAGCCACATACTCTTATATAAAAAATAATCTTCTTAACTGCTAGGCTACCTGCATGATCCCTGTCTTATAATTCTTATTCCATTTCTCTTCAAAGCATTTCCATATTAGAAAGCCCCTCTGTTCAGAAGCAATGAGAAAGGTAGCAATATGACTGCGTATGAGCATAGGCATACATTGACTGTCCTATAAATGCTAGCAATCTGTTGAACACTAAAGATTATATAAATCTTAGCAGCTTTACTGATGCTTCATACACAAGCAGCTGTTGTTTCTTGGTCGCCTGATAAAATATGCTGCAAAATTTCTCCCAAGAAAATCTCACCGAAGTTGATTCCAGCAAATCCTTCATAACATCCTTGCAAGTAGCTTCAGTTTCTAAGCAATCCAAGGGAAGACCCAATCAATGGCAACTTTTCTAAGGAGTTTGCTCTTTCTCCTTTGGAGATGAGGCATTTATAACATAAGAACTTCTCTTGGCTCAACCGTTAACCAGCAGTCAATTCCAAACTGAAATGGCTGTGTATGACTATTTCTAAGACATATTATGTGTATTGAAATGTGTTTTTGACAATATGTCTCTATGTATCTGCATCTGTTTCTATATCTTATCTATATCCATATATCTATTTCTATATATAACCATAAGTAGAACACTTATGGGCTGCATGTTTAGAGACAAAGACATAAAATATCTCTTTTCAAGCCTGAGACTACCAAATTAACATTAAATTTAAAAAGTTAACCATCTGTAAAAATATTCACAGGGAAACTCAAATCAAAAGAACACCTAGAATGTGATTTTTGAATACTGTTGATCCCAGGAGTAGGTGTCAGTCTCAGCCAATGCGAGGGGTTTGAGGGCTCGGCTCGCTGGTACCAGCAGTTAATCTGCCTTCACATCTCAACTAACATGCTTCACCTCCAACACTTACCCACCTTTCCTCCTTCTTCATCTTTTATTTGTGCTTTTATGATCCTCAGTTGCTACCATGATCTCCTATGTCTTCACTAGTGACTCCTACTCCCCATTTCCACACTTGGTGGTCTTGCTTTTCTTTAAGAACCCTGTTTTGATTACCCTGGTAAATCCAAACCTTCTTATTCCATGCAGTCATATACCCATTAACCTCTCCCATGTACTTTAACTTTCGAAATTCTATATATCATTGTACGTTTGTTTAATGTATGATAGACCCACTAGACACTAAGCCCCATGATGGCATGGTTCCTGAATGGTTTTACTAATCACAGCATCCCCCAGGAAAGTACATTGCCTTCCATACCAAAGGAGTCATTAATGATTTGCTGAGTTAATGAATAAGTGATTTAAAGAGTAAGAAATTGACAAAAACACTCCAATATTGTCCAAGGAATAAAATATATTTTATTAACCAAAAATGGTTATAGAGAAATGTAAAAGAAAATGCACTAGATTTTTAAAAATTGATGGGAATAATCCAGTAAGAATATCTCTTCTTGGGGCCAGTGCTGTGACATAGCGGGTATAACCACAGCCTGCAGTGCCAGCATCCTATATGGCCGTCAGTTCGAGTCCCAGCTGCTCCACTTCTGATCCAGCTCTCTACTATGGCCTGGGAAAGCAGTAGAAGATGGCCCAAGTCTTTGGGCCCCTGAACCCAGGTGGGAGACCTGGAAGAAGCTCCTGGCTCCTGGCTTCGGATGGGCACAGCTCCGGCCATTGCGGTCAATTGGGGAGTGAACCAACAGATGGAAGACCTCTCTCTCTCTCTCTCTCTGCCTCTCCTTCTCTCTCTGTGTAATTCTGACTTTCATATAAATAATAAAATAAATCTTTTAAAAAAGAATATCTCTTCTTGCTATTATCTTCTCTAATTTGCTCATCATCCAGAGACTTTTTAAAAAAAAACTTTCATTTAATAAATATAAATTTTGAAAGTACAACTTTTGGATTATAGCAGCTTTTCCTCCCATAACCTCCCTCCCACCCACAACCATCCCATCTCCCACTCCCTCTCCCACCCCATTCTTCATGAAGATTCATTTTTAATTACCTTTATATACAGAAGATCAACTTTGTATATACTAAGTAAAGATTTCAACAGTTTGCACCTACACAGATAACACAAAGTATGGAGTACTGTTTGAGTACTAGTTTTACCATTAATTCGCATAGTACAACACATTAAGGACAGAGTTCCTACATGGGGAGTAAGTGCACAGTGACTCCTGTTGTTGATTTAACAATTGCCACTCTTGTTTATGACGTCAGTAATCATCCGAGGCTCTTGGCTCTTGTCATGAGTTGCCAAGGCTATGGAAGCCTCTTGAGTTCACAAACTCCAACCTTATTTAGAAAAGACCATAATCAAAGTAGAAGTTCTCTCCTCCCTTCAGAGAAAGGTACCTCCTTCTTTGATAGCCTGTTCTTTCCACTGGGATCTCATTCACAGAGATCTTTCATTTAGGTTGTTGTTTGTTTTTTTTTTTTTTTTTTTGCCACAATGTCTTGGCTTTCCATGCCTGAGAAACCACCTAGAGACTTTTTTTTTTTTTTTTGGACAGGCAGAGTTAGACAGTGAGAGACAGAGAGAGACAGAGAGAGACAGAGAGAAAGGTCTTCCTTTTTCCGTTGGTTCACCCCCCAAATGGCCACTACAGCTGGTGTGCTGTGCTGATCCGAAGCCAGGAGCCAGGTGCTTCCTCCTGGTCTCCTATGCAGGTGCAGGGCCCAAGGACCTGGGCCACAGCAGAGAGCTGGACTGGAAGAGGAACAACCAGGACAGAACCCGGCACCCCATCTGGGACTAGAACCCAGGGTGCTGGCGCCGCAGGTGGAGGATTAGCATAGTGAGCCGCAGTGCCAGCTCCCACCTAGACACTTTTAATATGCAATTTGATCTTCTAAATTAAGTGTACTTTAAAAAGTTCATGGAAAAATGAAATTAAAAGATAAACTTAATTTGGTGAAAAATTTTAAAATTCATCCACAGTTGTTTGTTAATAATACATTCTCTATGTACTTTTTGGAGACCCTTTTGTATGCCTAACAATATTCTGTGCTAATACTCATAACTGTCCCATTTGTCAGAAATATCCTCTACTATATATTATCTGATTTGTATATAAGTTCATTGAGTTTGAAATAATAACCTAGAGGTAGGCAATATTCTGTGACACAAACGGCTATTCACACATTCATTCATTGTTCTTTCTTGACTGCCTACTAGGGGCTAGCTCTAATATTACTTTGATGTGCTCAACTGTGCACAAAGGGTTAACATAAGACCTAGGCTGATACAGAGTTGGGAACTCAATGTTTGTCTTCTCACAGTGCTGTTTCCAAGGAAACTACAGAGTTAAGATAAATGTGGAATGTTGTGTCTGTCTCATCTATCTGTTCATGTGGGACTACACCTGGATTGGAGCAGCTGGGATTTGGTGTGAAGGCTTGGGCATATGTAAATAAAAATATAAAAGACGGGTAAGAAATTAAGGAGCAGTTTTTTGGAGTCAAAATAATTCATACACTTCTTAGCTTTTAAGAGGAGGAATGGTTTGTGTCTCTTAAGGACATGGGGCCAAAGAATCTGTGAATTCAGGTAGATGTGAGCCTTCCCATTAGATAAATATGAACTCAATGCTAAATCTTCTTGTTAAGTCAGTAAACTTAGGTTAAGTTGAAGCCTGGTTGTGTCTCATGGGACTGCTGCCTTATAGTAGCAGCTGTTGTGGTATATTCACAAAATCTAGGACCTGAGCCTCCTAGGCCAGGCTTATATCTCACTTGAACAAATTCCCTTCATAGTACATATTCCCTGTAAAGCTCTACTTCTCATCTTGCCATCCTTTTTCTTTGGCTCTTCCTACCCTCTTGCAACATCTGGGCTCTTAATAGGAATGATGATCACCATCACAGTGATAGATAGATCCTGGTTCATATCCCAATCCTGCCACTTCCTGAGTTTATGGCCCTAACAAATGAATTTATTTTTTATACCAGTTTCTCCTTCTGAAAACTGAACTCACAGTGGAGATATAATAGAGCAAACTTATTTATTAAAAGTGTGATCCCTGCAGCCAGACCAGATTTCATACATTGAACTAAGAATAATAAATAGAATACTTTGTGTCCATGGTCAAGTTACCTAACCTCTCTGTGCCCTGGGTTCTTTATCTACAAAATGGAGAGAACAATTACACTTGTATTATAATGATTTGCTATGAGAATTTAAACATATAGATAGATAGATAGATAGATATGGCATAAACCACCTATATAGTATATAGATATAGTAAACCCACAATAAATGTCAGCTATTAATGATAATTATAGCTACATTTAAATTACAATGCAATGCTTCTTCAAGAATTTTTGCTCTACTAGAAAGTGAAATTATAGGTCATTAGCCTGGGAAAATACGTTTGTGAGAGAAAGGCTATAAATTCCAATTATTCAGAAGAGAAATTTTTCAAAAAAATACAACACCTAAGGCAATGTGGTTACTTTTCCTTTCTCTAACTGGAGAAAGAATGGGATTTTGGTAAGGTGAGACCACATAATTCACAAGTAAAACATTAGTTGAAGAACAAGAATACTAGGGCACATACAAAGTCACTACGGTGACCCAGGACAATTCATTTTGACTGACTTCATCTATTTAATATTTATTCTTCCTTGCTTCACAAAAGATTTTGTATAAGTAGATATCATTCTTCTTTTCTCAGAGGACCTCAGTTTTCTCTTCTATATAGTGAGAGGGTCAGATAAGATGACTTCTAGCTACATTTGTAGTTCTAAGTTTCCATTACCCATTCAAGATAAGCAGTCCCAAGTATCTAATCCCACTGAATGAGAAAAGACACACACACACATATATATATTTATGTAAATATATATTTAAATATATATATATACACACACACACACACACATATATATATATATCATCAGCCAAGAGAAAGACAATGTCAACAGCCTTTATAATTCATCATCATATTTTTAAGAATTGTATAACATATTCTTGATTGTTTAATTAAGTTTTGTGGAGAACTTCCATTTGCCTATTTGAAAACTGAATATTGAGCCTCTCACAGAATCTAAACTCATGTTTGTCTCCCACACAGTTCAATTCTGAAATGTTTTCGTGACATTTTCATTGGTTCAATAAATTACTCTGCAATATATACTTGCATCCCTCCCATACAAGCAGAAATAAATAAATGAATAAAATAAATAATACAAATTAACCTAGTCTCAGCTGCAGAGACTTTCCCAGTTGCCTCCCACCCACATTCACCCAACTCACCTGGCACCTGTTCATAAAGATCATTTCAATTAAAGAAGAAATCACTTTGAATCAGGGATGCTGGTTGGCTTTGTCTGTGCTGTCTTGTGGCAGTTTCCTCAAATTCCACAGATGTACTGTGATGATTCAAACTTCTTTGTCATTCGTTATGTTCATACCAGAGTTTAACATAAGGGGGTTCATTTAGAAATAATTAATTGCCTTTCTACAGCTGGGAAGAATTCCTTCAACTAGAGCTCTCTGGAGCTGGAAGACGCTATGGAAATGTTATAGACCAATAAGCCCAAAGACGCCTGAGACCAACTGGGAAGGCTCATGCCACACAGGCCTCAGTACAACAGTTAATTGTCATTACTGCCTTTTGTTTGTCAGGGATGGAGTCAGATTTGGGTGGTTTTCAAAATGCCTAGATATACAGTGCCTAGCCTTCATGGAAATCAGAAACTTAGCATTTCAGAAAGAAATAGAAATTTTGTGATTCAAAAGACCTTGATTGACATGTAACCTTTATAAGTCATGTGTGTACTTTTTGTTTTTGAGACTCAGATTTCACACATAAAGAATAGTGGAAAGGGCAAATACGATTCATAGGATTTTCATAAAAATTAACCAAGGTAATTCATTAAAGGTGCTTAAACTATGATTAATGAATTCTTATTACACTTTATCACTAGGCCTAAATCATGGCTGTGATTCCCCTTGACTCATTCAATTTCATGTGGTAAAACAACCATCCCAGAGTTCAAGGCTATATCCTTTAAATTTATGCTTGGGGCCAACAGTGTGGCATAGCGGAGTCTAGCTGCTATCCAGCATCCCATATGGGTGCTGGTTAGAGTCCCAGCTGCTCCACTGCTGATACAGCTCCCAACCAATGTGCCTGGGAAGGCAACAGAGGATGACCAGAGTCCTTGGGCCCCTGCACCCACATGGGAGACCCATAGAAAGCTCCTGGCTCCTGGCTTCAGCCTGACCAAGTGCTGGCCATTGTGGTCATTTGTGGAAGTGAACCAGTAGATGGAAGATCTCTCTTTCTCTTGCTCTGTATTTCTTTCAAATGAATAAATATATCTTTAAAAAAAGAATTTCAAAAATATGCTTTTGAGCATATGACAAAAGTGAAAACAGTGTCAAAAATAAGAACATGCTCATCCCTTTTTCTACAGAGTGACCTGCACATTTGAAATTTTATTTGGGAGAATGGCTTATGACTTCATTTTAATATTTTTATATTCATGTGAAGGACAATACATGGTATTTCTCCATGTAGAAGTGGATATGGAGATGATCTCCACAAAGACTAAGAAGAGACCAGGAAATGGCTCCAGGGTCTGGTATTGTGGCACAGCCCATTAAACTGCCATTCGTGACACCAGCATCCCATATCAGAGCGTAGTTTAGAATCCTGACTTTTCTGTTTCTCACCCTGCTTCTTGCTAATGTGCCTGGGAAGGGAAAGGAGATCGTCCAAGGATTGGGGCTCTTGCCATTTGTGTAGGAAACCAAGTTCCCAGTTCCTGTCTCTCTCTCCCCCTCTCTCTGATGTTCTGCTTTCAAATAAATAAACCAGATGAAGACGAAGAGGGGGAGGGGGGAGGGGGAGGAGAAGACAGGAAGAAGAAGAAAAAGAAGGGGAGGAGGAGGAGAAAAGGAAGAAAGGAAATGGCTCCAGGGCTGTTTAAAATACACTGAGACACTGGGGATCCGGCTATCTCCACGCTGCCCCAGCTTATGACAGACCTCACCCTAAAGCTAGTGCAGGGGAGTGGGTTGCATTGTGAGATTCTTTTAATGTTTGTATGTACATGGGGCACCAGGCAGCACTACTTCATCTCAAGCGTAAGTGGTTGCACAACACTCTTCTAACGGCAGAAGAAACTGGCAGGAACTGTTCTCTTCACACTGTCCCCGCAGGAATGTCTTTAATCAAAAGCTATCTGGAGAGAGTCTCCAGATAATTTTTAAACATATGTAAGAGAAACAGAAAATATTTGATAGGCAATTAATAATCAGAGGATTTACACAGTATTAGGTGACACAAAATAATTAGCATTCAGAGTATGAGAAGAGATCTAGTTCATTATGATTTTTTATGGTTTTTTATAGTTTTGATAAAATTGGATATGTATGAAAATATCACATCCCTTTTGGCACATCTCTAATATGGCTGAAGAAGGCTGTTTGATCCTATCCTCCAAGCATCAATTTCGCTTATGAACAGAAATAGAACACAAATATAGAATCAGGAATCCATATAATTTAATCTTAAACATTGTTTTACTGAGACACAGAATTATCTGTTGGATATATCTATATTTAAAACACTGAACTAGGCACTGTATATGTATTCATTTTATTTAATGTTTATATCAGCAATGACAATGTTATTATCTCTGTTTTAATGATGAAAGAAGGCAATGCTCAAAGAAGGAAACTAATTTGCCCATAATATCATAGCTAAAATGCCAGAACCAGCTTTCAAACTCATTAATGCAATGTCTGATCTTCTCTTTCCTAAATTAGAAGGAGGGTAGGAGTTAAGTAATGGAATCGGAAGGATACCAAAGCCTTCCCATGGCTACAGAGTGCTTCCTTAAGTTAGGCACCTTTTGGAACAGTCTTACAATGACAAAAACATGAGGTCCCTTTTTTGAATCAAATTTCTATTAAATGAGTGCCTACAACTTGTCCAGCTCTCTTCTAGACCCTAGTAAATAAAGGAGCAGAGAGAAAGCAGGAGGAAAAAATAATTTTAGTCTAAATACCCTGATTTGATCATTACACATTTTATACATATGTTGAATTATCATACTGTAATACACAAATATGTACAATTTTAAAAAGGTATAATTTAATAACTCTTTGAAAGTAAGCTTGTCATCTACAAATCCATCTGAACATTACCTTCAAGACACTGTTACTTCAAACTGGTGGTTGATTCAACAGTAATCTTCTGGTTTGTGCTCCAATTTAGAATAAAGCACATAATCACCCACAGTTTGAACTGGAAAGCAGACAACCTGACTGATCTCCCCCAAAACATAACTGAATTTTGCTGTGTTGGGAACATTTTATCAGGGGCTTGCAGAACGGGGGCAACAACAATATTTTTTCAATCTCATTCTTGAATAGAAGTCTGTTGTTTAGAAACTAATCATTAACTCATCAATCACAACATTTAAAACTGCCAATGTAGTTTACTGATTAAATTATTTGCATGATAATATACAATTCTCCCATTTTGGAAAAAGAAAATGCAAAAAATTAAACCTACCTAACACCATGGAAACAACCATCAAAATAATGCCAAATATGTAGATTTAATCACTGATTCTTATAAAGAATGTGGTATAAATAGCTTGACTTTCTAAATAAATGCTGATATCTGACAGCTACCTAGTAAAATCAAATTTTCTTATGAAACCTTAAATTTTATTTCATTTTGTGTTACAAATACAAAACTAGTTGAGAGAACAACTTGATAATCTCTTATTTGTGAAATTGCTTACGCCCCTACCAAGTGAAGATGGACCTTTTTTTGAGGTGACTTTACTCTTTAAGTATGACTAAGTTCTAGGTTTCTTTTTTTTAGGATTTTATTTATTTATTTGACAGGTAGAGTTACAGACAGTGAGACAGAGAGAAAGGTCTTCCTTCCGTTGGTTCACTGCCCAAATGGCTGCAACAGCCAGAGCTGCACCGATCCGAAACCAGGATCCAGGAGCTTCCTCCTGTCTCCCATGTGGGTGAGGGGCCCAAGCACTTGGGCCATCTAGATTCTACTGCACTTGGACCATCTTCTACTGCTTTCCTAGGCTATAGCAGAGAGCTGGACTGGAAGAGGAACAACCGGGACTAGAACCGGCGCCCATATGGGATGCTGGCGCCGCAGGTAGAGGATTAACCTAGTGAGCCACAACATTGGCCCCTCTAGGATTCCTTAGAACACAGCTCTGGGGGCCGATACTGTGGTGCAGTGGGTTAACGCCCTGGCCTTGAGCGCCAGCATCCCATATGGGTGCCGGTTCTAGTCCCAGTTGCTCCACTTCTGATCCAGCTCTCTGCTATGGCCTGGGAAAACAGTAGAAAATAGTTCAAGTGCTTGGGCCCCTGCACTTGAGGAAGGAGGAAGCTCCTGGCTCCTGGTTTTGGATAGGTGCACCTCCAGCCGTTGCAGCCAATTGGGGAGTGAAACAACGGGGAGAGGACCTCTCTCTGTCTCTCTTCCCTCTATGTAACTCTGACTTTCAAATAAATAAATAAATAAATCTTAAAAAATCAATAAATACAGTACCAACAATGTTTAAAAAAAACCTATACACTCTGAAAAACATTCATAAATGATGCTCTAGCAAGCCAAACTCAATCCTCCATAATATCCTTCTGCTCCCATGAGTGATCCCAAATAGCTACATCATTTATATTGTGATACACTGCAAATGCAGGACAGAAGAGTGATAGCCTTCTACTCACTTGGACTTCAGGAGATGGTTCATTCTGCAACCTACCAATAAACATTTCCAGGGAAACACAAGACCAAAGATGCATCTCTCTCAAGGGGTGATGCTCTCTTACATGTCTCTCGCTTTTCAGAGATGTACACGAAAATGTACAAAATTCCAAGAAGAGTGACCAATATTACTTACAGATTACTTTGAACCTACAGACTCACAACATTTGACATATGTGGCTAGGGATCAGGCCATGTTAAAAGTCAAGGGTGCACTTATTCATGCATCTGAACATTGGAACTTTCTACCTGCGCTATTTATATATTCCTGCATTCTATTTCTTTCTTTTAAAAAAATTTATTTGAGAGAGAGAAAGAGAAAGCTCCCATTGGCTGGTTCATTCTGCAAATGCCTGCTACAGCTATGGGCTAGGGGATGAATCTGGGAGCCCAACTCAATGTAGGTCTCCCACAAAGGAGGAAGGAACCTATTTGAACCAGCACTGCTTCCTCCCTGGGCCCTGCATTAGCAGGAAGCCAGAGTAAGAAGTGGAGCCACATACTAAATCCAGACACTCTGATATAGGACACAGGTGTCTTTTTTTAAAAAAAAAAGATTTATTTATTTATTTGAAAGTCAGAATTACACAGAGATAGGGAGAGGCAGAGAGAAAGAGAGGTCTTCCATCCACTGGTTCACTCCCCAATTGGCTGCAACAGCTGGAGCTGCACCAGGAGCCAGGAGCCAGGAGCTTCTGGGTCTCCCATGTGGATGCAAGGGCCCAAGGACTCAGGCCATCTTCTACTGTTTTCCAGAGAAGAGAGCGAGATCAGAAGTGGAGCAGCCGGGACTGAACCGGCGCCCCATGGGATGCCAGCATTGCAGGCAGTGGCTTTACCCACTATGGCACAGCGCTGGCCCCAGGACACAGGTGTCTTAACTACCATCTTAATTCCTAGGACAAAGTGCACCCTTGAACTTACAGCTGCCTGGGTGGTGGCCTATTATCTAAATAAACTACCACAGGATTTCTCTGCAAGACAACTCGGCTAGGTGGAGCACCCTCACAGCTACATGGGTTACTACTGCTACTTTAAGCGGCTCCAAGGTAACATTTCAAGGCCAGGTTGAAATAACAATATGGGACAAAGCTCCTTGAATTTGTCATTTGGATTCTCACAGTCTGTTTTCCTAGGTAACACTGATTCAAGCTAAATTCACTTTTTATTGTTTCTCTTTTGGTTAGTACAAGACCTGGTCAAAAATTTTCTTTGAATTTATGAATAGATGAAAAAATCCAGTCACATCTGGCGATGGGCATGGGTCTATTAATCCTAATATTGGCTAAAGACTTTATTATACTTCTTATTAAGAAAAATAACAAATAAATAAAGGAATTTCGATTAATTTTTACTTTTTGTGTTAAGAGTTAATTCTTCTTTTCCAGAATCTGTTCAGCTCTGGAACCCGGTGCTTAGTCCTCACCAGAATTATTAGGAAACAAGCCAAAGAAAAAAGCAGAGATGTTATCAGATATTAAATGATAGAGAACTTACAGAATACACACACATAGGTGTGGCCCACTATTTAAAAGAATGGACTGAGAAAGAAACATTCCTGCACCTTAAAAAATTAAATAAGGTAAACGGAACTTTTCATAATTCTCAAATAAAACTATTATACAGCTACACAAGAATAATTATTATAAAAAAACAGATTAGTGTGTTAAGTATGTGGAGAAAAAAGAACCCTGGTACACTGATAGTGAGAATGTAAATTAGTACAATCACTTTGGAAAGCAGTATGGAATTCCCCAGAAACTAAATTTAGAATTACCATATGATCTAGCAGTGTCGTTTCTGAGCATATAGCCACAGGAACTGAAATTACTATGTTGAAGAGATACCAGCACTTCCATGTTTATTACAACATTATTCACAACAGCCAAGATATAGAAACAACCCAATCCATCGGTCAATGAATGGATAAAGTGAATGTTGTATATATACACAATGAAATAATACATGGCCTTCAAAAACAAGGGGATGGGATGGCACAGCGGTGTAGTAGGTTAAGCTTCCACTAAGCAGCACCAGCATCCTGTATGGGCACCGGTTCTAGTCCCAGCTGCTTCACTTCCAATCCAGCACCCAGCTAATGGCCTGGGAAAGCAGTGGAAGATGGCAGGGAACTGGATTGAATGTGGAGTGGAGCAGCAGGGACACAAAACAGTGCCATTTAGGATGCTGGCATAGCAGGCAGTGAATTAACCCTCTAACCTACAATGCAGACTTCTGAAAGAGCAGATTTTTTTAAGTTCTTGCTTCCAATATTTTTTATAAGCAGGCTATGTGATGGATATGTTTATCAGCTTGAATTAATCTTTCAACAATGTATGTATTGGTCGAAACTTCTCATTCCCCCCGTAAATATATACAACTGTTTGTCTATTAGAATATTAAAAAGTAGTTAAAAGAGGTGCCATGCTGTA
Organism: Sylvilagus floridanus; assembly: GCA_949820135.1. Lineage (NCBI taxonomy): Eukaryota > Metazoa > Chordata > Mammalia > Lagomorpha > Leporidae > Sylvilagus > Sylvilagus floridanus. Next base: position 90,322,711 of record OX463224.1, read on the forward strand.
GCACAGCAGATTAAGCTGCCTCCTGAGATATCTACGTTCCGGCTGCTCCACTTCTGATCCAGCTCTCTGCTAATAAGCCTGGGAAAGCTGCAGAGGATGACCCAAATGCCTGGGCCCTTGCACCCATGTGGAAGACCCAGAAGAAGCTCCTGCCCCCTGGCTCCAGCCTGGCCTAGAACTACCCATTGCATCCATCTTGGAAGTGAACCATCAGATGGAGGCTCACTCTCCCTCTCCCCCCACAACTCTTTTTTTCAAATAAATAAATTTTTTTAAATAATTAAAAGAAATATTAACTTCTTTTAAAAGGAATGAGGATAAAACTGAGAGTAAGAGAATTGCTTCATCTATTTATTTATTAAATATACACATGCACTGTATAGAAAAGAATTAGCATCCTGAGCATGCAACTGTTGTGTACTGAAGGTGCTTGCTGTTGCTTATGTAGTGATATCATCCTTACAACCGCATGAGGTCTCCATTTCACCAATGAGGATATCAGGAAATAGAAACTTTCCCAGGGTTGCACAGTGGCAGAGTAAGGTACCAACACTCAAATCTTTGACACTCAAGAGCAAACCATCTAGTATTCCTTAGCTGTACAAATACCATGTCATTTTGCAATAATTATACAAAGACAGAGTATTAAAGGATGACCATTTATGGAAAAGTTGAAACTATTCTGAAAAACCAAAAATGGGCTGAGGTTGGGGTGAGGTTCTGCTGCCAGGGAAGTTAATTAAAAGTAGATATTTAATAAAGTTTTCCTTTAGACAGCATTGTGGTAACTGTAATCAAATCCATGAGAAGGGTAAAATATAGAGACTCCCAGTGTGTGAAGGACAGAGCTATTTCTGAAATCAAAACAGTAACATGAAGAGATTACAGTTTGACCCATTTCCTGGTATAAGAACTTGGTATTTCCAGATTGCTTCAGAACACCAATAACCTTACCACAGCTTGAAAATATTATTTAGGATCAACAGATCTGCCGGCAATGTTGGGAATGGATGCTGAGGCACTTGAAACATTTATCCATTACTTAAATTAAAAATGTGATGTCTTATATGCAGAGATAGCCTGGGGGCCAGATGGCTGTACAATTCCATATCATAAAGCTCACAAGGCACATTTGATTTGGGTTTTGAACTTACAGTTTCCACATTTTAAAAAAGAATTTTATTAAAGCCACATATAGATCCTCTTCTCAGTAATTAAAAATGACTTTTAAAGACTTTTTAAAAACTTCTAGTAGAAAGCGAGCACAGATTTATTTGTTGGATGATTTGTGAGGGCCAGTGATCTGGCATGGATTGTTATCTTCCCCAGAAATTTATATTCTCCTTCAAAGCAAAGTAGAGTAATAATGTTTTCAGTTATTTGATAGAGGCTGCAGGTCACTGTGTTAATAAGGGAAAAATGCTTTAGGAACATATGAAAAATTTTATCTATGAAATGACAAACCATTCTGGTGGAAAGTGGAAATGTAATTCACTGTTCAGATATTTGGAAAATCTGGATATTTTCCTCAGTGTAAGTCAATGAAAACATATTTGGCATTGTGTATATGAACCACAGCGATCTTTGTCTGAAATTTTTATTCTTTTTTTTTTTTTTTTGGACAGGCAGAGTTAGACAGTAAGAGAGAGAGAGAGAGAGACAGAGAGAAAGGTCTTCCTTTTTTCCATTGGTTCACCCCTCAATGGCCACTGCGGCTGGCGCGCTGTAGCCAGCGTACCACCATGATCCGAAGCCAGATGCCAGGTGCTTCTCCTGGTCTCCCATGGGGTGCAGGGCCCAAGGACTTGGGCCATCCTCCACTGCACTCCAGGGCCATAGCAGAGAGCTGGCCTGGAAGAGGAGCAAGCGGGACAGAATCTGGTACCCCAACCGGGATTAGAACCCGGGGTGCCGGCACCATGGGCAAAGGATTAGCCTATTGAGCCGCTGGCCTGAAATTTTTACTCTTATCTGCATACGTGTAAGAGAAAACAATAAAGAAAACTAATTCCACCCTTAAGAGACAGTGTAAAAGTCAACAGCTTAGACTTTGGAGTGGGAGAGGTCTAAGATCTGTATTTCAATAATTACTTGATAGTGATTTGGTTATTGAAAATTTATTTTAATTTCTCTCATATTTAATTTTATTTTATAAAATAAGTATAAATAAAATGTCTGCAAAGTATGCATAGCATATTTAAAATACATTTACTCAGTGATGCTTGTTATTTTTATATTAAATTGAACCATGTGAAATGGCCATTTCTGTAGGTCAAATAATCAAATATTGGCAATTTCATAGATATCATATAGCTCAGTCTAATGTTACAAATTTCTTTTTAGTTGCTTTATTATTTTATTATTTTTAATTACTTTTTAAAAGATTCATTTATTTATTTGAAAGGCAGAGTTACATAGAGGAAGAGGCAGAGAGAGAGAGAGAGAGGGAGAGAGAGGTCTTCCATCCACTGGTTTACTGTCCAGATTGCACAATGGCCAGAGCTGTGCCTTTCCAAAGCCAGAGGCCAGGAGCTTCTTCCATGTCTGCAGGGACCCAAGCACTTGGGCCATCTTCCACTATTTTCCCAGGCCATACCAGAGAGCTGGATCATAAGTGGAGCAACTGAGACTCCCTTATGGGATGCCAGAACTGCAGGTGGCAGCTTTACTCGCTATGCCACAGTGCCAGCCCCTTTAATTAGCTTTTGACAGAGTCAATATGCTTTGTAGGTTCAATTCTCAGAACATAATACTCCTTTCCTCCCTCCATCCCATCTTCCTAAATTTCAAATATCCTAAAAGGAAGAGTAGAAAATGAAGAGCTAACTTGCCCTGCTGGATCAAAGGAGAAAATATTCCAAAAGTTGTGGAGGCATACAGCAATAACTACCACCTCAGAAGTGACCTTGGGTTTTCAGAAGGTCAACAAGCCCATTTTCGAATAGGCAAGTGGAGAACTCTTTGACAAAATTTAAATATTGTGGGTGGTGGCACAGCACCTATTGATAGGCATATTTTTTTCTGATTACTGAAAAATAAAATGAATAATTAAAATGGAATAAAAGAGAATCAATATGGAAAATAATTAATTCAGAATGCTTCCTTGGTATAGTAAATTTTCTATGAATTCAACCTAGGAAAGATAATGCAGTAATAGCAAAGAAGGGGCAGGTGCTGTGGTAGAGCAGGTCAATCTGCCCTTCAGGACACATCCCCTGTCAGAGTGCTGGAAGTTCCAGCTACCTCCTCTTTCTTTTCTTTTCTTCTTTGTTTTAAAGATCTATTTATTTACTTGAAAGGCAGAGTTACAGACAGAGAGAGGCAGAGACAAAGTAAAAGGTTTTCTATCCACTGGTTCACTCTCCATATGGCCACAACAGCCAGAACTAGGCTGATCCGAAGCCAGGAGCCTCTTCTGGGTCTTCCACTTAGGTGCAGGGACCCAAGCACTTGGGCCACCTTCCACTGCTTTCCAAGACACATTGGAGAGAGCTGGATTGGAAGAGAAGCAGCTAGGACACAAACTAGCACCCAAATGTCTGTGCCACAGCCAGAGGCTTAGCCTCTTATGTCACCGTGCCAAACCCTGGCTACTACACTTTCAATCTAGCTCCTTGCTAGTGCACTTAGAAAGCAGCAAATCATGGCCCAAGTGCTTGGGTCCCTGCCACCCACCTGGGAGATCTGATTGGAGTTCCTGACACCTGGTTTCAGCCCAGCCCAGTACTAGCTATTCTGGCCAGCAGATGGAAGATCTCACTTGCTCGCTCGCTCGCTCGCTCACTCTCTCTCTGTCTCATTCTCCTTCCCCTGTCTCTGCTTTGGAAGTAAATTAAACAAACAAATCTTTACAAAATAACAATAGCAAAAGAGTTTCCTTATTCCTGTCCATATTCTTTTTCATTTAAAAAAAAAACACATTCAAAGTTTTTTAAAAACCACACAGAAACATAAAAGTATTTTTAAAATTCTTATAAATTATCAGTAGTTTCCATTCTGAATTTCATGTTCTTTGAAATTATTCCAGTGGCTAGATTTTATTCTGGTAGTTTCTAGAAAAATACTAAGGATATCCAGGAAATAGAAAAAAAATTGGATTTAAATTCACTTAAGAAGAATCAAGTGTTCCCTGCCTAATATCTTGGAATGTCCTAGAATTTCTTAGGTCTTCCTATATCCTTCAGTTCTACACTTGGCATGTATTTATACTAATGTCATCCTTTCAGTAGAAATGTTCTTCAATTCATACACAAAAAAGGATGCGTCCCTGAGATTGTTTATTACAATAAAACATTCTACAGATTGAATGCGGTTTCTTTTTATATTTGCTTCCAAAATATAAGGTTTTCCTAGAACCATACAATACTAACTAGACACATTGTAACAGCCTTACATTCACACAAAAAGAATAGATATGTATAAAGATAAAGGAAATTGAAGTGTCTAGCAGAACAACAGCAAAATTCTCCACAGAATTTCCATACAACAAGATTTTTCTTGAACAATCCATAGATTTATCCATTCATTCACGTATTCATTCCTTCTACTAAGATACACTGACCTTCCTGTAACTGGTCATACACACAGCTTCTAGTTTTTAAAATTTCCAGTCTAGAGGGAGAAGAGGTGACAACTCACAAGTTAATAAACAGATGTTTCAAACTGAGGTAAGTGGTGTGCAGGAAACAAGCAAGCCATTGCCTTTCTCTTGTATGGGTTTATGAATTTTCCCTTGAGGAATTAGCATTTGAAGTCAAAGATGAAGAGAAAAAGAGTCAATGGGAAGGAGGAAAATAATATCCTAAGGTCCAGAAATTAAAATTAAAATGATTTGTTCTACAATCTGAAAGATCCGAATGATGGCAACATAGAAGCGGAAGAGAACAGGACACCTGGGCAGGACCCGGAACAAGGATCTGAAAGCCACATTAAGATTTCTGTTCTATTTGGTTTCCTTTCAATTTTTCACATAAATAAAATGGCTTAAACAATGGAGTGAAAAAACAATCAGATGGCTACTAAAAGAGTTCAAGTCAGAAGCCAATACTGTCATCCTGTCAAGAGACGGCAATGACAAAACAGCAAAGCCCTGTTGGCCCAAAGTTTTAGAGACACCATCTTCTTTTCAGTCACTACCTTTGTACTCATTGGTAGCATAACTGTGGACAGCAAATTGAAGAAGTACTGGGCACCTCTCCTGGCTATAAGCCTGAGAACTAATGTAGTGCTGTCTCTGACTTCTGTTTAGCCAGGATAATTGTACCCATCTAACTCCAAAGGGCAAGAAAAACCTGAAAAACAATTTCCCACAGCATATTTTAGTGTTATTTTGAGTTATGGAGACCTCTACTTCACAAATTCAGTGATCAGAAATTTAGTGGGATGAGTTATAAAAGATGCTGCATTAGCTTTTCATTACTTTAATTAAAATACCTGAGAGGAGCTACTTAGGAAGGAGGAAAGTTTATTTTTATTTATAGTTTTGAAGGTTCATCATCTAAGATTGGGAACCCCATTGGTTCAGGTGTCCACTGGGCCTAGAGAATGGCAGAGGATGATCATGTGGTGGACCAGGAGGCAGAGAAACTGGGAGCACACTCATTCTGGATGTCCTTCACTTTCTTTACGAAAGCCATTTATGATTCAATTCACTCTAGCAAACTAATCCAATCAAATCACTTCCCAAAGGCTCTACCTTCAGATACGGTAATTGGATCAAGCCTCCAACTTTAATTCATCAATCATTAACATTAATCCATTGACTGTTAACAAAAGACTTAGGGGTTTAAACATCTGCATGAGTTTGGGGAACCAAATTTTGTACAAATCATAACAAATGCCTTCTAGAATTTAGTTCACTGGGGACAAAGGGCCCATCCAGGAAACTCTGATCATTAGCTTAAGGAAAATGTAAAAAGTCTATGAAGGAGGGTCTGGCACTGTGACGCAGCAGGTTAAAGCCCCAGCCTGCAGCACCGGCATCCCATATGGGTACCAGTTCAAGTCCCAGCTGCTCCTCTTCTGATCCAGCTCTCTTTTATGGCTTTGGATCAGCTCAGCTTTGGCCATTGCAGACATATGGAGAGTGAATGGAAGACCTTGCTATCTCTCTCTGGCTCTGCTTCTCTCTGTAACTCCTCTGTCTTTCAAAATAAATAAATTAATTCTCTAAAAAAAAGTCGATGAAGGAATGGCAAACGACTCAACAAACCATAAGTGGAATCTGATTGAGGGAATTATAAGCAGAGCACAAAGGAAATGGAAAAATTTTATGTCTCTGTGAGTCAAAATTTTCTCTCATATATGATATAGTTCCTTTATATGCCTTTTTTACTTCTCTTGTTGAGTGACTTCCTCTGTATATTTTTAGAGTTTTCATCCTCACAATTCAAATTACTTATGGCTTTCATTTGCCATGATGAATCTCCCACCCTGACATGGGTGACTTTTCAATGCTAGTGCCCTCTTTCTGAATTCAGCCTCTCTGACTCTTGGTTGATGTTCTCTTTCAGGCATCTAGAGGGGCATTATCAGCCTGTGGTTGTTTTTCATTTGGTTCAAGTGTCCACCTGGGAAATAATTCATTACCACAATATGAGAGTTTGATAAGCATGACAGCCTATTCTAAAGGCTGTAGTCAAATCTGATGACTTTAGAAGAAAAAGCCAAACCCGGAAGAAATTGACTTCCTACACTATTCCGTGATTAAAAGCAAATGATGACAATGAACAATCAATGATTTTTAAACTCAGGGGGAAAAAACCTTGAGTTTTCATACTAACTAACACTCCTGGAAAAGAATATAAAAAGGTACTTCAGGTGAAAACAATGCTTAACAGCTTCTCTTTAAGCTCCCTGATTAAGTAAAAGTTGAGGATTGGAGTTCTTTGATCTTTTTTGTGCTATTATGTTCACTAATAACTCCCAACCACCTATGTTATGAAGTGCTATAAAATTTAAGGACAGAATGTCGCTTCTCACATTCAGTATACACATATCATCTGTTTGAAGCTGGGCTTAAAGTTTGGAATGTGGAGAAGACAAGAGCTTTACTGGTCTAAAACATTTATCTTTTCCCTTGTTGACATCATAGCTGGGCCCCTCTTGGAACACAGAAGAGACAAAATGAGACATCACTTTTAGTTGAGTGGGAGTCAGCAGCAGAGGAAGATGACTGGGGGACTGCTCCCAAAGAGCACTCATTTTCTGATCTCTGGTCTTTGATGTGCTGGATAGACACTTTGGAGCCATCTAGTGGTGGAACATCATTGAGATAAAATGTTTAGACTTTTCTACAAGTCCAATGCAACACCGGTGGAATCTAACTATCTCTCAGAACAAACTCACGTAGATGTGTCATCATTTCAGGAAGGCAGACTACTGCCGAAGCCCTCGTTCTAGGAAACCAACCGACATCCTATCTCCCTGCTTCATTGTCTCTGACTACAACTTCCTCTAGCACTCTCCCCAGGTGTGCTTCATCTGGTGACCTCGATGGGGTGGAATTTATAGGCAAGAGTTATTTTAACCATGAATTCATTAGGCATAATAAGAATCCAACATTTCATCCATCCAGTAAAAATTAGAATCTGTTGATGACTTTATTGTTGACTCCTAATTAGCTCCAACTATTTTCAAATAAATATTCTTGGGCTGGGTTTGGGTGGTTCAAGGATTTTGGGTGGTTCAATGGCTTTAAATTGTGAGGATAGTGCTTCATGTTGACTGATACTTTTGAGGCTTGAGGAGTAGATGAACTGGGGCCATTTTTCTGTAACTGAAACAAATTCCCTCTGACAATTTGGACTGGAGTAAATAAAATTGCAATATTTAGAAGAGGTTTACCTTATAATAGTTTCTTCATGTTCCTTTTAACTCATTTCTTTTACTTAGCAAACAAAATTCCTCAACTTAAGAATGCATCAAAATCAACTTAGCTCCACTTAAAATGCAGATTTCTGAGCCTCACCCTCAGAATTTCTGCTTCATGTTGGTCTGGAGAGGAGTCCAAGAATTTGCATTTATAACAACTCCCCAAGAGATACAGACACTGTTGATTGAAGGACTATACTATGTAAACTGTTGTCATGGAGAATTAAGGCATCAAGGTTCACCTTTTATTGCTTCACTGACAAGACCCAAACATCTTCAGAGCTTCCCTAGGCAACAGGTTTCTATTACTGATAACTCCTCTTCCTGCTGCTCTTTTTCTCCTTCTTCTTCTCCTTCTCCTCCTTCTTCTTCTTCCTCCCCTCCTCCTCCTCTTCATCTTTGTCTTAGTCTTCATCTTTGTCTTTGTCTTCTGTTTTGATAAACCTGGTTCTTTGAAAAAGAGCCTTCACAGAATCCAAAAGAATAAAACAAAGAAAAGCAAGACTGTTTTGATTAAAATGAAAATAGGGGAAGAAAGCTCATTTGTTCTTCCTCACTCCCCACAGATTTCCACAAAAGATATTAAAACTACTTGGGAGAAAGCCTAAGACTTCACAGAAGAGTTGAAAAACCATAGTAATTGCTAATGTGATTGCAGGTCCCTTTGGCTCTTCACCTAAATGGTCAAAAGGTTTTCAGACATTTCTGTTCATCATCCAGACTTTGCTCTCTAGTTGTTTGATTCCAGCCTCAAATATATTTTTTATAAAATCTTTCTTTTGCATTTCACCAATATATTTTACTGGGGGAAGGAGGAGGGGAGTTATGGTTACATGAATAAGAAAGTATGCATTTTTCAGGCCGGCACCACGGCTCAATAGGCTAATCATCCGCCTGCGGCGCTGGCACACCAGGTTCTAGTTCCTGTCGGGGCACCAGATTCTGTCCCGGTTGCTCCTCTTCCAGGCCAGCTCTCTGCTGTGGCCCAGGAGTGCAGTGGAGGATGGCCCAAGTGCTTGGACCCTGCACCTGCTTGGGAGACCAGGAGGAAGCACCTGGCTCCTGGCTTCGGATCTACACAGTACGCCAGCTGTGGCGGCCATTTGGGGGGTGAACCAACGGAAAAGGAAGACCTTTCTCTCTGTCTCTCCTTCTCTCACTGTCTAACTCTGCCTGTCAAAAAAAGGTATTCATTTTTCATTATTTATTTTCTTGTAAATTTATTTGAAAGGTAGAGAGAGAAAAATAATGATCTTCCATCTACTTGTTCACTCCCCAAACACCTGCCACAGCCAGGCTGGGACAGACTGAAATCAGAATTCTGGCACTCAATTCAAGAGGCCCGAGTACTTCAGCTGTCACCGGCTGTCTCACAGGGTATTCATTATCAGGAAGCTGGAACTCAGAGTACAGCCAGGACTCGAACCCAGACACTCTAAAGGATGTTGCTATCCTTACATATATATTGAATGGCTGCCTCCACATTTTTCATTTCAGGATAGCACCTGATTATAAGATGGGTTTCACAATAGTAGTCTATAAGATACTAGGAATGGCACAAAATATCCATACTGAGCAAGCACGGCCTTCATCTCTTGGAAAAGCATGACATCAAGGTCCCCATGCCTTGGCTGCCTCCACTGTCACCAGATCATCATCATGCTGACCAAAAACACCTTCACTTATTGATGCATAATATGCAAGTTATACCAAACAACTGCAAAAATTATTTGGGAATACGTTTGAAGTATACCCTTTGACTTGAGATTCTCTCATTTGATAGTTCAATGCTGGTTTATTATAAAACAGAGAGAGAAAGCAAGTCAAGAATTGTCAACCGTTGTTTGCTGTCCTAGCTGCTCCTCTTCCAACCCAACTCTTTGCTATGGCCTGGGAAAGCAGTAGATGATGGGCCAAGTGTTTGGAATCCTGCACCCACATACAAGATGCAGAAGAAGCCACTGTCTTGTGTATTCAAATCAGCCCAGCTCCAGCTATTGTGGCCATATGGGGAGTGAACCAGCAGATGGAAGACCTTTCTTTCTGTCTCTCCCTTTATCTGTCTGTAACTCTACCTCTCAAATAAATAAAATCTTAAAAAAAAAAGAATTGGCATCAACTTGCCAATGTCCTAAGTCACAACTTTTATCACTATGCCTCAGAAATACGTAAGCCTGTGAATATATCCTAATGTAAGCATTTGTCTTTTCTCCTCTCCAATGAATCCTTGAAATTAAACTATTACTTTAAAACAGAAAGGTGAAAGTGCTAGGCCTGCAATGTGGTATAAATCTAAAACTAATCCACACCCAGTTTCAGAGATTTATATTACTTTCTGTGGAATAGGAACCAAAGAAAATAGCCACATGATTTTCATGTTGGGAACCTGACCCACTTGGCTCTCCAAAACAAGTAGACAAATCAAGTTAAAGGTAAGCATTCCGTCGTTCTTGATTTACTATAAAACAAAGAAGAATTTCTGAATAAAATAAACATAATGGGAAGTAAATGTTCACATTTGTTGTATAATCATTTCCTTATTTTAATAGACTGAATATAAATTTCATTATCAGCATTTCAGATGATCAATATTCTTTTTGCAGAAATCTACGTTATAAACTCTATGCCTATTGTCAAGGATCTGTTCCTCATCTGAACTGCAGGAACACTCCGATTAAAAATCACTGGCATTTCTTTTTTTTGTTTTTTTTTTTTTTTTTTTTTGACAGGCAGAGTTAGGCAGAGAGAGAGACAGAGAGAAAGGTCTTCCTTCTGTTGGTTCACCCCCAAAATGGCTGCCACGGCAGGCGCTGTGCCGATCCAAAGCCAGGAGCCAGGTGCTTCCTCCTGGTCTCCCATGGGGTACAGAGCCCAAGCACTTGGGCCATCCTCCACTGCCTTCCCAGGCCACAGCAAAGAGCTGGCCTGGAAGAGAAGCAACCGGGACAGAATCCGGCACCCCAACCGGGACTAGAACCCAGGGTGCTGGTGCCACAGACAGAGGATTAGCCAATTGAGCCAGCACTAGCATCAATATCCCATTGGATCTGATTGGATCTGTTAACTCCAGTGAAGAGGATCTCTCAAAGCCTTTCTCTAAGGCTTTCTCAAAGAGTTCAAATGAAAAATTATGTAAAGTACAGATCTAAAACAGTAAGAATTAAATTAACAGATTTAGATTAAATTTTATAAAACAGGTATAGAGAAGTCTTGGTGACTGTACTTCAGATTTGTTTTGCTAAGCTTATGTGTTAGGGGACAAATTCAGAATACACATATAATATACAAGTCCCAAAACGTTTTTGTCTATTAATCCTTCCTAGGATAAGATACATCCCAGGTAACTGAAGAAAGGCATAACAGAGGCCAGTGTCATGGCACAGTAGGTTAGACCTCCACTTATGGTGCTGGCATCCCATGGGGATGCCAGTTCGAGTCCCGACTATTCCACTTCTAATTCAGCTCCATGCTAGTGGTCTGTAAAGGCAGTGGAAGATGGCCCCAGTGCTTGGGCCCCTGTATCCATATGGAGAACCTGGAGGAGGCCCCTGCCTCCTGGCATTGGCTTACCCCAGCTGCTGTATCCATTAGAGGAGTGAACCAATAGATGGAAGACCTCTCTGTCTCTCCCGCACTCTGTCTGTAATTCTACATCTCAAATAAATAGATCGATCTTTTTTTAAAAAAAGAGCATAGCAACAATAAAAAATAAAAATTTTCAAAAGAATAAAAATAATGAGATACACCTAGAAAAATTATGATAGACATTTTTAGTATTCTCCAATTCCTTAGAAGTTGGTGTAAACTATCAGATTACAGTTAGATATTTATTTAGTCTTAAACTTGCTCATTCTGTGAACATGTAGCTCACAAAACCTTAAAGCAAATCCAATGGAATTCTTCATAAGACATTTCTCAGGGACTTTTTACACAGACTTCTTAGGGACCCTATCCATAGCAGTGAGTAGGAGGATGTAACATTAAGAAATTAAGATATATTGCCGAACTTCATATCACAAGGTGATAGTGCAATTGGAATGTTTGAGTTCAGGCCACCATTTCCTTCTCATAATTTTTTTCTGTGTTTGCTACTTTTACACTTGAAAAGAAAAAGAAAAAATTTCCACCACCCCCCATCCAAAGCAACAGCTCAATTTTCTATGAAAAGAAAATTAAGGTCTTTTATAGTGCATAAAGGAAATTTGGATAGTGGTCCAAATAAATCCTTCTAACTGACAGACCTATGATTTGTCAAGGGTTGTTACAAAGACTATGCCCTTAAGCCAAACAAGCATCATCTTTGGGGAGATTTTATTTGTGTGATCAATTCATATCTGGACAGGTCTTCTGCTGGTTGGCATAGCAACTAACTGAAGTTCATTGAACTTTTAGATGTGTGTGCTAACAGTCTAAAGCTGATTTCCCCCCACGGGGAACAGAAAAGCCTTTCTTTGTTAAACCTCTCCAGTTGCATTCAAAAATACATCATTTTCATCAAGCCTAGAACCATTCACATGTGTGATTTGGAAAGTAATACTAGGAGAATTGCATCTATCATGCCATGCTATGATGGTTTTCCTCCATTTCCCAAAAGAAAGACTGTCAGTAAGGTTTAACATTGCCTGATTTTCTGCCCATTTCTAGATCTTTCAAAAGCAATTCTAGGAGAGTCTTCCCAATAATCTTTTTAAAAAAATATTTGGCATTGGGTTAAGCCCCTACTTAGGATACTGGCATCACATATGAGAGTGCCTAGGATTGCATCCTGCACCTGCTTCCAATCTGGTTTCTCGTTAATGTGCATCCTTGGAGGCAACAGACGATAACCCATGTTCCTGGTTCCCTATCACCCACAGAGAAAATCCCAAGTGAGTGAGTTTCAGACCCCTGGCTTTGAGTGGTCCAGCTCCAACTGTTCTATCTACTTGGGGAGTGAACCAGCAAATGGAAGATGTCTCCCTCTCTCTCTCTCTCTCTCTCTCTCTCTCTCTGTCTCTGTGTGTGTGTGTGTGTGTCACTTCGAATTTCAAACAATTTTTAAAACTAAAAAGTAAAAAACATTTTTTGAAGACATCAAGGCAATGGTTTAGCACTTAGTTTTGCTTTTACCAGGTTTTAGTCTTGGAAATGTTAGGTCTGCACTTAGGTGATTCTCCCCAGTAACTTGTCTCCACAATTTGTTCATTAAGCAAAGAGCAATCAATGCACATTTAGAGAGGAAGGACTGTCATGTGCTTGTGCTAAGCACTATGGAAGATGAAGAAGAGCAAGGGATGGCATTAACTTATGTAATACAGATTCAGAGGGGGGATTTAAAGGAAAGAAAATATTAACCAAGAATATATGTATACAATGAACAGTATCAAGGTTTATTTAAGATAAGGTTGCAGTTATATTTTACCTTCTTGTTGGTTAATTCTCAGTTTTAAAAGCCATATTACTGTGAGAACTGAAGAAGCTTAAGGAATAGAATAGAAGTTTTCCCCCAGAAGGATGTAATGCTTGACCTAAGTGTACCTTGGAGGATCACCATACTGCTTAAATAGATAAGAAAAGGTGGCTTTTTAAAAATCCTTCATTATGAAGTGGTAATGCTATTGCAATGATTTGTTCAAAAAAATCCTGACTCCTTGCTTTTCACTTAAATCTTTCAAATATGAGTGCCCATTTTTCCAAATTTCAAAAAGATTTTGTTTGTCACTCTTGTTTTTCTGCAATAGAGAGGAGATGTCTCAGGCATGATTCTGCAGGCATTTCTTGGTACTGAATCTGTTTGAAGTCACCATGCTCTGATTAAAATCAACATCTGACTACTCATGAAGACTATTCTCTTCAAGTCTGGACCTGAGCCAATCTACTATCAATGAGGCTATTATATCTCAATGACATTATTGATTAGCAGTGATTAGGTCAAAGTTGCTGACAATGTATAACTGCTGCTATTTATAAACAACTACTCAGCAGCTCTAAACCAAGAGTTACTTGCGTGTGGTTTTGTGGGCAGCTGGACTCTGGCCTCCTGTGTCTTGGGGTCTTTTACAATGAAACTGTTGTATTGGATGGATTTTCATTCATTGACATCCTTTTTGAACTGAAATGGTTCCTTTTGTTTGAGGGAAGTAAGAAATGACTAGGGTGCGGTCATGGGAGGCTGTGGACACACAGGACAGGGAGAGTTGAATATCCAGAATTGAACAAAACCCACTCAGATTTTTGAAAGGTTCTGTATGGTGAAGTTTAACATTAACTTATACTGCCATCCTGTGGTTGAAAGGAGAAATTTTTATTCTACTGATTTAGCTGAAGCAAAAGCAATGAACTTAATGATAAATAACAGACCAAAGGCTGAGGCTTCAGACAATGCACTTTAATTAATTATCTTAGAGTCCAAGATACTGTTCTAAAAAAAGTCTTTGGAGTTATTTTCTAGAATATTAAACAAACAATCCTCTGAGACTTCCAGCAGTCTCCAAGGCCTGAGGCCAAATCATTTTTTTTTCAAGAAAATTTTTAAAAGATTTATTGATTTATTTATTATTTGGAAAGCAGAGTTACAGAGAAGTAGAGGAAGAGCAAGAGAGAGAGGAGTCTTCTATCCACTGGTTTACTCCTCAAATGGCTGCAATGACTGGAGCTGGGCTTATCCAAAGCCAGGAGCCAGGAGCTTCTTCCAGGTCTCCCACGTGGGTGCAGGAGTCCAAGCACTTGGGCCATCTTCTACTGCTTTCCAAGGCCATAGCAAAGAGCTGGATTGGAAATAGATCAGCCTAGTCTAGGACCAGCGCCCACATGTGATACCAGCACTGCAGGTGGCAGCTTTACCTGCTAAGTCACTGTGCCAGAACCCAGAGCACAAACCTCTTCTAAAATGAAAAGGTTCAGGCTGAGCACCTAAGTTGTTTGGTCCAGTCTCACAAGTGAAGCAAAGATAATAGACAACTGACAAGAGAAACTCCCTAATGTTTACTCTGTGACATAGAAGAGGGAGTCAGGCATTGCTATGCAGCAGGTTAAGCCTCTGCTTGGGATACTGGCATCCTGTGTCAAAGTGCCTAAGATCTAGTGCCATCTCCATTTCTGATCCAGCTTCCTACTAATGCATACCCTGAAAGCAGCAAGTGATGGCTCAAGGAGTTGGGTCCCTGCATGTCAAAGACCAAGATACAATTCCTGGTTCCTGTCCTCAGCCTGGCCCTACCCCAGGTCTTGTGGGCATTTGGGGAGTGAATCAGTGGGTGAAAGATTCTCTCTCTCTCTCTCTCTCTCTCTCCCTCTCTCTCAAGTAAATAAATATATACCTTAAACAAATTTAAAAGAAGGGGGAAAAGCATGAGACATCAATATCAATAGCAAATGAGTACAAATAGAAATGGAAAAATAGAACAACAATTAGATCTATAACCAATGGCTCTGAATGTGAGTCTAAACCCTGGTAACAATTTATTGAGTGTTCTTAAATCAATCTTTCCCTGATGCTTGTCAAGAGAAAAAAAAAAAAAAAACACCAGCTGAAGTTAAACAGGCAAGGAGACATTATCCAAAACTAGCAATAGGAGTCTAAAGCTAGTGGGAAAGTCCTGGAGAATTTTAAGGGGATGATTGGTCAATATGATGAGGCCATCTGTGTTTTTTGATTGGTGTTTATGGAAATAGGGCTCTTATGCTCCCACAGACACTGGGATGTACAGACACTAACATTTTTTCTGGTGGATATATATAAGTGTATGTGTGGAGAGAGAGAGTGAGAGAGAGAGCGATACAGAAATAGACCAAGAGAGATCTTCCATCTACTGGTTCACTGCACAAATGCCTGCAATCCAGAGCTAAATTATGCTGAAGTTAGAAGCAAAAAATCAAGCCAGGTCTCTCTTGTAGGAGGCAGGGTTCTGGAGCCGCTGGCATTCCCTGTCTTTCCAGGGAGCACACTAACAGGAAACTTAAATCAGAAGCAGGGCTGGAACTTAAATCCACTTCAGTATTGGATAGAGTCATCCCACGTGGTGTGTTAACTGTCATCCCAAATATCTGCCCCAATGGTTAGATTTGAAAGAGATGTCTGTCAGATCCTTAAGAAAGATATTAATGGGTGGTAAAACCAGCAAAGGTTTGAGAGGAGATCCACAGTTCAGAACAGAAAGAATGCACAATTGCAATTTTTCTAAAGTAAATTATCTAAGAACAAGAGCTTTAGGAGCCTAAAGTAAGGAAGAAAGGTGTCTATAGTTCAGTCATCCAGTATTAGAGAAATATTAAGGCCATCTTGGTGTTTCCCAATCTGTAAAGTGTCCAGAGTAAACAAGAGCATTGAAAAATTAGTAGAGAATTATATGAACACAATGCATCAAAAGTGCAGTCTCCATTATATTTCAGAAATATGCACAAGGGGCTGGCACTGTGGCATACCGGGTAAAGCTGCCACCTACAGCCCATATGGGTGCTGGTTCGAGTCTTGGCTGCTCCACTTCCAATCAAGCTCATTGCTAATGTACCTGGGAAAGCAGCAGAAGATGGTCTAGGTGCTTAGGCCCTTGCACCTACATGGTAGATCCAGAAGAGGCTCCTGACTGCTTGCTTCAGTCTGCCAAGCTCCAGCCATTGCAGCCATTTGGGGAGTGAACCAACAGATAGAAGATCTCTCTCTCTCTCTCTCTCTCTCTGTCTTTCTCTGTGTAACTCTGCCTTTAATGATGTGCACAAATTCAATGTAAAGGACTAGGTTGCAAAAAGAATGTGTTCTTATAAAGCAGAAGTCATAACAGAAAATATTAAATACAGGTTTGGTTCTATAATATATTAACTGTGAGGCCTCAAGAAAATGATTTATCTTTCTGGGCCCTAATAAAATGAATGCAACAATACTTATCTTTCATAGTTATAAAATTTAAATGAGAAAATACACAAAGCTATTGGCACAATGGAGGCCCTTGGTGAATACTGGTGAAAGCTAAAATTGCTCATAGTGTAGCTATGTGTTGTGGCATTCTTGATTTGATTCATTTGACTGTCAGCTATTTTCCAAAAATGTGTTGTAACAAATCATCCTCAACTTCCATGTCTCACAAAAGAGAGCAGTCATTTCTTGAACAAAGGTACCGAGGTGTGCTGTACGTTTCATGATGCTTCTGCACAATCCTGGGATTCAAGTGCTGAATTTGTCTGCATTTGAGGTCAGGTTATGGATTCTCACTACAGGTTTTATTGATGTGCCCTTTCTTATTCCAGGATGGTATATTCTTCTATTGGTGATGATATAAGTACAAGATAAGTTTTGCTCATCATACACCTGCTGAAATCCAATGGGCTAAACAAATCATATGGGAAACCCTGAAGGCATAATTTACCTCATATTACTACACAGAAGCAGAAGATTAAGACCCATGACTCAGCTATCACCATATATCACGTATTATCTTTACCTATTGAAGCTCCCATCCTCCTATGCCTTGTTGTCCCAAATCTTCAATCTTTAATGATGGTTAGTTATAAGAGTATAGATGGTAGTGGATGATAAAATGCAATCTTAGGCAAAAGGTGTATATGGTTTTAAAAGATTCCCCACAATCAATTTAGGAAATAACATGACCCAAAGATAATCTTGTAATTTTGCAAAACATGTCATTATGAAGGTATCGCATATTTTTTTCAATAGCACTTAAGATTTTCCCCTATTGAAAAATATTCTTATAATAAATTAATTGAAATGTGGATGTTGGGCTGAAGCAAAGGATTTGGAAGTTTGCAAATTCTAGTAGAAATAAGCAACTATAAGAAGCAAGAGGTGGCTATGAATGAATATTTGCCCTCCTTTTATTTCCCCACCTCCTACTCACACCCCAACTAACAATTCTGCGTCATTTGAGATGAATGATGAATTCATCTCTGAATATAGATCTGAGTGACAATCGTTCTGCAATGGTCCTACTGTGGCTTTTGAGAGCAGTGTCACCTCTTAAAATAACTGTGTTTTCAATTGTGACCTTCAGTGTTTCTGAAAGTTTCTGATGATGAATAGTGAATGGTGAATGGTGTGCTGCAGAATTCAGGCCCTTAATTGCTCACAGAGAAGTCACATAGGGTTTTGAATACTTCTGTTTATGCCAGTGCTTGGAAAAGATCACTGCATTTGGATCTATGTGGAACTACCAGACTGAATCAGATGAAAATTTCCATTTGAGCCATCAACTCAGCCTTTCATAAAACAATCTGGAGAAGAGGGGGCAGGGAGCACAGTGCATAATTATGTTGTGCGCAGACTTTGTCATCAGACATATGTGGGTTTGTATTGTGGAGTTGGCTATTTAATAGCTGTGTGGCCTTGAGCAAGTTTGCTAATCCTTTTGCATTGCAGTTACAGTATCTGCAAAATAGGCAGCATCAGTTTTGCAGAGGTTGTTGTGAGGGTTTATCAAGCTAATGTAAATAAAATATGGCACACAGTTAGCCCACAAGAGAAGAAAGTTCTAACTGTTACAACACCCTGTGGAATTTTCATACCCAACACACAAACCCATCTCTGGCAAACCTGAGTTATGGAAAGGGTGGACACAGAGGCTGCAGCAAGGGTCAGGAAGGAATCTGATAATATGGCAGATGCATGAGAGCTCAAGAAATGTGTCCAGATGAAATGGGAACCAAAACAGTAGAATATTAACCAATAACAACAGCAGCAAAGGGATCTCTTCCCCTGAAGCTACATTTTCTCCAGGGCTGAGCATCAAAAGTTCTTTCTGAGAAAAACACTAATGTTTCAATCTCTAGAATAAAAGGGGGAGGAGTATATGATGGTTAATTTTATGTGTCAACTTGACTGAGCCATTGGGTACCCAGATACTTTGTTAAACACCATTCTGTGTGTGTCTAGGAGGATGTATCTGGATAAGATTAACATTTGGACTATGAGAATGGGTATAGCAGATGACCCTCTCTGGTGTGGATGGAACCCATCCAATTCACTGGTACCCGAACAGTAAACAATCAAAAAAAAAAAAAAAACCTGAGTAAGGGAAAATCCATGCTTTCAGTTTGACTGTATGAGCTGGGACATTAGCTTTGTCTTGCCTTTGGACTTGCACTTATACCGCCCCTAAGCTATCCTCATTCTGCCACTAACAGTGTATCCTGAGACACTTCAACCTCCATAACTACGTAAAACAACTCCTTCAGATAAGCTTTAGTGTCTGTACATGCATGGACAGAGGTGTGTGTGTGTGTGTCTGTGTGTGTGTGTCTGTGCGTCCTATTGGTTCTGTCTCTCTGAAAGAAGCAGACTAATACAGAGGGGTTGTACTTCTGGATTTCTATTTCTGAGCAGTGCTTCTGAAACAGTGCTCAAAGCCATCTGGCTTAAAGGATGAAGCAAATTATACCAGGAATGTTCCTCCAATTTCTGCGTTCCAGGGAAATAAAGTAATGATCAACATCCCAGGTGAGAAAAGGTGAGTGAGCTAGCTGCCAAGGAGTTCATTAGAGATAGCTTTGGAGGCCATTAATGTGATAAAGGAATTTTGCCTGAAGATAGATAGAGCAGGGTGAGTCAGCCTATGCGGCATCATTGTGAAGACTCTGGAATATAACAGAGATGCTTCTGAGAGCAAATCATAGTAGACACAGGAGAATGAAGGAGAAAATCCTCATCTTGGAAAAGAATGGGTTTGACAACACCAGGCTTTAGTCTGGCCAGAATCTATTTGAACCTGAAGATTAAAAGGAGGCCCTGGGGCAAGCATTTGGCTAAGCAGTTAAGATACTTACACTCCATATAGCAGTGCCTGGGTTCAAATCCCTACTTTACTTCCAATTCAGAATCCTGCTAAAGTGCACCCTAGAAAGCATCAAATGATAGGTCAAGTGTTTAGGTCCCTGCCACCCATGTGGTAGACATGAATAGATTTCTAGGCATCTGGCTTTAGCTTGATCCATCCTTGGTTGTTCCAAGTATTTGGGGGGTGCAGCTGGAAGATATTCTCTCTCTCTCTCTTCCTCTCTCTCTCTTTCTTCCTCTCTCTCTCTCTCTGCCTTTCAAATAAAAATAAAAAAAATTTAAGCAGAGGCATCTCTTATTTAAAAAAAAGTAAGCCTCAATTTAGAATTGAGTTTCAAAATGATATCTTTCTCCAAAAAAAAAAAACAAAGAAGCCTGGTCATTATGCCTTTATGCATAGAACACGAGGAGGGCTGGAAGCCAAATTGATTTGATGTGAGGCACCTGAACTGCCATTGAAAGTCCTGCTGTTACTGGGAAAACTGCAATAAAGACGACGACTTCAGTTCTTGTCCTACGTAGAAGAATTTCCATGTGGAAAAGGCAGTGGGCAAAGCAAGATTTATTTAAGTCAGAAACCTTCTGCCACAGCAGCCAAGAAAGGGGTACCCAAGAGAGAAATACCCAAGAAACTGGTAGAAGTGAAGTCTTTTTAGTACAATTTGGGAAACAATCAAAAGGCAAAGACAAACCCATCAGAAGACCAGAATTGTAATCCTGTCTAGCCTGCTCATGATGAAACAAACAAGCAAAAAAATCCATCAGAAAGATGAAATAAGTATCTCCTTCTTTCTAGTCTCATGATAAAACTAGAAACTCAGAAGGCTGGGGTCAGCACTTTTGTCTTCCCAAAGGTAAGTTCTGGTCAAAAGAGAGCATCCTGTATACTTTTAAAGCTACTTCCCACTTCCTCATTCCCACAGGGACCTGACCTAACTGCCTATTAGTTCATCTATTTCCTTATACTGACCCCCCAAGATGAATGGACCCTAATTGCTGTTAGGGATAGGTAACCATGACCACTATGGCTGCTTCAGGCTGAAAGAGGGCATCATGAGTGGCAGCAGCAGAGAATTCTTCAGAGGGTCAGATCTAAGGGTCCCTGGTATGATACAGATTTCCTTGGGGATGTCGTATACAGTACCAACTTAAGTCTGATGGCTGCTAGTTGTTTAGTCCTGGATAACACAAAGCATGTAAGATAGTTACTATCTCTCCCAACTGACAGCTTCATCTTCTGAGAATTCCAGAGATACAATTAGAAGCCTTAAGGACAAAGATTCATTTTTAGAGCTTTAGATGTAAAAGAATTGTCAGAGGTTTAAATCATTTGGTCAAAATGAGAATTAAACCTGAGCATTTTAACCCAAAGCTGTGGACCACATTTAGTCTGAAAGTTAACTCCTTTAAGACTCAAATTTGTAAAGCAAATAAACTCAATAAAGGCAACAAAAAACACATTAAACATCCCTGAGATACATAAAACTTTGTTACCTAGGTCAGTTAAAAAACACAGAAAAATCTTGATTGAAAAGAATCAGCATATGAGCCCATCACCCAGGACAGCTGAATACATCATGTTACAAAGAGGCAGAGGATTGGGTAATCCTGCTGTTTTTAAAATGGGTATGTTTTAAGATAATTTCTTTCTAATCTCATCCATACTAATATCACACAGCCGTCAACTTCCACAGACTTTCTACAACATGCTTATTCTTTTTGTTCCTCTTTCTATCCAAATATTCTTTCTACTCAAAATTTCTCTTTACCTTCTGTGTGCGAGAATGTATTCTCATGCTTGTACCTTTCTCCACAATGTTCTTTCTTACCTACTGATTACTTCAGTTCTCATTCTAGACAACCCTCAATGCCTCTAAACTAAGGGAAAAAGTGTTTTAAAAGGAACATACAGAATTTTAACTCACAGTTACTTTAAAGCAGTTTTGAATTTTGAAAACATTTAAAGCGGATTTTAAATCCAAGGTAGGAAACAGGTGAATGATTTTTACACAATTATACTTTGCCAAAGAGTGACAAAGCCTGGGAGTCTCTCGTATAATGCCAACAATACTTTGTTAAGAAATATTATGAATATTTTAAGAATCACATTGTGGATGGCTAAAGATTTAAAATAGTTACGATTACAAAAACTCAACAGTTTATAGCATCTTAGGAAGTATAACAGGGTTTCATGGACGTTTATAATATCTTGGGCAGTGCTGTTCAATTGGAGAACTCTAGTTTAACAACACATATATTGATGATTGGAGAACAGAAGACTCTTTTCTTTTTTTTTTTTTTATTTTTGACAGGCAGAGTGGGCAGTGAGAGAGAGAGAGAGAGAGAGAGAGAGAGGCAGAGAGAAAGGTCTTCCTTTTCCATTGGTTCACCCTCCAATGGCCGCTGCGGCCGGCATACTGCGCTCATCTGATGGCAGGAGCCAGGTCTCCCATGCAGGTGCAGGGCCCAAGGACTTGGGCCATCCTCCACTGCACTCCTGGGCCACAGCAGAGAGCTGGCCTGGAAGAGGGGCAACCAGGACAGAATCCGGTGCCCTGACTGGGACTAGAACCTGGTGTGCCGGTGCTGCAAGGCAGATTAGCCTATTGAGCGGCGGCGGCCAAGAACAGAAGACTCTTAAATAGATGGGCAGAAAAACCTCTATAATTTAGCAAGCAAGAAAAATGAACTCAGAGCAGCCAGAATGGCCACTGTTATCAGTCTAGCAGAAATATAAGAGGGAGATTAGAAAACATAATCCTGCAGAGAGTTCAGTCAATGGTAAAAATTAAAATTAAAAAAAAAATAAACAGCAGTTTAAAATGAAACCTGTTGGGGCCAGCACTGTGGTGTAGCAGGTAAAGCTGCGACCTGTGGTGCCAGCACCCCATATAGGCATTGATCCAAGACCAGGCTGATCTACTTCCAATCCAGCTGTCTGCTATGGCCTGGGAGAGCAGTGAAAAATGGCCCAAGTTCTTGGGCCTCTGCACCTGCATGGGAGACCCACAAGAAGCTCCTGGCTCCTGGCTTCAGATTGATGCAGCTCCTGCAGTTTCAGCCATCTGGAGAGTGAACCAGCAGATGCAAGACCTTTCTCTCTCTCTCTCTCTTTCTCTCCCTCTGTCTTTCAAATAAATAAATAAACCTTTAAAAATAAATAAAATGAAACCTGTTGTGACAAGGTCTTCCTAGTGTCTTTTCAAAATAGTGCCTAAGGAGGTAGAGAAAATGAGATACACAGCATTCTTTAGTAGGGAGAGCCAGTTGAGACCAGGTGCTGAGCCTTAGCTGCTGAATGGATGCAACATCTCCCGACACATACTTCCCTATATTTGAGGTGAAGGAGTGGAGGTATGAACAGACCCTGGGCAGATCAGGCAAGCCACCTAGGTAGACAGTTTGAGAGAGTAAGTTGGCCTAGGTCTCTTTTAAGATACATCTTCTGCATAAATGTGGCTAAGAAACTGGCTGGAAAGAATGAATTTAAATGTTAAGTGGAGTGTAGCAGTAAGCAAGACAACAAGGTATTGAGATTTGGAACACAGGATGTAGTAATGAAATGGAGATCCTGTATGAGCCTCCATTCTCCATTTGGCTTTTTTATTTTTAAGATTTTATTTATTTATTTGACAGGTAGAGTTACAGACAGTGAGAGAGAGACAGAGAGAAAGGTCTTCCCTTCATTGGTTCACTCCCCAAATGGCTATAACAGCCGGAGCTATGTCGATCCAAAGCCAATTTTAACTTGTATGCCTGCCTACTTCAAAAGGATTCACAGGGGCATGGAGCACAGGGCCCACGGCCTCACTCAAAAGTGACAAATTGATCTCTGAGGTGAGAACAGAATGTAGTTTTCAGTTTGACACCCTAACGGAATGTCAGATTCTAGTGCTCTGTCAGGGAGTCTTTGGAATTCATCAGAGTGTTGCTCTGGCTTGAATTTCCCAATTATACCAAAACCTGTTCCCAGTCTTAAACAATGGGCCAATCCCTGTGAAAAGATGCTGAGTCTAACAGGACCAGCATTCCCAGAGCTGAGATGAGAAGTATAGTCTCAGCTGCAAAGGTTTACTCCAGCCCAGTCAGGATATTTGACCTCTGAGTCTTAAGACTGGCAGTCACACTAACCACTTTTAACTGGCTGCCAGGGACCTGGTGTTCTTGAGCGTGAGAATTACTAGGGAGAGTGGGGCTCTCCAAAAAATAGAAGCAAGAGCAATCTGCATGCTTATCCATCTGGAGAGGTGATCCAATGCTGCCTGGAGTTGAATTCAAACTGGATCTGAGTCACCTTGGAGTTGTACCCAAGTCCTGGTGCCAACCTGGTACTGGGAAGATGATGACAAAGAAGACAACCTCAATTCTTGTCTCACACAGAAGAAGAATTTCCACGCAGACAAGGAAGTGAACAAAGAAAGATTTACTTAGGTTAGGAACCTCCTGCAGCAGCAGCCAGGAAGGGGGCTCCAGGAGAGGATGATCCTAGAAATCGGTTGGGCAGGGACAAAATCCATCAGAAGGCAGGAATTGTAATCCTGTCTAGCCTGCTCAAGATAACAAAAAAGCCTTCGGAAGGGTGGGAGAAGTAACTTCTTTGTATTTTCATGATAAAACCAGAAACTCAGAAGGTTGGGATAGGTACTTTTGTCTTGCTAAAGGTAACTTCTGGGGAGAAGAGAGAACCTTAAAGGGACTCCTCCTTTTCTTATTCCCACAGGGATCTGACCCAACTGCCTATTAGTTTATCCATCTTCTCACAAAAAGACCTTTCAAATAATAAAATGTATCTATTACTTCATGTATTTGAATAATCATAGTATGTATTGCAGCCCATTTAGGATTTGGGAGAGGAGATATAAGAAGTCATTGATATAAGGATGGTTCAAAATTCACTACAAATGCCTCTGTTTTGGCACTAAGTTTTGATGGGAAGGCTTCCTAGAATATGATGTAATAGGGACAATAAAATATCTTAAAATTCTGCAATTTAGCCAGCGCCGTGGCTCAACAGGCTAATCCTCCGCCTTGCGGCGCCAGCACACCGGGTTCAAGTCCCGGTCGGGGCGCCGGATTCTGTCCCGGTTGCCCCTCTTCCAGGCCAGCCCTCTGCTGTGGCCCAGGAGTGCAGTGGAGGATGGCCCAAGTGCTTGGGCCCTGCACCCCATGGGAGACCAGGAAAAAAAAAGCACCTGGCACCTGGCTCCTGCCATCGGATGAGCGTGGTGCGCCGGCCACAGCACGCCAACCGCGGCAGCCATTGGAGGGTGAACCAACGGCAAAGGAAGACCTTTCTCTCTGTCTCTCTCTCTCACTGTCCACTCTGCCTGTCAAAAAAAAAAAATTCTGCAATTTAAATAATATCTCTTGATTGCTAGCTACTACCCTAATCCTAACAGAAAGGTGTCCTCTCAGATCACTCCTGTAGTACGGGCTTCACTGGGCATGCACCCTTCAGTGTAACTCTAGTATTCAGGCAGTCCTGAATTGAGTCTCTCTGCTCCACCTCTATGTATGCCTTTCTTGATGAATTCGTTCTGCCCTGGTGGAAAAGCAAGCAGTGATTTTTTACCACTAACGAACTTCAGGAAGCGTGACCTTACCAAAGCAATTTCAAATTTTTCTACCCCTTTCTCTTCACTGGACTCTCTCCACATTCTCCAGCCAGTTAAGACGAATCATTCTGAATGACAGCAGCAATACATGGGAAGACAATTTATGACTTTCAGCAAGAGGTCCTATTTCTCAGGATTTCCTCTTGAAATCAGAAAAGACCCCCTAAAATTCACACTAAAATGTGGCCCCTTAAAGTTCCCTAGAAATGCTATCCGGGGTGCCACATGCACTACTGGAATTTGGGGTGCCTTATGATTTCATCACGGGCTTATTACTAAATCCCCAATATTAATAAGCCCGAGAGGGTTCTTGCCTAATATTTAGAGAAGAATTCTAAATACCAGCACAGATAAACGTGGCAGCATGGCACGTTTTGAGCTTTTATTTAGTGAGAAAGATGCATAGGAGAGTGAGAGCTTTATTTAGGAGAGAGAAGCGAATGGGGGTTCATACCAAGCACCAGGAACTAGCCAGGTGGATAAGCATCTAGGCCGGGAAGCCTAGAGCACATGGCCTGAAGGCCATGCACCCTGGAGGCGCAGGGCTACCGCAAGCCCCCTTCCTAGCAAAAGGCCAGGGAAAAAGAGCAGGGCCTGGGCACACTGTGCCCTAGGCTTTTAACCCACTCCAAAGGGGAGTGGTTAATTAACCTGATTGGTTGGTGGGCACCCCAGTGTGGCCAGGTAGGGGGATGATGACACACAGGGGTGTGGCGAAGGCGTGGTCTTCCAGCTCACAAACCTAATCGATTTTAACCTATATGTCTGCCACCTTCATTCTGTCTGGGAAAAGCTAGGCAGACTTCTTACATTTGGCAGAACTGACGAGCTTGAGTTCTTGGCCTTCTCTAATTGGATAATCTGGGAGTTACTACTTTAAAAGACAAGGGCACTGGAGCAGGCATTTGGCATGGCAGTTAATACACCTGTTAAGATGCCTGCATCTTACAATGGAGTACCTAGATTCCATGCTTGGTTCTGGCTACTGACGCTAGTTTCCTTGTGCTTAACAGTGTGGATCTTGGTAGACCATAGTAATGGTTCAAATTGTTGAGTTCCTACCACCCAGGTGGAAGATTTAGGTTAAATTCCTGGCTATTGTCATTGGTCTTTGCAGGCATTTAAAGAGTGAGTCAGCAGATGGAAGTACTCTCTGTGTCTTTCTGGTTCTCAAATAAATAAACAAATATATCTTAGAGATCTTTCAAGTATGATCTGACTTTACTTTGTCATAGTGTCATGTGTCCTTTACTCCCCTGTGAGATGGGTACCAGAAAACCTGTCTAATATCTTTTTAGATACTCACCTTACTCTAAGAAAAAAATGGGCTCTATGGAAATTTACAAAAGATATTGATAGCAAAACCTGCTAAATGAGTGTCTTAGATAATTCAAGGTGCTATAGAAGAATATTACAGACTAGATGGCTTAGATATAATAGAAATAACAGAAATTTATTTTTTATAAGTTCTGGAGGCTATAAAACTCAAGATCAAGAAACTAGCAGATTTGTTAGCTACTGAGGATGTTTCTTCATAAATGCTCTTATTCTTTCTATCACATCACGTGGCAGAAGGAAGAATGGAGCTTTCTGGGGTCTCTTTTGTAAGGGCACTAATCCTGTACATGAGAACTCCACTGTCATGATTAATCACCTCCCAAATCTCCTACCTTTAAATATCATCACAACAGGAATTCAGTTTTAATATGTGAACTTTAAGAAAGGGAGAACACAAACCTGCAGTCTATTGCAAGTTACTGTGAGGAGTCAAATCGGTTAATAGGCAATTAGGTTGGTCTCTGTCAAAATGAGGAAAGAGGAAATCTCTGCCATGGTGCAAAATGCTTGTTTCTCCCCAAAAGCTTCCTTTCGCAAGACAAGTGTTCACCTCATCCTTCTGAGTTTCTTGTTTTATCATGAGAATAAAAGAAGTTACCCAACCCACCCTTCTGA
Source organism: Sylvilagus floridanus (assembly GCA_949820135.1). Lineage (NCBI taxonomy): Eukaryota > Metazoa > Chordata > Mammalia > Lagomorpha > Leporidae > Sylvilagus > Sylvilagus floridanus. Next base: position 90,349,912 of record OX463224.1, read on the forward strand.
TGGATTTTTTGTTTTATCATGAGCAAGACAGGGCAAACAAAATTACAAATCTATCCTTTTGATGGGTTTTGTCACTGCCTTCCAATTGATTGTTAGCTATTGTTCTGTTTTTTTTTTTTCCCCACTTCTACCAGTCTTTCAAGTTTGGCTCTCTTGGAGCCTCCTGCCTGGCTGCTGCAGCAGGCGCTTTCTGACTTAAATAAATCTTGCTTTGCTCATTGACATGTCTGCATGGAAATTTTTTTTTTCATGTGAGACAAAGAACTCAGGTCATCCTTCTCCACTGCCATTTCACCTGTATCATTACTATAGCAAAATTTTCCTATATGTTTAAATGATGAGTTTAAGTTATGCTTGTATGTTTACAAAGAACATTTATTTGAAGAAAATGCTTCAAAATTTAAGCAGAAGCTATCTTTGGGTTGTGATATTATGAATGACATTCTTGGTTTTTGCTTGTATTATGTTTTTAAAGTGAATATATGCTGTGATGCAAAAATCATAGCCTCTTCATTTGTCTAAGTGCTCTAATAGCTTCTTAGAGTGCCTATATGTGGATGCCTGTTAATGCACCTGCATCTTTACATTACTATATTACAATTGTCCCTTTCCCATATTACACATTTTTCTTTGTCCCACAAAATTATTTTTAAATTGTACAGTCAATCAAGAGTCCATTGTGGATTTGCTTCTCTCACACCTAAAGACCCTTTTATTTACTCTGCCTAAATGAACTCTACACATCATCAATGAGACATCTTTACACAATGGAGCACTGAAGAGACAATGTCCTTCTTAAGTGACATAGGGCATTGTATAACTACTTTCCAAGGATCTATTTACTAGAAACCAAACAAATACAATGAAAACTGTTCACAATTCTCCAAAAGGCCAAGAGCACAGAACTTGAGAACAACATCTGGGCATCTCTTGGAAGCCCTTAGAATAAGGCAGTGACCATATAACTGAGGATAAAATGACTTCACAGGAACTTATGTGTAAGCACCAGGTATGACTTAATCCAAACTTTACCACGTGGAAATAGATGGCCTTATACTTGTGTGAAGATCAAAGAGTAAAATAGTTTTCCTTATATATTCAGTGACAGGCAATGGGATTTAAAGCCAAGCTGCTTTGTCTCCAAGTTCTATTCCATGACTTTCAAAGGACAAAGATTAAATAGAAGCATGGACAGCTGGAGCAGGTAGGAGTGGGAGGCCAGAAGATGCAGTGAGAAGATATAAGAGGGCGGAGGTGAATTTTCAAATTTTCACTTATTCCTAAATCTTATTGACCCAATTGGCCCTAGTCTGCTCTTCCTCATGTTGCCACATTGTTTTTCTCAATTCAATCTCTTCTTCAGATTGGGTTTTAAAACTTGTTGAGACTAAATAAAAAGTTTCCATTAGGGAATAACTACATCTCAGAGAGTCTAGATGATTTCTAGACTTCTAGAATTTCCTAATTTCAAATAAACTATTCAGAAAACATCTTCATTTTGATATGCAATGTGAGGCAAGTACCAGTGTGTAAAATATGATTATTTTAGATTGAATGGGCTGGCAAGCAATCAATTTGAAGGTCATTTAAATAGATACATTTAAATATAAATATATATATATATATATATATATATATAGAAAGATATATTGCACCAAAATATATATGTCGTCTAGGGTGGTTCTAGATTCAAAATTAGATAGAAGCATGAATTTAACTTTGATCAGATAAATGAAATTGAACAAGCTGCTTCATCTCTGTGGAAGTACAAATAAATGTCTAAGATATATGCTTACAAAAAGGCATGCTGTAAAATGGAAGAACTGGCCTTGGAGTTCAGATCTATTGATTGCTAGGTTACCTTGTCAACTATGTTAACAGTAGATCCCAATTAATAATTTTAGTACTTATTGGTTCTATTTTTCTTACATGTAGTCTGGACCCTGCACCCTTTCCAGGGCTGGCAGTCACAAGATCTTTCTGCTTCAAATGATAAATCCCACAAGCATAGGGTTATTCTCCATGTAATCTACTGTTTCTACCCTCACTCTCTAACTAGAAAGAATCCTAGAAAGAAAACAAATGCAACTTAAAAAGGAAATATAAGACCATTTTTACTACTCAGTAAGTGTCAAACACTAGATATTTTCATATTATCTCACATCTTCATATTATTATATCATGTCATCCTATAAATTTATGTCATGATAATCATTCACAGTTCAGAATTGGGAGAATCAAGACCTACAGAAATGAAATGACTTTTCCAATATTGCATTGCAACGAGTAGCATTTAAGGTCTGTGTTGTTTCACTGTCCCAAGGTATCTTCCATGGAATACTGAGAAATAGGTACATTAGAAGAGATAACTTCTATTAACAGCTTACCTTGAGCATGCCTTTATTTCCCAGAGAAAGGATAAATGGAGATCCTCATTCTGCACAGTGGTCTACATTATCGTTATCTTTCTCTCTGTCCTCCATCCTGGTGGAAGTAAACCAACATTTGCCCCATTCCCTTGAGAGATCTAGAAAAGAGTTGCAAAGCCAAAAATGCAACAGTTATGATCTCTGGAGCCCATATGCCCTACAAAACCTTAGGCATTTGGCTATCCCTTCAGAGTCTAAGTTTTGGTTATTTCCCACCCAGGACTGAGCAACAGTCCCTACAAGAAGAGGTTAAGGCTGGTGTGACTTACCACTCCTCATCCTTTACAACAGAATGCAATAGATTCTTGTTCAGCTCCCTCACAAATGAAAAGCATCCATAAAAGAACACTAGGAAGAAAAAGCAAGTCAGTCGAGCAGAGACTAAGAGCAGCAGAAATCTATGTCTGTGACAAATAGGTTTATGAAATTTCCAATAATATAATTATAAAGGGGTAAATGCTCCAACATGGGAAGCAGTCCATACAGCAGACTCGTACAATGACAATTGCTTTAAGTAGCACTCTGACCTCAGAACCAGCCCTTAAGGCATTCTGGTATGGCTATAAAGCCCATGAGAGTTTTTGAGGCATGGAAATCCAATACACTATGGAAAAAAATGTCCTACATGAAGGACCTCTGTAGGTGAGACCCCAGTACAAAAAATGATCATCAAAGAGGGATGACTTTTCTCTGAAGGGAGGAGAAAACTTCCCCTTTGCTTATGACCTTGCCTAAATACTGAAAGAGCCTAGGCATATCATGTCAAGTGCATCAGGTGATCACTGACATCACACAAAAGAGTGTTAATGATTAAATTAACAACAGGAGTCATTATGCAGTAACTTCCTATGCAGGACCTCTGTTCTCAAAGAGGTGTATTATGAAAGTTAACAGTAAAACTTGCTCTCAAAGATTTATTTTGCTTTAGTGTATTAAGTAGAGGATATTCTAAGTCTCATAAGTTTTAGTTATGCAGAAGTATTCAACTCCAGTGCTTTTTTTCCCTTAGGTGCTTCTTTAATTAATGATAAAATTTGCTTCCAAAGACTTATATTCTTTTAATTTATTAAGTGAAGGATAGTATTATGTCTCATAAGTTGAAGTTATGTCCTTCCTAAGTGCTCGCAAAAGATATATCATTCTTGGGTACCTCTTTCAAGTTAGGTAAATTTCTAAAAAAAAAAAAAAAGTGAAATTAACTTCAATATACAATGACTTTGAACAGCCATTGTCTTGACTGTTGAGAAACAGATTTTTTTTTCCATACAAAATTGTTGAACTCTTGGTATATAGTTAATCTTCTGTGTATAATGTTAATTGAAATTGGTCTTAGTTAAAAATAAGACCGGGGATAAGAGAGGGATGAGGACGAGGAGTGGGAGTGGGAGTGGGAGGGTGGGTATGGTGGGAAGAATCACTATATTTCTAAAGCTGTATTTATGAAACGCATGAAGTTTGTATTCCTTAAATAAAAGGCTTCATTGGAAAAAAAAAAAAAAAGGAAAGCAAGGAGGCCAGACTCTTTCAGTGCCTACACTGTTGTCCATAAGGTGGCGCCACACTCTACCTTTGACTTCTTTCTGCTTCAGGAGACCTTGCTCCTCCTTCCTTGAGAGAAGTGAACAGAGAGGCAGGGCAGAAGAGGAACAGAGCTAACACTTCTGGAGGATCTCCTGTGGGACAGGTCCTAATATATATATTTTAAGATACATTAGTTTAATTCTCATAACCATATATTGAGGTGGCTATACATGTTTAAAGATGATCATCTAATGTTGAATATGGAGGACTTATTCTATGCCAACTACTATACTGTATGTTCATTACCCTATTTGACTCCTTTATGATGCTGAAAAACTAAATATCTATTTTTATAGATGAGGAAACCATGGTTTAAAAAGAGTGGGTGACTTCAAAATCATATAAATATTAAGGCAGGACCCTGGTATGCAGTCTCTGGAGCATGAAGTCAGAATCTGTAGAATACAAATCTCATTTCTTCAGTATGAGAAAAATTAAGTAAAATTTAACAGAGTTGGAACTAAAGCCAATGTTCCTAACATAATTTGAGTTAAAAATAAATATAGTTCTCTATGAGAACTACATATATGTTTTATGGAAAAATTATATTTTATATATATGTAGCTTTAAATAGCAATTTGATTACTCATCAAGAATTTTTGAAGTGTTGGATGTACAATATTTCATGAAGCAAATGATACAATGTAATTAATTTTACAGATATTTTAAATCTGGATTTTTTTTACAGGCAGAGTAGACAGCGAGAGAGAGAGAGAAAGGTCTTCCTTTTGCCGTTGGTTCACCCTCCAATGGCCACTGCAGCCAGCACGCTGCGGCCAGCACACCATGATGATCTGAAGCCAGGAGCCAGGTGCTTCTCCTGGTCTCCCATGTGGGTGCAGGGCCCAAGGTATTGGGCCATCCTCCACTGCACTCCTGGGTCACAGCATAGAGATAGACTGGAAGAGGAGCAACCGGGACAGAATCTGGTGCCCCGACCGGGACTAGAACCCGGTGTGCCAGCACCGCAGGTGAAGGATTAGCCTATTGAGCCATGGCACCAGCAAATCTGGATTTGTTCCAGTGTTTACTCTCAGGTGTGTTATAATGTACAGCCTTGAGTTCAAATTTGAGTACACATCTCTACCTTTTTCTCTGAGCTTGATTTCTGTACATAGAATTGCTGTATCAAAGGAAATGACCATTTAAGTTAATATCTATTACCAGTTATATCCAGAAAGATTGTTTGTTTTTCCCTCAATTATTGTATTACATTTTCATTCATTTATTCCTGCTAATGTTTTGATACTGGATTTCCAGTCTCTAGAACTGTGAGAAATAAATTTCTGCTGTTTACAAGCCACTTCTTTGGTATTTTGTTGTAGCAGCTCAAAAGGTCTATGACACTAGATTTGGAATTGAAACTTCTCTACTCTAATGAAGTTGTCCTCATCAGTGTCTCTGTATAACTTAGAATCTTCACAATTTTTCATGAGATTCCACTCATCAGAACTTTCATTCCTTAGTCACAATAACATTGTATTTTTCCTGCCTTTGTCTTATCTATAACTGACTTCTCTCTCTCAAATTCTATTCCTTTTCCATAGAAAACCTTCAAATTACTACCAAAGGCCACTTTTCCCAAACCTAGCTGAATAAGTAGCTTGATTATTTTAGTGTAAATTCAAATTTAGATTGTAACATTTTAAAAAAATTTCTCAAACAGAAAATTTGTCCAAGTATGCGGAAAAGAAGCATACAGGAGAATTTCCAGACACAATGGTAAAACAAAGATAAAGAGATATGCACAGTGCTCTCAAGAATGGCTAAAGTAGAATTTATCCTGGCATGCTGAGGTATTTGACTGCTGTTGCTTAAAATGACAGTTGGAGGGCAGGGCATTTGGGTTAAAAAGTTCCTTAGGATATCAACATGGCATATCGAGTGCCTGAGTTTGAGCCTTCACTTTTTGTTCCATTCCAGCATCCTGCTAATGTGCACCCTGGGAAGCAGCAGAAGATGGTTAAGTGGTTGGGTCCCTGCCATTCACATGGAAAATCCAGACTGAGTTCTGAGATCCTGGCTTCAAGCCAGGTCCAGCCTTGGGGTAGCAAACATTTGGGGAGTGAATCGGCAGATGGGAAATCTCTCTTTCTCTCTCTCTCTAGTCAAATAAAATAAAATAAGCCCAACTTTTTTTTAAAAAAAAGGAAAGTGGTAGAGCACCAGGAATGTACTCAATTGTTATATTCATTTTGGAAATATGTAGTGTTATGCCCCAAACATATTATACAAACGTTTATGTGTTTAGTAAAAGCTCTGAGAAGTCCTAAGGGCCTGTTTAATACAGTCTTTCTCCTACTTATTTGACTATTGGACCACTTGAGATAGAAAACCTAGTGAGATACAAATATGGGAAATTTGGTTTAAGAAAGTGAGATTCCAAGTAATAAGGTTAGAAAGTAAGGAGAGGCACTTCCTAGTAGATCTTAGCTGCCCAGAGACGATAGAGATTTTAGATGCTTGTTCTGCCGTGAAGACTGATTACAGATCTTTAATCAGCTCATCAGGTTGGACTAAGTGATCTTCTTTGAATGGATTATCAAAGACATCACTGAAAAAAAATGAGCAAAATCTTGCTATCTCTTTGTACGTAAAATATTTTAAAAACTGTGAAAGTTGGGGGGGCCCATATGGCACAGTAGGTTAAGCCACTGCTTGCCACACCCATATTAGTGTAACAGTTCAAGCTCTGCTCTGCTTCAGGTTCGACTTCCTGCTAATGCTTCTGGGAAGGCAGCAGAAGATGGCCTAAGCGCTTGGGCCCCTGAATCCTATGTGGGAGATGAAGATGAAGTTCCTACCCCTGGATTCTTCCTGGCCAGGTCTGGCTGGCTGTTAGGTCATTTGGGTAGTAAATCAATCAGTGGATGGAAGATCAATCTCTCTCTCTCAAACTCTGTTGCTCTACCTTTGAAATAAATAAATCATTTTCTTCTTAGGGGTAAGGTTTGGAAAGATGGTCAAAGGATACAGATTCAAGTTAGAAGACATAAGTTCAAGAGCTCTATTGTACAATGCGATGATGAGCTAATATTAATCTTTTGCATTTTAAAAAATTCCTAACAATTAATTTTAACTGATAACCAATGATAAGCATGTGAGGTAAAATGTTTATAAATTAGCTCAATAAAGCCACTCCACACATGGAATCAATATACTTGCATAAAAAACATGTAAACTTTTTATTTCCCAAATAAAGAAATATTTTAGGAAGGGAATACTACTTTAGAAATTGGATTCCTAGGTATATAACTTAAAGTGTTATGTGAGCAAGGTCCTGAAGCAAGGTGATGGATTGAGATGACTCTGAAATTGGTAGTACTTCTCCCCTGAGAAAAGATGCTGTTGGAAGTAAAGAAAAATTCTCCAAAAAGGAGAAAGATCAAACCCTCACCATTGATTAGTATAGAGGGAAAGTAGAGAAAGCAAGCATCAGTCATGTTTATTAATTTACCTATTTATCCATATGAAACATATTTTCTCTGTTATTATCTGCAATTTTGTGTCAACTAAACCTTCTTTAAGTTCTTACACTCAAATAACTCTGAATCTTGAAGTATACAAAATCTTAATAAGCTTACAGAAAATACATATTGTGGCTTTCAAAAAATCCTGCATCAAAATAAACTTATCTTTTAATTCTATTTTCTATGAATTTTTTGAAGAAAACCTGTGCAAGAACATGATCTCCCCTTTTCTCTTCCTTTCCCTCTCCATCTTTTAGCAGAGATAGATATTTTAAATATAGATAAAATAAATGCTTGCAAAAATAATTTTATATTTTATATATATATATATCTGATAAAATGTTCAATTTTTATAAATCAAGTTCTATTATGGGTGTAGTATAATATCATATGTGCATAATCAAATATTTAGACTCTATAGGTGATAAGATAATTTTTTTGGTCCAGAGTAATAACTGACATTATCACATCTCCTAGGGCTCATGCCCTGATATTAATGCTACATTCAAAACACTGCTTCCATATCACTCAGAATATTACTCATCAATTCATTGTACTGTTCCATTTTTATTTCTGTAATGATAGCAACCAAATCATCAACACCTAGTGAGCAGTGCATTCTATCAGAGAAAATATATTGTGAAAGATAACCAGTTTCTCTAAGCTGAAATGACACTCAAAAAATAAAAAAATAAAAACCCAATAATACAGAAAAAAAAGAAGACAGTGTGGTATCCAAAGGGAGAAAGCTGACTCTCTTTGCTGTAATTTTAGAAAATAGGATATAACAACCTCTTTTGGTTTGGTGTCTCTGCATGTCTCAATATTTTTATAGAAAATGGCAACATAATTTCTAGTCTGAGAAGTGAGCTGACATGGCCAGCAATTTTCAGTGGCCTCTGAAGAGGAGATAAAGCTGATATGAATTATATCTTTGAAGTTATGTGTATACCCACCAGTATTATTCATTGGAATAGAAGCCAGAATGTTATCTTGGAATCAGAATGAGCCAGAAATGAGTAAAACACTTGTGCTCACAAGATTTTGCTGTTCCTGGATGAATTACAAATCAAATTGTCAAGTGTGTAGTTAGCTGCCTAGTTGAGGGGAGCTCCCTGTGAAGAGGAATCGTAAGACAGTGAGGCACGAGCAAAGGCATTGGAGTTACAGGTACAATCCTCTCTCCACCACTGACCAGCTGCATGCTCTTGGGCAAGTTATTTGACCTCTCTGAACCATTATTTCCATGTTTAAAAAAAGGGGAAAGTAATCATAAAATATCTTACATAATTGCTTTAAAATTTCTTAAAATTGAAAAGCAGTGAGAGAGACTCAATAAGTGTTTGGTGCCTGTTCTAATCCCAGATGCTCTACCTCTATTCCCGCTCCCTGCTAATGCACCCATGAAAGCAGCAGAGGATGGGCTCAAGTGCTTGGGCCCCTGAATTCATGTGAGAGACCCAGAAGAAAGTCCTGGCTCCAGTATGGAACAGCCCTGGCCATTGTGGCCACTAGGGGAGTGAACCAGCAGATGTCTCTCTGTCTCTCTCTCTCTCTCTCCCTCCCTCCCTCCCTCCCTCCCTCCCTCTCCCCCCACGCCCCTAACTCTGATTTTTAAATGAATAAAATAAAAATTTAAAAATATAAAGTATGTAGTCAAATGAGTAACAAATGAAAAAGTACAAATGGCTAATACTTATTTTTAGAATGATAACTTCACTATGCAAGAAATACAAATTGAATAATGAAAAATCATGTTTAATTTTTTAACTGTGAGAAATCCTAGCAGAGGAGGAAGAAGTGCAGGAAGCACAGACATAGAGAAGCAGGAGATGAAGGAAGAGGGGAAGAAGTACCTAGTATTGGGTGAGAGCCACTAACACATATTGCTATTAGAATGCATCGGCACACCTTTCTAGAGATGGATTTTGTATTATTTACTATAAATTTTATAGCTTTCCATTTAATTTAGTTCATGAATTCCCAAGAAATTCCCCTTAAAGAGATTCAAGGACACACACAAATGCAGGTCTACAAGAATGTTCATAACTGCTCTTAGCAACGAATCACTGGAACCAATCTAACTACTTACTGTACATGAATGGATAGAATAATCTGTGTCACATATACCCACAGAAGTCCATGAAGTTACTAAACATTACATATTTTCAATTATCACATTTTACATAATACTGCACAACGAATGCAAAACAGTATCACAACATATACTCCTTAAAAAATACACAAGAAAAAAGAGCAATTGTTATTCTGACAGTGATCATTACTTGGTGATGGCTTATAAAACTTTGTTAATTTGTGTCTTGAATAAATATCCCTCTCTTACTGAGAGATATAAAATAAATAAGAACTGGGGCTGGTGCTGTGGCACAGCAGGTTAAAGCCCTGGCCTGAAGCACCAGCATCCCGTATGGGCACTGGTTCTAGTACTGGCTGCTCCTTTTCCGATCCAGCTCTCTGCTGTGGCCTGGGAAAGCAGTAGAAGATGGCCCAAGTCCTTGGGCCCCTGCACCCACGTGGGAGACCCAGAAGAAGCTCCTGGCTTCGGATTAGCCCAGCTCTGGCCTTTGCGGCCAATTGGGGAGTGAACCATTGGATGGAAGACCTCTCTCCCTGTCTCTACCTCTCTCTGTAACTCTGTCTTTCATATAAATAAAATACATCTTTAAAAAACAAATAAATAAATAAGAACTGAAACACAAAGAAACAAATGAGGAAATATTCAATGTTAGGGGGAGGAATTATTGAGGATACGCATATAGGATGAGGTTGGGGAGGAAATTATAATGATGCTACGGTAAGATGTAGAAGGAGGAAAAACTTCTGAAAAGCAAGTGGATCAAAGGTGGCAAATTCAACAGTTTCTGAGGTCTCAAACATAGTAGTTTCAATAGGGATTAATGTGTATCTTGAGAAACATACTGACTTGAACTATTGTATTATTATAAATTGTACGCTTAGTGACCATTATATAAGGTCATCCCAAAGACAGAACTTGCATAGGAAGAATTTAAAATTTACAGTGTAAATCATGCTGAGAAGAGATACCAATAGTGGACACAGGGGCCGGCGCCATGGCTCACTTGGTTAATCCTCAGCCTGCAGTGCCAGCATGCCATATGGGCGCCGGGTTCTAGTCCTGGTTGCTCCTCTTCCAGTCCAGCTCTCTGCTGTGGCCCGGGAGGGCAGTGGAGGATGGCCCAAGTGCTTGGGTCTCTGCACCCGCATGGGAGACCAGGAGGAGGTGCCTGGCTCTTGGCTTCAGATCGGTGCAGCGCTGGCCATGGCGGCCATTTGAGGTGGGTGAACCAACAGAAGGAAGACCTTTCTCTCTGTCTCTCTTGCTCACTGTGTAACTCTGTCAAATAAAAATAAATAAAGATAGTGGACACAAAATGGTGATTGAGGTAGCCCTTTACAGAGATGAACTATTTTCAGGGAGCTAACTAACTTTGTGATATGGAAAATTATTTATAACCCCTAAGAATAGCCATATCTTATGGTGGTTTTAAGTGATTTTCTCTGTTAAATTTTCCTTTTAGTATCAAACCCTTAATAATATCATGGTACTCAATTACAGTTTTACCTTAGTTATGCCACAGAACATTAAAAAGGAATCTAGGTACGGTATCAAGCTTGTACAGATTACCTAAGGGAGAGAGAATAGTGCTCATTTTTTTTAAAGTGTTATTTATCGGAAAATGACAGAGCCAGATTGAGAAAGAGAAAGAGAGAGAGACAGAGAGAGACAGAGAGGGGGGAGATCTCCCATCCACATTCACTCCCCAAATGCCCTCAATATTCAGAGTTGGGCCAGGCTGAAGCCAGCTTCATGCAAGTCTCCCATGTGGGTGTAGAAAACCAAGTAACTGGGCCATCTCCCACAGATTTCCCAGGTCTATTAGTAGGGAGCTGGATTGGAAGTGGAGTAGCTAGGACATGAACTGGAACTCCTATAGGATGCATCTGGGTGATATAACCTGCTGTGCCACAATGCCAGCCTTAGCGTCCATTTAATGGAAAGAAACATGGGTGACAAAGTGCCAGATTCTTAATAAGAGTGATAAGTAAAAATCAGGACAGATTTGTGGATCATGAAAGCATTTTAAGGGATCAAAAAAAACTTTCTGATTTTAAACTAGAGCTTTGCATTCAATTGATTTAAAGTAGAAGTGATGAATTGCAAATAATAATGAGTTTGATATCCAAGGTCTTCATAAAGGCAATGATACCTGAAGAACTCAGTTACAGTCCTATGTCACGTGGTACTGTTATGTTCCCATACATAACACATTCATCCTGGCCTCACCAAGATATCAGTACAAGTGAAGTTGCACTGATAGTAACAACTGAAATCATGCCAGTCCATTCCTCGTCTATATAAAGGCTGACTTCCAGCATTTTTTAAAACATTTCCCAATCATTTCTCAAAGCCATCAAAAAGTCATTCATAATTCTTTAACGTTTTAAAGTTTTATTCATATTTATTTGCATTTTTTTGAAAGAGTGACAGAGAGAAAGTGTTCATCTGATTGTTCAAGTCCCAGATGCCCACAATGTCTCATCTTGAGCCAGGCAGAAGCCAGTAGCCCAGAACTCCATCCAGATCTCCCATGTGGGTGGTAGGAACCACCTGGGACTATCACCTGCTGCTCCCATGTACTGAATTAGAAACAGGAGTGGGTACTTGAATCCAGTCACTCAGATGTGGGGTGTGGGCATCACAGAACCACAACACCCATCCTGTCACTTAATCCTTTAACATTATGCCACGTTTTTAGACTGTTTAAGTGATAATGGATGCCACAGACATTATTCTAATATTTTTAGCAGTATCTCCTGCCCTGGTATCATTAATTCATGCAAAAAATTTTGCTAAACACCTCCCATATGATATTGTCCACTGAAGTCACTATATTACACAGAAAGTAGGGGCATGGGGAGTTAATCTGCCTCAGCAGCACTGGCATCCCATAATAGGTGCCAGGTTGAATCTTGACTGCTCCACTTCCCACCCAGCTCCCAGTTAATATTCTTGGGAAGGCAGATGAAGATGGTCCAAGCACTTGGGCCCCTGCACCCATGTGGGAGACCCAGAAGAAGCTCCTGGCTCCTGGCTTCAGATCTGCCTGGCTCTGAATGTAGTAGCCATCTGAGGAATGAACTAGTGGATGGAAAATTCTCTCTCTCTCTCTCTTTCTCTCTCTCTCTCTCTCCCCCTCTCTCTGTAATTCTGCCTTTCAAACAAATTAAAAAAAAAAAGTCTTGATCTCATGAACCTTAAATGGCAATAAACAGGAACAAATAGATACAGAATATGCTAGATTGAGATAAATATGAGGACAAATAAAAAAGAGCATAGAAATGCAGAATAATGAAGGTGAGTACAATCTTTTCAAAATACGAAAGCATTGTGGTATAGCAGGTTAAGCCATCGCCTGCAGCACCTGCATCCCATATGTGCACTGGTTGGAGTCCCGGCTGCTCCACTTCCAATCTACATCCCTGCTAATTTGCCTGGGAAAGCAGCAGAGGATAGTTCAGGTCTTGGGCCCCTGCACCCAGGTCTCCCTCATGGGTGCAGGGGCCCAAGACCTGCACCATCCTCTGATGTTGGCTTCGAATCAGTCCAACTGTAGTTATTGTGGCCATTTAGGAGAATGAACCAGTGGATGGAAGACCTCTCTCCCTCTCCCTGCCACCCCCACACTCTCTGTAACTTTGCCTTTCAAATAAATAAAATGTCTTTAAAAATAAAATAAAATAAAATAAAATAAAATAAAATAAAATAAAATAAAATAAGTCAGGGAAGAACTTTTGCCTGCGGAGATTTGCTTGAAATGAGGGAGTGAACCAAGCGGATACCTGTGCAAATTTCACTCACAATAGTAGTATCAGTGAGGAGCTTTGTAGAAACTTTCTGTGCCTAGTAGCACCATGGAGACTAGGGAAAGGTCACATCAGGGAGGCAATTGCTAATACACCTGAAGTTGTGTCACAAACTATAAAACCATCAAGTCATCACTAAACAGAGGCAACCTGTGTTTCTTGCCAAAAAGAGAACAATGCCCATTCTGGCACTGTGTGTCAGCATTTGTCCTAGAGGTACTGAAGAAGAATTTCATTAGTTCAGAGTCTCACATTCCCCAGGGAAACAATACCTACAAAATCTGCAGGCAGAATCTCCCTTTGGGGCTAAAGCATAAGCCCAGGGGTCAGGCTAAGAATCTAACATAATGCTACCTTGTCCAACCCTTCCCTTCCTTGAGACTCTATTGCACTCATCTACAGTTCTAAAGACCATCCTGGCTGTGCAAAATGACTTGTACAACTCAGGTTTAGATCAAAACTTTATCTCTAGCATGTAGCACAATATGACAGTTTATAAAAACTACCCTAAAACCAAATTTGAGAAGCAAATTCATCCAAACTCATTGATGAAAGTCATGTCCAGATATGTCTGACTGCCAGTCACACATACAGCTCAGTTTGGGATTTGATTACTTCACCAGTTCTAGAAAAATTCATCTGTCTGTGGGTGATAGTGCTGAAATGCTACCGTTTTCATAGAGACTTCTCAAGCTCTTTTTTCTTTCTTTTTTTTTTTTTTTTAGAAAAACAGATAACAATGGCTAGACCTTTATTGTTTGGAATCTATGAACAAAAAGGAATGGAAACAATTTATTTCTCTCTCTCTTTTTTTTTTTAGCATGCATAGATTCACTTTATGCTTTAACAGCTTCCAACATATGTGGACATAACATATTCTTTTGCATCAGTTCCTCATTGGTCAACATTTAGATTATCTATAATCAGTTACTACATCAAACTAAACAATAAAGAATATCTTTACAAATATGTCTTTGCACTTTGTGAAAGTACATCTCTAGGCTCTTAAGAAGCAATTAACTAAAATTTATATAGAATCCAAATGCTCCAGAATAGTCAAAACAATTTTGAAGAAATACAGTGAACTATTCACATTATCTGATTTCAAGTGTTACCCTTAAGTTGCAGTAATTAAGATATAGTTTTAGTGTAAGTATAATTAAATAGATAAATATGATATAACATACAGAGCAGAAATAAACCAGCTTAAAGATACCAAAATATCAATGAGGAAATAAAATCCTTCAATAATCAACTAGAAGGAAACTATGGAAAATGTGAACCTCAACTTTAACCTCAAATTCATTTACAAAAAATTTGCTTTTATTAATTTTATTTTTTTATTTTTATTTATTTACTTATTTACTTATTTGACAGGCAGAGTGGACAGTGAGAGAGAGAGACAGAGAGAAAGGTCTTCCTTTGCCATTGGTTCACCCTCCAATGGCCGCTGCGGCTGGTGCGCTGGGGCCGGCGCACCGCTTTCATCTGATGGCAGGAGCCAGGTGACAGGTGCTTTTCCTGGTCTCCCATGAGGTGCAGGGCCCAAGCACCTGGGCCATCCTCCACTGCACTCCCGGGCCACAGCAGAGAGCTGGCCTGGAAGAGGGGCAACTGGGACAGAATCCGGCGCCCCAACCGGGACTAGAACCCGGTGTGCCGGCGCCGCAAGGCAGAGGAATAGCCTGTTGAGCCACGGCGCCGGCCTTTATACTTTTTAAAACTTTTTTAAACTTTTATTTAATAAATATAAATTCCCAAGGTACAACTTTTGGAATATAGTGGCTTTTTCCCCCCCATAACCTCCCTCCCACCCGCAACCCTCTCATCTCGTGCTCCCTCTCCCATTCCATTCACATCAAGATACATTTTTAATTATCTTTATATACAGAAGATCAACTTAGTATATACTAAGTAAAGATTTCAACTGTTTGCACCCACACAGAAACACAAAGTATAAAGTACTGTTTGAGTACTAGTTGTGCCATTAACTCACATAGTACAACACATTAAGGACAGAGATCCTACACGGGGAGTAAGTGCACAATGACTCCTGTTATTGATTTAACAATTGACACTCTTGTTTATGGTGTCAGTAATCACCCAAGTCTCTTGTCATGAGTTGCCAAGGCTATGGAAGGAAGCCTCTTGAGTTCGCCAACTCTGACCTTATTTAGAAAAGGTCATAGTCAAAGTAGAAGTTTTCTCCTCCCTTCAGAAAAAGGTACCTCCTTCTTTGATGGCCTGTCCTTTCTGCTGGGATCTTACTCACAGAGATCTTTCATTTAGGTTTTTTTTTCTTTTTTTTTTTTCTTTTTTTTGCTACAGTGTCTTGGCTTTCCATGCCTAAAATACTCTCACGGGCTTTTTAGCCAGATCCAATTGCCTGAAGGGCTGATTCTGAGGCCAGAGTGCTGTTTAGGACATCTGCCATTCTATGAGTCTGCTGTGTATCCCACTTCCCATTTTGGATTGTTCTCGCCTTTTTAGTTTTATCAGTTAGTATTAGCAGACACTAGTCTTATTTGTGTGATCCCTTAGACTCTTAATCCTATCATTATGATCAATTATGAACTGAAACTGATCACTTTGACTAGTGAGATGGCATTGGTACATGCTACCTTGATGGGATTGAATTGGAATCCCCTGGCACATTTCTAACTCTACCATTAGGGGTAAGTCCAGTTGAGCATGTGCCGAACTGTACATCTCCTCCCTCTCTTAATTTCACTCTTACGTTTAACAGGGATCATTTTTCAGTTAATTTTAAACACCTAAGAATAATTGTGTGTTAAAGAGTTCATTTATATTGTAGTTTTGATTTTTACATTTTTTAATTTACTAGCATATAAAGAACAAATTTCATAATATAATTCCAAGAATACAATGATACTTTCTTCCTTTCTTCCCTCCTCTTTCCTTTCTTTCCTTTTTTTCTTCAAATTTTTATAATAATTTCTGTTTACTTCATAATCACAGGTTCAAGGCTCTTCTAAAGAAAGAGCTCTACAAGTAAAAGGTAGATGAACTGCTGTTCCACAGTGGTATAGATGTGGGTAATAGACAATGATCAAATAATAATATATCAGCTTAGCTCAATATATTCCAAAGGTTTTTTTAATGCTCTTTATATTAGCTAAAAACAATCAGAAAACCTGATATTTGTCTTTTGGGGTTGAGTTTATTTCTTTAAGCATGATGGTCTCCATTTGCATCTATTTTGCTGCAAAAGACAGGATTTCTTTTGTATGGTTGAGTAGCATTCCATTGTGTGTATATACCATAATTTCTTTATTCATTCATTAGTTGATGGATATCTGGGTTGAAGCACTTGTAGGTTGAAGTAGGGTTTCCAAATCAAATAGATCCAGATAGAATTTTGTCTTTTCTTTCATGTCTTCCCTTGGGCAATTTCATCCATTCATCATTTACTAGGCACTGATGCATCACAGAGTAGTTTCGGAGCCCTCTTCAGGCACAAAATATGTGCTGACAAATAAGGCAGCTTTTAAATTCCCTTGTCAGGAAATTGAATTTCTTGTGAAGAAGGTGGCTACAACAGGTACGAGTTATTGTAATTATGTAGTCGATTCTCAGTTTCATTAACTGAAAGCATAATATCTGCTTCACTGGATTATTTAAGGATTGCATAGTTAAAATACATAAAGCACCCAGCAGACCAACTCAAAGAAGACGCTCAGGAAATGTGAAAAGCAGCAGAAAGCAGAAGAGAGAGCATGGAGTGATGCTGTGGGGCATGCTCTGGAGTGCATCAGTATCACCTAGGGAACTTTGCAAACACACTATAGATGCTACCCTCTTGAGATTCAGATTCAGTAGATCTGGAATGGTGGCCAACAAGTTGCATTTTTAGAATTTCCCAGCTGTTGCAAATGCTCTTGGTCTAAGAACCACATTTGAGAACCACTGGCTTGTGGAATCAGATATTATGCCAACTTTACTTCAAAGCTGCCTTTCAGGATATTTATGGTTATACGCAAATATTCTAAACTAATCTGCAAAACTGAGAATAATAAAATTTCACCGGACTGTTTTGAGAGGACATGATAGTACAGTTTGACCTACAGTAGAAGAGCAATAAATTTAAAATAATTGCTTAACATTACAGTCTTCATTTCTCTAAGCTCTAAAATTACTGTCTAACTCTCTTAGCAGTTTCTAATTTTTATGAAAGTAATTTTGTAACATTATGTTTTCTACTTGACAGAAAGATCCTCAAGAGAAAGAATATAATTTTCTACATTGCTAGCCTGACCTAGTGCCTGGACTGTGATAGAAACTCCCACAATTTATTTGAGAGATAGAGTTACTGATAGAAACAGAGAGAAAGGTATTCCATATGTTGGTTCACTCCCCAAATGACTGCAAAGGCTGCAGCTGGAGCAAACCAAAGCCAGGAGCCAGGAGCTTCTTCCAGGTCTCCCATGTGGGTGCAGAGGCCAAGCACTTGGGCCATCTTCTGCTGCTTTCCCAGGCCATAGCAAAGAGGTAGGTGGGAAGATGAGCAGCTGGGATATGAACCGGTGCCCATATAGGTTGCCGGTGCTGTAGGTAGAAGCTCCAGCCCCAGGCATATCTTTTTATAACTGAGTCCCTGAACAGATATTATATGTCTCCATCATATTTGTTTTTCCAAAATAATCCAAATTCCAATAGAGAGTTAAAATAATTTTAACCTTTTTCAAACACAAAATACCATTGTATATTAATTATTTAGTATAACTTATTCCTAGCATTGGAGTAACTGATCTTAAACAATTACTTTCTCAGTTGTGATTTTGATTTTCTTCTTGTTTTCTGGCCAGTGCTCAGGAAATATTCTTTGTAGTCTTTTCACCACACTCCTAACGTTGATATCCTTGTCATTACATTTTGGAAACAAACCTATTCATTCAAATCAATGGGGCACTCAGGGCCACCTTCATAGATACGTGACTTATGCAGCCAAACAGGACCCCGTAGTTGAAAGGATTCTGTGACTGGTTTAAGGTATGATCACCATCTTTAAATTCTTAATTTTTGAACAACAGATGATATATTTTTCTTTAGCTTTGGACTCCACAAATTATTGAATTTGTCCTGCTGACACTAAAGCTGAATGTAAAGAAAATGTGGATGCTACATTGACAACCAAAAAAATTCTTCTTTCATCTTCTGCCAACTCATTTATAGGTTTCTTAAATACTATATAACCTTGGGACAACCACTTCAATTTGCTGAGTCTGAACTACCTCATGTATAAAACCTCATTTTAGCTGAATGCTCTTTTATGCATTTATATTGCTCAAATATATAAATAATTAATTTTAAATACAGAGAACTTTACAACTTAGAAAAAAGACCTTTTACTTTAGGGAAGCACATTTCGTAAATGTATTGAATCTCTTTCAGAAGAGAAACAGATGGTGAATGTACCCTAAGTTACCATAATATTCTCAATTCATATAACTATATACCTTGCATTTCCTGGGGCTAGTGAATCCAGAAAGCTTCCCATACCTTAGCCTGAAAAAAAAGGCACATCAAATACAAGCTGAGCCTCCTAATTACCAGGAATCCAGGGCCTATTAAACTGTGAGGATGCATATGCACACCTAATTATGTTTATGCCTACTTATAAATCAGCAAAGTGAAAGCATATGCATGCAGAAAATTACCCATCATTAACTTTCCTAATTGCACCCAAATAAAGAGGGATATAATTCACTTCAGAATATGTTTTCATCCTTTGGGCAAAGCCTGCGCTCATCTTGTTTAGGTTTTGAAAAATTGTCTTCTTGCTCATAAATGGAAATCAATTATTTGGATGCCAAAACACAACATAGTACTTTCCTGGGTGTTGAGCCAGAGAAAATGAAACAATTCAGATATGAATGTCAGAAGACTAGAGCAGGGATCTAGGAGGCAAACAGCACAGAGAGGAAATACTAGGTAAATGAAAACAGTTCTGTCATTCTGATGAAGAGAGCAATGCAGATGGTGACAGGCCAACCACAGATACAATAGAATGTAGCAACCAGGGAGACATCCTCAGGGAAAAAAAAAGCATTAAATTTAGATGTTGGACAAAGACTCAATTTCATGACAGTAATTGAGATCAATTGCAGCACTGTCTGCTCTCCTCACTCCCAATTTCCCTTGTACTTTCTCTGAACAATTATTGTTCTATTACTGGCAGGATTAAGATAAGAGAGAAAGGAGTTGTGCATGCCTAATTGGGTTTCAATAGATGGTCTATTGCCTTCCTTAGAGACAGGAAGCAGAATGAAAAGGGGTGGAGCAAAAAAAGGGGGCCTGTGATGTTCATAATAATGCGAAGTCATTTTTGTGTTAATTCAGATGTTTGGAGTTCTAAAAAGGAAATTTGAGTCAGTACCTTGGACAGCTCCATCCTAGGTGCTTTGCATGTGTTATCTCACCTGGGAGGTTTCTGCTTTTGGGCCCATTGCACAGATGAAGAAGAAAGAGATCAAGCACCAGCCTCTTTCTGACTCTTAAGCTCTTGTTTCAGTTTGTACTGCCACACAACAAAAGGTAATCTAAATTCCCAGATTGGATCATTTGCATTTTGACAAACATGCAAATGGGCTTTTATATTGTTCTTCAGTTTATTGTTGTTGTTTCTTTTTTTTTTTTTTAAAGTAACACAACTGAATTAATGAATCTTTGTGAAATGCAATTTGTAGCATATACCCTTACTAGCTTTGGATGATCTATGCTAACACAATGTTTCATTTATGTCTGCTACATATTTTATTATATCTCAAATAATAAGTACAGTTTTCCCAAGGTAACAGTTAGAAACTTTTGATCTAGAAACTACCAATAATGTTTACTTGTGTAAGATTTTGGTAAGAACTCAGCAGCTCAAGGACGTTGGACTCTAGGAAAACATTCTAATGGTCCTGTGCACAGCAATGACATTGCTTATGGTATCCAGTCTTGGGCATTGGGATGTTGGGCCATGACACCTAACGTGGGATTGAGCATTGAGTTTTAACTCTGAGGTTTAGTATTTGGCTCCTTTGCCTCCTTGAGATTCTGCAAACTATCTATTTTTTAATAAAACACTTTTCTAGTTGTACTAATCACAGTGGATGCTCTTGTTTTCAATTAAAAATTCTAATTTTTTTTTTTTGACAGGCAGAGTGGACAGTGAGAGAGAGAGACAAAGAGAAAGGTCTTCCTTTGCCGTTGGTTCACCCTCCAATGGCCACCGCGGCTGGCACGCTGCGGCCAGCGCACCACGCTCATCCAATGGCAAGAGCCAGGTGCCAGGTGCTTTTCCTGGTCTCCCATGGGGTGCAGGGCGCAAGCACCTGGGCCATCCTCCACTGCACTCCCGGGCCACAGCAGAGAGCTGGCCTGGAAGAGGGGCAACCAGGACAGAATCCGGCGCCCCAACCGGGACTAGAACCCGGTGTGCCGGCACCGCAAGGCGGAGGATTATCCTGTTGAGCCACGGCGCCGGCCAAAAATTCTAATTTTGACAGCAATATAAGTATGAACTCTCTTCCCTGGCATCCATCATTCATGCCAAAAATATATATCACTAGTTATATCACTATTACTCTCTTGCCCATATTGAAGTAGGCAGGCATACAGGCTAAAATTGATTAGATTTGTGAGCTGGAAGACCATGCCTTCGCCACGCCCTTGTGTGACTTCACGCCCTACCTGATACCTTTGCTACGTCCCTGTGTGACCTTACAGCCTACCTGATACCCCCACCATGCCTCCATGTGACATCAGGCTCTACCTGACCACACCTGGGTGCCTACCAGCCAATCATGTCCTATGTTAAAAGCCTAGGACATGATGTGTCTGGCCCTTCTTTTCGGCCCTGGCCTCTTGCTGTAGCCCTGTGCCTCTAGGGTGTGTGGCTTTCGGGCCATACGCCCTAGGCTTCTGGGCCTAGATGCTCCTCCACGTGGCTGGTTCCTGGTGCTTGGTATGAACCCATATTTACCTCTATCTCTTAAATAAAGTTCTCTGCCTCTGCTTTGGTGCCAGTGATAAGTGGGGGATAGCAGCTCCAGGTGCTGGCTGCACATGGCTCTGGCCTGCTCTCTGAGCGGGATGGATGCTACCCTAGTTTCCAGACTTTCCCTTCTCACCTAACTGAACTAAAGCCCTCACTTTCCTAGATATCTCTCCCACTAAATAAAAGCTTAAAACGTACCATGCTGCCTCATTTATCTGTGCCACTATTTAGAATTCTTCTCTAAATATTAGGCAAGAACCCTCTTGGGCTTACTAATATTGGGGATTTATTAGTAAGCATATGGTGAAATTGTATGGCACCCCAAATTCTGGTAGCACACGTGGCATCCCAGATAGCAATTCTGGGGAACTTTAAGGGGCCACATTTTAGTGTAAATTTTAGGGTGTTATGTCCGATTTCAATATCAATGCTGTGTAAGTATACCTTGTATAAATTACCCCTTGTATTGGAAATAGTCTGATTAAATTAGACATTACTATAGACTTACTATACTTGAATTCAAAGAGTGACTAGCTTCAAGCATCTTCTATTATCCTCTGCCCCAATTATGTTATACACAAATACTGAAACTAAGTCTCTATCTCAAGGAAATGCAAATATCTGCTCACCATCCAGCCACCATTAAAGCTCATGTAAAGAGAAAATTCAAAGAAAGCTTACATCAAAATGTGACTCTATCCCTAAACAAATTTTGTCTTCTACATTCCTGCTTGCTTTCCCACACTGGAACACTGGAAAGGACTAAGTTCTAGAAAACCTAAGGGTCCCATTTATCTTCATATTTCTTGCCTTTCTGTCATTTTCTCTGTTTCCTTTGTATGATACCATAGCCTACCCACATCGTTAAGCTAAGATTCTGTCATGAAATCCAATCCTGTTAATTTTACTTCCTTCATATTTGTCCTGTGTTCAGCTATTTGATGACATATAGCAACCTCCTACTGGTTTTCCTTGCTTCCAATTTCTTTGCTGTTTTTCTGTTCTCTATAATTATGAGTGACATTTCCAGAGCACAAATATGATCATGTGTCTCCGTGTCCCAAAACTCTTCTAATCACACAAGAATAAAATCCCAACTTGCTTTCATTGCATACATGATCACTGTAATCTTTTTCAGCCTGCCTCTCCATGCTCATCTGCTGTGGTCTCCCTCCTGCATTGTAGGATGCAACCCTTGGTTAATTACAGAAACATATGAAGTTCCCCAAACAATTTTGCTTTCAACCTTCATGCATTTGCTATGTTGTCCCTGTTGACTACCAACCCTGTAGTCCAGCTCAGAAACCTCAGGTCCAAGAAATACTCACCGACATCCCAGATTAATTTGAGTTCTTCCTCTGTGCATCCCTCCACTAACCATAACCCATCCATCCCAAACTCTGAGCAATCACTGATTTATTTTCTATCTCCACAGACTTCCATGTTCTGAATATTTCATATGAAAGGAATCACATAAAGTGTTCTTTTGTGTCTGGCTTCTTTAAAGTAGCATACTGTTTCCAAAGTCCATTCCTATTGTAGTATGGATCAGTTCTTCATTTCTTTTCTTTACCTTGCTTATGTTGGCTGATCTTCCATATTTAAGAATAGAAACACCCTTAGATGAGAACAATAAGTACCTCCTCCCTGGATTCTGCCTTTATAGGACAGTTCTATAACTTTTCTCCACGTTAACCCTTTTTCATAAGTAAGTTCCTGAGATTATAATATCATTCCTAAATAACCTGGGGCCTTTATATCTTCTCAAGGCCATTTCTCCCAAAAGTGAACTTTAGAACTGGTACAGTAGCTATCTGTGATGGAATATGCATAGAGGATTTGACATGTGGGCTAGGGTATCCACAGATAGGAAGACAGGTTCCTCACACAGTGCAATGCTGCTGGAGTTGGGGGAAAAAAGGTAGAGTGAAGTTGTGTTTCAGAGGGATCTGAGAATAACAAATTTAAACCAGACCTTTGATATTGTTATAAAGGTAATTGGTCAAAAAGGAGGTGAAACATATTCAATCATTTCTAGTTGACTTATATCTTTAAAATTTTTGGGTATATGATAGATATGTTGGCATCTTTGTGTACTCATGATCCTAAGGGTAGGCCTTCCTAAAATATACAGGTGTTTTAACAGGTATATAATTATTCCACATCATTTCACTCATAATAACACATTTACAATAGCTTTCACTCTTAATTTCATACGTGGTTAAGAAAGATTGATGGGTCAAATATTTGAAATCTGTTAGAAGGGCAGCATTGTGGCTGAGTGGATTAAGTTGCTTCTTATGATGCTGGCATCCCATATCAGAATGCTAGTTCAAGTCTTGGCTAGTCCACTTCAAATCCAGCTTTCTGCTAATGTGCCTGAGAAGGCAGCAGATGATGGCTTATGGCTTCAGCTTGGCCATGCTCTCTGGCTGTTAGGGACACGTGGGGAGTGAACCAGAGTATGGAACGTCTATCTCTCTCTCTCTCTCTCTCTCTCTCTCTCCCCCTTCTTGAAGAAAAATTTTAATCATAAAAAAAAGCATTGGAATCTTATTTGTGTCCACTGTGTTCATTTCCAATCTGTACACCATGTTACTATGTATAAATTTAGTTAGGAAGCCAATATTATGGGGTTCCATGACTCTCTGTCACATTCTATAGTCATATAATTCTTAAACCACATTGGACCTCTGCATTTAATTGTGAGAGAATGCTTATCCTTTGTGCAGCACTTCCCCTGGAGAAATTCCTGCTGTCCAATAGAAACAGCACAGCCATAGCGCAATGATTGCAATTAATACACTCTCCCAAGTAATTAATATACTCAAACTGAAAAGAGACTTTTGTTTTTCCTGTTTAGCACAGGACCCATAAAAACTGTTCACTAAGAGAAAGTGAAAATGTCATAACAGGAGTCAACGTTGTATGCAGAGGGTTAAGCCAATGATGAGAGTATCCCACCTGAGCACTACAGAATCTGTTAGGCCTCTGAAGCATGAATAGTTTACCCAAAACCCAATGAACAGGGTGCAGATAGATAATTTAAAGACTAGTGATTTTTTTATTGGTCAGCAAAGCCCCTCGCCTGGGATATTCCAAGCTGTTTAGACAGTGCATTGTAACCTTTAACGAGGAATTTTTCTGCATATCCTCCATCCACCTTATCAGGGTTCATGTGGTGCTCTGAACATTCACATGACCTTTCCCAGGAATCGATTTAAGAGGGATTCTGCCCACTGCCCAAGCAGAGTGAAGCCTGACTTCAAACTCCCTGCCCCCTAACTGGGCAGGCTGAATATCCACTCTTTACTCACTTATTCTATTCCTACTAAAATAGACTTTTCTGCCTTGATTTTCTCTATCCCCCTTTGAACCATAACAACCTGTAATCAAACATATTGGTGCTTAATCCCAGGAGAAGACAGTTTTGAAGTGACTCATCCATGGGGAGCCTCCACCTGTCCATTGCTCCTTCAATATGCCACACTGATTGTGATCCTTCCTGGGAAGTGAGGTCAGTTCTTTTTGAGTCTTTGTGGATGGCCTTGTTGCACTTCTACTCCCGCTGGCCAAAAAGGCTGGTGCTACCTTGAGGTCCCTACTCCAGGAAGGAGTTGTGTGGATAGATGAGAATTTCGAGATGAAACTGGTAGACATGACTGCAGTTATTGATAAAAACTCTTGAATCTGGTAATCAAGTTGTTTTCTGTGTGTCCCAATCATGTCAGCGCCTAGCTTTTACCTTCAAATTTCAAAAGTCTCCTGAACACAACTGCCTCATGGGAAATGAACTGATGGCTGAAAAACTCAAGAAATAGATGCTGTCTTCAACATTTGAATCAATGACAAGGCAGAAACACAGGAACAGATGCGAGATGCAGAAGCCAGAAATCAAAGCCAGACAGAGAAGGAACATAATTTTTCAGAACATGAAGAAATCTTGGAGTGTTAGATTTTCCATAGGATGTAGAACTGGCTTTAGAGCCCGTTTTTGTTCTTACCTTAAGCGGGTTGGTTGCCTCACGTGATACCTGAGTTACTCTGACTTTTGATTAGCTCTGGAAAATTTGCAAAAGACAAGGGCCTTAATTATCTCATTTTATCTACACAATGAGCCTGAAGGTGGGCTATCACTCCCCCCTCTCCCATTTCAAATGAGAAAACTAAGTCTCTAAGCATAAAGAACCAAGGTCACATATTTGACTCACAGAGCTATTGTGGACACTCACCTCTTTTCCTAATTAACTTCATGCCCTTTTCTTTGGCCCTCTCCTTATTTGAAAGCAAATGCTAAACAATGGATTACTGATGTTTGGTCTTTGTGTCTACCTGCTTTCCTGCTGGGTCCAGTTAGAGCCTCAACATGCTACCCCAAGGAGCTACCAATATCAGTTGAGAAGTGGCAGTTGAAGTGAAACTTATTTAACTTCACTGCCTGACATCACTTGTGTCAGACTTTCCCAGAAATTTGTAGATTGGACAGGGAATCAGAAGGAAGATGGTGCTGACATTTGTATCTCAATCATGAACTTGGAGTTTGAGCCAACCACAAAACATTCCTTAGAGATATGTTTGTGACCTGAATAGTTCCAAAGTCAAATAAAGAAGTATATTTTCAGGAGTCAGAGTTATAGCAACCACTTATTAGTGTCATGTGAGTGTCTTATATTTTTATAATATAAAACATTTTTTCATATTCAAAAGAATATCTAAATATTTTCCCTGGTAAGTGTTGAGTTCCCATGTTAGAAAAATGAGAATCTTTTGTGCTTTGGCACCAGACATGTACATTTGTGAGAGTATCTGTTCCTTATCAGAGAAGCCTTCTCTCTCTCCCTTGGCTAATGCTCATTAGTCCTATCCCTGCCCGGTTATCCTACAGAACAGCTCTCAGTTCATTTCCTTCGTTGACTTATCATGAATGACAATTCATTGATTATTGTTTAGTGGTAATCATCGCTATTTACCCTTCAGAAGGCAGGGGTCATATCTGTTTTGGATGCTCTAGTATCCTCTGACAGAGGACCTGACACCTGCTAGGTACTCAACAAATATTTGTGGACTCAATCTGTGAAATGTACATAAGGATGAATGCAGTGCCACTTCTGCTAGAGACTGAGAATCAGTCCAATTTCTCACAAACGTCCCCTGCCTTCAGTTCTAATAAATAAATAGACACTCACATCATTAGCACTGCTCCTCATTCCTAGCATCGTTCAATAGCTGTAGTACAATGTCTCTGTTCCCTGAGTCCTTGCCTCGCACTACCGGCCAAGACTGGCTTCTCTGCCTTGCATTTCTAAGCCCTAAAAAATAACTGTGCTTCAGTTGTAGTCAAACTGCTGGGGATTTGTCGACTATTGTTTGTTTTCATAATTCTACTATACTCTGCCAAACATGATGGCTTTTTTACCCTTTTCAGGCAATGAAAGTAAGGTGTGGTTCTCAAAATATAATCGGCTCAAGAATTTAAGCCTTTGAATATAAAAACTACTTTGGGCAAGTCTTTAAGACTTCATATAAGGAACTGGTATTTTGTAACAAGCTGGCTGGGTTCTCATCATAAGAGTTTAGGATCTAGTAAAGTCAAGAATAGTTCACCAGCTTTGGAATCAGATGTGAGTTTGAACCTTTGCTTAGAGACAGATTAATTTTATGATTCCAGCCAATTAATTAATTTGAACTAATTTCCTGATCTGTAAAATGGTAGAGAAAGCAACCTGCTGATTCTTACCCCACCTTCATCTCCAGTTGGTGTAGAAGCAAGCCAAGTTGTAAAATGGGCCAAAATTTCTATAAAAATCCATGGTCCAACATCTTTAACTTAAAAAGCTTCATTAGGCTCTAAACCCATATTTTAGAAAATGGATTAAAAACAGAATATACCTGGGCCAGCGCTGTGGCATAGCAGGTAAGGCTACTACCTGCAGTGCTGACATCTCATATGGCTGCTATTTTGAGTCCCTGCTGTTCCACTTTCGATCGGCCCTCTGC
Source organism: Sylvilagus floridanus (assembly GCA_949820135.1). Classification (NCBI taxonomy): domain Eukaryota; kingdom Metazoa; phylum Chordata; class Mammalia; order Lagomorpha; family Leporidae; genus Sylvilagus; species Sylvilagus floridanus. The sequence goes on from OX463224.1 coordinate 90,377,301, forward strand.
TATGGCCTGGGAAAGCAGTAGAAGATGGTTCAAGTCCTTGGGCCCATGTGCCCACGTGGGAGACACTGAAGAAGCTCCTGGCTCCTGGTTTCAGATCAACGCAGCTACAGCCTTTGTGGCCAATTGGAGAGTGAACCAGCAATTGGAAGACCTCTCTCTCTCTGCCTCTCCTTCTCTCTCTGTGTAACTCTGACTTCAAATAAATAAATAAATCTTTAAAAAAATCCAGAATATACCAATAATAATTATACTTACAAATAAAAATGCTGCATAATACATGTTATTGAAGTTATTTATAATCAACAGATGAAAAATACTGCTGACACACTGTTCCTACTGCTTCCAAATGGCCTTAGATTGCTGCCATCAGGACACCTGTCGCTAGTTCTGCCTCCCTGCTGCAGTTTCCTCTGTCAGTTGCCCACACTCTCCTTTAAGCCACTGCAGCTTTCAGGTCGGCAGCCAGACTTAACCTAACCTCTGAAATCCCATCCCCAGCACTGCAACCACCGGGAATTCCATCCCTGTTGCAGATGCCTGTCCTGGAATTCCAGGTTAAACTCTTCTTGGATGTGACATTACAGTCATTTTAAGGTTCACTGCAGGTAGTATCATATATCACATATTAATAACTAAGTAGAATTCAGTTGTTTCAGACTGGTTAAATAAGAACTTTCTTGTCCAAAAGGTAAAACTGACTCCTGTTTCTTATTTTAAAATTTTTTAAAAGATTTAATTTTTCCCTTGAGAGGCAGAGTTACAGAGAGAGGGAGAGACAGAGAGAGGTCTTCCAACTGCTGGTTTACTCCCCAGGTGGCTGCAATGGCCAGAGCTGGGCTGATCCAAAGTCAGGAGCCAGGAGCTTCTTCCTGGTCTCCCATGTGGGTGTAGGGGCCCAAGGACTCGGACCATCTTCTACTGTTTTCCCAGGACATCAGCAGGAAGTTGCATTGGAAGTGGACCAGCCAAGACTTGCATTGGTGCCCATATGGATGCTGGTGCCACAAGTGGATAGTTAACCTACTATGCCACAGTGCTGGCTCCCAAGTCTTGTTTGTTATGCTAGCCATGTTTTATGCCACTGCCTACTAACCTTGACTTAGTGGACAGGGTGGGGCCTCTCAGTCCCACTGTAATAATGGGTAAGGTATAGACCCCACTATTTACCTGAACATGACATGTCTGTGACTTCCTATCAGGGGACAGGACTGTAAGCAAGTACCCATTTCCATTATATTTGGAACATCCCTTACTCTCAACACAAAAATAATCGACCAACTGTCTATAGTCTTCTTAGGATTCTGGAAGCCACTCACTATTTCTGGGTGATGCTAGTACTTTTATACCCAAGCAGAAGATACCCTCCTCTGCCTTCAATGCTGAGTCTGTCTTTTGATGAAAAAATTTTAAACATAGACATGGTTATTTTGTTCAGGACATCTTTAGGAACAAGGGAAGAGTGTGCAAAGGCGAGTTGAAAGTGATAGGAAAGATAATTTTTTCTCTTTCAGAAAGAATAATGAAATGGAAGCTAATTTAACTTTTAGTAATTACCTCAATTAAATTAAACCTATATTTGCAGTTCTTTCTAGTGTCTCATGGTGTAGTAAGGTATAATATTGAAACTACTAATGATGCAGCTAACACCAACCAATGTTCTATCAATGTAAGCAATATACTTACATCATGAAAATGATTTTCATCAGATCATCAATTTCTAAAACATTGTTGGGAGAAATGCTCATGTCTCATCCCCAAAATTTTCTATTTTTTTTAGCATTTAAGTAATTCCAGGAAACAAAGTCTGCTGTATTGTGTTAGGGAGTCACAGTAATAGTTAATATTATTTTATCCTCCAATAAAGAACAACTAGACATTAACACATTGTTTTCCAGTTTCTTTCATTACCCCATACCCTCAGGAAGAGCCTGTGTATTACTGACTTTAGAGACTGTGTTAGTATTTTGAACGTTTTGATTTCTAAGATACAAGAGTTGCCCTCGCCCTTTCCTCACCACTTGCAAGTGTGTGTTTGGGGCGTGATGATCCCTCTTCAAAGATGTCATAGGGACATTGGCAGAATTAAATCTCTTGGCTCCAATCTTTGTCATGTTGACTTTGAGGAAAGATATTACAATCTGGAAGTAAAAATAGCTCTGGATTGTAAATGGCAAAAGCAGAGAGAAAGGAAGGCAGAAAATGATAAGAGATGTAGCTAAATATTTATATATACAAAAAATGAAAACATGAAAAACGTTCCTTCTGAAATACATAATTAAGCTCAAGACAGAGTAGGCAGATGGAGTCAGTAATTACAGGTTCCTAATGTATCTAAAATTCCCAGAGATTCAAAGTGTTGCTACTAATTCTGTAGCTTCACAGTTTATAGCTTGTTGCTGTTTATAACAGGCTCTGCTCCATTAACACTTGGTGTTCCAGTTAAGATAGCTTACAATTTAAAAATAAAACAGTAAAGTGACACAATTCTGACCTACTTAGACATTTATGTGAAAATGTCATGCAAAATTGAAGTTATTTTGCATGTCTTCAATTATTAGTATTACTATCGTGCTATTATTATAAGCAGCTATGGTATCATAGAAAAGCCCTTAGATCTGGAAACTCATTTCCTTTAAACAAATGTTTATTGGATGCCTGTTATTGCATAGGCATTCCTCTGAGCCCATAAGATACATCAGTGATTAAATAGACAAATATTTCCACTCTTACCAAACTGTTATTCAGCGGGGTTTGGGAGGCAGTATATAAATAATATAAATAAACGTTTTATAGTATATCAGAGGTGATAAGGGCTCTTGTAAAGGGTGAGATGATACCAAATAAATATGCCCATACTGGTAAATAGTTTAGTCAGGATAAGGTTCATGGATAACATGAAATGTAGGTGAAGACTATGAAATTGCCCATGTGTGTATCTATAGCAAGGGAAGAAGGGCAGTACAAAATCTCCCGCATGTGTTCCATGACCTGTCATGTAACAGTATGAAGCATGCATGAGAGAACTGTAAAAAACTCTCAAGAAGGTGTCACAGGGAGCACATACAAGGTCTTGTTGGCCATCATAGATTATTTGGATTCATTCTTTCAATAATAGAAAAAAAAAGACTAATTCCAACTACATAGTATTTAAACAAATAGAGATGCATGACTTATAACCAAATGTATTGGTCAGCTTTTTGGTACCACAACTAAAATACCTGAGAAGAGACTTTCTTAAGAGGAAGAAAGCTTATTTTGGCTCATGTGTTTTGGAAGTTTGCAGTCCATTTAGGTGACTCCTTTGGTTTTGGGATCTGATGAGGAGGATGGTAGAAGAATGGTCACATGATGAGCCAGGTGGCAGAGAGAGAGACTAAGTCAAACTCGGCTTTAATAACCAAACTCTGTTGACAGCTACTTTCCCACAAGCACCCAATAAGCTAAAAACGTTCCATTGGGTCCACCTCCAAGGTGCCATAATTGCATCAGATTTTCACCTTTAATCCATTAATATCAATCCATTGGTTACTAACATAAAATGGGCCTTTCGGGGATACTCAAACTGTTATACAAAGAAGAACACCAAGAAATGTTTTTAAATGATAAAAACTATGATTCATGAGCTATAACATTTATCATAGGTGCTAGCATTGTGGCATAGTAGGCTAAGCCTCCGTTTGAAGCATAGACATCCCATTTGGTAGTTGGTTTCTGTCCTGGCTGCTCCTCTTCTGATCCAGCTCTCTGCTTATGGTCTGGGAAAGCAGTGGAAGATGGCCCTGGTGTTTGGGCCTCTATACCCATGTGGGAAAATAGGAAGAAGCTCCTGGTTCTTGGCTTTGGATCTGCCAAGCTCTGGTCATTTCAGCCATTTGGGGAGTGAAGCAGTGAGTAGAAGACCTTTCTTTCTGTCTCCTTCTCTCCGACTATAACTTTGCTTCTCAAATAAATAAATAAAATCTTTAAAAAAAGAAAGAATTTATCGTAAGACTGACCTTTGTTTGTTATCTCTTTGGAAGACAGAGTCCACCCTAGGCCCATCATCTTTCCTTACTATTATACAAGATTCAGGTTTTATTCATAAGTACTAAATCAAGAGAGGTATTTTAAGAAAGTGTTCTTACCAGTGAGCTTGCACAGAGAACTCCAGTCCATGATTTAACACTGGAAAGCCCTGCCTGATTTCTGTTTGAGGAAGATTTGCTATTTGTCCAAAACTAAGAGATCATTGCTCAGTCATACTCCTGACTACCTACTCACTACGAAAATCACAGATGTGATGAAATTTCTCCTAAATCTGTGAAACAACAAGATGAAGTTTCCATTTTCAGTTAAGATAAAGAGAACAAGACTTCCATCACCTCCATAAGAATACATTTTTTTCTAAAACTTTTGATAATTATGGACATAAAAGACTATAAGAAATCCAAATGGTGAAGGCATGATCCCTCCTATGTGGTAACAGGGGGTGTATCTGTAACTTGGGTCAATTGCTGAGGCTGGAGCAGGTCAAGCCAAGCAATGAGCTTGTCAGAGCTAGAACTTCAAATGTGAACATAAATGAGACTCAGATTCAGAGACAATCCTTTCTAATGAGAATCCTTTACAGAAGTTTGCTGAGTAAGTGGAGGCTAGGACAAAGTTTAAGGGTAGAAGAGCCTACAGTCCCAGTCTAACAATTTCTTTCTTTCTCTTCTTCTCCACCTTCTCTTTTCTTCTCCTTCTCCTCTTCCTCTTCTGCCCCTCTCCTCCTCCTTCTTCTTCTTCATCTTCTCCCTTCTTCTTCACTTTCTCCTCCTCCTCCTTCTTCTCATTCTCCTTCTTCTTAAGATTTATTTATTTGAAAGGGAAAGTTAGAGAGAGAAAAACAGAGACAAAGATATCTCTTCCATCTGCTGGTTCACTTCCCAAATGGCCACAACAACCAGAGCTGAGAAAATCTGAACCCAGGACCCAGACTCTTCATCTGGTCTCCCACATGGTTGCAGGGGCCAAAGGACTTGGGCCATATTCTGCTGCTTTCTCAGACATATTAACAGGTAGCTGGATCAGAAGTTGAGCAGCTGGGATGTGAACTGGGGCTCATATGGAATGCCAATGTTGTAGATGGTGGCTTAATCTGCTATACCATAACACCAGCTCCTTCTTTGAAACTTATAGTCTTGTGCTCTTGAAATATTATGGGCTTGCAGACTTGCGGTCTCTCAATGTTGATGTAGCAATTTCAGTATGCAGGAATATTACCCTCCACAAAAGAGAGGCTTTAATTTGCCTTTAACTATCTGAAGCCAGAGGTGAAGTGAGTATACCTCAAGCTGCCAAAATACCCCAACTTAATACTATTTCTGATAAGATCAAAGATACATGTGCCCTGGTGGGCTCAAAAATTGGGGGCCATTGCTTACTAAGATGCTAAAAAATTGTTAAAGGAATAGTATCCCCAAGAACTTCAAATTTTTCCCTTTAACTTATTTTTCTCTTATACATATAATACAATAATCTTAAAAATTACAACACATGGAAATATGGGATCACTGTGACTGGACATACTGAATCTCCCTGAAACTGCCGCCTCTCCTAGTTTGGGTTACAACTTACTCTTTTCCTCCCCCGGAGGTTGGAGCATACAGCATGACATCAACCGTTGAAGGACACAAATACCTCTTGCGCTGAAGCTTGAGGAAGTAAATAAACAGCTCTGTGAAAGGAGTGAGGTCAGAGGGTGCAGAGCAGAGGCAGGTCAAAGTCTCCACCTCATTCTACAGCTTAAGACCAAGCCTTACCAACCCCATTAATCGGGGCTGCCATGGGTTCAGTCACCTAGTCTAAGGTCAGGGTCAAGCCATATCTGGTTTCAATGGAGGGAACAAAAGACAGAAGGGAGTAATGTCAAAGTGGGTCTGCAAAGAAGAATCTAAGAGGGAATCCTCCCACTCAGGCTGAGACTATTCCAATTCCTGAGCCTCCTGCTAGGGAAATCATATAGATCCAATCTCCACTGTTTCAGAGCCAGTGAGGAGAGGTGGCCACAGGGACAAATCTACTTCAGGTGAAAAACTGTGCAAATTCCATACTAACCATTCCCACTTACTCCTCCTTTCCTTTCCTTTGCCTCCTTTGAAGGAGTAAGGAGAAGATGGATTTCTGGACAAATAAAGGGCTAAGACTATATGTTGTCTGGTCCACAGCCTCTGTAGCCATAGGCCCAAGCAGCTAAATTACAATCTCTGCAAGTATTTGGCTCAAGTAATGTCAGAACTTGGTCAATGATTCAGTTTCACAAATTTTGGATCCTTGTCTCCATATACCCCTTCCCAACTCAGGACCTACCCAAGAAAGCCAAATATGCTCCACAAGCCACTCACACATGAAACCCTCATGCCAACAACTTCCAGTCAGACCTGAAGCCTTTGACTTTATTGCAGACTTTGTAGTGTTTCGTTTTGTTTTTCATCACAAAGCTTTTCTTACTCCCTTGCCTACCTTGGAATTTTTATCAAAGGCAAATGTTGGTGGCTGACTCCCTTGCTATAGCAAACTCTGAATAGGTAGCATGTTTCATTTGCACTACATGTATTTCTACAGAAACATTGTTTCTCCCCAACAAATCTGAAGGAAAGGCTGAGAAGGGCCGAGAGCAGAGACATACTCCAATGAAACATATATGTTCAGTCCCTACAGTTTCTTTATCATAATGACTGAGTGACAGATCTCAAAGGTACAGTCATCCAACCCTTCCTCTTATCTTCCAGAAAACTCCTGGAGGAACTTTTTCTTCTTCTTCTTTTTTTTTTTAGACAAAACAACAAACAGACAAAAAAACAGAGATAAATCTCCCATCTGCTAGCTCACTTTCAAAATGGCTACAATTATCCAGGGCTGGGTCAACTCGAAGCCATGAACCAGGAACCCCATTCAGGTCTCCCATATGGGCAGAAGGAATTCAGGTATTTAAACTACCATCTGTTGCTTCCCAGGCACATAAACAGGGAGCTAGATTGGAAATAGGAAACAGGACTCCAACCGGCACTCCTGTATGGAATGCGGGTGTCCCAAGTTGCAGCTCAACCCATTCAATTTAGCAGACTTTTAAAACTCCTTTTGAGGTCAATGCACAGGCGAGATGTCTTTTCATTGATATCTGTTGGGATTATGGAGGCAAGTTGACCACCACCATCTTCACTGATGAAGCTCCTTTGGCCCATTTATCCAGCATGCAGCAGCTTGTTCTCCCTGCACAATGCACACACTCCTGTTTTAATCCAGCACCTTTCTCCATCTCCCAGGTGGTGTCCCTAAAATCTGCGAAATTCATGATCTTTATGCACCCTCAAAGTCCATGTGTTGAAACACAGTCTCCATTGCAATTGTATTAAGAAGTGGAGACTCTGGGCTCTGCTCTCACGATGAAGTTTACTGCCTTTATGTAATATGTCTGAAGGATCTTGTTTGTGCCTACTGCTATGTGAGAACACAGTGAGAAGGTACCACATCTGAAGATGAGTCTGAGTCCTCACCACTAATACACTGGTGCCAGAATATACCCAGCTTCCAGAACTGTGAACAATACATTTTAAAAAAATCTTGTCATTTGTTTATTAATGAAAGTACATTGTAATTCTATATCCCAGCTTAAAATATCATGTGTTCTCTTTTGTGATATTTTTGTTGTATGTGATAATTATTTAGGGTCCAGGTCAGGCCAAGACCGATCCTCCCAAAAGTAGCAAATGTCCTGGTTTGATTTTGTGCCAGTAAAGAGGTCACAGTTTAGGGAAGGAACAACACTGGTCTCCTTTTCTGACCACACTGGCTGTGCTCTGGTGTTCTGCTGTCTCCTGGTCCTCCTCAGGCCCTTGATTTTCTGTTTCTACTCTCAGTACTCAATTAGTCTTTCCATGCAAAATAATCTAATTCTATTTAGTTTGCTGCTCAGCTTCAAAGAAAGTCATCATACAATACTCAAGTGATAATTCTACTTACCCGAGAAGAAATAATTCTGTAAATATTGAAGTAGAATTCAGAGGAAGAAAATCATTGGGAACAAAGAGGAATGCCACATAGTGGTGAAGGAGTATTACTTCACCAAGAAGACATGACAGTTGTAAAGGCACGTGAACCTAAGAACAAAATACATGAAATAAAATATTATAAAACCATAGAGAAAAATAGAGAAATCTACAATTGCCCTTGGAAACTTCAACACTGTGCTCAGTACCAGAGTTTTCAAGCATTTCTGTCTACTAAGACAAGCTTTATTGCTTCTGGAATGCACTAGGTGTTATAGTTTCTTAAATATCTTGAATTTACTACCATAATCAGATGTTTTGATGTGATTATTTTGTTCTCACAGCACAAATATTTTGCATAAGGATCATACTAATTAGGAACTTGAAAAATATATATTACATATTAAATACATAATTATATATTTTATATAAATATATTTAAGCATATCATATACTCAGTGTCCCAAAAGGTAATGTATGTTAACTTTAAGCAATATCATATGTATTATATTTAATACATATATATTGCTCTGATGGAATATATATATGTCTACTATTATAATATTGTATGCATTTATATCATATATCTATATTTATATCTGTATTTATATCTATCATCTATATCTATGTCTAGAGGAAGCAAGTTGCTAATTTCCTATTAAATTTCTATTAAGTTTGGCCAGCACCGTGGCTCAACAGGCTAATCCTCCGCCTTGCGGCGCCAGCACACCGGGTTCTAGTCCCGGTAGGGACGCCGGATTCTGTCCCAGTTGCCCCTCTTCCAGGCCAGCTCTCTGCTGTGGCCCAGGAGTGCAGTGGAGGATGGCCCAAGTGCTTGGGCCCTGCACCCCATGGGAGACCAGGAAAAGCACCTGGCACCTGGCTCCTGCCAGTGGATGAGCGCGGTGCGCCGGCCGCAGCGCGCCGACCACGGCGGCCATTGGAGGGTGAACCAATGGCAAAGGAAGACCTTTCTCTCTGTCTCTCTCTCTCACTGTCCACTCTGCCTGTCAAAAATAAAAAAAATTTAAAAAAATTCTATTAAGTTCTATTCATAAATTAAATAAAATCTTTAGATGGCTCAAAATATTAACTAATTTGTTCATGTAACAGATACAACAGTCAACTAGTAACTCAACAATTATTTCTTCTACTTCCTTCTATACCCTTCCTTCCTTCCTTCCTTCCTTCCTTCCTTCCTTCCTTCCACCTTTCTGTCTTTCTTTTTTAAAATTTATTTATTTACTTGAAAGAAAGAGTTACAAAGAAGCAGAGGCACAGGCAGACAGAAAGAGAGGTCTTCCATCTGATGGTTCACTCTCTAAATGTCCACAATGGATGGAGATGGGCTGATCTGAAGCCAGCAGCCAGGAGCTTCTTCCAGGTCTCCCACAGTGGTGCAGGAGCCCAAGGATTTGGGCCATCTTCTACTACTTTCCCAGGCTATAGAAGAGAGCTGGATCAGAAGTGGAGCAGTTCGGACTCAAACTGGCACACATATGGGGTGCCGGCACTGCACGTAGTGGCTTTACCAGCTACGCCACAGCACCAGTCCATATGACTTTTTATAACTACTTTAATGGCCACACCATCATTATCTCATCATTATTACCATTTTACCTAATATTTATTGACAGCTAATTGGATGCCATGTGATGTTCCAATGCCTAACTCACATCAAGTAATTTAATCACATAAACCCTACATGACACAGAACACTGAAATTTAACTCATTCTTCTAGGCAGGGTCAAAGTTGATGAGAATATCCTGGGTGGTTTGTAGGCTCATCCCTTGAGGCTTGTGTACTGTCAGCATGGGTGGGGCAACAGTGCTCTTGGACAAGAATCTCTGGAGACAGGTTTCAGTGAACATGTCTGCTTTATTAATGACAAGGCATGCTTTTTAAAGGGCCACACCCAGGAGCAGTTTACCTGATTGGCGGGGGTGGGGGGGCTGGGGAAAATGTGCCTGGGGCTCCTGCTGCCTACCAATAGCCAGGCTGTGGGCTCCCTCCCGGAAGGCATGGTGCGCCATGCATTCTCAACCTCCTGCCTAGGCAGGGTAGGCAGTCTCACAGGATCACCCATAGTGGTTGATCTTAATTTCTAATTCTTTTTGAAACAATAGTTTTTAAGAGTAAATACAGATCCATGTTTACAACCTGCCTTGAAGGAGACAGCCATCTCCCTCAAAAATCTCTTATTTTGAAATGTTTGCTCTCACAACAGACATTTCTTTGTTTCATTTTCAAGAACAGTAAGATGAATTAGAGTATTTAGCCTTTGCTTCTATTATTTCTTTTGGTTTTAGCGAAGCTCCTAGGGCAAAGTACACGCACAAGAAGGTCTGTAATTTTAGGGAGACAGCACTGAACATGGCACCATGATTGTTACAGTCTCAGCAAACATCTATGAGCAAACTGGGAAATAGAAAGTCATGCCAGAGTCCATCACTACTCAATGCAGCTAGCGTATCTCAATTACTGGCTAGTGGTGAAGTTTTGGAGGAAAAAGCACTTGTCTAAAGTCAATAGTGTGAGGATGGTATTCTAGCTCAATCAGTTACATTGCTATACTTCATGAACTTGTATAAGACACTTTTCTTCTATGGGTCTTGATTTTAATCTCCTTGAGATCTCAGGAGAATTCATTTCAGTCTTTCAACAACAAGTATGATGTTATATGTGGGTTTTGGACAAATTTTCCTTATTATGTTAAGATATTTCATCTGTAGTTATTTTCTGAGTTTTTTTTTTATCATAAAACAGTGTTGAATTTGAATAACATACTTTTTCTGCATCTATTGAATTGATTATATGTTTTCTCCTTATTTTTAATATGGCTTACTGTACAGATTGGTTATCCCATGTTGAAAACCCCTCATATTACTGGAATATTATTTAATCTTTTTCAGGTACTGATACATTTGATTGGCCAGCATTTTGTTGAAAATTTGCTGCCTATGTTAATAAGGACATCGGTCTATAATTTCTTTCTGTGTAGGTAGCAGGATAATGCTGACCTCAAAGAATGTGTTATTAAGTGGTTCTTCCTTTTACATTGTGTGAATGAGTTTTGTTACTTTAAATTTTGGTGGAATTCACCAGTAAAGCCATTTGGTTCTAAACTTGCCTGTATTGGGAGGATTTGCTCAGACTCAGATTCTTCATTTCTTATACAGATGCTCTTTTTTTTCTAGAGTTAGTTCTTGAAATTTTTATGGTTCTAAGAACTTTTCATTTTAATCTGTCTTAATTTGATTACATACATCAGGTTTTATCACTCTACTATAATTCCTTTAATTTCTATAAGGCTAGTAGCAATGCCCTTTCATTTAGTATTTTAGTGTATTTTTTCTACAGTTTTTCCTTAGTTAATGAGAAGACACCGGCACAAGCAGCATTCACTAGAAAATATTGTTATTATTTTCATGTAACCTAAAGTGTAATCACATTAGCTTATTAGGCAACTAGTAGTAATAATAAGCAATGCTAAGTGTCCTTGACTTTATACATGTATTATGTTGGATGTTGAGCTAAGTAATCCAGTAACTACAATAAGATGATTGTTGTACAAACTGCACCACTGCTTGTTCCTGGCCCTTGCTATCCCACACTCCCCCTTTCCTCCATCTGGCCAGACCCAGGTCCAAGAATGTGAAAGGGAGGTTTAAAGCTTGAGATAACAACCAGCCCTTACCCTGGAGTCGGCAGCAGGTGTCTTATCAGCAGTGTCAACTTGACCTAAGCATTCCCCTAAAGCCCGCTTGTACATGATAATAAAAGCTCTGTTAGAATTGGGCTCGGGGCTTCTCGGGGGGCTTCCTCTTGGGGAGGCACTGAGAGGCCCGGGTTCGAACTTGTAATAAAAACGACCCTGCTAATTGGCTTCAACTTTGGTCTCTGGTGGTTGATTTCGGGGGACCACGGACTGCGGGTACAACATTAACATTTTGTCAACTTTTGAGAATCCTTTCAAAGAAATGACTATGAGTTTTGTTGACTCATTCCATTGTTTAACAGATCTTTAAAGGAAGAAGAAACATTGGAGAAGATTATTTATTTATTTAAAAGGCCGAGAGAGAGAGAGACAGAGAGAGAGAGAGAGAGAGAGAGAGAAACAGAGAGAGAGAGATCTTCCATCTGTTAGTTCTTTCCCAAAGTGACCTCAAGGGCTGAGTCTGGGCTAATTGAATCCTGGAACCTGGAACTCCACCTGGGTCTCCCACATAGGTGACGGGGGCCCAAGTACTAGAGCCATCATCCCCTGCTTTCCTAGGTGCTTTAGCAGTGAGCTGGATCAGAAGCAGAGCAGCCAGGAGTCAAACTGGCACCCTGATATAGGATGCCTGTGCAACAAACAGCAGCTAAATCCACTAGACCATAGCACCAGCCCCAGGGAGTAAGTTAGTTTTGAGGACACTAGAATCCCGATCATGCCACTTACTGGTTCAAAATCATTAATAACTCATAATCCAGATATCAAGTAGGAAATGGGATTATTAACACTATGATGTCAAAAATGACAATAGTTTACAAAGGACACCAAAGGACAGTCTGAAATGTTAATATCAGTGAAGTAAAAAGCAGAGGTCTGGATTCTAGGGATTACTTGGCCATTCAATGTATGCAATTACATTCTCTAACTGCCCTGCTACATAGAATAAAGTAGTTGTACTCAGTTTCCAAAATGTTGTTCATTGACAGTAGTTCAGAAATATTCTTGGAGCATAGAAAATATAATTTTTTAATCTTTTTTTGGTATTGATTTGATAATGATAAGACTCTGACCTTAATAAATATATAAAAATCCTTCCATGAAGTGTTTTTTTTTAAATCTCTTCTGGCTGCAGAATCACTGTTCAGCCCTTTCCTGGGAGGCCTGGACCTGCTAGGATGTAGCTTCAGGAACCCATCAGGTACAGTGTGATTTCATGATGGTCTGACTTCTTGAAGGTGGCAGTTTTCTTACAGTCTACAGGTATTCAGAGAGAGAGTTTTATTATTTTAAGAAATCATAAAAAAGCTATTTTAAAAATTTCAGTTATTTCTGACAACAAAACATTCTCTTTTCAAAACTAGTCTTGTTTAGAAAGGGTCTACACTAAGCAAGTGTCAGAATGACACACCACAAAGTGCATAGAGGGGGAATCTGCTTTAGTGGTGATTGCTCCCTGCGAGAACTCACAACTATGCACTAGCATCTGCAGTGCCAACAGATGTAACAGATGTGGTCTCCAAATCTCTGTGGATTAGTGTAAATGAAAGTCTACGTTATATCAAGTTCCCTATGAAAATATGTGTCTACCAGGAGATTACTTAGAGAAAAAGTTTCTTTCCATTTGCTGGCTCAGCTGTCCACAATATACATCTTCCAAGGTCACTGTGCTGTTCAGAAAGAAAAGCATGGAATTGACATCCAGGAAGTTTCTTGTATTGGCTCTCCCTTCTCTCTCCCTCTTGTGCTTGCTTTTATTTCTGTACCACTGACACTACACATAGGAAAGGAACTGGAACTTTAGTTCCTATTTGATAGTATTTACTGCTGAAAAAGAAGAAAAGACAATAGGATTTTATGAAGTGTCTAATGGCTCAAAATGAAAACTAACCAAACAACAACCTTAGTCATATTTTGAAGCCCACAAGACAGAACATAGGAAAAAAAGAATTAGAATAATCTTTTACAGTAACACTGTTCTCCACAACCCTCCATTCTTGAGTGCTCTTGAATGATCTTCATTTGTTTACTCAAAAGAATAGACTGTATTTAGCAATGGCTATTTCTCTTTGTTGCTGGGAGTCCTCTGAAACCAAGTTCTCCTTAGTTAGCATCTCAGTCTGCTCAATATATGTTGCTAATTGACTAATATCCGCTCAACCAATAACAAGTGAAAAACAGAATTAAAAAACAGGAAACAAGTAACTGCATGCAGACATTTCAAATCTAAGAATTTACCATCCATTTCAAAAGCTGCTTAAAGGTAAAACATTCATAAAATCTAGAGACCAGAGCAGTCTCAGTTTACTAATTTTATGAACAAATTTCCAGTTACATATATATATATATATATCTCACATGCTCATATTCACATCTTTCATGTTGAATCAAATACAAATATGAAAAAAGTCAAATTCAACCTACTTCCGCTCACAAACTTCATGCATCCTGCTCAATAAAATAATTTCTCTCTCCTAAAAATAACATATACAAGGGGTATTCAAAAAGTTGATGGCAAATACATAATATAAAAAAGCTATTCATGAATTTAAAAAAAATTCTTTGCCCTAATACAAACTTAACTTTTTCATTTTTTCTATAAATGCTTTGAAATTTATAAATTAGTAAATATTCTGTATCTTGAGATTCTTAACTTTTTTGTGACTGTTTTAAACTCTTCACAGGGAAAGTGAGCATGTGGTTAAGACATAATAGAAAGTTATAAATGAAAAAGGATAGTTGGTCTGAAATGTAAAACATAGAATAATGACTGGGAAGAACTTCTTTTCCTTCTCTTTCACCTCCTTTTTTTGTCTGATTGTAAGATTTCTAAAGGTTTGTCTTCTAGTTAGGGTATTTTTTTTTTAGTGGGAGGTAAAATAGCAAGGTTTATTGGGGAAGGGACATCTGTAAGGATGGATGGGTACCTCTCCAGACAAAGCCTGAGAGACTGGGGCGGGGGAGGATGAGGTTACATGGTTGAGTAGAGAGATTACACCTGACTAGGTCGGGCGGGTGGCCCAGCAGAGAGGCAGAGGGCTGAGCCTGCAGTCAGGTTGAGGCTGGGGGTTTTTAAGGAGATGGGTCTTGCTTCCCCCACCTCTGCTCCTCTTGGAACAAAGGGCTTTTAAGAAACTTCTCCCTGAGTTTTGCAAATGTTAAGAAGCTTCCTCCTGTGGAAGGTCTGAAACAAAGGACTTTATGGTTGCAAATGTTTGAGATGCAGATACTGGGCTGCACCTGGGAGATTGTGGAAGATTGTCAGGCAGAAGGGGTAGGCAGGTTATCAGGTAGAAGGGGGCAGGGCAGGATGTGAATACCAGGCTGCCCCTGAAACACCATCAGGATGACCTTGGGATGCAGCATATGCTGGACATAGATGTCTTCTCTTTAGGCCTTTATGTCACACACACATAAGCTCATAACTGACTTCCTACCTAACATCCCCCCCTCAAGAGGCAATACCCTTGGGATTATGGATGGAGTTCCGTTTTCTGTAACTTCTTCAAATCTGGCATGTGGGCGTCGAGAAGGATTTGGGTATTTCCTCTTGCTAGCTGTCTTATGGTGTGCAACAGTGGCCTTGGAAAGACTGTCCTGCTCGGTCCAGAGGGCTGCTCAAGTCATCCAGTGGAATGGGCTGGAAGCCTTGTCTGACGACCATTTGGAGTTCGACAGCTTTTAGTCTCCGATGTCTTCTCAAAATGCCTCCGTGGTCGCCAAAAATGTTACCGGAGATATTTGAAGGGTTCCTGTCTTCACACAAGAAAGAATTCAGGCGTGAGACAGAGAGTAGTGGGAGGTAAAATAGCAAGATTTATTAGGGAAGGGACATCCATAAGGACGGATGGGCACCTCTCCAGACAGAGCCTGAGAGACTGGGGTGGGGGGAGTGAGGTTACATGGTTGAGTAGAGAGATTACACCTGACCAGGTCAGGCGGGTGGCCCAGCAGAGGGGCAGAGGGCTGAGCGCCTCTAGTTAGGATATTCTTTCTTCTGCCTCACCAAGTCTGCTGTTGAGGCTTTCTACCACATTTTGTATTTGATCTATTGACTCGCTTATTTCTAATATTTCATTTTGATTTTTCTTTAAAATCTCAATTTCATGAGCAAATTTTTCATTCATATCATGTATGTGTTTCTTTAGTTCATGGATTTGCTTCTGATTGCTTTTGAATAATCCTATTATTAATTTTTTGAATTCCATTTGTACTATTTCCTCAATCTCTTCATCTTCCCATTCTAGTATTGAAATGCTGTGTTCCTTATGGGGGGCTTATGTCTTCCTTATTCTTGCTTCTTGAATTTGTATGTTTGATTTTAGCATTTGTGGAATTGATTTTTATTTTTTTTCTCTGATGGCTTTTATCTTTGAGCTATGTCTCTGTGGCTTTGTGGAATGTCTACACTTTCAGTGAATACCAGCAGGTATGTTATGAGGTGTGGTCAGGGAGCTCTGGTCGATGCTCCAAGGTGGGGTGAGTTTCCTGGGTAACACCTGATTTGGTCATGGTAGATCTCAATACCTAGCAGCACCCTGCACCTTTTCATATCACCACCGAGTACCCATGGTCTCAGCACATAAGGCTCCCACAGTCACCGGGTCCAGAGGTTTCTCTCTGCCCTGCCTGCCTGTCCAGTTAACAGAGAGCCAAATTTTCCCCAGGTCAGCTCTGCCTCGGCATGTTGACCCTGGAAGGCTGCAGGTGCCACACAGTCCCATGTGGCTGTCCTGCTGCCTCCCAGCCAGGCTCATTCCTTCTACTAGAATCTGTGGACCATTCCTTCCACTAGAATCTCTGGATCACATGTGCACACAAGAGCCACTGGCCAAACGTTGCTGCCTGCACACCACTCCTGCCAGCACTGCCAATTAGGTATCCCTTCTCAATTAGCGGCCGTGTGTGCACAAAGGCTTCTGTAGCTACCACCTTCTGTAGCTACCCCAAATGGTGCCTACCCTCTCTCAGCTGGGCAGCCAGTACTGTTTTGGAGAAGTTGCAGGGAAACAAACATCCTCCTCCATTTCCACTGGGTCCACAGGCAACCACCAGCAACCGCCAGCCCCCAGAGCTCCAGTCTAGTTCCACTCCACACTCTCCCTCCAGCTTTATCACCAAGGGTTGCTGCAGTCCAGTCTTACCTCCATATCCAGACTGCTGCCTGCTCCAGCTCTCAGCTGCCGCAACTGTGCTTGTTCTCCTGCTACACATCCATACCCTTCACACAGGTCCACGCTGTTTCACCTCCTCCCATGGTACTTCCAATGTGGTTTTTTCCTCTAATTCTCCCCTGAGAGTGCACATCTTACACTTTTCTCTTCACTGTTTATCTTTAGCCCAGCGAAGCATGTGGCTCCCTAATCCACCATCTTGAAATCTTCCACCCCTCCCCACCCCCGTCTACAAGTCTTAAACATCTTTTGCCATATTTATCCCTTAGAATTTCTTTTTTTGGGGGGTGTTATTGTACCTGATATCATTTTTATACTTTATTGCTAGTACATAGAAATATTAAATTCTCAAAAAGTCTTGTATCCTATACTCTTGCTAAATCAATTTTAATGAGTTTACTATAGGTTTCACTAAATTTATTTCACCTAAGATCTTGAAATAAAAGGTTTTTTTTGTAGTGTGGATATTTTTTTTTTTTTATTTTCCCTCATTACCCTGACTAGGTCTTCTAGTGTAATGATGAATAACAGTGGTGACAGAGTACCCCTCATCAGAGTGCCTGGGTTTAATACCTGGAACCTCTCCCGACTCAGCTGTCTCCTAATGCAGATTGTGGGAGGCAGTTGTGATGGCTCCAGTGATTGCATTCGTGTCTCACATGTAGGAGACCTGGATTGGATTTTTGGCTTCCAGTTTGACATAGTCCTCTCTGCTAGCCACTGGGGGCATTGGAGAGGTAAGTCAGAGGACGGGTTCATTCTTTCTCTTTCTCTCTCTCTGATCTTTTCTGCCTCTGTCTTCCTCTTTCTGCCACTCAAATTTATAAAGTTTTTTTTTTTTTTTTAAGCAGTGAGAGATCTTGTCTCATTACAAACCTAGAGGGATGTAACTTAACCTTTTTAATGTTACACATAAGACTAGCTATAGGTTTTTTGTAGATGCCCTTTATCAAGTCAAGGAAGCCGTTTTCTGTGACAACTTTGCTACAAGTTTTCAAAATAAGAATAAATGTTAAATTTTTTTTTTTTTTTTTTTTTTTTACAGGCAGAGTGGACAGTGAGAGAGAGAGACAGAGAGAAAGGTCTTCCTTTGCCGTTGGTTCACCCTCCAATGGCCGCCGTGGTCGGCGCGCTGTGGCCGGCGCACCGCGCTCGTCCGATGGCAGGAGCCAGGAGCCAGGTGCTTTTCCTGGTCTCCCCATGGGGTGCAGGGCCCAAGCACCTGGGCCATCCTCCACTGCACTCCCGGGCCACAGCAGAGGGCTGGCCTGGAAGAGGGGCAACCGGGACAGAGTCCGGTGCCCCGACCGGGACTAGAACCCGGTGTGCCGGCGCCGCAAGGCGGAGGATTAGCTTGTTGAGCCACGGCGCCGGCCAAATGTTAAATTTTATTAAAGACTTTTTTTGCACCTATGGAAAATAACCTATGCTTTCCCCACTTAATTTGTTAATAAGGTGAATTATAATTATATGCATTGATATTTGACAGCTATATTAATGTTCCAGTCTTCATATAACCTCCAATTGGCCATGATGCAGATTTAAATAAAAAATCAATTTCTTATATATATATGATTTAATTTATCTATTTCATTCTAAATGAATTTTGGTAGTTAGTGTTTTTCAAGGAATTTGTCTATTTTAATTAAATGGTCTAATGTATTGGCCTGAAGTTTTATTATATTGTTTCTGCATTATCTTTAGAACACTTAGTATTCAATATAATTATAGACCACAGGAAGTTGCAAATGTATTCTTTATTCAGCTTCCCCCAATGACAACAATTTCCATAACTATCACAGAATATATCAAATCAGAAAATTGACATTGACATATTAATTTTACTAGACCTTATTCAATTTTTCACCACTTAGCCTGCATTTATTTGTATGTGCATGTGTGTGATTCTATTCAATTTTCAGCCATGTTCAGATTTCTGAAATCATCATTGTTATCAATACTGTTTGTTGCAGCATCCACTGTGTCTCCACCTCCTCCTCTACTCATTACTCTCTCCCTTGACAACCCTTAATCTATTCACCATCTCTACAATTTTGTCATTGTGAGATGTTACACACATGGAACCAAAAAGTGTATCTCATTTTAAAATTGACTTTTATACATTTAATATAATGCTTTTATTTATTGATAATTCATTTTCCTGTGTTTTTGATTGGTATTCCATCTTCAAGAATATAAACTTTTTTTTAAGACTTTTTTTTTTTTTTTTTTGACAGGCAGAGTTAGACAGTGAGAGAGAGAGAGACAGAAAGGTCTTCCTTCCATTGGTTCACTCCCCTAATGGCCGCAATGGACAGCACTGTGCCGATCTGAAGCCAGGAGCCAGGTGCCTCCTCCCATTCTCTCATGCGGGTGCAGGGACCCAAGCACCTGGGCCATCCTCTGCTGCCCTTCCCAGGCCACAGCAGAGAGCTGGACTGGAAGAGGAGCAACCAGGACAGAATTCGGCGCCCCAACCAGGACTAGAACCCCAGGATGCCGGCGCTGCAGGCGGAGGATTAGCCAAGTGAGCCACGGCACCAGCCAACAATATAAACTTTTTTTGTTCAATCATTTATTCATGGGTGGACCAAACTATTTCCAAAATTTTATATTATAAATAATACTGTCACATACGTTTGTACAAATTTTTGTATGAACAATAAATTTTCATTTCTCAGGTATTATATCTGAATATAATGGTAAGTGCATGTGTATTAGTTATTTTAAAATGATTTGTCAGAATAATAGTACTATTTTTTATTTTTACCAATAATGTATAAGCTAGTATTTCTTTGCATTTTTGTTAGCACTTAACATTTATATAAATTTTAGATATTGCTATTGTAATGAATGTTTAGTGATAGCGCATGTGGTTCTAATTTGCATATATGTGATTGTGAAAAACATTTAATATTGTTTGCCATCTGTAGCTCCCTTTAGTGAGGAATCTGTTGATTATTCCTTAGATATGTTTACAATCAGTAATGATATCATCTTTGTATTTCTAATTCCTTATATTGAAATTGAAGCCATGCTTTTTAAAGCTATTACTGTTCCCTAAAGGATTGCTTTAGTGTTATACAACAAATTTTCAATGTTGTGTGTTCATTTTAATCAAATTCAAAATGCTTTCTAATTTCCTTTTGGATTTCTTTATTGACAACCCATTGGATTGTTCAGAAGTGTGGTGTTTAATTAATAAAGATTTAAGGATTTTTATACTGAATTATCTTTCTTATTGATTTCTAATATAATGTGTCAGAAAATAGACTTTCTATGACTTGGGTTTTTTTTCAATTTATAGATATTTGTTTTGTGACACCAACCATGGTCTATTTGGTAAACGTTCTGAATGCACTTGGGATAGACATTTATTTTCCTGTTTTTATGTGGCATGTTCTATAAATGCCCATTAAGCCAACCTCGTTGATTGTGTTTTTCAAACCTTCTCTATCTTTAATGATTTTCTGTCTACTTGTTCCAGCAATTTTCTAGAGGGGTATTGATGTTTCTAACTATAATTGTGAGTTCATATCTTTCTCCTTGTTGATTTACCAATTTTTGTTTCATATATTTGGAAACTGTTCTATTAGGTATTACAATTGTTATCTCTTCTTGAAAAATAGAACTATTTATCTTAATGAAATGACCATCTTCATCTCTGGTAATACTCTGCTCTGAAATCCACTTTGTCTGATGCTAACATAGTTACTCTGGTGGTTTATTAGCTGTCTTCCATCTTTTTACTTTTATGCTGTTTATATGTTCTAATTTAAAGCATTATTTTTGGAAGCACTCTATAGTTTAAAAATTCTAAAATAAGTTATTAGACTTTATTATTTTAAACAGTTTTACATAAGAAATTAAAAATTACAAAGATTTCAACAACTTCCTCACCTCCCTTAGTTTCTGCAATTTTTGATGCCTTGTTATCATGTAATTTATTATAGTTGATGAGTCAATATTGACATATTATTGTTAACTAAAGTCCACAGTTTGCATGAGGGTTCATCCTTGCTATTACATATTCTTTTTTTGTTTGTTTTTACAGGCAGAGTGGACAGTGAGAGAGAGAGAAAGAGACAGAGAGACAGAGAGAAAGGTCTTCCTTCCGTTGGTTCACCCTACAATGGCCGCTGTGGCCAGCGCACTGCGCTGATCCAAAGCCACGAGCCAGGTGCTTCTCCTGGTCTCCCATGCGGGTGCAGGGCCCAAGGACTTGGGTTATCCTCCACTGAACTCCCAGGCCACAGCAGAGAGCTGGCCTGGAAGAAGGGCAACTGGGACAGAATCCAGCACCCCAACCAGGACTAGAACCCAGTGTGCCGATGCCACAGGTGGAAGATTAGCCTATTGAGCCATGGTGCCGGCCGCTATTGCATATTCTATGTTTTTTGACAGATGTGTAATGTGTATCATCATTATCATTTCATACAGAAGTTTGGGTTCTCTGCCCTAACAATCCTGTGGCTCTATCTCTTGATCTCTATCTCCTTCTCCCAAAACCTCTGGCAGTCATTGCATTTCCTTATTAAGACTTATTTTTTAGGAGCCAGCACCATTGCACAGTAGGTTAATCCTCCGCCTGCGGCACCAGCATCCCATATGGGTGCCGGTTCTAGTTCTGGATGCTCCTCTTCTGTTCCAACTCTCTGTTATGGCCTGGGAAAGCAGTAGAACATGGCCCAAGTCCTTGGGTGCCTGCACCCACATGGGAGACCATTAAGAAGCACCTGGCTCCTGGCTTCGGATCTGCACAGCTCCAGCCATTGCAGCCATTTGGGGAGTGAACCAACGGATGGAAGACTTTTCTCTCTGTCTCTTTCTCTCATTGAATGGAACTCTACCTCTCAAAAAAATAAATAAAATCTTAAAAAAAGACTTAATTTTTATTCATTTGTAAGGCAGAATGAGAGAGTGTGAGAGTGAGAGAGCTACAGCTTAACTTACTATGCTGCAATGTGGGCCCCACCTCTGATATTTTTATTCTTTCCATAGTTTTGCCTTTTACAGAATGTCACACTCTTGGAATCATGCACTACGTGGCCTTTTCAAATTGGCTTCTTTCTCTTAGCAATATGATTTGATTCTTCCATGTCCCTTCATGGATTCAAACACATTTTTTTTTTTTTTATCATGTAGCATCCTTTTCTAGGGGTTTACCAGCTTATCTGTTTATGACTAAAATGCATCTTGGCTGCTTCTGACTCTTGGATTATAAATATGGTTGCTGGGTATTAATTTATAAGTTTACCTTTTAATTGACTTTTCTTTTAATTTACATTTAATGTGGTTAGGGATAAAAGGTTTATATCAATAATCTTGTTATGAGTTTTCTATTTATGTCTTTTTAACTTTTTGTTTGTATTCAGATTTCACTTTATTTCTTTTTTACTTATTAGCCATTTTTATTTTTATAACTTCACAATCAATTTAAGGTTTATGGAACATAATTTTAACTTATAAATTTATCTTAGAGTAATATTAAAACATGTTACATATAGTATGAGATTTTTGCAGCATCACTTCTCAGAGTTTGTGATATTGTTGCTATAAACTATGCTTTTACATATATGATAAAGCACACAGTAAATTATTATTACTAAATATAATTAATAATTTTTAAAAAGATTTAAGCAAAAAAGGAAAGAATAATATATTTACTCATGTCATTATCAATTTTGGAGTTCTTATTTTAAATTTTATTATTTTTAAATGTATTTGAGAGGCTGAAAGAGAGGGACAGACACGTAGAGAAAACTTTCATTCACTGGTTCATTCCCCAATGCCCACAACAGCTGGGGATGAACCAGGGCTGGATAAAGAAACTAAAGAACACATTCTAGATCTTTTATGTGGGTTGCAGGAACCCAGTCACTTGATCCATCTCCACTGCTTCCAAGAGTCTGTCTTCACAGGAAGCTGGAGTCAGTAATCAAACACAAGTACTCCAGTATGTAACGTGAATGTCCCAACGACTAGGATAAAATCCCATTTCCTGCCTTCTTTCATATAGATTAGTATCTCCATCTGCTATCATTTTTTTTGTACCTAAAGAAGTTCTTATACTGCTAGAGATAAATTGAGATTTTATACATGTGAAGTCTCTGTTTTACTGCTATAATTAAGATATTTGATTAAATATGAAATCATCATTATAATTCTAGGAAATTTTATCCTTCTAGTTCTTTAAAGTGTTGTTTCTTGTTTACATTATTTGTAATGAAACATTTGTTGTCTTCCTTATCTTTTCTCCTGTGTACATATATCCATTTTTATAATAAGAATAATTATTACTTTATTTTTCTTGCATTATTTTTTTTGACAGGCAGAGTGGACAGTGAGAGAGAGAAAAACAGAGAGAAAGGTCTTCCTTTTGCCGTTGGTTCACCCTCAAATGGCTGCCACGGCCGGTGCACTGCAGCTGGCGCACTGCACTGATCCGAAGCCAGTAGCCTGGTGCTTCTCCTGGTCTCTCATTCGGGTGCAGGGCCCAAGGACTTGGGCCATCCTCCACTGCACTCCCAGGCTACAGCAGAGAGCTGGCCTGGAAGAGGAGCAACCGGGACAGAATCCAGCACCCTGACTGGGACTAGAACCCGGTGTGCTGGCGCCGCAGTCGGAGGATTAGCCTATTGAGCCAGCCACAGTGCCAGCCTGCATTATTCTTTTTGAACAATTTGATTATGCTGAGCATTGATGCAATTTACTTGCTGTTGCTTGTACTCAGGGTTCATTGGAATTCTTCAATCTATAGAGTTATGTTTTAAAATTAATTTGGAAAATTTTAAGCTTTTTTAGTGCGCCCTGCAATTTTGGGACCAGGATTACACTGTGTTAAGCAAGTTGAAATTGTGGCAAAACTCACGAATGTTCTCTCCACTTCATGTTTTCTTATTTTTCTTTGTGTTTCACTTGGGAGAGTCTCTATTGTTGCATCTTCTGTTCGCTGATAGTTTTAAGGATTTATTTTACTTATTTGAAAGGCAAAGTTTCACAAAGAGGACACCACACACACACACACACACACACACAGATATTTTCCATCTGCTGGTTCACTCCCTAAATGGCTGAAATGAACAGGTCAGGCCAAAGAGCTGGGAGCCTGGGACATCACTGAGGTCTCCCATGTGGGTGGTCATCTGCTGCCCTCCCTGGTGTGCCTCAGCAGCATTCCTCTTAGCAGAAACAGAACAGCTGGGACTCAACCTGTGCTCTGATCACAGATTTCACAGGAGAATCTTAGCCACTGCCCCACAACACTAGCCCTCACTTCACTCATCTTTAACATACAACTTGTAGGGGCCAGCACTGTGGTGTTGTGAGTGGAGCATCCATCTTTGATGCCAGCATCCCATATGTATGTTGATTCATGTCCTGGCTGTTCTACTTCCAATCCAGCTCCCTGCAAATGGCTTGAGAAAGGCAGCTGAGGATGACTCAAGTGCTTTGGTCCTGACACCCATGTGGGAGACCTGGATGAAGCTCCTGGCTCCTGGCTTACGCCTTGTCCAGCCCTGGCCATTGCAGCCATCTGGTGAGTAAAGCAGTGAATGGAAGATCTCTCTCTCTCTGTCTCTCCATCTATCTCTGCAATACTGACTTTCAAATAAATAGATAATTTTTTAAAAAAATACAATGTCTAATGATTTATTATGCTCATCCATGTTGTATTCATTTCATGAACTATGGATTCACCTTTAAAAGTACAATTTATCATTGCTCTTGTATCTTCACTTAGCTCTTAATGTGATTAGTATTATAAAAATCATTTTTATGACCTTCTCTGCTATTTTTAGCATCTAAGTAAATTCTAGTTTATTTAAATTGATTTTTCTCATTATAAACATAGTTTATTTCTTTACATGAACTATAATCTATTTATTTATTTATTTATTTTAAAAAATTTATTTCAAGGTTGCATGTACGAATGCCATCTCACTAGTCCAAGTGATCAATTTCAGTTCACAGTTGATCACACTGATAGGTCTAAGAGTCAAAGGGATCACATAAACAAGACTAGTGTCTGCTAATACTAACTGATAGAATAAAAAAGGGAGAGAATGATACAACATGGGAAGCGGGATACACAGCAGACTCATAGAATGGCAGATGTCCTAAACAGCACTCTGGACTAAGAATCAGCCCTTAAGGCATTCAGATCTGGCTGAAGAACCCATGAGAGTCTTTTAGGCATGGAAAGCCAAGAAACTCTGGCAAAAAAAAAAAAAAAAAAAAAAAGAAGAAGACCCAAATGAAAGATCTTTGCGAGTGAGGTCCCAGTGGAAAGAACGGGGCCATCAAAGAAGGAGGTACCTTTCTCTGAAGGGAGGAGAGAACTTCCACTTTGACTGTGACCTTGTCTAAATAATCGAAGTCAGCAAACTCAAAAGGCTTCCTTAGCCTTAGAAACTCATGACTAGAGCCTAGGTAGATTACTGATGCCATAAACAAGAGTGTCAATTGTTAAGTCAACAATAGGAGTCACTGTGTACTTACACCCCATGTAGGATCTCTGTCTTTAATGTGTTGTTCAATGTGAATTAATGCTATAACTAGTACTCAAACAGTATTTTACACTTTATGTTCTGTGTGGATGCAAACTGATGAAATCTTTACTTAATATATACTAAATTGATCTTCTGTATATAAAGATAATTGAAAATGAATCTTGATGTGATTGAGATGGGAGAAGGAGTGGGAGATGGGAGAGTTGTGGGTGGGAGGGAAATTATGGGGGGGAAATCCATTAGAATCCATAAACTATAATTTGGAAATTTATATTTACTAAATAAAAGTTTTTAAAAAAGGATTTGCAGAGAGAGAGAGAGAGAGAGAAAGAGAGAGAGAGAGAAAGAGGTTTTCCATTTGCTGGTTTACTTCCCAAATGACTGCAGTGGCCAAAGCTAGACCAATGTGAAGCTAGGAGTCAAGAGCTTCTTCTGGGTCTCCCTGGTGGGTGCAGGGACCCAAGCACTTGAGCCTCATCTGCTGCATTATCAGGTACATTAGTAGGGAGCTGGTTGGGAAGTGGAGCAACTGGGACTTAATCCAAACCAGTGCCCATATGGGAAGCTGGAGTTGCCCTTAACCCACTATGTCACAAAATTAACCCTATGAGTTTTATTTCGATGTTAGACATTGTAAACTTACTGTTGGTGAATTTGTTTTATGCTTAAAATACTTAAGAGATTTGTCTATGGGTTCAGTTTAGATCACTGAAAACTGTTCAGGCTTTTTGGGTCCTTCTTCCAAATTGCTGTATACAAGTCTAGAGCTGAGTTCATTCTAGGGTTAATTATTTTCTGCTTTAGGCAAGGCACTTTTGAGTGCTTGGCCCAATGTTCCATGAGTCATAAGATTGTCCAGTATTACTGGTGGAAACTGCTGTTGGAACTAGACATTATGTATGTAAATCTTCCTAAAGGTTACTTCCCCAGACTCAATTTCCTCACATACAAAAATCAATAGTTCCATACTGAATAAAGGAAGAGAACTGTCTGGAAACTTCGCAACAATCTCCCTGCTCAGTCTCGTCTCTCCAGCATTCTGCTCTGCAAAGTCTAATCTGGCCTCATCTTTGGCCCCACAATTCAGGTAGTCTGCAAGGCTCCACTTTATTTCATCTTACAAAATGCCATTCCTGAGTACTCTCCCCAGGCAGACAACAGTGCAATCCTAGGCTTCACTCCATTTGTTTCCATTTATCAGAAATCTCTGTCCTTGCTTTCCTGAATTCCATTTTTTTTTCTGGTTCAGAAAAGGGGTACATTTTGGGTGCAAAGGTAATCTATACCCTTTTAATTAATATTGGCCAGACATATAAGTTCCCTAAGTTATTTTTAATGGAAAGGAATATGACAAATTCTTCATAAAATTTTAAAAAGAAAATCTATACGGTTACATAAGTTTAGGAAACTTGGATGCACAGTTGTTGAACACATGTTTTTACTGTATGTCTTTTTAGAATCCTGAATTTGTTACTGTGGCTTGCCTACAAATCTCTAGGCAAATAAAAATAGATACTATTTTAAACTATAAGCATTTAATTGGCCTGCGGAATTGACCAATATTTTCCATTCTCTCTGTAAAACATTTTGTTCAATCCAAGTAGTGTTACAAAATATAAAACAAAATATTTTATTTACAGATTTATTTACCTATTTGTTTATTTGAAAGGAAGACAGAGACAAGAGAGAGATTTTCCATTTGTTGGTTCATTCTCCAAATGGCAGCCAGGTCTGGGTCAGTCTGCCAGGAACTCTATTCAGATATCCCATGTGGATGTTAGGGGTGCAGGTTCTTGTATCATCTTCTGTTGCCTTCCCAGGTGCATAAGCAGGCAGCTAGATCAAAAGCAGAGTAGCCAGGGCTTAAACTGGCACTCTTATATCGAATACAAGTATCACAAGTGACTGTATCCTGCTGCACTACAGTGCCAGGTACTAAGTATTATTTAAATTATTTTTTTGCTTTAAGTATGTATTTATATTAAAAACTTAAAAGTAAGTCCGTAAGAATGTATGCAGAATTATACAGCTTTACGGGTACAAGCTCCAGACATTTCATAATTACAACTTTAGGAATGTGGTGATTCTTCCCACCACGCCCACTCTCCCTCCCATACTCCCAGCCCTCTTTCTACTCTCTCTATTATTCCCACTCTTATTTCTTACTAAGATCTATTTTCAATTAATTTTATACACATATGATTAATTCTATGTTAAGTAAGAATGAAACAAATAGTATAAAGAGGAAAAAAAAGAGAAAAAAAAAAACCAAAACTGTTCCCCAACAGTCTTGCCATGGAATTTACAGAATGCTAAATCTGCACAAGGCAGGAGACTTAAGTGTTAAAGAGATAGTCACTGTTCCACACAGAAGAAACTCATATTGTAAGAAAATAAAAGCACTCCTTTTGTGGAAACTTCAGGAACAGGGAATTTCAGAGTTATAGTTAATACTTCCTAAGTTTGCATTGAAAGATATGGATAATAATATCAAAATCTTCATTGCCTCTCCTGTGTGACATTGGGCAAGACATTTCCACATTCTGAGTCTAGGTCTGTTATTTATTTTCTGTCCAATCTATTAGAATAGGAGATATTTGGGAGCCTGAATTGTGGTATAGCTGGTAAAAATGCTGTTGGAAGTGCTGGTATCCCATATGGATGCTGGTTGCTGCACCTCTGATCTAGCTCCCTGCTAATGGTCTTGGTTAAAGGAGCAGAAGATGGCCCAAGTGCTGGAGTTGCTGTTACCCACATGGGGACTCTCTCTCCCTGACTTTCAAATGAATAAATAATCTTAAAAAAAAAAAAACAGGAGATACTTCAAAGAAGAAAGTATATTTATTTAACTCATTTTTGTGGCCCCAGAATTTAGCATAGAACTGCCATGTGGAAGACACATAAAACATTTTTGAATGAGAGAAAAAAGGTTTCCTTGTATTCATTTAACTCAAGTAAGGTAGAACATTTGGTTAGTATCATTTATAAGATTCATAGATGTTGTCATGTTTTCCTCACTCTCATTAATCCTAGTTTAACATTTCATAGTCAGCCAACATATTTAACCATATATTATATATATATCAACCTCCTTAATCACCCCCCCACACACACCCCACCACTTGCATCTCAGTTCATTGTATCCTCTTGTTAAAGCTTCACACCAGGTTAAATTCAACTCCTTATCTACTCAAAGCTATGTCAGTGTAATTAAATGTGGCTGGATAAAACCTAACTACTGGCCACAAACCTCAGGCATACCTTTTATTGCTGGACAATAAGAAAATTGACATAACCTCCATTGTTTAAAAGACCCATCCCGGGGCCGGCACTGTGGCGTAGTGGGTAAAGCTGCTGCCTGCAGCACCAGCATCCCATATCGGCACGAGTTCGAGTCCTGGCTGCTTCACTTCCAATCCAGCTCTCTGTTATGGCCTGGGAAAGCAGTAGAAGATGACCCAAGTCCTTGCACCTGCACCTGCACCCATGTGGGAGATCAGGAAGAAACTCTTGGATCCTGGCTTCAGATTGGTGCAGCTCCGGCCACTGCAGCCATCTGGAGAGTGAACCAGTGGGTAGAATACTTCTCTCTCTCTGCCTCTACCTCTCTGTAACTCTGTCTTTCAAATAAATAAATAAGTCTTTAACAACAACAAAAAAAAGACACATCCAAAAGTCAGAAGGCTAGGGACCTTGAGAAGCATAATTCTCTGTAATTCACAGTGAAGCTGATATAGGCATTGAGTAGCAAGCGGTTGACTTGCACTCCCCCATTCTCTATGTGTACCAGACAATGAAATTCATTTATTATCTCTCTACTTTAGCAAGATCAAAAGTGCATAAGGGCATGGATTTCTGTCCATTTTATCCCTAGCTGTTAGGAAGATGTCTGTCACACAGAAGATAAATGTGTTTGTAGAATGAATGAGTTATGGTGGAATAGGAGGGTGGAGATGTATTCATAGGTATTTATTATAGGAAAAGTTACCAGAAGGAAAAAGCAATAGTTCAAAGTAGGTGTGTCACAATTATTCATTGGTGTTTAAATTTAACTGAAAATTGGTCCCTGTTAAAAATAACAGTGGGAATAAGAGAGGGAGAGGATGTACAATTCAGCACATGCCCACTTGGACTTGCCCCTAATGGTAGAGCTAGAAACGTGCAATGGGACTCCAAATTTCATTAAGTTGGAAGATACGAATGCCATCTTACTAGTTAAAGTAGCCAGTTTAAGTTCACAATTGATCATAAAGATAGAATTAAGTATCAAAGGAATCACATAAATAATACCAGTGTCTGCTAATAATAATTGATAGAATTAAAAAGGAGAGAACAACCCAACAGGGAAGTAGGATACACAGCAGATTCATAGAATGGCAAATGCCCTAAACAGCACTCTGGCCTCAGAATCAGCCCTTAAGGCATTCAGATCTGGCTAAAAAGCCCATGAGAGTTTCTCAGGAATGGAAAGCCAAGACACTATGGCAAAACAATCACCTAAATGAAAGCGCTCTGAGTGAGATCCCAAGAGAAAGAATAGGCCATCAAAGAAAGATGTAGCTTTCTCTGAAGGGAGGAGTGAACTTCCACTTTGACTATGGCCTTGTCTAAATAAGGTCAGAGTTGGTGAACTCAAGAGGCTTCCATAGCCTTGGCATCTCATGACAAGAGACTTGGGTGATTACTGACATCATAAATAAGAGTGTCAATTGTTAAATCAACAACAGGGGTCACTGTGCACTTACTCCCCATGTAGGATCTCTGTCCTTAATATGTTGTACTATGCGAATTAATGGTAAAAATGCTATTCAGCAGTATTTTATACTTAGTGTGCCTGTGTGGGTGCAAACTGTTGAAATATTTACATAGTATAAACTAAGTTGATCTTCTGTATATAAAACTAATTAAAAATGAATCTTAATGGAGAATGGGATGGGAGAGGGAGTGGGAAATGGGATGGTTTGTGGGTAGGAGGGTAGTTATGGAGGGAAATACTGCTATAATCCTAAAGTTGTACTTTTGAAAATTTATATTTATTAAATAATAGTTTTCTAAAAAAAAAGTAGGTGGGTTACAGAGGACAGAAGTATAGCATGAAATCTCTACAGGTCATGTCTGAAAATGTGTAGAAGTGACATTTCTGAGTTAGAAGAACAGGGAGAATGCTAGGATATTACCTTGGAATACATATTAGATGCCCTTTAACAGTGTTTCAGTTATGACAGTAAAAACATCATAATCCTAAACTATCTGTTTTCTTTGAATTGCTTCTTCATATTTGATGGTGTCAACAGTGGATCATTCTCTATTAGAGTAAAAGGGCTCTCATTGGCTCACAGATAGTAGGATACTAATGTATCAGGTCCTCCTTCTAGAAAACCCTCAGGTAAAAACAAGGCATTGCTCTACTCTAAACCCAGCTACTTTAATGCCAGTTCCAGGGGAAAGTGGTCCCCTCCACTCTTGTACTGAGACTATAGACTTGATCTATGCCAGCAGAAGGGACCTAAAAGACAGCTCCCTGACTAGCACAGATGAGGTTTGGTTCACAGACAAAACAGTTTTGTTAGATAGGACCTGCTTCTCAGGGTATGTAATATTTATGACATAGCATGTTACTGAAGCATGCTCTGCTCCCAGGAACTTTTGCTTAGTTAGCAGAACTGCTCACCTTAACCAGAGCTCTAGATCACACAAGGGATTTGTGAGGCCCTAGGAATAACTAGGCACCTTCACTCTGCATGGAGACCTCAGTCTTCTGGTAAGGTAGAAAGAGCCAACCAGATTCTATGGAAAACATTACAAGTATAGAAATATGTGCTTGCTAAGAAAGGTTAAGAAGGAAAGAGTGTTCTTGGTAAGAAAGGTTAAAAAGGAAAGAGTTTTTTTTTTAATAAGGAAAGGACATGGTTTGTAAGAATGACTTTATCCTGATGGCTAGTTTACTCTAGACTGGAATGGAAATGATGGAATATTTCAAGTAAGTTGAAGAGGGTGTGTGGAAGTCACAAAAGGTTATGAAAGAAAAAATATTGGACATGCTAACTGCTGCTCCAGGAGGTATCTGTACCATGTTCCAGGAAGAATGTTGTCTCTGGGTCAATCAGATTAGACAGGTACAAATCCAAATTTGTACTTTTCCTGGACAAAGCCAAACAGCTCCAGGACCAGGACAAGCAGGGCCGGGATTGCTGGCTTGACATCTGGTCATGGAAATCCTGGCTATTTCTTCTCCTTGGCCCAATAACTTCTGTAATCTTGATGCTTCTCTTTGCACTGTGTGTTTTGATGCCCTTGTTGGTTTTGTCTCTAACAGACTGAAAGCTGTCGAACTCCAAATGGTTGTCAGACAAGGCTTCCAGCCCATTCCACTGGATGACCTGAGCAGCCCTCTGGACTGAGCAGGACAGTCTTTCCAAGGCCACTGTTGCACACCGTAAGGCAGATAGCAAGAGGAAATACCCAAATCCCCCTCAATGCCCATATGCCAGATTTGAAGAAGTTACAGAAAACGGAACTCCATCCATAATCCCAAGGGTATTGCCTCTTGAGGGGGGGATGTTAGGTAGGAAGTCAGTTATGAGCTTATGTGTGTGTGACATAAAGGCCTAAAGAGAAGACATCTATGTCCAGTATATGCTGCATCTCAAAGTCATCCTGATGGTGTTTCAGGGGCAGCCTGGTATTCACATCCTGCCCTGCCCTGCCCCCTTCTACCTGATAACCTGCCAAGTGGAGGTCCCCACCCCTTCTGCCTGACAAATCTTCCACAATCTCCCAGGTGCAGCCCAGTATCTGCATTTCAAACACCCTGTTCTGGATCCCAGTTCTCTAGGGGGTCCTGTCCATGCTTCTTCCTGTCTGATAACATTTGAATCCATAAAGTCCTTTGTTTCAGACCTTCAAGAGAAAACTCAGGGAGGAGCTTCTTAATATTTACATCCAAAAAGCCCTTTGTTCCAAGAAGAGCAGAGGTGGGGAAGCAAGATCCATCTCCTTAACCTCCCCCGCCTTCCCCTCCCCCTTGCCTCAACCTGACAGCATGCTCAGCCCTCTGCCTCTCTGCTGAGCTGCCCCCCTGGTCTGGCCAGGTGTACTCTCACCACTCAACCATGTAACCTCGCTCTTCCCCCCACCCCCCTACCCCCCCCACCCCCCACCCCCGGTCCGGGCGACTGGGCACTCTCTCAGTCTCAGGCTCTGTCTGGAGAGGTGCCCATCTGTCCTTACAGATGTCCCTTCCCTAATAAACCTTGCTATTTTACCTCCCACTAAAAAAAAACAAAAACAAAAACAAAAACAAAAACAAAAACAAAAAAACCTGAAAGAACTCCCCCCGCCCCCCAGGTTAGAGTTCCACTTCCCAGTTCCGGTTTCCCCAGGAAGAAAACTGGTTGTAACTCCCGCCCAGGCGCCCACGTGGGATAGCCACGCCCCCCCATCTAAAGGATCCAATGAGTACTCTTGGTAACCTTCAAACTGGCCAATCAAACCAAAGCGCGCGAAATATGCTAATCTTGTGGTTCTTCTCTTTAAAAACTGCTGTAGACTGCCGCTTGGGGCCTCTCTCTTCGCCATTACTGAGGGGGAAGCCCATTTGCGCAAATGCTTAATAAATCCTCATGTTTTTGCATCAACTTGGTCTGGAGTTTGGGTCTTTGAGCAACCACCCGAGCATGTTGGATTCCCGATTTTGGGGTCCTTCAAACCTTGTCCAGGTCAATACTTATTTTACTCATATGTGTGTTGGGTGATTTTACTGCATAGCTCAAAAAACTGGATCTCCTTAGCTTTAACAGATTAACAAGAATATTCACTTGAATCTTATTCATCTTCATTAACTTATCCATATATAAATTTACTGAAGGCTTGTCTCGTGTTGTACAAATGATGGAGATACAAAAATAAAAATACAGTTCTTTCTTTCAGGGAGAATAAAAGCTAGGATTTATGAGACCAAACAAACAAACAAAAAGAGATGAAAAACTTACTAGGAGCAAGAAGGGTGGGACTGTGGGTGTGAGGGAGGGTAAGGTGAGAAGAATCATTATGTTCCTAAATCTGTATATATGAAATTTTTATAACTTAAATAAAAACAAAGAAAACTTACTATGATAAAAGTATGTTGCAAACTAAAAATGGCTATGTAACTTTATGAGCTTTATTTCAGTTAGTTTGTAACTATTATTCAAATTATTAATATTTTTTCATAAACACTAAGATTTGATAGTAAAGTACAAAATATTCTGTGAAGAAAAGAGATATTTTCTTTTCCATGGCTGTTGTAGGCAGCCTTAAAATCCCTTCTTCTGTATTTTTGAAAGCAAGAATATCTATATTAATATCATATTATGGGGTTTATGAAAAAGATAATACAATGAGGAAATAATGATATATTATTGTGTAAGGGGTAAAATTCAGTGAAGACAATGTTCATATACCATCTATATACCAAATAATAAGGCACCCATACTTTTTTTATTATATACGTAGTTATGTATACCTGTAGATATATTTACATATGTGTGTGTATAAGCATCCATATATACTTCCAATATGAGGAAAATTTGTGGCTTTGTCTTTGTGTCTGGTTTATTTCACTTAGCATAAACCTCTATAATGGTATTATTCTTGTAACTGGCACGATATAATTCTTTTATATAGCTGAGTAATATTCCAGTGTGTATATAAAACACATTTTCTTTATCCATTTATCTATTGATGGACATGTAAATTGTTTCTCTAACTTTGTTACTGTGAATAGCACTGCAGCAAACTTGGGAGCACAGATATCTTTTTTGTATCTTGACCTCCTTTCTTTTGGATTTTTTACCAGATGTAGGACAGATGGGTCATAAGATAGATTTATTTTCAGTTTTTTGAGAAATCTCCACAGTGTTTTCCATAATGACTAATGTACAGTCCATCAACAGTGCTTTAAGGTTCTATTTTCTCCACATTTTTGCCTGTACTTAAAAAAAATTTATCTATTTGAAAGTCAGAGTTACAGAAAGACAGAGAGAAATTCCATCCCTGGCTTACTCCTCAGATGGCCACAACTGCCATGGCTGAGCCAGGCTAAGCTAGGAGCTTGGAGCTTCATTCAGGTCTCCCACCTAGGTGGTAGAGGCCCAAACACTTGGGCCATTATCCACAGCTTTTCTCAGGCATTAGCAGGGAGCTGGATCAGAAGTAGAAGAGGGTTCGGCCTGTGGCCCAGTAGGTTAATCTTCTGCCTGTAGTGCTGACATCCCATATGACTGCCCGTTCTGGTCCCAGCTGCTCTACTTCCAAACCAGCTCTCTGCTATGGCCTGGGAAAGCAGTAGAAGATGGCCCAAGCACTTGGGCCCCTGTATGTGTGTGGGAGACCTGGAAGAAGCTCCTGGCTCCCGACTTCGGATTGGCCCAACTCCAGCCGTTGAACTATCTGGGCAGTGAACCAGCAGATGGAAGACTTTTCTCTCTGTATCGCCCTCTCACTGTAACTCTCTCTCAAATAAATAAATAAAATCTTAAAAAAAAAAAAAGAAAGAAGTGGAGAAGACAGGACTCAAATCAGTGCCTATATGGGATGCCTATGTCACAGGCAAAGGCTTTACGCTCAAATTATGAATAGTATTGGCCCCAACCAACATTTAAAAAATTTTTTTTATTTTTTATTTTTATTTTTTTGAGAGGCAGAGTGGACAGTGAGAGAGAGAGAGTGACAGAGAGAAAGGTCTTCCTTTTTCCGTTGGTTCACCACCCAAGTGGCCGCTATGGCCAGTGCGTTGTGGCCAGCGCACTGTGATGATCTGAAGCCAGGAGCCAGGTGCTTCTTCCTGGTCTCCCATGTGGGTGCAGGGCCCAAGCACTTGGGCCATCCTCCACTGCACTCCCGGGCCATAGCAGAGAGCTGGAGTGGAAGAGGAGCAACAGAGACAGAATCCAGTGCCGTGACTGGGACTAGAACATAGTGTGCCGGCACAGCAGGCAGAGGATTAGCCTATTGAGCCATGGCACCAGCTCTGTTGGCCATTTATATTTCTTCCTTTGAAAAATACTGGTTCATATTCTTAGCCCATTTCTTAACTTGGTTGCTTGATTTGTTTTTGTGTTTATTGAGCTCCTTTTATGTTTTAGATAATGATCCTTTATCAGATATAGAGTGCAAATATTTTCTCTCATTCTGTCAGTTGCCTCTTCATTTAGTTCGCTTTTTATTTTGCTGTTTAGAAGCTTCTTGGCTTGCTGTAATCCCACTTGTCTTTTTTTATCCAAGAAGTCTTTGCTATGCCAGTTCCCCTACATTTTCCTCCAGCAATTTCACGGGTTCAGATCTTAAGTTTAGATCATTGATCCATTGTGGGCTGATTTTTGTATAGAGTGTAAGGTGTGGGTCTTGTTCCATAATTCTGCATGTGCAGATCCAATTTTCCAACTATCATTTACTGAAAATATTGTTCTTTCTTCAGGGAATGATTTTAGCTCATTTGTCCAAAAATTAGTTGGTTAGAGATGCATGGATTAATTTGTGGGGTTTCTAATCTTTTCCATTGGTGCACATTCTGCTTTTTTGCCAGTACCAGGCTGTTTTTATTATAACTGCCCTGTAATATGTCTTAAAATCTGATACATTGTAACTTAGTTTCTCCACAAACTTTTTGAAGTATCCTTTTATAGGACAAACTTTACTGAAGGTTTTGAGAAACAGAGAATGAAGTTTACACTAAATAAAAAAAATTAAGAAAATATTAGTTTTTCCTTTTCTTTATCCTTTTGCCTTTCTGTCTTAAAATATTTCAAATGATACAGAAAAATATAAAGATGAAATCAAGGAGCACACATAGATTTTTAACAGTTTGCCAGATTTGCTTCATATGTAAACATTATATAGGTGTACACACAGAGTATGTTTTAAAGCAGGGTTATGTAGTTTAAATCACATATTGTGAGATTCATGCCAATGATCAAAAATTGAGGGAAAGTGTATATTATTATGTAATTAGTATAATTCTGTAGAGACAAAATTTATAAGTATCTATATCCAAATAATATGGCATCCACACATGCTTTATTTTTACTATATTTATAAACCTCCACATATGAGAGAAAGCATGTGGTATTTGTCTTCCTATGTCTTCCTATGTCTTCACTTAGTATAATGATCTCAACACAATTTCCTTTGTTGCATATATCAGTATTTTGCTTTTTTATGACTGAGTAATATTCCATTGAGTGTATGTACTACACCTTTATCTGTTCATTTATTGATAGAAGTGGATGTTGCTTCCATACCTTTGCTATTGTTAATATTGCTGCAATAGAAATAGGAATGCAGATATCACCTTCATATATTGACTTAATTTCCCTTGAATATGTTCCTGGAAGTTACATAGCTGGGTCACAGATCTATTCTTAGTTTTTTAGGAATCTCCATACTGTTTTGCATATGGGCCACATTAGTTTAAATTCTCACCTACAGTGTATAGTGTTTCCTTTTTACTGAGCCAACCTACCTTTCTTTTTCTGTCTTTTCATTTCAACATGTGTATATACACACACACACACACACACACACACACACACACATGTCTCCATTATCACCAATGGTGTTATTCTTTTAATAGTAAACTTTGAATCACAGTGAATTCCAGGTCTCTCCTCTCTCTCTGTTCCTTCTTTCTATAATATCATCTTCATCCCCAACCCTATTTTTGGTCATTCAGTTAACTTCTTCTCATTCTCTAGAGACAGAGTCGTGTATTATCTCACTCATGCATCTCTTTACCTTCCCTCACCAAAGATGGTTCAGTGCTACCTCTTTTTCAACTCTACACTAGAAATATCTTCTAATATACATTACATTGTTAAATTTGTGTTCATTTTTGTGTACCCAAAAATGACATTTTTTGAGTAAGAACCATGCCAAATCTATTTATATTTGCACAATCATGATTGTGGTCACCATTTATTCTGGGTCACCATGAGAGAAACTGTGTAATATTGACCATGTGTCTGAGGCCTTCACATCTGAGAGCTTGGTGCCCTGGGAGACACTAACCTTCCTAGAGATAGACAATTCCTAGAAATAGTTAATGCTCCCTCTGGGGGTGCACTTTTGTATGAAAACCAACTGACATAATCCTAATCTCCCAACCCCCATCACCTTTATGTCTCTGTCACTCTCCCAGCCCTAATCATCTCAGGATCAGGAAGCAGATTACAGGGTCTGCACTATGCCTCAAGCCCTGCAGAAATTACTCACATTGGCCAAACCCAAATGTGCTTACCTTACCCTGTCCTGCCCATTCTTTCTGGGGAAATCATAATAAAGGATCCTGCCTGAGTTTTCTCATTGCTTCCTCTGCCATCTGCCTGACCTTAATGCTTAATCATTTAGTCATCTGTGGCATTGCTGTCCACTTCTCTTGGGAACTGCAATTATAACAAGCCTTCTTTTCTTTTTTTTTCTTTTCTTTTCTTTTCTTTTTTTTTTTTTTTTTTGGTTTACAGGTAGAATTACAGACAGTGAGAGAGAGATAGAGACAGAGAGAAAAGTCTTCCTTCCACTGGTTCACTCCCCAAATGGCCGCCATGGCCGGCGCTGCGCCAATCCGAAGCCAGGAGCCAGGTGCTTCCTCCTGGTCTCCCATGCGGGTGCAGGGCCCAAGCACTTGGCCACAGCAGAGAGCTGGACTGGAAGAGGAGCAACCTGGACTAGAACCCAGCTCCCATATGGGATGCTGGCGCCACAGGTGGAGGGTTAACCAAGTGAGCCACGGCACCGGCGCCTATAACAGCCTTATTTTCAATGGCAATGATTTCTTGATCCCTTGTCCTAGCCATACCTAAATAATAAAACCTATCATTGAAAACAGAACCTTTAATTAATTATTTAAACTATTTAAAATTTCTTATTTTAACCATGTGTGGTTGATATTTCAGAGAGATGAAAAAGCTGTAGATGATCAGGTTAAATTATAGTCACATGACTTTTAGGCAGAGGCCATAATTCAAATCCCAAGTCTGCTGTCTCCAAGCTCTATGTTCATAGTTACTATTCTACATAACTTTTACAATTTAATAAACCATAATTGCCCCTTTACACAGCATTAAATAGGATATGCTCATTAAGGCATGTTGCCTGAATGCTAGAATTGATTCAAGATATGTTTTGATTTAGTTTCTATATTTTATTATTACCTTATAATAAATGTCATCAAAATCTACTTCCTTTAGGAGGTTGAGTTGGTAAAAGCTTATGGAACTCTTTAAAGAATTTATAAAATAGCTTACACAATATTTCAGTCACTGCTAAAATGAGCAAATTCTGAAATGAAGTTTGAAACAAATTTATTTGAATAAAGCAAGTTTGAGACCAGTGTAGAAATCATTCGATCTCAGCACTAATGCCCAGAGTAGTTTCCATTCTCAGAGTCTCCCTTTCCTTATCTGTACAACGAAGTACAGTTGAGTAAGTAGCTATTTTCTCGAGTTCTGCTAATCTTGGTTCTGATTCTCCGTTTTTCTTCTCTTTTTAAAATTTTGAGTAGTGCCACTAGATGGCAGCAGGAATTAAATAATGTCTATCCTTTTGTATAAATTGGCATCATTTTTGAAGAGTATTACCACTATCCCATCACCACATCAAACACAATTACATTACAATATCTAAAGCACACAATAATTACAAAAGCCAACTAACTTGGTTGGTAGCACACTGCTACTTCAATGCTATAATCAATGATATTAACAACTTATTTAATCTTCTTGTCCATCAACTACATTGTCACAATGTCTACATTTTTCATTACTCACAGATTAAATATATTAATAATATGGACTTCAGGCACCTATGTACAATTAAAGGCTCACTATTTACCTTTTGGTTCCCAAGCTTTTACCATCAGAAAATCAAAACCATGTTATTAATCCAAAAGTCTAGGAACCATAATTGATTTGTCTCTTCTCCTTCCACTCTAGTTCCCACCCATCAGAAATGCTTTGCTCCATCTTCAAAAACCACTGAAGATGTTTCCACCTCCACTGCTGCCACTGCGGTCCACGCCACCATTGTCTCTCCATGGAATGGACTGCAGGGCTGCCTGCCTGGACTCCCTGATCTTCGTTTCGCCCCTACAACTTACGCTATATAGATTAATCAGTATTTAAATACATTACATAGAATACCACTGTCATTTAAAATCCCCCAGATGGTTTTCATTGCCATAAAAGAAAACCCAAACTTTGTCACATGATCTATGCTTCTCCTCATAGCACCTGTCTGCTCCTCTTAACTGCTCATGTGTTCAATCACTCTGTTCCAGCCACACTAAACTGCTGCCCTTCACACACACACACACACACACACACACACACACACCTGTGCGAATCATGCCTCTGGAGTAGCCCTTCCTCTGTGAAGTGCTGCAGTTCTACTCTGGGCTGACTCCTTCTCATGTATCCTCCACTCACTGAAGTGTTGCCTGCCCAGGTCAGCTATAGCAATGGCCACTTTCTGTCATTTTACTTGAATTCGTTTCTATTTCAGCACCTATCTTTCTCTACATTAGTTTTTGTTCACTTGTCTACTGTCTTACTGTCTTTTCTCACTGGAATGTGACACTTAGGCCAGGAAGGTGTCAGTTGTTGACCATAGTAAGAATGAGTGTGTGTGTGTGTGTGTGTGTGTGTGTGTATAATGAAATATAGACAGAATTTAAGACTGATTAAGACTGAAAGGGATGCAAAGATTGCCCTGAGAAGGACTGTCATACTGATATTTGGTCCTCATTGTATCCAGTAATTAAAAATAAACTTTTTCCAGGGCTGGTGCTGTGGCATAGCAGTTAAAGCCACCTCCTGCAGTGCCAGCAACTCATCTGGGCACCAGTTTGAGTTTCGGTTGCTCCACTTCTAATCCAGCTCTCTGGTATGGCCTAGGAAAGCAGTAAAAGATGGCCCAAGTCCTTGGGCCCCTGTAACCACATGGGAGACCCGGAAGAAGCTACTGGCTCCTGGCTTCGGATCAGCTTAACTCCGGCAGTTATGGCCATTTGAGGAGTGAACCAAACAGGTGGAAAACCTCTCTCTTCGCCTCTGCCTCTCTGTAACCCTGCCTTTCAAATAAATAAAATACATTTTTTAAAAAATTAAAAAATAAGCTTCTTCCCTATAAAATTTTCATATCATAAACAAGTTGATTATTTAATCTTGAGTAAATTTTTCTCTTTCAACTATTTAACAAAAATGCTGCTTATAATCTCTTAGCAATGAAAACATCAAATAATAATTGAGTGGGCCAGTGTTGGGGTACATTGTATTGAGTCCCAGCTGCTCCACTTCCAATCCAGCGTTGTATTGAGTTCCAGCTGTTCCACTTCCAATCCAGCTCCCTGCTAATGCACATGGGAAAGTAGTGGAAGATGGTCCAAATGCTTGGGCCCCTGCACCCATGTGGGAGACCTAGAAGTGCCTGGCTCTTAATTACCACCTGGCCCAGTTCTGGCTGTTGCAGCCATTTGGGAAGCAAACTAGATGGAAAATCTCTCTCTCTCTCTCCCCGTCTCTTTGTAATTTTGCTTTTCAAATAAATTTTAAAAATAAATCTTTAGGAATAATAAAATAATAACCATAACTGGCTACTTAAGTCCAGGGTTAAACACTTATATTTATGGCATATTGATTCTTAAAGAATATGATGAAGGCTCATCTTAACTATTCTCCAAAATATTATAGTTAATGGAGAAAATGATAATAAGGCTGATATTAAAAGTCTCCCAGGTCTGACAGTATGTAATGGAGCCAGGATCGCCTTCCTAATGGTATAGCTGCAGAGATTGTACATGTAAGTGCTATGTGACCTTGATTTCTCTATTAGTTTCTTGTGGCTGCTGCAAAAATTCACCCCAAACTTAGAATGATTCTTTTACAGCTCTGGAAGTCACGTGTCTGAAGTATGCTTGACTAGATTAAAGTTAAGGAACAGTCACAGCTGATTCCTCCTGAGGTCCTTGATGGGAGAATTTGTTTTCCTTCAAACTTACAGTGGCCGCCTATATTCCTTAGCTGTGAATACAAAATTTATCAGTCCGATCTCTGCTTTTATTGTCACATTCTGTATCCCTCCTGCATCCCTTTGCTTCTTTCATTCCTTTTGTTCTTTTAAAGGCCCCAGACTAACCTTTTTTTTTTTTTTAAGATTTTGTGTGCTTATTTGAGTTACACACAGAAAGAGGCAGAGATAAAGAGAGTTCTTCCATCCACTGGTTCACTCCCCAAATGGCTGCAAAGACCAGAACTAAGCCGATCTGAAGCCAGGAGCCAGGAGTTTCTTCTGGGTCTCCCATGCAGGTACAGGGGCCCAAGCACTTAGGCCAGAGGCAGAGAGCTGGGTTAGAAGAGGGGTAGCCAGGACACAAACTGGCACTCATATGGGATACTGATGCCACAGGCAGAGGTTTAGCCTACTACACCACAGTGCAGCCCACTAGTGTTACCTGTTACCTTAATCACAGCTGCAAAGCCTGCTTTTCCATAGAAGGTGATAATCACAGGTTCTAGGGATTAGGATATGAATATATTGGGAGGGGGTGTTTATTTAGCCCTAGATAGTTTGAATGTTAGCTAATGTTAGGAAACACCAGACAGACTCACTCACTGCCTAAATGACTTGCCTCAACACACCAACCTCTTTCCATAAACAATTAAAATTCACACTTCAGCAAAATAACAGAATACAAGACGTCATGAACATTTAGCATCATCCAGAAATAACTGATT
Source organism: Sylvilagus floridanus (assembly GCA_949820135.1). Lineage (NCBI taxonomy): Eukaryota > Metazoa > Chordata > Mammalia > Lagomorpha > Leporidae > Sylvilagus > Sylvilagus floridanus. The sequence continues at coordinate 90,419,480 of OX463224.1, forward strand.
CTGAAAATGCTTATGGCATACAAACTCAGGTGTTTCAAAATGTCCAGGAGAAATGAAGCTAAAAGATACAGTTTTTAAATTTTTTTTAAAATTTTTATTTGACAGGCAGAGTTAGACAGTGAGAGAGACAGAGAGAAAGGTCTTCCTTCTGTTGGTTCACCCCCCAAATGGCCACTATAGCAGGCGCACTGTGCTGACCCAAAGCCAGGAGCCAGGTGCTTTCTCCTGGTCTCCCATGCGGGTGCAGGACCCAAGGACCTGAGCCATCCTCCACTGCACTCCTCGGCCACAGCAGAGAGCTGGACTGGAAGAGGAGCAACCAGGGCTAGAACCCGGCACCCATATGGGATGCCAGTGCCACAGGCTGAGATTAATCAAGTTAGCCACAGTGCTAGCCCCAGATACATTTATTTTGATGCAAAATTTTTTGAAATACATTTTCCACCACCATATTTAAGGCTCCTATATGCATAGATTTCAAAGTTTTTTGCAGCAAAGTAAACATTGTTTAATTCTATTTTCCATAGACTTTTTAGGAGAGCTGTGAAACACATATATTTAAGGCTAAGTACTAATCTATTATGTTTATGCCTCTTGTCTTCTTCAGTTTGGACTTTCTACTTAAGAATCTCTTTGACAGGCTATGGATGTTTTTTGTTTAGAAATAATAATTTTTACAAAGTTCAAAATCCTTACTAAGTGCAGATATGGCCTAAATGGATTAACTTGAAAGAGAACTGATGCTGAGCTTTACTAAACTAGCTCTAGACACAGAAAATGAACAAAGATATCGGCAAGCAGCAAAATACCTGGTAAAGTGCTAATAGCATATGTAAATAAATTTGTGATTCACTTAAGTTGGAAAGAGTACGAAGGAAGGCCTGACTACATCAGTAGGACTGTAAGGGATGCCTTTACTTCCCCAACTTGTGACCTCTCAATTACACAGGTCCTTAAAAGAGGGCTGTGGCTGACCATCTGACCTTAATTGATGCTCTCACCATATCTGGCAACACAAGATCTCCCACTATGACTTATTTCATCTCATCCCTGGATGCAGAATAACTTTCCAAGTCCAAAGCGGTTCTGTGATAGGAATGGTTTAAGCACAGGACAATCCGCAATCAAGGTCAAACTGTCTCTTACGGCACATTTTAAAAAGCCACTACAACTGAGTGTTTCAATTCACTTCTCTTTTGCAAAAAGATGAAAATATGTGGTACCAGAGGAGAAATGGTAATTTTTCTGTAAAGCGGCATTTTCCAAATTGTTTTTGACAGGCTGTGAGACTATTTTGTAAGGGCAAAAAAAAAAAGTCCTATTGAAAACATCATTGAGAAATACTTCATTCTATATTCCTGCTCAGGAAATTGAAATAGTAGAGCAGCATGATAAAGCTCTGAGAAGGCCCTCATGAGGAGGCATCTTTAATGTTATTTAAGGCAGCATTTTTGATTTTTGACCACTGACTCCTCTCTCTGAATATTATGCATCTTCACCAGAGATAAAGATACTCTGAGCACACACTAGAATAATTTTACAGATGAGGAAGCTTGAGTATCACAGGAATGGTGACCTGAGCAAAACGACGCTTTCTGAAGTGAATGGGGCTAAGGAATACTAATCTAAAAATTTAGAAAATAAAATACCGGTCTTAAGACACAGTCCTCAAAGGATAGAGATAAACATAAATTTAGGGAATGTTGCACACTGTATTTTCTTTATTTCAGAGTGAATATAGTGAAAATAAGATAGCTTAACATTAATACAATTTTTCACTTTATTTGAATAAAAATGCCTTTTGTCCCCACTTGTAACGAAAAATACCCAGAGGAATTAGTGTGGAAAGTACTTGGGCAAAAACGATGGTGTAATAAAGAATACAGATTTTAGAGTCCTGCCTACTTAGATTTAATTTTTGGCTCTGCTTGATTTTTTATGAATTGCTAAAATTTTTTGAACTTTATCTTGTGTGGGGTCTCTGGGGTCAGCCATGGTAAATAATATTCCTCTTTTCTGCTTAGTTTTTTTTTTTAATACAAATACTGAGGCCATAATAAGATCTTTATCACTAACAGATATTAGGTCAACTTTTAGGACCTTTCTGAAAGTATGCTAATCTTGATGGGCTCAATAATACAGAAAACATCCTTTCTTTTTTAAATATTTATTTATTTTTGAAAGGCAGAGTTACAGAGCGAGAGAGAGGGAGAAACAGAAAGACAGACATTTTATCTGCTGGTCTTTTCCCTAACCCCCAATGTCTGCTGGAGTTAGGATGGTCCAAGGCCAGGAGTCAGGAGCCAGAAGTCCCCTTTTGGTCTCCCACGTGGGTGGCAGAGGTCCAAGGACTTGGGCCATCTTCCCCTGCCTTCCCAGGCACAACAGCAGGGAGCTGGGTCAGAAGCAGAGCAGCTGGGATTCAAACCAGTACCCATAAGGATGTTGACAGTGCAAGTGGTGGCTTTACACCCTACAGCAAAATGCTGCTTCCAGAAATGACCCTTTCTAAAAAAGGAGAAAGGAGAAACTGAGTTGATAGTTTCTATATATGTTCAGTTCAAATAGTTCCTTCTGTTTTCCAATGAACAGAGATGGAAGGAGCCTAACAAAGGTAGAAATCTCACACTTGGAAATTCCCCCAAACTAAAAAGCATCCAGCCCTTCCGACAATTTAATCCCATCTCTGAAAAATTAACCTATGATTATCATCTCCAAAAAAACACCTGCTTTCAAGTTTATACTGGCTTTATTCATAATAGACCAAAATTAGAAGCAACCAAGATATCTTTTTTTAAATTTTATTTTATGGAAATTATTTTTTTAAAGACAGCTGCTTTTATTTAATGAATACAAATTTCATTGGTACAGCTTCAGGAATATTGCAGTTCTTCCCCCCATACTTACCTTCCCCACCTCCCCACTCCCATCCCACCTTCTACTCCCTCTCCCATTCCATTCTTCATTAAGATTCATTTTTAATTAACTTTATATGCAGATCAACTCTATAATAAGTAGAGATTTCCACAATTTGTACCCACACAGAAACACCAAGTATAAAAAATAGTGAATGGATAAAAAATTGATGTATTTATACAATGGAATACTATTCAGTAATAAAATGAAATTTAATAATAAAAAGACATAAATGGGCTGGTGCTGTGGTGCCAGCATTCCATATGGGCACCTGTTCGGGTCCAAGTTGTTCCATTTTGATACAACTCCCTTCTAATGTACCTGGAAAGCAGCAGAAGATAGCTCAAGTACTTGGGCCAGTGAATCCATATGGGAGACCTGGAAGAAGCTCTTGGTTCCTGGCTTTGGCCTGGCCCAGACCCAGCCATTGCAGTCACTGGGGGAGTGAACCAGCAGATGGAAGATTCTCTCTCTCTCTCTCTCTCTCTCTCCTCTGCCTTTCAAGTAAAATAAACAAACCCTTTAAAAATTGACATTTGGTTTGTGAAATTGTAAAAGAAAAAAAAAAGAAAGAAAAGACATGAAGACCCTTGCATTCATATTGCCAGTTGAGAGCAGCAAGTCTGAAAAGGCTACGTGCTCTATCATTTCATTTGTAAGACATTTGGAGATAAGGCAAAACTATAGAGAAAGTAAAAAGTTTACTGAGTGTCAGATATTTCAGTGGGGAGAAGGGGAGGAATGAATGGATGAGAAAGGAAATCCTAAGGGTTGTGATAGTCTGTGAAACAATTTTACATGATGCTATATTCTATATGAAACTGTAATTCTGTAGGATACTGTACTGGTGAATGCATGACATGTGCATTTGTCAAACACATGGAACTGTACAACAGGAGAGTAAAACTTAATTTATGGACCTTAGTTAATGCTAATGTAATAACATTGGTTCATTAATTATAATGTACCACACTAATGTATGATGCTAATAATGGGAAAACTACATTCCATGGCGAGGGCACTGGGAATGGGTTTTTGATTTTGCATATCAAAATTTCTACACTATTGCCAAATTGTTCTGTAGATACAAATCCATAGTAAAATAAAGTACATCATTTACATATATTTAAAATATTTTGAAAAACAGAAAATGAATATCTTGATATCTAATTTATATTGTTGCTCAAATGTGTAAACCATTACACATAATTTATAGATCCTCTGTAATAACTGTTATTCATAGCAACACTATTGTATCTGTCAATATATTTAAGAATTTACTTTCTACTTTCTGGATTTGGATTGTTAACAGTATTTTTGATTTCTGCCTAACTGGAGTTTTCCCCAGGAACACAGTGTCATAAAATGAAGGTTAATACAATCAAGGACTATTGCTTTCTCTCATTTTTTGAAGCCTACTGTAACAGTAATGATTCCTAGCCAAGGCTGAGAATGTGGTGTCAGAATCAATACAGAAAGCAGAAAAGGATTGGCGTATTCTGATGACAGAGAAGGGATGTCATAGGATAAAATGGACAATCTCATTCACCTATGAGACAGAGCTCAACTTCAACTGCATGAGAAAGAAGTTACACTTTGATCAGCAGGTGTCAGAAGGTGGAGGGAAATTGTTGGCCATACAGTTGTTACTCTGCTGCTTTAGTCTCTCTAAAAGATAAAATCATAATCATCTTTTCTTTTTTTATGACCAGCTATGTCTAGAACTAATTTTTATTAAGAAATGGAAAGCACTGAGGGATTGGGATACACAGACATAAGTAATTCACCAATCCTGTTGAGAAAAATCATCAAAATTCAATTGTATGATTTTTTTTTCCTTTTTTTTTCCTTTTTTGACAGGCAGAGTGAACAGTGAGAGAAAGACAGAGTGAAAGGTCTTCCTTTGCCGTTGGTTCACCCTCCAATGGCCGCCGTGGCCGGCGCGCTGTGGCCGGCGCAACATGTTGATCTGATGGCAGGAGCCAGGTGCTTCTCCTGGTCTCCCATGCGGGTGCAGGGCCCAAGCACTTAGGCCATCCTTCCACTGCACTCCATGGCCACAACAGAGAGCTGGCCTGGAAGAGGGGCAACCGGGACAGAATCCTGCACCCCGACCAGGACTAGAACCTGGTGTGCCGGTGCTGCAAGGCGGAGGATTAGCCTATTGAGCTGCGATGCTGGCATTTGTATGATTTTTTTTATTACTATCTATCAATTTACCACAAATATAGCAGTCTAAAATAACCACTTAACCACAGTTGTATAGATCAGAGTATGGTATTCTCTGCTCTTAGTCTCATATGGCAAACATTAAAGTATCATATGGTTCTGTTTCTTTTTAGGCTGTAGAGTACAATCCATTTCCACCCTCATTGATATTGTTGGCAGAATTAAGTTCTGTGCAGTTGTAAGGTGGGGGTCTCTGATTTCTTGCTAACTATCATTCCAGGCTCATTCTGTTTCTGGAAGCTGTTTGCCTTTCCTAGATGTTGGCCACTTTGTCTTCAAATCCAGCTATGGTGGGTCTGTCATGTTTCACATTTTTTTGCCATTTTTCCTCCATTTCATTCCTTTATGTTTCTCTTCTAACTCCCATTTACACATTTTTAATTGCACTTTAAAAATTTATTTATTTTTTCATTTTAATTTAGAATTAGTTTTTGACGGATTCAACATGCTTTGTAGATAAAATTCTAAGAGCATAATGATATTCACTTCTTCCCTTACTCCTTTCCTCCCCCTTCTCTCACTCCCATCCTACCCTCCTTCCTTCTACCATTCATTTTTTAGCATTTGACATAATGTATTTCAAATTGACACTACAGCAAAAAGGCATAATACTTCATCAAATAAGAAATTTATCAATTAAAAAGCCAAAAAGACCCTAGTTTAGTGGGGATATAGATGAATATAAACAAAAATTGAAAGGAAAAAATGATCATTTCACACATATACAGTGAATTTTAAACTAATCACAGATCATTAAAACTATAGTAGTATAACACCCTTTACCACTGGTTTCACAAAGGTATAAAACAAAGTTTTGCAAAACTATATTTGCAGCAATACTGATAAATATAGGTGTTTCCTTCTTATAAAAATAGTTTTATGTATGTTTTCACTTAATTATTAATTTGAAACAGAGAGATCTTCCATATGTTGGTTCACTCCTCACATGTCCACAAGCCAGGGATGGGCCAGGCCAAAGCTCAGAGCCAGGAACCCTATTCAGGTCTCCTGCATGAAAGGCAGAAACCCACGTACTTGGGCCATTGTGCCCTATCTCCCAGGCACACTATCAGGAAGCTGGATTGGAGGCAGCTGCAAGACTTGATCCCAGGCCCTATGCTATGGAATGCAGGCATACTAAACTGCAGCTTAACCTACTGTGCAACATCACCTATCACACTCTTCCATTGCTATGGGTCCATTTAAATACACTGGGCCCAATGGGACAATAGTATACAACCTTCTGTTTTAAAGTCAGTCAATTAGCAAGCTTAAAGTCCCTTTTGAAATTCAGCAAAAATGTATTTATGGCCTGACATCAGGAGGTGATATATTATAGGGATGAAAATTTTATTTGCCATATCCATCTCATTTTATATTTAAACCATAAGCCTGGAATATAAGTACACATTACTTATATACTAATGAATTTCTTTTAACATGCATATCACTATTGGGGGACAAAAGAAAATTTGTTACAAGTTTGATTAAATAGTTACTGTTCTTTAAAATAAATCAAAGTAAAAAGATTGATTAAAAGATACCCATGAAGGCAGCTGTCCTGGGTATTCCCAATAAGACCTGTCCCCCTGATTCAACACACACTCTCTGAGCTTTAAAATCCACTGGCTTACTGGTACAGAGAGTTAATTGTTTAGCAATGAAACTTGACTACCACACTAATTCATAAACAAGCGGGTATTATCTGCCTGAGTTCTTTCAGTTTTCTGGAACAAATGCTCAAAAAACAAAAGAAAACAAAATAAATAAACAAAACCAACCAACCAACCAAACACACACAAAAAAACCTTACAGTGAATGGGAACCTATACAGAAACAACACTACTGTATATACTCAGTTATCCACAAACAATTGAAACAAAAACCATTTATTAAATTCCATGGAAATTAATAGGGAGAAATATCTTGGATGCTTTGCTATGTGACCTGAGGCAGAGCATCTTGATTTTTGAAAATTTTCTCATTTATTTTACTGCTTTATCGTTCTATGATTATAATGTCTCAAAAAATCTTTTATTATATGTTTCCTTTAAAAATCATCAAGTTAACAGACTTAAGAAGTGTTAGGTACTTCCCTATATAGTGATTATGTGAGGGGTAACAAGAAAATAAAGTTACCAACCCAGCCTTAAAGAATTTCAACACTTACCCCCATAACCATGAAGCAAAGAAATACATTGTGTAGAAATATCATGAGGGGTAATTCAGAAACAGTTACAGAAATAGCTATCTGAAGCTACCTAAACCCAAAAGCATCGATGGAGAAAGCATCACATAGGAGCAGGAGCGTTTGTGAATAGGAGCAGGAGCGTTTGTGAATGGAGAATGAAGACTTATGCATCACAGGAAGTTCTTAAAACACTTAAAAACACTAAAATTACTAAAACTTTCAACAACTTCTTTGGAGACTCACTACATTTTTGCAGATGGTATCACCATGTTGACTAAATTATTTCATGCTGGTTTGATTTCCCAATCTAAGTGTCTTAAAATAAGCACCATAGCAGCAGCTGTAATTAGCTAACCTGACCTCTTTAGCTGCAGGACACACAAGGCAATGGTATGTGCATGATGAATATCTTCTTGGTACTTAAAAACATTAACTAAGATGAATGTGCATAGTAGTGCTGAAAATTATGGACTGAATGCTCAAAACCTAAAACCAAAAATGATACTGTGATACACAGAAAATCAGCCTGTTTTCAGGTTTTCTCTTTTATGAAAGAAAATCATTCTCATGCCATGCTCCAAAGCACCAGAAGAAGGCAGAAGATGCACACGGTTGAAGGTGCCAGACTAGCTCTGGATTCTGTTTTATGAAGTAGTTTAAACATTATCTTACTTCTACTTTGTTGAACCTTGAGTATGTTAGAGTTCATGCAGATTTTATTCTAACAAAATAATAAAAATGTGTGTTAGTTTCAGTATTACTATACATTGTTGATTTTAAGTAGTGATGATTCTATTTAATGCTGGATGCTATTTATTGATCCTTCAGTTATACAATAGCAACATCAAACATGTGTTAAGTTCTTATGTGTCTAATGAATTTTCTATATGCTTTGCAAGCTTGATACAGTATACAGAATTCTAAGATAGCCCTCAAGATTTCCCATCTCTGGTGTATGTGTCATAATAACCTCACAATATTGTTAATGGGATGGATTTTGCTTCTCCCATAAAGTTATGCTATAGGGAACTGGGGATTGTAACATGGGTGTGTTTTCCACGTAGACATTTAAAAAATCACATCAATACTTTAAAAGCAAAAATTGCTGTTTAGCCAGTCACTGAAGGAAGTTAAAGATGTAAAGAATGAGAAATATTTGATGTGCCATTGCTAGCTAAAAGATGGAGCAAACATTGCATCAAGGATCCAGGTAACCTGTAGGAATCAAGAATGACCCCCAGGTGAAAAGCAGCAAAGCAACAGGAACCTTAGTATTGCAACTGCAAGGAGATAAATTCTGTCAGCAACAAGAATAAGCTAGGAAGTAGACTTTTCCAAGAGCCTATACTGAAGAACTCAGTATTTAATGAAATGGTAAAAAGATTCATGATAAAATATTAAGTAAAAGCAATATTTACAAGTACAGTTATAGTCCATAATAGATGAAGTGAACCCATTTACATATTTTTAAAAGTACATAAGTATACTCACAGAAGTATTGGGAAAATTTTAAGTAACTACACTAAAACATTAACTTCTTAATATTTTAGATTACATATGATTTTTTAAACCTCTGTTATACTTTAATGAAATGTATATGACTACCAAGATTTCTTAGTTCTGCAAATATTTATTCAATTGAAATTATATTCTCTGCTTACATGATTATTATCAGAAAAACTTATTTGTATCCTTCAAGTTTCCTACTACCACCACCTCAAGTGTTCATATTAGATCCTTAGTCCTCCTCCCTATTTTCACACAGTTTGATGTTAAAAAGTGAACATCTTCCCTTTCATCTCTTCCACTATACTATGATATCATTTCTTGTCAGCAAGTGTAGCATATCATATTTTATTTTTGGCACCTGGTACATTGTTTAGCAGCTAAGAGGATCTCAATAGAGTCTAATAATCTTTGTCTTTTGAATAATAATGAATGAATATTGAGAAATAAAACCATAAATAGTGATGAAGACCTACTGAGTTTTGGGTCCTGTTTTAGGAATAAAACTCTTGTAGTCTCATGCTATTTCCTGGACTCTGATGTCACATTAAGAATGCTGGCTATAAAGCAAGTCTCAGCAAATTCAAACAAATTCAAATCATACCACGCATCTTCTTGGACCACAAGGCAATGAAGCTGAAAATCAGCAACTCAGGAATCTCTAGAACGTATGCAAATACATGGAGACTGAACAATATGCTCCCGAATGAACAGTGGGTCAGAGAAGAAATCAAAAGAGAAATAAAAATATTTCTGGAAACAAATGAAGATGACAACACAACATATCAAAACTTATGGAAGGCCGGCGCCGCAGCTCAATAGGCTAATCCTCCACCTGTGGTGCCAGCACCTGGTCGGGGCACTGGATTCTGTCCAGGTTGCCCCTCTTCCATTCCAGCTCTCTGCTGTGGCCCGGGATTGCAGTGGAGGATGGCTCAAGTGCTTGGGCCCTGCACCCACATGGGAGACCAGGAAAAGCACCTGGCTCCTGGCTTCGGGTCCACGTGGTTCGCCGGCCACAGCTGCCATTTGGGGGGTGAACCAACAGAAAAGGAAGACCTTTCTCTCTGTCTCTCTCTCTCACTGTCCACTCTGCCTGTCAAAAAAAAAAAAAAAGAAGAAGAAGAAGAAGAAACAAAAAAAAACTTATGGGACACAGGAAAAGCAGTGTTAAGAGGAAAGTTTATAGCAATAGGTGCCTACATCAAGAAATTGGAAAGGCTTCAAATAAATGAAAGCATCTCAAGGATCTAGAAAAACAAGAGTAAACCAGACCCAAAACTAGGAGGAGAAGAGAAATATTTAAAATTAGAGAAGAAATTAACAAAATTGAAACAAAAAATGAAAGATCAGCAAAATGAAGAGCTAGTTGTTTGAAAAAATATACAAAATTGACACACCATTGGCCCACCTAAGCAAAAATAGGAGAGAGAAGACCCAAATCAATAAAATTAAGGAAACAGGAAATTTAACAACAAACACCACAGAAATAAAAAGAATCATCAGAAACTACTACAAAGCACTGTATGCCACAAACTTGGAAGCCTAAAAGAAATGGATAGATTCCTGGACACATACAACCTACCCAAATTGAGCCATGAAGACAAAGAAAACATGAAAAGACACATAAGCAAGACAGAAATTGAATCAGTAATTAAAATCTTCTCAACAAAGGAAAACCCAGGACTGGATGGCTTCACTGTTGAATTTGAGCAGACATTTAAAGAAGAATCAACTCCAATTCTTCTCAAGTTATTCAAAACAGCTGAATGGGAAGAAATCCTCCCAAATTCTTTCTCTGAAGGCAGTATCACCTTAATTCCTAAAGCTGAAAAAGAGGCAACAAAGAGACTACAGACCAATTTCCCTGATGAATATCAACACAAAAATCCTCAAAAAATTCTAGGCAATCAAATCGAACAACACACCAGAAAGATCATCCATCCATTCAGACCAAGTGAGATTTTTCTGTTATGCAGGGATGGTTCAACATTTGCAAATCAATCAATTTGATACATTGCATTATCAACCTGAAGAACCATATTGATCTATGGTTATATCAATAGATGCAGAGAAAGCATTTGATAAAATACAACACCCTTTCATGACGAAACTCTAAGTAAATTGGGTATAGAAGGAACATTCCTCAACACAATCAAGCAATTTATGACAAACCCATGGCCAGCATTCTATTGAATGTGAAAAAAGTTGGAAGCATTCCCACTTTTACAGAACTAGACAAGGATGCCCATTGTCACCATTGCTATTCAGTATAGTCCTGGAAGTTTTAGCCAGAGCCATTAGGCAAGAAAAAGATATCAAAGGGATATAAATGGGGAAGGAGGAAGTAAAACTATCCCTATTTGTAGATGACATGATTCTAGATTTAGGGGATCCAAAAGACTCTGCTAGAAGACTATTGGGACTCATAGAAGAGCTTGGTGTAGTAGCAAAATATAAACCCAATACATAAAAAGCAATAGCCTTTTTATAAATAGACAATACCAAGTCTGAGGAAGAACTTCTAAGATCAATCCCATTCACAATAGCTATAAAAATCAAATACCTTGGAATAAATTTAACCAAGGATTTCAAAGATCTCTATGTTGAGAATTACAAAACATTAAAGAAAGAAATAGAAGAAGATACAAAAAATGGATAAATCTTTCATGTTCTTCGATTGGAAGAATCAATATCATCAAAATGGTCATTCTTCCAAAAGCAATTTACAGATTCAATGTGATACCAATCAAAATACCAAAGATATTCTTCTCAGATCTAGAAAAGATGATGCTGAAATTCATATGGAAACACAAGAGACCTCAAATAGCTAAAGCAATCTTATACAACAAAAGCAAAGCCGGAGGCATCACAATACTATTTCAAGACATACCACAAGGTATTTATAATCAAAACAGACAGGTACTGGTACAAAAAACAGATGGCTTAAACAATAGAAGAAAACAGAAACACTGGGAATTAATCAAAGCATCTAAATCCAACTTATATTTGACCAAGGAGCTAAAACCAATCCCTGGACTAAGGACAATCTCTTCAACAAATGGTGCTTGGAAAACTGAATTTCTTGTTTTTAAATTATTATTATTATTCTTATTATTGACAGGCAAAGTTAGAAAGTGAGAGAGAGAGAGAGAGAGAGAGAGAGAGAGAGAGAGAAAGGTCTTCCTTACATTGGATCACCCCCTAGATGGCCGCTATGGCCAGCACGCTGTGCCAATCCAAAGCCAGGAGCCAGGTTCTTCCTCCTGGTCTCCCATGTGGGTGCAGGGCCCAAGCACTTGGGCCATCCTCCACTGCCTTCCTGGGCTACAGCGGAGAGCTGGACTGGAAGAGGAGCAACTGGGACAGAACCAGCACCCCAACTGGGACTAGAATCTGGGGTGCCAGTGCCGCAGGTGGAGGATTAGCCTATTGAGCCACAGCGATGGCCAGAAAACTGAATTTCTACATGTAGAAGTATAAAGCAGAACCCCTACGTTACACCTTACACAAAAATCCTCTCAACATGCATTAAAGATCTAAATCTATGACCTGATGCCATCAAATTATAGAGAACATTGGGAAAACCCTGCAAGACATTGTAACAGGCAAAGAGTTCTTGGAAAAGACCCCAGAGACACAGACAATCAAAGCCAAAATTAAGAAATGGGATTACATCAAATTGAGAAGCTTCTGTACTGTAAAAGATACACTTAGGAAAGTGAAGAGGAAACCAAAAGAATGGGTGAAATTATCTTCAAACTGTGCAACTGATAAAGGATTAATAACCAGAAGAAATAAAGAGATCAAGAAACTCAACAACAACAAAACAAACAAAACAGTTAAGCAATGGACCAACACAGAGTCTTAGTCCACCCGAATGCGGATGGAGTGGGTCCAAGGGAAGGTAAGTGTACTCCTTGCCCATTCCCCAGCCTCCTTTGATCCCAGAGACAATCAGATGCAGCGGGGAGTCGAGTCAAGCAGGAACTCATTTATTATTGTACAGTAAGCCACTTTTAAAGCAAAATACCACAAAGCTATAGGGGAGGGGAAGAGAAGCCAGCCAGTCTTTTTAAAGGTCACCCTATCATGTGCTTGGGTTCCATAGAGTCCACATGCTGACGTCATCTCTTCTGATGCATATGCCCAATCACGTTTTCTTGTAAACAGCTCGGACTCACCTAACTTCCTCTCGGCACCATCTTCTTGTCCATCACTGCACAGTGTCCACCTCCTCATCGTCCCTCTCGTAGGGCCCACTGGAGAAGAGGCTGCTACTGGACTCAGGTGGTGTCTCCAGGGACTGGGGCGCTGTCTCTGCCTTCATGGCTGAAAGGACCACGTTTCCCCAGATGACAGTACCTCCTTCGATGTTGGGGAAGGGGGAGGTGAACTGTGTCCTGGACCCTAGGCGATCCAAGGACAGCGGGCAGGGGTCTGGGCCCTCCATGTCCTACACTCTCAGCAAAGCGACTGCGGAAGCTCGCCTTCTCCCCTTCGCTACCACTGATGGAGCCCTTGGGCTGGCCCCTTTCGGCGGAGACACTGCTTCGGCCAATGCTGCGGGCTTCATAATGGCCCAGGTGGAGTGCCTATAAGCAGCCTCGGGGCCCCCGGAAACACACCCAGGTCACACGCTGCTGGGTGGGGGGGGCTACGTGCCCAGACTGAACTCTGGTTGAGAGTGGACTCATTGGGGGTCCTCTACACCAGCCTCGCCTGGTAGCCACCGCCCACAGCACCTGCTGCTCCAGGCGGCCGGGAGGATGGTGCTCCACAGCCTGCCTTCCATCCGGGCTGCCGCCCCCCCCCCGGGGGGGGGCTGCCTGGCTCCGCCGTGTGGGGTAGAGGTGGTGGTGGCAGCGTGGCAGGTGCGGCAGGGGCCCGGGTAGTGGGCGCCAGGGGGCCCCTCTGGCCACTGCTCAAAGGGCACCAGCTCCAGGCCCGGGCCCAGCCAGGGACTCCGTCCGGAGCCCCCAGCATGTGCAGGGCGTGAAGGGAACAGTGCGATGCAGGCAAGGCGCCACCGCTGGGCCACAGCCCCGCTGCCCTCCCCAGGGCCGGCCTCACTACCTCCCTGTGAGCCATGCCATGGCCGCCCTCATGCCCCGCAGACCAAAGACATAAACACATTTTTCAAAAGATGAAATCCAAATGGTTCACAGACACATGAAAAAATGTTTAGTTTCACTAGCTATCAGGGAAATGAAATTCAAAACCACAATGAGGTTTTACCTCACCCAAGTTAGAATGGCTTCCATAAAGAAATCAACAAACAACAAATTCTGGTGAGGATGTAGGGGAAAAGATACACTAATCCATTGTTGGTAGTAATTTAAACTGGTAAAGCCACTATGGAATATGGAGATACCTCAGAAATCTGAATATGACCCAGCCATCCCACTCCTGGGAATTTACCCAAGGGAAATGAAATCAGCAAATTAAATAGTTATATGCAACCCCATGTGTATGCAATTCAATTCAAAATCGCTAAGACATGGAATCAACTTAAATGCCTGTCATCCGGAGACTGGATAAAGAAATTATGGGATCTGTACACTATGGAATACTACACAATGGTAAAATAAATGAAATCTGGTCATTTGCAACAAAATAGTTGAATCTGGAAAACATCATACTTAGTGAAATAAGCCAGTCCCAAAAGGACAAATATATTTCTTCTGGATCTGTGAGTACTAATAGTCTAAAATAAATTATGTAGAAGTGAAATTGATACTGCAAGGAGGGATGACTTGAGCAGCCTTTGTCTTGACTGTCAAGGAGGAGATTTTTTTCTTCATATTTGTTGAACTATTAATTAATAGAGTTAATCATAGGTGTATAAAGTCAATTTAGGATGGATCTCATTAAAAAATAAAAAAAAGAGTGGGAGGAGGAAGTTTGTAACTGTAAAGCTGTATAGTTTTGCATACATTCCCACACACTTACTTCTAAAGGTACAGTTCAAAACCTTGCCATGACACTATAAATCTTATTAAGCTGGGTGATAAAAATGTCATCTTAAGTGTTAAAGTAATCATATCAAATGTTAAAGTGAACATATAGATAAGATTAAGTGTTAAAATGATCATATACCTATAATCATGTGTCTGGTAATAATAATAGATAGAATTAAAAAGGAGAGAATGTTCCAACATGGGAAGCAGGCCACACAGCAGACTCATAGAATAATTGCTTTAAGGAGCACTCTGATCTTAGAATCAGTCCTTAAGTCATCCTGGTCTGACTGAAAAGCCCATGAGAGCATTTCAGGCCTAGAAAGCCATTACTCTGTGGTAAAAAATATTTTACATGAAGGATCTCTATGAGTGAGACCCCAGTAGAAAAAAGTGGCCATCAAAAAATGGTGTATTTTTCTCTGAATGGAGTAGAGAACTTCCACTTTGCTTATGTCCTTGTCTAAATACTGCTGGAATTTGTGGACTGAAAATACTTCCATAGACTGAGCAGCTCATGTCAAGAGTCTCAGGTGATCACTGACATCATACATAATAGAGTTAATTGCTAAATTAACAACAGAAATCACTGTGAACTAACTTCCCATGCAGGACCTCTGTCCTTAATGAGTCGTATTATAAAAGTTAACTGTAAAACTTGTTCTTAAAACCATTTTTTGGTGTGTGTGTGTGTGTGTGTGTGTGTGCACAAATTGTTGAACTCTTCACTTAGTATATAATTTGTCTTCTGTGTACAAAGTTAATTGAAAATGAATCTTAATGGAGTATGGGACTGGGAAAGAGAGAGAGGAGGAGGTTGGGTGGGAGTGTGGGTGGAAAGGCGGGTATAGTGGGACGAAAAACCATATTACTAAAGTTGTACTTATGAAATTTGTATTCATTAAATAAAAGGTTTCTTTGGGAAATAGAAGGCTGGCCAGTCTCACCTAGGTGTTCCTGCCAGCCTCCTACCAATTATCTATCCCTAAATTAAGTGCAAGTATGCAGATTGTGTCTGTAAACAATTTGTTTAATCTAAAAGTAAAAGTGACTATCCAATTAACATGGCAAAAAGAAAAATGCATTTAGAACATCTTCATTTTTAATTAAGAGGAAAAAATTATAGCGTTATGCAGCAGGTGCTGAGAGAGAAAGGGTGGGAAGGAAGGGGAGAAAGGATGCAGTGGAAGTGAGAAATTATACTTATTTTACAAGAACCTCAGTACTAGAGAGTACCAGCCAGAGAGCAGAGTTGAAAGCATCTTGTAGCCATGTTGACATTGCCCAAGTTGGGTTTTTAGTGAAGAAAGACTGTGGAGGCTGATGATGAATTATCATGCTGGAAATAATGTATTTATGCTCATTTTGTAAGTTTCCTTTCAAGGGAAATTTGAAGATGCCATAAATAATCAAAGAAGCAACACATTTTTCTTTGTCAGTTTTTCTGTACCTATACAGTTTTAATCAGTTATCCCATTTTGTCACACAAAGCTAAGCAATGGGTGATTCATAACCACAATAGATTTGAGTGGCATCTGGGTTTTGTTTGTTGATTACTGTTGTGGGCTGAATTATGCTCCTTAATAGTTTGTATGTTGAAATCCTAACCCCAAGTGTGACTGTATTTGTAGATAGCACCTGAAGAACGTAGATTGTATTAAGTGACTTCTTAAAAGTGAGGTTCTAACCCAATAGGACTGTGCCCTTTTACAAAAAAAAAAAAAAAGACACACCCATGTTATTTCCCTCTCCCTGTGTACAGAGGAAACACAGCATAAACACATGGTGGGAAGGCAGCCATCCACGATCCAGGAGGAAAGAGCTCATCAGAAACCAACCCTGCTGGCACTTTGATGTTGGATTTCAAGTCTACAGAATTGAGGGAAAATTAATTGCAACTTTTGAAGGCATGCATCTTTGGTATTTTACATGGCAGCCTAAGCTGACTAATATAGTTAGTTAGACCTTAGTGAGAGCAGAAGCTCATTTCAGAGACCAAACTGTGTGGTCAGCTGTATCTTCTCAGGCAAAATGATTCAGTGTGACTGGTCTCTTCTTTCCGCTTCATTTCTTGGTTTGAGATCAGACAGATACTGCTGGGACCTCCTTTCTTGTTCGCCTTAGAACTGGGACCACAGAGTGTCAGGGAGTTAATAGAAAGTACTGGGAGTCAGAAGGAACTGCCACTTTTGCCCTTGTGTCTGGTGTATGAATTGTGTTCTGCATATGGAGGAGGAAGGATTATATCTTCAGGTGGCTGGTTCTTGAGGAAGGATATAACTGGGTCTGCTATTTCTAAAAAAATAGTCATAGAACTCTATGTTGAAAAGTTTAAAGGGAGAGAGACTTGGAGTATATTCTAGGCCTATAAACATTCTCTATTTGTATTTGAAATTAGCCTAATATAGGCTCTTGGTCATCTGGAAGAAACAATGTGAAAGCCAAAGAAATTTTTGTTAAAAGGGCAGGTCAGGCAAGTGGACCACAGACTTCTTTCCTTTTGGCCCCTTCCTAGTTTACAATGGACAAAGACAGGAAGCAAAGATGCATCTCTCCACCCAGGAGACCCCAGGACCTTCTTATTGGACCAGCCACATGACAGAAAACTGACCAAAACTATGATTCCAAAAAAGTAATTTCAAAAAGATCAGGTGGATTATTTGTCATGGTCACACAAGACTTTTTGTCTTCTCTTACATTGTGCATGGATATCTTCATATTTTAAATATTGTGACATAATTTTAGTAGATCTCATTTTTATGTGAATAAAAATTTCAGTATAGACTGTACTCAATCATTGTGAACTCATAAAATAGTATGATTGACATGACACACATGCTACACACTGTGCTGATGATTTTTGCAAAGCTTCTGATTTAAACTTCACAGAACTCTAGAATAGTGTGGCTCTCTGCTATTTTTGCATCCCATTGACATCATTCTGATCTTGTTTAAGAAACCTCAGTTTCCTTCTGGAGAGCCATCCACTCCCTAGTGTGTTAACATCTTGTGATTGCACAGAAGTGAAGCATGTGACCAGAAGGAGCCAATCAGTAGATCACAAATAGTATGGATAATAACAGCACTTTTAATGCAACCACTTAAACAGAAACACCCCTATCTTCTTCTGTGGCTGAATTGAGATATACAGATATCGTTGAGGATTACCAGTTTTGGTACCCAAAGAGAATAAACTGCTAAAGATGAAGCCAAAAATGGTAAAGAACATACACAATACAGAGGGAAATTGAATTCAGGTGATATCGTTTGAATCCTGGATCAAGCCTCCCCTGATGCCAATGTGTATCATTGATCTGTTCCATTATAAAAATAATATAAAACATTTTTTTCTGCATTTGCCAATTTAGGATAGGTTTTTCTGGGATTTGGAATAGAATCTCATTGTTGCATTTTATTTTAGAAAAGTGAATTCATTTAATCTAAGACAAAGCCCTTACCAAATAGAAATACTAAGCCTTACACTCACATATTTGGAGATTATGAGTATAAAATTTCCCCCATCTGAGTTAAAGATAAATTACTATAGAATAATTCAGGGAGTTTATCAAAAACAAACCAACAAAAGAAACCAACACACGGTTTAAAGGATGCTGTCCTGACCTTTTTCCTTACTGTTCTCAAATATTTGTCAATGTAGAAGTCCTTTCCAGGCCTGACCAACTGTGCAGCATGTACTCTGTTACTGTATTGTGTGTGCTGTGTGTGAGTAGCAGAGGAAATAAAGAATAACCTTGTATCTATCATGGAGAACTTGATTATTTCTCAGTGGAGGCCAGATAAGAAAGAGTGAACATGTAGAAAAAGTTAGAGGTGTTCTGCTCTTAAGGTAGGCAGGCCAGAAACACAGAATATGCAAGGCAGAGTATGAGGGTTGCCTTTAGGAACTTGGGACAAAGATCTTCCCTCCTTAATTCATCAGCAAGTGTTGAAAGAGACTGGTTGTATGAAGAATATGGGCCTTGGATAGAGATGACTAGAAGGGCCAGGCCATTGATATTATCATAGTTTGTTCGTATAGTTCTGAATGAATTTTACCCAAAATATGTACCTTGCAGCTCTCCTACCAAACATACCCTGGTGACACAGTTTTGTTTGTAAACAACAGAAACAGACTCTGCTAAAGGTGAAAAGAAATATATTGAAGGGAGAGTGGTTAGCTTCTAAGCTGACAGCAGGCTGAGCATATGCCTTGGGTAATGGAAGTTTCCATTTGCAGAAACAAGATTATTGAATATGAGTGCTCTGGGAAAAGAGAAGCTGCTGTCAGCCACTAGGGCCGATGACTACGGCTAGCACAAGCACACTGGTCATCAGATATTGTCACCACCCTAGGGCTAAATTCTAAACTATGCTGCTTCTTTCTTTCATCATGCGTTCCAGATTCAAAGTCACGGGTTCAAACTTCAAATGCCTCATTTCAAGGGAACAGATGTCTAGTGTTGGTTTCTCTGGTGTGAGGCGGACCCTTGATCCACATAAAGTTTTACCCCAAAATTACCATCTTTAAACACAAAAACAAGAAGCAAATAAGCAACAAATGTGGGCTTCATCTAGAAACATATTTAAAATGACATAAAAAAATAAAACAAGAGAATAAATGGGAAGTATTTTATGCTGTAGTTTCATCTTGGAGAGTCACAATTCTCTTTATGGATCAAACTGCTTGAGAATTTTTTTTAGCAAAACAAACACACAAAAAACCCTGTTAACTTTAGAATTCAGCATTCCTCAAACTTAGTTAAATATGGTACCTTAAATTATAGAATGTGTTAATAAAACTCTTATTCTTCCACAAGTTACAGTTTGTGACCTGTTGTCTGGAGCCTTCTCCAGATAATTTGTCTATGTTCCGTCCCTGCCTCCAGCCTTCTATAAACATACCCTGAGAAGGAAAATCAGGTACAGAAACTAAATAGTCTTATTTTTCCCTTTAAACTGGGATTACTTATAATGTTAGAGTCGTGGAGTCTGTTCACAGAACTTGAATCTTAGAGTTTGCAAAAAAAAAAGGAGTTAATGAAAGACAAAGAACTCCTAGACTTTTAAAAAATATATTTATTTATTTACTTGAAAAGCAGAGTTAAAAAGAGAAGGAGAGGATGGGAGTGAGAAAGAGGGAGAGCGAGGGGGAGAAAGAAAGAGATTTCCACCCTCTGGTTCACTCCCCAAATAGCCACAACAGTTGAGGCTCAGCCAGACTAAAGCTAGAAGCCTGGAACTCCATCTGGATCTCCCACATGGGTGCAGGGTCACAAGCACTTGCAGGATCATCGGTTGCTTTCCCAGGTGCATTAGCAGGGAGCTGGATCAGAAGTGGAGCAGTGGGGACTCGAACCACAACCACAGGCAGCAGTTTAACCCACCCCACTGCACTGCTGGCCCCAGGAGATGGCTTTTGATGTGCAGATGCTGGCTGGCTCCCCAGGCTTGCTTCTGCTGGGAGAAAACAGCAGCAAAGGCAACACTGGTTCTTAATTCACAGAAGAGGAATTTCCACACAGACAGAACAGTGAGTAAAGCAAGATTTATTTAAGTAAGAAACCTCCTACTGCAGCAGTCAGAGGGGAGACTCCACTGGTGTTAAATTGAGATGCTAAAGGAATTTTAAGGAGGGGTCGAAGAATAAAACTACAAGCTCCAAAATTGTGCTGAGAAAATGACATGTTTTATTAGGAATTCATCTAAGACACTTCAGTCTACAACCTTATTTCTGTGTTACTGCACTACATCATCTGTATCTCAAGTCTAGGCCCACGTGCACCATTTTCTTTCCCCTGGGGCATTCTTCCTGTGGCTTTCTTCTGGCTGATTTATTCTTATCTTCCAGGTATCACTTTATGTTCTTCCTCTGGGTAGCATTTCTTTGACCTCTGCTGTTTACTGCTTTCCCCACTGACTAAATTAGTCACTATTACATCATCCCACGATAACTTGTAAGTTCTTTTCCACTTAGCAAATATCTCACCTATACTATTGTCCCTTTAATTGTGCCTCTATGTGCTGGGTAATAAAGACCTCTATGAATTTCCTCTGCCATATAATAAGGTAGATTATAATTCCTACCAAGTGAAAAATAGGTGTCTAAGCTTCCCAGGGCTGCTGTAGCAAAATACCACAAACTTGATGATTTAATTCAATACCAATTTATTTTCCTACAGTTCCAAAATCTGGAAGTATGAAATGAAGTTGTTGGCAGGGCCGTGCTCCTTCTAAATCCTCTAGGAAACGTTCTTTGTTTTCCTTTTCTGACCTCTTGTAGCCCCAGATGTTCCTTGGCTTACATCTATAGCACTTCAGTTTTTACCTCTGGAGTCACACAGCACTCTCCTTGTGTAAGTCTGTTTATGTCTCTTTTCTCTTCTTATAAGAACACCAGTTATATTGAATTAGAACCCATCCTATTGACCTCAATATAATGGGATTATTTCTGCAAATATCTTTTTTCCAAGTGGTAATGTTCACAGGAATTAGGACTTTAACACATCTTCAGTTTCTAAGAGTAGTGTTATTGGGGAGCCTGAGCGAAAATTAGTATTTCAGGTTCTTGCCTTAAGCTTACAGAAGCTTTCAAAGCTTGGGCACAAATGAGACAGGCAACATGGTCAAGTTCAGGATTTTTTTGGGGGCAAGTGAGAGAAATACACAGGAATGTGAGAGCTTTGTTAAGGGAGATGGGGTCAGAAAGAGTCTATGGGACGTTCTATACCAGCCTTTTCCAGGGAGTGGGCTAGAGACTGCAAGCAAAAGAGGGCACGCGAGCGGGAGTGCAGTGGGCAGCATGGGAGAGCAGGGACAAGACGCAGCAAAAAAGGCCCAACCACAAGAGGCTCCAGGGAGAGCAGGGCAGGCCCAGTTCTCCATGCCTCTTAGTCACTTCCAAAAGGGGAGTAGGTAGGTGGGTGGATACAGGGGAGATCACCTAGGGGAAGGAGGGCATGGTCTCCAGGTCATGACTCCAATTGATGTAAACCTATCTACCTTTGGGTTGAGTCCCATATCAGTAGGGTTCATGTGTTTTCTTTGTTTACTTATTTACTTGACGCATCTATAATCTGTTCCTCAGAATGTTAAGACACAGCACATAATAAATGGGTGCTTTTTCTCTGTCTGTAGATAGATAGGTGTGTGTGTGCCTGTATAACAAATAGGTTAACATTTGATAGAAGACTGTTAGGCTCTTCTTCCAGGAGTTTGGGAGTGTGAGGGAGGAATGGTTAGAGAGAATGAAAAGCAAATCTATAAACTACCACTCTAAAGAAAAGGTTAAAGAGATAACTTGCTTTTTTAAAAACTGAAAGAGTTGGGCATGCAGAATAACCCTGGATTTAGCTTTAACCTCACACAGTAATCATCTCGGCCAGATGAGTACACAGGATGAGCCTTCCCAAGGTTTTAGTCTCAAGAATGACCATTCATACCTTTCTCCTTGTCATTTCTCATCCTATTCTACTTTCCTTTCTCTCTTCCTGTCCCAGTTTCCCTACATTTCCAACTGAAACTGAAAGTGTTTACTACCCAGTCTTACTTTGCAAGAACTAATTTACTTCTTTCTCCGGTCTAAAGAAATAAGAGTTATCAATCCTAGTTGAACATTACAATTAACTGGAAGGTTTTTAAAATATGTATGCTGTGGTAACATTCATGAGGCTTCTGCTTGAGTCTCAGTGGTTTTATTGCAGATGAGGGGAAGAGCCACTGGTCTCTAATGCTTCAAAATGGCAGCTCCAGCATTACTGCCCTCAAGTGTGACATTCTAGAAGTAAGTAAGTTGTTCAGTAAGAATACTTTGAGCATGAAATGTCTTCCTTGCACTTCGAGATGAGGTTATGTGTTCTTTCTTATAAAAGGTAATGGTCTTATATTACAAACCCAGGTAAAGAGGTAAAGAACCACCAGTCTAATCTCCCCTAACTCCCACCTCTAAGCTCACATCTCTATGTCCTAACTCCCACCTCTACCTCACCTAAGAGACTGAGCTTACTGAAGATGGGGACTGTCCTTTATCTCCATATTCTAGTAATCTTCCACATGGCTCTGCACAGAGTATACCCTAAATGCATTTCATTAACTAATCAATTGTTTCTCTAGTACAAGTTTTCAGAAAAAGGGCAAATTTCTTTGACTTTCAACATCTCAGACTGGCCCCAGCCCTAGAATAATCTAAGGGAAGATGTTGCCAAATTTCTGGTAGTATCCCTATACCAACTTAAAAATTCAACTTCCTTTGATCTTAGCTTCTGATGGGGAGAATATGAGGTAACAAACTGTTCCTTTCTTCTTTAGGGAAACAACTGTGGTTCTAATGCCCAGAAGGGATCCAAGTCTCTATTTTTAACTGTCTGAATTATCAATTATTGTTAGGTTATGTTTTGCATTTTAGAAGTCTGACTGCTCTGTCTTTCAGAACTGACTGTTCTGCAAGATATTTCCTAAAGTAGCTTTATTAAAGTAAATGCATTTAGAACAAAAACAATTTGGGGACTTCTAGGGATATTTCCTAGAAGGGAATTTGGAAGACAAATCAAAGGCATAGAGACCATTTTACTACTTCTAATTAGAAATAGCTTTCCTTCCATGTTATGGTAACTTTTGTAGGAGAGAAGTGGGGTTCACCTAAGCCATTCCTCATGTCTTCCAGTCCCCAAAGAGTCCTGTGCTTTTGCTTCCTGACCTGATGCATCAGAGCCATTCACAACAGTCTCTCAGGTAAATTTCCACTGCTGCAGATCTTGCACTGCACAATTATTTAGATGACTTTTAATTCTCCACAAATTTTGCTCAAATCAATTTATCAAATATTTTTGCTGAATTTATAGTGTGGAAGTAAAAGCTAAAAATCCAGGGAGGCAGTGTGATGCAAAAGGAAAAAGTATTGATTGGGCATCAAAAGACCTTACTCCCTGCACTGTGTCAGTTGTGGGACTTTTGAAAGATTATTTCATTTCTTTTAATTTTATCTCTGTTTGCAAACTAGAAATCCTACACATTTAGTTTATAGCAACTCTGAAAGTTAAAGAGGATCTTTTATAGAACACTTGACAAATAGCAGTAAGTGGTAATCTGAGGCATTCTTCCACTTCCCCTGACCGCCCTCGCTTTCAAAAAATTCAAATAGTTACCATAGCAATCTCTTTTCCATCATCAAATCATCAGTCTTATTAATTCTAATCCTCTGTATTCTTGTTGTAATTGATGCAAAAAGGTAATAACTTGGTCTGGAATTGTTGTGTAGTGGATAAAGCTGCCATCTGTGATTCTGGCATTCCATATGGGCACTGGTTTGAGTCCTGGCTGCTGCACTTCTGTCCGGTTCCCTGTTATGTGCCTGGTAAAGCAGCAAAAACAGCCCAAGTGCTTGGGTCCTTGCACCCACGTGGGAAACCCAGATGAAGTTCCTGGCTTCAGCCTGGCCAAGCCCTCCCTGGCTTTTGTGGCCATTTAGGTTGTGAACTAGCAGGTGAAATCTCTCTCTCTCTCTCTCTCTCTCTCTCTCTCTCTCAACTCTTTTAAATAAATAACATAAATCCTTAAAAAAAGAAAAAGCAACACAAAAATACATTCTGGAAAATGTCAGATTTGTATTAATATTTTTAATATCTCCCTACATGACTGTCTTGATGTTTGTTGATATTAACTCTTAGTTCTTTCCCTCAAAATATTGGCATTCCAAACACTATCATAAAAATGCTAGGATCAAATTAGGATCAAATTGACATTGAGAAACGCCACGAAAGAGGCGAACACTAAAACTACAACCATTCAAAAAGGAGATGCTCTTTATGTCTGAGGAGATCAGTAAAGGGTTTGGAAATAAGATATTAGCTGTGGTACGAAACATTAATATTATTTAGAAATGGAGAAATCAGAAATGAAAACATCATCTGTGGAATAGCAGAAGGAACAAAAACTTTGAGAAAGGCGAAAACAAGTGAATTTGGAGAAGGCAGACTTCACTTTTGCTGGAACAAATGGGTCACTCAAAGAAGTGAATTGAGAAGAACTAGTTTCATAGATTTATCATAAACTTAGAGTAATGCACTAATGTAATTTAAATGCCCAGAGAGACGTATTGCATTTTCTGTCTCATGTGTAGAAGCTAAATTTAAAAAATGGATGTACATGAATACAATATGAACCCACAATGGCAATTACCAGAGGCAGAGGAGGATGTGGTGAAGTTACAGGAAATTTGGTTTAGAAAATAGGGGAGAGGCCGGCGCTGTGGCACAGGTTAATCTTCTGTCTGCAGCATCACTGTCCCTTATGGCTGCCGGTTCGGGTCCTGGCTGCTCCACTTCCAATCCAGCTCTCTGCTATGGATTGGGAAAGCAGTAGAAGATGATCCAAGTCCTTGTGCCCCTGCACTCGCATGGGAGACCCAGAAGAAGCTTCTGGCTCCTGGCTTCAGAGTGGCATAGCTCTGGCCATTGCAGTCATTTGGGGAGTGAACCAACTAGAGGAAGACCTTTCTCTCTGTCTCTCCCTCTCACTGTCTGCAACTCCCCCACTCAAATAAATAAATAAATAAATAAATAAATAAATAAAAAGAAAATAGGAGCAGCTGGTTGTGGTTCATGGATTGTGACAAATATGCCTTAGCAATATGAGATATTAATAACAGGGGAAGCAGGGTGTGGGGTTTTTGGGAACTCTGTACTGCTTCATAATTTTTGTTTTGCAAATTTGAAACTACTCTGAAACTAAAAGTTTATTTTAAAAAAAACTGCCTAGTAAGCATTTGAATTGGTCATAAATAGCTTGTTGTTGGAAATGTGTCTTCCTGTTCTGGAAAATAATGACTTTTGGCTTAGACTTGCCTCCTTCTTGACCAAAGTTTGACAATTAAAAACCTGGATTGAGCATACACACTGAGCTACCTCAATAGATGACCCAAATAACCAAACCAAGAACATCACTATCCAGGTCAATTCTTTGAACATTCCCAAAGTCAGTATTAAAACAGTGACAAAATAAGATAATCAGTTCTTTACCAAATTACCTATATAATTAGTTATTTGGAACAAAGTAATCAAAAACAGGTTCTTACCCTGATGTGTCTGCCTGAGAAAACTTTTATCAACTTTTAAGCTCCATCAACCATCCTACTTATTTCGTTAAACCTTTTAAACATCTAACTATTTCCCCAGGGTTATTTTTTTTTCTCTCTCCTTTTTTCTCTTCTCTTTACATTCACTCCTTTGGTGATCTTATTATAGTCAGAGTTTTAAGTATCATCCATTTTTGGTAATGGCTTCAAAGTATACATACCCATTCTATAAGTATGTCCTAACCTACTAATGTATTCTCAGTTACTGAACATTTCTACTTGAATGAACAGACATCAAAATCCAATATATTTAAAACTAATTTCTGATTCCCACCCCAAGCTGCTCAATCAATCTCTTCCAGTGTCAAGTGCATTATTTCAATTTCCCTGGACAGAAACTTCACTCCAGCTCCTATTAACATTTCTCATCATTCTGATAACAAGAATAACTCACTCTCATTGGAAGAAGCTTGTCCTAATGGGTATTTTCACCATTCACATTAATTGTTTGAAATGTTTATTATTTATTTTCTGTAGTCCCTTTGGAATGTAAGATCTTTGGAGGGACTGCACAGCTTTCTGATTTAATCATTTATGCTTCCTCTTGGTCTAGAATACTGTCTGGCCCATTGCAGAGCTCAAACAATTGTTCATAAATGAAATCAAGAAAAAGATCCCTCTCTCCTCCTTTTCTCTCATTTTACTTTGTCCTCAATATTTGAAGTTTTTAATAGAATTCTTTACATATGAAGGTGCTTGGTAAATGTGTCATGAATTAAGCTATGTTCCACATTTCAATGGCTACTTTAAAAACCATAGCATTTGTACATTAGTAAGATAGAAAACAAAGCACTATTTGCTTACATCTATTGGTATTAGTGGAATAAATCATCTTTTCTAAAAATAAAAACCGTACATTCTATTTTTTCTCAGCAGCAGCAGAACCTGGGACCTAAATTCCCTGGATCGATGGCTTTTATGCTGTTTTCCACACCCTTTTCTGCTTTTGAGAACATGGTACAAAGGTTGCTGAAAGTGTAACAGAAAAGTTGGGGGGGGGAGGCACTTTCATCCCAAGGCATCAAGCATCTTACCTGAGCTTCCCCTAGGACCCAGGCCAGCTTTGCTACTGCTGTTTCCATATTTGGCTTTTGAGTAAGATTTTTTGGAAGAAGACTTCCAGAGCAAAAAGAAATTTTGAAAACAACTAAATTGGGTCATTTTCTCTCAACTCCCAACTTATTTTGATCTGAATAGGCACCATTTTTGCTCTTAGTACTTGCCAATTCTGGAGCTAAATGGAATAGCATTGAATATCAAAGCATAAGATTTAATTTTTTCCCAAACTGACATTTTCTATTTTTATTTAAAGTGGGAGAAATGATTTTTTTCTTGACATATCAGCAGTTTTGTTTATTTAATTAATTTATTTTCTATTTTGCCTTTCCCTGTGTAGACTGAATGGCTGAATGATAATTGCTACACATAGTGTCCAGGAAAATTCATGTTTGCTATTAAATAAAACCGATAGAGAAGAAAAAAGGAAAATCAAAATGACAGAACTTATCATGTCATAACATGTCATTCTGTCAGAATCTTTAATATGATGTTTGAAAAAAAGCCCCCACCTACAGATGTGCTACACCTAGCAATTGTGAATCATCCAAGAATATTTAACATCTACTCATATTTTATTACCTTACAGGATACTTATCTTTTTCATTTGTTTTAAGGTTTTTCCTTCTTTGGTTTATTATTAAAATTTACAAAAATAAATCAATATGTCTTATATTCTTTCTTACTTGTCTGATCACGCTTTTTTTGGGGGGGGGGAATGTTGATATTTTCCAGTTCCCATTTGGACCCTTTCTTTTCTGATCAGGGCATTCCTAACTGGGTTCTTAGTGACTGAATATACTTTTCTCCTTTTGGCAATCTCAAATTAGAGACTTCAGAGATATGTGTACCATATTGTGTTCAACCACCAGTCAGAATGCAGTTTTTTTTAAGTTGTTTTAAATTACTTTTCACTTTTTATTTGAAGAGCAGAGACCTGGGTGGGGGGGGGGTTGATTGATTTCCTAAATGCCTGCAACATTCAGTCCTGTGCCAGGCTAATGTCAGGAGCCCAGAACTGAATCTGCATCTTGCAATTGAGTGTCAGGGATCCAAACACTTGTGCCATCAGCTGCTGCTTCCTACCAAGTGCATGAGCAAGAGGCTGGATCAGCAGCAGAGCAGGCAGGCCTCAGACCAGGCACTCCCAAAATGCAGTGTGGCAACTGCTGTACCAAATGCCTGCCCCCAAAGCAGATGTTTGATTAGCCAAACATGAAAAACATTTTAGAATCTTTCAGTTCCTTAAGCCAGTCATTACTGATCCTGGCTACAAATTAGAAATTGAGAGCTTTTAAAAGACATTGATGGCACTGTGGCGTAGCAGGTAAAGCCACCAGCTGCAGTCCCAGCATCCCATATGGGCACTGGTTCGAATCCTGGATGCTCCACTTCTGATCCAGCTCTCTGCTGTGGCCTGGGAAAGCAATAGAAGATGGCCCAACTGCTTGGGACCCTGCACCCATGTGGGAAGACCCAGAGGAAGCTCCTGGATCCTGGCTTCAGATCAGTGCAGCTCTGGCCTTTGTGGACACCTGGGAAGTGAACCAAACCCCTCTCTCTCTCTCTCTCTCTCTCTCTCTCTCTCTCTCTCTCTCTGCCTCTCCTTCTCTCTCTGTGTAACTCTGACTTTCAAATTAAAAAAAAATGCATCTTAAAAAAAAATAAAAAGATGTTGATGCCCAGGTCCAGAAAGCAGCAACTAAATCATTATTTCTTAGAGTGAACTGACATTGTTTTTTAGCAGTGACTTGTATCAGTCTGATATATTGTTAATGTTGAAAATCCCTTTCTTGAAGGACTAAGTTACCAAAAAGTGGACTTAGCATTTATTTTAAATTTTGTTTCCGTGCATAGTACTTGAAAAATACATGAAAATGCAATGAGAACCGAATATTTATTGCTTTGGTTGTTTGGTGTGACCTAGAGTGACTTAGAGTAGAGACACAGGTAGATTTGCCATGACTTTGATGGAACTTCATCTTCAGTGTTCCCACTTGTGAGGGCTGGGATTTGCTGAGATTTGGTGATAGCATTCTGCTAGAGTAAGTCAGGTTGCTACGAAAAAGAATTTCTGTCTAAGAATTACAAAGAAATTGCCTAGAGAGGTCACAGAAAAAAGAAATTCAAATTATTTGGTGCACAATAATTTATTGTAGTGTCTTTTCTTATTGAATATTAATATTTATTTTCAAATCTATTTTTGTGTGTGAAATTTGCACTCCTTTTCTCAAAGGCAGACTGAAAAATTGTATATGCTTGAGGCTTCACAAAACCCAGATCTGCCCCTGAAGGAGACATGCTTGAAGAAAGTGCACAAAAGGAATTTTGGTCATGTTCGTAACTGAAAATTTTAATGTTAGAAGTTCAGAATAAAGAAAGTCACACTGATCCTTTTCTGCATAATAATTACATATTTCAAGGACTTGGTGGTTTACTTTTAAAACAACCTTGTAAAATATTTAACTCAAAGTACATGGTAGGTTTGTTTAGCAGTTTTGAGTCTCATCAGTTCTTATGAGGAACTTTCACAGTCATCCACACAGGTACATCGTGTTCAACAGTGAGCTGCATATGCCACGGTGGTCCCATGAGGTTACATCATCTAGCGACTTTGTAGGCATTTTAGTTTTTCTAAATATACTCTATAATGTTCACACTATGACACCATTGCCTAACAACACATTTCTCAGAACGTATGCCCATTGCTAAGCCACATGTGAGTGTATGTTCTTAAATGTCACTATGAATTAGACATGGCCAAAGAATTTTTATCTAGGGCAGGTAGTTAAGATGCTGCTTGGAGTGTTCGCATACCATGTCAGAGTGCCTGGGCTTGAGTTCTGGGTCAACTTCTGATTTCAGCTTCCTGCTAATGTACATCCTGGGAGGCAATAGATGATGGCTCACTTTTTTGGTTCCCTGCTACTTACTTGGAGGACCTTGATTAAGTTCCCATCTCCCAATTTCAGCCTGGCCTAGTCTCAGCTGCTGTGGGCAATTGGGGGGTGAAGCAGCAGATGGAAGATCTCTCTTTCTCTCTTCCCACCCTCCACCTCTGCCTTTAAAATGGATCAAAATAAATAAATTTTAAAAATTATTAAAAAAGAATTTCCATTGATGGAATTTTCCAGTTGTCTTCAAATACACAGTTAATACAAGAAGTGTTTCATTTCAACCTGCTGCCTTCATTTATCCTGATACAGAAAGAAACCAAGACATGTCTTATTCCTAGAACCTAATTTGATTATAAACTATTATATCATTCCTGTATTAACAGAAGAACATAAATCTATAATATTTACATTGCTTTATCCTAGATATTATCTGTATACATGGCTATGTGTTCTTGCAAATTTACCAAAAAAATATATAGCACTATGTGGATCATCGCAATATGATTTTGCTTTAGCGAAGTCCTTTTTATTTTAA
Source organism: Sylvilagus floridanus (assembly GCA_949820135.1). NCBI lineage: Eukaryota > Metazoa > Chordata > Mammalia > Lagomorpha > Leporidae > Sylvilagus > Sylvilagus floridanus. The sequence goes on from OX463224.1 coordinate 90,449,898, forward strand.
GGGAACTACTTTATAGGAAGTGGTATACTTCTTTAGAGTTTCAGCTCTTATTTCATATGGAATAAAAGGGAATTTGAAATGAAGCTAAGAAATCAAATTGAACAGATTCCTTTTCTTCACCTGGTAGTTCCATCATCCTTCATGGCTTAGTGCTTATTTCTCTTTGATCATCCTCAGAGTAGTTCTTCATTTTCTATTTGAAACTGAGCATGGGTAAGCCATGAAAAGTAGCTGAGTGTTAAGATTGGCAACATGTTCATCTTCTCTTAATATTTAAAGATCCAGCCTCTCAGAAAAGGGATGTTCGCAAGGGAAAAGAGGTGAGAGCTTATCTCCATAGAGAGCTCCATAGAGAGCTTATATCTCCATAGTTGTAACCTGTATTTGCTATCTCTACAAAGTTTCAAAAGTAGCCTAACTAGGAACATTTTCAAGATTCAATGTAGAAGGAAATATATTGGAAAGTAGGTGTTCACAGCCATATTGATATCTTTTTAAATTATTTTTTTCAGTTCATTTTCTTGGAATTTCTAGGTAAACAAGGATCTCAGTTTCAAATATTCACTTTGCCTTTTGCTTTCCAATTTTTATGCCTCTAACTTATTTCTGTCAGCTAATTTCATTGATTAATACCCTATACAATGTTAAAGACTGTGAATGACAGCATACTTACTCTATTCCTTATGGAGATAGCACTGGCTATTCTTTTGAGATACACCTATTTCATCAACTGAGGAAGTAATAATCAAGTGCTAATTTTTGAAATAAAGATGAGCATCATATTTTTAAAATTCCTTTTTACACATGGGAGCATATAATTTGTTTCAATATATTGGTTTATATAATGTAGTACTGTCATTTCAAACTTCCAACACAAGGACACGTTCCAGGAAAGGTGTCATTAGGCAATTTCATCATTGTGAGACATCCTATCATGTCCTTAACAAACTAAGATGACTATGAAGTCATTAGATGATATTATATCAATGTGGTTCATCCTTGATGTAAATAGCATCATGCAGTGTGCAACTTCACATTAATACAGTTTTCTAGTATCAATCCAGTATTGTATTCTTGTTCTAAAACACATTAAGTCATCATGTAGTTAATTTTTAATGGATAACTCACTTCTACCTGCTGATATTTGTGAATTTTAAAATTAATATTTATATATGAGATAAACCATAATTCTATCTTTCTTCATATTTTTCCATATTTTGATTAGCAATATCATGCTCACTTTATAAAGTATGTTTTTAAGATTTATTTATTTTGACGATCAGAGTTACAGAGGGAGACTGAGAAATAGAAAGTGTTCTTCCATCTGCTGATTCACTCCCCAGGTGGTTCTAACGTCCAGTGCTCAGCCATCCAAACCCAGGAGCCAGGAGATCCCTTTAGGTCCCCTACGTGGGTGCAGGGGCCCAGGGACGTGGAGGTATCTTCTGCTGCTTTCCTAGACACACTAGCAGGGAGCTGGATCAGAAGTGGAACTTCCAGGACTTGAACTGGCTCCCATATGGGATATCGCCACTGCAGGCAAGAGCTTAACTTGCTGCACCACAGTGCTGGCCACTAAAAGACTTAAAATCTCCTTTTTCAAAAGCACCAGGCCATGTTACAAGTTGGCTATAAGGGGATACATAGTGTCATTGGAATTGTCTTATATTTATGGGTGTAACAAAGTTCCCTGGTGAAGCCATTTGGGCTTAGTTTTTCTTTTAGGCAGCACAAGATGCATTTCTTCTACTACTTTGGTTATTTTTCCTTCAAAGAAATTTACTCTACATGCACATTATTATTTCTTATCCTAATTTTTTATGTGTGGCATAGAAAGGAGGTCATTAAGAAAATAACAGTGAGGCACCTGAGATTTGATTATTTGATTATTCAATTATTTGATTATTGATCATCAAATTTGGAAAGAAGAATGCCATTTATTAGGGGATCATAAAGTGCTAATGCTTTCATTTAATTTTCACTATAACTCAATTGGGTAAGTATCATTATATCCATTTTACAGATAAAACAAAATGAATTTCTAAGAAGTTGAGTAACTTTCTGAAGAATGTAAGATGCAGAGTTTGACTCAAAACACACACACACACACACACACACACAAAGAAATAAAGCCAAAATATAATGGATTTATTATCTTTTCTCTCTGCTGCTTTCCAGAAAAGTGATGTATAATATATAAACCAGGTGGTATATCTGCATTTGCATACTGTAATAAAATACCTGAGGGAACGTAATTGAAAAGAAAAAGAAAAGGTTTATTTAGCTCAGTTTTGGAGGTTCAAGGATCTGGCACTCGCATCAGTTCAGCTCTGGTGAGGTCCCTCTTGACTGGGTCACTTTGTGGATGATAATGGCTGGGGCACATGTGGGAAATAACAGGCCCAGATTGTTACAACAATCCACTCAAAAGAACTAGGGAGTGTTCCCTTAGAAATATCTTCCTCCCTTCTTAATGCCTCCCTTTGACCGAAGTAACTCCTCCTAGGCACTACCTCCCCAACCTTGTGGGGAAAGAGACCAAAGAAATTACTATTAATTAGTTATTAAGTAGCACTATAGCACAGTGAGTAAAGCTACCACCTGTGGTGCAGGCATCCTGTGTGGGCACTGATTCAAACCCCAGCTGTCATACTTCCTATCCAGCTCCCTGCTAATGCACCTGGGGAAACAGAGTAAGATGGCCCAAGTACTTTGGCCCCTCCACCCACATTAGAGTCCAGAAAGTAGTTCTGCTCCTGGCTTCAGACCAGCCCAGCTCTGGCAGTTACAGCCATTTGGGGTGTGAACCACCAGATGGAAGCTCTTTCTATCTAACTCTGCCTTTCAAGTAAATAAATAAGTATTTAAAACAATTAGTTATTAAGACATTTAAAATACATACTCGATATTTTACATTGTAATTTGGGTTGCTATCTAAATGTGTGTGAAATCAGCTCAGCAAATGAGGAAGAGGGTGTTGGAACTGCCACAACCTTGACTTGGAGGCATGGAAAATGGCATATCCTTTGCTTGTTCTCCATAATTTATTTGCAATTTTGGTTCCATACTGAGTGACTTTTAGTATACTTATCTTTGTATCTTTTTCATAGATTCAGACAGGGCCAATTTATAAATTAGTTAACTGTGAGAAACTAACATTTTAAGAAATTCAACCTGGGCTATGCTTACTTCCACAAATAAACCCCAGATTCTTTTGGCAAAAGAATTGTAGAATTATTTTATTCTCATGTTAATACTGAAGATCATACAGGAAAAGTAAAATAGTAACTAACGAATAAGATTTGATATTGGCTTTCTCACCAAAATAAAAGAAAAAAAATGGACTCCAGTCATTCCTTATGTAATACCCTACCAATCCTAATTCCATAAAATTTAGTCTAAAAACTCTTTCTTGTGAGTTTATATCTTGATAGTTTACACCACAAATTAAATTACATGCATTTCTGATTAATTAAAAACATACAACATGTATTGCCAAATTATACAAATCCTAAATAACTAGTGGAATGAAAAAAAATGTAAAAATAAGTCACATTATATCAGTGCAAATCACATACCATAGTGAGTTCTCTCCTTATTATATTGTTATCAGCTAGCTCAGATACAGAAGAAATTTGCATACCAACTTCAATAATTTTATATTTCAATATAGTGCTGGAAGTCTTAGCCAGAGCTATTAGGCAAGAAAAAGAAATTAAAGGGATACAAGTTGGGAAGGAAGAACTCAAACTATCCCTCTTTGCAGACGACATGATTCTTTATTTAGGGGACCCAAAGAACTCTACTAAGAGACTATTGGAACTCATAGAAGAGTTTGGCAAAGTAGCAGGATATAAAATCAATGCACAAAAATCAACAGCCTTTGTATACACAGACAATGCCACGGCTGAGGAAGAACTGCTAAGATCAATCCCATTCACAATAGCTACAAAAACAATCAAATACCTTGGAATAAATTTAACTAAGGACATTAAAGATCTCTACAATGAAAATTACAAAACCTTAAAGAAAGAAATAGAAGAGGATACCAAAAAATGGAGAAATCTCCCATGCTCATGGATTGGAAGAATCAATATCATCAAAATGTCCATTCTCCCAAAAGCAATTTACAGATTCAACGCAATACCAATCAAGATACCGAGGACATTCTTCTCAGATCTGGAAAAAATGATGCTGAAATTCATATGGAGACACAGGAGACCTCGAATAGCTAAAGCAATCTTGTACAACAAAAACAAAGCCGGAGGCATCACAATACCAGATTTCAGGACATACTACAGGGCAGTTGTTATCAAAACAGCATGGTACTGGTACAGAAACAGATGGATAGACCAATGGAACAGAATAGAAACTCCAGAAATCAATCCAAACACCTACAGCCAACTTATATTTGATCAACGATCCAAAACCAGTCCCTGGAGTAAGGTCAGTCTGTTTAATAAATGGTGCTGGGAAAACTGGATTTCCACGTGCAGAACCATGAAGCAAGACCCCTACCTTTCACCTTACACAAAAATCCATTCAACATGGATTAAAAATTTAAACCTACGACCCGACACCATCAAATTACTAGAGAGCATAGGAGAAACCCTGCAAGACATAGGCACTGGCAAAGACTTCTTGGAAAAGACCCCAGAAGCACAGGCACTGAAAACCAAAATTAACTACTGGGATTGCATCAAATTGAAAAGTTTCTGTACTGCAAAAGAAACAGTCAGGAAAGTGAATAGGAAACCGACAGAATGGGAAAATATATTTGCAAACTATGCAACAGATAAAGGGTTGATAACCAGAATCTACAAAGAAATTAAGAAACGCCACAACATCAAAACAAACAACCCACTTAAGAGATGGGCCAAGGACCTCAATAGACATTTTTCAAAAGAGGAAATCCAAATGGCCAACAGACACATGAAAAAATGTTCAAGATCCCTAGCAATCAGGGAAATGCAAATCAAAACCACAATGAGGTTTCACCTCACCCCGGTGAGAATGGCTCACATTCAGAAATCCACCAACAATAGATGCTGGAGAGGATGTGGGGAAAAAGGGACACTAATCCACTGTTGGTGGGAATGCAAACTGGTGAAGCCACTATGGAAGTCAGTCTGGAGATTCCTCAGAAACCTGAATATAACCCTACCATTCAACCCAGCCATCCCACTCCTTGGAATTTACCCAAAGGAAATTAAATTGGCAAACAAAAAAGCCGTCTGCACAGCAATGTTTATTGCGGCTCAATTCACAATAGCTAAGACTTGGAACCAACCCAAATGCCCATCAACAGTAGACTGGATTAGGAAATTATGGGACATGTACTCTACAGAATACTATACAGCAGTCAAAAACAATGAAATCCGGTCACTTGCAACAAAATGGAGGAATCTGGAAAACATCATGCTCAGTGAATTAAGTCAGTCCCAAAGAGACAAATATCATTTGTTTCCCTTGATTGGCGATGACTAACTGAGAACCAAAGGGGAAACCTGTAGAAGTGAAATGGACACTATGAGAAACAGTGACTCGATCAGCTCTTGTGCTGACTGTTGTTGTACAATGTAATACTTTATCCATGGTAGTATTTTTTTTTCTTTATCCTAGTACTAGTGGTTGAACTCTGTAATTAACACACAATTATTCTTAGATGTTTAAATTTTAACTGAAAAGTGATCTCTGTGAAATATAAGAGTGGGAATAAGAGAGGGAGGAGATGTAAAACTTGGGACATGCTCAATCGGAATGGCCCCAAATGATGGAGTTAGAATTGTGCCAGGGGTTTCCAATACAATCCCATCAAGGTGGCATGTACCAAGGCCATCTCATTAGTCCAAGTGATCAATTTCAGCTCACAATTGATCACACTGATAGGTCTAAGAGTCAAAGGGATCACACAAACAAGACTAGTGTCTGCTAATACTAACTGATAGAATGAAAAAGGGAGAGAATGATCCAACATGAGAAGCAGGATACACAGCAGACTCATAGAATGGCAGATGTCCTAAATAGCACTCTGGCCTCAGAATCAGCCCTTAAGGCATTCGGATCTGGCTCAAGAGCCCATGAGAATATTTTAGGCATGGAAAGCTAAGACACTCTGGAAAAAACAGAAGACCTAAATGAAAGATCTCTGCGAGTGAGATCCCAGTGGAAAGAACGGGGCCATCAAAGAAGGAGGTACCTTTCTCTGAAGGGAGGAGAGAACTTCCACTTTGACTATGGCCCTGTGGGAATAAGATCGAAGTCGGCTAACCCTAAAGGCTTCCATAGCCTGGGCAACTCATGACCAGAGCCTAGGGAGATTACTGACGCCATAAACAAGAGTGTCAAATTGTTAAATCAACATCAGGAGTCACTGTGTACTTACGTCTCATGAGGGATCTGTCCTTAATGTGTTATCCAATGTGAAGTGATGCTATTACTAGTACTGAAACAGTATTTTTACACTTTGTGTTTCTGAGTGGGTGCAAACTGATGAAATCCTTTCATAGTATATATTGAATCGATCTTCTTTATATAAAGATAATTGCAAATGATTAAAAAATCTTGGTGTTAAACTGGAAATTGCATAGACAATTAATCAATTTTTTTAAAAAAAAAATCATGTAGGATCTCTGTCCTTAATGTGCTGTACATTGTGAATTGATACTATAACTAGTACTCCAACAGTATTATCATTTTGTGTCTCTATGCGAGGGCAAACCGTTGAAATCTTTACGTAATATGTACTAAATTGATCTTCTGTGTATAAAGAGAATTGAAAATGAATCTTGATGTGAACAGAAGGGGAGAGGGAGCGGGAAAGGGGAGGGTGGGGGGAGGGAGGGAAGTTGTGTGGGGGGGGAGCCATTGTGGTCCATGAGCTGTTCTTTGGAAATTTATATTCTTTAAATAAAAGCTTTATATAAAAAAAAATAATTTTATAGAATATGTACTCTTCTATGATTTTGAAACAGAATAACATCAATGATTTAATCAATTAACAGTATCTCCTATTCTAATTGGTAGATGTTAAAGTAAAATGTTAACTTGATTGTTTTAAATTAAATCCATATATATATGCAATGATAACAATTCCACATCAACAATGTGTAAAAACTCAAATTATTTTCAGAAGATCACGTAATTATATACTGTGGATGTTTCTCATATTATTAATGAAAATTGGACTTATATACAAATAAAGTCTAGAAGTAAAATTGTGAAATAATTTTAAATCCTTAGCACAATTATTCCTAAATATTACAAAAATATATTTTTAAATATATAGGGATACCATCACACATTTACTAGAATGGATAAAATAGAAGAAGTTATTGATAATACTAATTGATAAGGATCTGTGAAAACAGGAATTCAAATGGCGCCACACTATTGGAAGACAATTCGATACGGCTTACAAAACTAAGCTCAATCTTATCCTAACATATAGCAACTCTAAGGTATTTACCCAAGTTATTTTAAAATTTGTGTCTACACTAAATCCTGCATTGAATGTTTAATGTAGTTTTATTCAAAACTTCTGAAATCTAGATAGCAAACAACATAGTATATTCAAAAAACAGAATACTGTTGGGAACGAGCTATCAAGTCATGCAAAGACACGGATGAATACTAAATGCATATTGCTAATTGGAAAAAGCAATCCTGAAAAGTCAAAGTACTGATTCATTTATATGAAGTTGAGATAAAGGCAAACTATGGAGATGCTACAACAAAGCTGACAGGAGTCCAAGGTATGTGGATGTTGTTGAAGCTGGTAAAACTATGCTGTATGATATGTCAATGGTGAGCAAATGACATTATGGATTTGTGAGAACCCATAAAATTTAGCAAAGCAAAAAGTACCTATAATGTATACAACTGTAAACATTATTTAGAAGGAAAAGTGTGGGGAGGAGAGAGGGTGAGGGAAGGAAGGAGGAATGAAGGAATACCTTTATGTTCTTAGAACTGTGTCCACAAATCAAACTGATTTTTTTGAAAACTAATTAAAAGGTAAATTAAAAACTTCAAAAAAAACTAAGGCTGAAAGATTATCTAGAAAGTTGAGGGATCCCAGAATGGAATGCAGCTTGTGACAAGATAATCTAACTGTATTACAAATGTATGAAGCAGAGCGGGCACTGTGGCATAGTGGGTAAAGCTGCCACTTGCAGTGCCGGCATCCCATATGGGCACAGATTTTAGTTCCAGCAGCTCCACTTCTGACCCAGCTTTCTGCTATGGCCTGGGAAAGCAGTAGAAGATGACCCAAGTCCTTGGGCCCCTGCAGCCACGTGGGAGACCTGGAAGAAGCTACTGGCTCCTGGCTTCAGATTGGCTCAGCTCTAGCCATTGCAGCCATCTAGGGAGTGAACCAGCAGATGGAAGACACCCCCTCCCCCTGATCTCTCTCTCTCTGCCTCTGCCTCTCTGTGACTCTGCCTTTCAAATAATTAAATCCATCTCTTTTAAAAAAAATAAATTTATGAAGCAAACTTATCCTTATGAGAATGGGGCTAAAAGGTACTGATATATGTAATTTTGAAAATGAGCAGATGTTGGAAGGCTAAAGGCAAAAGAATCTGTAAATATACTCTATTGTTCTATAGTTGACAGAGTTGTTTCCCATGGGAACCTGAGATAACAGTTGTAACAACTATTTTACATGTATACTAGAATTGGACAAAGATCTGCATAGATGTGGGTGGTGGGAATAAAGTTTCACAGTGTTGCAGTGGGATCTGAGAAGGCTTTCAGAGGAGTATGATATCACTTGGTCCCTTAAGGACATGTAGATTCCAGTAACAGGAAGAAGAAAGGACATTTCTATTAAAAGAATGAAATAGCTTCAGTCAGCAGTCCCCAAACTTTTAGGTCTCAAAAATCTCTTGAAGGGTCAGCGCTGTGGTGCAGCAGGTTAGGGCCCTGGCCTGCTGCACCAACATGACATTTGGACGTAAGTTCAGGTCCCCACTTCTCCACTTCTGAGCCAGCTCCTCGTTAATGCACCTGGGAAAGCAGCAGAAGATGTCCCAAGTCCTTGGGCCCCTGCACCCATGTGGGAGACTCAGAAGAAGCTCCTGGCTCCTGGCTTCATATTGGCACAGCTCCGACTATTGCATCCATTTGGGGAGTGAACCAGCAGATGGAAGATCTCTCTGTCTCCTTAACTCTTTCAAATAAATAAAATATTAAAAAAAACTTGAAAAAATTATTTAGCACCAAAATAATATTCACTAAATGTTCATTATATCTGTTTATATTTCCATATCATGAAATAAAATGTATCTTAAAATAGTTATTTACTAATCATTTTAAAATAAAATAAGTAACAATACTATGTCAAGATACATAACATTTTTTTGGAAAATAGTGTTTTATAAAAAAGCATTTAGGCCGGCGCCGTGGCTCAACAGGCTAATCCTCCGCCTTGCGGCGCCGGCACACCGGGTTCTAGTCCCGGTCGGGGCACCGATTCTGTCCCGGTTGCCCCTCTTCCAGGCCAGCCCTCTGCTGTGGCCCGGGAGTGCAGTGGAGGATGGCCCAGGTGCTTGGGCCCTGCACCCCATGGGGAGACCAGGAAAAGCACCTGGCTCCTGGCTCCTGCCATCGGACAAGCGCGGTGCGCCGGCCGCAGCGCGCCGACCGCGGCGGCCATTGGAGGGTGAACCAACGGCAAAGGAAGACCTTTCTCTTTGTCTCTCTCTCTCTCTCACTGTCCACTCTGCCTGTAAAAAAAAAAAAAAAAAAAGCATTTAGTGAAGAGAGTGCTATTGTTTGAATTTCTTTCAAATCCTTCATGCCCTTAACAGGAAGAAGCCATATTTATTTATGTACTGCATATTCAGTGTGTTATAATATGGAACATTCTGTTTATATTGATGTGAGGATGGGAATGAAAACAGAAGTATAATGTTTTTAAAATTTATTTTGGGTAAGGAATATTTTCTCCCTGACATTGTTTATTTATTTAAAAATAAGTGGTGGTTCACTCCCCAAATGCTGGCAATCACTCGGCCAAATGGTTGTGGGAGCTGTGGACACAATTGGGTCTCCCATGTGGGCAGCAGGGACTCAACTATTGGAGACATCACCACTGCCTCCCAGCATGTACATTAACAGGAAGCTAGAAATCAGGGGCAGAGTTAGGACTTGAGTTGGGAATTGAACCCAGGTACTCTGAGTACTTATTTTTAACACCATTGTGTACAGTACAGTTTTGAATAGAAAAGAGAATGTATGTTCTTATTTTATGAAAGAAATTCTAAAAAATAGTTAAAAGGATACAGGTTGTAGATCAGAAATCAGAGGAAGTAATTTTAAATATCAAGGCAAATCATAATGAATCCACTAAAATTTTAAATGAGAGATGAATTTTATAGCTTGTCTAAAGGTAGAATGTTGATAGAAAAGGGAGAAAGATATTAATTGACATGGAAATCTGAGATCTTATTTTGAAAAAGGCTATATAAACAGTGTATTTATATTTTCTGCACATATACCTTATAAAGCAAACTTGCAGAAAGAGTTTTCAAAGTCTGAAGCATTTTCTGTTTAGAGAAGTTTAAAATATGAGAAGCCCAGCTAGTGCAGTCAGTAGAGCATGAGATTCTTAAAATACTGAAAATCTTAGAAATGGCATCTTCCCTTGGAAGATGAATGAATATCTTTAATAAGTCTCTTGGATTTGGAGCTGGGACTACACTCTTGGGAAATCATACATGGGCCCTATGCCAATATTTTTTAAAGCATGAATTGAAGTAAATATGCATAGATTCTTATAACTAAAATTGTACATTAGTTAATTGTGGGGGTTTTGCTTTATTGAACAGGATATAAAGACAAAAATCTAAAGACGAGTATTTTAGCTTAGAAAGCACAGGAAGGAGGTGCAGTTATTTAGCCTAATGTTTAGGATACCCAAGTCCCGCATCAGAGGACTTGGCTTCTACTGTGAGCTTAGGCTGCTAACTCCAGCTTCCTGTTCCTTCAGACCCTGGGACACACTGAGTGGTAAAGACTCAACTAATTGGATTCCTGTCACCCACATGGGAGATCTGGGTCATATTTCTGTCTACCATCTTTAGCCTGAGCCCAGCCTCACCAATTGCAGTTACTGGGGAGTAAGCCAATGGGTGGCTCCACTGAAATAAATAATTTTTTTTTTTGACAGGCAGAGTGGACAGTGAGAGAGAGAGAGAGAGAGAGAGAGAGAAAAAGGTCTTCCTTTTGCCATTGGTTCACCCTCCAATGGCCGCTGCATGCTGATCTGAACCCAGGAGCCAGGTGCTTCTCCTGGTCTCCCATGTGGGTGCAGGGCCCAAAGACTTGGGCCATCCTCCACTGCACTCCCAGGCCACAGTAGAGAGCTGGCCTGGAAGAGGAGCAACAGGGACAGAATCCGGTACCCCGACCGGGACTAGAACCTGGTGTGCCGGCGCCGTAAGGTGGAGGATTAGCCTACTGAGCTGTGGCGCCGGCCAAAAATAAATTTTTAACTTAAAAAAAAAAAAAAAAAGGACTGGGAGAGATGTTTTGCTGAAATGTAACTTCTCAAAATTCATGTTTATGTTCAACTACCTGTATTTCAGAATGTAAATGTCTGTGAGAATAGGCCATCAACAGAGGTAATTAAAATGAGACCACATAGGTGGGCCCTAATTCATGTGACTGCATTTGGAGACAGTGACTTCAAAGGGATAAGTTAAAATGGAATTGCATTGTGGGGTCTTAATCCACTATGATTTATATCCTTATAAGAAGAGGAAACGTGGGTCCATGGAGACACCCCAGGGATACACATACATACATACATACACACTCACACACACACACACACACACACACACTCACAAATACCCCTAAGAGGACCACAAAATGATGGCTGTAGACAAGCCATGGGGAGAGACCCCAGGATAAACCAAATTTGCTAACAGCTTTATATTGCTTTTGCAGCCTTCAGAACTGTGAGAAAATAAAATTTTGCTTTGTATGCCACTGATTGGGTGATATTTTGTCATAATAATCCTGAAAAACTAGTAAAAAAATAGAGGAGAGAAAGGGATATAAATGATAAATTTGCTTGAAAAATAGAGAGTTACACTGGGTAATGAAGACAGGCATCTATGGAGATACAGTTTATTTTTGCTGATGACCTTTCACAGAATCCATTATAAGGTCCATATTATAGCATTTGGAACTTGAATTTTTTTAAGCTTTCTAGTTTTTTTAGTGGATGAGACAAAACTTCAAGGCAAATCTTAACTCATCAAAGTTTTCATATGAAGACTTAATATATTTAATAAACAACTAGACTATTACTACAGAAGATTTTTAGTCTGAATTAATAAATAGTTGTCTAGAAATGAATGAAAAAATCAGAAGAGTGATAGAAAATGTCATAAGTATCAGGATAATTGCAAGAAGAAGCATGATGAACTAAGCCAGACCACAAAGACTGGTCTAGATACAAGAATTGAAGATACAAGAATTGAGCTTACTTTCCCTGGAAATTAGTCTTTCTTTCGCTGCAAGAAATGAAATGAACATACAAAAGATAGGAGACATAATAAAGGTGGATCCAGCTTTCTGTTGCTTCTCCTTCTCCTTGCTTTGTTTTTAAAAATTGGGAGGCCTTCAAGGGATGGCATTTCTCTCCATGAGGTATGCACCAGGTCAGAGTATCCCAGAATAGTGGACTTACTGCCTTTTTTCCCCCCGTTTTCAGCTGTCAGTCTCTATATGTGGAACTTTCTCAGCAATACATATAATCCATCAGTGCTCATGTGCATGTCCTATCAGCAAAAGGTAGTTTTTCCTATGCAAATTACATTCTTCAATGTGTTATTTCTTAAAACCTTGGGCCTAGCTGAAGTTTTAGTGCAACAGGGAGGGATTCTAAGAGTGTCCCCAGAGTTCACATTATAAGTAGTTGGGGGCTGTGTGCATTGTGCATATATTTGTTAGGATAAATGTCATTTTTTTCTGGTGTCGTTAAGGTTGTTATCTGTAAAAACACATCATTTACAAACTGAGAAAATGCATCTTATTTCTTTCTCTTGCCTGATTTCTTTGGCTAGGACTTTTAATATTTTGTTGAATAAAAGAGATTTACTTAGGAATTTTAAATTTTTCCTAATGTTAAACAAAAGTTTCAGCTTTTCATCATTGAGTATGATGTTAGCTGTTTGTTTTATATAGGTTTTAATATGTTATGGTACATATTTTCTTTTTTATTTATTTATTTTTTTTTATTTTTTGACAGGCAGAGTGGATAGTGTGAGAGAGAGAGACACAGAGAAAGGTCTTCCTTTTTGCCATTGGTTCACCCTCCAATGGCTGCCGTGGCTGCCGCGCTGCTGCTGTCGCACCGTGCTGATCCGATGGCAGAAGCCAAGTGCTTATCCTGGTCTCCCATGCAGGTGCAGGGCCCAAGCACTTGGGCCATCCTCCACTGCCTTCCTGGGCTACAGCAGAGAGCTGGCCTGGAAGAGGAGCAACAGGGACAGAATCCGGAGCCCTGACCGGGACTAGAACCCAGTGTGCAGGCGCCGCAAGGCAGAGGATTAGCCTAGTGAGCTGCGGCGCTGGCCGGCACATACTTTCTATAATTAATTTGTTGAGATTTTTACCATGGAAGAATGTTGAATCTGTCAAATATTTTTTCTGCCTCTGTCTATGATATGTATTCCTCATTTTGTTAGTGTGGTATATCATATTTGCTGACTTGCCCATCAGTGGATGAAGAAATAAAGAAAATATCATAAAATATACAGAATATTGTTCAACTTTAAAAAGAAGGAATTACTACCATTTACAATAATATGCATACATTATGCTAAATTACATTAGTCAGACTCATAAAGATCAATTCTGTAAATTGATATTTTAAAATGTCCATGAATAATGGAACAAAAAGATGTTTATTCTGTACACAAAAGTTCAAAATCCAAGCATAGCTTTTTCATATTATGTATTTTTTAAGTACAAGGGCTCTTCAAAAAGTTTATGGTACACTGATATTATGCCAAAAATTGTGCATGGATTTTTAAATATTTTTGTACCAAAATATATTTATCTTTTAATTCTATTGTTTCATGATTATTTCATGATTTCATTCATTATTTCGTGAATGTTTTAATAATGTGAATGTTTTAAAGTACCTCCTGAATGAGGTATTTTTATTAAAATAAGAGGCCAAATATGGAATTGTTTTATTTTTTAAATAAATTTTGTATTTTTTTTTTTTTTGAGAGAGAGAGACAGAGAGAAAGGTCTTTCTTTTTGCCGTTGGTTCACCCTCCAATGGCTGCCATGTCTGGAGCGCTGTGACCGGCGCACCACGCTGATCCGATTGCAGGAGCCAGGTGTTTCTCCTGGTCTCCCATGGGGTGCAGGGCCCAAGTACTTGGGCCATCCTCCACTGCATTCCCTGGCCACAGCAGAGAGCTGGCCTGGAAGACGGGCAACTGGGACAGAATCCGGTACCCCAACTGGGACTAGAACCCGGTATGCCGGCGCCACAAGGCGGAGGATTAGCCTAGTGAGCCACAGCACCAGCCAAAATTTTGTATTTTCTTAATATGAAATGTATAAATATGTGTTGTGATGAATTTAGAGAACAAAGAAACCTAAGTAGACTAACAAATCACATAATTGCATGACAAAATACAACTAGAATCCTTGATAAGAAAATTTTGTAATTTCTACTATATAATTTTGACTATAATTTTTTCTTTCTCTTTTTTATTATTTTGAAGATTTTTAAAACATTTTCAAACAGCTTTTTCCTTTTATTTTTTGGAATCAATTTCTAATTTAATTTAATCTTGATGAAATAAAGTTATTTGTAGATTTTTACAAATAATATTGGAAAGGCAGAAAGAGAACATAGAGAAAATGTCCAGCCATTGGATCACTTCCCAAATGCCTTCAACAGCCAGAACTAGGTAAACCTGAAGCCAGGAGTAGGGGATTCAGTCTGAATCTCCAATGTGGGTGGAAGGAATCTAAGTTCTTGAGCTATTGCTTGTTTCTCCTAAGGTATGCATTAGGAGGAAGCTGGATTTGGAAGCAGAACTGGGGCTTAAGCACAAGAACTCTGACATGGGATGTGGGAGACTCAAGTTGTGTTAACCACTGTACCAAACATTGGTCTAGATTTATGGTGTAATAGCACATAGATAGATTTCATTAATGGTACTTGGTCTTTGAAAATGTTGTATGCACTTATTATAGGCCTATTATGTAATAGAGTATGCATTACATTTAGCTTTTTAATGTTGAAAATTTTTCCTATCTTTACTATTTTCTTGTTTCGCCTGTTACATATTGAGAGATCATGTTAAACTCTCCCACAGAAATGAAATTTTATCATTTTTGTTGTATTTGGTTATCTTTTTAATTTTGATGTTACTTTTAGGCATAAATCTTTTTATCTTCTATATACATGTACACACTCCATATTTATCATCTAAATATTTATCATAAAGATACCATCTTAATCTCCATTAAATATTTTTCATTTACTTATGAGATCCCAGTGGAAAGAATGGGCCATCAAAGAAGGAGGTACCTTTCTCTGAAGGGAGGGGAGAACTTCCACTTTGACTATGACCCTGTCTAAATAAGATCAAAGTTGGCAAACTCAAAAGGCTTCCATAGCCTTGGCAACTCATGACAAGAGCCTCAGGTGATTACTGACGCCATAAACGAGTGTCAATTTGTTAAGTCAACAAGAGGAGTCACTGTGCACTTACTCCCCAAGTAGGAGCTCTGTCTTTAATGTGTTGTACAATGTGAATTAATGGCATAACTAGTACTCAAACATTACTTTACACTTTGTGTTCCTGTGTGGGTGCAAACTGTTGAAATCTTTACTTAGTATATACTCAATTGATCTTCTGTATTTAAGGATAATTGAAAATGAATATTGATGTGAATGGGATGGGAGAGGGAGTGGGAGATGGGAGGGTTGCGGGTAGGAGGGAAGTTATGGGGGGCAAAAGCCAATGTAATCCAAAAGCTGTCCTTTGGAAATTTATATTTATTAAATAAAAGTTAAAAAAATAAAAAAAAAATTTAAAAATATTTTCTGTAGTATTAATATGGCTACACTAACTTATTATAATTTTTAATATTTTATGATATTATTATACTACATATCTATACATGATATATTTAAAACTATAAATTATATACTATATATCATGTTACACATTATAAATAACATATACTAAAACTTGTTTGTGAAATATATTTTAATTAAAAGTGAATTCTGGGTTGATAGACTACATGTTTTATTTTTTAGCACTTTAAAGATATTATTTTATTGTTCTGTTCCTTTTTGCTCCTAATGAGAAGTCAGTATCATTCATACTGCTCTTTTCCTTAAGTAATGTGTTTTTTTTTCCTTCCAATTGGTTCAAAGACTCAAACTTTATTTCACCTTGCAGAAGTTAGGTTTTCATTTGCTTTGGCATGTTTATCTGTTCTTACATTGCCTGAGTTGCACAAATCTTTGAATGTCTAGACCAGTGTTTTTCATCACTTTTGGGAAACATTTTCAAATATTTTTTCTGTCTAAGTTTCCTTTTCCTTCTGCTTCTGAGTTCAAATTACTCTTATGTGGTACTATTTAATGTATTTTCAGAGCTAGTTGATAGTCTTTTCATTTTGTTTAGAGGAAACTTTTTTTCTTGACATAGCCACATACTCACTTTTTCTTTATTCTGCCACATTCAATGTGCAGTTAAGCACAACTAGTGTTTTTTTCAAAGATTTTATTTATAGTGTTTTTAGGTTATATAACATTTATATCTCTTATAGATCAAGTTTTCTTGCAATTCTCTAAACAAGTTTTTTTTGCATATTTGCAATCACATCACAAAAAGTTGTGTCTACTGCAATCAATTTCATACTGATGTGGAATTAGTTTCTGTTTTCCTATCAATTACCTTTTTAAAAAATGTTAACTATTTTACTTATGTGAGCAAGAGAGAGAGGGAGAGAGGCAGCCTCCATCTATTAGTTCACTTCACAAATTCATGGGTACCAGGAACTCAATCCAGATCTCTCACATGGGTGGCAGGAAATCAATAGTTTGAGGCATGACCTGCTGCCCGCTAAGGTCTGCATTAGCAGGAAGCTGGAATTAAGATCACAGCTGGTTTTCAAAGATGCCAACATCTCAAAAGGATACCTTACCTGCTGTTCCCACCTCTCAAGTGTCTTTAAAAACAGTGAATCTTATTTCCTGTTTCATTATGTATCTTATTGAATTATGTATAGTATTGAATATATATTGAATATCATGAATTATACATTGCAATTATCACACATACTGTTCTCTTTCTCTGAGGATTATGATTACTGGTAGTTTTCTTACTAAATACTTATTTTGAATTTGAGTAGGCTTGGGAAAATCCAAGATGTTTATCAAGCTTTTGTAATTTGTTAGGATTTGCTCTTTAAACTCTGTGTTTTCCTGTGAATCTTGTTAGTGTTTAATTTTAGTCTTAGTGAGGCACTAGAACTCCCTCTCTAAGGCCTAATTCTTGTTCTTAAACCACAATATTATTATGGCTCCACTGGAAATGGTGTAAAAATCTTAATTTAATAATTAATATTAATTAAAATCTCTTCACAATGGCTGCACTTCAATGTCCCCAGAAGGACTATAGCTGCTGACATTTCGGTCTTTATTCCAATCATAGTCTTACAACAGCTGCTCTCTGATAAGTCTGCAATAGTCTCCTAGGGAAGTCCAGTTCAGCCAGCATTCAAGGACTTGTGGAGAATTCACATGTTGAATTCTAGGGTCTGCCTCTGCATAGATCTTTTCTTTATGGTGTTTCATTTAGCTAAGACCAAGAGTTTTAGCTTTTTCATGTACTCTGATTTTAGCTTTCTGCAACTCAGGACTACAGCTCTGCTTGAATTGCTACCTCAGAGTCATGAAATTTTCATCAGGCCAGGACAACCTCAAGGCTTAGCATGGGCCCACTGTTTCTCTTAGAGGTTACAGTCTTGTGTGTCTGGTGTCCAATGCCTGAAAGCACTTGCAAATTTTACAGTTGATTATGGAAGGAAGACTAGTCCACTAACATTGATTCTACCATAGACAGAAGTTGAAACCTCTGCACCAAAAACATTTTAATGTATTTGCTGCAGCTAATTTTTTTTAGTAATTTTAACATAAATGTGGTTGTTCTATGTAAAATAGAAAATCTTTTCATTTTCACCTAAAACTGAATGCAATATCCAATATTCCTTATAATAACTATTAACCATCTTGAAACATCTAATAGAAACAAATAGTCAGATTTGCAATGATTTTTTATAATTATAATAATTAATTCAGAACTGTAAAATTTTTCCAGATTGTAACTAATCTTGTTTTATACCATAATTACTGTTCTTTCAGACTTGTTATTTAATCCTTGCTGTCAATCACACTAGAGAACAATGCTTATACTTTTCTCATGAAAAGCAGCTCAATCATGAATCAATGCTTATAATCTGGACTAGCAAATGTGGTTTATCAGTAGTAATGGCAAATATGTCACTCATAAGTAACATTAGGTAAGTGAAAGTTAAGAAACATCTGAAAGATGGTTACTTATTCCTTTGTACTCTTGTTCTTCACCTTAGTGAATTTTTAGCATCCCACCCACACTTTTAATGTATTATCTCCATTAAGGATATTCGTGGCAAAGTTAACAGCAGAACATAATATAAATTTACAATTGATCTATATCATGGTTTTAGACTGTTTTCTTTAATTTTATCTATCTATCATCTATTATTATTATTATTATTATTATTATTATTATTATTTTAAAGGCAGAGAGAGAGAGAGAGAAAGAAAGAGAAATCTTTCATTTGCTGATTCACTTACCAAATGCCCACAACAGCTTGGGTTGGGCCAGGCAGAAGCCAGGAGTCTGGAACTCAATCCAGGTCTCCTGCGTGGGTGGCAGGGACTCATGTACTCTAGCTTTGCTCTGTGACCTCCTGTGGTGTGCATTAGCAGGAAGCTGGCATCAGAAGTGGAGCTGGGGCATGAACCCAGACACTTCAATATGGGATTCTGGTTTCCCAAGACATATCTTAACTTAGGCTCATCTTTTCATTTCAGATATTGAATTAATAGCATAATTCAGACCCTGAATCAAAGTTAAATTCCTTAGCACATTTGAATTGGTATATTTTTGAAACCATTATTTGTTTCCTCTATGTTATTTTAATTTCTATATCATGTCTCTCCAGGTTTGAAGTCACCGGGCCTCTTGCTAGAGTTTAGATTTCATTCCAAGAAAAGCTACTACTTGTAATTTATATCAATAGGCAATAGTATACTAGTCAGTGTTTCACAACTGGTTCTCAAAAAGTAAACAAAAGACCTGATTGGAAGAACTGCCTCTGGGAGAAGATGTGTGTGACTGGTTCCATCACACCACTCTCCACAGACTTCTTTCATTTATTCCTAGCGGATGTCTGATACCTCTTTCCATTTGCAACTATTCCTCCTAACAGGCAGCAATTCTGGATAAGCAGTCTTAAGAATGGTACCCAAACATAGGTCTCCTTGAACATCACTGGCGTGTGTCCTAAGAGAGTTTTTTGTTTGTTTGTTTCCCTCCTAGCAAGCATTTAAGCAGTTATCTTTTTTTTGAGAGAAATTCAGGAAATTACAGATTACTCTTTTTGTCTACTGAATGCAAGAGCTAATGTAGATGCTGGTGCTTTTCAGGATAGCTATTTGTCATTTTGCTTTGTTACATATAAATTCAAATATAGTTTAAAGCAGACATATAGAGATACATACAACATTTCTTTTGGAAATTCAAACTTTCTCAAACCTTTCATATGTTCAGCTAGTAAAGCTGAGAACTAAAGAGCACTGCGAAATCAAATTTATTTGCTTTCA
The DNA here is from genome assembly GCA_949820135.1 of Sylvilagus floridanus. Taxonomy (NCBI): domain Eukaryota; kingdom Metazoa; phylum Chordata; class Mammalia; order Lagomorpha; family Leporidae; genus Sylvilagus; species Sylvilagus floridanus. Next base: position 90,469,831 of record OX463224.1, read on the forward strand.
GAATGGCTATCTGGCATGATTTATGTAAATATACTGAGCTATAAATGAAAAGCAATGAAATTAATAATCACATTTTTTCCATAGGATTTCTCTGACCCTACTTATAATTCTCTATCATTTTTTCACTTTATTTTTTATAAAAAATTACCACTACCTGAAATTTTTTAGAATCTCATTTATTCGAGAAAAAGACCGAGAGGGAGAAAGAGAGCACCTATCAACTTGTTCACTCCCCAAATGGCCTCAGTGGCTAGGACTAGGCCAAGTCAAAGCTGGGAACCAATCCAGGTCTCCCTTGTGGTGGCAGGAACGCAATTACCTGAACTTTCACTGCTGCCTCAGGATATGCATTGGAGCTGGAGCTCAGAATCCAACACCGGCACTCCAAGGTAGTGTGCAGAAGACTTAACTGCTAGATTAAATGCCTGTTCCCTCACTACCTGATGTTATACTGAAAGTCTATTCATTGTTGCCTCCATAGATTCTTTTTTTTTTAAAGATTTATTTATTTGAAAATCAGAGTTACACAGAGCGATTAGGAAAGGCAGAGGCAGAGAGAAAGAGATCTTCCATCTGCTTGTTCACTCCCCAGTTGGCCCCAACAGCCAGAGCTGTGCCGATCCTAAGCCAGGAGCTTCTTCTGGGTCACTAACATGAGTGCATCCTCTACTGCTTTCCCAGGCCATCGCAGAGAGTAGGATCGGAAGTGGAGCAGCCAGGTTTCAAACCAGTGCCCATATGGGATGCCAGTACTGCAGGCAGTGGCTTAACCCTCTATGCCACAGCGCTAGGCCCTGTATACATTCCAATATACTATATCAGAACAAAATAAGGTTTTGTTGAATGAATGCATGAATGAATGAATGAATAAAGAGTCTTTGACCAATCAAATGATATGTGAAACCCCAACCTCCACCATTTTGTTTCACAGCCAAATGAATTTGTTCAAGAAGAAAAATAAATTTGCAGAGGTGGACAACTTCTGGCATGCACACAGACCAAACATGTGGCAGAGGGCACAGTCCTCCAGCAGGCTGTGTCTTATATACTTTATGGTAGGCTAAAGGTTGGGGTAGGGGCAGTGGGTGGAGGTGAGTTTCCTCTTACATGTTCTTTTCTGCAGGTTTTCAAACCTGGAAAAGAATGCAGGGGTGAAGTAGGGAACAATACGAGGCATGGGACTGAACTGATCTCATGAAAGAAGGCAGAGGTAGAGGGGAAAAGGGAATTTATCTGCTTTCAGGCAAGGAGCTAAAATCGCTGAGACTTATGTTATTATTCCATCAATATTGACTCTGAGTATAGATAGGGAAATGCGGTACTGGTTTCTTTCTGGCTACTTCCTACTGATATGGGGCATTGATGGGAGGCAGGGTGTCTATACTCTGGTTGGATTGATTGAAGAAGTAGAGCAGTCTTGTGTCATATCTGCATGATGGCTCCAGATATAGCCATCGTTAACTCTATTAAGAATTTTGAAATATATTAATTGTACATGATAGCAATAGAAGTTTCATGATTATGAGAATAAAAGGAAATATGAGAGACATTGCCCATGGGGGAAATGATGGCCAAAATGAGGCAGGGTTATTTTGGGAACACATTCCATTAACACATCTTTATGTGTTCTATCCCTTCTCTTACCACATCTAACTTATTGGTGTAAAAGCAGTATTATTCACCCACAAAGAGGCAAAGTCCTCCTCTTTCTGTGGTAAGGAGGTCTTGTCTCCAGTGGATTTGAAGAATTACTGCCACCAATGGATACACGTGATCCTGGAGAGAAGGCAGTATCTGCACTAAGTGGTTTATGTGTTCTTTGAGAGTGCAAGATAAATCTTCAATTTCATTTGCTTCATCTACGGAAATGGACTGACCATTCCTGTTCCAATTCCTGACAAGACACCCAAGAAGATTTGCAAGAGAGTAAACCCCAAATCACTCGTGCCACAATAGGTTAGAGGGACGTAAACTTCTAGTTAAAGTAGAGAATACTTTATTTTAGGGAGGACGTAACTGGGTGATGGGTAACGAGAGAGTAGGGCTGACCTGCCTGGACAGAGGGCAGAGGGTTTGAAGTCAGGCTTCATTTTGTTTGAGCAGCAAAATTCTTTCTTAAGCTCCTTGTTGGAAGAGGAGCTGAGCACCACATTGATAAGATAGTCAGAAGATGTGAGAAAGGCTCAGTGAAGTTTACAGTGCATTGTGTTAGCAGTTGGAATGCCCCAGGTGCAGGGCTTTCCAGAGCAATGAACATTCCACTAGCCTTTACATTATTTATCTGTATGGGGGGGTGTGGCAGGAGGAGGAGGGAGAAGAGGAGGAAGAGGAGGAAGCCTCAAGAAGAGAGGTGAGAGGCTGGTTTGTGGCTGCTGCTGAAGGGAAGGAGGGGGAAAGAGGCAGGAAGGGACAAAGGGCTAGTAGAGGGTCATGACCTGAGGCAGCAGCATCCCTGAGAGAAGAGGGAGAGCAGAAGGGAAAGTGGAGGGTTTGAGGGGAGGCTTGAAGCCTTTCTCCTCCTGAGGGCTTGAAATGAGGAAAGTGTACTTCAGAGGAGGACAAAGGCTTGGATGTAAGGGGCCTCTGATCATGTGCCATTTCTCTCTGTGAACTTTTTAAGCTCATAGAGAACTTTGAGATAAAAAATGCCCAATTCTGGCCATTTTAGAGTCATTGTCCAATCCATATTGAGGTCAAACTTTAGTGCAGAAAAATTAATTGCTTTGGCTTTATCTCCCTTTAGGAAGAGACAGATCAGAGGGGAGTCATGTGAAATATGAGAAATTTTATTATCTGTGGACAAAGAAAAATATGGCCTGACAGAAGGGGGCTCTTTCATAAGGCGTCCCATGAGAAGGAGTCACCCCTACGGAGAACCTAAGTTCTGAGTTCTCTTGTGGAGGAGTGAGTGAGAATTCCCGTGCTTAGACCAGCATGCCAGTTCTAAGCCATGGCAAATGAGCATTTCCACACCTCTTGGAAATAAAGAAGTGGGGAAACCAAATGAAAACCCCAAGATCTATGAGGGTAGATGAACTGGCCAGAAGCATCAGCCCTAGCATGCTTAAAGCAACAGAGGCCTTTCTTATCAATCCAATGGGCTGAGAATCAAAACCTGTGTGGTGTGTTACAATGTGATCTGGCAAAGGGCTCTAACTATGAATTCATTAGGAGATAAGAAAACGCAAGTTTCTGAGGGACCACAGTGGACAAGAGGCTGATCTCCTGCACCCTAGCTCACAGAAGGCACCATGTGTAAGGAAAAGGGGAATAGAACAGAGAGGAGACAGAATACAAACTGACAATTAAAATGTATTTATTCAAGAAGAAAAATAAATTTGCAGAATTTGCAGAGGTGGCCAACTGTCAGTGTACATACAGAACAAATATGTGGCAGAGCCCCCTCTACCATTTTTTAAAATAAATTAAATTTCCGAAATTTATTCATGAGAGATTTAAAGTATTAATGTCACCTAACTATACAAAATAAGGAACTACAGGTGCACCCTGGTTTATGATGGGAGTGTGTCCTGAAAAACCTATCCTAAATTGGAAATATCATTGTCAAAAATGCAGTACTACTTCCACCCTACCAAACATAAATATTCACAATACTGCAGAGCACTGGTTGTTTTCCCCTGTGATCACCACTAACTGGGATCTATATCTTGTTGCAGCTGCTCAGCATCACAAAAAGAGCATTGTACCAGGAAAAGATCAAAATTCAAAATGTGAATAAATGTTGCTCAAAAATTTTAGTCTCAAAAATTTTCTAGTTATCTAAAATTTCAAGTTTGAACACCAGTGTTTAGGACATAGTTTTGAAAAGTATGTGCATATATACATGTCTTAGGAGTTCCTGAAGGTATGGAAAGAGAGAATGGATTACAAAAAATCTTTAGAGGTAGCATAATTTGAAAATATTTTTCCCCTTTTGTTGGTTGCCTCTTTACTTTCCTGACTGTTTTTTTGGCTGTACTGAAACTTCTGAATTTGATGTAATCCCAATTGTTAATTTTGGCTTTGATGCCCATGCCTCTGGGATCTTTTCCAAGAAGTTTTTGCCTGTGCCTATATCTTTCAGGGTTTCTCTGATATTCTCTAAAATTTGATGGTGTTGGGTTGTAGACTTAGATCTTTAATCCATGTTGAGTGGATTTTGTGTAAGGTGTAAGGTAGGGGTCTTGCTTCATGCTTTGGCATGTGGAAATCCAGTTTTCCTAGCACCATTTGTTGAATAGACTGTCCTTGCTCCAGGAATTGTTTTTAGATCCTTGATCAAATATAAGCTGGCTGTAGATGTTTGGATTGATTTCTGGTGTTTCTATTCTGTTCCATTGGTCTATCCATCTGTTTCTGTACCAGTACCATGCTGTTTTGATTATAACTGCCCTGTAGTATGTCCTGAAATCTTGTATTGTGACACCTAAGGCTTTGTTTTTGTTGTACAAGATGGCTTTAGCTATTCGAGGTCTCCTGTGCCACCATATGAATTTCAGCATCATGTTTTCCAGATCTGAGAAGAATGTCTTTGGTATTTTGATTGGTATCACATTGAACCTGTAAATTGCAGTCTGTTGAAATCTTTACTTAGTATATACTAAGTCGATCTTCTGTATGTAAAGATGATTGAAAATGAATCATGCTGAAGAATGGGAAAGGAGAGGGAGTGGGAGATGTGATGGTTGTGGGTGGGAGAGAGGTTATGGGGGGGAAAAGCCTCTATAATTCAAAAGTTGTAATTTGGAAATTTCTATTTATTAAATAAAAGTTGAAAAAAATAAAAAAAAAGAATTACTCTTTAGCAAAATAATAGCAGAAAACTTCACTAATTTGGAGAAAGATAGGGACAGCCAAGTAGAGGAAGCACATAGAACTCCTAATAGACATGTTCAGAAAAGATCTTCACCATGACACATCACAGGCAAATTTTAAAAAGTAAAACATAAAAAAGATAATCAAATGTGGACTAGAGAAGTGCCAGATTACTTTTGGAGGATCTCCAATTAGATTGATATCTAATTTACCATCAGAATTTCTACCAGCTAGTGGAAAATAGAGACTGATAGTCTGAGTCCTAAGCAAACTGTCAACCCAGAATATTGTACCTTGCAAAGCTCTCATTTTTAAATGAAGCTGAAATAAAGAACTTCCAAAACAAACAGAAGTTGAAAGAATTTGTCAACACTCTTTAAACCTTGCAAATGATACTTAAGGATGTGCTACACATAGAAACAGAGAAAGATAGCATCATGAAATGTTATGAAGGTAATAATCTCCTAGTAAAAGTACAAAGGAAATCCAAAAGAAACAATCAGAATTTTTACAGAAAATAGAAAGACCAAGTTGTTACTTATCAATAATAATCTTGAATGTAAATGGCCTAAATTCTCCAATTAAAAGATGCAGACTAGCTATATGGATTAAAAAACAAGATCCATCCATTTGCTGCCTACAACAAAGATGCCACTTTGACAATTTTCTCAGGTCTTCCTCTCTTGGACCTCCTCTTGCCCCTGCCATGCTATAGCAGGAGGTTTCTGACTTAAATAAATCTTGCTTCACTCAGAAAGAAAAAGAGAATCACACCTCACCAACATAAATACACACAGAATGGAAATGAAAGAATGAGAATAGAAATTCCATGCTAATTGAAAGCAAAAATGAGCATGAATCACCATGCTAATATCAGAGAAAGTGGACATTAACACAAAAACTTAAAAGAGAAAAATAAACCAACAAGAGGCTATAATGTTAGCAAATATATATGCACCCAATAGTACTCCTGGGTATTTAAAACAAAAGTTAATGGATCTATCAGGAGACATAGACTCCAGTGCAATAATAATGGGGGACTTCAATTCTCCATTTTCATCATTGGACTGATCAACTAGACAGAAAATCAACAAAGAAAAAAAAAACAGAGCTATCTACACTATGTGTCAAATGGATCTAATTGATATCTATGGAAAGTTTCATGCAACAAATGCAGAATATACATTCTTAGCATCCATGCATGGAAATTTCTGTAATATAGACCATGTGCTGGGTTATGAAGCAAGCCTCAATAAACTTAAAAAAATTAAAATTATACCACATCTTTTCTGACCACATTGTAATGAAGCTGGAAATTAACAAATTAAGAAACACTAGAAAATATGCAAACATGTGGAGACTGAACAATGTGATCCTGGATGAACAAAGTGTCATAGAAGAAATCAAAAGAGAAATCAACAAAGTCCTCAGAATGACTGAAGATGACAACATAACCTACAAAACTTATGAGATATAGAAAAAGCAGAATTAAGATGAAAGATTAGGGGCTGGTGCCATGGCTCACTTGGTTAACCATCTGCCTGTGGCAGTGGCATCCCATATGGGCGTCGGGTTCTAGTCCCAGTTGCTCCTCTTCCAGTCCAGTTCTCTGCTGTGGCCCGGGAGGGAAGTGGAGGTCTCCCTGCACCTGCATGGGAGACCAGGAAGAAGCACCTGGCTCCTGGCTTCTGATCATCACAGCACCAGCCATAGTAGCCATTTGGGGAGTGAACCAACAGAAGGAAAACCTTTCTTTCTTTCTTTTTCTCTCTCTCACTGTCTATAACTCTACCTGTCAAATTAACAAAAAGTTAAAAAAAAGAAAGTTTATAGCAATTAGTGTCTACATCAAGTAATTGGAAAGACATCAAATAAATCATCTATCAATTCATCTCAAGTGTCTAGAAAAACAAGGACAAAACAATTCTAAAGTTAGAAGCAGGAAAAAATATATAAATTGGAGAAGTAAACAAATGTGATACAAAAATTATTTAAAAGATCACCAAATGAAGAGCTGTTTTTTGAAAACATAAGTAAAACTAATACACCATGGCCCAAGGTAACAAAATGAGACAAGGCTCAAATTAATAAAATCTGAGATGAAAAAGGAAATGTATCAGTGGATTCCACAGAAATAAAAAGAATAATCAGAAATTACTACAAACAACTATATGACAACAAAGTGGAAAATCTAGAAGAAATGGATAAATTTCTGGATATATGTAATATACCAAAATTGAGTCACAAATACATAGAAAGTACTATTAGACCAATAACCAAGATGTAGACTGAATCCCAAAAGAAAAACCCAGACCAGATAGCTTTACTGATGTATTCTAGCATATATTTATAGAACTAATATCAAATCTTCTAACTATTCAAAACAATTGAAATACTTTATATGAGTGCAGCATCACCTTAATTCCAAAACCAGAAGATACAACAAAGAGAACTATAGACCAATATCTCTGATGAATAATAGATGTTAAAATCTTCAATAAAATACTAGCTAATGAAATACACAACACATCAGAAAGACCATTCACACAGACCAAGTGGGATTTATCCCTGGTATTCAGGGATGGTTCAACATATACAAATCAATATGATTGATTGAAAAATTAAAAACCATATGGCTATCTCCATATAACACAGAAAGCTTTTGACAAAATACAACATCCTTTCATGATAAAATTCTTAAGCATAGGGCTGACACTATGGTGTAGTAGGTTAAGCCTCACCCTGCACTCTAGCATTTCATATGGGTACCAGTTTGAGTCCTTGGTGCTCCACTCCAATCCAGCTCCCTGGTAGTGGCCAGAGAAATTTGTGGGAGATGGATCAATTGCTTGGGTGACTGCATCCATGTGTAAGACCTGGAAGAAGCTCCTGACTCCTGGCTTCAGATGAGCCCAGCTCTGGCCATTTCAGCCATTTGGTGAGTAAACAAGCTGATGGAAGAATTTTTTTCTCTTTCTCATCTTTATTCTGTCTATAATTGTCTCTTGAATAAAAAATAAATCTAAAAAAACCTAAGCAAATGCATATAGAAGGGACACAATCAAGGAAATATGTAAGAAACGCACAGATAGGTTCATACTGAATGTTGAAATTTTGGAAGCATTTTCACTAAGATTGCCACCAGTCAAGGACGTCCATTTTGAACATTGATTTCCTTTCTTTTTTTTTTTTTGCAGACAGAGTTAAACAGTGAGTGAGAAAGAGAGAGACAGAGAGAAAGGTCTTCCTCCCATTGGTTCACCCCCCAAATGGCTGCTGCCAGTAGCTAGGTGCTTCCTCCTGTTCTCCCATGTGGGTGCAGGGCCCGAGCACTTGAGCCATCCTCCACTGCCTTCCCGGGCCACAGCAGAGAGCTAGACTGGAAGAGGAGCAACCAGGACAGAATATGGCTCCCCAACTGGGACTAGAACCCCGGGTGCCGGCACCGCAGGTGGAAGATTAGCCTAGTAAGCCATGGCGCCGGCCTGAACATTGATTTGCAATATAGTTCTGCAAGTTTCAGCTAGATCCCTCAAATAAGAAAAAAAGATAACAAATTGATACAATTGGGAAAAAAGGAAGTCAAATTATCCCTGTTTGCAGATGATATGATGATATACATAGATAAACCAAAAGATAACAATAAGAAATTAATGGAGCACAAGAGATTTTAGCAAAGTTGCAGAAAATAAAATCAACATACAAAAATCAAAGGCCTTTGTATGTATAATTTCATGGCTGTTACAAACTTGTAAGATCACTCCATTCAAAATAGCTACAAAAAATTTAAAGATCTTGGGATAATTTTTACCAAAACTATGAAAGAAAATTACAAAACATTAAAGAAAGAAATAGAAGAATATACAAAAAATGGAAAAATCTTGCATGTTCATGGGTTGGAAGAAATGTACAAAATAGCTAAAGCAATTTACAGATTCAATGTGATCACAATCAAAATACCAAAGGCATTCTTTTCTGTTCTGGAAAAATGACCCTAAAATTCATATGGAATTACCATAGACCACAAATAGCTAAAGTAATACCGAACAAGAAAAATAAAATTAGCCTTAGGTGTTTAAAGTTTAACTGAAAAGTGATCCCGGTCAACTTTGAGAGAGGGAAAAAGAAAGGGAAGATAGGTACAATTTGAGACAAACTCAATTGGACTTGCACCAAATGATGGAGTTAGAAACATGCCAGGGGATCCCAATACAACCCCATCAAGATGGCATATACCAATGCCATCTCAACGGCCCAAGCAAACAATTTTAGTTCACAATTGATCACACTGAAAGGTCTAAGAGTCAAAGGGAACACACAAACAAGACTAGTTTCTACCAATACAAAGAGATAGGACCAGAAAGGGAGAGAATGATCCAATATGGGAAGCAGAGTCACAGAAGACTCATAGAATGACAGATGTCCTAAATAACACTCTGGCCTCAGAATCAGCCCTTAAGGCATTCAGATCTGGCTCAAGAGCCCATAAGAGTATTTTAGGCATGGAAAGCTAAGACACTCTGAAAAACAACAAAAAAAGAAGACCTAAAGGGAAGACCTCAGCGAGTGAGATCCCAGTGGAAGGAACGGGGCTACCAGAGAAGAAGGTACCTTTCTCCGAAGGGAGGAAAGGACCTCCACTTTGACTGTGACCCTGTCGGAATAGGATCAAAGTCGGTGAACCCTAAAGGCTTCCATAGCCTCAGCAACTCATGACTAGAGCCTAGGGAGATTCCTGACGCCATAAATAAGAGTGTCAAATTGTTAAATCAACACCAGGAGTCACTGTGTACCTAGATCCCATGTGGGATCTGTCCTTAATATGTTATCTAATGTGAAGTAACACTGTAACTAGTGCTGAAACAGTATTTTTACACTTTGTGTTTCTGTGTAGATGCAAACTGATGAAAATTTTTACTTAATACATACTGAACCGATCTTCTCTATATAAAGATAATTAAAAAGGAAAAAAAAAGAAAAACTCAGTGTTACATCGGAAACTGCATCAAAAAAATTAATCAGTTTCAAATATATATATATATATATATTTCATGTAGGATCTCTGTCCTTAATGTGCTGTACAATGTGACTCAATGCTAAAACGAGAACTCAAAGAGTATATTTCACTTGGTGTTACTATGTGAGGGCAAATGGATGAATTCTTTACTTAACACATGCTAAATTGATCTCATGTATACAAAGAGAATTGAAAATGAATCTGGATGTGAACGAAAGGGTGGAGGGAGCGGGCAAGGGGGGAGGTTTGCGGGGGGAGAGTGAAAATATGGGGGGAAAGCCATTGTAATCCATAAGTCGTACCTTGGAAATTTATATCCTAAATAAAAGTTTTAAAAAAACAAAAATAGAAAAATAAAATAGTACCCTCTGAAATCCATGATATACACAGTGCAATTATAATAAAAACTGCCTGTTACTGGCACAAGAATAGACATATTGATTGATGGAACCAGCTAGAGACACTAGAAATTAATCTGCACATCTATGAACAACTAATATCTGGCAAACAAACCAGAATCACTCCCTGGAGAAAAGCTAGTCTGTTCAACACATGAATTTGGGAAAATTAGATCTCTATGCAGAAGTATGAAACAGGCCTCCTGTTTTATACTCTATTCAAAAAACCATCACATCACTGGAGGAAAACAAAGAGAAACACTGCAAGAAATTGGCATAGGCAAATAATTCTTGGTTAAAACCCCAGAAACACAAGCAACAAGACAAAAATAGACAGATGGGATTACATCAAGTTAAGAAACATCTGCACAGTAAAGGAAACACTCAACAAAGTAAAGAGGCAACTGACAGAATGGCAGAAAATATTTGCAAAGTCTACATCTGATAAATGATTAATACCAGGATATATAAGGAGCACAAGCAACTCAACAACAAAACAAACAACCCAGTATAGAAATGGGCTAAGTATATAAACAGGTATTTTTTTAAAGAATAAAATACAAATGGCCAGCAGACACATGAAAAGAGTCTCAGGATCTCTAGCCATCAGAGAAATACAAAACATAATGAATTTTCACCTCACTCCAGTTAAAATGCTATCATACAAAAATCAAAAAATAGCAAATGGTGATGGGGGTGGGGGAAAGGTAGCTTAATACATTTTGGTTGGAAGGTAGACTAGTGCAGCCATTATGTAAGACAGTAGGAAGATTTTTCTGAAACTGGAAAATAGATCTAGCATATGACACAGCCATTCTACTCCATGGATTAACCCAAAGGAAATGAAATCAGTATATGAAAGAGCTATCTGTAGCTCCATGTTTATATCAGCTCAATTCACATAGGTAAGAAATTGAATCAACTAAGATGTTCATCAACTGATGACTGGATAAAGAATATATATTATATATATGAGATAGAATACTACTAAGCCACAAATAAGAATGAAATCCTGTTTTTTACAACAAAATAGATGCAACTGGGGACAATTATGTTCAGTGAAATAAGCCAGTGCACAAAAGACAAATATCATATGCTTTTCCTGATTTATGTTAACTAATAAACAGAGTGGATGGAACACTTCTCTCTCTCTCTCTCTCTCTCTCTCTCTCTCTCTCTCTCTCTTCCTTTCTTCTCTCTGTGTAACTATGACTTTCAAATAAAGAAGTAAATCTTATTTTTTTTTTTTGACAGGCAGAGTGGACAGTGAGAGAGACAGAGAGAAAGGTCTTCCTTTGCCGTTGGTTCACCCTCCAACTGCCACCGTAGCTGCTGATCCAAAGGCAGGAGCCAGGTGCTTATCCTGGTCTCCCATGGGGTGCAGGGCCCAAGCACTTGGGCCATCCTCCACTGTACTCCCTGGCCACAGCAGAGAGCTGGCCTGGAGGAGGGGCAACTGGGACAGAATCTAGTGCCCCAACCTGGAATAGAACCCAGTGTGCCAGCGCCAGAAGGCAGAGGATTAGCCTGTTGAGCCACGGCGCCGGCCCATAAGTAAATCTTTAAAAAGAAAAAAAATGTATATGAGTGAAATCAGCATTTTTAGATTGATTATAGTTTATATTCCCTATCTTTATTCTTGAGGAACAGTGGTTTCTCTATTTACTGCCTGTTGAACTCTTTATTTAATGGAAGGTTAGGCTTGTGATTATAAAGTAAACTGAAAGAAATTAAAAGAAAAATAATAAAAGGAGGAGGAGTGTGGGGCTGAGAGAGGGCAGAGGGGTAGGATGAATATTACTATGCTCTTAAAACTATGTATATTAAATTTGTTCCCATTCTATAAATAAAAAGTAAAATAAATTAATAAAATAGATAATCCAAACATTTCCTCCAGCCTAACGAAGAACATCACTTGCTTTGATAGTATGGCACCTCCCTGTGTTATCATTCACTGGGAATTGAATCAATAAAAATCATGAAGAGTTTTCCCCAGCCTTTGGAAAATAATTTTAATGATATTTATATTCAATTTTTCTTGGCTCTGAATTAACCAATTTTTACTCCATATCAGTGAGTTATACATGCCAATTTTATTCATAGCCTTACCTACATCAATTCATCAACTCATGATATTCAAATGGGTTTTAAAGTGCATTTATCTTTGCTAAATAATTTATAATCTCTTCTTCTGTCTTCCTTCTCTATTTTTCTTATTTTTTTTCACAAAAAAGGGAAAATCAGTTGTGTTTACTCAACATGTGTGTGTGTGTGTGTGTGTGTGTGTGTGTGTGTATTTAAGACATTCAGGCCAGGGGCCAATAGAACTGGAAGGCATATTAATGCAAATGTTTTAAATATGTATCTTAAAAGACTATAAATCTAAAAAGAGATCTATAATACCTTGTGTGTTGAATAAGTACTTTTGGTTTAAGAAAGGAAATTTTGGGGATCATCTTAATCATCATATGTATTATACATGAATTACTGAATGCCTTCCAAGTATATAGGCTGTACACTTTAACTGTTATTTCTTAGAATTGCTTTAACAAATTGCCACAAACTTCATAACTTAAAACAAGAGAAATATTTTTCCACACACTTCTGATGATCAGAGTCTGATATCAAAGTATTTGCAGGGCTACATTCCCTCCTGGCAATTTAAGGGGCATCTTAATTATCATAAAGATAAGGATAAACTGAGAATGAGAAATATTAGCAATTTCCCTAAGACAGCACATATCATGAGTGATAGGACTAGGATACCACATAGAAACACAACTCATTCCAGTGAATTTTATTTATTCATTTACTCATGTATATCCCTCTCTGGGACTTGGTATCTTGGGGATGTGAGACTCTATTGTTCTGTTATATCCCCAGTGCCATTCATTCCACATTTGATACAGACTAGGTACTACAATTGTACAGTGAATAAATGCATGAATTTTCAACAAGCATTCTACCAATGACCAGCCATGGCCCATATTGAGAGAAAAAGAAAATGAATCTGTTATTCTGCAGGTGTTTTACCCAAAGGCTTTCAAAATTCAAAAGCAAATGATAATCTCTTTTCAGAGATAATTAGTATGAAAATTTAATTCTTTGGGGGATACAAGGTGGCTAAATAGTGAGAAGCTGCACTAAACTTATCCATGAAAAGATACCAAAAATACCCGTTCCCAGGGGTCTGATTGAGAGAAATGTTCAGTGGAAATTGATAAACACTACCTAGGGCGTCAAGGAGAGAGGACAATGAACATACAAGCTTACTCCAACATCTCTACCACCCACTGACTGTAAGCAGAGGTGGTCTACTTACCCATCTTGGGAGGCACGCTAGACTCTTTCCCCACCCACCAAGAGTGGACCGTTACCTGGCCCAACCACACATATATATACCACTGGAAGTCAAGGGTAAGTACTAGGCTCTTTATCAAACCACAGAAACACATTTGCAGGAATAAAACCTTCCATCAGAGGAATAAAAGCATCAATGTAGAAACATAAGAAACATCATCAAGGAAGGCAATGTGACCCCAAAAAAGAACCAAACAATACGTTAATATTGGGCTGTGATGAAGGACATATTAACGAAATGGCTGAAAGGGAATGATTATAAGTACTCAAAAACAAAGAGAAACAGTTTAATGAGATAAGGAAATATGTGTATGACATGGAAGAAATATTCTACAAACTTAGATACTGAAGAAAAACCAAGCAGAAATATTGGAAATGAATCATGCAATCAGTCAAGAGAAAAAATACAGTTGAAAGCCTTAAAACAGAATTGGTGAGGCAAAAGAAAGAATATCCAACTTAGATGACATTTATTTAAATATCTCCATCTCTGTCTCTCTCTCTCTCTCTCACACACACACACAGAGAAAAAAAAAACTTTAGAAATAATTAAAATAGGGTACAAGATAAATGGTATACCATCAAATGTGTCTTGCGAATTCCTGAAAGTATGAAAAAAAGAATGGCTTAGAAAATTTATTTAGTGAATTAATAGGAGAATATTTCCGCAATTTGGAGAAACATAAAAACATCCAAATACAGGAAGCACATAGAACCCCAAATTGGCATGATCAGAAAAATATTCTCACCATGACACATTATATTCAAACTTTCAAAAGTAAATCACAAAGAGAATATCCTAAAATTTGCAAGAGAAATGTCACATCATCATTAAAAAATCTCACATCAGATTAATACAGAATTCTTAAAAGAAACTCTAAAGGCCAGAAGACAATCGGAAGGTATAGTTCAAATTCCAACATAAAAATACTGCCAACTAAGAACATTTTATCACACGAGGGAGGCTCTCATTCATAAATGAATGTGAAATAAATATCTTCCAAGACACACAAAAATTGAAAGAATTTGTCACCAGCTGCAAGCTGTGCAAATGATACTTAAGGATGTAATACAAATCGAAGCAGAGAAAGATATTATGCAAAATAAACGATGCTGAAGGCAGAAGGTTTCCTAGTGAAAAAACAAACAATAGGAATATTCATGGAAAATGCAAGACCAAGCCATTACTTATCAGTGAAACTTGAAAGTAAATGGACTAAATTCTCCAATTAAAAGATACCAACTGAATGGATAGAAAAACAAACAAGACCCGTATATAAGTTGCCTGCAAGAAACATACTTCACTGATAAATATACAAAAGGGCTGAAAGTGAAAGGTTGGAAAAAGATATTTCATGCAAATAAAAATCAAAAACAAGCATGAATAACTCTTCTTATATCAAACAAAATAGCTTTTAAGACAGAAACTGTTAAAACAAATGAAAGAGGTCATTATGTAATCATTAATGGATCAATTCAACAAGAAGATGTAAGTACAGTAAATGTATATGCACCCAATGCCAGGGCACATAGTTTTATAAAAAATGTTAATGGATCTAAAAGGACATAGACTCTAACACAACAATGAGGGAGGATTTCAACATACTTTCATTAATGGACAGACCAACTAGAAAAAAACCTTAAAAAGAAACAACAATACTGATGGATCTAATAAATACCAAATGGATCTAATAAATACTTACAGAACTTTTCCTTCAACAGCTACAGAATACACAGCGGTATTTTCGGCTGTTTTTTTTTTTTTTAAGATTTAACTAATCTTTTTTCTCTTTTTTCTTTTTTTATTTTTAAACTTTTATTTAATAAATATAAATTTCAAAAGTACAACTTTGGATTATAGTGGGTTTTCCTCCATAAACCACCCTACCACCCACAAACAATCCCATCTCCTACTCCCTCTCCCATCCCATTCTTCATTAATATTAATTTTCAATTATTTGTATTGTTTTCATCACTGCATGTAATTTTCCTTTGGATAGGCTATCTACTAGGCCATAAACCAAGTCAATAATTGGAAAAATTTTGAAATCATATCATGTGTCTTTTCTAAACACAACAGAATGAAGCTGGAAATTAACAAAAAAAAAGAAGGGCTTTTCTTTTGAGCAAATAAACTAAATAGATAAACAGTTGTCCCAACTAACCCCTCAAAAATGATAAGCACCAAACTGATAAAAAGAGATATTACAAATGGCACCATGGAAATGTAAAGAATATATGGAATTATTACAAACATCTATATGCCAACAAATCAGATAATCTAGAAGAAAATTGATAGATTTCTGCACACTTAACAATTTACCAGAATTGAAGAATGCAAATACAGAAAACATGAATAGACCTCTAAGAAATTCTGATATTGAATCAGTAATGAAGAACAACTGAATAAAGAAGTGCCCAAGACTGGATGGCTTCATTGCTGAATTCCACCAAAGTTTTAATGAGGAACTAATCCCAATTGTTTTAAAATTATTCAACAAAATTGAAAGGGAGGGAACCCTACCAACTCATCCTATGAGACAAGCATCACCTTAATTCCAAGCCAGAGAAAGATACAACAAAAAAAGAGAACTATAGACCAATATCCCTGATGAAGATAGGTGGAAAAATACTAAAAATACTAGGTAATGAAACCAAACAACACATCAAGAAAGATCATCCATCTGGACCAATGAGATATACCTGGGATGCAAGAGTGGTTTAACATATGCAAATCAATAAACAATCAACAAAGTAAAGAATAAAAACCAAATGACTATCTCAATCAACACATTTGATAAAATACAGCATATTTTCATAAGAATAATAATAAAAAACTTTAAAAACTCGATATAGAAGGAACACACTTCAACACAAGCAAAGCAATATATGTTATACCCACAGCCATATTAAAGAGGGAAAAGCTTGTAGCCTATCCACTAAGGTCCAGAACCATACAATGATGTCCACTTTCACCATTTTTATTCAATATAGATCTGGAATTTTTAGTCAGAGTCATTAGGAAAGAAAAATAAATCAAATATATAAATTGGAAAACAGGAAGTCAAATTTTCCCTGTTTGCAGATGACATGATCCTTTATAGAGTACCAAAAGACTCCACTAACAACTATTGGAACTCATAAGAGAGTTTGGTAAAGTTGTGGAATATAAAATCAACACACAGAAATTAACAGCACCAAAAACTTTCTCACTGAGAAAGAACTTTAGGACCAATTTAATTCAAAATAGCCACAAAAATGTAAATACCATCTAATAGGTTTAATCAAGTAGGTGAAAGATCTCTACAAGGAAAATTACAAAGCATTAAGGATGTAAATAGAATAAGAAACAAAAGATGGAAACATCTTCTGTGTTGATGGATTCAAAAAATTAATATCATGAAAATGTCTATATTATCCACACCAATTTATAGATTCAATGTAATTGGAAATAAATCACCAAGGACATTCTTCACAGATCTAGAAAAAAAATCCTAAAATTCATAAGAAAACACAAAAGACCCCAAATAATCCAAGTAATCTTTAATAAAAGCAAAGCTGGAGGCATCATGATGCCAGGTTTCAAGACATACTATAGGACTATAATAGTCACAGCCTGGCACTTTCACAAAAATAGGCCTGTAGATCAATGGACCATAATAGAAACCCCAGAAATTATTCCATGCATCTACAACCAATTAATATTTGATAAATGAGCTAAAATCACTCCCTGGAGTAAGGATAGTCTTTTTCAAATTGTGTAGACATAACTGGATTCCCACACACAGAAGTATGAAACATGATCCATTCTTTCCCCCTATAGGAAACAAAAAAAACTCACAATGTATCAAGAATCTAAGACCTGAAATAATCAAATTACTAGAAGAAATCGTAAGGGATACATTGTAAGATATTAATATAGGCAAATTCTTCTTGGATAAGATCTCAGAAGCACAGACAATAAAAGCAAAAATACATAAAAATATCCAGAATATATAAGAAGCTCAAGAAAACCCAATAAAATAAAATAATAAAATAAAGAATCCAGTTTAGCAATGTTCAGAGGATCTGAACAGGTATTTTTCAAAGGATGAAATACAAATGGCCATAAGACACATGAAAAAATGCTTTGTATCACTAGCCACCAGGGAAATGCAAATAAAAGCCACAATGAGGTTTCAACTCACCCCTGGTCAGATAGCAATCATCCAAATATTAAAAAATAACAAATGCTGGTGAGGATGTGCAGGAAAATGTACCTTAGTATACTGCTGCTGGAAATGCAAATTGGGACAACCATTATAGAAAATAGTATGGCAATTCCTCAGAATATTAAAAGTAGATCTACTATATGATCCAGCTATTCCATTCCTGAGACTATATCCAAGGGAAATGAAACCAGCAAATGAAAGAGTTATTTGTAGTCCCATTTTTATAGCAGATCAATTCACAACAGATAAGATCTGAAATCATTCTTGATGTCCATTCTGGTGACTGAATAATAAAGTGCAATGGAATATTGCTCATCCATAACAAAGAATATTATCCTGAAATTTACAACAATGACTGGATTAGCCCTTATCCTGACTGTTGAGAAACAACTTACTATTTTATTTCTTTCAGTATTTTTTGTTCTACTTAATACATTGGTTGAACTCTTTAATTAACACATAATTATTCTTAGGTGTTTAAATTTAACTGAAAAGTGATCCTTGTTAAATATAAGAGTGGGAATAAGAGAAGGAGGAGATGTACAGTTAGGCACATGCTCAATCAGACTTGCCCCAAACGGTAGAATTAGAAATGTGCCAGGGGATTCCAATTCAACCCCATCAAGGTGCCATGTACCAATGCCATCTCACTAGTCAAAGTGATCAGTTTCAGTTCATAATTGATCATAATGATAGGATTAAGAGTTAAGGGGATCACATATACAAGACTAGTGTCTGCTAATACTAACTGATAAAATTAAAAGGGAGAGAATGATCCAACATGGGAGGTGGGATACACAACAGACTCATAGAATGGCAGATGCCCTAAATAGCACTCTGGCCTCAGAATCAGCCCTTAAGGCATTCAGATCTGGCTAAAAAGCCCATGAGAGTATTTCAGGCATGGAAAGCCAAGACACTGTGGCAAAAAAAAAAAAAAAATAAGACGTAAATGAAAGATCTCTGTGTGTGAGATCCCAGTGGAAAGAATGGAGGTACCTTTCTCTGAAGGGAGGAGTGAACTTCCACTTTGACTATGGCCTTGTCTAAATAAGGTCAGAGTTGGCGAACTCCAGAGGCTTTCATAGTCTTGGCAGCTCATGGCAAGAGCCTTGGGTGATTACTGACATCATAAATAAGAGTGTCAATTGTTAAATCAACAATAGGAATCACTGTGCACTTACTCCCTATGTAGGATCTCTGTCCTTAATGTGTTGTACCATGTGAATTAACTAGTACTCAAACAATACTTTATACTTTGTGTGCCTGTGTGGGTGCAAACTGTTGAAATGGTTTTTTTTAGTCAGAGTCATTAGGAAAGAAAAATAAATCAAATATATAAATTGGAAAACAGGAAATCAAATTTTCCCTGTTTGCAGATGACATGATCCTGTTGAAATGGTTTTTTTGTAGACTTCTTATTTAGTTTAGATGTCCTTTACTCTGGGATTGCTCCACTTTCTGAACTTTACAGTTTTCAAGGAGGCCTTTTGCATTACAAACAGGATGCTAAGCAAATTTTTGTAAGAGGCCACCTTAATGAAGTTGGTAACAACTTTGTAGATATGAAGAATAGAATTTACAGAAAATAAAATGTTAAGATTGAGATATAATTGGCTCCAAGCATGTCATTGAGACACCCAAGCACAGATACACATCAAGCAACAAAACATTAAACCTTCCTGGTTTGTCTGATATTCCAGTCCAGCTCTCTGCTGTGGCCTGAGAGTGCAGTGGTATGTCTGATATTCATTTCCTTCATTTTCCTTCATTTTCAAATGCATATTATAACACATGCCAATAAAATTGCTTATGATATTTAGATTAGTAATACATGTTGAGCATCTGGCACAATGCCTAGGATATATTACAGTCTCAATTATTATTAATCACAAGAAGTTGAGGTAGAGCACTTGATTTCAGGAAATTTTCTCCATATCTCCATGGACATTCTGCCATGTATCTGTAAGTTTAATATATTTGTGAGCTGTCAAATGCCCACTGCTTATCCCTGAAGCACAGCACAAGACAAATAAACTAAATTCAGTGAGCAGGTGAATTGCTCAGGGAAAATTTGATTTAACCAAACTAAGACACTAATGTAAAAAATCAGAATGCTTACTTTGAAAATTTTTTGTTTAAAACATAATTGTCATTCAGTTTGAATCATGTGAGTTCTTAGGATTTTATCTCTGAAAACTTCATGGAAAATCAAATCATAATTAGAATGCTCAAGGAACAGTAGATGAGTAGAATTTTAATTATCATCAGATTTATGTACTTTGACAAATATATCTCTACAAGATGAGTGGTCTTGTTAACAAGACTGGAAAATTTAATTTCACTATCTAATTTCCCTTTCTTTAGAATGTTGCTTTGATGGATATTCTATTTGTTTGCTACTATTACTAAACTGTTATAACCAATCTCCTGGAAGACTGATCTCTTCTTTTTCCTTCAAGAACGTTGATGTCTTCAGTTAGAGTTGTAAATTCTTTTTTTAAAGATTTTATTTATTTATTTGAGCGGTAGAGTTACAGACAGAGAGGAAGAGACAGAGAGAGTTTTCCATCTGCTGCTTCCATCATGCTCCAAATGGCCGCAATGGCTGGAGCTGAGCAGATCTGAAGCCAGGAGTCAGCAGATTTTTCTGGATTTCCCATGTGGGTGCAGGGTCCCAAGCACCTGGGCCATATTCTATTACTTTCCCAGGCCATAGCTGAGAGCTGGATCAGAAGAAGAGCAGCTGGGATAAGAACCAGCATCCAAATAGGATTCCAGTGCCACAGATGGGCTCTTAGAACACTATGCTACAACATCAGCCTCTAGAGTTATAAATTCTTGCTTGCTAAGAGCACCTCTTTCTACTTACAAGAAATTCTCAACTCTTGGCTCTCATTCCTTTTATCTTGATTTTATAGTGTAATAGAAAATAATCTAATTTTTCTTATTTCCATTACTCTTGGGAAACTTCTAATTGAAGATGATACTAATGTTTGTTGTTGTTGTTGTTGTTGTTGTTTTTGACAGGCAGAGTGGACAATGAGAGAGACAGAGAGAAAGAGAGAAAGGTCTTCCTTTTCCGTTGGTTCACCCTCCAATGGCCGCTGTGGCTGGCGCGCTGCACTGATCCAAAGCCAGGAGCCAGGTGCTTCTCCTGGTCACTCATGCAGGTGCAGGGCCCAAGAACTTGGGCCATCCTCCACTGCACTCTCAGGCCACAGCAGAGAGCTGGACTGGAAGAGGAGCAACCAGGACAGAATCCAGCACCCCAACTGGGACTAGAATCCAGGGTGCCAGTGCCACAGGCAGAGGATTAGCCTATTGAGCCTCAGTGCCAGCCATATACCTAATGTTTTTTTTTTTTTTTCATTTAAAAATGAAGGTAATGGAATCTTTACCATAGGTCTTTGGAGAGAATGAAAATGAGCTTTCAAGGTATTGGCACACTATCTGTCACAAGGAATGGGCCAAGTAAATGTTTTTAAAGACTATTATTCTCCAAATATTTAATCGTGTTTTGCTATAACTAAACTTGTCATCAAAAGGGAGCCTTATCACAGTAAGACATTTCATAACAAGTACTGTTCCCTCCACATGTTTGAAAGTAGTTTCTGTGGCATAGCGGGTAAAGCCGTCTCCTGCAGTCCTGGCCATATGGGCGCCAGTTCGAGTTCCAGCTGCTCCACTTCTGATTCAGCTCTCTGCTATGGCCTGAGAAAGTAGTAAAGGATGGCCCAAGTCCTTAGGCCCTTGCACCCACGTGGGAGACCCGGAAGAGGCTCCTGGCTCCTGGCTTCGTATCGACACACCTCCAGTCATTGCATTCAATTGGAGAGTAGGTCTCTCTCTCTCTCTCTCTCTCTCTCTCTCTCTCCCTCCCTCCCTCCCTCCCTCACCTTCTCTCTCTGTGTAACTCTGCCATTCAAATAAATAAATAATAAATCTTTAAAAAAAGAAAAGAAAGTATTTTCCACCATGTCATGTGAAATGTGAAAACCATCTTAATAATGACTAGCTGAAAAAAAAAATAATGACTAGCTGTGCCTGAGCTCTCCACTGTAGGAATATCTGGAGGTTGAAGTCTTATATTACTTTTTGGAAGAGGAGTCAGACAATTCAAAAAGGACAATGCATATTAATGTTCTTTAAAAATGGCAAACAATCACTCTGCCTTTCAAATAGGTAAATATAGAAATCTTGGAAACAAGTGGCAAAATATTGTATGAAGAAGTTAATCATTGTTATTTGGAGGAAAGATGATAAAAACTATACAGTATAACAAGTATCCACTTCAACCAAAGTTGATTGAAGGACAAATTCCCTAAACTTTCATACAGTACATCGGATAAAAAAAAAAAGTTGAGTGATTATTTGCTTCTTAACAATGGAATTATCACAAAGCATTCTAAGAACATAACAAGACAAAGTGTTCTGGTTGTTAATGCCTTTAGGTGACAGCCCCTGTAAAAAAAATTCCCCTACAGATATTAGAAAATGGCATTATTCTTACTTCACTATTTTCATATGCAGCAGAGGAACCTACACTCTAATGAATCAACAATTCACTAACTGAACCTCCACTTTTCAGCAGCATTGCTTTAAATAAACCCTTACTTGAATTATTCAATAATTCCATCAGAAGCACAGCCAGGACTATTAGTCAATCTTCCCTATACCAAGCCCGGTTGGCAAGTTTAATAGTTTGAAACTTAAAATTATTTCTTAGTTATGTAAATGGTGTGATCTATGATTTGCTCATGAACTATATCATGAAATAGTGAGAGGCTAAAATAAGACTTGAAATTTAAAAAAAGAAATCATTTATTATCAGAAAGTAGTGATGTATTTACCAAGCAGACAGCAACTATGAGACTATTAGCTATATATATATATATATATATATATATATATTAGACTATTTACTGGGATTCTTACAAAAAAAAAGTGAATCTCAACACAGACTGCCTCTGCACAAATTAGGACAAATTAGGATATCTCTCTGTTAAATACAAAAAGGGGAAAGTTTTTTATACTCTAGTGTTTCAAGTTGAAAGCCGCAAATCTCTTCAACTTCCCATGGTAGAACAGTTGTCCTGTGTCAGACTTGTTTTGGCTGCTGTCATCCTTGGACAGAATCAGTTAGAGCTAGAATTCTGTCCTCATTCACTCTGCTTTCAAATTGCTCCTGTTCATAATATCAGATTGGATCAGAAAATGTATTAGGAGTTTATGTCTTCAAGGATAGGAGTCTTTACTCTTAATTGCTTTCCAAGAGAACTCTGTTGATTTGAACCATCTGGAAAGGAGTTCTTTTTTTTCTCAAGGAAGTACATTTGTTCAGCTCATTCAGGTGTGTATGCCACGACCTAACATTTCAGTGAAGAAGTGATCTTCATCTGATTTGGGATCAGAACAACAGAGAGTAACAGGCTGAACATAATCCGTTTTTAGTAGACAGGAGGCCTAGTGTAAAAACATATTTGAAAATCTTGCTTTTAAGTAAATGAATTGTATTTCCTAGTGGAGAGTTTTTCTATCAACGTAATTATTCAATATTACAAATGAGAAATAGCATCAGATATTTGTGCATAACTTCAAAAGATGTTTTCAAAGTGAAGAGGCAACCAACAGAAGGGAGAAAATATTGCAAACTATACGGCTGGATAAAGAATTAATATCCAGAATCCATAAAGAGCTCGAGAAGCTCCAGCTAAGAAAGGGGCAAAGGACTTGAACGGGCATTTTTTAAAATAGGAAATGGGGCCAGCGCCCTGGCTCACTTTGTTGGTCCCCCGCCTGCGGTGCCGGCATCTCTTATGGGCACCGGGTTCTAGTCCCTGTTGCTCCTCTTCCAGTCCAGCTCTCTGCTGTGGCCCAGGAGGGCAGTAGAGGATGCCCCAGGTGCTTGGGCTCCTGCACCCGCATGGGAGACGAGGAAGAAGCACCTGGTTCCTGGCTTCGGAACAGCACAATGCCGACCATAGCGGCCATTTGAGGGGTGAACCATCAGAAGGAAGACCTTTCTCTTTGTCTCTCTCTCTTGCTATCTATATCTCTACCTGTCAAATAAATTTTAAAAAAGCTCATGGAAATGCATACAGTGAATAACCTACACATGCATTTAGAAAAATCTTTAAAAAGATAGGAAACTCAAATGGCTCACAGACACATGAAAAACACTCAGGATCACTAGACATCAGGAAAATGCAGATCACAATGAGGCCACACACCACCCCAGTTAGAATGGCTCGCATACAGAAATCAACAAACAATAAATGCTGGTGAGGATGTACAGAAAAAGATGCCCTAATTCACTGTTGGTGGGCATGTAAACTAAGACAGCCATCGTGGAAGACCATATGGAAATACCTCAGAAAGCTGAAAAGAGATATATCATATGAACCAGAAATTGCACCCCTGATAATTTGCCCAAAGGAAACAAAATCATCATATGACAATTATTTGTACCCCCATGTTTATTGCAGTTTAATTCACAGTAGCTAAGACATGAAATCAATGTAGATGTCCATCAGCTGATGACTGGTTAAATAAGTTATGGTAGGGGCCAGTGCTGTGGTGCAGCAGGTTAATGCACTGGCCTGAAGTGCCAGCATCCCATATAGACGCCAGTTTGACACCTGGCTGTTTCAGTGGATGGGAAGTGGAGCAGCCAGGACTAGAACCGGCTCCCATTTGGGAGCTGATCTATTTCCAATCCAGCTCTCTGCCATGGCCTGGGAAAGCAGTAGAAGATGGCCCAAGTCCTTGCACCCCTGCACCAATGTTGGAGACCCAGAAGAAGCTCCTGGCTCCAGGCTTCAGATCGGCACAGCTCCAGTCATTGCAGCCAATTGGAAAGTGAAACACAGGATAGAAGACCTCTTTCTCTCTCTCCCTCTCTCTCTCTCTCTCTCTCTTTCTCTTTCTCTTTCTTTCTCTCTCTCTTTCCTTCTCTCCTCTATCTGTATGACTCTGACTTTCAAATAAATAAATAAATCTTTTTTTGAAAAAAGAAGTTATGGTATATATACACTATGAAATACTACTCACCCATAAAAAGGACACCAAAAAAGTCCTGTCTTTTGCAACAAAATGAATGCAACTGGAATTCATTATACTTAATGAAATAAGAAAGTTCGCCAAATACCATGTTTTCCCTGATCTGTGCTAATAGTGTACCAAAAATGTAATTCATAGAAGTGGGATATTTTGAGATTTGATGATTGTTAAAAGTCCTTGTCTCTACTGTTGAAAAACACTGTTTTTTTCTTCTTACTATTTATTGAACTCATTACTTAGTATAGAGTTAATATTATGAATATAAAGTAAACTGAAAGTAGATCACTGTAAAAATTAAGAGAGAACAGAAGAGGGAGAAGGAGAAAAGGTGGGAGCATAGGTGGGGTGTAGGATAGGGTGGGAAGTATCACTATCTTCCTATATCTGAAATTTGTATGCCTTAAATGAAAAAAGTAAAAAGAAAACTTGCTTTCAGGAGCTAAGTTAGTTTTACAAATTACAGGTCTGTGCAATGATCTTGTTGGGCATCATTTGATTCCTCTCATACAGCCAACAGCCAATGGATGAACTCAACCCTGTTCATAACTAAATAGAAACGAATTGTAATATATGTTATTTGTCAGAACATTTAAGTATTATGTCTAAATGTTTGTCATAATGCCAAAATCCCCAGTAGGACTGTTAATTGTTGCAATGGTACAGCATTTGGGATACAATTTGCATGTGTATAATTTTCATTAAATAGCCCTGATAATTCCTCTCTTCCCTCACCTGTGATTGGCTGTCTTATTACAATATAAAGTTCAAATGATAGCAGGAAGAAAGACAGCCTTGCTCAAAACAGAATCACTAATGGCCAATACTTTTCATCAAGTTGTATATGATTTGATAAAACTCAGGGTTATTTGGACAAAAAACTGGAAAATGATGATTTTTGACTTTCATATTAGATGAGTTGTATATAATCCTAGAAGTAATGTCATTTTAATTTTTGCAACAGTATATCAATTTAAAATGATCATTCCATAGGAATTTCTAATTCTCCCTAAATGTTTCCATGTTTTCTTTGAGATAATCATAAATACTGTCAATTAAGTCTAAACAAAAATATTTTACTTTGATGATGTTAAGAAATCTCTATGTTAGAGTGTTTTAAAAAATTTACTTATTTATTTGAAAGTCAAAACTACAGAGGAGAGGGGGTGGTTGGTGAGAGGGAGGGAGACAGACCTTCCATTTGATCTCTTCCTAGATGGCTGCAGCAGCCAGGGCTGAACAAGGCTAAAGCCAGGAGCTTCTCCTGGGTCTTTCACTTGAATGATGGGGGCCAAAATACTAAGGTTGTCTTTGGCTGCCTTCCCAGATGCATTATCAGGGAACTGGATTGGAAGTGGAGCAGCCAGGAAAAGCACTGGTGACCATATGGGATACTGACATCGCAGGTGGTAGCTTTATCTGCTGTGCCACAATGTCAGTCCCTAGTGCAGAGTTTTTAGGAAGTGATTAGAATGCAATGATTTTGTTGTTGTTGTTGTTAATAGAAGTTTTATCCAACTACTTTTTAAAGTATGTTGGATTAAGAAAAAGTGAGAATTTTGAATAGTATTATGTTTGTGGAAACTATTCCTTTGGGATTATATAACCTACCTAAAGGCATTCAAACATGTATTAAACAGTGTACAGACAGAACACAAGGCTAGACAAATATGACTTCAGGAACTTCCAGGTCCTTTGTCTTTCAAATAATAGTTCTAATTCATCTACTTGTTTTAGACATAAGTCATTTAAAAATGAACAAAGAAAAATACTTTGAAGACAAACATCACATTGCTCTTGAATCCTTATTTTTGTTGACATGGAAAAGACTTCAATCACTCCAGTGAATAAAATAGGACCGCTTTGTCTAAAAAGATCCAAACTTCTAATCTACATCTGTCACACAGTACTTGCTCAATTAAATACATGAGTAACTGAACAAATAACATTCAAATTATTTTCTTTTTCACTGTAACAGAGTGTTAAATACAATATTTCCTGGGCATGGTGTTGTGGCACAGTGGTTTGAGCTGCTGCATGCAGAGCTGGCATCCCATATTGGCACCAGTTTGAATTTCTGCTGCTCTATTTCTGATCTATCTCCTTGTTAATACACCTGGGAAATCAGTGGAATATGGCCCAAGTACTAGGGACCCTGCACCCACGTGCGAGACCTGGAAGAAGCTCCTGGCTCCAGGCTTCGTCCTGGCTCAGTCTGGGCTGTTGTGTCCATTTTGGGGGGTGAACCAGCAGATGACAAATTTCTCTCTCTCCTACCCCCGGTTCTTCCCTCCTCCCACCCACTGCTTCTTCCACTCTCTCTGTAACTCTATTTTTCAAATAAATAGCGCAATCTTAAAAAATACGTATTTCCTGTTAGGTCAGTTTTGGCAGAGTACCCAAAGAGGAAGATAGAATAAAATATATAAAGCACTCTGTCCTAAAGCCAAGTCCTAATTCACTCATTCAAGAAAACGTTACCCCTTGAGCCAAATCATGGATATATATAGCAGGTGAAGAATCAGGAAAAGACTTTAAAAGAGTGAGAATGCTGTGGCATTCCTCTCTTTAATCAATAATGCAAGTCAAAGTATTTCAAGAGGACCATTGGCAAGACAGCTTCTTGGCATTTATAGAACACTAGTATTGCTGATATCTAAATTTACTCTACATAAAACCCAAGACAGTGTGATTGGGGTTGACCCTATTGGCAAGTATAGCAGAAAGGTAATTCCAATAAGAGGGAATTTCACTTCCATCAAGGGTTGTGTGCCTGCGTGTGTGTGTGTGTGTGTGTATTTAAAGGAGTATACATAAAAGGTCTCTGTGGAATGTAATGACTGGAGTTGTTAAAGAAAACTCAACATAATTGCTAGGAGGAAAAGATCCTCAATATATGTATGCACTGAGAGAACCCTCTTGACTCATGGGAGTTAAAAATCAGGCATAATCTATGTGAAAGGCAGATGCATCAGGAACGTCTTAAATTCTAAGGAGAATTTCTGAAAACATCTATGTAAGCAAGAAAAAAAGTATTAACAGCATTGCTTTCTCACTTAAATACCAATATTAGATTTCAAAAGCTTGGCCAGGTAAGACCAATGCACTAATCATCTCTCTATTTAATTCAACACTGAATGTATTTGAAATACTTTTTAGAAGGGTAGATTTTTAAAACCATTTATTTATTTATTTATTTGAGAGGTAGAGTTACAGATAGTGAAAGGGAGAGACTGAGAGAGTCTTCTATCCGCTGGTTCACTCCCCAAATGGCCACAATGGCCAGAGCTGTGCTGATCCAAGGCCAGGAGCCAGAAGCCAGGAGCTTCTTCCAGGTCTCCAACATGGGTGCAGCGGCCCAAGGGCTTGGGCCATCTTGAGCTGCTTTTCCAGGCCAAAGTGAGAGCTGGATGGGAAGAGGAGCAGCTGGGACTAGAACCGGTGCCCATATGGGATGCTGGCAATGCAGGCAGAAGATTAACCTACTGTACCACAGCGCCAGCCCCCTAAAATGGTAGATTTTAAGAGGTGAGGCAAGAAAGAATAACTGACTGCTCCATTCCTCTATTTCAGATTTCCAAATCTGCACCAGGATAAAACACAGAGAGTAAAGAGAACTTTTCGATCTGAATCAGGATGGACATCTGATGAGTACTGTAAATGTCATTGTAAAAGCTTTTGAATAGGGGCCAGTGCTATGGCACCTTGGGTTAACACTTACATCCGGTAACACTCAAATCCCATATGAGGGCTGGTTGGAGTCTCGGCTGCTCCACTTCTAATCAAACTCTCTGCTAATGCGCCTGAGAATCAGTGCAAGTTGGCTCAAGTGTTTAGATCCCTGTACCCATGTGGGAGACCTGGATGGAGTCCTGGTTCCTGGCTTCAGCTTGTCTCATCCCTGGCCATTGCAGGTATTTGGGTAGTGAACCAGTGGATAGATCTTTTATGTCTTTGTCGTCCCTCCTTTCTTGCTGTAACTCTGCCTTTCAAGTAAATATATAAATCTTTTTTTTTAAGCTTTTGAATGTGGTTAAGTTTTCATCTGTCTGCAGAAAAAGGCAAGACAAAACAGTAAATTTAGTGCACAGAAAAAAAAAAAAATTAATGCAAACCCTTCTTGTGAGAGCCAGCCCATTCTGTAAGCCTGTTACATGAAAAATAGCACATGAATACAAATGAATGAAAGATCTAATAATTTAGGATATGCAATTTATTCTTTTTTTTTTTTTTTAGACAGGCAGAGTGGACAGTGAGAGAGAGAGACAGAGAGAAAGGTCTTCCTTTTTGCAGTTGGTTCGCCCCCCAATGGCTACCGCAGCTGGTGCTCTGTGGCCTGCGTGCCGCGCTGATCTAAGGCAGGAGCCAGGTGCTTCTCCTGGTCTCCCATGGGGAGTAGGGCCCAAGCACTTGGGCCATCCTCCACTGCACTCCCTGGTCACAGCAGAGAGCTGGCCTGGAAGAGGGGCAACCAGGACAGAATCCGGTGCCCTGACCGGGGCTAGAACCCGGTGTGCCAGCGCCGCAGGTGGAGGATTAGCCTATTGAGCCGCGGCACCAGCCAGAATTTTTTCTTGAAAAACAGACGTTGGTTAGTGTAATCATAGAAAGAAATATGAAAATTTAGGGATTGGTGATGTTAAAACTGGATGTACTACATCTTTTCTCTGGTCCAAGATTCTCGCTTCATAGTAGTTTATTCATGCAGATAAAATTTCTTTACAATTCTACCTCTAATGAAGAAAAGAAATTTAGAAAAGAATCCCAACAGTGGGCCCCTTTGGCTTGGTTTTGGTCATGTTTCTAAACTTAGACAAAACCCTATGATGAGCATGGATGATACATGGGGATTGGGAAAGCTACTAGGAAAAACATTTGAGTAAGATGGCAAAGGAGTTGTTTCCAAAAGAAAGGTGGCTTAGGAAGTGATTCTGGAATGTCAAACCATCCACGGGTCTGATCTTATGTCACTCCAAATTTATTCCTAAAAAAATGAATTGCTGAAGCACTTGTTTCATGGTTGAGAAGGCTGACAAACAGATTTATGAAGCCCCGAGAACTGACAGTTATGTCAGTGACTATGAAGACTAACCGAAAAGAAAAAAGAAAGACTAATAAGTAATAAGTGCTCTGAAATAGGTGGGTAACACTTAGTAACAGTATTTCCAATAAGGAAATGCTCTTTTGTAAGAAACTATACCTAATGATCTGTGTGGCAAGTTTCAGGCAATTCTCAAGAGAAACTTTGTTTACAAGATTACCTCTACCATTTGTTCTACACAGAATATAACAACATAACAATATTAAGTACATTTCAGAATGTGGCAGTCACCCAGTATGTTATACAGTGTTTGCAAATATGGTTTTGCCAAATTTTGTTTTATATCTTCATCAACCCAATGGTTAAAAATATTATAATAATACATTTTTACTGATCTGTGATTATTTTACAATGTAGTGCCTATTGATGAAATGCTCATTGTTCTATTTGATTCTGTTAAAGCCCTTGCCTGTATTCCCACTGAACTATGGTCTTTTTGCATTCTACTAGTTCAACTGTTTATATAGAGAAGCATTAAGCCCTGGACTGTAATGTAAAGTAGAAATATGCTATCTCAGAAAGTAAAAAAAAAGAAGGAAAGAAAGAAAGCAAGGAAGGAAAGAAGAGGGAAGGAGGGAGGGAGGGAGGGAGAATGGAATATCATTATATTCTTAGAATTGCATCAGTGAATTTCATTGAATCTGATCCCTTTGTATTAATATCACATTTACATGAAAAATGCATTAGATGGTAAAAAATAAAAGTGAAAATAAAGGAATATATTCATGAATAAAATATATTTTAAAATGTTGAAATAACAGGTAATGCTTACACATTTGTAAGGGGTATGTTGCAAGTCCTCAACAAATATAAGCAGCTTAAATCAACTACATTAGCCTTTACACTTCATATTTTTGCTTTCTGTTTGGAGCATAACCATGTTTTTCTCTCTCCATTCCTTCCTTCCATTCTTCTTTCCCTCCTTTCACCCTCTCTTCCTCCTTTCCTCCCTCCCTTCCCCCTATATTTTGATGGAATAATGATGTGATTAAATCTGTGTATTTTCATCTGATTATGTATGTATGCATAGTTTTCCATAGCAGCCATTCTATTCTCTGACACAGCATTATTTTTATTTTGAATTTTTTTAAATTTCTCACTTGAGGTTTATGAAACTCAATAGTTTGTCTATTTTCTCTATTCTTTCATTGAGTGGAAATTATTGAGTGCTTTTATTTTCTTGGTTTTGTGTTTTATATTTTAGATAAAATTTATCCTGCTTAAATTTGCTCCTTTTCTGTATTTCATTTATCAAATTCTCTTGAACTATATTTTAGAGCTCTATTGTCTGCTCTGTTCTTTGCTCTATGTGCTTTTTTATCCAGCTTGCTTCAAGTCAAATTCTTCTTTCTTTACTATTGTCTGTATGTTTTTTTTCTAATTTTACTTTAAATTATATGGTATCATTGAATTTTTGTTAATAACTTTGGTTACTTAAATGTAATAATCTATTAAATTGCTTTTAAATATATCCTTATTTCTGACTAGCATGTGCCTATTTTATTCTTGTTCTCTTTTCATAATGGGTGATCCATTATTGGCTTACAGATGAACAACCCAGGAATAAGGATGTTAATGATTTCCAAAGAGTGATGATCAAACATCAAGAATAGTGTTTTCGTCTGTGCTATCAGAGACTTTGCTTCTAACGCCATGTATGTCAGATTTTACTTTTCTCACAACATACAATTCTTTAGTTCTCTACAGATGATGACTTGGTATACTACAACTTAATTCAATTCTATTAAAAAATCAGTCCCACAAAACTGCCCATATTTCAGATGCCAAACACAAGTCCAGTTTGTTCCCTGTGTTTTTCACTGACTGGATGGAAATCAGAGGTTCCTACTACCCTTTCTTAAGTTGTGAGAAATTCTTAGAAGAGCTCACAGAACTCAGGAACATTTTCTTACTAGTTTACTAGTTTATTTTAAAGGATACAACAGCCTGATGGAAGAGATGTATACAGCAAGATCTAGGGTAGCGGGGAGCGCTTGTCTTTCCATGTCCTCTCCTGGTACCACCCTTCCAGAACCTCCATGTATTCATAAACTTAGAAATTCTCCAGATCTTGTTGTTTAAGAGTTTTATAGAGGGTTCATTACATCGGTTGATTAAATAAATCATTAGCTATATGTGAATGAACTCAGTATCTAACCACTCTCCCTCTCCCAGAGGCCAAGATGTGGAATTAAGAGTTTCTACCCCTTAATCACATGGTTACTTCCTAGCAACAGGTCCTCACCATCCAAAGTCACCTCATTAGCAGGAACTTAGGTTTGATGCAAGGGGCTTACTATGGATAACTGAAGATACTGCTACTCTCCTATCATTTAGGAAATTCGAGGGCTTTACAAACACTTTGCCAAAAATCTGGGGTCAAAACCAAATAAATATTTCTTATTATACAATATCACATCATCAAACACATGGTGATAGATTACTCTGAACATCTATAAATATTGTCTGTCCCTCCCTAAAATTGCCATTCAAATAACCATCATCCTGGACAGAATATGGACTATGAATTTTACAACATCAAAAGGACAAGCAATGTATACAGGGAATTATTTGTCTACTGGTTCCAGAAATAATATAAATGCTATAAAAAGTCAATGTGGCATAGTGGTCAGGAAAAATATGGTGGCACTGTAGTCCTAGAATGGGAACCCAACACTTCCATTCCAGCAGTGTGAGTCTGCAATATCTATTTGACTGCTTTGGCTCACCTGTCTCCATCTGTAGGAAAGGAGAGCAATATCAGCATGGACCTCCAAGGGTTGATATAATCATTAACTTGCATCACATAAAATTTTTAGATGTGTCTGGCAAATATTCAATAGGTATTATTATAGAATTGCTATATGATGCTTTTGAAATATGAATGTCTTGTGTATGGAAGATCAATCAAAGTTGTGTGGTGAGGCATGAGAGTAGCAGTTTGTCTAGAAGGCAGTATGAGGAAACTGGGAGTGAAAAGGATGAAAAGGATGTGCTTCCCTGTTAGTCCACTTGACTGTTCTCAGCTTTTTGTACAACAGTGGATACATTACTGGTGCTTTCTATTACATATTTGTTATGTAAAAATTTAATGAAAATGCACACATAATACTAAAGAAAGGAATTAAGCACATTGTAACAGGCAGTGGCAGGAATCAGATGACTCACTCAAAACAGATTACTAAAAAGAAAGGACGAGTTAAGAAGGTGTAACAGGTAAAGGAAATCAAATTAAGGTTGATATAATGGTCACACTGCCTCAGGTTAAAAACACCTGGAAGTCATTACATCCCTTAGATGCAAAGAAAGGAAGTATTTCCCAGGACAGGGTAAGAACTGGAATTTTAAAGAAGGATTGCTCCACTGGATCTATGCCCATCACAACATGGCTAGTGCCAACTTGTGCCATGGCAGGAAGGAAACCAAGAGAGAAAAGGCTCTGACTTTTCTGTTTTCCTACCCAACAGTAACTTTGAATCAAAGGACAGAGGATCTCTATCTCCAGGCTGTGCCACTGTGTGGTGTTATCAGCTGCTCATATGTACACTAATGGGTCCTTACTTTCACTTTTGTTTGGCATTCAAGCCCACCCACAACAAAATAACTACAAAGTGTTTTAGAGCTTTGGGGTAAATACAGAATAACCTCTGTTCCATGTAAATTTTAGGATGATATCCTTTAATCTAAGGGCTGAAAGCCTATATCCCAAATTGCTTAGACTCATTGCAATTAATGTTCTGGATGTAAAATGAGTTTCTGTGATGTAAGTATGTGCATGAATTTCAAAATGGAGACAGGATGTTAGAGAGTATCCTTTTTCTGTTGCAATCAAGGTGGTAAGAACTGAATGCCAAGAGGCAATTGCAGTTTCAATCATCTAGTGTCTGTTTACCAGATTGGGAAGTGTTACAAAGTTGTAGTGGCAGCAGCATTTCAGATCACCCATGTCCTATGTGTCATGTTCCTGAACTTTATACCCTTCAGGCTTATTTCAGAATTTAAGTCTTTTTATTTATTTATTTATATGTATCTCATAAATACAACATTAGGAAAACAGTAATTCTTTCCACCATACATTCCCTCCCACCCACTATCCCACCCCTCTTCCTCTTTCCTGTACTCTGTCCTGTTTCTCACTACAATCTATTTCCATTTAACTTTATATAAGGTGGATTAACTCTATTCTAGGTAAATAGTTCCATGCTTAGAATGAGAGAGAAAGAAAGAAAGAACAACAGGAAAAAACTGTTCCTCAACTGTCCAGACAAGGGTTTTTAAGTTATTGCATCTCAAAGGTGATTTCACTTTTTTTTCCTTCCTCCCACTTCTTTCCTTCTGGAAACTTAATTATCTTTAAAGAAGAACCCAAATATGATACATCTTCTGTGAGTTCTTGGACATAACTATAACTTTTGAGATAGCACTGGGGCCAGTGCTGTGGTGCAGCAAGTAAAGCTGCTGCCTGCTGTGTCAGCATCCCATATGGGCTCTGGTTCAAGTACCAGCTGCTCCACTTTCAATCCAGCTCTCTGCTATGGCCTGCAAATGCAGGACAAGATGGCCAAGTCCTTGGGCCCTCATGGCACATGGGAGACCTGGAAGAAGCTCCTGGCTCCTGGCTTCAGATTGGCCCAGCTCTGGCCAATGTGGCCATTTGGAGAGTGAACCAGCTGATGGAAGAACTCTCTTCTTTGCATCTTTGCCTCTGTCTTTCTGTAACTCTGCCTTTCAAATAAATAAATAAATCTTTTAGAAAAGAATATCTTCCACTTAATACACAAAAAGGAAGTAATTTTCAAGAACAAGTTTTACTATTAAGTCTTATGATACAACTATTTGAGAACAGAGTTCCTACATAAGAAGTTAGTGCAC
The DNA here is from genome assembly GCA_949820135.1 of Sylvilagus floridanus. Classification (NCBI taxonomy): domain Eukaryota; kingdom Metazoa; phylum Chordata; class Mammalia; order Lagomorpha; family Leporidae; genus Sylvilagus; species Sylvilagus floridanus. The sequence goes on from OX463224.1 coordinate 90,504,664, forward strand.
AGTGACTTTTGTTTATTTAACAATTTACACTCTTATACACGATGTCAGTGATCACCTGAGGCTCTTGAAATGAGCTGCCTAGGCTATAGAAGCCTTTTTGGTCTACTAACTCCACAAGGTCATAAGCAAAGTGGAAGTTTTCTCCTCCCTTCAGAAAAAGTACATCCTTCTTTGGTGGCCACTTCTTTCCACTGGGGTCTCATCCACAGAGGTCCTTTATGTAGAATATTTTTTTGCCAGTGTCTTGGCTTTCCATGCCTGAAATGCTCCCCTGGGTTTTCACCCAGACCAGAATGCCTTAAGGGCTGATTCTGAGGTCAGAGTGTTACATGAAGTGATTGACATTCTATGAGTCTGCTTTTAAACATATAATGCTCTACATTAAATCATTTGCTGCTTAAAATGCTGAAAAGTACTTTGCTTTTTGCACTTAACAGTACCTAGTATAAACCCCTCTCTACTTTTCGCACACACGATGCACTTAATGTTGTCCGTCATTATTGGGCATTAGATATAGCTTGAGATTCTCTGATCCTTGGTCTTTACTTGAATCAAACTTCTAGTTTGAAACTCTCAGATTTATTTAATCCACTTGTAGGCATTATTCAGTTCCAGGTTCACCTCCAACCAAAGCTCTGTTATGTAGCCATTTTTCTTCCATTCCTCAATCTTTCTTCCTTCCTTTCCTCCATCTATTCTCTCCTCCTTCCCTGTCTGCCTGTGGGCTCGCTTCTTTCATTCTTCCTCTTGCTGTTCGGCCTTACTAGATATTTCTAAATATGTGTTTTTTCTTATTGATCACAATGTTTACCTTTTTTTTTCACACATTTATGTCACATTGGTTTAATTGTATGAGGGTACTTCAACACATTCATGGAATGGACAATATATATATATATATATATATATATATATATTTAAATAATATGAAAGCATTTCAAAAATACTGCAGCATAAACTTTACTTCATTTTTCCACAAACTTTTTGAAAGTATCCTCATATAAGGACACACCTCATGTTTGTACGTGTTTGTGTTTGCTTTATACCAAATTCTGCATGGTCTATTCAGTGCTGTGCATATAGCTACAGCTTGATAAATGCTTTCTGATTAATGATTTTATGCTTAATTATCACAAAAATGTTGCTTTCCACATGCTGGCCTGGTTTATATAAACCATAACAAACAGAACTCTTGAGTTGCAAAATTAACTCTCCCAAACTCTCCTGTGGAATTGGTTGTTCTTTAACTTTTAAGCTTGGTAGTGGTGCTTTAGGAAATGTCAGTGATGTCTATATGAAGATGAATATGTATTACCTAATCATCAGGTTAAAAATACACATAGGCAGCTTGTGTTTCATTTTAAAATCTGGCAGAAAAACTAGACATTTATGTGTGCCATGACTGAAATCCCAGAGAATCATTTGTTGATACCTGAAAATTAATAACTTGCTCTTTTAGGTTTTTTTTGTCACCTAAATATATACCAAATATTTGAACATATACATTGAAATCTAAATGGTTTGGGTTTCTCAGAAGCACACCACAAAAACAAACAAACAAAAAACATTAATGCTAACATGAACACAAAGAGTGAATTATGCCAAGTAACAGAAATGGATGGGAAAACAGAGTACACTGAAAATTTTAAAATGCACATATACATACAGAACATTGGTACCATATTTTATATGAGAATGTCTTTTCTACCAATGAAACTGTAGCCATGAGACCAAATGTTGATACCAGATTTAACAAGTACATATCACTTATTATCACTGAGCCTCATTTATATCTCCTGTCAGATTGGAAAGCTGTATTTTGAATCTTTGGTTCTCTTGAATCAAGGCACATAGCCCAGTATCTGCAGTGAGACAACCTCCCATTAATGCCCCACATACACACAGTGGATTTACAGCAGATTTTTGAACAAATCTTAAAAATTTTTATGCTGGGGCCAGTGCTGTGGTAGCTGGTAAAGCCACCGCCTGCAGTGCCAGCATCTCACATGGGCACCGGTTCTAGTCTCATCTACTCCACTTCTGATTCATCTCTCTTCCATGGCCTTGGAAAGCAGTAGAAGGTGGCTAAGTCCTTGGGCCCCTGCACTCAAGTGAAAGACCCAGAAGCAGCTCTGGGATCCTGGCTCTGGGCTCCTGGCTTTGAATCAGCCCACCTCTGGCCACTGTGGCCATCTGGGGAGTAAACCCGAAGATGGAAGACCTCTTTCTCTCTCTGTCTCTGCCTCTCTGTAACTCTTTCAAATAAAGAAAATTTCAAAAAAAAAAAAAAAGAAAATTCTCATGATATTGCTTAAAAACATGGCAGGATTCTAAAAATAATGTATTTGCAAATATATATATATATATTAAACGCCAATCATTTCTCATATCTGCAGTAAGATTGTGGGGGAAGGAAGTTGGTTTGCAGTAATTCCAAAAGACGGTAGTTTGTGCCAAAAGATGGGAAAACAGAGGCACTGGAAGTGTTCAGTTCTTTCTACCATTCAGGTATTTATCATGAAACAGGTTCAGGGCTGGATATTCAATCAGACATAATTGCTAGATATTTTGGTACAATATAGAATTAGTTTTAATGTACTTTTTTTCTCTTGGTAATAACTTTCATTTTTCTTTTTATTATTCTTAGGACTAAATATTTTATTTTTTAATCTGCAGTGGATCATTCGTTAGCTCATATTCTCTGTCCAACCATAATGAAAATTACAATATGGTTGGTGATCAGAGCATTCCTTTCAAGAAAAGTTGTGGTTTAATGAACAGAAATAAGATGTGAATATTTTGCCTTAAAATTAATTTGAATGATGATAATCATATTATAACATTGTAGAGGAAATTAAATTTGAATAATGTTGAAGCAAATGGAATTTACATTTTGAGAACAGAGATTATCCCTGAATTCTCAGTCTTGATGCCTCTGGACTGATAAATTATGTGCAACCTGGTATCATGGCTTACTCCAGAATCAATCAAATACTATCATCAAAGTTCGCTTAAGGCAATATCCTCTAAGTGACAGGTCTGAATCCCTAATGAATATGTATGCTAAAAATGCTACTTCATTACAATTTCACCATTCCCAATGGTGATTATTTTTCTGATGTTGAGAACAGTGCAATTTTTTGTCATCAAATGTTTAGCTATAGATGTGTCTCAAGAAAGAAACAAGACTCTCTCCGAATGTTTGCTTTTTCACCAGTATCCTACATCAACTTAACATGTTCCCTTTGCCCTTTTTGTCTTCTGCATAAAATTCCAAATCAGCCACACAGTAGTTCATGTAAATTAGTAGCTGCAGCTTGTTTCTTAGCTTAGATTTTCCAAAGTGCAACTGGAGTAGAATACAAATCTGTGATCATGCAATTAGAGCTGCCACTATAGTACGGTGAAAAGCTTACTGAATTTGAAGTAGGAAACAGATTGTAGCTGCATTTTGTTATTGATAATATTTGTAATAAGAGATATTGAGCTTATTGCAATGAGTTTAATTTCCTTATCTATCAAATGAGTGGGTGAAACGGGTGATCCTTAACACACCTTGCCCTAATTAGCTTCCTATTTCACTTTACATGTCTGCCCTGGCATTATCAGGAGATAAGCCCTATTCATTTTGGCTTGTATTTCAAATACACTTATTCCTTTCTCATACTTGCCTGTATACTTTTTTTATCCATAGAAGAGAAAGCTACTATATAGGCCATTCAAAATTTCTATAGGGCTTCATAGCAAGTAAATAACAATGTGATTTGAGTATAATCAGGACATAGAGACTAACACAGTAAAGCTAACCCAATAAGGGGAAAAACTAGATTAGTTAAATAACAATTGTGAATTTAACATGTTAGTTATGCCTTGAGGGAGGGTGATAAACATCACTCCAAACATAAAAATCTTTTAAAAATTATAAAATATAAAATTTTTTATAAATTACCAAGTTGTTTATAAACACCTGTAATTTTTATATTTAGAGTTCATTTACAATCTAGTAAAGCAGGAATTTTTTAATCCTTTCATTCCACATTGAAAAAAAAAGGAAAATTATGTGCAAGCAGAGAAAGTCTAAATTACAAGGAAAGAGATCTAGAAAAATCAAATGTGAGATTTGTAAGTGGTGAAGTTGCTGAACATCAGGGAAACGTATCTTTCACACCCCTGAATGATCATTCAGAAAGGTAGTGTTTTAAACCATAACTGAACACCATTGCCCTTTGAAAGGTCAATTTACCAATATCCACAGTTCATCAGCTGAATTAATCCTTAACCTTTGGAGGACCTCATATCAGGAGACATAATTCAAGAAAGATAAAATCTCTTCTGGAGAGATAGCAGCCATGAAATGCATGCACCAAAGTACGTATGAAAACATGAAATCAGTTTTGTGCACACACTCATAGACACACATACACATATATCCACATATATCTCACTCACACATGCACACTCACAAACACACACACACACAGACAGAATGTCTGAGAAGGTAATTGAAATTCAGTTCAACAGTATTTCTGTCAATTCTGTGAATTACTTGATATAAACATAATAACTGAAATAAAAATAAAACATTTGTATACACACACAAAAACAGAAAAGAAAGCAGTGGTGAATCAGATCACATTGATAAATACAGAATAACTCTAACACAATACACAGTTAAGTGTATCAGTTATTGGACGTAATTGAGAGACCTCAAAATGATTGCTAGATAGATAGACAAACAGACATGCTAACTGTTGACAAGATAAGCCTAGCTTTTACAAGAGTCAGAAGTAAAATAAAATTATTCAAAAGATAAAATAGGGGTTGGCATTGTGGCCTAGCTGATTAAGTCTCGGCCTGAGACATTGGCATCCCATATGGACACTGGTTCGAGATCTGATTGCTCCAGTTCCAACACAGCTCCCTACTAATGCTCCTGGGAAAGCAGCAGAAGATGGCCCAAGTGCTAGGCTCCCATGTGAGTGACCCTGAAGAAGCTCCTGGTTTCTGGTTTCAGCCTCGCCGAGCCCTAGCTCCTCTGGCCATTTGGGGAGTGAACCAGCAGGTGGAAGATCTTCTGTCTTCCCTCTCTTTCTCTCTAACTCTGCCTTTCAAGTAAATAAATAAGATAAAATAAGAGATATGGACATGCAAATCAAAGCAAAAAGAAGGTCTACTATCTTGCTATTTAACCAGGTAGGTTTCAGACTAAAAGCATTAAACAGGATTGAATCAACATTGCCTAATGCTTAAAGTTACACTTCACAATGAAGGTATAAAATAAACAATTAGGAATATCTATGGAGTAAATAACTCTACTGTATTGTCATAGAGAATAAATTATAAATCATGGAAGGAAGTATAGAATCACAGTAACTTAAGAAAATTTTAACATAATTTTAACATAATTATCAGTTCAACTTCATAAAATGAGCATATAAATAAGGATATAGAGGACCTAACAAATAAATAACAATGATGAGCTAAAGTAGATATTTACCAAAAATACACTCCAAATAAATAGAGAACACATCTGCTTTTAAATTATAGTAATACTATTCAGAAAAATTTACTGTCTTTTGTAACAAAATGGATGCAACTGATACCATGATGCTTAGTGAAATAACTCAGACCCAAAAATACAAACATCACGTTTTCTCTGATTTGTGGTAGTTAATATACACAGTACAAAGACAAACAAAATTTAATGTAGATGAGTGAAATTGATATCTTTGACTGTATTCATTTTTTTATACCCTTATCTATACTCTCATACTACTTTTCACTTGTTGAACCCTTTATCTAGCAGAGGATTAAGCCTGTGATTATAAAGTAAATTAAAAATATCATAAAACTTAAATGAAAGAAAGTAGGAAGGAGAGAGGGAGGGAAGTATTATTATATTCTTAGAATTCTATCTATGATCTATGTGAAATCCATTTTTTATATTAATAAAATATTATCATTTAGTGTCACAAAGAAAATATAAGTTCTACAAATAAATAGTATAGAGAATATCTGACCACAATGCAGTGAAACTGGAAATTAATAGTAGAGTTAAGTGGAACTCTTTTCTATTTGAAATTAAAATATAACACAAACCTAAATCTAAAAATTCAGAAAATGTTAATAAAAATAGCATGTTCTAGAATACATAGGACACAGCAAAAGAAACTTTCTGATGAAACTACATGACAATTTTGTGTCTTAAAACAAGAAAGTGAAAATAAATATTCGACAAGGACAAAGTAAATTCAAGCCTTATGAATACAATTGATAATATAGAAATTAACAGGTTAGAGACAGGAATAAAATTGAAATGATTTAATAAATTAAAAATTGATTCTTAGTAAAAGAAAAGATAAAGGATTTGCAAAAAATGTATTCCAGCATCAAAAATGACTGCAACATAAACTTTTGGAAAAATAAAAGAATTAATCATTTTCTTGCTTTTCTATAAGGAAATAGAATTCATTAACAGCTGAAAGGAAACTTTTTCAACCAGATGCATGGCAACTAATAAATAATGTATGATAGATTTCAAAAAGCACATTTTGAGATAAAATAAAATAATTACACCAGGCAAAAACCATCAGTGAATACTCAAAGGAGGTTAAAGTTTGTGTGGACAGTACATATGTATATATAATATTAATTATTTTAGATAATTTATAGTAATATATTAATTATATATTTACATATAAATATATTTTTTATATATTTTATATATTACTTTATAATGATAAATATTAATTATATATTGCTTGATAATTGCAAAAGGAAAGCTTTATTTTTATAATGGAAAAGTTTGACTATAAGCACCTTAAGTAAGTGACAAAACCTCACTTGAATAATTGAAATTATTTAACAATATATTTCACCTTAGATAGGATGTAATATGCAGTGAACATCTCTTGTGAAATATTACTGACAAAAGAAATATTCAACCACGGTACAAGATAGCTATTAGGTCTAACTTCAATTATCAAAGAAATTTAGCAATATATATAAAGAGATATAATCATTCTATAAGGAATAACTAGATTATATAAAAGAGAATCTGATGTATTGAAGAAGCAATGCTATCAAAAATTGGAGGAGGAGCTAGCATTTAGCTTAGCTGTTAAATATCAGAGTACCTGGGTTCCATACTCAATCCCAGCTCCTGACTCCAGATTTCTGCTAATTCAGACACTGGGAGGCAGTGGCGATAGCTTAAATAATTGGTCACCCACTTTTGAGGCCTGGCTTGAGTTCCTGTCTCCTAGCTTTGGATCAACCATTTATGTGCATTTGGGAATGGTCTAATTGATGGGAATGCTTTGTGTATGTCACTTTGTTCTCTGCCTTTCAAATACATAAATTAATATAGAAAAGAGGAAATTAAAAGTATTAGGGGTAAGAAGAAGGAAATTTGTTCTAGATTAAGATATTTCAACCAAATGCAACAGAAACTTGATATGACATTAGCTTGAAAATGACTTGATAATCAATTATTAAAATTGTTTTTTTTCTAGGCATAATAATGTTACTTTAGCCATTCAGAACAGGATTATATCATTCATGTAACATTTCTGAGGGTTAATTATCCCAATGTCTGTAACAAAATTTATATAAAGAGAACAAATTTTACATATTTCATATATACAGTTTTAAGAGCACAATGATACCTCCCAACCTACCCTCCCCCCTTCCCTTTCTCTCACCCTCCCTTCTTTTTACTTATTTTTCTTTTAATTTTTGCAATGTCATATTTCAATTTAGTTTATAGTCAAAAGTTTAACGCTCTAGTAAATAAAGTAGAAATCCACTGTTCCTCAGGAGAATAGTTGTCTATACAAGGGCTATAAAACTAATCAAATCTCAAAATAACAGTTACACTCATATACTGTACATGTTTTTTATACTCTGTATAATAGTTACCAGAAATCTGGGAAAACATTGTTAAAAAAAGCTTTGAAAGACATACACAGAGAAAATGAGAGTTGGAGAGTAAAACATTAACAAGTATTGAATGGGTGGATCTATAATTGTGGGTATGTATTTTTCATTGCCATAATCTTTCATATCTTGGACATTCAAGTAATTAACAGCTACAAAATATCTAACATTTTTTGAAACTGAAGTCCAGAAAACAACTCTCTACCCCATTCTTTATTCCTCTCAACCTCACCGAAAATTTCTTATGCTTCACTAAGCTTAAGTTATTCAGAATTTATGAGATTTGTGCTACTACAAAATTGGTGCTTATTTTGGTAACTCCAAGCTGAATTAGTACAATTTAAAATCATTAATGGTTTTGTTTGTTAAACAATCTAGAGTTCATTGAATAAACCTTTCACAAGTCACATGACAATACAGTTCTATCAATAAACCAATTTATAGTGTCAGAGAAAAATGAAATTTTCGGGCCTCTGTACTTGATAAGTCCCTACAACTTATTTATTATTAAGTGAGGGAAGAAGAGGGAAAAGCAAATATCCTTGATTTAGAGTTCCTCATGACACCTGTCAGCTATGGTTCATGATCCGTGATTAAATTGGACTGAATTTAATTTGGTGGAATGTGTTTAACATGTGATTGTACAGGGGATTCACTTAACTATAGCTTCTCCTTTCTCATAGAATGGCATTTGATTATTTTCAATGATGGCACATCACCAGGATTATTGATCTATACTTTATTGTCTGTCCATCATAGAAAATCTTCTTCATTTTCAGTGTTTCTTTGAGTTCTTTATTCCTGGCTCCGCAATGCAATGCTGAGTGTGAGATGACCCTAGCGACACATGGTGTGCCATATGTTACTTGTGTTCACACAAACTGGCTTTTCCTGTCCTTCCTAGGCATGTGGCTAGTAATATTTTCTAGTTGCTTTGTTTTTCTTTATTTTTTAAAGATTTATTTATTTATTTGAAAGAGTTATATTTAGAGAGGGAGGGAGGGAAGGGGGGGAGAAGAGAGAGAGATCATCTATCTGTTGGTTCAGTCCCTAAATAGTTGCAATGGCCAAGGTCGGACCAAGCAGAATCCAGGAGCCAGGAGCTTCCCCAAAGTCTCTCACATGGATGGCAGGGGCCCAAGCACTTGGGCCATCTTCCATTGCTTCCCTGAGCCATTAGTAGGAAGCTAGATCAGAAGTGTAGTGGCCAGGAACAAGAAGCAGCACTCAAATGGGATGCTGGCATTGCAGGCAGTGGCTTCACCCGACTCTGCCACAGCACATGCCCCTAGTTGCTTTGTTCTTAAGAAGAATAATATGACAAGATCTGGTCACTTGATAGTGAAAAGCGATTTGAGTCCTTTCTAACTTAAGGCAGTGAAAAATCATTAAGGGGAATTCTAGCACACCTCCTCTTGCTTCAGTGAACAAGATCTGCTATGTGCTTGAATGTCCTTGTGGAAGACCAGCCCCCTTCTGTTGTATGTTAGTACATAATAAACCTTTTTTTATGTCTCAGCATTGAGAGGAGGGGTTAACTTACTAGCACAGCATATGTAGTCTGTCTTGACTACTACAAAGTTTCTTCCTTTCCCCCTGAGCAAGGATGTTCACTTGGTCACCCCAGTGCCTCCTAACACTTCCACTTAATTTCCGATTGTTAGCCTGTGAAACTGGTTTTTTTTTTTTGGGTAACCTTCATTCGTTCATCTGGGTATCATCTTTCACAGATTCTTGAACCAAAACTTCAATTGCTCCTGAAATCTGTACTTTAGGCACTTGCATATCTAGCATTACTCTTAGACACGTCACTCACTATCTCTGCTGTTGATGTTTTGTGCTATGAGCATTTGTTTCTTCTGTATCCCTTTGGGCAACAGCTCTATTCTTCTGTTCCTTTCCCTAAGGTCTGACTCAAGTTTCACAGTTGAATATGTGGATTCCTGATTTGGAAAGTCTCATCTTGGAGAATTCCAGCATTAACTCAATGACATCTAAAAGTGTGTTCCCTATATTATAACCAATTACTTTTTTTTAATCATTATTTTATGAATAATTATCCATTCTATCAACAACAGAAAGTATAGTCTATACAGTTTCTGCTTTTATCAATATCTGTATCTTATTGGAAACCAAATAACTAATCAATTCTACAAGAGTTTTATATTATATTCACTCATCAAATATGTAAATTACATTGTTTATTAGATCTATGTGTCTTAAAAGAGAATAAAACTTCCACAATATTGCTATTTTATCCAGTTCTTTTTGGATACCATTAGTTTTGGCACTATACATTTATATTTAGCTATTCTTTTGGTTCATAGAATAGTTTGACTATAGTATTTTCCTAGTAAATTATGGTTTTCATTATTACATGGTGTTCCTGTTTATCCATATCTTCCCTGATTCTGTGCAGTTAAAATCAACAAGTTTCTTACCAAGTAATGTTTATATTACCTTTCCTGGTTATGTCTTTGGATACTTGATTTTTTTTAAACATACCACCATGTGACCAAACACTGATGGACCATTAAATAATTTTTAATTTTTAAAAACAATTTAAGTAAGCTTTTGAGGGAGACCATATGGTAATGTTTTGTTGATTTTTGTGCTTTGTTTACTGTACTTGTTTTCAACTTACCTACTAGTGTGTCTCTTAGTAATGGGAGAATTTTCTCCACCCACATTTCATATAAAAATATTTCAGCTTATTAATTTCATCTCACATTATATTCACTATGCATTTTACTTTCTTTTCCCTTTCCCTTAATTTCCATGGTTGATTTTTCCATTTGTCTTCATCAATTTGGAGATCTACAAAGTCTTTTACATTTTATTATTGGTTATCTATTCCTCTCAACTGTTAGAATCATACATGCATTTTTATTTTATCATTCAAAGTAATAACTAGATTTTTTGAATGAAATATTCTATATATCTGCACTGACCTGCCACCAAATGAAACCGTTAAACTTTTTTTTTCACCTTTTACTCATCAAGCAGATTTTTGTACGCCCTTTTTTTTTTGTATGCCTTTTACTTTATCTCTCTCATCACAGTTCCAAGCTCTTAGAACACACTAGTAGGCTGGCGCCGCATCTTACTATGCTAATCCTCTGCCTGTGGCACTGGCACCCTGGGTTCTAGTCCTGGTTGGTGGTGCCACATTCTGTCCCAGTTGCTTCTCTTCCAGTCCAGCTCTCTGCCTTGGCCTGGGAAGGCAGTGGAGGATGGCCCAAGTGCTTGGGCCCTGCACCCACATGGGAGACCAGGAGGAAGCACCTGGCTCCTGGCTTCGGATTGGCACAGCACACCAACTGCAGCACGCCAGCCATAGCTGCCATTTGGGGGGGGGGGGTGGTGAACCAATGGAAAAGGAAGACCTTTCTGTCTCTCTCTCTCACTATCTAACTCTGCCTGTCAAGAAAAAAAAAAAAAAAAGAACACACTAGTATCTTTTACTTGTAGGATGTTATTAGAATTTTTCTACAGAATATTCTGCTATTTTAAGTTTGCATATTTAGCACCTAACTTTCACATCAGTAATCACTGTTGAGCATACTTTTATGCTTAACTATTTATTGTAAGACTTATTCCATAGGATTGAGCACTTGACCTAGTTCATCAGATGCTGGCTGGAGGCCTGCAGCACTCATAAGAGTGCCTAGGTTCGATTCCTTTCTCCACTCTGGATTTTAACTTCCTGCTAACAGCAGGTATTGGCTCCAATGATTGAGTCCCTGCCAACTATGTGGGGGGCCTTCACTGATGTGTTTAACTCCAGCCAGGGCACTTGTTGGCATTTGGAAGTGAACCAGTGGATCAGAATTTCTCTCTCCAAGAATCTCTCACTATTAAATAAATATATAATTTTAAAAAAGACTTGTTCTCATCATTATTTTCTCTCCTCTTAATCTTCCCTTTTCTAGAGTTCAGGTTTGATATTTTAATAGCTTAGAGATTCTTAAAGATTCCTTAGATTGGAAATACTAGCAGTGCATTCTGTCTTGCTTGACAAGCCTTCAATGTCTTTCAATTACTCAACTTTAGATAAATTACATCTTGACTGGCTGCAGTATCCTTGGTTTGTATATTTGCTGCTCACTAGCCTGCAATCATTAATCCAGCATCATCTAACTTCCAACACTGTAGAAGATGAGCTTGTCATTAGTCTGATTGATTTTCTTTAGTAAGCATACTGTACTATTAGTCTGAAATCTAGGACATTTTTTTTCTTTTTTAACCTTTAGAGTACAATAATGTTATCAAGAAACACCCAGACAAGAACATTTTTATCAGTGCATTCAGGAAAATGTTTTCAATCAGGTCTTTCTAAAGACAATAAACTTTCATCCCTGATTAACTTGTCCTGTTTTTTCATATGTTTACTTTTTTCATCTCAAATACATCATTGAAGGGCTCTTAACTCTTCTCTGCTTCATAATATATTTTCCTTCTTCATTTCCATTACTCTGTAATTGTTTTTTAGGTAGTCTGATCTTCCAGGAGTCTAATTTCAGTCCTATAAGTGTACATATTTCTAAATTTATTCAGTTTGTTTTTAGTCTGAAAATTATTATTTTTTTATTTTTTTGACAGGCAGAGTGGACAGCGAGAGAGAGAGACAGAGAGAAAGGTCTTCCTTTGCCATTGGTTCACCCTCCAATGGCCGCCGCGGTCGGCGCGCTGCAGCCAGTGCACTGCGCTCATCCGATGGCAGGAGCCAGGTGCCAGGTGCTTTTCCTGGTCTCCCATGGGGTGCAGGGCCCAAGCACTTGGGCCATCCTCCACTGCACTCCGGGGCCACAGCAGAGAGCTGGCCTGGAAGAGGGGCAACCGGGACAGAATCCGGCGCCCCGACCGGGACTAGAACCCGGTGTGCCGGCACCGCAAGGCAGATGATTAGCCTGTTGAGCCACGGCGCCGGCCTGAAAATTATTTTTAACTTCCAAAAATGTTTTTATTTTCAATTTACTCTTACTTGAGTGTTATTAGAATGATGTTGATATTGTATGGTCTGTGTTATTTGTCATATTTACTATTCTAGGAACAGTCTATGATGTACATTCTACTGCTTATCCCCCCCCCCCTTTTTTTTTTGACAACTCTGAGACTTCAGAGAATAGCTTCTGGAATAAACCAAGAAGTGAAAGTTCCATGAATGTTGGGAGATACAACATTTTCCAACCCTCTGGGTTGAACATACAAACGATAAGAAGTTGGCAGCCTCTACTGCAGTGCCAGCAGGCAGCTGTGGCACTCCCCAGGCTTTTCTTACCCAAAAATAAGAACAAGGCCACTTAGGGAAGCCTACAGACCAATTAACCTGTTTAATTTCTTTTCTGTAAGTGAAACCACACATAATAAAGATGTTAAGTATCTAACCAAAGAAAAAGTGAATGATTATAGAATTTTGTGGAATGGTGGTATAATAATAACATTTAAAGGAAGCAGTGTTTCAATGCACTCAAAGCTAAGAAGGACTGTATGTGAGCAGCTTAGTACTTTTTGATCAACACAACGACTAGGCTCTTCCAGGAACAGTCATTGAAGCCAGGTTGGCCCTTCTAATCTGGGTAAATGAATCTCCTCAGTTGACTCTTTTCAGGATTTTTAATATTCTGATTTTCATCCTTCACTGCCAATTTCCAGGCTTAACACAGTCCAGAGAGGAAAAAATTTTCCTGCCTGTTTTCTTTTCCTGGACCCTCAAAGAGTCTGAGGATGTATTCATGCCATCAAACTTGGCCTCTTGCTGGCCCTAGCAGGTGATCCCCTCAGAAAAGATGGCATTAATATGGTGAGCACAGGCAGTAGAGAGCATCTGGGAAATGCCAAAGCCACCACCTACCCAGAATTCCCCAATTGCTCCATTATAATTGTCTATCCCCTGATATGTGCTCCATGTATTTGTTTCAATTGTTACTCACAGAAAGCTAATAAAGTAACAATGCATTTCTTATATTATAGGTGATGAACCAAAAGTTTTAAGGGATTCATCGATTTTCTCTAAGTAGTGCAAATAGTAAATTCTGGGAATGGACCTAAAAGGTTCAGTTCTTATTCTTTGTATTCTTTGCCACAAGGGCTGGCATTGTTCTGTAACAAGTTAAGCCTCCATCTATGACTCCAGCATCCCATATGGGTGCCAGTTCAAGACGCAGCTATTCCACTTCTGATCTCTCCTTGCTAATGTGACTGGGAAAATGGCAGAAGATTGTCCAGGTTCTTGGGCCCCTACATCCATGTGGGAGATCCAGAGGAAGCTAAAGGCTCCTGGCTTCAGCCTGGCCCAGCCCCAGCCATTGTGGCCATTTGGGGAGTGAACCAGCAGTTGGATTCAGTTTCTCTCTCTCTCTCTCTTTCTCTCTCTCTCTCTCCTCTTCTCTCTGTAACTCTGTATTTCAAATAATAATAACAATAAACTTATAAAAAGAGTAGAAATAAATTTTTTTTTGACAGGCAGAGTGGACAGTGAGAGAGAGACAGAGAAAGGTCTTCCTTTGCCATTGGTTCACCCTCCAATGGCCGCCGCACTGCAGCCAGTGCACCATGCTGATGCAAAGCTGGGACCCAGATGCTTCTCCTGGTCTCCCATGGGGTGCAGGGCCCAAGCACTTGGGCCATCCTCCACTGCCTTCCCAGGCCACAGCAGAGAGCTGGCCTGGAAGAGGGGCAACTGGGACAGAATCCTGTGCCCCGACCGGGACTAGAACCCAGTGTGCTGGCACCGCAGGCGGAGGATTAGCCTATTGGGCTGCAGCGCCGGCCAGTAGAAATAAATTCTGTACCCTAAATTTATGTTGCATTAAAATCTGGCATAGACATGTGTTAAGCTGGAACTGTAGCCTAAGAGAGCTCTTCAGTTGGCATCAGTATTAGTCTTGGCTGAACATGAACTCTTCTTTACAAGCAACTCAATGAGAGGTTAAGCCCAGGCTCCAACTTTTATAGGAAAGAGAAAGATGCTGCCTCTTTCTTCCCTTTCTACCTATCAGACCTCTTTCCATAGGACAGATACTACCGAGGTTCTGATGAAACGTCTAACAAATCTTTCCCAAGGAACAGATTTTAAATATCTGAATGTCTTGACTTTAGAATACATCTTTCTATGTTATAGAAAATCTTGGAATGGATAATTAGAAAATGAGTGGAAAAGTTAACTTGGAGTAGTTTTAGAGATTCACAAAGTCTTTGTTTTCTTCTAGGAAGTACTTTCAATCCGCCTTAGTTTAGTTGCAGAAATACTCCACAGCATGCACCAGCTTTTCGATTATCCATTAACAGACCCAGGAATGGCTTCTCTACCAGTCAGTCTTCCACCCTCCTTTCCAAACCATCCCCAGCAGAAGCTAAAATTCTGGTAAAGGTTTGTCTGACATTTTGGCACTGTTTATCAACTTATAAACAAAATTTTAAAAACAACCCTTGAAAAAAAGTTTGCAAATGTTTTGTTAGACAGTAATTAAGAAAGCACAGGCTTCACTTTGAAAAATGTTCTAGTAAATGTTTATGAGCCCAAGTAAGAAAAAACTTGTTTTCCTAAATTTTTTTCTTACCAATCTTTACTCTTAGAATAATTTATGCATGCTAGGTATTTTCCATCTGATCCCCTGAATCAATGTCAACCATTACTCATCCTGCTTCGCCCACTAGATACTGACTTCTATGGATAATTCATTGGATTCTACTTGGTTTGAGAGACCAGAGTCACTGAATAGAAAGCACAAAAAGTAAGAGGTTGATGGAGAGTGAGGTTGAGGTATTTATTCTTTGTCTTCCCTTCAATATGAGAACCACAAATTATCAAAGCCTCCAATTCCTTTTTGGTAGCTCCTCTAGCCGCATCCTCCAGGGAGCAGGAAATGTTTCCTTTTCTATAGAACTATCTTAACTCAGGATAAATGTACCTTGTGCTTCCTCCTGGGACCCTCACTGAAACATAATGACAAAGGTGTGCAGTTGTGAATGATCTAATGGTAAATAAGAAAATTTTCAAGATTTATCACAACCTAAAGACAAAACACTTGAATCTGTCTTCCGCAAATTTCTAGAAGTTTTAGAAAAATGTCTTGGCCTCTCTGAAACTCAGTTTTTTCCAAGGTAAAATACTTTCTCAAAGGATTGTATAAAAATAACTGATAAACAGGTTTGATATAGCACGGGGAAAATGTAGTGCTGAATAAATATGGGTTGTGGTGGCTTTGAACCACATCAGCATAGATTAGCCAGAACTATGTTGCCTAGAATTTGCTTACGACTATGCTTGTCACGGTTAGCTCTACAAGAAATTTTCCAGGGATTTGGAAGGAAGAAGTGAAGCAGCAGATTGGTGACTCTGAACAACGATGTAGGACAGGTGGCTGCTGCAGTTCATATGTGTGCTTGATACTCCCCCGGCTCACCTTGTTGGTGTGGGACAGCATCTGAACCCATACCTCTTCCAGCTCCTGCCAGGTATCTCCTTCATTTTCTAAATCCTAAACCAGATGCAAAAATGCCATTTTTTGTTTTGTTCTGTTTTGCAAGTTGCTCACAAGATCAAGGTTGACAGAACTGAGTAAGTGGTGCTGGATCCATTTTTTCCTTATGGGTTCTAGGTTCTTCTCACTCTCTACAACTTTATGTTCAGGTTTTCTTCCCAACTACTGACTTTTCAGTTTTACAGCATTTTGTGTGCTAATCAACCACAGTTGCACTTTTCATAGACTTCTTTGGCTTTTACAATTGCAGATAATCTAATCTCTATTATATCACCTTTTTCCACATGACTCATAGTTCTGCTTACTTGATTTCTCTAATACATAGGCCTTCTCTTCCTCCCATAGAAGTGATACAATCACACATGTGACTTATAAGGTAATATAGAATCTCAGTATCTGCTCTTCAATATAAACACAGAATCCAGAATTATGTAATAAGCATTTGCCCTTGCTGCATTATAGTTAAATAAAGATAAATACAAACATTAAAATTTAGAAAACCTTATTTTAGGAATTAAAACCACCTGTCTTCCTCTGTCCCATATTTCAGAGTAGCTTAAAGTTGTCTCTGTGGTTTTATTTATTTATTAATTTTCTGTTCTGCAAGTATAATACAAAAGCTTTATCCAGTGCTTGAGAGAGGATATGGAGAAATAATTACTGATTCTTAATTTTCTGTGGGTTATTGAACAGACTCTGTGTTTCTTTTTTCCCTCAAAGATTCTTGTTATTATCTATTACAAAGCATTACTCCCATGTAGAATTTCATGCTCATTTAGCACCTGATACATTTGGAGTTGACAGGAATGATCACCTGGAACAGCACAGCACCCCTGTGACTGGTCCCAGAAACCTACAGAAATAGTCTTCTTTGTCTCTTTGATTCTCTCTGGGTCATTTAATAGCAACAGTTCCTCTTTATTCTTTTCCTTTTTGAATGGTGCTTTTGTGAGTTGAATCTTGATGTATCTGTCACAAACCTTCCACTTCAGAGGTTAAACTACAAGATCTAATGACGGAAAATTATTTTTAGCTTAGCCTCTGGCACTATAAATTCCAGGAAATTTTTTGAATTAAGCTTTATAATATTATAGGAAAAAATAGAAGTCTGCTGAACTGTGTTTTTTAACTCTCTCTCTCTCTCTCTTGAAATGTAGCTGGGCAATTTTAAAAAATATTATTTTCAATTTTTTTTGTTAACAAATATATGGTAATTCGCAAAGATTCTCAGCCTCTGTGTATTTGTTTATTTTCTAACTGAGCCTTCATTTCTGACTACTAACATTAAGTGAACTTTCTACAATCAATGATCTGTAGGCATAGATTCTGTTTTTTTCTGTTTAGTGGAAAACAGAATTTACCCCTTAGGTCTAACATTGAAACTGAAGGGAAAAAATATACTAGCACTTTACCCTTAAAAGTTGAAATATTTCTCCTGAGGTAGAATTCCATCTTAACAGAGTCAAGAAATAAAATAAAGGTTGAGTCACACTAGAAATAAGCTCAGTTATGAACTACTTAGGCATTTCTCCTAGGCAATACCACTTATCCAAGCATTAGGCCTCTCTTTTCTAAATATCAGCTTTGAACATGTCACTGACATGCACCCAAGAGAAGATACTGGAAGACAAAATATGTGAAAGTGAAGAAAAACATTGTCAGTGGACCAACAGTCACAAAACAAAATATTTACTGTGCCACTACTACGTGCAAAGCAATGGGAGATTGTTAAGAACTTAATATTCTACAAACTGTCATGAAAGAGAAAAAAATTATAACTATAAAGTTAATCAACATTATTTACTAATTATATTACAATGTAGGCTTATATCCTGCAAAAATTTTGGACATAATTTGCTAGGAAATTGTGTGTCCTATGACAAACTGAAGAAGGGACTGTTGCTACAACTAATAACAGAGAGGTGGCATATTTCACTTAGATAGAAAGAGGCTGGAACATCTCTTGGTTAAATAAGCTATACATGGGGCCGGCACCGTGGCTCTCTTGGTTAATCTTCTGCCTGAGGTGCCGACATCCCATATGGGCACCAGGTTCTAGTCCCGGTTGCTCCTCTCCCAGTCCAGCTCTCTGCTGTGGCCCAGGAGGGCAGGTGAGGATGGCTCAAGTGCCTGGGCTCCTTTTACCCATATGGGGGACCAGGAAGAGGCACCTGGCTCCTGCCTTCGGATCGGTAAAGCGCCAGCCATAGCGTCCATTTGGGGAGTGAACCAACAGAAGGAAGACCTTTCTGTCTGTCTGTCTGTCTGTCTCTCTCTCTCTCACCGTCTAAAACTCTACTTGTCAAACAACAACAAAAAAAATAAGCTGTACATTTTTGTAAAAAATGTAAAGCTGAGGATGGAGCTGTTTTAAGAAACAAACAAAAAAATCTTATGTAAACAGTATACAAAGCTTGGAATCCTAATGTGAATATTAAAATGATGGGCCCATATAAAGGGACTTCAAAAATTTAGGAAACATTGCATATCTTTTAATTTAATTTTTCTATGGACATCATCAAGCTGCATTATTGTATTCTAACCTTTCAAACAAGTAATGATGATGAGAAAGGCAACATTTTCTTTGTACTATTTTTGTGTTCTATGGTTTTTACCAAACTTTTTACATACATTATTGCATTTATCATTAAACAAATATTCCTCCCACCATTTTACAGAAGAGGAAATGGAAACTCATAAGGCTTAAAATCTCAAAATCACATAGCAGTGGGGGGAAGAACATATTCTAACCTTAGGTCAGTTTGTTTCCAGAGCTTCTGATTTTAATACTGAAGAGAAATTGAGCAATTTGAACACTGTGAATTTAGATAGTACCACAAAATTTTATGGAATCTAAAAAGTGAAATTAGAACCAGTTGGAGAATGAGAGAAACTGTAAAAAGACAGAGTGTTACATGAGAATGACTTGCATGAATAGTTCTATAGGCAACAGAAGGACTCTTTGGGACAAGTGAATCACTGGCCTGGATTTTCTCAAAAGATTTGTGGCTTAATATACATTATGCTTAGATGCAATTTACCATTGAAACTTTGCTATTGGCAGCATTTTCCAGCATGGTATTTATATTTATAGACATTTGTTAAAGCTATTTGCTTGAATCCATTAACTTGAAAATGCAGTTGTCATTCATTATGACTGCTTTCATTTACCCTGTCAGATAGTGAAATAGGCAGTTGATCAAATCTCCTAAATAAAAAAAAAAAAGCATGTGCATATAACCTACACATGTGCTTATATACATTTTTTTTTTTTTGCCAGGCAGAGTTAGAGAGAGAGAGATAGTGAGAGAGAGACAGACAGAAAGGTCTTCCTTCCATTGGTTCACTCCCCTAATGGCTGCCAAGGCCGGCGCTGCACGGATCCGAAGGCAGGAGCCAGCTCAGTCTCCCATGCATGTGCAGGGACCCAAGCACGAGGGCCATCCTCCACTGCCCTCCCAGGCCACAGCAGAGAGCTGGACTGGAAGAGGAGCAACTGGGACTAGTACCCTGCACCATAACCGGGACTAGAACCCTGGGTGCCAGCGTCACAGGCGGAGGATTAGCCTAGTGAGCCACGGCACCAGCCCACTCCTATACATTAAATAATCTCTGCATTGCCTGTAATAACTAACACAATATAAATACTACAGAAATTGTTGTTGTTCTAATTATTTAGGGAAGAATGACAGGAAAGAAAATCCTGCACATGTTCAACACAAGTTTTTTATTTTTAGTATTTTCGGTTCACCATGGGTTGAAACTGTGAATATGGAAGCCATAGAAAAAATGGAAAAAATTTGACAACTTATTAGAAATTTCTAATTGAGAAATCTTGTATCAATGAACTAATATGGATCCCAGATAAATATCAATAATTATTATCATTATTACTTTAAAAATAAATTTCCAGAACATCCTCCAAATAGTACTAATGTTTCATTTGCAAATATTTAAAAGGAGATTTTGGAAGGACAAAATTCAGAATGGTCTTAGAACCAAGTTTTACTCAATACTCTCTCTCTCTCTCCCTCTCTCTCTCTCCTTCATTCCTTCTTTTTCTTTCTTTCTTCACCTCTTGTCTGTCTCCAGTAGTCAAGGGAGATAGAGAAACATAAAACTTCACTTTAAGAAATGGATGATCTTAAGAGTATTGTGATAGTGGTTCTATAGTGGGGTCATGCTCATGCTACAGAAAGACAATGAAAAAATAAAATAACAAAAATTGTACTCTGATAATTACCCAGCATATTTGAGAAGAGAGTTGTTATAAGCAAGGTAAGACTTGCACATCATTCATGCAAGGGCTCAGTATATATTTTTTAAAGATTTACTTCATTTATTTGAAAGTTAGAGAGAGAGGTAGAAACAGAGAGAGAGAGTGGCTGGCGCCACGGCTCAATAGGCTAATCCTCTGCCTGTGGTGCTGGCACCCTGGGTTTTAGTTCCGGTCGGGGCATGGGATTCTTTCCTGGTTGCTCCTCTTCCAGTCCAGATCTCTACTTTGGCCCAGGAGTGCAGTGGAGGATAGCCCAAGTGCTTGGGCCCTGCACCCGCATAGGAGACTAGGAGAAGCACCTGGCTGGCTTCAGATTAGCGTGGTCCGCAGGCTGCAGCAGCTATGGGAGGGTGAACCAAAGGCAAAGGAAGACCTTTCTCTCTGTCTCTCTCTCTCACTGTCCACTCTGCCTGTCAAAAAAAAAAAAAAAAAAGGAAAAAGAAACAGAGAGAGAGGATTTCCATCCTCTGGTTCACTCCCCAGATGCCGCAATGGCTAGATCTGTGCCGATCCGAAGCCAGGAGCCTCTTCCAGGTCTCATATGTGGTTGTAGGTGAAGTAGGCAAGCATACAAGCTAAAGTCCAAGCTAAAGTTGATCAGGTTTGTGAGCTGGAAGATAACTCCTTCACTATGCCCCTGTGTGACCTCACGCCCTACCTGATACCTTCGCCATGCCCCTGTGTGGCCTCATGCCCCTACCTGGCCACACTGGAGTGCCCATCAGCCAATTAAGTTAATTAACCACTCCCTTTTGGAAGTGGGTTAAAAGCCTGGGACATGGTGTGTCCTGACCCTTCTCTTCTTCTCTGGCTTCTTGCTAGGAGGGGGCTGGCTATAGCCCTGAACCTCCAGGGTGTGTAGCCTTCCGGCCACCTGCCCAAGGCCTCCTGGCCTAGATGCTCCTCCATGTGGCTGGTTGCTGGTGCTCAGTATGAACCCAGATTTACCTCTCTCTCTTAGATAAAGCTCTTGTTCTCCTATGATTTCTCTCACTGAATAAAAACTTAAAATGTACCATGCTGCCTCGTTTATGAATGCTGGTATTTAGAATTCTTCTCTAAATATTAGGCAAGGACCCTCTCAGGCTTATTAATATTGAGGATTTATTAATAAGCATATGGTGATATAGTATGGCACCCCAAATTCCGGTAGCATATGTGGCATCCCAGATGGTGCTTCTGGGGAACTTTAAGGGGCCACATTTTTGTATAGATTTTAGAGGGTCATCTCCAATATCACAGGGGCCCAAGGACTTGGGCGATCTTCCACTGCTTTCCCAGGCCATAGCAGAGAGCTGGATCAGAAGTGGAGCAGCTGGAACTAGAACCGGAACCCATATGGGATGCTGGTGCTTCAGGCCAGGGCTTTAAACCACCTCGCCACAGTGCCAACCCTGGGGCTCAGTATATTTTAACTTCTAAGTTCCTTATTCAATTTGGTTCCAGTATTATAAGTTAACACCAATAGAGTTAAGAGATGAGGATGATGTCATGGTAATATCTCTAGTAGATATGGGATTTTTGTACATACTCTACAATCTATAAGTCAAATTTCAGAAAACCTCTGGCTTTGTTTGTTCTAACTCAACATGAAACTTTGCTGAATATTAACATGGAGTTGTAGTTTTCACTTGACCTAGATAAACAATAACAGGGTCTACTTTTTGAATGATTTAGAAATTGTTGGTTTTTAAATTTTTCAACATATATATCTGTGATTATGGTTGAGGCTACATTTTCCTTGTTTTAGAAAAGACAATTTTCTGTTAAATGATTTAAAGGTATAGACAATTTCATAGAATGAAAGACAAAGCCCTGTGTGTTATATTAATTTTGTGACGTGATGAGTTAAAATTTTACTAATTTTTTTTAGAAAAAAATAAACAGGCATGTATCTGTAAATTTTCAGTACAGCAGACATTAAACCATATATTTTAACTTTTCCCCTTTTCCTTTTTAATATCTTAACTTTTAAATTTAGCTCACATTGGATTTAAGTGCTCACAAGATAATGCAGATTAGAGAAACAGTTAATCAATAAATCTGACAAAATCAATGCATATAATCTTAATTGATGTAGTTCATTTAATTGATCTGAGAATGTTGACTATAGGGGCCTCATTAAGACACATCTGAGTAATCACTGATACTTTCTGTTTCTTCAAAGCAGAAATCTGTGTAATTATTTAGTATACTGGCAAAACATGGAAAGTTTGGGAAAATAGACATTCTTATTTTTTATCAGGTTGATTGATACTCAGAAAGCCAACTACCAAACTGTACCTATTAAACGTCAAGCTACTTTCAGATTCTCAAATGCCAGTTTTCTATTGAAGTTCAAAGTCAGGATATGCCAGATAAGGCAGCGAACCAGATTCATTGTCAGTATAATTAAGAGGTGAAGCACAAGCCTAGCAGAAGCAACAGATTGTAGAATTCTCTCACTAGGCTAGACAGAACCTACATCAGAGGCTCATTAGAGTCTTGAATCAGAAGGATGCTTAATCCTCTTTTATTCTGGCTATGTTTCCTTTGGCACTCAGGTGTCACCTTCACTTTACTGTATTTTCTTTATTGACCAGATGGCTCTTGAGGAAAGCATGGTATAAGAATGTCTAACGCACAGCTGCACACTTCTTGGCATTAAAAAGGAATCTTTAGTATTTTGATTGGTATCGCATTGAATCTATAAATTGCTTTTGGGAAAATGGACATTTTGGTGATATTTATTCTTCTAGTCCTTGAGCATGGGAGATTTTTCTATCTTTTGGTATCCTCTTCTATTTCTTTAAGATTTTGTAATTCTCATCATAGAGTTCTTTGACGTCCTTGATTAAGTTTATTCCAAGATATTTGATTGTTTTTGTAGATATTGTGAATTGGATTGCTAAATAAACAACAGGAGTCACTGTGCACTTACTCCCCATGTAGGAACTCTGTCCTTAATGTGTTGTACTATGTGAATTAATGGTAAAACTACTACTAAAACAGTACTCTATACTTTGTGTGTCTATGTGGGTGCAAACTGTTGAAATTTTTACTTAGTAAATAGTAAGTAGATCTTCTGTATATAAAGATAACTAAAAATGAATCTTGATGAAGAATGGGATGAGAGAGGAAGTGGGAGATGGGATGGCTGTGGGAAGGAGGGAGGTTATTGCGGGGAAAAGCCGTTATAATTCAAAATTGTACTTTGGAAATTTATATTTATTAAATAAAAGTTAAAAAGGGGAATCTTTAGAAAAACAAACTAATATTTCTCTCCTTCCAATCTCTAAGCATCCACACAGATGAGAATCACAAATAACCCCATTTGTAATGGTACTTCAAAAGTTGCAGTTCATCTTGATGTGTGTGCATCAGAATTTGTGTGACATGAACAGAATGAAATAACATTCTAGATGCACCTTAGAGAAGAACATCATGGCTTCTTTTTCTAAGCCTCATGTTAAGAGTCTCTTGTCTGGAAGTTCCATGTTCCCAGGCTGATACAATGCTAGTCCATGAACAAGCAAACTGATCATAAATTTAGGCCAAGCATATGACAAGTATATGGAAAAGAAGTGAATATTGAATTTTATAATTTTTAAATGCTTTTATATAGTAAATATTAAAATATCAGAACTCACTCCAAAAGCAATTAAAACATAATAAGAGGGATTTCATCAAATGAAAGAACTTCTTTGCCCACAAAGGAAACAATCAACAGAGTTAAGAGAACATCTATAGAATATAACAAAATATTTGCAAGCTATACATCTGACAAGGGGTTAACAACTAGAATCTATAAAGTAATTCAAACAACTCAACAGTAAAGAATCCAAACAATCCAATTAAAAATGGACAGAAAATCTAAATCAGCATTTTTAAATGGCATATAAGTACATGAAAAATACTCAACATCAGTAATAATCAGAGAAATTAATTAAAAACCACAATCATATATAACCTCACTCCTGTTAGACTTTATCATTAAGATGAAAGATAACAGGTGCTGGCGAGAATGTGGTGGAAAGTAAACTCTAACACACTTTTGGTGGGAATGTAAATTAGCATGCCCATTGGGGAAAACATTTTATCATATGATTCAGCAATTCCATTACTGAGTAAATGTCCAAAGGAAATGAAGTCAGTCAGTCAAAGCACTTGCACTTCTATGTTTACACTGTTCACAATGAACAAAAATCAGAAAGAGCCTAAGTTTCTATAAACTGAAGAATGGGTTCAGAAAATGTAGCACCGAACATATACAATGAAATGCTACTCATCCCTATCAAGGATGAAATCTTATTATTTACAGTAACATGGATGGAACTGGAGATCATTGTCCTAAGACAGAAAAGACAAACAGAAAGAAAAGTACCACATCATCTCATTCATTTGTAGAATCTAAAGAAAGCTGATCCTATAAAAGTTAAGAGTAAAATTTTGCTTATTAGAGGCTTGGGTGATTTGAGGAGGGTAACATGGGAAAGGCTGAATAATGGGTAATAAGTTAGACTGGAGAAAGAAGTTCTGGTATTCAACTGCACAGTAGGGTATCTATAGATTATATAATATTCTTTAT
Organism: Sylvilagus floridanus; assembly: GCA_949820135.1. Classification (NCBI taxonomy): domain Eukaryota; kingdom Metazoa; phylum Chordata; class Mammalia; order Lagomorpha; family Leporidae; genus Sylvilagus; species Sylvilagus floridanus. The sequence goes on from OX463224.1 coordinate 90,529,934, forward strand.
ATTTTTAAAGAAACCTAGAAGAAAGGATTGTGAATGCTTGCACTGTAAGAAGTAATTGGATGAGGAGATATGTCTTCCTTGATAAAACATTACACAATGTACATATGGATTAAAATATCAAATGCATTGCTTGCAAACTGGTGCAGCAGGTTAAGTTGCTTTTTACATATGCAGACATCTCACATGAGAGCACCAAATCAAGTGCTGGCTGCTCCACTTCCAATCCAGGACTCTGATATCGTACCTGGGAAAACAGGGGAAGATGGCCCAAGTACTTGGGCCCTGCCACCCATGTGGGAGACCAAGATGGAATTCCAGGCTCCTGCCGTGGGCCAGGCCCAGCACTGGCAATTTCAGCCATTTCAAGAGTATAGCAGCAGATGGAAGATATCTCTTCTCTTCTCTTCTCTTCTCTTCTCTTCTCTTCTCTTCTCTTCTCTTCTCTTCTCTTCTCTTCTCTTCTCTTCTCTTTTCTTTTCTTTTCTTTTCTTTTCTTTTCTCTCTCTCTCTCTCTCTCTCTCTCTCTCTCTCTCTCTCTCTCACTATGCCTTTTAAATAAAGTAAATCTTTAAAAAAGAAATATCACATGGTATCCCAGAAATAAATAAAAAGTTTATGTATCAGTTAAAAATTTGAAAACAGTAAAAACTTCTTTGACTAAATTTTATGCTATAACTTTGTTTTCATGTTGAAGTATACCACATATGGCCAGGGCACCTCTTTTTTATTTTAATGTATAAAGTGGTAAAGCTCAAATATCATCCTTGTGTACAGCCACAGACTCAGCCCAGGGCAAGGACCCTACAGATGCTATTTAGATGGTCTCTGCATATTAAAACACTGATAATTCTTATGCTCTCCCAAAAGCACACAGGCTCACAGACACGTAGTCCTCTGAACATGTTAGCACACTGAGCTCTCAAATAGAAATCATGAGTCAACCTTTCCCGACTTGTACTATGTAATTATAAAGGGTGGCTTCTAAAAGACAGTAGGAAATGAAGTGTACCCTAAAACATCATTTGAGGTGGTTGGACATCACATTCTATCTCAGGTGGTACCTTTTCCAGCTCTCTCATGACCCATGGGCTTCCACAGTCTTCAGACTGATGAGAAATCAATTCTTAGATGCAGTCTACTTTTATCAAGCCCTTTTCTGAGAGTAAGTTCTTGCTCTTGCTATCCCATATAAATAACATCTAAGGAAAGGCAGTTATTAAGGGGGCAGGACAATGATCTCACCCTTCCTGTTACAACAGACCTTGGTATTTTCTCTCTTTAACGTCTGGGTACCATATTACAGAACTTACAGATGCTCAATGAGGCAAAAACTCAAGTTTCTAGAACCTGAAATAAAAGAAGAATGCTATTTTCTGGAAGACTTCAGTATCATCTTAATCAATTATCTGATGTTTATGTAACTTTCTTACTTTTATATAATTTTAATCTCACAGAAATCTGTAAGATAAGTAAGAGAACTCCTGTATATGACCCTCACCCTGATTCTGCAGTTAACATATTTTTGCATGTTTCCTTATATTGTTTGTATACAATTTTCTTTCTGAATAAACTAACAAAATGTTGCCATCATAATGGCATTCACTACTACTAAATTTATTCTCTGAATAAGGAATAATTTTGTGAATAATTATAATGCACTTCACAAAATAATGCATTCAATAGTAGCTTAATCTATTATCTAATCTACAGCTCTCATTTAAATTTCACTAACCTCCTTAATTAATGTCCTTTTAATATCTGATAATCTACTCCAAGATTAGCTATCCTTTATGAGACTTTGTCTTTCAGATATTAAAGTTTTGAAAAGTGTGAACAGTTGGTTTTTGGAATGCAACTGTTGGACCTTGCCCCATGAATGGTGATTTTAAACAGATTTTTTGGGTACGGTGATGCCTGCTATATCACCACTTCAAAATTAATAGATTCCCACTTAGTCATTAGTAAGTAACTTTTGAGAAGATATTTTGAGACTAGGTAAATATTCTGTTCCTCATCAAACTTTAATATTCTTGCTTTTTTTGACTCAATTACTAAATTATACCAAATTATTATTTTGCACAAGTATTGCCAAATTATGTTTGAATTTTATTTTTACATGTCTTCCAGTTGGCATTTTACTATAAAGAAAAGACTCTCCCCTCTAATTTATGTCTTTATAATTAAGAAAATTAATTATAGTACAAAGTGGGCTCACTACTACTTGGTTACAGTTTCTAGGATCTTTGAGGAACCTATCTAGAAAATATATGTTATATTGGCACACACATAAATATCTATTTTATGAATATGTCCTGACATCCTTCAATATAAATCAGTACCACCAGCATAATTTTAAATCTTGTTTCCTTCCACATGCTTAAGTCCATGTTTTATTTTCTTGCTTACCCATAGAATATACAAAAACTAGTTTGAGACACGTTAATGCACTCTGCTGGTATAAACAAATCTAGAAACTGGATTTCCATGCTGATTTACAGTTCTTAAAGGCTTTTTGTTTTTATAAGTAGTCATATGTAGGAGAGGCATTTATCTTTATTTATTTATTTTCGTTTTTTAGATGTTTTAAGATTTATTTATTTGAGAGGTAGAGTTAGAGATAGAGAGAGAACCTTCTATCTGCTGGTTCATTCCCAATGACACAATGGCTAGAACTAGGCCAATATGAAGCCAGGAGCCAGAAACCTCTGGGTCTCCCACATGGGTGCAGGGGCCCAAGGACCTGGGTCATCTTCTACTGCTTTCCCAGGCCATAGCAGAGAGATGGATTGGAAGTGGAGCAGCCGTGTCATGAATCAGCGCCCATATGGGATGCCTGCGCTTCAGGCTGGGGCATTAACCCGCTGCCCCACAGCACCAGCCCCTATCCTTGGTAATTTTAAAATAGGTGGGTTTAAACAAAATAAGTGCAAAACAATGTTCTCATATTTTTGCTAATATTAGATAAAATAATGTTTTTACTCTTGTTGCCAAATTCTTGATACCCATGGATGCTCAGTCCACATTGCACACTCTATAAGCATTCATGCAAAATTAAAGTTCCCGCAATAAAAACAGACATTGAATACTATAAATAATGTTGCCATATATGAGGCAGTGAGAAAAACCAAGCATAGGAGAAACAATTTCCAGTTCTCTCTGTGCTCTAATGTTTGTCACTGTTCTGGACTGAAATCCACTTCTTTGTGGTTTTTATCAGCCAGGACTATGGCAATGACCATCCTCCAGGCTGAAATTTCATACTGCAGATGTTTTACCTGGATGTTGCTAAATAGAGAAAATGTAAAGCAAAAGCAATTCTATCATATCATGATAATTTAAAAAGTTCATTTGGTGCCAGCACCATGGCTCACTTGGTTAATCCTCCACCTGTGGTGCTGGCATCCCATATAGGCACCGGGTTCTAGACCCGGTTGCCCTGCTTCCAGTCCAGCTCTCTGCTGTGGCCCGGGAAGGCAGTAGAGGATGGCCCAAGTGCTTGGGCCCCTGCACCAGCATGGGAGACCAGGAGGAAGCACCTGGCTCCTGGCTTCGTATGGCCATAGCGGCCATTTGAGGGTAAACCAATGGATGAGACCTTTCTCTCTGTCTCTCTCTCTTACCGTCTAACTCTATCTGTCAAATAAATAAAAAAATAAAATAAAAAAAATAAAAAGTTCATGGGAGGGCCAACATGGTGCATCAGGTTAAACTGCTGCCTTGGATGTCAGCATCCTGTATATGCACTGGTTCATTTCCCAGCTGTTTCTAATTCAGCTCCCTGCTAATATGTCTGGGAAAGCAGCAGAAGTTGGTCAAAGTTCTTGGGCCCCTGCAATCCATGTAAGAGGCCTGCAGATACAAGAACTCTCTCTGTTCTCCCTCTCTCTGTATAACTCTCCAAATAAATAAGTAAATCATTAAAAATGTAAAAAGTTCATGGAAATGGAATTAAAAGATGCCTATTTTGTTGCACAGAAATCCTATGAATGCCATTTTTTCATCGCATATTTTCCATGATCTTTTTGGATACTTCTTGCATTTTAGCTAGAGCTTGTCACAGCCTTCCAGATCACTGGCTACAGAAAAGCCAAAGCAGCTTTTGAGCCCATGACTTCCTAGAGTCTTTTCTGGATGTTAGCATCACTTTAAGAAGCTTTGTCAGAAACCCCTTGAGTGTCCTTTTTCTAAAGTGTATGAACAGATACAAAGAGAAGCTGAAGCTTTTATTAATTCTGTGGTCTCATATAATACACTTAGCTTCTTCAAGTCTCATGTGGAAAACTGGAACAAACTTTCTTGACCTGCCTACTACAAAGGCTCACATAAGAATAAAATGGAATAAAGGATCTAAAGATGCTGTGGGGGGAAATGCAATGTACTTTATAACATAAACTAGGATTATTATCTTCAGAGGCAAAGAGATTGGGCATTTAAAAGCTTTTGAGCGACGTGAAGGAATATGGCCTTGCAAACATAGCCAACAGGCAACTAAAGTCAGTGAATGAAACTGCTAAGACTGATAAGGGCATAACTGAAAACCTTCAGAAAACACAATCTCTGTTTTGGGCCCTCCTCAGCTTGCATTTTCCCTTTATTATTGTGTTGTTTGGATTCCATTACTGAAGATGTGATTTTGCTTGGCTATCTGGTGTGTTACTCTGCCAGTGCCTCCAGCCCTATCTAGTCAGGAGGAAAGCAATAGAGAGTGAAGAAGAAAGAGAAAGAAGAAAGCTCTGCACAATGCCCAAGACCTCAGTGTAGGAGGCCCAACTTCATCATATCCACTCCTATATTGTATTTCCTAGGAAATAATAATCATTTAATCAAAATGTATGGCTCTCATAGTGAGAAATCATGTTATTTTGCCCAGTGTAATTGATGCATATTTATTGATTATTCTAAAATGATACCTATTATTCAATGAAAGTTCAAAGGGCAAACAAATATACTGCACATTTGGGAAAGACCCAAGAAGTTGTATTTACCCTTGACAGCAAAATATTTCATAATCAAATTATATCTGGTAGGCAGAGCTGTCAGTATAATACAAAGATTAAACCTTTGTTGGCAGTGGATTTTTAAATATTGCCAAGAACTGTTGAAATCTTTACTTAATATATAGTAAACTGATCTTCTGTATATAAAGAGAATTGAAAATGAATCTTGATGTGAAGCAAGGGGAGAGGGAGTGGGAAAGGGGAGGGTTGCGGGTGGGGGGGGAGTTATGGGGGGGGAAGCCATTGTAATCTATAAGCTGTATTTTGGAAATTCATATTCTTTAAATAAAAGCGTTATAAAAAAATAAATATTGCCAAGGACAGAAGCAAAAAAGACAACTCTAAGAAAAGTACAATCTGCAGAAAGTGTTGCAGAGAAATACCTGTGGATGGCTAACCAGAGTGGGAAAAGACCAGAGAAATATAAGGTGATGTCTGGCAAGCTAAAAGGACAAATATGTTGTCATGGGAAAGAGTTACAGAAGATAGTAGGTCACATTCACAAGAAGGAATCTATGTGGAAGTAGTGAATACTTAGCAATAACTATGAGAGCTGTATGTAATGATGTTTCCTTTAATTACCATACAGATCCAACAATTCTCAGATTACCATTGACTTACTAGCAGAATGCCCTCCGAGGTTGCTGAGCTCGTAAAGACAGGGTGTTAATTCTAGGAACCACTACAATAGGCCATGCTTAAAGAATAATTTCTCCAATGTGCAAATGAAGGAACTGAGGTTCAGAAGGGTCATAGAGCTGGCAAGGGTGGATGTCAGTCAGAGTGCAAAACCAAGTGATGTTGTCAATTCTTTCAACCAGGTCATTATATGTATTTAAGTTCCAACTGACAATAAGAGAGAACCATCAAGTAGAAACAGAAGATGGCTTGGAAATTTTACTCAATTTTTAAAAAAAAATTAGTGTCTTTATTTTTTAAATAAAATTAATGACCATACACAAGGTCATTATAACATTCAAAAATGAAAGTGATGAGAATTTTTCTATTTTTAGAATTATGTGAATATTTCTAGATGATACTTTATTTCTAGTGTCTGGAATTTGTAGACGTTCAATAAGCTTTGCAAACTCATTTACTTAAATATATTCTAAAGCTTATTTTTCGGCATGAAAGGACTAATATTGATCAGAACAAGTTCTAAGAATTGGGAAACAAACTTAACGTGGTTTCTTAGAAGGAAAGTGCAATAGAGGTGATAGAAGAAACAAGGAACATACATCCCCTTAGTGCATCATCATTCTCCATCTCAAATTCTGAATCTAAAAGGGAGTAAATTAAAACCATCAGAAACAGTTTTTAGAGCCTTAAAAGCTTCTAAGAGAAACAAATCACTTATGTAAAATACATATGAAATAAGTGGTAAATTGTCAAAAGAGTGTTAACAAAGGTATTTTTTATTAAAGTATTTTTTCAAAAACTCACTTTGTGTTTTTTCAATATAGAAATTACCCTTAGAAACAAGGATGAATAAGAGAAACATGACTTGAAACTCAAGAACCTTACAGATGCAGAAAAGATATAAAGAAAATAAGTACCATTTTCACAATGAATTTTTGTGTTAATTGCTATGAAATTAATTTTAAAAAAATTGGACAAGCATAGATATTTTAGGTAGTGTTTCTAAGGGCTGATTTTTTGGACATGAGACCCTTTGGCTGTAATAGTACAGATAGGAGGGAGGCCATTATTCACTGTCAACTGTATTTAGACTCTTGCTATGAAGTGACAACTCGGCATCCTTAATGTCTTTTGGGAAAGTTCAACTATTGTTCTTAAAATAATAGGAAGCCTTTCTTTTCCCCAGAGTCAGTTATTTTGAGCACCAAAGAGTTCAACTGCAGTTCAAAGTGCAAACCAGATATATTTTGGGAAAAATGGCAAAGTAAAATTTTTAAGAACTAATTATATTATCCAAGATACATGATTGCATTTTTGTTGGTATAAGAAATATATTGGATAGAATCCATAAAAAGGTGTATAATGAAGAGATCAGATGGTAGCAAATAATCACTAGGTTACTAAAAAGTTAATGGAAAAAAATGGAACTAAAAGTTAAGTTTATTTTGGTATAAAAAGTAAGTATTTTTTTAACCTAAGAGCTGTCAGTTGGGTAAGTCTGTCATGTGAAAATGCTTGATGTTATACTTTGATGACTATAATTAGGTGCTAATCTACTTACATTTCTATGTCATTTTTCATTGGTCATACCACTGTGTGGATGACAAGTTTTATTTATACCTTAAACAGTGATGCATTTTATGTATTTATCTAGACCTTCAACTGTGATTTACAAGTCTATTATGAGAATCAACTATGATGATGAATATGAAACGTGTGTACAAATTAATATCTCCTTATAATATCATGCATTTGTTTTCTAGCAATCTACTTTATGATTAAAACCCCATCATCAAAAGTAAAAATAACAGTGGAAAAAACAGCACTGAGTTTCAGGAATTTTCAGGCAACACTAGAACATTCCAAGGATGAAGCTGAGAATATATGAACGTGAAGTATGCTGTCTCTATTGATCCATGAAGGCCTCATTTCTACCTTTCCAAAAATAGTCTCTACTCTAAATTCAGTTGTGTTCTATCAAAAAGTTATTTTGGAGTCCGAAGCCCTGGTACACATGAGTGTGATCTTTTTTGGAAACAAGGTCTTTGCAGATGTCATCAAACTAAGAAAAATCATATTGGGATAGAGTGGGCCTTCAATACAATAAGAACAGTATCAACAAAGAGAATAGGGGCCAGTGCTGTTATTTGGAGGGTAAAGCCGCCTCCTACAGCACCAACATCCTAATTGGATGCTAGTTCAAGTCCTGGCTGCTCCACATCCAATCCAATTCCCTGTTAATGTGCCTGGGAAAGCCACAAAGGACAGCCAAGTATTCGGACACCTGCAACCATGTGGGAGACCCAGATACAGCTCCTAGTTCCTGGCTTTGGATAGGCTCAGTTCAGGCCCTTGCGGTCAATTGGGGAATGAACAAGTGGGTGGAAGATCTCTCTCTCTGTAACTCTGCCTTTCAAATAAAATAAATAAATCTTTTAAAAGAGAGAGAGAGTAAGAAGAAGGCACACAGAGACAAGGACACATCGGCAAAAGGTCATTATTTGATAATGGAGGCAGAGATTGAAGTGATGTAGCCACAAAGCAGGCAGTGAGAAAGATTGATCACAAACATCAGAAAAGAAAGAATTCTCCCTACAGTTCTCAATGCCAATGTCTTGTATGAGACTTCTAGCCTTCAGAATTTGAAGAAAATAAATTGATATTATGTTACGGTATTTCAGACACCCTAAGAAATTAATGCAATCTCTACTCAGAGATAGGATAACCTTGCCATAACTTTTCTCTTCCCCATTTAAAAGATAGCATGTTACTACTGTAAGAACTTCTGTTGTACAGCCTGGTCCAATTCAACTTAGAGAACACAACAAAGACCATGTTTTGTTGTTGTTGTTGTTAACTTTTATTTAGTAAATATAAATTTCCAAAGTACAGTTTATGGATTACAATGGCTTTCACACCCCATAACTTCCCTCCACTCACACCCCTCCCATCTCAAGCTCCCTCTCACATTCCATTCACATCAAGATTCATTTTCAATTATCTTTATATACAGAGGATCAATTCAGTATATACTAAGTAAAGATTTCATCAGTTTGCACCCACACAGAAACACAAAGTGTAAAATACTGTTTCAGTACTAGTTATAGCATTACTTCACATTGGACAACACATTAAGGACAGATCACACATGAGGAGTAAGTACACAGTGACTCCTGTTGTTAACTTAACAATTTGACACTCTTGTTTATGGCGTCAGCAATCTCCCTAGGCTCTAGTCATGAGTTGCCAAGGCTATGGAAGCCTTTTGAGTTCACCGACTTCGATCTTATTCCAACAGGGTCATAGTCAAAGTGTAAGTTCTCTCCTCCCTTCAGAGAAAGGTACCTCCTTCTTTGATGGCCTGTTCTTTGCACTGGGATCTCACTCACAGAGATCTTTCATTTAGGTCTTTTTTTTTTTTTTCCAGAGTGTCTTGGCTTTCCATGCCTGAAATACTTTAATGGGCTCTTCAGCCAGATCTGAATGCCTTAAGGGCTGATTCTGAGGCCAGAGTGCTGTTTAGGACATCTGTCATTCTATGAGTCTGCTGTGTATCCCACTTCCCATGTTGGTTTGTTCTCTCCCTTTTTGATTCTATCAGTTAGTATTATCAGACAATAGTCTTGTTTGTGTGATCCCTTTGACTCTAAGACCTATCAGTGTGATCAACTGTGAACTGAAATTGATGACCTGGACTAGTGAGATGGCATTGGTACATGTCACCTTGATGGGATTGTTTTGGAATCCCATGGTACGACTCTAACTCCACCATTTGGGGCCGTTCTGATTTAGCATGTCCCAAATTGTACATCTCCTCCCTCTCTTATCTCCACTCTTATATTTAACAGAGATCACTTTTCAGTTAAATCTAAATACCTAACGATAATTGTGTGTTAATTACAGAGTTCAACCAATAGTACTAGAACAAAAAAAAATACTAAAAGGGATAAAGTATTACATTGCACATCAACAGTCAGGACAAGGGCTGATCAAGTCACTGTTTCTCATAGTGTCCATTTCACTACAAAATGTTTCCCTTTTGGTGCTCAGTTAGTTGTCACCAATCAGGAAGAACACAGGATATTTGTCCCTTTGGGACTGGCTTAATTCACTCAGCATAATGTTTTCCAGATTCCTCCATCTTGTTGCAAATGACCAGATTTCTTTGTTTTTGAATGCTGTATAGTATTCTATGGAGTACATGTCCCATAATTTCTTTATCCAGTCTACTGTTGATGGGCATTTGGGTTGGTTCCAGTTCTTAGCTATTGTGAATTGAGCTGCAATAAATATTAATGTGCAGACAGCTTTTCTGTTTGCAATTTAATTTCCTTTGGGTGTATTCCAAGGAGTGGGATGGCTGGGTTGAATGGGAGGGTTATATTCAGGTTTCTGAGTAATCTGCAGACTGACTTCCATAGTGGCTTAACCAGTTTACATTCCCACCAGCAGAGGGTTGGTGTCACTTTTTCCCCACATCCTCTCCAGCATCTATTGTTGGTAGATTTCTGAATGTGAGCCATTCTAACCGGGGTGAGGTAAAACCTCATTGCAGTTTTGATTTGCATTTTTCTGATTGCTAGTGATCTTGAACATTTTTTATGTGTCTGTTGGCCATTTGGATTTCCTCTTTTGAAAAATGTTTATTGATGTCTTTGGCCCATCTCTTAAGTGGGTTGTTTGTTTTGATGTTGTGGAGTTTCTTGATTTCTTTGTAGATTCTTGTTATCAACCCTTTATCTGTTGCATAGTTTGCAAATATTTTTTCCCATTCTGTTGATTGCCTCTTCACTTTCCTGACTGCTTCTTTTGAAGTACAGAAATTTCTAAATTTGATTTAATCCTAATAGTTAATTTTGGCTTTGACTGCCTGTGCTTCCGAGGAATTTTCCAAGAACTCTTTGCCGGTACCTATATCTTGCAGGGTTTCTCCAATGTTCTCTAATAACATTGATTTTTTGTAATGTTTTTTTGGTTTCAGTCCTGTTGATTTCTTCTCTGATTTTAATTATTTCTCTTCAACTAATTGATTTGGGTCTGGTTTGCTGCAGATTTTCTAGATCCTTGAGATGAATTGAAAGCTCATTTATTTGGTGTCTTTCCAATTTCTTGATGTAGGCACCTATCGTTATAAACTTTCCTCTTAACACTGCTTTTGCTGTATCCCATAAGTTTTGGTATGTTGTGCTGTTATATTCATTTAATTCCAGGAAATTTTTGATTTCTCTTTTGATTACTTCTGTGACCCATTGTTCATTCAGGAGCATGTTGTTCAATCTCCATGTGTTTGCATATGCTCTAGGGATTCCTGAGTTGCTAATTTCCAACTTCACTCCTTTATGGTCTGAGAAGCTGCATTGTATGATTCTAATTCTTTTGAATTTGCTGAGACTTGCTTTATGGCCTAGTATGTGGCCAATCCTAGAGAAGGTTCCATGTACTGCTGAGAAGAATGTAAATGCTTTCTGTGTAGGATGAAAAGTTCTGTAGATATCTGTTTGGTCCATTTGGGCTATAGTGTCGTTTAAATCTACTGTCTCCTTGTTGATCTTCTGTCCTATTGATCTGTCTATCTCTGACAGTGGAGTATTGAAATCCCCTAGTACTACTGTATTGGGGTCTAAGTCTCCCTTTAAGTCCCTTAGCAAATCTTTTAAATAAACCGGTGCCCTGTAATTAGGTGCATATACATTGATAATCGTTATATCTTCCTGTTGAATAGATCCCTTAATCATTATATAGTGCCCCTCTTTGTCTCTCTTAACAGTTTTTGTGTTAAAGTTTATTTTGTCTGATACTAAGGTGGCTACGCCCGCTCTTTTTTCATTTCTGTTGGGAAGGTGTATCTTTTTCCAGCCTTTCACTTTCAGTCTGTATGGATCTTCGTTGGAAAGATGTGTTTCTTGTAAGCAGCAAATAGATGGGTTTTGTTCCTTATCCCAATCAGCCAATCTGTGTCTTAAATGGGCAGTTCAGGCCATTAATGTTCAATGTGACTATTGATAAGTAGTAACTTTGCCCTGCCATTTCCCAAAAATATTTTCTAATATATGTTTTGAACTTCCTGTGATCTTCTGCTGTGAGGTTTTCTTCCTTTACCTGCTTTCATATTGATGACTGTGTTTCTGTGTTTCTGTGTGTAACACATCTTTAAGCATCTTTTGCAGGGCTGGGCTAGTGGTGACAAATTCTTTCAATTTCTGTTTGCTATGAAAGGTCTTTATTTCACCTTCATTCACAAATGAGAGCTTTGCAGGATATAGTATTCTGGGCTGGCAGTTTTTCTCCCTTAGTACCTGGGCTATATCTTGCCATTCCCTTCTAGCCTGTAGGGTTTCTGATGAGAAGTCTGCTGTAAGTCTAATTGGAGATCTTCTGAGAGTAATCTGACGTTTTTCTCTTGCACATTTTAGAATCTTTTCTTTATGTTTCACTGTGGTGAGTTTACTTACAACGTGTCGTGGTGAGGATCTCTTTTGGTCATGTTTCCTAGGGGTTCTATGAGCTTCCTGTATTAGGATGTCTCTGTCCTTCTCCAAACCTGGGAAATTTTCTGCTATTATCTCACTAAAAAGGCCTTCTAATCCTTTCTCCCTCTCCATGCCTTCAGGAACTCCTAGAACCCGAATGTTGAGTTTTTTAATAGTATCCTGTAGATTCCCAACAATATTTTTTTAAGTTCTAATTTCCTCTTCTTGTCTTTGGTTTGACTGTATACTTTCCTGTGCTCTGTCTTCTAAGTCCGATATTCTCTTCTGTTTCACTGCCTCTGTTTTTAAGGCTCTCTAATGTGTTTGTCATTTGATTTATTGAGTTCTTCATTTTATTTTGATTTATCTTCACTATCACACTTTCCTGTTCTACTAGTTTTTGCGTTTCATTTTGATTCCTCCTAATATTTCATTTTCACGCAAGGGATTTTCTATCCTGTCCAGTAAGGATTTCTGTAGCTCAAGCATTTGTTTTTGAAAAATTCTAAATGTTCTTACCATAAATTTTTTGAAATCCATATCTTGCATTTCTTCCATCTCATCATCTTCATAATCTTGGCTTGGTGTTTCTTGTTCATTTGGGTTGTCATAATGCCTTCCTTGTTCTTGTTTCCTCAGCTTCTGCGTTTGTTGCTTGGCACTGTGGAGATATTCTTTGGATTCTTCTTCCCTTACTGTGTTTTTTTTTTCAAAGACCGTGTTTTATTGGCTCCACTTTGTCATTCAGAGCTGAATGGAATACTTCAATCTGTAGTTGGAAGCAACTGTTGGTAAGGTAGCATTGCACTCAGGGATGGTGCAAATGGAGGGGTCATGGATGGACAAGTGAATGACTAGTTGAAATGTGTGTGTGCTGAATTTCAAATTCAGGAGAGATCCAAAGAGATTCCTAATAATCAAGACCATCATTTATCAAGAAATGCTTTTGCTTCTATGTGTTTCAAAATATCTCATGTGTTGATTCCACATTTGAGGCTTGGATGCCAGAAAACTCATATGCCATAGTTGCTAAAAGATCCACACACCTCTCAGTAGATTTAATCTCTCTCTCCAGTTCTAGGATATAACCTCTCTAGTATCTTAGACCCCATGGCTTTCAAGCATGAGTGTTGGCCACATGTAGTTAAATTTCTTAACTACTAAATATAATTCCCATTTTTGTCTCCATATTTATAGCTAATGACATTTCTCCAATCTCAAGAATCCTCTGTAACCCCCTGTTCCTCTTTACCCATCCAAACCTAACTTTCAAGGTCCAAGTTATAATCTACCTCCCTATGAAAAGTTCTAGTTACTGTAACTAAGATTAACCTCCACTGGTATCTGATATACAGCTCTTGTTTATAATCTCCCTTGTATTGTTACCTGGCACTGTTATATTTGGGGTGTGTGCATGTGTGCACTTGTGCTTGTATGTATATTAGAAGAAAGTGCAGAGTAGAAAAAAATGTCAGCTTTGCCGTTAAATGGTATTAGCTCTCTCAGGGTAGGTATATATTATAGATTTTACTTTTTGGTGCATAGTACAGTGGGGAATATAGTACCTGGTCAATAAAATTTTAAATTCACTTGATAACAAAGTCCAGTGCTATTTTAAGTTAGAAAAAGAATTCAGCTAAGTTGTAGATGTGACATCTGGACAATTCATGGGATTCCATTATTCTAAAGAATATATGCAAATTGTAGTCAGTCTCAGATGACAGAAGATAGTAAAAAAGACTGAACATTTATTGAACTATTGAACTATGCTTCAGATGCTGTACTAAGTGATTTAAATATGTAATCTTTTTCGATCCTCGGGGTAACACTTTGAGTTCATTTTTATTTTTCCCAATTAAAAAAAAATCAGGAACTTGAGGTTCAGGGATTTTTTTTTTGAAGGAATAGGATTGAGCAGAAGTCCCTTGCATAATACAGTGTTCTACCTTCTCTTTCATTGTTATACCTGAAAACATTTCAAGAAATAGATCTATAAAATGTCTCAATCCTACATGGATTCCAGGATCATATTAAAAATAAATTATCAATGGGCAACCACAACATATCTTGTTTATGACAAGACAATCTTGGTTCTTGGTGACATGGGACACTTAAGACATGAGTGCCAAGCCATATTTTTGCTTCACGGAAAGCATTGAAGAATTATTTCTTTCAATCTGCTATTAAAATAATTTCAGAGATAAATTTAAATTGTGTTTTATTCTCTTAGATCACAATGAAAAAGTTGCTTAATTATTAGCCTTCAAATGGACCTTTGCGATTTTGGAAAAAATGGGCTAATTTTTTAAAATAATTATTCTGCCTACTTTTCAGAAAAAAATAAGGCCTAGCCATATGAAAGGAACAGAATAGCAGAAAATTGTAGATATCTCTCAAAGTTTATGTCTACCTGAACAGCAGCTCCAGGCTCTGGCATAGTATATAGGTGAAAAAAATGTTCCTTTTCAGTGTAGTGACGAGGATACACATCTAAAGTGATATATACATATTTTTAAGCTTTAAGTGAAATCAAGTATTATGGTTGAGGTGAGAGATATTAAAGCCAATCTGCCATATGCCAGATTCACATCCTTTTGTTATTTAAAGAGACAGAGAATGAGAATGAGAGACAGAGAGAGAGAGAGAGAGAGAGAGAGCGAGCGAGCTAGAGCTCCCATCTGCTGGTTTACTCCCTACAGGTCAGCAATAGACAGGACTAGGCCCGGATCAGAGCTAGGAGCAGGGAACTCAATTTTCAGGTCTTCCACGTGGGTGGAAGGAACTCAATCACTTGAACCATCATCACTGCCTCCAAGGGTCTACGTTAGTAGTAAGTTAGAGACAGGAGCCATAGCCAGGAATCATATCCAGGTACTCCACTGTGGGACACAGGCATCTCAATAGCATGATCTAGGTCAAGTCACTACACTTCCCTGGGATTCAGTTTCCTCATCCACAATACAAAAAGATAATTATAATGCCTACTCTATAAAACTGTTAGGAGTAAATGAATTCATATTTACAAAGTAGTTAGAACACCGACTGTAAGCATTCTATTTGCGTTTTTCAAAAACAAATTAATTCCCAAAAATACAATTATTTGTGAGGTTATAAAACAATTTTTGTAGGGATTTTTGCATCCAAATGCATAAATTTTCTTTTTAAGAAAACTGGCTTGTTCAAGATCACATAGTGAAATATGGACTTAGGGCTATAGCTTTCGATTCTTAATGGCTGTTCTAGATATTTTCACGATTCATGTTGCAGCCTCAACATTTTTTGATCATGAAAAGGTATGTTAGTCCTTCTTTTCTATCCTATCACATTGACAGATTCCTAGTCTTGGAATCCAGTTAGGAAATTTACAAGCAGAATGCCTTGGTGTCACCTTCGTCATTTCAGAGGTTAAAAACAAAGGAGTGGTATTCTTCAGAGCTTTATGTTAAGGAATCATTCATGGTCAAAATGTAAGTTATTGTAGCAAGCATTTGGTACAACCATTAAGATGATTTTTGAGGCACTAACATCCCATTTCAGAGTGCCTGGTTCAAATTCCAATTCTGCTTCTAAATCAAGCTTCCTGTTAATGAGCACCTTGGGAAACAGGAAGTGACAGCTCAAGTACTTGGATCCCTGGCACTACATGGAAGATCTGGATTGAGTTCCTGGCACATGGATTTGGAGAGATGAAGTCTGTCTGTAGGGGCTTTTAGGAAATGAATCATTGGAAGGATGGTTCATTCTCTCTCTCTCTCTCTCTCTCTCTCTCTCTCTCTCTCTCTTCCTTGCTCTCTCTCAAAGAAAGACAGATAACTTCAAAAACTTTTAAACATGCATTAATATACCCTTCTTCTCATAAACCCTTGTTCACAAGTTAACCTGTCTGACAAACTATTAATGGACAATGAGACAGGGCAAGTAGATTATCATGAGATGAGTTGCTGGGAAATGTTAAGTGGTAAATGACAGAGGAGTTCAGTTTGGGAAATGTGTAAAGAATTCAATGAAAAAGAACAAGAAGACAGAATAAGGGAAAGAGTGACAATGCATATGGTGCCTTTATATCATTTAGTTATAATTTTCCTTGCTTCAGGAATACAATTAAATGGAGAAAGATTATGGAGGAACAAGCGGATGAAAGGAAGGTGGAAGCAAATGATCACTAGCAGAATGTACAAATCCTGATTTGGCATTTTTTTCTCCTCAGTAACACTTTGAGGCATATATTTTTAATCCTACTTTCTGATGGGGAAACTGAGTCAAAGAGAGATGTAAAAACTTGCTCAATTACCTCACAATAGGCAGAGATGTGAAACATAGGTCCATTCTATGGGGTCCAAAGTCTTTCTGTCACAACACCTGACTCCTCTATCCTAATAACATCTGTTATTTTCTCCTACTTGCTGAACCCTATTGAATGGATTCTCACTGTGACACATTTTTTAACCACTCTCACCATCAAAAACTCATCATCCTGTGTTAGAAGGTACTTCACTGCAGGTCAGAAAGAAATTACCCTTGTTCAGTTAAGTATTTTTAGCACAAATAAACTGGCTAGCAGGTTTATCTTAGATGATGCTGGCACTATTCAGGGGGCCTGGGGCATTACTGAAAACACAAATGCTAATTGGGGGATAGCAATCAAGGCAACTTTTCCTTGCAGCACAGTCTAATTGAAGGCTGACCACAAGATCTGGTTTCATTTGAATGTGTATGAAGTGAATGATCTTAAATTTTCAGGCTTGACATCACACATGTTGGTTATATTTAACATGTTTGCTTCTCAGAATAACCTAATTGTCTGAAAGTTCATTGTATCTCTTTTTATTGAAAAGAAAGTCATTATGCATAAAATCAGAATGGACCTGGGAGGCCCAGTAATACATTGTAGAACTCGATTCAGAGCTGTACCAAACAAATCATAAACTGGGAAAGCTGTGATTTCTCATATTTCTGCCTCTCGATATGATCCAAGTAACCTCAAAGATAAAAAGAATGGTAATGGTGAATTTTATGGCTAAAGGGGAAGACATTCACATTCACAGTTAAATTTTTATGAATAAAATGTGCATTATCTTTATTATAGATGTTTTCAAATAGGATATTAGCATAGGCACATAAATATTAATATAGAAACACAAAACTGTCCTTGAACCTTCAGTGTCTATCAGTTGCTTTTGTTAATTACAGTACTTAAGGGTTCTTTAAGGTGTATGATCTTGTAAATAATGTGTTTTGCTTCTATATGCTGTGTTTTGTTGTGCATGACTTTTCTGTTCTGCTTTAATTGCTGTCTGTTCCCAGAGGCACAAGAAGATGTCATTTATTAATTAACAGTAATTAGTATTGAATATATACACAGCACAGTGAAATATACAAGAAAAAGAAACACAAGAAAGTTATTCAATTTTGACTTGCACTTTAGTTCTGGCTCTGTAACTTGCTAGGAAATAAATGGATTTCAGCAAGTAATTCATCTTTGCAAGCAACAGCTTCCTCGCTGGTAAGAAAATAAATAGAGGCTGGCACTGTGGTGTAAAAGGTTAAACCTGTCTGGGGAGCCAACCTTCCATATGGGCACCAGCTCCAGTCCTGGCTGCTCCACTTCTGATCCAGCTGTCTGCTATGGCCCGGGCTGGGCCCCTGGACCCTTATGGGAGACCTGGAAGAAGCTCCTGGCTCCTGGCTTCTGATTGGCCCAGCTCTGGCCATTATGGTCATTTGGGGAGTGAACCAGTGGATGGAAGACTTCTCTCTCTTGTCTCTCCTCCCTCTGTAACTCTGCCTCTCAAACAAATAAATATTTTTTTTAAAAAAGAAAATAAATAAAAGGAAGGATACTGTTAACAATTTCACTTAAAAGGAGGTTTGGGGGCTGGTGCTGGGTACAGAAAGTTAAGCTTCCACTTGTAACTCTAGCATCCCATGTTGGTGTGCCATTTGAACCCCAGCTGCTGTGCTTTCAACTCAGCTTCCTACTAAAGCACCTGGTAAAGCAGGAGATGTTGGCTTATATACTTTTGGTCCCTGACACCCACATGGGATACAGGATGAATTTCCTGACTCTTGGCTTCAGCCTTGCCAAGGCCTGGCTGTTGTGGCCTTTTAGGAAGTGAAGCAGACAGTGGAAGATCCTTTTTTTTTTAAGATTTATTTATTTATTTGAAAGTCTGAGTTACACAGAGAGAGGAGAGGCAGAGAGAGAGAGAGGTCTACCATCTGCCGGTTCATTCTCTAACTGGCTGCAACGTCTGGAGCTGCGCTGATTCGAAGATAGGAGCCAGGAGCTTCTTCCAGGTCTCCCACACTGCTGCAGAGACCCAAGGACGTGGGCCATCTTCTACTGCTTTCCCAGGCCAGAGCAGAGAGCTGGATTAGAAGTGGAGCAGCCACTTGAACTGACACCATATGGGATGGCGGTACTGCAGGCAGAAGCTTTACCCGCTATGCCACAGCGCCTGTCCTTGGAAGATCCTTCTCTTTCTTTGTATCTCCCTCTCTGTCATTTAAATAAATTAATTAATCAAATTTTTTTTTCTTAGAAAAAAGGAGATTTGTGAACAGTAAATGATGTAACATTGGTGATATTAACATAGTGTCAGGCACAAAGTAAATGCTCAAATAATGGATTATTTTATAAACCAGTATTATAAATACTAGTAAAAATAGGAGTAACTATTAATTACCTGTCATCTGTTATTTTCTGTAAAAATAAATGATTTTACATAAAGTTTTTATTTATGATAGCTTTCTGTATTGTATTAGTTTATATATAAGTACTTATCTTGCTTATAGCGTTTTTCATATTGCTTTTTGGATTTAGCATTCTGTCATAAATGAATATACGTATAATTACATACTATGTGACTACACTGTATATATGGAGCATAATTACTACAC
The DNA here is from genome assembly GCA_949820135.1 of Sylvilagus floridanus. Classification (NCBI taxonomy): domain Eukaryota; kingdom Metazoa; phylum Chordata; class Mammalia; order Lagomorpha; family Leporidae; genus Sylvilagus; species Sylvilagus floridanus. Next base: position 90,548,940 of record OX463224.1, read on the forward strand.
TATATTTTGGTCAAAGGATGTTGAGAACATGTCATTAAATTTACTTTTTTTCATCATTAAATTTGGAAATCCTATTGTTCATTCATTCTTTACCCAACTCTCATTCTCTCTGTAACTATGCCTTTCAAATAAGTAAGTGTTTAGTGTACAGAAGATACATTATAAAAGTTGCAAAAATAGCATTGGAAAATATCAAAAGTAAAATACATGATAATTAAAAAGTTATTATGTCAATAATTGAAACCCCCCTCCAATAATTCAGAAAAGGGCAAGCACCCTTTTAATAAACCTGACACAGGAATGGGAGACATGTTCGGTCCAGTGGTTAAAATGCCCTTTGGAATGCACACGTCCTGTGTTGGAGTGTCTGGGTTCCAGCTTGGGTTCTGTTTCTACTTCCAGTTTCCTGATATTGAGCATTCTGTCCCTGCCACCCATATGGGAGACTTGGATTGAGTTTTAGTTTCCTGGCTTAGACCTGGGCTGCTGCAGGTATTTAGAGCAGTAAAACAGTGGATGGAAGATACCATTTTATCTCTTCCTTTTAAATAAATATTTTTTTAAAAAAAAACTTTTCATTGGATTCAAATAGGCCACTTACAAAAGAGGAAATTAAGTCCAAAAATACATTTAGAGATCCTTAATCTCACTGTAGTAAAAAACTAGTTAGAGTTGGCACTGTGGCACAGCAGGTAATGCCGCCCCATGCAGTGCTTGCATTCCATATGGGCACCAGTTTGAGTCCTGGCTGCTCTACTTCCAATCCAACTCTGTGCTAATGCACCTGGGAAAGCAGTAGAAGATGGCCCAAGTGTTTGGGCCCTTGCAGCCACTTGGGAGACCTAGAAGAAGCTCCTGGCTTGCAGATACTTGAGGAGTGAACCAGTGGATGAAAAAGATCTCTCTCTCTTTCTCTCTCCCCCTCTCTCTGTAACTATGCTTTTCAAATAAATAAATTTTTTTAAAGCAAGGAACCAGTTAAATCATCATCTTAACAACCTAAGCAACAATTAATGCACTTTAGTTAGGTCAGCAATAATTGTAAAGGGCAGTGCCACTTATTACTACCAACAAGAAAGAATGAAAGTGATGTGAAGGGATATAGGGAATAGAATGAGGAGGAGCAACACACATGTAAATGGAGCTGCTGGAAATGAAGAGAGACAATAGATAAGAGACAAAAATTTAGCAGTTAGTAGTTAAGGATTTTCTATAACTGACAAAATATACTCTAAAATTGAGGTTTTGCCACAGAGCCCAACACAGGATTTAAAAAATAATCAATTCAAACAGATACATCATATACTCAAACTGAGATATATTACTGTGCAACTTTATAAATCTAGAACTGTATGTCAAAAAGTTGTTGAGAGCAAATAAATCTATTTAAACCAAAAGTAAGTGCCTGACAACATGCAAAATCAAAAGGAGATATTAAAGAACATTTATAAAATATCTTTGCAGATGAAAGAAAATTATACCAGAAGGACTATATCTTCTGTGGTAAATAGCCTCAAATGAAATAGTATACTTCATATTAAATCTAAATAAATATTGGCTGTATATACTAATAATGCTTAATTGATGAGTTTGTGATTTAAAACAATCATTTTGAAACTGACTATCTCTGTGAGGAATAAAGGAATCAGAATTTAAGTCTTTCAAAATACATTTATTATTAAGGGATTGGTAATGTTTATACTTCATTACACTAAATATCCACATACCACTACTAGGATTACCACCCTACAGATAGGAGATCATTTATGTTACTTCTCGGAGGAAAAATAGATGAGAATAAAAGAAAAACAAGGCACACTCATCAATCAAAAGAAATATGAGAGAGAAACAGAACAAATGCAAATCACAAAGTAACTTGGCAAAAAATAAATTCAAACATATTTACAGCAGGAGCAGTATAAAAATGAACTAATTTTTCCAGTTGAAAAACAAAAGTGGGCAGACTGGATTAGAAGAATTATCCAATTACATATTTTAAAATTACACCTACAGTAAATATTGAACACAAAAGACTGCATTTCCAACAATGACTATGTGAACGAAAATTGGAGTAGTTTTTCCAAGATAGATGAAAGGAGTTTTAACAAAACAATAGATTTTGTTCAGGAAGAAATGAATAGATTTAAAAGAAAAAATAAGGCAATATAGCTTCAAAATATTTAACGAATTCTTAAATACAAAAAAAAAAAACTACCGCAAATGTAAAATGAAGAGAAAAGATTGTGTTTAGTAAGTGTGAACAGTATAGAAGACCATTCTATAAATCAGATTTTGTTTCTTGCCTTTGTTAAAATGAGGAAGTTGGCCATTTTATTATGTTTCTTATTTTGCTGCAGAGCTGCTGCTTTGCTGTGTAAAATAGTACCAGCAACTGAAGTCTACTGCAACGTTAAATTTTTTAAGTTTAAGTTCTTTATCTGACACTGTAAAATCAACAAAATCTGTTCTCTAGTTCTAGTTATTTCCAAAGGAATAATCATTACATATTTTTACCCCAATCCAGAGTTGGGTATAAGCAAGTTACAATATTACATAAGGCTTAAGATAACAATGTTATCCTTGAATTGCTTTATTTGTACAACTAGTTTTGACCATAGATATTTTCATGCATTCTGAATACCAGTGCCTTAAGACTAGTGTAAAATCACAAGCTACTGTGAAAGACATGCATATTGCATCCATCTGCAATGATTACTAAGTTAGGGAATATTTTCTTCCTGTAGCAGAGTTGAAAGTAGTATCTGTTCCCATCAATAGTGCTAAAAGCTGTTATTTTAAGTCCTCTCTCCACCACTAATTTAAGACAATCGTGCTGGATTAAGTTATTCCATACTTATTCATGTAAGGGTTCCACTTTCATTCCTCAATAGATGTCACCTATTTCTGATTGGCTTCTTCACTCATTAATTCATCTAGTTCTGAAGGGATACTCAGCATCATCTTGATCATCCACCCATATTTATAACAAGATTTATTGTTGAACCCTGGGTTTTTTTTAAAAGGGTTCCATTAATTTCAGTTACTTCTCCTGATAGATAATAGAGTTCACTAGCAGCTTTCACACTTCCCAAAGTACCAAACTCATCTTGTTTTATCAATTTTGTCCCAACTTCAAGCAGACCACAATAAACAACATCTCTCAAAGATTACTGTGTAAAATTGCTGATTCTCACTGTTTCGGTTCCATTTTCTGTTGTTATCCACTCATGTTTCTCTGTGAATTTACTCATCTAGAGCACAGTGGGTACTGTACACAGTGTGGACCCCAGGGCAGGCCAGGGCCCATGTACTCTGTGCCACCAATTGCCATCTTCATAGGGGTCCTAAGGGTCATTGCCTATTTGCCATTTTTATGTAACAATGATATATGTTCTTTAGTGTGTCATACATACAAAAAAAGAAAAATATATAAAAGGAAAGTGCAAAATACACAGATGCTATGTTTGTAGCGAGCGGAAAGAGACTCATCAGATCTTAACAGCTGTTTACTTAAATGCAGTCACAGTGTTGAAAAAAATGAGGCTATGAAAATTAATTTTTCATTATACTCCTTTGGGATAGTTTTCCATTACATAAATACATTTTAGGGGCTGGCGCTGTGGTGCACCCAGTTAAAGCCTTAGCTTGCAGTGCTGGCATCCCATATGGGTGCCATTCTAGTCCTGGCTGCTCCTCTTCCAATCCAGCTCTCTGCTATGGCCTGGGAAGGCAGTGGAAGATGGCCCAAATCCTTGGGTCCCTGTACCTGCATGGGAGATTTGAAGGAGGCTCCTGGCTCCTGGCTTCAGATCGGCTCAGCTCTAGCTGTTACAGTCATTTGGGGAGTGAACCAGAGGAATGGAAGACCTCTTTCTTTCTCTCTGGTTTTTCCTTTCTGTGACCCTGCCTTTTAAATAAATAAAATAAATCTTTAAAAAATAAATAAATACATTTTAGTGGTAGGTGTTTAGCCTAATGGGTAGGATGCTGGTTGATGCCTGAACTCCACAAGAGTGCAGGATTCAAGCCCAGATACCAGTTCCTGGTGTCAGCTTCCCACTGATGCAAACTTTGGGAGGCAGTGCTGTTGACCCAGTGGCTGGGCTCTTGCCTTACAGTTAGAAACCATGGATTTTGTTCCCAACTCCTGACTTTGGCCCAGTCCAGCCCTGGTTGTTGAGGGCATTTGGAGTAGGGGTGAGGAGGGTAAAAAAGCAAATGAGTCATCTTTTGAAAATAAATAAAGTTTAAAACATGCTCATTTAAAAAACTCAAATGTATTACTCTTATCCATTTTAGAAATTACTATATGATGGTATTACAAAGTAATATATTATTCGATGTTTCATATTTTAAAATTTTAGAAAAATGGCAGTGTGGCTTGTTTTCTCCTGTGCTTTGCCAGCTTAAAGAACATCATTTTCTTTGTAATTATAAGTGCTAGTATGTGTACCATTCTCATTATTGCATAATACTCAACTTTTTATTTTACTACAAAAATTATCAACTCCAATTTTCTCTCCATGTTCTCCATTCTCTGTAAGAACTTTCCAATATTTTTTATAAATGTTAATGCAGCAAACCACATCTTGTGCATTTTTCTCCAGAAAAGTTAAAACTTCTTATAAATAATAGAAAAATAACTTGAAGATATTTGAAAATCTGTCATCCATTACCATCACCTACATAAAAATATGCTTTTTCTACAATCTACTTGAAGTTTAACACAGTCAATTCAACAGTTCACAGAAAATGTTATATAATCAATAAATCAACAAAAGGGCACACATCCATACAGACATGGTTAAATAAGGGGGATTATCATATGTGCACTTGGCTCTTTGTCTCTCAAGAATTTTAAAAGTAAGGTATATACAAACCAACTACAATCATGTAGCCAATAATAGCACATGATGAATGAGGCAGACAATAAGGGCCAGGGAAAACCTTGCTCACTGGCTGGGGTAACCTTGTCTTCACAGAAAAGAGGAGGTCCATGTGGAAACAATTGAAAGGCCAATCTGTTTACTCAGGTTACTTGTTCTTCAGGGTCTCTACTTTCTCTCTAAGAACAAGTAACATGAGATCTATTTTCTTAACATTTTAAGTGTATAATACCACATTGCTCCTCACAGAAACAATGTGATTATGCAGATCTCCGGAATTTATTCATGGTGTTTAATTGAAATGCAATTTCCCATTTCCCTTTCCACCCCAGTCTCTGGCAACCACCTTTCTACATGTTACTTCTGTAAGCTGGAGCATTCTAAATGTGTCATAAAATGAATCATGCAGTATTTGTTTTTCTGTGTCTAGTTTATTTTACTTAGCATAGTGTCCTCAAAATTTATCAAATTTGTTACATATGACAGGATTTCTTTTTTTTTTTTTTTTGAGAAGGGCTACTGGCTTTTGTGATTTCTTTTTTTAGATTTAGCAATTATTATCATTTTGCTATGTTTACTTTATATGTAGATATCATATACACACACATTGTTTTTCTTCAAAATGGTTTTAATATCACATAATGTGAGATTCATGACAATGATCATGAAGTGAAGAGAGGTATTAGAGAGTATAATTCATTGAAGACATTATAACTCTATATGAAATATGATAGTATACATGTTTTATATTATATATATATTAATTTCCACATAACATAGGAAACATGTTGTATTTGTCTTTGTCTTATTTCATCTAGCATAATGATCTCTAGTTCCATCCATGTATGCATATACTACATTTTCCTTATAATAAATTTCCCTAGAGATCCATTGACAAAAATCTAGACTGCTTCCTCATATTGCCTTTCATTGATAATGCTGCAATGGACATGAGAATGCAAACATTTTTTCAATATACTGATTTTAATTATTTTGCATAAATTCTCAAAAGTAGAGTTGTTGAAACATATGATGATCTATAAATTTTTTAGGAAGATCTACATTGAAGGAAATATTGTGTGCAAATAGTTGCTGTATCATTCTATATTTCCATTATTAATGTGCCAGGGTTTTAATTTCTCTATATCCTACCAACACTTGTGATTTTTATTTTTGTTATTAACAGCTATCCTAACAAGCATGAAATAATCTCTCATTGGGGTGTTGGTTTATACTTACCTGATAATCAGTACTGCTGGACTTGTTTTTATACTCTTGCTGGCTATTTGGCTCTTCTTTGCAGAAATATTTATTGAAGTCCTTTGACCATTTTCTAGTAGGAAAAATTATTTTTCTCTTGAGTTGCAAGAGTTTTTTAATATGTTTTTGCTATTAACCTATTATTAGATATATGGATTTCAAATATTTTCTCCCATTTCATAGGTTGCCTTTTCACCCTGCAATTGTTGTTGTGTGTGTGTGGAGCAGTCTTTTAGTTTGGTGTAGTATCACTTGTCTAATTACACTTTTGTTGTCTATGCTGTTGGTGTCATATTCAAGAATCATTTCCAAGACAATGACATGGAGATTTCCCCTATGTTTCCCTCTAGAAATTTTATAGCTTCAGGTATTAATCTATTTATACCATCATAAAATATATTTTACACTTAGTAATTTATAAACAGAAAGTTATTGCTTACAGTTCTGATAGCTGTGAGGTCCAAGATCAAAGCATTGGTAGATCCAGTGTCTGGAAGAGTCTTAATCTCTGCTTCAGAGATGGCACCTCTTACTGCCTCTTCATATGTCAGAAGGAAGTAACATCTCCCACATTCATGATTTTGTAAAAAATTTTTAAAATGATTTATTTTTTAATTTTTTTCACAGGCAGAGTAACACAGAGAGAGGGAAGAAACACAGAGAAAGAGATCTTCCATCCACTGCCTCACTCTCCAATGGTTGCAATGATCAAAGCTGTGTCTCCAACGTGACTGCAGGGGTCCAAGCACTCATGCCATCTTCCACTGCTTTCCCAGGTATTTTAGCAGAGGACTGGATTGGAACAGGAGTAGCAGAGTTTCAAACTGGCATCCACATGGGATACTGATGTTGTAGGCAGCACCTTAACCCACTAGGCCATAATATCCCCCTGCCATATTCTTGATTAATCGTCTCTTAATATTATCACATTAGTGATTGTTTCAACAAATAATTTGAGGGAGGACATATTCAGACCATAGGAATACCTTTTGCTAAATAACTGCACTTAAATATGTTAGCACAGAAGGCACTGTGAACATAACATTTCCATTGGTGATTTGTTATCTAATTTTAAGACCTCAATATTTTTACAAAAGATGAAGATTTCAAAGTGCCTACAGCAACATTATTTCAGAAATAAAAGTAAATCCGGTCAAAGAAGTTATATCTGGATAACATGTAAAGTTCAAAGAAAACCCCATGTTTTTTCAGAGAACTAAGAGTTGAGAAATTATCATTTCAAAAAACTGCGATGCATAGCTAAAAATCTGCTTTCTAAAAAATAATGTCAGAAGATACTCATTACTGTATACTTGATACTTTTTTCTGTATGAGGTACACAAATACTTATATTGATTTATTTTTCTAAGTCTCAATCTGTATTTATAGATCTAGCTCTTTGCCCTAGAGTTCCAGAGTTGACAAACCATCCAGATCAGTCATTAGCAGTGACTATTTCTCCCTTTCTAGGATTGTCTAGGCATACTGAGGTTTATACTACCCAAAACACTTGAGATGCACATCTGATCTTATATTATTCTCACTTTTGACATATACAGGCTCATATGGACCATTAAAATACACGATACCCAACTCTTTTCTGACAGTCTTGCGAAATGAGAAGTTTCACTGTAGGCACCAACTCTAAGCACCAGGCTCCATCACCTACTTTTTGACCACCTGAGTTTAAATTTTTACCAGCAGCTTAAAACACAAGATATTGTTGTACCCCACACCCATAAATACACACATGCTCAAGCATTAGAAGTATATTATCATCTTTTTCCTTCCCAGAATATGAGTTTTTTAAAAAACTTATTTTGGAGATTCCAATATGGCAGATGAGGGAACAACCTATTGTACTAGGCTAGGGATAAATAGTAAAAAAAAAAAAAAAAGTGAAGGAAATACACTCTCAAGGGGGAAGCGGAGAGAAAACCACACTGGTAATTCTATAGCAGGAAGAGAAACACCTTGGACCTGTGTGGAGGGTACAGACGTGCAGCAAGAACACAAGCATAGATGTAGCAGCCAAGAGCCAGAGTGGACGGCAGCTTGGGGAGGGAGGTAAGACAGGACTGCAGGAACCCATGGTAGTGCACCCAGAGGGAGAGCTTGGTGCCCCCAGAGCTAGAGCCCTGGTGCTAGCAGTCCTAGAGATTGCCAGCGGACTCAGTGGAAGTGAGTACCCACTGCTCAAATCAGAAAGGGCAGGAGCCATTTGGGGTTTGGGTGGAGCTGTGGAAGACTTTATGCATGCGCACAGCAACTGGCTGAGACAGGATGCCATCTTCTTAGCAGTACTGGTGGCAATGGCGGGGAGAGAGCAACATTTAGCCAGTGGCTCTTGTGCATGAGTGTGATCCAAGAATTCTAGTGGAAGGAACAATCTGCAGTCCCCATGGACTTCGAGCCTTGCTGTGAGGTGTCTGGGCAACCAGTAGGGGGATGAGACATCCACAGCCTCCAATATTAAGATGCCAAGGCAGAGCTCTCTCAGGGAACATCTGCCTCTCTGTTGACTGGACAGGCTAATGGAATAGAGAGAAACCTCTAATCCCAGTGACTGTGGGAGCCTTGTGTGCTGAGACTGTGAGGATTCAGTGGTTTCATTAGAAGGTACAGGGTGCAACTTGGTCTCTGGGCAATCATTGGATGCAGCTCCACATGCTCTTAGCTCCCTGGTTGCCTAGGGTAAGTCATTGTGGCAGGAACTGTGCTCACAGTGAGGACTAAGTAGGTCATTTGTGCAGTTCATACAGTGGCATGGAACAGGTGTAACCCTGGACACCCCACCCTGGAACACTGAACAGAGCTCCCAGGCCACACCCACCACACACCACCTGGTATTCACTGAAAGTGCAGACATTTCACTAAAAGGCATAGCTCAAAGATAAAAGCCATCAGAGGGAAAAAATAATCAACTCCACAAATATCTAAAAACAAACACAGAAATTCAAGAAACAAGAATAAGGAAGATTCCATGACCCTGCCAAAGGAAGATAACAGCATTTCAATATTAGAATGTGAAGATGAAGAAATTGAGGAAATGCCAGAAATAGAATTAAAAAAAATCACAGTGTTATGAAATGTAATCAGAAGCAAATCTATGAATTAAAGAAAACCATATATGACATAAATGAAAATTTTTCCACATGAATTGAGATTTTAGAAATCAAAATGAAATATTAGAAATGAATAATTCAATAATAATGAATAAATACATAAAAATGTATTGGAAAGCCTTTTTTGTAGGCATAGAGATCTTTTTATTTATTTTTTTACTTCTTATAGAAAGTTTTTATTTAATAAATATAAATTTCATAAGTACAACTTTTGGTGAATAGTGGTTCTTCCCCCCCAAATCTGCCCTCCCACCCACAAACCATCCCATATCCTAATCCCACAGACACACAAAGTATAAAGTACTATTTGAGTACTAGTTTTACCGTTAATTTGCATAGTACAATACATTAAGGACAGAGGTCCTACATGGGGAGTAAGTGCACAGTGACTCCCATTATTGATTTAACAACTGACACTCTTATTTCTGACGTCAGTAATCACCCGAGGCTCTTGTCATGAGGTGCCAAGGCTATGGAAGCCTCTTGAGTCCACAAACTCTGACATTATTTAGACAGGGCTAGGAGAGGGTTCCAAAATGGTGGAAAAGGGAGGGAGCTTACTGCTTTAGCTTAGTAGAAGATAGTTTTAAAAAAGTGGAGATAGTGTAGTCTCAGGGAGATAGGGGAAAAAAACAGCAGAGCAAACTCTACCGAAATTAGAGGGACGCGGTGGATCTGTGTGGAAGGCTATGCTCAAGAGCTGGAAAGTGTGGTGAGAGAAGACTGCAGGAGCTTGAGACACTGGCGAAAAAGCAGCAGGAAGAGCCTAGAGGAAACAAGGCTTGAAGCTCCATGGAAGAAAGTGCACCAGCCAAAATAGAGGAGAAAAAAAAAAAAAGGTGAGACAGACATGTTTCTCTCTCTGATCACTTTACAAAGGTGTACTGACAAGCCAATAGAGTGGGCACCATTTTGGACATATGTAACGGCTGCTCCAGCTTGTGTCTACACCTGGCAATCAGCTGAGCATAGACTCCTGATTCTGGTGGAGAGAAATAATAAGGGGCTAGGAGCTTATGACTGTGAAACTTAGGAAGCGAGACTGTTAAAATAACTAAGGCTGTGTGGGATAACTCACGGTGGAAAGCCTTAACAGCAGACTTGGTGAGGAAGAAGAAAGAATATTTGAACTGGAAGACAAATCTTTGAAATCATATAGTCAGACAGAAAAAAAAAAAGAAGAAAATAGAAAACTTAAGAACAATGTTGGGGATTTATTGGATATTATCAAACCAGCCAACATACAGGTCTTAGTAGGTCATGAAGGTGTGGAAAGAGAATGGACTAGATGGCCTATAAGTGAAACAATTACAGGAAATTTTCCCAATTTGGAGACAGAAAGGGAAGTCCAAGTAGAGGAAGCACATAGAACTCCTAATAGATATTACCAGAAAAGATCTAAACCATGACATATTGTAGCCAAACTTTCCATGGTAAAACACATAGAAAAAATTGTAAAATGTTTTCCAGAGAAATGCCAAATTACTTTCAGAATTTCTCCAATTAGACTCAGTTTCCTTCTCATCAGAAACCCTACAGGCTAGAAGGAAAGGTGAGATATAGTCCAAGTCTTAAAAGAAAAACTTCTCAACACAGAATACTCACTCTCTAAAGCTCTCATTTATAAATGAAGGTGAAATAGAAACCATCCATAACAAACATAAATTGAAAGAAGTTGTCACCACTCATCCAGCCTTACAAAAGATGCTTAAAGATATGCTACACACAGAAACACAAAGATAGCCATCATTATGAAAGAACATGAAGGCAGAAAATTCCCCAGTAAAAGTACAAAAGAAATCCAAAGTAAAAATAGTAATCTTCATAGACAAACATCAGGGCAAAGTCACTACTTATCAAGAATCACCTTGAATATAAATGGCCTCAAGTCTCCAACTCTCCAGTTAAAAGATACAATTGGCTGAATGATTTAACAAACAAGATGCATCTATTTGCTGCCTACAAGTAACACATTTTGCCAATAATGATACATGGAGACTGAAAGGGAAAAAACAGAAAAAGATATTCCATTCTAATAGAAAGAAAAAAAAAAAGAAAAAAAGCAGGTGTTACCATCCTAATATCAGACAAAATACACTTTAACATAAAAGTTGTTAAAAGAGATGAAGAAGGTCACTGTGTAATAATTAAGGAATTGATTCAACAGGAAGACCTGACTATAATAAATGTATACACACCCAATTAAAGGGTGCATGGCTATTTAAAAGAAATGTTAATGGATCTAAAAGGAGATGTATACTCCAATGCAATAGTAACAGGGGACTTTAACACTCCACTTTCATCAATGAACAGATCAACTAGACAGAAAATCAACAAAGAAACAACAGAGCTAATTGAAACTATGGGTCTAATTGATATCTACAGAACTTTTTACCACACAGGGGCAGAATATAAAGTCTTCCCATCAGTGCATGGAACTTTCTTTAGGATAGACTATATGCAGGACCAACATAATCAAAATGTCCATAATACCAAAAGGGATTCATAGATTCAATGTGATCCAAATCAAAACACCAACAACATTCTTTGCAGATCTAGAAAAAAATGCAAAATTCATAGAGAAACATAAGAGACTCTGAATATCTAAAGTTATCTTATATAACAAAAACAAAGCCAGAGGCATCACAATACTTGATTTCAAGAATACTATGGGGCAGTTATAATCAAAACAGTATGGTACTAGCACTTAAACAGACTTGTAGACCAATGGAACAGAATAGAAACCCCAGAAATCAATCCCTAACATCTACAACAAACTTATCTTTGACAAGGAAATGAAAATCAATTCCTAGAGAAAGGACAGTCTCTTTAACATATGGTTCTTGGGAAACAGGATTTTCTTGTGCAGAAGTATGAAACAAGTCCCATAGCTTACACTTTACATAAAATACCTAAGTTTATGACCCAATAATATGAAATTACTAGAGGATATCATTGGGGGGAACTCTGCAAGACACTGGCATAGTCAAAGACTTCTTGGAAAAGACCTCAGAAGCACAGGCAATCAAAGTCAAAATTGATAAATGGGATTACATCAAGCAGAGAAGCTTCTGCACTGTTTTTATTTTTTCTCTTCATACTATTTGTTGAACTCTTTTACTTACTGTAGCATTAATTATACGATCATTAAGTAAATTGCAAATAGGACTAATGACAGAGTCACATGTGCCTCCTGTTAACTAAATTTGCTTGATAAAGACACCCCAATAAATCATCAGAAATTTGAGAATTTCATATAGGGCATCATACAGTGAGTACTTCAAAAACTTCACCAGGGCCAGTGTTGTGACATAGCAAGTGAATCTGCTGCCTGCATCCCATTTGGAAACAGGTTCTTGTCCCGGCTGCTCCACTTTCCATCCAGTTCCTTGCTAGTGGCTTGGTAGGAGCAGTGGTGGATAACCCAAGTGTTTGGGATCCTTCTACCCATGTAGGAGACTGGATGAAGCTCTTGACATTGTCCTGGCCAAGCTCTGGCTATTGTGGCCATCTGGGTAGTGAACCAGTGGGTAGAAAATCTCTCTCCTCCCCACCCCCAATGGATAGTAAAATCTTCTTTAAACAGTTCGTCAAGAAATAAAGTTAAAATTAAGTTCATTTTGGTATAGAAATGTTTTTAAATTCACGCAATCTCCATGAACTTTTTAAAGACTAAACAAAGGATGATAAAACAAGTTAAAATAAGGAGGTCTCTGGGGCCAACACAGTGGTTCACTTGGTTAATCCTCCGCCTGTGGTGCTGGCATCACATATGGGTGCCAGGTTCTAGTCCTGTTGCTCCTCTTCCAGTCCAGCTCTCTGCTGTGGTCCAAGAGGGCAGTGGAGGATGGCCCAAGTGCTTGGGCCCCTGCACCTACATGGGAAACAAGGAGGAAGCACCTTGCTCCTGGCTTCAGATCAGTGTAGCTCCAACCATAGCGGCCATTTGTGGGGGTGAACCAACAGAAGGAAGACCTTTCTGTCTCTCTCACTGTCTAACTGTATCTGTCAAGTAAATTAAAATTAAAAAAGGAGATCTCAGGTCATCCTACCAACAGATTTCAGAGATAAAGTACTGTTTTTGTAGTGAGTAAAATTTCTACAATAACACAAATTTGTATGTAAAATTTCACCTTGTACCATATCAGAGAAAATGGTGACAGAAGGGCCAACCTGATGGAATTTCTGCCTTCTTGGAAAATGAGAAGCAAAATTATGGTTTCCTGTAAAAACCAAAGGGACTTATTCAAAGAACATTTGTAAATTACTCCTGACTCTTGGGAATTTCAGCTGGTAAAAGGACCAGACATTCTTAGCAAAGTTTAAGAAAAAAAAAAAAAAACCTCAATAAAAATGATGCCAATTGCCAATCTTGGCAACAATGGGTTTGAATAGTACAGCTGGACCTCCTCAGGTTTAGCTCAGGTTTCTCTACCCATTTTATTAACTTCATAGTTTGGTGGTTATTTGGCACAATAGTTAATTCACCTCTTGGGATGCCTGTATCTCATTTTGGAGTCCACAGTTTAAGTCCTAGCTCCTCTTCTAATTCTACTTCCTCGTAGTGCAAACCATTCAAGGCAGCATATGGTGGCTCAAGTACTTGGGTCCTTGCCACCCATGTGGAAGACACGGATTGAGTTCCAAAGGTATAGTTTCAGCTTGGTGCAACCTTGGTTGTTGCCATGTTCTGGTGAGTGAACTAGTAGAAGAAGATTTCTTTCTGCCTGTTAGCCTGTCTCTTTATCACTGTCTGCCTTTCAAAAAAATAAATTTTAGTAATACAGTAGTAATACACTGTATTACAGTGTCATATTGCTTAAATCAAAATCTGGTTATTAAATTTTGTAGGCAATGGGGATAACTTTTTCTGTAATCTTACCCAACTTCTATTTCAAATCCAATATTTATTGAAGCAGCAGAAAATAATGCCAACAAAATTGGAATTTCCTTACCTTCGGGGATTTTGATGAAGAGGCATACCAATTTTCACAGTAGATAGAAGTTCAAAATTCTGAAGGAACATAATTTGCAACCTAGAGTTTTATAACTTGTAAAAGTGAATTCATTTACAATAGTTACCAAATATTAAATACCCTGGGTCAAATTTAATAAAAAATGTGAACAACTTCTACGATGAAAACTACAAAACACTCATGAAAGAAAATGAAGAAGATACAAAAAATAAAATAGAAAGATTGCCTATGTTCATGGATCAACATTAGAAAGGAGGAAATCAAACTATCCCTATAGGCTGATGACTGATTCTATATATAGGGGACCCAAAAGACTCCACTGAGAGACTACTGGAACTCATAAAAGGATATAAAATCAACATGGAAAAATCAATAGCCTTTGTACACACAGACAATGCCATGGCTGAAAACGAACTTTTAAGATTAGTCCCATTCACAATAGTTCCACAAAGAATTAAATACATTAAAATAAATTTAACCAAGGCTTTCAAGGATCTCTATTATTAAAAATACAAAACACTAAAGAAAGAAATAGAAGACACTAAAAATTGAAAAATGTTCCATGTTCATAGATTGGAAGATTCAACATAATCAAAATGTCCATACTACTAAAAGCAATTTACAAATTCAATGTAATCTCCATCAATATACCAATGACATTCTTCACAGATCTAGAAAAAAACAATGCTAAAATTCATATCAAAAAGCAAAAAACCCTGAATGTCTAAAGTAATCTTATACAACAAAAGCAACGCCAGAGGCATCACAATACCAGATTTCAAGACACACTACAAGACAGTTATAATCAAAACAGCCTGGTACTGTAACAGAAATAGGCATGTAGACCAATGGGGCAGATTAGAAACTGCAGAAATCAATCCATGCATCAATAAAACACTTATCTTTGACAAAGAAGCTAAAATAAATACCTAAAGAAAGGACAGTCTCTTCCATAAATAGTGCTAGGAAAATTGGATCTCCACATGCAGAAGTTTGAAACAAGTACCCTACCTTATACCTTATACAAAAATCAACTCAAAATCAATAAAAGATCTAAATATATGACTTGACAATCAAAATACTAAAGGAGAACTCTGTAAGACATTGGCATAATCAAAGACATCTTGGACAAAAACCTAGAAGCACCAATAATCAAAGCCCAAACTGATAAATGGTACTACATCAAGCAGAAAAGCTTCTACACGGCAAAGGAAACACTCAGCAAAGAGAAGAGACAACAGACAGAATTGGAGAAAATATTTGCAAATTATGCAACTGATAAAGGGTTATTCAGAATTTATAAAGAGCTCAAGAAACTTGATAACAACAAAATAATCAATCCACTTAAGAAATGGCAAAGTACTTGAACAGACATTTTTTCAAAAGAGGATAAATGGCCAATAGACACATTAAAAATGCTCTGGATCACTATCCATCAGGTAAATGCAAATCAAAGCCACAATAATGTTTCATTTCACCCAAGTTATAATGGCTATCTTACAGAAATCAACAAATAATTTCTGGTGAGGTTGTAGGATGTGGTGGGAATGAAAACTAGTATAGCCATTGTGGAAGACAGTATGGAAAAACCTCAGAAAGCTGAAAATAGATAAACCATATGACCCAGCAATCCCATTCCCAGAAATTTACCCAGAGGAAATGAAATCAACATTTGAAAGAGTTATCTGTATTCCCATGTTCATTGCAGTTCAAATCACAGTAGCTAAGACGTGGAATCAATCCAGATGTCTATCAACTAAAGATAGGATAAAGAAATTGTGGTATATGCACCCTACAGAGTACTACTCAGTTTAAAAAAAGGAAGAAATACTGTCTTTTGCAACCAAATGATGCAACTGGAAGCTATTATACTTAGTGAAATAAACCAGTCTCCAAAAGACAAATATCACATGTTCATATGTTTTTCCTGATCTGTGGTAACCAATAGATTACCAAAAAAATGGAATGTTAGGAATGAAATCAACTTTTTGAGATTCAATAATTGTTAAGAGCCCTTGTCTCTACTGATGTGGAACATTGTTTCTCTTCTTACTATTGGTTGGACTCTCTACTTAGTTTAGGATTAATCTTATGAGTAAAAAATAAACTGAAGGTAGATCATTGTAAACATTAAGAGAGAGATTAAAGAGAGAAAGGAGGAGGAAGTGTAGGAGTGTGGGTAGAAGGGATGGTAAGTTGGGAAGTATCATTATGTTCTTAAATCTGTATATATGCAATACATGAAATTTGTTCACATTACAATAAGTTAACAAGAAATACTTTAAAATAAAATAAAACTTTTTATCTCAAAAATAAATAAATAAAAGTTTAATCTGCTAAAAAAAAGAGTCCTTTGAGAGGGATATCTTCATGTAAAATTTTGAGGACTCAACCTTTGTTTCCAATTTGACAGAGCTGGCACTAAACCCAAAATATTCTGATTCAGAACAAATGCTCTTTCTTCTTGACTCTGCTTTCATTTACTGCAGCATTACCTCTGACAACAAGAAAAAGTCATGTCTGAACTAGGTAGCAAATTCTATTTAAATAGTTAATTAAGTAATTTATTTAGTCAAAAATGTTTATTGAACTCCTAATGAATGTATGCTGTTAAATAAGATCAATATAGTATCCTTGTGACACACAGACAATGGAAAACTACAAGAAAAAAAGTTTTATGAAGATTTATTTAATAATAATTTCAATAAATTGTTTGAAACAGAAATGTAGGAAGCCTGAATATATGAAAAAGGGAATTTTATTTGGTTTAGGATGTTAAGACATCTTAGAGAATGTTTAAGTTAAGACCTTAATGACAAGTAGGTACCTTCTAGGGAATGGCAATGGACAGAATTTTCCCAAGAAGAATGAATAGTTTTACACAAGAGCTTTACTCATTGGAACATATCTTTGTATGTTAGAGAAGAAAGTGCAAAGATTATGCTATAATGAGTGCTAGCCCTTGCTTGTAAATGAAGAATAGTTCTTCTCTACTTGTAACTTCCAAAGAATCACTCTTAACATCCCATAGTACTAGTTGACTTTCCAGAAACTATGAGTATTGATTATCTGGAATAGCTATTTCCCTTCAGTGCTGAGAAAGGCATTTTAACTTTTATTTTTATTTACATATTGTTATTGCAAACATTCCTTTGTAGGTATCTTTTATACTACCTAAATTGGAAAAAAAGGGGACAAATAAATTAACCTAGCTGTCAAATTTGGGAAAACAATGCATAGATTTAATTCCCTAAAAATTTCCAGAGAGTCAAGGTTCAAAAATGGAATAAAAATGAAACTGTAGTGCAAAAGATGTAAGAAAAATACAAGGTCTAAATTATAATGTCTTTAAATAATTCATTTGATAACCTGGCCAACCTCTCTAGTCCCAGTAATTCCAATGATCGGAGACTTGTAAAGGTGCCAGCTTCTATGGAGAAATTTTTGTATTCCTATTTTTCTCATGGGGCAAAACCATGGACCTTATTTCTTATGCCTCTTTCTCCTTTATTTTCCTCTGTATTTTGAGACCAGAAAGTTTTGACCTAAAATAACTTTTTATGGACACTCTCAGTTCTCCAAACTCTATACCATTCTAAGTGTATGAATTTTTCTAGTACTTTCAAGAAAGCCCAATTTTCTGCCAAGGATCATATTTCTTATATACCTCTACATTATTGTTCTTTTTTTATGTCCAAAATTAAATTCAGGGTAAGAAAAGTATGTAAATATTCATATACCTTTAAACTTTTATCATTGTCCTAATTACTCAAAAGGACTACTTATAATCAAATTATGCTAAATTATTGGTAATGCAAATGTCATCTTGGCAAAGGACACAGTTTGACAAATGATTACATACTCATCTATTAATTGGATAAGAAAGTGGCATATGCTAGCACCTATTAATAGCAACACCAACATCTCTATTAGTGCCACGTTAAGGACTTATTCTGAAATAGGAAAATAAATGCTTTGAAATGATTTATTGGGAGTATTGCATACAATATATCCTTCTGGCACCTTGGAGGTCGACACAAGTCTATAGAGCACCGATAATACCAGACTTCAATATGCACCATTCATCTTCACTAAACTAGGTCAAAGGCCAAGTAAAGGGCTAAGTGATTAGTGGCCATTCTCAACACTGAATGCAGATTACACAATTATCCCAAGACTCACTGGTGTAGATACATTCCTCCTTTGTCAGAATTTTCATGCTCATTTTACACATTAAATATTTTAGCTGACTCATTATTTATGTTAACTGTGATCTGTATTTTCTAACATTAGATACAGTTTTGATGATATTTATTTATAATCCTCTCCTAGTGTTTGTCATATCAATATAAAATTTATGGGCACTTACTATGGACTAGACAACTATTTCTCAAAGTTTGGTATCCTTCCCCTGATAGTATAGCATCTGGTTACAGGTAGCACATTAGTAAACAAAAAACAAGAAAATAAAAGGTCAAAAGCAGCAATTAGTTACTTTAAAACTATTAGAAAATATAGCTGGCATTCTAAACTCAATACTTGATGCTATGATCAGTGGAAATTTCAGAAAGTAAATTGAATGAAAATGTAAATAACAGTATAAATGATATGTATGTGGCAGTGATTGTGGTATTATGTTACTGCATCAGGAAGAATATGAAGAATACTATTTTCTTATTCAGTTAAATTAAAAAGCTTTGGATCCTTAATGACTAGATCATTAATTCAGGAAAGTTTTCTTAAATTCTATTTTTTGGTGTTTGCTGTGATCCCTTGTTTTAGCTTACTTGTTTATAGAGTTCTGTTGCCCATATGCTGAATCTGTATCACCAACCTTTAATAGTTGCCATTTTTGTCTTTTATGTATTCTTTCATTCCTTTTGTTTTCTGGATACCCTCTCCTCTGCCCCGGTTTAATTTTTGTGAGTCTTTATGATAGGCAACCTCTAAGATGATTCCCAATGATTCCACCCCTGGGTATTTGAGTATTTATATCACTTTCTTTATTGTAATGTGGGTTGGACTCACTGCTTCTTAAAATTTACTTCTTTATTTTTTATATGACACATAAAAATTATACACTTATGTGGGGTGCCATGTGATGTTTCCACTCACTTCTGATAAACAATGCATCAACATGTCATTTATTGATTTACGTTCCAAATAGACTGTAGCTTCCTCCTTCCCTGTTCTCTTTTGCTTTCTAATTTTTGCACTTGCAGAGGCCCTGCTAGGAAGGAGTTTATGACTCTGCACATTTTCTGAGTTGCAATAATATAATAAATGATTTTTGTTTGACACTGCTACATTTTTGGGTGATTCGTTTATGAATCAATAGATAGTTATATGGACATAATTTTTGTGTTTATTCAAGCCTCTATTTCTTATAGATTTCTGATGTTATTTTGATTTTTAGTTCTTTACCCATGTTTGTTAACTCATATCTGAGTTTTTATAATTGTGATTTTATATTGTTCTTTCATTTATCATGTTTTTTTCTTAGATTTTCCTTGTGTTTTAGAATCAGGTTAATCTCAATTTTATTCATACTCAAGGTGAAGATATTTTCTCATTCTCTCTACTGATAACAAACGTGTATGGTATATGACCTTGACACTTTCAGACATTCATATTTATGTGAAATTGGTTCGCTTGAACTTCTTAAAAACAGATTTAAGACAGCATTTTTGACTTTAAAGGTTTGTTTCATTTAGTTAAAAAACAGAACAACTTTCTAAGATGCCCTTCCTCTGTTCTCTGCACATCTGTGTCTACCCTTTATGTCATCTCTGTTGTCCGTCCTGTTCTCTATGTCTTCCATTTCCAGCAGTTTTTCTGAGGGTGCCATGTCCAAAAAGGGAGCCCTTGTCAGTCTAGAGAATTCACAGACCTGGGACTGAGCCTGTCCCTTCAGAGCTTGATGGGGGTCCCCCATCCTTACCACATTATCCAACTAGGTTGAAGCCCTTCATTTTCAAGTGCCTTCTCAAGTTAACACTTTCCAGCAAACACTCTTGTCTATGAGAGGTTTCTCTTATATTGATGCCAGTAATATTCCTTATTGATCCCTTTTACATTCAAATACCAAATAAATATTGATAACATTGGGCCGTTTACTCTTACCCCATATGTTTTGAGGTTTATGTGGATAACTTGTACCTAGTTACTTTGTAAGTATCCATGAAATTTTTATTTTGCTATCTAGAACCTTTTTCTAAGACATTAGAAAATGTATTCTCTCGGCCGGCGCCGTGGCTCAACAGGCTAATCCTCGGCCTTGCAGTGCTGGCACACCAGGTTCTAGTCCTGGTTGGGGCGCCGGATTCTGTCCCAGTTGCCCCTCTTCCAGGCCAGCCCTCTGCTGTGGCCCAGGAGTGCAGTGGAGGATGGCCCAAGTGCTTGGGCCCTGCACCCCATGGGAGATCAGGAAAAAGCATCTAGCACCTGGCTCCTGCCATTGGATGAGCGTGGTGCGCCTGCCACAGCACGCCGGCCGCGGCAGCCATTGGAGGGTGAACCAACGGCAAAGGAAGACCTTTCTCTCTGTCTCTCTCTCTCACTGTCCACTCTGCCTGTCAAAAAAAAAAATAGTATTCTCGCCACCATTGTTAAATCCCCACAAGTGGCAGAGATGGTGCTTTCTAACCTCCGCACTACATCTCCTGATGGCAGAGCATATACTAAGAAAGGGTAGGTGAGGGACACCGTGAAGTGTAAGGAGGGTAAGTTTGTTACAGGGGAAAATATATTTTTTTAAAAAATTGTGTAAAATACAGTTTCCAACAGTTGGAAACAAGTAGCTGTAAAACACCTCTTCTCTCAGGGAATGGCTGATTGTTACAAATGAATCTTTTGGGTTTTATTTCCAAAAACACCAGGCTTAAATGCAAGTCAGGAAAGCTTAAATACCTGTGTATTTAAAAAGAGGTCTTGTGTTTGTATTATATGAGTGTTTACGTGTGTGCATGCATACTCGTGTGTATGCATCTTTGTCCTTGAAACACACCAAGGAGAAAAAAAGTGACCTCCTTGGGAAATGGTTGGTCTTCACCTCTAAAAACTTGCTATGATATATTTAAAGAAAATGAAAGATATTAAACTTACTTTCTATCTTGTATGCATAATTCCACAGATATTGAAAAAGATCTGATATACAAAAGAATTTTGAAGAATTTTAATTTTTTTTTAACTCAGAGAACAAAAGGACTATGGTAATATGTAATCCAGCTATTTCTGCTAGTAGCAAACAGATTTTTTAATCGAATCATATATTTGCTAAGGAATTAAGCAAAAAATAAATCAATAAAAGGCTAAATGTTATCTATCAACATTAGTCATCTGACCTTAATATTATAAGTATATTTGCAAAATTAGTAGGAATTGCCATAAAAATGGAGTGTTTGCTTATTAACTAAACAGGGCAATAGAAACCCAGGGATAAAATACAAATATGTGGTTATATATTGACAACAATTTTGAAAATATATGCTTGGTTTGAGATTTAACATTATATGATTATATTATTTTAATGGATATTTGACATATAAATACTTATAGTGTAATTATAATCAAACCTTTGGGAGACAAATTCTAAATCTATTTAAAACTTATTTTCTTTATCTAAAAATATAGAATATAATAGCATACAATAAATATTACTGAGTGAAGTATTAAATAAGATACAATAACTGATGTGAATAGAAATAAGCTATAGCGAGCTATAGTGAAATTCATGCTAAAGCTCTGACTATGGCTTCATTATTCCTTATTGATTTTTAAAAACTTTTTGACAGGCAGAGTTAGTGAGAGAGAGAGAAACAGACAGAGAGAAAGGTCTTCCTTCCACTGGTTCACCCCCAGATGACTGCTACGGCCAGCGCTACGCCAATCTGAAGCCAGTAGCCAGGTGCTTCCTTCTGGTCTCCCATGGGGTGCAGGACTCAGCACTTGGGCCATCCTCCACTGCCTTCCCAGGCCACAGCAGAGAGCTGGACTGGAAGAGGAGCAACTGGGACAGAACCAGTGCCCCAATCGGGATTAGAACCCAGAGTGCCAGCGCCACAGGTGGATTAGCCTAGTGAGCTGTGGCGCTGGCCTCCTTATTGATTTTACACATAGTATATTTGCAAATGGATGTTGGACCAAGCTAGGCAAGTTGATTTGAACATGAAAATACTTCAAAGTCAATTTCAAACAAGCTCTCTAAAAAAAGCTGGAATGCTGTGAATTGAAAATCTATCTCATTACAATTTCAAAAACATACTCCAATCATTTGCAATCTGATTTCTTGGAAGTCATTTAATACATTTTTTGAGTTTTCAATTTTTTTCTAATTTCCTAAAAATATCTTCAAGTTCTGTATATTTTCTAAGCTTTTAAAAGCTTTACTCTGTCAATTTTCATGTGAAAAAAAATACACTAAGTGATTAATTTATCCACATGAGTAATGAATATTCTATATCAATATAATCAGGGTGATATTCAATATACTTCTTAATTCAGATTCCTGGATAATCAGAATGAAAATCAGTTATGATCAACCATATTGTTGCATTAATGCATATGAATTGACTATCAGCTTTGTATATTACAGATGCATACTTTTTCACTTCTCATTATTACTCACTTGTGCTATAAGACTAATTTTCATAAATATTTGAAATCATGTGTAGTTTATAGTCCTCAAATACAAAGAGATGTGCTATCCATTCAAGTCTATAGTTTGTTAACACTGTGTCACTCAAGATTTCTATAGAAAACACTAACACATTCGTAAGGAAATAACAACAGACAGGACGGAGCAATGAGTCTACCAAGTGTGAGCTGCTACCACTCCTAGGTCTGGAGAATAGGAGATAAGTGGTACCAAGCACCTAGAAAGACAGAGTCCTGTAGAGAAGGTCATTTTTGAGAAAGATAGAGACATTTCATGGAAAAATGCAATTAGCCTGAAGCAATTTTCTATGGAGGCAGCCAGGGAACATAATAACCTATCTTACTCCTTTCTCTGTTTGGTATCTCAATTTAGTATTTTATTGGTCAAACTGTTAGAAGACAGAAAGCAAGGGGCTTCTTTCCACATAAACCACAGAGCTCAAAGCCATAAAGTAAAATATGAAATTCATATGGTAGAGAATGGAATAGAAGGGCAGAAAGTAGATACTGGTACAAATGGTTCATCTCTTTCTCATTTGCCTATCAAATATTTAAATTGAATACTAAGCAAACCTCATGATAGTCTTGACCTAACTTCTACTCTGATTTAAACCCATACAAAAAGACAGATGCTCTGGGGTTGGAATAAACTATTTTTCATCAGATTCTGCTGTCTGTATTCCCTCAGAAAAAATCATAGAGTTTTTAATATTTAAACATCTGTGTTGTATACCAATCCAGCCTCCAGACTGATGCAGCAAGAGTTAAAACTTGTATCTTCTGAACTCTTTACGTGGTGTAGGGTTAATCTTATGAGTATGAAATAAAATGAAAGTAAACCATTGTAAAAATTAAGAGAAACAATAAAAAAGGAAGGGGGTTACTGATAGGGCACCTAAATGTAATGTATTGGAGTAAAATAGACATTTTGAGACTTGATGATTGTTCACAGCCCTTGTCTCTTCCGTTGAGGAACAGTATATTGTTTTGTTCTCCATATTATTTATTGAACTCTTTTACTGAGTGTAGGGTTAACTTTACCATCATTAAGTAAACTGAAAGTAGATTTTTGTAAAAATTAAGAGTGGGAATGGGAGAGAGAGGAAGAAGAAAAGTTGGAGCATAGGCAGGAGAGAGTAGGGTGGAAAGTATCACTGTGCTCCTAAATCTGTATATATAAAATACTTAGAATTTGTTCACCCTAATTTTTTAAAAAAGACTCATTTTCTTACAATCAAAAAGATAAATTTACTGCACACATTGATCCTGAAATATTCACTCAGTGCTCACATGAGTAATTGGCACTGACTCCAACAGCCGAGTGTTTTTATAAATTTTAATGAAATATCATAAATTACAAATGAAAGTAAATAATTTGCTAATGTTCATTATTTAATGTCAGTCACTATTTCCATTTCTCCCCCATAATGAAATAGCTAAGTATTTCATAAATAGGAAAACAGAAAATAAACTTCTGAGTTCCAAGTAGATTATCTGGAACTGAAAAAATTTCCAATACCTCCTGAACACAGTAACCACCTCTCAAGAACAGTGGCAGCAAAGCATTTTTTGGGAACCAGGCATAGCTAGTTTTGGGCATTATTCACCATGGAGTGAAACAAAGAAAACACATATGAAATCTCTGAAATGAAAAAAAAATTCTCTCCTTAAGGCTGAAGGGCTGCTTGTGGTGAATAAAAGCGTGCTTTGTAATGACAATTAGATGAGTCGCCCCTGCCCTACCCAGGGCCTTACAGTAAAATCATATGCAAGAAGTATCACTGGATCTCATGAATACCCCCAAATAAATGGTGTCAGAAAGGGTAGGTGGTCAGGCTAAAACATCAAGGAATCAGTATTGATCATTTGCTGTCAAATGATTGCTGAACACCTACCATCCTGATAAATGTACATTGTAGGTTTCTTTGGAGCCATAATATCTTTATTTCCTTATTGAATAAATTGCCTATTTGTAAAAAACTCAAGTCAGAACACTTAAGATTCATGACAACATTGCAATGATATTATACATGTGATTAAATTTTCATTACCATAATTCAATGAACTATGCTATTATGGCTGAAACTCTACATCTAAAAATTTTTATTAATATAAAGATAATAGTTTTCATGTATTTCATAGATAAAATTCTAAGATAACCATACTTGTCTCCCTTCCTCCCTCCCTCAAATCCTGTCCTTTTTCTCCTTTTTTCCTTTAATTTTTTCCTTAACATTTTTCTTATACTTCATATATACAGTTTTAAGAGCATAGTGAAACTTCCCACTATACCCTTCCTCTGTTAATTTTTGTAATGTCATACTTTCAATTTTCTTTATAATCACAAGCTTAGCCCTCTACTAAATAAAGAATTCAACAAGTAGTAAGTAGAAAAACCATTGTTCCTCAAGAATACAGACAAGGGCTTGTAAATAATAATCAAGTCTCAAAATTTCAATTTTGCCTATATACATTACACTTTTTATATCCTATTAGTTACCCAAATCAGTGAAAACATATGCTATTTGTCTTTTGGGGACTGACTTATTTCACTAAGCACCTCAGAGTCTCATCACCGATTTGATGATTTCATTCAGGATTAGGATATTTTCAGAAGGATTGACTTTACTGCCAAGTCACTTTAGACCACAGATGAAATATTCAAGGATACTCCAGGAATGACAAAAACCACCTTGGATCCTTCCAGTTGTTCAGTGCCTTCACTTTCCTTGTGTTTTATTCCACATTGAAGAAACATCAACAGAATGCAACCTGTTGGGATAGGCCTTTAACTACTCAAGTCAGCTTTATCTCAAGTCAACTACAGAACACTAAAAGATACTGTAAAAGAAAGATGGAAACCATTTGCTTTCAAATACCCGAACTTTATAAAAAATATACTTCACAAAGTATCTAGCACTGAAGTTTTAATTATTAGAATAAAATATTTCTGGGATGGACCTTTGCTCAATTTATTAAAATGCTGCTTGGGATACCTTCATCTCATATTGGAATACCTGGATTAGAGTCCCCATTCCCAGCCCAATTCTGACTTCCTCACTGATGTGTACCCTGGGGAGCAGCAGGTGACTGTTCAATAGATGGAGTCTTTATCACGCACATGTGCCACCCAAACAGTTTCTAGCTCTCTGCCTCAATATGGCCCAGCCTCAGTCTCAAAGGCATTTAAGGAGTGAACCAGTGGAAAGAATATTTTTCTCTCTCTGCCTTTCAAATAAAATAAATAATTTTTAAAAAAGGAATAGAATATACTCAATTTACACAATGAATTTCTCACACAGAAATCTTGGGAAATGTAGCACATTTTAAAGCATACTTTGTGTTCAAATCCTGATTGAGGTTACAACATCAACAGGAGGAAATAGGAGACAGGTAAGCAGACCATTAGAGGGGCATGAATATCAACTTTAGTGATAACACCACTACAAGTACTTGTAAATCCCTAAATACTCAACACTAAGTAGAAAGAATGAGACTCAGAAATACTGATGTGCAGAGGTCAAGAATGTATACAGTGAACAAAAGTCTCCACTTGTTTGAGAATGATCTTTTTTGTAAAGTAACAACTAAAATATCCCTAAAATTTCAAGGCCTGTGCTTCAGACAAGGAATAGCACAATAAGGTTAGGGTTGTGGCACAATGAATTAAGCCACAAGTTACAACACTAGCATCCCATATTGGGGAGTGCCATTTTCAGTTCTAGCTACTCTACTTCCCATCCAGCTTCCTGCTAATGTGCTTGAGATGCAGTGGGAGATGGAGAATGTACTAGGACCCCTGCTACACATGTGAGAAATAGGATGGAGTTCATGCAGCCATTTGAGAAGTGAACCAGAAAATGGAAGATATTTCTGTCTCTCCCTCTCTCTTCTTTCTCTCCCTCCCTCCCTTTCTCTGTCTTGTCTCTCCTTTTCAAATAAATAACTTTTTTAAAATAAAAATAACACAACAAAGGAAATTATTAGCAACACAGAGACAACCAACAGAATGGAAGAAAAACTTTGCAAACTATTCTTCTGATAAAGGATTAATAACCAGAATATATAATGAATTCATAAAATTCAACAACAAAACAAACAATTCAGTTAAGAAATATGCAACGGATGTGAATAGACATTTTTAAAAGAAGAATTACAAATGGCTAATAATCACATGAAAAATGCTCAGTATAACTAGCCATCAGGGAAATGCAAATAAAAATCACAATGTGGTATCTCATTTCAGTTTGAATGGCTATTATCAAGATGACAAAAAATAACAAATTCTGGCAAGGTGGTAGAAAAAAGGGAACTCTAATACACTGTTGGTGGGAATGCAAATTGGTGTAGCCATTATGAAAACCAGTACAGAGGTTTGTCAATAAACTAAAAATAGATCTACCATATGACACAGTTATCCCACTTCTGGGAATATATCCAAAGGAAATGAAGTCAGCATTCCAAACAGATAAACACACTCCCACGTTTATTATAGCACCATTCACAATAGGGAAGATATAGAATCAACCTAGATGTCCATCAATGGATGACTGGATAAAGAAAATATGTTCTATATCCACAATATTAATCAGTCATAAAAAATTAAGATCCTGACACTGGAAGTAAAATGAATAGAAATGGAGATCATTATACTAGCTGAAATAAGCTAGAAACAGAAAGTTCATATTTATACTACATTTTCTCAAATATGTGGAAGTTTATATATTTATAAATATACCATATAAATCTAAAATAGTAATTACTAGAGACTGAGAAGGGTTGGCAAATGAGAGAGATCTGATAATGAGCATCAAAATTCAGTCAGGTGAATGTAATAAGTTCTGGTCGCCCACAGAACAGTAGGGTAAAAATGGCCTGGTGATAAATGGAATGGAATGGCTAATAGTGTGGTATAATTGGTTTATGCTGTGTATCTGTTGAACAATTGCACTGAACTACAGAAAATTTCAATGTAATCCAAAATTTTAAAAACAAAATGAGTTTTAAAACCCCAAAACCATAATTTAACATTTTTAACAGTCAGTGAAGGACTTCCCCATACTTGTCTAGATTCCATTGCAATTAAGATTTCCCTAAAGAACACAGGAATGAGACCAGCGCTGTGGCATAGTGGGTTAAGCCACCACCTGCAGCACCTGTGTCCCATATGGGCACTGGTTTGAGTCTCAGCTGCTCCACATCTGATTCAGCTCCCTGCTAAAGTGCCTAAGAAAGCAGTAGAAGATGGCCCAAGGGCTTGGGTCTCTGCACCCTTGTGGGAGACCTGGAGGAGGCTCCTGCTCCTGGCTTTGGATTGGCCCAGCTCTGGCCATTGAGGCCTTTTGTGGAGTAAACCCCTGGATGGAAGACCTCTGTCTCCCCACCCCTCTCTCTGTAACTCTGCCTTTCAAATAAATATATCTGTTTTTAAAAAGAGTATAGGAATTAAAACTATTTTTAAAGCTAGATAGAATTCCTGTGATTAAAATAATTTAGTGAATATCTAATTGGATTCATTCTCAATCTTCACTATGCATTACGTAATATCAACTCAGAAGTTAGAAAAATAAAGGATCCTGATCACACGTCTCAAGATTCTGGCTCGATTTTTCCAGGATAGGGCTAGTTACTTGTGTTATTTCTTGTGTTCCTAAGGTTATTAGATTGCACTTATAAGGACTGAAAATTAGTGAACTAGTTTGACCTGGATCACTCATTATACACTGGAGAAATTAACTACAGCAGTTATATGATCTATACCAATTTACTCCATTACTTAATAGAAAGAACACTGGACTTGTAATCAGAATACATGGGTTTGAGTCATGACCTTCCTACTAAGTAATTACGTGAAACTGCAAATCACTTGACTCTCAGCTTTAGGATTCTCATTGGGAAAATAAAATAAAATACCTAATTGTTGTACCTCATGGAGTTGTTGAGAGGATCCGCTGATAGAAATTATTCAAAATTAGTCTGTAAAATGCATTGACTTGTTTTGTTGTTATTTGAGTAAGACTAGAACAGAAGTCTTTTCTGTCTCTTAGTTCTTTCACTTTTATAGTCATTCTCTATTGCATCAGCAAGTATATTACATATCTAGTTATTGGGTATAAGTAGGTACATAATATTAACAAGTTTATCATTATACAATAGTAATTTATTTACATAATTATAACCTTTTAGGCTCTAAAACTTCACTATGAAAGCACAGTAGGTCCAAGAACCAGCAGCATCAACTTTACCGGTCTCAGAATCTTATGCTTCACCTCAGACCCAGTGAATCTGAATCTTCAGTTTAACAAGATCCCCAGGTGCTTCAGAGGCACATTAAAAATTGAAAAATGCTGTTCTACAAGATCTCAAAATGTCTTTGGCATGGTGAAACTAAGATAAAAGCTATTTAATCTTTTTTCCATTTTAATTCTTCAAAAACTGAAAACTCGTAAGATAGATATGTGTGTACAAAACTGTGATTCTATCTGAAACTATCAGATTAAATATTCCCTTTCTTGGGTTAGGTTGGACCAACATTCATTGCATTAATTTTCTCAAACTCTTTAGGTTCCTCCTCATAATAATCAATTCTTAGCAGCAATTTTGATTCATTTGAACTAATCACTATTAGATCCTGTGGAAGCTTAGGGATTTAACATTCTCAATTGCAAAAAGATTTTTTGAACAGAAGTGATTAGTCTGTATATGATCAAAGTCTTGATTGACTATAACATGCTCTTTTTGCCATTCTTCAAAGTCGGAAGTTCCTTTTACCCAGCCTGGGTTGCAACTAATTTGTTATTCTTGGGGTTGGCTAAGGCATGCCATTTATTATTTGAATCACATTTCCTTAGTAATAGGAGACATATCCTTAATACTTTAATTTAATCAGAATATTACCATTTAGGGAGAATTAAAGCAGAATCCGGTTTCATTATGTATACATTAAAAAAATAAACAGGTTTGTCTTTATTTTTTTTCAAAGATTCTATGTTCCAATTAATCATTCTGTCTTAAGTCATTCCCTAGGCTCTATACAAATTAGGATTGTCTGAGTGGAAATTAAATAAGGTGAAATCTTAACAAATGGCAGCTACATTGGTAACTCAGTCATCACACAGACCCTGCATACTGAGTGAGTGGAAATTTTTCTGCAACCCCAGATTTCCCTCCACATCTAATTGGGTGTAAATTGCAGCCTATTTATACTCCATCTATGAATAGATGTCAATCTGAAAGTGTCATGGACTTGAAGTATATTGCAAGAGGCTTATGATGAATTTGTTTCCATGGAAGGTAATGGCTGTTGAAAAGAATGGCCACAAAACGAGCAGGGCAACAAGATGTGGCAGGAAAGATTTATCCCAGAGCATCTTTGAAACCTTTTCTCAAGGAATCCAGCAATAAGAAAAAAAAAAAAAAGTGATCCATAGTTGAGGGGGGGATGCGGGCTCCCATTTTGAAGTAGTTAATTTCTTGTTCAAAAGTTAAGGATGGAGAAGGGAAAATGAAACTCTATGAAAAGTAAAAGCTTGTTGGAGAGAATGAGTTTTCTTGAACACATTCAACCCCCTCTATACTAAAGAAATACCCCTGATTGTCAGCTGTTATAGAGAAGTGACTAGTCATCATTTCTAGTGCAATTCTCTGTATGGAAACTTGCAGTTAGTGAATCAAATAGCATAGAATGTAGAAACTTTGTTCTAGAGATAAAATAATCAGCAGCATACTGGATTAATCCCTGATTTACAAATCCATATTAGGACATATGTCCTTTTTGATTTAATATTGCATTATCTTGACCATTTCTCTTTCAGTTTTGCAGGAATATTTCATATCAACGCAACAAGGGATGCTCAATGGTACATTCACCAATCTTGGTTATGTTCTCAATGTCTCCCTAAATAGCAGAATTTCTTCCCATCGTTCCTCATCCCATTTCAATCATATTCATCAGTACTCATCACACTCAGCAAATTATATGCAATCTGTACAAATGCAGCCTTTACAGTTGATAGTGTGTTCCTGCTCAGTTTTTAGACAAGCAGATGACCTTTCAAGTGTAGCGTCTGGGGATAATAGAATCAATATTTATAGTTACCAAGAAATAATCCCAAAATGCCCAGAAGTTTCCATGATGATGGAGAAGTTTCTAAAACTTTCTACTTCTCAGACCACTGAACATAATGAAGCAATTGAGACATTCTAGATCAAGTTCATGCTACTTAGCTTGGTTTCATGGGCCACAAAACACTTCTATAGTCTATTTCCCAGCAGAATGTCAGAGGAAGAGGATCAGACAACTATGCTTAAAGTCCTGGGCCTCCCACTTATTTACAGAGCAGTCATACTTTCTTTAATTATGCTTTAATTAATACCCATACATATAAAATATATACAACCTCAGTGTGTTGCAATGATGAATGGCACAATAGGAAGATTTTCAATAAATGCCATTTACTTTTATATTCTTATTTTTAAAATAGTAAACTATTTTCAAGACAATCAAGGGAAATAAAATGTGTGATAGTCACAGTACAACAAATATTGGCTATTAACAAATAGTACAGGGGACAGGTATTTGGTGCAGTGACATAAGTTGCTGCTTGGGAAGCTGACATCCCCTATCAGAGTGTCCAGTTCCAGTTCCAGTTCCAGCTACTATGCTTCCAATCCTATTTCATGCTAATGTACATCCTAGGGACATCAGCTGATGCTCAAGTACTAAGTCCCTGCCACTTATAGGGATACCTGGTTTGAATTCTGGGCCCCTGGCTTTGTCTTGGCTTAGCCCTGTTGTAGACAACTGGGGAGTGAACCAGCAGATGGGAGTGTGCGCTCTCTCTCTCTCTTTCTCACCATTAAAATAAATAAATAAATAAATAACATAGTAAAGAGTATATTGTGAACATGCATATATTATTTGTGATTGGTAACTCTGAGATCCCATGTGATCAGTTTGTTTGTTTTTTTTTTTTTACATTTTCTTTTCCTTTTTTTTTAATTTTTAAAGGCAAACAAATTTTGTGTAATTCATATAACAGATTTAGGAGCATAGTGATACTTCCCTGCCTACCTTCCCTCCCAGGTTCCTACCCTGCCTCCTCCTTCCTTTCTTATTTTTTTAGTTTTTACAATGACATACTTTCAGTTTATTTTATGCATATAAGATTAACCCTACACTAAGTAAAGAACCCAGCAAATAGTAAGAAGAAAATAAAAACAAAAACTGTTCCTCAACAGTAGCAACAAGGGACATAAATAATAATCAAATTTCAAAATGTCTGAAATGGTGCATAAATGTTGACTATGCATTTAGGTTTATTCTAGAGAGCTTCTTTATATATCTAGAATCTCACACATTTTGGGACTATGACAGTTTGTACTCTTGCAGAATGAAACTCAATTTTAATCTGCAAATTTTTAAATCAAATGGATCATTTATTTTATGTCCAGCCAACATTCTTCTAAGAATGTATGTGTGTAATGTTATCCCAGCCCCTTCACAGTACTTTATTCTCATAAACATAGCATGTGTATATCTTTTTTGACACTGTGATATTCTCACTGTATGAAGATACTTCAAAAACTTCATGGAAATATAATTCCGAGAGAATTCATATTTCCATGAACTTTCTGAAGACCAACCATATGTATCAATAAAGCCATACCAGTAGCCAAAATAAATATTGAACTGTTGCTGTACAATTGGTAAAGAGCTAGTTACTGCTCTGAGTTCATCCAGGGTACTCCCACACCCAATAACCATTTTTTTTGGAATCTCTTCCAACCAAATCCAACCCACAAACCAGTCAACCAAACACACTGGAGCTGCCAAGTCTTGCTGTAGCACTAATGCTACTTTCCTTGATCAATATCTATAATCTATTATGAAATAGTTATACCCTAGTCACCTGTGCCTACATCCTTGTTCTTACTCATCAATATGGCATAGAAATCCACCACAATATCTATTGATAACTTCCACCACATTATTTATACAATGGATTTGGCTTCTGCTGGTCCCACTCTCTCCTTCCACTGACTCTTGGAAACCATACTACTGAAACAATCTGAGAATACACTCCTCTTTTAGTCTATAGTTTCTCTTATCTTAGTTACCTTGGGCCATCCCTATTCACACAGGAGAGATTTTAAATCTTCAGGCTACTATAGTGCCAAAGCTTTGGCCTTTTGAAATATTTTAAGCTTTTTTTCAGCACGGCTGCCATGATCTTAGTCTATTGTAAGCATTGTCACATCTATTTCTATAAAGAAGACCAAGGAAATCAGAGGTATTCTTAATGATATAGCTTGCATCCTTTCTGGTATTGCACCCTTTAGAAGTGGTAGATATATTTTAAAAGGAAGACATTGATTCAAAAGAGGAGAAACTAACCAAATGTCTTCCAGGATGTGGTAGAGCAGGACAAATCATGGTCAATGGTATGAACAAACAACATATTGTAGCTGTTCAAAGTTGGCCAGTATTGTTTTATTCTTTGGGGAAATAAAGGTGGTAGAGTTCTAAAGAATGCCAAGAATATTTGTGAATACTGTAATAATCAAGGGTGAGTACTAGCATAGCAATTCTATACCGTCCACTCCTGCTGACCAACAGATTAAAAGCACTCCTATTGGCCATTCTCATTTTTCTCACCTATCTTCTGTCCTGATCCTTGTTCATATCCCTGGTTTTTCATTCACCTGTCTTCTGACATCTTTTTTTGTCTCTATTTTCCCGACCCTTCAAATTTGATGATGGGTATAGTTTCTCTAGTGTGAATCACTGCTCTTAGTTTTTGAGGTGGGATATCTGAATTTGCCTATGATTCTATCTAGTGGCTGTATTGGGTATTTTAAAAAAATATTTATTTTATTTATTTGAAAGAGAGAGAGAGAGACTGACTTCTATCCACTGTTCACTCCCCATATGGCTGCGATGGCCAGGGTTGGGCCAGGCTGAACCCAGGAACCAGGAACCCCATCTAGGTCTCCAACTTGGATCTTGGATGCAGAGGATCAAACACCTGGGAAGTGCTCTGCTGCTTTGCTAGGTATTTTAGCAGGGAACTGGATTTGAAGTGAAGCAGCTGGGACTAGAACCTGTGTCCATACAGTATGTCAGCACTGCAGGTGGTAGCATAACCCATGGCATTACAGCACCAATCCTCTAGTGACTGACTCTTGAAAACTATGTGGCTTATTTCTGCTTTCCATTTACTTCACAGTTCTCTATATAATTATAATACATAAAATATAAACTTTCTAAAATTCTTCAGTTTATTATAGAATTATTCAAAACTTAAAAACTGAATATGAAAATTTTCAATTCATGTAAGCTAAGTTTTCTTATTAATAAATAAACATTTATGCGTTCTCTTAGGTTAGGGGAAAACACCATAGAACCTTAACTTCTAGGTATTTCTTTAAGTTGGTCTATCAAGCACTGTGTAGGAAGAATCATCTCCCTCTTTCCCTAATGACTGGATCACCAATCTAAATCAGTTCTGGTATTGGGCATCTTTTTAGAGCAATGTCCAGAGTCATCAGCCAGAAGAGCAGAGGGACCTCATGCCCCCTGCAATGGGAGAAAATGCCACAAGGTTCTTAAGTCCTTTTATGAGGAACTGCTTTTCTGTAACTGGATCTGTTTTCAACTTTGCCAGGATTTTATCTGAAAAGCAGTTAATATAACATGATGATACTATACACGGTTAAATGAACAAGACCCTATCTGACATTTGTTTTAGGAACAGACCTATTTGACAATTTTCACGTGCTAATGCTGATAAAATTCTGAGGCCATAACTCAGGTAAGAAATTCAACTTATCACTCAGTTCAACTGGTTCTTCCTTCTTGGCTCAATATCCAGCCTGGCCTGCTCAGTCTCTCCTATTGCTTTACCATTAACTGAAGATAAATGCAATCTCACCTACTGATTTGGGTGATAAAAAGTATTGTATTTTGAGCTCTATTAGCTCTTTCCTGGATGTTCCGCTTACACCATGAATCATAATGTCACTCTGGCCAGATGGTGTCTGATGTGACCAGACATCAGATGCCTGGGGTCCAGTGCTTGTTGTCTCTCTCCATCCAACTTTGTCTTAGAGCTGGGAGGTAGGAAGAAATAGAAGGGCAACAGCCTTGTGAGGTGTGTTGGAAAAGTTAATCACAACATTGGGAGGTTTCCCTGCAAATAGAAACACCCAACCTGTACACTGTCTCCCAAAGTGTTCCTGGCAATGCCTTTCTTAACAGCCTTTAACAAATACTTCAAAAAATTTTTTAAATGAGCCCAAGTTTGATTATATACAATTCTGAATTGATAATCTGTGATAAAGTAGGGAGTGGAATAAAAACAAAACAAATAAAACAAAAACCAAACCAAAAATATCACTCTGAATTTAGGCAAAAATCAAAGGTATAATAAGAGATTCATTCATTGGTTGCAGAAGCCTGGACTGATTTCTGGAGTTTATATTCTGTTCCATTCATCTACATGTCTATTTTTGTGCCAGTACCAAGATGTTTTAACTACCATGTAGTCTGTCTTGAAATCTGGTATTATGATGCCTCCTGCTTTGTTTTTGTTATTTAAGATTGCTTTACCTATTTGGGGGTCTCTTGAGTTTCCATGTGAGTTCTAGCATTATTTTTTTCCATATTTCACAAGAATGTCATGGGTATTTTGGTATCATATTGTATCTGTATATTGCTTTCAGTATTATGGACATTTTGATGATATTCATTCTTCAAATCCACAGACATAGAATTATTTTTCATTTTTTGTGTCTTATTTCTTTCTTTAATGTTTTATATTTCTTTGGCTAAATTTATCTGAGGTTTTTAAATTTTTGTAGGTATTGTGAATGGGACTGAACTTACAAGTTCTTTCTCATGGCATTGTTTATGTATAAAAAGCTATTGATTTTTATGTGTTGATTTTATATCCCATAACTTTAACAAACTCTTTTATGAGTTCCAATAGTCTCAGTGGAGAATTCTGGTTCCCCTATATATAGAATCATGTCATCTGCAAGCAGGGTTAATCTGATTTCCTCCTATCTTTTGATTTCTTTTTCTTACCTAATTACTTGCTAAAACTTCTGTAACTATATTGAATAGCAGTGGTGAAAGTGGACATCCTTGTCTTGTTCCAGACCTTAGTGGAAATGAGTCTAACTTTTCCCGATTCAATATGATGCTGGCTGTGGGTTTGTAATGTATTACCTTGATTGTGTTCTTTCTGTGTACAATTTACTTAAGGTTTTTATCATAAAAGGATGTTATATTTTGTCAAATCAATCTTGAACAAAGGACAGTCTCATCAACAAGTGGTGCTAGGAAAATTGGATATCTGCTTGCCAAAATATGAAATAAGATTCCTACCTTACACCTTATTCACAAATCAATTAAAAATGGATCAAGGGTCTATATCTATGACCTGTTATCATCAAATTACTAGAGGGGAACTTTGTGGAAACTTTATAAGACATTGGCATAGGCAAAGAATTCTTGGGAAAGATCCCAGAACCACAGGTACTCAAAGCCAAAATTGCAATGAGATTACATCAAGCTAAGAAGCTTCTGTACTGAAAAGAAATAAACAAAGTGAAGAGACAACTGACAATGGGTGAAAATACTTGCAAACTATGTAACTGATTAAGGATTAATATACAGAATGTAAAAAGAGTTCAAGACATTCAACAACAAAACAAATAGTCCAGTTAAGAAGTGGGCAAAGGACTTGAACAGGCATTTTTCAAAAGAAGAAATTCAAATTGTCAACAAACATATGAAACAATGATCAGGACCCCAACCCTCAGGGAAATGCAAATCAAAACCAGAATGAGGTTTTACCTCACCCAAGTTAGACTTGCTCGCAAACAAAAACCAACAAATAATAAGTACCTATGAGGCTGTGAGGAAAAAAGTTACCCTAATCAACTGTTGGTGGGAATGCAAACTAGTATAGCCATTGTGGAAGACAATGTGGAGGTTCCTCAGAAAGGTGAAACTAGATCTTCCATATGATCCAACCATCTCACTCTTGGGAATTTACACAAAAGAAATTAAATCAGCATATGAAAGATTATCTGTACCCCATGTTTATTGCAGCTCAATTCACAATAACTAAGATATGGAATCTACCCAGATGTCCATCATGACTGGATAAAGAAAATATAGTATACATGTACACTGTAAAATATTACCCAGCCATTTTATTGTTAAAGACAACAAAAATGTCTTTTACAACAAAATAGGTGTAACTGAAAACCGCTTAGCTAGAGAAATAAGGCAAGCACAAGATGATGAATATGATATGTTTTCCCTGATCTGTGGTAACTAATAGATTTCCAAAGAATGTAATATTTATGAGCAAGACTTATAATTTCAGATTTGATTATTATTTACAGTCCTTGTCTCTACTACTGAAGAATAGTAGTTTTTACTTCTATTTGTTCAATTCTTTACTTAGTGGAGGGTTAATCCTATGACTATAGCATAAACTAGAAGTAAGTCATTGTAAAAATTAAAAGAAAAAGAAGGGAAGTAGGAAGGAGGGGAGAGAAAAGGTGGGAGGAAAATAGGATGGAGTGGGAAGTATCACTGTGCTCCTCCATCTGTATGTATGAAATACATCAAATTTACTCACTTTATATTAATAAAGATATTTTAAGTATATTTTTAAAAGGATATAATAGGTAGCCAGCACTGTGGCTCACTGGCTAATCCTCCACCTGCGGTCCCAGCACCCCGGGTTCTAGTCCCGGTCGGGGTGCCAGATTCTGTCCTGGTTGTTCCTCTTCTAGTCCAGCTCTCTGCTGTGGCCCAGGAAGGCAGTGGAGGATGGCCCAAGTTCTTGTGCCCTACATCCACAGGGGAGACCAGGAGGAGGTATCTGGCTCCTGGCTTTGGATCAGCGCAGCACCGGCCGTATCAGCCATTTGGGGGTGATCCAACAAAAAAGGAAGACCTTTCTCTTTGTCTCTCTCTCTCTCACTGTATAACTCTGCCTGTCAAAAAAAAAAGGATATAATGGGTTTCCATTATGATGTAGTATGCCTATCTATTTGACATTCGTTTTATGGACAGACACATTAGACAATTTTAATGTGTTGATGTTGAGGCACTAACCCATCGTGTATAGATGTTCCTTCTTTCTATTTCCAAATGTCAGCTGGAGGTTGACCGGTCAGCTTACTAAAAATGCAGCTCCCTGGGCCTCCCTCTCCACAATTCTAACACTAGAATTCTTAAGAACCAAGGCCCAAGAACCCACCATTTTAACAAATACATGGCATATTGCTGAAACAAAGTAGGCATTGAGGTACCTCCTCAAGGGAGTCCAGGCCATTTCAGAACAGATGCTGTTGATTTCTTAACTAATCTGTAGATGCTGTCAAATACCTTAGGTATGCATCAGTTGTTTTACAGAAAGAGAACAAAGAAATATAACAGGAAATCTAGAAATAGACCAAAGTACATATGGCAGTTTGATATTACAAAGGAAGCATCTCAAATTAAGACAGAGGGGCTAAGAACATATTAAAGAATTGTATTTGAGAAAATCACTTGAGAAAAAGGATGCATTTGGATTAGTTTACATGTTTTACCCTACCCTGGGTAAAAGCAAATTGAACAGAAGTCTAAATATCAAAATGAAACCATAGAAGCAGTAATTTTGTTTTAAAAAACAAACATCAGGGCCGGCGCTGTGGCTCACTTGGTTAATCCTCCACCTGCAGTGCCAGCATCCCATATGGATGCCGGGTTCTAGTCCCAGTTGCTCCTCTTCCAGTCCAGCTCTCTGCTGTGGCCCGGGAGGGCAGTGGAGGATGGCCCAAGTGCTTGGGCACCTGCACCCCCATGGGAGACCCAGAAGAAGCACCTGGCTCCTGGCTTCGTATCGGCGCAGCACCAGCCGTAGCAGCCATTTGGGGAGTGAACCAACTGAAGGAAGACCTTTCTCTCTGTCTCTCTCTCTCTCTCTCACTGTCTATAACTCTACCTGTCAAATAAATAAAAAAAATAAAAATCCGTGTATTCCTTTAAAATATCTACGTGGAGATATCTAGCTTTGATTCAGAATTATAAGATGAATATCTCCTACTACATATTTTTAAACTTCCTTTGTGGGAAATCAACATTAAAGAAAAAAGAACTTATGGGATATTCCATTAAGAGCTCATATAAACAAAAAGTAAAAGGAACAAAATCCTGATATTAGGATTAAAAATTGTATAGATACATCACAGAACAGACTATCCACCTTAGGAAATACTTAGGGAGACTCTTGCTACCTTGGGCAGTGAGTTCTGTAACAAAAGTATGTTTGGTGTACATAGGAGATGGGGTGTGGTTTTCACTGGCAGATGTGCAGTGAACAAGGGAAAGAGTAGTTAGAGAAGAAGGGCTGTGGTGATTCTGTAGACTCAGGGCAGAACCATGACTTTCATTTTAAGCAAGATAGGATGCCGCAGGTTTTGAGTAGGAAATGTGGTATAACCTGCATTATAAAAGAATCATTTGGTTGCCAAGTGGGTAGTAGAGTTATAACAGATTGGCCAATACTTCTGTTCTGCTGATACTGTGATTATGCACCATAAGGCTAAAACTTCTACCTACTTCTCCCCAACCTTTCCAAGAAACATACATACATACAATATATTGGTTTCCGAAATTCTGGAAAGAATTGAGTTACTATCTGGTTTGGATACTAAATATCTGTGCAACTAAACAGCATATCTAACATATCTAAACCTTAACATCCTCATCGGTAGCTTGAGTTGGTAATGAAAACTGTTTAATAATATTGATTGAATTGTATGAGGTAGATGCAGAAACCTCCTTACTTTAGCTGTTCTCCAAGGACTTAATTGTCTGTATACAGAGTTGTTTTGGATACAATGAATGAGGGATGGGGAATCAGGTGAAAAATTATTCCCTGCTAAAATGAGGTCTCATTTTTCAGAAACCTTATTGTTTTCCACAATCTTTTTTCAAATTTTACTCATTTTCATTTTATTTTAAAGGGAGAGAGAGAGAGAAAGAAAGAGAGATTTGATCTTCCATCCTGAGGTCACCCTCCAAACACCTGCAACAGCCAAGGGAGGCTAAGTCCAAGCCACCATCAGGGTCTTCCATGTGGGTAGCAAGGGCCTAAGCCACTCACCTATTGCCTCCCAGGATGTGCATTAGCAGGAAATTGGAATCAGAAATGGAGTAATCTTCAAACCCAGGCACCCAAAAATGGGGTGTAGGTATCCTAAGCAGCATCTTAGCCGCTTCACCAAATGCCCTCCCCATGTTTTCAACAATCTTCCAAATCCTAAAGATAAACAGAAGCTTCCACATTTGTTAAGGTCAATATTTATGAGTTCTTAAGAGTATAATTAGGGGCCTGAACTGTAGCACAGAAAGTAAAATCTGCCACCTACAGCGTCGCCATCCCATATGGGTGCTGGTTTGAGTCCTGTCTTCCCCACATCTGATCCAGCTCCCTGATAATGTGACTGGGAATGCAGAGGAACATGGGCCAAGTGCTGGAGCCCCTGAACCCACATAGGAGACCCAGAGGGAGCTCCTGGCTCCTGGCTTCAGCCTGGCCCAGGACTGTTTGGTGTAGCCATTTGTGGAGTTAACCAGTGGATGGAAGATCTCTCTCTGTCTCTGCCTCTCCTTCTCTGTAACTCTAACTTTCAAGTAAATAAATAAATCTTAACTTTAAAAAGTATAATTCTGTCAGAATCAGCCCTTAAGGCATTCGGATCTGGCTCAAGAGCCCATGAGAATATTTTAGGCATGGAAAGCCAAGACACTCTGGAAAAAAAAAAAAAAAAAAAACAGAAGACCTAAATGAAAGATCTCTGCGAGTGAGATCCCAGTGGAAAGAACGGGCCATCAAAGCCATCAAAGAAGGAGGTACCTTTCTCTGAAGGGAGGAGAGAACTTCCACTTTGACTATGACCCTGTCAGAATAAGATCAAAGTCAGCGAACCCTAAAAGCTTCCATAGTCTCGGCAACTCATGACTAGAGCCTAGGGAGATTACTGACACCATAAACAAGAGTGTCAAATTGTTAAGTCAACATCAGGAGTCACTGTGTACTTACGTCTCATGAGAGAACTGTCCTTAATGTGTTATCTAATGTGAAGTAATGCTATAACTAGTACTGAAACAGTATTTTTACACTTTGTGTTTATGTGTGGGTGCAAACTGATGAAATCTTTACATAGTATATATTGATCAATCTTCTGTATATAAAGATAATTGAAAATGATTAAAAAATCTTGGTGTTAAATTGGAAATTGCATAGATAATTAATCAATTTAAAAAAAAATCATGTAGGATCTCTGTCCTTAATGTGCTGTACATTGTGAATTAATACTATAACTAGTACTCCAAGAGTATTTTCACTTTGTGTCTCTATGTGAGGGCAAACTGTTGAAATCTTTACGTAATGTGTACTAAACTGATCTTCTGTGTATAAAGAGAATAGAAAATGAATCTTGATGTGAATGCAAGGGGAGAGGGAGCAGGAAAGGGGAGGGTAGCGGGTGGGAGGGAAGTTATGGGGTGGGGGGAGCCATTGTAATCCATAAGCTGTACTTTGGAAATTTATATTCTTTAAATAAAAGCTATAAAAAATAAAAAGTATAATTATATTTCCTCTCTAATCCCAATAACAATTTGAGGATGGAGCAGGCATTTGGCCTAGCAGTTAAGACTCCTGTTAACGTGCCCACATTCCCTGTTGGAAAACCCACCTCTGAGTTCTGACTCCAGATTCCTGTTAATACAAATCCTGGGAGGCAGTGGTGATGGTTTAAGTAACTGAGTCTCTGCCACTCACATCAGAGACATAGATTGAGTTTCCTGTTCCCATCTTGGTCCTTGGCCTACCTCCATGTAATTTTGGGACTATAACAACAGATGAGAGCCCTCTCCTTCCTCTCCCGTCTCTTCTTCTCTCACCTCCTCTCTTCTGCTCTCCTTTCTCTCTCTCTCTCCCTCCCTCATCTCAGCTTTTCAAATAAATAAATACATTTCAAGAAGAGATTTTTAGGACAGAATTCTGTACACCCTACAGTGACCAAATTAGCCTTAATGGTCCCCTCAGCTTGACTAACCTTTTGACAGGTTTCTTCCAGACTGAAGGCCCCTGACCTCCCTTTGCTTAAAACATTGACTTGGCAATTGTAAACTTATTCTTCGCCCCTTTGATATAGAAATCTTTCCCCAACATTTTGCCAGCTTTACAAGTCAGAAATAGCTTTCACAAAGACTTGAGAGCCATTCTTTTCAAATATAACCCTGAAGAAAGATATTCCTAGCTCTTAGTCTCTGTGTGTAGGCATAGCCTAACTTCAATAAGTACCAATATGTACGCACACATGGCCTCATCACACTGACCAACATCCCCACTAATGTCCTGTTTCACTTTTCAGTAGCCCCTCAGTGCTAAAAATTTCTGCCCTTTGTTTTAAGTGGATTGAATTCAATCCACACACCACCCCTCCAGCACTGCACTAGCTTTGAATAATATGAATAAATTCATCCTTGTCTGCTTAATTCTGTCATGCATAATTTTTCTTTGAAAACAGATCTTACTCAGACTAGATCACTTAGTGAGACCATGATTTTGACTTAAAATCCAAGATTCCAAGTGAAAAAGGAGCCCATTGTCTTATTTCAACACTACTGGTGACATTCGTAGAGACTTACAGACTGTGAAGCTCCTCATCAAAACAGTTGCCCCTAGGAAGAGAAGTATGTTCTGGGAGACATCACAGCTTACTAATACATCATCCTTACCTATGATATTACTGGTAAGCACTATCAATTTTTCACTTGTGTGTCATATGGGGAAAATAAATTGCCAATGTTATGTATATGGGCATATACCCTCCCAACTCTACAGCTGTCCAGTAAAATTAATTTCCTGCATTTTCTAGTTTCCCCTGAAGCATCTATCTGACTCCTTCAGCAAGTAATCAGACACACCTGAGGGACAAGTGGTTGTGAGGCTCTTACTCAATGTATTTCTTTGATACAAAGGATGAGGTAAAAGATCCCAGATGCCAGGAACATTTATAGACAGAAGGTTGTCCTAGTTTTCATTTGCATCTCTTTGTTCTCATCATCAAAGACACCAGGGTAACAGTTGCCATAAAGGAAATTCTACTCATTCATTATGTACTTCTTCCCAGGGAAGCATCTTAGCTGACATTTTCCTCGCAAAATCACAAAAGTCCTGATTAAGGCTCGTCCCTGGGCAAATCGCTTTTCCAGCCTCAGGTAAAACACGTGCCTCCTGCTTCTTAGAGCTTTATGTGTTTTGCATGAAGGAGTCTCGAAAAGGAGTAAGTTCTATGCATATACTAGCAGTATAGAATAGATGGAATGAACTCTCCTTAATCAAAACTAACATGAATGGGGCCGGCACTGTGGCATAGTAGGTTAAGCCTTTTCCATGCATGGCCAGCATCCCATATAGGTGCCCGTTCGAGTCCTGGCTGTTCCACTTCTGATCCAACTCCCTGCTGATGACTTGGGAAAGCAGTAGAAGATGGCTCAAATGCTTGGGTCCCTATACCCACATGGGAGACCCAGAAGAAGCTCCTGGCTCCTGACTTTTAATGGACCCAGTGCCAGCCACTGTGGTCATTTAGGGAATGAACTAGCAAATGGAAGACTTCTCTCTCTGACTCTCCCTCTATCTGTAACTCTGCCTCTCAAATAACTAACCTTAAAAAAAACCAACATGAACTTAGATTACATCTAGTTTACCCACAAAAAAAAAAAAGCTATGTTGTCTTGAGTGAAGACTGAGAAAAGGCTGTTTATTAAATCACATTGGAATGACAGCCTGTATTGTAGCATTAGACCATTGTGACTTGGTAGAATTACAAATCTGTGGCAACTTTAAAGGGAAGAAACAAGCCTGAGAATTTTGACCTCAACTTGAAAAGAATTTTTCAATGTTTAAAATGGATAAAACAAACTGTTTTCATAAGGGGATGCAGTTATTTCAAAGAGAATTAATGCCTGTCAATTCTGAAGATATTTGACTCCTTAGTGTGAATATTCTAACAGAAATAAATTGAAGGCATAATTGAACTGCAACTGGAATCTGTAGATTCTATAGGATTTTTGCAAGGTTTTCATGTAGGTAAATTTGGAATGGAGTTTATTAGAGATTGCAAATCTTTTTGTTTATACAAGTTCTTCCAAGTTCTATTTCCACTAGTGAATTATTAGAAAGTCTGTTTGCCTGCACTGTGACAAGCTTTTGATTTTGGTCAAACGTAGAGGTAAATGCAAAGCCTTTTGTAGCTGTAGTTTATGTTCCTTTTATGGTGTGTGAAGTTGAACAAATTTTTTTT
Source organism: Sylvilagus floridanus (assembly GCA_949820135.1). Classification (NCBI taxonomy): domain Eukaryota; kingdom Metazoa; phylum Chordata; class Mammalia; order Lagomorpha; family Leporidae; genus Sylvilagus; species Sylvilagus floridanus. The sequence continues at coordinate 90,593,232 of OX463224.1, forward strand.
ATGTTTAACAGTCAGTCATGTTTCCTTTATAATGAACTATTTATTTGTTCATAATCTTTGTTTCATTTTTATTCAGGTATTGGCTACCTCATAGATTTAGAATAAAGGACCATTTGTGACATTATTAACCAATGTTTTCCACAGTTTCACCCTTCTATTATGCATTTACAGATTCTGTTTTTATAAACTTTAATACTGTCTTAAGTAGAATTTATCTATTTTTAAAATTCTTTTCCTACTTCATCTCTGGATATTGTACTACATAAGAGAAATAATTTAAAATCTTTGACCAATTTTTTTTAGCATTTTATATTTCATGCTTTTAAACTGAAGTTTAAGCATAGGTATTGGACCTATTCATCAAATCTCTGCTGGATAAGAGGATCACATCACACATAGGAGTGCTTGGGTTTGACCTGGTTCTGGCTCCCAATGCTGGGTTCCTAATAACGTGCACCCTGGGGAGCAGCAAATGATGGTTCAAGTGGTTGGGTCCCTGTCACTTACATGGGAGACCTGGACTGAGATCCCAGGCCCTGATTTCAGTTCTCCCCATTTGCAGAAATTAAAGGCGTGAACCAGTTGATGAAAACTTTGTCTCTCTGTTTTGCTTTTTCTAGCTTTCAGATTTGCTTCTAATTAGCAGGTTGCAGAAACTCTGATAGGATGTGATTTCAGTGATTAAGATCCAACGAATTGTGAGTTACGTATTGTTACTCATCTTTTTTCACTTGCCAGTGCCCTCTCTTGCATTCTGGATTGCTTACTTTAATTTGAGATGCTATTTGGAGAGTGCGATAGGGCAAGGGCTGGAGAGAGTCCTCTAGCCAACAGCATGTGAGCAACTGAAAGTGAATTCTTCCAACAATCACAAAAAGTAAACTAGGAAGCAGATTTTCCCACTTGTTCCTTGAGTTGACCATAGTCCCAGCCAACACCATGATTGTAGCCTAGGAGGGGGCCATGAAGTAGAGGACCCTGATAAATCATGGCCAGACTCTAACACTCAGGCACTAAGATAATGAATGCATGTAAGTTTAAGATTCTGACTTTTGAAATGATCTGTTATACAGCAATAGATAACTAGAACAGAGAGCATGCATATTTAGCTATTTGCAGCTGTGTAGTAAATCATACCAGAAACTTAATGGCTCAATAAACAACAATCACTTATTTTGTGCCACAAATTTCATTATGGTTAAGCCTTATTAGTTTGAACTTGTCTCTGCTGTGCAATGCCCGAGGTATGATTAGACATTCTGGGATTGGGAAGAGCTGGGGATCTGCTGATGCACCCTCTGTAGTCTCATGATGTCTCCGTGTGGCTTTTCTCTATGGTATCTCCAGAGAAGTGGCATCAGAGTAATCAAAATTTTCACTTAGCAGCCAAGGGATACAAAAGAAAGTTTCCTAAGAAGAAAAAGCAGCAAATGCAAAGCTTCTAATGACTTACTCTCAGAAGTCACAAGGTATTGCAGTACACCATTGGTCACATAGGGCCAACCACAACTCACCATGAGGGAAGCCTTCAGAGAATGGGAATGCTTACTACTGAGATGATCTGGGGACGCTCCCAGGGCCTGCTATAATACTGTTCTATATTCCTATCCTTCATCTCATTAAAAATCACTACAAAGACAACAGGCTTGGTAGTTGGACAGATGTGCTGCTTTCTGTCTTTTTATTTTACATTTTAACCAAAACATCCTGTCTATATCCTAGTTTCTTGATTCACAAAATGAGTGTAACTATCTCTTTACTAATTGGTTGCTGTGAAATTTAATGAGGAAAAAATGTGAGCTCTCAAATTCAGCACTAGCATATAGTAGGAGCAGTGGGTGATATTCCCACTTTTCTAGTTCACTGTGTTTTCCCTTTGCCCCATTTTTCATCTAATTCTCTGCTGGGGCTTTCCGCATCTTGACCTCAACTGCAGTTTTTACATACATTTATCATTTTACCTAATGACTCATAATAACACTTTAAAGGCAAGAATTATATTTATCTTTACAATCTCTTAACTTTGCACCTGGTAGCTGCTTAATAAATAAACATTAATTAAACCTCACTATTTTTCCTTTGCAATATTCTTCCGGCACTATTCATTCACTGCCTTGTCTAAGAGTAAAGGGTAAGCACCTTAGTGGAAGTGGCCATGCATGTAACTCTTAATGTCTCTGTTAACAGCCATAGGCCTAGGGCAAAGTGTTCTTTAATTGAAGTCTATGGAAGAAGTTTTAATATCAAGTGCTTCATAACACATCTTCTTATTTCTTTGGTTGGAAACTTCCTACCTCCTGGCAGGAAACAGTAGTACAAAGTGGGAAAAGGCAGTAAAACAGAGAAGTTAGGCACTAATTTCAATGGGTTAGACAATCTGGCTTTAAACCAGAGTCAAGCAGTTACCAATTTTAGATCTTAGAATTATGTAAGCTCCATAAATTTCAATTTGTCATTTCTATGTGGGGAAAATAATTTCTGCTCATAGGGTGGTTGTGAAAATAAAATTATATAAGGTATGTACAAAACTAACCACAATGCTTCTCAAAAGTAAGTGTCTAGTGAACCTTGGCTTTTGTTAAATGTCTCCTCTTCCATGAAGCCTTTTTAGATTCTCCAAGCTGGAACTCTGCCCAGGAAACTCGTGTGTTGATAATAGTGAACTATGTGGTTCATTTCATCATTCATGCTCCATTGCCAGTTCTTAAACTACACCATCTGGACAAGGTTTGGCATGAGGTCTTAAATATAGCACAGAGAGATAAAGGAATACTTCTGTATGTTTGTTCTGCATTTATACCTCTGCCCATCCTCTTTGTAACAATGATACAAATATAAATGAGTTGCTAATATTAGTGGTTGAAAGCTGGTATTTGGGCCACTTTTTTACTAGGCAGCACTTTTGATTCAATCTGTCACTTTGATTACTCTTCTTCCAGTGAGAAGACTTAGGGCTTCTCGGGTAACCAGAATTTCTTTCTGTCTCAAGCCATGCTTAAGTATGTGTCACTTTCCCACTTCCACTATTTATCTTGCTTCCTTTCCTCTGCTTGGAGCTGAAGCACTGAATGAATACCTGCACTCCATTTTACAACTGAGTTTTAACAAGAGTGCTTTGGTTTGGATATTACTAGACATTGACTCAATATTATTTATTTTTCTTTTTGTTTATATTTGTCTCGACCCAGAATTCTACAAAAAAAAAAAGTGGGGTAAAAGGAACGCATGATATATGATTCTACTTATTCTTGGAAGTGATAACATAAAAATCACCTCCACTGAATATCTAGTACACAATAATAGTAATACCAAGAATAATAATTGTGATCAACATGCACTGAGCTCTTCATGAGCCCTTCTAAATACTACATATGGGGTCGGTGCTGTGGCTTAGCAGTTAAACCCGCCACCTGTGGTGCTGGCATCCCTTATGGGCTCCGGTCCGAGTCCTGGCTGCTCCTCTTCTGATCCAGCTCTCTGCTATGGCCTGGGAAAGGAGTAGAGGATGGCACATGTCCCTGGGACTCTGTACCCGTGTAGGAAACCCAAGGAAGCTCCTGGCTCCTGGCTTTCGATAGGCGCAGCTCCAGCTGTTGCAGCCAATTGGGGAGTGATCCAGCGGATGGAAGACCTCTCTCTCTCTTTGCCTCTCTTTCTCTCTCTGTGTAACTTGGACTTTCAAAAATAAACAAATAAACATAAATATACTATATGTGTATTAATATATAATCCTCAGAACATCACAGTGAAATAAATAAGTATTGTAGTAAATATGTTAGCCACTTTTCCCAGTGTCAACATGATGATAAGTAGCAAAGCTGAGATGTAAACCTAGAAAATCATAGGCAGGAGGCAGCTCTTAGCCTGTGTAATGTACTATCTGTAACTGGATGCTTATAAATACTGATCGTGATCTCCAATTAACTCTGCAATTATTATAAGCCCTTGGACTGGTGATGGAGACATAAAAAGTTGCAAGATCTCCATAGCAACTGATGCAGAGTAGGTGCTCCATAAATGATTGTTGAAGAAATGAAGAAATGGGCATTGATGAAAAAAAAAAAAAACTTAAGCACTTAAAACAATCCCACCCAGGTTACATCAAATTGACAGTTACAGACTGACAATTATGTTTACATACAGAAATGATTTGTTCATTTTTTACTCAATAAATTATGATGCATACCCTGTATAGAAGTGCTGAATAAACATGCACACATACTAACACACCCAGCTTCTCCATTTATAACTCAACTGTGATTTGTGTGTCACAAGTTTTACATTTTTGGGTTCCAGCAATACACTAAGGAATTTGTTAAATGGTATGTTCAAATATCAGACACCCCAAATATCCAGAGCCCCCTTGCCATTTCATAAACTTTAAGCCAGTTGATTTAATTGAACTGTCAAAGCAGGTCAGACTGAAATGGTCTAATGCCTTTCAGTCTCAGGGAGCTAGTCATTAGATTCTAATATGATTATAATTAATATGTTATTAAAATTCTCGCAAAATAAATTGGCTTCATTTAAAACAGGCAATTTCTGTCATACAAGGGAAGTGAAGATGGACAGTTTTCTGGGTAAATTTCTTTTTTAAATTTATTTTTTAAGGAATACAAATTCCATAGGTACAACTTTAGGAATATAGTTATTCTTCCCACCATACCTACCCTCCCACCCAAATTCTCATCCACTTCCTCCTCTCTGTCATTCCCAGTCCCATTCTCCATTAAGATTATTTTCAATTAACTTTGTGCTCAGAAAACCAACTCTATACTAAGTAAAGATTTCAACAATTAGCATACACACACACACACACACACACACACAAACTGAGAACCAGTTTTACAGTTAACTCTCATAATACAACTCATTGAGGACAGATGTCCTGCATGGAGAGTTAGTGCACAGTGACTTCTGTTATTAATCTAACAACTAACACTCTTATGTTTGACATTAGTTACCACCCAAGGCTCTTGACATGAGCTGCCTAGGCTATGGAAGCCTTTTGAATCCACAGACTCTGTCAGTATTTAGACAAGGCCATAAACAAAGTGGAAGTTCTCTCCTCCCGTTAGAGAAAAGTACATCCTTCTTTGATCGCCACTTCTTTCCTCTGAGTTCTCACTCACAGAGACCTTCAGGTAGAATGATTTTTGCCACAGTGTCTTGGCTTTCCATGAGCAGCCAGACCAGGAAGATTTAAGGGCTGATTCTGAGGTCAGTGTGTTACTTAAAGCAATTGTCATTCTATGAGTCCATTGTGTGGACTGCTTCCCATGTTGGGACATTCTCTCCTTTTTAATTATATGTATTATTGTTAACAGACACTTGATCCTATTTATATGATCATTTTAACACCTAATCCTATCTATATGTTCATTTTAATACTTAATAGGATCACTTCAACAATTAAGTTGACATTTTTACCACCAACCAAGTTTAATGGGATTTGGAGTCCCATGACAAGTTTTTAAACTGTACCCTTAGAAGTAAGTCCTTAAGAATGTGTGCAGAACTATACAGCTTTTCAGTTACAAACTTCCTCCTCCCTTATTCTGCTTCTTATTTTTTACTGAGATCTATTTTTCAATTGACTTTATATATATATTATTAACTCTATGCTAAGCAAAGAGTTAAACAAATAGTATGAAGAAAAAAAAAACCTAAAAACAACAACAACAACAAAATGAAACTATCCTTCAACAGCCAAGACAAGTACAGCTCAAGTCATTCCTTTTCAAAATGTCGGTTTCACTTCTACAGATTTCATTTTAGGTGCTCTATTAGTTCTCACAGATCAGAGAGAACATAGGGTATTTGTCCGTTTGGGACTGGCTTATTTCACTAAGTATGATGTTTTCCAAATTCATCCATTTTGTTGCAAAAGACAAGATTTCATTTTTTTTTTACTGCTGTGTAGTATTCTATAGTATACATATCCCATTTTTTTTTTATCTAATCTTTGGTTTATGGGAATTTAGGTTGATTCCATGTCTTAGCTACAGCAAATTGAGCTGCAATAAACATGATGTTACAGATAACTCTTTTGTTTACTGATTTCATTTCCCTTGTATATATTCCCATAAGTAGGATGGCTGGGTCACATGGGTAAATTTCTGTACCTTCTTAGAACCCCAAATGTGGGCAAACCAACATGGGATATCTTATTTTTCTCTAGGAGAAAGTTAGTGATCTTTTCATTTATTGGTAGTCATATTTTAAAACTTTGAAACTTACAACCAACAATCCTACATTGGTCCATATGAGGTCTGAGTCACGATTTTCTCAATCCAACATTTGTCTCCATAAAAATTAACAAGTATAACATTTTGCTCACCTGCACACAGCTTCAAGGCTTAGACAGACCCACATATATATCTACAACAATGTCTATAAAAAAGCAGAAACACTTCTAATTTCCAAGAATAATTCATTTGAGAATTCTCCCAATTTTTTCTGATTTTTAATCTGCTAGGGAATTAGGCTGTCTCATGTATGAAGTACTTTATTTGTAGAAAATTCAGAGAATGTTTTTGAGTGTTTGCCATGTGTCAAACACAATATCTCATATCAGCTTTACAACAACTTCTGGAGGTGCTATTAGTTTGCCCATTTTGTAGATCAGAACATTTAATCTTCGAAGGATTAAGTAAATTGACTATGTTTATATAACTAAGAGGTGTGATGACCATGATTAAAACATAGTCCATTGGCTTCAAATAATCAACTTCTTTTAACTCTTACTTCAAAACTAATGTGGTAAGAGAACAATCCTACCTTCCCTCCTTCTCACCAGGTGTGTTTCTCCATCTGTGTAGTGGTTCTCCTGCTCCACAATGTTCAACACCAGGGCAAAGATGGTGGAAGTCCTGTTAAAAATAGAAAATTTTTAGCTTCACATGGATCCACTGAAGGAAAGCTCCAGACTGACAGAAAAAGGTAGAACAAAAAAAAAAAAAATGAGAGACATCTATCACAATGTAAAGATGCTGAAAGAAGTTAATTGAAACAATTAAATTAAGCTTATATTTTCAGAATTGGCTAATGTCAAAGGCAATTGTATTCTATATCAATGAACATCAAGACTACGATTAAAGGGAAATCTCGATCGGTTCAAATGCTACAAGTTTTCATAGAGATAAATCGTAATTGAATAACAGAGAAAGTTCAGTTTTCTCGAAAAAATGTTAAGAATTTGTAGAAGTAGCTAATTTTTGTTGTCATAGGAGACCCTGAACACATTATTTAAATTTCTCTAAGAATTAGTTTATTGATGTATAATGGGGAAATAATATTTTTAAAAGAACAGTGTTGTAAGTAAAAATGTGTATGTGAGTGCCTGACATATAGTATCTACTTAGAAAGTAGCTTACTTTTTCTTAAAGTAGCCAGCATCTTCTGTGTGACTAGCTCTAAATTCTCAGTATATTACATGTAGCTCTGATTAATTTTGACTGCATAAGATAAATGGCTGGTTCAATAATTCAGTAAGTGTAGGGCAAAACCACCTCACAGAATACAAAATGAAGAAACATGGGGTTGTCTTGTAAATCCCTTGGAATAACAACATGTTCATTTTCTCACAAATCATATATGCCCTTTAGAAGCACTGACCAATGCAAAGGTCGTTCTGCCCCAGATCTTCTAAAAACAGCAGAAAGGCTTTCTCAAGTTAACTAGCCAGTGTCTTTATTAGGTCAGACACATGACCTTAGAGCTAAGACAGTAAAGGCTATCACAGAGAAATTCAGCAACATTTGAGTCCATGCTGCTGGTTAGAGCGTGCTAACAAGAACTGGGTCACAGATTCAATCCCTATGTGGGCCCATTTTCACTTTCTTACAAGATCTCCTTGACAGCATGATTTAAACCAGTCTTAGCACACTAGCACAGCAATGGCCACAGGAAAGATGGAGCAGAGGGCAAGGCTTCAGAGGAAACAAACTGAATTCTTTAAACATTTCTACTCATTAACGGGAGATGGGATAGCTGCCTCATTCTTGTTTAGGAGAGACACCAACTCTCATGTTGGCTCTCAAAACAGGTTCTGAATCTATTTTCATTGCAAGAGAAATTTGAAGTGAAAGTGCTCTCTGCGATCAATGATTGGAGAGATGGAGGGAGGAAGGGTAGATGTGCATAACTGGGAAGGCAGAGCCAAGTTGCCATAAATGTTTATATTTTCCAAGATAGGTATTTCTGCTGCTAGAGGATAGGAAAGGCAGAAGGTGATGGGAAAGGGACTTAGATTTATTAACTACCACAAGAACTGCATTGAATATTCCTTTTATTTATCCACTAATGAGCTATTTCTGTGTGTCAGGAACTTTGCTAAAAAAATAAAAAAGGACTAGGAAATGGAGTAATGAGGTCAACAATGTTCCTTGGTTTCATAAAAGTAACTGTCTGGTAATGGCAACAAATGTTGACCAATTAAGTACAAATGTGAGGTGGTTTACATGAAAAAAGCAAAGGGTATGTGGCAAGGGGAAACTTTTGCTTGCAATTTCAGAGCACGAAACATTGAACTTATTTCTGACCAAATTTACGTCAAATGGGTTGAGGAATATTCTAGTTTACAGAATCCAAGAAAAAATATGGTAATCCGAGCTGTTAGAGTATGGGCTCCCTACAATGTAATTCCAGAATCTCACAAGCAGGATGTGATGGATCTACCTGGGAATCTTGGCGCCATGAGATTTTGGGGGCAACCATTAACAGTATTTATGTTTCTCTACATGGCAATAAAGTTTTTTCTGGTTGATTTATTTTGGGAAATATGTCTATGATCAAAGTGGCAGGATCTGTTACCAAAACAGAGGAGAGAGCAGAAGAAGAATAGTTGCATTCTACAGACAAATATATCATAAGTAGCTCACTGAGATGGTTGATTCAAGGAGTGAAATTTTAGATGAACTTGAGCTATAAGGGAGGTATCATTATATCCATTGTACAGATGAGTGAATTAGAATCTAGGAAGGTTAAGTTATTTGGGAATTCAAGATCTGATTATAAAACTCATGCCTTTTCCATTAGTTCACATTTTCCAATTTATGCATCATTTATATAATTAAAATATGAGGTCCTAAAGATACTACAGGTAATGTTTAAATAATGAATTTTGATGTCACTTGGCATTTCTGCCAAGGAACATCTCCCACGCCTTAACAACAGTATATCTTGCACAAAGCCTTCTACGGTTGTTGTAAAACCAATTTTACAAGATAATGGTGATATTATATATGTATGTAATGAAGCTATATGGAAATAAAACAGAGGGAATTTCAATATAGTACTTGGTTTCTTCTAATTTTTTCAGCATAATCAAAATCAAGGATGACGGTCATAAACACAATTAACAGATGTGGTCTTTTTGTACCTAATCGGCATTTCAATGACTCAAACTACTATTGAATTAATCTTTTCCCCAATATAAAACAGAATGGGGTAGGCATTGTAGCATAGAAGGCTAAGAACCCCTTGGGACACCTGCATCTTATAGCGAAGTGCCTGGTTGGATTCTGGCTAAACTGCTTCCAGTCCAGTTCCTGCTAATGTATATGGGAGGCAGTGAGTGATGACCCAAGTGCTTTGTCTCTGTCCCTCTCATAGAGACCTGGACAGAGTTCCTGGCTTCCAGGTTCAGTCTGGCTTAGCCCTGGCTGTTTTTTGGGCATTTGGGTAGTGAACAGCAAATACTGAATAGAAATTCTCACTCTCTGTCTCTGTCTCTCTTTACCCCACCCCACCCTGTGTGTGTATGTGCATGGCCCCCTCTCTGTCACTCTTTCAAATAAATAAATAGAACACAGCAAAAGCAAGCAACTTTCCAAAGGCTAGAATAATATCAGACATGATGATTATTACCTCACCCTATTAAGAAGCATAATAAGTAAGATACAATGTTAGTTTTGAATAATTCCAACCACTGTCTGTAATGTTATGAGTTTTCCCCCCAGTCAAGAAAATATCCCAGATTACCATTTTGAAAGAGAGTGATGTTATAATGAACAAAGCTTGTAAATTTTAAGCAATCCTATTTTGTAACACTGTGGAACACACTCAAAACGATCACTATACAAAGACTATTCTTAAATGATTATTGAGAAAATAAGTGTTTTACCATCTATCTCCCCTTGTTACCATCTTCATGGATCATGTTCGACTACTCTGATCTAACGCTTCCCTTTCTAAACACCTTTGGTAATTGACACATACATTTTATATCATCCCTTCAGAATATGCATCATTTCACAAGTTTCTAATTATTTTAAATGTTTTCTTCCCAGTTAGATGAAAAATACATTGAAGATACTAATCAGCTTACACCACAGAAGATACACAACTAGTTTTAGTAAAGTGGTTTCTTTTCTGTGGATTTAGTCAGTAAAGTCATTGAAGTATCTCATAAGGAATATACACATCTTTGAACAATTTATTAACCTCCTGAAAATACCAAGTAGTCCAGCAGCAAACCAAAAGTTGACAAAGAATATATTTTTGGCAAGGACTTAAAGCTATGACTTAGGATAAAGACCACTATCTTTTTTTTAAAAGATTTATTTTATTTATTTGAAAGACAGAGTTACAGAGAAGTAGAGACAGAGAGAGAGGACTTCCATCCGCTGGTTTACTCCACACATGGCCACAACAGCTGGAGCTGCACTGATCTGAAGCCAGGAGCCAGGAGCTTCTTCCAGGTCTCCCACATGGGTGCCGTGGCCCAGGGACTTGGGCCATCTGCTGCTATCCCAGACCATAACAGAGAGCTGGATCAGAAGAGGAGCAGCAGGAACTAGAACCAGCACCCATATGGAATGCTGGTGCTTCAGGCCAGGGATTTAACCCACTGCACCAAAGTGTCAGGCCCCTAAACTCCACTATCTTTTGATGTATTATTCTTTTTACATGCTGCAAATTTTCATTTATGAATATTTTATTAATCATTTCTATATTTGTGTTCATGATGACCATTAATTTGTTATTGTCCTTATTAATAATGACTATCTTTGTACAGTTTGAAATCAGAGTAACTCTGGCATCAGAATTCAAGAGAAATTTTTTCTTCTTTGATTTCTGAGTCTGTGAAGGATTATATTACTGATCTCTTTAGTGTTATATAGAATTAATCAGTCAAATGAAGTGGCTTAGTGTTAACTTATAATAAAGTTTTGGACTTCTATTTCTTTTAAGCCTTATTTGTTTATTTGAAAGGCATACAGAGACAGACTTCCTACTTACTAATTCATTCCCCAAATGCTTGCAGTGGCCTGAGCTGGGCTGGGGCAAAAGCTGGGAGACTGGAACTCCATACAGGTATCCCATAAAGGTGGCAGTAATCCAATTACTTGAACCATCCACACTGCTTCCCCTGGATCTTTATTAGCAGGAAGGCAGAAAAAGGAGTCAGAGGCTGGAACTGAACTCAGGTACGCCAATATGCAATGTGGGAATAGTAAATGCTAGGCTACAAGACTGTTCATAGGACAGTTTTAATAATTTATTTGTTTCAAAGAATTTTTTCCTTTCATTTAACTTGCAAGTATTAGGAATAGGTACTCATAAAACTCCCTACTCTTATTTTAATATCAGTAGGATCTATAATTCTATCCTCCCACTTTTTATGTCTAACATTGATAATGCACATCTACATTTGTTTTTTGATTTTCATTGGTCTAAAGGTCTATCAGTTTTACTCTAAATATTTGGAACAAGTCATGGCTGCTCACTCATAACACTTTTATTCAACATTAAGTTAGAGTTGCAAGATAAGGTAGAGCCACAAGACCGTAAAAGGAAATAAACATCATTGAGATATAAAGTAAAACTGTCTGAAGATGACTTGATCATATGTAGACAATCCTAGAAATTATAAAACAGCCATTAATAATAATTAGTGGTACCAGCCTTTTATTAGAATTGCTGGCAATAAGATCAATATGCAAAAATGAGTGGAATTTGTGCATAGTGAAATGAACAATAAGAAGTGTAATTTTTAAAAAGTATCAGTTAATAGCATTAAAGTCATTAAATGTTCAGCAAAACCAGTATAATGAAACTATACAGCATCATTGAGAAAAATTAAAGAATGCAAAAATAAATAAGATCTATGCCTATGGACACAGAGATTATTATTCTCCACATACATATGAACAAAAAAACCCCAACAGTTACAACAATACCAATTCAAAATTCCAGCAGGAATTCATGGAAATTGATAAATTGATTCAAAATTATATTTTAAAATATAAAAGACATGGACTAGCCAAAACAACTTTGAAAAACAACAATACAACTAAGTAGGAGATTCCACACTACCTAATTTCAAAATTTATCATAAACTAACAGCAACAAAGGAAGTATGATATTTGTATGAGAAACCATAGAAGTAATGTCACATAATACAAATTGCAAAATATATCCCTATTTTTTTTGATTATTTGGTTTCCACAAAGGTGCCCAAATAACCGAATGAAAAGGAAAATCTTATTAACAAATGTTGCCAGAACAAGCATATATCTGGACAGAAAAAATAAATATGAACCTTGCTTAGCTCATAGGCAAAATAATTAATTTAAAACAGCTATTGACCTAAATGTATAATCTATAACTATACAAGTTTTAAAGGAAAACAACTAAACAACAAAAAGGAAAACACAGGAGAAAATTTTCATGACCTTTCTGCAGAAAAAGGTTATTCAGGATTTAAGAAGCCAAACAAGACTAAAAGCAACTTCAGAACTGGACACGGTTGAGGCTCTTAATGGGATGCTGCCAACAGAAAGAAAATATCCACAATACTATCCAGAGAGCCTTGTGTTCAAAGTACATAAAGAACTCTTCCAAGTCAATAAAGTAGCAAACAACCCAATAACTAAGGGGCAATCATGTGAACAGATACCTTATAAAAGATGATAAATAGCAGTCCAGTAAGCCAATGAAAAGATTGTCAAAAGATTTAAAAGAGAAGTGTGAATTAAACTTGTAATGGAGTAGTACAAGATACTTAGTAGAATAGATAAAATTAAGAGGAATAACAATGTCAAATTCTGGTGACGATTTAGAGAAACTGGAATTCTCATGATACGTCTGTTGGGAATGAAAAATATTAGAATAATTTAGAAAATAGCTTTAGTTTCTTTTAAAGTTAGAAGTACAATTGCTACATATCCCAGAATATTCAGTCCCAGTAATCTATGAAAGATAGATTAAAACTTATTTTCATTCAAAAATGTATATGTGAATTTTCAAAGATTTATTAGCAATATCCAAAAATTAAAAACAACTCATATTTCTATCAATTAGTGAATTTAGGGGGGCGGAGCCAAGATGGCGGAATAGTGAGGATGCGCACTAGCAGTCCGCGAAAAGACAGTTTAGTAAAAGCAGAGTTACTGTAGCCTCAGGAAAAGTCTCAGGGAAAATATGCAGAGGAAATTCTTCCGGACCCAGTGAATGAGACACAGAGGACCTAGGGGAAAGTAAGTTTGCCGATGGCAAATCATGCCACAGTGGGACGGGAGCCGCCGCACAGGACGGGAGCCGGGCGGAACAAAGTCGCCTTAGGAACTGAGTGCTTGAATGGGAGGTAATACAAAGATCCCGAGACACTGATGGGGGGAAACAGACCCCATGGCGGAAACAGCACAATTGAGGGGAGCCCGCATGGACACTAGCCTCTCTCTTCGCCCACCTTGCGAAGCCGAACTAGATGGACCACAGTGGGATGGCGCGCGTGCACGTGCCCGCCCGCCCACCACTGAGGCAGGCGGAACCAAAAAACCCGAGGCTGTATAAATCTGAGGGGGAACCAAAATTTGGGAACACACCGCTGCGCACACAAACTTCGTTGCCTTGACAAACCAGAGAAAGAGAGTGGAAAAAAAAATGCCAAACAAAAATAGATAGTGAGCTAGCAAGATCAGGGAAGACACTATGATGACCCCAAATGGAAAAGACACCCCAAGTCAGGATTATGAAGATGATGAGATAGAAGAAATGCAAGAAGCAGATCTGAAAAAAATTGATAAGAACATTAAGAAGTTCTCAAAAACAAATTCTTGAACTACAGAAATCTTTAATGGATAAGACAGAAAATCTCTCTCACGAGAATGAAATATTATGGAGGAATCAAAACGAAATGAAACAACTAGTAGAACAAGAAGCTACGATAGTGACAAAAAAATCTTAATGAATTAAAGAATTCAATAGATCAAGTGACAAGGAATCTTGAGGGCCTTAAAACCAGAATGGGTGAAGCAGATGAGAGGATATCGGACCTAGAAGACAGAGAACAGTAGAGGAAACAGTCAAACCAAAGACATGAAGAGGAATTTAGAAATCTAAAAAATATCATCGGGAATTTACAGGATACTATTAAAAAACCCAACATTCGGGTTCTAGGAGTTCCTGAAGGCATGGAGAGGGAGAAAGGATTAGAAGGCCTTTTTAGTGAGATAATAGCAGAAAATTTTCCAGGTTTGGAGAGGGACAGAGACATCCTAGTACAAGAAGCTCATAGAACCCCTAGGAAACATGACCAAAAGAGATCCTCACCATGACACGTTGTAATTAAACTCACCACAGTGAAACATAAAGAAAAGATTCTAAAATGTGCAAGAGAGAAACATTAGATTACTCTCAGAAGATCTCCAATTAGACTCACAGCAGACTTCTCATCAGAAACCCTGCAAGATAGGAGGGAATGGCAAGACATAGCCCAAGTACTAAGAGAGAAAAACTGTCAGCCCAGAATACTATATCCTGCAAAGCTCTCATTTGTGAATGAAGGTGAAATTAGGACCTTTCACAGCAAACAGAAACTGAGAGAATTTGTCGCCATGCGTCCAGCCCTACAAAAGATACTTAAAGATGTGCTACAAACAGAAACACAGAAACACGTTTGTCAACTTGAAAGAAGCTAAAGGAAGGAAACCTCGCAGCAAAAGATCATACGAAACTCAAAGCATATATAAGAAACTATCTTTGGCAAATGGCAGGGCAAAACTACTATTTATCAATAGTCACATCGAACGTGAACGGTTTGAATTGCCCAGTCAAAAGAAACAGATTGGAAGCCTGGATTAGGGAACAAAACCCATCTATTTGCTGCTTACAAGAAACACATCTTTATAACAAAGATCCATACAGATTGAAAGAGAAAGGCTGGAAAAAAGTATACCATGACAGCAGAAACGAAAAAAAAAGCGGGCGTAGCCATCCTAATATCGGATAATATAAATTTTACCACAAAAACTATCAGAAGAGACAAAGAGGGACACTATATAACGATTAAGGGATACATCCAACAAGAAGATATAATGATTATCAATGTGTATGCACCTAATTACAAGGCACTGGTTTATTTTAAAGACCTGTTAAGGGACTTGATAGGAGACTTAGACCCCAACACATTAGTACTAGAGGACTTCAATACCCCACTCCCAGAGATAGACAGATCACCAAGACAGAGGATCAACAAGGAGTCAGAAAATTTAAATGAAACTATAGCCCAAATGGACCTAACAGATATCTACAGAACTATTCACCCCACAGAGAAGCAATTTACATTCTTTTCAGCAGTACATGGAACCTTCTCTAGGATAGACCACATACTAGGCCATAAAGCAAGTCTCAGCAAATTCAAAAGAATTAGAATCATACCATGCATCTTCTCAGACCATAAAGGAATGAAAGTGGAAATTAGCAACTCAGGAATCCCTAGAGCATATGCAAACACATGGAGACTGAACAACATGCTCCTGAATGAACAATGGGTCACTGAAGAAATCAAGAGAGAAATCAAAAATTTCCTGGAAGTAAATGAGGATAACAGCACATCATACCAAAATCTATGGGATACAGCAAAAGCAGTTTTAAGAGGAAAGTTTATATCAATAGGTGCCTGCATCAAGAAATTGGAAAGACACCAAATAAATGAGCTTTCAGCTCATCTCAAGGATCTAGAAAATCAACAGCAAACCAGACCCAAAGCTAGTAGGAGAAGAGAAATAATCAAAATCAGAGAAGAAATCAACAGGATTGAATCCAAAAAAACATTACAAAAAATCAGCCAAACGAGGAGCTGGTTTTTTGAGAAAATAAACAAGATTGACACCCCATTGGCCCAACTAACAAAAAAAAAGAAGGGAAAAGACCAAAATCAATAAAATCAGAGATGAAAAAGGAAATGTAACAACAGACACCACAATAATCAAAAGAATCATCAGAAATTACTACAAGGACTTATATGCCAGCAAACAGGGAAATCTTTCAGAAATGGACAGATTCCTGGACACATACAACCTACCTAAATTGAACCAGGAAGACATAGAAAACCTAAACAGACCCATAAGTGAGTCAGAAATTGAATCAGTCATAAAGGCCCTCCCAACAAAGAAAAACCCAGGACCAGATGGATTCACTGAATTCTACCAGACATTTAAAGAAGAACTAACTCCAATCCTTCTCAAACTATTCAGAACAATCGAAAAAAAGGGAATGCTCCCAAATTCTTTCTATGAAGCCAGCATCACTTTAATTCCTAAGCCGGAAAAAGATGCAGCATTGAAAGAGAATTACAGACCAATAACCCTCATGAACATAGATGCAAAAATCCTCAATAAAATTCTGGCCAATAGACTGCAACAACACATCAGAAAGATTATCCACCCAGACCAAGTGGGATTTATCCCTGGTATGCAGGGATGGTTCAATATTCGCAAAACAATCAACGTGATACACCACATTAACAGACTGCAGAAGAAGAACCATATGATTATCTAAATTGATGCGGAGAAGGCATTTGACAAAATACAACACCCTTTCATGATGAAAACCCTAAGCAAACTGGGTATAGAAGGCATATTCCTCAATATAATCAAAGCAATTTATGAAAAACCCACGGCCAACATCCTACTGAATGGGGAAAAGCTGGAAGCATTTCCACTGAGATCTGGTACCAGACAGGGATGCCCACTCTCACCACTGTTATTCAATACAGTTCTGGAAGTCTTAGCCAGAGCTATTAGATAAGAAAAAGAAATTAAAGGGATACAAATTGGGAAGGAAGAACTCAAACTATCCCTTTTTGCAGACGACATGATCTTTATTTAGGGGACCCAAAGAACACTACTAAGAGACTATTGGAACTCATAGAAGAGTTTGGCAAAGTAGAAGGATATAAAATCAATGCACAAAGAGAGAAACGTCAGATTACTCTCAGAGGATCTCCAATTAGACTCACAGCTGACTTCTCAACAGAAACCCTACAAGCTAGAAGGGAATGGCAAGACATAGCCCAGGTACTTAGAGGGAAAAACTGCCAGCCCAGAATATTATACCCTGCAAAGCTCTCATTTGTGAATGAAGGCGAAATAAAGACCTTTCATAACAAACAAAAATTGAAAGAATTTGTTGCCACTCGTCCAGCCCTGCAAAAGATACTTAAAGACGTGTTACACACAGAAACACAGAAACACGACCATCAACATGAAAGAAGGTAAATGAAGGGAACCTCACGGCAAAAGATCACAGGGAATTCAAAGCATACATTAGAAAATATCTGGCAAATGGCAGGGAAAACTTACCACTTATCAATAGTCACATTGAACGTTAAAGGTCTAAACTGTCCTGATAAAAGACAGAGATTGGCTGACTGGGTTAAGGAACAAAAACCATCTATTTGCTGCCTACAAGAAACACATCTTTCCAACGAAGATCCATACAGACTGAAAATAAAAGGATGGAACAAGATATACCATGCCAACAGAAATGAAAAAAGAGCGGGTGTAACAATCTTAATATCGGACTACATAAACTTTAACACAAAAACTGTTAAGAGAGACAAAGAGGGACACTATATAATGATTAAGGGATCAATACTACAGGAAGATATAACAATTCTCAATGTATATGCACCTAATTACAGGCCACAGGTTTATTTAAAAAATTTGTTAAGAAACTTAAAGGGAGACTTAGACCCCAACACAATAGTACTGGGGGACTTCAATACTCCACTCACAGATATTGACAGATCGACAGAACAGAAGATCAACAAGGAGACAGTAGATTTAAACAACACTATAGCCCAAATGGATCTAACAGATATCTACAGAACTTTTCATCCTACACGTAAAGCATTCACATTCTTCTCAGCAGTACATGGAACCTACTCTAGGATTGGCCACATACTAGGCCATAAAGCAAGTCTCAGCAAATTCAAAAGAATTAGAATCATACGATGCAATTTCTCAGACCATAAGGGATTGAAGTTGGAAATTAGCAACTCAGGAATCCCTAGAGCATATGCAAACACATGGAGATTGAACAACATGCTCCTGAATGAACAATGGGTCACTGAAGAAATCAAAAGAGAAATCAAAAATTTTCTGGAAGTAAATGAGGATAACAGCACAACATACCAAAACTTATGGGATACAGCAAAAGCAGTGTTAAGAGGAAAGTTTATATCAATAGGTGCCTACATCAAGAAACTGGAAAGGCACCAAATAGATGAGCTTTCAATGCATCTCAAGGATCTAGAAAATTTGCAGCAAACTAGACCCAAATCTAGTAGAAAAAGAGAAATAATCAAAATCAGAGAAGAAATCAACAGGATTGAATCCAAAAAAACATTACAAAAAATCAGCCAAACGAGGAGCTGGTTTTTTGAGAAAATAAACAAGATTGACACCCCATTGGCCCAACTAACTAAAAAAAGAAGAGAAAAGACCCAAATCAGTAAAATCAGAGATGAAAAAGGAAATATAACAACAGACACCACAGAAATCAAAAGAATCATCAGAAATTACTACAAGGACTTGTATGCCAGTAAACAGGGAAACCAATCAGAAATGGATAGATTCCTGGACACATGCAACCTACCTAAATTGAACCAGGAAGACATAGAAAACCTAAACAGACCCATAAGTGAGTCAGAAATTGAATCAGTCATAAAGGCCCTCCCAACAAAGAAAAGCCCAGGACCAGATGGATTCACTGTTGAATTCTACCAGACATTTAAAGAAGAACTAACCCCAATTCTTCTCAAACTTTTCAGAACAATCGAAAAAGAGGGAATTCTCCCAAATTCTTTCTATGAAGCCAGCATCACTTTAATTCCTAAGCCAGAAAAAGATGCAGCATTGAAAGAGAATTACAGACCAATATCCCTCATGAACATAGATGCAAAAATCCTCAACAAAATTCTGGCCAATAGACTGCAACAACACATCAGAAAGATCATCCACCCAGACCAAGTGGGATTCATCCCTGGTATGCAGGGATGGTTCAATATTCGCAAAACAATCAATGTGATACACCACATTAACAGACTGCAGAAGAAAAACCATATGATTATCTCACTAGACGCAGAGAAAGCATTCGATAAAATTCAACACCCTTTCATGATGAAAACCCTAAGCAAACTGGGTATAGAAGGCACATTCCTCAATACAATCAAAGCAATTTATGAAAAACCCACGGCCAATATCCTATTGAATGGGGAAAAGTTGGAAGCATTTCCACTGAGATCTGGTACCAGACAGGGATGCCCACTCTCACCACTGCTATTCAATATAGTGCTGGAAGTCTTAGCCAGAGCTATTAGGCAAGAAAAAGAAATTAAAGGGATACAAGTTGGGAAGGAAGACCTCAAACTCTCCCTCTTTGCAGACGACATGATTCTTTATTTAGGGGACCCAAAGAACTCTACTAAGAGACTATTGGAACTCATAGAAGAGTTTGGCAAAGTAGCAGGATATAAAATCAATGCACAAAAATCAACAGCCTTTGTATACACAGACAATGCCACGGCTGAGGAAGAACTGCTAAGATCAATCCCATTCACAATAGCTACAAAAACAATCAAATACCTTGGAATAAATTTAACTAAGGACATTAAAGATCTCTACAATGAAAATTACAAAACCTTAAAGAAAGAAATAGAAGAGGATACCAAAAAATGGAGAAATCTCCCATGCTCATGGATTGGAAGAATCAATATCATCAAAATGTCCATTCTCCCAAAAGCAATTTACAGATTCAACGCAATACCAATCAAGATACCGAGGACATTCTTCTCAGATCTGGAAAAAATGATGGTGAAATTCATATGGCGACACAGGAGACCTCGAATAGCTAAAGCAATCTTGTACAACAAAACCAAAGCCGGAGGCATCACAATACCAGATTTCAGGACATACTACAGGGCAGTTGTTATCAAAACAGCATGGTACTGGTACAGAAACAGATGGATAGACCAATGGAACAGAATAGAAACTCCAGAAATCAATCCAAACACCTACAGCCAACTTATATTTGATCAACGATCCAAAACCAGTCCCTGGAGTAAGGTCAGTCTGTTTAATAAATGGTGCTGGGAAAACTGGATTTCCACGTGCAGAACCATGAAGCAAGACCCCTACCTTTCACCTTACACAAAAATTCATTCAACATGGATTAAAAATTTAAACCTACGACCCGACACCATCAACTTACTAGAGAGCATAGGAGAAACCCTACAAGACATAGGTACTGGCAAAGACTTCTTGGAAAAGACCCCAGAAGCACAGGCACTGAAAACCAAAATTAACTACTGGGATTGCATCAAATTGAAAATTTTCTGTACTGCAAAAGAAACAGTCAGGAAAGTGAATAGGAAACTGACAGAATGGGAAAAAATATTTGCAAACTATGCAACAGATAAAGGGTTGATAACCAGAATCTACAAAGAAATTAAGAAACTCCACAACATCAAAACAAACAACCCACTTAAGAGATGGGCCAAGGACCTCAATAGACATTTTTCCAAAGAGGAAATCCAAATGGCCAACAGACACATGAAAAAATGTTCAAGATCCCTAGCAATCAGGGAAATGCAAATCAAAACCACAATGAGGTTTCACCTCACCCCGGTGAGAATGGCTCACATTCAGAAATCCACCAACAATAGATGCTGGAGAGGATGTGGGGAAAAAGGGACACTAATCTACTGTTGGTGGGAATGCAAACTGGTGAAGCCACTATGGAAGTCAGTCTGGAGATTCCTCAGAAACCTGAATATAACCCTACCATTCAACCCAGCCATCCCACTCCTTGGAATTTACCCAAAGGAAATTAAATGGGCAAACAAAAAAGCCGTCTGCACAGTAATGTTTATTGCGGCTCAATTCACAATAGCTAAGACTTGGACCCAACCCAAATGCCCATCAACAGTAGACTGGATTAGGAAATCATGGGACATGTACTCTACAGAATACTATACAGCAGTCAAAAACAATGAAATCCGGTCACTTGCAACAAAATGGAGGAATCTGGAAAACATCATGCTGAGTGAATTAAGTCAGTCCCAAAGAGACAAATATCATTTGTTTCCCTTGATTGGCGATGACTAACTGAGCACCAAAGGGGAAACCTGTAGAAGTGAAATGGACACTATGAGAAACAGTGACTCGATCAGCTCTTGTGCTGACTGTTGTTGTATAATGTAATACTTTATCCATGGTAGTATTTTTTTTTTATCCTAGTACTAGTGGTTGAACTCTGTAATTAACACACAATTATTCTTAGGTGTTCAAATTTTAACTGAAAAGTGATCTCTGTGAAATATAAGAGTGGGAATAAGAGAGGGAGGAGATGTAAAATTTGGGACATGCTCAATCGGAACGGCCCCAAATGATGGAGTTAGAATTGTGCCAGGGGATTCCAATACAATCCCATCAAGGTGGCATGTACCAAGGCCATCTCATTAGTCCAATTGATCAATTTCAGCTCACAATTGATCACACTGATAGGTCTAAGAGTCAAAGGGATCGCACAAGCAAGACTAGTGTCTGCTGATACTAACTGATAGAATGAAAAAGGGAGAGAATGATCCAACATGGGAAGCAGGATACACAGCAGACTCATAGAATGGCAGATGTCCTAAATAGCACTCTGGCCTCAGAATCAGCCCTAAAGGCATTCGGATCTGGCTGAAGAGCCCATGAGAATAGTTTAGGCATGGAAAGCCAAGACATTCTGGAAAAAACAGAAGACCTAAATGAAAGATCTCTGCGAGTGAGATCCCAGTGGAAAGAACGGGGCCATCAAAGAAGGAGGTACCTTTCTCTGAAGGGAGGAGAGAACCTCCACTTTGACTATGACCCTGTCGGAATAAGATTGAAGTCGGCGAACCCTAAAGGCTTCCACAGCCTCGGCAACTCATGACCAGAGCCTAGGGAGATTACTGACGCCATAAACAAGAGTGTCAAATTGTTAAATCAACATCAGGAGTCACTGTGTACTTACGTCTCATGAGGGATCTGTCCTTAATGTGTTATCCAATGTGAAATAATGCTATTACTAGTACTGAAACAGTATTTTTGCACTTTGTGTTTCTGAGTGGGTGCAAACTGGTGAAATCTTTACATAGTATATATTGAATCGATCTTCTTTATATAAAGATAATTGCAAATGATTAAAAAATCTTGGTGTTAAATTGGAAATTGCATAGACAATTAATCAATTTTTTAAAAAAAAATCATGTAGGATCTCTGTCCTTAATGTGCTGTACATTGTGAATTAATACTATAACTAGCACTCCAACAGTATTATCATTTTGTGTCTCTATGCGAGGGCAAACCGTTGAAATCTTTATGTAATATGCACTAAATTGATCTTCTGTGTATAAAGAGAATTGAAAATTAATCTTGATGTGGGCGGAGGGCGGGAGGGAGCGGGAGAGGGGAGGGTAGAGGGAGGGAGGGAGGTTGTGGGGGGGGAGCCATTGTGATCCATAAGGTGTTCTTTGGAAATTTATATTCTTTAAATAAAAGCTTTATATAAAAAAAAATAAAATAAAATCAATGCACAAAAATCAAAAGCCTTCGTATACACAAGCAATGCCAAGGCGGAGAAAGAACTTCTAAGATCAATCCCATTCACAATAGCTACAAAAACAATCAAATACCTTGGAATAAACTTAACCAAGGACGTTAAAGATCTCTGCGATGATAATTACAAAACCTTAAAGAAAGAAATAGAAGAGGATACCAAAAAATGGAGAAATCTTCCATGCTCATGGATTGGAAGAATCAATATCATCAAAATGTCCATTCTCCCAAAAGCAATTTACAGATTCAATGCAATACCAATCAAGATACCGAGGACATTCTTCTCAGATCTGGAAAAAATGATGCTGAGATTCATATGGAAGCACAGGAGACCTCGAATAGCTAAAGCAATCTTGTACAACAAAAACAAAGCTGGAGGCATAACAATACCAGATTTCAGGACATATTACAGGGCAGTAGTTATCAAAACAGCATGGTACTGGTACAGAAACAGATGGATAGACCAATGGAACAGAATAGAAACACCAGAAATTAATCCACACATCTACAGCCAACTTATATTTGATCAAAAATCCAAAACCAATCCCTGGAGTAAAGACAGTCTATTTAAAAAATGGTGCTCGGAAAACTGGATTTCCACGTGCAGAATCATGAAGCAAGACCCACCCCTTTCACCCTGCACAAAAATCCTTTCAACATGGATTAAAATCTTAAACCTACAACCCGACACCATCAAGTTATTAGAGAGCATTGGAGAAACCCTACAAGACATAGGTACTGGCAAAGACTTCTTGGGAAAGACCCCAGAAGCACAGGCACTCAAAGTCAAAATTAACTATTGGGATTACATCAAATTTAGAAGTTTCTGTACGTCAAAAGAAACAGTCAAGAAAGTGAATAGGCAACCGACAGAATGGGAAAAAATATTTGCAAACTATGCAACAGATAAAGGGTTGATAACAAGAATCTACAAAGAAATGAAGAAAAGCCACAACATCAAAACAAACAACCCACTTAAGAGATTGGCCAAGGACCTCAATAGACACTTTTCCAAAGAGGAAATCCAAATGGCCAACAGACACATAAAAAATGTTCAAGATCACTAGCAATCAGGGAAATGCAAATCAAAACCACAATGAGGTTTCACCTCACCCCAGTGAGAAGGGCTCACATCCAGAAATCTATCAACAATTTATGCTGGAGAGGATGTGGGGAAAAAGGGACACTAACCCACTGTTGGTGGGAATGCATGCTGGTTAAGCCACTATGGAAGTCAGTCTGGAGATTACTCAGAAACTTGAATATAACCCTCCCATTCAACCCAGCCATCCCACTCCTTGGAATTTACCTAAAGGAAGTCAAATTGACAAACAAAAAAGCCATCTGCACACTAATGTTTATTGCAGCTCAATTCACCATAGCTAAGACCTGGAACCAACCCAAATGCCCATCAACAGTAGACTGGATAAAGAAATTATGGGACATGTACTCCATAGAATACTATACAGCAGTTAAAAACAATGAAATCCAGTCATTTGCAACAAAATGGAGGAATCTGGAAAACATCATGCTGAGTGAATTAAGCCAGTCCCAAAAAGGCAAATATCATTTGTTTTCCCTGATTGGCGATGACTAACTGAACACCAAAGGGGAAACCTGTTGAAGTGAAATGAACTCTATGAGAAACAATGACTGGATCAATTCTTGTCTGGACGGTTCATATACAATGTAAATCTTTTCCCATTTTAGTATTTCTTGACGTTGTTTGTTATTGCTCTAGTACTATTGGTTGAACTCTGCAATTAACACACAATTATTCCTAGGTGTTTAAATTTCAACTGAAAAGTAATCCCTGTTAATTTAGGAGAGAGGGAAAAAGAAAGGGAGGATATGTACAATTTGGGCAAACTCAATCGGACTTGCCCCAAACGACCGAGTTAGAAATGTGCCAGGGGACCCTAATACAACCCCACCAAGGTGGCATGTACCAAGCCATCTCACTGGCCCAAGTGATCAATTCCAGTTCACAATTTATCACACTGATAAATCTAGGAGTCAAAGGGATCACACAAGCAAGACTAGTGACTGCTAATGCTAACAGATAGAACTAAAAAATGGAGAGACTGATCCAACATGGGAAGTAGGATACACAGCAGACTCATAGAATGGCAGATATCCTAATAAATCACTCTGGCCTCAGAATCAGCCCTTAAGGCATTAGGATCTGGCTCAAGAACCCATGAGAGTATTTTAGGAATGGAAAGCCAAGACACTCTGAGAAAAAAAAAAAAGAAGAAGAAGAAGAAGAAGACATAAATGAAAGATCTCTGTGAGTAAGATCCCAACGGAAGGAACAGGGCCACCAGAGAAGGAGGTGCATTTCTCCGAAGGGAAGAGAGAACCTCCACTTTGACTATGACCATGTCAGAACAAGATCCAAGTCGGTGAACCCTAAAGGCTTCCATAGCCTCAGCAACTCATGACTAGATCCTAGGGAGATTACTGACACCATAAAAAAGAGTGTCAAATTGTTATATCAACATCAGTAGTCACTGTGTACTTACAGCCCATGTATGATCTGTCCTTAATGTGTTGTCCAATGTGAAGTAATGCAATAACTAATACTGAAACTGTATTTTTACACCTTGTGTCTTTGTGCGGGTGCAAACTGACAAAATCTTTGCTTAGTATATACTGAATCGATCTTCTGTATATAAAGATAATTGGAAATGATTAAAAAAATTGCAAGTTACATAAAAATCAATCAATTTTAAAAAATAATATCATGTAGGATCTCTGCCCTTAATGTGCTGTACAAGGTGATTTAATGCTATAACTAGTACTCAAAGAGTATATTTCACTCTGTAATGCTATGTGAGGGCAAATGGTTTAAAATCTCTTCTTAACACATATTAAACTGAGCTCCTGTATACAAAGAGAATTGAAAATGAATCTGGATGTGAATGAAAGGGGAGAGGGAGTGGATAAGGGGGGAGGGTAGCGGGGGGGAGGGGAGGTATGGGTGGGGAAGCCATTACAATCCACAAGTTGTACCTTGGAAATTTATATTCTAAATAAAAACCAAAAAAAAAAATTAGTGAATTTATCTATTCACTTGTGGTATATCCATACCAAGGTATATTATTTTGTGATACAAAAAGAAATGAGCAGACATTTAGCCTAATGGTTAGGATGACTGCATCCTACAATGGAATGCCCTGGTTGGATTCCTAGCTCTGGCCCCTGATGCTAACTTCCTGCTAATGACCATTAGAAGCATCATGATGAGTCAAGTCATTGGATTCCTATCATCCTTGGGGTAGATCTTTACTGAGTTGCAGGTTCCTGGCTTCAGCATAGCTCTGGGCATTGTGAACATCTGGTGAGCAAACCAGCAGAATATTGTCTGGCTGGCTGGCTGGCTGGCTGTCTCCTTTTAATTCAAATAGTACACCACATTAAGGGCAGAGATCCTACATGGGGAGTAAGTGCACAGTGAGTACTGTTGTTGATTTAACAATTGACACTCTTACTTATGACGTCAGTAATCACCCGAGGCTCTTGTCATGAGCTGCCAAGGCTTTGGAAGCATCTTGAGTTTGCGGACTCTGACCTTATTTAGACAAGGCCATAATCAAAGTGGATGTTGTCTCCTCCCTTCAGAGAAAGGTGCCTCCTTCTTTGATGGCCCGTCCTTTCCACTGGGATCTCACTCACAGAGATCTTTTGTTTAGGTCATTTTTTCTTGCCACAGTATCTTCGCTTTCCATGCCTGAGAAACTCTCGTTTTTTTTTTTTTTTTTTTTTTTTTTTTTAGCCAGATCTGAATGCCTTAAGGGCTGATTCTGAGGCCAGAGTGCTGTTTAGGAATCTGCCATTCTATGAGTCTGCTGTGTATCTCGCTTCCCATGTTGGGTCATTCTCTCCTTTTACTTCTATCAGTTATTATTAGCAGACACTCTTAAGGTCCAATAAATTTGTAAAAACACACAATTTTGGCACAAGCAGAGTAAAATAGTAGGGCACATGAAGCTAAAAAGAAGATCGAGCTGGAAATGGAACAGGTGTTTGAAATGAAAGTCAAAGATAAAATCTAAGAACTGAAGGACTTCAAAGCTAAGATCTAATGGTACCACATGCAAACAAAAAATTTGGAAGCACAGCAAAAAGAATTAGAACAAAAGCATCATCACTCTGAAGATGAGAAAGCAAACAAGGAGTTCAACGACATCTTCAAGAACAACAGAGCTCATCAAGAACTTTTGGAAAGAATACAAAGAAAGCAAGCCTCCACCAAACATAGTATTTATCGATATGTCAGTCTGGGCAGCAGTCTTTATTGGATCTATTTGACCAAGTTGCAGTAGTCTTATCTAAAACGATGTATTGAACAGCATGACAAAAATTATTTTGCTGTACTTCATGGAGATTTATATGCCTTGAAGTGTCTAAGGTATTGTGTACTTAGAAAGTAATAGCTCTAAATAACTTTCCCATCTTTTTATTTTCCTTTTTTTTTGTTAAACAGATGTCATAAATTTACTGTAAGGGGACATTTTACAATCATGTACTTGTTATTTATTTTTTATAAGATATTCAAAAATATATCTTTGAGGATATTTTGCCATATAATGCAAACTATACTTTTCTATGATAATTACAATGCAAAGTTTCCATTTAGTGCAGAATATACAATAATATAATTTAGTGTAACACAGATTACCCTATTTTTTGACACTTTTTGACACATTTCTTAAAAGTATACATGGAAAAAACCCAAATATTTGTAATACACCCAGAGCTTTTCTAACAACATTATGTTTTGTTGGTTTTGATTCTTTAAATATATATATATAATTCTCATTTGGTATCCCCGTTAGCCAGAATCTAATTCCTGCTTCATTTTCCACACATTGACCCTGCTAAAATAGAAAACAGCATCTTTTATATGGTAGCTTTTCTTCCATTTTTACACTCTCTGATAAATAACAAGGGGAAATCCATTAACAGATCATTCCTAGGAAAAGTTGTAAAATTAACAAGCTGTTTTTACTTACACGTGGTCCCTTTTATAAAAAATTATTTATTTGAAAGGCAAAGTGATAGAGAAGAAGCGACAAACACATAGACACACATTCAGGGAGAAAGAGAGAAGAGATGACAGAAAGAGAGAGCTCTCCCATCTACTGGTTCATTCCCCAGATGGCCAAAATGGTCAACGCTGGAATAGGTAGAAACCAGGAACTCCATCCTGGTTTCCCATGCGGGTGGCTGGGGTCCAAATGCTTGGGCCATTTTCTGGTGCTTTTCAAAAGGGATTAACAAGGATCTCTGTTGAAAGTAGAGCTTTCAATTTGGTTTGAGCAGGCCTCAAACCAGTGCTCCAATACGGGATATTAGCATTATAAGCATCCTAACTCACTACACCTCAATGCTGCCTGCTGCAGTCTCTATATTTTGCTGGAAATGGAAATAATGGTTTCTTCAAGAAAAAAAATCACCACTCTGCATTTAGCTGTATTCATATATTGTACTTTATTTTTAAAATTCATATAATAAACAATGCTGTTATAAAAATACACAATTATAGCACATGCATTTTAAAACATTTCAACTGTATTTCAGTAAAATTGTTATTGAAATTATATAAAACTGTATCACAACATTTTCATTCCCCCTACTACTCAGCCCCTTCTACATCCCATTGCACATGGCAGAATGTGACAGCAGTGGAAGAAACACATTGTCACATGAGGTGACTGTTGTCAGCCTGTCACAGGGATCTCTACCCCACCTTTTCAATGGCCTTTCTTTCTCTCTCTTTTTGTTTCAATTAGAACAATATGACTTTGAGAACCTGCCCAACTCTTTGTCATTTCAGCTTTAGTGAGTATTTAACACTAAACAGTTGACCCAAATTTACAACTTAGGTCAACGCTGATGTAACAGAAAAACATCTAGATTTTACAGACGATGTCTTATGAATCACAGAATAGATGAAAAGTATTATAAGAAAGCAAAGGAAAACTGCTTATTACCTGTGTTCCTGTATATTTGACATGGATACAGAAATGACAGTTGGTGAACCAGGAAAAGAACAAGAAAAAAAACCAGAACACCATGATTAGCATCTGATTGGTGAGAGAGGGTGGAGAATGAAAGTTTACATCATAAAACACATGCAGAAATTTCAGAACTGTTACAGTATGTGCAAGAGTTGAAGAAAAGTACATTAAAAGTCTTGCATAAATATGAATTCATATACTATTTCATGTCTTTTGAAACACTCCAATAATATCTGAATCAAATTTTTACTTTTCTCAGTTATGTACAGGTTTAGTTGAACAAAATTTTCTGTAGATATGATTTCAGAGGAACTTTGTGGCTAATATAGATTACAAAGGGGACAAAGAACTTCTTCAAATGGCAAGGAGAGGGAAGGAGAGAGGAAAATGACACTTCCCAGGTGCTGTGTTAAATACTGAGATGTTTTCAGCCAAAAACCAATTTTAAATTTCTGTTTCATCCTCTATAATCTTAGCTTCCTTCATGGATGAGACTCTAAAGATTACAGGATATAAGTATCCCTTCTAGTAAACCCAGTAAGAGCTAAAGTCAAGTCAAATCCCCTCCAGTTTTCATTAGTTTTCTATCTTTTCAGAGTTTTTATTTTTGGGAGGGTTACACAACTACTACATTCACACTTTTTGAGACCCTGGGGATAGTGCAAAAAAAAAAAAACACACACACACACACACAAAAACTTACCCTATCTACCAGAATGAAGTGAAAGAAGAAATAGTATATTATGAACATAAGTGTGTTTTACTTGAACACAAATAAGCCATCAAGCTGATACATATGAATGTAAGAGCTTCAGCAAATTAACTGTAGGATCTGTGTACTCTGTTATAGTGAATCAGCAAAGAATTGATAGCTCAGCAAATGAACAAAGCCTTTGTAGAAGCTTTGTCCGTTGCTTGTGGTTTACCTGGGAGTCTATGTTTTCAGAAATTTCATGTTTATTAATATATGTGAGAATCAACCTGGGATCCTTAACTGGAGATGTTATGGAGATTTGTTACGTGCCACAAATATCAAGAAGTGACTAAACTGGAGTAATTAATGTTAATTTAATTCCACTTTCTAATGTGGGCTTGAGTTTGGGTAGCCTGAGAAAGCTCAGGATGCATATACAAGTCACCTCCATCATTTTTACAAGTAGACACACTATGTAAAAAAATGTGTAAGTTATCTTGCATGAAATTTAAATGTTTCTCCATTACAGCTCTTTAATCAAGATGGCCTCTTTTGAAATTTTTTAAAATATATATTTTAATACATAAAATATTTTAAAATATATTCTAATATATTTATTTTATAAATATATTTTAATATATTTATATATTTAATATATGTTTATATATTTAATATATTTTAAAATATATATCTCCAGAAATTCTGGGTAACTAAAACTCATTGTCACTTCTAAAGTGTATTTCCAAACATTTTTCACCCTCTGCATAAAAATTTAAGCTGAAATTTTCTTTAAAAATGACAGAAAGAATATCTTCAATTGGGTTTTAAATGATATTCTTCTCACTTATTCATATAAATGAGAATTTTTGACATAGAAAAAAATAGGGGCTGACTGAGCCAGCAAAATTCATTCACAGAACAATTGGGTGTTGTGCTAACTCCCACATCATACATCATGAATCACATCAGGGCTTCTGCTATAGTTTGAAATGCATGTCCCCTCCAAATTCATGTGCTGAAACCCTGACCTCCAATGGTGGGAAGAGAAATGTCTTTCAGCAACTGTTAGATCACACAGGTGGAGCCTCACAAGCACACTGAGTGCCCTCATGTTAGAGGCCCCAGAGCTGGTCCCTGACCTTTGTGAGGACACAGTGAGAAGGAGACATCTATGAACCAGAAAATCATCCCTCACCAGACTCTTAGTATGCAAGTCACTTGATCCAGGGTGACCTACCCTCCAGAACTGTGATAAATAAAATTCAGTCATTTATAAACTACTCTATTTGTGGTATTTTGTTATAACAGTCCAAGGAACTAAGAAAGTCTCTTTTCTCACAATTTATATACAATATTAAATAATAGAACATAATTGGAATTCTCACAAAGAAGCTAATAGTCACCTACAGAATATCACCCTGTTATCCATCTTCTAACTATGGGTAATTTTCTGAAAATATTACCAAATATCAGAATTTTCAGTAAATTTAACGATAGCATGGGGAATTTAAACCAAAACTAAATCACATTTCCTTAAAATATTCAGTAATTATGACTCAGAGGAAGAAATGCCCAGTCACCTGCATTTTTGTACATACCCATCAGCTTTCCTGAACTGATATGTTATCTAATAATATTAAAGTTTAATTTATTATATATGCTTCATTTTTTCTAAAGATAAATATTTGGGGAACCTATTTTGCACTGGGAACTCATTTGGATATTGGGGATTAAATTTTAAAAGTAAATCTATCCTCACATGTTTTATTTTCATTGTTGAGGATTTCTCTTCAAAAATATTATTCAGAACTTCAGTTGAGTCAATTGATGTTGAGGATACAAACTCAGCACAGTGAATGAACAAACTAGATGTTCCCGACAGAAACAATATAGAGAGATCATGGTGGCAAAATTTTGCATTTTAAGGCATATTTAGCTATAAGCAAACAACCAATGTCCATATGCAAATTCTTCTTCCATTACGACAGTTGTATCAGCTATAATATAACTAATAATTTCATTTCTCCGATTGGTTTGCAGGATCTGCTGCCAGGCTCAGAACATGGGGTTAGAAAATGTGCATCCCAGTGTAGTATTTGAACCTGGTCTACTATTGATAATAAAAAAGAATAGTATCTAAACTACTATTAGTTGGTATGTATCAGGCATTGGGATAAGAGTTTAATTGGTATTTTCTAGTATGATGAGAACCTTCCATGATAAGTACTATTATTAACATCTTTATTTCAAATAAAAGAAACTGAGGTGCACAGAAGCAGAATGATTTCTTCAAAGCCACATAGCTGTTATTGCAGACTTATGGGACTTCAGGGTCTATACTCTTAACTTCTTCATTATTGAGATAATGATTTCCACTGAGAATCTGCCTCCCTAAAATATACATAAAATAAAATCTTATTTTAAAATTCTAACAGTATATTTGAGCACATCTTTTTCCATTTCTGAAGAAAGGTTCTTTTTAATCTGAGAAGGTCATCTGCTTAGACCGAGTTTCAGGACAGGGAGGCATGCATGGATTTACTAAAATTGTCTGAGTAATGGAAATGACTCAAGACCAAGGAGGACAAGGCAACAGAAACAATGATTTAACTTTAGGTTCAATCCAAGCGATGAGGACCAAAGTCCTAGTTATATACTGGATATCAAAACAGAACATGTCAACTAAAGGAAAAAAATAATGAAATTCTTAATTAAAAATGACAAAAATAACAAGAAAACACTCCCTGTAGAAATATAGGTAATAAAAGTAGAGGAATTGCAGAGGATCCTACATAAAATCAGAAGATGACTGTACATGTTCCAGACTGATGTGAAGAGCCTGAGTCATGCCCACTCACTAAGCTATGATTCTATTTCCAAAAAGTTGTACTAACATATATCTAGTATGCAAAAAATAACCAGGCATCACAAGTCAGACAAGAAAGCATTTAAAAGGTTATTGCAATATGGAGTAGCAAAAGGTACTCTTCCTCTAAATTAGATGAGCCAAGATTTTTTAAACAATTACTTGAAGTTGAGAAAGGCAAATCATCAGAATTATAAAAAATTAATACATCTATTAAATTTCATTCATCAGATAAACAATTATCTACTCTGAAATTAAGAATTGATGAATAACTCCACCCACCAAAACTAGGTTGAACATAAAATGGGGTGGGAAGGGTATAGACAGTGTGTGAATTATAGACATGAAGGTCTGGTTAACAGAGATCTCTCTTACTGAAAAGATTTATTTATTCCTATTAATTTGGCAAAAAAATGTTTCATATACATTTTGAGTTCTAGAAATATATTTGTGAACATAATGGACAAGATCCCTGCATTCACTGAAATTAACAACCAATCAGAAGAAACCACAAAGTCAGCTATCAATGATATCCAAAAGGCTCACTGTAGGTTGCTCCAAGGGGATGGAAGATTATTTAGTTTGCAAGTTCAGAACAAGAAGGTGTTAGAAAAAAATCATCATAAAAAAATTTAACCAGAGGAGAGTACATAGACAAAAATTTAGTTCAGTTTAGAAGTAAAACAACTGATGTCAGAAAAAGTGATAATTCTTAGTTAAGAGTAACAAGAAGAAAAAGATTCAGCAGAAATTCTTTGACTCATAGAGCCAGGCCCCATTCATAGAAAACATTGAGGCAGTGTCTATCCATCCTCCACTAATGGGAAGGATATTTATCTATGATAGCTTGATACCTCTACTTTAGAGAAAATCTGTCCTTGTATATTAGGATTTGGGTAGTCCAAGGCATTTGTTGGAGTCTAGAAACTTTGAAACAGTATAAGAGGTACTACAATAGAGTTACTCTGAACAAATTTCTAGAGGCAGACTTAAGTTTAAAATACAGTTTCAACACTACCTGTATGCTCTTGAGGACCAAGTTTCTTCTTTCATGTTTCAGTTTTCTCACGTAAAAAATAAAAATAATATTTATATAGAAAAGTAGATAGAAGGCATAAATGAAGACATTGAGAATACAGTTTTTACAAATGGGATGGAATTTCAAAAGACAAAAATGAAGCATTGGAAAAGTTCGGGCCGGCGCCGTGGCTCAACAGGCTAATCCTCTGCCTTGCGGCGCCGGCACACCGGGTTCTAGTCCCGGTCGGGGCACCGGATTCTGTCCCGGTTGCCCCTCTTCCAGGCCAGCCCTCTGCTGTGGCCCAGGAGTGCAGTGGAGGATGGCCCAGGTGCTTGGGCCCTGCACCCCATGGGAGACCAGGAGAAGCACCTGGCTCCTGGCTCCTGCCATCGGACAAGCGCGGTGCGCCGGCCGCAGCGCGCCGACCGCGGCGGCCATTGGAGGGTGAACCAATGGCAAAGGAAGACCTTTCTCTCTGTCTCTCTCTCTCACTGTCCACTCTGCCTGTCAAAAAAAAGAAAAGTTCAAAAATCCTGAATAAATGAGAAAATGTTGAGACAAGGTGGTAGAAGTAGCAGGGAATGTTTCACAATTCTATGGAAATACCCAATTTTATTTCAAGATCAGATCAAACATCAATAAACTAGGTTCCTTCCCTAGTAGTACAGGTAGACAAGTTAATAAATATGCCAGTTCAGTATGACAGCTACAATAGAAATAGGGCTTTTAGAAAAAAAAAAAGGCAAATTTCACTTAGTGATCAAGAAGTTTTTTACATCTTACTAAAGAACAGGAGGAACACTGGGGCCGGCACTGTGGCATAGGAGATAAAGCCTCCGCTTATGACAGGAGCATCCCAAGTGGGTGCCGGTGCGTCCTGGCAGCTCCTCTTCCTATCCAACTCCCTACTAATGGCCTTGGAAAAGCAGTGGAAAATAGCCCAACTGCTTGGGTCTCTGTCACCCACATGTGAATTCCAGATAAAATTTCTGGCTCCTGGCTTCATCCTGGGCCAGCTCTGGTCCTTGTGACTATCTGGGTATTAAACGAGCAGGTGAATGATTCTCTCTCTCTCTCTCTCTCTCTCTCCCCCTTCACTCCTTGCCCCTGTAACTCTTTCAAATAAAGAAATAAATTTTAAGAAAAATGAAACATAAATAGGCTATGTTTCCATATATAGAAAGAAAATGAAGCCTTCGTTTATCTACATCTAAGAAGATGCTTTAATTCTTCTGCAACTAAAGCATCTACAATTTTGGTGAATATTACAAAATAACAGTAATCTAATGAAACAAAATTATGAAAACTAATAATGAATTTAGATTATGTAAATATCATTATAGACTGTGATAGTGTACAGAATGTGATAGAGTTGATTCATATGTCTCTTTCAGCAATAATTGTCAGGAAGTTTACTGTGATAATTCAGAGCTTGATAATCTTGCATGACAGATCAGTAAGAAACTCAAGCATCGTAATGGTCAGTTGGGCAGAAATTAGCAGGCAATCAGCTGGTGTTTTATCAATACATCCAAAGGAAAAATTAGAGCTGGTTAGTTATTTCCACTGATTGAGAGAATTGCTGGTAATGGAGAATTTCTGAGTGGTCTTGAGATACTGATAGAGAGTACCATCTTCAGACTTCATATATTCTGTCATTTGGAAAGCACAATGTGTCTATGTTTGAAATGTTGGCTGGAAAGTGGATCCTATGATCAGATGCCAGCTACTGTGCTCTCAGAGCCCACAGAACTGCCAAGGACGTCACACTGGATGACATCTGGCTCTTGCATTAATGAAGACTATTTGAATGTTGGCTTCTTAGTCAAAGCCACTCACTAAAGATATTGAGAGGTTTACATAAGTCCTGATGTCAGCATGCAAATAGGTAAACCCCATAGAAGGGACAAGATTCCAAATCAGGTGAAGATGCAGAAGAATTAACCATATATTTGATTCTTATTTCTTGCCACTTCTAAAAGCCCTCCATTCCAATCTTTTTAGCCTGGGCAGTCCTCTATATTTGTCATGCATTTTCTCATCTTCTAGTCTTGAGGCTTACTGATAACTTCTCTCTGCTTCTCAAAACTTTAATCAATCCTTTCACGTCTGATTCCAGAGATAGCTTCTCTGTAGGAAGAAGCATGAATTACATTGCCCTAAAATGAAGGGATCACATTCCTCAGAACTCTTCCATAATTCATTTAGAAGGAAAACTTAACCAAACCTAGATGAAATAGTTAATATACATAAAAAAGCAACCCTAACTATGTATTCACAAAATAAGCTGTCAAACATAGTTAGCCATTTCCCATTAAACATATGGTTACTGGCTTATTTATTATGTTTTTACTGAGTAGTTGTTAACACATAAGCAGTATAGGTATAAGTGTTTTGGGAAAAAAATGTGTGGGAGAAAAGCTTAAGTAAATACAGATCTTTGTTATTTTTAATATTTTTCTGGAAATTGGAGAAATGTTATCTTTAAGAGACTTTAAATATGGGATATTTCAGTATAGCCTATAGGACACCAGTGTTTACTTTAACATATTGGGGCCCAGTGATACAGAATCATTAAGTATATGTTCTTTCCATTTACCCCAATTTTGTAAACTCTTTTCAAATAGAGAGACTCACATATCAGGCAAGGAATGCTGAATTATCTTTGTTTTTTTTATTTTGATGAATCACTTAGCAGGAAGACATGATGTTGGATTTAATGTTTAATGGGCCAACTGGAAAATTCAAATAAAAATAATAGGGAACTTAAAAAGTTCATGGAAAATAGAATTGCTATGTCTTTAAGATATATATTTACTTATTTCAGATGTACAGCTGAAAAGAGAGAGAAGGAAAGAAAGAGGTCTTCCATATACTGGTTTACTCTCCAAATAGCCTCAGTGTCTGGAGCTGAGCTGTTCTGAAGCCAGGAGCCAGGAGCCAGGAGCTCCTTCTGGGTCTCTCCTGTGAGTGCAGGGGCCTAAGCATTTGGGCTATCTTCTACAGCTTTCTCCTTTCTCGGGAACATTAGCAGAGGGTTGGAATGGAAGAGCAGCAGGGACACGAACTGGGCCCTATATGAAATGTTGGTATCACAGGAGGAGGCTTAGCCAATTATGCCATGGCGTCGACCTCTCATATGTTTATTTTAATGTAAAATTTTTTTGACAGGGGCCGGTTCTGTGTTGTAGCTGGTAAAGTCACCTCCTGCAGTGCTGGCATCCCATATGGGCACAGGCTCAAGTTCTGCCTGATCCTCTTCTGATTCAGCTTTCCATCCAGCAGATGGAAGACCTCTCTCTCTCTGTCTCTGCGTCTCCATAACTCTACCTTTCAAATAAATAAATAATAACAAAAAGTAAAGAAAGAAGAACAAAAATTTGAAATTTATGTTGATGAAGCATCCTCAAAAGATGTGGGGCTGGTGCTGTGGCATAGTAGGTTAACCAGTGGATGGATGATCTCTCTGTCTCTCCCTCTCTCTGAAACTGTGCCTTTCAAATAAATCAATCTTTAAGAAAAAGTTAATGGAAAACTCACTATGTAAAAAAAACTATACATAAATTTCAAAATATTTTTACACCAAAATCAACTTAAAATTTCATTTCCATTAAAAGTTCATGTATAAACTCAATACAATTAAGTGCAAACATGGTACATGTAACATATCCTAAGAGTCCTCTATAGAGAATTTAACTAGCAAGATCTAACTTGCCATTTGATAGCTCACGATAGGCAATCATCTTCTTCTGATATATTGTGATTGAACCTACAGCGATTGAACTGTCCCATTCCAGGACTTAGCTAACATACAACTACATCTTTCCCATTGGCACTGGTGTGGACATATGACAAAGAACTGATTGTTTTCCTGTTGTATAAGATGTCTTCCTTGAAAATTGTTACTCAAATCAGAGGCTCTTTCCTACTTCTTCACTCTATCCAAACTCCAAGAAGAGAAAATCTGATAGACAACTAAGTATTAAAGACATGGGATTTATTTTATTTTTTTCATTTTCAATTATCTTTATATACAGAAGATCAGTTTAGTATATATTAAGTAAAGATTTCAACAGTTTGTACCCACATAGAACCACAAAGTGAAAAATACTGTTTGAGTACTAGTTATAGTATTAAATCACAATGTACAGCACATTAAAGACAGAGATCCTACATGAGGAATAAGTGCACAGTGACTCCTGTTGTTGACTTAACAATTTGAAATTCTTGTTTATGACGTCAGTAATCTCCCTAGGCTCTTCTCATGCGTTTCCAAGGCTATGAAAGCTTTTTGAGTTCACTGACTCTGATCATATTTAGACAAGGTCATAGTCGAAGTGGAAGTTCTCTCTTCCCTTCAGAGAAAGGTACCTCCTTCTTTGATGGCCTGTTCTTTATACTGGGATCTCACTCGTGGAGATCTTTCATTTAGGGTTTTTTTTTTTTTTTTTTGACAGTGTCTTGGATTTCCATGCCTAAAATACTCTTCATGGGCTTTTCAGCCAGATCTGCACCGTATGCCTTAAGGGCTGAATCTGAGGCCAGAGTGCTGTTTAGGACATCTGCCATTCTATGAGTCTGCTGTGTATCACACTTCCCATGATGGATCGTTCTCTCCCTTTTTTATTCTATCAGTTAGTATTAGCAGAAACTAGTCTTGTTTATAAGATCCCTTTGACTCTTAGTCCTATCATTATGATCAATTGTGAACTGAAATTGATCACTTGGACTAGTGAGATGGCATTGGTACATGTCACCTTGATGGGATTGAATTGGAATCCCCTGGTATGTTTCTAACTCTACCGTTTGGGGCAAGTCAACTTGAGCATGTCCCAAATTGTAAATTGTACATGTCTTCCTTCTCTTATTCAAGACATGGGATTTAAACACATAAATGTACACACACATGGATGTACACAAACATTATATATATATAACTTGAATTATTATCTCAAGAGAAATAAGAAAGCTCTCTAGGTTAAAAATCAAATAAAGTTTGAGTTTGTGTATTTTTAACATAACTATTTCTAAAACATACATTCAGTGACTTGATCAGAAATTGTCTCGACTGTTCATGTACAATTTAATACTTTATCCCTTTTAGTATTTTTTTGTTCTACTTAATACTATTGGTTGAACTCTGTAATTAACACACAATTATTCTTAGGTGTTTAAATTTAACTGAAAAGTGATCCCTGTTAAATATAAGAGTGGGAATGAGAGGGAGGAGATGCACAATTTGAGACATGCTCAATCGGACTTGCCCCATATGGTAGAGTTAGAAATGTGCCAGGGGATTCCAACTCAATCCCATCAAGGTTGAATGTACCAATGCCATCTCACTAGTCCAAGTGATCAATTTCAGTTCACAGTTGATCACACTGATAGGTCTAAGAGTCAAAGGGATCACATAAACAAGACTAGTGTCTGCTAATACTAACTGATAGAATAATAAAGGGAGAGAACAATCCAACATGAGAAGTGGGATACACAGCAGACTCATAGAAGGGCAGATGTCCTAAATAGCACTCTGGCCTCAGAATCAGCCTTAAGGCATTTGGATATGGCTGAAGAGCCTGTGAGAGTATTTTAGGCATGGAAATCCAAGACACTCTGGGAAAAAAAAAAAAAAAAAACTAAATGAAAGATCTCCACGAGTGAGATCCCAGTATAAAGAATGGGCCATCAAAGAAGGAGGTACCTTTCTCTGAAGGGAAGAGAGAACTTCCACTTTGACTATGACCTTGTCTAAATAAGATCGAAGTCGGCGAACTCAAAAGGCTTCCATAGCCTTGGCAACTCATGACTAGAACCTAGAGAGATTATTGATGCCATAAACATGAGTGTCAATTTGTTATGTCAACAACAGGAGTCACTGTGTACTTACTCCTCATGTAGGATCTCTGTCCTTAATGTGTTGTCCAATGTGAAGTAATGCTATAACCATTACTGAAACAGTATTTTACACTTTATGTTCTGTGTGGATGCAAACTGTTGAAATCTTTACTTAATATATACTAAATTGATCTTCTGCATATAAAGATAATTGAAGATGAATCTTGCTGTGAATGGGATGGGAGAGGGAGCAAGAGATGGGAGGGGTGTGAATGGGAGGGAAATTATGGGGGGGAAGCCATTGTAATCCATAAACTGTACTTTGGAAAATTATATTTACTAAATAAAGGTTAAAAAATATACATAATCTAAATATAGAAGAGTTAACTAGGAGCATTTGTGCCTGTAACAGAAAACTCACAACTTAAAATCTGTTCCACAGTTAAAGGAGACAAGATTGATGGAAATCCAAAGAGCCCTTCCTTAGGGTTAAAGAAAGTAGCTAGAATCTCTTGGGGCTCTTTATCTTCTCAGAGGCCAATTAAATGACGAATGCAGAATCTGTTTCTTCTGCAGCTCACTTGGCTAGACTCTTGGCTTGAGATTTAGTGAACTACAGAAAGCCAAGTGTTAGATAAAGGCCATTTGGCAACTTGGCTGAAACATTGCTTTGCTCCATCCATATCCCAGCAGCATTAAAGGGCACTTCACCCCTTCCTTTTGTATTTGATTTGAATCAATTGGAATGTAACATTCTAGGACAGAAAAAAAGCTAACAATTCATAATTTACATGAAAAATTTGATAGTTTTCACCCTCAAACTTTTTTGCCTAACCTCCCATATATTCCATACTTATAACATTCAACATATTTTCACCATCTTGCTGTACCCAAATGATAACTCATTAGTTAGTTTAAGAAACTACATATACATATATAATTATAGCCAGCATATATATATTTAATTTAATATATATAATTATAACCAGCATAATTCTAAATATCACCTTTCAAAAATTTTATTTGTTATGCAAGATTCATGTATTTTACATACACAGATTTAGAACATAGTGATTCTTCCCACCCTATTCTCATTCCTGCCCAGCCTCCAACTATTCCTCCTCCTCCCATTCCCATCCACACTCTTAATTTTAAAATATCTATTTTCAGTTTACTTAATGATTGTAGAGTTACCCCTACACTAAGTTAAAGAGTTCAACAAATAGTATGAAAGAGAAAAAAAAAAAAAAAAGAAACACTGTTCCTCAACAGAAGAGACAAGGGCTGTGAACAGATGAGTATATGTATTTGAAACATAACCTAGCGGCATGAAATTTGGTTGGGTTATATTTTATCCTGTAGCATCCTTGAGAAAATAATTTAGATTGCCTCTGTGACAACACGAATAGAACCAGAGGACATTGTGTAGACACCGTATTAAGTAAAATAAGCCAAAAAGAGAAATACAAATACCGTATGATCTCACTCATATGTAAAATCTGAAAAATGTTGATCTCATAGGAATTGAGAGTATGGTAATTGCTAAGGGTAGAAAGTGCAGTGGGTATGGAAGAATTGGGAAAAAGTTGATTGATGGGAACCAAATTATACTTGTTTAGAAAAAATAAGTCTTGGTGTTTTATTGCAAGGTAGAGACTATAAATAAGACAATGTACCATGTATTTTAAAGAAGCTTGAATAAACTTGTAACACAATGAAATGACAAATGTTCAAGGAGATAGCTATGCTTATTCTTACTTGAACATTACACATTGCATATGTCCTGAAATATCACATGGATCCCCATCTATACTCACAATTTTATTAGAACAAAAATGCTTTAAAAATATCCTAAATTTTATAAAATATTGGCTTCAACTTATCTAGGACAATACCTTCAGATCCACTGTTTTTATAAGGATTAGTGAAGTCATAAATAAGAGAGATTTTAAAAATCTAAGCACTAACTCCATAAAGTATTAACAAGAAAACTATAAGATAATGAACATCACTGAAAATAATGGTTAAAATAGTTAGCTCTGGTGGGTCTAATGATAAGTACTTGAATTCAAGTCCAAGGTCTGCTTCTTATGAACTGCTATATGAACTTTTTCAAGTCTCTAAATGTGAACACTTGTATGCTTTATTTGTAAAAGGGAAACAATAACACTAATTCTATCTCACAGAGTTGATTTGTCAGATTTAAACTATATGATGAATATGAAACTCTTATATTGTATAATATGATCCATCACAAGGAATTAGTACTG
Organism: Sylvilagus floridanus; assembly: GCA_949820135.1. Taxonomy (NCBI): domain Eukaryota; kingdom Metazoa; phylum Chordata; class Mammalia; order Lagomorpha; family Leporidae; genus Sylvilagus; species Sylvilagus floridanus. The sequence goes on from OX463224.1 coordinate 90,634,821, forward strand.
AGAAATTGTCAGTCAGGATCCCATTGGAAAACGTACAGCCCATAGAGTTTAGAATAATTTCAGGAAGATTCAATAAGGAGATGATATGCAAAATATTCAGAAAGTTTGGGGAAGCTACAAAAGATAGTGCAGGGCTATTATCAACACTATATAGAAAAAGAAGAAGGTATGGAGTTCACTATTCCAAAAAAGGGGAAGGAGAGAGCTGCCTTGAGAGCTAAGGGCTTTAATAAGGGACTTCCTTATTTGAAGAGACTTTGCCTAGAACTTACTCTTCTCCCACTTCTCAGAATCTAGCTCTTTGTTTCATGGACCAAACCAACAAGAACTAAGGAGGCAAGGAAGGGCATTGATGCAAATCAGAGTTCAGCAATTTCTCTTTGTTTCTTTTCTGGTAGAGTCACATAGTAAGTATCTGCAAGCCATATAGTCTTGCAAACAGCCACAGCCTTATTTAAATGATGGATGGGATTGTTTTAAATAAACTTTATTTACTCCACCAGATTACAAGTTTATCAGTTCCTAAGGAATTACATCAGGTTCCTGGAATAGAGGGGAAGACTCCAAAATGGATAGGGGCATGGTGGGCACATGAATATCCAACTCAAAGCAATAACAGAAGTTTTAGATGTTATTATATTTGCTCCTGTTGTGATTACTATCTTAACCTCAAATGATTAAACATATTGGCAATTTTTTTCAGTGGTATAGTTGTTTTTCCTTAATCATACTGATTTTACCATGAGAGCTATAAATTATCAGAGCAATATAAACTCACTGAATGTACAGAGTATATTTTATTCACAACTGTAAATCAAGGGCTTAACTCAGTCTTCTAGCTTATCTCAAGTATTCAATAATTGTTGGTCATTAATGAATCATAATACAGTTTTGACATCCTAACATATAAGTATGGACAAAAGTATAAAAATTTTAAATATGCATACTCAAAACATTAAAACCAATTTTCCATTTTATTTTAATGGGAAGGGTAGGGCAGGATCTTCCTTCCAGTGGTTCCCTCCCGAAAGCCCAATACAGCCCAGGCTGGGTCAGGAGAAAGCCAGGAGCCTGGAACTCCCTCTGCATATTGCACATGGGTGGCATGGACCCAACTACTTGAGCCATTACTGGCTGCCTCCATGGATTCATTAACAGGAAGTTGATATTGGAATTTAAAACAGTGATTACTGGAGGATGGGGAGGGTGAGGAGAGGAATGTGGCAGAAGGTTGGATAAAGGTACCAAAGTACAAATGGATGAAAGTAAAGATATTCTGGTGGGGGTGTGTGACCATATTGATCTTCTGTATATAAAGATAATTGAAAATGAATCTTGATATGAATGGGATGGGAGAGAGAGTGGGAGATGGGAAGGTTGCGGGTGGGAAGGAGGTTATAGGGGGAAAAAGCTGCTATGATCCAAAAGTTGTACTTTGGAAATTTATATTTATTAAATAAAAGTTAAAAATAAATTAGAAGAGAGGAACTGATAGACTCCAGATACAAGATAACAAAATGGAAAGGCTAATTGGCATGACAGGTTTAAGCTATGTATATATGCTGAATTATTTCACTGTACCCATAAAAATTTAAAAATTTTGTTAATCCAAAATTTAAAAATCAATCATGCCAGAAATGATGACTCTGTATGTGTATATGTATATATACATGTATATATACATTATATATACACATTATATAAACAAGTTTAAATTATATACACATATATACATGTATATTTATACATGTGTATATACATTATATATTATATACACACACACATACAAACTCTCCACACAGATTTCTTTGGGTAAGTTTATGTGTTGAAAACTTTATTTCCATTTTTGCTCTTTTGCTCTTTAGCTCTGTAAGTTGAGTTTCATATGTTGCATTTTATTGAAATAGTGTTAGTATGTATAATGTAATTCCTGGAGATCCAAATCTGCCTTGTCAGTTTTTTCTTGACTTACTAATACTGCGTTATTTCCTCCCTTCTTTCTTGTTTCTTTCAGGTTAATCAGGCTTAGTATTACAGTTATTACTATCACTAAACTGCTGGTTCCATTAGCTGTCCACCACATGTTGTTTTGCTATTACTCTGAGTTGCCTTAGGAAAGTGCTTTCCGAAGCATCTTCTCCAGATTAAATGGTATCAATATCACTTGAGGCTTTAACAAACACAAATTGTGAGCATACTCCAATTCTATTGAATCAGAAACTTTGAGAATAGAGTAAAGCACTCTCTGAACATGTCCCCTGTGTAACTCAGCTGGCTGTAGAGGAAAACCTCAAGCATATTCTACACATGCTTCTGCATTGTGAATTATTCTAGTGCTAATACTCCAAACAGGAATATCTCCAAAATATGCTAGTGAAAGGACATCTTCCTAGTAGAGAGAATGTTGATCAATATATTTTGTTGCTTATTTTGTCTGGACTAATAGATAATCCAAAGCGTGGATACACTGATTGATAGACATTATAAGAACCCCAGAATACCGTAATTTCATTTATTTTCTCTCTGTCATTCAATGACCCCACTGACAAGCAATAAATTATATTTATATGTTAAAGAGACTTTTTATTTTTTCAGCTTAATAATAGCTACAGAAAGTCTGAAGGAATGGTACTTTGACCCTAACAAGAAAAAAGCAAAATAATCTATAACTCCATAACTTTTCTACTTTAATTTTTCAGAGAGCTGGGATTATGAATTTATTGAGGACTTCCAGCTGCATCTTAGACATAGAAAATTGGAAGAAATTTTACTTCGACCCTATCAACAATAAACAGGCAAAAGAATCAATAATACTATGAGTCTTGAATCCAGCAGAGAACTGAAGTTGCAAAGCAATGAAGTAGCTTGAAATATAAGAAAAAAAATCGGCACACCCAGGAAGACAGGACATGAACACTTGTTTACTTAGCGCTTAGAAAAAAGGAAGATGTAGCCAACTAAAAAGTGGGTGAAAAGAAATCCATTAAGATTAGATTGATAAAGGGCCTTTGTAAGCATAGATGAAGATCAACTGTGGTTGGACAAATGAAGAAAAACAAAAACAAAACTCTCTCCCCAGAGAAGGAACAAAGTAACTGACAATGATCCACATCTGGGACTCAAGAAATTAAGACTGAGGCTGAATCATATCACAAAATGCCTATCCCAACTCCTTACAGGTGCGCTTTGAGTAAAAGCAGTAACACTGGACAGAGAGCAAGTGTAGGGGAGGTCCCCCCTAAACCCAAAGCCGACAGTAAAGAAACAACTTTGGGAAAATCCCTGTACTAACTTACCTACTATACTCAAAGCAAAATATATGCTTTGAGAAATGGAAAGAATGTGTTGCTCCAAGGGTAATAACACCAACAACCAAAATCAAACTCAACTCCAAAGTAGGTTTATTTAGCCTCCCAACTTCTCACTTTTGGTTCCTCTCAGCATTTTTTTTTCTCCTCCTTGGAATAATCTCACTTTGCTTGATGGATATGTCAGCAATTAACTAGAGATCTGCTTCAAATTATTTCTACAAGGTTCATTTTTTTATTTGACAATGTCCTTACTTAATTTTAGTTTTCATAACAATATCCTATTGGTCTTCAAAATCTTCTCTGGCATTTATTTAAAAATTTTAGAGATGTCTTTCTATTCAAGTTTTCATCATTTATTGACTAATCAGCTATAATTTTTATGGTTAATCCTTTGTTGGTAAAATAATTTCTTTTCTGCTTGCTTTAAGATTTTATCATTATATTTGTTTTCTAGTAGATCTTATACAGCTTCTCCATTTTGTGAATTAAAGCTTTTTCATTATTTTTGGAAAACTCATTTCCAAATATTTTCATCTTGTTGTCTTCTCCTCTTGGTACTTCACATTATGCAAAGTAGGCCTTTCCACTATATGGCTAAATGTGCCTTAATTTTTTCTGTTTTCTTTTTTCTATGTGTTTCAGGATCAATATTTTTTCTCTGTGCTTCTAATCTCTATTACAAACCACTAATCCTCTTTTCAGTTTGTCACATCTGGTATTTAAATAATCTGTTGCTCAATTTTAGTTATGTTTCTTTGGTCTTAAATTTCCATACGATTATTTCTAAAAGATTGTTGTTCTCTTGTGACATCTTTCATGTTGTCAGCTGCTTTATTAGACACCTTAATCACAACTATTTTCATAGGATCTATGTTTATATTATTCAATTTCAAGAGTTCTAGGTGATCCTTTATGTCTTGAAATAAAGCAGAGCTTGCCTTAATCAAGCATTAAAATATTTTGAAGTTGGTTTTTAGTTTTATAAGATCTGGACTATTTCTGGTTTACTTTTTTCCTATGAGGTAATCTTTCAGGGGATCCAGCTAAAATTTTGGATTACTTATCAAGAATTTTTTTTCCTTGGTAGTGAATTATTCTCCAATATTTATGTTTATAACACTCAAAGGCTGCCAGAAACTCCAATTAGCTCTTCAAACACTTAGTTGCTTGACATACGAGAGTATCTGGAAAGTCATGAAAAATGCACATTCTATTTTTCCACTTTTCTGTGAACTTTAAATAGTATGCTGTTGAATGTCCATGTTTCTTATGCTTGGCAAGTGTTTCAAGAAGTAGTTATTGTAGGGGTCGCCTGGGTCACTTGGCATGCTAGTTAACAGCAGTGAAACTTCCCAGATCCACCTAAAAGACAAATGACCTGCCTGGGAAACCCTGTTGGACTTCAAGAAAATGAAACTCAACTGAGCTATGAGGCTGCTGCCACATATAAGCTTTTCCAGCTGCAGTCCTTGAGCAGCAGTCACCCCTTGCTGTCCTGCCCGTTGCCCCTTTGTTCTGTGCTCGATAAATCTGATTCTACTAACTCTACTAACTCTAACTACTCTGCTGAATTATTTTGCTTCCTGTGGCATTGGCTCCAATTGGTTACCTCTGCAACAGCTAGGTTTGGGATTTTGACCTTAATTTTCTGTGGTCTCTTTTTGATATAGATTTGCACTCATCAACTATAAACTGTTCAAGCAACACTGAAATCCTACTATATAAAAATCTCTGCAGTCTCATTAGACTGTCAAAAAGCTCTTCTGAACTTATATTTTAAAAATTTAATGTATTTATTTATTGGGGAGGCAAAAAGACAGACAGACTGACAGAGCTTCCATTTGCTGGTTTTCTCTACCGATGCCCACAATGGCTGGTATTGGGAGCCAGGAACTCAGTTCCAGTCTCCTATGTGGGTTACAGGGATCCAAATACTTGAGTCATCACCAGCTGCCTCCTAAGATGTGCATTACCAGAAAGAGCTTTGTTAATGGATTCAGGACTTGAACTCAGGAACTCTGATTTAGGATATGAGAATCTCTAGGACCATCTTAACTGCTAGGCCAAGTACTCTTTCCCTCCCTCCATTTCTCTCTCTCTCTCTCTCTCTCTCTCTCACACACACACACACACACACACACACACGCACACAGTATTCCCATCCACCAATTCACTCTCCAAATGGTTCACTGGCTGCCTCCCAGTATCTATTATCAGGAAGTTGGAGTCAGAAAACTGAGGCAGGAATCAAACTCAGACACTCGCATATAGGATGCAGGCAACTTAACTGCTAGGTCAAACACCCAACCCATGAACCTCTTAGCTTCTCAGCAGCAGCTTACTACTCAGCGTCTTAACCTCTTGGTTCCTGACTCTTCGGAATCAGTGAATGTCTCACGGGAAATCAGGGTGCAGTGTCACAGTCAGTTAGCACACGATGTTTCTAATTCTCTGAGATTTAACCCCTCTAGGTGCCCTGACAGCTATTTGATGCCATAATACCATTTATTTTAATTACCCTTACCAGCTTTTTCAGATGTTCTTTATGGGTGGATTGCTCTCGTATCAAGAGTATACCATAGCTAGAAAGAGAAATTCAGCAAATTCTCATTGAAAAATTCTTAAAGGGAAGGAAAGTGAGTGGGAGTTTAGCAAGAATTTTGTAGCACAGACATAGTGAAAAATAGTGCACAGATGTGGAACCATATTAGAAAAGATTCAGAGGCAAAATTGAGCCTGTGATGGCAGACAGGATATATTATATACAAGAATTAGTGGGAGCCTATTACTGATTGAGCATCTTCTACTAGGATATATGTCAGTAGAACACAAGGACACCATGCCTGGCTTCTGGGACTTGTATCATTCTATGTATGGACAAATACCCACTAAACCTTGCTTTATAGTTATTTGGCAACATCTAACACCTACATGTATATACATATTCTAAAAAAATTAAGTGAAAAGAAGAACTAAGGAATGTATTTCAGATGGGAAAAGAAAAGTTTTGGTTTTACTAACTGACAAGGAAGAAACACAGTGCATATTGGCTAAAATAATTAGAAGAGGCAAAAAGTACAATATAAAAACAGCATTTTTTTCATGTTAGCATGAATTAGAGTCATCTAGGGGCTTCACATGCAGATTTCTCTGCTCCAAGTGCAGAATTTCTTATGCAATCACCCTGGAGTAGGTCAGTAACTTGAATTTCTTGTGGGTTCACAGGCAGCTGAGGCTGGTGAAATATCCACTAAAAGAAAACACAAACAGCTAATAGAGAGGCACAGTTGTATTAAAATATTGAAAGACTTGCTTCAAAAAATTACATGTTTCATTGGGCTGATGAGGCATAGAACAAACATAAGTATAGAATTTGGGCATACAGGATCATAAGTAATTTATGAGTTGAGATAAGAAATTTTTAATTTTCTAAGAAATGTGGTGGTTGTATAACTTGTAAGGAGTGTAATTACTTTATAAATCATTTTTTCCTGGGCCAGCATCTGTTATTTGTATAACTTTGTAAATAGTGCAATTTGCCTATTCAATATTTCCACTAAAATTCAGATTTATTAGTTTGAGCTGCTAGCAGTTAGTACTACTCCAATGTAATTTAAATTATTAATAATTACAAGGAACAAAACCGCTATATAGCACTTTGTTTTAATTACATATCATGTGACTATTACTTTTCATCAATGAAATTCCTGGCACAGATGTTAGTTGAATTATCATTTATGAAATAAGAAATCTAGTGAAATAAATTTCTGCTAAGAGCAAGGGAATTGATTTAATAAAACTGTCAATTTAGAAAAAAATTATATTCAGATACAGAAAAATATATTTGTGTGTTTACAGAAAATGAAAAGGAAATTAAAACAAGGAGGCATTTCCAAATTATTTGTATATTTTTCCCTATACAAAGGACTTATGGTTATTTTATAAACAAAATTATGGAAAGTGTTACTCCGCAGTCTTTTCTTGGAAAAATTTGTATATATGTCTTCAAGAATTAAGCAACCATCCTTCTTAAATGATTGTCCTGTGATTGCTTCAGGAAGGCAGGTCATCTTCAAAGAAGGTGCTAACGCCAGCACATCTCAATGATGGCCCTTTCAGACCTGTTTATCAGCTGGTGCTGAGTTAACTGACTGCATTTCTGAGAGTCCTTGTGTAGCTACAAATCACAGTGGGAACTTCAGGACTCAATATATTAATACATTAACCATCTGAAGCAGGCAATGAATAGGTAGATAAATGTAAACCCGGGGAAATGTCAATTGTTATAACATCAGTAATGGAATTCATTCCATCCAGATAAAGATAAGATTCAGTGAACCTGGTGTCTCAGCTCTTCACAATGACCCTACAGTACCAATATTTTCAGTCACCCTCAACCAGGGTTTTATCTGCCTGCAATGAAAGAAAAACAAATTGGATTTTAAGCTTTAAACACAAGATCAGTAAATCCCCTATTGGTTCTTGGCTACTTTAAATAATGGAATGTGTGATTTTATTAAGCAGACACTAAACACAGAGGCAATAAAATACCTCATGGGATTCTGTGGTACTAAGAACCACACTGGTTCAATCACCTTGGAATGTTCCGCCTTTTGGAGTAAAACATCAATTTGTTTGTGGTTACTCAGAATTCAGAGTCCTCAAATTTACTGCCTCTTTCAGTGCTGTATAAAGCACAGTGTGTCCTTTCAAAATGGTCCAGTCTTTGATAACAAGAAAAGCCAGTCCTTCAAATTTCTTGGAGTTGATGGGGCACAACTACATCTGGATCCCAGTTGGACTGCCACAGGTCAGGACGCTGTCCATTAGCACTCCCATTACCATTTTTCCATTGGAAGCAACAATCAAAGCCTGAAAGTTAACCTCTCCCTCTCTAGCCTAACAGGATATCACATGGAGCTGCAACATTTATTAAACACAACCTTTGTTGAATAACTATGTTTTTCCTTCTTAATATCGAAAGCAAATTACAATAGAAAATTTTTCCTTCTGCCACAAATTAATTTTACTCATGTAGAATCCTTAGTGAATGTTTTCTGTGTCAGAATACTTAAGTATACAAAATCTATACTTTTTTAACTTGTTAAATTGTGTTTATTCCATTACAGGATAAACACACTAATTGATACACTAAATGAATCCAGTGGAACAATATAGTACACTGCTTGGTTTGTTACCTAATCTACTTAGTTAACTGAGATCTGTATGAGTATGAAATAATATCTTATTAAAGTTTTAGTGGAATAATGTTCACATGGAGGAGAAAAGGAATATTCCTTTCTTAAGAATTTCTAGATATTTATCAGTGTCTCAAGAAGCCAATATCATATCTGTGGACAATTCTCAGCATTTTTTTTTAAAAGATTTATTTATTTATTTGAAATTCAGTTACACAAAGAGAGAAGGAGAGGCAGAGAGAGAGAGAGAGAAAGAGAAAGTCTTCCATTCAGTGGTTCACTCCCCAAATGGCCACAATGGCTGAATCTGGGCCTATCTGAAGCTAGGAGCCAGGAGCTTCTTCTGGGTCTCCCTCATGGGTACAGGGGCCTAAGGACTTGGGCCATCTTCTACTGCTTTCCCAGGTCATAACAGAGAGCTGGGTCAGAAGTAGATCAGCCGGGACTTGAACTGGAACCCATATGGGATGTCAGCACTGCAGGCCATGAATTTACCTGCTGTGCCACTGTGCCAGCAATTCTCAGCATTTTCTAGATGCTTTCAAGTCAGAATAAAGCAAGCTATTTAATGAAATGAACATTAAATCTTTATAGATTTGCAGCTGTATGGCCTCTTGTGACAGCTCAACTCTGCCATCATAACAACATTCCAATAAGAATCTTACAGACCAGGATTTTGCATGTAGACCTGCTATTAAATGATTTGGGTAAGTTACTTAACATTGGTGAATCATGATTCATATGTAAAATAGGCTAGCATGACCTTCCTTCTTTCTTTAAAGGTTTTTTTTTTTTTTTTAAAAGATTTATTTGAAAGAGTTACCAAGAGAGAGGGAGATACACACAACACAGAGAGTGATCATCCATCTGCTGGTTCATTCCTCAGGTGGCTACAACAGCCATGGCTGGGCCAGGCTTAAGTCAGGAGCTTCTTACAGGTCTCCTATGTGGATGGCAGGGGCCCAAATTCTGGGGCTATCTTCTACTGCTTTCCCCAGGACATTAGCAGGGAGCTGGAGCAGCCAGGACACAAATCAATGCCCATATGCGATGCTAGCATCACAGGCAGTGGCTTTACCTACTATGCACAGTGCCAGCTCCAAGATCTTTCTTACATGCTTGTTGGGAACAATGCTACAGAGTCCCAAGACTTTTTTAGGAACAGTATCATACAACTTCACAAGAACACCCTCTTAATAATGGGTTATTGTGGGGGTATTATTGCTGAGAGAGGGCAGTACATTCAAAGATTTTTATGGATCTCCCAGTAATGTGTCTGAGACTCCAGCATTCTTTGTTCTCTCTAGTTCACCTGCCTCTCACTATACCTCCTGCTAGGATTAAGAAAACACACAAAAATGTGACTAACACATTTTATAGACTGTGGTGGGTACTAAATAACCAACAGTTTTCTTTCCCTTCCTAGATGGCTATCCAAGGCTTGTTAATGGCAGCAACAGAAAGATAGCCTAATAAATCTTCGTGAGCAAAAGAGAGTTGGCAGGATAAGTGGATCAGATAGTATCTATGGCTCTGAGTAGAAAATTCACTAGTTTCTAGCACTCACACAAAAGCAGTTTCTGAAAAGCAATAAGATAGCGCTGGGGACATGCAGTCTGGCTGCAGTCATGGAGTCTCCACAGAGAATAAATTTTCAATTCCAGATCCCATATCAGAGTTTATAGCATTCTCAATATTTTCAGTGGCATCTTTCAGTACACCTAGGAATTAAGAGTATGCTATTACTCTTCCTAAGCTTGTATTTTGTCCCAGCAGCCAAGAAATGAGCCAGAGTGTATACAAGACCAGAGGAAAGTCAGGAATTCAGGCCTCTGGGTATTCAATAGCTAGAGCCTAGAGAATACAGCTCTCCATATAATATTCTCTTATTCTTTATATTTGCTGATTTTTTAAAATATAAGCATATTTGTCCCCAACATTTTTTAAACATTTATTTATATATTTGAGAGGCAGAGTTACAGAAAGTCAGAGTGAGAGTGAGAGCGAGAGAGAGTCTTTCATCCTCTGGTTCACTCCCCAAATGGCTGTAATGGTTACAGCTGGGTTGATCTGAAGCCACGAGCCAGGAGCTTCTTCCAGGTCTCCCACATGAGTGCAGGGGCCCAAGCACTTGGGCTATCTTCTACTGCTTTCCCATGCCATAGCAGAGAGCTGGATTAGAAGTAGAGCAGCCTGGATTCAAACTGGAGCCCACATGAGACACCAGCACTGCAGGTGGCAGCTTTACCTGCTACACGACAGCACCAATCTCTGCTTGCTGATGTTTTATATTTAGGTCTAACAGTAGGTCATGGAGCTCCAGATAATTTATCTACAATTATACAAATCAAGTGCTGTTTTTTACAAAGCACTGGTACACAGATAAAGTAACATCAGTCAGGGTGAGCTGTGCTGTCCCAACAAATCAGGCCTGAAATCTTAGTGATGTCATCAAACAAGGACTTCTTTCTTGCTCTCATAAAATCTCGTACATATTGAGTGATTCTCTGAAGAGGCTGAATACTGGCAGCCTGAGTGCCCAGACTCAGTATCCAGGGAGTTCCCATACAAAGTCTTAGATGCTGTGGTATAAAAGTGACATATGTTACTCAAACTTATAGTTCCTTGTCTGGAACTAGTCATATGGATACTCTTCATTGCAAAGGAGGCCCTGATTTGGGGGATGGGGAAACATATTGAAAATTAAGTCATCTGTCAATGTCTCTGCCAGCGATGGGCCTGCCAGCCACAAATGCAATTCCTTAATCTGAATACAAAATAACTTAGCACTCTTCACATTGTCTTTAAATTCTAAGAGAGGGTTACAGTGTATGATGAAGATCTATCAAGCATCTAACTTGTGACAAACATGAATCATATTAGCTTTGACTGAGTTGGCCTTGACACTTTTCCTTTATGAAATATCTGACCTGGATACAAGCGACATCAAAGACAAGGCTACAATAATAGAAGTTTTCCTTTCCCCTCTATGCTGACACAAAGTTAGGTAGATCAATCTCGGGCTCTCATATGAAAGACAGTGTTAGATAAAATCATCTAAGGTATCTTCTAGAAAGAAAACCAGAAGACGGTGAAAGAATGAGGAAGAGATCAACATCACAATGAGCGAATCTGGACAAACTCTTCTCATGGCCTAACTTTCACAGAGTTGTTATTTATTCTAACTGTATGAAAAGTTATACCACTTAAACAGGTCAGGAACTTACTGGGCACTTTTGATGGAAAGACCTTGGCTACGGAAGAAGAGGTGAAGGCTTGCCCAACTCCTCTGAGGGAACTAGAAGCCCTGGGAAGGGAATACCAGACCACAGAGCCTGGGAGGGTTGATGACCATGTGTTCTGTGTTGGTAGGCAGTTGTGGGATGAGTAACCTAAACTGAGCAGCCAGTCAAAGATGCAGCCTTCACTAGAATATTTCCAGTGCTCCCATAGCATAAATCCCTATAGATAATTATTAAATAGAACAAACAAGGTATCTTTTGTGAGGTCAGAAAGAGTCTAAGAGAAAACATCTTAATTTGCACAGTGAAAACTGTGATACTCAGAGGATAGTAGCAACAAAGAAGGCAACAGCAATACTCAAGGGATACCATTCTTCTAGAACTAGTCCCACCAACCTTAAGTTAGAATGAATGGTAGCTTTATTGGCAGCACTACAGAAGAGGAAGACGACCTTGAGAAAGATTCAGAAGAGAAGTGCTGCTGGGATTAGAGCTTCAAGATCTAAAATGAGCTGGATTTGCAGTGATAATGTGAAAATTTGGGTTTCTCCCATCACCATTATACCTGATCACACAGAAAACTAGGAGCCCAGAAGTAGGGTTGAATGAATTGCCACAAGAAATGTGAAATTCTTGTAAATGAGACTATTTGAGAAAGGATGAGCTGCTGACTTATCCAACTGGCCGTAGAAAAGTTCTGCTTTGACCAAGAAATTGGGGAGGATGCCTAAGCTTCCTGCTGACATGGATGGAATTGTGTAGTCTATTTGTCAGGGGTTTTAGTTACTTTGATATATATATTTTTGTCTGTGTGCTTCTGCTATTCAAATAGTTAACATACAGGAGGCTGAAATAGAGACAGATGAACACAATGAGCACACTGTTTCACACGGTAGCTGTAGTTTTCTTCCTATTTCTGCCTTGTCATCAGACACAGGCATCCCATTAAATTATTGCTCCCAAACCACAATGGTACTGCTTCTTTTAATGACAGTCTGAACTTGGGTATTGATTTGGAACAAGCTTTGAGATTAGTTTGCAAAGCTTCATTTTGTGTTTTTCATTGAAAACCACAACCAACAGAAAAAAAGCTTGTGAATCCCCATGCATTTCTTGATAGGGGAGCCCCTGAGCTTTCTCTGAAAGCTTGTTCCTCTCCTGCTTCATGGATATCATGGTTTCCTTCCCTAGTCCAGCCAAGTTGCTTATCTGCTACCACCATGGAGGACCATGACTTCCCTCAGGGCTAGGAATCCACCACTCAGCAATTTTTCCCTTTCTCAGTTCCAAAGTCTGAACCTGCTCTGCAGCTTTTATCGCAATATCCTGTTTCCTTTCCAATTCTGCCATGATGAAGTGCAAGTTCATTCGGATACAGTATAACCTGCCTCCTGCCAACAAGATTTTTCTTTCATCTTTAGTTGATAAGTCACACGTCTATTTGGCCTTTCACCAGCCATGCGTGATGCCTGGCATGAACTCAAAAGGAACGGAGGCCAAAGTATTCCTCTGCCATGTACTGTCGCTATCATGACAGGCTCTCTCCTACTCACAAGCTAGAGTTTGTATCAAAGGAAGAAAAAAGGGGAGGGAAGGAGAGAAAAAAGGAAAGGATGAGAAGGAGGAATGAAAATACAGAAGGAAGAGACACAGAGAAAATGGGACAAAGACACAATTATTCAATTGTTTGGATAAATACACAGCTACTTCCAAAAGTTCATGAACAAAATAGAATTGAAAGATGTTTAGTATAAAAGAATAAAAAACAAGCAGAGTTTTTATACAGTACAAATTTGCCATGAACTTTTGGAAGATTCCTCATTTGCATGTGTTTTGAAAGGGTTGCACTTATAAATTTATCTGTTAATTCCATTTCCCATGAACTTCCTTACCACTGGCTTGAACTAGAAACCACATTCACCTTTTCCTGGTTCCCTCCACAGGCCCTTCAGCTTTCTTTAATCTGACCCAATGTCCCAAGCAATGCTTCAACTATGGGTTCACCCAGAGGTTCACAGGCTCCCAAACTTGGAGACCATAGTTTACTAATCACTTTCTTGCTTGACAGCTTTTAGCTGTTGACTGCCCTCTATGACCTATTCTCTGCTCCAAGTGCTCTGTAAATATTCTTGCCTCTAGTTGCCCCCACCTCCCTGTAAATAGTACCATGAGCTCCATGCTCCATTCTGCAATGAAGAAACTGAGATTAATAACTTGATACAGAGCTAGGAGGAAATAATGAATTAATCCAGGGTAATCTGACACAGGAATTTATGCCCCTAACACCCTCTCTCAACCCTGATTCCCATGAAGGAAAAGAAGGACACGCCAATTGCTTAGTCAACTCATAAAGTATTTTTTGAGTCTTTTTCTCAAGTTATTGTACCCTCCAGTAAGGGAAAGTGCTACTTCCCTAAAATCGTAAAGAGAATTTGGGAGATGCAGCTAGTATTTTCTCCCCAAGAAATGTGCTGTGAAGGAACATAGAGTTGAAGCTTGGTTAAATCATAGAGCTTAGAGCTCACAGTAAATATATATTACAAGCTCTTTATTTTACAAATGAAAACTCAAAGGCCCTCAGACATGAGAAGACTTGCAAGCTTACCTTGCTGAGTAAAGCTCAGACCAATATTATTAAATCAAGGAGCCTTAGAACTAGAAATATGTGCTTATTTATGTAGTCCAAGCAACTCATTTCTACCTCCTATTTTACAGCCATAGGCAATGACAAACTTTAAGAAACTGGTCTGTCTTTGATCATAGAATCTGTATCTCTGCAAAGTGTGCAATGAGTTAGCAGCACTCATTGTGGCCAAGTTCAGAGAGGGTCTCCCACATAATAGATGGCGCCCAGAATGAGCACACCAAGAAAGGGGTACAACATACACAGTAAGCATTCAGTAACAAAATGTTAGATGAATGAATACATGAACTGAAAAATTAAAATTTAAAAATAGAAGCAGAGGCCAGTGCTGAGGCTCAATAGGCTAATCCTCTTCCTGCAGTGCTGGCACCCCGGGTTCTAGTCCCGGTCGGGGTACCAGATTTTGTCCCGCTTGCTCCGCTTCCAGTCCAGCTCTCTGCTGTGGCCTGGGAGTGCAGTGGAGGATGGCCCAAGTCCTTGGGCCCTGCACCCGCATGGGAGACCAGAAGAAGCACCTGGCTCCTGGCTTCGGATCAGCTCAGAGCACCAGCCATAGCGGCCATTTGGGGGTGAACCACAGAAAAGGAAGACCTGTCTCTCTCTCTCTCTCTCTCTCTCTCTCTCCACTCTGCCTGCCAAAATTTTTTTTAAAAAGGTAGAAGCAGAAACAACTTGAAATCTTTCCATGAAGTTCCAAATATGCCATCTTAAAATGTTATTTCTATGATAAGAGACTTCTGTAGAACAAATCCTGGCAGCTTCCAGGCTAAGGAGTTATTTTCAAGTCTGGCCATACCACCCTGAACACGCTCCAGTTTCTCTGCTCTTGGAAGTTAAGCAGGTTTGGGCCTGGTTAGTACTGGGAAGGGAGTAGTTCTTTTCTCTGGCAACAGAGTAGAACATTTTTGACACTGTGAAAAACAAGCGAGTGGGATACAAAATTTCTGTTGGATGAGCATCCTCAGTGGCCCTCACTAGCATGAAGAATTGAAACAGCAAACAAGCAGCTATTCTCATGGGCTTTAGAAAGGTCTCCAGGGATTTGTGCTATAAGCTTCTGTTCTGAACAGAACCTTATCAGAGATGTCTTCAGTATTTGTGGATTGCTTGAGTTGTTTCCCCTTCATATTAAATTACTTGCCATTGCTATCAATATACATTCATAAATTGACATTTTTAAGAAATTCTACTTTACTTTGTCATCATACAGAAGTTAGCTAGAACTTGGGCTCTTGAAAAACCCATCTCCTATTCAAACTGCACTTAATAACTATAAATAATAATACTTCATTTATAAGTAATAGCATTTATAATATATAAATAATAACACTTCCAGGAGCACAGGATAGAACATAACAGCATTTCAAAGAGCTCACATTTAACCTTCAAGAAGCTGCCCACAGATTCCACACCTGACCTAAGCAACTCCTCTAGGTTACAATGTTTAATGACCTTAACTCCCTGCCTCATTTTGCTGTTTATAAAACAAACTTCTCTGGCTGACCATTATGCTCTTCAGTCTGCAGGCACTAACGATCAAGTCAGAATCTGAATTAAGACTGTTACTGAGCTTTAGAAGACAATTTCAGGCTAGAGTGGAAACAAATTTGTTGAAAAAAGAGGTTTTATTCCATGTATGCATATATTCACTCTCCCTGTGGCCAATGAACAGGATCCCATTCAAAATTCAATTTAGGGAATTATGCCACTTCAGAATGCGAGAAGTACAGATGAAATGGGCCACAAAGCGGCATTTGTCTATTTCACATAGATGGAAAAAAATCATTGCAAATACAAGAGTCCTGCTCAGAGGTCTCTGCTCTCCTAGGAGAGTAGTAAAAGTGGGAAAAGAATAAAGCCACCGTCTCTCAAGATTCTGGCTGCTCCCTCTGGCAACTTTTAGAAGGGAGGACAAGACGGCAAGTCTTAAGGGAGGAGCCAGGTGGCTCTTTGTATCTCTTGGTGAGATAGGGATCTAAATGATGCAACTGCTCTCAGAAATTCTGCATTAGACAACTCACCTAAAGATGTCCTGGGTTGTAGAGTTCTCTTTTCCCTGTATTCATAAAAATTTAATATCTAACTTGAGCCCTTTGAATTGGAATCTGCTCCTAAAACTCAGCCTTAGCATTTGATCTCTCTCAGGAGGGTCAATTAAAGAAAGGATTACTAATGTTATTTTTCTTCCCTATCCTTCAGGTTACAAAAAGGCAACCCACTGCACTGTGCAATAATAACTGATGAGCTAATTCTCTTCTGGCAGAAGCTGGGAAGGAAAGAAGTAGGTTCAGAAACAAAGGATACAGGAAACAGACATCCACTCTGTAGCTGGCTTTCTGTACACCAGCTCATGTAGAACTCACCACAGCTCACTGACTTGGGCAAATGTACCCATTTTAAAAGTAGGAGAATGGAAGCTCAAACATATTAAATCACTTGTCTTAGGTCCCATAGCTACTAAGTGGTGAAATCAGGTTAGTCTTTCTCACCTGGACAACAGTCCTAATTCAGATTCCAACCCCAAACAGCATGCCTTAGAAAAGATGCTCCAACAGGTGGCCAGAGTCCTGAAGGAAGAGTTTATTCTGGAAAGGAAAACGAGGTTATTAGATCTTTACTTTTGTCCCTGCTCCTGACAAACCATTCTCTTTTGTTAAGCAGAAGATACTGATTGACAAAGAGAAGCTGTCTGCTTGGCAAGAAACATAGCTTGGAGTTAAATGCGCATGGAGAGAAAGTTCCTCCTCCTTTTGTGTACAAACAGATACACAGAGAGTTTTAGAAAAGAATCAAATTACATTTTTATGCTCACCAATACCATCATCATCATCTTCAGCTTCATCACAGAACAAAATTTAGGCAAGGAAATTTCCTAACTACTAATTTTGACAATCTTTTCCCTCATACTCCATGACTTTAGAATGTCTCTAAAAGAGGACTTTTAGGCAGTTCTGAAAATGTTTTGTCTTTCCAGTAACACTGGACAGCAATCTGTAAGTTCCCCATCACCTGTGTTCAGCAAAGACTCTTGAACCCTGTGACAAATGTATTGTGTATCACCCATCCCTCTCCCTCCTTCTCTGCCTTTCTTCATACACAGGAAGATCGCAGCCTAAGCTATGATTAGCTATGGACAAGTTCTTGACAATAAAACTCTCATCAAAGCCAAATTTAGTGCCGGCGCCGTGGCTCACTAGGCTAATCCTCCGCCTTGTGGTGTCGGCGCACTGGGTTCTAGTCCTGGTTGGGGAACCGGATTCTGTCCCGGTTGCCCCTCTTCCAAGCCAGCTCTCTGTTGTGGCCATGGAGTGCAGTGGAGAATGGCCCAAGTGCTTGGGCCCTGCACCCCAAGGGAGACCAGGAGAAGCACCTGGCTCCTGCCATCGGATGAGCACGGTGTGCCGGCCGCAGCATGCTGGCCATAGCGGCCATTGGAGAGTGAACCAATGGCAAAGGAAGACCTTTCTCTCTGTCTCTCTCATTGTCCACTCTGCCTGTCAAAAAAAAAAAAAGCCAAATTTATCTGATGAATATCAGATAGGATAGCTATTATGTGCAATTGTCCTGTGGAAAGGGGAACAGGATAGATTGGAGGAAACGACCTGATACCAGCATGGGTGTAGAATGAATGCCAACGAAAGTCTGCTGCAAGACAGGGTGGAAGAGATAAGCAGGATCCATAAAGAATATATAAAATGTTACAAATTTTCCATGAACCTCAGAAGGGTTCTAAGTAAGAGATGACATTCTCAAGTTTATGGTTTTCAAACTTCTTAAATGTGAGTTTGCTTGTTTCTGTGTGTGCAGATTGTGTGCACAGGAGTAGGAGGCACAGATATGTCCATTTGCCCAGCTTGCACTCTATTTTTCTGTTATTTCATTTTTAAAAGTTTACTATGTATTTTTTTATTTATTAGAAACACAGAGAGACAGAGTGAGAGAGTGAATGTTGAGAGTGATCTATCATTTGCTAAGTTCTCTCTCTAAATACCCACAATAGCCAGGAGCCTGGGACTCAATCTGGGTTTCCCACATGAAAGTCAGAGGCCCACGTGGTTGAGCAATTATCTGCTGTCTCCCTGAATACACGCTAGCAGGCAGACAGCCGAGATGGGACTTGAACCCTGGCACTCTGACTGGGAGGTGGACATATAAAACAATGTCTTGCAAACACCAGCCCCTTGTTCTCACTGAATTTCTGTCACCTCACACTACCTATGCCTACAATTCCCTTTCATTCTTTATGCCCACATTGGACATTGTCCCGTTTCCTTTAGTCCCCTAAACACTGCTAACACAAGGCAATATGAAGCATGTTTTTCATTCCTATCTAGTGATTACAGAAGGAAATATTAGAGAGTATGGAAGGGTCAGTTGTGGTTGTGAATAGTGGGTAAATCTACTGCCTGTGAAGTCAGCATCCCATATGTGCACTAGGTCATGTCCCAGCTGCTCTACTTCTGATCAGCTGCCTGCTATTGCCTGGGAAAAGCAATGAATGATGGCCCAAGTCTCTGGGCTCCTGCAACCCATGTAGGAGACTTGGATGAAGCTCCAGGCTCCTGGCTTCAGCCTGGCCCAGCCCCAGTAACTTTGGCAATTTGGAGAGTGAGTGGCAATTGAAGCTTGTCTTTCGCTCTTTCTATGTCTCATTTTCTCTGTCCCTTGTTTTCTCTCTCTGTAAAATAAATGTATAAATCTTTAAAAAGGAGAGAGAGAATATGAAAGAGGCAACAACTGAATGCTGGGCAATGGACTTTACTCCAAAGGTTCTTTGAATAGCTTTACCAGGACTGTCTCATTGGCTTCCTTTCTACCTTCAGCCCCACCTCACTGCCATCTTGCAACAGCATCTTTTTATCTAGCTTACTTCCCTCCACCTTCTCCAAGTCTAAGGAATTCCTGAGTTCCTTTACATCCCTCAACAGCAGCCACTGAAAGGTTCAAAGTTCCTATTTCTACCTAAGGTTCTCCCATGTGGATCAAGGCAGTGAGGTGAAAAATGAGAGGTGGAGGACTGCTTTTCTGATTAAACAAGCCCAAGGAGTTTATTTTCTTAAGCAAAGTGGTGAATTTCCCGGTAAAAGAAATTGTTCTTAAATCTAGTCAAGCAGCTTAAAGTATAGTCACTTTTAAATAATTTTACTAATATAAAGAGAACAGATTTTATATATTTCATAGATACAATTTTAAGAAAATAACCATACTTCCACTCCCCTCCCTTCCTAACTCCCCACTCCTTTTTTTCTTAATTTTTGCAGAAACAATTTCAATTTACTTTCTAATTACAAGCTTAATGCACCACTAACCATAAAGTTCAACAAGTAAAAATTAGACCACTGATCTGCAGAAATATATAGAATAATCAAATCATAAGATGTCAGTTTCATTCTTATACATTGTGGTTTTTTGTATTCAATATTAGCTACTACAAATAAGAGAAAAATGATATTTGTGTTTTGGGGACTGGTTTATTTCACTAAGTAAAATGGTCTCCAGTTCCATCCATTTTGTTGTAAAAGACAAGATTTCATTCTTTTTTTTATAGCTGAGTAGAATTCCATGTTTATATAAATCCCACAATTTCTTTATCCAGTCATAAGTTGATGGACATCTGGGTTGATTCCATATCTTAGCTCTTGTGAATTGAGCTGCAATAAACATGGGAATACAGATAACTCTTTCATGTGCTGGTTTCATTTCCTTTGGGTAAATTTCCAGGAGTAGAATGGCTGAGTCACAGGGTAGATCAACTTTCAGATTTCTGAGGAATCTCAATACTGTCTTCCATAATGGTTATACTAATTTACATTCCTACTAGCAGTGTATTAGGGAACGTTTTTATCAACATCCTTGCTAGCATTTGTTATATTTTGATTTTTGGTTGAAAGTGAAGTCACCTTTTAAAGTAGCAATTATTTTCTGTCTTTCACATGGGCAAGTAATATGCTCTTATTTTAGTCATCAGATTCTGATGAAGCTTCCTCAACACCAAAATACAAGAATGATGACAAATGCTTAATTTAAAAAATGTCTGTAGCAGCTCAAAGAAGATTAAGAGATCAAATGGTATGGCTGGGGCTGGCGCTGTGGCATAGTGGGTGAAGCCACCACCTGCAGTGCTGAAATCCCTTATGGGTGCCAGTTCGAGGCCCAGCTGCTCCACTTCCTTTTTTAATTTTTTTATTTTCTTTATTTTAATTTAATTTAATTTATTTATTTGACAGGTAGAGTTAGAGAGAGCGATAGAGAGAGAGAGAGAGAGAGAGAGAGAGAGAGAGAGAGAGAGAGAGATCTTTCTTCCATTGGTTCACTCCCCAAATGGCCGCCACGGCCGGTACTGTGCCGATCTGAAGCCAGGAGCTATGGTCTGGGAAAGCGGTGGAAGATGGCCCAAGCCCTTGGGCCTCTGCACCCATGTAGGAGACCCGAAAGAAGCTCCTGGCTTTGGATAGGCGCAGTTCCGGTCATTGCTGCCAGTTGGGGAGCAAACCAGAGGATGGAAGACCTGTCTCTCTCTGCCTCTCCTTCTCTCTCTGTGGAACTCTGATTTGTTAAATAAATAAATCTTAAAACAAAACAAAAACAAATGGTATAGCTGGCATTGTGCTATAGTGAGTTAAATTGCCAGGCATTCCACAGAAGTGCCAGCTCAATTTCCAGCTGCTCCAATTTTGATCCAGCTCTGTGCTAATGCACCTGGAAAAGACTCAGAAGACAGTCCTTCGAGTTCTTGAGAACGTGAGAGAGTTCCAGGCTCCTGGCTTTGGCCTATCCCCAGTTGTTTTATCATTTAGAGAATGGACCAAAGAAAGAACGGAGGATCTCCCTATCTGTCCTTCAAATGAATTTATATACATTTTACAAGAGATCAAATAGTACTGATGTTGTGGCATAGCAGGTTAAGCTTCTGCCTGCAATACCAGCATTCCTTATGGGTGCCAGTTTAAGACCTCGTTGCTCCATTTCTGATCCGCCTTCCTGCTAATATACCTGGGAATACACCAGAAAATGTCCCAACTCCTTGGGCCCCTATACCCATGTGGGAGACCTGGAAGAAGCTCCAGGCTTCTGGCTTCATCCTAGCTCAGCCCTGGTCATTGTGGCCATTTAGGAGTGAACCAGTAGATGGAAAATCCCTATCCCTCTATTCTTCTATTCCCACCCCCCCGTGTGTGTGTGTGTGTGTGTGTGTGTCCTCTCTCTCTGTAACTCTGCCTTTCAAATAAATAAAAAATAAATCTTAGAAAAAAAGAGATAAAATGGTTATCAATAAACTGGACATTGGAGTTAGCAAATATGTCCTTAGAAGCATATATTTAAAATAGATCTATGCATGAATTTGGAATTGGAAAAAAATCAAATTTGTTGCAGGAAATACTATCTCCCCCCAAAGCACTGAGAAGTGAAACCAAAAACAGAGACAGAAAGGAAGGTACAAAGAGAACACGAGAAAAATGTGAAGGCTGTAAGATGAACAGAACAACTTGCCAGCATGTATGTCATTTCTCTCATAAATTAACTTCATCAATAGGCTTAATTGTTTGAACAAATGGGATGGAGCTATTTTCAGAGCAATTACTTATTCTAATCACCAATTCCCTTACAGTAAAAGGACTGCAGAGACTTCATCATTTCAGTTCAATAATTTCACATTCAAACAGACACTAAAAGTAGTTGCTGCTTCGTGGGCCTCTGCAGGATAAGAGTTCAGGGATACAGAGTTTTAAGAGGCTGCAGGTGGTGTCTCAGAAGAAATCCATCTTTCCTTGCAGTATCAGCAAAGAGCTGCCTCTTGCTATTCAGACTTTCTGCCCATCACCAAGCCCAGAGCCTAGTCAAATCTAGCCACAAAATTCTGATTAACCTTTGAACTTTACTGAAATTCTACTTTATTGTTTACCTAAATATATCATAATGTAATGAAATGTGATGAATAAAGAAAACATATGTCAGGTCATCAACATGCTGGTGGAAAGTGAAGTTAAAAGACAGTTTTATTTTGGTGGCAAAGAACTTGAGACCTAATGTTACTCAGCATATCCTTTAGACAGTTTGTGGAAAATGTGTATTATGAAAAACTTATGCACTGATTACAAATTTTTTGAAACAAATTAACCTTACCTTTCAATTCCATTTTCCACAAACTTTTTAGAGTCCGCTTATGTATACTCTATCTATCATCTATTGATTCACTTAGTAAGACCATATGAACATGAATAAATTTAATTTTGTGAAGCATTAAAAACTAGCTTTCAGTGTCAGAAGGCTAGAGGTACAACTCCTGACCACATCCCTGCCAAGCTGAATGGCCTTGGCCAAGTTATGCATCCTTAGCAAACCTCAGATTCTTACTTTGTAAAATGGTTCAATACTATGTCGCATGAGATTAGCATGGTGATTAAATAATGTAAAAAATAAAATCTTTCAAATTGGCTATCACACAATAGGCCTCAAAGATGCTATTGTTATGACTCATGATTATCACCATGAGTTAATAGGTGAAGTGAGTTAATAGATGAATAGAAGCACAATACTTCTTCCAGATATGTTTGTCTTCTTGTGAATTCCCCATAGAATAGAATGAGACAAAGATTCTTTTGGAGGGGATATATATGAAAGGTACAGAGATGACATGCAAGGAAACAAAATGTGATATGAAGAAGAAAGGCTGTCAATGTATATGCAGCACATCTCTAGGAATTGGTGGTGTATCATTTGAAGGTCAATGAGGCTGGTGTATTTTAATACTCATTAGCTTGAGTAATTGGCTGAAGGTACTAATTATCCAGCATTTCTAGCCCATTGCCCATGCCACTTCCTGTAAAAATTCCTTAAACAAAGTGACATGGATTTGGAAATTTGGATGCATCCATAACACTGAATGGATATTTGAAATTAATAACTCAACATCTCAAAGACAATAGTTTTCAGGAAACAGCTCTAGATTAGGTTATGGTGGTTAACTTGCTGCTAACCCATAGATTCATGTAGCCTTTGCAATGATCATACCAGATATTTTTAGTTGAGCTGTCACTTAGCAGACTCACTGATGCAAAAGAGAATTATGTCATTTTTAAGGCACTAAATGTTAAAACACTGAACGTAAGTGCCATTATAAAATAATATAGTAGAAATAGAAATAATGTATATACAAAATATATACTTGAATATTGGCCTTGTCACTTACTAGTTAATGTTTTTTCTTTCATTTTATTTGAAACGTAGATATATAGAGACAGACAAGAGAGGTAGAGAGAGATCTCCCACTCACTGGTTCATTCCTCAAATGTCTACAGCAGCCAGGGCTGGCCCAGGCCTCAGCTAAAAACAAGGAACTCCATCTGGGTCTAGAACGTCAGAGTCAGAAGTCAAGTGCATTGCCTCTCAGGATGCATTAACATAATGGAGCTGGATCGGAAATAGAAGAGCCAAGTTTTGAACCTGACACCCAGATATAAGATTAAAATGTCTGCACGAGGCAATTTAACTGCTAGGTCAAATGCCTACTCCTAATTAGTACATAACTTAATTACAAAATAACTATCTTTGAGTCTCTTCTTACTTTGTGATGTTATAAATAATATTTATCAATCATGGTTCTTAATATTAAAATTTGAAGATGAGGGGCCAGCTCCGAGGCACAGTAGTTTAATCCTCCACCTGAGACACCAGCATCCCACATGGGCGCCGGATATAGTCCTGGCTGCTCTCTTCCAATCCAGCTCTCTGCTATAGCCTGAGAAAGCAGTAGAAGATGGCCCAAGTCCCTAGGCCTTTGCACCCACATGGGAGACCAGGAAGAAGCACCTGGCTCCTGGCTTTGGATCAGCCCATCTCTGGCCATTGTGGCCATTAGGGGAGTGAACCAACAGACAGAAGACCTTTCTCTCTGTCTCTCACTTTCACTGTCTATAACTCTACGTCTCAAGTAAATACATAAAATCTTTAAAAAAAAATTTGAAGATGATAGTCTTCAAATCCAGATAGCTGAAGTTAACACTTTTAAATAACAAGCAATTGGGGATGTGCATCTTTATGGAATTGCTTACAAAATACAAATGCCCAATAAACTATACTTGAAACAATTATTGACTTATTTTTCAGGGTTATAACAGTACAACAGCAATGCTCTCCAGGCTAATATGATATGTCACACTATTTGCTTTCATTCTTCCTTCTTTCTCATGGAGTGCTTACCTCTACTTATTGCCACTAGTTTCTATGGCAACTAAAAAACGAAACTCATTAAATCGGTAACCCAAGTTAACACCTAATACTAACCAAATAAGCTGCAGTTAGCTTGAGGGCATGGACCAACTTAAATAAGTTTTGTAATGGCTATTTTCCTTGCTGCTCAAAGAATTTTTTCACCTAGTTTTAGAATCTTTGTTGTATTTGGATAGTGGAAGATGCCAGAAATCTAATCATTTAATAAAATGTACTGCTATATTAAACACTGATTGTAATATTAACAAAGGTGGGAAAGAAAGAGTTCCTACATATTCCTCTATAAATACCTCATTCATGCATTTATTCCCTTGAGATTTTATTCATTCTTTTATTCATTCAAAGCATACTGTCCACTGCCATTGTAAAAATAAGGAATCTGGCACGTATCTCACCAAAAGAAAAAAAAAAAAAAGCTTCGTCTAGAAATGGAAATAAAACTTGTAAAACTGATTAGAATTTTATCAAATTCTGTAGACTCATGTTTTATCAAATTTATGAGTCATAAGATAGCTGCAGATAAAGTGATTTGAATTTAGAGTTCAAAAAGAGAAAAATACATTTAGTTTTGGAGATTACGACTGTCTCAATGAAGAGCTGAAATATTAACTGAGTCTTTGACAATGTGTGGAATTTGGATTTAGAGAAGGTTGTGGAAACACTCCCATGGATGGACTGGGGATGAACAAAACCGTAGAAGCCTCTCCTTACAGGGTATAGAATGTGGGTATGATAAGTTGTCAACTTGATTTGGGATAGATTTGAAGTCATGAGAACAATTTTCCTAAAGTAAATGTGGCCAGAAATAGAAGGCACTGAATTCTTGACTTGTAGGTGTAGACTACAGGAGCTACTGAATGCTTATTAACCCCCATGAAGAATGGTTGTGGCTAATTGGATTATTAGGTCAAGCAGGGATAGGCTGGAATAGGGAAGACCAGTAAATAAGGTGAGGGAGAAGGCAAGAAAGGACAGCAAGAAGAATGACTGCCTACTGAGCAGAAGAAACATCCACAATGTCTCATTAAAAAAAAAAGTTAGGGTGAGTGAAGAACAGTCTTAGGATCTTAACAGAAGCAGAGGCTACTCTGGATTGTTCAGCACCACAAATCACTCCCTGCTCTCAGAAATGAGGTTATCTATTATGAACTCATTCAGCTTTCTGCTTGTCTGTCATCAAAACATTTATCTCAAAATAATTGCACCTTAGTCATCTCCCACCCTAAAGAACAAGTGCATGAATCATAATTTCTATTTTACAGCAAGAAATAAGGGGGCATGAGAAGTTCTGAAATTCAGTTAAAGTTCAGGTGGGAACAAAGATAATAACCCAGATAGTAATGAAGAAAAACAAGTCTACCCAGAACATAAGAAAAAGTTATGAGCTCATTCTAGGTCTAACAAGGTACAGGGTAAATAAGATAGCCAATAAACACATTGTATTTAATAAATAAATGTATGAATTAACGAAAGAAGGGCATGGATTCTTAAATCAATGAGCAAGTGAGCCACTGGAACAAAGTGTGACAACAATGGTGCCTCAATATTTCTATTCATTTTTTTAAATTTAGATACATAACCTCTTTTTTTTTTAATTTTTGACAGGCAGAGTGGACAGTGAGAGAGAGACAGAAAGGTCTTCCTTTTCCGTTGGTTCACACACCCCCCCCCAATGGCCACTGCGGCTGGTGTGCCGTGGCCAGCGCACCGCGCTGATCTGAAGCCAGGAGCCAGGTACTCCTCCTGGTCTCCCATGCGGGTGCAGGGCCCAAGCACTTGGGCCATCCTCCACTGCTCTCCCGGGCCATAGTAGAGAGCTGGACAGGAAGAGGAGCGACCGGGACAGATTCAGGCACCCCAACTGGGACTAGAACCCGGTGTGTCAGCACCGCAGGTGGAGGATTAGCCTATTGAGCCACAGCGCTAGCCAATACATAACCTCTTTTGCCCCAGTCAAATCATTTCAAACTTTATTGAACCCAAATATAATTATAAAAATATTATGAGATATGCACTCAATATGCATTTAAGAAAAATGGCATTAGCGAGTTCCAGAGATGTAAAGACATAGAAAGAAGGAATTTGACTTAGAGAAGTTCACTATCTGGGGAAATAAGTTATTAAAAAACTATTATTATTATTAATTGTGATCAGAATTAAAAGCTTACATCTTTTCAGTCTGCATTGCAATCTCTGCTATGCGTAGAAACTGATTTCTATTTCCGTTCTCTCTTTAATTTGTAACTTGTTTTGCCTTAGTGAGAAAGGTGACGATGAAAATATTTCATATTTGTTTTAAAATTTCCATAAGATGGTTGTAAAAGTCTGTTTGAATTAATAACTTTAGGTATTTCTGAGTGAGGTATTATTATTATTAGACATAGCACCATTGCCTCAACATTATAAACAAATTACTAGCAAGGCCATTCAGACCTAGAAATTAATGAATGCAGCATTAGCTTTCTAAGGAGAAAATTCCATCACCAAAATTTAAATCTTCCCCTGAACAATTCATACAGACAGTATTCTCTTAGAAATGATAACCAGAGCCAGCACTGTGGCACAGTGGGTTAAAGCCCCAGTCTGCACCACCAGCATCCCATATGGGTGCCGGTGCTAATCTAGGCTGTTCCTCTTCCAAACCAGCTATCTGTGATGGCCTGGGGAAGCAGAAGATGGCTCAACTCCTTGGGTCCTTGCATCCATGTGGGAGACCTGGAAGAAGCTCTTGGCTCTGGGTTTCGGATCAGCACAGCTCTGGCCATTGTGGCCAATTGGGGATGAGTCAGCAGATGGAAATTCTCTCTCTCTCTCTCTCTCTCTCTCTCTCTCTCTCTCTGCCTCTGCCTCTCTATAACTCTTTCAAATAAATTAATTAATCTTTAAAAAATGATAACCTTAAAATACTTCAAGCAACAAGAGAAAACTCTTGAAAACCTTAAACTTTAGATATTTTAAATAGTGTATGACAGACTGGACTACTGAAAGCAATAGCTCCTCTTGCCTTCATCCCGATGACAACACTGAAATTCTGATCACTGACAAGGGAAAAAGATAAATTTTTCACCCAAATCTAAGTTGTACTCAATATGGAAAACTTACTAGGGTTTAGGTACAAAATCTCATCACCAAGAAATGAAACGCTTTCTGAAAAAGATTGCTCATCGGCAGAGTATGAAATTTATTGCTTACCTCTGATAAAAGCTGAGCACAGGACAACTGCAAAGGGCAGTGGGAGGAGGATTAGGTTCACAGAATTTCTTCAGGAATATTTTAGTTTGTGTTCATATCTCAAGCTCTAGATTACTCATAGGGCAAACAAAAATCAGACTGCATATAATTCATGGCATTAAAACATATCAGTAAGATGAAAATCAAAAAGAAAGAGCAATTCTTGCTTTCCTATCATTGAACACCTACAACAGGCACATTAGATGTTGCCTCTGCAGCAATTATTTTGTTGGAGTTCATGAATCTCTAAATTTTGAATTAGAAGAAATCTTGGAATTCATCCTATCATACTCAGCACCCCACCCTGTCACCTTCATTTCATCGATGAAGAAACAGACAATGCAAAAAGTGAAGTAACTTTCATAAAGGAATTGAGAAAACAGTACAGAATTTGAGTTGCTACCACATGCTATGCACATTATCTCTGGGTGCCATGTTTTGTTTGGTGTCACAATGCAGCCTCATAAGGATGACTCTTGGAGGTCAAAGTTGTTTCAGCTCTGCTCTCCTTTTATCCCCATTTGTGTGACAGTGTCTGACATTTAGGAACTGCTCAGTCAGTATCTATGTCAAGATTGAATAGCTGTCGCCCTAAAGCCAGGCCACCACAGACTAAGCAAAAAGCCAAAAGTGGCTTAAAATACAGTTTCTTTTTTTTTTTTTGGACATCTAGACTCACATATCTACCCCTACTGCGCCATAAAGTCATACTCAAGAGTTCTACAACTATGTGTTTGCTGCCAAAGACATGTCTTCTGAGAGTTACCCCTGTTTCATTTATAGACCAAAAAAATACCTGTCTTATTTCAAATTGAAAATTTATTTTTTGGCATTTTGGGTGATATGTTGTAATTATGTGCAACTCTGTATATTGTGAAATAAATACTATTGAAAGCTATACTTCGCAAACAGTTTAACCAAGTTCAGAATTACAAAATCCAGTTCATCTCCCATGTTTAAAGAGGTTTAGAAAACTAAGAGATAGTTTCAAAAAAAGCAATAAAATTAAATAACCCCTAGATATTATTGATTTTTTAAAGATTTTATTTAATATTTATTTGAGAGGTAGAGTTATAGACAGTGAGAGGAAAGGAGGGAGGGAGGGAGAGAGGAAGTGTGTGTGGGGGAGAGAGAGAGGGAGAGAGAGAGAGTGCGAGTGCTGGATCAAAAATGGAGCAGCCAGGATTCAAACCCATGCCCATATGGGAGGCCATTACTGCAGGTGGCAGCTTTACCCACTATACCACAGTGCCAGCTCAAAAACTACATCTTATAGAACAAAGCTCTTACAATTGTTAGGGAAATGCATGAAGAGGAATGGTGTTGCTAACTCAGTTTGAAAATTGCTCTGCTGCTGGTGCAGGTCCCAGCTTCTCCACCTCTGATCCAGCTCTCTGCTATCGCCTGGGAAAGCAGTAGAAGATGGGCCAAGTTCTTGAGCCCCTGCACCCACATGGGAGACCCAGAAGAAGCTCCTGGATCCTGGTGTTGGATTGACATAGCGACGGCCGTGGTCACCTGGGGAGTGAACCAGTGGATGGAAGACCTCTTTCTGCCTCTCCTTCTCTCTCTCTGTAATTCTGCCTTTCAAATAAAGAAAGAAATCTTAAAAAAAAAATTGCTCTATATCTTAATCACCTATTATAGATTCCCATATATGCTACTATACAAAAGAGTCCTACATAAGATATTTAAAAATAAATCAAACAGTATTGAATTATATATTCTTTAAAGTATTTAAACACAGAACTTCTATTAACAGCTCAAAATAATTTTGGGAAATATCACCTTCCATATGCTGAGAATTATAGACATTTGAAAATTTGGGGAAAATAATGAAGAAGGAGGAAAATTTTTACTTCCTTTTCAAATTCCACAGTGGATACAGATAACTGATCTCTCTACATACATATGATTATTTTTGAAAATACTTTGTTAAAATATTTAATCTACAAAAATAAGAGAAATTAAGCTATTTACTGGACTAATTATCAGAGAACCTAGATTATATTCTGAATTTTATAATTAATTATACATTTGCAGGTGGCTTGACTTGAGATAAAATTTTACCTTTCCATTTCAAAGCTATGTGACCTTAAGAAAATGTGTTATTTCTATGAGCCTCGGTTTGCTCATTTGAAAAATGGAGATAAAAATAAATACCCTGCTTACCTTCTGCCACGTT
The DNA here is from genome assembly GCA_949820135.1 of Sylvilagus floridanus. Taxonomy (NCBI): domain Eukaryota; kingdom Metazoa; phylum Chordata; class Mammalia; order Lagomorpha; family Leporidae; genus Sylvilagus; species Sylvilagus floridanus. Next base: position 90,664,862 of record OX463224.1, read on the forward strand.
GAATGTGAGATTGAGCTAATATCACCTACTTGAGAGACTGTTGTAAGGATAATGAAATTCATGTAGAATTCTCATCTGTATTAGTCAGCATTTTATTATTTTAGTCAAATATCTGAAGCAGACTAACTTCGTAAAGAAAAGAGGTTTGTCTTAATCCCAGTTTTGGAAGCTCAAGGGGATTGCACTGCCAGTGGCTGAGCTTTGATGAGGACCCTCTTGGTTGTGTCACAACACAGAGGGAGGAAGTGTATACGTGTCTTGGTCTCACTTTCTTCTTGTGAAGCCACTAAGATCCAATAATGGGGGCTTCATTGTAATGACCATATCTAATCCTTTTCACTTCCCACAAGCCCCATCTCTAAACACCACAGTCGGATTAAGTTTCCATCCCCTTAATATCTCACAATAGGGATTAATGTCAGTGTGAGTTCAGGGGAGCAATCATATCAAATTGCAGCACTATCAGACATGAAACATGGGAGGTATCCTGGACATTTTAGCTGTGAAAATGACCACTTTAACACCTCTCATATTCACATTTATACTTTTCTTTCTGGTGGGGGCAGGTCAGGAAACTACAGTTGATACAGGATCTGCCTATCACTCAGGATTGCCCCTCATTCATTCATTTGTTGTTCTTTTTTTTCCCCTTTGACTTATTCAACATTTACTAACTCTACATATTTGGGGGAAATTACATAACATAGCTGAATGTAGCATATGCTTGACTTTCAGAAAGCACACAATCCAGCCAAGAAGACAAATGACACTCAAGATACAGATTATGCATATTTAGGGCTAAAGGAGAGGTGTTAACAGATACCATGGGACCATCGCAGAAAGGGGAATATGATTCGTCTCAGAAACACAGAAAGGGAAATCGAGGTGTTTCTCAAGGAATATTACCTTTGAACTGGATATTATAGATTGAAGAGCAGTGCATAAGGCAGAAGTAATATAATTAAAAATTGCTACCATTTATGAGTATTAAAAGCATGTCAAGTTCAAGGGAAATTGTAAACTCAATTACCAACTGGGGCCTCCAGGCCCATCCCCTTATCTATCACCTTAATAAACATTCTGAAAGACGGCTGGGTACCCAATCCCTAAGTTTCCATCCAAGAGCATGGAAATCACGATGCTGTTGGCTTCAACAAACTATTGCTGTTACTTTTAACATGTGTTGATCCTGAACCAATCCACACATCAATTAAGATTTTAAAAGGAAATCACACGGCACACAAGGAAAAGGATAATCATCTGTGGGAAAAAGAATGTTTCTTTAGTTCTCTGTGCATTTTGAATATCTTCTCGTTGCTAGCAGGCTGCTTTCATCTAAATGTTGCATCCCTCAAAATTCATGAAATCCTAGCCCCTAAGGTGATGGCATGAAGTAGATTCTTTGAGGATAGTTAGAATGGAGTAACTGTACCTATCAAGGAGACCAGTGTGAATTTTGTGCCTTCCACAATGTGAGGATGCAAGAAGTGACTATCAGCCAGAACACGGACCCTAGCAAGGAACCAAATTCACCAATGCCTCGATCTTCACAGACTCCATAATTGTGAGAAATAAATCCCTGCTGTTTATAAGCCACCAAGTTCTTGGTATTTTGTTAAAGTTATCTGAGTGGACTAAGACCAAGTTCTTTTCAAATTACAGTTAACTGTATGTGCACTCTAACTTTATTACTTATTCTAAATGTTAGCTTTAAAAATTTTTTAAGAACCACACTCTCTCATTTTACTGAGCTGACTACACAATTTATCAATTGATATCTTTTTTTTTTTTTTTGAGAATGGACGAGACTCTTTTATTGCCAAATACTTGCAATACTAATTTTAGCTTACATCTTCTATTTCATTAAGATTGAAATTATGTTGGTTTGCTTAGAGTATTCCCTAGAGGCAATTAAAACTTCCAGGGAGCTCACATTCTAAAATTCCCTTTTAGAGCTGATTTCTTCGGTCTGCTTCTATGTTGGGTCCCTGAACTGAGACTTTTGTCTACTCTCTTCCAGTCTCTAAACACTGCATCCCCGTTCCAGGAAGATTTCACTGCAATAGTACTACACTTGATCTTAGCCAAAAGATGGAGAAGCGATCAGTGCCATGATAAAGGGCTCACAGAGCAAGTAGCAAATAACTCATCTAAGTATCAAGGCATCCAGCTGAACAAAGAGAACTTTTCAATAATACATCTTTTTGCTCAGAAAAGATATCTGTGTTTAAAACTAGTATTTTCGCCTTTCTATTAATCTATTCTTTCTGTACTTTGAGAGACTGAAAATAACTTCGCATTTTATACCTGATTCATGCATACCTTTAACAACGTTTACTGAAGATCTGCTGTGTATCAAGTGTGTTTCACAGCACTTGTGATATTTCAGTGACATAAATTAACTACTATGAGCTTTAGGGTGTTTTCACTTGTAAAGAAATAGAGGTAGAAATTGCTACCTTGACTTTTTTTCTGTAAAGATTAAACGAGTTGATACATAAAGCACATAATACAATACCTGACCTATGACTAAGAACAATATCATCCTCACCTAAACAAAGGAAATTTAACTTTGAGAAGATTCCTGGGGGAAACCGATCCTTATATTGTACCAGTGACAGCAATGATAGTGACTAGAAGACAGATAAGCAAACAACCCCCCAAATCTTGTGATGAAGTGTTCAAGTGCTAAGAAAACAAAAGCCTGGGGGAAGGAGAGCTGTAGAAGAATGGATTACTCCTAGAAACATTGAAGACATGCCCACACACTACTTCACAGAACCCATAACTACAGTTGTTAAGATCAATAGGAAGGATGTTGTCCATACTTGATGCAGTTATATCAAAATGTACTTATTGGAGCATTCATTTTTCTTTTAGAGTAAATCTTTTTGGTTTCTCTGAAAAACAGAATCACTTCTAAAATGGAAGGTATACTTATTATGAGAAGTGTAAACTTGCAGGCTTTGAGTCACAAGTCCAATCTGAGATGAAAGACCTACCATGGGGTTGCAGTTATTCAATCTGGGATTCAAGGTATTAAAAAATCACATGATGTTTATTCCGAAATGCTAACCAACACATGATAACTTCAAATAAAGACATGGTCCATCTACACTAACAACCTTTGGTCCTAGCAGAAGCCATAACAACAAATACCACCAACTCCTGTGTTTCTTTGTGAAAGATATTTTCTCTGGCCCTTTTGCATATACTATGGGATTTGTGCATCTAGAGAGGATCACAGGGTCTCTGGACCCAAATATGTTTTAGAATGAAATCTCTGGCCTGAGGTGGGAATTAAGAATGATAAAAACAGGTTGGCAGGTTGGTTAGCTGGATGAGAGCCTTCTGTTGACATTCCCTAACCAGAATAACTCTTCTCCACAGCTTGAGGACTGGAAATGAGGAAGAAAATCAGAAAAGTGTCCTGTTAGACCAGATAACTGAGGTACTGTAACAGTACACACGCATGCCTGTGGAAAGAGTCCTAGCAGACAGTAAGACTGACCTAGAGAAGGTGTTCTTAGTGTGATGTTTCCACTGGCTGCCTAATGCCGCCTGACACCACTCTTTCATCACTTGGCTTCTCCCTCTTGAGTCTTCTATCCCTCACCTCTACCTTGGGGACTGTCTCTGAGGTGCATTATGTCCTTAGCCAAAAGAATTTAAGAGCCCAATTCAGTAACTGGATGACTTCCAAGTAACCAATTTTTACTTTTCTCCCACTATGACCCACTATCTTTGCCCTAGGAAATGAATTTTTCTTATTTTTATCTAAAGCTCCCATCCTCAGAGCAGCTTTTAAGGATTTTTCCCATCTTTCTCCCAAGCTTGACCTTCTCCCTTATTTCTGTTCTTTTGATGTAGATTATGATTAGTGAGAATAGTAATATTTATGTCAAGCATTTATTATGCTCCTTCTTCATGTATTCTTAATTTAATCAATTAAAATGCAAGATAGCTATTTTTACCTTTTGTCTATTGTATAAGGAATTATGGATACAACAGGGTATATAGTCAATTTCAATCAGATTCATAAAAAGCTGACAAAATTTCTATAGCAGATGCAGTTCAAATGAAAAGAGGCTGCTAGTTCCCCAGATCTCAACAATCAGAAAGCATGACAACAAAGCTACCTAACAGCACACATGGAAAACTAATTATATCTCAGTGGACACAGACAGAAGCCCAGAGCTCAGAGCCAAGAGCGGAAAAGAACAAAGGACAAAAGAATTACTCTCTGGAAGCAGAAGTTGATCCTCATCTAAGAACATATTCTTTTCCTGACAATATGGGCACTTCAAATTTGATGCTGCAATTGCGATGAGACATCTGTGGGTCCTATGAAGAAGTTGAATATATTTTGCATGTGGGAGAAATGCTGATAATCTGTGACCAAAGAGACAGAAATTTGCCCAATTTGCTGGTAAATTTTGATAAAATGCAAAAGATAGCCCTTTTCTTCCATTCTTATTCCTAAACTTTTTCTCAACTTGAATTTTTAATTTTTTTCTGCCAATATGTAGAATCTGCCTTTTCACCTTTTGCATCTGATCCGGCCTTGTGACTATCTTCAACTAATTAGAATGTAGAAGAAGTATTCTGTAATGTCCATGCCAAGGCCTCAGGAGGGATTATAGCTTCCAAGCTCTCTCAAAATCCAAGACCACCAAGCTGTTAAAAAGACTTGGAACAAAAACCAGGGTGGGAGAGAAAGTTTAGGCACCTGTCTATTTAATCTATCCCTTGTGATTCATCAAATGGCTGTGGCTGCATGAGTAGTCCAGATAGAATCTACAAAAAAACCATATTCTGTCAGCCCATATAATCATGAGAAAAAATAAATTCTTATTTGTTTAGACCACTAAGTTTTGGGGCATAAATTGGTGGTTTGTTATTCATACACAGATAATTGAAATACTGTGTGACACATGTGAAATGATTTAGCCTTCATAGATTTCTAACTCATTTGCATTAGAGAAATTAGAATATAAGTTTTATCTCCTTTTTACAATATTGAGATAATTAAGAGATTCTCAATATTTGAGTAAAATTGAATAATGCTTTGATTTACATTGCCTCATATGTTTCAAAATTAATTTACATTCAAGTAATATTCATTTTATTTGTAAACCTTGGCTACGAATTTCTCAGAAGGAACATACAAATCAATTGGAGTAGGGAAATGGTAATTAAGCCTAGAACAGAGTCTAGAAAGAAGGAAGCAAGGAAAGAGGAAGAAATACTTTTTCTCAAAGAATGAATGGAAGAATAAATGTGACTGATATAAGGTGTAGTTCTAATATCTGAATGCTGTTGCATCCGACTCTGATGTCTCATCCATCTGTGCATCAGCTTAGATACGCATTTTAAATGGAGCCAAGACACATATCACCTGTAACTACCAAGTACAAACATATCTGAAGTTTTATTCAATTGTCCCCACACTAACAACACACCCATCTTCTTCCCACTTCCCCCCCAGATTCTGTCACCAATTCTACCTGACTGTAGTCAGGAAACATTTTTAGAAATATTAACTAATACTCTAGTCTTGCTCTTGGCTCAAGGGAGGTGATTAACACAATTCTTGAAAGGTTTTGTTTTTGAAGTTTCTGTTGGTGTTTCCCATTATAATTTGAGTAGCTGGGCTTCTACTTAACAATATTTCAATTATTTTTCTCTTTTTTTTCAGATTTATTTATTTACTTGAAAGTCAGAATTACACGGAGAGAGAAGGAGAAGCAGAGAGTGAGAGAAAGAGGTCTTCCATCTGCCGATTCACTCTCCAGATGGCCACAATGGCCAGAGCTGTGCGGATCCATAACCAGGAGTTTCTTCTGGGTCTCCCACGCAGGTGCAGGGGCCCAAGGACTTGGGCTGTCTTCTGCTGCTTTCTCAGGCCATAGCAGAGAGGTGTATTGGAAGTGGAGCAGCTGGGATTCCAACTGGAACCCATATGGGATGCTGGCACTTCAGGAGCTGGCTTATACCTGTAGCACTGTCCCCTATTTATATTTTTTTGTTTGTTTGTTTTGTTTTGTTTGACAGGTAGAGTGGCGCTGTGGCTAGCACACCATGCTGATCCGATGGCAGGAGCCAGGTGCTTCTCCTGGTCTCCCATGCAGGTGCAGGGCCCAAGCACTTGGGCCATCCTCCACTGCACTCCCTGGCCACAGCAGAGAGCTGGACTGGAAGAGGGGAAACCGGGACAGAATCTGGCGCCCCGACCAGGACCAGAACCCGGTGTGCTGGCTCCACAAGGCGGAGGATTAGCCTAGTGAGCTGCGGCGCCAGCCTATTTATATGTTTTGACATTATCTATGAATCTAGTCCTGCTGTATAGAGATTTATTAGTCTGTTACTAAAATTTTGAGATAGGGCAACTGACCCCGAGTCCCAGCTCAATGGCCAGGTTTCTTTAAACTGCTTCCTCACTTTTTTTATTTGCCTTCCTGGAACCCCGGTGATGACTACTCCTGCATAGCACATTTCTGTACTTTACTCATTAGATTTTTCTGAAGGTAACTGCTGGCCTGAAACCACTCTATTCTCATTTTCTGATTACTACCATGCTCTAACTCCTCCCATCATCAGGTACTAGTACAGCTTCAGTTTGAGGTCGTCATTGGCCAAACTGTTCTACTCATGTGGAAAATAATCATATTCTGAATTGATTGCTTTATTCATTTCCAGTTCACAGGCTAGTAAGCAATGTATGTACCTAGCAAATAATGAAAGCCTTGGAAATCATTGCTATAATTTCATTTGGGAGCTGAGAGTTTAATTGCACTCTATTCTCCCTCTCCAAATGTATTTAGGATTTGGAGTCAGAGACGGATGTGAAATCTGACTCTGCCAGTCACACCTAAAAAGTTATTTAACTCCTCTAATTCATCTGTGAAACAGGAACAATGTTAGAGTTTCTTCATCGGATTGGTGTCAGAATTTATGTGCTGGAATAATGTGCTTTTCCCAGTCCCGGTCACAAAGTAAATTCTTGATGAACTGAATTATTAGCACTCTTTTCCTGTGTGGACCCGCTCTAGGAGTCCATCATCTTACATATGGCAACAGGGTGTTAGAAAACAGCGTGGGCATTTTTCAGTTTCTTCCAAGATAAGGATGCATCTGGATCATCTCTGGTGCATAGCTCCTCCTGCCTAAAAATAGAACACCTTCTGCTTTGTGTCAGGAACTATCATTATTTCATTAGCAGCTTTGCTGAAAGCCACCGACAGCCTCAGCAGAACCACTGTGTCTGCAGCTTGCTCTTTGACCTCCTCAAGGTCCACAAGGGCCGAGTTTCATTCTGCAACTAGAACATCAGGTCAAACATCCCTTGCAGCTCTCCTTACCCTTTACATCTCTCACCCCATCTACAAATAAATATATCACTCCACTCTAGATAGAAGGGAAGTGTGGAAACCACTGTGGCCTTGTTTGTGATAACTGATCAATTCATTTATTTGAAGGAAATGACTAATTACAAGAAGCTTACTGACACATTGGAAAACATTTTATGCTAGTTAGAAAACCCAAATTCTGGTTTCTCCCTGTGAGAGTGACAATCCAAGACAGTCATGGGTTAGTAGTTTGTGAACACTTAGATAAACATTACTGTTTGGCAATAATGCAAAGTCTAATTTAAAAGAGAGCTGCCTCCACTTTTTCCCTATAACTTAAGGATCATAGATTTGTCTAAGCAAAGAAATATTTTAGGGTCAATAATAGAAGGGTAATATTTAATGATAAAAATAATTACAGCTTACATTTTCTGTGTTCACTATATTTTATTATCATATTAACAGTGTAAGGTGTACTGCGGCTCACTAGGCTAATCCTCCACCTGCGGTGCCAGTACTCCAGATTCTAGTCCTGGTTGGGGTGCCAGGTTCTGTCCTGGTTGCCCCTCTTCCAGTCCAGCTCTCAGCTGTGGCCCTGGAAACCAGTGGAGGATGGTCCAAGTGCTTGGGCACCTGCGCCCAATGGGAGACCAGGAGGAAGCACCTGGCTCCTGGCTTCAGATTGGCGCAGAGCACCAGCCATAGCGGCCATTTGGGGGATGAACCAATGGAAGGAAGACCTTTCTCTCTCACTGTCTAACTGTACCTGTCAAAAAAAGATTTGATTTTAAAAAACTTTATGAATTATATATTATCACTATCATATTGCATAAAAGGGGAAAACAGCATACTGAGAGTTTGAGCATAATGTCCAATGTCCAAAAACTAGTTGGTGGCAAAGCCAGTGTCCCAACACTGTCTGCTTGGCTCCAGAGCCATGGGATGAGCTTCCATAATGTTCAAGGGCAGGGGTTAGCAAACATTTCCTGTAAAAGGACACAAAAGAGACATTTTAAGCTTTGTGGTCCTTACAGTGTCTTTGGGAACCACTCGACTCTTTTGATATAGAGAAAAAGCAGTAACAGACAATACATAAACGAGTGAGTGTGATTATTTTCCAGTAAAACTTCATTTACATAAACAGGTTGTAGCCAAGCCCTGCTCAAGATGAGAGCTCCCTTCTTCAAAGTGGCCAGCAATCTCTATTATAAATTTGAAAGTAAATGGGTTTGAATAAAGTTTTAACCTCTCTCACAACCTTGCCCACCTTAGCCCTGTGGCTCAAAGCCATGGTAGGAGTCATTAAAGGGGAAACTGAATGTTTCCTCTTCCTCCAAATTGATTCAGTAGAGTATGAACCCATAGCCTGCACCTTTGCAGCCTAGACGCAGTTGGGTCAAGATGAACGTACTTGCTCCATCTCCTTCCTGTTAACTCTTTCGCATTTCTTGCCACCAAAAGGAGGAAAAATAAGTGAACATGTGTTTTTTCATGTTGTCATCCAATGGTCATCCCAACAGGAGAGTAACAACAATTCTGACAGACTCTTTCATATCACCATAAGCTATTATACCAGAACCCCTGAATAATTAAGTTTTCTGGTTCATTATTAAGTACACACCTATCACCACACATACCCCATAATTTCTTTGTTTTTACAATGCTTAAAATCCACTCTTCCAGCAATTTTGAAATCTATAGTGTATTAGTATTAGCTATAGTTACCATGTAATTCCTGCAATTTTTAACCCAGTTTAGCACCTAAGGGAGGCATCCTGAAGTCCATTGGATTCTGTAGTGGTCTTGAAAACACACTTCTCAGGTCTCTTGGTATGGGAAGGACCATCCCCAAAGTTGCCATGGATATATGCAAGGTCTCACTTCCGGGCAGTCCCCCACCAATGACTGAACATGGCATTCAATGGGAGAGCTAATGCACATCTGTCCTTTTTTTAAAAGGAGTCCTGGGATCCTTTTAACAGGTTCTTTGCCTGGAGGACTCCCTGTGAGCCTGGTCATAACCTGATTAGAATTGCCTCCAAACGGGGACTCTCATCCTTCTTTCTTAAATCTGCATGATAGTGTGAAGACTCCCCTTCCTCCTCTGGCTTTTCTTCTGATCCTACCCATATGTTTCCTTCAATAAAGCAGTCTAATCCCATCTTGCCACTTGCTTTCTAGAAGATTTCTACTAGCATAGACATCCATAATGTATTGATATAGGTCTTTACCTAATAGTGTTAATCTGTCTTGTCCTCAACTCTGACCCTATTTTTCAACTGTATTCTGTTAATTTTTCCATATAAACCCAATCAATTGGACACATGATATAGATTTTTCAAGGCTGTGATTTGTGCTGTAATTCAAAACTATGATAGTATCTCCTTTCCATAAGTTAGTGATTCTACTACTTTTATCTTCAGCATTTTGCCATATCTTCACTAAGCACAGACTACTATGAATACTGGTGCTTCCTCTTCTGGGAATGTGTCTAATAACTTCCTGGGGCTTCTGTGAAGTCCCTCTTATCCTCATGGTAACCTTTCAAAATGGTCTATTTAAATCAGGTGATAGTTGAGAGACATCTGATTTCTTAATGGTACTCATTAAAAGACAGATCTATCAAGACAAATCCTTTATCACTAGATCTGAGAAGGATCTTACAAATTACATGTTTGAATCTTGGCTTTTCCCTAAGGACAAAAATATGAAGTAATTTCCTTGAGGTTATAGATGAAATGGAAATGGAATTAAAAGAAGCTCTGTGTTCACAAAGAAATAAGGAGCCTCAGTAGCAGATGCAACAATTTTGTGAAGAGTTCAACACCCACAACTGAGAAAACTGAGAAGGAATTTGAAGATAGCAGGTGGGAACAAGAGTTCTAAAAGGGGAAATGATGCATACATTTAAGGTATTCTCTGTAAAGAGGAAAAAGTTGCTAATAAAATTACGATTTAGAATAATGGCCTAGACAATCAAGTGCTTAATGAATCAATTTCAAAAATTAAGGGTTCTTGCCTGGACACTTGACCATAAGCTCAGATATAATGATGTGTGTTCTGATAATTATATGCAAATATAGTGTCCCAGGTCTTCAGGAAAAAAGAATATAATTCATATTAAAAGATACCATATTTTCCTAACAATAAAATTGGATCACTTGGCCCCAAAATGGCTACTTTCCCCCATAAGCAATAATGAATACAATGCATTTATTTTTTTTCCTGGAAATTACATGCATAATTTTCTATTTCGAAATTAAGCATACTTTGGCACAAGATTTCCCTCCATGAGTAGATTTATGTTTAATTTATTAACGTTACATTACTTATTTTAATTTCTTAGACCAAAGATATACAATTATTAATGATCATACTACACACAGCTATCAATAAGAAATTTTTTGAGGATACATTTACCAAAAAATAGACATAGATTTACTTTAAAAAGTATGCACAAGGGGCCAACACTGTGACTCAGCAGGATAACACCCTGGCCTGACTGAAGCACTGGCATCCCATAAGGGCACCAGTTTGAGTCATGGCTGCTCCACTTTCAGTACAGCTCTCTGCTATGGCTTGGGAAAGCAGTGGAAGACGGCCCAAGTCCTTGCGCTCCTGCACCCACATGGGAGATCCGAAAGAAGGGCTCCTGGCTTCAGATCGGCACAGCTCTGCCCATTGCAGCCATTTGGGGAGTGAACCAGCCACCTCTCTCTGTGTGTGTGTGTGTGTGTGTGTGTGTGTAAGTCTGACTGTCAAATAAATATTTTTAAAAAAGGATGCAAAAGTACTAAACTAGTTGAATATATTATGCATAATATATAAGCCAGGATAGTACTTTGAAGGAGACTGAAATAATAAATATTAATGGAAAGTGTAATATTTTCTGTTCTTTCTCACACAGATCATCTTAAATGTCCCACTTTTTGAAATTAATTAACTGGTGAATGGGTTATCATTTTTTAAAAAAGATTATTTGCAAGTCAGAGTTACACAGAGAGAAAAGGAGAGGCAGAGAGAGGTCTTCCATCCACTGGTTCACGCCCCAGCTGGTTGCAACAGCCAGAGTTGCGCCAATCCAAAGCCAGGAGATCTAAGCTTCTTTCAGGTCTCCCACATGGGTACAGGGGCCCAAGGACTTGGGCCATCTTCTAATGCTTTCCCAGGCCATAGCAGAGATCTAGATCGGAAGTGGAACAGCTAGGACTTGAACTGGTGCCCATATGGAATGCTGGCATGCAGGCAGTGGCTTTACCCACTGTGCCACAGCGTCAGCCCCAAGTGTCCCACTTTTTAGACTACTGGTCTATTTTCTAAAAGTAGAAATGAAAATCCTTTGTATTCTTCAAAATAAAATCATATTCCATTTTCCTCAGAGTTACATTTCTATCAGGACATATTCAATCTGAGTTTTCTGCTATTTTAATTCAACATTTTATGGATTACCCATATAGTCTATATCTCCTACATATTTATATCAGAGCTTACAAACAAGTGGATACTGGTAAAAAGCCAAGCCATAATTCTATTCTGTATGGCCTAATACCTGAACTCTAAAGTACACAGGAATTTAAACATCTACTCTAATCTGCATAATCCATACCAATATTTTTAAAAGGCATATTTTTATTTGAAATATAGAGTGACAGAGAAGATCAGAGAGAGATCTTTCATCCACTTGCCCATTCTCCAAATGCCCAGAACAGCCAGGGCCAAGCCAGGCAGAAGCCAGAAGCCAAAGTCCATCAAAGTCTCCATCCTGGGTGGCAGGAATCAAAGTACTTGAGCCATCATTTGTTGTCTTTGAGGCACTTTAGTAGGAAGCTGAATGGAATGGGCAGTCTGTTGTTGGAATGCAGGCCTTCACCTATTACTCCACAATGCCTGCTGCTCATACCACTCTTACTCTGATACCTGTCTGGGTTCAGTTATTTACATTTTGATGATTAAGAATGACTAAAAATCCTTTTTGACAGTCCTCCAAACCAGTGGTAAGTATTTTCCCTTTATATGAATCTAGGTTAGCCCTATTGCTAACCTAGATTGCTCCAACCAATGGAATGCCAAGGGAAATGATACCATATAAACATATGATATATGCAGCTTCTATTTCTCACATTTTCCATTAGATACCATTGAATGGGAAACCTAGGCTACACCGAATGTTCATGTGGAAGGCAACAGGTACACTCCACTCAATAACCTAGCTGAGCTCCTAGCTCACAATCTTATCTACACTCTGAAGACTTTGAGAAGGTAATCTTGGACACTCCAACACAACCAGTCTTTGGGATTTTTATTGCTGCATTTGGTAACCTGTTAAAACAGGGGCACTACTTGATGAGTCCCTTCTACCTTCAGAATTGAGTTATAATAAATAATAGTGATTGGGGATGATTTGTTACACAGTGATAGACATCCAAAGCATTCATTATCATTAATGGCATGTGAATTTTAACACATTCTCTGCAGTAAGTTTACATTCTAATTGAATTGGTCTATTAATGACTTTCTAATCTGACTTTACAAGTGAATTTTGCATGTCTTTACTTGTGATATTTCTGCAAAGGTTTTGTGAATCTATGCAAATTTTAATCACCTTTCAATGCAGAGCTGGTTACACATTCTAGTTTCTAGTTCCCATTTTCTAAGTAAGTAATCATGGATAAATTGCTTCATTTCCTTGACTTTCTATGTATAGGCTCCATAGAGTAGTAGCAACTATCTTCTGGGAGTATAAAGATTAAAATATCTATTACCTATGAAGAGATTGTCAGAGTGTTTTCCCCACAGTAAGTACCCAATGAAGACAACTGGTTATTGAAATCCACTTAAAGCATGTAAACAATCTTTGCCTTTATCAGTCTACAACAGCTGAATGACTACTATTGTTCAGCAATCTGTTCTAAGAGATGTGAATGAATTAACTTCTAACATTTCAAATCTCTAATAAATCAAAGATGAACCAAGACTCATTCTTCAAAGGGGAAATAGTTTGGTCAGAATATGGCTGATAAAGAGTACAAAATCAAGGCATATTTGTTAAATTAATGAATAGATGCATGAACTAGAAAGTTCATCTATGCCCACTAAAAATAAAAAAAAATCAATAATTTCATATGCTCCATGTTTGATAATGTATTGTCAACAGTTTATATTTCACTCACAATTTGGATGATCATTAACAACATTATTTGAGATATGGCCTGTGATCTGCTGCCTTATGAAGGGTATAATTCATAAATGTGCATAATGTAAAGCAAAGTAGTTATCTTTCATTGTCTATTGTTGAAGAAACATGTTCACGATCCAGAAGAACCTTTGGGTCATGGTATGATATTTTATAGATGAAGCCTAGTGTGATAGTGATATAGCCTAGTGTTTCATGTGATTTCTAACTTTTGACTCTCATTCTTACATGGCAGCTCTCAGTTTACAGAAGCCACATTTCCCTAGAAAATGAAGAAACAGAAAGTGGCTTTCACATATCCAAGTAAAGAACCCAGTTAGTAGTTCAGAAATGTGGACACTCATGGCTTGTAGATATTAATCTGGTACTAAAATCATATGTACTAAGAAAATAAAAAGTCCAAACTATAACAAAAACTGTGAAACCTAGTTCCCATTATTTCACATAGAAAAAATAACATTTTATCTGCTAATTCAAAACTCTCAACTTAAAATTCCATTAAAACCTATAAAATATAGTTAGAATATGACCGTATGATGATCACATTGTTATTAAAAGTAAATAATTATGTTTTATGAAGTAATATTTTAAGTTAAATTATAATCATATCTTGGTTTTTGTTTATTTCCCCATAGTTTTCACGAATACTTTCTTATGTTTGGGGGTGACATTGTACAAACCTTGGCAAAACTTGGCAAAAATTTGAAAAATATTCAGGACAAATACCCAGGACAGAGAATGGCTCACCTTGAGTGTGACACTGCGATGCCTTCCTTAGCACTAGACACTTTAAAACTATATATCCCCTGTTGACACTCATCATACTTTAGAGTTTTCAAAAAACATTTATCATGGTTTTTGACATCTTATTAATTGTGTTTTGGGTTATAACTCTAGACCTTTCCTAAGCATCATTTTTGCTTGAAATGTTATTTGGTGCTCAGGGGACAAAAATATAAATTTTCTGATCCAAACATAGGCTGAAAATGTTACATTTGAAAGTTTTGAAGGCTGTAGTGGTTTGGATATTAAAAAGTAGTGAGTATCATACCATCAGGAAAATATTAACAAAAGAGACTATCTATAGGGTATACTTGCACAATGGTGCCTCCAGATATTATGCAGCTAGTTTCTATACTGAATATGTATATGTTTTTTAAACTCCAAATATCAATCCCTCACAACAATATTTCCTTTTGGGAAATCACTCCTTACTTATTGTTAGCTTGTATGATCTGGAGGGGAATGACATTCTCGTACTGACTGCCTGGGCCCATCACAACACATTAAATGTATAATTACCATTTATATTCACATGCAGAGGGACAGATAGATGATCTAAGACACTACCATGATACTCAATTTCAGATCTGTGTGTTTTCTTCAGAATGAAGAAACTAATGAAAACTAAAAGGTACTTTGGTTATTGGAGTGCTAAACTATGAATAAGGACCTGAGGTAACATTAGGGGCAGAGCCTATCTAGGAATGGAATGAACACAGAATTCAAAACAAAAGTAAGTAACCACATAAGTTCAGCTATTCCTGAAGTCAGTTACCACAGGAGTTTTACACTCTGTGCATTTTTGCACAAGACATGCAGCTTTAGAACAGACAGTATTTATAAGGAAAACTGTGGTAGCAAGTAAAGCAAACATGTCAGTGGCGTAATGAAACAATGGTTTATTTCTAACATAAAATAGGATTTGAATCAGGTAACTCTCCAGGGCAACTCCTATCCATGCAGTGAATCAAGAATCCAGAGTGCTTCAACAAGTGACCCACAAGGTTAACACCAAAGGTGCAGTTATTGCATGAAATGACAAAATTTTAAGTACTTTGGGTTAGATGTTAAACACATTACTAACATTCAGTCTTCTAGGGCCATAAATAATCCTTTGGCATTTGCATTCAAGAAAAATGAAAGAACCAACTATTAACAATACTAGTTTCTACCATGATTGTTTTTGGATAAGTGAACCAGAACTGTCCTGATTAATATAGAAATATTCATCAAGATTGCATGTACCAATGCCATCTCACTAGTCCAAGTGATCAATTTCAGTTCACAATTGATCACACTGATAGGTCTAAGAGTCAAAGGGATCACATAAACAAGAATAGTGTCTGCTAATACTAACTGATAGAATCAAAAATGGAGAGAACGATCCAGCATGGGAAGCAGGATACACAGCAGACTCAAAGAATGGCAGATGTCCTAAACAGCACTCTGGTCTCAGAATCAGCCCTTAAGGCATTCAGATCTGGCTGAAGAGCCCATGACAGTATTTTAGGCATGGAAAGCCAAGACACTCTGGCAAAAAAAAAAAAAAAAAAAAAAAAAAAAAAACACCTAAATGACAGATCTCTGCGAGTGACATCCCAGTAGAAAGAACAGGCCATCAAAGGAGGAGGTACCTTTCTCTGAAGGGAAGAGAGAACTTCTACTTTGACTATGACCTTATCTAAATAAGATCGAAGTCAGCAAACTCAAAAGGCTTCCATAGCCTTGGAAACTCATGACTAGAGCCTAGGGAGGTTACTGACGCCATAAACAAGAGTGTCAAAGTGTTAAGTCAACAACAGGTGTCACTGCGTACTTACTCCTCATGTAGGATCTCTGTCCTTAATGTGTTGTTCAATGTGAAGTAATGCTATAACTAGTACTGAAACAGTATTTTACACTTTGTGTTTCTAGGTGGGTGCAAACTGATGCAATCTTTACTTAATATATACTAAATTGATCTTCTGTATATAAAGATAATTGAAAATGATTCTTGCTGTTAGTGGAATGGGAGAGGGAGCAGGAGATGGGAGGGGTGCAAGTGGGAGGAAAGTTATGGGGGGGGAAGCCATTGTAATACATAAGTTGTATTTTGGAAATTTATATTTACTAAATAAAAGTTTAAAAAAAGAAAAAAAGAAATATTCTAAGCAAATTATAAATGTTTCTTCTTAGAACTCTTTATTGAAAGATGATTTTCAAAGAAAGGAATGGGGGGATGCAGTACAGAAGATGGAAATAAGTCTCTGGAGCGAGTATGTCTCGAAATAAATGTTCTATAAATGTTTAATACTTGTTTGACGGCACATACTATCACCATTCATCTTATCACCTTCCAGAAATGACAATATTGGCTCAAACATCATAGCATTATGTCCTTGTACCTCAAAATACCACCCTCAAACATCTGATAATCATTCTCTTTTAGTTTCCCATCCTAGCATCAATCATACTTTGTAGTTGAAAAATGATAATGGCAACTTGGTCTCAGCCAGGACGTACAGGAAATAGAGATTTCATTCATCTTTATCAGTCCCTCTATCAACTCAGCTACCACTCCCTGCAGCAACAGCAGCTTCTTAGCCACTAAGCTCTGCTGTTATGCAGTTTAACCATTTCAACTCCATTCATTCACACATTTCCATTCTGACAGCCAATACTCAAACCCTGGCCTCCTCAGTCAATTCTTAGGTAAGTTCAATATTGTTCTCCTTGATTCTCTTGTTTTTAGGGTCAGCTTCCTCTGATCCATCTAGCACACTCTTGTCAGACCAATTTTACACACTTATAATTTCATTCATTTATATTATTTTGTTGGTTTCCTTGAACTATTTTCTACTAAAGTGTAAACATTACCCCTTATTTTATTAATACAGTCCTAGCTTTCTAAACTACTGTTGCATTCTTTCTGACATTTATCTTTTATTCTAGACATGGCTGTCTACAGTCTCACATGGAATTTTCTAAGTAGGTGTGACTGAAAGGCCTGCTCACTCTAGTGAAGAACCCTCAGTAGCAGACATGGATTCCAAGGTGCAAAGGAGGACTAAACCAATGCATTGAAATTAAAGGAGTCTCACCTGCTATACCAGGTATAAGGCAATTCATATTTTTTAAAGAAATAACCCAAGATCATATCTTGTACTTGATTAGATCATTGAACTGTACTCTTCAAAACTTTAGAGGTCAAAGTTGTGACACAGCAAATAAAGCCACAACCTTCAACACCAACATTCCATAAGGGTGCCAATTCATGTCCTGGCTACTCCACTTCTGAACCATTAGCTCCCTGCTAATGGCCTGAGAAAAAACAAAAGATTTATCAAGTGTTTGGGCTCCTGCCACTTAGGTGGGAGTTTTGGAAGAAGTTCCTAGTTCCTGGTTTCAGTCTAGTCCAGCCCCTGCAATTATGGCCATCTGGGGAGTGAACTGACAGATGAAAGATCTGTCTCTCCCTAACTTTGACTTTCAAATAAATAAGTAAATCCCTTAAAAAAGATACACTTTTGGCCGGCGCCGTGGCTCAACAGGCTAATCCTCCGCCTTGCGGCGCCGGCACACCGGGTTCTAGTCCTGGTCGGGGCGCCGGATTCTGTCCCGGTTGCCCCTCTTCCAGGCCAGCCCTCTGCCGTGGCCCGGGAGTGCAGTGGAGGATGGCCCAGGTGCTTGGGCCCTGCACCCCATGGGAGACCAGGGTAAGCACTTGGCTCCTGGCTCCTGCCATTGGATGAGCGTGGTGCGCCGGCTGCAGCGCGCCGTCTGCGGCGGCCATTGGAGGGTGAACCAACGGCAAAAGGAAGACCTTTCTCTCTGTCTCTCTCTCTCACTGTCCACTCTGCCTGTCAAAAAAAAAAAAAAAAAGAAAAGAAAAAAAAAGATACACTTTTATAGCACATAATTATATCTCAATAAGCTAATATTAAAATAATTACAATCTTGATTTGCATACAACCTTACATGGCAGATATACCAGCTATATTTCCCAAAACTTAGTGTAGTGCTTTCTTAAATATTTTTAACCTATAAACTTTTGTGAACTTGAAAACTCGGGACTTTATACATGGGGATTACGTTTTCATCAATCTACAGATAGATATTGACTCATGCATTTTTATTAATCATTCTGGGAGGTTCTCTAAGTATCACATAGTCTACAGTTTACAAAATAAGATAGCAATCAGTCCCAGGAAGAGAAGCTTTACCGAAGTCAATTTCACTGTTCATGGAAAAAATTAAATATTTCATGAATTGGAGTATAATCAGGAAATAAAGAAAGTCATATTTCATTTATAACATACTAACTAAATGTAGTTGTTAGGAGTGGTTGCATTTTATTAATGACAAAGTTACTCCCAGGTTACCTGATGGGTTCAAATTATCAGAATTTAAATAAGACTTCAAACAGGAAGGCTTATTTAGGCCCAATTTACTCATAAGTTTAATAAACTGATAATGTACTGTACACCTCAAACTCAATTGATGAAGCAATTGGAGTAGGTTGGGGCAGCTTGAAGATTTAAGGGCTTCCACTTGGAAGAGGCTAGAAATAGGAGTGAATAACAGTGCAAATATCCACACCCATTACTGATGCCCTATCTCAGTAACTGTACAGGCTCAAGTACCATATTCTGACTGGGGGGAGAGTGCCCAGAATAACAGAGCAATTAGATAAAGATAAGAAGTGTATGCCTTTAGTGTAAATTCTGAATGTTTATAAGTTGCCACACTTGTGATTTTAAGGGCATGTTTAGGAGAAGATGAATTATATGGGACACAAGTGAAGCTTAAGAACTTGACCAAGAAAGAAATTTTTCTTTCTCACCAGGAAGAAGTAAAGGAATAACACCTGAAAAGTAGTCTCAGAATGCAGTGCACAAAACCATGGGTTTAGTCATAAAGAATCAGCAGCAGTTTTACCATGTCAAAGCTATCCCTCTGAGGCCACAGGTAAGTCATGACATTAATCAAAGCCATTTTACCTTTCTCAATATTTATTTAATTATTTGAAAGGCATAGAGAAAAGGAGAGACAGAGCTTTCATCCACTGCTGACTTCCCAAATGGCTACAATGGCTGGGATGGGGCCAAGCTGAGGTCAGGAGGCTGGAACTCTATCCGGGTCTCCTATTTGGGTGGCATGGGCCCAAGCAATCAGGTCATCTTCTGCTGCTTTCCCAGGGAAATCTAGAGAGAAGCAATGGAAGTGCAGCAGCCAGGACTCGAACTAGCACTCATGTGAGATGTAGAATCATAGGTGTTGGCTTAACTCACTGCACCACCATACCGGCACCAATTAAAATCATTTTTAAAGTCACTATTGAATATATGACTAAGATCTCATGCCTTCTAGCTATACTTAATCTTGTCTTACCAGAGCATTATGGCAAGAATCATCTATTCTACATTATTTATTGCTAACTTATTTCCTTCACTTTATTAGGTTGTCATGTACTCATTTAGTAAACATTTATTGAAGCCCTTATTGGGATGTAGTGGCAAGGAAAAATTTCATGTTCTCAAAAATCATACAGTCCAATATAACTCACTCATTACACCGAATATATAAAAGATATTTCAGGCCACTAGCTGTCTCTTGTTTCTCATCTATATCCACTTTAATATTTGTAATAATCACAGTCAAGGAAGTCTTTGAATATGTTATTTTCTAGGTAATTATCGAATGCAGGCCTCCTTTGAAAATGCTTCAAGCACTATTAGGGCTATACTTCAGGTTGCTCAGAGCTTATTGTCTATGACCCTGGAGATCCTAGTATCTACAATTAGTTTGAATGCTTGTAATGAAACAAAAAATTGGTTTCATTTAATAAGTAGGATTTTAATATGGACAAACTGATTAGAGTGGTTTCTAGAGGAAATCTTCATAGGTACTAGAAAGGTTTTTGTAGGTACATCCAACTTGAAGGAACATCAGAGTGTTACCATGTCTGCATGAAGATGAGATTCAATTAAGTGTGAGAAATGGTTAAAATGGGAGAAAAACTAGCAGTGAAATAGCTGTTCGATGTGAATATTCCAAACAAGACAGCCTGGAGATGGAATCTTAAACTTTTTTGATTCAGAAAAATAAGGTACTAAATTTTCTGCTCCTAACGATGAACATCAGTAGAAAGGCAGGCATTGGTTTCACATTTACACACATTATTCATCATCCTCTTGTTACTATTAGCCAGTTTTAATAGGTTTTATGGCCACCTGGACCATTTCAGTTATGGAGTAAATAGTGGAGCCTGCGACACAAGGACCAGCACTGTGTTTGACAAAATCAGTATTGATCTCCCTCACACTTAGAGTTACCATTATATTTGAATCAGGGCTTTCCCAGTGAAGGAAAAGATGGTTAAATTTCCTATATATCCTTTGAACTCTAAGTTACAGAAAAAACGTATTACAATGTCTCTGGTAGGACATCTGGGGGCGGTAGTGGTAGGCATTATCTTGTAAAACCGTGAAGCCCATCAGATTGAGAAAACCCAATGTTTCAGTTAAGTCAATGATATTCTCAAATGTTTACTTATTAGGTTAATTGGAATTTACAATAGAATAACACATTGGAAATGAGAGAAGTTTCAGAATAAAATAATGCTAGTTAGGTCTTCTCAAACCATTATCAAGACTTGGTGGGTTTTCTTGCTTAGTATAGGAGTAATATTTCTGGATAGGAGAATAAGATTGTCTCTGAATGGAGATAACCCCATTTTTCTCTAAATAGTGATGAACTATAAGTACCAAATATTTCACACATCTGTAAATACATGGTATGAATAAATGTTATGACATAGCCAAAGCTAGTCTGAATGTATGCTTAAACCTTAACTAAATGCTGATATGGGAGAAGATCAAAGAAGCTCTTTGGTGGATTCTATATGAATTTGAACCTTTGAATCTACCTTAATGAAAAAGAAGTGTGATAGACGTGTTGTTTTGTTTTGTTTTGTTTTTGCAGGCAGAATTAGACAGTGAGAGAGAGAGAAACAGAGAAAAAGACCTTCCTGGTCTTCCTTTTTCCTTTAGATCACTCCCCAAGTGGCTGCTACGGCCAGTGCGTTGTGGCCAGCACACTGCGCCTATCCGAAGCCAGGAGCCAGGTGCTTCCTCCAGATCTCCCATGCGGGTGCAGGGCCCAAGCACTTGGGCCATCCTCCACTGCCTTCCCGGGCCACAGCAGAGAGCTGGACTGGAAGAGGGGCAACCAGGACAGAATCCGGCGCCCCAACCAGAACAAGAACCCGGGGTGCTGCTGCCACAGGCGGTTGATTAGCCTAGTGAGCCACAGGGCCGGCCGTGATAGAGTTTTGCAAGGGCTTGTGCATGAAAAGGGGTTAACAGAAAGAAACACTATGCTTACTGATTGGAAGTGAAAGAAAATAATCAATGTGAGAAATACTACTTCTAATGGAATAAATTTCAAACTCAGAAGTAGTGATCAATGAACCAAAGGAAACTGATATTGAGTCAAATATGTTCTTTCTGGACATCCCTATGGTTCTAATTTACTAAACCAAGAACTAGTGCTAAGCAGCTAGTGGGACAAATCTATCAGAGAGACCATATCTATCAAATAGCACAGCTACGTTGCTTTGTTTTTATTTTTCCAGCTTCACAAGTAAATAAATTCTGCCTCAACAGAAGGATTTTAATAGGGAAAATTACATTAGGTCCTGTGCCAATTTGATTCCCTCAGGAGCAAACAACTTGATGGAATTAGAAAAGCGATTCACAGAGCATCCAGTGAAAAGTAAAAAGAAGAACATGCATACACAGGGACTGTCTTTAGACTGAGATAGGTTTAACAGTTGTGCAAGGGAGGAAAAAGAAGAAGAATGCTATAGAATGAGTATTGTATTGTATTGTAATTCTGGAAAAAAAAGTATTACCAGTTCACTGGGGAGCCCTGAGTAGAAACAGCCCAGTAGAGGAGTCCTCCATAGAGCAGAAATGGCCAGGGTCTATTACCCTTGCTATGCTTAGGGGGTGGGGTTTTGGTTGTGGGTGAGCAATGCAATATATTCCAATAACAATGTACAGCTTCTACACTCTTTATAAAATATTTTTTTCCTAAAGTCCTATCTGAGCAGCAGGATTCAAAACTGGACTCTAGGCCCTGCTACAGAAGCTACTAGGTTTCCATGACCCTCCAAAATGAGTACACTGCCACTCACTTTTTGGTCTTGTCTGGACTTCCTGCACACATCCAGCTCAGGAAACAACCCACAGAGAGTGACAAAGGGTTGCTTATTCTACTGTCCTAGAAATAAGGTTATTCACACTGAACTAGCCATTCCCTGACTGCATCTGTGGGACCTGCCTCCTCCATATGTCATTAATGCTACTCTTGGGGCTCAAATAAATGACCAAGAGTTCATGAGACCATCCCACTGCAGGAGCCAGTGCTGACCTGGCCATGTCAGCTTCTGTGTCAGATGATGACTGGGAGTTGATGTGCCAGGCCATCAGGGCATCAACAATGTCTGCTCTCAACCCTGAGAAGCTCATGGCTCCTAGTGAAATGGTTGGCAACTTGCAAGATAGATATGACAGTTACCACATTGAGCCATAAGAGGACCCCAAATCCCTACCACTGCTACCATCAACTGTAGCAGGGAAAAAAATGTTTGGGGAGACTATACTATAAAAAGTTCAACTGGAACTAAAGCCACAGGAGTCTGCACGCTTATACCAAAAAGCATATATTCAGAAAAAAGGCTTTGGGAGATCCAAGATAGCTGAATAGGGTATAGCCACACTAATTTAAGCTGCTCTGGGATATGAAAAGAACAATAGTAGGACTATATTTCCAGGGGTCTGATGGAAAGTTTCATGGAAGCAGGAAAAAAACAAAGACACAACGGGGCAAAAGGAGAGAAGACAGAGACACCACTGCAGCCACCCTTGTGGTGAAGCCATCTCCCAACTGGGAGCTGCAATCTTACCACCTCGAGGTAGGAAGAAATTGCCTCCTGCCCCACCACTGACAGTTTTTACTGAGAGGGAATTGCACAGTCACCCACTGACATGTTTTTCAGCCTGAAAAGCTGAATAGAATCTGAGAAACTGCCTGGCTTAGAACAGGGAAGCTACATTGCTTACCTTTCCTCACCTCCTGCCCCCACACAGAACACCATATTCAGCAGCAAAAAGCTGTACAACACGCCTCTATTCTGTTCCTACCAGTATCATAATCAGAGTCAGGGCAATATTTGGGGTAAAGGACAGATAGTTGCATCCTGAAACTGTGGGAATTTTTGGGTATTAGCCCCAGAGCTATGCTTATGCACTCTATGTAAACCAGGGGGATTCACCTAAGCTGCTGAGGGCTAACACCAGAAGCAGTCCATAAAACAATGTGTTCCCACCACAGAAGATGAGGTAATGACTTCACCATGTCCTGCAACACCAGGACTCTAACAATTCATTCTAAATTTCTTGTTACCACTGGAATCTACCTGGTGTGCATAGGAAAGAATCTACCTGCATTTGGTCTCTTTGGACTTATTCCCTCCACAGTAAAATGTCTGGTATTCCTGTTAGTCACCCTGTGGGTATTCAATAGGGTTCACTTCACACCCTCTAGTCCTAAGATTAGGGCTGTTGGTACTATAAATCACAGAACCAGAAGTATCCTCCTAGCAGGGCCCAAGGAATAGTCCATCTGTATGACACAGTCCTAGAACCACAGAAATTGGTGCCACAAACCCTGGCTTCACTCAGGCTTGCCAATAGGAAAAGGGGGCAGCCACTCTTGTCCCACTCACCACCAAGAACAAAGCCCTAGCTATCACATTCACCAAGGAGACTGAAGTTGCACTCTTTGTGGGCCAAAGATACACATCTGGGGCAGGTGTTATAGAGTAATGGGTTAAGCTGCTATCTGCAACAACAGCAACCAAAATGGGCACCAGTTCAAGTAAACTGGCTGCTCCACTTTTGATCCAGCGCTCAGCTAATGCACCTGGGAAAGCAGCAGGAGATGGCCCATAGTCCTTGTGCCCCTATACTTAGGTGGGAGACTTAGATGAAGCTCCCAAGTTCAGCATGACCCACCCCTGTACATGGTGGCCATTTGGGGTATGAACTAGCAGAAAGAGGATCTTTGTCTATCTCTCTCTCTTTGCCTTTCAAATGAATAAAAGACATCTTAAAAAAGATACACACCCTTGTTCATTTCAAAGCCACACTTCTATCCCTATGAACTGCAGCATACTAAATCATTGTGTCACTTATAGATACAGCTGACATTAAGACAAAAATAAAATCCCTCAGAGACTACAGTCCCGGGCTCATATACAACTAAGCCAACAAGACCCTGGATTCCAACTAAACAATAAACTCTTTTCCAATAGAAGCTACTCCATAGAGAAGAATGGACAAGTACATCAGATGGGCAGATGTCAACCTAGGAACACAGGAGACATGAAGAATAAAGGTAGCATGACACCTCGAAAAGAACACAATAATCCTTCAGAATTAGATCCTGAACTGAAGGAACTCTATGGAATGACAGAGAATATAAAATTATGATTGTAATGAAACTCAAAAAGATGCAAGAGAATACAGATTAAAGAAATGAGAAAGTCAATGAATGGCATCAATGAAAATATTACTAAGGAGACAGAATTGATTAAGAAGAACAAAATAGAAATTAAGAAGAGGAAATCTTCAATCAGTGAAATAAAATAAAAAATATGATTGAGAGCTTTAAAAGTACAATAGACCAAGTGGTAGAAAGAATTTCTGATGCCAAGGATAAGAATTTTGAAATAACCCAATCATACAAAAAAAAAAAAAGAAAGTATTAAAAAGAATGAAGAAATTCTCCATGAAATATGAGATACCAATTAATAACCAAATATTCGTATTATAGTATTCCTGAAGAAGAAAAGGAAGAGGACTAAGTGAAAGTATAGTTGAGAATTTCCCAGGTCTTAAGAGAGACATGATCATACTGATGGGTCTAAGAGTCAAATGGATCACACAAACAAGACTAGTGTCTGCTAATACTAACTGACAGAATCAAAAAGGGAGAGAATGATCCAACATGGGAAGTGGGATACACAGCAGACTCATAGAATGGCAGATGTCCTAAACAGGACTCTGGCCTCAGAATCAGCCCTTAAGTCATTCAGATCTGGGTGAAAAGCCCATGACAGTATTTTAGGCATGGAAAGCCAAGACACTCTTGGAAAAACAAAACAAAACAAAAACAAAAACAAAAGCTCCTAAATGAAAGATCTCTGCGAGTGAGATCCCAGTGGAAAGAACAGGCATCAAAGCTCTCTGAAGGGAGGAGAGAACTTCTACTTTGACTATGACCCTGTCAGAATAAGATCGAAGTCGGCTAACTCAAAAGGCTTCCATAGCCTTGGAAACTCATGACTAGAGCCTAGGGAGGTTACTGACGCCATAAACAAGAGTGTCAAATTGTTAAGTCAACAACAGGTGTCACTGTGTACTTACTCCTCATGCAGGATCTCTGTCCTTAATGTGTTGTTCAATGTGAAGTAATGCTATAACTAGTACTGAAACAGTATTTTACACTTTGTGTTTCTAGGTGGGTGCAAACTGATGCACTCTTTACTTAATATATACTAAACTGATCTTCTGTATATAAAGATAATTGAAAATGAATCTTGATGTGAATGGAATGGAAGAGGGAGCGGGAGATGGGAGGGGTATGGGTGGGAGGGAAGTTGGGGGGGGAAGCCATTGTAATCCATAAATTGTACTTTGGAAATTTGTATTTACTAAGTAAAAGTTAAAAAAAAGAGACATGAATATCCAGTTAAAAGAAGTTCAAAGAACCCCAAGCCGAT
Organism: Sylvilagus floridanus; assembly: GCA_949820135.1. Classification (NCBI taxonomy): domain Eukaryota; kingdom Metazoa; phylum Chordata; class Mammalia; order Lagomorpha; family Leporidae; genus Sylvilagus; species Sylvilagus floridanus. The sequence continues at coordinate 90,691,017 of OX463224.1, forward strand.
TCACCCAAAAAGGTCTTTTCCAAGGAATATTGTCAACAAATTTTCAAAAGTTAAAGACAAGGAGATAATCTTAAAGACACTAAGAGAAAAGTGTCAAGTTAAACATAAATAAAAACCAATTAGATTAACATTGGACTCCTCAGCAAAATCTTACAGGCCACAAGAGAGTGGGGTGATATATTCAAGGTCTTGAAAGAAAACATGTTCCAATCAAGAATATTATATCCAATAAAGCTATTATTTAAAAGCAAAAGAGAAATAAAGTACTTTCTCTGTCAGAGAAAACAGAATTCACCACAGACTAGCCTTATAAGAAATGTTGAAAGGTATCTTGCATTAGACGTAAACATGAAAGACATGTCACCACCAAATTCACTAACAGAGCAGGTAGAATCATTACACAATTAACAAAATGACAGGTTTTAGTTCTTATCTATCAATACTAACCTTGAATGTAAATGAATTAAACTCATCAACCAAAAGATGTAGGTTGGCTGAATGGATTTAAAAAAATGACCCTGCAATAGGCTCACTTCACAAACAAAGATACACACAGAGTGAAAGTAAAGAGCTGGAAAAAGATATATCAGGCAAATGGAAATCAAAAGCAAGCAGCCGTAGCTATTCTAAAAGCAGATAAAACAGACTTTAAGTTAAAAACTGTAGAAGAGGTAGAAAGTTACATTATATTTTGATAAAGGGTTTTAATCTTAAACATATATGTGCCCAGCAGAAGACCACCCAGATATATACAGCAAATACTGTTAGACCTAAAAGGATAGACTCCAATACAGCAATGGTGGGTGACTTCAACACTTCACTCATCAATGGAAAAGTTATCCATGAATAAGATCAATAAATATACAGAGTTGAAACATTATCAAGCAAATGAACCTAAAAGACATTTTACAGGATAATTATCCCAATAGCTACAGATTCTTCTCATCACACAGAACATTTTGTAGGGTAGACCACATATTAGGCTACAAATCAAGTCTCGGCAAGTTTAAAAAGACTGAAATCATACCATGTATCTTCTCAGTCCACAAAGGAACAAAACTTGAAATCAACAAGAACAATAGAACACTCGTAAATACTTGGAAACTAAACAATATGCTACTGAATGACCAATGATTCATTGAAGAAATTAAAAATGAAATCAAAGACTTCCTTGAATGAAAATGTAAAAACAATGTATCAAAACTTATGGGAAACAGCAAAAACAATATTAAAAGGGATGTTTACAACATTAAGTGCTTACATTAAAAAAAATCTCAAACATTAATTAGTGATGCATCTTGGAGACTTAGAAAAACTAGCATAAACCCAACTGAAAATGGCAGGAGTTGAGCAATATGGATCAGAGCAGAAATATGAGATTGAAACTAAAAATATACCAAAGATCAATAAATAAGAAAATGAACAGAATAGATACACCTTTAGCCACATTAACAAAGAGAAAAGGAGAAAAAAGTGAAATAAGTAAAATTAGAGACAAAAAGGGAGACCTATAACAGACACCACCGAAATACAAATATCAAAAGAAAGTATTATGAAAAACTATATGCTAATACACAAGAAAAATCTGCCAAAGTCTTTGAGGTCAGCATCACTCTGGTATCAAAACCAAAAATACAACATAGAAAGAAAACTACAGACCTATATCTTTGATGAAGATAGATGTGAAGATTCAAAACAAAATACTAGCATATTGAAACAATACCCACATCAAGATGATCTTACATCACTATCAAGAGATGCAACGATGGTTAAATACTTGCAAATCAATAATCATCATAAATCACGTCAACAGAATGAAGAACAAAAATCATATGGCCATCTGAATAAATGTGGAGAGGCATTTGGTAAGATCAATAAGACTTCATGATGAAAAATCATCACATAAATCAGCTTTAGAAGGAACACACCTCAAAATTATAGACTATGACAAAAAACAGCCAATATCATACTGAATGGGGAAAACTGAAAGTGTTTTTCCTCAGATCTGGAAGAAGGCAAGGATGTATACTTTTACTACTCTTACTCAATATAGTACTGGAAGTATTAGCAAGATTCAATATAATATTGGAAATTTAATAAAATCAACTAGGAAAGAAAAAGAAAGGCATCAAAATTGGAAAAGAGGAATTGAAAATCTCTCTACAGATGAAAAAATGTTGTACATGATAAAATCTAACATTCCATCAGAAAACTTTTAGAACTCAAACCAATTCAGGAAAGCTGCAGGTTACAAAATAACCAAACAAAAATAGCTTTTAAACATATTTTAAAACTTTATTGAAGTTATACAAGCTTCATGTATGTCATATATACAGATTCAGGAACATAGTGATACTTTCTACCATAACCTCCCTCCCACCCTTACTCCAATCCATGTTTCTCCTCCCTCTCACTTTCTCATTCTTAATTTTTAGAAAGATCTATTTTCAGTTTACTTAATGACCATGTAGTTGACCTTACACTAAGTAAATAATTCAACAAATAGTATGAAAAAAAAAACACTGTTCGTCAATGGAAGAGACAAGGGCTATAAACAATCATTGAATCTTCAAATGCCCATTTCATTCCAATATTACAATTCAGTTATTACCTCATAATAGGGAAAACATCATATCTATATACTGGGGACTGGTTATTTAAATATATTTTCTAGTTGCATCAATTTTGTTGCAAAATATAGGATTTCATTTTTTTTTTCAGCTGAGTGGGACACCATAGCAAATATGTACCTTAATTTCTTCATCTAGTCAACAATTTATATCTGGGTTGGTCCCATATCTTGATTATTACAAAGAACATGGGGGTACAGATGACTCTTACAAATGATGATTTCTTTTGGTTTGGGTAAATTCCCAGGAGTGTGATAGCTCAATTATATGGTAGGCCTATATTCAAATTTCTGAGGTATCTCCATACTGTCTTACACAGTGGCTGTACCAGTTTACATCCCCATTATTAGTGGATTAGTACCTTCCTCCCTACCCCCCACTGACATCCTCACCAGCATCTGTTGTTTGTTGTTTTTTGTATGAGAACCATTCTAAGTAGGATGAGGTAAAACATCATTGTGGTTTTGATTGGCATTTCCCTGATAGCTAGTGATTCTGAGCATTTTTTCATGTGCCATTTGAATTGCTGTCTTGAAAAATGCCTGTTCAAGTCCTTTGCCCATTTCTTAACTGACTTGTTTGGTTTCTTTTGTTGGTGCATTTCTTGAGCTCTTCATAGATTCTGGATGTTAACCCTTTATCAGTTGCATAATTTGAAAGTATTTTCTCCCATTCTTCCATTTGTCTCTTCACTTTGCTATTTCTTTTGCAGTGCAGGAGCTTCTCAGCTTGATGTAATCTGATTTGTCAATTTTGGCTTTGACTATCTGTGCTTCTGTGGTCTTTTCCAAGAACTCTAGGCCTATGCCAATGTCTTTAAGAGTTCTCCCAATGTACTCTAATAATTTGATGGTGTCAGGTCATAGACTTAAGTCTTTGATCCATTTTGAGTTGATTTTGTGTAAGGTGTAAGGTGTAAAGTATAAGTGTAGTTTCATATTTCTGCACATGGAGATCCAGTTTCCCCAGCACAATTTGTTGAAGGGACTATCCTTGCTCAAGTGAATGATTTTAGCTTCTTTGTCAATGATAATTTGGTTGCAGATGCATGGATTGATTTCTGGCATTTCTGTTCTGTTCCATTGATCTATCCATCTGTTTTTGCACCAGCACCAGGCTGTGTTGATTACAACTGCCCTGTATTTGTCTTGAAACCAAGTAATGTGAGGTCTCCACTTTGTTTTTGTTATATTATATTGCTTTAGCTATTCAGGGTCTCTTGTGTTCCCATATGAATTTCAGCATCATTTTTTCTATATCTGAGAAGAATGTCCTTAGTATTTTGATTAGTATCATTTTGAATCTGTAAATTGCTTTCAGTATTATGAACATTTTATTGATTTTGATTTTTCCAATCCATGAACATGGAAGATTTTTTCCATTTTTAAATTTCTTCTATTTATTTAGTGTTCTGCAGTTTTTATCATAGAGATCTTTGACATCTTTGGTTAAATTTATTTGAAGGCATTTAATTCTTTTTGGAGCTATTGTGAATGAGACTTATTTTAACACTTCTGTCTCAACCATAGTATTGTCTGTGTATACAAAGGCTATTGGATCCCCTATATATAGAACAATGTCAATCTGCAAATAGGAATAGTATTATTTCCTCCTAATTTGTATCCTTTTGATTTTTGCTGCATAGAGGCTCTGGCTAAACCTTCCAGAACTGTATTAAGTAGCAATGGTGAGAGTGAGCATCTTTGGTTCCGGATCTTAAGGGAAATGCTTCCAGCTTTTCCCCATTTAATAGGATGCTGGCTGAAGGTTTGTCATAAATTGCCTTGATTGTGTTGAGGAATGTTCCTTCTGTATCCAATTTGCTTAAGGTTTTCATCGTGAAATGTTGATTATGTTTTATCAAAAGTTTTCTCTGCATCTATTGATATAATCATATGGCTTTTGTTCTTCAGTTTGTCAATGTGATTTATCACATTGATTGTGATTATTGATCCATCCCTGCATACCAGGTATAAATCCCACTAGGTCCAGGTGAATGATCTTTCTGGTGTGTTGTTGGATTCCATTAGCTAATATTTTGTTGAGTATCTTTGCATCTAAGTTCATCAGGGATATTGGTCTATAGTTCTCTTTCTCTGTTGTATCTTTTTCTGGCTTAGGAATTAAGGTGATGCTGGCCTCATAGAAGGAATTTGAAAGGATTATCTCACTTTCAATTGTTTTGAATAGTTTGAGAAGAATTGGAATTAGTTCCCCTCTAAATGTGTACTAGTATTCTGCTGTGAATCTGTCAGGTCCTGGGCTTTTCTTTGTTGGAAGGGTCTTTATTACTGACTTAATTTCTGTCTTGGTTATTAGTCTGTTTATGTTTTCTATGTATACCATGACAATTTTAGTAGATTGTATGTGTCTAGAGATCTAACCATATCTCCTAGGTTCCCAATTTATTGGCAGGGAGCTCTTTGTAGTAATCCCTAATGATTCTTTTTATTCTTGTGGACCTGCTGTTACATTTCCTCTTTCATATCTGATTTTATTGAGTTTCGAGGTAGGAGCTATTTATACGCTAATTATGAACTCACCAAAAGAGATTATGAAAGAAATCCAATTCACAATAAACAAAAAAAAATAATTTAGAAGTAAATTTAACCAAAGAAATGCAAGATCACTTCATTGAAAATTATAAAACATTGATGAAAGAAATCAATAAGGACATAAAAGTGCAAAGAAATTCCTTGCTCCTGGTTTGGAATGATCATTATTATTAAAATGTCTATACAACCTAAAATGATTTACAGATTCAATGCAATACCTATCAAAATACTAATGATATGTTTTACAGCAATAGAAAAAATATTAAAATTGATATGGACTCATAAAACACCTAGATTAGCCAAACCAATCCTAAGCATGAAAATCAAACTAGAGGCATCACAATACCTGACTTCAAAGTGTACTACAAAGCAATAGTGATTAAAAGAGCATGATACTGGCATAAAAACTGACATAGATTAGTGGAAAGCAATATAGAGCGTAGAGATTAATCCATATACTCATGGTCAACTCATTTTTGAGAAATCCTCTTAGATCATACCTTGGAGTAAGAACAATCTCTTCAAAAAATGGTGTTGTAAAACCTGGATATATGTATGTATGCATGTGATAAATGTTTGTGTATATGTATATACACACATATGAATGGAATTAGATCTATGTCTCCCATCATCCGCAAAAATCTACTTAAAATGGATCAAAGACGTAACTTTAACATGTGAGAATATGAAGTAGCTGGAAGAAAACAGAGGAAATACTCCAAGACATTGGTACATGTGACTACTTCTGGAAAAATACTGAAAGCACAGACAAAAAAAACCCACAAAATTGAATAAATGGGACTATATCAAAGTCAGAAGTTTCTTAATATCAAATAAAGCAATTAATAGATTGAAGACACATAAAGCAGAATGAGAAAATATTTTCATATAACCAATCGGATAGAGTATTAACATTCAGACTACATAGGAACTTTAAAATCTTAAAAAATAGCCAATCCAGTTCAGAAATGGGCAAAGGACATCAACATTTATCAAAAGATGAAATATAAGTGGCCTACAAATATATGAAAAAATGCTCAATATCACTATCTATAATAGCAATTTAAAACCACAATGAGGAAATCATCTCACCCTTGTCAGAATGGATAAAATCCAAAAGAGTAATAAATGCTGGCAAGGATGTGGAGAAAGGGGAACACGCATACACTATTGTTAATAAGTTAACACTCATACACTATTGTTAATATAAGTTAATGCATCAGCTATGGAAAATAGAATAGATATTTCTTTAAAAATTAAAAATAGACTTGCCATGTGTTCTACAAATCCCACTTTGGGGTATATATCCAAAAGACATGAACATATATCAAAGAGATACCATTTTTATAGCAGCATTGTTCATAATAGATAAAATACAGGATCAACCAAGATGCCCATCATCAAATGAATATATAAATAAAATGTGGTATATATACACAATGGAATATTATTTAGCTATAAAAAGAATGAAATTCTACTATTTGCAGCAAAATTAGCACAACTGAATGACATCATATTGAGTAAAATAAACTGGATACAGAAAGACAAATATTGCATGTTCTTCCTTATACAATGGAGCTAAAATTAAAAAAGCAAAAATCATAAAAAAGCAAAGAAATGTCTGTGTTTATCAGTATTATTGTAAATATAGTTCTGGCAAATTTTTATATGTTTGTCAAACCAATAATTAATAATGCTATATTACTATAATTTTAATAATCCACAATCTTTAAAAATTTACTGTATGTAGGCAAGCTTATTATCTTCCTAATTGACTCTATTTATAGATCTTTCCTATATTCCCACTAAAATGGGATCTTTTTAGCCTTTACTTGTTGAACTTTACATTTGGTAGAACACTGAAGCCTTCACTGGAAAGAATAAGAATTAATAAAGGGAAGACAAAAAGGGAAGGGAAAGGAGGGGAAGGAAAGCATAAGGGAGGAATGAAAGACAAGGAGGGAGAAAGGAAGGAAGAAAGTACAAGGAAGGGATTATCATTATAGTCTTAGAATTGTATCTATGAACTACATTGGATCTGCTAAAAACTGATAAATTGTAAACCTCAACCAAACATAGAAGGAACATAATACAATAGCTACATCAGATAATTCCACAGCCAACATCATATTGAATGAGGAAATGTTGGATGAATTTTGACCAAGATCTAGAACTAGACAAAGAGGTCCACTGTCACCACTCTTATTCATTACATTTTAGGAAATTTAATCCATAGCCATTAGGCAAGACAAAGATATAAAACTTCTCCAAATTGAGAAGGAAGAAGTCAAATTACACATGTTTGCTGATGACATGATTCAGTACCTGAAGGAGCTTATTAGGAAATGACTAGAAGTTATAAAAGAATTCAGCAAAGCTATAGGACACAGAAATCAATAGCATTTTCATACACCAACAATGACCTGGCAGGGAAAGAATTTATAATACCAATCACGTTCCCAATAGCTAAAAACATTTAAATACATTGGAATTAATTTAACTAAGGATGTGAAAAAGCTCTATAAATATTACAAACATATACACAATTATAATATTACAAAACACCAACAAAGGAATTAGAAGACAAAAAAATGGGAAAACCTCTCATGTTAATGGATCTGAAGAAGTAATAATATAAAAGTTTTCATACTTCCAAAAGCAATTTGTAGATTCAATGCACTCCCCATCAAAATATCAGTGCTGTTCTTCACAGAATTAGAGAAAACTAATCCTAGAATTCATATATAAACACAAAAGACCCCTAATAGCCACCATAATCTTTTTTTTAAAAAAGATTTTATTTATTTATTTGAGAGGTAGAGTTCCAGAGAGAGAAAGTGAGAGACAGAGGGAAATGTCTTCCGTTCACTGGTTCACAACCTAAATGGTAGCAATGGCTGGAGCTTGGCCAGGGAGCCAGGAGCTTCTTCCAGGTCTCCCATGTGCGTGCAAGGTGCCCAAGTACTTGGGCCATTTCTATTGCTTTCTCAGGCCATAACAGAGAGCTGGATCAGAAGAGGAGGAGTTAGGGCTTGAATCGGTGCCTGCATGGGATACTGGCACCACAGGCTAAGGCTTAGCCCACTATGTCATAGATCCAACTCCACCAGCATAATCCTGAGCAAGAAAAACAAAGCTGGAGGCATTACAACACCAGATTTCAAGACATACTACAAGGCTTTTATAACCAAACAGCATGGTACTGGCATAAAGGCAGGAGTGCCAATGAATAGAAACTCAAGAAATAAATCTATAAGTCTAAAACCAGTTTATCTTTGACAAATATACTGACACATTCCATGGAGTAAGGGCAGGAAGTCCCTTCAATAAATGGTATTGGGAAAATTGGATTTCCAAATGCAGAAGTCTGAAATAATACCCCTTGGTACTTACACACAAATCAACTCAAAATGGATTAAAGTCCTGATGTAAGACCTGAAACTGTGAAACTACTAGAGGAAAACATGTATTCCAAGACTTTGGCATATTCAGAATATATAAGGGATTCAAGTAATACAACAAAACAAACCATCCAGTTTAAAAAATGAGCAAAAGATCTGAACAGACATTTTTCAATAGAAGAAATGCAAATGGCTTACAAACACATAAAAATGCTCAGTATCATTAACCATCAAGGAAATGTGAATAAAAACCACAGTGCAGTAGTACCTCACTCCAATTAGAATGTCTGTTGTCTAAAAGTCAAGAAATTACAAATGCTAAAAGATACAGAGAAAAAAGGATCCTAATACATTTTTGAAGGGAATGTAAATTAGTTCAACTGTCATAGAAGACAGTATGAAGATTCCTCAAAAAAATCCTTAAACATATATTCCTAAATATAAATCACTATGTGATCCACCTATCCAACTGCTAGGAATATCTCCAAAGGAAATGAAGTAAGCTAACGAAAGAGGTACTTACTTTCATTCAGATGTTTATTGCATCCCAGTTCACCATGGTAAAGATATAACTTTTACCTAAATGTCCAACAATGAATAACAGGATAAACTGTAGTACATATACAGGATGGCATATTACTCAGGCACAGAAAAGAATGAAATCCTGACATTTGCAAAAAATGGATGGAACTGAGGACCATTATGCTAAGTGAAATAAACCACACTCAGAAATGGAAATTCCATGCTCTCTATCAAACCTTGATTATTTATTATATATATATATATAATAAACTATATAGTGTATTATATATAGTATAAATGTACATATTATTTAGTTTATGGGTATCAATATATATTATCTTCCTTGAAATGTATCCCTTGCATAATACATGCTTTGCTCAATGATTTTTCTCATGAATTCCATATCTCCACTCCAACTTTAGAAAAGTATATGTGTGAAAATGTTAAATATTCTTAAATCTTAAAACTATGTGTGCTCATTAAACTTCTTTATGATTCTCTGTATTTTTTGAAATGTTTTTAAATGAAAATAAAAAGGAAAACAATTAATAAGCAGAAGCTGGTGTGATGAGATACATCATCCATTACTTCAGTTCATCTTGGGACTGCAATTAATAATGATCTGCTCCATTGATTATCTACCTTAAAGTCCTCTCACCTTCAGTTATCACCTCTATAAGACTTTAATTATTTTATTTATTTACTTAAAAGTCAAATTTACGCAGAGAAGGAGAGGCATAGAGAGAGGTCTTCCATCCACAGGTTCACTCCCCAGTTGGTCGCAACAGCTGGAGCTGTGCTGTTCTGAAGCCAGGAGCCAGGAGTTTCTTCTGGGTCTCCCACATGGGTGCAGGGGCCCAAGGACTTGGGCCATCTTCTAATGCTTTACCAGGCCACAGCAGAGAGCTGGATCAGAAGTGGAGCAGCTGGGTCTCAAACTGGTGCCCATATGGGATGTTGGCAGTGCAGGCAGTGGCTTTACCTGCTACACCACAATGCCAGCCCTACTTCTGTAAGTCTTGGTAGTTTTCTTGCTGTTACCTAAATCCTTTTTTATGAAGCGTCTAAGGATCTGGTATTCACACATATCTCAGGGTGATTTCAAATGATAAACCAAGTCACAATTATACAAAGGACTTAAAGAGAAAATGAAGTAGATCGCATATTGCACACATATGCTTCCCTGCCTCAAGGTGAAAAATGACTCAATTTCCTCCTCTTAGGAATGATCAATTGCTCAGAAACCTGAATATAGCCCTACCATACAACCCAGCCATCCCATTCCTTGAAATTTACCCAAAGGAAATTAAATTGGCAAATAAAAGAGCTGTCTGCACCTCAATATTTATTGAAGCTCAATTCACAAATAGCGAAGACATGAAATCAACCTAAATGCCTATCAACAGAAGATGGGATAAAGAAATTATGGGATATGTACTCCACAGAATACTATACAGCAGTAAAAAAAAAAAAAATGAAATCTGGTCATTTGCAACAAAATGGAGGAATCTGGAAAACATCATGCTGAGTGAAATAAGCCAGTCCCAAAGGGACAAATATCATATGTTCTCCCTGATCAGTGACAACTGAGCACTTAAAAGGAAACCTGTTGAAGTGAAATGGAAACTATGAGAAACAATGACTTGATCAGCCCTTGTCCTGACTGTCAAGGAACAACTTACTATTTTATTCGATTTAGTGTTTTTTGTTCTATTTAATACCATTGGTTGAACTCTTTAACACACAATTATTCCTAGTCATTTAAACTGAAAAGTGATCGCTGTTAAATATGAGTGGGAATATGAGAGGCAGGAGATGTACAATTCAGCACTCGCTCACTCGTTCTTACCTCCGATGGAAGAGCTAGAAATGTGCCAGGGGATTCCAATTCAATCCCATCAAAGTGGCATGCACCAATGCCATCTTACTTGTTAAAGTGATCAGTTTAAGTTCATAATTGAACAAAAAGATAGGATTAAGTGTCAAATAGATTACACAAGACCAGTGTCTGCAAATAATTGATAGAATTAAAAAGGAGAGAATGATCCCACATGGGAAGCAGGACACACAGAAGACTTATAGAATGGCAAAAGCCCTAAACAGCACTCTGGCCTCAGAATCAGCCCTTAAGGCATTCGGATCCAGCTAAAAAGCCCATGAGAGTTTCACAGGCATGGAAATACAAGACATTGTGGCAAAAAAAAAAAAAAATGACCAAAATGAAAAATCTCTGTGATATCACAGCAGAAAGAAGGGGCTATCAAAGAAGGAGGTACCTTTCTCTGAAGGGAGAACTTTCACTTTGATTATGGCCTTGTCTAAATAAGATTGGAGTTGGTGAACTCAAGAGGCTTCCATAGCCTTGGCAGCTCATGACAAGAGCCTCAGGTGATTACTGACATCATAAATAAGAGTGTCAATTGTTAAGTCAACAACGGGTGTCACTGGGCACCTGCACCCATATAGGATCTCTGCCCTTAATGTCTTGTACTATGCGAATTAATGATATAACTAGTACTCAAACAGTACTTTACACTTTGTGTGTCTTTGTGGGTACAGTCTGTTGAAATCTTAGTATATACTAAGTTGATCTTCTGTATATAAAGATGATTGAAAATGAATCATGATGAAGAACGGGATGGGAGAAGGAGTGGGAGATGGGATGGTTGCGGGTGGGAAGGAGGTTATGGGGGGGGAAAGCTGCTATAATTCAAAAGTTGTACTTTGGAAATTTATATTTATTAAATAAAAGTTGAAAAGAAAAAGACCAACCACAGCTACCTTCCCCCAAGACATCAAAGTAAACTTATGTTGTAATAGGAAAGGGAGATGAAGACTGAGAACAGCAGAGTCCTTTCCAGTCTGACCCTCAATAAGCTGCACCCAGTGACAATTCGGTTCATTAGGGACTTTCAGGGATAGAATAAATAACTCTGGTTCTGCAGGTACAGTGGCTTCCCTTCTCAATTCTTCTCAGAGAGGCAACTCCCAGAGGCTGTGCCTTTCAAAGTTTCTTTGTTTCTATTATTTCCCTCACCTCCAGGAATAAGCCCCAGCCATATATACACTCATATAGCAATGGTGTAATACCACAATGATGATGACATATGTAAAAACCTGTAGAATGTACATCAAGGATAAAAACTGATATGAACAGTGGATTCTATGTGAAAATGATGCCTCAATGTAGGTTTATCAATTGTAACAAATACACCACTCTACTGGGGGATGTCAATACTAGGGGAGACTATGCATGTGTAGCAGTAGGGAACATATAGGAAATCTCTGTACTTTTTGCTTAATTTTGTATGAATTGAAAACTGACCTAAATTAGTCTATTAAAATAATTCTCCATTATAAAAAAATGATCATTTGCCATGGCTATTATGGTTACTTCTGTCATCTACTGGTCCCTATTCACAAAGATTCTAAATTCTCAGGCAGCAGCTACAGCTCTTAGTTCAGTATATTTGCCTTGTCCCCTAGCAAGATTATTTCCCATTGAAGACCATGGTACCTAATTTGTATATCCCAGGGTTTCAGAAAAGATACCAGTCATATTATGGCAAAAAAGTAAAAGAAAACGAATCATAGAAGAGCTCTAAGGATACAGTAAACCAGACTTCTGTATTCTGCTATACCACTTTGTGCATAAGTCATCTATTCTGATTATACCACAGAGAGCTCAGAGATGCACGTGATATAGAAATTTCAGGGGCTGGCACTGTGGTGCAGTAGCTTAATCCTCTGCCTGCGGAACCGGCATCCCAGATGGGCCCCGGTTCTAGTCCCGGCTGCTTCTCTTCCAATCCAGCTTTCTGCTGTGGCCTGGGAAAGCAGTAGAAGATGGCCCATGTCCTTCAGCCCTTAAACCTGCATGGGAGACCAGGAGCAAGCACCTGGCTCCTGGCTTCGGATTGGTGCAGCTCCATCAGTTGTGGCCATTTGGGGAGTGAACCAATGGACGGAAGACATTTCTGTTTCTCCCTCTCACTGTAACTCTACCTCTCAAATAAATAAATAAAACCTTTTAACAAAATAAATTTCATATATCCAAATAAATTGGGGAAAGCCACCATCAAGTAGCCTTATTTTTTCTGACCATGTAAAGATATTATTAACAACATGAGTTATACTTCAAAGTGTCTATTTTTCATGGCTTCCTGTGACTTTTATGATCATCTCTCTAAAATGAATGTTAAAAGGATTATATCAATGGAATAAAAATGTCATTTGTTCCATTATTATCTATATGCCCACATTTCGATTTTCCCAAAACCGATGTGACATTTTCCTATTTTACTGGTCAGCAATCTCCACTTTGATTGTGGTGAAGGAATTCCATTTCCAGGGCATCTCTACTTTGTCCATACCCCAGTCATCACTTCTCTTCATGAATTCTGAATTCATAGACCCATTCTCAGGGGTTCTTCCTGTGTGGTGTGTTACTTTTTAAGTAATAGAAAAATATTTACTTAATACCTCCACTTAAAGGTATTTTCTCATTCATAAATCTTACGAAAAATATTTTTAGTACCTCCTCTATGGCTAGTACTAAGAATAGCAATAGAAAGATTAGAAAGAGCTCTGGATTAACAGTAAGATTATCTGGGATTGAGTTCAGCTTTAACAAGACAAATAGACATGAGAATCAGGCATTTCCTTGGTTTTAGTTTTTCTTTGTAAAATAAAGATAATAAAAATCTAACAGAAAAATATGAGTACAAAATGAGATAAAACATGAGAAAATTTATGCTCCAAAACAGATTATATAGAGAGTAGGGAAATTAATATTCTTTATAGTTCAAAGTAATATATTACATTAGTCAAATCTTCATGGTTACTACAAAATGCTGGGAAAAGACTTGAAGTGAGATGAATATGTTGGAATATTTTGAACTGCATAAAATGATAAATTGAATAAATCACATAAAAGATTATCTACTCAGTATATTCTAAAATCAATCAACTTCGTCTTGGCTATTGTGATCTGATTATGGCCAATTATTTAAAGTTTTTGTCTTTATTTTTAATGTAACATTAAGGTTAGTAACTTTTGTCTCATTTCAGAGAGTAATTCTGAAATCATATATAATAATAAATAAACCATAATAAATGATAAAAGTAAAGTATTCTGTAATGCAACAAGCAATTTGCAAGTTTTTATTAATCTATTCATTGTCTTAGTGCTTTTAGAAATCCAACTTAGCTTGGCTCTCTGCTTAAAAAGGCTAAGGGCAGCATCCAATGTCATACGTACATGAATTTTGGTATCATGACGACTTAAATCAAGCACATTTGATTTCAAGAATCATTTTTCCATCCCTATGTGTTATATGTCAACTGCATAATTTCAGGATATAGTTGGCCAAAAGAGGAACTTACATGTGATTTGGAAGGCAGATATGAACTTGAGTCATTATTCCTTAAAATGCATTGCAGTGAGACAATTGCAATGACCAGCGCAATAGAGGCAAATAAGGAGGTACTCAGCACATTCAAGCTTGCCCATTTGCTCTATTCCTCTACATCTAGTTAGTGCCTGACTACAGAATCTTCTGGCCAACACCAACCCCAGGCCCAACACTAGAGGACTGGCAGATCCACGAAGGGATACCTTTAACTCTTAGAGAAAACAGCTTTCTCCAAGGCAGCAGTTTCCATAAATTCCTCTAATGTTTTTTCTGTCCACATAGGCTGTGGGTTGCCCATTCACTCCAGTGTACCAGGCACACTGGTCATTGGCTATCACTCTGGCTCTCTCCTTTCACATCTCCACTTTGTAACTTCTAATTTCTCTTTCTATTAGGAATCCCAAAGTTTGGTGAAACTTACAGTAGCTCTGTTCCTAATAAAGATACACAATTCTCATGATGGCTGCACAGCTCTGGAATGAGTTGACACATATCCAAAAATAATATATAGAAGGAGAAGGATGACAAGCAGAAGAAAGAGAAGGAGAGGAATAAAAAGAGGAAGAGGAAGTCAAGCAGGAAGATGAAGCAGAAGCAAAGAAGAAAAATGTAGAGGAAAAGAAAATGGGAAGGGAAGTGGAGGAAGAAACTAAAGAACAAGAAAATCATAGTCTCCGTAGTTTAAAACTAATGAGGACTTAGTTTTGGTAGATTTTATTATTGATATCATTTAGTAGCCGAAGTAAGTATTTCATGCCTTTGAGTGCAGAAATACTCTTAAGTAAAAAGGACTCTTTAAAAAATATTTTATTGATTTGAAAGGCAGTGTTATACAGAGATAAGAAAAGACAAAGAGATCTTACATACACTAGTTAACTCCCTAAATGGCCAAAGCCAGGAACCAGAAGCTTCATCTAGGTCTCCCACATGGATCCAGGGGCCCAAGCACATGTACATTTTGTGCTGATTTCACAGGCTCATTATCAAGGAGCTAGATCGGAAATGGAGCAGCGAAGACTCGAACTGGTTCCTATATGGGATGCGGGTATTGCAAGCAAAAGCTTAACAGCTATGTCACAACATGGTCCCCACAAGGAATCTTAGGAACTACTTCCTCTGTGTCCTTTCAAGATAGACAGTGAAACTGATATCCAGAAAAGTCGAGTGATTTTCCTAAAGCCCCTCAGAATCAGTGACTTTATATTCTGTCAAAAGCAGCTCCTTTAAGTTATTCCCTTAACCAGCCATAAGAGAACCTCATTCAGTGGATCACTCTAATTCAAGGCCTGTGCATATGTTTTAAACAACTTCCCTTTCTTATTTATAATTCCATTCCTTACTCTTTGTTCTACTTTATTTCCCAAGCCATCAGCTTCTGTGCCCTGCAATATGAATTGCACAACTCTTGTCTTAAATATATACAGATTTCTTATTCCTCATTTCTTACTTAAATAATAAACTAAAGCATCTCCCACTGATATCAGACATTCAGTGCATTTTCTATAAAATTCCCTATTAGTGATACCCATTCTGCATTATCTTTGCTTACAGATTGTTATTTCAAAGATAATGAAATAAGGGACAGTGGATGTAGATTGGATTTTTCATGAATAAAACCATCAAATGAATGGAGTACTGAAATTTATTCAGGCAGAGGAAATACACTCTGTTATAACAAGATGTCAGTGAATGCTGATGAGCACCCATCTGAAAATAATTGCTAAAAATGAAAGTTTCAGAAGCCTGAAATACCTGCAGGCAGGCTTTTCTTAGGTCAGCATTGGAAAGTTTTAAAAATGATGCCTTGCTCTTTCAAAACTCATTGGTAATACAGTGGCCTTCTCCTAAATTAAATCCTGCTTTTCCTGATAAATAAGGTGTTCTCAAAACATTCCACCTGTCTCGCTGTTTTTTTTTTTTTTTTTTTTTTTTTTTTTGGTCCAAGATATTCTCTGGATAACTTCTATTTATTATAGCATGATAATGGCAAGTTCAGCGATTCACTTGAACAGATTCATGAAGAAATTCATAAATTGGTGAATGGTTTAGATTTTAATTATTCATTCTTTTTTAAACTTTCATTTAATAAATATAAATTTCAAAAGTGCAACTTTTGGATGATAGCGGCTTTTCCTGCCTATAACCTCTCTCCCATCCGCAACCATCCCATCTCACTCCCTCTCATCCTATTCTTCATCAAGATTCATTTTCAATCATCTTTATATACAGAAGATCAACTTAGTATATACTAAGTAAAGATTTCAACAATTTGCACCCACATAAAAACACAAAGTATAAAGTACAGTTTGAGTAGTTTTACCATTAATTCACGTAGTACAACGCATTAAGGACAGAGATCCTACATGGGGAGCAGGTGCCCAGTGACTCCTGTTGTTGATTTAACAATTGAATTCTTATTTATCACGTCAGTAATCACCTGAGGCTCTGGTCATGAGCTGCTGAGGCTATGGAAGCCTCTTGAGTTCACAAACTCTGATCATTTTTAGATAAGGCCATAGTCAAAGTAGAAGTTCTCTCCTCCATTCAGAGAAAGGTACCTCTTTCTTTGCCCCTTCTGTCTGCTGGGATCTCACTCAGAGATCTTTCATTTAGGTCATTTTTTTAGCCACAGTGACTTGGCTTTCTATGCCTAAAAAACTCTCATGGGCTTTTTAGCTGGATCCGAATGCCTTAAGGGCTGATTCTGAGGCTAGAGTGCTGTTTAGAGGATCTGCCATCCTATTAATCTGCGGTGTATCCTGCTTCCCATGTTGGATTATTCTCTCCTTTTTAATTAATTATTTATTCTGATTAAGTTTATTCTCCATGCCAGATTTCATGGAAAATATTTGGGGTGTGGAATAAAAATCTATTCTACTCTAAATTTTATGAGAGCATGACCATTTTGTCTTATTCCCCAGTAATATACTTTTCACCTAGGACTTGATCAATACAAGGGCTCAAAAATATTTTTTTAATTTATTGAATCAGTGAATAAAAATTACCTCTTTGCAAACAGTTGGTAGTCTGCTAGAAATATTTACACTGTTTATAGTAAGAGTGATAATAGTGATACAAATGCAGAATTGTAGGGGCCAAGAGGAGGCAAAGTCTCTTTCTGAATTCAAGAGTTCCACCACAACAGCAAGTTGCTGCCCTTTACGCCAGCTTAAGAGAGAAACTCAGCATTGCAATGCAACAAGGCAAGTAGAATTAAAATGCAAAAGGATCTCAGATATTTTGTCCAAGATGCTACATTTTGAATTTGCCATCCTTTATGAATATTCTAAAAACCCAATAGGAGCTGAGATTCCTGAAAGTAGATTTCTTTGATAAAAATTTTAGAAAGACTGTACAGAATATAAGTGGAGCTTGTATTCTAACTCAAATGCCTTGCTGGAATTTATTCAAACCTATTCCAAATTGCTGGACTAATCGAAACAGAAACTGACAAAAAAAAAAAAATAAAAACACTAACCAACCACTCAAGTAAAATACACTTAACTTCATTACCCTAGTGACTTTGACAGTGAGTATGGGGTGGAGTATAAGAGGGACTGGTAATGTATATAAAGATTTGTGTCCTGGCAAAAGACACAGGGCAAATCAGCACCACAAACTCTATGGTAAATCATAAACATTTTAAATTCAGTTAGAAAATCAAGAATATCTGAAGTAGTAGGAAAAATTTGAAGCTTAAATCTAAAATTAAACCCATGAGTATAAACAATGCAATCAAGAGCCAGGTGTTGGATGCAATACCAACTGAAATTTTAGCAACTTCGGTGTTATTTTAGCTAGCAGGATTCATTTCAGGAGGCTGGAAGGCACAGCTTGCCATACCCAAGAGTTTGAGCTTACATACCAAACTTAGAATAGACCCTTTCCTGGTTATGCTGTTGGTATTTTAAGAAACATAACAGCCCCATCTGCCATCCATATGAAAAGTCACTCTTTCCAAGATGTCACTGAATTCATGCCTATAACCCCAAACTAACAGGAAAAGGAAATATCATTCTCCTTCATGTCCTTCCAAGAAAGGTTTAACGTGCAGTAGTCTAGCACTCTTTCCAAGAAGATAACCAAGGATTTTTTCTATAAATAGATATCCAAGTATGTCAATATCCAAACAGTATAAGAGGTAGAAAAGAGTAGCAATACCCACAACGATTATTTTTAACCTAAAATTTCCATGCCAAACCTAATTACTACACAAGCATTGTATCATTTAGTCCATATAGGGACTCTATG
Source organism: Sylvilagus floridanus (assembly GCA_949820135.1). NCBI lineage: Eukaryota > Metazoa > Chordata > Mammalia > Lagomorpha > Leporidae > Sylvilagus > Sylvilagus floridanus. Next base: position 90,709,790 of record OX463224.1, read on the forward strand.
ATTTAATGATGTCTATAATCATTTAACAAATGAAAAATTCCCTGGAGAAGATTCTAGTTCAATTAAAAACAATTGCAAACTTACAAAACTGATATTCAATTCCACATTTTTCTGGTGCTAAATTTTATGTTCTTAACTATTCTGATATGGTATTTCTATCATCTCATCACATCCTTGATTATCTCCTTTTATGGACCCCATTAGGTGTAGCAAGGTTTTTCCTGCTGCTGCTAAGTTGTCACTGGATAGAATTCTGAATATCAAAGCACATGCATGAGGAAAAACTTTTCAACAACTTCTAATTCACTTTAACGTATCCTTCAGTTATGAATGTAGAGAAAAAAGACTAGTACTATCACTATCTCCAAATTTATCATTTTTAGAAACCAGGTATTTTTATATCACTCCTAGTTGCAAATTTCTCAGAATATTATTGTCATCACCTTTTAGTTATGAGACCTGCCACTAAATCATGTTATGTAAGCACTAATAAAGAAGCACATATATTATAATATTTAGATATTTTTACCCAAAGTACCTCCCTTTGAAAGCCTAGTAACCTTATCTTGAGTCATTTGAGAAGGAGTCCATATGTTACACTAGACTATTAAAGAATTTCATTGCATAAAAAAATTTCAGAAACTGTGCTAAGTAACATAGTTCAAATTCTGATATATGATACCCCAAATTTACCATCAGTCTTAATTACTGTTTTTCTGAGCAAGAATTTGGAACTTTAGATCCTTACTTATGGAGATACAGTTTTGACAATGGTAGGCTCTAAAATCTTTGGTGACCATTGTTTTCCCACCATGACCAAAAGAACCTGAATGTGTTGGGTGAAAGTAAAATTATCTGAAGAAACAGAAGATTCATGAACCGAGAGACTCAGTAGCATTCCAGCTTGGCTTTAGTTGACATTGAGGGTTGACAGAATTCCTGACTTCTCCATAAGTTTTGTTGCAGAAATTTTAAACTAAAATGTCTCCCTGTTTCCTTCAGAAATTTTGATCTTTTGCCCATGTTATTTCAGGTTGAATCTATGTTACTAGAAACTAAACAAGGGCCTAGCAATAAACTATTTTCTTTTTTTATATATAAAGCTTTTATTTAAAGAATATAAATTTCCAAAGTACAGCTTATATATTACAATGGATTCCCCCCCATAACTTCCCTCCCACCCGCAACCCTCCCCTTTCCCTCTCCCTCTAACCTTCCATTCACATCAAGATTCATTTTCCATTCTCTTTATATACAGAAGATCAGTTTTATATGCTTGCTATGCATCATGGAGACATGTAAAGACAGGCCCAGATGACTGGAGACTATTGTCATCAAAAAACAGATAATCTTGGTCTGGGCTTTCATTCATTCTAATGCAAACATGGAATTCTGTTATAAACTGGAATGACACTAAAAACTCAGAACAGAAGTAATATGCCTTTTTCCTGAAGAATATCAATAATTATCATGTGTATAGAATAAAATTCATGATAGATATAGTTACTGTAGGTAATAGAAACACAGGAAAGTATTTAACCCATCTTGGGACTATCAGGAGAAAGGTAAATATTAAGGAAGGTTTTCTTGTAACAGATGAAACTTGGGGAATATCAATTACAAATTTGAAACTAAAAATCTTTCATCTGGTGCCGTGGCTCACTAGGCTAATCCTCCCCCTTGTGGCACCGGCACACCGGGTTCTAGTCCTGGTCTGGGCACCGCATTCTGTCCCGGTTGCCCCTCTTCCAGGCCAGCTCTATGCTGTGGCCCAGGAATACAGTGGAGGATGGCCCAAGTGCTTGGGCCCTGCACCCCATGGGAGACCAGGAGGAGCACCTGGCTCCTGCCTTTGGATCAACACGGTGCGCTGGCCACAGTGCGCCAGCCGCGGCAACCATTGGAGGGTGAAGCAATGGAAAAGAAAGACCTTTCTCTGTCTCTCACTGTCCATTCTTCCTGTCAAAAAAAAAAAAAATCTTTCTAGAGTGGTGGAAATGTGCAACTTTATTGGTTTATGTTTTTATTCTTTATTGATATCTACCTAAGTCCCATTATGTCCTTTATAAGGACAAATATCTGATACATCTGAGTCACTACAAGAATATTTGGCTTGATAGTTATGTGTTCATCTTATGGAACATAGGACACCTGAAGTTGATCACTTTCCTTTTGGCTTTAGCCATTTTTAAGCCAAGTTATTCACTCTTGGGGATCCTAAGAGAACTTAGGTCAGGGACTTCATCATATTAACTTCTTTTTGTTTCCATATTACCTTTCTCTACTTTATCTCCTTTCATCTTTTTCATTCTGTCATCTTTTGTTTTAATCTTTGTGTATTTCTGTTTTACTATATTGCTTGATTATAACGCTACCAAATCCTATCTGAATGTAGAAATTTAATAAATAAATACATATAAAAGTCAAAGTGCAGCTCCATTGCTTACTCTCTCTACAATACTCAATTCAAAATTCTTCTAAGTCATTATCCTTTATCTTTTCTTCCAAATTCAACTTCTTTGTTTTAGGCTGAGATTAAGCCATTTAAAAATAATGACTATATTTATGTTACATTGCTCCTCATAAGTTTCCATAACTTTCAATTGTTGACAAATCAAATTACAACCTCCTTCAATAAATTCAACTCAAGTATTTCCAGGTGATGAACTCATGCTGAATTTCTATGTTACTCTCTAAAGTTCCATCATCCTGAATCATACCCAAAGTGAGTCAATCACTGATTGCAGACTGTGGCCCTGCACTTTCCTCCCTCTGTGCTTAATGAAACTATTCCTTGTATCTAGAATGCTGTTTTAATATTCACATATTAAAATATGTAATTGTCAGGTTCCAGCCTGAATGCTGCATTCTTCTAGTGCTAATTCCTGATACTCCCTAGAGAAATAAAATCAATCTTTGGACTTTTGTTTTAATTAATTATACCTACCACTGGTCATTTACCCTATTCTATCTAGTTATATCATTATTTGACATGTAACTTTTCTCTCAGAATAGTAGTAGTAGTAGTAGCAATTGAACATCCATCCTATGCCAAATACCTTTAAATGCTTCAATTGGATTGGATTGCCTTATTCAATTTTTACAATCCTTGAGTTAGAAACTATTACTGTAGCATTTTACATATAAATAAACTAAAGCAACAGCAAATAGAGTATCTTGCAAAGTATACATTTCTATAAGGTGGAGGTACTAGCTTTCAAATCCAGGCAGTCTGTCCATACAACTCATCCTCAACTGTTTTCTAATATTTTACCTACCTTTCTAGTCTGGTAGCTCACTGAAAATAGTTTAGCACAGCTTCATGGCCTACTCAATGCCCAATAGCATGCTTTGGATCTAATCAGTGCTCAGTGAAGTTTTGGATAAAAGCAATAAATAAATTAGCCTCAGCTATTTCCCAGGGATCACAGCCTTTGAGGGAAAAGTTAATCAAAAAGCATTGAATGCATTAGTAAATTCCGTAAAAAATAAAAAAAGTAATTGTCTCACCTTTGAAAAGTAATATTTATAGTGGCATCATCATCACCTATCCATTCAGTTTTCATTTTGTTTTTACCAAGTAGAATATATAATCAGTTGGCTATGTTTTTTTAAAAAAATATTGATTTTACTTGAAAGTCACAGTTACACACACACACAGAGAGAGAGAGAGAGAGAGAGAGACAGACAGACAGACACGCAGACCGATCTTTCATCTGCTGGTTCACTCCCCAGATGGCCGCAACAGCCAGAGCTGCAACAATCCAAAGCCAGGAGCCAGGAGCTTCTTCCTGGTCTCCCACATGGGTGCACAGGCCCAAGGACTTGGGCCATCATCTACTGCTTTCCCAGGCCATAGCAGAGAGCTGGACCAGAAGAGGAGCAGCTGGGTCTCGAACCGGTACCATATGGGATGCTGGCACCGCAGGCAGTGGCTTTACCCTCTACGCCACAGCACCGGTACCCAGTTGGCTATACTTAATCATTTGTTGATAAGTGTTCAATGGTGTTTGTTTTTCCTTGCAATCATTATCATTGCTCTTATTACCACGGAGAGATAGGAAGGCATGTTTAAATTTTCTATTGAACATCAGAGAACATGGAGACTTCAGCAAGTTGAATGACAGAGTAAATATGTTATAGTCAGTTTTAAAACTAAAACTAAAACCCCAATGGTTTTTCATTTCCAAGTTGAGGCTCAGACCAACAAAGCCTAGAGTTACAACCTAACCTCAAGAATCATACCTGCTTCCGTAACAAAGTGTAGAAATGAAATCCATTCATTACTAGTCTGTGAAATGTTTAGTAGCATTCAGAAACACAATGTCTTATGACCATCTTTATTCATTTATTTAAAACAGAAGTTGTGATGGAGAAAAAAACTGAAGACAAATTATGTGCTTAACTAGCACCAGAAAATTCAAGATGTTATGCAACTTCAATTTTTAAATAGAATTTTCTTCCACCTCAGAATCACAAGCTTAGGAAAAATAACCAACCTTTGTTTTGAAGTTCCTTGTTTTTGTCATTTCATGGCAAATTTTAAAATGGTTAAAGATAATATCTTTGATTCATTCTGGCTGGGACGATGAAGCCAATCTAATAACAAATGCTGGTTTTCTAACATCAAAACATATAATGCTAAGTCATCCTATATTTATGATCTAGTGTAATTTCTGAAAAATTAAAAAAAAGACTATATGGACAGAAGGGGAAAAATTGAATTTAACAGCTTTCTGTAACAGACATGCCTTTCTCTAGAGACAACTCCAATTATCTTAACCATAATAAGAAGTTAATTGTTAGTAGACTTCCTTCTGCCAGCTTTCTTCAAATTCATTCCCCAAACAAGCAGACTGCCTTCAAAGTAAATAGAGATTCATTGCAGAGATTGGGGAATATGAATGGCTCAAGCTAGAAGCAATGACCCAAGTAGTTCATATTCCATTCAATCTGATTTTATTGTGACTCTAAACAGATAACAAATTATCCCTGTTTTGGACTCAACAGCTGTCTACTCTTCCTACTTCAATCCCACTCCTCTCCCCTACTCTGCTTAATACAATCTACCTCTAATGTATCCTGTCACTGTGTCCCTTCCTGATCATGAAAAATCTCCATTGTACTGTGCTAGACCCTCTCCCATTATGTTCCTAGATGCTAAGAAATTAGGTTCTTTACACTACATTTCACTACTTACATTTCAGAAGTTATGAGCTTGTTACTAATTGAAGGTTTTGTCAAAAGCAAAAAACAATCTTAATCATTGTGTCATGCAAACTGGAGGGGATCTAATTCTTTGAACTAAAAAGAAACAAGACTATAATACTCATCAACAACAAAACTATGGCTTTAACTTGCAAAGAGCTTAGTGAACCATCAGACTGCAACCACAAGCCTATCTTTTGAAATCCCTAACTTTCACCTCTAGCTAGCATTTTTTATTCTCAAGCATAGCTGATAAGGAGAACTGGAGGAATACTGTTTAAAAATTACTCTTTCAGCGGAAGAATGGGCCATCAAAGAAGGAGGTACCTTTCGCTGAAGGGAGAACTTTCACTTTGATTATGGCCTTGTCTAAATAAGATTGGAGTTGGTGAACTCAAGAGGCTTCCATAGCCTTGGCAGCTCATGACAAGAGCCTTGGGTGATTACTGACGTCATAAATAAGCGTGTCAATTGTTAAATCAACAACAGGAGTCACTGTGCACTTACTCCCCGTGTTGGACCTCTGTCCTTAATGTGTTTTACTATGTAAATTAATGATATAACTAGTACTCAAACAGTACTTTATACTTTGTGTATCTGTGTGGGTGCAAACTGTTGAAATCTTTACTTAGTATATACTAAGTTGATCTTCTGTATATAAAGATGATTGAAAATGAATCTTGATGAAGAATGGGATGGGAGAGGAAGTGGGAGATGGGATGGTTGCAGGTGGGAGGGTGGTTATGGGGGGAAAAGCTTCTATAATCCAAAAGTTTTACTTTAGAAATTTATATTTATTTAAAAAAAGTATAAAAATTACTCTTTAATGCTACTGATCGTCCTTTTTCATTACATCATACGCAAATCTTTGCAGGGTGGGGAATGAGAATGTGATGTAAAGCTAGCTTTAGCTGGATCTCAGCACAGAAATGAATTTTGGAATGACTTTGAAGATGCCACAGTGACTAGAACAGGTCTTTTAGATTACAATAGTACCCTCCAAAGTGATGGCAAAAAACATCCAATTAAGATATGGAAAAGCGGGTTAAAGCCCTGGCCTGAAGCGCCGGAATCCCCTATGTGGGTGCCGGTTCTAGTACTGGCCATTCCTCTTCTGATCCAGCTCTCTGCTATGGCCTAGGAAAGCAGAAGATGGCTCAAGTCCTTAGGTCCCTGCACCCATGTGGAAGACCTGGAAAAAGCTCCTGGCTCCTGGCTTTGATCGGTACAGCTCTGGCTGTTGCAGCCATCAAGGGAGTGAACCAGCGGATGGAAGATTTGCTCTGTCTCTACCTCTCTCTGTAACTCTGTCTTTAAAATAAATAAAATAGGCCGGCGCCGTGGCTCAACAGGCTAATTCTCCGCCTTGCGGCGCCGGCACACCGGGTTCTAGTCCCGGTCGGGGTGCCGGATTCTGTCCCGGTTGCCCCTCTTCCAGGCCAGCCCTCTGCTGTGGCCCGGGAGTGCAGTGGAGGATGGCCCAGGTGCTTGGGCCCTGCACCCCATGGGGAGACCAGGAAAAGCACCTGGCTCCTGCCATCGGACAAGCGCGGTGCGCCGGCTGCAGTGCGCCGGCCGCGGCAGCCATTGGAGAGTGAACCAACGGCAAAAGGAAGACCTTTCTCTCTGTCTCTCTCTCTCACTGTCCACTCTGCCTGTAAAAAAAAATAAATAAATAAATAAAATCAATCTTTAAAAAATGGGAGAAATATTAGGATTTGTTTTTCTGTATTTTGTCTAATCATCTAAAATTTTAGTTTCCATATATATTTTGTATATACATAAAACATTTATAAAGTATGAGTAATTGCAAACCAATGTATACATATTAGTGGGGGTTCACACTTTACCTGTGTTGGTATGCTATGAAACAAGTTTGGAAACTATTATTTTAATACATTGTGCAAAGAACAGAAAGAAGCCTAAAGGCACAATAACTTTGCAGTTATTCATTTCTGTTGAGTCATTTTCCATTATCTCAAGCACTCAGGACCCAAGTCTTTTTTTCCTTTTTATATAGTCCATTTACAAGGATAAAAAGGGAGTTGACATTTCTGTCTATCAGAACATTCAACAAATAGTTAAAACATATTCTTCAGACTCTTACATTCATCTAAACCAGAATTCTCATAGTCTACCTAGAATTTTCCCTCTCCTTTGTCATTCAAATAAAAACTACTAACAAAGGACTGCTGATTTTTATCTCTAAACACTGCCTGAATTTGGCCTACTCCATTTGCCCTGTACAATTCCATTTCCATATTTTGGTCCTTATGAATGTTATGTCCCCTTGGAATGCACATAACATGCTCTGGACTTTTATTAAGAGTATACTTCCTAATACTTCCTTAATGAGGGTAGTTACCACTTTTATCCTCAAGCGTAATTATACTTGCTTTTTATTGCCTCATTCTAGTACATCTTTCTTACTACTATACCTAATGCCATATTTGATCATGATTTAGAGCTCTATCCCTAAAATTCTTCTGTGGTTAACAATGGCCTTCAAGATAGCATTTTAGCTCCTTTGCATGGGATGGCAGATGTATTCCATCACCTGAATCTAGGTTCATATTCTGGTATACCCATTTTAATTATATTCTTGAAATACTAAACTTTGGGTAGTGTCCCACAAATAACTGCTTCTGAGTCTCCAACTTTAGTGGCCTAAACTTTCAATTGCTATTATGCTCTTCATTGTCCAACCTCAGTCTTATTTGCCTAGTTAACTCCCATTCTTTCTTCAAGGCTCACCTCTGCTCCATTTTCATTGAGAAAGACTTTTATACTATCCCCTGTTAAACTTCTATCATTTCATTTCAGTTATTGGATTTATTCATACAATCTGCTTATTTGTTAACCTCTTCCACTAGATTGGGAGTTCTTTGAAGTCAAGGTGCTTCTCTTATTATTTTTGCATTATTAGTGCCTGGCACATAATACCAGCTCAAGAATATCTATTAAACTGAATTGAGTGTGTGCTTTTATTTCTCCAGAATGTCATATGTAATAGATGGCTACAGCTTTTACCTAGGGTGCCCTAACCATTTTTTCAGATAATATATCTTTTTTTAATTTATTTTTTATTTAGTAAATATAAATTTCCAAAGTACAGTTTATGGATTACAATGGCTCCCCACCCCATAATTTCCCTCCCACTCACACCCCTCCCTTCTCCCGCTCCCTCTCCCATTCCATTCACATCAAGATTCATTTTCAATTATCTTTATATACAGAAGATCAATTTAGTATATATTTAGTAAAGAGTGCATCAGTTTGCACCCACACAGAACATAAAGTGTAAAATACTGTTTAAGTACTAGTTATAGCATTACTTCACATTGGACAACACATTAAGGACAGATCACACATGAGAAGTAAGTACACAGTGACTCCTGTTGTTGACTTAACAATTTGACACTCTTGTTTATGGCGTCAGTAATCTCCCTGGCTTTGGTCATGAGTTGCCAAGGCTATGGAAGCATTTTGAGTTCACCGACTTCGATCTTATTCCAACAGGGTCATAGTCAAAGTAGAAGTTCTCTCCTCCCTTCAGAGAAAGGTACCTCCTTCTTTGATGACCCCGTTCTTTCCACTGGGATCTCACTCGCAGAGATCTTTCATTTAGGTCCTCATTTTTTTTTTTTTCCAGAGTGTCTTGGCTTTCCATGCCTACAATACCCTCATGGGCTCTTGAGCCAGATCCGAATGCCTTAAGGGCTGATTCTGAGGCCAGAGTGCTATTTAGGACATCTGCCATTCTTTGAGTCTGCTGTGTATCCTGCTTCCCGTGATGGATCATTCTCTCCCTTTTTCATTCTATCAGTTAGTATTAGCAGACACTAGTCTTGTTTGTGTGATCCCTTTGACTCTTAGACCTATCAGTGTGATCAATTGTGAACTGAAATTGATCACTTGGACTAGTGAGAAGGCCTTGGTACATGCCACCTTGATGGGATTGTTTTGGAATCCCCTGGTAGGATAATATATCTGTTAATAACTAGTTAGCTCAGAGCTTATATCTGAGTAGTAAGCCTACAAATAAATCAGAGCAAGCTGCTTTTTTATAATATGAAGTCTTTCCTATAGAAGAAAAATTCTGATAATTCAATATTTCTTTGTTCTGCTATACTTTGATGGGTTTGGACTTAAGTTTTGCTCAAGAATTGAGAATAAATTTCTATGCACAATAGAGGAGAAGAATTAGGTTTGGCAAGGACAATCAGGAAAAGGTAAGAGGGAAAGAATGACAGACATGAACAAGCCATGAAGATGGTAGGAAACCGGGTGCTGTCCAAAGAGGTGATCCCTCCCCTCATTGCCCACTCCCACCACCCTCATCTTTGGTTAAGATTACAATTTACAAAATGTGTTGCATGAATACAGTCTATGGAAATTGGAGAAAAGGATGAAGGATAAGCACATGTGTGGAAGAGAGACCTAGAACAGCATGAGATTACAAGTCCATAGAAACCAATAGAAATTCTCAGAAATTTAAATTTCTTAGACATGAAACAAGCTGGAATGGACACCAGCTGTGTCTAGATCTATGAGAAGCAAATAAGTTCTAGTGGGCATCTGGAACCCCCCAAAAAGAAACAGAAATGGTATGAAGCACAATCCTAGCAATCTACCCATGTAAAAATACATGCTCAAAATTAATTGATAAAGGTGTCCAATTAGGGACCATTGCTGTGGTGCAATGGGTTAATGCCCTGGCCTGGGGCACCAGCATCTCATATGGATGCCAGTTCTAGGTTCTAGTCCCGGCTGCTCCATTTCCAATCTATCTCTCTGCTATGGCCTGGGAAAGCAGTAGAAGATGGCCCAAGTCCTTGGGACTCTGCACCCATGTGGGAGACCCGGAGGAAGCTCCTGGCTTTGGATCAGTGCAACTCTGGCCACTGTGGCCAATTGGGGAGTAAACCATCGGTGGAAGACCTCCCTCTCTCTCTCTGCCTCTCCTCTCTCTGTGTAACTCTGACTTTCAAATAAATAATCTTTAAAAAAAAGTGTCCAATTAAACAATTATTCATGCAAAAAGTCAAACTCACAGAACATCATCAGATTTCAGAGATAAAATCACCCAGGGCCCAGTTAATCAGGAAGGGCTTTATTGGAAAAGCAGGGCTGAAGCTAACTCTGAGTGATACAGAGAAATGAGTTAACGGAACATAATTTAGAAAGAGAATGAGCACAAGAGCAGAAGAAGCCAGAAGAGAACAGACCAAATAGAGGAAGTATTTGAGAAAAGTAGCACACTTTTTTATCCAGAAATATAGCAGCTCGCCTCTTTGAGCTGGTATAGCTTAGCATCAGACCAAATGCTTTCACTCAGCTATCAGTCATCTTATTACCAGTTTTCATGCTCGATATGCCAAGCCATCCTATTAAGAATTTTCAGGAATAAAAGTACCCTGAGCATCTCTAATAATTTCAAATTTCCCCTCCATCCCTTTCCTAACCAGAATATTTAACCCTTCGATGGGAACAATTCTTATTGTATTTTGAAGATTGACCCTCGTACTTTACACAACAATAAAATCTTTCTACGTCTCCAATATTCATCTTGTGATTATGGTAAACTGTACCTGTCATTTTAAATTTGCTATGGCCACACATACTCATTGTTTTTTCCTCCGATTTAGCCCAAGCTGAATCTTTTTATTTCTCATAGTTGGAATTAGTTAAGAGGCCCTTGTTAAGTTCCTGTTGAGATACCTGTTCTTTGCAAGCTACATTAACTGTTTCTGAAATTCTTTCCTCATCTTTAAAATTGGGATGTTAATAGTGTCCACCTTATTTGTAAGGATTACGTGAGCTAATCCCAAGTATATGTACTGTTTATAATTAAATTCAGCTACAGGAAATAAAGACCCATAGAAAGAACTTCATAGGTCAGCAATATGGTAAGGTGCCCATATCATATCATATCTAGAAGCCAGGTTGTTTTGCTTACAGGATGGAACCTCTATTCTCATGGTCATTTTGTTTTCCTAGGAGCACTTGAAACTGGAGAACTCACATTTACATTTCAGGCAGTAAGGAGCCAAAGAGAAAATATGACTTATCTGCAAAGAACACTTCTTAGACACTGTACACCATCTCACTACTGCCACCTCAAAAAAAAATTATCTGAGCTATACATGAAAGAAATAGGGATCAGTGAGTGGGGACACTTAGTATTGTCTTTCAGTTGAATGGCAATATAAGCCCCAAATATTTTAATTTAGGTTTATCTTACCAAATAAAAAGGGGAAGTAGTGGGCAGTCTGCCCTATAGTATGTGAACATTTAATACAATTTGTAGGATATAGGCAGCACTCATGGAATTCATGCTAGCTTTTAATAATCTTAACTATTGAGGTGAATTAAGTATCATAATTGCTGATAACAATTGATCAGAATTCCCATGTCTAGGGCTAATACATGTTTATTAAACTATAGAAAAGCTCTTTAAATGATCACTATGATTACAGATTTTATTTTCATAAAGATCACTACAGGGTGCAACAGTTAGCATTGCAAGTAAGATGCCATTTGAGATGCCCACATCCCATGTATGATAGCCTGGAATGAGTCCAGGCTTTATTCCCAACTATGTCTTCCTGGTAATGCACACCCTGAGAGAAAGCAGGTGATGGTTTAAGTAGTCCATCTCTGCCACCCTAACAGGTGACTCAGGTCGAGTTCCCAGCTCTTGATTTCAGCCTGGGCTAGCCTCAGATATTGTAGACATTTGGGGATTGAAACAACAGTTGGGAAATTTACTCCTGCCTTTACATCTCTATTTCTCTGCCTATCAAAAAGATAAACACTTTTGTATCACTACAATGGTTTTTTTTTCTATTCATTTTCTAATTCTTTTAGAATCTGAGTGAAACAACCCTACATGTATATTAAAAGGATGGACCCAGACTCAGGCAGTGCAGCCACAAGGACTTTATTAACTATCTTCCAAGATCAGTACCTAGTGGGCCAAAACACCTGAGATGGCTTACAGCAAGCTATTTATTTCCTAGCTCACAAGTCCCTCCCACAGTTCCTCACTGGCTGAGTACTGGCATTTGCTTCAGCTGCTTTGGCCACTGCTAACATCCTGCTTGCCTAAGAATTTTCCAGGTGCATGTAACCTAGCTGTTTTGTGAGCTAGAAACTTGTAACTTTCCACGCATCTGCAAGTTGTTATGCTAGCTAGTTGTCTACTCACAGCTAAACATCTTTAAAAATGAACCAAATATTCATTTCTCCCAATCCCTTCTCTTTTTGGTTTAGAATTTGGGGTCTCATTTTCATTTTTATTTTGATAAACTTTTTTTTTACCTTTGGTATTTTGTGGAATGCCAGGGTGAAGGGAATAGCCAATTGAACTAAAGCACAAGTCCTAGCCCAATTGCACGGAGGTTCTCTTTCCACAATACCTCCAGACATCAGCACCGAGAATAAGGAGGGCTGAGTAATTATGGCTGTCGACTCACAAGTAACTTCAAGATATACATGCAGGTTGACAGTTCTCCCATGGGTTTCTTGAACTTGGTCACCTGGCTGGAGAGGCCAGATGAGTAGTTGATGTTCCCTATTGGAGAAAAAGGATTTTACCCTGGATTCTGACCTTTGCGGTGAGGGGAAAAGCAATGACAGGCTTTTGCAAGTCTTGTTTCCCTACTTTTCCTCATCCTGGTATACAGCCAACATGCATCAGTATCAGTATCTGATCTTAGGGGAAAGGGAACTACCTATACCTAAGGTGAGGATTTATGCTGATAATTTCACTCATTCAACCCAGGCATTCCTCTATCCATATCCTGCTATAATTTGTGTCCCAGCTGATCTACCTCTCATAGCTCTTTATTAATATTTGAGGACCAAGCCAACCCATAGTTCAACTTTTCTCACAGTCACTTTTAAGGGTTCTTCAGGTATCTACACCTTTCCCACTGGTCTTTTTCCCTTTTTGTAGTCTCATTACCAGTGTTTTTCAGCAGCCTGTATGGTCATCTCAGTGGTCAGGAGCACTTGATAGGGGACCTTCCCAACTGGACCAGAGCTTGTCTTCCTTCCAGGTCTTAAATCAGCACCAGGATGCTGGTTGAAAGTGATGAGCCCAAGAGGAGTCTGGGCAAGGGGTGCTTTTAGCTTGAAGGATGATCAGTCTTCCCATCCCAGTCATGTACACAACCTCCACACATTTGCTTACTTATGCTATAGATTCCCACACACAAGTACTTTTTAAGGATAACATTACACATAGCACATAGCATAGCTTGAGTCTCCAATGGCCCCTTTTATGTAATATGGATGTTAAATCCCTCATAAACACAGCCTAAATTTGGTATCATTTCATAACCGTTAAAAACATTTCCAGAGATTCAAAGCCATTTGGCCAAAACAATTCATTTAAGACTCAGTTTTCCCAAGCAAATAAGGCTTAATAATGGCTACAGCAAACACATGAAACTGTTACCCAGGTTAGTTACAAAAACAGAAAAACTTTAGTTATCTTGTGATATTAGCATCATGAAATAGAGGTACAGAATCTGGTAATCCTGCTGTTGGGGTTTCTAAGATCCAATCTAATCTCACACAACAGGTAAAATCCTCAAACCTTCTGTGACATTCCTTCATTTGCTCTTTATTAACTTTTTTTCACCAAGAATACATTTTCATGCTTATTGCTTTCTTATCAAGAAGTTGCAAACACTAAAAATCTCAGAAAACAAATGTTTAAGTAGCCTCTTTAGTAAACTGGGCCTGTTACTTTTCCCTACTATTTATAAGGCTCCTCTGTCCTTTTTTTTTAATTTCAAGTCTTGATTGACAGCATACAATTCACAGATGTGAGCTGACCAATTGCTAGGTAATCTACCTTTACATAAGGATCGAGCGATTTATTCCCTTTATTACAGGTTGTAAACCTTTTACCCCTTACTTTAATTTGTTCCTCATTTACTCTTAACCCTAAACCTAATCTCACAATAAGATCTTGGCCCAGGAAATTAATTTCTATTTCAGGTGCATGTAAAACTGGTCCCTCCATTGGTACTGGTCCTAGTCTGATTAGCATTTTTTTGTTTGTTTTTCTAACTATTGGGACTTTCCTAAATATTAGAACTTTTTCTAAATATTGGAACTCCTCCCCATATTACCTCTAACACTGTCTTTGTGATATCAAGACAGCTCTTGGTTACAAAATTAACTTTTAAAAGTCCTTGTTCTACTGAGTCCTCCAAATCCAGTCCAGAATATTTCCTCATTTGACCTCTAAGTCTTTTTAAGAATGCAGAGGGCTTTCATCTTTTTCCTGTAGAAATTCAAATGCCTTGAATTTCAAATGTAGAAATTCAAAATTCAAATGTAAATATTTTGAGATGATGGAGCAGACTCTTAGACTTCTTTATTCAATTTTTCCTTGGCAAATTTTACACCATTTAGTTAATGTGTCAGGGAAGAATGCGCTCCTCCAAAATTAACAAAAATGTTGTCCCTTTCCCTTCCAGTCTCTCTTAAGTCCTTTCCACACCCATAGCATCCAGTCACTTACAATCTTAAAAGCCCCTCTCTCTACCTCCTAGCCATTTCTTTAAATTTGGGATTTCCCCTCTTTGTATGAGAGGCATGTGGATCTACAGCTACTGCTGTTTCTGCCTTTCCTCTTCCCTTCTATGAAAATTCTGCGTTTCCATTAACGCTGCTTCTATTGATTTTCCATTCCACAATTCCTCAAGATCCTGAATTTATGATTAATTTCTGGGATTATTATCCTACTCAGAATCAACACTTGGAATTTTTTTTCTTGGCCAGCAAGACTCCCTGTCCAGAAAAATGTTCTTTTTACCCCAAAATGGCCATAGCTAGCTGCCTAATTATTCCACTTTCCTCCCCGATGAATGGGCTATTCATTACAGCCCAGGTGTAAAAGCTAGGTCTCAAGAATAGCCTAAGTGTTCTGCTAACTGAAGAGGGTTTTCTAAAAGTGACTTCGTTTCCATTTTGAAAGTTATAACCTAAATACTTGTAAGGGGAGCATTTACAAATCCTATTTCTCCCTGTCCCATGGGGACTTCTTGAAGCTGGAACATGCAGAAGTCTATTGTTTAGAAGGGATAGGGTAGTTTTCTATTTAAGGATTTAAAAGGGCAGTTGGTTTGGCTCCCTCCCTCCCTTCAGATCTTATTTTCCTCAACTGCCCTATTACCTCTTCATTCTCCTGGTCCTTATCTTAACCATACCTGGGCCAAATAAAACAGCAATTTCTTTGTTTCCTTGTCCCTAGTCCAGGAGTCCAAGGGCTGTCCCTCCAAAACCTAACAATTTCTCCAATAGAGTATCTGGGGGAAAGTCAGAGAGAATCTCTTGGATCCCCCTTCTCTAGACCTAGAACTTTTATTTTCCATTTTCAACCAGTCATCCCTGTGTTCGAGTTTCCTGTGTGCTCAAACCCATCTTCACCCTGAGGTTTCTTGCACACCTCAAAACCCCATCACGCTCTCACCTGCACCAACTTTGAGGTTTCTTGCACAGTCTGAGACTCACTTTGTCTGCTCATATGCATTTTACTTCTCAAATACTCAACCACCAAGATAATACTTCAAATCCAATTTCCCTACCTTGTCTCAGGAACAAGGTTGCGTGGTTGCTGTGGTGTACACTTTCCTGTGTTGCCTCCACTGTCTTCTGAATGTTTTTTGCTGTGGTTTCTGTGGAGAGAAGGTGCTTTCAGATGGAGAGGGTCACCCGAAATAGGGTGGTATATATCTCTCATTGTGTCAGAGCCCCCACTCCATGCAGATGCAGACATCCCAGACAAGCCCCCAAGGTGTGAGAAACAGACTCACCTATCCACTCAAAGGATAGATTCAAATTCCAGATGTACAGGGAAAGCAAGACTAAATAGTAATGGTCTTACAAGACCAAGTGCCTAGTGGGCCCGAGCACCCAGGGCGGTTTACAACAAGCTACTTATTTCCCAGGTCTCAGGCCCCTCCCCCAGTTCCTCACTGGCTGAGAACTGCAGGGTTGCAATCTTCCTAGAATTTGCTTCAGCTGTTTGGTCACTCCCAGCATTCTGTTTGCTTAAGAATTTTTCCAGGTGCATGTAACCTAGCTGTTTTACTAGGGAGCAACATGTAACGGTCCACACATGTGCAAGCTGTTCTGCTAGTTAGTTGTCTACTCACAATTAAACACCTTACTTTAAAAATGAACCAAATGTTTACTTCTCACAGAAACTTGAATCACCATCTAGCAAATTCAGTCTCTATCAGTTGAATAACACATTTGTAGAATGCGTTTGTGCATACATCGACTTCTTGTTTAACTGGGAGGTTTTTAAGAATTATTTTTGAGATTACTAGGCTGAGATGGCCCAATGCCCTAGGTTCATTCTTCAGGAAACTGAAACTCAACACAATGTGAATAATAAAACAATGATGTAGGCTTAACTTATCAGGAGCCAACAAATAACATCTAAGTAAGAACTTTCCATTTTAATTGATCAAATTTCGTTGTCTTCTGAAAATACCTAACAAATTGTTCTCCTATAGGACTTTCTTAGTGGAGCCCAAATTGCTTGTGCTGCCTGATTCAAAAATCGCTGTCTGTTCAAATAACTTTCTTAAAATTTCACAGAGGTAACTAGCAAACATCTTTAACCTCTGCTTAATTTTCATATTTCAACTCTAAAAAGAGATAGATGAGCCAGTTTTACTTACTTAATAAATATTACAGTTAAAATGATTCAATTTTAGTGTTAATTTCATACAGTGTTAGAACCTTCATCTGATCAACACTCTCATTATTTACACATATAAATAAAAAAACCTCCTGTACATGTGATAATAGGTTAAAATTATACATTGTCCAGCCTGCACTAGATTCTTGCCGGCACCGTAGCTCACTAGGCTAATCCTCCACCTTGCGGCACTGGCACACCAGGTTCTAGTCCCGGTCGGGGCACTGGATTCTGTCCAGGTTGCCCCTCTTCCAGGCCAGCTCTCTGCTGAGGCCCGGGAGTGCAGTGGAGGATGGCCCAGGTGCTTGGGCCCTACACCCCATGGGAGACCAGGAGAAGCACCTGGCTCCTGCAATCAGAGCAGCACAGTGCACTGGCTGCGGTGTCCATTGGAGGGTGAACCAACGGCAAAAGAAAACCTTCCTCTCTGTCTCTCTCTCTCTCTCTTTCTCTCTCTCTCTCTCACTGTCTACTCTGCCTGTCAAAAAAATAAATAAATAAAATTTAAAAAATAAAATATACATTGTCCAGCCTGCACTAGATTCTTGTGTTCAATTTGTTTTTTAAAAACATTACAAATAACACATTTTCTTTTCTAGGGTTTTGTTGTCGTGAAAGTAGAGTTTTGCACAAACTCTACTTAGAATCCTAATTAAGTACTTGATAACAAAGATTTCAAATGTCATTGGGATCATTGAAATCATAAATTCATTTTCTGTATCTAATTAATTAATGTATCTTTTTATTATATTGGATTTTAATGATATTTTGCATTAAAACCAACCTAAAATATGCTTTACTGCAAAAGGGCTCATTGGATGCATTGTTTTAGAAAAACATAAGGAGTAATCACTTGACAAAACCAGATGTATTTGGTGTTCTTAAATTTATTTATTATTTATTTTTATTGAATTTATTTAATAACTTAAACTTATGAATAAGCACCACACATGTAATCTGGATAAATGAAGATGTGCTTAGTTAATATCAGGTTTTTAGCACAATAAAAATACAGAAGGATATAGGCCTGCTTATAAATGATTAGCAAGAAAAATGCAATCTGTTGAAAGTTCTTTCTGAACAAACACAAAATCCATGCTTCTAGTTTGTTTTCTGCCTAATAAACTCATTATTTGGAGCGAGATTAATGTACAATTACTTTGATAATTGACAAATATATTCAGCCACATGAATCACATACTTAGAATAAAGGCTTCCCAGAAGTGAACTCTTGATATAAATGAAGGCTCAAGGAAGTGCAATCTCTTGGAATTCAATCAAAATTATCTTCAGGAATTGAAATACCTGTTCTGGTTGGGAATAGAGATGCTATGGAAATTATATGGTTAACTCTGGTATTTCTTGTCCTAGGAATAAAATGATTTGCAGTACTATTATTTACAAGATTTTGAGTTGATGTTCAGAATGGCCAGAAGCAACTAAAAATAGATTTTTCACAAGAATATGCACCAAAATTTAGTTTTTGCATCAGAAAACTATGATGAGTGTTGCTGACATTTCAAGGGCTTACTATCAAATGTGTCTTGTGAAAATATTTGTTAAGAATTAACAGAAGATGTTACAAACAATACATAGAAGAAAACTGGGCAATGGACTATGGCTATTTTTGCAAGGCAGCTTTAGGAAAGCTAACAGAAGGTTATGCAAACTGTGCTCAAGACAAGACTTGCAATTCGGAATTGGTTACTGAGAAGCTAATCTACATGTAAAGGACAGGAAAGATGACTGATAGAACCAACTTTTGTGGTGACTGTGTGTTCTTATGCACTCTGTCAAGAACTACCTATGTCTGTAAATAGAAAAATGATTTGGAAAAGCATAAAATACTTTAGTGTACATGGTTATCCCCCCAAGTCCTTTTCTTGAAAATATATTTTCAATGCTCGTGTTTTCCATTGCAACAAAATAATCCAAAAGCAAATTGGGATCAGAAAAAAAGGAATCAATTGATTCAGTTACAGAAAAATATAAGCAATGGCACACAGGATTAATTCTTTCTTCTGAATGCAGGTGTTATGTTTGACATGTTTTGGGGGCATGCTCTGTTGCTAGAAATCATATCCAGTGTGCTGGAGCTGCTAATACTCTATAATGAGAGCCAAGTGTTATATTTTCAGGAATTTTGTCAACTAGTTATTAAACACAGCTACCATTAAAAGCATTTATTTGTAGTAATGCTGACTTTGGTAAGTCATTGTTGAATTCTAACTATAGGTTGAGTATGGATAGAAAAGTATAACAAAATCAACAAAAGCATTCTATGAGAATTAATTGATTACAGGAGTTTACAATAAAGACTGTGTGTTTAATTATTGTTATACTTAGTTAATTTTGTGCTATGAAGTCTTCATAATACTAAAGTTATTATAAATGAAACTGTGTACACTCATGTATTTCCTTTACCAGAGTTATTGTTGCTAAATCTTTAGTACTTCATTGCCAATATACATGTTTCAGAATATTCTCCCAAAGGTATGCTACCAAAAACATATAATGGCTTGGTTCTCCAAGAATTGAAGCAATTCATTCTTGAATCTATTTATATTTTCAACCAATATATCCTCTTTTCCTTAGTGGAATCAGTTATAATGGCATTTTACTTCTCTAGAATTAAGTGAAAACATTAGCTGCTCTATCTAAGAATTTGATAAATGTATATTTATATGACTCATATTTTACCCATTTGTGAGGCTACCCATTGTAATCATATCCCATTTCCACTTATCATTATTCTAAAATGAAGATTTCTCACAGATTGTTTTTGCTTGCTTCTTTTTCATAGATCTTTTACCAATTAAACATTGTGTTATGCATCCTCGTGGCCAAAGTATTCTCCCAAATTATCAATTGATACTTCCAGCTCTGGAATCTAGACTTATGGAAATACCAGATGTGTCAATAGTAAAGAGTTTCACTCTTGATCTAGCACTATACTGAAAATCGCACATGAAGAAAGAATCAGGATTCAACAAAAGAGAGAACACACTGGGAATAGGGGAAGAACATGATAAGAATGCTGGGAGAAGATCAAGAAAGTATTTCAGTGCCTTTGGATTAGTGTTACATTTGTCCAAATTGAGGTAATTGACTCTAAGTACAAAATTAATTTATTCTTTAAATATTTAGTAACCACCTACAACATAGCTTTTCTGAGATAAGTATTGAGGTACAACAAAGAACATGATGTACTAGGTACCTGCCTCAGGGAGCTCCCACTGTAAAGACGTAAGGGATACCTTCTTTGTTATTTTTCCTCTTCAGGAATCATATTTGTTTTCTCTTGCTGTTGTAGTAATTGTCTTTCCTTGGCCTTCTTCAGAGCTATACTGTTCTAAACTTTTAGATAAGGGCTGTTATTCAAAATATTTCTGTATGTGTGTATTACTATTTCCCACCATTTACTGCCAACTCATGCACACCCTCTTGTTATTATTTAATCTCATTCAAATGGTCTGTAAAACCTATCTTACTTACACCTTCCTCTGTACTCTCTGATAGCATTTTGTGTTACTCTCCTTCTCCTTTACTCCAGCCATGCTGGTCTTCCAACAGTTCCTCAGATATGGCAAGATTATGCCAATCTTAGGGATTTAGCATCAATTATTCCCTAGGGATAGAATGTTCTTCCTGTATATGTTATCATGAGTAACCCCCTCATGTCCTTAAAAGCTTTATTGAATGTCATTTTATTAATAAGACTTATCCCTGTTAGTAAGATCTACCTATATGGCCCACTGCTTGTGATGGTGATGATATGGCCAAGTGCTAGTCTAGATATTGTTGTGAAGGCATTTTGTATATATGATCAACATTTGTAATTAGCTGACATTAAGGAAAAGACATTACCTTCAATAATATGAATGGGACTCATCAGTTGAAGGCCTTTAGAGCAAAAACTGAAGTTTCCTGGAGATGAAGGAATTCTGCCTCAATGCTGTAATACAGATGCTGCCTGAGTTTCCTGCCTGCTACACTGCCCTGCAGATTTTAAACTAGCTCAGTCTAACAAAGGTGTGAGCAAGCTTCACTTTTATTATTAATTTTAAATTTACAAAACAAAAATGAAGAGGTAGTACTACAATGAGTTCCCATATATCCTTCATCCCGTTTCCCCTATTAACATCTCGTATTAGTATATATGTCACATTAAATGAACCACACCCAAGCTCCCCAATTTGTTTATCCAAACTTTTCTTCCTCCCATCTCTCTCGGCTTCTGGTAATCAATATTCTATGTTCAGGTTGAGTTTTTTTTTTATTTTAGCTCTTATATATAAGGGAGAACACATAGTATTTATCTTTCTGTGTCTGGCTTAGTTCACTAAACACAATTTCTTCCAATACCAATCATTTTCTTGAAAATGATAGAATTTAATTATTTTTACAGTTGAATAATAGCCATTTTATGTATGCCACATATTCTTTATCTCCTTAATAATATTATTAAATCAGCATTTATAGAACTTATAGATGATACCTCAGTTGATTCCATATTTTGTTTGTCCATTGTAAACACTGCTGCTATAAACAAGGCACAACAGGTATCTCTTTGCTCAGTTAGTTCATATAGCAAACTGCTGGTTCACATGGCAAATCTGTTTCTAGTTTTTAAAGAAATTTCCATGCTCTTTTCCACAGTGGCTATACTAATTTACAATCCAACCAAAAGGGTAGAATAGTTCCCTTTTTTCCACATCCTAACCAGCATTTGTGGCCATCTGTCTTCTGAATAATAGCTATTCTGACAGGGGTAAGGGGTAAGGTGTTATTTCATTGTGGTTTTGACTTGTGTTTCCCTGATGGCTAGTTATGTTGATGTTTCATAGATTTGTTGGCCATCTGTATTTCCTAAAATATCTTTCTCAGTATATATACACATACATATATGAGTATGTAACCAATTTTATACAAAATCAAGTATGCATTTTATTATATATATCAAACAGAATATATACCATGAAACTTATATATATATAGCCTATAGCATACATATTCTGTAAATACATATTTACATACACACAGAACTAATATGATACATATTATCTGTATACACACATTCTGTCACCCTTTCATATCCATGGTAGATGGGTTCCAAGAATCCCCTGATATATCTGGGGATATCCATATCTTGGTAAGTTCAAGTATGTTATACAAAATGGTGTAGTATTAACTGATACAATCCTCCTATATACTTTAAATCACTTCTAGAGCACTTAAAATGTCTGGTACACTGTAAATGCCATGTGAATAGTTGCTATACTATGTTGTATGTGTATATAATAGACATAGTATATTTTTAACACATAGGAATACATAGAAAGATGAGGTGGGCATTTGTCTTAGTGGTAAAAATTACAACTGGGTAGGCAACTTCCCATATCAGAGTGTTCTGGCTCTACTAGGATTCCATCTTTCTGCGAATGTGCATCTCGGGAGGCAACATACGATGGTTTGAGCAGTTGGGTACACGTCACCCACATGGGAGGTCTAAAGTGTGTTCCCAGCTCCCAGAGTTGGCTTAGTCCAGTCATGGCCCTTGTGAACATTTAGGGATTGAACCAGTGGATGGAGCTCTCTGTCTGTATCTGTAACTGTCTTCCTGTCTCTATCTCCCTCTGTCTCTTAAATTAAAGACAGAGAGAGAGAGAGAGAGAGAGAGAGAGAGAGAATTTTAAGTAATTTTAACCATATTGTGTGTATGTGTGTGGTCATACAGACCAAACAGAATAACCTTAACCCATAACTAATACATATCCCTTTATCTTTCTATATTGATTTCCCCTATAGCATTCTTCATATTTGAATACATTTAATATATCTTTTTAGTTTACTATTTATTGACCACTTCGATCCATTAGAAATAAATACCATGAAGCAGAGAATTTTGTGTTTTGTTCATTGATGCCCCAATGAATAAAACCAAGCAAAACAACATCTGACATGATAGATCCCGAACAAATATTTCTTGAGTGTATAAATTGGTTATTTTCTCAAATTTTACTTATGAAACAAAGGTTACAATAACTATTTGTATGACTAAAAACAAATTAGCCACCACTATCTGAACATTTAATAACATTATTAATATTATTAACTCATAGAACTTATAAGAATATACTACGTACTAGATAGGCTGCAAAATCATTCTTTTCTGTGTACATGATTTGAAATTATAAGAACTGTAGAGGACAGGAGCTAGGATTATCCTGTTTCCCAATAAGGGTATTGAATTTCAGAGAGGTTAGATGACTTGCTATATTCATGGAGTTCACCTTTGGTGGGTCTTCCTCCACAGCCTATGTTCTTAACTTCCCTAATTCTAGGTACAGTTTGAGGTTATTCAATCTTTACTTTGATTCTCTACATTACTCTGCAAGGCGAGTCAGACTAACAAAGCTCATCTTTTCTAAGATACTTTGTAAAGACAACAGGGTTAGTCCTAATGAGACCCACCTTAAATATACACTTACTCAGTTATTTTTCCTGTTTTCATTCTGATATAGAGAAGGACTGGGTTTTTATTTTAACAAGACTTTTCCCTTTACACTTATACTTTTCCCCTCTTATGAGCAGTTCATCTGTAATTTAAAACCATGAATGATAAAACTTTCTGATAGTTGCATATATCTCTTCTGTAGACCCTTCATACTGCCTAGGTGTTATTATTACAATTTGTCAGATTGGCTGGCAATTGAGATACTGCTTCTTATCTATCAGCTACAATAAGAAGCAAAATAATAAGCAATTTAGCACATATTCATTGATCATTCTCCCCAATTTTTTTGATAGTGAAAATCACATGACTTTGAATGCAAGCTGCTGTAGAAGCTTTCAGAAAATAACCATAGAATGAATATGAAAAGAAGTAGCTTACAAGGATATGTCCCTTGTAATGAGCCTGCAAGAACTGTCTGAGATAAGGTGATTAACACACACAGGTGATTTCATGGTGGCTGCTGGGTTGTCTGCTTGAGTACACTTGAAAATCGTGAATGCAATTGAATTTCACCCCAAGACATATATTTAAGTTATACATTCTACTTGTACATAAGATAATGGCATTTTCTTATACTTTTATTATATCCAGATCAGACTATTTTTTCTAATGAGAATCCACTTTTTCATTCCCTCATACAAGGAAACATTCTTAAGGAATATACAACTCTAAATGATTGCTGTGACTTCCAAATGTTGCTGACCTCAAATTCTCGTAAACAACAGCATTAAGACATTTTGATTGCAAAGGAGAGAATCATAAATTGATTTGGGCAGAAACATAAAAGTTATTGCCCTAAGGGCCAGCATTGTGGCATAGCAGGTAAAGCTGCCACCTGCAATGTTGGCATCCTAAATGGGTGATGGCTGGTGTCACAACTGCTCCTGTCCTCAATGCTCCACTTGTGATCTAGCTCCCAGCCAGTAGCCTAGGAAAAGCAGGGGAAGATGGCCCATGTGCTTGGGTCCCTGCCACCCACGTGGGAGACCTGGAAGAAGTTCTTGACTCCTGACTTCGGCCTGGTCCAGCTCTGGTCTTTGCAGCCCTATGTGGAGTCAATCAGTGGATGGAAGACCTCTCTCTCTCTCTCTCTCTCTCTCTCTCTCTTTCTGTGTGTGTATGTGTCTCCCTCTCTCTCTGTAGCTCTGACTTCTTTTATTTATTTTTATTTATTTATTTTTGACAGGCAGAGTGGACAGTGAGAGAGAGAGAGAGAGAGAGAGACAGAGAGAAAGGTCTTCCTTTTCCGTTGGTTCACCCCCCAATGGCCACTGTGGCTGGTGCGCTGCGGCCAGCGCACCGTGCTCATCAGAAGCCAAGAGCCAGGTGCTTCTCCTGGTCTCCCATGGGGTGCAGGGCCCAAGCACTTGGGCCATCCTCCACTGCACTCCCAGGCCACAGCAGAGAGCTGGCCTGGAAGAGGAGCAACCGGGAAAGAATCCGGTGCCCCGACCGGGACTAGAACCCCGGTCTCCCACACTGCAGGCGGAGGACTGGCCTATTAAGCCGCAGTGCTGGCCTAGCTCTGACTTCTAAATAAACAAATGAATCTTTTTTAAAATATTATTATCCCAAATAACTAAAAGGCTCAGGAATTGGCTAATATCAGAAAAGTCTGAATACTTCTCAATATTGCTTTCTTCCCTGTCAGATCTATCCCCGATTTCTAATGCTGTGAGAGAACCTTGGCCAGTATTCACTCTAGGTTCACCTTTTCATATTTTAGCAGCTCCGTTTGGGGGTAGGAAGCAAAAATATTTTAATATTCACTTCCAACTATTTTTACCTGAGTTTTGGACTTCTGTTACCCCGGTTAGTTGATCATCGAAACTAGGGAGATAGAACATACTTAGAGGTCAAATCCATGCCATACGCCCATTCTCAGAATGGACTGCGAAGAGACTAATGTGATCCAAAAAACAAACTGAAACTTGAGAAAGGGTATATGTCTGTTTACTGAAATAGTCACTGTTCACTCCACCTTCTGCAAGTAACATGACCTCAAACACAATGGAAAATCCTGTCTACTCAAATAAAATTTTTTCTCCTCTTAGCTTGTAATTTTTATTTCCAGAAAGTCAGCCAGGCACAGTATGAAAGTCAGTGATCCGGGAATCATGATGCTCGACTACCAGTTCTGACTCAGCCACGATCTAAATTCATCAATTTTTGTTAGTTCTACTGTTTAAAATTTCAAACTCTAAAAATAGTAAACCTGGGATAAAATATCAATTACAACATCCTGTAGACAGTTGGCCTTTGTTGATGGGATGGGTTGAGTCATGTCCCCTAAGAAGATATGGCCAAAATCTAATTGTTGATAGCTGTAAATTTACATGACTTTGTTTGTAAATAAGGTGTTTTCAGACATAATCAAATTAACATTATATCTTTAGAGTGGGACCTAATCCAATATGAATGGTGTCCTTAGAAGAAGGGAAAAACAGAAACACAGATAAATTGAGAGAACACCATGTGACAACAGACAGGGATTAGGAAGATGCGTACACAAGTCAAGCCAAAGATTGACTGTCCCAGAAAGCCAAGAAAAGTTAAGGATTCTTGCCTACGTCTTTCATAGGGAGCATTGCCCTACAGACACCTCGGATGTGGACTTCTGGCTTCAGGAACTGAGAATTAAGTCTGTTGTTTCAAGTCACCCTGTTGGTGGTACTCTATTCCAGCGGCACTTGGAAACTAAAACAGGAAATACTCCTAAATAGTTCAAACTCCAGATTTTTTTTTAAGAATTATTTACTGATATGAAAGGTTGAGTTAAGAGAGAGAGAGAGAAAGAGAGAGAGAGAGGCAGAGGCAGAGAGAAAAGTCTTCCAGCTGCTGGTTCACTCCCCAAAATGGCCACAATGGCTGGGACTTTGCCAGGCCAAAGCCAGAAGCCAGGAGCTTTCTCTCAGTCTCCCACATGGGTGCAGATGACCAAGGACTTGGGCCATTCTCTGCTGCTTTCCCAGGTGCATTAACAGGGAGAAGGATTAGAAGTGGAGCAGCCAGGACAGGAACTAGTGCCCATTTGGGATGTCAGCAATGCAGGCAGCAGCTTAAATTGCTACAGCACAACGCCAGCCCCAAACTCCATCATTTGAAAACATAGAGTAGAATATGATTACTACCTTCATTGGATCATTGGGATAATGTATACTGAGTTTAACACTGAATCTGGCTCATAAATGCTACAAAATAAATGAATGTTGTTCTTTTGTGGCTGGCATTGTGGCATACCAGCTTAAGGTGCTGCTTACTACACTAGCAACCTGGAGTGCCAGATCAAGCCCTGGCTGCTCTGCTTCTGATCTTGCTCCCTGCTAATGTTTCTGGGAAAGCACCAGATGATGGTCCAAGTACTTGTGCCCCTACCACCCATGTGGGAGACCTCATAGTACTTGTGCCCCTAACACCCATGTGGGAGACCACATATGGGTTATGGAGTTCCAGGTTCCCAGCTTCAGCCTGGCCTGGCCCTGGCTGTTGAGACCGTTTGGTTAATGAACCAGCAGATGGAAGGTCTCTCTCTCTCTCTCTCTCTCTCTCTCTCTCTCTCTCTCTCTCTCCTTATTACTCTGCCTTTCAAATAAATAAAATATGTTTAAAAACTAGAGTTTTTAACTGAGTATTGTTAATGTTCATCACAACTCATCATTCACAACTTCACTTATTTCATGAGGGCCCTCATAGCAACATTGTTATCTACACAGAAGGATGTTTACCCCTGTTTTGCAAACGGGTATTTGAGACTAAAAGAAGCTCAACAACTGTGCTAGTTCACACTGCTGCTTCACGATGGAAACAGGATTCAGTCATAAGTAGTCTGAGAGGGCTGGCACTGTGGTTACCGCCCTGGCCTGAAGTTCCTGCATCCCATATGGGAGCCGATTCTAGTCCTGGCTGCTCCACTTCCCATCCAGCTTTCTACTATGGCCTGGGGAAGCAGTAGAAAATGGCCCAAGTCCTTGGGCCCCTGCACCTGCGTGGGAGACCCAGAAGAAGCTCCTGGCTTCAGATCGGTGCAGCTCCAGCCATTGCGGCTAATTGGGAAGTTAAGCATGGGATGGAAGACCTCTCTCTCTCTCTGCCTCTCCTCTCTCTGTGTAACTCTGACTTTGAAATAAAAATAAATAAATCTTTAAAAAATAAGCAATCTGAGAATGCTTAATAAGAAAATGTCTTCAAGTATAAAAAATGTAGATTGGGCTTCTATTCTTCTGGATTGAGGGTGCAGTACTGTTAAACACTTTCCATATTTGTCATTTCCGTGTGTGAATTATGCCCATGTATTCGTTGGTTTCCATAATAACTACCCAAACAGCTATGTATCCATTTTTCAGGAAAGGCACTGTGGTTTAGAGAAGGAAGTTGTTTATTCAAAGTCATAGAATTCATAACGGATGACCAAAGATTCAAACCTAGATTATCTGCCATTCTGACCCTGTGTTAATTTTATTTTCCTACCAAGGATTTGCTAGGATTGTGTGCATGCCTTTTGCTCTATCTGATATGTTAGCATCATGCATCACATATAGTTTAGGC
Source organism: Sylvilagus floridanus (assembly GCA_949820135.1). NCBI lineage: Eukaryota > Metazoa > Chordata > Mammalia > Lagomorpha > Leporidae > Sylvilagus > Sylvilagus floridanus. Next base: position 90,737,791 of record OX463224.1, read on the forward strand.
AACATACTTCTTCCAATACTCAATTGGATATATCAAGGTAACCTTTAATTCTTCTTAAAGTCCTGCTTCCTGCTAGTCCAGCTTCAAGAGGCAGGTAATTTGTCACAATGTTGAACAGCACAAAATTCTATAAAAATAAATGATGCCCTCCTCCTTTGAGAACAAGTTGTAGATGGTTCACTAGCAGCTGTAGTCCTGAAGCTCTAGGCCTTATTGTGACACTGCATTCCACCCAACAGCTTTGATCAGTAAAATAAATAAACCATGATCATGGAGTCATGTACAATACCCACAAGAAAATGGAATTTATAATCAGGGGAGAGTATGAAGGATAGAGAATACAGAACCAAATATCTCTGACTCACAGAGCCACACATTCAGATTCAAAAATGGACATGGGGAGCAGGGTGAGTGGGAGAGAGTGGGAGGGAGGAAAGGAATATCATTGTATGCTTTGAATTTTATCTATGAGCTATATTGAATGTAAAGAGCTGATTAAAATGAAAAATTTTAAAAAATTTATATAAGTTTATATACATGGGTTCATTCCTGAAGGGCTAAGAGAAGTGTCAACCACACTCTAGTGCCTATTGATGGTTTCCTACTGTCCTTAATTGATAACTGAAAAGACAAATATTGTGTACTACTGTGATAAGCATGTAGTGCAAGTAGCATATGCTGTTAAATTTTATGCATTGGAAAAACCTCTGACCAGGACTGCTGTTTTCTGTCAGACCTACCCTGCAAAGGGTGTAAGAATGGTAGAAACAAAGAAACAACATATACAAGGGGTCCACATGAGACTTACTTTGTGAGTTACTATGCTAGACCCATCAGATGCCACCCTGAATAAAGCAAAGTTCTTGGTCTCGTGGAGCTTTCATTCCAGGGCACCCTACTATGTCCTAAGGACTTTATCAATGCTATTTCAGTCTTGGTATTTAGACTGAAGACAGTTCTCCATTTTTTTTTTTTCATTTTTTGACTACTTGACACTTATTTTCCCTTCTGTGGCAAACATTCTTGTTGGAGAATTACTTCTCATTCACATACGTAGTCTTTGCTGAATCACAACTAAAAGAATCCTGTGATCTCCTAGTCAAGCTGGAGAGCAACTGGATTCTCTCCCAGAACCTTGAAACCCAATAAGAGTGAATTAACTAGAGGGAAAACAGATAGAGGGCATTGATTAAGGAAGTCTTGTCTGAGATTATAAAGTATCTCTACCTCATGAACCCCATGGCAATCCTACTTCCTGCCTTTCTACAATCCTGATTTTGCTGCTTTCCCTTATACACAATGAATTTCCCAGGATTCTTCCAATAAATTTATTTTCTGTTAAGTTTACCAATCAGCATCCATTGCTAGCAATCAGTCAACCCTATTGCAATAGATAACATCACCATAATGTTGATGAGAAAACTAAGGCTCAGAGAAATTGAAAATATGTCCAAATTCACATAACAGCTATACTACAGTTTTAAGTGTACCTGATGTCACCAAACAAACTATTGTGCTTTTTTTAAAGGTTAGTTTATTTGAGAGACAGAATTGCAGAGAGAGAGAGAGAGAGAGAGAGTGAGAGAGAGAGAGAGAGAGAGAGTCTTCTATCCATTGGTTCACTCCCCAAACGGTCATGATGACTGGAGCTAGACCAATGCAAAGCCAGGAGCCAGGAGCTTCTTCCAAGTCTCCCACATGGGTGTAGGCTCCCAAGCACTTGGGCTACTTTATACTGCTTTCTCAGGCCATTAATAGTAAGCTGGATAGGAAGTGGAGCACCTGGGATGTGAATTCGTGCACAAATGGGATGCTGGTGGCACAGGCAGATGCTTAAACTACCATGCCACAGGGCCAGCCAGGCCCCTGGTGAGCCTCTTGATTATGGCAGTTTAGCAAAGAGCATCCTTCCCATTACTGATGAGACATTCTTCCAAAGAAATTCGTAAAGTGGTGCAAATTACATTAAGGTACACAGGACATATCTTATCTCCCCTTTATTGTCACAGGACCAGAAAATGCAAACTGTCTGAGGCTCCAAGTTTTACCTGCTGTCTGAAATAACAATGTAGGAAGACATGTTGCAAAGGTTCTTTAAAGGGATTTATTCAAATGGTTTCTTGTAACCCTTTGTTGTTAATTTCTTTAATGCCAAAAATGGTTCTGTTCCTCAAAACCCCTATCAATTAAAAACAGGTTTGCCCTTGTTCACATTGCCAGATAACTGAATTTTATGGCAAAATGTCTTAGGAAATATACTAAATTAGAAAGAATATGTATATTTTATGAACCTGACATCCTCCACATCTAATCTATTCCCATGATAGTTCTTTCACTATCTTTTAAAGATTTATTTATTTATTTATTTGAAAGGCAGAGTTACAGAGAGGCAGAGGCAGAGAGAGAGAGTCTTCCATCTGCTGGTTCACTGCTAAAGCTGTGCCGATCCAAAGCCAGGAGCCAGGAGCTTCTTCTAGGTCTCCCATAAGGACTTGGGCCATCTTCTACTGTTTTCCAAGGACATAATAGAGAGCTGGATTGGAAGTGTAGCAGCCAGGAATCGAACCAGCGCTCATATGGGATGCTGGCACTGCAGACAGCGGCTTTACCCACTACTGCACAGCACCTACTCCAGTTCTTTCACTATTCTGCAATGGTCATGTTTATGGCCCAGAATGAAGAGTTTTATAAGAAATACCTTTTGAAAATATATTGTCTTATCTATTCTAAAGCTATGGCTCACTGTACTATAAGTTTCTACTCATGAAGAATTCATTCAGATCTACCTGTACTCCCCCTAAACGTGTGCATTTGTTGCTGTTATTCATTTATCTCATTATATTCTCCTCTTTCTCTTGATTTCCAAAATCCCAGAGGCAAGATTGTTTAAAGAAATCACAGCTGGTTTATCCTTCTCCACTTTCCTTTTCAATCAATCACTTTACTATTATCCTTTCCTACCAATCACCCAGATTGCTATATTTTACTTGTATGTAATTCTGTATAGTATTTTAAACCTATGCAAAATAAAAATTGCATAGGATGACATTATGAAGCAACAATAAACAAACAAATGTAATTTCTGTTACTTCAATTTATTTAATTCACCTAAAAGGTGTTGAATGCCTACTTTACACTGATCAAAATCTGTGTCAGTCTGTGCCTATGCCGTATATATAATGTCAATGTTCCAACCTGGGACATGTATTTTTCATAGTGGTTAAGATGCCACTTAGGATACCCACAAAATCAAATCAGAGTGCAGTGCCTGGGTTCAAGGGTAGGCTCCATTCCTAATTCTAGCTTCCTTCTAATGTGCACTGTGGGAGGCAGCAGGTGATAGTTCAAATAGTTGTGTCCCTTCCACATATGAGGGAGACCTGAATTAAGTTCCTGGGTCCTACCTTTGGACTGACTCAGCCATCGCCATTGCAGACATATGGAGAATGGAGTATGAACCAGTGTATGGCAGATCTCTCTGTCTCTCTGTCTCCTGTCTCTTTGTGTGTGTGTTGTGTGTGTGTGTGTGTGTGTGTGTGTCTGTGTTTCTCCATCTCTTTCTGCATTTCGAATAAAACTTTTTCTTTAAATAAAGAAAATTTACAAAAATGTACAAATATGTAGAATATTCAAATCTAATCCTTTGGGGTATAAGAGTGACTTGAGAACTTCACTGGATTAGAAAATTAGCTAATTGTAGGAATCCCAACTTTACCATTACCAAAGAATCAACTGTTTGATTACAAGTGAACTCCATAGTTAACAATAGAAACAAATTTTCCTATTTATTTTCTTCTTTTCTGATGGTGTTATTGAAATTAGCCATAAATGACTGAGCTCATTTTCTACTATTAAATTTATGTTTGATTACTTTTGGACTGCAAGAACACTGGTTAAGATGTCCTCTCTTGGCATTGCTACTAAATAAATAAATAAATAAAGTGCAGATAATTATTTTCATATAGGAAAATTACCTCCCAAGCAACTAAGTGACTGGGGACATGCAGGCTGAATGTTTTTGGAATTAAGAAAATTAATTGCTAATCAAACAAACATTGATCCTAAAATACATGTTGTTGCTGTTTTGCAAATTAAATCCTGAAATTTCAGTGCTCAAAAGCCCTGGACAAATCATACCTCATTCAACCAATGCAACACCATTATTAAGCAATGACTTCAGGAATAAACAAAATTAGGGTGATCAACACTTACTAACAATTTAGTCTTGGAATATGAGCTTTTTTAAACTCTCAATGCCTCAGTGACTTTTGGGGGGGGGGGGTGGTAAACTGAATACCAGTGCATAGGTACTTCAAATTTTGTGGAAAAGTAAAATTAAAAACTGAGTTTTTTGGTGCAAACATTTTTGAAATCTGTGCATAGTCTTTTCATAAGACACACTTCCCATGTACTTGAGGAGGCTTCACACTAACTTCTCAGTGTTTCTCAGAATATTAAATAAGATAATGAATATAAAGCATTACCTCAATGCTTGGCAAACTCTAGGCATGTACTAAAAGCCAGTTAATAGCAGCATAATTGTGCATGTGTGTGTGGGCTGTATATATTACGTTTCTAAGACATGACAAGTACCTTACTGTGAGTGATCCCATGAGACTGCCTGCCTAGCCTAAGCAGTTAGCCTGACTGCTGGCAGGTGGCGGGAGCCCCAGGCACATTTCCTCTACTTCCACCTTCTGCCAATCAGGTAAACGTCTCCCAGGTGTGGCCCAGGTGCATCAGGAATGCTATCCAAGCTACATGACCTTGAAGCGGATTGGAGAATCATAGCCGTGCCAATATCAGTTGTATCCCATAGAATTAGTGTTGTCCTGATTTAGTTACGTCCCTCTGTCTGCCCTTTGTTCCCTCTGCTTGCCCTTTAAAAAGTGTGCTTGCTCATTAATAAAACGGACATGTTCACTGGAACTTGTCTCCAGTGCTTCTTGCCAAAGAGGGCCATTGCCCTACCCATGCCAACAGCACTGACCTCACAGGATGAGCCTGCACCCTACTATGTAAACACAAAAGCTACCTTAGAAACAGTTCTAATCCCTAATTTGGTGGTGGTCGTGGGGGCATAAAGGAGATAAGAAAAAAATTACCAAATTCTGAATTAAAGATTTTAGAGAACAGCATTTTTGCATAATGGGTTGAGTCTCTGCTTGCAACACCAGCATCTCATATGGGCACTGGTTTGAGTCCTGGCTGCTCCATTTCTGAGCCAGCACCCTGCTAATGTACCTGGGAAAGCAGTGGAAGATGGCCTAAGTTTTCGTGGGCCCCTGCACCCATGTGGGAAATTTGGAAGAAGCTCCTGGCTCCTGGCTTCAGCCTGCCTCAGTCCTGGCAATTGTGTTTAGCAAACACAGATGATTTTTTTTTTTAAACCAGCCACCACCCACCCCACCCCGTTCCTCTCTCTGTATATCTGCCTTTCAAATAAATAAAAGATTTATTTTTAAAAAAAGACTTTAGCTTAAAAATAGTTCTTAGGGGCTGGCGTTGTGATGCAGCAGATTAAACTGCTTCTTGCAACTCTGGCAGTCCGGATAGGAGTGCTAGTGTTAGTCTCTACTACACTGCTTCCTATTCAGCTCCCTGCCAATGCAGCTGGAATGGCAGTGGAAGATGGCTTCGGCCTGGTACAGACCAACTGTTGTGGCCATTTGCCAGATGAACCAGCAGATGCAAGATGTCCTCTTCTCTTCTCTTCTCTTTTCTTCTCTTCTCTTCTCTTCTCTTCTCTTCTCTTCTCTTCTCTTCTCTTCTCTTCTCTTCTCTTCTCTTCTTTCTCTCTCTCTCTCTCTCTCTCTCCAATCATATGTTATGAATCAATCCTAAGAAGTGTACTGAAATAAGTAGGATGATAAAGAAAATGAATTTTTTAAAAAACTAAACATATGATTGGAATTTAGAATAAATTCTAAGAAATAGGACATGAGGATAAAGGAAACAGGGAAATACGCCTTTTCATAAATAGAATGTAATAAACCTACATGGTACAATCCTGTCCAATAAAGCTAAGAGAATGTCATCTCTTTCCTGGGGCAGGTAGATCCTCAGATTGTTTCCCATCTCTCTCCTAGATCCAAAACTTGCCTCATCCTACTCCTAACATGTGGCTGGTGAAATATTTGTAAAATAGTAGAATAGTGAATCAGATGAGTCATGTTGTGCATTTTCTGGGCTCCCTCATACTTTTGGGTAATGTGTTGGGACCTGCTTAGGAAAAGTGTCGGATGGAGTAGGTGTTTAGGGAAGAACAGATCATTTTAATGTAGCAGCAGCAGAATGGTTTCCATGGGGCTGAACTCAAATATATCACTTCCAAGCAACACCAAGGAAAATGGAGCTTAAGGTAACTTTTGTATTTCTACTTGAGATAAAAATTGCATTTCATTCTTTTCTATTTTATCATCATTATTATATACATGATCAGATAGGCTTCATATAATCTGCATAATATGATTAATGAGAAAACTTTCCTTGAGCAGAACTGCTCTTTGATAACAGCTATGAAGACATTTTATAAAATGTGCAGTTATTATTTATTACTATCATTTTTAGTGCTTTTGATGACCTTGATAATCAGCTTCAAAAGGACATTAACACTTCTTCATATAAATAAAGTAATGTTCTCTACAGACACAAAGACATGACAGCCTCAAGTGCTCTTAGGAAAGGAGAATAGAAGCGAAGAGGAAAAGGTGCATCTCACAGCCTGGAATAGATATGATTTCACCTTTATATCAAGATGTAACTCAATGACTGTTTTTTCCTAATATAGGTTGATGCTTTTATTATCTTTATTTTCTGATTACTAAAACATTAATTATCCGTTAGAGAAAGTATGCAAAATTCAGAAAAACTAAAGAAGATAAATCTATGGCTTTAGAATCCACACCACTGCTGATTTGATATAATCCGCTAGGCTTTTTCATGTGAGTACACGTAAATAATTCTCCCTTCTCCAAGTTTCAATTACATTAAACGTATTGTTCCTTAACATCCCACTTTGTTTAACATGGACATGACAATATTCTGTGTTATTAAACATTGTACCACAATGTGAATTTTAGTGTCTGGAGACTATTCTTGAAGAGCTCTACTGCATTTCTAAAAATTGCTAAATATCTGTTTCCAAATTTTTACAGTTTTAAATAATCTTGTAGGGAATTTCCTTATGTAAAAAACATTTTCCATAGCTCACTGGTAGAACATGCAGTCCACGGCAACAGTAGGTTTCCTGGGATAACATAACCATGGAAAAGGCCAGTCAGGTTTCTTCATGATGATGTCTGTCCTTGCTGTGGTGTGAATATGGCTTGAGTCTGTCCTCCAAAGTTTTCTGTGCTGGAGGCTTGATCCCCAGTATAGTGGTGTTGAAATGGTGGAATCTTGGGCCAGTGCCACAGCTCACTAGGCTAATCCTCCGCCTGCAGTGCTGGCACCCCAGGTTCTAGTCTCGGTTGGGGCGCTGGATTCTGTCCCGCTCGTTCCTTTTCCTGTCCAGTTCTCTGCTGTGGCCCGGGAGTGCAGTGGAGGATGGCCCAGGTCCTTGGGCCCTGCACCTGCATGGGAGACCAGGAGGAAGCACCTGGCTCCTGGTGCAGCATGCCAGTCCCAACACACCACCATAGCGGCCACTTGGCGAGGGGAGTGAACCAACGGGAAAAAAAAGACCTTTCTCTCTGTCTCTCTCTCTCTCTCACCATCTAACTATGCCTGTCAAAAAAAAAAAAAAAAAAGAAAGAAAGAAAGAAAAAAGGAAGAAATGGTGGAATCTTTAGGAGGCAAGGCTTAGTGTAAGGTGGCTAGATTTTTGGAGGGCTAGTGTGGGGGAGAGGGCTCTGCTCTCAGAAGGAAGACTTGGCTTTTGAAACAGAGTTCTTGCAGAATTCCTGGTAGGTCCCATGAGAGCAGGTTGCCATAATGAGAGCAAGCCTATCCACTCTTTCTTGCTTTCTGTCATGCCATGGGATACCTCTTCTGTAGAAGGGTTCTCTGGGAAACTTAGAGTGGGCTGTCACCAGGATGCCAGTACCACATATTTGGACCCTCCAGTTAATTCATGAATTAAATAAACTTTTTTTTTTACTTTATACCTAGTACTTCTGTATTTTGAGATAGCTACTTTTGTTATTTTGTTATAAGTAGTTAGTCTCAGTATTTTGTTATTGCTATTTATATTTAATTATTTATTCATTTGAGAGGTAGAGTTACAGACCGTGAGAGGGAGAGACAGAGAGAAAGGTCTTCTATGCACTTGGTTCACTCTCCAAATGGCCACAACAATTGGAGCTGCAATGATCCAAAGCCAGGAACCAGAAGTTTCTTCCAGGTCTCCCACCCGGATGCAGGGGCCCAAGGACTTCATCCATCTTCCACTGCTTTTCCAGGCCATAGTAGAGAGCTGGAATAGAAAAGGAGCAGCCAGCAATAGAACTGGTGCCCATATGGGATGCCGGAACCACAGGCAGAGGATAAACCTACTGCACCACAGCACCGGCCCCTGTTATAGCTATTTTTTAACATTGTGTTGTAAGTATCTAGCCCCTATATTTTTATGGTTATTTTGGCTAGTTATAGTTAAATTTTGTTTAGTCTGTTCTATATAAAACATGCTAATACAGACCCTAGTGAGAGAATATGCAGAATAGCATCTTAGGACCAACTGAAGGAAACAAATTTGCCAATTTATTCATGTTCCAATAACAGTACCTTTTTAACAGCTCTCTTAATTCGGCCCACTCTTACAATTTAATGCCTGTTAATAATAACAGAATTAAAAAGGAAGGAAAGTCCAATATGGGAAGCAGTCCACACAGCAGACTCCTAGAATGACATTCGCTGTAAATAACACTCTGAGCTCAGAATCAACCCTTAAGGCTTTCTGGTTTGGCTGAAAGCCCTGTGAGAGCATTTTAGGCTTGGAAAGCCAAGACTCTGTGGCTAAAAAAATATCCTACACAGAGGATTTCTGTGAGACCTCAGTGGAAATAAGGGGCTGTAAAAGAAGGGTGCATTCTTCTCAAATGGAGAGGAGAACATCCACTTTGCTCATGGCCTTGTCCAAATACCGATGGAGTCTATGGTCACAAGAGGTTTCCATAGCCTTGGCAGCCCATGGGAAGAGCCTCGGGTGATCACTGACATTATAAATAAGAGTGTTAATTGTTAAGGAACAACAGAAGTCACTGTGTATTTACTCCCCGTATAGGACCCCCGTGCCTAATGAGTTGTACTATGAGAATCGACAGCAAATTTTGTTCCCAAACTGTACTCTATATGTTTGTGTGTTTGTGTGTGTGGGTGGGTGGGTTCAAACTGTTGAAATTTATGCTTAATATGCAGTTGGTCTTCTGTATATAAAATCAAACTAAAAATGAAGAAGGATATGGGAGAGTGAGAGGGAGGTGGGATGGGAGTTGGGATGGGGGGAATGTTGGTATGGGGGAAAGAACCACTATATTCCTAAAGCTGTATTGATGGAAAATGCATTCATTAAATAAAAACTTTAAAAAAGGAAAGCATAATAGAAAAAATAATTTAAGCCCTAATAATGATAAAAATTCAAGCTTTGACCTAGGAAGGCAGCAGTGAGATAATTTTTGGTAGATTTTCAGAAGTGCCATCATGGACACATTCCTTAACCCAAGGCTCTTTGATATTTACTATCTAATCCATCAACCTTTTCCTCATGACAAGCATTCTACTCCCCATCAAATAAAAGAACTACTAAAAACAAATATGGTAAAAAAGAGAGGTACTATTATTAAATGTCTAAAATAGCATAGAAACCAAACCAAGCTACAACAGGATTGAAGATGAAAGTTATTGTAGAATGCTCTTCTAATGGTGGCCAAAAGTCTTAGAAAAAGAAGTGTGGGTATGCCCTTTCCCAACCAAAAGAGAAAGAATGTAATAAAGTACAAGACAAAAGTAGTGAGCATCCTGCTGTTGGACCTGAGTGGCCAAGGCTTTACTCTGTGTCTCAGACTTTAGAGCCTCAGTCCTCAGCTCCTCTGTATGGCCTGGATAATAGAGACCAAAGGTTAAAATACGGTGCTCCTATGTAGGCTGAACCTTCCTTCCGCTTCCTGACTGTCCTCTGGGGACCTGGGACCTGAACGATGCAGGCTTACCTCTGGGACCTTCGCTTCTCCTTTTCAACAGCTTTAATTTCCTGAGAACAGGTGGGATAAAGCAGCATCTGTTTGGAGGAACTATACGACTCTTGTACCTAAGTTCCCTCCTGGTCATTCAGATGTGACAAGAATTTTTATGCAGTAAAATAAGAAGAGAGAAAGGCACAGTTGGGAGTTTCCATTTACTCTTGTCCCAAGCTCTGTAAACATTAGAAAGAGCCTACCTTTTGGCTTCCTTAGTTTTATTGACAGGTATTCTTGATGCCATTTTCCATCTCAGCATCACTGTTTTTAAGCATGGAGGCTTTTCTTTCAGAAAAATAGTGAATTAAAATGTGTAAATGTGATATATATTTTTAAAATCAACTTATAAAACAAGAACTCTGAGACTGCAATACTTTACCCCTTTCTGAACCATACAAGGGAGAGCCAAGGTTGCACTCAGCATGGGAAAGTGATGTCTGCATTTTAGAAAATTTCAACAAGGAGTTTAAGCAGCCACCTAAAGCTGTGGCACTTTTGCTGTGTCCCAAGATTAACTCATTATTTGCCTACATCTGACTGCTAGAAATGACACAACCATTCCGAGTTCTTTACTGTCCATATTACCACAGGTTTGCTTCCTGAGGGTTAGAAGGGATAGTTTTTTGAATTGTTTCCAAAACAGAGATGTTCAAGTCCTACCCCTTAGTGTCTCCAAATGTGACCATTTTTTGAAACAGGGTCATTGTAGACATAATCAATTAAAATGAGTTCACTTTGGATTAGAGTGGCCCTCAAATGACTGCTGTTGTTATAGGAGCAGAAGACACCCAGAGACCATATGAAGAAGCTCTGTGGAGGCAGAGATTAGGTTGATAAAACCTCAAGCAAAGAAAGGCCAAGGATTGCTAAGGTCACCTGAAGAGAGAAGGAGTCCCTCACAGGGAGCACAGTATTGCCAATACCTTGATCCCCAACGTTCAACTTCTAGAATTGTAATAGAATAAACTGTGTCATTTAAAGCTGCAGAGCTTGAAGCCCCAAGAAACTAATATAGGGCCTGGTGGCCATTCTTCTCTATCTCTCTGCAGTATGGTACTGTGCTTAACCCTTTACCCCTTATCCTTTCTGCTAGATGTACTCCCAAGCCTTCTTTTCTGAAATATCCTACTTCTAACCACTCCAAGGAAGTGGACTGGGTAGGTCTGGGAGTAACAAAACTAGTAAAAATGCAAAATAGGGAAGGTATTTTCTAAACAGAACTTACTGGCCTAAGTGTAGTTCCCTGCTTTAATTAACCAAAATCTTCACAACAATGCCAGCAGGTAGGTATCTTTATTTTATTAGGAAGCAAATGTATACCTTTATTAGCACTTGCCCTTTGAGAGATGTGGGATGTCAGATGATGGGAGAAAGGAAGGACTTTGCAATAAATGGTCCTGGGATCAACAAAATATTAAGACCGCACAGAAAAATGAACTTACAGGATGTGCAAGATCTTAGTGTCAAGGGCAAGACTGTAAAGATTTTAGAAGATATATAAAAGGGAGTCGGCACTGTGGTGCAGCAGCTGGTGCCTGTGACACCAGCATCCCATATGAGCGCTGGTTCAAGTCCTGGCTGCTCTACTTCTTATCCAGCTCCCTCCTAATGTGCCTGGGAAAGCAGCAGATGTCCTGAGTGATTGGATGCCTGATACCTACAGGGTGTGGGGTAGATATCCAGATGGAATTGCAGCCATTTGAGGAGAGAACAGTTGGCTGGAAGAACTCCTCCCATCTGTCTTTCAAATAAATAATTAATTGATTAATCCTTTTTAAACAGATAGATAAAGGAAGATTTTTAAAACTGAACATATATTTAAAACCAATAAAATAATAAATGTTTTACAAAAAATAATATACAAAAGTGCAAAGGTCTAATTTCATTAAGATAAAATATGGAGGGGCTGGTGCTGTGGCATAGCAGGAAAAGTTGCTGCATGTGGGACTGGCATTCCATACTGGCTTATGTTTAATCCCAGCTGCTCTACTTCTGATCAAGCTCCTGGCTAACACTGCTGGGAAAGCAGTGGAGGATGGCCCAAGAGCTTGGGTCCCAGCACCCATGTGGGAAACCTGGAGGAAGCTCCTGGCTCCTGGCTTCAGATTGGCCCAGCTCTGGCCATTGAGGCCATTTGGTTGTAAATTAGTCAATGGAAGATCTCTCTCTCTCTCTCTCTCTCTCTCTCACTGCAATTCTCCCTTTCAAATAAATAAATAAATCTTTAAACAAAAGATAAAATATTGATAAATTTGATCTAGGTCAAATTTAAGAACTTAATCAAAATAGACTATCAACAGTAAAAAGAAAAACCACAAAATTACTTCTAATAGATACTTTAAGTGTTTAAAAATATGTTTTATTGGAAATTTTTGATTAACATGTATTCCTTGTACATATTTATATAGTATGGTGTAATATTCCAATGCATACACACAGAATAAACCAATCAGACCAAGCAATCAGTGTTTCATTCTCATTATCCCCAGGTTTGTAGCCTATCAGCTCCTGTATTCCAGTTATTCATACAGTGTTTAATACATTAGTTTGAACTATAGTCATCCCACTCTGCTACAGAACATAATATGTTACTGCTTACTGCTGTTGGACTGTGTTTAGGGACCTATTATACAGCCTCTCTCTCATCCCTCTCCTCCCACATTTCCCAAGCTCCTGTATTTACTATTCCAAGTTCAAATCAACTAGTTTTTATTTAATTCCACATATGAGAAAGAACATACCATATTCTGTGTCTGGTTTATTTCACTTAATGTAATGATCTTCAGTTCCATCCATTTAGCTTCAAATGTCAGGACTCTGCTTTTTATGGATGACTAATAAACCATTGTGTACATAAACAACGTTTTTCATTCATCTGTTGATGGGCACTCAGAGTGATTCTACATCTTGGTTATTGTGGATAGTGCTGCAATGACTATGAGAGTATAAGGTTCTCTTTCACAGTCCATTGAAATTTAGATATATACCCAGAAGTAGGATAACTGGATCATATGGTAATGTATTTTTTAAAGATTTATTTAGTTTATTTGAGGCAGAGTTACAGAGAGAGAAGGAAAGAGAGAGAGAGAGAGAAAGAGAGAGAGAGAGAGAGAATCTTCCACCTGCTGGTTTACTCCTCAAATGGCTACAATAGCTGGAGCTGGGCCAGACCAAAGCCAGGAGCCAGAAGCTTCTTCCAGGTCCTCCACATGGAAGGCAGAGGACCAAGGACTTGAGTCATCTTACACTGCCTTCCCTGGCCAAAAGCAGAAAGTTGGGTTGGAAAAGGAGCAGCCAGATCTCAAATCGATGCCCATGTAGGATGTCAGCACTGCAGGCTGGGGCTTAACCTGCTATATCACAACACTGTCACTGTAGATGGGTAGAAGTATTTTTAATATAAATAGAAACTATATACTATTCTCCACAATGGCTTTACTAATTTACTAATTTGCACACCCACCAACAGTGTGAAAATTTCCCTATTCTCCACGTCTCTGAGTATGTTATTTTTTGTCTTTTTAAACCATTCTAATTGCAGTGAGAGGATAGAATATTTTTAAACACCTCCATTAAGATGGGAAGGCTATGTCTAAGTCTAAGTCACTTAAATTTAAGCGCAGTCATCCATCTAAAATAAGGGAAGCCATGACTAAACTGAAATCAAACTGAAAAGTTTCTAGAAAACTTTGTAGCAGTAGTAAGTCAAAATTAATATTTGTGCTATGGGGGGGGATTGGTGAAGCAGCTAAGACACCACTTAGGGTACCTGCATTCCATACTGAAGTGCCTTGGTTTGAATCCTGGCTCTGCTTTGGACTCCAGCTTCCTACTAATGTACATCCTGGAAGACAGCAGATAAAGCTCAGGCATTTGTTTCCCTGTCACTCACATGAAAAGACCCAGATTGCATTCCTGCCTCCTGTCTTCAACTGGCTTAGCCCCAGCTGATGGAGGCATTTGGAAAATGGATAGGTTAAAATTTTATGTATTTATACATGGTAGCTAAAGCTTATATATGATAAAAATTTTATTATATTTACATATATATAAAGATATAAATCTTCTATGTACAATGATACTTCAGTAAATTTGTGGACACATGGAATGAAATTATGTTTTTCCATAATTTGCATTTCCCATGAACTCTTTGAAGACCCCTCACACATTGTGAAAAAAATCTCTTTTCCATCTCTGACCCAACCTCCCAGTGTTCCTGCATGGATCCAGCTACGGTTATCAATCTCTTAAGCTTTCTCACCAAAATACTTCAGGAATTCATGTGTGTGTGTGTGTGAGTGTGTGTGTGTGTGTGTGTAGATAGATTCATTGATTGATATACAGAAATACCACTGCTCTTCCAAACGACTGCTCTTCTAAAATAACACCATAATATAAAAGGGCATCTCCAAAAAGTTCATGGAAATGTATATTGTGAAAAAACTATATGCAGATTTCAAAATACTTTTGCACCAACATATTCTTATGTTTTAATTCCATTTTTCAGTAACTACTGGATGCACCCTCATACCCAGCTCTGCATTTCCCTGTAGGCAATTTGACTCCTCTCTTAGCTGGTTATAGAAACCTCTAGTGCTTATAATATTCCTGTCTATCCTTAGAATATCACTAGACAATTCATATCATCCCTCTTCTCTTGTTTTTCATTTATTCTTCCAATTACCCTCTTCCTAATACCTGCAAGTGAGATGTCTTATTTCTTTACACTACTGTTGAAGCACACACTAAAGTTAATCAGATCTCTCAATAAACCACAATTCCTCAATACCTTAACATTGGCAACCAAAATATTACTGCTTTTAGAAGGAAATTTCATATAAATAGAGTGTGCGGTTCAGAGAGGTTTTTTGTTAGCTTTGTTCTTGGAAAAGGTGTGTCCCTGAGGATTCTTGGAGCAGACACACCTCTGCAGGAGCCCAGACACCTCCATATGAAAATCCACTTAATATTTCCATTCTTAGAATAAACAGTCCATTCTGGGACCAATAGAGCAAAGAGACTGACTTTATTTAGAGGCTCAGGAAAGAAAGTTGCCATTTCATTTGATTTTTGTTTAAATATTTATAGCAACCCAGCTGACTCCCATCTGCATTTTCAATATACATAGAACATTTCACTTTTCAGCCAGAGACCAAAAAGAATGCACCGAATGTTTGACAAATTGGGCTTATTATAACTTGTGGCCCTGAAGAAGAATACACATCTTGGAAAGCCATAGGGATTATCAGTGAAAGGGCTTAAGAAAGCACTAGGATCTAAGCTCGTGTAAGGGAATTTTAGGGAGAGTTTAGGAAAGAAGTGTTTTGTTTTGAATTATATGATCAGGAGCTAGGGGTCATTCCAACTTGGTATTACAGTAATGTAATGGAAGGAAGGGTGTTTATTAGACTCACACTTAAGCCAAAATAGTATAAAGAAGCAATAACCATCCATATTAGCCAGAATAAGGAAATGTTTGATCATTTCTGTGGCTTACACTATGTCCACATTTTGTCTTTCCTTACACATGATCATAAAGTTGTCTTATACTTACCATGAATAAAAAAAAAAAGATATGTTGATGTTCTGAGAAATCGTTCATGGTCAACAGAACTCCAAGGCCTAATCATCCTGTTTAACAATAAGTCCTATCCGATAATATGAGGCCATGGATTAAGGGATATCCCTTTTTCATTAAACACCCTCTAGTGAGGGGCAGATGAAATTAGGCTGAAGGTCATTAACCCATGATATTCACATTTTCATTATTGCTGACACTTAGCGAAGCAGGTTTTTCTTTTTTTCTTAAAGAATGTGATCTATAGTTGGACTAGGGTTAATCTCTCCTGCCCCTTTTGTTTCAGGATAAGTAATTGAACTCTGTGATATGCTGAAGGCTAGAGTATATACCAGCCAACTGCAACTAGAGCCAATTATATACTTTGGAAACCAAGGGTATAAATTAAAAACTCCATGTTTTAGAGAGTCGGGTTTCTGTTCTTATCTTAGCCATGGTCTTCTTTATTTGCCTTGTACAATATACAAGTGCAGGGAGAAATGCTTGTTATGGCATAAATACTTCCTTGGGTAAGTAAGAGGAAATGCAGAAATATGTGGTTGTCCATTAACAACTCTTAACAACGAAATTATATAATTTGTTAATTGTTCAAAGTGCAGTTGTATGCAAAATAGTTCAGTGAAAACAAAAGTGATAATTGTAATATAAATAGTAACCAACTGTCACTTTGTAATTAATTTAATCATCAAAAATCATAAGCTTACATTACCTATTTCCTTTGCACAGAGAAAACAAAATGGCGAGACCACTATTAAGTAAAAGAAAGAGGATTCATCCGCAGGTTTGTCTAACCTTATAGATTACATCCTTATCCATTATTCCCTATTATCATCATACATCTGGATTCTATTCCAGTGAGTCATTTATTGAGTAACGTCCCATAAACTGCCTTGTGTAAACCAACCTTACACTACCATTCTCCATACCTTTCTGCCTGAGATGCCCCTACTCTCCAGTATTACAGGGAAAAGGTAACAGAATATCCGATCCGTATGACTGGGCAACGTGCATAAAGGTTTAAAATTTGAGTAATGCCATGTGATTAGATTCACTCCACAGCTCTCATTTTGCCTCTCCACAAATTGATGTTACAACTACCCATTTTAAAGTGATTATGTATATGGGAGGTCAAAATAAAACCAAAAAATTCAGAAGGCAGATACACACTCTTTTTTTCTCCAGTAAGTATGGCTATGGGGTTGTTAGATTTGTCCCACCTCTTTTACAAAATGCTTTCTTAAAACTTTTTTTATTTGTTAAAATGTTCCCACTGAAATGTAATACAGTAACCTGTCAAATTCCCAACACTGCACCATTTCATTTAACTTAGCAAAATGTGCTGATGGATGCCCCCTGCTAATTAGAAAGATGACTCGAAGACTGTATTCCAATGACTCAGAAAATCCACCTCAACTAATTTTTTTCCTGAGGTAATTATTGGTTTGAAAAATACACATTCTATTTTGAGGGCTCAATTCTCTCTTCTTGAAATAAAAGCCGCAAAACCTGCTAATGTGTTAGATGTTTGGGCCCTTGGTTCTGATTAAACTTTTCAGTTTATACATGTTGCCTTTTGGTCACATAAATCACATTCAAAACATAGAATTGCATAATTGTCATTTATTTTTTTGCCTTGAAGCTAAGAACATCAAAAAGCATTTTAAAAAATTAAGGTAGAGGCCGGTGCCGTGGCTCAATAGGCTAATCCTCCGCCTTGTGGCACCAGCACACCAGGTTCTAGTCCCTGAAGGGGCGCCAGATTCTGTCCCGGTTGCTCCTCTTCCAGGACAGCTCTCTGCTGTGGCCCGGGAATGCAGTGGAGGATGGCCCAAGTGCTTGGGCCCTGCACCCCATGGGAGACCAGGAGAAGCACCTGGCTCCTGCCTTCTGATCAGCGCAGTGCGCCGGCCGCAGCGCCCCAGCCGTGGCGGCCATTGGAGGGTGAACCAACAGCGAAGGAAGACCTTTCTCTCTGTCTCTCTCTTTCACTGTCCATCTGCCTGTCAAAAAAAAAATTAAGGTAGGGAGCTGTCCTATGTATTGTGCTTTTATTTCATGATAGGTGGGATGTGAAAACTCCTAGGAAATTAAATCATATTGTGAATATCTCATTGCATATGAAATTGTTTCATTGTAGATTTGTTTTAAAGCCAAGCACTTTTCTAGTTTATCTCTAGCAAAAGTTCACATGTTGCTATCTCAACTGAACACATTGCAATCCTGAGGGCTAAGAAAACATGTATTCTTACAACACTGCTTACATAAATATCAGGCATGGTGTGCTGTGTAATTCAAAGAAAATGCTATGCAGCATAGTCTTGCAAATGCACCAAAAGTGAATGGTTATTTTCGTCTCCAGGACTTTCAAAGAAATGGATGGTGTTAAGTGAACTTTAGCAGAAATCAGTGGCCTGTAGCTGAAAAAAACTCCCAACTAAGGTAGGTGTTTGGGCTACTGGTTAAGATGCCCACATCCCATTATAGAGTGTTTGGGTACAAATCCCAAATCTACTCCTAAACTGGCATCCTGCCAATGCGGACCTTGGGAGGTGGCAGTGATGGCTTAAATAATTGGGTTCGTGTCACCTAAATGGGAGACTTGGGTTGGGTTCCTGGCTTGCAGCAGCCACCCAGCTAAGCACCAGTGCTACAGGAATTTGCAGAGGGAGCCAGTGCGTGGGAGCGCTCGCTCTCTCTCTTTCCTTCCCTCCCTCCCTCCTCTCAAATAAATAAAAATAATTTTAATAATAATAAATCCAGCAAGAACCTAATATTTGATTAAAACAATAAGGAGTATGTTAGTTTTTATGTTTATCTTAATTTTATTTTAAAAGTAAGGTTCACTGGGGCCAGCGCCATGGCTCACTTGGTTAGTCCTCCGCCTGCAGCACCGGCATTCCATATGGTCGCCAATTCTAGTCCCGGTTGCTCCTCTTCCAGTCCAGCTCTGTGCTGTGGCCCGGAAAGGCAGTGGAGGATGGCCCAAGTGCTTGGGCCCTGCACCCGCATGGGAGACCAGGAAGAAGCACCTGGCTCCTGACTTCGGATCTGCGTAGTTCCGGCCATGGTGGCCATTTGGGGGGGGTGAACCAATGGAAGGAAGACCTTTCTCTCTGTCTCTCTCTCTCACTGTCTATAACTTTACCTGCCAAAAAAAAAAAAAGTAAGGCTCACTTCTTGGGAAATCAGGTTCAGAAACAAGATCCCGATCCATTTCAGCTTATTTTATATAAAATCTCATGTTTAAAATGTATTTAGTGGCCTAAAGATGAGAAGGTAAAGAGAAGAAGGAGAATGAGAAATATAAAGACAGGCAAAGACAAGAGAAGCTCACACTGATCTAATACAAAGTGGAAAGAAAGACCAAGGAGAAATTAAAATTTGTTCTACACTCAGCAGTTCATATGATTTCTAAATTTGGCAAACCTGGAATCATGTCTTCTCTCTATAGTGAAATCTCTTCACACTCTGAGGCTCCTAACAGAAAACCTTCTGGAAGGTAGGACTATTCATATTTCACTCTCAGATGTTCCTGCAAGACGTTCTCCAGATTTAATTAGACCTTCCTACTCATGATGATAGGTATGGGGGACTTTTAAATACCACTTAAGGAAAGGAGCTGTTTAGGAGGTCACATTAGCAATGAGGTCATAGTTTAGTGGTAGCACCTGAGCTAAATCCCATGCTCTCCTCCAAGCATCCCTAATTATCTTAGTTTGAAATAACTCATATATCTCTTCTCCCTTAAATGACCTTTATGTTTTCCAAAACATAAAGTCTTTTTTATTCTTATAAAATCAAACTCAATTTATTCTTGGGTTCCCTTGAATCCAGGTCTTGCAGCCTTATCATCGGAGTTGAAAATCTGCCCTACGATATACTAGTCATGTGGTCTTGAGGAAAACTCTTAACCTTAACATTTATCTAAAACATCATCAGCATTATCTCAACTGTAAAATAGAAGTGATAATACTTATCTTTTATGATTAATGTAAAGCTCTTAGAAGAGCATCTAGCCTATGTTAAGAATAAAATGAGTACTATTTCCTACTGTTATTTCTACTACTACCACCATTACGATTATCACTATTATTATCTATTTGGTGGAACATGTCATATAATATATTTATTTTTAATTAAGACTAATCAAATATCATTTAATTAGAACTATATAAGTCCCACAAATTGCAAGGATCATATCCTATCCTTCTTTGTTTTCCAAACCCCCAAACCCCATTTCCTTGAAATTTAGACGTTCTTATAAAATATACATGCAATAAAGGACATATGGACTTGATTATTGCTGACAATACTAATCCCATAGATTAAGTATTTATGTCACGGGTACAATATAGACTATTGGAAGTCAGGAACTTTGCCCACTTCTGCTCACCGAGCACAGGCTCCAGTATATAGTAGATGATACATATAGTTGAATGAGTTAAATGAATTCATGAACACTGGAACTTAGGCACCATACATGGAAATCCTCTGTTGTTTTTGTTTTTACAAACATATCTTTGTCAATCCAGACATACTGAAGACAAAGTAGACACTTAATAAACCTGGATGAATGAGTGTATTCACTAATAATCATTGAATTGAAAGATATCTTTGAGTAAGCTCTAAAAAAAGCAGGCCAAAATCTCTATAAAAATCTTCAAGGTATGTCCATAATGTGTATCACCCAATATTAAATGCAATTGAATTCATGAATTATGAAACCATATTTTAACAAAAATGATTGACAGGACCATGTGAGAGAGAGTTATGAATAGCCTTAACTACATTTAATACAACTTCTCCTGGACTGACCTACTCTTATTTGCTGGAAACTACTATAAAGTTGCCTAAAACAAGTCCTTTTCTCTAGTTGTTTGCTTCTGCAAAGAACAAATGCTAATTTTGCCTCTAGAATGACAGCCTATATATCTAGGTTCTTGGGAGAAGTACAGCAGTAAAGAAAAGATTAATATCCCCATTCTGTTTTTCTCTTCTCTAAAATGAACACTGGGTTTGGTAATAACAAATACCAGCCTCTAACTTTCCTTCTGAGATTTCCAAATCCACAGGCCCATGGTTCTTTGAAGCAGAAAATAACTTATTTTCTCTGCACTATATCTTTCCTTTTCTTTTTGCTTTGCAGTTTCTTAAGTAATATTCTGTATAATTGACCACAAAAGAGACAGAAGAGAGAACAATGTGCAGCCAGAAGCTTTGGGACTGAATGGACTAGTGTTTGCAAGGGGACAGTTTCTGGGTAACAAAGTGAATATTTGCCCTTTGAATAAGGAGTTGAGTTAATTGCCAAAGGATTTGCAGTTGTTATGGAGGAAGAAAATTGTGTTTATGGTGAAAATATTTGGGGAAGGAATTGTGAGGACATAGCTTCTGCAATTTTATCTCATTTCTCCCTCTATTTGTAAGAGCAGTAAGCCAAGTAAGGAACATGGGGATGCACACCAGTGTTACATATTAGTTTCATGTCATAATATTGTTTCATGCCACTGTTCAAGCCATGGACACTATCCCTGCCAATATGAGAAACACACACACATACTTCTGTCTACTGGGTGAAAATCTGATGTAAATAATTGGTTGTAATATTCACACTGTCATAAATGTTATGATTGTTTCTAATTCTTCATTCTCTTTCAGCAAACAATAGTATTGCATGTCCCTGTCCTATTGACATCAGACTTTACCAGGTCACTTCTGAGGCAAATACAACTTGAATATGTAGCAACAGATGTTGCTGTCTCATACAAAGATGTTGCACTGTCACTCCTCAGGTTGTGAAATAAGATGGGACTGATCCTTTGGCCTCAGTGTGAGCAGGAATGGAGTTAGGCTAGCGCCCACAAATAATGTTAATACAAAATAAAACCTCTTTGGAGAAGGCAGTGCAATTTGGAAGTAATTTGTTATTCCAACAAATCCTAGCATAAACTGATTCCAGAAGGATTCTGATTTAAAATGGTTTGGTTAAGACTTTTTGACCTTACAACGTCATAGAGGTAATATTGACTTACTAGAAATTATACTTTAACTTTTAAATTTTGATCTGTCTTCAAGCTAGCAATATGCTCTGACATGTAGTCTTGTGCTACAGGCCAGAAGCAGTGAGTTGCTGTTTCAAGTCAGCCATGTGATCACAAGGATAAACAACCAACATAATACAGTGCAATGTGTGGCTAAACCATGATGTTCAGGAAACTAGGTGCATTAAATATATTTCATGGATAATATTTCAACTTCTGATGAGTTTCCTTGATTGTAACCCCTTCATAAGTCAAAGAGCATCTGTATACACATAGTGTAATACATCAAAAAGTGTCATGCACTATTCACTTTGTTCTTCCTTTCCACTATTTCTAAATTTTTTCTTTAATATGTAAGCTCTAAATCCTTAATATGGAATTTAATACTCCATTTTATATAGATATTCACTTTAACGCCATCTTCTGCTTTCTATTAGAACCAATGCAATTATATTGATATAGCTACATTTTTTTCATTTCCTGATGATGTTTAACTTCTGCAGCTAACTCATAATTCCCAACTCTCATGAAGTGCTATCTGTCCTCACTTCATTGTCTGCAAGGTCTATTTCAGATTACTTGCAAGACTCCATCTCCTTTTTTTTCCTTCTCCCTAAGTCTTTCCTGACTATCAGGTAGTCAGTCTCATCCTTATGTTTGTTAAAAATGTACATATCGGACTTCATTTTAATTACTTTTGAAACTTCTAACACTGGGAGTTCCCTGACAGCAAATTAGACTACTTTAGATATCTGTAGCTTTCCAACACCTAATAAAAAGCTTGACATGTAACAGATACCTGATCAATATTGTGGAAATAATGGGTAAATAAATGAATGTGTCTTTCTCTCTTGCTCCTTTCAATTATCTTTTTACTAATGTATCCTTTCATAATAAAATAAATGTTTATATAAATGGAAGAAAGAGTGAATTGCACATTAAGTAGTATCATTTAAATTTATTAGTCCTCTAGTATCTAATTTGATTTTACCTTCTTTATTAATGCTAAGGTCTATTCTCTGACTTGAGGAACCAGTACATGTTGTATCAATCTTAAAGCTTTCTGTCATAGTTAATTTGCACTTTTTCGGGTATAGCATCATACTAACCCTATCACTCTTTTTCTTCCTTCTTCTAGGAAGAAGTTTAACAGGAAATGCCATAAAATTGCCTTTGACATTTGTATTCAACATTTCTTTTTATCTGGGGAAATTATTCCATATTTCTCACTCAACTGGACATTAGTCTCATCTTTTTTTCCAGCTAAACCAAACCACTTTTGTATATTAAAATTACTCAAAGGGTGTTAAGATCCAGCTCAATTAAATATACGCTATATGATCTAGTTTGTGTCATTTACCCTTCTATATTTCAATATTCTCATCTCTGAAATGAAAATAGAAGTAGGGAAAATATTGCAATCTCATTTACTTATAGATATGAGAAACAAATAAGAGTAAATGAATTCTCTTATAAACTGAAAAGCAAAAGAGGAACCCCCATTTAAAAACTGGAATAAACTACAATACTACCAGGAAAACATTTTAGTCTTCTTAAGTTTCCCACACTGAAA
Source organism: Sylvilagus floridanus (assembly GCA_949820135.1). Taxonomy (NCBI): domain Eukaryota; kingdom Metazoa; phylum Chordata; class Mammalia; order Lagomorpha; family Leporidae; genus Sylvilagus; species Sylvilagus floridanus. Next base: position 90,761,158 of record OX463224.1, read on the forward strand.
TCTATAGAACAGGCTGTAACATCAGACAAACTGGTTTGATGTTTCAATTCTATTTTCATTTTTTTAAGATTTATTTTGCTAAATTATTTGAAGACTGGGTGACAAAGAAAGAGGGAGAGACAGAAAGAGATCTTCAATCCACTGGCCTACTCAAATGTGATGGTTGGGGCTAAAGCCAGAGCCTGGAATTCCATTTAGGTATCCCAAATGAATAGCATGGGTTCAGGTAGTTGGACCGCTATCTGTTGCCTTCCCAGGAGCATTAGCAGGGAGATGGGTCAGAAGCAGAGTAGCAGGGACTCAAACCGGTGCTCTGACATGGGATTCCCTAGTCATTGCAGGAGAGGCTTAACCCTCTGCTCCAAAATGCTGGCCTCACTACTTTTATTGACTATATGATCTTTTGAAAAGTTAGTTGTCTGACATAAAAAGAGAATATTGGTCTGAATTCTATGAAACCTTTTTATAACAACGAAATACCCTCCATAGCTGACTTCTTTCTTTTGTTTGCTCAAACCAAATATTTTGGAGTCACTCTTGATATTCCTCCTTTTTCTCTTACTATATATTTTATAAATATAAATCCACCAACTATCTTGAATGTAATCATTTCTCATAACCTTCATTATACCACTTAATAAACACAGTGACCTGTGAATCCATAAGGATGATGAACAGAATGTGGAGAAGGTAGAGGATAAATTTATTGGGCTGTGTCTTACTTGGGTTGGGCTCTTATAGCAAATTACCACAGACTGGGTGGGGGGAGGGTTAATCAACAGACATTTGTTTCTCATACTTCTAGAGGCTGTAAGTCTAAGATTAGGGTGCCAGCATTGTCAGCTTCTAGAAAGGCCCCTCTTTTTTGAATTATATTTGGGAACCCTAAAGAGAGCCAAAGCTCTCTCTGAGTTTCCTTTCATCTGACTACTAATTCCACTCATTAGGGCTCCACTGTCCTGATGTAAGTATCTCTCAAAGGCCTTCCTATTGATAGGATCACTTTGGGGTTAGGATTTTAACAGATGAATTTTAGGGACACAAATTTAGTCCACTGCAGGCTATCATATTTAATCCTTATAACAATATTATGAAGCAGCACTGTTTTCATCCAAATTTTACAAACAACAAAACTGAAGAACAAAGAGTTAAGTTACCTTGCTCAAGGCCATATAATCAGTAAAGAAAGATTTGGTAACTGAACCTAAGAAGTTTGGCTCCAGTACTCTCAACTTGGTTGTTGTATTATCTTTCAAATAAAAACAAGTGCTTATATCTGGGGTAGTAAGAAGCACACTGAAATTCTGATGGAGGCTGTGCTTTTCAGAAGAAGCACAGCTTTTGAAATCTAAAATAATGGGGTTGAATTCAGCTTCACTACTTTGTAAGTCACCCAGTGTACTTTCTGAATCCCTGTGAACAGAATTCTGTTTTTTCATCTTCTGATTTGAAATACTGGATTTCACCTTGGTTATTTCTAAGGCACTACCCCAGTGTTCATTGGTCGTTCGTTCATAGCAATGCCTTTATCTGCTCAACTACATGTGATAGGAAAGGTTTCAGTGTGTTTTCTGCTGCCCTATCAGATTGCCACAGACTTCACAATATATACATAAAATAAATTTATTTCTCAGAATTCTGGAGTCTTAAAAGTCCAAGAGAATGGAGATGGGTTTTCCGGCACAGGCCACCAGATTGCTTCCTAACATGGCAAAAGGGTAGATGAGAATGCAAAAGATAGAGTGGGCAAGAGTGAGCCAAACATCCAAAAAATTCACCCTTCAGATAACAGATTCACTCCTGCAATAATGGCATTAATCCTGGCCTCTTGTAAGCCTTCGCCTTCCCCGAATGCTGCATTGTGGATTAATTTTCCAACACATGAACTTTAGGAGAAACATTCAAACCATAACCAGAAGATCAAATGAATTCTTAGATATGGACATGGGTTTGTATCTATAGGAGTGGCCCATGGACCACAAGATGTGGCTTTTAATACAGACCACAACTGTCAACCCAGCCTAGCATGTAGCAAGCTGGGAAGACATTTTTTTCTGACTTCATTTTTCTCCTACCCAACAATTTCCTGCTGAATAAAAGTGTTAACCTGTGGTTAAAGGATGCTATTGCTACAATCCACATAAGTCACTCTCCTGGTAAAGCAGGCTATAAAAGAATAAATAGGACCAGACAGGCATTGTGGTGCACTGGGTCAAGCCACTAGCCACTAGTTGCAATGCCTAAATTTCTTATCAGACTGTCAGATTGAATCTCTCCTATTCCATTTCTAACTCAGCTTCCTACTAATGTGCCCAGGAAGGCAGCAGAGGATGATTCAAGTGCGTGGGGCTTTGCCAACCATGTGGGAGACCCAGATGGAGATCCTGGCTCCTGATTTTGGCTTGGCTCTGGCTGTTCAGGCCACTGGGGGAATGAACCAAAAGATGGAAGATCATTTCTCTCTCTTCCTCTCTCTGTGGCTCTGCCTTTCAGATAAACAAATAAATCATTTGAAGAAAAGAATTGACGTGGTCTGCCAGGGCAAGTAAAAAAAAAATATCTATAAGGTCTGAATGCTTGGGATGCCAAATCTCTACAATAAAAGGAAAAGGCATGGCCAGCATTCAAGTGCTGTTAGTCAAAAATGAGAGTCTGTATTTCAGAACATTATGAATAAGCAGACTTTCTTTCAATTTAATTAATAAAATAGAATATATAGGGTAAAAATTGATTTATGTTGTAATGACAATGAGTTCTTTCAGTATTATTAAATTTTTACTTCTCAGCCTTGGCATTTTCCTCCTTAATGGTCTGCCTAACTTTTCGTCCTTGCTAGCTCAACTCAGTCAGCCTGTACTATTGTTTGTTGAAAGTCTTTTCCATCTTGACTAAATTGCGTCTGACCTGGCAGTTGCTGTTCACATAAAATTGGGGACTGAGCAGACTGCACTGATGATAACTCCTCCTTGAAGAAAGTACCTGGAGTTTTCCATAATTGGTTTTCTTGATAAAAATAAGTCTCCTTAATTTTCCCTCTCACGTCTGAATACTGCAGCCTGTACTTTCAATCAAACCATCATGTAATACTTGCTCTCGTACTTACTCTTTTAAGTGCTTTCTGTCTCATACCATGGTCACTCTTACTCTAGTTTATCGTATCAATAATTAAAGCATTTCAAATTTTCTTCCCAGACAAACACGTGAGTTGCTTTTTTCCCCCATTTTGCCAAGGGAGGGGATGTTTTAGACTTGCTTTTGCTTGAATGTCATAGACTAGAAATGCTTTTCCTATCTCTTATAAAACTTGTTCCACTAGACTAAAGTCATGATGGGTATCAGATTTACTCTGGGAGATCTTGCCTTTGTCCAACTTGTATCCTTCACAGATTCTGAGTAATATATGCTGGCATCAAGGGGCCTTTGGGATAAATAAATCTTTGCAGTATGACTCTTGCAAGTACCTTTGGTGACAGTCGTCATACCTATTAGAAACTGAATTCTCTTTTCTTTCTTTTTTCTTTCTTCCTAAAAAAGAACAGATTTCATGTATTTCATACATGTATATTGAAAAACATAATTATACTTCCTACTCTCTGTCCTTGTCTGCCACCTGCCTTCTCCTTCCTTTATTATATTTATTTTAATTTTGCAATTGCATACATTCAATTTACTCTATAATCACAAGTTTAATCCTCCACTAAGTAAATAATTCAACAAGTAATAAGTAGAAAAACCACTTTTCTTCAAGAGTACAGACAAAAGCTATAAACAATACTCAAATCTCAAGATGTCAATTTCATTCATCTATATTATGTTTTTTGTACTGTTTATTAGTTACAAGAAATCAAAGAAAACAAATGATATTTGCCTTTTGGGAACTAACTTATTTCATTAAGCATAATCCATTTTGTTGTAAAAGACAGGATTTTATTCTTTTTTATGGCTTAGTACCATTCCATTGTGTATATATACCACAATTTCCTTATCCAGTCATCAGTTAATGAACATCTGGATTGATTCTATATCTTTGCTATGGTGAATTGAATTGCTGTCAACTGGGGTAAGGGGGCAAAGAGACCTCCTTCATATGCTGATTTCATTTCCTTTGGATAAAATCCCAAGAGTGGGATGGCTGGGTCATATAGTAGATCAATTTACAATACAGAGAGTCTGAGGACTCTCTATATTGTCTTTTATAATGGTTTTACTAGTCTACATCCCCACTAACAGGTTATTAGAGTAATTTTCCTCCACATCCTTGCCAGAATTTGTTACTTTTTGACTTTTGGATAATTGCAATTTTAACTCAGGGCGTAGGTGAAACCTCATTGTGGTTCTGATTTGTATTTCGCTGATAGCTAGTGATCCTGAGTATCTTTTACTGTGTCTATTGGCCACCTGTATTTCATTCTTTAAAAAAATGCATGTTCATATCCTTAGCTTATTTCTTACCTGAATTATTTGCTTTGTTGTTGTTGAGTTTCTTGAGATCCTTATGTATTCTGGATATTAATCTTTCACTGGATGTATAGTTTGCACATATTTCATTCCATTTTGTCAGTTGCCTCTTTAATTTGCTGAATGCTTCCTTTGTTGTACAGAAGTTTTTTTTTTTTTTTTTTTTTTTTTTTTTTACAGGCAGAGTGGACAGTGAGAGAGAGAGAGAGACAGAGAGAAAGGTCTTCCTTTTGCCGTTGGTTCACCCTCCAATGGCCGCCGCGGATGGCGCGCTGTGGCCGGCGCACCGCGCTCGTCCGATGGCAGGAGCCAGGAGCCAGGTGCTTTTCCTGGTCTCCCCATGGGGTGCAGGGCCCAAGCACCTGGGCCATCCTCCACTGCACTCCCGGGCCACAGCAGAGGGCTGGCCTGGAAGAGGGGCAACCGGGACAGAATCCGGCGCCCCGACCGGGACTAGAACCCGGTGTGCCGGCGCCGCAAGGCGGAGGATTAGCCTGTTGAGCCACGGCGCCGGCCTTGTACAGAAGTTTTTAACTTGTTGTAATATCATTTCTCTATTTTTGCTTTTATTGACTATACTTCTGATGTCTTATCCAAGAAGTCTTTGCCTGAGCCAATGTCTCCATTGTTTCCCCTGTTTTCCTCTAGTAATTTGATTGTTTCAGTTCTTAGATTTATCTCCTTGACTCATTATGAGTTGACTTTTACATAATTTATAAGATAGGGGTCTTGTTTCATACTTCTTTATGCGGAGATCCAATTTTCCCAACACCATTTGTTGAAGAGACTGTCTTTTCCCCAGGGAGTGATTTTAGTTGTTTGTCAAATATTAGATGTAGATGTGTGGATTAGTTTCTAGGGTTTCTACTCTGTTCCATTGGTCCAAGTGTCTATTTTTGTGCTAGTACTAGGCTGTTTTGATTATAACTGTCCTGTCATGTCTTGAAATCTGGTACTGTGATGTTCCAACTATCTTTTTCTTGTTCAAGTTTGTTTTAGCTATTCAGTGTTTCTTGTGTTTCAATATCAATTTTAGGGTCATTTTTTCTAGATTTATGACTAATGTCCTCAGTATTTCATTTGAATTGCTTTGAGTAGTATGGACATTTTGATAAAATTAATTATTGAATCTATGAACATGGAAGATTTTTCTATTTTTTGTGTCTTGTATTCCTTTCCTAATGTTTTATAATTTTCATTGCAGGATTTTCAGCTCTTGCTTAAAATTATTCCGTATGCCTGTCACTGTTCTAAAAAGCATATAACACTGAAGTCACTATACGGGGCCATAATTTATCACCTCCTAAGGAACACAGAAGGTGGAAATAAGGTTGTTATTTGAGAATTAAACTATGCAGTCACTTAAAAAACACATGACAACATAGTTAAGCAGTCACCTTATAGAAGAACTGGCTATCAACAGTAAAAGTATAATGGCCATAGCATTACCAATAATTAGAAAAAAAATTTTAACTTGAGAGGCATAGAGACAGAGACAGAGTCAGAGAGTGCTCCCATCTGCTAATTAACTCCCCAAATACCAACAATGGCCTTGGGTCATGAGGCAAAGCTAAGAACCAAAAAACAAACAAATAAAACAAAACAAAAAACAAAAACTCAATCCAGGTTTCCATGTGAGTGGCAGAGATACAACTACTTAATCCATCACATACTGCCTTCCAGAGTACAAATTAGCAGAAAGCTGGATAGCAGAACTGGGACTCTAATCTAGGTAATCCAATATAGGTTTGTGGCTTCAGAGAATTCACCACTATGCCAAATTATTCCACTGCAGGAGAAATGTTAATGCATGTATGCTATATCACATAAACTATGTAAAGTACTTGCAATGATTCTTTTACTTAATTCCAACTATATACCATGAGTCAAATGTCTTATGGTTCTAGTTTACCATGAGAAGACTTAGGCATAGAGTCATTAAATAATGCACTTGTTTAAGGTTCGCACAAGTGGTAACTGACAGAGCTAGAATTTGAACCTTTGGAATCACTACAGTCTATATATCTTATCAAAGAAGAAAATGGAATCTCAGGCATATGCTGGTAAACCCACACAAAGTAGCACAACTCAGTAAAAACGTGTCCATTTTATCAAAATGATAATCCCCTGTTGTGGAAAATACAAATGGCAGCTGGCTTTGGATTGAGGTTATTGAACAGTGAATGAGCTCTCTTTTACTACTTAATTCCACACTCAGCAGTAAACCCAAAAACTTTTTTTATAACTTTCCTAGATAAAAATGGTGTATTGATTCTATTGGCATTTATGGTATCTTTCAAATTTGCATGGAGTATTAGTGAGTTGATCTCTTTATGTGACTTTAGAAATGGAGCATGAACAAATTCAAATTTAGGAACCTTTGAAATGGGCATCTCTTGTTTTTGTTTTGTTTTGTTTTGTTTTTAATCCCATTATGTCAGACCTTCTACTATCCCTTCATTGAAGAAATGTTTCTTCCTTCTCACTCTAAACATTTGTTTTCAATATAAATTTCCATGTTATTGAAGATTCAGTCTCCCTAGCCACAGGGAAAGCTGACTTATGGTGGAATTATACTAGTACCCCGTTTACCCAGACAAATTGTTAGCTCAGAGAGGTGTACCTATTGTTAAGGGAGCCAATTTAGAAATTTGCCTAAGACTGTTCAGTTTGGGATTAGAGACAAAGAGTACATAAAATCTTATTTCTGAAAGTGGTACTATGTAACTCTAGAGCTATGCTCAGTAAGTCTCCATCTTAAAGAAAAAGCCATTCTATATTAATGAAGTAACTGCACACAGACAAAAGAAAAAAAAAATGAAAGAATGTGGTGATCCAATTTTAATGGATAGCAGCTGTGTTTTGTGTTTGTTTTGTTTTGTTTTGTTTTGTCTCAGTTGCATTACTGCTCTGCCCTCAGTTAAGTAAGCTTTCCAATCACCCTCCTCTTAGGGCAAAGATAGTTATCTTTTGAGTCTAAAGTTACTTCACATTTGATTTTAACCAAAAGAATTGTGACTGATATTTCTCTTCAAAGGCCAAATGAGGGAATAGTACTTTGAGTGTATTTTGAGCACTACACAAGTGTCTCTGGCCAATGCAAGGAATAAAGGACAAAATCAAGCTGTAAAACCCATTATGAGGTAGCAGCCACACAGAAATGGTGACTTTTACAATTTTTTAAAGATTTACTTATGTTTTACTTGAGAGTCAGAGTTACACAGAGAGAGAGAAGAGGCAGAGAGAGAGAGAGAAGTCTCCCATCCGATGGTTCACTCCCCAGTTGGCCACAATGGCCACAACTGCGCCGATCCAAAGCCAGGAGCCAGGAGCTTCTTCCAGGTCTCCCACACAGGGACAGGGGCCCAAGGACTTGGGCCATCTTCTACTGCTTTCCCAGGCCATAGTAAAAAGCTGGATTGGAAATGGAGCAGCCAGGACTTGAACCGGTGCCATATGGGATGCTGGCACTTCAGGCCAGGGCATTAACCCACTATGCCACAGCGCCAGCCCTGACTATTACAAATTTTTACAAATCACCTAATCACAGGGCTAATGTTGGACCTGAATGAATTCAACAAAGTAAATACCAACTTAAAGTCTTTGGGGTTCTCCTTATACTGAGAACATATGATTTCTTTCCATTTAAATGTTTACCCCATTAGTGGGTGATTGGGAGATGTCAATATTTAATATGATAGGTAAGTACCCTGCCACCCTAATCTCAATAAACCTCAGATGCTTCTCTTTTGTCTATATGTGAAAAAAATTTAGCTAGTTTTCTTTCTCAACAATCAAGAAAACAGACTATATACCACTATAAAATATTTGACCCATGTTACAAACTTAATTGACATCCTTGGTTAGATAAGAATTTTATTTTTAGAAAAATCAATGTTGTTGGCTGGTGCTGTGGCTCACTTGGCTAATCCTCTGCCTGCGGCGCAGGCACCCCGGGTTCTAGTCCCAGTTGGGGCGCCGGATACTAGTACCGGTTGCTCCTCTTCCAGTCCAGCTCTCTGCTGTGGCCTGGGAGGGCAGCGGAAAATGGCCCAAGTGCTTGGGTCCCTGCACCTGCATGGGAGAACGGGAGGAAGCACTCAGCACCTGGCTTCCAATCGGCGCAGCACCAGCAGCAGCAGCCATTAGGGGAGTGAATCAACAGAGGAAGACCTTTCTCTGTCTCTCTCTCACTGTCTATAACTCTACCTGTCAAATAAAAAAGAAAAAAAAAAAGAAAAATCAATGTTGCTTCCTACAGTTTCAGGAGATAATACTTGCATGTGGTCACTCATGCCAAGCTTCTCCAGCAAGCCAAGCTACCCATGTAAATGCTCAGTTGCTTGAATGGAATATTAAATGTTGCCCAAGTGTACAAGTTACATTTAGCCCCATCCAAAGTAGCTTATTGCATTGTTGTTATTGTGGTAAGCAACTCATGTCATAATAGCCTATAAGCACCAGACTTAAAGTCATCATAACTGTTTCTCACATTCTTCTTGACCATTATTATGTGCATGAAAAGATTAAAACTGGACTGTTGAGCTTTCCATTTTCCCAGTGAGTCATTTATTTCTACATTATATAGAGAATATAGGAAGGAAGATGGTTTAAATCCTCACTGCATTAATAAGGAACCAAGTGGGGAAATAGGTCACAATTCTTATTATGCAGGTTTCTGAATGTCAGTCAAATCTCCAGTCATACAACATCATTGGATCTCTTGAAAATATAACTGATTATATCCACTTATATTTCCGCCCATATGAATTAATCACTGATGATATATCCTTCCAGTTGGGAGACAGTATATCATGATGGAAAGAGTACAGGCTGCTAATGAAGGCTAGTTGTTACATAACCTGGGTAAACTTTTGAAACTCTCTGGTACTCAGTCTCTTTAACCGTAAAGTGGTAATAGTAGTACCTAGGCCATGAAGTTATGACAAATATTATAATACACATAAAATTCTGAAAATCATTTCTAATGTATGGCAAGAAGTCAAGTATTAACTCTCTTTAGTTAATATGTATTTCATAAATATCTGTTGAGCTTTATCATGTACTACATATTATGTTAACAATATAGAAGTGAAATATAAAAATGAGTGAGATAGTCTGCTCTCCAAAAGACTTTACATAGTGTCATGAAGAAATACATAAATAACTCCAACAGAAAGCAGAATTAAATGAATGTTGATAGAATTATAATCACAGGTTAACATCCTATAGATGATCAAGATGGCTAAATATAACTGGGTCCTTGAGAAAGCCTTCTTGCTCTGACTTCTCAACACAGTTATGTGATGAATAGTAGCTGATTAAACAAGATCAAATGTGAAATAAGAGATAGAATGAAAATTTCCACAGAAATCACAGGTCAACTTCTAATCAATCTGGTCCAAACTTGGTGTTAAGCTGATCTTGGTTAAAGGAAAACAATAAATATTCTATGTCCTTTCATCTCTTGCTCTGAGTTTCTACACATGTTTATCAACTCAAGTCTTCACAATGAGCTCCCCTGTAAGAAGAGTCAAAAGGAACCACTTCTTGAGACTTCACTACAACCCTTTCCCTTATGCAGTAATCATGTGTTCTCTCTCTCTCTCTCTCTCTCTCTCTCTCTCTCTCTCTATTTCTCTCTCTCTCTCTCTCTCTCTCTCTCTCTCACACACACACACACATACATGACCAAATAATATGAAAAGAGAGCAACTCAGGGAATTTACACTACATACTAAGATGTCCTTATCCTCGGGCTTCCTTACAGTTAGTTACCTCCACTGCCATGGTGCTAAGAAAATGTTTCCATAATATCAAAGAGCATTATCACTAGGAGGGAAGTTAGAAATAATCCAGTCTCCTTCCCACCTCATCCTCTCATAAACATATGAGGAAACAAAGGAATCAATTACCGGGGCAAATTCACACATCTCACACTTGTTGAGCAACAGATCGAGCTTTCCAGTCTCAGAAACCAGGCCCTTAAACCACACAGTTCTGCATTCTACTAAAATGTCAGTGCTTTCATTTCTTATTATATACTAGGTTTTCTTCTGCCTCCTGGAAGTGTTGATTTAACTGACTCAGGGATGCTTTGAGAGCTTCTTCAATGAGCCTTTCATTACACACCGGTTTCCCATTTGGAAGCAGGGTTGAAGAGCTGGATGTAGAGATCCAGCTGGGATGCTGCAGGCATCATCCCTGGCTTAGATATAGCAGATGGAAACACTCTACGCCTTCTGTGTGCGGCTAAGTGGACAGTAGAGTAAAAGTGCTGGACCCTTGTAGGGCCTCATTTATCAAATGCTTCTTAGAGCAGCAGGAGAAAGGAACTGGAATGAAGATAGTAAATGTTTCCTGTCTGCCTGTGTTTAATACAAAACTATTTCTAACCCAAAATGTCCCTAGGCAACACACATAACCATGTATCAAAATCTATTCATAAATTTAGCATTATATTTACTATCTATGTTCCCTTTTCTATCTTCTGGTTCTACACCCAATTAACCTATTTTGATCACATTTCAATTTAATTACCACTTATATGTCTACTAAGTTCCTGTGTATTGGGTTAATCAAGATTATTGTTCTCAACTGCCCACCTCACTGCCCAATACCAAAACCAGCCAACCAAACCCTACTCCAGAAACCTGTAAGCGGAGAGTGCCATGACAAATCATCAGGTCTAGCCTTCAATCTTCTAGGAAGTGAGCATCAAAGGTCCCAAGAATGGGAATTGTGTATCACACATATCTTCATGGAGATTATCATGATTAGAAGATTAGAAACCTTACTGTTGGGTTCCTCTTGTTTTTATTATTTTGATTTTGAAAATAAGCTGACCTATGTCCATTTGAAACCATGCTTTAAAAAATTTCATTTATTCTAGTTTTCATTCATTAAAAATAAACAAAGCCAAATGCCAGAGCTCTAGTGAGCTTCTAGGATTCCCTCCAACTCTCACATTTTAAGTCCCTATTAAACTCAGCATCTTCCATACAAACTTGAAAATAGTAATTAAGTCTATTTGGCCTCTCTATGTGAAAACATCACTTATATTTATGCTGTATTCATTTACTTTTGATAGGCCATATGCCAGATATTTTGAGCAGCTCTAGGAACACAGAGTTGAAAAAAGTCTCTATTGGTTTCTCACAGCCCATTAAAGGGACCACACACATAAGTATGATGAGTTTTGAGATCAAGACGAGCATGTAGAACCATGGAATGAACAGAAGCAAAGCAAAAAAAAAAAAAAAAAAAAAAAAACTTGCTGTTAATTTTCATTGCCACGTAGACAATGGATGATCATTAAGTCCACAGAGAGAAATTCAAGAGTAGAGTGCATCAAGGGAACTTGGCTCTCACCTGTCTCTTACCTAAGAGAAGTAGGCACAACCTGTTAAAAAAAAGCAAGAAGGGATAGTCAAATGGACAGTCTCAAATAAGCAAGAAGTAGAAGGCAGGCTTCTATTTGAAGCTGGATGCTAAAAGCAGAAACAAGGTAGATGTAGAATATCTGGATATTCCAGCCGAAAGATATGGCCATAAACCATGGCTTTAATCAACATCCAAGTTGTTCTTGAGTGGAAGGAGGCTCTGTTTGTCAGAGTATGGACAGCACAGCAGAACTCATAAATACTAGCTAGTTCAAAATAGAGACTTTTTAAAAGAAATATTTTAAAAAGTTTTTACTTGCAAAGCAGAGCAGCAGAAAGAAAAATAGAAGAGAGAGCTCTTCCATCCACTGACTCACTCCTCAAAGGGCTGCAACAGCCAAGGCTTGTTCAAGATGAAGTAAGGGCAGGGAACTCAATCCAAACCTTTCATGTGACAGCAAGGACTCAATTACTTGAGGTGTCGCTTGATGCCTCCCAGGATGTGAACCGGTAGGAAAATGCAATTGCAAGCAGAGCCAGGCCTCAAACTAGACACTCTGCTATAGAATGCTGACATCCCAAACAGCATCTTAAGCACTGAACTAAACTTTGACCTCAGAAGTACTTTAACACAACAAACTATCTAGAAAAATCTAGGATAAAGTGAAACCAAAAAGGAAATATGAGACAACCAGAAGATTAAGAACACTAGAATACCATAAAGACACACAGGATTAATGACACAAAAGATGGAACTACAAAGAAAAGTACTCAGAAAAGTATATTTCCAGAACCCCAGACCCAGGGCTAAAAGAATAAGCTTTACAACAGGATCGCAAACCACTATAGAGACTGCTGCAAAGATGCAACAGGAGCAGAAGAATTCGGAAGGAAGGAACATTCTGAGATCTTCCTTCCACTGGCCCTGCAGCTCACTGCCAGGGCTTCAATTGGCAGAACTTAGTGAGAAGCCAGCTGGCAAGCCAGGGAAATATCAAAGGTTGGTCCCCTGAGAATAAAGCAGATCAGGGAACAGGAGAGGAAGACAGCAGTGTGCAAATGGCAGACAACTGGCAGAGTGGATGAGGAATTAGAGGTTAAGCCAGAACCCAAAGGCATGGATATAAATAATGAAATAAGAAGAAAACTAATTCAGAAATTTAAAGTGTTACAAATGGTTAAATATTCCCTCCTAATCCAAGAATGGACAATGAAAGTAGGGTGATGGCTTTAAAGAAACGTATTTGTAAGGTGAGCAGCCCATAAACTGCCACAGAGAGCTCCATGCATGGATGATTACTTGAGTGTGTAGTGTATAAAATATGCCGTCCAGGACACTCTAGGTGCATTTTCCTAAGTTATACAGCAGTGTAGATTCAAAACCACACTTAACACCTGCAGAAACAAAGGCATGGGGAAAGATTAACTGAACTGCCCAAGGTAAGACAACATATAAGTTGAAAATATAGAATATAAAATCCATTCTAACTCCAAAACCTGTGTTCATGACACTAAACCTCCCTGGCTAGGTAAACTATAATTAATTATCTCAAATTCATTTACAAAGAGAAGTAATAGATTTAGTGATTAAACACCCAGATGTTAGAGCCAGAAGGATTCTTCCACTTGCGGATTGTGTTACTTCTGGAGATGTATCAGTTTCCTAAGGCTGCTGAAACAAATTACACCAAACACAGTGGCTTCAAAGAACAAATATTTATTCTCTTGGAGCTCTGAAGGACAGAAATCAGAAATGAGTCTCAGGAAGCTAAAATCAAGGTGATGGCCTTGCTGCCTCCTTCTAGAGAATCCAGGAGAGAAGCCTTGCCACGTTTCTTCAAGTTCTAGTGACCACTGGCATTTTTGGCTCACAGCCAAATCATTCCAATCACTGCTTTCCTCAGTGCATCACTTTCTGCTCTATAATCAGCTCTCCATCTGCTTCTCCCTCTTATAATGATGCCTGTGATCACAATAGGCCCACTCAGATCACCCAAGAGAATCGCCTCACGTCAAAATTCTAAACTTAATCATATCTACAAAGCCCTTGTTTCTATATAAAATAGCCAGCAGTTACAGGATTTTACAACTTGGATATCTTTTGGGTCAATTAGTTAAACTACCGTAGAATTGTTAATAACAATCATCCTGTCATTCCTAAAACAAGGATGATGATATATCCCACCATGAATTGTTATAGAAGTTGAAAAATATGTACATTGGCTCATAATGAGCAATTGTATTAGTTCATGAAGTTTTCTGTATAAATTATCAAAAACAGGGTAGCTTAAAACAACAGAAACTTACTTTCTTCCAGTTTTGGAGGCTAGATATACAAAAGCAAGGTGCTGGTAGGGTTGTGTTCCTTTGGAAGGCTCAAGAGAATAAGCTCACCTTGGTTCTCCCTGCCTTCAGAGCACTGCAGGCAATGTTAGGAATCTGTGGGTGTTTAGGTGCAATACTTCAAACTCTGTCCATCATCATATGGCTTTCTTTCCTGTGTGCCTGTGTGTCTGTGTCCAAATTTCTCTGTTCTTATAAGGACACCAGTCATAGCCTATTGATATAGTTTCCTAGCGCAATATGATCTCCTTTACCTAATTATAGGCAAGCACTCTATTTCCAAGGAAATCCTGAGATTCTGAGTGTACATGATTTGGGGTTAGCATTATTCAACCCAATATAATACTTAATAAATATTTAACTGCATGAATGAATGATGTAGCTTTGATTTTGAAATGAGCAACCAGATATATTGCCATAAGTAATACAGATGTAAAAAAAGAGACTGAGTGAGATTCAATTGTGTGATGTTAGAAGAGAGAAAGCTCTCCACATTTGAGGTTTGTTAATGGTGGTCATCAGTGAACTCAAAATCTGCCTGAACTGAAAGGAAGATCCATATCGCCCTTGTCTTTCCACAAATATACAGAAATACAAGTTTGGGAAGTTTATATGGAGTTAGAAAAAAAAATGGTCAGTTTGCAAGTAGGCTCTAAAATAGACTTTTAAAGTCATAAGAATAGCAGTAATTGGGACCATATATTTTAATTTGAACAAAGAAATATATATATATATATTATATATAAAAACACACACATATATATAAAGTCTAGTAGCCCACAGCTATTACATGAAAATATTGGAAAACCTGAATACAACCATGTAGTTCACTTTGGTGGAAGCTGCATTATTCTATTGATCTAAATCTTCTGTCTGCAATTATAAATTTGAAGAGCTCCCCACAATCTAAATTTCTCATATAGACTCTAAAAATATAATCCTATACACATACTAGTAGTGACTAGTAATTAGTAATTGCTTTATCCATCTCATAAGCCAAAGTGAGAAAGATACTGTATATCAATAAGATACTAACTAGTGCAAAATGACTGAAAATGGACTTGATAGAAGGCTAAGGATGGACTGGGATTCTAGCAAATTTACTAGTTACTTATTATTTTTCTCTATATATGTATGTGGTCCTCATGGACACTTAATATTCCATAACATAATATAAATAACTATATTCTAGATAATTTCCCATCTGTAAAATAACAACTTATTTTTTCTATTCTTTTAATGCCATTTATTTATTTTTTAACAGATAGAGTTGGACAGTGAGAGAGAGAGAGAGAGAGAGAGAGACAGAGACAACGGTCCTCCCTCCATTGGTTCACCCCTAAAACAGCCAGAGCTATGCAGATCTGAAGCCAGAAGCCAGGTGCCTCCTCCTGGTCTCCCATGCAGGGACAGGTGCCCAAACACCTGGGCCACCCTCCACTGCCCTCCTGGGCCACAACAGAGAGCCAGACTGGAAGAGGAGCAACCAGGACCAGAACCCAGTGCCCACATGGGATACCCGTGCCGCAGGCGGAGGACTAACCAAGTGAGCCACGACGCCGACCCCTTTAATGCCATTTATTCAAAAGGCAGAGAGAAAGTGAGAGAGAGGAGAGCTGCCCCATCTGCTGGCTCACTCCCAGCACCTACATCAGCCAGGGATTGGTCAGGCCAAATCTAAAGAGCCAGAACACAAACATCACCACCTCCCAGGATGTTCATTAGGAGAAAGCTGGAATCAGAATGGGGAGCCAAGTCTCCAACCCTGGCACTCCAGTATGGGATACAGGCATCCCAAACTTTGTTCTAACAGCTGCCAAATCCCTAGCCTTCTTTCTTTTTCTTTATCTAAAATTTCAACTGAAGAAGATTAAAAAGGAGATAGCCCCAACAATTATAGACAGGCGTTCATATATACTTATCAGTATTCTGGTAGATATCTTCCCTCCTACTCTTACATTGTCTTGTATTTTTATCCCCAAAACTCATTCCTATATGCAAATCAGAAACCAGCATTACCCATAATCCCCTATGTGATAATATCTAGTGTATTCCAGTAGCCAAAAATGTATTCTTTAATGAAGGTAGTTAAACATCCTAATGTATTTAATTGCTACATATAATCTATTATCAGAGGTAGAGAGAAATTTCTTCCTGATGTGAATAACTCATTAGCCTGTACTAGATCTTAACTTAACAAATTAGTGTCATCCCATAGTTGAGGGTACAGAAATGAATGAGGTTTGACCTAAAATAAAATTTGCCCTGAGATTAAAGAAAAACAAGAATTCTATCGTTTCTTCTGTGCTACTTCTGCTGCTGAGGCTCAATTGCTAAAGGCAGATGGATCTTTCAGGTGCACCAGGCAGATTGCTCTGAGGTTTGGGAAATGGTTTCAAACACATACTCTTTCTCTGATTGAATATTACAGTAAGATACCATCCTCTGAGGCTATGTCAGCAGATGTCACACATTTGACCATTTCAGCTTCGTGATCTCTGATTTACTGCCAGAGAGGCTGCATCAGTGGGAGGCACAGGATGGAAAGCCCACAGATGTGAACTGAGACTAGGAGATGAGCGCTGCCTTTGCTTCAGGAAATTATATTGATTTGTAATATAACAGTGCATCTACTTAATGGAAGAATAATTTTATGTAAAAAGTTTTCTTACTTTAAGATATAAATTGCATTTTGTAAAAATTTTACAAAGAATAAAAATGATATCTTGTCATATCTTTTTCGCCATTACATTGCTAACAAGTTTCATACCCTTAGAGTCACACAAATTACTAACATCAGACCAAGAGTGTCCATGAAAATGTTCTCAAAAGGAACATCAAAGAATCCATGTCTGAAATAAGTGTGTAAAGGAATTTTGCTTTGGGCTCCCAATACAGTTAAAAGAGATTTGTTTTCAGATCAATTTCTTTTGAAAGATGTTTAACTACTTAATAACTTGTGTCAATTCTTAACTTCTCTCCCACTTCTATCTCTGCTAAAACCTGAGGTTCTGACTTGTGCAATCCCAGTGGGAAAGTGTTCCAGTCTTCATATTATTTTGTTATTACAGAAGATATGTTCCTGCTCTGAATGTAAAATTTTCAAATAACTTCTGCCACAATACATAACTGGGCACTTTTGTGTTATCTTCTCTACATAGTTATTTCAGTTGAATCATCACAATCATCCATCTTGGGCTTAATATGATTTGTGCAAATGTGGGTAATATTACAAGAGTTGATACTTTTACACTATTGCTCCAAAGTTTTACATTAATAAAATTTTTGTTTGAACAATAAGAATGTGACCAAAATAACATTAGGAAAAACTGTAAAGTTTATATTCAAATAGTCACCAAATCTAAAATTTCTTGCTTCCTTAAGTTGTTTGGGTTCCTCCACTTTGAAGTCCCATCCTAAGATCCACTCTGTTAAACCTTTACTAAAAGAAGGCCAACACTTGCATCAATTAATCCATCTTACTGTCTTATGGAAAATGATGGAATAATTTTTAATTCCCCCAAGCAGAATTTTTGTCAATCCCTGATCATTTCATTTAATAAAAAGTCTCACAAGGGAGCCCTAAAGAGATGGTTGAGTGTCTACTTTTCCTCTATTAAATCACTTTCAAGCTATCAGTACAGGATTCTGGTACTAGAATCCAAGCAGGCCATATTCAGTATACCTGGATAACTAGGGCAATTGCCATAGTCATTCAGAGTAAAAAAAGGATATGTCAGCAAATAGCTTCTACTGCAATTTGAATGACCAATGTATTACATGAATCTCATTGACAGTTGTATATTTTAAAGGCAAAAGGAAAGATGTTGTTTTACCAATTTGCTATGCAACAGGTTGAATTGTGCTCCTCCCCCAAATTCCCATCTTCATGGAACTCCACATTGAAACTTTATTTTTAAACAGGGTCTTTGCAGATGTAAGTAATTAAGTTAAAAAGGTGTCATGCTAAATTAGAATGAGGCTTAACTCAATGACAAGTTTTTATAAGAAAATAAATCAGACACACACACAGTGATGCCTCCAAAGCCAGAAATTCAAAGGTGTGGCTGAAACTACCAGAAGCTATGAAGAGGCAATGAAAGATCTTCCTTTAGGATCCTTTGAGAAAAAGCATGGCTCTAACATTTTGATTTTGGCCTTCTGGGTTCCAGAATTGTGAAACTACAGAATTAAAACTACAAATATTGGGGGCCGGCACTGTGGCACAGTAGGTTAATGCCCTGGCCTAAAGTCCCGGCATCCCATATGGGTGGTCCGAGACCCGGCAGCTCCACTTCCTGTTCAGCTCTCTGCTATGGCCCGGGGTTGCAGTAGAAGATGGCCCAAGTCCTTGGGCCCTTGCACCCACGTGGGAGACCCAGAAGAAGCTCCTGGCTCCTGGCTTGGGATCAGCACAGCTCCGGCTGTTGCGGCCATCTGGAGAGTGAACCATCGGATGGAAGACCTCTCTCTCTCTGCCTCTCCTCTCTCTGTGTAACTCTTTCAAATAAATAAATAAATATTTAAAAATAAAAGAAACTACAAATATCAAAACTGAATACACAGTCATGATTATGTTTCTACTTAATGTTATCCTCTCTCCCAAGTCACCCCAGGAATCCAAAGATAAAATTAATGTTAGTTTTCCTAGATAAATGGAATCTGTATCCATATAGTCCATAGACTCCCTCTCTGCCATCCATTTTTCCTCTTATTTAAGGGTGCACCAAAATATTGACAATAATGGCTCCCAAGAGATCAAATCAACAATTCTGAAATAAAACGTAATAAATAATGTCATTATTTATGTTATAGAATTATCTAACAAAATTTGAATCTCCAAATTTACTCTATCTCAATAAAATAAAAAGGTCTGCTAACCCCAGTGAAAGCATCCATAAATGAGGAGTGCCAGGCTCTTCAGCAGCTGAAAGTAACCCCATAAGGTAGCTTTTCTCCTTACTGGAAGGTTCCAAAGATCCTGATGGGGATCCTTAGTATCACAGCAGTTCTTCAAAATAGAGGTCCCAGTGACTGGAAATCTTCAATGACTACAATTTCTACCATGATGTACACTTTATTCTTTTTTTCTATAGATCACCCTGTCCCTGGGGAATCTGGGTAATATTCCCATTGTATCTGGCAACACCAGAACTATAACAATCCTCAAACAGTATCTATATTCTTTAATAACTGTCCATCATTTTCCAGATCACTTCCCGGTGTTGTTCACTGAAGGATTTCTGAAGAGACTGCAGTAAGTAATAGTTCTCACTGGATGTACATCAGATCATTTGAAAAGCTTCTTATAAACAAAGATTTCTGGATTCTACCCCAAAAATCTATAAAAGCCTAGGAACTAGATTATTCTAAAATGGTGGGACAATGCCCTAGTGTTTGAGAAGCTTGGTTTAATGTCAGCCTAGAATGTTTGTTCATCAATCATATTTTATTTAACAAAAGCGTCAATAACAGCTCTCAGTCCAACTCTCTTTTATGGCTCCTCCAGCCAACATTCTTCAATTTTTTTCAACACATCAAATTCCTTTATAGTTAGGGCTTTTGCACTTCTTTTCTCCTTTATTCGTTGTGTCTCTGCTGCCTTCTCATCATTGAAGTCTTAATTAATTTCCAGCTTTCTTCACAGAGTGACACCTTCCTACCAGTTATGACAATAAGTACAATTTTCCTCAGTTTTTTAATCCTGTATTTTTTCACATCATATACTACTTGCTGAAATTGTTTTACTTATATGTCTCTTTCTGGGTAAGTGTCACTTTCCCATCATTGCACTGTGCTCAACATGAAAACACAGATGCTTTTCTATTTTTGACATACTGATATAGCCAGAACTAAAAAATGTGACCAAAATAGAAATGTAATGAGTTAAATACATATAAAAAATATTGGCATTTGTCAAGATGGCTGAAGTCATGCTGACATCAGCTGCCCCAGGATATGAAAAGAACAAATGAAGGGCCGTGTTTCCAGGGGTCTGACTGATGGAAATTTTCAGTGGGTAAGTGACAAAACAATGAAGACTTCGTTGGACAAGAGCAGGGAGGACAGAAACATTGCTGCAGCTGGCTGCACTATGCAGACAGCTGCTAACCAGGAGACAGCATCCTATTAACTCGAGGTAGGAAGAAATTGTACAGTCCACAACTCACAACTTTAGGTGAGAGAGAATTCTTCAGTGACCTGCAAACTTTTGCACTAGCCTAGGGAGCTGACTGGAGTCTGAGCAACTGCCAGGCTTGGAGAAGGAAAGCCACATTGCATCCTTCTCCTGCCCGACCCCTGCAGAGTGCCAGATTGGGCTGTGAAAACTCACGTGACAGACCTCTGTTCTGTTGATACCAGAAGAGACCATAGTCAGATTCAGAAAAACACGGGGAGCAAAGGACAGGTCATCAGCACCCTGAATCTGTGGGAGTTATGGGTCATTAGCTCCAGAGCTATACTCACTCTACATGAGCCAAGGGGGTTCCCCTGACTTCTGGGGGCTAGCACCAGAAGAAGCACATAAATGACCTTCTCCCACCCTGGGGAATCTGGGTACTGACCCCACTGTATTTGGCAACCCCAGAACTATAACAATTAGTTCTAATTTCTTCAGTCTCACAATAACCTACCTGGTGTATCTAGGGAAGAACATACCTACATTCCATGTATATGGAATCACATCTGCCACAACAAACTCTATATACCTTGTAGTCAACTGGTAGGATGGGAGTAGAGTTCAGTTCACATCCCAGCAGACTAGAACAGTCACTACAGACACAACTGAGATTGACTGAAACCAAATAAATCACTCAGAGTCCACATTTCTGGGCCCACCTAGAAACAAAGCCAATGAGGGAGATATTGTGGCATAGCAGGTAAAGCTGCCACCTGTAATGCCATCATCCTCTATGGGTGCCAATTCAAGTCCTAGCTGCTCCACTTCTGATCCAGTTCCCTGCTAATGGCCTGGGAAAAGCAGCAGAAGATGCTGGGCCCCTGCCACCCAGGTAGGAGACCCAGAAAAAGTTCCTGGATACTGGGTTTGGCCTGTTCCAGACCTGGTTGTTGCAACCATCTGGGCAGTGAACTAGCAGATGGATGATCTCTCTTTCTTTCTCTTTCTCTCTGTGTCTCTCTATGTCTCTTCTTGTAACTCTGACATTCAAATAAATAATCTTAAAAAAAAAAACAGCAAAAGGGCCAGCGTTGTGGAGTAGTAGGTATAGTCAATATCTGTGATGATGACATCCCATAAGGGCATTGGTTCAAGTCCTGACTGCTCCACTTCCAATTCAGCTCCCTGCTAATGCACCTGGGAAAGTGCTTGGACCCCCTACACCCATCTGGGAAACCTGAAGGAAGCTCCTGGCTCCTGGCTTTGGCCTGGCCCAGCCCTGGCTATTGTAGCCGTTTGTGGGTGAACCAGCAGTTGGAAGACTTCTATCTCTGTCTCTCCTTCTCTCTCTCTATAACTATGCCTTTCAAGTAAATAAGCCAATCTTTAATAAACATTTTAAAATAAAAAAAACAGTAAAGAAACAAGGCCAAAATAAAAAGTCAAGTGGTAATGTACATTCTATAAACTATTTTCAATAAAATAAACTCAATAAAGAAGAAGGGACAAACACAACACCTGTGCTAAAGTCAATCTAGGGATATAGGAGACATGAAGTAGCAAGGTACCATAATGTCTCTGAAAAAAACAATATAGTTCTCCAGAATTAGATCCATAACTGAAAGAGATCTATGGAATGCCAGAAACAGAATTCAAAATAATGATGGTAAAGAAACTCAATACAAAGCAAAAAATATGAATAAATTACAGAAACAAGGAAATCAATGTGTGACATCAATGAAAATATTCCTAAGGAGATAGAAATCATTGAGAAGAACCACAGAGGCTAGTGCTGTGGCGCATTGGGTTAAGCCATTGTCTGCAGCAGCTACATCCCATTTGGGTGCCAGTTCGAGTCTTGGCTGCCCCACTTCTAGCCAGCTCCCTGCTAATGCACTTAGGAAAGCAATGGAGGATGGCTGAAGTGGTTGGGTGCTTGCGTCTATGTGGGGAGACCCAGATGAAGCTCCTAACTCCTTGCTTTGACCTGCCCCAGCCTAGCCATTGCAGCCATTTAGGGAGTGAACCAGTGGACAGAAAATTTCTCATCTCTTTCTCTCTCTCTCTCTCTCACTCACTCATTCTGACTTTCAAATAAATAAATACATCTTAAAAAAAAAAAAAGAACCACCAATTAGAAATTTCAGAGATGAAATCTTCAATCAGTGAAATTAAAAATACGTCTGAGAGCTGTAACAGAAGAATAGACCAAGTGAAAGAAATAATCTGACCTCAAGGACAAGAGATTTGAAATAAACAAATCAGACTAAATAAAGAAAAAACAATTAAAAAGAATGAAATAATCTATGTTAAATGTCAGATACCATTAAAATAAAAAATTGTATTTTAGGTATTCTTGAAGGAGAGGAGAAAAGAAAAAGATGCAGAGAACTTGCTGAATAAAATAATATTTGATAATTTGCCATATTTTTAATGACATATGGACATTCAGATATAAGAAACTCAAAGGAGCACAAGCAGACTCAACCAAAAAAGCCATGCTCCAAGGCATACTGCAGTCAAATTTAAAAGTTAAGGACATAGTAAGGATCCTAAACACAGTAAGAGAAAAGTACGAAGTTACATATAAGGGAAAACAAATTAGGCCGGCGCCGTGGCTCAACAGGCTAATCTGCTTTGCGGCTCCGACACACCGGGTTTTAGTCCCGATTGGGGGGGGGGGGCTGGATTCTGTCCCGGTTGCCCCTCTTCCAGGCCAGCTCTCTGCTGTGGCCAGGGAGTGCAGTGGAGGATGGCCCAAGTGCTTGGGCCCTGCACCCCGTGGGATACCAGGAGAAGCACCTGGCTCCTGCCATCAGATCAGCGCAGTGCACCAGCCTCAGCGCAGCGGCCGTGGCGGCCTTTGGAGGGTGAACCAATGGCAAAAAGGAAGGCCTTTCTATCTGTCTCTCTCTTTCACTGTCCACTCTGCCTGTCAAAAATAAATAAATAAATAAATAAAGGAAAATAAATGAGATGAGCAAATCGAATACTTCTCAGCAGAAACCATACAGGCCAGAAGACAGTGGGATGATATATTCAAGGTATTAAAAGGAAAAAAAAAAAAACTCTGCAGTGGAGAATATTGCATCCAGTGAAGCTGGCCTTTAGAAGTGAAAGAGAAATAAAGTATTTTCCACATATGCAAAAAGTGAGAGAATGCAGAGAATGCATCAACAGACCAGCTGTACAAGAAATGCTGAAGGTATTTCTGCAACAGAAATAAACTCTTGGAGACCACCACATGGCCTGAATTCTATTAAAGGCTTAGATTTTGGAGACCACTTCATGGCCTAAATTCTGCTGAAGGCATATTTGCCTGAGTTGCAATGGTGACTGGTCAGGTTGTATTACTGGCAATATTCAGTTGACATGATGCTGAAGAAGATAAGGAAATGCTGTGGGCTCCTGTAACGTTTCTCTCCAAGTTAACAATTAGTCTTCTTCAAGACTTTACAACATTTTGATTGTTCTCTTAATCCTAGCTTCTAAGCAAACACATCTTTCTAATAAATACCAAAACCCCTTTCTGTTCCCTGTTTTGTTATATTTAAATGCCCTAATCATAAAATCCTGCTTTCATAAAACTGTACATTTTTCATGATTGATTACTTACGTCACCACTGATAATATAAACTTGGCATAACCAGACATCGGTGCTCTGGTCATGAACAGAGTGCCTCCTAACTTCTGCACACTGAAACTCTTTTTTTTTTTTTGGCAGGCAGAGTGGACAGTGAGAGAGAGAGACAGAGAGAAAGGTCTTCCTTCGCCGTTGGTTCACCCTCCAATGGCAGCCACAGCCGCCGCGCTGAGGCTGGTGCACTGCGCTGATCCGAAGGCAGGAGCCAGGTGCTTCTCCTGGTCTCCCATGGGGTGCAGGGCCCAAGCACTTGGGCCATCCTCCACTGCACTCCCTGGCCACAGCAGAGAGCTGGCCTGGAAGAGGGACAACTTGGACAGAATCCGGTGCCCTGACCGGGACTAGAACCCGGTGTGCCAGCGCTGCAAGGCGGAGGATTAGCCTGTTGAGCCGAGATGCCAGCCCCCACACTGAAACTCTTAATCTGCACCTGCTTATTTATTTTCTGCAATGCTGTTCCTCTTCTTGTTTGACCTGACACCCTGCCAGCCTGAACTCAGCAATGAAGATCATGAAAACACTTGACATCACAAAATTCACTCATAGATTCAAGCATAACCAGTATTCAGTCAACAAATACAAGACTACCAGGACATATACAGCAAATACTTTTATACCAAAAAGGGGAAATAGACTCCAACACAATAATAGTCAGTGACTTCAACACCCCACTCTGATCAGTAGACTAATCTTCCAGTCTGAAAATCAATAAAGAAATATTGGAGTTGAAACACACTATCTGGCAGATGGACCTATTAGGACATCTACAGGACATTTCACCCAGCAGTTACACAATACACATTCTTCTCATCAGCACATGGAGCATTTTCCAGGATAAACCATATATTACAAATCAAATCTCAGAAAATTTTTAAAAATTTAAATCATACCACATATCTTCTCAGACCACAAAGAAATGAAGCTAGATGTCAACAACAAGGTGAATAATAGAGCATTCATAAATACAAGGAAATTAAATAACAGGCTACTGAATAATCATGGGTCATTGAAGAAATTAAAAGGGAAACCAAAAACTTTCTTGAAATACTTGAAAATTAAAAGACAGCATACCAAAACCTATGGGATACAGCAAAAGCAGTTTTAGGAGGGAAGTTTCTAGCATTATGTGCTTACATTTAAAAAAGTGGAATGTCCCAAATAAAAAATTTACTGATGCTTCTTGGAGACTTAGAAAACAAGAACAAACCAAATCCAAAATCAACAGAACCAGAGCAGAAATAAATGAAATTGAAGCTAAAAACTATAAATTCAACAAAACAAACTGCGTTTTTGAGAATATAAATGAAATAAACCAACCTGCAGCCAGAATAACAAAGAAAAAAGAGAGGAAACTCAAATAAATAAAATGGTAGATGAAAATGCATAAACAAGAGTGTGAAATTGTTAAGTCAACAACAGGAGTCACTGTGTACTTATTTCTCATGTGGGATCTGTCCTTAAGGTGTTGTCCAATGTGAAGTAATGCTATAACTAGTACTGAAATAGTATTTTACACTTTGTGTTTCTGTGTGGGTGCAAACTGATGCAATCTTTACTTAATATATACTGAATCGATCTTCTGTATATAAAGATAATTGAAAATGAATCTTGATGTGAATGGAATGGGAGATGGAGCGGGAGATGGGAGGGGTGTGAGTGGGAGGGAAATTATGGGGGGGAGCCATTGTAATCTATAAACTGCACTTTGGAAATTTATATTTACTAAATAAAAAAGTAATTAATTAATTAATTAAAAAAAGAAAATGCAGACATTAGAACTGATATCACTGAAATACAAATGACATGACGAAACTATAGTGAAAAACTGTAAGCTGAAAATCTGAATGATATGCTGGATACATATAACCTACCAAGATTAAATAAAAAAGATATAGAAAATCTAAAAAGACTCAGAACAATCTGAGATTGAAGCAGTAATCAAAATTCTTCCATCAAAGAAAAGCCCAGGACCTGATGGTTTTATTACTGAGTTCTACAAGAGGAACTAATTTAAGCATTTTTCAAATTACTGAACAGATTGGAATTTTGCCAAGCTCTTTTTTTTTTTTTAAGAAGGACCACATCACTCTGATACCAAAACTGAACAAAGACACAACACAAAAATAACACTATAGACCTATATCCTTAATAAACATAGATGCAACAATTCTCAACACAATACTACCAAACCAAATCCAAAACCACATCAGAAAGATCATACATAAGGGGCTGGCACTGTGGTAAAGCTGGTAAAGCTGCTGCCTGTGGCACCTGCATCCCATATGGATACCAGTTCGAGTCCCAGTTACTACATTTCAGATCAACTTGCCTGTGAATGGCCTGGGAAAGCAATAGAAGATGGCTCAAGTTCTGGGGTCCCTGCCAGCCACAAGACCCAGAAGAAACCTCAGGCTCTTGCCCTCAACTTGGCCCAGTCCTGGCCATTGCAATCATCTGGGGAATAAACCTGTGGAAGGAAGATATTCTCTCTCTCTCTTTCTTTCACTCTCTGCTTCTTCCTCTCTGTTACTCTGCCTTTCAAATAAACAAATAATAAATAAATAAATCTTTTTAAAAATTATAGATAACAATCAAGTCGGAAATAAATATGATAATCATAACAGAATGAAGAAGAAAAATCATACTCATCTCTATAGATGTGAAGAAAATATCTGATAAAATTCAACACATTCATGATTTTAAAAAAACACAAATTAGGTATAGAAGAAAACATACCAAAAATTATAAAGGCTAAATATGACAAAAAAAAAAACCAACCAATATCATATTGAATGGGGAAAAACTGAAAGTTTCCCATCAGATCTGGAACAATACAAGGATGTCTACTTTCGCCACTTTTATTAAACATACTATTGGAAGTTTTAGCAACAGCCATTAGGGAGGATAAGAAATAAAGACATCGGCCGGCGCCGTGGCTCAACAGGCTAATCCTCCGCCTTGCGGCGCCGGCACACCGGGTTCTAGTCCCGGTCGGGGCACTGGATTCTGTCCCAGTTGCCCCTCTTCAAGGCCAGCTCTCTGCTGTGGCCCGGGAGTGCAGTGGAGGATGGCCCAGGTGCTTGGGCCCTGCACCCCATGGGAGACCAGGAAAAAGCACCTAGCGCCTGGCTCCTGCCATCAGATGAGCGCGGTGCGCCGGCCGCAGCGCGCCAGCCGCGGCAGCCATTGGAGGGTGAACCAACGGTAAAAAGGAAGACCTTTCTCTCTGTCTCTCTCTCTCTCACTGTCCACTCTGCCTGTCAAAAAAAAAAAAAAAGAAATAAAGACATCAATATTGGAAAAGAGGAAGTAAAAATATCTATGTCTGCAGATGTTATATATGGAAAAACCTCAATATTCCACCAAAATGGTGTTAGAACTAATAAGTCAATTCAGGAATGTTGCAGGTTACTAAACAAACATACAAATACAGTAGTTCTTTTTTTAAATATACTAATGATGAATGTACTGAAACATAAATCAAGAAAAAAATCCAATTCACAAGAGGCACAAAAATCAAATATTTAGAAATAAATTTATTGAAAGAAGTGAAAGATATCTACAATGAAAATTATAAAACACTGATGAAATAAATTAGCAACAGCACAAGAAATGGAAAGATAATTTTTCTTCAAGTATCAGAAGAGTCAATATCATGAAAAAGTCTATGCTACATAAAGCAATCACTATCAAAATACCAAGTAAATTCTTTACAGAATTAGAAAAACCAATCCTTTGGGCCAGCGCCATGGCTCACTTGGTTAATCCTCTGCCTGCGGCGCTAGCATCATATATGGGCACCGGGTTCTAGTCCCAGTTGCTCCTCTTCCAGTCCAGCTCTCTGCTATGGCCCAGGAGGGCAGTGGAGGATGGCCCTGATGCTTGGGCCCCTGCACTCGCTTGGGAAACCAGGAGGAGGCACCTGGCTCCTGGCTTCGGATCGGCGCAGCGTGCTGGCCATGGCGGCCATTTGGGGGGTGAACCAACAGAAGGAAGAACTTTCTCTCTGTCTCTCCCTGTCTAACTCTGCCTGTCTAATAAAAAGAAAAACAATCCTAAAATTCATATGGAATCACAAAAGACCCAGAATAGCCAAAACAATCCTGAACAACAGCAACAAAAAAGCTTCAGGCAATGCTTGACTTCAAAGCACAATATAAAGCTAAAGAAATTAAAACAGCATAGTACTGATATAAAAAAACAGCAGATAGATCAATGGAACAGAATAGCCAGCTCAGAAATTAATCCTCATACATACAGCCAACTGGTTTTTCACAAAAGTACCTAGATCATACATTGGAATAAGAATAAGCTATCAACTAGACAAGAGAAGAAAATTTACTATTGTTACTCAGAGGAATTAATATTTAATGAAAAGCTACTACATATATGGCACTTCACAGGTTTTACATGTGCTTTTTTAAAAAAATAATATTTAATTAATTTATTTGAAAGACAAAGTTACAGAGAGGGGAGGAGACAGAGAGAAAGACAGGTTGTCCATTCATTGGTTCACTCCCCACATGGCCACAGCTGCTGGAGCTGAGCTGATCTGAAGCCAGGAGCTTCTTCCAGGTTTTTCACATGGATGCAGGGGTCCAAGGACTTGGGACACCTTTACTGCTTTTCCAGGTGCATCAGCAGGGAGCTGGATCAGAAGTGGAGCAGCCGGGACTCAAACCGACGCCCATATGGGATGCCAACACCGCAGGTCGGGGCTTTAACCCACTGCTCCATAGCATTGGCCCTGATGTGCTGTTTTAACATAGTGAAAGTATCCTCACCATGCATTTTATTAGCTCCATTTTCAGATGGCTAAATTTGAATCTCAGAGATGACAGCAAGTCAGTTAGAGGAAAAGCTTCAAAAGTGACTATGGCTTCAATGGCCACTTTTTTTTTTCTTATCCCATATTAATTCTTTCTGTGTTAATGCCAATCTGCATTATCAATACCTCAAACTTTAAATATGCTACAAAGACTTTATTTAGTATTTTCTTCCTATAGCAACATTCAGCAATATTTAGCATGTTCCAAAACTGTCTCTCAACATGACCTATCCTGGAGAAAAAGTCTGCTTAAGTCAGAGTACACTCTAACTTCTTAATAGTTCAGCATACAAAAATTTTGATTATTCACATTATACATCACACTTTTAGTATTGTTCAAATGTTTTTGATAACTTATTAATATATGGGAAGCTACTTAGCTTTTTAAAATAATTAAAAATAATGTATATGTCTCCCTTCTGCCTTTCAGTTTCTTCACTTTTCCAACTAAAGTTGCTTTAGCTTGTTTTTTCATGTTTGAAAATTGTTTTCTGAATCTTTCTGAATCCTTATGCCAGCCTCATCCTTCACCCATGGGATGATTTGTATATTAATCTTTATTCTCTCAAATATGATCTTTTGGGTCTTTGAATTGTTTCCTATGCTTTGCTTCTGCCTTCATTGAAACAAGCTTCACACTTTAGAAGCAATGGTCTTTGATGTCGACTAAATCAGCTCATCCAAACCACCTAATGAGGTGTATCTTGGATACATCTTGGTGAGCCTCAAATGGAAATATAAAGGATAAGGTGTCGTGAACTGAATGAAAACAGAATGAATTAGTAAAAGATTCCCTTGTCGCTAGCACAATCATCAATGCAGTCTTATTCAATGCTTGTTGGATAACAGAGATGGAACTAGATAAAATAAAAATGTTACTAGCTTACTGAACAGTTAGAAATGTGTCAAGCTTTATCTTTAGAATCATAGACAATTAAGAGTATAAGGGCTTTTGAGATCATCTACTGAAACCATGTCATTTTTAAGTGATCAGAGAGGTTAACTGACTGGGCCAGGTTTAGATAGCCAAAACTGTCATTTAGGACTCAAATATTTGCCAGTGTCTCTGCAATATGGGGGAATTTGAAGAACATTTTACAAAAAGTTCAAGTAGTTGTAACAAGTTTGTAGGATAAAATGATAAGTTCAAAGATTTGTGAAGTAGTTAGAAAGGCTACTCCAATATTATATTTTATAAGTAAAAGCATGAATTGCAATCCTTGGTTCACTTTATTGGGTATGAAATATGTTACCTGAGACAGGTTGCTTATCCTTGTTAAGTCTCAAAATCTTTACTCTAAATTGGACTTGATAATAATGATATCAACAATTTGATCAGAGTAACAAATGATACATATGTTTGAAGATTGAATGTAGCCTTATGTATATAAAACTCTGTTGGAAAATTTTAGCCAAATGTGGGAAATGGATTCCATAAATTCAAGGTAGGTAGGCATTTCAGTGTTGGTACAGATGTTCCACAATGTCCTAGGTTCCTCTGTCTTCCTACTCCATTGACCTTTATATGAGACTTGCATTTCTGTGATTGCCTGATGGAAACCAGAAGGCAGCTTTGCTCTAGGCTCATACATGCACTTCATGTGGAAACAGGAAAAAGCAACCAAGGAGTGGCAGAAATTTCCCAGAAATCTGTAGCAGACATCTGAATCTAAATCTATAGCCAGAATTTTGTCACATGGCTATTCTTAGATTCAAGGGAAGCTAACAAAAGTTGTTTTTAAGCTGGGCACAGACTTTAGGCATCTGTTAATACATAAAATGAATATAGAAAAGACAATTGGTCAAATCCACTCCAAAAGTTAAAGTAATTATCATAGTGCCTGGCATATATTAGTGCTCAAAATCATGAGACAGTATTGTTGTTCGTGTTAATAAGAAACCAAGGCCCACCATATCTCAGCCCGGTGATAGAGAGTTCTACATATGTTGTTTTATCAATTCAACAGAACCCTGTGAGGTAAAATTGTTTAATATACCTATACGTTTTCACACAAAGAACATTAATATTAAAAATAAGCAAAATATCTCATCTGAGTTTCTAAAGGTAGGCAACAACTGAATGGAGATTTAAATACAAGTCCATATGATTCTAGAGATACACCCAGCTGCCCATTCTGCCCCACTGTAATATTATTTTGTTTTCTGCCAAAATCATGACATCATGCACACTGTATTATTTCCAAACTAATGTGATCTCTGTGTTTGACTCCATTGTATTGGTCATCTAAACCCTGGATCATGATAACCTATTAGACATGAGCCTGAGCCATTGTAAATGTACTTAGCAGTAATGTGAGATAGAAAACACAGGCAAGCAGATCCAAAGGCACATTCCTAACAGACAAATGAGTCATTTGGAACCTGCTCCACAGCCATGAGGCCCCCGCACACTTAGTACCTTAGAACTGAACAATGCACTCCCACACCTCATTCCTAAGACATGCAGTCTTCCTACTTCCAACGAGAGACCAACAGGACTAAATATCCTCCTCCCATGTGTGACATGGTGTATGTGTTGCTCTGTACAATAAAGCTCTGGGTGCTTATATGTTTCTAGAAAGTAAGGAAGAATTTCTCATTTATTTTCTAAAAGTGAAGTTTATTTGGTTGTACAACATTAATCGCTGTAAGACACCCTGAAAATGTTTTTTTTTTGCATTAAACAGAAGACTGTTCTCAAATACTATGTCATAATTTACCCCTGATTATTACATAGAAGTATTTTCAGACCAAATTAAGTCTAGCCCCATCACCACCATTTACAAAATACCTAAATAATATTAAATATTACACAATTTGAAGAGAACAGTAATATGGAGAAATATAGGAATATTCTACACTAGTTTAAAGATGTGGGTAATTCTAAAAATTGGTGATCTGAATAGATTGGACAAGAAGATTGAACATATATGAATACCAGAAATGGATGGATGTAAGATCTTTTATAGCATTCTGCTTTTGGTGCTGGTGAAAAAACGAAATGGATGGCCATTTTAGGAGACATTTAACTAATAGAGATGATAATACTCTCTATATCTACTATGCCTAAGAGGTGCTATTTCTATATTTGGAATGAAAAGAACCCCTCAAAATGGTTGGAATAGCAAAGAACATTTATTGTACCTATTAGTTATTCAAAAAGTCTATGTAGTAGTATAGAAACACTATTCTGATGTATTGGGTAAAGAGGGATAAGCCAAATACAGAAGGCTGTCATGTAGTGGATTCTAGTAAGGGAATTTGACAATGAACAAGTAAAGGTTTTTTTTTTTCTTTTTTCAAAAAGTAAACACATTGCACTAAATCCTAAAAGAAAAATAAAGCAAAGTGACATAAAGTAAAGAACATGGCAGACAGGAGTAATTAAGAAAAGGCTACCAGTAAGTGACATTCAAGCTAAAATGAGAATTACAAAGGGAGTTAGATATGGTAAGGTCTTGACTGGAATATTAATGAATTTAGGAGTAGAAATGTAAAACCCACAACCAGTAAGTGAAAAGTCATCTAGGACTGATTATTGATTCAGTAATTTGTAACCAAAGGAATGGATTCTTAGCCTCTGCTCCTAATGAAGCAATGTTAAGAAGGAAAGGATAGTTCTGAAAAAAAAATAGATTTGCTGATAATACTCTGTTGTTTAACTCCACATCTGTTAATCTCATTATTCACTAATCCACACATTTACTAATGTTACTACACAGTAAAGTTTTCCATATATCTGTTATTCTACATCCAGATTCAGGGAGTGGAGTAAGAAGAAGAACAGAGTAAAATTGTGATAGAAACATAGAAGCACATATTCTATTAGGAAATACAGGAATATCTACAAATAGAGATAAAAACGCCATACAAGGTACACAAAGAGAAGGCAGGGAGAAAGATACATTCCTTTGTTCATAATCATGTTTGATCCCAATTCTTAGAAAAATGCTATAGTTAATGTTCCAAGCCACTGGCAGTATTTTTAATCTACCACTGCTTTGCATTGATATCTTGCAAAGTTAATTTCCATCATAAAAGTAGCCGGCGCCGTGGCTCAACAGGCTAATCCTCCGCCTTGCGGCGCCAGCACACCGGGTTCTAGTCCCGGTTGGGGCGCCGGATTCTGTCCCGGTTGCCCCTCTTCCAGGCCAGCTCTCTGCTGTGGCCCGGGAGTGCAGTGGAGGATGGCCCAAGTGCTTGGGCCCTGCACCCCATGGGAGACCAGGATAAGTACCTGGCTCCTGCCATTGGATCAGTGCCGCGGCGGCCATTGGAGAGTGAACCAAAAGCAAAAGGAATACCTTTCTCCCTGTCTCTCTCTCTCACTGTCCACTCTGCCTGTCAAAAAAAAAAAAAATTTCCACCATAAAAGTAAACATATCAGGTGACATAATCGGTATAAGTTGGCGCTGGGGGATGTTGGGAGGCCAGAAAACTAAGTGCTGTATAAATAATAGATGTGCATGGATATGCTATGGCTTTAAACCAGGCTTTCAAAGAGTCAGTAGAACACTTCAGAAAGATTATTATCTTTGCCAAGACATCACAGCACTGGTAAAAATGGCACTGAGGTGTTGCAATATATAAAACCGGCACCATACTTTATGGTTCCCCAACCAAATCTACATCTGTGGCCAAATCTGACTCTAAAATTAACAATTACAATAGGAGTTTGAGGTTAAATGCTGCTATAGATCATGGAAGTGGTTTATCAGCTCCGTTTCTAGAGGAAAAGCATCTGAATTAGTTACTCAGTAAGAAAGAAAATGTGTTGACACTGAGCTGAGCGTGGAAAGTGCTTAAATGTCTACAAATGAGGAATAAAGAACCTGGTATGAGTGGAATCATTGTTGTTTAAGCTACACAGATGCACAGAACCTTCCAGAAAACTGATAAAAATGTCCTTTATGATATAATATGGGGTAGGATTCATTAAGGTGATGAGAGGCTAAAGGTATCTCCTACACACACACACACACACACACACACACACACACACACACACAAACTGAGCCCACTATCACCAAAGGTATGAAATCTGCATGACACAAAATCATAGTAGGGGTCTGAGATATATCATGAATGAAAACAGAAGTAGCAGAATAGAAAGGAATACTACATGAGAAAGGGATTAATAAGAGGGAATCACAGACAGGAAAGTGTGACACTCTGAGTCAAACCATTTCATCACACTTCAGCTCTTCTCCAAGTCACACACCACCAAATCAAGCCTAGTTTGAAAACATCACTCCAACCACTCTAGTATATAAATACTGACCTTGTCAGAATTCAAGGTGCATTTGCTTTAGGCAAACGATGTTTGAAGTGAACAACAGATACAACAGATAGAGGATCTCTCCGCCAACATGGAAACGTCTGCAAAAAACTCTTTGACTTTCGGAGTTTGGGGGGCATGTACCTTTAGGTCCCTGAACCCAGATACAATGAAGATATTTCCTCAACTTCTATCTCCTCTGTGGTTCAAGAAAAGAAGGAGCCTGACTTAGATATGCTTATAAAGTGTTTAGTAATACACCTGGCACAGGAACAATGAATGAACAATCAGAATCTGCAGAATTTCTTACTATAGGATGTTAAAATAAAAGTATTGGCTCAGATATAGAAAGCCCAGGGCTCTTTTAAAGCTGTACCTTTTCACAGTTTTCATATTGAAGCCAATGGAGCTAAGCTCAAGGATTGCTTTACACACAGCATCACTTCTGGAACATGAAAGAGGCCTCAGCATCTTCTAAAAGTTTCTAAATCAAGATTTTATGCATGGTAAGAGGATTTGTTCCCCAAAGGGGAGAAGTGAGAAAGACTGTCTTGCTGCTTATTAGCAAACATTTACAGCTTCACATGTTGTGAAGTTTGTCAATATCAGCATTATTGACATTTCAGACCATATAATTATTTTTTTGGAAGGCTGTTCTGCGCATTGTAGGACGTTTAGCAGCATCTATGTCCTATACCTAATAGGTGCTACTAAAACCTCTTCCCCCTTATAACAACCAAAAAGACCTCCAGATTGTCAAATGTCCCTGATTGGTAAAATAGCTCCCACAAGAAAAGCAGTTTTGCTGTGGTAGAAAAACCATCTCAAACTGATGATAACACACAAGAAGCTTAATGGATCATATAATGAACATGTTTAGGTATGGAACCCACCTCAGGAATAGCTGGGTCCAAGTGCTCACAAGCCATCACCTAGATTCTCCTCCTCCCTCCCTCACTTTTCAGTATTAACTCCATTTCCTTGTGGTGCTTTCCCTGTAAAATTATTGTCAAAACTTTTTAAACTCCATCTTTTTAAAAAAGTGGTATCTATTTGTTTGAAATGCAGAGTTAGAGAGGGGAGAAAGGGAGTGACAGAGAGAGACTTTTTTTTTAATTGGACAGGCAGAGTTAGACAGTGAGAGAGAGAAAGAGAGACAGAAAGGTCTTCCTTCCATTGGTTCACCCCACAATGGCCGCTATGGACGGCACACTGCGCCGAACTGAAGCCAAGAGCCAGGTGCTTCTGAACCTGGTCTCCCATGCGGTGCAGGGCCCAAGCACCTGGGCCATCCTCCACTGCCCTCCTGGGCCACAGCAGAGAGCTGGACTGGAAGAGGAGCAACCGGGACTAGAACCTGGCACCCATGTGGGATGCCGGCGCCACAGGTGGAGGATTAACCACATGAGCCCCCAGAGAGAGACATCTTCCATCCACTGGTTCATCGCCCAACAATGCCATCCAGGTCAGGGCCAGGTTAAAGTCAGAATCCTGGAAATCTAGGTGATGGTTTCTGAGCCCTTAGATCCAGCTATTCTTGAGGTGGGTTCCATACCTAAACATTTTCATTATATGAAAATATCCTCTACTACCTTAGAGTCAGCCCACAGGCTGACATTCACGCTGGCAACACAGTGCCACCAAAGCCTTCTTCCCCCACACTTCATTATTTCCTGGTTACCAACTCTCCAATGCTGAAGGGGCTACAGGATAGTAAGCAATTTGACCATCTACCTCTCTTTTCCCAGGCATATTAGCAGGGAATTGTATGGAAAGCAGAGCAGCCAGGACTCAAACCAGTGCTCATAAGAGATGCCAGCATTTCAATAGGCAGCATGGACTACTGTGCCACAATGATAGGCATGCATTGGCCATGAAAGTAAAATTGCATGTTTTACTTGCAAGCTTAAAAAATTTCCTATATTTTTTAATAGTTCCATTTTAAGTCTAGTCTTTTGCCACCCCTCAACCAGCCATTCTAGTAGTTATATGATCTATACTGATGAGATTGGGTCTGGATTATAAGCCCATTCCTAAATGAGCATGTGGTCAGTCTTAATCTAAAACCATGGATTGATAATAAATGTGGTATTTTTTTTTGTAAATTTGGATCCAGTGCTACCAAAAGGTTGAGATTGGAAGCATATGGTTGGACTCCCTTTCATTGAAAAAAGTAGGTGAGGTGGCCTCCCAAATTCCACCCAGACTCCATACCTCCTCCTTAGGAAATACCAGTCACAAAGCCTTGAAGAATCGATAACCCTGAAGTATTGAGACAGTGCATAATTTATTCCCTTGGAAACTTTTCAAAAACTATCACCTTGCTGATGCAGAGGAGGATTTCTTTGCCTACTATAAATTGGAGGGGGGAGTGGGAAGAAAAAAAAAAGATGGAGGAAAAAAAATCTGAGCTACCTGACAATTATCCTCAGTGTGCATCACTCACACTGCAATCACACCCACACTCCTGTGCCAGCACTCCAGCAACCACAGGCACACACACGCTCACAGCACCCTCACCCACGCAGTCACACACCTACAACCACAGAGTCAGCCCACAAGGCTGACAATCACACTGGCAACTCAGCACCACCAAAGCCTACTTCCCCCACACCTCATCATTTCCTAGGTTACCAACTCTCCAACTCCAAAGGGGCTGCAGAAAGAGGAAGGCAGTACTCCACAGATAAACAGCAAAACCAGCTGCAAAGAAAAGATGGTCTTGGTAGATGAGAAATCCTTCTAACCAACATCCTGGAGGGGCTAGCTGCAGGTGGAGATCCTGCCCCTGGTAATTCTCTTTTAGGCCCCTTTCCAAATCATGAGATGCCAAAAGCATTGGCTCGTTATCAGGGACCCCAAAGCATGGGTCATGCTTGCTTGTGCCTGAGCTAAAAGACAAACTGAACGCAGGCTTAACTGGGAGAGAGATGAGCAGCGTATGAGGAGGAGGAGAATGGATATGGTGCCAGGAATTCCAAAGAGCAGTCCTCCCCCAGGGAACTGGGTGCCAGGCTCTGTGGGATGGGCAGGAGACATAAATAGCACTCTCCTGGATCCCTAGGGGGCTGGTAGTGGGTGGGCAGCTGGAACTCTCGGTGACCCAGTTAGAAGCAAGGTTTCTAAGGGCTGGAGCTGGCCTTGTGTACAATGAATATAACAATAATACTGATGATTTTATTTCCAACAACTATAAAATCGTCATAATAATCTTTATTTTCTCCCTCAGAATAATGTTGTCAGGATTAAATGAAGCAAAATACACAGAGTGCATTGAGTAGTGCCTGGCTTACAGTGAAAGTCCAACATGTTACCTAAGAATAATGGGAGGTTTCATGACATAAAGAAAGTAGAGACCTGCGTTCAAACCCTAGGTTGAGCTATAGGTCCAGCTCAACCTTGAGCAGCTTTGCTGGGCTTCAAGTCCCTCAATTGTGAATGCTAATTGTATGGAATTTTTATGAGATGACATCGTATAATCTACATGAAATCTCCTTAGATCAATGACTAGAAAACAAAATTTCAGAGGTGGATAGTAATATTATTGTCATAATTACTGCCATCAAACTTTTTTATTTTTCCTGAACAAAACATTGTTTCACTCTGCGTCTCACTTTTCTTAACCCAACCCCTATCAAGCATATAGATGGGGAGGACAGGGATTGCCTTCATTTTCCCTGTTAGGAAATTGAGACCCAGAAGGGTTAAACAACTTGTATCTTACCAGTTTGCAAGAGACAGTTGGCATAGGTGTGGGTTTGGTACTCTGAAGACAGTGCTCACTGTATTTTGTCACAACACCTCCAAAGTAGAACTGAGGCCACTGACTGATGCATGACAGCAATGGCAGCTGCTGTTTACTGAATGTCTACCAGTCTGCAGGTCTTTTTCTAATATATCTATCTGTATGAGCACAGATGGATCCCAGGCAATCTTGTCAGCCAACCCTTGTAGATCCCCTACAATCTGTTTTAGGTGTGCATCACTCCAAATATCACTTTTCTGCAAACTGCATGTTTTCTGGCAAGACCAGTCTCCATCTAATTCACATAGGCTGCATCCTCTATGCTATTTAGGAGAATCATTTCTACATACTTCTTGAGCTTTCCGTTTTCTTCCCCACTCTCCCCCAGTCTTAAAAAAGACTCTCTCTCTCCACCCCACAGCAAGCTGGGTGAGTCACGGGGGAGGAGGCCAGCTTTCTCCATCACTCTCCAAACAAGGACCCATTTTATTTTGACTTTACCATCCCAGGCACGAATCAGTGCATTAGTGTTACAGGGAGAACATCTCATGAAGACCACAGTGGCAGGAACAGCTACCCCCACCCATGCAGCAAGCGGGGCCCAAACACCCTCCAAACTCTAACATCTTTCCTCTCTGAAAATAACATTTCATTCAGTGTGCAATCCAGATTATTCCACTGCTCAAGTGTTATTCATTCTTCTCAGTAAGAACACTACTCATTAAATGGTCTCTTTTGATATTAATGTGGGTGTCAAAATGTGGGTTTGTTTGATGAGTGCCCTAACACATAAGCAATTTCTAAAGAAATGCTAAAAAAGAAAATAAAAATAGTTGGAAATCAATAATGTTATATGTTTTAACAGTACAAGGCTACTTAGAAAGATTTATCCATAAAATAAAGTGTCAGATTTGACAAGATAAGGGAAATGAGAAAGAGATTTCAAAGGCAAACAAATGATACTAAGGTCTGATGTTGCTCATCTGACACAGGTATAAAATGAGTCATTTTTGTCAGAGGCTTTTATAGGAGAAATGAGAGGTGGATATAGATTCTCTACACCAGAATCAAGCAGTAAAAGGTTGTTATTTGCTTAAATGCTATGTTTCACCACTCACAGTAGCACTCCTTTTGAATGGCAACCATTAGTCTCCTACTTAACTCAAATCCTCTGACCAGAGTTTTTAAGAATAAACTTTTCAATGTTCAGAAAAGGATAATATTAAAAATGTTTTCAGAGCCAATCGTTTTACAATTCCTTTCTTCCATTTGACTCCTCCTAGGACCTGGAAATCTCCTCAACCTCCAAATAAGCCCCGTTTGTGCCCACTGTTGATTTTACTCATTTAGGATCATTACTAATAAAGCAGGCAATGAGCTGGTTTCTTAGGACTACAAAACACGAAAATCAATATATGGACAGGGAACGGCATTTGTGGTGAAGTTCTATTAGAAGCTGGACAAGTGACCATGAAAACCGTCAGGGATACCATTGTCTCATTCATAAGAAGAGGTTATAAACTAGATGAGATATTGGCACCTGAAATATCTACAACAATATACACAAGCAAGGCTCTTAGAACAAACTCAGGGTTAAATCTTTAAGAATTAGAAGACAGTCAGTAAACCAGCTCCCACTGAGCAGCAGTTTTGCTGATAAAATTATCAATAAATTGAAGCTTCAACTTCAGTCATTCATTTATTTGCTAAAAAACTTAATAGAAATCTACTATATTATGTTCTAAGCATTGCTTTAGGCATAGGGATACAATATAAAGACAAAATCCTTATTATGGGGGGAGGGGATTTAAATATTCTGATGGAAAAGGCAAGTAGAAAACAGGTAAATGTTAACAATACAATTTTATCTAGGAGTAAGTGTGATTAAAACAATAACTGCATCCATTGTTAGCAGTGGATGAGAAATTATGAAAAAATACTCCAGGCAAGTTCAGGCTCTTCTTTCCAAAATCTGTCACCATACATCTAAGAAGTATGAACAGATAACTAGAGAAAAATGGCACACTATGATAATTGCTGCACGAGGAAGGAAATGGCATGAAGAAAAAATAACTAAACTATAAGTTGAATTGTGAACAATAAAAAGACAAAGAAATGTTTAAATCATTCCACAGCAATGGTCAAACCAAAATCCTCAAGGGAAAGAAAATGGTCTTCTAGCTGGCTCTAGGCAAGAAACAAAAGAAAATTTCGTGTAAAATAGAGCATTCCTAATTTATACCATTAGACTCACTTATTAATTTCAAACATGTTTTATTTGACCTCAGTTAGAATATTAACTACAGATATATAATACATGATATATTTTAAGAGTTAAAAATCAGAAGAAATGATAAGTAAGCAACTGATGTTATCAAAAATTATCAGACAGCCATATAAAAAAGAATCTAATGAATTTTAATTTCCAATTATTCAGGTGGGGAGCTAGCTATTCAGATCAACCCTCTTCTGAAGGAAAAGGATGTTAAAATCTTTAAAAACAGGAAAGATAAAAAGATTTACAGGCTTAATTGTAAGTTAAAGCACACACTAATTCTTGGTGGGCCCTAACATCCTTTCAATGGATATAGGAGGTCAACTATTTTCATGGGACCTGCATTGTGGGACAACAGGTTAAGTTTCCTCTTGTGATTCTATCATTCCCAAGCAGGCTGCCTATTCCATTCCTGTTCCAGACTGTTCTGCCTCCAGTGCAGCTCCCTGTGAAGATGCCTGGGAAGGCAGTAGAAGACGGCCCAAGTACTTGGGCCCTTGCCAAATGAAGTTCCTGGCTGGCACCAACCTGGCCCAGATCTAGCTGTTGTGTTCATTTGAGGAGTAAACTAGATCCAGGATCTCTCTCTCTCTCCCTCTCTCCTTGTCTCCCTCTCTCCCTCTGCCTCTGTAGCTCTGCCTTCTAAATAAATAAATAAATCTTTAAAAATATTTTCTTAATCATAATAAAATAATATTTCCTTTTTAACTGAGATGACATTTATATTATTGGTACAAAAGTAATTAGATAACAGATTAACAGTTGTTCAAATAGAGACAGTGGCCCCAAGCAATATCAGTGGTTAAGGCATTTTTTTTTTTGACAGGCAGAGTGGACAGTGAGAGAGAGAGAGACAGAGAGAAAGGTCTTCCTTTGCCGTTGGTTCACCCTCCAATAGCCCCCACAGCTGGCGCGCTTCGGCCGGCGCACAGCGCTGATCTGATGGCAGGAGCCAGGTGCTTCTCCTGGTCTCCCATGGGGTGCAGGGCCCAAGTACCTGGGCCATCCTCCACTGCACTTCCTGGCCACAGCAGAGAGCTGGCCTGGAAAAGGGGCAACCGGGACAGAATCCGGTGCCCCGACTGGGACTAGAACCCGGTGTGCTGGTGCCGCAAGGCGGAGGATTAGCCTATTGAGCCACGGCGCTGGCCAGGGCATTCTTGATTGCCTTGCCCTCACACAGAAAACGGGTTGAAGGCAGGGTGTGGAGAAAGCAAGTTTCACTGAAGAATATATTTCATGGAGTAGTAAAAAGAATTTTTCAAAATATTAACTAATGAATACATATCTTTTTATTATTTTGTGTGAGGAAATGAACAGAAACAGCACTTCTGTTGCACACCAAGTATAATGTTTGCCTTGAAGAAAAGCTCAGGGATATAAAGAAGCATGGGAGATCCAAGATGGCTAAATAGGGAGAGAAGATGTTGATTTTGATGAGAGGAAGACAATAGAAGAAAAAAGGAAGGACCTGCAATCTCAGGGAACAGTTGGAGAGAAGTCAGCAGCAGAAATGCTACAGAAAGTAGAGATGTCATGGATAAAGCAGTGGGGACAGTACAATCACACAGCAATGAGCAGGTCAGCATCAACTCCTGCAGCCTGTTCCTGGAGGGGACAACGTCTCCTTGTACAAGGTAAGAGGACACTGCAATAGCCCATGCCACTGTTGATATTGCCTACACCAGGAAATTGTAAAGGCATCAAATAAATAATCTGACGACTCATCTCAAGGATCTAGAAAAAAAAACCTAAAATTATTAGAAGGAAAAAATTATAAAATCATAAAAAATCATAAAAAATCATAAAAATTAGAGAATTGAGACAAAAAAGATGGACAAAAAGACTGGTGAAATGGAGAATTTTATGAAAACAATAAAAATAAATTGATACACCACCAATCCAAGTTAACCAAAAAAGGGGAAAGGCCCAAATTAATAAAATCAAAGATGAAAAAGGAAATGTCAAACGGATACCACAGAAATAAAAATAATTGTCAGGAATTACTACAAAAAACTATCTGCCAACAAATTGGACCGTCCAGAAGAAATGGATAGTTTTTTGGACACATGCAATTTACTAAAATTGAGTCAGAAAGACATAGAAAACCTAAACAGACCAATAAAAACAAGATTGAATCAGTAATAAAGACCCTCCCAAAAAAGAAAAGCCAGGGCTGCATGGCTTCACTGCTGAATTCTACCAAATTTTTTTTTTTTTTTTTTTTTTTTTACAGGCAGAGTGGACAGTGAGAGAGAGAGACAGAGAGAAAGGTCTTCCTTTGCCGTTGGTTCACCCTCCAATGGCCGCCGCGGCCAGCGCGCTGCGGCCGGCGCACCGCGCTCGTCCGATGGCAGGAGCCAGGAGCCAGGTGCTTTTCCTGGTCTCCCCATGGGGTGCAGGGCCCAAGCACCTGAGCCATCCTCCACTGCACTCCTGGGCCACAGCAGAGGGCTGGCCTGGAAGAGGGGCAACCGGGACAGAATCCGGTGCCCCGACCGGGACTAGAACCCGGTGTGCCGGCGCCGCAAGGCGGAGGATTAGCCTGTTGAGCCACGGCGCCGGCGAATTCTACCAAATTTTAAAGAAGAACGAATTCCAATTCTTCTCAAAGTATTCAAAACAATTGAAAGTGAGCTAATCCTTTCAAATTCCTTCTATGAGGCCAGCATCACCTTAATTCAAAAACCAGAAAAAGATACAACAAAGAAAGAGAACTATAGACCAATAGTCATGATGAACATAGATGCAAAAATTCTCAACAAAATACTAGCTAGTCAAATCCAAAAAAAAAAATAAAAACACTTCAGAAAAGATCATTCACCCAGACCAAGTGGAATTTATCTCTGGCATGCATGATTATTTCTACATAAGCAAAACAATGAATGCAATATATCACATTAATAATTTAGAAAAAAACATATGATTACTTCAATAGATTCAGAGAAAGCATTTGATAAAGTACAACATTCTTTCAAGATAAAAACCTTTAGCAAATTGGGTATTGAAGGTACATAATTCAACACAATCAAGGCAGTATATGGCAAACGCACAGCCAGCATCACCTTGAATGAGAAGAAGCTTGAAGATTTCCACTAAAATCCAGAACCAGACAAGGATGCCTACTCTGACTGCTACTTTTCGATATACTTTTGGATGTTTTAGCTGGGGCCAATAGGCAAGAAAAAGACATCAAATGGATACAAATGGGAAAGGAGGAGGCCAAATTATCCCTGCTTACAGAAGATCCTATACTTAGATCCTATACTTGAGGGAACTAAAAGACAAATAAAAACTAATGAGAGATTATCAGAATTCATAGGAGATTGTGACAAAGTTGCAAGACATAGAATCAACACATAAAGATCAATAGCCTTTGTATACAAAAACAATGCCA
Source organism: Sylvilagus floridanus (assembly GCA_949820135.1). Classification (NCBI taxonomy): domain Eukaryota; kingdom Metazoa; phylum Chordata; class Mammalia; order Lagomorpha; family Leporidae; genus Sylvilagus; species Sylvilagus floridanus. The sequence goes on from OX463224.1 coordinate 90,804,628, forward strand.
TGGCTGAGAAAGAACTTGTAAAATCAGTCCCATTCACATTAGGTACCAAAAAAATCAAATACCTTGGCATAATTTCACCAAGGATGTGAAAGATTTCTACTATGAAAACTAGAAAACACTCAGAAAAAACTAGAAGACCAAAACATGGAAAAACCTTCCACTTTCATAGATTGAAAAATTAATATCACAAAAATATCCATACTACCTAAAGCAATTAATAGATTCAATGTGATCCCACTCAAAAAAAAAAAAAAAGAAGCAAAGAAGTTCTTCTCAGGTCTGGAAAAAAAATGACGATAAAATTCATGTGAAATCCTCTGGCAAAAAAAAAAAAAAATGACCTAAATGAAAGATCTCCGCGAGTGAGATCCCAGTGGAAACAACAGGTCATCAAAGAAGGTAACTTTCTCTGAAGGGGGGAGAGAACTTCCACTTTGACTACGACCTTCTCTAAATATGGTCAGAGTCTGTGAACTCAAAAGGCTTCCATAGCCTTGGCAACTCATGACTAGAGCCTAGGGAGATAACTGATGCCATAAACAAGAGTGTCAATTTGTTAAGTCAACAACAGGAGTCACTGTGCACTTACACTTCATGTAGGATCTCTGTCCTTAATGTGCTGTACATTGTGATTTAATGCTATAACTAGTACTCCAACAGTATTTTTCACTTAGTGGTTCCATGTGGGTGCAAACTGTTGAAATCTTTACGTAATATATGCTAAACTGATCCTCTGTATATAAAGAGAATTGAAAATGAATCTTGATGTGAATGGAAGGGGAGAGGGAGCAGGAAAGGGGAGGGTTGCAGATGGGAGGGAAGTTATGGGGGGGGAGCCATTGTAATCCATAAGCTGTACTTTGGAAATTTATATTCATTAAATAAAAGTTAAAAAAAAAAATCATGTGAAATCACGAAAGACCCTGAAGGGCTAAAACAATCAAACAACAAAATAAAGCTGGAGGCAACACAATGCCAGATTTCCAGACATATTGCAAGGCAGTTATAATCAAAACAGCCTGATACCGGCACAAAAATAGACATGTGAACCAATGGAGCAGATTAGAAACCCCAGAAATTAATCCATACATCTACAACCACTAATCTTTGACAAAGAAGCTAAAATCACTCCCTGGATAAAGGACAGTCTCTTCAACAAATGGTTCTGGCAAAATTGGGTCTCTGCATGTAGAAGTATGAAAAAGACTCCTACTTTACACTCTATACAAAAATCAACTCACAATAGATCAGGGACCTAAATCTAAGATCTGAAATCCTCAGTTTATTAGAGGAAAACAGTGGCACAAAGACTTCTTCAATAAGACTCTAGTACAGGCAATAAAAGTGATAATAAGTAAATGGTATTATATCAAGCTTATAAAAACAATAAATTGAATATGAAACAGACAGAATAGGAGGAAATATGTTTAAATTATACAGCTGATAAAGAATTTATACCCAGGATATATAAGGAGTTCAAGAAAGTTCACAAAAACAAATAACACAATTAAGAAATGGGCTATGGATATGAACAGGTATTTTTCATAGGAAGAAATATAAATGGCCAATAGACATATGAAAAAAATGTTCAGGATCACTAGCATCAGGGAAATGTGATAAAAACCTCACCCCAGTTAGTATGGTTATCATCCAAAAATAAAACAAAACACACAAACAAAAACAAATGCTAGTGAGGAATGGGGCAAACTTACCCTAATAAAATCTCAATGAGAGGCCGGCGCTGTGGCTCAACAGGCTAATCCTCTGCCTTGCAGCGCCGGCACACCGGGTTTTAGTCCCGATCGGGGCACCGGATTCTGTCCCAGTTGCCCCTCTTCCAGGCCAGCTCTCTGCTGTAGCCAGGGAGTGCAGTGGAGGATGGCCCAGGTGCTTGGGCCCTGCACCCCATGGGAGACCAGGAGAAGCACCTGGCTCCTGGTTTCGTTTCAGCACGGTGCGCTGGTCCCAGCACTGGCCGTGGTGGCCATTGGAGGGTGAACCAACGGCAAAAGGAAGACCTTTCTCTCTGTCTCTCTCTCTCACTGTCCACTCTGCCTGTCTAAAAAAATAAAATAAAATAGGCCGGCGCCGTGGCTCAACAGGCTAATCCTCCGCCTTGCGGCGCCGGCACACCGGGTTCTAGTCCCGGTCGGGGCGCCGGATTCTGTCCCGGTTGCCCCTCTTCCAGGCCAGCCCTCTGCTGTGGCCCAGGAGTGCAGTGGAGGATGGCCCAAGTGCTTGGGCCCTGCACCCCATGGGAGACCAGGAGAAGCACCTAGCACCTGGCTCCTGCCATCGGATGAGCGCGGTGCGCCGGCCGCAGCGCGCCATCCGCGGCAGCCATTGGAGGGTGAACCAACGGCAAAGGAAGACCTTTCTCTCTGTCTCTCTCTCTCACTGTCCACTCTGCCTGTCAAAAAAAAAATAAAAAAAAATTAAATTAAATTAAATTAAAAAATCTCAGTGAGAATGATCTCAGCACTGGGAGAGGGAGGAATCACTCCCCTAAATAAGCCACTTCTCAGCAGGAAATAGCCATGGAGAATGGTTGGAGCTCTCCCAGAGTCAAAAGTTTATTTTTTTCTTACTGTATATGTATTAAAATGCTTAGTTTGTTAGAACCTATTAAGCCACTGAGGCCTGACAGAATCTACTGGGTCACTGGACCTGAATTTCCAGGCTCTATGAAACTGAGTGCAGATAGATAATCTAAAGGCTAGCAAAATTGTTTATTGCTAAGAAAGTCCCATACCTGGGGCATTTCAAACTGCTAAGACACTGCACTGCAAACTTCACCATTGAGCCTTCCTGCTCATCCCCCACCCATTTTATCAGAGTCCATGTGGTGCTCTGCACCTCCCACTATAAGCCACAAGCCACTGAAAAAAGGGACTCTACCCACTGCTTGAATAGAATGAAGTCTATCTTCAAATCCCCTGACCTCTGTCTGGGTAGGCTCAACACTTTACAGACTTACACCCCATTCTGTCTCACCCTAAAATAAAGTCTTTCCTTTTAGCTCTTTGAGCTTTATAGAGAAATTGAGCAAGCATTACAGTTTCTATGTACCCCCTTCCCTTCCCATGTTTTCCTGTATTTGTAACATCTTACATTAATGTATCATAATTATTAATTTTATGAATCAATATCAATACATTATTATTAACTGAATTCCACTGTTCATATTAGGATTTATTTTTTGTTTTGTACATGTCTATGTGTTTGGACAGTTATAAATGCCATAAATCAGTCTCAATGCAGAATAGTTTCACCCATGATAAAATCTCTCAAGTTTCACCTATTCATTCCCTAATCCTGCAAACCCCTGATCTTTTCACTGTAACTATAGTTTTGTTTTTTTCACAATGTCATATAGTTAGAATTATAAAGAATCTAGCCTTTTCACATAAAAATAGATTCCTTATTTTGCTAAATGTCTTTTTATGAATTTGTAGCCTTGTATCATTGAGAAACATCTTAATACATACATGTACATAGTTTATCCATTTACCTGTTCAAGGACATTTTAATTATTTACATGTTTTGCTATTTATGAATGAAGCTGCTACAAACAGTTGTGCACATGTTCCAGTGTAGACATGTTTTCAACTCTTTTGGGTAAATATCTAGCAGTGCAGTTGCAAGATTGTATGGAAAGACTATGTTTAGCTTTGTGAGAAACTGCCAAACTCTCCTCCCAAGTGTTTGTACCGTTTTGCATTCCCACCAACAGTGAATAGGCTTCTCACCCCAGCCAGCATGTGTTATCAGGATTTGGAGTTTAATCTTCCTAACAGGTGTGTTGAGGTATCTCATTTTTGTTTTAATTTGCAATACCCTAATGATCTATGATGCGGCACATCTGCTTTAATGTTCATCTCATGAGGGCTTGCTCATATATTCTTTCTGCTTTGTTATTGTGGTGGTTTTTAAAATTATTATCATTTAGTTTTAAAAGTTCTTTGTATATTTTGGGTATTAGTACACTGCCAGAAATATGTTTTAAAAATATTTTCTCCTGGCCGGCGCCGTGGCTCAACAGGCTAATCCTCCACCTTGCGGCGCCGGCACACCGGGTTCTAGTCCCGGTTGGGGCGCCGGATTCTGTCCCGGTTGCCCCTCTTCAAGGCCAGCCCTCTGCTGTGGCCCAGGAGTGCAGTGGAGGATGGCCCAAGTGCTTGGGCCCTGCACCCCATGGGAGACAGGAAAAGCACCTAGCTCCTGGCTCCTGCCATCGGATGAGCACGGTGCGCCGGCCGCAGTGCGCTGTCCGCGGCAGCCATTGGAGGGTGAACCAACGGCAAAGGAAGATCTTTCTCTCTGTCTCTCTCTCTCACTGTCCACTCAGCCTGTCAAAAAAAAAAAAAATTTTCTCCCAGTTTTTGGTTCCCTATTAAATCTCTATTAAATCTATTGAATCTATTAAATCAAATTATTTCCTGAGATTTTGATTGGGATTGCACTGAATCATAGCTCAAATTAGGTAGAATTGCTGCCTTAATAGTTTTTTTTTTTTTTTTGCATAGCACAAGATTTTAATTTTAATGAAGTCCAATGTAGGAATTTTCTTTCAAGGATCATGCTTTGAGTGTTGTATCTAAGAATGCATTACCAAATGCAAGATCTCCTAGATTTTTCTCCTCTTACCCCTTTCAAAAATTTTATAAGATTTGTATTTTTCTTCAGATCTGTAATCCATTTAAAATTAATATTTGTGAAAGTTAAACATGGGTATAGATTCACTGATTTGCATGTGAATGTCAACTAGTTCTAGCATCATTTGTTAAAAAGACATCCTTTCTCCACTGAATTGCCTTCAATCCTTTGTTAGAGACCAGAGAACTCTATTGTATAGGCCTATTTCTGTAATGTATTCTTTTCCATTGATTTATTCATCATTCTTTCTCTATAATGCCTGGTCAAGTCTTGAAGTTAGGGCTTATCAGTCCTCCAACTTTATTCAATTTCTTCAGAATTATGTTGGCTATTTGGGTCTTTTGCCTTTCCATATAGATATAAATTACTCTTTTGTAATCTGTTTTCCAAACACCACAAAATTATTTCCTGAGATTTTGATTGGGATTGCACTGAAACATAGCTCAAATTAGGTAGAATTGCTGCCTTAATAATATTGAATCTCCCTACCTGTGATCATAGAGTAGCTCTCTGTTTCTTTACATCTTCCTTGATCTATTTTATCAAAGAGTTCTAATTTTCCTTACATATTTTCTACAAATATTTTGTAAGTTATATGCCTCAGTCATCTCGCTCGCTTGCTCTCTCTCTCTCTCGATCTTTCTCTCTTAATTTTTCTCTCCTTCATTCAAGAAAATGGCACTCTGTTACTGAATTTTAAATTCCTGTTCCAAATGTTCATTTCTGGTTTATAGGAAAGCAAGTGGCTTTTGTGTATTGATTTTTGTATCGTGCAACTTTACTATAATTGCTTATTAGAACCAGAAGTATTCTTGCCAATTGTTTGGGATTTTCTACATAGACAATCTTCTAATCTGCAAATAAAGACAGTGTCATTGCTTTTTTGCCACTGTCTACTTTCATTTATTTTTCTTTTTTCATCTACATAGAACTTCTAGTACAATGTTGAATAGCAGTGATTAAAGAGGACACCCTTACTTTGTGTCTGATCTTGGCAGAAAAACCTTTGTTTCTCATGATTAGGTACAATGTTAGCTCTAGGGTTTTCACAGATGTTCTTTATTAAGCTGAGACTATTTCCATTCCTAATTTGTTGAGAGTTTTTATCACGAATTGATTGGAACTATATCTTCTCAAGTGTCTTTTTCTTCATCTATTGACAGGATTGTATGGTATTTCTCTTTTAGCCTATAAAGATAACATTAATTGATATTTTTATGTTGTACCATCTTTGTATTAATCTGGACTGGCTGTGGCATATAATTATTTCATTCATTATTAGACTGAATTTTCTAATATACAGTTGAATGTTACATATCTGTGTTCAGTGAGAGTTATTTGTCTATAGTTTCCCCTTCCTATAATGTCTTTACCTTATATTTTGCAATGTGATACTGCAAGCCTCATAAAATCAGTTAGGAAGTGGTTCTTCTATTTTTGTTTCCTAGAGAGAATTACAGCAAATTGTTATTGTTGTTCCTAAATTACTGGTAGAATTCATCAGTGAAATCATTTGAGTCCGATGTTTTCTTTTCCAGATGATTGATTTTGAAATACAATTTCTTTAATCGATTCAGGGCTTTTCAGGTTATAAATATTTCCTTATGTATGTTGAGAATATGTCTTTTAAATAATTGCCTCATTTCATCCAATTTATCAAATTTGCAGGCATAGAGTTTGCCTTACATCCCATTTTCCTCCTTTAATGCTCAGTAATGGTGGCCCCTTTTTATTTATGATGTTAATAATTCATATTTTTTTCTCTTTTTCCCTTCATCAACTTTGCTGGAGTTTGTCAATTCTATTGCACTTTTAAAAGTGTACTTTTGCTTTGATTTTGCTGATTTTCTTGCAGATTTCCTGTTTTCAATTTCATTTACTTCTGCTCTAGTTCTTATGATTTCTTTACTTCTGTTTTAGGTTGATGTTTCTCATAGCAAACATAATTGTTAAATACTATTGTTATGAGAGGAACATCCAGGTTCCTCCAAAATTCATGTGCTGAAATTTTAATCCCCAAAGTGATGATATTTCAAAATGGAACCTTTGGGAGTTGATTAACTCATAAGGATACAGTCCTCATGATAAGATTAAGGACACAGCCCTCATAAGAAGAGACATGAGAGCACTTACTTCTCTTTCTGTACCATACTAGTATAAAACAAGACTTCCAGCTGCAAACAAGAAAGAAAGCCCTCATAAGACTCCCGATAGGCCAGCACCGTGGTCTTGGATTTACCAGCTCTAGAGCTCTGAATAATACATTTTTGTTGTGTAAGCTTCCGGCCTATTGTACTTGGTTGTAAAAGCCTGAAATGACTAAGACAATTGGTAAACATTTGGACAATCTTAATAAATCAATGAATCAATATTTTCCAAATTGCTAACACATGCTATTGTAAAATGTACTTTTTTACAAAATGCACTGGTAAAAGATCTATTCAAAAAGCAAGACATGTCAATGTAATAGAATACAAAAGGTTTGCTGATATTCCTTCAGACTTCACATTATTAGTAGCCTTCAGGAAGCTACCACTCTGCAAGTTTTAGTGCATTATTAAAGAAGACTAGACAATCACCCAAACAAGGCTACAAAATATTTATCTTATTTCAACTATGTACATATATTATGCAAGAAATTTCTATACTTTCACCAAAACAATTAATCACACACAATGCATACAATTTACCACAATGCAAATGAAAGAATCTAACTACCTTCAGTTAAGCTAGACCTTAAAGAGAACCACAAAAATGTAAGATACTTTCACTTGTATAGTATTGTCACTTTGTGACTTAGCTGATTTTCATAAAAGATTATTTGTGTTAACATGTGATTGACTTTTGAAAAAGTTTTGGTTAAAATTGTTAACAGATATATAAAAACTGTATTTATTTATGAAATACTGTGTGCCATTATACATTGCATAATGTACAATGAGCAAATATATTTCCACATGGAACATTCCTTTATTGTTAAAACACCAAAGGGGCTGGCACTGTGGCACAGTGGGATAAAGCCCTAGACTACAGCACCAACATCACATAGGGGTGCCAGTTCAAATCCTGGCTATACCTCTTCTGATCTGGCTCTCTGCTATGGCCTGGGAAAGTAGTAGAAGATGGCCCAAGTCCTTGGGCCCCTGCACCCACATGGGAGACCAGGAAGAAACTTCTGGCTCCTGGCTTCGGATCAGCTCAGCTCTGGATGTTGCAGTCATTTGGGGAGTGAACCAACCAACGGAATGTAAGACCTTGCTCTCTCTCTGGCTTCACCTTCTCTGCAACTCTATCTTTCAAATAAATAAAATAATTCTTAAAAAAATACCCAAAATCCTATCTTATAAATTATTTTTTCAAGAGAAATTTGCAGCATAATAAAGTTATTTATAGTCACTCTATGCTGCAATAGATTTCCAGAACTTCTCACTCCTATCTAACTATAATCTAGTATCTATTAAGCAACCATTCCTCAACCTCTGGTTACCAACATCATACTTTTAACTTGCATGAGATCATCTTTGGTACTTGATTTTTATTCTTGACTTATTTCATTTAACATAATGACTTCCAGTTCCATCCATAGTGTAAATGAAAAAGACTCCACTCTTTTTTTTAGCTGTGTTGTATTCTACAGTGTATATTGCCACTTTTTTTTATTTATTCATCAATGGATGGACACTCAGTTGAGAGACTATATTTTTTCCAATGCATATTACTGCAATTTTGGCCAAGTATTAATTGGCTGAAAATGAATGGGTCTATATATACCATTTCTATTCTATTCCACTGATCTATGGATTTGCTTTAATCCCAGTACCATATTATACCATGTGGTATAAATTATTATCCCATAGAAATCTATTACTTAAAGTTAGGTAGTATAATACCTCCTGCATTGTTGATTTTGCTCAAGATTGCTTTAGCCATTCAGGCTTTTTTGTGGATCCATACAAAAGTTAGTTAGTAGAGTTTTTTCAGGTTCTGTGTAAAACATCTTTTTTTTTTTGGACAGGCAGAGTTAGACGGTGAGAGAGAGAGAGACAGAGAGAAAGGTCTTCCTTTTCTGTTGGTTCACCCCCCAAATGGCCGCCACAGCCAGCGTTTTGCGCCAATCCAAAGCCAGGAGCCAGGTGCTTTCTCCTGCTCTCCTTCCCGGGCCACAACAGAGAGCTGGAATGGAAGAGGAGACAGAATCCAGCACCCCAACTGGGACTAGAACCCGGGGTGCCAGCACCGCAGGCGGAGGATTAGCCAAGTAGGCCACGGCGCTGGCCCATCATGGGGTTTTTGATAAGTATCATGTTGAATCTCTGCGAAGAAAGTACATTTTGGGGCCGGCGCTGTGGCTCAATGGGTTAACGCCCTGGCCTGAAGCACCGGCATCCCATATGAGTGCCGGTTCTATTCCCTGCTGCTCCTCTTCTGATCCAGCTCGCTGCTTTGGCCTGGGATAGCAGTGGAAAATGGCCCAAGTCCTTGGGCCCTGCACCCACATGGGAGACCTGGAAGAAGCTTTTTTTAAAAATATATATTTAAGAAGAATCCAAGAAGTAGAGGAGGAGGAGACAAAAGGAAAAGCAGGAAGAAAATGAAGGAAAGAAAGGAGGGAGGAGGGGGGGAGGGAGGAAGGCAGGCAGGCAGGCAGGAAGGAAAGAGGAGGAAGAGAGGGAGAGATGCAGAGAGGGAAGGCTGGAGGGAAGGATGGAGGGAGGGAGGGAGGAAGGGAGGGAAAAGAATACTAAATAGTACTTCCAGAATTCAAAAGAGGAGGAAACTAGAGAAAAGAATGTTATTCAGAAAAACAATCGAAACTAGACAAGCCCCTAACTATTTACAGAGCAGGATATAACAATGATAAATAATTAACTATGTCTTATTTCCCAAGAGAGATATAAAAGCTTTACTCTTAACAATTTAGTCTTTTGTATTATACATTTATTATTTTTATCAGCTAGCTGAAAAGATTTGTATGATATTTTCAGTTACAATAAAATTACTCTTAAAGAAATCCTTCATATGCATTTAAAAAGCTATAAAATGCCTTGCACTTAACTAACAATTGTGGGGCTCCTGTATGACCATATCCTCCAGTGACAAAACTGCTGTCAATACAATATTTAATTTAAAACACTGTATTGGATTAAATTCAGAAAGATGCTTTATGCCAAGAAATTAAAAAAAAAATGTTTTGACAGCAGTTTTATTTGTACAAGAAGAAACAGCAACTAAAAAGTATCAGTGTCAACTGGGCAACTGTAACCATGTCATGAGATCTTAATTTGCAACACCAGAGTTCTAACAGCAGGAGGCTAATTCTGCAATCACAGGCAGAGCTCTAACATTGCTAGGGGCTCAATTCTATTTAAACAGGAATAGGAGGATCTATGAGAAATTTGAGGGAAGCAGAAGAAATATGAGCCAATTATCTGATTTATTGTAAAGCTAAAAGTATTCCTCCAAGATAATCAAAAGCAGCCAGTGAAATTTTTAATGACAGTTAAAAAGAATGTCTTCCTCTAAGGAATCCCTCTTCTGTATATTTTCAATACCAACAACTTATTGCTTTCGTGTCATCCTTATTTCAGTTACTATGGGTTGAGCATCTGTAATCAAAAAACCTCAGATCCAAAATCAAAAAATTTTGAGTCTACATGAGCCTCAGTGAAAAACTCTACCCCATGAAACCTTGTTAGTTCACAAAATTATTATAAATATTATATAAAATTGCCTTTAGGCTATGTGTGTAAGTTATGTATGAGACATAAATGAATTTCTTATTTAGAATTATTTCAGTATGTATATGTAAACATTCTGAAATCCAAAACCTCACATGGGTAATACTTCTGTTCTGAAATATTTTGCTCCCTTTGTGCCTAGAAGTTAAGGCAGTTAAGAGCAAATTCAGGTTTAAAGACCACTTAACTGCACGATCCTGGGCAACTTATGTAACCTTTGAAAATCTTTTCTCATTTGTTTATAATAAAATCTGTATAATAACGTTGTTAATATTTAATAGTAATGTCCATGTGGCTTACAAATCCCAATGACTGTTTTTTATAAGGTTTATTTTATTTATTTGAAAGGCAGACTTACAGAGAAGAGGAGAGACTGAGATGTTCACTCCCTAAATGGCTGCAATAGCAGGGCTTGGTCCAGTCCAAAGCCAGAAGCCCAGAACTCTATCCAGGTCTCCCATGTAGGGGTAGGGGCACAAAGACACGAACCATCATCCACTGCCTTCCCAGGGGCATTAGCAGGGAGCTGAATTGAAAATGGAGCAGAGGGGACTCAAACCAGTACCCAAATGAGATGCCAGCATTGTAGGCAATGAATTAACCCACTGTGCCACCATGCTGCCTTCCCACCATTGAGACTTTTTTTTTTTATATAAAAGCATCACATCTTCCTTTTCTTTCTGGTTTTATCTTATAACACACCCAGGGTACCATTACCCAGCCTATTCCAATACCCTGGTTTTATCTTATAACACACCCAGGGTACCATCACCTGGCCTATTCCAATGCCCTCTATAGTCTAAGCTTTCCCCTTTTTGTTTTATTTTACACACAAATGCCAAATTAATCTCTTGAAAGCACACTCTATTTAAAAACATTTACTGGGGCCACAGTGTCCATAGAAAAGTGGAAATTCTTTATTTTGACACTCAAGGACTCAGTAATTTAACCTAGCCCCTATTCTTTCTACCTCATGAATTTAAATTCGAAATAAACTGAAGGACATAGCCAAATTTTGGCTTGATTGAGTTTCAGTTTCTCTGAATGGTCAGCAGGGAATGAGGCCAGATGGGCACTGTAAACTGCATTCAGAGACGAATGCCAAGGTTTAAAACTAGAGAAAAGGAGTCAAAGCTATTGTCAGGAACAAGGAATGATAGGTAAAGCCAAGAAGTCTGTAAGTAGTGAAAGCAATCAGCATGAATCAAAGAACAAAGGCAGACAACAAAGATTCTAGACTTCTTCTGTAAATAGGTCTAGCATTGCCAAAATGTGCTTTCATTTGATTCTATCAATGTAATTTTAAAATACCTAATAAAATAGTACATTGCATATAAAATCCCTATCTAGAAAAATTAGCAATGGGAATTTTCATCAGTTTATTTTGTTAAAATAAAATGTGGAAATCTATATGAGAATAAAATTACTGAGAAGAAAATAAAAAATGGTTAATATTTTATGTTGATTTTTTATAAGTTCATATCCATTATATTTGTATATCTACATATCAAGAGAGAAGGAGAGAAGGATAGAGGGAGAGAGTGGGAGCAGGGAGAGAGGGGGAAAATCTAGATTCTTTAAGAAGTAGAGATTCATTTTTAGACTATAGAAGATATTTTTTTTCCTTCTGGTGTTTTTCTTCCTTATTTGCATATTTTTTACAAATAGCACAATCCCCTAAATCTACTGCTAATATGACATCAGGGACTAATTAAACATATAAACCAAGAACTCATCAGCATGGATTGATAGGATTTGGACTCTGGTGAATCACCAAACAAGAGAAAAGCAAGCAAGAAACAAGTCCCCTATGTTTCATTTTAAATGATTTATTTATTAAAGGATTCTAGATGTGGATTAATCTCCTCTGACTTTTTGTGTGTGTCCCTGACTTGAATGCAAAAATCGCTTTCATAAATGAATCAAAAGCTGTGCTGTTTCTGAGTAGTTTTACTTCTGTCTCCATGTAACAGGCCATCATTCTGTTTTATTACTCTTTTTGGTAATAATCCTTATTGAATTATAGCAATAGTCATGACACTATATAGAGTATAGATATCTGGTTGTGTTTCCCCCTTTTCCTCTAAATTGTGGAAAAGTCCAGAGAGGAAAAGCTCAGTGAGAGGCTGAAGCCAATTCTTTCAGCACCATTAAGAGTGGACTGGGGCTATTTGTGCTGGGAGAGACCCATGAGGGCTCCCTGAAGTGAATTCTTGGTCCAGAAATAAAAATAATGAGCAAGCATTTCTCAATTTTCACCTGATGATATTCTACATTATGATTGCACTCATTCCACCCGTTTTCTTGAGTCTAAGTTCATATGTTACCTCCTAACTACCAATCTCTCTTGGCTTTGAACTCATGTATTATCTATACCTTCCCTTTGGCTCTTCCTCCATTTTGCTCTTGCACTGATACTTTTTTCTGTAAACATGTCTTGCCATCCCATCTAGACTTTCATAGTAATTCATAGCCCACCAGAAAGAAACACACCTTAAAAAGCCAACTTCTGTATTAGGTCCTGTGGATGAAAGTCAATTTTAACTGTCAGATAATGCCATGCCCACCATTGTATATATACAACAATATATGCAGATAGACTTTTTAAACAAGATTTATTTATGCATATATTTATTTGAAAGAGCAACAGAGAGAGAGGGAGTAAGAGACAGAGAAAGAGAGAGATCTTCCATACACTGGTTCACTGTGTAAATGGATACAAGACCCAGGTATGAGCTAAGATGAAGCCAGGACTCAGGAACTCCATCTAGATCTCCCACATGGGTGACAGGTGCCTAGGTACTTGGGCCATCATCTGCTGCCTTTACAAGCATTTTAGCAGGAAGCTGAATTGCAATCAGCAGAGCAAAGCTCAAACCAACAGTTTAATATGGAAAGTCGGCCTCACAGGCAGCAGCTTAGTCTGCAGTATCACAATGGCTCCAGATATTCACAGGTATCATTGAATATTCACTGTGTACCAGACATTATTGACACAGATACAGAAGACACAGACCTTGCACAGAGAGAGCTCAGGCTTCTCATTCTGAATTGAGGCTCTAGAAGGATTTTACTATGTTGTATGTGTTAAGGTCCTAATTGAGAATCTCACGTTCTTCTCAGTGAGTGATATTGGAAAGCAAGCCCTTAACCTAATACACTTTCACTTACTGAGGGGCTGTTATGAGTACAGCAGGACTTGTCTCCTCAGAACTCTTGCAGATGTTTGAACTCTGATGCCTTGATTTTAAATGTTGGTTAAGGGTGAAGGCTTGATCTAAATGTGGCAGCTATGAGGGAGAGCTGGTGGAAGGTCTTTAGATTATTGTGGAATACCCTCAGAGGGTGGTTCTCCAGAGAAGGATGGTTATTTGGGTTCAGGTTCTGCCTACCTGCTTGCTCTCTCTTTCTGTATCCTCGTTCACCATGTGGTCATTCCTTTACACCAAGCATGACCAGCTTGCATGAATGCAAAACTATGGGACAATCTGATTCTCCAAACTAAACTGAAATAAACATCTTATTTCCTAAGTTTCCTCAGGTATTTTATTTAAGGTAATTAAAGGCAGAATAACACAAGGATCCTCCCAATATTGCTTAATTTTTTATGTTGCCCCATGTTGTTTTCATTCCCTTCTGGACTTTGCACAGAGATCACTTTCTTATGTCAAGAAGGTTATTGAAATTAAAGAGGGGACCCTTTTCTTTTCCATGAAAAATTTCCAAAGTTTAGACTTAAAGAAGCTTTTGCCCATAGTATCACACAACTGGTAAGCTTTCTTACTGTAAGCTTTCTTACTGCAATGGTCATGTTTTCTCTTCATGTGGCATTAGCTCTTCATGTCTCCCTAAGCCCATTGCGCGCTGGACACATCCTAACCTTCTGCCTCAGAACGTCTTTTCTCAAGCTAACTCTAGGTCCCCCCCGCCCAGGGGAGGTGGGATAATGCAATTGAAGAAGTTATTATTATTATTATTAGTGCCCTCACGAAAAAACAGTTCTCCCATTGCATACAAACATGAATAATTTTTTTCTTAAATTCCTTTGCATTACACAACTTCTTAAAGTTTCATTGCATGGTTTTCAGTGCTTTTTTGAATCAATCATTTAAAAAATTTCTAAAACTGTTTTCTCCTCTGTACACTAATGTTTACCTTACATAATGTTTACCTTACATATTAGCAAGTTGCAAGTTACAGTCAGTCTCCTAAAAGGAAAGAATGAGTAATAGCATAAATACTTGAAAAAACTTGATTTTGAGAATTCTGATAAAAAAGTTCTACTTTATGACTTCGGAAATTATTATATTTCTTTTGTAAATTGCAATAAGATATATACCCGGTAACATCATTGTGAGGACTAATTGAAATCCTTTATGTTACAAGCTTATTATAGAAATTAATATTTAATAGGATCCCAAACAAATCAGTTAGAATATCTGTGCTCAACAATAAGGTTCTTATTCCAATATGTGTATGTATATACATAAAGAAAATAAATAGGTATAAATTAGGTGGCTTGATAGATTAAATCATTGAAAATACCGTAATCTCCAATTAAATTCACAGTATAGCATCACTTATGAGTGTAGTAACAATGCTAAGTTTTTCATTTTCCTTTTAGAATACTTAAACTCATCATAAACTGTCAAAGGTTAAATGGAAATTGTAAAGAAATTTATATGTTTATAATGTAGATTTATAATGTTAAATTTTAAGAATGGGAGGCATGAAGGTGGTAAGTGAAAGATCTCTAAGATAATCTAATTCTATAATTTTAAGTCTATGCTGTGTCAAGTAAAATGGAAGGTGTTCTTTTTCTGACTGCTGGTTCTTCCTCCTGCATTTGGGAAAGAGGGGGAGGCAGAGAGGGATTCCGCTTTCTACAAAGCAGATTTTATTTTTGGATATTGAAGAAAAGGTGATTCCTCTTTAAACAGACATGAAAATAAAACAAATTAAGTGATAAGTGGAAGTCTGTGTGCAGGAGAAAGAACACCCTGACTTCAATAAGCAATTTGGTCCTTGAAGCAGAAGTACTCCCTCACAAACTCATCAAAATGAATCCTAGAGAGCAAGGAATACATAGATTAACAGTGATTTTGAGCACAGGTTTCCTCTTTGGGGAAATCCTGACTCTACCCCATCAGCTAACTAGATTTACTAACTTTATGTTTAGGCACAAATATATGTCTAGTTTGCTCTACTGTAGAAGAGGAACAAAAATATTATGTTTCCTAACGTGTTTATTGTTAATTTCAACAATATAACATGGTGAAATATTTATAATGGTGCTTGTCAGGTAATAAATGTCAATATTTGCCAGTTATTATGATCATTAGTCTCCCAATGTCATTCAATGTCCATAAAAGATCAGGAAAAGACATCACATCAGTTTTTCAAAGTATACAGTAGTTCAAGGAAACTCACATTTAGCTGGAAGAATACACCTGGGGGAGAGTGAACTCTTTCATTACTTTTAGTCCTATTGATGATTATGATGATGACTGCCATTCAATGACTCTCTAATTTTTCTTAGAGAAACTTCCCAAGGAATTAAATATTAATTATTGATTTCTATTAAAAATTAGTCAAAGAAAAATTTTGGTATGTAAATGGAAAACCAAAGGCTTAGACACATTAGTGAAACTATTATTAAAAAAGCACTGAAGAACTACTCATGAAAATTGTATCTAATAATTTTCACTGTGGAGCTCGTTCTCTTTCCATTTCAACACACAGAACACTATACGCATGAGACAAAAGTGTAACTGAGTTTATTAGAAATAACAATACAGAGAATAGAGATGGTAGGAAAATTAACAAAGGTTAAACATTCAGCTTGGTTGAGAGTGACCTAGAAGATAAATCTATCCCAACTTCCCCCATTTTAAAGACAAAACCTTGATAAGAAAAGTTTAGCCAGTTACTCCCTTGACTTAATAGTGTTTTAATTCTGAATTGTCAGAACAATTGGGAGAAACTTGAGTAATATAGAATCAAGAACAGATACTATGAAGTGAAAAGTAGTATTAAAGTAGAGATTTCTATCCCTCAGAAAACTAAAAAAGAACATGATGAAAAAACCTAGCTTGAAGCCAAACATCTTAGCCGCAAGTCACTTGGTTTCCTAGTTAGACCATGGAGAGAATTTCAAAGCTAGATGACAGTGGCTAGGGTTAGAGTTGTAAAATAGAAGTGTTGGGAATTATCATGTTTGGAATGTGTATTTTCCAAATAGCTGTGCCATAGATATTTCAGTTATTTATTACTATGTAACAAATTCCAAAAACTTAGAGGTTTAAAATAACAACCATTTATTTGCTCAAGATCCTACAACTTGGACTGGATTCAACTGATAGATTTTTGGCTATTCTCTCTTAGAGTCCATCATGAAGCTGTAATCCTCTGACAGCTGAACTGGATCTTGATGGTTCAATGTGACCTCACTTATGTCTGTTGGTTAGACAGGGCTCTCAGCCAGAGAACTTTGGTAAACTCTACACTATCTCTTCAGTAAATAGCATATGCTTCCCATATAGTGGTACATGAATGGAATTCAAAATTTCTCCCACAGAGAGAGATATATGCCCTATATTAAAAAGAAGAAAGCATATAAATAATGAGCAGCAGAAGTGAGAGCTTGTGGTAAACGTTATTTGTTGTCCATCAAAGATACATATCCACTTCCATTTTATAGAATCATTGCCAGGAAAGGCTGGCAGACCAAGAATTACATGTTTTTTGTTTTTTGTTTTTTTTGTTTTGTTTTGTTTTTGACAGGCAGAGTGGACAGTGAGAGAGAGAGACAGAGAGAAAGGTCTTCCTTTTTCCGTTGGTTCACCCCCCAGTGGCCACTGTGGCCAGTGCACTGCGCTGATCCGAGGCCAGGAGCCAGATGCTTATCCTGGTCTCCCATGTGGGTTCAGGGCCCAAGCACTTGGGCCATCCTCCACCACACTCCCGGGCCATAGCAGAGAGCTGGACTGGAAGAGGGGCAACCCAGACAGAATCCAGTGTCCTGACAGGGACTAGAACCCGGTGTGCCGGCATCGCAGGCAGAGGATTAGCCTATTGAGCTGTGGTGCCAGCCGAATTACATGGTTTAATTTGCCTCACATACATGTGTGGCAATCTGACTGACTGCTAGACAATTCAGTACCAGTGAAAGTGGCATGTACTACTTCCAGACTTAACTGATTAAAAAAATTTCTAATTTTGTTAATTTATTGGCCCTCAGGGAAAACTAACAAGTTAGATACTAAGGATGACACACCTTCATCAGCCTAGGACTCTGTATGATTACATATAACAAAACATCAATTGCACACACAGACATAGAGGTAATTAGTGGATAAAGAAAATGATGTACATGTACACAATGAATACTATTCAACAAATCTTCCTCCAACCCTACCCAGTGGACATTCTATGAGCAAAAATTAAACTTGCATTGGGCTAAGCCCACTGAAATTTTGGATTCCATTCATTGTAGCTGATGGCATTGCCTTAACTAATAAATGGAGACTTCAGGAATTTTATACCCACTGGAAGAAATTCAATGAATCAGAATAATCCACTCAGCAAATGAAGCAGCTAGAAAGAATGAATATGCCATGATGGAGCTCAAGATCGAAACCATGATCTTTGGAGCCAGTCAAGTTTGTGTTTAAATTCAATATTCACAACATATTAGTGAGTAGAGTGACTGTCATATTGTAACATTCTTTTTTTAATTTTTTTTTACAGGCAGAGTAGACAGTGAGAGAGAGAGACAGAGAGAAATGTCTTCCTTTTGCCATTGGTTCACCCTCCAATGGCCGCCACGGCCGGCGCACCGTGCTGATCTGATGGCAGGAGCCAGGTGCTTCTCCTGGTCTCCCATGGGGTGCAGGGCCCAAGCACTTGGCCCATCCTCCACTGCACTCCTTGGCCACAGCAGAGAGCTGGCCTGGAAGAGGGGCAACTGGGACAGAATCCAGTGCCCTGATCAGGACTAGAACCCGGTGTGCCGGCGCCACAAGGCGGAGGATTAGCCTAGTGAGCCGCAGCGCCGGCTTGTAACATTCTTTGATGTGCACCTACTACTTGCCAGAAATGTTTATAAGCACAGAGGCAATTGCGGCCAATGAGATAGACTATTCCCTCTCATTTTGTGTTCATATTCAAGTCAAGGAGATGAGCAATACACAAATGTAGCAGTAAAGGTAATTAGTGGATAAAGAAAACATGTTTCATGTACAAAGAATCCTACTTAACCATGAAATGAATAAAATCTTGTCAGTTGAAACA
Source organism: Sylvilagus floridanus (assembly GCA_949820135.1). NCBI lineage: Eukaryota > Metazoa > Chordata > Mammalia > Lagomorpha > Leporidae > Sylvilagus > Sylvilagus floridanus. The sequence continues at coordinate 90,823,314 of OX463224.1, forward strand.
ACATGGATAAAAGTGGAGAATATTGTGTTAAGTGAAAGAAGCATGCAAAAACAAGTACTTCAAGTTCTCTTTCTTATGTAGGGCTGAGAAAGTTGATCTCATAGAAGTTGTCAGCACAATGGTAGTTCCCAGAGGCTGTAGAGAATAAGCAGAAGTGAAAGAATGAGGAAAGATTAAAGGTTACCAAGTTATAATGAGGTAAGAGTAAGAACTTCTTGATTTCTATTGCACTGTAGGATAATGATAGATAATAAAAATGTACATTTAAAAAAACTAGAAGGGATTTATGAATGTTCTCAGCACAAAGAAATTAGAAACACTGGAAGATATAGACATGTTCACCCTTGATTGGATATTACACAATAGAAATGTATATCAAAACATTACATAATAGCCTATGAATACATACAAGTTTTTATGTGTCAGTTAAAAATTTTATTAATGATTTAAGCAAACTGAATATAATATAATATAATGTCAGATAGTGGTAGGATATGTGGGAAAATAATTAAGAAGGACAAGGAGATAGAAGGGCAGAGAGTGCCATGTAGGATAGAATCATATTCAGAGAAGACTTTTCTAAACAGGTGACATTTGATTAGAAATGTGCATGAGTTAGAATCATGCCAGGGGATTCCAATACAATTCCATCAAGGTGGCATGTACCAATGCCATCTCACTAGTCCAAGTGATCAATTTCAGTTCACAATTGATCACACTGATAGGTCTAAGAGTCAAAGGGGTCACACAAACAAGACTAGTGTCTGCTAATACTAACTGACAGAATCAAAAAGGGAGAGAACGATCCAACATGGGAAGTGAGATACACAGCAGACTCATAGAATGGCAGATGTCCTAAATAGCACTCTGGCCTCAGAATCAGCCCTTAAGTCATTCAGATCTGGCTCAAGAGCCCATGAGAATATTTTAGGCATGGAAAGCCAAGACACTCTGGAAAAAAAAAGACCTAAATGAAAGATCTCTGTGAGTGAGATCCCAGTGGAAAGAATGGGGCCATCAAAGAAGGAGGTACCTTTCTCTGAAGGGAGGAGAGAACTTCCACTTTGACTATGACCCTGTTGGAATAAGATCGAAGTTGGCAAACCCTAAAGGCTTCCATAGCCTCAGCAACTCATGACTAGAGCCTAGGGAGATTACTGACACCACAAACAAGAGTGTCAAATTGTTAAACCAACATCAGGAGTCACTGTGTACTTACTTCTCATGTGGGATCTGCCCTTAATGTGTTATCCAATGTGAAGTAATGCTATAACTAGTACTGAAACAGTATTTTACACTATGTGTTTCTGTGTGGGTGCAAACTGATGCAATCTTTACTTAATATATACTAAATTGATCTTCTGTATATAAAGATAATTGAAAATGAATCTTGATGTAAATGGAATGGGAGAGGGAGTGGGAGATGGGAGGGGTGCGAGTGGGAGGGAAATTATGGGGGGAAGCCATTGTAATCCATAAACTGTACTTTGGAAATTTATATATACTAAATAAAAAATAAATAAATATAAAAAAAGAAATGTGAATGAGGGTAGTGAGTGAATCTAGTGGTCATTATGACAATAGACATTCAGATAGAGAGAAGAATAAGAATAAGGGCTCTGAGAATGGCAGATGCTTAGTATGTCAAGAAACAACAAGGAGGAAGAGAATTTTGGCCTGGCTATTAAGAAGCTTGCAAGCTACATCTCAGTACTTGGATTCAAGTCTCAGCTCTGGTTCCAGTTACGTTTTCCCACTGAGTCATACTCTGGAGGCAGTAGGTGACAGCTCAAGTAGCTGGGTCCCTGCCACCCACATGGGAGACTTGGATTGAATTCTGTGATCCTAGCTTTGGCTCAGCCCTGGCCACTGAGACCTCTCTCTCTCTCTCTCTCTCTCTCTCTCTCTCTCTCTCTCTCTCTCTTTCTCTCTCTCTCTCTCTCTCTCTCTCTCTCTCTCGGTGTGTGTGTGTGTGTGTGTGTGTGTTTGTGTGTGAACATCAAGGGAACCAGTATTCCTAGAATTAAAAAAAAATCTTACAGGAAAAGTAATAAGAAATGAGATTACCAATGTATACATTAGGGAGATTGTACTGGGCTCATTGTGTAAAGCTGATATATTGATGGGGTCCACTCAAAAAAGGATACAAGGGAAGCAGTGTGATATAAGTGGAAAAAGTAAGTATTAATTGAATTCAGTGAAAGACCAGCTTTAGCCTCATGTCATGGTGAGTTCTGGAGAGCCAGATTTGGTCACATTTTGCACTCGAACTTAGCCAAAAGGCTCAGAAGTGATTCAGAGTTGAAGCAAAATGGATGGGCTTTCGTTCTTGTGTGTTTTAAGTCATTATCAATAATTTGTTCCTGGGAAGAAGGGCACTAACTTCCAGGTGAGGCAGCTCCTGAACAGTAAACAACAATTCCCAGAAGTAGGAAACTGAGCCATTAGCAGTCACCATTGTGTGTGGGTACATTGGCAAATGGAATTTGGAGGGGGCATTAACAGTATCCACTACCTTACACCTCTTATGCCATTCAGATCCACTTGCTTCTCACTTGAACTTCATTCAATCAAGACAATGTTTGTACATAATCTTCGTTGGTTATCATTTCAGGGAAAGTATAAATGAGAATTTTTGTTGGTGGTGGTGGTTCCAAATCTGTCTCCAATACACATCATCTCTCTCCTCCATCACTCAATCTAGATTGCTCCTCTTATTTATTTAGCACTTCCCCTGGACTTGTAGCTTCTCTTGCAGGGTACCTTATCTCTAAGGGATCTGAGTCTTTCTATCATGCCCTTATAAGAACAGGATTGTTAAACTTGACATTTGACTTTAAAATGTGCATGAGACTCAATAATCAAAAATATGTAGCAGCAACTCTATCTCCTCAGGATGACCAGAGTCAATCACTTCTTCCTAGCACTCAATATTTTGCCTGCAGTCCTATAAACATGTCATTTTAAGTAAGCAAATATATACAAGTATATATTGTTGCTTTAAGTGCAGTGGACTTTTCATGTATTGCCTCGAAGATATATACTGCCTCTCTGGAACTCAAGATTGCTGGTCCATAGATCAACAAACATTTTCAATAAAGGGACAAAGAGTAAACATTTTAGGCTGTTAAGGAGAGTTTCAGTTTCTACCATGTTTTCCACTTCCTGAAACCCTTTAAAATCTAAAAAAAAAAAATCAGAGTTATGAAAAACCATGCTGTGGGAAGCACTTGGTCCCAGCTGTGGTTTTCTGAGCCCTGTTCAAGACTCCCAGGGCTTATAGCAGTGGGTACAGGAAACAGAAATCATCCGGATGGGTTGCTAAAAATGCACAGGTGTACTTCTATCTACACCACTAGTTTATTGGGTTTGTGTAGTCTATATACTCCTTGATGACCAGCAGTACCTGCTGTTTCTGACTCCACCAGCAGAGTGACCTCATTCATAATCCACTATTTAAGCACCGGCATGCTGGGGTAACCAGGAACAGATGGTAGCTAATGCCAAACAGGTTTCTTTGTCCACTTGATTATTTAGTTAGTACCTCCTTTGTAATAAATTTTCTCTGATGGAATTCAAATGAAATATAAAGATTGCCACATTTTGAATTTGCCTTTAGAATTTGATCATCTCAAACAGCCATAGGGTCATGTGAATTATCAGGTTTCTCCATTCTTGCTCACAGATATTTTGATCCTAGTTTGCTATCCTTGCTCACAGATATTTTGAAAATTACAATGGTGTGACAAGCAGATGAGATATATCAACCATCAAAATCAAAGCCACAGTATCCTTTCTTGCCCTTTCCTTTCCTTCCATCTGTACTTCCTGTAGTTCTCCTTCTCTCAAGAGAACTGTAATATAAAATATATGATTTCATGTTAAATCTGACTTCCGGACAAACAATAATTTATTTTCGGTATATATTCCCTCCAATTTGTATAAAACGCACTAAAAATTGGTTGTCCAGCTCAAATTTTAATTTGACTGGTTATTCTGTTGTGTTTGTTTGCTAAATCCAGGAAATTTATATATCTTGATATCACTACAATTACTGCCTGGTTCCATGTCCTCACACAGCTCACTTTTATTCTAATTATCAAATCATATTTCAAATTCTTTTTTTAAATGAATTATTTTATTGATTTGAAAGAGTTACAAAGAGAGGTAGAGACAGAGAGAGAGAAAGGTCTTCCATTCCGCTGGTTCACTCCCCAAATGACTACTGAGCTGATAAGAGCTGAGCTGAGCTGAAGCCAGAAGCCAGAAGCCAGAAGCCAGGAGCTTCTTCTGGGTCTTCAACATGGGAGCAGGGGCCCAAGGACTTAGGTCATCTTCTACTGCTTTCCCAGACCATAACAGAGAGCTGGATTGGCAGAAGAGCAGCCAGGACTTGAGCCAGCACCCATATGAGATGCCGGTCTTGCAGGCTGGGGATTTAACCCCACTGTGCCACAGTGCCAGCCCCTCGAGTTCTCTTAAAATCAGTGGTTTTCTGTACTTTCATACTCCTATAACTTTGCCTCATCTTGACATTCCTAAAACCTGGAATTCCTCACTCCAGTCACTCACATATAGAAGAAAATCCACTTGTTACTGAAAGTCCAGCTCAAATGTCACACAACTGTGAAATTTTCCCAAATCAAATTCAATTGATTGTTTTTCACATTTGCTTCCTTAGCTACATTTATCTATAGGATAATATGTTTTGTGATATAATTTAATCATCCATTTGCATATCATTTTCTTCTACTGGACTTTTAAGCTCCCTGCCCCTTTACCCCTATTACTCATCAAAAACCAAACACAGTACTTTGAATATAAAAGATGAAAGAAAATGTTTTCCCATTTTAACTAATTTAGATCACAACACATCAAACCAATCCAGTAAAAACTAATCATGGAACATGATCCAGCCCACAATGAGTAGCATTGATGGTAAAGATAACATACACATTTCTTGTGCTTTATGCTGTTTGGCTGACAATTTGAAGATGGTCTAAGGCCCGTGGCAAGAGAAATTACTATGAGAAGGACCATTATTACCCAGGGCTTTAAAGTGATGGTTTAAAACACCACATAACGTTAATACAATGTAGACATGAATTGTTTGAAAATGCAACCATTAATTGAAAAATAGTTTTGGAAGCAAAACACAGAGTATATGATTATTTCATGGTCACATGTAAAAACCATCATTCCTCATTTTAGAAACTATGCCACTGAGGGAAGACTGAGGGTTTGTCCCTTCCTATGATTAAATCAGATTAGTTTGTCTCCACTGCATGGTCTCAGTTGTATTTGTACATAACTCCTATGGTATTCTTAAAAAAAACTAACCAATATCAGCTCATCAGCCATATTACAATTGAAAATCAATATGACTGGAAAGGTTATGGAAAATGTACCAATCCTAGGATGTAATGGCAAAAAGTAGAGCTGACTTCACTACTTTTACTGCATAACTGTGGGCAACTCCCTTAGTGTCCATGAACTTTTGTTCCCTAGATTGGAAACTCATCAGCAGTTCTAAGAATCAAGCATGGTAACTTTTAGTAAAAACAGCACACAAAAGATTGTTTTATAAAATAAAAGAATTGTATTTAAAGGTCAAATATATCTACAGTAGGATGTCTGTCATCAAAATCATGAATGTAATATAATTCCCTGGCCCTTGGTAGTGCTGTTTGGTTATGACTAAAGTCCTCTCAACCTAATACTCTGATAAGAATGATTTCACTAGCATCTATCCATGTGGCAGTTGGTTAGTTTTATAATGAAAGTGTTTCCTTCCATACTCCCACTATGGAACAGCTGAGAAGTGTTAGTCCACAATTCCATGAGCAGAAACTCTACTAAGCTGGGCTGTTGGTGCCAGCCCAGGAGAAAGAGCATCATGATTTTGCCTCTTTCAAATTCCTGGAATTTCATTCCTCAGACATTCCTCAAATGACACAAGTGAAGATCCCTTAAGGGTGAATTGAAGCTCTTTTGATAGATGAAATGACTCAATACCATATTTGGTAGATGGAGCAGAAAAGAGAATGCTTTCTTTTTCTTCTATATAACAGTGGAGGAGAGAGAGTGAGAGAGTGAGAGAGAGAGATATGTCATTATTGTCATTGTTTTCCCTCTTGGCTGGGAAGAGTGTCTCACAACCATAATCCACAGAATGCTATTTTTCCCACAGGGAGACTTACAGGACAACAACAAAAGCATCCAACCACTCAGGTTCAAAATAGGTCACTTTTTAGGTGTAAAACTGCTTTGGGGGCTGAAAAGAAGAGTTGGGAATAGATTGTTGTGCCAACATGTACACTAGGGACTAGATCTGCAATCTGCATCTGCTATTATCTTTTAGAAATTATCATCTGCATTAAATTTCTCTGTGCAGACTTTATCTAGACCCATCCCATGCCTAGATCCTGGCATGGTGAATTGCATTGCTTGTGGGCTCAATAAATATTTTGTGAAAATGAACACAATATAAATAAATATTATACAAGCAGCAAGAAAATTGAAGACCCACTCCTCTCAGGAGCTGATCCCCACTGCACCCCCCGCCCCAGGGAGACATCTGCTGTTTCAAATATTGAGGCCTGTCCTTTAAGATACTTCTGTTAAAAGGCTTGCAAATCCCTTGGTGTGCATATAAAAATAGCAATGCAATCCAATCACTTACTTGCTATAAAAATACTGATTTTTTAAATCTTTTTCATCCCTACTTGGTCTACAAAAATATAGGAATGACTCCCATTTGATTATGAAAACAATGAAAATTTTAAAATAAAAATATAACTGGCTTTGAAGTAGAATGAACACATATACAAATGCATAAGAAACAAGTCTCTCTATGTAGACATCCGTTTGTGTTCCTTTACTTTCCAATATTTCATACAAGATTAAATGAAACAACATAAATTTGATGTTTACTTGTTTTTAAGAAAGAAGTATTTCATCATTCATCTTAATAAAATGAGCAAAGCTTTGTCCAAGTAAGCATAGCTAGCTAGCTTCCATGACTAACATACAATTTATTTAAATAACAATAAATCTCCTAATTCCTGCCATAAAAGTGTTTCTAGTTTAAGTCTTAAGTCTTCTCTGTACTACAATGTCTCTAATCTATTTATTTTATCCAATATTTACTATTTTATCAATATTTATTATTATTGAACATGCCAGATCCTGTACTCAGCCTTTGGAGTAAGAAAAAGGGGATAAAGAAATATAGCAAGCCTGTTGAGGATAAGCAACAGTAAAAAAAATAATTCCCATGAGAGCTATGATTCCCTGGGCTTTGTATATCAGTATGTACCACAGTTGGGAGCACACATCATAAATATTAATAGAAAAAATGCTTCCTAGCAGAAATAAATATGTGTTCCAGCACAGAAAAGAGAGTCAGGGGCAGTTTTAAAGAATTTGGTCCGGAAGCCTAGGTCAGGAAGAACAGGGCATGGAATGCTAAGAAGTGGCAGGTGTAAAGGCAATAAGAATGAGAGCTTGGAGCATGGTTGGTTCAGAAGATGGAAAGTAATTGAATGTTGGGGGTAGTAGCAGGAAATGAGAAAGAGACAGAAGTCTGGGGTCTTGATATTATCTTAAGTACTTTGAACTTCATTGGTATTTAACTTGCAACATGGGACTGTGAAATACTCAAATTAGGTTAAAATTTTCTAGGGTCAAGATCTATGTAACAGATTTTGATACACTCTAGATCCATAACATAATGCTAAAAACATCATCATCATCATCATCTAACATTTTCTGAGATCTTACTGTATGCCAAGATTGTGTTCATATCTTTTATGTGGCATAACAACCTGTTAAGGTAGATACTTGAACTCACTTTACGCAAGAACAAACATAGGCTTATGGAAAATTAAGTTAAATCATCAGTTTCACATAACAAGTAAATGCTGGAGTAGCTAACATTTTTACTAAGTTTTATTTCAAGTTTTACACCTCACATAGACATCTACTGATTTATTAAATTTTATAGCCTCTCTTATCTCGAAACGAATTCCCTTTCACGATCAATTCCATTTGATTTTACCAAGATCTTTTCCCTCCCCTCCCCTCCCCTCCCCCCTCCCTTTCCCTTTCCTCCCCTCCCTCCCTTCCCCTCCCCTCCCCTTCCTTTCCCTTCCCTTCCCTCTCTTCCCTTTTCTTCCTTCCTTCTTTGCTGCCTCCCTTCCTTCCTTTCCTCCCTACCCCCCTCCTCTTCTCCTCCCTTCCATTTCCTTCCCTTTTCAGCTAACAATGTGTTGAGGTGGGCAATGTGTTCAAAACATTGCCTTAAATCAGCCTTACTCCTGACCTTCTGGGCTGAATCTGAGCTCCATTCCCATCTCATCAATCATCATACAGTTTTAATCTGGTAAATGAAAGAATGTGCAAAATCTAAGAGCATTTTACAAGCTGTGATAAGCTTTCTGTCCTCTTTACCTTTCTCAAAATTGACAGATTTCATTAAAACCTCCTCCATAAAACTTTTTAGCAGTTCACTAAGTCCCAATTTCTATGGAAAGAATAAATGAAGGCACAATTTTTTAAATGTATAAACTGAAATTTCAAAGGTACAGCGTTGGAGGTTGTCATGGCAACTTTTCTCTCTCCTTCCCACTGTTTTTGGCGAGTTTTTTATTAAACAAAACAAAAAAAATTTAAATGCCCTCATTAGCCCCACAACCATTTCCAGCAGCCCCAGACAATTTCTTCTAAATGTCTTATGGCCCAAGCCACATTCTCACAATACTGTGAACAGTGAGGAAAACATATACTCTAGTTCCTCAATATTAAGAACTGAGAAATGAATTCATTCATTGCATATAATCTAGAACTCCTTTTATAATGTTCTAATCTAGTCTCTTTATAGATATACTTATGAAATAGTCTATCATCTACTTGAAGAGATGACATGCACACTTTACCTAGATACGCTTTAAGGCAATGTATAAAAGAAGTTCAAAATGCTATAGGGGCTCAGAAGTAAAAGCATTTTTTTTTCTTTCAAGGGCAGAGAGTCAGAGAGATATATAGAGAGAGATGCAGAAAGAAAGTTCTGATCTGTTAGTTCATTCTCCAGATGTTCCCAGCTGAAGCTAGAAATCAAGAAATTAATTCAGTTGTCCCACATGAGTTTCAGGAACCCAAATCCTTGAACCATCACTGCTGCTTCCCAGGGCCCACATTAGCAGAAAGCTGAAATCCAGAAACAGAGCTGATATTCGAACCCAGGTACTCTGATATGGTGCATGGGTACCTATCATCTTAACTGTGAAGCCAAATACCAGCCCCAGAAAAGCTATCTTAACCACATTGTACCAGTGGTAAGCCTTCTTGGAAGAAGGAGCATTGAAATCTTTGAACACTAAGAATTATCAGCTTAAGAAGTGGGAGGTTGGGTTTCACTATAATTGATCTTCTAAGTATGGACGCAGACCTCATCTATAATTATGGTGACAGGATGGTGTGCTGTAATGTATTTGGGTAATAAATCTGAAAGTGTGACCCACCTCAAAAGGGGGAAACAACCCGAGAGTTTTGGAGAATAGAGAATAGAATCATGGAATTTAGAAGGATCAGTTGGTGTGGGAGTACTGCTTATTATATATGATTTTTAAATCTTTATTTATTTTCATCCACTTAAAAGGTAAGAGGGAGAGAAAGAAATACTCCATCTGGTGCCTCACTCACCAAATGCCTGCAACAGTCGGTGCTAGGCCAAGCCAAAGCCAGGAGCCCAGAATTCCATCTGAGTTTCCCTCATGGGTGATAAGGGCCCACTCACTTGAGTTATCATCTGCTGTCTCCTGCACATTAGCAGGAGGCTGAATAGGAAGCAGAGTAGGTGGATGGCACTCTGATAAGGGATGCAGTGGCTTGCCCTGCTGCTTCACAACAGCCACCTTTGTATACTATTTCTTATATATCAAGCATGAGGTAAAATATAGTCTTTCCAACAAATCAGCTGACTGGAGAGAAGCCAATCCCATCAACATTTCTTGTTGGAATGCCAAAGGAAATCATAGCCATGATTGAAGCTAAGCTTTTTCTAAACCACAATTTAAAAAAAAAAGTTAAGGATTTCATGGTTTTTTCTTGATAAACAATGACTAAACCTTTGTACATGCAAACTTGTTATTTTGCTGATGATTTTCTTTGATCATATATTGTGGACAACACTTATTTGATGATAGAGGTTAGGAACCACAGGTGAATATTAAGGAATGCTAAAGCCCTCTCTCCTTGTTCCCTTATCTGACTGAGACAAAGCGCAGAAGTGCATTTTTCTTGGACTCATTCATTCTTGGCACTTAGTAGTTATCAGCAAATATTTTTACCTTAGGATAAAAATGTTTCTTCAGTATCAGCTAAGGTGGAACTTACCCTGCCATTATCAAAGTAATTCTAAAATATTACCTTAAAATTTAACCCAAGAACAAATTACTTAGGAACCACCAAATCAGTGTGGTTTCTAGTCGTTTCCCTGAAATTGAAGTATTTGGGGGCAGAGATAAAGAGAGTTTCATGAGCAAATTTTTGGTAACTGCAAAGCTTAATTGTAGCTTTGCCTTTACATATGACAAGGTTGGAATTTTCCTTGTTTTTCACCAGATCTCAGGTTGGTCACATAACTTATATCTCATGCTGATCAGGAGCTCTGTCTGGCAGCTGTTTAAGTCCCTGCTTAATTCAAAATGGGAAAACAAATTAATTATTCCTTAGTATATGCAGTTAGTTTGATAGCTAAATTTTTTTTTAGAACAGTGAATTCACAGAGGATATAAAGTTAAAAATAAAATGATGCTCATGGATAAAAAATCTGGGACTTGGGAATTTTTTGTGATAGTTAAGCTAAGTATTTTTTAACTCCATTATTGTATTAAGAAGAGTTCTTTAATACACACTAGAAACAGGACAAATAAATTCTGATATAAATATATTGGAAGAAAAATAAATAAAGCAATATTGGATATAAAGAAATAGTGAACTCCATGGAGGCAAGGAATACCTGGGGCATTGTGCTCCTCTGCAGCAACCAAACTTGCTCTTTCACAAATTGTTCTAAAACAAGTGTTTACAGATCATTAAAGAAGAATCACAGAGAGGCTGGGAGCCTTGGGAGCGCCAAAGCTCAAATCACAGAACAATGTCAAAGAAGGGAAATGGTGGTCCCCTTGATTTAATCAGTGCCCATTGAATATATGTGTTGGAATATTTCATTGTAGCACATAAATATGTATATTATTGTTAATTTTTAAAACAATTTTTAAATAACAAGAGGCAAATAGCATGCCCAACACCTGTATGGCTGCAACTAACACAGTAGGTAGAAAGACATCTCAGACTTACTCTGCCATGACAGTTTGAGGCATGGCCAAATAGAGAGGTCCACCAGTTGCAGAATATTTCACTGAGTCAAGAAGCAATGGATTCAATTGGCAACTGATTTGCTACTTGACTTTGGGCAAGTCATTTAAACTCTTTGCCTCAGAGTCTCCTTTTATAAAAATGGAAGCAGTGCACACTTGTCTCTGAGTCACAAGAATGCAATGGGGAAAATTTCTGTGTGAGTATTCTGAGTTCTGAAGAAGATATTTAGACTCTTCCTAGATTGAAAAGTCAATGGCATTTTTGGCTGAGGATATGAATTTTTTTTAAGATTTATTTTTTTGAAATACAGAGTTATAGAGAAAGGTAGAGTCAGAGAGAGAGAGAGAGAGAGAGAGAGAGAGAGAGAGGTCTTCCATCTGCTGGTTCACTCCCCAAATGACCACAACAGCCAGAGCTGAGCTGATCCGAAGCCAGGAGTTAGGAGCCTCTTCTGGGTCTCACAAGTAGGTACAGGGGCCCAAGGACTGGGGCCATCTTCCACTACTTTCTCAGGCCATAGCAGAGAGATGGATAGGAAGTGGAGCTGCTTGACGAACTGGTGCCCATAGGAGATGCTGGCACTACATCATAGCACAGGCCCCCAAGGGTATGACTTTTAATTGACATTCCCTCATCTTTCCTAATGCCAGGGACAGTAGCTATGTCTAGACTTCTGCAGGGCCACTCTACAATGCTGTTGAGGAACAACTTAGAAAGGAGAATTCACATGTAAATCCATCACCTTTCATTAAAAAGGACACCAGATTCCTTAAATTCATATTAGCATTTCTTTCTAAGGGCTTATGCTATTTTAGCTCCTTTGGACCTCACAGCCTCCTGAAGAGAGACTTGCACTAAAATCCCCAATCTTCATTGTAGATGAGAAAATCGAGAATCAGAGATAAATTGCTGGTCAGGGAGATGAAATGAATGTACAGTATGTGTGACATTAGGACATAAATCTCTTGAATTTCTGCTCCATAGGAACAGTTTGGTGGAACTCAGGTGAGAAATGTCTTTACATGTTGAGCTTGCTATTTGCCTCTTATGATATTTAAAACTTGATTTAAACATTAACAATGATTATACATATTTATGAGCTACAATAAAATAGGTCTCACATTGTTTCTCTAAAGTGTCTTATATTGTCTTAAACTTATGCTTAATAATAATGATATAGCTAACATATAACATAGCTAATATATAATAAAGCTATAGTTATTGAACACATATCTTGTATCAAATATGTATATCTCATTTAATTCTCATAATTGTTGTACTGATATGTACAAAATTTGAATAGTTTAACAGCTTCAGTGAACTAGGCATTAAAGTCCTTTTTAGGTAACAAATGTTTACCTAGGTAACTCAATATATATTGGTGGTGAAAGAGGTGTTAAAAATAAAAAGTAAGGCTTTGAAATGAGGAAGGTCTGAATTCAAAATCTAATTCAGTTCATGAATCATGAAACATTTGGTATGCTGTCCTTAACAGCAGAATGCAAATTGAATCATATTACAACTTTGCTTGACATCATTATCTGGCTTCCAATTGCCCTGGGTCCTGTCATGATTCATCTTTACTGCCTCTGCAGCATCATCTCCCATAGCCTTCCTCTATGTACCCTGGGTTAGATCACCTACCACAGCATTTCAGTTTCTCCTGCACATCTTATATCTCTGTTCCAAGTTTAGAGCTTTACCACGTTCTATTCTTTTCCCAGACTTTCAGCTCCACATCCCATCCTTCATCCTGCACAACAACCAGGTACCTCCACCAGATAGTAGATGGCCTTTGCCTTGGCTTTAATTTCATTATTCCATATCTCTTCATGGTATACATTACTGTTCATGCATTTTAGATAAGGGTACTGAAATTCTGAGAGGTTAATCAGTTGTCCAGGATCACATTGCTAGTGAATGATTGAGCTAAAATTCAAATCTCCTTCTAAGTTACAAGGATTAAGCCTTTTGTATTTACCTAAGCTATACCTGACTTAAGTAACAGCAAATTTATTTCTCAATCTGACAGTTATCTGAAATAATCTGAAACATCTGGAGAGAAATCAGGAACTTTTTCTGCTACCAATCAGTTCATTACTAAAAGTCAGAACATCCCAGGCCATAAGCCTTAGGTCTTTTTCTCAATAATAGCAGACTGAAGTTTCACATAGTAAAAGAATGTGTTAAACATCACCAGTAAACTGACTTCAAATACCCTATGCCAATGATCCACCCTAGTGGTATTCCAAATGAGGGACACAAGGAAGAGCTAATACCCTACCCTCTTATGATTCACTGCTAAACTAGGGCAAACTTTTAAAATCACCTCTTTATATGTGATTTGCCCATTTCTTCAACATATTCTTAATGAGGGACTACCACATGGTATACACTGCATTCACATACTACAAGAAATAGGTGTAATTTGAACCTTGTCATTTTGCCATCTTTGGGGAAATCAAATGAGAAACAAATAGACAAATACACTGATAAATGATTACTAATGGTGACCATGAAGAAAATAGAATTACATGACAGTGAGTAATGAGAGAGGAAGGGGATGCTGTACATTGGATCTTGGAGCCTGGGATCCTGTGGGATGCAAAGCTTCCTCTACATGCAAAGAGCTGGGAGAAAAAATTTTAGAGAATTGCAAATGACCTGGATTCCGGGTCAGTGAGTTTGATGTGAGCAAGATACTGAAAGAAGAGGCAAAAGCTTTTGGGGGAGGAGAATAGAATAAAAAGCCATTCAAACACTTTCATGGAACACCAACCGTTTAGTAGGTACTCTTCCAGGAGTTATAGATAAGCCAATGACAAAGATAGAGAATTTCCTGTCCCACTGGGGTTGGCATTCCAGCTAGATTTTGCAGCTACAGGCAGGTTTCAAGCCTTCAATGATAAGGCATAGAAACGTGTTTGAGTTTATTCTAATTGTGATGTAAAGTCAGCCAGTAACTTTATCTGACAAATAATTTAAAAGCTCACTTGGCTTCCTCTATGTGGTGACAGCTAGAAACATACAGAATTATTGTTGCCAGGATGTTGATTACTATCAATAATAAACAGCCTGAGTCTTTCTTGCTCACATTTTTAAAGGCAGAAATTGTGTCAACACACTGACAAAAATTTCAAACCACTAGGGGGAATCGTTCACAAAAGGACACCAGCATAACATAGGGCTGTTTGCTATTGCAGCCTATATCCTCCCGATAATTACAAAGGTAAAACTAAATGGCGTAATAGCCAATCAGGTTCACAAAAGGAAAAAGTCATTCAAAATAGGTTGAAAGGGAGTAGAACAAATAAGGCCCATCTGTAAATACAGGCCTGATTTGTAATCAATCATACCCCTTTCCTCTCTAATAGCAGACCTCCTCAGAATGTGGGAACAATCAAATTCCATTTTATTCTCTTTTGCAAAAATGTAGGCAATTTCCATATCATCTAGCAAGTAGTAGGCTAATTTCTTACCTCCTCAGGCCTGGGAAAAAATTGCTTTCTCCTGAAAAGAACATACATTTTGGAGTTTGAGATCCTAATTCATATCCCAATTCTATATTTTCTGTAAAACATAGGCAGTTTTTTGTCTCATCAAAAATAAGAAATTGAAATAGGTATTTAAGCAAAACCTTGTGTGCAAATATTCATAGCAGTTTTATTCACAAATAGCTGTAAGTAGAAATAGCCCAAATGTCCAACAACAGATGAATGGGCAAATCAAATGGGCTGTGTCCATACTGTGAACTATTATTTAGCCGTGAAAAAGAATAAAGTACTCACATATGGTAACAAATGAATGACACTCAAAAATATTGCTAAGGGAATGAAACAGACACAAAAGGCTACAAGTTGTGTGGTTATATTTATATGAAATGTTCAGAATAGGTAAACCCATAACCAAAACACAGATAGGTACATGCCAGACACCAGGGTAGCAGAGATTCCAGTGGCTGGATAGGAAGATATGGCGTAATTTCAATTCCTGATACTGAAACTGTTTTGCAATTAGGCAGAGGTGGTTAAACAACTCTGTGAACATACTAAATGCCACTTAGCTGCACCCCCTAAAAGATTAATTCTAGGACATATAGATCTTTACCTCAATAAAAACAATGGATTCTTAGGAGCCAGGTCTCCTTCCTCATTTTTAAGACATATCCCAATATTGGCATGAAACTAATGCTTATAAACTATGTTTCATGGAAACATAGAGTTCATACTGGCGTTTTGGAATTGAGCAATGAACATATTGGCTGTTTTACATTTGCTATCCCATGTAAGATTTTTAAAGTTTATTTGAGATAGAGAAAGAGGGATCTTCCACCTCCTGTTTCACTCCTAAAATGCCTGCAACAGCTAGAGCTATACCAGGAAAAAGCCAAAAGTTTACAGTTCATCTAGGTCTCTCAAGTGGTGGCAGAGACCCAAGTACTTGAGCCACCATCTGCTGCCTCCCAGGGTGCTCCTTAGCAGGAAAGTGAATTGGAAGCAGAATAGCAGGCATGCTGATATGGGAAAAGGCATTGCAAGCGGTACTTAAGTTGCTGCACCGAATGATGCCCCCTCTCTCCACCAATGGCATATTTAATATTCATCTTCCACAGGTTTTTTTGCATATAGGACTTTTTAAAATTTCTATATTTATAGCAAGCAGTCTTCATTTACTTCTAAAGCAAAAGAATTGCAAAGTGATATGCTAAAGGCTTAACATTAGGTATCTCTACTGTTCAAAAGAATTTGACATCTCAAAGCTCTAACAGACTTGCCTGTGTCCACTGCGTAATTGATCTCAGATTTGTAATTTCTCTTTAAAACATGTAATGGTTTTTAATCAATAAATATCCTTAGTTTCAGTAAATGTAACTTATCAGTTTTCCTGGAATTTTTAAGTATTCATAAAGGATTTGGTTGTTTATATATTTTAACTGTTTAAAAAAGAATAGAATAGGCCGGCGCCGTGGCTCAATAGGCTAATCCTCCACCTTGCAGCGCTGGCACACCAGGTTCTAGTCCCGGTCGGGGCGCCGGATTCTGTCCCGGTTGCCCCTCTTCCAGGCCAGCTCTCTGCTGTGGCCAGGGAGTGCAGTGGAGGATGGCCCAAGTGCTTGGGCCCTGCACCCCATGGGAGACCAGGATAAGTACCTGGCTCCTGCCATTGGATCAGTGCCGCGGTGGCCATTGGAGAGTGGACCAAAAGCAAAAGGAAGACCTTTCTCCCTGTCTCTCTCTCTCACTGTCCACGCTGCCTGTCAATCAATAAATAAATAAATAAATAAATAAAAGAATAGAATAAACTCAGTTTAAAATATTTAAGAGGACTCAACAGAAAGGTTTGTAAGCAAATCCAAACTAATGAAAATGATCAGAAATATTCTAGGCTTATCCACAGAATAATAAGATGAACTAAGAACTTAATAAAAAATAATTTCATGTATTTATAAGTTAATTAACTTAAATATTTCCTTCAAAAATAGTAACCAAAGAAGTAGATATTTAACTGAGTGGGTAAGTCAGCATTCCCATATTGGAATACATAGGTTCAATTCCTGGTTCTACCTCATGACTTCAACTTCCTGCCAATAAAGACCCTGGGAGACAGTGGTGATGGCTCAAATAATTGAGCCATCCATGACACCAATGTGGAAAACTGGATTGTGTTGCTAGACCCTGGCTCAAGCCTAAATGTATGGATGAGAATTCTCTTTCTCTTCACAAGTAAACATAAAATAAATATTAAAAATTTCAGGGCCGGCGCCGTGGCTCAACAGGCTAGTCCTCCGCCTTGCGGCGCTGGCACACCGGGTTCTAGTCCCGGTCGGGGCGCCGGATTCTGTCCCGGTTGCCCCTCTTCCAGGCCAGCCCTCTGCTGTGGCCCAGGAGTGCAGTGGAGGATGGCCCAGGTGCTTGGGCCCTGCACCCCATGGGGAGACCAGGAAAAGCACCTGGCTCCTGACTCCTGCCATCGGACGAGCGCGGTGCACCGGCCGCAGCGCGCCAACCGCGGCGGCCATTGGAGGGTGAACCAACGGCAAAGGAAGACCTTTCTCTCTGTCTCTCTCTCTCACTGTCCACTCTGCCTGTAAAAAAAAAAAAAAAAAAAAAAAATTTCAAATATAGGATTTTGCATTTATAAAAATCACCCTTAACAAAATCTAAAACCTCACTTTGATGATTTTCATTGAGTAAAGCCATCCACATTCTCTCCAAATTTCTCTAATTTCACATACAAATATGTGACCTCCCTTATCCAGAACCATATTGCACTTTTTAGATCTGAACTAGCAAGCAAATTATAATACAAAAATATGACCCTTTCCTCATCATGCCACCATGACTTTCTCCATCTTTTTTTTATAATATAATTTATTGCAATACTACTTTTCACTTGCAAAGGATGCCAACAACAACACAAAATAATTCCACTTTCCTCCCCTCTAACCAGGCTTAGAGCAGCCAGCATTAATTTATCACGGCACTTTTTTTCCAAGCCTGACTATTGCCTCAGAATCTTTCTCAAAATAGCCTTTTAGGTTATTGCCACCAAATTATCAGAAATGACAGGCCAAATGAAATGTACTTTCACTGATTTCTTCACTTTTGAGTATCTTTGTCAGCCCCAACTCTCCATCCCATACCCGTTAACACATTCATTCAGAGGGACAGATCACATTCAAATTGATTACCAAATATTGTACATGACAAATATATGAAATTTTGTCCACTGAGATAAAAATCGACTGCTAAGAATATTCAAAGAAAAGAAATTCAAAATGAGCTCCTACTTGTTTCAAAAGTTCAGAGAACAAGGCAATTCTATACTGAGGACATACATATTAACTCCTTCATCCTAGGCCTTTCTCCAAGTTGTCCCAAATCTAAGTAATTAAAACAGTCCATTGTATCATTGCAGTTTCCAGACTATAATTAAATGAAGTAATCTACAAGATCAATTATTCCCTAGATATTCTCTTGGAGGAATATAGTATAAAAGCTTTATCCCAATGGTATATTATAATCTGTTAACCTATCATTTGGATACATTACCAGTACTTCCCTCAATACATTAATGAGTTTACAGAGGTTTACTAAAGGTCAACTACAATATCAAATGAAGCTCTGAAAAAAAAAATTCAAGACAGATAGGACAGAAACAAATTCATTAATGGATTTTATTCTCAAAATATCTGCACTAATACTAAGGTTCCCAGAATATGCAATTCTGCACACATATTCTGATTCCTGATATGGCCAGCTTTGCAATACCATTCTTCAGTACTAAGACCCTCTCCTTCACACATATACTTCCATAACTTTTGGGTCTATTTTCAGACGGTGCTTTATCTGTATGTCTCCTTCCTTCATAATATCTTTTTTCTCCATGAATCATTTTCATGTCATATAATTATGAACTGATAGAAACAAAGTCAAGTTGAAAAACCAATCATGAAAGACTGTAAACTTGTACCTTAAGATCAGGAAAAGAGCAAGGATGCTTACTCTTTCCACTTCTATTCAACATAATACTATAAATCCTAGATAGGCAGAAAAAATAGCAGGCATTCACATTGCAAAGGAAGTGGAAAGCTACCTATATTTGCAGAGACATACTTTTACATAATGATATGTTAAAAGACTCCATTAGAATTAATAACTAAATTTAGTTATGTTACATGATACCAAACCAAAATTAAGAAATCATTTTATGCTATACACTAAAATTATCTGAAAAAACTAATTCCATTCCTGATAAAATCAAAAACAATAAAATGTTTCAGTATAAACTTTAATAAAAAAAGTAAAATGTACACTGAAAAACCAAACATGATATAGTCCAATGTCAGAATAAGATAGGAAACAGAGAACGGAGCAAAAATAAGAGATTTGAAAAACAATAGGAAAGATCAATGAAACTAACAAATGGTATTCTGAAAAGACACAAAGTTTACAAGCATTTAACTAGACTATCAGAAAAAAAGGCACCTACATAAATTAAATTATGAATAAAATAGAAGACATTACAACTGATATTGAAGAAATACAAATGATAGTGAGACTGCTATGAAGAATTATACAATAATAAATTGGAAAACCCCAAAGAAATATTTAAATTCCTACAAACATGCAACCTACAAAGACTGTGTTATTAACAAATACAAAATAGGGACCAGCACTCTGGCAGAGTGGACTAAGCCTCTGCTTGAAGCACTGGAATGCCATATCGGTGCTGGATTTTGTCCCGGCTATTCCTCTTCTGATCCAGTTCTCTACCATGCCCTGGGAAAGCAGTGGAAGATGGCCCAAGTGGTTGGGCCCCCACACTAATGGGGGACACGTGGAGGAAGCTCCTGGCTCCAGGCTGCGGATCAGCTCAGCTTTGGCTGTTGTGAGCCATCTGGGGAGTGAAACAGTAAATGGAAGACCATGCTCTGGGTCTCTCCCTCTCTCTATCTATAATTCTGCTTCTCAAGTAAATATATAAATTAAACCTTTAAAAATATGAAATATTAAGTTGTTCAATGACAGTTAGGACAAGGGCTGATCAAGTCACTGTTTCTCATAGTGTCCATTTCACTTCAACAGGTTTCCTTTTTTGGCACTCAGTTAGTTGTCACTGATCAGGGAGAACATGTGATATTTTTCCCTTTGGGACTGGGTTATTTCACTCAGCATGATGTTTTCCAGATTTCTTCATTTTGTTACAAATGACCGGATTTCATTTTTTTTGACTGCTGTATAGTATTCTATAGAGTACATGTCCATAATTTCTTTATCCAGTCTACTCTTGATGGCCATTTAAGTTGAAGTGAAATTGACACTATAGGAAAAAGTGACTTGATCAGCCCTTGTCCTGACTGTCAAGGAACAACTTAATACTCTATCCCTTTTAGTATTTTTTTTTGTTCTACTTAATACTATTGGTTGAACTCTTTAATTAACACACAATTATTCTTAGGTGTTTAAATTTAACTGAAAAGTGATCCCTGTTAAATATGACAGTGGGAATAAGAGAGGGAGGAGATGTACAATTTGGGACATGCTCAATCATACTTGTCCCAAACGGTAGAGTTAGAAACATGCCAGGGGATTCCAATTCAATCCCATCAAGGTGGCATGTACCAATGCCATCTCAACTAGTCCAAGTGATCAATTTCAGTTCACAATTGATCACACTGATAGGTCTAAGAGTCAAAGGGATCACACAAACAAGACTAGTGTCTGCTAATACTAACCGATAGAATTAAAAAGGAGAGAATGATCCAACATGGGAAGTGGGATACACAGCAGACTCATAGAATGGTAGATGTCCTAAACAGCACTCTGGCCTCAGAATTAGCCCTTAAGGCATTCGGAAATGGCTGAAGAGCCCATGAGAGTATTGTAGGCATGGAAAGCCAAGACACTCTGGCAAAAAAAATAAAATAAATGAAAGATCTCTGTGAGTGAGATCCCAGTGAAAAGAACAGGCCATCAAAGAAAGAGGTGCCTTTCTCTGAAGGGAGGAAAGAACTTCCACTTTGACTACAGCCTTGTCTAAATAAGATCAGAGTTGCGAACTCAAAAGGCTTCCATAGCCTTGGCAACTCATGACTAGAGCCTAGGGTGATTACTGACACCATAAGCAAGGGTGTCAATTGTTAAGTCAACAACAGGAGTCACTGTGCACTTACTCCCAATCTAGGATCTGTCCTTAATGTGTTGTACAATATGAATTAATGCTATAACTAGTACTCTAACAGTACTTTACACTTTGTGTTTCTATATGCTTGCAAACTGTTGAAATCTTTACTTAATATATACTAAATTGATCTTCTGTATATAAAGATAATTGAAAATGAATCTTGATGTGAATGTAATGTTATAGGAAGCAGGAGATGGGAGGATTGCAGGTGAGAGGGAAGCCACTGTAATCCAAATGCTGTACTTTTGAAATTTATATTTATTAAATAAAAGTTTAAAATATGAAATAAAAGCAGGTCAATAATAAGTAAGGAGATTGAACTAGTAATCAACAAGGAAAAGACCAGGATACGATACCAACAATGAGCGGTCCACGGTATGATAGCTTCACTGATGAGTTCTATCAAACATTTAAAGAATAAATGCAAATCCTTCTCACACTGTTACCCTAGAAGAAAATTGTAGCTCAATATCCGAGGGAACATAGAAGCAGAAATCCTCAACATTAGAAAATGAAATTCAACAGCACATTAAGAATCATATATCTGTCTGACTGTACTTTGGTATGGTTGCCTATCTTGCCTCTATCTTCTTTCTTCCAAGGCTTCCCAGCCTGCAGTAATCATTACTTAAGTTTAAATTTACTATTTTTTTAACTTCACATGTGAGAAAGGATAAGCAGTGTTTGTCTTTTTGTGTGGGTAATAAGTTCTAGTGTTCCATAGCATAGTGTGGTGACTACAGACCACACCAGAGTATTATACACTGTTTAAAGAATCAAAAGTGAGAAGCTGGTAGTCTCCAGATACAAGGGAACATAAGGAAAAAGGCTAGTTGCCTGGTGTGATCAATGTACACTGTGCATAAGTGGTGAAATATTACACTGTACTCCATAAAATATATAATTTATATGTTAATTAAGAAAATTTATTTTTTAAAAAATTTAAGGCATACAATCTATCATATAGTGTTTACTGCTATAAGGCAAGAATGTTTTAACATACACAAATAAAGAATTATGATATACCACAATATGGAATGGAAGATAAAAATCATGCTATCATTTTAAGTTACAGAAAAAAACACTTCAGAAAATACAATATTGTTTCATGATAAAAATTCTACAAATTAGACATGAAGGGATTGTACCTCAGCATAATAAAGCCCATATTATGCCAAGTTCACAGTTTATTATCATATTCAGTGATGCACAATTGAAATCTTTTCTTCTAAGATCAGAAACAAGAGAGAATGCCAACTCTCATCACTTCTATTCAAAATAACAATATATGTCTTAGCAAGAGAAATTGGACAAGGAAAAGAAATAAGAGGCATAGAATTAGAATGGAAGAAAAGAAATAAAATTGTTTCTGTTTGTAGATTACTGACATGATCATATATAGAAAACTCTAAAGACAACATTTAAAAAAACTGTTATAATAATGAATTCAGTAAAGTTATAGAATACAAATTTAACATACTGAAAATAGTACTATTCTATACATTATAAATAAACTATTCAAAATGAAATTAGGAAAATAATTTATTTTCTCATAACTTCAAATCAAGAAAATACTCAGGAATTAATTTAACCATAGAGGTAAAAAGATCAGTACTGTGAGAATTATGATATACTCATGAAAGAAAATGAAAAACACAAATAACAAAAAGATATCATGGGTTCATGGCTTAGAAGAACTAACATTGTTAAAATGTCCATACTGGGGCCTGAGCTGTGGCACAGCGGGTAAAAACACCACCTGCAATGCTGGCATCCCATGTGGGCACTGGCTGGAGTCCCAGCTGCTCCACTTCCTATCCATCTCCCTGCTGCCTCCTGAGAAAGCAGTAGAAGATGGCCCAACTCCTTGGGTCCCTGCACCTGCGTGGGAGACCTGGAAGAGACTCCTGACTCCTGTCTTCGGATCAGCTAGCTCCAGCTGTCGCAACCATTTGGGGAGTGCATCAGCAGATGGAAGACCTCTGACTCTTTCTCTCTCTCTCTCTCTCTGCCTCTGCTTCTCTGTAACTCTGCCTTTCAAATAAATAAATAAATCTTTAAAAAACAAAGTACCTACTATCCAAAGCAATATACAGATTCAATCCAATCTTAAGAACTAATAAAAGCTGAGAGTAAAATGTAGTTATTAGAGACTGGGGAAAGGAATGAGGAGGGAAGTAATGGAATAGTTGCTCATCCCCTACAATATCACAGTGAGATGGGAGGCAGAGGTAAATTTTGAGTTCTAAGGCAGTAGTAGAGTGAATATGTTTAACAACAATGCATTGTGTGCCTCACAGTGAGAGAGAGGATTTTGAATGATTCATCTCAAAAAAATAGGCCGGCGCCGTGGCTCAACAGGCTAATCCTCCGCCTTGCGGCGCCGGCACACCGGGTTCTAGTCCCGGTCGGGGCGCCGGATTCTGTCCCGGTTGCCCCTCTTCCAGGCCAGCCCTCTGCTGTGGCCCGGGAGTGCAGTGGAGGATGGCCCAGGTGCTTGGGCCCTGCACCCCATGGGGAGACCAGGAAAAGCACCTGGCTCCTGGCTCCTGCCATCGGACGAGCGCGGTGCGCCGGCCGCAGCGCGCCGTCAGCGGCGGCCATTGGAGGGTGAACCAACGGCAACGGAAGACCTTTCTCTCTGTCTCTCTCTCTCACTGTCCACTCTGCCTGTCACAAAAAAAAAAAAATAAATAAATAAATAAATTAAGGTGACTGATATGCTAATTGACCAGATGGATTATTATCCACATATACATGAATCAAAACATAATATTGTATCTCATAAATATGTACAAATATTAGGATTAATGAAAAATAATTAATTTCTGTCACTTTCACAGAAATAGAAAAAACAATGCAAAACTTCAAAGGAAATAACAAAATAACTCACTAGCAAAAGCAATCTTCAGCAACAAGAACAAAACCAGAGACCTCACACAATTTAATTTCAAAATATACTATAAAGCTATAATATCAAAACAGCTTGGTGCTAGCACATAGACACATAGACCTCTGGAACAGAAAGGAAATCCCAGAAATAAGTCTACACATTTACAGTTACTGATCTTCAACAAAAGTGCCACAATCACAAAATGGGGAAAAAAAATCCTGCTCTTTTTCAATAAATGTTAACAAAACTCAATAGTCATTTGATTAAGAATTAAATCAGACCCTTAATTTATATAATCTACAAATATAAACTCAAAAATGGATTAAATATTTAGTTAAACACAAGACCTGAAACTGTAAAACTCTTGGAAGAAAATAGGAGGAAAGCTCCCTGATATTGGTCTGGGCAATGGTATCTTGGATAATAGCACAAGATAGACAACAAAAGTGCAATTAAACTAAAAAAAGGGATTAACTCAAGCAAAAAAAAAATCTGCACACTGCAAAGAAACAATCAACAGAATAAAGACCCAAGCTATGAAATGGGAAAAATCATTTGCAAATTGTGCATCCGATGAGGCATTAATTTCCAAAACATACAGGGAATGCAAACTACTCAGTAATTAGAAAACAATCTGCTTAGAAAATGAGCAAAGACTTCTCAAAAGAAGTAATATGAAAGGCTAATGGATACAACAGGAACTGTTTAATATCACTAAGCATCAGAGAAATGCAAGTTACAACCATAGTGAGCTGCCATTCCTACTTAAATGATTATCATAAAGATGAAAGATAAGTCCTGTCAAGGCTGTGTTGAAAAGGGAATACTTGTACACTGTTGGTGGAAATGGACAGTAGGACAGCTGTATGGAAAACAGTACAGTGGCTCTTCAAAACCTTAGAAATAAAACTAGCATATGATCTGGTGATCATACTTTGAGGCATATAGCCAAAAGAATTGTAATCATTTGCCAAGAAAATATCTACACTCCCATATTTATCACAGCATCGTTCATAATAGCCAAGATTTGGAATCAACCTAAATGTCCACTGAAGGATGAATCGATAAAGAAAATGTGGTGTGTGTGTATGTGTGTGTGTGTGTGTTTGTGTATAGATGAGATAGATAGATGATAGGTAGGTAGGTAGGTAGGTAGGTGGATAGATAGGTAGGTAGGTAGATAGATAGATAGATAGATAGATAGATAGATAGATAGATAGATAATGGAATACCATTCATCCTTAAAATAGAAGGAAGACCTATCATTCATGACAACATGAATGAACTTGAAAAATATGTTTATGTGAAATAAACCAGGCATAGAAAGACAAATATCATATGATATCACTTATGCATGAACCTAAAAAAGAAGATCTCATAAAAACAGTGAATGCAACAGTATTTATCAGACACTTATGGGAGATAAAGGAAAGGGCAAAAAGATGTTAGTCAAAAATTACAAAATATCTGAATGAATAAGTGTGGAGCTCTATATGGTAAACATAGTCTGTAATAATGTCAAATTGCATATTTTAAAATTGCTAAAATAATAGCTTTTGAACTTTCTCACTATGAAAGTAGATGGTTGGTGGTGTGATGGATATGCTAATAGTTGAATGTTTCTACAATGTATATATAGATTAAAACATCACTTTGTGCCCCCAGATATATACCGTTATTTTGTCAACTGGAAGGAAGGAGAAAAAGAGGAAAGGAAGAAGGAATGGAAGGTGGGAAGGAGGGAGAGAGTGGGGAAGATAAGAAAAGATCAAAGCATCTGTCTACAATATATTTCCAAATGATATCTGTGCTGTATTAGTCTTGACATCTAGAACAAAATAAGAGTTATTTACAAAGATGAATATATGAGAGTACGCCAAATAATTCTCAATATTTGAATTAAAACATGGGATTTTTGGATGTGGAATTTTCTTTAAATCCAACCATGAGTTTTTGATTTTTCAGAATATGTATTTTCCATGAACTTTCTTTGAAGACCCCTCATATTTGTGATGCAAAGTTTTCCACTTAAGGATGACTGAAACCTGGAACATTTCTCTGGCTGCTTCTTTAACAATGAATTGCACAATATCTGGGCTTCACACTTAATAGAAAATATGGCTGTCTTGCCATTAACTTTGGATCCAAGAAGTACAAACTCAAATAAACTTGACATAGGCTCAGCATGGAGTATAGCACCAAAAGGATTTCCAAAAGATGCAGAAGTCTTCCAATGTGGGTAGAATTTCACTTTTATCAAGATATCTGTTGCAAAAATTAAAAATTTTATTGAAGAATCAACTTTTTAAACTTCCTGCTGGGATGAAATAATTCTTTCTTTCCATCAAAATTCATGCATCATTGCGAAAGTACTTGTGTTAAAGCAATGATGATATTTCAAGTAAATATCAACTACTGGTAACATAGTAAACACCCAAATAAATTGTGATTCAAATATGTAAATATACCTATATATTTCATTTTAAACTTGAATCAAACTGCTTTGAAAGTGAAATACAATGTCACATTTTTCAATACTTTCCAAATCATTTGGTAATTGTTTAAAATTATTGGTGTTATTTTGTTTGACAGGACTGTCACTAGTTAAGTGATGTCCCTATGTAAGCAATATTTTTTTTTGCAGTGAATCATATCAAATCTTCCAACAATTCTCCCAAGTAGGTAATAGTCCTTTTGTGACTTCTAATCTCTGTAAGTTGATAATATCTGTAAACTTATCAAAATCACTATCTCATACTACCTCCATGAACCTTGGACTGATGTTCTCTGCATCCCTTAAGGCCACAGCTGGAGGAAAGATGAATGAAAGAACATTCTTCACAGAGATTCTCCCATAGCATTGGTGTAAACACTGCCTACTTCTGTCATTCAGGGCAAGTAGAACTAGGTAAACACTAGCAGCCCATCAGTCGTTGAGTTCTAGCCCATTTCCTGTAAGACAGTATCAGCAATCCAAGAGTACCTGTCCCTCAACCAGCCAGTATCAGAGGAGATTAGACAGAAGAGGAGAGGAGAGGAGAGGAGAGGAGAGGAGAGGAGAGGAGAGGAGAGGAGAGGAGAGGAGAGGAGAGGTGAGGAGAGGAGAGGTGAGGAGAGGAGGATACATGATGTGTGAAATTAACTCCAGAACCTCCCCTTCTTCAATCCATAGTAAACCAGGACATACTATGCAGTAGCATACCCTTTGAATCAAGGCTGATGTGGTCTGTATAGGCAGAGTGATGTAATAGGCTATGTGTGATCCTCTGAAGTAGACCACTTTGGGAAAACTCCAGACATGTTGTTTATCATACAGTCAAAGGCTGAGTTGGCAGAAAGTGTTGTCATAGTTTGTCAGATATAATCTTAACAAAGAGACCTGTTTATCAATGGACATCATGACAGTCAACAAAAATCATCTTGAAATAACTAATTTCACTGTCACTTTATTATTGCCACAAGATGAAGAAGAATGTGAACATTTTCATAAATGCCATATTGATGACAACTTTGTGTTTTGTAAAACTTTTTATTTATATAAGATGAACACATTTCATGTATTTCATATATACAGATTTAGGAGCAGAGTGATACTTCCCACCCTACACTTTCTCCTTCCCACACTCCCATCCTCCCTCTTCTTCCTTTCTCATTCTTACTTTTAATTTTAACAACGACATACTTTCAGTTTATTTTATAATCATAAGCTTTACCCTCCACTAAGTAAAGAATTCAAGAAATAGTAAGAATTAAAAAAAACCATTATTTCTCAACAGTAGAAACAAGGGCTGTAAATAATAATCAAACCTCAAATGTCAATTTCGCTCATCTACATTACATTTTTTGTACTCTACTAGTTACCACAGATCAGGAAAAACATGTTTGTCTTTAATATCAAACATTATCTCAAATAGTAGAAAACTAAATCAGAAATGGTTTAGAAAATGGAGACAATTACTTTATCCATTATTTTTCTGCTCTGGCATCAATTGAAGTCTGGCTTTTCATCTTAGTTCTGGTTACCTCAGTGCCACACTATGGCTTCCATAATTCTGACCATCACTTAGTCAGGAGAAAGGAAGAAAGAAGAAGAGGAAGCAACAGTGAGAGAGCTATTCATGTATATCTTTCTCTTTTTTTTTCAGGAATGAAAAAAATATTTTTCAAAAGATCCTCATGAAATGTCCCTCTAGGTCTATCATAAAGTTATCACATGCAAGAGAGATTGAAATGGATTCACATGCAGAAAATGTAAAGAGTAATAAGATTTAATGTATTGTTTATACCAAGTATGATTTACCTCTTGACATGGTAAAGTAAAAAAGCCTAAATTCTCTGAGACCTACAATATGTACCTCCATGTATAAAATGAGGGTCTGTTGAGTAAGAGAAAACTGGCAACTATTGAGTAGTATCTGCCACAAATTTATTTTATTTTGCAGATACATTTATAAATATTATTGTAGTACCTTTATTACTACTAAGAGTAGTACTGAAATTTTTACAAAGGGCGAACTCTTTGCTAGGCAATTCAGTATAGTAAATACTTTGCCCATACAATTTAATTTAACTCACACAATAATCTTCAGTGTCTGAAAATGTTAATAAAATTCATATAGTTGGATAATGTTTAATTTCATCTGAGACCTACATGAGTCCAAAGCCTAAACTACTTCATATTCATGTGATGACCCATATTTATACACATGGGTGAATCTTAAAAGCAGCCCTTCTCATTTTTGAGTCTGGCATTATTCTATCATTTAATTTAATGCAGAAGGATGCTTATTGAAAATGGATACAACTTATTATTCTGCAATTGCACATAATTGTTTTTAAGTTGTGTCAAGGTCGGCATTACCTTTATAAGGGATCCGTATAACAGAATTTCAATGATGCTATTAAGAGGTGGCTGTAGCACAGGAGTTCTCTTCCTTGAAGGATGAAATGAAACAGTGTTTGTGAGATTTACTTAACCCATGGCTTAGTAAAGAGCATGTGATGAATCAATGCTAGGTGGATGAAAGAATGAATAACATTCAAAGACTAAAGGACCTATTACTTTGGACATTTCTTCCATTATGTTCATGTGTGCCACTAATCAGCACACAGAGATAATAGAAATTATTTCTATGAAAACTTTGAAGATCACAAGAAAGTAAATAGATTGTGAGATGGTAGATTTGAGGTAATTTGAAAACTGTGGACCAACATAGCATTCAAAAGGTAAGAGGTCAATAGTTGTTTTCTAACAGAACAAGTAGATATTAATTGGTTTTATGTGGCTCAACAAATAACTCAACTTTCTTTCCATGTATGAATTCAGAATTGTAAGACAGATAAATCAGTCAGTTGAAGGATATTGACATCTTTTTTTTTTTTGGATGATATGTCAAAACAATCAAAGAATATGACTTCCAATCTAATGTAAGCAGTCCCAACCAAGTCTCAGGCAGCACTACATACACATTTCCATATTAATTTAGCAAGCAAGACCTAAAACACACTCCTAAAAAACAGGTAGATGCATAGTGAGAACTTTGCAAGTGACAAATAATGCATTCAAGTCTCATTCCCTCTCATATTCACCAATCAATGGGTTAGATTTGGCCTTCTGGAAAGAGACTATTAGATGGAGATTTAACTATAGAAGGTTTATTGTAGAATACCCCTGCGATTAACATTTGTAAAGTAGTCCTTTATTGAGGTAAGAGGCCAGGATCTTGTGTCCTTATATTGAGTCATCATTGAATGGAGGCTGATCCTTAGTGATGCCATAACTTGGATAAGGTTACTCCCTTTGGCTGTAGAGCATTCTTGTAGTATGATACAACTGTGGCTTGTTGAGAGTCAACAAGCATGTAGTTAAAGAAACTTTTGGGGGGCCAGCACTATGGCACAGTAAGTTAATCGTCCAGCTGTGGCGCTGGCATCCCATATGGGCAACGGTTCTACTCCAGTTGCTCCTCTTCCAATCTAGCTCTCTGCTGTAGCCTAAAAAGCAGTAGAAGATGGCTCAAGTCCTTGGGACCCTGCACCCACATGGGAGACTGGGAAGAATCACCTGCCTCCTGGATTCGGATCGATGTAGCCCTGGCCGTTGCGGCTGTTTGGGGAGTGAACCAACGGAAGGAAGATCTTTCTCTCTGTCCCTCTCTCTCACTGTCTATAATTCTACCTCTTAAATAAATAAAATAAATCTTTAAAAAAACAAAGAGAGACTTTTGGGGCCAGTGTTTTGGCGTAGCAGGTAAAGCCACCACCTGCAGTACTGGCATCCTATATGGGAGCCAGTTCAAGTTCTGGCTGCTCCACTTCTGATCCAGCGCTTTGCTATGGCCTGGGAAAGCAGGAAATGGCCCAAGTTCTTGGGCCCCTGCACCTGCATGGGACACCCAGAGGAAGTCCCTGGATCTTGGCTTCAGATCGGCTCAGCTCCAGCTATTGCAGCCATTTGGGGAGTGAACCAGCAGATGGATGGTCTCTCTCTCTCTCTCTCTCTCTCTCTCTCTCTCTCTCTCTTTCTCTTTCTCTCCTCTCTCTCTCTGCCTCTGCATCTCTGTAACTCTTACTTTCAAGTAAATAAATAAAACCTTTAAAACAAAATAAAAAAAAGTACTTTATTTTTTTATTTTTTATTTTTGACAGGCAGAGTTAGACAGGGAGAGAGAGAGAGACAGAGAGAAAGGTCTTCCTTTTGCCGTTGGTTCACCCCCACCAAGTGGTCACGTGCTGCAACAAGTGCGCTGCGCTGATCTGAAGCCAGGAGCCAGGTGCTTCTCCTGGTCTCCCACGGGGTGCAGGGCCCAAGGACCTGGGCCATCCTCCACTGCACTCCCGGGCCACAGCAGAGAGCTGGACTGGAAGAGGAGCAACTGGGACAGAATCTGGTGCTCCGACCAGGACTAGAACCCGGTGTGCTGGTGCCACAGGCAGAAGATTAGCCAAATGACCTGTGGCGCTGGCTGAAAGGAGTACTTTCAATGTAAAGGGCAGGATCTGAACCCTACAACATAGCATTCATTAGGTGAGATGGCAATTGTGATTAGAGAAAAGATTCTTCAAAAATACAAATCAAAATTAGACGTATTTCCACATGAATAACAAGATAATGCGAATACACATCTAGTGGTAAAGTTGAGCATTACAAATAGTCTGAACTGACTGTATTAAAATGCCTGCTACTATGGAGCTTGGATATTAAGCAGTTTACAAAAGGTATTTTAAAAGTTTAAGATTACATTTAAATCGTAAAAATATATCAGTTGTAATATTTACCTAATAATGAAAGTAAAAAGAAGCAATTTGGCACAGTTTACTTTGGACAATATTAGCATGAATTTGATACCTACTTATTCTGACTTTGAAAAGTAATAGTTTTTGAAGTAACAAGACAGTAGTACACATACTATTGAGTTCTATAGATTTGAATAGGCTTTTCACTGCATGTCAAATGCAATAAACCTATGGTACTGATGTCTAAAAGAAACAGAAGAATAATGAAAAAATATTAAGTGGTTCAATCCAACTTATAGCCTCACACATTACAACAATTCACTACTAATTTTAAACTGTGAATCCAGACCCACTCTATTTTATGTTTTAAAAACATTAAAAATCTTCACTCTTCCAAGCAAACTGTAGTTAAATTAATACATTCCAGGCTTATGAAGAGATTGTTGAGTGACATGAATGCTCTCCAGATCATTAGCTCTATGAGAAAGGGAATTTATTCTCTGATTCTCAACTACAACCCCATCATCTAGAGCAGGGGTGGCAAATAGTCCCTGCTTCACAATCATTGTCAATTGAATGAATGAATGTCCATGTAGGGCATGAGCAGAAAGTAAGCTTATAGCAGTAATATAATTGTTGTTGTTTAGATACAGCTAAACCAAATTTTCCAAGTAGGGCTTCACTACTCTATCAATTTTCTAGAATAAAACTATTAATATAAAAAACTCTAACCATAACCTTTAATCATACTTTCCTATTCCCAATCAAAATACCAAGGATATTATTCTCAGAGCTAGAAAAATTAGGCTAAACCTCATATATAAACAGAGAAGATCCCAAATAGCTAAATCAATCATACAACAAACTAAGCTAGCAGAATCACAATACCAAATTTCAAGACATACTACAGGACAGTTATAATCAAAGTAGCATGATACTGGCATAAAAATAGCCACATAGACCAATGGAAGAGAATAAAATCCCCAGAAATGAATTCACACAGCTATAACCAACTAATATCTGACAAACAAGCTAAATTCCTTTCTCAATTAATGGAGAAAGGACAGTCTCAACAAATGGCGCTGGGAAAACTGGATCTCTGCATACAGAAGTATGAAACAATACCCTTATCTTATGCCCTATACAAAAATCATCTCAAAATGGATAAAGGATCTAAACCTTAAACCTAATACCATCAACTTGCTTGAGGCAAACATGAAGGACATTTTGCAAGACATTGGCATAGGCAAAGAGTTCTTGGAAAAGATCCCAGAAGCACAGTCAATAAAGCAAAAACAGACGAATGAAATTATGTCAAGCTAAGAAGCTTCTACACACCAAAGGAAACAGCCAGAAAAGTGAAAAGGCAACCAACAGAATGGGAGAAAATACTTGCAAACTATGCAACTGATAAAGGATTAATATCCAGGATCTGTAAAGAGCTCAAGAAACTCCACAACAATAAAATAAAAAATCCATCTAAGAAATGGGCAAAGGGCATGAACAGGATTTTTCAAGAATGAAATAGAAATGACCAACTAACACAAGAAATGTCAGGATCACTAGCCCTCAGAAAAATGCAAATAAAACCAAAATGAGATTTCACCTCACCCCAGTTAGAATGGCTCTCATGTAAAATCAAAAGTAGTAAATGCTCATGAGCATCTAGGGGAAAAGGTACCTTAATATACTGTTGGTAGGAATGTAAACTAGCACAACAATTATGGAATACAGTACAGAGATTCCTCAGAAATATGAAAATAGATCTACCATATGACCCAGCCATCCCACTCCTGGGAATTTACCCAAACAAAATGAAATCAGCATATGAAAGAGTTATTTGTAACCTCATGTTTAGTGCACCTCAATTCACAATAGCTAAGATATAGGATCAACCCAAGAGTTCATCATATGAAAACTGGATAAAGAAACCTCAGATTCCAGAAATCACCCATAGTCCTCTACTATGTATGTAGCCCTCTGGACAGGCATTTCTCATCATATAGCAGATTTCTTCTCCAAATCTAGAGGTGGGAGTCAGTCTACTAGGATAGTCTTACACAAGGAAATGCAACCAATCATTTAATAGCTCATGGTTAATGCCATAAAACATATCTTAATCAAGGGAAGTACATTCTACTACTGAAGAGGAATTTATATCAAAACAAGACTCATTAAGGCTTGATCCTAATGACCCAACAAGACCTTGGGCTATGTCTGCAAGGCCTTCCTCCTCCCTATTTCCCCCTTCCAACTGGGGAGAACTTTGAGTATAGTTTCTCTTTATCCAATGCCACTGATACTCTACAGGAAGGGCACACATACAGATACAGCTTCAAAGATATAGCTAAAGGATATCCTCCCTACAATCTCTGATCCAATAAGAATTATCTCTTCAGAGACCATGAAAACACCCCACATCCCTAAAAGATTTACATTTCTTTTCAGTGTTATTCATGTTAACAACACAAGGTTTTTATCAGGAATAAAATATGAGAACAGCAAATCTTAAACTTTATAACACATGAGAATCCTCAAGAGCTCATTAAAGTACAGAAACCAGGACTCCACCACTACAAGCTCTGCTCTGGCAGGTTTTAGATGGAGCCCATAATTTGCATTTCTAACTCCCAGATGATTTCATCCACAATAGTGGCTTTAAATATATCTAAATGAACATATTTAGAAATAGAATGTTTAAGTTTTAAATTCCCAAAACTCTATGAACTGTTTAAACTGAACTTATTAGCATCACACCATATTATAAGCTTTGTGAAGGCAAGATTACTTATTTTTTCACAATGACATTTCAAACCAACTAGTAGAGTGCCTAGTACCTACCATAATATTTTTGAAAGACTAATTAAGTCTTCACATGAATTATTGTAGGATTTTCTATTGGATACCCTTAATGCCCAACTTACATCTCCTTGACCCACGTTTTCATTCCAGTCATTGCTATGGCAACCAGATGAACCTAAGTATAACCTCAGTGTAGTCCTTATCTTTCACCTTCTACTCTAGCAGTCACTGGATAGTGCCATCTGGAATGGTTGTAAGAACTCACTCATTTGTCCTAAAGCATGCACAGAGTACTAGTGTTACAAAATTCCTTTACGAAACCTCTACTCAATGAAAATGAAAAATTAATATAAACACTTGAATTACTTTTTAAATTTTTATTAACGATAATTGTATATATCTATGAGAACAGAGTTACTATAATACATGTATATAATGTTTATTGGTTAAATACATGTAATCTACATCAATTCCCTTCTTTGGTATTACTTTGTAATTGGAGTCATGAAGCTTCTTTCTTCTGTTTGTTCATAATGTAGCTAGCAGGCAACTGTGAACCTTAGTTACCCACTATGCCGTGTTACATTAGGGACTTATGATTTATATCTAACTCTGATTTGATGTTCATTATCCAAATTTCCTCTATCCCATCCTCCCATAAATTCCATTCTCTAGTAATCATTAAAGCATTCAGATTGAGTTACATTTTAGCTCTTATATATGAGGGAGAACATGAAGTACTTATCTTTCTATA
This sequence comes from Sylvilagus floridanus, assembly GCA_949820135.1. Lineage (NCBI taxonomy): Eukaryota > Metazoa > Chordata > Mammalia > Lagomorpha > Leporidae > Sylvilagus > Sylvilagus floridanus. Next base: position 90,858,068 of record OX463224.1, read on the forward strand.
TCTGCCTGATTTTACTTAACATATTGTCCACTGACTTAATTCATTTGGCTTTAAATGTAAAATTTCATTCTTTTGTGGCTGAATAATATTCTACTATGTATATATTCCACAGCTTCTTTATGCATTCATATGATGAGGGATATCTGCATTGATTTCACATTCAGTTAAAAATGGGCAAAGAATTTGAATATACATTTCCCAAAAGAATAAACCTAAGTGGCCAACAAATATATGAAAAAAATATTCAATATCATTAGCTAACAGGAAAATTCAAATCAAAACTACAGTGAGATATCACCTCACCCCTGTTAGAATAGCTATTATCAAAAAAATGCAGGCAAGGATATGGAAAAAAGAGTGTTCTTATACAACTTATGGTAAGAATGTAAGTCAACACTACCACTATGGAAAAAGTACAGGGATTCCTTAAAAGAGCAAAGAATAGCGATGTCATATGATCCAGCAATCTCACTACTGGTTTGTATATCCAAAAGACATGAAATCATTATATCAAAGAGACACCTGCTCTACCCTGTCTATTACAGCAATATTCATACAAGTTGTTTGTGTCTTTGCTTCTATATCTTGGGTCTTTCCATCGGATTACTCAATAAAAATTGATAATCAATTAGTACTGACTGTCAATTGATCAAAGTCATAAATAGGTCACTAACATATGTGGTGCTGGCATTCTTTTTATTTAAGTCCTTTCAGACTCAAAATCCTGTTCCTTGATATTACTTCCCCTAAATAACTTGTCTACAAAAAAAGTATTCAGCCCAGGCTATGTTATTTGACAGAACTCAAATGAAGATAATTGGTATCAGAAGTGACCCTAGAAAACAGATAGAAGATGGGGTTCTAGGGTCAAGTTTTAAACCAATTGGATCCTAAGTGCCAGACCGTTGTTACTTACAGAGATGATGATTACTTCTGGCATGTGGTAACATCATTGTGAAACTCTCCCCAGTGATGGACTAGGAGAGATTTAGGTAGATGGTAGAACAGTATCTTACAAGGCAGCAGTGGAACTTGGATGGTCTACAAGCAACAATGGAATTATCTATCTTTTGTTTTGAAAGCCTTGACAAGAAAAAAATAATAACCTCAATGTATTCAACTATTAAATCAAAACCACTTGTCAAAATAGAGGGGTCATTGATAGCAGGAATGTACTATGGTTTTCCTAGGATGAATAATATGGGAAGCTGACCAGGGCATTTTTGTGTAACAGATAAAATGAAGATGTGTCAAGTATAAGTCTAAGCTCAGCTTCTGTAATAAAAGCTCATGAATTCTCCTATACACCATAGATCAGGCTCAGTTCCCATCCCAGAGGCCACTGAGTACAGTAGAGGCCATATCCTGTGGAGAGAATCTGTCACCACTTCAAGAATATGTAATAAGCATTCCCCATTTCTTAAAAAGTGACTTGCAGCTATGTGTCAAAAAAAAACTATATCCTGAGAAGGGGCAATACACAAACTATCCAAGAGCTAACAAACACAGAGACTGCTGCAGATTTTATGCCATTACTAATTCTTGTAAACAGAAATATAATCATGGACTTTGGTTGGATCAGGTTCTCATGAAGGCCATTGCTTTCTTTTTCTAAAAGACTAATTATATGTGTTTTAGGTTAATTTTTATTTGAAAGGCAGAAGGAGAAACAGAAAGAGATCTTTCATCCACTGATTTACTCCCTAAAAGGTTGCAATAGCCAGGACTTAGCCAGGCTGAAACCAGGACCCAGGAAATCCATTCTGGTCTCCCATGCAGATGAGCAGTGGCCCAAGTACTTGGGTCATCATCTGCTACTTTCCTAGTTGCATTAGCAGGAAGCTGGATTGGAAGCACAGCAGCTGAGATTTTAACCTGGGCTCTCTGATACGCAATGTCAGCATTGCAGGCAATGGCTCGATCCACTGCACCACACTTGCCCCTGTATGTGCATTTTAGAATTTTCTTTTTAAAGTTTTAATTTAGATTTATTTTCATTTTATTTGAAAAGCAGGCAAGAAGAGAGAAAGAGAGAGAGAGAGAGAGAGAGAGAGAGAGAGAGAGAGAGAGAGAGAGAGAAAGGACTGGGCAAGGCCCAAAGGCAGGAGCCAGAAACCTAGGCCAGGCCCAAAGGCAGGAGCCAGAAACCTGAGCCAGTTTTCCTATTTGGGTGACAAGGACCCAACTCCTTGAGCCATCATTTACTGTCTTAAGGTGTACATCAGCAGAAAGCTGAATTAGAAGTGGAGCTAGGACTCAAATCAGTAACTTGGACATCCTAAGCAGAATCTTAATTGCAATACCAAATGTCCAACCCAGAAGCCAGTTTCTAAATTGAATCCTGGCTCAAATCCATCCCACAATCCATGGACCACTCTATGATTACTTCCCGAGTCCCTGAATGCATAGCTGGGATGGATATATTTAGCAGCTGGCAGAATTATCACATTAGTTTCCTGAATTATAAATTTAAAAAAAATGGTGACAAGCATGAGGAATCATCTTGAGTTTCATCTCATCCTCTCATGCTAAAGCAGTAAATTTTAAGTGATTCCACATCCTAGGCAGAATTAACTATTTTTCAAACACCTACCAAATATTTACTATAGAATATAACATATTACAAGCCCAAATATGGTGGCCATGAGGGCAGATCTGTGGGATGGAAGGATAAACTATCTAGTCTAGAATATGCATTGATCCTCAAAACAATAAATGTTCACCTACTCCAAAGTAGAAAGAGTGTGATGCCACCAACTTACTACCAGGGAACTGGCTTGTCTTCTTGAGAAGAGACACAGCAAGCAGTCTGCACTGATGCAATGTGGATAGACTGGCCATCTAGGAAGAGCTGGGACTAGATCAGCCTTGACCAGAAGGAGCTTCTATTGCTTCAGTTGAAGATCACCTCCACTCCCATTGCATTATCTCTTCATGAACCCATTAAGTAAAGTTTTAGGATGACCAAGGACAATGCAGGCTGACATCCACAAGAAAGATTATTTCACTCCTCTTACAAGAAATCTTTTCCTAAACTATTGTAACTAGCCACGATTTTGAAGGCTGTACAATGAATTAAATTAGTATAGGGTACAAGTTCAAGCCATGAACTGTATCTTTCACCTTTTTTTGCCCAACTTATATCCTGTCAGCCTATCTTTTCATTCTAGTCATTGGTACTGTGATGCTCAGAGAACTTTTTTTTTTAAATTTATTTGACAGGTAGAGCTATAGACAGTGAGAGAGAGACAGGGAGAAAGGTCTTCCTTCTGTTGGTTCACTCCCCAAATGACACTCCCCAGATGGCAACGAAGTCAGGAACCAGATGCTTCTTCCTGGTCTCCCACGTGGGTGCAGGGACCCAAGCACTTGGGCCATCCTCCACTGCCCTCCCTGGCCACAGCAGAGAGCTGGACTGGAAGAGGAGCAACTGGGACTAGAACCCGATGCCCATTTGGGATGCCGGCACCGCAGGCGGAGGATTAACCAAGTGAACCACAGTGCTGGCTCTCTCAGAGCACTTTTACCTATGTGTAAATGGAATATGGCTGCAAGCTGCCTCAAATTTGCTACATAGTTCTTATTATGTCCTGGAATTTTTCTAAACAGACCCTTTCATTACCTGCTGTAGCTCTCTCAGCTATTGTGCTGCTCAAACCTCCATGAAAAGAATTAATGCACAATGGGGCAACCCTTGATCAGTGGGGGAAGGAAACTAATGGGTAAATGCCCTCTTTTATCTATAAGGCAAACAATTTTGAGGTGTGCACTGCACAACTCAAGAATTATCCAGCAAGATCAAGTCTCAGCTGTCCACAGTAGAGACCTGGTGGTCAATGTACCCTTAATTTGGCTTTCCATCCTACTTCAACCCTCTCATTCCCCTACATCGGTGCTTTAGGATTGCTTCCTAAAATAAATACCTATTGTGGGAGCCTTGGTCTCTGGCTCTGCATATTGGAGGAACCTAAACTAATACATGGTACCTTTTCAGTTTACAGAGAGACATTCAGTAAGAAGATAGATGATGTGTTCAACTGCAGGAGAAGAAGTCAAAAGTGGCAGCCATGTACAAAAGTAGAGAAAACTACAAAAAATATTCAAATTTTGCCTTAGATGACCTATGAATCCTGCAGGCCTGCCAAAAAATGTCTCCCATGTCCAAACACTGAGAAACTTACCGGGAACACTGTCCTCAATTCAGGTTCTTTGATATAGCCTGAAAGATAGAGAAAACCCTTAACATTTTGTTCCTGTCTCCAGTCTCTAGGCCTTCTCTGTGTATACAAATCCTGCCCACAAATCCTATTTTTGTGGCAGAGTTCATATTTATTTCTCTTTTACAGTTCCAAAGCCTCCTCACCTTCATTTAAAGCACTGGTTTTTCATATCTGATTGTTTTTACCTTACCACGACTCTAATAATGCTTATAAAACATCCTTCTGCTTATTTTGCTGATCCACAATGTCAGTAGTCTTTTTAACTTTAAAATAATATAATTAACCAGTCATACAAAAACATTTATCAACCACATACGAAGTGACAGGCACTCTAGCCAGTGGCTAGGAACAAAATGCTGAGCAAAGCAGCTGCCATTCTTCTCACCTACATTTTTAACATTACCTTCTATTATTTCCAAAATCTTCATACAATTTTTTGTCCTGGAAAACATGGTCTTCAAGTCAATGATTTAACTCTTTCTGCTGACTGAGAGTCTCGCTCACTCTCTCTATTTATCTTAAGCTCCATCTATACTTCTAAAATATTTCTGTTCTATGAGGAGCCTGGCCAGGTTTATCTCCCTCCAAATATTATCTGCTGCCTCTGAACTTTGAGTACATCCAGCGTCCTTGGCAATAGTTGGACCCTTATTGTGTGCACAAGCACACAACATAGACTAATGGCTTATATCAAGTCTTTTGTTATATGTACTTGTAAAACTTGGACCTGGTTATGTTGCTATATTTTTCTCATCAATTTATGAATTGTACATAAAATAAATAAAAGTTCATGTTACATATGAGTGAGAATTAGGGTTTTACTTCCTTTATGCTTTTACATCCTTTAACACATTGTGAAATCCTGCCTACATCAATGCTATCTCTGCTACAGTTAAAGCTTCTGTCCTCCCTCTGCTTTGGCATAGGCCAGCGATGCAGGTCACTAGGCTAATCCTCCACCTGCAGCGTCAGTGCCCCGGGTTCTAGTCCCAGTTGGACTGCCGGGTTCTGTCCCAGTTGCTCCTCTTCCAGGCCAGCTCTCTGCTGTGGCCTGGGAAGCCAGTAGAGGATGGCCCAAGTGCTTGGGCACCTGCACCCACATGGGAGACCAGGAAGAAGCACCTGGCTCCTGGCTTCAGATCGGCACAACCCCAGCCCTGGCAGCCATTTGGGGGGTGAACCAACGGAAGGAAGGCCTTTCTCTTCGTCTCTCTCTCACTGTCTAACTCTGCCTGTCAAAAAAAAAAACAAAAAAGATATTCCTTAACTGTCGTGCTTTTCATCTGTATTGAGGATCTCTGTGTTGAGTGAAATCTTTCTAACAACTAATTAAATAATCTTCCTGGGGATTATTACTGTTTTTTAAGTTTTATATATTTGAAAATTGAAGTGACAGAGCCAAATGGAAAGACAGGGAGATTTTCAATTCATTGATTATTTCTCCAAATGACCACAACATCCACAGCTGGACCAGGTGAAGCTAGGAACCAGGAACTTCACCCAGGTCTCCCACATGGGTGGCAGGAACCCAAGTATTTAAGCCATTATCTACTGCTTTTCTAGGTGCATTAAGCAGGTAACTGAATCAGAAACAGCACAACCAGAACTCAAACAGGCACTCCAAAATGGGATGATAGCATTGCAGGTGGCAACTTAACCACTACACCCTAATGCCAGCCCCCTTCCTGGGAACTGATAACTTCAATTTGCTTGATGCAGGTGAAGCCTTCTTTTCCTTCCCAAATATTCAGTTAGCCTACCCAACTCTGGAGCTTCTTTGTCCCTCCTGGCAAGCTAGCAGGTGAAGTGATTGGAAAAGCTGCTTATCCTGTTTCTTTCAGTGTCTACATATACATACATACCTTTCCCATTAACTTATAGTGAAAGTTTATCTCTTTCTCAACTGCCACAGGCCACTTCAAACAGGAGTCACATGCCAAGCCTCACATCATAAAACACAAGCCAAACCATCCAAAATACTTCTCTTAAAACCCCGCTCACTTGGATTCAAGTTTGGGAAGACCTATCTTTCCCTCCTCTCAACAAGATGCAGGAATCACTCAGTAAACTGACAAGTCTAGTTAAAAATAGTCACACTTCGCTCTCAAGAACTCTCTGCTTTCTAAGAGCATAATGTGTATCCTGAAGTTGATTTACTAGGCTAATCACAGGATTATTTTTGTCAGTCCCATTACATACATATCCTAAATTGATGGTCAAGTACTTCAATGTAGACATGGAAGTATTTATCAATTAAAAACCTATTCTCTCTCATAACTCAGCTCAAAAACTCTCAGTTGGGGCAGATTAAAGCTCCAGCCTGCAGTGCCGGCATCCCATATGGGCTCCAGTTCAAGTCTTGGCTGTTCCACTTCCAATCCAGCTCCCTGTTGATGCTTTGAGGAAGCAGCAGAAGATGGCCCAAGTCCTTGGGTCCTTGCGCCCATGAGGGAGACCTGGAAGAAACTCCTGTCTCCTGGCTTCAGATTGGCTCAGCTTTGGCCATTGCAGTCATTTAGAGAGTGAATCAGCAGATGGAAGACCTCTTTTTCTGTCTCTGCCTCTCTCTATAACTCTTTCAAATAAAAAAACAAAAATCTTTCAAAAAAGAAACTCCCAGTCAAGGCAATTTTTGGATCTATTCATGCATGTTTAAATACACACTCTTCATTTTTAAAATAATGGATATTCTACATATGGTTCAACAACCTGTTCTTTTCACTTAACTTGTCTTGAATAACTTTCCATATTTTACATTTTTGGTCAGTAATTTTAGGCATAATATACTAATGCTAGGGATTCGCCATACAGATGCCTTTCTGAACTAAAGTAAGAAAAGTCATTAGAAAAATTTTCAGACTTCAGGAGGACTTTCATTTTTTTTGGTTAATGAGTACATTAAATGTCATTGGTGAAATTAAAAGCTCAGCTATTAGCTGTGAATGTCAGGATTATCATATGAATGACAAAGCAGAAAGTTGTAGAAGTTTTACTCTAAGCATCAGAGTTTTTAGGCCATAATAAGCCACTTTGCCCAGAAAATGTAGTTTTAAAGTTTAAAGTAATACCTAGATTGTACATGCTGGATGTCAATAAAATGGAAAGGAAATAATAGTTAAGATTTATTCATTATTGTCTATATACAAAGCTCTGTATGACACATTTTGTATGTACTGTATCAGTTAACCCATAACACCACTCAGTCATACTGCAGGATTTTGTCTCTCCTTTGTCACTTCAATTCCAGAACTCCAGTCACCTGTACCTTCAAGGCTTGTGCTAATCTCTCTTTATCTGGATTCTCTTATCAGATAGAACTCCTATCCTCACATTTGAAGTGTTTGATTATTGTTATCTTCTTAAAAGCACTGTACAAAGTAGCACTTTTGACATCATAGCCCTTTTTTTTTCTATTAAAACAATCAAACTATATATCTTTAAAATTTATTGGATATATTTGCTTTACCCTTTTTTCCCTTGGTTATTTACTTTAGAAATTCCTAGTAAACTTGAGTGGCCTCTGCTATGAGCAGCAGTCTCCCTTCCTATGGTACCTGAATTAACTTCACAAGGGCTGGAGTCTATAAGCTGCCAAGCAACAGTAGTATCAGCTGTATCTTTCAAATTATTTGTTTATGAATAATTCCATTTGAAGAAAGAGACTCTTAGAATATAGGCTAGGCACAAAACATAAGTGCCAAAGCACAATGACAAGAGATTTGTAATCTCAGAGAATTGAGAAATATCCTTAGGTATCCTAGAAGGTTTGGTTCACTGTGGCCTCACAGCATAAAACAGCAGTGACCAAAGCAGCAGTGTCTACCATGCCTTCCAAAAGAGCACTCACTCTTTGCTATACCTAGTAAGTAAGCCAGGAGAAATCTGGAGCCATGCACTTCTTCAGAAACTGAATCACCCAGATCACTTTACAAAGTGTCTCACTTGTACCTATGGAATTTTGATATACAGAGCTGGCTGATAATATGAAGAAATCATGAAAAGAAGCGTTATTGTTTAACTTTTAAGAGAAAGGGGCATACTGTATCATGCACATTCACATAGTGATGTTCCAAGTGTGGTCAGAAGGCAGATAGGGGAAAACATAGCCCAAAACCTCTATTATTACAGTGGCAGAAAGCTGTTACATGGGGGTGCCCTCTATATGACAGCAAACGGAAGACAGATGATGAGTTTTGTGTTTGGCAAGTGTGTAATATGACTTTTGCATGTGGAGAGCAGAGCTTATGTATACAACTTTGACCAACAATTTAGCCTTGTGACCAAGGGATAACAAATCATACCACAATTACCTAATATAGAAATTGGTTTTGACACAGGATACCACTGAAAAGCACTGTAATATTGTCTCATACATCACAAGCTTTGAAGTAGAAAAAGTCCAGGATAGGTGCAATAGCTCTGCAATACTATCAAACCCCTGGATCCCTTTAACTTACTGCTCTGCCATCTGCAGCAAGCCTCAGCATGTTAGTCTCTTGCTTCTTAATGCTCACAAAATTACTACCAAATCTCTAGCATTCATATCCTTGAAAACTTCACCTCACATGCTTTTATTTCCACTGAACAACTTTGTTGACTGTAATATATGAAAATCAAGTTTTGTTAACAATTTAAAAAAGGCATGAATGGTCGCTAATAGGCAACCAATGAAACATGCTACAACTGATGTACCTGGATTGAATAGTTTCCATTGCCAAGGAGTATACAGAGTTTCTTCTTTGTGGATAGATGATAATGATTCAAAATGAGAAAATCTTTCTGAAGTTAATGATTCAGGCCACAGAGATCTATTTACACCAAAATCATAATGTGTCACCCTAAACTGTACAGAATGTATGAAATTAAAACTCCAATAAAGTCTAGAATTTTTTGCTAAATCTATATGACAATATATTCAATTAGTTGGATTAACTCATTTAAAGTAACAGCAACTGAAGAATTTGGTATCTGAAAGAGAAAATGCAGAGTTTATTAGATTAATGCTTTTACTTTTAACTAGTTCTCATGATACAAAAGTAATTTGTACTCAGCATGACTAAAATGATGCTATAAGTAAGTTAGGTCACTAATCTGAGTTTTTAAATAAGACTCTTTCTATAATTAACTTGGAAACATAGTATAATTTTCATCTAGGCTTGGAATTAACTTGGAAACATACTGTAATTTTCATCTAGGCTTAGCCATTTCCCCCCTAGCTTGTGAGAGTTTGTTTGTGTAATGCTATTTTTCCACAAAGGCCCCAAACAGCAATTTGTTTAATTTAAATATTTATATCCAATCCCAAAATTAACTTTTTGGAGACATTTCCTCATTGTCAGAATTTCATGGAGTATATGAAAGAGACTGTAGATTTATAAGAACTTCAAGAACTCTTTGAGACATGCATAGAAATAAAAGTCAAATTTAGTTAAATGAAGGGAATTTTAAATCATCTTCAAAGAAATAAAACAGTCACTCTAACACAGCAAGGAGAAATGCCTCAAAATTCTGAGCTTAAATGTAAAGCCATATAGCATTTCAATTCCTTTGAGCTGCTCAAAAATACTGTGTGTGTGTGTGTGTGTGTGTGTGTGTGTTAGCAGCCTATACTATGAGTCCTATTTTATGTTAAAAGAGTTCATATACCAAAATTTTCAGAAGTATAAAATTAAAAGCCCAGGTTAAATTTCAATCTGTTGTTTCAATAAGATTGCTTTGATATGGCCCACAATAAACAAAAGCTATTCACAATTGGTACAGAATCCAAAGTGCCCTTCAGGTAAACTGTCTGTTGATGACTAATGAATGGAGGGAAACAGATGTCTACAATTCATGAACAATGAAAAGGAAAGTAGTTTTTTATACTGTGATTGGGTTTGTATCACTTTTTTAGCATATGTCAGTTAGAATCCAGTGACAAAAGAAGAAACCATGACAGGCATTTTTTAAAAAGGAGTTGACCACAGGAATGGATTACAATGGTGTTAGAAGACTTAAAGTTCCAAACCACAAAAGCAATACCTATAGAAAATGGCTAGTGCTGCACTGGATGAGAAGAGAAGTGCAAGTGTTTGGAGTTATTAGAATCCAGCACGTCAAAGGCAAAGCCTCACAGACTTGGGGCTCAGACATAGAAGAAAGAGGCACTGCACAGATGTTTGGGGACATCAGGATCTGAGGACATCAGGATCTGTTGACTGTCTTTCCCTCAATCTTTTTGTTCTTCCACTTTTTTCTTGTCATCTTCATTAAATTCAGTAAAGTACAATATCTTTACAATACCACATAATGTTTAAGTGAAGCTGATTTAATTCATGAAACTTTAAACTTGGTGGATATTCAGCATGGACTCAATCATAAGAATTTTCCCCAACCTCCAGATGTCTCAAACAGCTCTGTATCTTTGCCCATTCAACCCATCCCACCCATCCCATCTTTTCATGCTTGCATAAACTTGTACATACACATACATACACACTATCTACAAGATCAACTGTGTTCTCTAAGTAAATAATAATTCCATTTTTCTTATGCTGAGGTTGAGAAACTTGGGAGTTACTTTCACACCATTTTATCTCACAATCAAGATATAAATTGGATATGATGTTTTCTTGTCTCCATCTTCAAAATATAATCAAGACAATTCTTACCACCTCTATTGTTATATCCAAGTCACCATCACTTTTTTTCTAACTTATCATAGTTAAATGGTTTCCATACTGTGGATTTCAGTAATCAATGAATGCCAAAGTAGACAGAATAGGCACTTCTAAAGGGCTATTCTCACTTCAAACAATACAAGGACACAATATCATTGTCCAGTCTTTTAATTCTATTTTGACCTTTTTGTAGAAACACCCATCAGTTATTAACATAGTTTTAAAAGAACGGCATTAAAGCTGATGTATCTTCATATTTTTTTAGATATATTATATGGACAGATGAATTTTACTCAATAGTCATTCTTTAATCTGTGACCTTTTTTCTAGAATCAGTTTTCTTCTTTTCCACATTTCTCCATTGATGTGTTATAGTTTACCTTAACATATCATTTCAAGCCCAGGACCAGTTGAGAAGAACTAATTCTAATTAGCTATTAAAAATAATTGGAAAGGAGAGAATCATCCCAAATGCCTTCTATGGAGCCTGTATCACCTTAATTCCTAAGCCAGAAAAAGGTACAATGGAGAAAGAGAACTATAGAGTAATATTCCTGATGAACATAGAGGCAAAAATCCTCAAAAAAAAATAGCTAATCAAATCCAACAACACATCAGAAAGATCATTCACATGGGCCAAGTGGAATTTATCCCTGAGATGCAGGAATTGTTCAACATTTACAAATAAATAAATATGATACAGCACATGAACAAACTGAAAAAAATATGGTTATCTCCAATAGATGCAGAGGAAGCATTTGAATACAATATCCTTTCATGACGAAAACATTAAGCAAATTGGGTATAGAAAGAACATTCCTCAACACAATCAATACAATTCCTAACAAACCCACAGACAATATCCTATTGAATGAGGAAAAGTGGGAAGCATTCCCCCTTAGATCTGGAACCAGACAAGGATGCCCACTCTCATCATTACTATTTAATATAGTCCTGGAAGTTTTAGCCAGAGCCATTAGGCAAGAAAAAGAAATCAAAGGGATACAATTTTGAAAGGAGGAAATCAAACTATCCCTATCTGTAGATGATCTGATTCTATATATATAGGGGATCCAAAAACTCCACTGAAGTGACTATTGGAACTCATAAAAGAGTTTGGTAAAGTGGCCACCTATAGAATCAACATGGAAAAATCAATGGCCTTTTTTAAACACAGAAAATACTATGGCTGAACAAGAACTTTTAAGATTATTACTATTTATAATAGCCCTAAGAAGAATTAAATACATTCAAATGAATTTAACCAAGTATGTCCAAGATCTTTACAATGAAAATTACAAAACACTAAATAAAGAAATAGAAGACTTTTAAAATGGGAAAATCTTCAATGTTCAAAGATCAGAAGAATCAACATCATCAAAATTTCTGTGCTACCTCAATCAATTTAAAGATTTGATGTGATCCCAATCAAAATACCAATGACATTCTTCTCAGAGCTAGAAAAAATGATGCTAAAATTCAAATGGAAATACAAGAGACTCTGAATAGCTAAAGCAACATTATACAACAAAGCTGGGGGCATCACAGTACCTGATTTCAATACATACAACAGTGCAGTTATAATAAAAACAGCCATTAACTGGCACAAAAACGGATGGATAGACCAATAGAAAAGAATAGAAAATCCAGAAATCAATCCATGCATCTAACACCGACTTATCATTGACAAAGGAGCTAAAATCAATCCTTGGGGGCAAGGACAGTCTCTTCAAAAAATGATAAAACTGAATCTCCATGAGAAGAATATGAAAGTAGACCTGTACCTTACACCTTACACAAAAATCCACTCAAAATGGATCAAACAAATCTACAACCTAATACTGCCAAATTACTAGAAGAGAACATTGTGGAAACTCTATAAGACATTAGCATAGGCAAAAACTTCTTGGAGAAGACCCCAGAAGTACAAACAATCAAAACCAAAATTGACAAATGTGACTACATCAAGCTGAGACTCTTTTGCACTGCTAAAAAGCCACTCAGTAAAATGAAGAGTCAACTTACAGAATGAGAGAAGACATTTATAAACTACAACTACGCAACTGATAAAGGGTTAACATCCAGAATCTATAAAGAGCTTAAGAAATTTAACAACAGGCTGGCACCGCGGCTCAATAGGCTAATCCTCCACCTGTGGCACCAGCACACCAGGTTCTAGTCCCTGTCAGGGTGCTGGATTCTGTCCTGGTTGCCCCTCTTCCAAGCCAACTCTCTGTTGTGGCCCAGGAGTGCAGTGGAGGATGGCCCAAGTGCTTGGGCCCTGCATCCCATGGGAGACCAGGAGAAGCACCTTGCATCTGCCTTCAGATCAGTGTGGCGCACCAGCCGCAGCACAGCGGCCACTGGAGGGAGAACCAACGCCAAAAGGAAGACCTTTCTCCCTGTCTCTCTCTCACTGTCCACTCTGCCTGTCGAAAAAAGAAAGAAAGAAAGAAAGAAAGAAAGAAAGAAAGAAAGAAAGAAAGAAAGAAAGAAAGAAAGGAAGGAAGGAAGGAAGGAAGGAAGGAAGGAAGGAAGGAAGGAAGGAAGGAAGGAAGGAAGGAAGGAAGGAAGGAAGGAAGAAATTTAACAACAACAAAACAAATTCTCCAGTTAAGAAATGGGAAAAGGACTTGAACAGCCACTTTTCAAGAGACAAAACTCTAATGGTCAACAGACGCTTGAAAACATTCTCATGATCACTAGCCATCAGGGAAATGCATATCAAATCTATAATAAGGTTTCACCTCACTCCATTAGAACGACTGTCATACAGAAATCAATAAAACACAAATGCTGATGAGAATGTTTAGAAAAAGGTGCCCTAATCCACTGTTGATGGGAATGTAAACAGTAGAAGTCAGTATGGCGATGTCTCAGAAATCTGAATATAAACCTACCATATGATTCAGCCATCCCACTTCTGGGAATTTACCCAAACCAAAAGAAATCAGCATCTGAAAGAGTTATCTGTACCCCCATGTTCATTGCAGCATAATTCACAATAGCTAAGCTATGATATCAACCCAGATGTCCATCAACTATTGACTAGTTGAAGAAATTATGGTATATACACATTGTGGAGTATTACTCAGCTGTAAAACAAAAAAATGAAATCTTGTCTTTTGCAGCAAGATGGGTGCAACTGGAAACTCTTATGCTGAGTGAAATAAGCCAGTCCAAAAAGACAGATATCATATGCTTTCCCTGATCTGAGATAACCAATAGAATACCTAAAATGTAATGCACTGGAATGAATTAGACATTTTGAGATTCGGTGGTTGTTTATAGCTCTTGTCTTTTCTGTTGAGGAACAATGCTTTTTGTTGTTGTTGAATTTTTTCTCTTCGTGCTATTTTTTTAACTCTTCTTCTTGCAGTACGGTTAACTATATGCTCATTTAGTAAACAAGAATAGATTTTTGTAAAAAATAAGACTGAGAGGCGCTGGCGCTGTGGCACAGTGGGTTAACGCCCTGGCCTGAAGCACTGGCATCCCACATGGGCGCCAGTTCGAGATTTGGCTGTTCTACTTCCTATCTGGCTCTCTGCTGTGGCCTGGGAAAGCAGTGGAGAATGGCCCAGGTCCTTGGGCCCCTGCACCCACATGGGAAACTCTGAGGAAGCTCCGGGCTCTTGGCTTTGGATTGGCCAACTGGAGAGTGAACTATTGGATGGAGGACCTCTCTTTCTCTCTCTCTGTCTCTCCTCTCTCTGTGTAACTCTGACTTTCAAATAAATAAATAAATCTTTTAAAAAAAATTAAGAGAAAGAATGTGAGAGGGAGGGTGGTACCGGAGAAAGTGTCACTATATTCCTAAATCGGTATGTATGAAAGATATGAAACTTGTATAACTTAAATAAAATTAGAAAATATATATATATATATAAAAGCTAACAATTCATGAAATTCCTGTTAATAGTCATGAATTCTGCCAATATAGTCCCCAAGAATAAGATACATATTTTTTGCTTGAGCAAAATAAATTGAAATTGAAAATTGAATCATATAACAATTTTGTTATTTAAAAATGAGTTCACAAGAGTCATTGGTCTTTATGCCTTATTCTTACAAATTACTATAAGACATCCTGAAAAGAGGCTTGCAAATTTCAACTTACATGGCCATAGGGCAATCCCTTAGTTTGTTCAAAGGATTTGTAACTGTCACTATTTTGTCATGATCAGCTAAAAGATTTAATTTTCCCAAAATTATAATATCATTAGTAAGATAAACTTACTATGATGATAATTTTTGACCTAGTTCATTTTAAGCCAGATAACGATTTTTAAATATGGCTTTAATATCGAAAGCTTCTTTTTCTTTCAATTCTGTTTTGACTACAGGGAAATACACTGTAATATTTTGTACTTAGTCTTGCTAATGTAGAGCAGACTGTATTTAAATTTGGTAAGCAATATGATTTACATTGGCAGTATAAGTGGTTCATTCTTCATGTTTTCATTTTGGATTTAAAGACTAAAGACATGGAGGATTATATTAGAATCAAATTAAAAATTTAACACTTCAGGCAATGAAACTACAATGAGGAATGTGGTATTAACTATTTTGCAGAATGTTGTAAAACATGATAAAAGAACTAACTCAATGAATTCATCATGGCTCTTTTTGAATGGGATTTTAGAAATATTCAGGTTAGTTTTTAAATGTTTAAAACCATTGTAAATTGACAATTTATAATTGTGTGTATTTATACAGTGCAAAATAATGTTATGACTTATGAATACAGTGTATAATAATGAAATCCAACTATTTAACATATTCATCACCTCAAATATACATTTTTTGTGGTGAGAACATTTTAAATTTACTCTCTTAGCAATTTTAAAGGATAAGGACAACTACAAACAACTGTTCACCATTCTGTGCAGTAGAGCTAAAAAACTCACTCCTCTTATCTGAGATTGGCAAATGGAATTTCATCAAATTAAAGAGCTTCTGGATAGCAAAGAAAGTAACAGAATAAAGAGACCTCCTACATAGCTGGAGAAAAGTATTTGCAAGCTATACATCTAACAAGGAGTTAATAGGCACGATATAGCATGTTAACTCAATAGTAAAACCAAATAATCTTATTTGAAAATGACCAAGAAATGTAAATAGACATTTCTGAAAGCAAGCCATCTAAATGTTTAGCAGGTAAATTTTTAAAAATGCTTAACATCAATAATCATCACGGAAATGCAAAACAAAACCACAATTAAATATTACTTCAATCCAGTTAGATCCGTTATTATCAAAAAGACAAGGAAAAACAACTACTGCTGAGGATATAAAGAAAAGGGACATTATATACTGTTGGGGGGACTGTAAATTAGTACAGCCTCATATAAAACACTATAGGATTACCATGTGTACCATCAATTACACTACCGGGTATACATCCAAGGGAAATGAAATTAATCTGTTGAAGGGTCATATGTGCTCCCAAGTTTATTGCAGGACTATTACACTAGCCAAGAAATGGAAATGACTCAAGTATCTATCCACTGATTAATGGATAAAGGAAATACAGGAAATATGCACAGTGGAAGACAATTCAACCATAGGAGGATAAAAATTGGAATTTGCAACAACATGCTGGGACCACTGGTCTCTATGGTAAGTGAAATAATTCAAACCCAGAGACAAGTATTGCACGATGTCATTTACATATTGAATATAAAAAAGTTGATACAGAAATTGAGAGCATTACATTGGTTACCAGAGGATGTGGAGGCTAGAAAGGAAGCAGGAGTGGAGAAAGATTATTTAATGGGTATTAAGCTATAATTAGGTAGGAATAAGGAATTCCAGTGTTCTATTGCCCAATGTACTTATGGACAATTTTAATATACCCTATATTTCTTTAAAAAAAAACTTGAAGAAAATATTTTTAACTTTTCACTATTAAGATATATTTGAAGAGACAGATATTTTTGTCCTATTTGACATTATATAATGGATATAGGTATTTAAATTTCATTTTACCCCATAAAATATGCTGTACAGATTTTATGCATTAGTAAAAATTTTAAAGTAAATAAAACAAACTTACTCCTCTTATTTGAGACTTTGCACCCTTTATTCATTATCATCTCATCATACCTCCCACCTCCAAGATTTTTCAGTACCATTCTACTTATTCTCTGTTAGGGATCTTTTTAATGGAAACTGATAGTTTCAGAATGGTGACATCTATAGAACATGCCTGTACCATACTATGCAAAGTACTTTCAGCTGTGTGACATAATTTCCAAAAATTCATATCTGTGAAATTATAAATTCTATTATTTAATTAACAGCAGTCATTATTTCTCCACCTTCTTTACAAAGCACAATGATTGTTATCAGATTGTCTATGAACTACTATTTATTAAAAATGCAACCTTATAGTAGGTCAACTTCAATGTCATCTTTTAAGTATAACAGACATTTAAAATGTCACCTATCAGTTGCTGTTTTCTGCTATAAAATTTGAAATTCTCAAAATATTTCAATTTTTGTGCAGCTAGTTCTTTTAGATTGTTATAATTTTGATTATACAGTCCAAGGATTATAGGATTTAGCCAAAAGTTTACCATGGAAACAAGGACACAAGTGTCTTGACACTAAGTAATTCATAACACACCTGAAAACTCCATGGGATAGGATTAATACACCTATATAACATAAGATACAATTGCATCTAAATGAGATGAATTAATAGCTAAATGGGATCACCAACTATATCACATAATAAAACTAACTTTTTTTTTTTACCACAAATCACCATGTTTTCAAAAATATAATGGGGGAGGGCAGATGTTTAGCCTAGTGGTTAAGACATCTGTATCCCAAAAGGAGTACTAGATTTGATTCCTACCTCCAGCTTCTGACTTGAGATTCTTACCCTTGACCTTGGGAAGCAATGCTGATAGCTGGTCTTCCTAAAAAGGCCCACGCTAGCATTTCAGGCATGAAAAGCCAGGATACTCGTGCAAAAAGTGTTCCTACATGGAGGACTCCCCTGGGTAAGACCCCAGTGAAAAGAAATGGTCATCAAAGAAAGATGTACTTTCCTCCGAAGCGAGGGGAGAACTTCTACTTTGTTTATGGTATTGTCTGAATACTGACAAAGTTTATGGACTCAAAAGGCTTCCATATCCTAGGCAACTCATGTTAAGAGCCTTAAGTGATCACTGACGGCATACATAAGAGTGTTAATTTTTAAATTAACAACAGGAGTCACTATGTATTAACATCCCATGTAGGACCTCTGTTCTCAAAGAACTACAGTTTTAGGATTAATGTTCTAGTGTGTTATATTCTTAAGTGTCTAAATGCTAAGTCCCACTGTCTGTATTCTTAGGTGTTTCTTTGAAGTTTATTAAGTGTCTCAAACAAAAACTCTTAAATCCATGTCTCTCCGTGAAATTCCTGACTCATATGTTTTAACATAAGGTCAAATACAGAGTACAGAATTATTAAAGGCCTCAGGACTATTAATTAGACAGCTGTTTCAATGCATCTTATTTGTGTGTTAAACCTTTGCCTAAGGGAAAATGTATCTGTATCCCACTAAATCTAGAATCTGGGAAAGTGAGGATACAGAACTTCCCCAAATGAAACTCAGGCTCCTAAACTACAGGTAGATTACCTGGGATGTGTTCTAACTCCAGGAAAGTATACTCTCTCAGTAAAGGAAGGGAAGTTATTATATATATATATATATATATATCGTCTTCAAAAACTAAAAAGGCAGCCAAGGATATTTCTGGGAATGGCAAGATTCTGTGGAACTTGAATTCCAAGATTTGGATTCTAAGCCTTTGTATGTGCTTTAAAAGGCCCTGACACAGACACAATGTGCTAAACAGGGGAGCTACAGAAGGTATTTCAAGGAATTAAGGAGCTTTTAACAAAAGCTCCAACATTAGGAATTCCTGAGCAAGCCATTCACAGAAAGATCCTCTTCAGGGGCTGGTGCTGTAGCATAGCGGGTAAAGCCACCGCCTGCAATGCCAGCTTCCCATATGGATACTGGTTCGAGTCCTGGCTGCTCCTCTTCCATTCCAGCTCTCTGCTATGGCCTGGGAAAGCAGTCAAAGATGGACCAAGTCTATGGGCCCCTGCACCGATGTGGGAGACCTGGAAGAAGTTCCTAGCTCCTGGCTTCAAATTGGCACAGCTCCAGCCTTTGTAGCCAATTAGGGAGTGAACCAGCTAATGGAAGATTCTCTCTCCTTCTCCTCCTCCCCCTCCCTCTCTCCCCTCCTAATTCTTCTCACTCTCTCTGCCTCTCCTTCATTCTTTGTGAAACTCTGACTTTCAAATAAATAAATCTTTAAAAAAGAAAAAGATCCTCTTCAGATCAATTGCAGGGACCTTACCAGGTGCTACTGAGCACAACTACCCCAATAAAATTAGGATTAAACTTCTACCTCTTAAGTCTCCACAGGTGAACCTGAAAGACATGCCTGATTATTCCCATCAACCAATGAGAGATCTTAAGTAAAAGTTAAGTAAAGCTTTTACATTCTTCACATGAAGACTGCTGCACCTTAAGACAGACATGCTGTACATGCCTCTTTTGGTTCTTTCTGCCCTTCTTTTTCCTCCCTGCCCTTAATCCCCTTGCTAGGCACTCTTCAGTTTAACCCAAAGCTCATTATGGGTTGCAGCTTGTTGCCCTGTTGTGCTAAGCAGGGTCATATCCACCAAGCAAAAGGTTGCCCTACTGGCTGAGATTTTGGTGGTAAAGATAATCCGCCCTATAACAGAGTGGGGAGATGTGGGTGATTCTGTGCCTGGCTATGAAACTGCCTGCCTAACCCATGCAAGAATTTAACCTGACTGTTGGCAGGTGGCAGGAGCCCCAGGCACATATCCTTACCCCTCTCCCTGTCCCAGCAATCAGGTAAGCAGTTCCTGGGTGTGGCCCAGGCCCATTAGGACCACCCGGAAGGCTACTGTAGCCTATATGACCTTCAAGCTATTGGAGAAGCATACTGGCACCAATACTGGCTTCATCCTATAGAATTAGTACTGCCCTGAATTAGCTATACCCCTTCTGCCTGCCCTTTAAAAGCGTGTTTGATCATTAATAAATGGACATGTTCAGCGAAACTTGTCTCCAGTGCTTCTTGTCAAAGAACGCTATCACCTCACCATCCTGGCAATGCACAGGCCCCACAGGACGAGCCTGCAGAAATGGACATTCTGAGATTTTATGATTGTTTAGAATTTTGGCTTTGATTGCCTGTGTTTCTGGAGTCTTCAAGAAGTTTTTGCCTATGCCAATGTCTGGCAGAGTTTCCCCAATGTTCTGTAGTAATTTGACAGTATCAGTTTGTAGATTTATGTCTTTGATCCATTTTGAGTGGATTTTTGTGTAAGGTGTAAGGTATAGGACTAGTTTCATAATCTGCATGCAGAGATCCAATTTTACCAGCACCTGAAATTGATTTTAACTCCGTTGACAAAGACAAGTTGGTGTTAGATGCATTGATTGATTTCTGGAGTTATTTTCTGTTCCATTGGTCTACAAATCTATTGTTGTGCCAGTACCAGACTGTTTTGATTATAACTGCACTGTAGTATGTCATGAAATCAGGTATTGTGATACCTCCAGCTTCGATTTTGTTGTTTAAGATTGCTTTAGCTATTCAGGGTCTCCTGTGTTTCCATATAAATTTTAGCATCATTTTTTCTAGATTTGCAAATGTTCAACCATCTTGCATACCGGGGCTAAATCCCACTTAGAACGAGTGAATGATCTTTCTCATGTGTTGATGGACTTGATTAACTCATATTTTCTTGGGGATTTTTGTGTCTATGTTCATCAGGAATATTGGTCTATAGTTCTCTTTATTGTGTATTTTTCTTATTTTGAAATTAATGTGAAGCTGGTTTCATAGGATTTTGAGAAGATTCCCTGCTTTTTAATTGTTTTGAATGGCTTGAGAAGAATTGGAATTAGTTTTTCTTTAAATGTCTGGTAAAATTCGGCAGTGAAGCCTTCAGGTCCTGGGCTTTTCTACTTGGGAGGGTCTTTATTACTGATTCAATTTCCACCTTGGTTACTGGTCTGTTTAGGTTTTATATGTCTTCATGACTCAATTTTCCCAGATTGTAAGGTTTCAGGATTATATCCATTTCTTCTATTTTTCCAAGTTTGTTGGCATACAGCTCTTTTAGAAATTCCTAATGATTATTTTTATTTATACAGTATCTGTTGCTACATTTCCTTTCTCATTTCTGATTTTATTGATTTGGGACTTCTTCCTTTCTTCTCTCTCTCTCTTTCTCTCTCTCTCTCTCTCTTTTGGTTACTTGGGCCAATGGCATATCAATTTTGTTTAATTATTCAAAAAACCAGCTCTTCATTTCACTGATCTTTTTTTTTTTTGGATAGGCAGAGTTAGACAGTGAGATAAAGAGACAGAGAGAAAGGTCTTTCTTCCGTTGGTTCACCCCCAAAAATGGCCGCCACAGCCAGAGCTATGCAGATCTGAAGCCAGGAGCCAGGTGCTTCCTCCTGGTCTTTCATGCAGGTGCAGGGCCCAAGGACTTGGGCCATCCTCCACTGCTCTCCCGGGCCAAGCAGAGAGCTGGACTGGAAGAGGAGCAACTGGTGATCTTTTGTACTTGTTGCTTTCAAATTTTTTATTTCTTCTCAAATTGTAATTATTTATTTCTTCCTACTAATTGGGGGCTTTATTGTTGCTGTTTTCTATGTCCTTGGATAGCTCATTTATTTGATAACTTTCCAATTTCCTCATGTAGGCACCACTTGCTATAAACTTCTCTTGTAACACTGCTTTTGTGGTATCCAATAATTTTTGATATGTTGTTCTGTCATCTTCATTTGTTTCCAGAATTTTTTTTTACAGGCAGAGTGGACAGTGAGAGAGAGAGACAGAGAGAGAGAAAGGTCTTCCTTTTTCCATTGGTTCACCCTCCAGTGGCCACTGTGGCTGGTGCGCTGCGGCCAGTGCACCACGCCATTCCAAAGGCAGGAGCCAGTTGCTTCTCCTGGTCTCCCATGTGGGTGCAGGGACCAAGTACTTGGGCCATCCTCCACTGCACTCCTGGGCCACAGCAGAGAGCTGGCCTGGAAGAGGAGCAACCTGGACAGAATCCAGTGCCCCAACTGGGACTAGAACCCAATGTGCCAGTGCTGCAGGTGGAGGATTAGCCTATTGAGCCATGGCGCCGGCCTCCAGAAATTTTCCATTTATCTTTTTTGCTTCCTGTTAGCATGGGGTATCTTTTTCCATTCTTTCCCTTTCAGTCTGTGTGTATCTCTCTTGGTGAGATGTATTTTTTGAAGGTAGCAAATAGATGAATTTTGTTTTTTCACCCATTCAGCCAGTCTGTATCTTTTTAATTGGAGAGTTTAGGCCATTTACATTCAAGGTGACTATTTACATTCAAGGAAGAACTTGAATTTGCCATTTTTCCATAAATATTCCTATTGTTTAATTTAGATTTCTTTTGAACTTTTCTTGGCAGATTTTATGCCTTCACATTCTTTTATAATGATGGCTATCTTTTTGTGTTTCTGTGTGTAGCACATCCTTAAGCATCCTTTTCAAGGCTTAATGAGTGGTGACAAATTCTTTCAATTTCTGTTTGTTATGAAAGGTCTTTATTTCACCTTCATTCATAAATGAGAACTTTGCATAGTGTAGGATGCCGCATGCTTTTTAAGATTTGGATTATAAGTCACCATTCATTCCCTTCTAGCCTGTAGGGTTTCTGATGAGAAGTCAGCTGTGAGTCTAATTGAAGATCTTCTGAAAGTAATCTGGCATTTCTTTAATGCACATTTTAGAATCTTTTCTTCATGTTTTACTGGGGAGAGTTTGACTACAATGTGTCATAATGAAAAACTTTTTTGGTCGTGTCTATTGGGAGCTCTGTGTGCTTCCTGTACTTGGACATCCCTTTCTTTCTACAAATTGTGATAGTTTTCTGTAATTATTTCACTAAATAGGCCTTGTAGTCCATTTTCTCTTTCCACACCTTCAGGAACTTCTAAGATCCATATGTTGGGTCATTAGATAGTATCCCATAAAACTCCAAACACTGTTTTTAAGTTTTCTAATTTCTTCTTCTTCTTCTTTTTTTTTTGTATGACTGAAAGATTTCCAAAGACTTATATTACTTCTTTTGCCTCACCAAATCTGTTGTTAATGCTTTCACTGCATTTTTAATTTTTTCTATTGAATTCATTTGTAATATTTCATTTTATTCCCTTTAAAATCTCAATTTCATGGGAGAAAATTTTCATTCATGTCATGTACAGTTTTCTTTAGTTCATGGATTGGCTTCTGATTTCTGTTGAGTAATCCTATGGTTAATTCTTTGAATTCCATTTTCACCATTTCATCAATCTTTTCATCCTCACATTCTAATATTGAAATGTTGTTATGTTCCTTTGGGGGAGGCTTTCATGATGCCTTGCTTATTCTTGTTTCTTGAATTTCTGTGTGTATTTTTAGGCATTTGTAGAGTTAATGTTTTTTTTTTTCCTCTGATGGCTTTTATCTTTGACCTATGCAGCTTAGTGGAATGTCTGAACTTTTGGTGAATATCAAGAGGTGTGTTGTGGGTGTGTCCAGGGAGCTTTGGTCAGTGCTCCAGGATGGGGCAAATAGCCATGGCAACATTCAAGTTGCAATGGTTGATCTCCTCTTATTAACAGAAAGGAAGAATGTCACCTCTGTTGGTGTGATCACTCCCTCACCTCCTCTCCACCAAGCTGAGCAATGCCTGGATGTTAGCTCCCATTGTGTTCAACATTTTGAGCATGTTTCCCACTGTAATGACCTGCCCAGGCAACCAAGGAGCTCCTAGCATGTGGAGCCACACCCAGTGATCGCACAGAGACCCAGCTATGTCCTGCACCCTTTCATGTAAGCACCGAGTCACTACTCCCAGTCAGGTTCAGAATTAATGGGGACTGCAGATTTTTTTTCCCTGCACTAGAATCTCTGGTTCACATGCATACACAAGAGCCACTGGCTGAATGTTGCTCTCTCACCACCACTGCCACCAGTACAGCCAAGAACATGGCATCCTGTCTCAGGCAGTTACTGTGTATACCCTCAAAGGCTTCTGGAGCTGCCACCAAACCCAAAATGGTGCCTGCTTTTTCTCAGCTAGGCAGCTGGCACTGTTGTGGGGAGATTGGGGTAAGATAAACATGCTCCCTATACTTCCACTGAGTCCACAGGCAACCACTAGCAACTGCTAGCCCCCAGGGCTCCAGTCAAGATTCACAGAATGCTCTCCCTCCGGCCATATCACCATGGATTGTTAGATCTCACCTCCATCTCCAAGCTGCCGCCCACTCCAGCTCTCGGCTGCGGCAGTCATGTGTTGTGTCAGTGTTCGTGTTATACATCTGCAACCTCCACACAGGTCCAGTGTTCATCTTCCTCTTGTAGGACTTCCAGTGTGCTTTTATCTCCAATTCTCCCCAAGAGTACACTTCCTACACTCTTTTTTTTCTATTTATCCCTATCCTAGTGCAGAATCTCATTCCCTAATCCACCATCTTGGAATATCCTGTTTACATATATTCTATGATGTTCTCCCAATGACGAAATCACCTAAGGATTTCTTGTGGTGTATCCCTGTCATTCAGCAATGCATGAGTGTACAGTATGAAATATTACTCCCATATAATGTTATTTTCTCTTTCCTGCTTTGTGTTCCAATTTCATGTATAATATATATGGTGCATGTACAATAGTATATTGTAATAATTAACATAGAATTTTATATAGCTTATGTAATTAGACATGAAGTTCTCCAAATTCTATTTCAAATAAAGTCAACTGCATTAGAAAGGGGTTTGGAGTGCTTATGGCCTATATCTCCACCTAGGAAAAATGTAGTTACTTCTCTTGAAGGTATACTCCTGCTTTACTAGCATATATGTAAGGAAATAGCTCTTGTCATCTCAGGTTGCACCTCCTAGGATGAAGTCTCTGTCCTATGAGCAAAGTAGGGTGAGAGTGAAAGTGCTCCTTTATTATAAGCCTGCCTCACACAGGGTAAACCATCTGTCCTCAGTGGAGCTGCGTGGAGGAAAGAAGCACCCACCCCTCTGCTGCTCTTTCCATGGAACTTTCCATTGAGCTGTGCTCTGGTTTGTGTCAGAGGAAGAATGTCATGGCTCAAGATACCCATAATCTAACATTTTTACAAAAATTTCTTGAATAAATATTTTTTAAAAAATAGTTCCCACTAGGTAAACAGCTGTTTCACTGGAGAGCAGGTCTGTGAGGATTCCTATGATACCATTCCAGAAGTGCAATCCCCATGTCCACCTTTTGCTATTTGCCCTAGATATACTGTGATCAATTCCATGCCTTCCAATGATACATTACCACATGTGTTTTAAAAGATATATTTAAAGCAGAGTGACAGAGAGAAAGAGTGAGAGGCAGAAAGAGGTTTCTTCCATCTACTGATTCACTCCCTAAATCACCAAAACAGCCAAGGCTGTGCTCGGCTAAAACCAGAAGCCTGGAACTCAATCCAAGTCTCCTACATGGGTGGCATGTACTCTAGGATTCAGGTCATCTTCTGCTGCCTTCTCAAGAGCACTAGCAGGAAGCTAGATTACAAGTGGAGTAGCCAGGACTCAAAACTACTCAAATGGGATATTGGCATCATAGGAGGTGGCTTAACCTTCTGCACCACCCCACTGTGCCCTAACTTACCACATGATTGATTCACGCTCATGCTAGCTTCTCAGGCCCCCAAGTCTTAGATGTGTACCTGCTCTTGTAGAATCTAGAATTCTTTGGAGCATAAATGTTCAATTGGAGCAGTTAGAAGAGAATCTGCTCTAACAAGTCACTTTTGCATTTTTTAAAAATAATGGAATTATACAAATTAAGTACAGAAAAATATCCTGGATAGATAGAATCTTTAACTGCAACCTACAGCTGTCTAACCCTATGCGACAGGCATAGACTGTGACTTCCGTGTAAATGACAGTCTTTACCGACAAAAAAACAGAGATTAGCCTGATGACAACAGCCATATTCTCCAAAGGAGGCATTTCACTCCTCCACCCAAATTTAACAATACAGTGTAAATCTAACAAGCTGGAATTTTACAAGTGTTCGTTTGTGGTGATTTCTTATAGAGGCAGAATGTGTTTCCCTGGAGTGTGTTTTCATAGACTGTGTTTCCTTGACTGTTAGGTTCTTAAACCCTGCCATGTATCACTCTGATGAACAAGTGGGGT
Organism: Sylvilagus floridanus; assembly: GCA_949820135.1. Lineage (NCBI taxonomy): Eukaryota > Metazoa > Chordata > Mammalia > Lagomorpha > Leporidae > Sylvilagus > Sylvilagus floridanus. Next base: position 90,884,200 of record OX463224.1, read on the forward strand.
TAAAAATAGAGTGTTGCACTCTCTGCTTGCTGAAAATATAACAGATTTTGTTGTTTGTATTGGTGAAAAGTAAATCCACTGAATTCTAAATCCAATCTACAGGACTAAAAATAACTTAAAGTGCATTTCTGCTCAAATAGGCAATTAAAGTTGGCACAAAAACAAAAGCAGCTATTTCAAACAATGCATTAACTCTAGTAATTCTGAAAGGCAATATATTCTTTCATGAAAGCTTATACTAATCATCTCCCCTGGACAAGAAGATGACATTCTCAAACGTGCTTCCACTGTAAGCAGTGGGATTCTGTATACCATTAACTCTCTCAATGCTGAAGAAATGTAAAATTTTTTATAATATAGACTTGTTTTAACTGTGATCAGCATCTTATTCAATATAAATTGAATAAGATCTGGAGTCAGATCTTATTCAATATAAATTGATTTGGGGGAGGGAGATATTTTACAAACTGCCTTAGCATATCCACAGATATCATAATAGTGTGTTTTACAGTTGGATTCCAGATAACCTGATTTAAAAAATTAGAATATGGTGAAGGAGGGATGTTTCAACCTAGTTTGTTGTGTTTAATCATATTCTGATATACTGTGTTTAATCATATTCTGATATAATTTTGAGTAAGAGCATTCCAACTGCAAACAGCCAATTTATATGATCTGTATTGATACATAATCTTCATATATCCTAATAGGAAAAAGATGCTGATCACAGTTAAAACAAGCCTATATTATAAATTCAAAGAGAAAAGGATGCTCTCCAAAAGAAACCTGAAAAGAGAAAAGAACCTTTCTTTTCCATTAAAAAATAAATAAAAATTTCTTCCAGTTCCTCGCTTAGGTTGATGGGGAATTCTTTGAATTAGACCAAGTTCATATGATTCTTTCAGGAGAAACTTTATAAAAATCTGAAGTATTATCTGTCTCTGTCTTTATGTGGATGGGCTTAAACTTGTCACCAACACAGTCTTTATTCAATAGCAAATGCCCTTTTGTACATTTAATATATAATAGTTAATATATTTCATATTTAATATATAACATAATATTATATACTATAATATAAATATGTTCAATATTTCATATTTAATATATAATATTGAATATATTTCATATATGAGAGTGGTGTTTGAATTTTGCTAGTCAACACTATAAATTTTGACTTTTGTAATCAGATACAAAAGCTGTATAGAAAGCTCAAACATGAGTTTGGCCTTTGGATGTTCCTTTCCAAGCAGCAGAAGAAGCATTGCATTAGGACAGCCTCTAACTTTTTAGAATACTGAGAATCAAAAAGGCCCATTCAGAGTCTTGTTATCTAAACTTCTTTCATGGAAGGATGTGAAAGAAAGTTTCTCAGCATTAACTAAACACTTCAAGAACTGACTCAAGGGGAATGAATCTAGGGCTTGGCTCACAAATGATTCATCGAGGACCTACTTTTAGCAAAGTACTGAAGCGGGCATCATCTTTCTTTTTAGTGGGAAGGCAGCTTAATATCACAGAAAGAACATTGGGATTTGTTACAGACTAAATTATACACCCCTTGAAACCCAGATGTTAAAGCCCTCACCCCCAGCAGGATGGTATTTGGAGATAGGGTTCTTGGAAGTAAATTATACCACAAAGATGGAGACCTCATGACGGGATCAATGTCCATGAGAAGAAGCATAAGCCAGAGTCTCTCTTTTCTTTTCTTTGAGGGCACAGAAAGAATATGGCCATCTGAAAGTCATGAAGAGAGCCCCCATCCAGAACTGAATCAATAGGCACCTTGACCTTGGTACTGTGAGAAATAAATGTTTGTTCTTGGTGGAGTTTTGTTATAGCAGCCTGACAGTGTTGGACCTAGAAATATTTAATACAAATCCTAGCTAAGCTTCTTAGTGGATGCATGAGTTTGGGCAAATCATTTCACTTCTCTAAACTTTGGTTTTCTCACTGTTGAAATGGCATACAATAGAATAGTACTCAGTCTTTAAAACAAGGAAATACTGTCATTTGAAACAACATGGATGAACCTAGAGAAAACTGAGTGAAATAAACCACTCACAGACAGAGTTCTCACTTGTATGTGAACCATAAAGCAGTTCACCTCACAGGGATAGAGTGTAGTTTTAGCTATTAGATGCTTGGAAGTTAGAGGATTAAGGATACATTGACCAAAGCACAAAACTTCAGTTAGGCAGGAATAATAACTAAAAATCTGTAGTGCATCACAGTAACCACAACTAATATACTGTATATAATAACTAAAAATCTGTAGTGCATCACAGTAACCACAACTAATATACTGTATATTTGAAGTTCCCAAAAAGTATGCTTTAAGTGTTCTCACCACACAAAAAAAGTAGAAGGTAATACCTACGTTAAATAGCTTGATTTAGCAATTCTACAATGTATATATGCATCAAAACAATATGCAGTGTACCATAAACACATGAAATTATTACTTCTCAATTTAAAAAATTTTAAATGGGTCACTATTAAAATACTCTTGGTGTACTTGCACTTTTGAGCATCTCATAGGCTTTATCATGTTACATGGTGACTTCTCCTCAAGTAAATAGAAAAAAGCCACCGAATCCAAAGAAAAAGATTAAACAGTCATTTGAACTATTCATGTTAACCTAAGCTGGACGAAAAAACAAGAAAACTCAAGTGAATACACATATTGCTTTTCTTAAACTTTATTTGTTGGGTTGGCACTATGGCATATCAGGTAAAGTCATGGCCTGCAGTGCCGGTATCCCATATGGGTGCTGGTTCTAGTCCCAGCTGCTCCACTTCTGATCCAGATCTCTGCTATGGCCTGGGAAAGCAGTGGAAGATGGCCCAAGTGCTTGGGCCCCTGCACCCATATGGGAGACCCAGAGGAAGCTCCTGGCTCCTGGCTTTGGATCAGATCGGCGCAGCTCCAGCCATGGTGGCCATCTGGGGAGTGAACCATCAGATGGAAGACCACTCTCTCTCTCTCCCTCTCCTTCTCTCTGTGTAATTCTGACTTTCAAGTAAAATAAATAACATTTGAAAAAAATATTTATTTGTTTGCAAGCAGAGTGTGTGTGTGTGTGTGTGTGTGTGTGTGTGTGTATGAGAGAGAGAGAGAGAAAGAGAGAGAGAGAGAGAGAGAGAGAGAGAGAGAGAGAGAGAGAGAGAGCCTTCTACCTGCTGGTTCACCTCCCAGTGGTCACAACAGTGAATAATGGGCCAGGCTGAAGCCAGGATCCAGGGACTCCATATGGGTTTCCCAGATGGGTGTTAGGGGTCCAAGGACTTGGACCATCACCCAATGCCTTCCCAGGCACATTAGCAGGAAGGTGGATTGGAAGCAGAAAAGCTGGGACTTGAACCAGCACTCTGATATGAAATGCTAGCATTACAAATGGCAGCTTTACTGGCTGCACCATGTTAGCCCCAAATTTATGTGTATATAAATGTATATATATATACACATTTCATTCTCTACAAAATGTACCTGAACACTGCTGTATCCTATAAGGCTTTATATGACCTGACCAAAACACTTTACAATTCTCTGATGCATGTTGCATTTTTTTCCTCTCATTCACTCTACTGTGATTAGAAGCCTTCTGGTTGTTTTTAAGCAGATCAATCTCATTCACTTTCAGGGCCTCTGCACTTAATTTTTCTTAGGGCTTTTCTTGGCAGCCACTTTTTTTTTCCATTGAATTCTCTTCGCATTTCTTCCTTCAATTCATTCAACAAATATTAACAAGACACCCAGTATGTGCCAGAATGGCTCATAAATCCCTGAGTTTGTGGAGTTTATTTTCTAGTAGAGGAGATAGACAATAAATAATAATTATGCTCTGTGAGCAAGCAACACTGTAATTAGAACGTAAGTGCTACGGGAGAAAACAGTTTAGAAAGGCAATCAGAAGTGGAGGGCTGCAAAGCTCATCACTGAAAAGGTAACAGTAAGGAAAGACTTCACAGAAATGCGGAAAGGATCACTCTTACATCCGAACGCAGAACATTTCAAGCAAGTGTAACAATCAGTGCCAAGGCTTGAATGTAATGAGTAAAGGCAATATAATAGGAGATGGGGGCTAGTGCTGTGGCATAGCGGGTAAAGCTACTGCCTGCACTGCCAGAGTCCTATATGGGCTGTGGTTTGAGTCCCGGCTGCTCCACTTCTGATCAAGCTCTCTGCTATGGCCTGGGAAAGCAGTGGAAGATGGCCCAAGTCCTTGGATCTCCGCACCCTTGTGGAAGACCAAGAAGAAGCTCCAGGTTCCTGGCTTCAGATTGCCCCAGCTCTGGCCATTGTGGCCCTTTGGGTAGTGAATCAGTAGATAGAAGACCTCTCTCTCTTTCTTCTCTCTCTGCCTCAGCCACTCTGTAACTTTGCCTTTCAAATAAATAAATATTTTTTTTAAAAAAAAAAAAAGAGAGATGAAGGATAATAGAAGGCTGAGTGTTTCAGGGTGACACAGGAAGGTTTTAGATTAGAAGAAAGAACAAACATGGCTATTGTGTTGACAACAGACCATAGATCAGGGTTTGTCAACCTTGGCACTAAGCATATTTCAGAATGGAAAATTCTGACCTCTAAGTTGTAGGATATCCAGAAGCATCTCCTACCTCTACTCAACAGTTAGCAATGGTAAGCACTCCACTATTTGTGGCAACTAAAGTATCTCCCAACATTACAGTCTTTAGTGGACAAAATCATCCTCAATTGAGAATCACTTATGTGGGTATAGATGCAAACATCACCTCTTCAAAAGAATCTATCCTTAACTGCCCAATATAAAGCAGTAACCATCAGCCTCAGCCATCCTCCCTCATGCCATCTTGTTTTGTTTTCTTCACAGCTGCTATGTCTGAATGTCTGTCTCTATAAATCAGGAAGCAAGACCTCAGCAGGCACCATTGGCTAAAACATTCCTCTTATGCTTCCTAGGCTGCAGAAATGTAATAAATAAATTTCTATTATTTATAAGCCACCTCACTTAGGATATGTTGTTATTGAAGCCCAAATAGACTAAGCCAAAAACATATAGCACAGTCTAAGAAATACATTAAGCCATGCACTGATATACTTGAATATTGATTGTCTCTCTTTCGTGATGATAATGAAAACTACATAAGGGTAAGAACCTGATCACCTGCACTGCTGACCGCTGTTACTCAATGCCTTGGAAGAGCATTTGCCAAGGATCACTGCTGAGGCTCCCTGTGTAAGCCATGTGCATACATTCCTCAACAAATATGGGTGACTCTATGAATCTTTTATAAAGAAAGATATAAATATTTATTTGAAAAGTAGTTAGATTAAGAAAAGAGATAGACCCAGAGAGAAAGAGAGGTAGAGAGAGAGAGAGAGTGAGAGATCCTCCATCTGCTGGTTCACTCCCCAAATGACTGCAATGGCCAAGGTTGAGGCAAGCAGATGCCAGTCACCAGGAAATCAATCTGAGTATCCCATGTGAGTGGCAGTGGCCCAAGCACTTGGTCCTTCTTCTGGTTCCTTCCCAGTATGTTAGCAGAGAGATGGATTGGAAGTGGAGCAGTTATAGCGTCTCGGGGGTAGCTTAACCTGCTACACCACAATGCCAGTCCCAAATGAATGTTATGATTCTAAGGTGGAAATGAAAAGAGATTTGAATGGCAAGTACAAGGCTCATAAAAAAGTATCCAGCAAACTTGAGCCCTATCTTATTGCTTAATGTAGGATAGAGGAGAGAAGGATAGGAAAAGTCTACACATCTTCACAGGATACCTCCTTGGCTAGTTTGGGCCACATATTCACTCTCCTCTTATGGCTGCTTCTTCATTTATATTCTATGAGGAGTCTTTGAGTACCTGAGTAATACTGCTAAGTAGCATAGACATTTTACTGATGCTATTTCCAATTTTTGTGGTCATTTTACCTTTCATAGGTCAAGACTAAAGTTAAGACCATCTGCAGGGGCTGGCACTGTGGCGCAGCGGGTTAAAGCCCTGGCCTGAAGGACCAGCATCCCATATGAGCACTGATTCTAGTCTCAGCTGCTCCACTTCTGATCCAGCTCTCTGCTATGGCCTGGGAAAGCAGTAGAAGATGCCCAAGTCCTTGGGCCCTTGCTCCCACGTGGGAACTCCAGAAGCTCCTGGCTCCTGGCTTTGGAACAGCTCAGCTCCGGCCGTTGTGGCCATCTAGGGAGTGAACCAGCGAATGGAATACCTTTCTCTTGGTCTCTACCTCCCTTTGTAACTCTGTCATGCAAATAAATTTTAAAAAATCTTTTTTTAAAAAAAGACCATCTGTATTCAGAAAGGTAAGACTGAAGGCAGGATTCTGATAGTGCAAAAATCCATATAAAAGAAAAATCCAAATGTTTATTGTACATAATTCAGTATCTCAGCCCATCAGGGGCAACCCTGGCAGTATACCTGAATACTGTAAACATATTGTAGATTCTTTATACATGACTTCAAACTTTATAATGATAGCAGTGGCCCCAAAGAGTCCTCAATTATTGATAAAGAATAAGAACAAGAATGGTTGTATTGCCAATCTCTGCAAAAGCATTCTAAGATATGGGAAGATGAATGGAGCTGTTTATTGATCCATTCAATGGCCACTGAGAACGTCCTTGCTGTAAAGATCAAGTGATGGATTGGAAAATTCTCAAGGTCTTCTGTAACTGAATTACTCAAGGAGCTATGAATTCATTACATGATTAAACAATCTGATAAGTGCTATAAAGAGAAGATAGGATGTTACAAAAGTTGCTATGTGGGGGCTACACTTTATCTCACTGAATGAGGGAAGATTTCCCTGAAGGAGTACTAACATACCTGTGACACAGCATTGAAGGAACTTTATATATTAAAAAGCAAAATAATTTTTGTGCTGGTCATATGATATTGATGTTACTGGTCCTGTATTCACAGTGAAACCCAACATTCTTATTTGCAATCTACCAGAAATTGGAGACTTCGTCAAACTATGAAAATTGAAGTTAAGCATAAAAAAACCTATAGCACAGTAGTGTTTCAAGGTACTGCCCCAGGGACAAGTTTTGTAACATGAATTTTTGCACCATTTGCACTTTGCTTCCAGCCTTTCTGTTCTGAACCAAAATGGAACTCTGGAAGGTGAACAAAAGATTGCAAACAATCTCAATATACAATGGAATGTGAACCGGTACTTAACAATTGAATGAAGAACTATGCTTTTTGGAAGTTAGCATGGCAATAAAGATTTTTTTTATAAAAAATAATTTGAATTAGAAAAAAATGGAGGGGGCTATGCAGAAAAGGGAAGTTAGGGCCCATTGCACCAAACCACAAAGAGATATAGGAAACCCATATTTCACAAAGGCAAGCAAAATAGAGTGAAGGGGATACATGTGAAGAAAACTGTAGAACTAGAATCAATATGACAGAAGAACTGACCGGCTATCAAGTTGGATATTAGCTTATTATGTGGTTAAAAAATACAGCAGGATTTTAAAATCTGCTTCTCATCTCTCCTCTCTACTTCCTAAATTCTCCCTTCACAGAAGCAAAAAGATTATTGAAGAGAAGATGTGTGGTTGTTCTCTTCTATCAAATTAATTTTCTTCATCCCCCATATGCCAATCGTTACACAGCCTGTTCTAAATTTTGATCTGGTGCATTATTGATGAGCTCTTAAAAAGAGATTAGAACAATGATCTCCCACTCTCTTTCTGGGAAAAAAAAAAGACCTCATGAAAAACAGGACTGGCAGTTTAACTAACATGAAACACCCAATAAGTCAGTTAATCATCTTCATATTTGTTTATTGGACAAGTATCTGTGAACCTACTGTGTATAAAGCACTATGCTAGAAAATTCACTTACCTAAACTTGATTAGATTTATGTTAGTTAGCATGAGTGGTTGGAATGATCATTTTTGTGGAAAACAAAAACAAATACTCAGCGAGTTAATCTTTTAAACATTTTTACTTTTTTATTTATATAAAAGGAACGAATTTTGTGTATTACATACATACAATTTTAAGAGCATAATTATACTTCCCACCCAGCCCTCCTTCCTTGTCTCACTCCCACCTTCCGTTTTCATACTTTTCTTTTTTCTTTTAATTTTAGTAATGACTAATTTCAATTTACCTTATATTCAGAAGTGTAACACTTCACTAAATAAAGATTTCAACAAGTAATTAGTAGTAAAACCTCTGTTAGCTCATCTTACTTCTAAAAATGTTCTTTACTTACTAGTTACTCAAATTGGGAAATTCTAAATCTTTTTAGGAATACTTGTATAGTTCAGTACATTGTTTTTTTCTTTTTGAAACTTTGAGGCACTTTATTTCTCAATGTTTTATTCTTAGCCTGATTACAGTAAGTTGGTCATTTTTTAAAGTAATGGATTTTTATGCCTTAATTTGAACATTTGTATACAGAATTCAAGATCTATATTTCCAATATTAAAAAGTGGAATAAATAATACTCATTCTAAGCACATATGCAGGCCAGCACTGTGGCATAGTGGGTAAAGCTGCCATCTACGGCGGTGTTATCCCATATGGGTTTGTGTTCTGGTTGCTCCACTTCTGATCCAACTCCCTACTAATGTGCCTGGTGGGGAGTGGAGGATGCCTGAATTGCTTGAGCCCCTAAACTTATGTTGCAGATCTGGAGGTAGCTCTTCCTTTTGGCTTCCTACTGGTCCAGTTGCTGGCTGTTGCAGCCATTTGGAGGATGAACCAGCAGATGGAAGATTTCTCTCTCTCTCTCTCTCTATCTAGATACACACACACACACACACACACACACACACACATACATATATGTATATATATATATACATATATATATAATTTTACCTTCCAAGTAAATAATTTTTTCTAAAAAAAAGCACATATGCAGTAACTCAGTCTATTTTCATTTACTATATCTGCTCATTGACAAGCATGACCAGTCATTCTGCAAAGGAAAACAAGATTATGTTCACAGAAATAATCTTGATTGAGTTCAAAGAAGTAAACAGTAATTAATTCATTTAAAATTAACTTTCTAGGCTCAGTGGAAAGTTTGTAATCATTTTATTGTTAACTCATAGGTGATTCATTTTTAAACTTACAAATTACTATATGCTTATTGCTAAAGTAGAAGAAAATTTTTCAATGATTAATTTATGTATTTCAAAGGAAGAGCAAAAGAGAGAGAGAGAGGGAGAGAGAGAGATTGATCTTCTACCCATCGGTTCAACCCCCAAATGACGTCAACAACCCAGACTGATCCAGGCTGAAGCCAGGATCCTAGAGCTCATCTGGTTCTAACATATGGGTGGCAGGGGCTCATGTTCTTGACCCAACTTCTGCTGCCCTGCCTACACATTAGCAGGGAACTGGATCAGAAGGGGACCAGTGGGACTTGAACCCGTTCTCTAATGTAGGATGCCAGCATCATAAGTGGTGGCTTACCCCAGCACACCACACCAGCAGCCCCTATACTAGAAAATGCTTTTTAATTTTTTTTTTTTTGACAGGAAGAGTGGACAGTGAGAGACAGAGACAGAGAGAAAGGTCTTTCTTTGCCGTTGGTTCACCCTCCACTGGCCACCACGGCCGGTACGCTGTGGCTGGCGCAATGCACTGATCCAATGGCAGGAGGCAGGTGCTTCTCCTGGTCTCCCATGGGGTGCAGGGCCCAAGCACCTGGGCCATCCTCCACTGCACTCCCTGGCCACAGCAGAGAGCTGGCCTGGAAGAGGGGCAACCAGGACAGAATTCGGTGCCCCGACCGGGACTAGAACCTGGTGTACCAGCGCCACAAGGCGGAGGATTAGCCTGTTGAGCCACGGCACCGGCCCGAAAATGCTTTTTTAAAAAATACATATGGAGAGGGCTGGTGCTGTGGCACAGTGGGTTAAAGCCCTGGCCTGCAGTGCTGGCATCTTATATAGATATTGGTTAAAGTCCTGGCTGCTCCACTTCTGATCCAGCTCCCTGCTAATGGGCCTGGAAAGTAGCAGATGGCTCAAGTCCTTCGGCCCCTGCATCCACATGGGAGACCTGGAAGAAGCTCCTAGCTCCTGGCTTCAGATCGGATCAGCTCAGTGGGGACTGAACCAGTGGATGGAAGACATCTCTCCCCCCCCCCCCCCACTAAGGGGGAAGGGGGAGGGGGAGGAGGGAGAGAAGGAGGAGGAGAAAGAAAGTAGGAAAAGGAGAAGGAGATTCACTACCATACTATGCAAGGAGGTTTGTTGTTTATTATCTTATTATGTTATTTGATGCCCTTCCAAATTTTTAATGGACATATAGTTTTTTCAACTCAAATGTAATCTGACTGTACATGTACAAGCTGTTTTGTAACATGCTTATCTCCTTGAATAAAATGCTGATTTATCAGTAAATGCTCTCCTACAACACACTTTGTCATACCATTATTTATGGTAACATCAACTGTCAGGAAATTACATTGTTTCTAATATCAAGGGCTTCATAAAGTTTGTGGAAAAAAGAATTAAAAGATAATGTGCATTTCTAAGGACTTTTTGAAAGCCCTTTCATTTATAGCACGTTACCTTAGAATTATGCATACATACTTATACAAATATATTTGCAATGTGGTTGACTGTTTTCTCAGTATAGTGCATTATCATTTATTAGTTTATTTTGCCCATGCAAGTGCTAACAGGGCAATCCTGCCTAGTGGGTGCGATCTCATGCATTTCTGCGGCATGGCCATAGACTAGTTTATCCATTTGCTAAGAATCATTAACTTGATTCCGCAGTCTATCTACATCTCTGTGGCTGTGTTTTTTCCAGGATGTGGAAGCCATTCAGTCCCATATCACAGCAAGCTGGAAGCCCAGGGAATTAACACTTCCATGAGCAGCTCTCAATCAATCACTCCACAGTCTGCACATAAATGTCTCAACTCCATCTCTCATAAAGTGGCATAATTCTGAGCACATATTTATATGGTTTCCAAGAGTTTCCTCACAAGATCAAGCCCCAACAGCCCACTGGGCTAATAATCCTATATTAACTGTCTTCTCATCTATTTTTACTACCCCATTCCTGTCCTGGGTAGCCTCTGAACCTCCCAAATAAATAACTTGCATTCGAATCTTTATTGCTGACATTGCTTCTGAGTGAACCCAAAATATAAAACAACAATAGCTGCCCAAAAATGAAACACCAAATTAAAAGAGCAATGTATGTTAGGATTTTTTATGTGCATAACTACTTTTTTCTCATTAACTGCTTTTTATTCTACCATTTGTAGGTTTTTTGTCAAAGTCTTGCCAAAGGTAGGTTTATTGATACAAAAAAACAAAAAAAACTGCCAACTTGAGGAGTTTAAAAATCAATTTATTTTAAATTAAACTTCTTTTATTATTGAAATAGTATATCTTTTCATATGATCTTACCCATTTATATTGCTTCCTTTATAGTTTAAATGTTTATATTCTTGGTATATTTTAAATGAAAAAATCATGTTTTAATCTGATTTAAAAGAGCTCTCTTAATACTTAAGGTAATAACTCTTTGTTGCTCACATTCTAACATCAGCCAATTAGGATTCCTTGTACTTACATAGATAGTCTACCTCCAAGTCAGCTAAAAACCAAATCTTTTTGACTAACATTGTAGCACAGCTGCTTAATCCCCAGCCTGCAATTCCAGCATTCCATATTAGCGCCTGTTCAAGTCTCAGCTGCTCCACCTTCCATGCAGCTCCTTGTTAGTGTGTCTGGGAAAGCAGTGAAAAATGGCTCCTGCCACCCATAGAGGAAAGAGACCCAGATGAAGCTCCTGGCTCCTGGATTCAGCTGGGCCCAGCCCTAGTCGTTGTAGCCATTTGGGGAGTGAACCAGTGGATGAAACATCTCTCTCTCTCTCTCTCTCTCTCTCTCTCTCTCTGTGTGTGTGTGTGTGTGTTTCTCTTCTCTATAACTCTGCCTTTCAAATATATAAATCTTTTTAAAAATAAAATATACAAAGAAAAACTCATTCTTCATGTGAGCAATGCCTTATATATCATAGGAAATGCAAATCTCTTTATTGGCAAACTTCTATTAATAATTGAATCTGTGAGAAAGAAAATAATTGCTAGATCAATTAATTCTGTTATTAGGGTGTTGGTCAACCAACTGCTGAATACAACATTTTCTGTTTTTATGTTTCACATTTTATGAAATAAACAAGAACCCTCTGTTTACTCTTGTTAACCAATATGATGGATGCATTCAATATCTGATTCTGGATTACATAATCTGTCTGTATTCTTACTGCCTCAGCCTAGAAACAAGAAAGAACTTACTTTTTTATAAAGAATTAACCTGAGCTTTTTAGATATAATTTTGTCCAAATATAAGGAACTACTGTTATTAAATCATACGTCAAATACCAATAGGCATTCATAGGAAGAGATTAGCCTTTTATTCTTCCTAAAAATTCAGCCATTTTGGTGTTCCGATTTCATCCCTAACCCTGAATAAGGCAATTTAGACTTAATGGCTTTTTAAAAAAGATTTTTAAATTTATTTATTGAGAGGTAGAGTTAGAGACAGTGAGAGGGAGAGACATACAGAAAGGTCTTCCATCCATTGGTTCACTCCCCAGATGGCCACAATGGCTGAGTCAAACTGAAGCCAGGAGCCAGGAGTTTCCTCTGGGTCTCCCACATTGGTGCAGGGGCCCAAAGACTTGGGCCATCTTCCACTGCTTTCCCAGGCCAAAGCAGAGAGCTGGATTGGAAGAGAAGCAGCTGGGACTAGAACCAGTGCCCTTCTGGGATATCAGCACTGCGGGTGGAGGATTAACCTACTGAGCCACAGTGCTAGACCCTTTATGGCATTTTAAAGGCATTTCTACTGATGTATCATTATCATCTCTGGATATTGTAAAATGTTTCTGAAACACAAATGTCACTCTTTACAACACAGTCTACAGTGTGAGTTGCACTAATTCCCTCATTTACAGAATTGGTCTGCTTTTGATTTGCAGTCTCTGTACCGAGTGACTCTGATTGGCCAGGCCTACTATTTAGACCATTTATCGTATTATTTCTAATCAACTTTCCTCTTTTACTGTCACAATAATTTTCAAATCTTGGCAGGCTGCCTTTCCACTTACGGCCAAGATCTTTCATCATAAAACATGCAAAGCAATGAAGCCTCAATGATTAGCAGCAGAGACATGTCAAAAGACTTGTGGACTCCTCCTGGCTCCACAACCCATCTGAACTCTTCTACAGTAGGAACCTTCTGTGCCACACCAGGAACCTAGCTTGTCATTGTCAGTGCCTCAAAGCTAAGAAAATAGGGGCACAACATTTGGAAAAGTTTAGAAATACACATGCAGCCTCCCACCTGCAGGCAACTCTCAATCTCAGTGTAAGCCCAAATAGGTCAAAAGGCGAAGTTTCTATCACATTTTGCTCCTTGCTTGTGAATCAATAATGTAGGTATAGTTAATGACAGTACTTTTCTCATGATGAGTGAGTATTCATTATCAGAGACTGTGCTAAGTAAATTTCAAGTATCCTCCCATTTAATCTTCGGAACCATTTGAGGTATATACTAGTGTTACTTCTATATTATGAGTGACCTGAGGCACGAAGTTATTCCAAAAATCACTCAAGCGCTGGATTCTCAATTTGTAACCAGGCAGACTAAATGTAGCGCCTGTGCTCTTACTAACTATGCTAAATGTAGAATAGATAAATTAAGATGTAAATACCAAAGAGGTACCTCCTTCTTTGATGGCCCCGTTCTTTCCACTGGGATCTCACTCACAGAGATCTTTCATTTAGGTCATTTTTTTTTTTTCCCCCAGAGTGTCTTGGCTTTCGGAATAAGATCGAAGTCAGCGAACTTGGCAACTCATGACTAGAGCCTAGGGAGATAACTGACGCCATAAACAAGAGTGTCAATTTGTTAAGTCAACAACAGGAGTCACTGTGTACTTACTTCTCGTGTGGGATCTGTCCTTAATGTGTTGTCCAACGTGAAGTAATGCTATAACTAGTACTCAAACAGTATTTTACACTTTGTGTTTCTGTGTGGGTGCAAACTGATGAATTCTTTACTTAATATATACTAATTTGATCTTCTGTATATAAAGATAATTGAAAATGAATCTTGATATACATGGAATGAGAGAGGGAGCGGGGTATGGGAGGGGTGTGAGTGGAAGGGAAATTATGGAGGGGGGAGCCATTGTAATCCATAAACTGTACTTTGGAAATTTATATTTACTAAATAAAAAATAAATAAATAAATAAATAAATAAAGGTATTCTCATACTAGCTTTACATAGCTCTTGTAAAGTTTATGATACTTATAAATATCAATAAATAATTTGAACAGTGAATCATTTGCAAAATAAATACATGATATCAAGGCTATACTGATCTTTCTACTGAAATGAAGAGTTGTTTCCATGGAGAGAAAAGGCAGATATATGGCCCGTCTTCCTCAGATCAGGCTTATATAATAAAACACTACATGTGACAGAAATAGAAATACTCAGTGTCTCTTCTTCTAATTACAGATACACTAGTCCATTCATGGGGACTCCACCCTCACAATGATCTAAACTCAACTAACCTCTATAAGGGATAGTGTCCCCAAATGCCATCAAATTGTAGGCGAGGCCTCCAACATGAATTTTTGAAAAGACATAACATTCAGTCCATCCATTACCCAGACTAATAAATAGGCAAATGGATTCATGCAAATGCATTTTCAAAGATAACTATGCCCATTGAAAATGCACCATTGAAAAATGTTAACATATTTGATTTATTTTATTTTACATCTTCAGATTCATTAATGGGACTATTGAAGTTAGCCTATGAACTAAATTGATCTGTCATATTCATTAAAACCTTATGTAACATTTCTTTACAACTTTTCCTTGGAAAATACTCATTTTGTAAATTAACCACTCGGCACTGGGTGGATAAAATTCTACAGGGTAATTTGACTCTGAATTTTAAAAGCTGAGTTCTACTGAATTTAGGTCGACTGTATGATAAAATGTTGGCTTCTTTGTAGATTCTGTGTACCAGCAGAATCTGTGTGTGTGTATGTGTGTGTGTGTTGCTGTGTGTTATGTGCAGGCATTTTTACATATGGTTTTGTATGTGTACACACACACACACACATATCCTTACTACATTGTATGTAAGCTAATATATTTTGTATTATTCCATATATGTATGTAAAACCTCAGTAAAAGTGGTTACAATTCTTAAAAAAAATAACAAATAGGAAAGAAATATTTTAATACATGTAATTTCCTGTTTGGAGTTACCAAACTTAGGGGAAAAATACAAAGAATAGAATGACATTTTTTAACTATTATTTAATAAATATAAATTTCAAAAGTACAGCTTTTGGATTACAGTGGCTTTTTCATCCCCATAACGTCCCTCACACCCGCAGCCTTCCCATCTCCCTTTCTCTCTCCCATTCCATTCACATCAAGATTCATTTTCAATTATCTTTATATACAGAAGATCAATTTAGTATATATTAAGTAAAGATTTCAACAGTTTGCACCCACACTGTTTGAGTACTAGTTATAGCATTACTTCACATTGTATAACACATTAAGGACAGAGATAATACATGGGGAGTAAGTGCACAGTGACTCCTATTGTTGACTTAACAAATTGACACTCTTGTTTATGGCGTCAGTAATCACCCTAGGCTCTTGTCATCAGTTGCCAAGGCTATGGAAGCCTTTTGAGTTTGCCAGCTCCGACAAGGCCATACTCAAAGTGAAAGTTCTCTCCTCCCTTCAGAGAAAGGTACCTCCTTCTTTATGGCCTGTTCTTTTCACTGGGATCTCACTCACAGAGATCTTTCATTTAGTTTTTTTTTTTTAAGAAAATGACATTTTAAAACAGAATTATATAAGTATATGAAAAAGTTCTATCTAAATGAGTAAGGAGAATGTGTGTGTATCTGTGTATATGTGTGTATGTGTGTGAGTGAAGAGAGAGAGAGAGAGAGAGACCTGGTATGTTGGATATTTTAAAGATAGCAATATATATATATATATATATATATATATATATATATATAGTGTTTGCCAATATGCAAAATATTTGTAAAAATTTCCACGTTCATAAACCAAGACTATGCAAAATTGCCCTCATTTATAGAAGAAATCTGCCCTTAGAAATTGCTTATCCCTTTCCCTAGTAACATTATAATTAAGACTTTTTTTCCTAAATATATAATTATGGATGTATAGTGAGATTTCACAGTGAAAATAAAACAGAACTTTGGTGTCTAACTAAAAGTCTTTAAATAAGAAATATCCAAATAATGGTATTCTATTGGTCACTAATAAATGATATGTGGAAGAATATTAAGAACAGATATTTATGATTAGGAAAACTGGATATTGACATGCAAAAGAACAGAGAGATTAACTCAAGATGGATAAAGACTTAATCCTAAAACTTGAAATTATAAAACCTTTAAAGAAAATCTTGTGAAAAACCTCTTGACATTGGCCTTGACAATGATTTCTTGGATTTGATGATAAAAGACTAGAAAACAAAAGCAAATATAGACAAGTGGGATTATATCGAACTAAAAAGCTCTCCACAGCAAAGGAAATCTACAGTGAAAAGGCAACCAACAGAATGGGAGAAAATATTTGCACACTATATCTGATAAAGCATTAATATTCTAAATACATGAGCAAGTTCTATAACCCAACGGCAAAACTCAAATAGGCCAGTTAAAAAGTGGGCAAAAGAACTGAGTAGACATTTCTCTAAAGACATAAAATTGGTTAACTGATATAATAAAAGGAGCTCAATATTACTGATCATCAGAGAAATATAAGTCTATTATTAAAGGAGGAGAAAAGGTTAAGTTTGGTGAAAATGTAGAGAAGGAACAATTGTATTTTATTGTTGGTGGAGATGTAAATTGGTGCAGGCACTGTGGAAAATAGTACAGTGGTCCTCCCAAAAGCTAAAAACACTGGCAGGTGTTTGGCTATCACTTAAGCTGCCAGTTAGGATACTTACATCCCATATCAAAGTGCATGGGTTCAGGTTCTGGACCTGGTTCCTGACTGAAGCTCTTTGTTAATGTAGACAGTGAAAGACAGCAGTGATGCTCAAGTAATTTCATGCTTGACATTTTTTGTGTGCATTTAGGAAGTGCACCAGCATATGGGAGTGCCCAGTGTGCCTTCTCTCTGTCTGTCTGTCCGTGTCTCTCTCTCTTAATCTCTGTCAAAAGAATAAAAACAAAGTTAAAGATAAAACTACCAGGTCTGGCATTGAGGTACAGCAGGTTAGCTGATAAGCTGATGCTTGTGGTGCCCAGCGTCCCATACTGGAGTACCAGCTGTGGTCCTGGCTGCTCTGCATCTGATCCAGCTCCCTGCTAAGGTGCCTGGGAAAGCAGCAGAAGATGGCCTAAGAACCTAGGCCTCTGATATCCATGTTGGAGATCAGGAAGGAGTTTCCGGCTTCTGACTCTGGCTTGTCCCAGCTTTGGTGTCAGCAGCCACGTGGGGAGTGAACCAGAGGACGGAAGATTCTCTCTCTCTCTCTCTCTCTCTCTCTCTCTTTCTCTCCTTTCCTCCCTCCTCCATCACCCCTCCTCACCCATCACTGTGCCTTTAAAATAAACAAAATTAATACATCTTTAAAATCAATAAATAAATATAGCACATAATTCAGTAATCCCACATCAGGGTATAGATTCAAAGGAATTTAAACAAGAATCTCAAAGAGATATTTGTATTCCCATGTTCACTGAAACACTATTCACAATCTTAACATCAGAAAATGGAAAAATGAATAAAGGAAATCTATATTGTGATATTTCTGCCATAAAAAGGAAAGAAATTCTGCAATTTTTGATAAAATGAATGAATCTAGAGGATATTATGCTAAATTTAATAACCCAGATATAAGATAAATATTGTACGACACAATTTACATGACAAATCTAAAACATTTATATTTATAGAAGCAGAAGTAAAATGATGGTTATCAGGGGATGGCAAGTTGCAGGGAAATAGAGAATCTGAAGTTTTGATTATACAAGACGAATAAACCCTAGAGACCTACTGTACTATGCAAGTCCTATAGTTATTATTATAATTATTCAGACAGTTCCTTCATTGGCTCATTCCCCAGATGAGCCTGCAATGACCCGGCAGGATTCGGGCCAGAGCCAGGAACACAATCCAGAACTCCCAGGTGGATGGTGACAGGAACTCAACCACTTAAACCATAACCACTGCCTTCTAGTTTCTGCATTGGCTGGAAGCTGGAGTCAGGAGCCAGAGTTGGGAACTGAACTCAGGCACTCTGATCTCAGTGATGTGGGTATAACTGCTAGACTAAAAATGTGCTTCACATTGCCTATAATTAACAATAATGTTTTTCATAATTACAATTTTTTCTAAGGGGGTCAGAGTTGTGGCATAGCAGGGGCTGGTTTGTATCCTGGCTGCTCTACTTCTGACCAGCTGCCTGCTAATGGCCTGGGAAAAGCAGTATAAGATGGCCCAAGTTCATGGGCTCCTTTACCCATGTGGGAGACCTAGAAGAAGCTCCTGGCTCCTGGTTTTGGCCTGGTCCTGCCCTTTCTGTTGCAGCCACTGGGAGAGTGAGCCAGTGAAAGGAAGATCTCTCTCTCTGTTTCTATCTCTCTCTCTTTGTAACTCTGACTTTCAAATAACTCCCTCCCTGTAACTCTTTCAAATAAATAAATAAATCTTTAAAATAAGTTTTATAAGAGAATAGATCTTATATTAAGGTATCATAAAATAATAAGTAAGACTGGAGAAAATTTTGTAGGTGATGTTAAATTTATGGCAAGGATTGTGGTGATGGTTTCATAGAGATACACAGCTAAAAATTCATCAAACTATATACATCAAATAAATAGGATACTTCAAAAGGCTCATGGAAAGCAGAAGTAAAAGGTAAGTTTACTTTCTTGCAAAATATTTTGAAACCCATGCATATGAGAAGTCTTCAAAATATTCATAAAAAACATAGCATAAAAATACATGAATTTCAAAATTTTCACACCAAAATAAATTTATCTTTTAATTAAATTATTTCACACATTTTATGAAGTATCATCACACAGCGTTTTTATATTAATCATATCCCAATAAGTTGTTTAAAAATGAAAAGGAGATGCTTATGGCAATGTTGAATTAAAGGCTTGCGACATATTATGCATTGCATAGACATGCATTTCCAATACTCCAATACGTACCAAAACGGGAGTAGAAAGATATATACCAATATGTTACCTGTGGTTACTGCATTGAGGAACCATGGATGCTTTATTATTTTATTTACTTTTCACATTATCTAACATTTAATAAGAGTATTTATTATATATACACCAAAAAATTCTGTAAAACGAATTATAAAAACAAGCCTCTTTTGCCCCAGTTTTTGCGTGGACCAGTTACACATCTTTTACAAGAAGGAAATATGGTAAGGCTGGTGTAGAGAACGTTATTTACATCTCAGTTTTCTGTAGGAAGTCGTCCAGCCTCATTTTGGGGTGGGGCAACCATCCATCTGCAGCAGTTAATTAGTGATGACAGCTACAGTCTGTAACTTTGCTGTTTTGCCTAAGTGAGAACAGTTTCTTTTCTTTGTATAGTGTCAGCCTGTTTCAGAAACTATACACTTCAAGGTTATCTTTTTTAAAAAATCAAAATTTTTAAAAGTAGAAGGCTCATTTATCAAGCTGGTTACCAGATAAAGAAAGAAAACAGAAGAAGGAAGGAGAGAGGAAGAAAGGAGGGAAGGAGGGAGGAAGGAAGGAGGGAGGGAGGGAGGGAAGGAAGGGAGGGAGGGAGGGAGGAAGGAAGGAAGGAAGGAAGGAAGGAAGGAAGGAAGGAAGGAAGGAAGGAAGGAAGGAAAGGAGAGAGGGAAGAAAGGAGGGAGGGAGGAAGGGAGGAGGAGAGGAGGGAGGGAGGGAGGGAGGGAGGGAGGGAGGGAGGGGAAAAACAGTGAGAGAGGGAGAAGTATATAGAAGTTATTTTCACTCCAGGTATCAAAGAATCAAATGAAGACAGGGCCACTTAGAAAATCTTATCAATTCTGGGCTTAATTTGCCAGTCTTTATGTTCACTTCTGGGTGACATTGAAGGATTTCCATTAATAAAATACAGTGGCACTAATGATAAAAGTCACCTTTAAATGTTCATTTTTATCTCTGGGTTTGGAATACAAAACCTCAAAGCCCATATTGAACTCTTCTATCTTGATATTTGCCCTCAGGTGAAATTAACATTACTTATCTGAATGAATTCCACTGGCAACTTGACAGGTTTCCTGAAAGTGAAGACCTTAAATTTAGGGGGAAAAAGAAAAAAAAATGAAAGATGAAATGCAAATTTAGAGAAAATTGAAAGTGAAATTTTTTGTTACATACTGAGAACTAGAAACAAGAGGAGAAGCACACCCACAGTGTTAGATGTACACTTCAAGACTGCTAGGCAACACATCCCTTTTTGGACAGCTCCAGCTTACACGACCGGATGCAGTTGAGAGATCATAGGATATAGTGCCCAAGGGACTTCATTGCAATCCTAGCTTTTCCATTTGACTTGAGAAGGTGACATTCCAGAACCCCAGCTTTGCTAATATATAAAAATGAGGACAATAATTCCTATTGTTTAAAAATCTTTGCTCATTTATTTTCATTTTATTTGAAAGTAAGAAGGAGAGATCTTTTGTTCACTTCCCAAATTCACACAAAAGCCAGAGTTCGGCCATGTCAAAGCCAGCAATGTGGAAATAAATCTATCTGGGTCCCACACATGAATGGCAGAGACCCACATACCTGAGCTAACATCTGCTGCTTCCCAGCACGAGCAGAAAGCTGGATGGGAAACAGACAAGACAGACCTCAAACCAGGCACTCCAGCATGGGATGCAGGCATCCAACGGGGCATCTTAACCAGTAGGTCCAACACCTGCCTCAACTCTTTTTTTTTTTGTATAGATTTATTTACTTGCTTGGAAGGCAGAGGCAGAAAGAGAGAGAGAGAGAGAGAGAGAGAGGTCTTCCATCCCTAGTTCACTCCCCAGGTGGCCACAAAGGCCAGATCTGCACCAATCCAAAGCCAGGAGCTTCCTCCGGGTCTCCTACGTGGGTGCAGGGGCCCAAGCACTTGGGCCATCTTCTACTGATTTCCCAGGCCATAGCAAAAGAGCTGGATCAGAAGTGGAGCAGCCAAGACTCGAACCAGCACCCATATGGGATGCTGGCACTGCAGGCAGTGGTTTCACCCACTATGCTGCAGCACCACTTCCATGCCTGAACTCTTAATTTGAGACAGCTGCAAAGATTAAAGAAAATGTCATATGTGAATGCATATCCTAATGTATAGCCTACAATGCTTTTGATTAGTGGAGCATCAGATGAACTGATTATGTGTGTGTGTGTGTGTGTGTGTGTGTTCACTGAATCACACTGACTGACACTAAAATTTCTTAGCCTTTTATTGCATGATAATAGCTAATATTCATTGAGAATTTTCTATGTGTAGCTATTCCAAGTTCTCTATAAGAAGTATTAATTTAATTACCAAGTAGTCCAAGATAGCAGTTACAATTATTATCCCCATTTTCTGGATGAGGAGATTAATACAGAATTATTTTTCAATCCATCAAGGAGCTATGATTTGATCATAGGCAACTTGATATGTCCTTGGCTGTAGTAAGACAATTAAAATATCAAAAAGGGGCAAGCATTTATCTGAGCAGTCAAGATAATCATATTCCATATTGGTGTGCCAGGGTTCAACTCTCAGGTCTAGATCCTAACTCCAGCTTTCTGCCAAGGCAGACCCAGCAGTGTTGTGTCAGTGGTTTAATTCCTCTCACACACATGAGAGGCCTGGATTAAGTTTCTGGCTACTGGCTTTAGCCTGGATCCAGCCAAGCCATTGTGAGCAGTTGGGAGAGAGAATCAGAAATTGCAAGTTCTCTCCTTTCTCCCTCTCAAATAAATTCGAAAATATTTTCAAAATAAACTAAAATGTGGCATAAAGGTGCCTCATATCCCATTAAAAACAGGAAGCAGCTCTTGGTGATGATATGAACATCTGAACAAGTGATTTTATAAAAATCACACACCTAGAAACCGAACACTCAAGGTTCACATGGAAGAGTCAAAATAAAAGCATGTTCCCTAATGACTAATGCAAAGTAATTATAATAATAATAAAGGAGGGAGCATAAAACAAAGTTTAACCCAAACTTGTTTCATCTTTCTCATAAAAAGGAGCATAAGTGGGGCTACAGTGTGGCTGGTTAAGCTGCTGCCTGCGACCCCGGCATCCCCTGTGGTTGCCTATGTCCCAGCCGCTCCACTTCCAATCAGCTCCCTGCTAAGGACCTGGGAAAAGCAGAAGCAGAAACTGGCCCAAGTTTGAGCCCCCGCCACCTACTTAGGAGACTTGAATGAAGTTCCTGGCTCCCTCCCCTCTCCCCCCTCTCTCTCCTCTCCCACCTTCTCTACTCTCCCTCCCCCTTTCCTTCTCCCTCTCTTTAAAAATCAATTAATACATATTTTTTTTTTATTTTTTTTTATTTTTTTTTTTTTGACAGGCAGAGTGGACAGTGAGAGAGAGAGACAGAGAGAAAGGTCTTCCTTTTGCCGTTGGTTCACCCTCCAATGGCCGCCGCGGTCGGCGCGCTGCGGCCGGCGCACCGCGCTCGTCCGATGGCAGGAGCCAGGAGCCAGGTGCTTTTCCTGGTCTCCCCATGGGGTGCAGGGCCCAAGCACCTGGGCCATCCTCCACTGCACTCCCGGGCCACAGCAGAGGGCTGGCCTGGAAGAGGGGCAACCGGGACAGAATCCGGTGCCCCGACCGGGACTAGAACCCGGTGTGCCGGCGCCGCAAGGCGGAGGATTAGCCTGTTGAGCCACGGCGCCGGCCAATTAATACATATTTTTTAAGGCAGCAAAAGCAAAACCCAAGTCCTTCAAGCAGCATGTTTCTGCTGAGGTGTCTTGGAGTGGGCCAATAAGTAGAGAAAAAAAGAATCTGGACAGGCAGGGTCTCCCAGGTTCTAAAGCCTGAATGCAGCCTCACACTAGACTTTTCCTCACATTGGATTCCCATTTCATTTGAAGAAGTGGTTGTCTTGTTTTCAGATTTTTTAAAACCACTGTAGAACACAGATTTGTTGCGAGGACAGGGCACCAGTGGCCTCTTAGGATTGCTTGTGATCTTGGTCATGCCCAGTTCTTTCTCTGAACATCAACTTCAAGCCTGACTTCCAGGGTTCTGATAAGGAATAACGAATATTCAGCAGAAGCACTTTTAACTCACTTTTAATTATGATAACACGTGGCACATCCAAAGCACTACAGTGTCATCTCAGTGCAAGTCTAATTTCTGCGGTCCATCCATAAGAACACTTATGATGTTTGGCTACTCAGAAGAAACAGATACTTGTGGGGCCAGTGCCATGGCACAGTAGGTTAATCCTCTGGCTGTGGCGCCGGCATCCCATATGGGCACCAGTTCTAGTCCCAGCTTCCCCTTTTCCAGTCCAGCTCTCTGTTATGGCCTGAGAAACTAGTAGAAGATAGCGCAAGTCCTTGGGCTCCTGCACCCACAAGGGAGACCAGGAAGAAGCTCCTGGCTTCAGATCGGCGCAGCCATGGCCGTTGCAGCCATTTGGGGAGTGAACCAACAGAAGGAAGACCTTTTTCTCTGTCTCTCCCTCTCACTGTCTGTAACTCTAACTCTCAAATAAAATAAATTAAATCTTAAAAAAAA
Source organism: Sylvilagus floridanus (assembly GCA_949820135.1). NCBI lineage: Eukaryota > Metazoa > Chordata > Mammalia > Lagomorpha > Leporidae > Sylvilagus > Sylvilagus floridanus. Next base: position 90,907,990 of record OX463224.1, read on the forward strand.
AAACAGATACTTGCAAACAGAATAGCAGTTTGAGTCAGAATCTATTATAATCAAATATCTCCTTGATTATTAAGCAATATGACACTAGGAAAGGTATTTCAGATTCCTAAACCTTGTTCCCATCATCTGCAGTCTGGGGCTACTGTGAGCAGCAGGGTGATTGTAAAGGCTTAACTTTGGTGAAGTTTTGTATGAAGCATACATTTATCCTTCGGAACAGGACAAAGAAGAATCTATAAAAGGAAGCATTGTTGACTTATTATTCTTACTTTAATTCTTTCTCTCACGTTTTCCAGCTGCCTTGTGAGGGAAGCTCAGTAAGAAAACAGACTCCAGGCACTCTCCTTTATACAGGAGTGAATCCTGATCCCCCTCATCTGATCTTCCTTTGCCAACAGGCATAAATATTCTGTAATTGCTTTGAAGTGTACTGGAAACAACATGGCCAACTGTTCCTAGTGATGACTCAAGTGTTGCTCTGAAACAGAACTGGTGTGTGCAATGGGAGGCTGCAAAGCTCTCAGGTCTGAGTCATGGAGATGCCGCAGTCTCAAGCCCCAGTGTTCCCAAGTGCCTCTGCAACTTTACACCCATATGTCCCCCACTCAGCCCAAGGATACCTCAACACTTCTCACTGCAAGGAGCCACCACAATTCAGTCACAATCTGCTATAAGCTCTCCTACCCACTACTGGTCTGGTCATCCTAAAGCCAGGACCTATTCAAAAGCTACGCCCTCACCAAAATCTTCTCAGATAACCATAATCAATAACAAATGAGTCTCATCACTGAGTCCCTTGTCCCCCAACCCTATCACCTACAAATCCTTGCCAGCTCATCACATTTACACACACAGAATTCTGCACATTTTTTGTGCACATGTGACTCTTTAACATAACCATTTTGCTTTGGCCAAGGAAACATTTTGGCCTTGCCTCAACTAAACTGTTTTACATCCTAAAATTGTTGAGAGCAAGATTGTTATCTTATTAATTCTATGTTCCTCCATGGTGTAATGCACACAGTGAATACTCAATATTCAAGTGAAATGAGTCTAGACCAAACAATGATGTATTGCCGCATGTGGTGTAAAATTTAAGACTTTTGACAATGACTTCTTAATTACTTTCATCACTTTTCATATATCTTAAAATTCAGTATTTTATATAAAATCTTAGCCTCTAGTTAAACTGATAATATAACTGGATATTATATAAGGAAAAGTGATAAAAATAGTTTAGTACAGCCATTGTTATTTATTTTCTTCATTAAGTATCAGCTGATGCACTAATGAATTTCTAAAACATTAATTTTTGAGGGCTTTTGGCAGTCAAGGAGTCAAGGTCTCTTCTGGATTTGAAGAGTACATTACTATTTGGGGTTTGCTGTCAGCTCAAATTTAAAGTAACTAAATTTAGCACATTTACCTACTCCAATAGCATTTCTCACTCACACTGTCACTGCCTTTTTCAATAATAACATTCATTTGTCCACTGGCTATGCACTTTTGAGACAAGTATTATATAAAAAAGAAAATGCCAAACAGATAGAACTGAGTAATTTTTTTCCTATAAGCATGAAACAGTTCTTGATGAAATTTTGTATGAAATGTTTGTCTTCTCAACAATCTCTTTCTGACCGTTTTCCTGGACACACATTTTTGTCTTGCCAAACCATCCCCCTCATACCTGGATGATAGCGGAAGTCTCTTGTCAGCCTCCTTGACTTTAAGCTCACTTGATCTGATCTATTTTAAGGATAACTTCAGAGCATTTTCTTCCTTAAATAGAACTATCATAATGGTGCTCCTGTACTTAAAAACCTTTCATGGTTTTGAGTTCTTACAACTTCATCGCTAAACTCTTTGCTCTGATCCTGTGTATGCTCCTTATTTTCCACTTGGTTTTTCAGTTAGATGAACCTCGGTCCCATTTCATCAATACACAATGAAGCCGATTAACTTAGCTCCCAACAACCAAGTGAACTGTCTATGCCATCATGGTGCGATGTGCTTCATGAATGAGATGAAGACTCTGACTTTGAGTATGTCCTTACAAACCAGGGAAGACAATAGAGTTAGTGTCAAAGTACAGTGGCTGTGGGGAGGATGCATAAAGTACAGTGGGAACAGAAAATTGGAGCCTAATGAAGTTGACTGCACAGGTTGGAAGGATCTTAAGCAATAATTTATAGGGGGCCAGCTCTGTGGTGCAGTGGGTTAATGTCCTGGCCTGAAGCGAGGCATCCCACATGGGCACCAGTTTGAGACTCGGCTGCTCCACTTCCAATCCAGCTCTCTATTATGGTCTGGGAAAGCAATAGAAGATGGCCCAAATCCTTGGGCTCCTGCACTCATGTAGGAGACCCGAAAGAAGCTCCTGGCTCCTGGTTGTTGCCAATTGGGGAGTGAACCATCAGATGGAAGACCTCTCTCTCTCTCTCCCTCCTTCCCTCCTATATTTTCTTACTCTCCCTTTCAAATAAAAATAAATTTTAAAATAACATAACTGCTGGTCTTTCAAGAAAATATTGAATAGAATTCTAACATACAAAACAATCGATATCCAAATTATTCAGATTGAAGAAGTAGAAGTGAACGCAACTGAGAAACACTTCAGGAAAGCCACAGGAACAATATCCTGATTCACTAACAGTATCTAAGATCCCCTTGGCATCACTACATTTTCTTCCCCTCCCAGAAGTCAATGATATTTAGTTTTCAAGCTAGTTTTCTACCAGTCAATGGAAGGCACCACAAAGCAATTGAACACTCAACATACATCACACATACTGACCAATATTGTATGTACAGGACTTCCAGTGAGGGCTCAAGCATTTCATATGGGGAAATAATGACTGGAAATCAATTCATGGAGTATAGTTTGGGGTGCTAGAATGCTTGAAGCTGTGTTTGAATAATATACCAATGACTGATTTTATTTAGCATGCATAACTTATTTTCAGTGGCTCTAAGGATGAAAAGTGATTAAAAATTCTCAAGTAACTCTGGGCCTCTGAAATCAGACACCATGTTACATTTTTTGTCACCACCATTGTTGTATTATTACATTTATATGAGATAGACATTACCACTGTTATAATTATTATAATCATATTTCATTTTGCAAACGAAAAAAGTGAGACGTAGAGAGGAGAAAAGTCTTGCCCAAGTTCTAAAACAATTTAGTGGCAGATTCAAAACTCAAGCCCAGTTCTTTTTTTTAAAGATTTATTTATTTATTTGAAAGCCAGAGTTAGACAGAGGCAGAGGCAGGAGCAGAGAGAGAGAGTGGTCTTCCATCCACTGGTTCACTCTCCAAATATCCACAATGGCTGGAGATGGGCCGATCTAAAGCCAGGAGCCAGGAGCTTCTTCCAGATCTCCCACAAGGGTGCAGGGGCCCAAAGACTTGGGCCACCTTCCACGGATTTCCCAAGCCATAGCAGAGAGCTGGATGGGAAGTAGAACAGCCAGGACTTGAACCAGTGCCCATATGGGATGCCAGCACTACAGGTTGTGGCTTTACCTGCTACGCCTCAGTGCCAGCTCCCTTTTTTAAAGATTTATTTAAAGCCCAAGTCTTCCTGCATCCAGAGCCTCCAAAACCATGCTACTTGGAATTTCATCTGGTACTGTGCATGAATGCCCACAGAATAATGGACTTATGCAAAGAACCTCCAAAGTCCAAGAACTATCTGGCCCACCGATTGTCAACACAGAGGCTGTAAGACAATTGACCACATATTATCAATTTAATTAATATCCACTGAGTAATTGAACTACATATTTGAAATTTTTATTTAAAAGGAAGAACCAACACTAATGTGAAAATTCATGATTATTGATATCAGTGCTGGAAGTCAAACATAAATGCTGCAATTGGGGGATAGCTTTAAAAGTGAATGATCCATTTGTTCATTTACTTATCGACTTAATGTTTTTGATATATTTTGCTCAGTGATTGTGCTGCATTTACAAAGCACATTAATGATAAAATAGCGACCAAGGCATGATTCTATTTCAAATAATGTAAAAGGAGAGAATATGATGGGATTGGCGCCGTGGCGCAGTAGGTTAATCCTCCGCCTGCAGCGGCGGCATTCCATATGGGTGCCAGTTCATGTCCCGACTGCTCTTCTTCCAATCCAGCTCTCTGCTGTGGCATGGGAAAGCAGTAGAAGATGGCCCAAGTCCTTGGGCCCCTGCACCCACATGGGAGAACAGGAAGAAGCACCTGGTTCCTGGCTTCGGATTGTCCAGCTCTGGCCATTGTGGCCATTTGGAGAGTGAACCAACCGAAGGAAGAACTTTGTCTCTGTCTCTCCCTCTCACCGTCTATAACTCTACCTCTCAAATAAATAAACAAAAATCTTTTAAAAAGTATGGAATATGAGGAAAATGCAAAATATTTTATTATATAAAAATAAATAAACCTTACCATACATGAAAAGTATTCAAAAAGTTCAGAGAAAATGAAATTGAAACATGTTTATATGGTGAAAAAACTTTAAAATGTTTGCATAATTCTTTCATAACACATTTCGCATAAACCTTTTGAATATTCCTCTCGTATTATATAATCATCTCACAACTGGGGCCGGCGCTGTGGCACAGCAGGTTAATGCCCTGGCCTGAAGCGCCGGCATCTCATATGGGCACCGATTCTAGTCCTGGCTGCTCCTCTTCCAATCCAGCTCTCTGCTATGGTGTGGGAAAGAAGTAGAAGATGTCCCAAGTCCTTGGGCCCACACACCCACATGGGACACCTGGAGGAAGCTCCTGGCTCCTGGCTTTGGATCAGCACAGCTCCAGCCATTGAGGCCAACTGGAGAGTGAACCAGCAGATGGAAGCTCTCTCTCACCTCTCCTCTCTCTGTGTAACTCTTTCAAATAATTAATAAATATATCTTAAAAAACAAGATTTAGGTAAATTGATGTGTTTTTAGTAAAGGTAGTCATTATGCTTGTTGTTAAAAGAATGCTTTTGTTTTTGGAAATAATTATCATGACATTCAAAAATAAGTGAATAGTGATGTAAAACCACAAAACAGGAAAATTAGTGACATGTAAATGTTCATGCATGAAAAAAGATGAGTATTCATTTCAGTGTTTTGAAAGTAAAGGGAAGACACATCCAGAGGATAACGTAGATGGAGCTGAGGCTTCATACTTTTTCTTCCATAAGCAGCAGGAGACACTAACGGTTAATGTTTAGAGAAATCACATTGTTAGAGCCATGTCGCAAGGATGTGCATGATGGGGTCAGCTTTGTGGCTCAGCTTTGTGGCTCAGCGAGTTAACCTGTGACTTCAGCAATCCATATGAAAGCTAGTTTTAGTCCCAGCTACTCCACTTCTGATCCAGCTCCAGCTCCCTTTTTGTGTGCTGGGGAAAGCAGTCAAAGATGGGCCCCTGCCAGCCATGAGGAGATCCACATGGAATTCCAGGCTTCTGGCTTTAGCCTGACCCAGCCTCAGCCGTTGTGTCCATTTAGAGAGTGAACAAGTGGAAGATATATCTCTTTCTCTTTCTTTCTCTCTCACTCTCTATCTCTCCCATCCCCCACTCTCTATAACTCTGCCTTTCAAACAAATAAAATAAATCTTTACAAAAAAGGTGCAATGATTAGTAAAAATAACAACCCAAACAATAAGAATTAACAAAATCTATTGTGTGTTTTCTGTTTTCCAGCTACTGTAAGAGGGTTTTTCTTGTACTAGCTCATTTAGTCTTCATATCATTCTGAAAAGTTATGTATTATTATTATGTTTTTAAAAATTTTTTTGTTTATGGTTTTTACATAGGAGAGGGAAAAAGTTCAGAGAAGGTAAATAATATCTTGATGGTTTCAGGGTTAGAACATAGAGAATCTAGGATATAAACTCAAGTAATTCTCTGCCATTATCAAAGATCTCCTACATAAACTAAAGATGGAAGAGTCTGGAGGGATGGGGACAGCTTGGGAGATTATATCCTCTTATCTATGAAGGATACATCCCAAGATCCTCAATGCATGTCTGAAACCATGGATAATACTGATTCTTATTTATACTTTTTCCTATACCTACACAAATTCAATGCCTTTTCCATTTTACCTAACTTAAACAATTCAACAATAGCTATAGTAGTAGTTTTATGAGCGACATCAAAATTATCATGCATTTCTTTTTCATTCTTCACAATTTCATAGATAGGAAATATTCTTCCAATAGATCTTAGCAAGCTCCATATACAATTTTTTAAAGATTTTATTTATTTATTTGAGACATTGAATTACAGACAGGGAGAGGGAGAGACAGAGAGAAAGGTCTTCCATCTGCTGGTTCACTCACCAAATGGCCACAATGGCCAGAGCTGGGATAATCCAAAGCCAGGGGCAAGGAGTTTCTTCCTGGCCTCCCACACAGGTGCAGAGGCCCAAGGAGTTGGGCCATCTTCTTCTGCTTTCCCATGCCATAGCAGAGAGCTGCATTGGAAGAGGAGCAGTCGGGACATGAACTGGCGCCCATATGGGATGCCAGAGCTGAGGTGGAGGCTTAGTCCACTATGGCACAGCGGCGGCCACTTGAATGCAATTTTTTTCTTTCCTTATCAGGTAAAGAACTTTCACCATTTCGCTTAAAGGGAACACTTTACAATTTCTCTTTGGAATATCCTAATTGCTCTAATCACAGAATCTATACCCACAAGGACAGGCATTCAAACATGTAAGGCCACTATAATACCAACCTCTTATATTGCACATACATATATATATGGATGTAGGTGTATTTATGCACATATATGCTTCTTTTTTTTTTGACAGGCAGAGTGGACAGTGAGAGAGAGAGACAAAAAGAATGGTCTTCCTTTTCCATTGGGTCACCCCACAATGGCCACTGCATACAGCACAATGCGGCCAGCGCACCATGCTGATCCGAAGCCAGGAGCCAGGTACTTCTCCTGGTCTCCCATGCGGGTGCAGGGCCCAAGCACTTGCGCCATCTTCCACTGCACTCCCAGGCCACAGCAGAGAGCTGGACAGGAAGAGGAGCGACCGGGACTAGAACCCAGTGTGCTGATGCCGCAGGTGGAGGATTATCTATTGAGCTGCAGCTCTGGCCCATATATGCTTCTTTCAATTACATATTATGGTAGGCCAAATAGTGGTCTCTAGATATCTTTATTTCCTATTTCTTGGATACTGTAAATATGTTAGAGTACATGACAATGGGCAACTAAGATTGCACATGGAATTAAGGCTGCTAATAATCTGACATTAAAATATAGAGAAATTATCCTGGATTCTCTGGAGGGGGCCAATAAATCTTTAAAATTAGATAACTGCAAAAGGACTTCCTTTCAGGGAAATGCTACATGACAAGGATTTGACCTACCATCATTTGCACTGAAGAGGGAGAGGCAAAAGGAGACCTAAGCCAAATAATGGAGGAGGCATCTAGAAGTTGGAAAAGGCAGGGAACAGACTCACCCCTGCAGCATCAAGAAAGGAAGGCAGCCATGTTGACACCTTGATTTTTACCCAGTGAGAGCTGTGATAGAACCTGACCTATATAAATAAATATGTTTACATTGTTTAAAGGCATAATTTTGTGGTGACTTGTTACAGTTGTAATGAAAATGGATACACATATCTTAGCTTCTGCTAGATAACGTATTTTCTTCATATGTAGTTAACTTGACCCAGTTTTCTATTTTTAGTCAGTGAAAAGCCTGATATTTAACATATTTTAATGAATGCACTTTCTCACCATCTTTAAGTGAAAATGGTTTGCATTTTTAATCTGAAGTTGCTCTGGCATTAGGGCTTAATTGCATCCTGCTCTATGTTTTAGGTATTACTTCAGTGCTTTCAGGCATGCATTAGACCTGTTCTCTGTTGGAAGGACTTGGGGTGACTTTGTGGCTTGATTCTTACCAAATGTTTAACTATTTTCAGTTTTGCATTCACTGCACTGAAGGAATATTCCTGTGAACCTAGTAGTATGTGTTTTTTCTAATCCTTTAACGTATATGTTTCCCAATATGGATGTCTTCTTGTACTTTTTATCCTGATAACAATATGAAAGTTTGTGAGGGCACTGTGGATTCCTATTGTATTTTTCATGATTTGTAGGTGAAGACTGAAATACTCCAGCTGGAATTCTTAGTTTGGGAAATTCGTGATGAATCCAGTCCGTACAAATATGAGATTCAATACCATTTGCCTGGGAGCCTCTGAACTACTGAATGCAAATGGTATAATGACTGTTCCCTTTAGAGGCATTCACCAGTACTTGCTAAACAGCCAAGCGATCTTCCAACTTGACCCAGTTTCAAGTGGGTTCATTTATCCTCTTATTGAGGAGATGTTCACAGAAAAGATTTGGCCCTAACAATGTTCTCTAAGAGAATGTCTTGATCAGAACAGCATGGAGCTCTCACCTCCCTCATTGCTATGTCTTCTAAGGCAACCTATTTTCACCTCAGCATCAAAATAAATAGTTTCAGGTCACTAGAGATTCCTACTGAAGTAAACTGAACATCTAACCTGTTTTAATGTAAAATGCTTTGAAGACACTTTTCTATTTTGGTGGTAAAATGTCCAGAATCTCAATATTAAGAAGATAATGTATTTTTGGTATTAATAGAAAGATGATAAATACAATGGTATCAATTGCATGCCTAGATATTTAAGTTTAGATATTTAAGGTCACTTATTATAAACAGGCAATGTTTTGTCCAAGTCCGCTTACTTTGTCTAGTCAAATGACTGACTCCAGCCATTCCTAATATGTCCCATGTCTTTGTCTTAGAAAAAAGAACCTGTTTCCCTGGTTCACAAAATATAATACGTTCTGCCAAAATAAGCCTTTTAAAGATCTATTTATTTATTTGAAAGTCAGAGTTAGAGAGAGAGAGGGAGAGACAGAAAGAGAGGGGGAGAGAGAACAAAAGAGAGATTGTCCATCCAGGATGCTGGTTCACTCCCTGATGGCCACGACGGCCAGGGCAGGGGAAAGAATTTCGGGAGCTAAGAGCTTTCTCTGGCTCTTCTATGTGCATGACAGGGGCCAAAGTACTTGATCCATCCTCTACTGCTTTTCTCAGGCCATTAGTAGGGAGCATGATAGGAAGTAGAGCAGATGGAAGTTGAACCGGCACCCACATGGGATGCTGGCATTGCAGGCAGGGCTTCATCAGCTACGCTGCAACACTGGCCTCCAAATGGCAGGTTCTAATGTGGTCTTCTCTGAAGTCAATAGAAGATATTTCCTTTCCAAGCTCAACTCACAAGACACACACCAGCTAAGTCTCTAACTTTCCTCCTTGACTAATCTTCACCTGTCCAGAGAAAATATTTTTAAATGGTTAATTCAGTAAGCAGATAGGCAGTCCTGAAAAAGGAGTCAGGGCCAAAGACATAAGACTAGGAGACAATCTTATTAGTGGTTAAATACGTGGAATCTGGAAGTAAAAGGTCTGAGATTAAAAACCCAGCAATTTATAACAGCTAAGAAACAATGTCATAAGGTTATGACAGTCTGTATAAGATAGTTCAGACAGAATCCTTAGCATAGTGCCTACATCATTGTGTGTATTCAAAAATGTGTTGGCTACTTGGTGAGGATGAGGATAATTATGATTTTGAAAAGTCATATACATGGTATGTTAGTCAAAATCATAAGTATAGATGAAATCATCAAAGAGCAATTATTGATAGAAAAGTACAGTGAGAAAAGAACAAAATCTTTGGGAATAACTGTATTCAAGATGTGTTGTTAAGTTACATTTGTATAAATAGCACAACAACATTCTTCTTCCTACATGTTTTTCTAGATCTTTGTCACTTCCCCCATCAGTAGGTGTATAATCTGTTTGTCTTTCTCTTTAACCTGAGTAGACCTTTATGACTTCCTGAAATAAAACGCATTCGGCGGCATTACTTCCAAAAATATGTCATATCTTCACACATGTCTGTATGTATCTTCAATTCCCTAAACTGCCAAGTGAGAAATCTGGCTGGCCTGAAGACAGTGTTGAAAAGTCTACCAACACCATCGCCTAGCGCAATGTGGAAAATAGGAAACGTACATAACACACTACACCAGACAGAGCATTGAAGTTGCTCCTTGCTTTCTTCCTGCTGGCTATAGTATAGTTCAAGAGGAGAGGGATAACCTTAAACAAATTCCTAAGTACAACAATTACTGAGCCACAACTAGACTGTTAAATAAATTTTCATTTATTTAATTTATTTATTAAAATCATTTAAAATAATTAATTAATAATTTAATTATTAAAATAATTTTCATTTCCTCTCTGGGGAAAAAATAATCTGAAAATTAAGAAATGACTTCAAGGACAGAGAAAATGTCTAGCAACCAATAAAGCAAACATGGTCTAAAGGTAAAGTCAAGAGGCAGGTATTGTGGTCAAGCAGGTTAACCAGCACTTGGAATGCCCATAATTCCACGTTTCAGTGCCAATTTGAATCCTTGCTACTTTGTTACTGATATAGCTTCCTCCTAATGCATCTGAGTACTTCTCATTATCACCCATGTGAAAGACCCAGATGAGTTCCTTGCAGCTGGCTTCAGCCTGGTTCAGCCCTGGTTGTTCAGGGAATGTGGAGGATGGAATGAAAGGTGGAAGATATCCCTGTTTCTCCCTTTATCTCTGTCAATCTGTCTTTCAGAAAAATAAATGTATATTTTTTAAAGATTTAAAAATAAAAAATAAACCCGAGTGTGATTGAAAGAAAATTTTTGTTAAGAAAAATTTAAGGTTGTACCTTACACAGACTAAATACTTTCTAGGAATACTGGGGCGTGTTTCATAGATTCTGTTTCATAGAGTGTTCCTAACAATTTAAAGCACATTGTCCCACAGTATTCACAGAGGAGGTCCAAGGTAGAACAGGAACTGCCTTGAAGAGAGGTATGGTTATGGTTTTTGTTGAACGGAATGGGTTATAAGTTGATATATGTTTGTTAAAAGTACTTACAAGGTTTTTAATGAAATGAGACCAGCTTAGACTGAGAGCGACAGAGACAACACCAAATCAAAGAAGCCCTGGGACTCTTGAACTTCTACAAGCAGAAAACAGGCAGAAAAATTTCCAAGCAACAAAGAGTCTCCATTTTGTGGAAAAGACCAAAGCAAGAGCTGTGAAAAATTTATTTCCAGATGGTACAACTGAACCTTAAACAAGGAATTGGCAACACAGGCCCAGCTACATATTCAGAGTCTCTAAGAACCAATAACTGCTGTATTTCCATTTTCTCCTTTTGTAAATGAAAATTTTTCCTGTGGTTATTCTCTGCGTACCCCACTATTATATGCTTAAGGTGAGAGAGAGTTAGATAGCACATTGTTTCAGTGTAAAAGTTTTAAGTCAAGATGAATGTTATTCAGGAAGCTAAACACAAGGAATGACACCAAGGAGCTTTATCTAATGAATCTGATTTAAAAGCTGAGATCCTGGTGTGAGTGTAAGGCTAATGCAATAATGGAATGAGACAGGGAGGACTTCTCAAGGGATTAGGAAACAAAGTAAGTATTTTGCATACATAACGAAGGTATATGGTTGGGACCAGAAGGCAGATTGTGTTGTTTTATTTTTCTCAAGTGGCCACAAAAATATGTCTGGTTCCACATGCTTTTGCAGAATCTCATCTCTTTTCCCCAGAAAGTGTGATGTCTTTTTCTCTTCTGAAATCTGAAAAGAACTTTGTTGCTGTCTTGGAAAACTAAATGTTTCAGATAACAATGCATGACTTCTGAGACTAGTTCATAAAAGATTCGTGATACATCATTCCCTCTATTTCTCTCAACCACCATTTCTCTCTGAAATGCATCTTAGAAATCCTGAGCCATCATACAAAAACTATGGCAACACTGAAGCTGGCATAATAAAAGGAGTATGAAGAGACTGGACCCAATCGCAGAAAGATGCTCCAGCTTCTAAAGTCTCCATCTATTCACATAACCTCCCTCAGCCCAGGATCCAGACATGTGTGAATCAGCCTTCAACTGATCCTAGCCCAGCATTTCTGAGTGTAACTGCTTGAGAGAACATAAATGAGACCCACCAGGTTAAGCCAGTCAACCTCCAGAATTGTGAACGATGAAAATAAGATAATTGTCATAGTTTTAAAATAGGAAGTTTTGAAGTGATTTGAAATGTGGTGGCTAACCAGAACACAAATGTTTCAAATGCTAGAGAAGTGGTGAAGTCACATAATTAGCTGAACCAAGATAACAGAACCTAGAGGAGAACAGAGGAAGAAATTCAAGAAAAAGTACTTATCATTACACAAGGCTGCAGAGAGGAAAAGTAGAATGAGAAATGGATATGAGTCCCTTGCCATTAAGTGCATGCAAAGCACCTACATATGTTCTCTCTACCAACCAGGCCTCTTCCTGTTCCATGCTCAACTTCTTATTTCATCCAACAGTCGAGGCACAATGTAGATGTTTTACATATGTTATTTACACTAACAGTAAGTTCACTGATCCTCATATTTCTGATGAGTAATACAAGATTTAAGGAAACTAAATAAAAACAGGCGTACAGCTAGTAAATGGTGGAACCATTATTTAACCAAGCCCTGTGTGATTCCAATAGTCAGAATGAAGACAACTGTAGTCTCTCTTTGTGAGCAAATCTAGTCCAATGGAGACAAAAATGGGTTCAGATGATTTAAGTGATGGTCCTCCCTGAACTCTTCCCTCTTCCATATGCATCCTCCAGATGGTTGGAAGCTCAAGAGAGTGATCTGTGGCAAACAATTTTTCTCTCTCCCAACAATGACAATTCATTTATTCCTTTCCCATAATACCCCTGGACTCTAAGAGAACTGCCGTCTGCAGTCACAAATTAAGCCTGTTCTATAACAGCATGGGGAAGCTAAGATCAAAATTCTAAAAATGAACTACAGAAAAATGTTTAATATGGGAATCAGGTTCCAGATTGTGTCCTGTTTACAAAGGCACATATTGTGCTAATAGTAAAATCAACTGAGTTCTACTTTCATAATGATGGCCTAAAATGAATGCCACCCACTCACACAACCCCTCCCTACCCACATTCACACTCCATTAGAGAAATTTAATCTTAAATTCACCTTGCTCTTAACTACACAAATGGAAATTTGCGCACATATTTGTGTGTGGTTGTTTACCATATTCCTCAAACTGCTTTATCACTTGAAATGAAAGAACTACCTCACCCACATATGCATTCTGTGTCCCTAAGTTTTAACTCGCAAGATAAATGTACTTTCATAATAATCTGGAAAAAAAAAACCCTTAGCTGATACCAGTGTCATTTATTATCAGTGCTTCAAGCCATACTCTAGAGAATTCTAGGTTCCGTAAGATGCTAACACTTATTCAGTATGGATACAGTTTTGTAGGCACATAATTTGGGGAAACATGGCAGCTTGTTTTACTATCTTGGAATTCTACACTGCACATTAGCTTTTAAAGATATAGATAATCCTGTAAAGTATAAAATTGTTTAACTGTGCTTGAACCAGTATCCCTCAAATTTATTGGACCATAGGCTCTTTTTTCCCAGAAACCACTTATTTAAGGTATATAAACTGCATGCATTTCATAAATGCAAATTTAGGAACACAGTGATTCTTCACACCCTACCCTCCCTCCTACCACATTCCAACCCTTCTTCCTCCTCCTACTCCTAGTCCCATTCTTATTTTTTTCTAAGATCAATTTTAAATTAACATTATATATGCAGATTAATTCTATACTAAGTACAGAGTCCAATAAATAGTATTTTAAAAACAATTCCTCAACAGTCAAAACAAGGGCTGTTCAAAGTCTTTGGATTTCAAATTGTCAGTTTCACGTCTATAAGTACTCTATTAGTTATCACAGAACACAGAAAACATATGGTATTTGTTTTTTGGGGACTGGCTTATTTCACTAAGTATAATGGTTTCAAGTTGCATTCATTTTGTTACGAATGACAGGATTTCATTTTTTACTGCTGTGTAGTATTCCACAATAGTACATAATGCTGTGTACATATTCCATAATTTCTTTATCCAATCTTTAGTTGACAGGCATCTGGGTTGATTCCAAAGACCATAGGCTCTTCTATCCTTTAATATTTCTTTCACTTCTTGTAGCATTCATCAAGCAATACACTAGGGAAAACACCATTCTCATCCATTTGCATGGAACAGGTAGAACAACTTGCTTAAATATCTGATGTTGATTATTGGTAAGTGTAAGGTAAGACAGAGGCAAAGAAAATGCCATGAAGCTACATAAGAGTTTAAGAAGTAAAATACCAAATTGGATAGATCTTCAGTTCCTGAACACAAAGTTAGTGTAGTTACTGGAGGAAAACAGTATGATATGGCAAAAATCTATGAGATTCAGGGTCAAAAATAGTTTGACTAAAATTCTATTCCTACCACTTACTAGCCGCACAAGTGTTTTTTAAGCTAGTATATCGCAAATTTTAGAAAAAAAGAGAGATGGGGGAGGGAGGAAGGGAGGAAAGAAGAGAGGAGATAGGGAGGGAGGGAAAGAAAAGGGAGTGAAGGAGGGGTGACAGGAGTATTATATTCTTAGAATTGTATCCAGTAAACAGCCTTCTGACCTCAGAATCAGCCCCTAAGGCCTGTCTGAAAATACCATGAGAGCATTTCAGGCATGGAAAGTCAAGACACTGTGGAAAAAAATGGTTCTGCATGTAGGATCTCTGTGAGTGAGACCCCAGTGGAAAGAAGGGACCATCAAAGAAGGGTGTACTTTCCTCTAAAGGAAAGAGAGAACTTGCACTTTGCATATGGCCCTGTCTAAAAACTAACGGAATTCGTGAACTCAAAAAGCTTACATAGCCTTAGCAGCTCATGTCAAGAGCCTCAGGTGATCACTGACATCATAAATAAGAGTGTCAATTGTTAAATCAACAACAGGAGTCACTGTGCACTTGCTCCCCATGCTGGACCTCTGTCCTTAATGAGCTGTACTATGAGAATTAATGGTAGAATTTGTCTTCACACTGTACTTTATACCTTGTGTGTCTGTGTGGGTGCAAATAGTTGAAATTTCTCCTTAGTAAAGAGTTGGCCTTCTGTATTTAAAGTCAATTAAAAACTAATCCTAATGGAAAATGGAACAGAAGAGGGAGTGGGAGGTGGGATAGGAGTGTGGGTGAGAGGGCAGGAATAGTGGGAAGAAACGCTATATCCCTAAAAGCTGTACATATGAAAATTTGTATTCAATAAAACCTTCAAAAAAAATTGTATCTATGAACTACACTAAATCTGTACTTTCAGTAGTAACATTACACATTAACGTGAAAATTGATGAGAATTGTAGTAATTATCATACATTTGCTGTGACCCTGAGAATCTAATGTGTTAATAAATTATTTTAAAGAAAAAAATTATTTAAACTCCCTAAACCTCAGTATTTTTGTATGTAAACTAGGATTAAATACAGCTACTTTTAAGATGAGTTATGAGAAGTAAATCAAATATAGTATAGGAGATAAAATACTTTCCACATTGCAAGTATGAAATAACTAATATATTTCCTTCCTGGTTAAGTCACCTTAATTCCTCACTTAAGCAGTTTTATTTTACAGATAAAATGATGATCCCTTATGAACTGAACAAGGACACTCAAGTCCAAGTTAAACACATTCTAACTCAGGCTCACAGCTACATGAACACCTAAGGGCCACAGAGAAAAGAAACACTGATAGAGCTCTCTAAGCTGCTCTCCTTCATCTCCTGACAATTCCGATCTTGAAGGAAGTACCCTAAATGAAAAACTGGTTTTTTTCACCACCTCTCTTTGTGAATCTGAAACTCTAACTTTTCCTCCTCAGTAACCAACTCCTACAATTACTCTGCTGTTTTGAAAAGTCCTAGATAGAGAATTATGTCTCTGTACTTACGTTTTCAATACAACTATCCAAACTTAGCAAAATCCAAATCAAGTTTCTGTCTGTGTTACCTTCCGTCTTTGTAGCGCCTGTAGAACCCAGCAAAGTCCTGGGCTCAAATAATTCTCTAAGTGAATACTTACTGATTTTTTTTGATGGCCAATGTTTGCTTTATTATGTCAAGATACTCGGAAACTCTCTTTATAACCAATGGATCTATGACATAGATACACAGAGACTAGAATTTTAGCAAGGATAATATTAAAATAAATGAATAGCAAATTGAAATGCAAAGTTTTGGTTTCTCGGCCACTTGAAACCAGGAACTGCCACAAAGCCAGATGCACAACAGCAGTTATAGAAATCATTTCCAGTATAACATAAAACCATTAAAGCAATCCATATCGGAAGTGGCAAACACTTTTTTTTAAAGAAAAAAAATATTTATTTATTTGAAAGTCAGACTTACAGAGAGAGTGAGAGACAGAGAGGAAGGTCTTACATATGCTGCTTCACTCCCCAGTGGCTGCAATGGCCAGGGTAGAGTCAGGCCAAAGCTAGCATCCAGAAACCTCCTCCAGGTTTCCCACGTTGGATGCAAGGGCCCAAATGCTTGGGCCATCTTCTGCTGCTTTTCCCAGGCTATCAGTAGGAATCTCAATTGGAAGTGGAGCATCTGGACACAAACCAGTGTCCATATGGGATGCTGTTGTCAGAGGTGGCAGCTTTATTCACTATACCACATCCCCTTCAGTAAAGTTTTAAAGGAACTTTATATACAGCATGAGAAAAAAATTTACTTAAACTCTATCATGAAGGCCATGTAATATTAAATACCAAATAGCAGCCAATCTCTATTGGCAACAGCCACTAAGGGACACTCACAGTGACAGAAAACAACAAGATCCCAACAAGATAATTTATTTCCAAGTCTGCACAAGGAAACTATTTTCCCTTTACCAATATTTATAGTACAGGGACAATATACAAATTAAACAAATTCACATGAATGAAGTATTATGAGCACACTCATATTATTATATCGTAGACTTAGTTAGGAAATAGGATTCCTGGACATTTGTTTCCCTTCAGGGACATAAGGCAAGCTTTGGCCACACCCATCACTATTTTCATTAATTATTTGGTACACACAATTAACACCAAATATTTTATATTATGGAAAATTTGTGAAAAAAAGCAACAGTATCACATGTGGTTCACGATTAGGATTGCATTAAATTAGAAGCTCAGTGGACAGAAACACCAACAACACTTCAAAACTTAGTCTGCCTAGGGCCAGTGTTATGGTGTGGTGGGTGAAGCTACTGCCTGCAATGCTGACATTCCATGTGGGTGCTGGTTTGTGTTCTGGCTGGTCCACTTCAGATCCATCTCCCTGCCAAAACAGTCCAGTTGCCTGTGCATCTGACACTCATGTGATAGGCACGGATGAAGCTCCTGACTTCTGACTTCATTTGTCTCAGCCCTGGTCCTTGAGGTCATCTGGGAGAGCACCAGCAGATGGAAGATTTCTCTGTCTACTTCTCTCTATGTCACTCTGACTTTCAAATAAATACATAAATCCTTTCCTTTTTCATGCAGAAAAATACAGTTTTACAGTTACAAATATCATGCTCTTCATAATTTCAACTTTAGGAACATGGCGATTCTTCCCACCCTCCCAACCATACTCCCAAAGCCCTCTTCCTCCTCCCTCTCTTGTTCCCACTATTGTTTTTTACTGAGATCTATTTGCAATTGACTTTATACATATATGTTTAACTCTGTGTTAAATAAAGAGTTTATGATTATTGTGTCATTCATCAATGCATAAAGGTGCTATGGACTGAACTGCATCCTTCTGGAATTCATATGCTGAAGTCCTACCCCACCATGTGATGGTATTTGCAGAACAGGCCTTTCACCAACAATTAAGTTTAGCTGAGATGTTGTGGTTAAAGTCCTCATGATAAGATTAGTGCCCAGGTAATAGAACTTACACTTTGTCTTTCTCTACTATTGGAGAACACAGTGATGAGCCAGTCATCTATAAGCTAGGAAAAGAACTCTCATCAGAAACCAATTATGCTGACACCTTGATCTTGAACTTGTGGGTTTCAGAACCATGAGAAAATAAACTGCTATTTAGGTCCCCAGCCTATGGTATTTTGTAATGGCAGCTGGAGCTGACTGAACAAGAGGATCTGGAACACTGAAAGCTAGAGTCATCAGATGATTCCCCTCCCCAGAACTTTTCTCTCGTGTACCCACACACATTCACATTTTGAAGTGACTCTCTTCCACTAATTGTACAAGTCCATAATAATCACTCACAATAATTTTCCTCTGAGATGATCTCCTGAAGAAATTTTTATCAAAACATCACTGAAATATAAATCCCAAAAGACTCAGATGTTAAATACAAGATTTTGCAACTTCAGTTAGAGAAATTACAGCTCTGTATACAATGTTTGCTAGACTATTGATCAAGGTAAGTGCAGTGTTAGAGCACCTAACAATTATAAACTACATCATTCTGTGATTGTGGGCTGGAGGACTGCATGTACGTACTAGGAAAGGTAATGACAATGGCAGCAAGTGTCTCCTGAAAATCCATAATATAATTGTTATTTAATGCAGTTTTAAAGGAAAATAAAAGAAGGTTTGGCAAAATAAGATCATGTTCCAAAATCATTTCACTTTGAAGATATATTCAGTAAACAGGAGAAAAGAATGCTATGAAAGTATTTATACCCATTTAGTATTCATGTAGGAGCCTTCAAGGCAAGTCATAAAATAAGCTAATAATATACACAGAGTAGTCCATTGGGCATCCTGCATATACACAGAAAAAGTATTTCTGATTGTTTTGTTCCAGAACAATGCTGGTTAATTTAAAAGCATAATTTGGAGAGATTCTCAAGAAATTAATACATTCCACCCACCAAATGGCATCCAGAAACTATCAAAAAAGGAAGGAAAATTTTAACTATTAAGTTAATATGAAAAATGCTGATCAAATAAAATGGAGGTATAAGAGATACATACCAGGAAAGCAGTATGAATACTTGTTATTATCCAATAGTAATTTGTATATAAGAAGAGAAGCTGCCGGCGCCACCGCTCACTTGGCTAGTCCCCCACCTGCGGAGCTGGCACCCGGGGTTCTAGTCCCGGTTGGGGCGCCAGATTCTGTCCCTGTTGCTCCTCTTCTAGTCCTGCTCTCTGCTGTGGCCTGGGAAGGCAGTGGAGGATGGCCTAAAAGCATGGGTCCTGCACCCGCATAGGAGACCAGGAGGAAGCACCTTGCTCCTGGCTTTGGATCAGCCCAGAGCACCAGCCTTAGCAGCCATTTGGGGGCTGAACCAATGGAAAAGGAAGACCTTTCTCTCTGTCTCTCTCTCTCACTATCTAACTCTGCCTGTCCAAAACACACACAAAAAAATAAATAAATAAAAGAGAGAGAGAGAAAGAGAGAGAGAGAGAGGCTGTAAAAGGAGTTTCTGCTTTATTATCTCATCATAATTTTGGTACCCAACTCCTCTAAAGGCCAGAATTTCCCCTTAATAGCATTTACCAGGATGCCTGATAAAGGTGAGCCTTTGGAGGTGCTGCTGCCACTCTTTCCATTCCATTACACCTTCAGGAGGTGTGAACCGCCCCTCTACGCGCTGTAATTCATCAGCTGACCTTTCAGGACTACAGAGACTGCTACATCCCCTCAGAGCATCACTCTCCTCTTTGTCCCTAGCACTACCCCAGTGATCCTGCAATTGCTGATGTCAAAATCACTACGCCCATGACAACCCAAGAGGTTTCCCTCAACATTGTTCGAATTCATATCAGACCCCAAACATGAGGTGACACTAAAAAGCCATCCTCTGCAAAGGCATCAATCACTGTCCATGAACTAGCTTGCAGATGGTGAACTCTGTCCTAGCAAGTATATTTCCCTCCTATCTGGTATATTATAGAAAGAAGGAAGTTTCTGCTCTTATAAGCTTATGTATCATTCCTGAGGCGAATCACTGGACTCTATCCTGACCTGTCAGTCTCTGTTTTTCAATGCTCATCAGGACATTAAGAGGCAGAAAATAATAAATGCTGATCATAATTCTTTGAAGCTCAAAGCTAGTTTCAAATCCTGATTGTGTCTCACACTAGTTGTGTGACTTTGGAGCAAGTGATGTCATCTGTCTAAGCCTCAATTAATTTCCTAGGTTGTAAAATCAGGTAATACACAATTATCTCAATAGCTATTGATAGGAATAATTAAATGATGCTTATAAGAATTGTTAAGAATTACATAATAGTATAGGTTTAATGATTTTGTGACTGTTTTAAAATTTACTTTATATAAAGGAAGTCAACACCTTTTTATTTGATTATTATTTATAGCCCATGCCTATTTTCCTGCTCAAATATGGTCTGTTTACTTTTTATTTGTTGAACTCTTTAATTAATGGAGGATTAAGCCTTGGAGTATCATGTAAATTTAAATTGTTATCTCAAAAATAACAAATAAGATATTAAATAAAAGAAATGATGTCTATAAGTTAACCTACTACCAAGGCATAGTAAGAACTCTGCACACATTAATGTGATGATGGTACACCATAGTTAATGCAGCTAGTCTTGTCTAAATTCCCTCACACAATTCACAGAACAGACCCTGTTTCATCATCCTGATGCTCAGTAAGTATGTTTATAGCTTCTATTCTGTGATAAATATAGTGATTAGTGATCATAAATAAAGGCGGTATCATAAATAAAAATCCAGTTTATATTCATATACATAAAGAATTTTATGAGCTAAAATCCATTAAAAGTGTTAGAACTGTCAGAAGAATCACCATAGGAAAAAGGTAAATTAAGTAATGAAGCATAGCAATATATTTTTTTAATTTTTTTAAAGATCTATTTTATTTATTTGAAAGACAGGGCTACAGAGAGAGGTAGAGCCAGAGAGAGAAGTCTTCCATCCGCTGATTCACTCCCCAAATGCTTGCAACAACCAGAGCTGGGAAGGTCCAAAGCCAGGAGCCCAAGGAGCCAGGAGCTTTTTCATGGTCTCCCATGCAGTGCAGGAGCCCAAGGACCTTGGCCATCTTCTACTGCCTTCCCAGGCCATAACAGAGAGCTGGATCGGAAGTGGAGCAGCCGGGACTCAAACCAGCACCCATTTGGAATGCTGTCTCTGTGGGCTGGGGCTTTAAGCTCTGGTGCCTATTTTGTTTTTAATGTGTAGAAACTTAACATACCATATAGGGACAGAGAGAAAAAAAATTTTAATGTAAATATATGTAAAAATTCTAGATAATTCCATCACTAGGAAGTTAGAAATGTATCTAAACAAAAATAGAATAAACTGGTGTTCTTTCTGAGCACAATATGAAAAGGGGCCAAATGCCAGGTTACTTGAAAACATTCTTTTTTATTTCCACAGATAAAATGAAAAATAAGACTTGTTAGAATTCCAGGCACTTGCACACAATAAAATGCCATATTACCAGTCAATCTGTAAGAAACAAAAGCATTGAAATGAAGTCAGACAGTTAATGTTGAAGCCATTGACAATTTGTGAAACTATAGACAAATATTCCTGTAGGATCTCCAATTGAGCAGTAGCAACCTTTTGATAAATGGAATCCTGGTATCGGAAGATAAATCTCCCTTTGCCTTATCAAATATTGAGCCACAAATATGGTATGTAAGAGTGCCAAAGACACTGAAGTTTCCTACATCCATGGAAAATAACAGAAACAATAAGTTAGAAATTAAAATCCCTGCAAAAGCTGGTCAGAAATATTATTTTAAAAAGTAATGTTCAATGACACATTAATTCTGTAGTCAAAATATAATTTTCTACTATTTTCACATTGGTCAGATTTGTCTGAATTAGGTTCATCTGAGACATATTTTGAAAATATGTAATACACAGTGGCTGTTGTCCTGAAAATAGTGCATTTTTCTAATTATTTATAGAAGGATATAAACCTCCATGAAGAACTTGATTTCAGGAGCAGCAGATGGAAAGTTTACTTTTATGGGAGAGTTTTCCAAGGTTGACTCCTCTTAATTCAAAAGGGTAGGAGTGAATGTCATTTTTTGCTCTAAGCGCTAGCACATGTATTGTACAAATATGACACCCATCATCTCACTGTCACTGCTGGAAGTTTGTAGGAGTATTTGAAAAAATGCGCCTCATGAGAGCAGGTGCCACTGCATGCAACAATATACTTAGGTGTTGAGTCTCTTGGGCAATCCCTGAGCATTCATTTTTCCTCTTTACTGTGTTCTTCATACCTTTTATTCTGGTTTGCCTATGTTTCTTTTTGCATATAAAAAAGTCAGTGGTTAATGCTAAACAAATGTAAATTATAGGATCTAAAGATAATGCTATGTAATCATTTATTTATATACATAAATGGTATTGTCAGAACTCACCCTTGGAAGCAAATCTAATAAAAATTTTCACTTATGTAAATCTTGACAATCAAATACCTGATATGCTACCCTCAATTTTTATATTTTATTTCAACATTTTAATATGAACAACAATATCAAAAATCTCCATAACCTTCATTGACCCAAATGTTTTTGCATGAAATTAGGCTCAAAACCATGGATTTGTGTCTGATTAATCTTTGCTCCCTCAGCATGGTATCCATAAGCCACCTGTAAATTCCTTTTGACTCTAACCTCACTCAGGCCCTCATTATTCCATAGTCAGAATACTTCAATGGAATTGTTATTCTTCCTGATTTTAGTTTTTCTTACCATGTGCTGGAAGAACAATCATTAACAGTATACTTGAAAGTTATGAGCCCTATTTTGTAAAATGAAATACTACTGGAAATTAAAAAAAAAAAAAACTTCTCATGAGCGACTCAGATCCATCCATTACTCTGCATTGCCTTTTAAATCATAGATAAAATTTTCTGTCTGAGATTTGAGGGGTTTTGTAAACTGAAAGAACCATCCATACCCCCTGTCAACATATTATTCCACAGAATATACTTCACATTATTTTGTCTGGCTAGTCAACTTACTTACACCTGTTGGGTGTATTTCCCATTGTCTACTAATCCCCCCCTTGTTCCCTCTGCCCAGTGAAGTTTTACCATTCCTCTAGACTCACTCAAAAGCAATCCCTCCTATGGAGCATCCAAGACAATATTCCAAACCAGATTCACATTCTTTTATGTAACTTCTTTGCTTCTGTGATGTAGTTTAGCATATAATCATACACTTGAGAATTATTTGCCCTTGATTTACTAGTCTCCAATTTGGCATATTTTGAAATTTGCCTGTATAGAGTTTAAATTTTTGTTTTGCTGTTTATTAGAACCATGATTTGCAAACATTTGTGCTCCTCCATGGGCACAGTTGGAATTCCTTCAGAGGGATGCCAATAAGCTTTACATGGTGTTAATGGAAAGAAGAGATGAGAAAATAGAATTGTGCATAAGTTAATTATTGATGCTATTAAAAATTACTTCAAGCTTGGTAGCTTAAAGCAACATAAGCTTGTCATTTTGCAAGATAAAAATGCTTAAACTGGAGGTAAAAAGCTTAAACCAGCAGGCAGGCCTGTATTCCAGCCTCCAGAGGAATCCATTTCCCACATTCCTTTACTCTTGGCCCCACATCACTTCACCTCCAATGCAGGGTCACATCTCTGACTCCTATCTGCCTCTTTTCATGTATAAGGGCCCTTGTAACTTCACTTGAGCTCTTTTCAATATTCCTGAGTCATCTCCCCAACTCAAGATTTCAAGCTTAATCACATTTGGAAAGTTTCTTTTACCATAAAAGTTAACATATTGACAATTTCTGGGGATTAGAACATAGACACCTTCAGCATATTGTACAGAGTTTATACAACACATGTCACTGCTCTTTCTCTCATTGTTTATTACATAAGTATAAAAACAAAGTTTCTTCCCTCTTCTATAACCTTCCAAACATTTATCTGTGCAAAATAATGGCAGAAAATGAATTACAGGCTGTTGAATTTTGTTAAAACTTCATATATGTCAGATGTGGCAAGATTCAATCATTCCCTCCTATCTTTGTTACACAGCCCATTTCCTATGACTATTATACAGAGACTTTAAAGACTAGTTTAGAAAATAATATCTACATATTCCTATTCATCCTCAGCAAGGTTAACCCAAAAAATGTGATTTTGTTTACAAAATCCTCTTTGGGTAATTTCATCTAACATCTCAGAATTTTCTTCTTTAAAAATTACATCATTTTTGATCTATAGTTTCTTTTTCCAACTGGAAATTTGATGGAGAACACATAAGATATTTATTTCCTTGGAGAAAAATGGAAATCCTCTTACAAATAGTTAGAAATTTCATATAAGTTAACATTAAGAAAACCAACTTCTAATGATGATTCTTAAAGTAAATAAATTATTTGCCCTTTTAAACTTCCCTAAGCAGTACATAGTGCTGCAGTTCCTTTCCTTAACAAAAGTAAAATCTTATCTTCCTTCCTTATCAAATAGTGAAGCCATCATCAAACTCTTCTTACAAGGTTTGTAAACATAAATTGTACATTTTTTTGTAAAGATTCATTTATTTATTTGAAAGGCAGAGGTTAAAGAGAGAGGAGGGAGAGAGCTCTTCTACCTTTGGTTCACTCCCCAAAAATGGCTGCAACAAGCCAAGAGCCAGGAGCGTCCTCTGGGACTCCCACATAGGTACTGGGGCCCAAGCACCTGGGCCATCCTCCTCTGTCCCCAGCAGGGAGCTGGATCAGAAGTGGAGCAACTGGGACTCAAATCAGCACCCACATGGGATGCCAGCACTACAGGCACAAACCTAACCTCTAAGCCACAGTGCCAGCCTCTATAAATTGTACATTCTAAATTCTCTTGGTTAGAACTGGGGACTTCCTTCTCCTAAAAGTATTTTTTTTTAATTGAGGCATGTTCCTTGGTTGTGAGTTTGGCTTTAAAAATTATCCATATATCACAGGAATCCACTGATGCAGCATACATATTCATATCAACTTAGTTATTATAACTGAAAATGAGACCACTAAAATGGCTCATAATTTTAATGTCTTTAGAAAACACACACACACAGAGGCACACACACACATATTGGGTCAATGAAAAAAAATGCAGGAAAAGTGAGTCTTAAATTAACCATCCACATAATGGCACTGGAATACTTAAAAACCAGGAATGCAAACCTACTCCTCACTGCCACACTCAAATCCAGAATGTTTTTCATTTGGCAGAAATCTCCCCTGGTGCCTAAGGAAGTTTTCATTCACAGAATAGCAGAAGATAATGTGCCACACTTTGGTCTTCTAAGGTCTGACTTGCTTGAGTAATATTTCATAGATTGTTTTATCATATTTTTTCTAAATTGAATTGTTCACTTGTCCCAGGACTAAGGCATTTTTTTAAAGTCAGTATTTATTCAGTCTTCATTTCTCATTATTGGGTATCATTGTCTACTGAAGAAAGTAGCCCAAAACACTTCAAGGTGCCCATAGGTAACAACAGGAAAAATTTATCACTAAATTTTGCCAACCGATCAAAATACCAGACTTCACAAAACTCCCCACCTTTCTATGTATTGGCAAAATAATATCAGGGCTTTATGTAATATCAAATTCTTCCATGATATCAAATATTTCATTTTATATTATTTTCCTCCTACATTTGAAGAATATTCTAAATTACATATAACTTATATTATAGAAAAATAGCAATAAATAATATAAAGTTCTAGAAAAGTTAAAAATGGTTGTAAAATCCCCAACCACTTCAAGTTGAAAAATCCAAATTCATATATTATAAAATAAAGCATTCCATTTCACAACACCCTGTCTCATAAACATATATTTTTTCTAATTTCCATGTCATTTTAAATTTTTGATTAAAAAACTAATATTTTTAAAATAAGCACTTGTGATTGAAAACTCTGTGTAAGTTGTAGTAAGAGATTCATAGCTGATAAAGGGCTCTGTCTACCAAATGTTGAACATAAAAATAGAGTGGAAGAAAATAACCCATAAAACTTACATTTTAGAGTTCTGGTTCTTTATTAGGTGAATCTCCCAAGTGGAGGAACTACCCTCATTATATACACAAAATAGCTTTGGGATAAAACACAAAGCTTTAATCAAATTTATCATCCTTTTAAATGATCAGATGATATACTGGTACCAACCAAAGGCATACTAAATATAGTCTATTAAATTTTCCTGCAGAATTTCCATGAAAGGTACAAGAGAAAATGTAACTATCCACAAAGGAATCTGACAGTAAAGTAAGAATACAGTGCCTTTGTGTAGAATGAAGGGCCTTGAAATATCTGACCCCTAAACCTGTGATCTTATAAAGCAACAAAATCTTGAGCACAGGAGAATTCCTGCTGAGAAGAAGAGAAAGAGACAGAGAATTCCCTATTCCCCGCATTTGGATGAACTCCTATTAGGGCCAGGAGGTCTCCTCCAGCAGTTGTCTAGCAATTGCTGGGTCCCATGCACTAACTTACATTTCAAAACCATAATTGATTCCACAAATACAGAATGAGGAAAAGTTAAGTAATGAATCTTTTAAAGATCATTTTAATAATTTTTAAATGTAAGGTATAAATTCTATTTTCCCAAGCACATAACTTTTCCCTCTCTTCCTCTCTTCCTCTCTCATTTCTCTGTCTCAGACAAACAGATTCACATACTTATTTCACACACTTGCTTTTACCATGAAGCCAAAGAGTTATACCCAGCCCCACACTCAAAGGGTCACAAAAATGATCATAATAATGTCTTTTTATAAGTTGTGTACTTTTTGGAAGCTCTCAAAGTATTTCATTTTTTTAAGAAGTATAAAACGAGACCCCTACCTTACATCTCATATGAAAATCAAGTCAAAATGGATCAAGGATCTAAATCTACAATCTGATACCCTCAAATTGCTAGAGGAGAACATTTGGGAAACTGCAAGACATTGGCATAGGCAAAGACTTCTTGGAAAAGACCCCAGATGCACAGGTAATCAGGGCAAAGATAGACAAATGGGATTACCTCAAGATAAGAAGCTTCTGCACTGCAAAGGAAACACTCAACAAGGTGAAGAGGCAGCCAATAGAATGGGAGAAAATATTTGCAAACTATGCACCTGATAAAGGATTAATACCCAGAATCCATGAATAACTCAAGAAATCTAACAGCAACAAAGCAAATAATTCAGTCAAGAAGTGGGTAAAGGACTTGAACAGACATTTTTCAAAAGAAGAATTTCAAATGGCTAACAGATACATACAGATACATGAAACAATGCTCAGGACCACTAGCCATCAGGGAAATGCAAACCAAAACTACAATGAGGTTTCACCTCACCCCAGTTATAATGGCTCTCATACAGAAATCAACAAATGCTGGAGAGGATGAGGGAAACAAGATATTATAATCGACTGTTGGTGGGAATGTAAACTAGTACAGCCATTGTGAAGGACTGTATGGAGATACTTCTGAAAGCTGAAAATAGATCTACCATATGATCCAGCATCCCACTCATGGAATTTTTCCAAAGGAAATGAAATCAGCATATGAAAGAGTTTTCTACCCCCATGTTTATTGCAGTTCATTTCACAATAACTAAGATATTGAATCAACCCATATATTCATCAGCCAATGACTGGATAAAGAAAATGTGGTACATACACACTGTGGAATACTATTCAGCAGTAAAAAATAATGAAATGATGTCTTTTGAAACAAAGTGGATGCAATTGGAAATCATTATACTTAGTGAAATAAGCCAGTCCCCAAAAGACAAATATATGTTTTCCCTTATGTGTTACTAATAGAGTACAAAAAATGTAATATATATGAGTGAAATTGACATTTTGATATTTGATTATTGTTTATAGCCCTTGTCTCTACTATAAAGGGACAGTGTTTTTTTCTTACTATTTGTTGAATTCTTTACATGTTTGAGAGTTAAGCTTATGATTACAAAAAAACTGAAAATGAAAAGAAAGGATAAGAAAGGAAGGAAGAGGAAGCGTAGGGGCATGGGTGGGAGGGAGAGTAGGGTAGGGAGTATCACTAAGTTCACCAATCTGTATACATGAAATATATGAAATTTATTCACCTTATATAAATTTAAAAATTATATAGAAACATATTAATAATAAAAGGAGTGTACATGGGACAAGACATAGAACTACATATTTGGTGATTATGTGGACTCTAAACTAGGAAAGATTGGGAATTACATTGTAACAATGATATCTTACAATCCTGTGTATTACACTACTTATTTATCCTCTTCAGGTTTCTTATTTTCTTTGGGTAAAGTGAAGATGATAATACTTACTTTCTGTGACAATTATGAGTTGAGTAGCCGATGACAATATCCCAGTCTTTAGAGGTGGGAGCCTGTAAATGGTGGTTATTTAAAAAGAAAAAAAATAACAAATGCAATATGTGTAAGTTTTCTAAAATCTTCTGATTCCCTTTTCCAACTAAGCAAGTTGAAGATGTTGGTACCCAAGGATCTAGCAAGTTCTTACCATCATTCACCAAAGCTAGAGCTAGATAGAAACTGGATTAGGAAAGGTAGCTGTGAACTTCCTTTCTGTCTTATTTTCCTCATTTTTATTTCCTTCTTCGCTCTTTCCTTCCTTCGTTAAAAGCATACTGAGCACCACTATGAATACTTAAGTTTACAATAGAGAAATCAATATAGTCAGCACTTGGTTTTATGAAAACACATCTAAGCAAGTGAAAGAGAAGTCAAGCAGTGGTTGTAAAATGGGAAAGCAGTATCTGAAGAGGAATGTCCTGCAGTGTTACTGAAGCATCTGGGGGAAGGCTGATCAGAGAGCGAGTTCGAGGGAAATCTTGTGAACAGTGACAGAAAGTTCAGGCAAAACACACAGACATTCAAAGCTCCTGCATGTGCAATGCACAACGCAGCCTAAAATAAGCCTTCTTAAGGTCACGTTCATGGGAGAAACTACATTGTGATTTTGCTTACAAGCACCAGAACCTTGACTCTCATATTCTCAGGTGAGTCCTCCCAGCTCCAGAAGCTCAGGATAAAACACACAGAAAACAATCCTTTAATTAGGAGATTTACAAAGTTCACAAAAGGTCTGTTAAGAATGACTGTGTTATTTCTGCGGAAGGAGAATGACCTACATTTTATTCAACAGCTGAATTAGGCAAGCTAACAAATTACAAAAGATTTATAGTGGTGAACCTATAGTACATTTAACTTCAACCCTCTCTAAGGATCTGGTAAAATTCCTTAGCAGGCAATTGTTTTAGCACTGTATCAATTTCTCTTCCTCCATTTTGTTATTCTATGCTCTTCTTATATTCACCAGCCTAATCTGATGCTATTTTCTTATATTGTGTTGTTACTTCTGTATAAAGATTTTTCAATTTCCGTTAACATGACAACTTTTGTTTTGTTCACTGTTATCATTATAGAATACATAATTGGCACATAACTGGTATTCAATAAATATTTGATGAATAAATTAGTAAGCCTGTTGAAAATTGGTTTCTTTCTCTGTGCAATCTTCCAACTTTATATTGCTCTTTACCCTACTTTCAGTTTTATGTCAATGGGAAAGATTATAATTTGTTGTTTGTGGCTAGGAAAAATACTGCTGAATTGTAATCTAAATTAAAAACGGTAGTGCCTTTGGGCAGAAATAAGGCTGCTTTTATTGGTTCGGGATTTTTGGTGTCTAACAGAATACACTAGAACATGAAAGGAAAGAAGCATGAGGCTTGGTGGGGAAGCTGCTTCACTTTTTATCATGCTGCGGCTTTGGGGGTCATGTAGGAAATACAGATAGGCAGTAAAGAAAATGTAGGAAAAAAAAAAAAACGCAAATTCAAATCCTGGCTAAAGTCAGGAGCCAGGAGCTCCATCTGGTTCTCCAACATGTGTGGCTGGGGCCCAAATACGTGAACCATCTTCCACTGCTTTTCCCAGCCCATTAGTATGAAGCTGGATTCAAAGTGGAGGAGCCAGTACAGGAACCAGTGCCCATATGCAGCTTTACCCACTACACCATGATGCCAGCCCCTATCATGTACTTTTTTTAAAACTTTTATTTAATAAATATAAATTTCCAGAGTACAACTTTTGGATTATAGCGGCTTTTCCCCCCATAACCTCCCTCCCACCCACAACCATCCCATCTTCCACTCCCTCTCCCATTCCATTTTTCATCAAGATTCATTTTCAATTATGTTTAAATATAGAAGATCAATTTAGTATATACTAAGTAAAGATTTCAACAGTTTGCACCCACACAGATACACAAAGTATAAAGTACTGTCTGAGTAATAGTTTTCCCATTAATTTGCATAGTACAACAATTTTAAATTAGTAAAATATTTTAAGTAATATTAAATATTATCAAACATTCAATAGTCTAAATTATAATTTACTGATATAGAAGAATATAGTATAACTGTTACAAATAATGTGGTAGAACACTACTCTCAATAAGTACTAAAGTGCTTTGTGAGTGAAAAATCCTCAGTGTTTGTATATAAAAAGTACAGATACACATATAGTATGAAACAAATATGCAGCGTATTTGTGGTACTAAATTTTCATGTGAGAAAGCAGTTAGGCGAAAAAGTCTTTAAAAGCTCCTTTGTGGGACAGAAATGAATAAAAAGTTGAGAAACAGTAATAAAGAAGAATATTTATTGACACGGAAAATATTCCTGAAGAATAATTATAATAACAACAGTAAACACTGGTGCCATTATAACAATAGCTAATCAAATGGGCCCAGTGTTATGTGCATTACATAAACAATATGGTTTAATTGCCAGAAATCACTTATGAAAGAGGCATTGTTGTTCTCACTTTATAAGTAAGGAAATGGAAATTTAGAAAGACTTATTTCCCCAAATGAGAAAATTGAGGGTGAAAATGATTAAGAGCTTTATCCAATGGAACATAACAGTAGAAGACCAAGTTCTAGACCTGTCTGAATCTATTTAACATAAGTTTAGCCATTATTCAGGCTTCTAAGTGGTATAATTACATGAATATTCATACATATACTCACCCACAATGCCTATATACTCACAAATACAGAGAAGAAGGGGCCGGCACAGTGGTATAGCCGGTAAAGTTGCTGCATGCAGTGCCGGCATCCCATATGGGTGCTGGTTCGAGACCCGGCTGCTCCATTTCCCATCCAGCTCTTTGTTGTGGCCTTGGGGAAGCAGTAGAAGATGGCCCAAATCCTTGGGTCCCCGCCTCTACATGGGAGACCCAGAAGAAGCTCTTGGCTTCCGGCTTCAGATAGGTGCAGCTCAGCTGTTGTGGCTATCTGGGGAGTGAACCAGTGGATGGAAGACCTCTTTCTCTCTCTCTGCCTCTCCTCTCTCTCTGTAACTCTTTCAAGTAAATAATAAATCTTTGAAAAAAAATACAGAGAAGACTTAGAAACATTCTAGAAGACTAGAAATATTAGTGAAAAACCATAGTAATTTAAGTATTTAATTTCTTTGGCTTTTCCTTTTTACTGAATGTTCTGCATAGTGCATACATTTTAATATTAAATGATTAACACTAAGTCCTATATAAAGAATAAATATCATCCTAACAGGGCTATCAGGTAAGCAGGAGACAGAAGATACAAAAGGAAATAGTTACAATACAGGAATTAAATCCCCCACCTATATTTTTTTGGGCAAGCTCCCCAAACTTTTTGATTCTGAACTAATAAATAGAACTTAGACTATCTATGAGGATGAATGTGGAAAGTATTATGGAGAAGTACCCAGATGTGACTAGTACCAAGTTCTTCAGAGGCAATGTCCCAGGTTGGGTACATGGACATGGAAGTGACCTTGAATACAGACTAAGGATTTTGGACTAACCCTGGAAAAATGTTCTCTTAAATTAATCCCTAAAGCCAATAGACTGTATTTTCTTTTCCCCTTTACTTATCTTTGCTTTCAAACCTATACTTTTAGGAGAAGAGACTAAGAATTTTTTTAAGTACATCTCAGGGTTCATATTAATTGAATTTTTCCTTTATTTCTTGCTATAAAACTTGCTAGAAGTATCTCCAATGCTGAAGGACTTATTAGCAGGGAAAATGGCACACTCTAAAGCCTGCCAGCAGAATTCAAAGCAGCCTGGCACCTGCTTTGCTCAATTAATAAGCAGGTAAGGATTTTATCTGAGCATACGTTTCCCCTTCATCTCTCCCCATCCTCCTTGAACAATCATTTGAGCCAGACAAGGTCTATTCTGTGCTCCTGGGACAGGCTTCCTCGCAAAGTCATCCTTGCCTGGACCTCCACTTGTTGTGGCCTTTCTTGGGCAGATGGTGTCTGGAAGGCATGATTGATAAACACATTTAAATATAGAAAGCAATCTTTTCTGTGTGCCAAGCAATTACTCAACATCACAGATAGACTTCCATGGACCAACAGAATAGCTATAGTTTATGACTTAACACACTGAAGAAACAGAAAATTATTAAGAAACTATCAAACATCAGTGTGGCAGCAGAACCTGGAAAATATTTACCAATCACCATTTGCAAGCAAAACTATCAGATTATAGACACCCTGAAAATCACCTTGCTTCTCACAGTTTAGGGAGATTCATCTGCTGCTATGGAAAATGGCTTGACCACACAGCAAATTTGAAACCAGCCAAACTACACTTCCTCAGAAATTGATTGCTTTCCTCCCTGCACCTGACTTGAATAAATATAATAATAATGCATGTTGTAATATCTTTGAAATTATATGTGTCAGATGCTGTGTTAAGTACTTTGCATTGATGGTCTTATTTAATCTACATGACAAAGGTGCTGGTGGATATTGTTATCTCTCAAATAATAACTACAGAAATGAAGGCTCAGAAAGGTCAAATTGCTTAAGTTAACAGAGCTTATTAGTTGCTACTGGCAGAATTCATGGCCAGGGCTGTCTGACTCTAAATCCTCTGTTTTATTTTGTTTTCCATAAGATTAGGCCTATCTTCACTTCACTAGAACCCACTCGACTCATTGTAGGGCTCTTTCAGGCTTCATCATCAGAAATATTCCAGCCATATCATATCGACTTCTCTAACTCTAGAATGTGGCTGCCTGGCAAAAAGAGCACAATAGAAAAGATCTGCATGGGCACAGAAAAGGCTTCAGTTTGGATGATTAAATTATGGCTGTTGTACAGCATTGAGAGAAAAAGGTGGACTGGCACATTTAATATAGAAAAAATAATTTCCAATAAAAGTTGTTGTACACAAGAGAGCAACAGATATTTTATGTGAAGAAAATACCTTGCCACATAATAACTTACTTTAAAATTTACAGTTTATGGGGAATTATTTATGGGTGAGGCATTTGGCAAGTGTTTAAGACATTATGGGGAATGCCTGCAGCCCATGGACCAGCATTACTGAAGTCCTGGCTGTCCTTCTGATTCCAGCTCTCTGCTAACGCTAAATATTTACATCATTACTCAACCTAATGGATAGAAACTATCATTATTCGGGGGCCAGGTGCCATGGCGCAGCAGGTTAATCTTCCACCTGCAGCGCTGGCATTCCATATGGGTGCCAGTTCAAGTCCTGGCTGCCCCTCTTCAAATCCAGCTCTCTGCTGTGGCCTGGGAAAGCAGAAGATGGCCAAGTCCTTGGGACCCTGCACCCACGTGGGAGACCTGGAAGAAGCACCTGGCTCCTGGCTTTGGATCGGCGCAGCTCCTGCTGTTGTGGCCACTTGGGGAGTGAGCCACTCCCCTCACTGTTTGTAACTCTACCTCTCAAATAAATAAATAAAATCTTTTAAAAAAAAAAGAAACTATTAGACCAACTTTACACATGAAATTAGGTTCAGAGACAGAAATGTATCCAGAGTAAAGAACTGAGAATTGAGACCAGATCTGTCCTACTCCAAACCACCACTCTACTGGTATGCTTCTGACATTAATATTTGGTTTTAACCATCTGCTGGGACAGTGAGTAGTCTAGAAATTTTAATAGAGTACATAATAAGTATAAAACAAATACCTAATCTTTTTAAAAACAGGCTTTTTATGTCATTTAAGGATAACTTACAAAAAAATCTGAATAAGAACATAAAATATCTCATTTATAATTGCAGTTAAAAACATAGCTCATTAACAGCTTAATTTTTTTTTTAACATTCACAACCCACAAGAAAAAACTCTAAAACTTTCCCAAGGGTCATAAATTAATAATGAGAGATAATCTTCTTAGAAGATACTCAATTTTGAAAAGATGATCTTTCCAAAATAATGAAGACATCAATGCAATTCTAATGAAAAGTCCAATGACAATATTTGGAAAACAGTTAAAATAGAGATCCAAAGAGTTCACCTGGTAGGATAAACTAATTAAAATAAATTAAAATTTTTCTCCAGAGGAAATGGGCAGAGAAATATGCAAAATATGTTAGAAAGGTACAAGAAACTCCCTTACTAGCTGTTTGTTAATATTTATTTACTTAAATTCTCAACATTTCTACATTCTTACCTACATGTGGGGCAGATAATAGCACCTACTATTACTTAGGGCTATTTGCAGTAATAAAGTACAATATGACCTTAATAAGCAGATCTTACTTAGTGAGTTATATAAAATAATTCTTAGGGAGCAGACTATCCCAGAATAAGCACACAATAGTAATTTGTGGTTACTATTATTTTTACAGCATGATACTTGCTAACAGCACACACAAAAATCTATTAACCCCTTTGGCAAGGGAACATTTTCATTGTATGTATACTATGTGCCTGGCCAATTCTTGATACTAGAGAGAGAGTGAAGCAGCTAGATTACCATGGAACTGACACTCTGATGTTGGAGCGAATAAGCAAGTATGCAAGTAACTAGGAAAGGAATTTTTAATTTTTCAAAGCACTGCGGAGAAAATATAGTAAGTTCAAGGGACCAGCATTGATAGGAGAACAGTCTCTAAGAAAGTGGTCCTTAAGTCTTTAGAAGATATGCCATGATGAGGAATAATTTCTGTGAACATCTGGTGATGGGCTTTCCAAGCAGTAGAATTAAGTGTCAAGAACTTTAGGGATCATAAAGGAATAAAGGGAATAAATCAAGGTAGGAAAGGGAGATGAAGGGAGTAAACAATACGGGGAATTTAGGGGAAAAAAAAAGAATCAAGGTAAACCCTGTGTGTTGCCACATAGAAGGGTTAGTTCCAGAGAGATCAAAGGGTAAAACAGATGAAAAATATCATAAGATATAGGGGATTATCTAATTGTAGAATAATAAAATATTTGTAAACACAAAATTAAAGGCAGAAATTATAAAAGCATGGATGCATATACAGAGAAACATGATCACTAGAATTCCTGTGCTTCAAAAATACAATAAATAATGATAAGCAAACCTTAGTAAGAAAATTAAGAAGTATATAATAGGCTCTGAAAAACAGTGGCAATTCATTTAACAACTTGCTAAAAGATTTAATAATTCTCTGTCCTTAATGTGCTGTACATTGTGAATTAATACTATAACTAGTACTCCAACAGTATTTTCACTTTGTGTCTCTATGTGAGGGCAAACTGTTGAAATCTTTACGTAATATGTACTACACTGATCTTCTGTGTATAAAGAGAATTGAAAATGAATCTTGATATGAATGGAAGGGGAGAGGGAGCAGGAAAGGGGAGGGTTGCGGGTGGTAGGGAAGTTATGGGGGGGGGAGCCATTGTAATCCATAAGCTGTACTTTGGAAATTTATATTCTTTAAATAAAAGCTTTATTAAAAAAAGATTTAATAATTCTCAAAACAATGGAGATATATAGAAACTCAAAAATACAAAACAGGAATAAAAATGTACAAATACATAACAGAAAAACATATAAATGAATAGGTTATAAAAAGTGATACATTGATAATAATACAAGAAAATGTGACTACTGAAGTCAAAGAAATGTAAAAGAAAAGCAGAAGATAACTCACTCAATATCGAATTCATAAATTAAATAAAAATTATAAATTCAGGAGTGAGCATTTGATCTAGCAGTTGAAACACATCCCATACTGGAGTGCCTGGGTTTGATATCTGGCTCCTGCTCCTGAGTCCAGCCTCCTGATGATGGAGACCCTCAGAGAGAGCAGTGACTGATCAATTGATTGGGTTGCTGACATCTAGGTTGAAGACCAGGACTGAGTTTGGTTCCCAGGTTTAATCATTGGTTACTGTGGACACTGGGGGATTGAATCAGTGGAGGGAAACTCTTTCTTAGTCTTTTGGTTTCTCTCTGTGTGTGTGTCTCTCAAATAAGCCAATTTTTAAAAAGTTAAATGCCAGTCCTGAATGTCCACTTCATCAAGAGATTCTATCAATAACTGGGGGGGGGAGAGCGGAGTGGGTTTCTAAATTATAAATTCAGTGTTAATGAAAGTCAATTATGCCACCCAATGGGACATTCATTTCCACTGAGGGGTATGGAAAGTGTAAATGAAAGTGTAAATTAGAATACTAAGTGGAAATGCAAATTATCTGGATCTTCTGAAGGTTTGAGCCTCAAAAATGTAAATTTGTTTAACATATTACTCCATTTCTAGAAATCTAGATTTAAGAATAATTTTAAATATTTATTTCTTCTATGATAACTATTAAATGAACAAAGCACCAAACTGCATATGAATAAACACAGTTATGCATAAATTTTAAAGTAGTTAAAAGCCTAAAAGAAAATACACTGAAAAACTGAATGTTGCCTTAGCATGCTGAGCTTAGTGTTACAATTTTTCTGCCCATCCGTACTGCTTTAAAATTCTGACCACTTTTGATAGCGAGCATGTAAGGGTTTATTTTTAAGATTTATGTATTTATTTGAAAAGTGGGACATCAGAGAGAGAGAGACAGAGACAGAGAGACAAGAATAGACAGACAGAGAGAACTTCCATCCACTGATTCACTTCCCCCAAATTGTTGCAACAGACTGGGCTAGACCAAGATGAAACCAAGAGCCAGAAACTCCATCTAGATCTTCCCCTTGGGTGCCAGGGACTCAAGCACTTGGTCCTACATCTACTGCCTTCCCAGACACATGAGCAGGAAGCAGAGCAGCCAGGACTGAAACTCCACTCTAATAGTGGAATTCTGGAATCACAAATATCAGCTCAACCTCCTGTACCATTAATACCAACCCCTGAGCATCTGTTTTTGATTTAGCATACAAAAAAGAAGAAAACTCATGTTTAATACAAACTGTATTCTACATTGTAAAATCTTCCCTATTCTGAAAATTTTCCACTCTTCTCTTTTCATTATCATCTTCTGTTATTTAATTTTCTTAGTCTCTCCTCCTCACCAGAAAACTACCTAGCAAATAAAAATGATAACACACAAACCTTTGTAAGCACCATATCAGTCACATCTGAATATACACAGATCTAGATATACATACCTACATTTGTCCTACAAATAAATTTATACTGCTAACAAAATATGTGTACTAAAATAATTATAATGGTATATTTGTGAGATATTTATATCTGAATATCATTCCTTCCACTCTAACCTTGAAGATGTAGCTATATAATTAGAGTAAATATGCAATTAGACATGTATGTCATAAAGCATCTTGAGAGACAAATGACAGGTTGACATATGTCTAAGCTATTATAGTTCCAATCACTGACTTCACCTTAACATGAAACCATTTGGTCAGCTTATTTTAAGGAATCTAAGAATATGTATGTAATTTTTTTCCTTGGGGCAAAACTAAGAAAATACACAACCCAAAGTCTTACAACTTCTCCTTTAGCCGTGCTTTATCTATCAGGAAGCACACAGAAATGTTAATAGAATCGGGGCAAATGAATGATAAGAGAATCCCCTGATGTCAAGGAGGGTTAAGGATTCCAGGGCAGCTAAACTCAGGCCTTTCAGGACACACACAAAGGACAAAGATATTTTTCAGCAGAGAAGCCAGATTGTCTGAGGCTATTAACTCCCATGTGGACCAAATAGATCAAATATGATTCAGGATTATTTCAACAAGCCATGCTGTCAGGTAAACATTTTCTGCAGACTGAGGCTCTTTATGATTCTTGCAAAATAAACTGCCTGAACAACACTGACATAATATTGATAGGAATCCAACAATAAAGCAATATCATGCTTGTGTACCCAGCTGCCCAGCTGATGATGGAGACAGACCATTTGAAGAGCCTGAACTGCTATTCAAAAAAAATTTTTTCTTGTTTTCCTTTTGCAGACTGTGGATTTCTAGTGCTATTTTTAGCAGGAAGCATTTTTTCCTATGAGATTCACACATGAAACCCCAATTCATAAAGCACATTACTTGGAGCATTTCTGGTTGACCTGTGGCAGAGGCCCAGCTACTCCTCTCAGATAGTTTCCTGCAACCCGAGAATACATGCAAGGCCAACTAGTCCCCCACCTTTGAGGGACTAGGACAACCAGTTCAAAAAAAGTGAGTGATTATGCCTGCATTTACCTTGAAACTGTATGAAAACCATTAGGGCACAACAAGATCTGTAAGGAAAATCACCAAATCTTGTCTTTTGAGTGTTCTCACACCTCCATTTTTTTAAATCATCTTTTCCTCCCCTCCTCCTCCTCCTGCTCCACACTCTTATCCTTTTTCCCAAAGGTATGACACCTTGCCAAGATGGCCATACCAACCAGAGTTCCAGCTCCTTCTTCCTATCCCCACCACCTTCATGGAGTGATTTCAGCAGCCTGCCCTCCCAGTGAACAACAGCTGTGGGGCCCTTTTTATGGCTATCAGTATTATTGCTACTCAGGCTCCATTCACAGTTTTCCGTTCATAGCATTTCCTCCACCTCTGTTGGCAGTTCAGATAGACTGCTCTGGCTAGTCTAGTAGAGGGCTTCTCCCCCAAACGAGAGACAATTTCTCTTTCCTCCTCCTCCTTTCCTATTCCCTTTTCTCCAGTACCTTCCCAGGAATTCTGTTCTTGATCAGAAGATTAAAAAGGGAAAGGTGGGATCGACTCTTCAGTGATGACAAGATTACCCACTAGTCATTAGACTTGGATGCAGCAGCCATGGTTACTGTGATTTCGGCATCTCATATCCCATCTTTGACCCTTTATTTGGTGTATTAACCAAGGATGTTCCAATACATTCTTTTTTTTTTCTAAGTTAGCCAGAGTCTCTCTGTTGCTTATATTCAAAGAACCTTAGTGATGCAAGCTTTTATAAACTCTTTCAGATTCATTGATTAATTTTGGCCCCCACAATAATCGTTTGTAGGCAGATACGTACAATTCTCAGTTCCATTTTATAGGGTAAGAGAAGTTTCACTGACTCAACTGTATTTTCCAGTCAAAAATTCAGCACACAGTGACAGTGTGGCTTCAATTCCGCATTTCGGAGCCCAACACATAGTCTTTCTTCTGCCGTGCTAATTCTTAAGATAGTACTCTGGATGTTTCTCTCACAGTGAAATGTGCTTCTTTATGTCTAATTTCAGTGGAGCCTCCTAAAACTATCACTAGTTAATCCAAAAACCCATGTTCCATGGAATAAAACACTGATAACGGGTGCATGGGTTTTCTTCTCATGGGAATTTATTTTCAGCAGGAAGTTAGACAAGCATATGTTCTCATAAAGCACAAAGTACCCACTGAAATAAATAAGCTCTAGGAAGACAAATTTTAGGAATACATATTCATTCTACATTTCATGTTTTCAAAGGAAACTGATCCGAATATTGTTTGTCAGGTTATCTGCAGACAGTATCCATCCTCAGTATTGTTTGATTTCTGTCTGATAGTTAAACTCATATGTGACACAGTTACAAAGAGAAAAATTACAAATGCATTGTAAAATTAACAATATGTCACTTGGATTATAACAGAAAGGGGAGAAAAGATAATTAAATTTATAAGCTTCAGGAGGGAACTAAATAATCCAGACCATAGAATTCTCTTTTGCATCTGAAATCAACAAGGGACAAATTAGTATTGTAGAACCATGATTATTGTGTTACTTGTAAAATACAAAGAATAGAATCACAGAAATAATCTCATGATCCCTTTCCTATCCATCCCAAAACATACACACACACACACACACACACACACACACACACACACACACACAAACTAGATTTTCAGAGAAGTCTAGTCCAGCATGGTAGACTGATGGATAGTTTGTAGGCAAAAGTGGATTCCCTTCTCTTTCCAACAATCTGTCTAGAATTACTGCCTTTTTCCAAAGAAAAGAGGAACTCCTTTCCCCTCTTCCACCTAGGCTCCAGTTTTTCCAAGCAAAAGAATAAGAAACCAAAGGACACCACACTTAGGATCAGAACACCAGATTTTTCAGTTCACATTCCACCATTAACCCCACCATGAATCTGGTTAAACTGTTGGTCATTTCTGAGTGCTTGTTCAATTTAAAATGAATTGAAATGAATTTAAAATGAATGAAGATTTTCTTGGACAGAATCTGGATATCTTCTGATAGACACTAACTAGCCACACAGACAGATCTAAAAGGCATTTTCCTTAGCCTTGGAGACTCAAAATTCTGGCCTTGTAAATATACTAAGAGAGGATCTATCCTCTTAGGGTTAGCCTCATGTTAGCTAAATTCAAGAGAGTTCTATACAAAATCAGAATGCCTTGTTACTGCTGTATAAAGATATTTTTTAAAGCTAAAAATATTTTAATGTTTCTTTAAGCTTGATGGTGTACTTATGTTGATTTAATATGGGCCTCTATTCAAAGGAAGTCATATTTAAATTACTAAATAACTTGCAATGGCTCTGCTTTCTTCCTACTCATTGAGCAATAATTTCAATTTGTTCTACAAGTTTTTTTCCCCAAAAATTCTAAGTGTATTCAGGGGTGCTCACGTGTCCAAGAACCATTACTTGTCTGCCAGTTTCAGCCTTTACAACTAAACTGGACATCAACTTGCTGAAAAATGAAATCAACATTTGCTTTCGCTAGCCCTCAATAGTCCTGTTCATTAATTTTGATTAGTATCATTGCCACTGAACGATCTGTAATGAAGCTGGGCTTCCAACCTCCACTCTGATACTACATACATTTTCATATTGCTTTTAGTAGAGTTCCATGGATTATTCTGTGACAGGGTGGCTATAAAGTTAAGGTTTTCCCATAAGACGTGGCCTACCCAAATGGTTATAGGCTATCTTGGTTTGTTGTTTCAGAGCAGAGACTGTTCCTTTGAGAGGAACAAGTTATAGATATCAGTTGGCTCCTCCAGCTGAAATCAGAATATTTCTGGCTCTGTATTTCTGTTTGCTTGCTTGATAATGGTCAAGGCCACCAAAATGTAGTTTCTGCCTTTAAAAATCTCCCACCACTGCAATTCGGGGCTGTCTTCTCCAGACTCACTCCATGAGAGGGCATTCACCAGCTGGCTAATAAAGACTCCTAATTTGACCTCAAAAGTCTTGCTGTGTTTTAATCAGTGCACCCCACAACAATCCAGGCAATGACTAGGCTGGGCCAAGACAAAGCCAGGATCTAGGAGCCTATTCTGAGTCCTCAATGTGGGTTCATGGGCACAAGGACTTGGGCCATATTCTATTGCCTTCCCACTCACATTAGCAGGGAGCTGGATCAGAAGTGGAGCCAGATCCTGAACCAGGAGCCATATGGGATGTCGGCAAGGCAGGCTATGTTTTAACCTGTTACACTACAGTGCTAGCCCTGAATTTCCATGTGTTGGCAGAGAAGTCCTTCTGATTCAAACATAGATTGCTTCTCAAGGCATATACAAGGTGTAAGATTGAAATATCAAAATTTATTTTTTTTTTGACAGGCAGAGTTAGACAGTGAGAGAGAGAGAGAGAGAGAGAAACAGAGAGAAAGGTCTTCCTTTTGTTGGTTCACCCACCAAATGGCCGCCACATCCGGTGCGCTGTGCCAATCCAAAGCCAGGAGCCAGGTGCTTCCTCCTGGTCTCCCATGCGGGTGCAGGTGCCAAAGCACTTGAGCCATCCTCCACTGCCTTCCCGGGCCACTGCAGAGAGCAGGACTGGAAGAGGAGCAACTGGGACAGAATCCGGCGCCCCGGCCAGGACTAGAACCTGGGGTACCGGCACTGCAGGCAGAGGATTAGCCTAGTGAGCCACGGCGCCAACCAATATATCAAAATTTCTATAGTATCAATAATCCAGGGCATGGAGGCAGGTCTACCCGTCCTACAAAGAGAAAAGTTCCCCCCAACAGATTTTGTATGCCTTCAAAATGAGTTGCTCTTCAAGCATTTCATGCTATTTCTTATTACTTAGCTTTTATCAATAGCATTCATATTCATCAATTATATTTTAATATATTTGGAACTTAACAAAAGAGGAGTCAGGTGCCAACTCATTTCTCTCTAACAGCTCTTCCTTCCTAAGCAAAATAGTGGATGCCAATAAATTCAAGCAAAACCATGAAGTATCCAAGTTGCAAGAGTGAAAAGATGTTTGAGAAAAAAATGTTAAAGCAATTCTGTCTACCAACATAGTTTGAGACCTAGACCTGGCTAAAATTCCAGTACACACACAGACAACTATCATTGACAGAGTTGTTCACAAAACTACATTGCTATAGGGAATGTGCCAAATAGAAAACTAGACTGAAAAATTAGATGGAAATAATATAGATGTATCAAACAAGTAAATAGACTACATAATGAGCTGTTTGATGGAGCCTGAAAATTTAATGAGCAACTTAAAAAATCATTTAATATCTGATCATGAAGGAACACAAAGATCACTTAATCCAAACCCTTCATTTTATAGCTGAGAAAATGGAGATCCAGATAAATGAACTGACTTCCCTAAGGTCACATTGCTCCTCTGAGACAAATTTTGGACTGGATTTTTCCATTACACTCTACCACCCATGGCTCCTTCATATGCAATACTCACTATTAAGTTAATCTTTCTTTTGTTCACATGCAAAAGAAAAAAAATCCTTTTCATCAAAATATTTAGAGTCTGGGTCCAGTGATTTGAGTTAGAATATACAGGAAAAATGATGCAGATGCCCTAACTAACCTACAGCACAAAACTACAACTTACAACCTTCACAAGTCATAGTAGTAATATTACCAATAATTATTGTTCTCACATTTTGAATATTTCCCATTCATTTAGGCACTGGATCAAAAACTTTACAGTATTTACTTCTTTTCTAATCAATCCTCACAGTAAACAAAGAAAAAATAAAATTAGAGAGTTAGATTACTTGCCAAGGTTATCTGGTTGCTAAGTGCAGACCAGGATTCAAGTGAGGCAGATCAACAATACTCTCGAAGGAGAAGCAGAGTAAAGCCAGTGTTTAAAGTTCTTAACTGGCAAGCATCAGATCTAAACCTTTAGACTACTCTGATACTATTTTATTAGCCAGATTCTGAATTCTGTATCTCGTATCTACTCCTTCCTCCCACCAGTCCATACTTCACACTGCTACCACATCTGCTTTCCTGGAGATGGACTCATTTCACCCTCTCACTGCAAAATCTCCAGCAGCTCCCCACAGTCTGTTTAATGCACTGGCATATTAGAGAGTTTCCAAACGTTTGTGGAAAATGAATTAAAAATTAGATTTAGGTAAGTCAAAAAATTTTGAAAACCTTGCATAAGTTTTTTTTATAATATATAGTCTCATAAACTTTTTAAGGGTCCCTCATAACCATGTATTTCTAATTTTTTACCCCCAATAAACTTATCTTTGAATTCAATTTATGAATTTTTTGAAGTTTCCTCATGTAAAACCTCCATAATCTGTTCCAATCTAATAGTAGATCTCATTTCTTCTCTATCACATCCTTGATTTTGTCAAACTAGTCTATTCCCTAACTTCAATATCCACTTTGCAATTTATCCCTCATTCTTCAATATTTATCAATTACCTAGTTTGTCAGGCCTTGAGTTAAACACTGAAAATATAAACATAAAAGATATCATCCCTTCTTTTTGAAGCAAAATATAATATTTACTTTTTATAATAAAAATCAGCTTTATTTTAATTTATTTACCTGAGAAACATAGAAAGGACTCCCATTCACTGGTTCACTCCTCAAGTGCCCTCTATACGAGGAGCTAAGAACTCAATCCAGGCATTCTATGCGCGCGACAGAGGCCCAAGCACTCTAGCCATTACCATTATTGCCCAGGCTTCGCACTAGCAGGAAAACTGGAATCTGGATACTGAGTATCAAATGCAGGCACTTCCACAGGGAACACATGCATCTTAACTTCTAAATCAAAAATCTACCCCCTCTCCCACCTTTTCAAAAAGAACTTTAGAGTCTTATGAACAACAACAACAAAAAAAAAAACATGAAAATAAGTAATTGTGTGGGCTGGCACTGTGGCCTACTGCGTAAAGTTGCTGCCT
The DNA here is from genome assembly GCA_949820135.1 of Sylvilagus floridanus. NCBI lineage: Eukaryota > Metazoa > Chordata > Mammalia > Lagomorpha > Leporidae > Sylvilagus > Sylvilagus floridanus. The sequence goes on from OX463224.1 coordinate 90,952,314, forward strand.
GCAGTGCTGGCATCCCATAGGAGTGTTGATCCAAGCCCCAGCTGCTCCACTTCCAATCCACCTCTCTGCTAATGTGCCCGGGAAAGCAGTGGAAGAAAGCCCATGTCCTTGGGCTCCTGTACCATGTAGGAGACCCAGATGAAGCTCCTGGCTCTTGGCTTTGGTTAGGCCCAGGTCTAGCAATTACAGCCATTTGGAGAGTGAACCAGCAGATGGAAGACCTCTCTATCCCTGCCTCTGCTTTTCTGTAACTCTGCTTTTTAAAATAAATAAATATTTTAAAAAAATAAGTAATTGTGGTCAAGCAAAGAGATTGTCAGAACTGAAACTGGTCAAAATGCGGTGGAAGGGGCCATCATTGTGGTGAAGATGGTAAAGCTGCCGGCATCCCATATGGACACCAGTTCGAGTCTTGGCTGCTTCACTTCCTATCCAGCTCTCCGCTATGGCCTGGAAAAGCAGCCGAAGATGGCTCAAACCCTTGGGCCCCTGCACGCACATGGGAGACCTGAAAGAAACTCCTGGCTCCTGGCTTCAGATCAGCACAGCTCCAGCTGTTGCAGCCAATTGGGGAACAACCAGCAGATGTAAGACCTCTCTCTCTCTCTCTCTCTCTCTCTGCTTCTCCTCCTCTCACTGTGTAACTCTGACTTTCAAATAAATAAATAAATCTTTAAAAAAAATGCAGTGGGAACCAAAGTAAGCTCTGAGCTTTTAGCATACAAGTAGCTTTCATTCTGTGGAATATACACTTTATAACATACTTCCATTTCATCTAACTATATCTCACAAAATCAGGTTCCAATGCCACTTCCTTCATGAATCTTACCTCATAACCATGCATATGTGTTTCTTCACTAAAAATGTGGTGAAAGTTTCCACTAAATGAACACAAATTTTCTACTTCTTGTTCTAAAATCTTGACAGTTCCTGCTTAGAAAAGCAAGAAAAGCAAAAAATAACCTTGTCGAAACTCTAAGGGTGATTGCAAGGGCCGTCGTGATTGAAAGAAATGGTTCTTCCTGTCTACTTTGACTTCAGAACTTCTGAATTTGCTTTCCTATGACCTTACCTGCCAGGGATTTTATTGGTTCACAACTGAAAGGAGGCCAGAACACAGCAGAAGAGTTTCCTGGGTATGAATAACAAAGCAAGAGGAAAGAATACTAAAAAGTATGCATGTGTATTATGACAGTAAAGCTGGTAGAGCGAAATAAACTAGTTTGTAGTAATGAAAGTTACAAAAAAAAATGGAGTCACAGTGAGATGGGGGGAGGCACCAGTAGACTCTTGCCTTCATAGAGCCAGGGATGCATTGAGGAAAATGCAAAACCAAGGAGCTCCCAAGACCGGCCACAAGACAGGCAAGCAAACTCAGACTTGCAGGACTACTGCACGGAGACAAATAGATTAGGAAACTGTCTCCAACTAGGCAATCTTATTCAATTACCTGAATACATCCCAGTCTCAGGCTATAGGCGTATAGGGGCCTGGTCAAATTCATGTTCAAGTTCCATAATCTAACACTCTTGGCTACACAGTAGGTATTCAGAACTATTTGCTGAATATGTGTTAAGTAAAAGATCAAAAAGGCACTTAACATGGTGTAAAGTACTTTACACTGTAATGCGTAACTGTCCCACTGTAATGCGTAACTGTCCCAACCTTATCTTTGAGATATTGTATTAGCAGTGCTTCTGAGTTTTTCATTATCCCAATCAGCACTACAATAAATCTTTGGGCACGTCTGGCCTATCACACACTCAAGACATTTTCATAGACATTTCCTCTACTCCTTTGTACTGAAAAAGAAGTGAAGGATGCTGACTACCAAAGTTGAAACAACCAGACAAGGGGTGAAATATTCCAAAAGGATCGCCAGACTTGGAAAAATGACAAAGCTTCACAGCCACTCTGGATGAGGTTCTCAGTGCTCAGCACCCTGAAAAGCAATTACTGTCCAAGGGCTCTGAGAATGGAGGCCACACGGAAACCACTACAGGCAGCGTTTTGATCCCCTACTCATGCTGTATTTATTGGCCTCTGTTGTTTTCTATCTTAAGCCAGGAAAACATTATATAAATGAGAATATGATCTCAAAGAATTAACTAGAATCTTCCCCATATCAAGACAGTAAATCATGAGACTGGATGGCCTACAGCTAACTTAGCCTACCAAATTTTCAGCCCTGGCCACAGGCTGTGACCCAAAGAACACTAGATTCTGTACATAAAAGCCAGACCAAATAACAGATTTCTAAGACAAGAGGGAGTCTTATAACTCAGACCAGTGTTTTTCAAGCTGTTTTGTCGTGGAATCCTTGATCCAAACAAAAAATTCTTCAGATGGTTAGTATAACTGAATAAGTAAAATTCACTCTTTGAGAAAACGTATGGAAGATGGTGGAAACATAAATAGAGCTTAAGAAGACAGTGTTTGGACACGATTATTCAGATACACTCCCTGATTTTCTATGTCCAAGTGTCTATGGCAAGAAAATGAATTTAGTTAAACTGAATCCACAAGGACATTGAAACACAATTTTAAACAAATTCCCAATATTAAAAGGCTAGTGCATCCTCCTGGGAATTTACCCAAAAGAAATGAAATCAGCATATGAATGAGTAACCTGTACCCTCATGTTTATTGCAGCTCAATTCATAATACCTAAGATATAGAATCAACCTAGATTTCCATCAACCGATGACTAGATAAAGAAATTGTGGCATATATTTAGTATGGAATACTACTCAGTCATAAAAAGAATGAAATCCTGTCTTTTGCAACAAAATGGATGCAACTGGAAACCATTATATTTAGTGAAATAAGCCAGTCCCAAAAAGACCAATACCATGTTTTCCCTGTTCTGTGGTAACTAATCGAGTACAAAAAAATGTAATGTTTAGGAGTGAAATTCACATTTTAAGATTCGATGATTATTTACAGCCCTTGTCTCTATTGTTGAGGAGCAATTTTTTTTCCTCATACTGTTTACTGAACTCTTTACTTAGTGTAGGGTTAGTTTTACATCTATTAAGTAAACTGAAAGTAGAACATTGTAAAAATTAAGAGAGGGGATAAGAGAGGAAGGAGGAAGAAGGGTGGGAGCTTGGGTGGGAGAGAGAGTAGGGTGGTAAAAATCACTATATTCCAAAATCCATGTATGAATTACATGAAATTTGTTTACCTTAAATTTAAAAAAAATAATGAAAAAATAAATAAAGTTAGTGCATCAGCCAGAGTTCCTTTAGAAAACAGACAGCACATTCAAATTTGGAAAAATGAAATAGTACTTAGTAAAAAGCTTATTTATTTTTACTTTTTTATTAGATAGGCAGAGTTAGTGGGAGAGAGAGACAGAGAGAAAGGTCTTTGTTCCATTGGTTCACTCCCCAAATGGCCACTATGGCCGGCGCGCTGTGCCTATCCAAAGCCAGGAGCCAGGTGCTTCCTCCTGGTCTCCCATGCGGGTGCAGGGCCCAAGCACTTGGGCCATCCTCCACTGACTTCCCGGGCCACAGCAGAGAGCTGGACTGGAAGAGGGGCAACTGGGACTAGAATAGGCGCCCATATGGGATGCCAGCGCCGCAGGCGGAGGATTAACCAAGTGAGCCATGGCACCGGCCCCATAAAAAGCTTATTTATGAAAGTATGTAGAGGGTTACCTAAACAACTTAGGGATAGCACAGTTCCCTGAGGCTGGTTCTTCAGGCCTAAAAGGGATAGGACAGGGAATAGTTTCATGAGTTGTATGGAGAAGATATGCAGAAAGAGCTACCTTGAAAAAAGAGGTAATCTGTAACTCAAAGACACCATCAGCCCAGGGTAAATCTACCAGGAAGAAACTAGAGACACATGCTAAATTCATCTCCTTCCCTCTATCACCTGGTAAGAATTTCAATGGCTGAAACAACTATAAATCATAAAACAAGTGAACCTGCCAATGTATTCCATATGATTCAGTCCCCTGGAGTACAGAATAGGATAAATTAGAGAGCAGATTTGGAGGTGCAAACTGAATTTGCCTGCAAATTAGCTAGTGCAACACTCAAGACTATCCAGATAACTAGCAGTCAATTACATGCCCTTGATCACTGAGGTGTTTGCACTTAAGGAATTTTTACCCCCACATAACTCTCTTTGGTGTCAAAGCCAGTAATGAACACCATTTCTTCTCCATTACTCCATATATATGTGTGTCTCATATATCTTGTCTCCTATAAACATATTGACAATGCTTCCAAGAACTTACCAATATTTCTAATATATCTCAATTTTAACCATATTTTCCTTAATATAAATATAGGGTGTGATCGTTGTCCTGATGAGCTTTAATAACGTCAAACTAAGAGTTTGTTTTAATAGTACTCCACTCCAACATTTAATTCAGCATGCCAGCAGATTTAACTCCTCAAAAGGTTTGACATAATAAAGAATATTTGTGGGGGCCGGTGCAGCAGGTTAACGCCCTGACCTGAAGCTCCAGCATTCCATATGGGCGCCGGGTTCTAGTTCCGGCCGTTCCACTTCTGATCCAGCTCTCTGCTATGGCCTGGGATAGCAGTAGAAGATGGCCCAAGTGCTTGGGCCCCTGCACCCACGTGGGAGACCCAGAGGAAGCTCCTGGCTCCTGGTTTCAAATTGGTGCAGTTCTGGCCATTGCTGCCAATTGGAGAGTGAACCATCGGATGGAAGACCTCTTTCTCTCTCTCTCTCTCTCTCTCTCTCTCTCTCTGCCTCACAAGAAAAGAATAAATAAATCTTTAAAAAAAATAAAGAATATTTGTCAAACATGGATAATCCCACCAACTTCTGTTCATAGCAAACACCTCTATTTGATCTTAGTTCTCTTTCTTGCTGAAAACATATATCAACTTTGAATCATGCTCAGTATAGTCAGTAATTTCCAAATGGTCAATTGAGACATGGGGAGAAGCCCATATTTGCCTTGACAATGAAGAAGAAAATATAGAAACATAGAAAATATCTTGGAAAATAAGAATACATCCTGTATGCCCCCAAAATGTTAAAAAAAACTTTTTTTAAATAAAAACATTCCTCAGAATTGAGTCCTTTTAGGACGGGGAAGGGAAAATAAATGCATGTTGAAACGAAGACCTCTTCTTTTCTCTAGACAACAAAACCACCCTTGGTTAAATCTGAGAACATGCACCATGGGGTAGTTTAAATTTTTGTAAAAATAATGTAATTTTACCATGAAAAACATTTAAAGAAATGTGTTTGGTGGACAACTTAACAACATTCTCTCAGGGTCATACAGGAATTTATTCTATAGGAAACTGGGATGGAGGGTGGATTTTGAGGCATGAAGCAATTCATCTCCTTTCTAGCAAAGAGAAGAAAAGATCTGAACCGAGATGAAAGAAAGAGCATTGCAAGGACAAAAGAAAGTATGCACTTCTCTCAGAAAACAAAGAACAATGTGAAGATTCTGTTACATAGCCATGATACCCTCTTCCTTTCACCTCACTCTATTGGATCATGCTATTTTTTTGGAAAGCATCCAAAGCCTCCCCATGAAGCTTGCAGAACAAAAACAAACTCCTTGGGGCCAACACTGTGGCACAGAAAGTAAAGCCACCACCTGAGACATCAGCATCCCATCTGGGCTTCAGTTCATGTACCTGCTCCACTTCCAATTCAGATCCCAGCTAATGATCTAGGAAACCAGTGGAAGATGGCCCAAGTGCTTGGGCTCCTACCACCCACACAGGAGTGTGGATGAAGCTCATGGCTCCTGCCTTTGGCCTGGTTCAGCTATGGCCGTTGTAATCGCTTGAGAGAGTGAACCAGGAATGGAAGACCTGTGTATGTGTGTGTCTCTCCCTCAATATCTATAATTGTGACTTTCAAATAAAATAAAATTAAAATTAAATAAATAAATAAACACCATCACCAAAGACTGAACCAACGAGGCCACCCAGTTTTGGATAGTGAACCTCCAAAGCCATGAAATGCACCCCCCAATAAAAACAACACCTTACCAGGAGCTACAAGATCACATATGATCTATCCATTGCCTATTTATCACATTTAATCCCTTGTCATTCTTTCTCTAATTCACCACAATCTAATTCCCCTGGTCTATTTGCATTTGCTTTAACACTCCAAGCTTTTTTTTGCTAAATTATGACTACTGCACATTACAATTTGCCTGGAATTTCCCCCCCTCCCTTCACTCTTGACTAGCTTGCATCCAGTCCTTAGAAAGACCTACTCTAAAAACTTTATTTAAAAACAGATTCATTCTGTTCCTCTGTAATTCTCTTCTTTATTTTTCATTTTTTCAAACTTTTTTTTTTTGTAATGATAATAATACCCCTTACCTCTCATATCTGGCCTCAGATTATTTGTGTAAGAGGAACTGGCAGGGCCAGTGCTGTGAAGCAGCAGGTTAATGCCCAGGCCTGCTGCATGATATCCCATTTGGGCGCTGGTTCGAGTCCCAGCTGTTCCACTTCTGATCCAGCTCCCTGCTAATGCACCTGGGAAAGCAGTGGAGGATGGATTCTCTCGGGGTCATATAGGAATTTATTCTACAGGAAATGTGTACCCATGTGGGAGACCTGAAAGAAGCTCCTGGCTTTGGATCGGCTGAACTCTATCTGTTGCAGCCATTTGAGGAGTGAACCAGCAGATGGAAGACCTCTCTCTCTCTCTCTTTCTCCCTCTCTCCCTCTCTCCCTCTGCCTCTCTCTCTGTGTTTCAGGTAAGTAAAATACGTTTTAAAAACAAGAAGAATTGGCATTAGCTGCATGTTCTGCTGTTTTATGCAACTTAAACACCTACCATCAAGTCTCAGAAATGGCCTCATACAATAAATAGGTGCAGGCATGGTGTTGATTGCTAAGACTTACTTTGTGGCAACTGCTCCTTGATGGGTGATAACAAGTCACAATAGAGTGATCTGAATGTAGGAGATTAAAGCTGGCAGATCAGAGGTGTTGCTCGCTGGTATTAAAGTCATAGTAGTGGAGTTGAAGAGAATGGAACAATTCAGGGATATGTTCAAATCAACAGAGAACTGAATGAAAAGAATTAGAATGCACAAGAGAGATGTATTTGTTTTGTATCTCAAATCATCAGTTAGAAGTAAAAAATGCAATAGAACATTATTAAAAATAGCTCACATACTACTAAAAGAAATGAAGCTGTCATCATTCAACAGCAAGGTATGGATATTTGGGGAAGAATATGGGAGAGATTTTTCACTTATAAAATAAAGGGATTGAAGCAAATCATCTTGTAGACTTCATTGGGACTTTATGATTCTGATTCTGTATTTGGTAAGTGATTACTATTAATGCTATAATAAGCAGGGCAAGCTGTACAGAGTAAGAAAACATCATCACCACCCTCAAAGGGATTAGGACCTAATTATAAGATCTTTTTACCAACAGTCTTCAAAGCATTCTTGGAAATGTTTATTATAAAAACAAACGAACAAACAAAAAAAACACCTCTGAATGGATTTCAACATTTTGTTGTACCAAAGTAAACTTAGCTTTTTAAAAATTATTAATTATTTATTTGAGAGGCAGATATTAGGAGACACAGAGAATGCCTATCTACCAGTATACTCTCCTAATGCAAATAAGAGTTAGAACAGGGCCTGGACAACGTGGCGGACTGGAACTCAATGAGGGTCTCCAAGGTGAATGGCAAGAACCCAATTATCTGAGCCATTGCTGCTTCCTCTCAGGGTCAACATTAGCAACAAGCTGTAGTCAACAGACAGATCCTGATATCAAAGTGAGGCACTCTGATATGCAATCAGAGCATCTTAACTGCTGTGCTGGAAACTCACCTCAAATTTTAATTTAACTCCATTTTTCCATGACCTTTCAGAAATACCCTCATACATCAGACTGATGAAAACAAAATATATAATTCTAATTCTAATTTAGTCACTGTTTTATTATATAAATCCAAATACTACAAATCTCATTTTGAGATAATAGAAAGTTTAGGGGCCGGCACCATGGCTCATTGGTTAATTCTCTGCCTGCAGTACCAGAATCCCATATGGGTGCCGGGTTCTAGTCCTGGTTGCTCCTCTTCCAGTCCAGCTCTCTGCTGTGGCCCGGGAGGGCAGTGGAGGATGGCCCAGGTGCTTGGGCCCCTGCAGCCACATCGGAGACCAGGAAGAGGCACTTGGCTCCTGGGTTTGGATCGGCGTAGCGCTGGCCGTGGCGGCCATTTGGGGAGTGAACCAACTGAGGGAAGACATTTCTCTCTGCCTCTCTCTCTCACAGTCTATAACTCTACCTGTCAAATAAATAAATTAAAAAAATGTTTAAAGTATTTCAGACATTATAAGTACTATGAATATATGGGAGAGAATAAAAGAAAGTGAGTAACTATGTCCATTACATTGACCATGTAATATAAACTTACTGCATTTTTATAGAGATGAACCTAGAATGTAATTGAAAGGCTACATTTTCAAGAAATAGAATTTTTTTGTGATGGACACAATGACGAAAATGGTCAGAACAAATGGTTCTGGTGGAGAAAGGGGTTAGTAGGTATGAAACCTGAAATCTTACCAAAACCACAATAATCGTCATTATGGTGATGTTGAGAAGTTATAAGGATTGAATAAGAGGAAAATCAAAAAGATAAATTTTCCCTGATTATAAAATGTACATAGTAAGATGAACAGCAATTTCTTGGAGATAGGTTATCCTCATAAATTTCTCTTTTTTCAGTCTTACATTCATAAAATATGGAAGCTCTAATAGAATTTTAACTCTAAAAATAATTTCTTTTACTAATGGGCTGCCAGTAAAAATCAAGATTGTGAATAATGCTTGAATTAATGAAGAGAAAGGCAAATACTAAATTTTAAAGTCATCCAGTTACTTCATGTAAATATCATGCATATTTTAAATTAAATCAAGTTCTTACAAGATCAAATAGATGAATTAGGTTAATTAAGATCTAACTTTTAAATTACAAAGAAAAAACTCTAGCATCTTCATCAGTAAAAAAGTAACACTGGTTCTTATCAGTAAAAATGTTCTATATACTTTAATTTTTATAAAAGACAGTTTAACCATATAAAAATGTGATTTCAACAAAGTAGTGGCAAGCATAAAGGAGATGTATAAGGGGAAGAAAAAAAACAAGTAATTGAAAGTCATAGCCAGCGCCGCAGCTCACGAGGCTAATCCTCCGCCTGCATCACCAGCACCCTGGGTTCTGTCCCAGTTGCTCCTCTTCCAGTCCAGCTCTCTGCTGTGGCCCAGGAGTGCAGTGGAGGATGGCCCAAGTGCTTGGGCCCTCCACCCCATGGGAGACCAGGAGGAAGCACCTGGCTCCTGCCTTTGGATCAGCGCGGTGCGCCGGCCATAGCGGCCATTTGGAGGGTAAACCAGTGAAAGGAAGACCTTTCTCTCTGTCTCTCTCTCTCACTGTCTAACTTTGCCTGTCAAAAAAAAAAAAAAAAGTCATGCATTCATTCATTCATTCAACATACACTTCTTAAGTATTTCTATGTGTCAGGTGCCATCAAAGTCCTAGGGACTTTACAATGAGAGCCAAAGGACAAAAAAGTGTACAGGTAAGCATTTAAAAGACATTAGAACTATATATATAGCAATAATATAGACAGTAGAAGCTATAGGAGTTATAAGTTGTGACTATTTTAGGTTATTGGAGATATAGGTAGAAAATGAAGTAAATATTGAAGGATGGATGACTTTTCAAAAGTTTTGTAAAGATAGAAATAATAAAGATGTACAAACTGGAAAGGAGGAAGTCAAATTATCTCTGTTTGCAGATTACATGTTATGATATATAGAAGAACCAACAGACTCAATTAAGAGACTATTGGAACTCATAAGAGAGTTTGGTAAAGTTGCAGTCTATAAAATCAATACACAAAAATCAATAGCCTTTGTATACAAAGACAATGCCATGGCTGAGAAAGCACTTTTATAATCATTCAAAATAGCCACAAAAATTTAAATACCATTGAATAAATTTAACAAAAGAGGTGAAATATCTGTATGATGAAAATTACAAAAGAAAGAAATAGAGGAAGACACAAAAAATGTTAAAATCTTCCATGTTCATGGACTGGGAAGAATCAACATCATCAGAATGTCCATACTACCAGAAGCAATTGACAGATTCAATGCAATGTCAATCAAAATAGCAACAACAATCTTGTCAGATCTAGGGAAAAAAATGCTAAAATTCATATGGAAGGGGCCAGTGCTGTGATACAGCTGGTTAATATCCTGGCCTGAAGCACTGGCATCCCTGATGTCCTGGCCTGAAGCAGTGACATCCCATTCCTGTTTTAACAGCAACCTTATTAACGAGGGTATTTGAATGCATACACAGGGGCTTATCTGCAAGGGTGCTTGCTGTAGCACTATTTATAATAACAACAATAAAGGAAGACCACAAAAATGTGCATCATTAGAAGATTGATAAATATTATAGAATATTCTGGAGCCATTAAAAGTGAGATGGGTAAGTAATCCTTACATGGAAAGATTAAAAACAGTATTAGTGAGTTTAAAACAATGAAATATTGTACAACATAAGCTCACATACACACTCATATTCATGCATGTACAACCTAAAAGAAAACATAGCAGACTCTAAAAATAGGTATCTCTGGGAAATTGAATTAGAAATAAATTGGAATAAATGAGGAAAAACTTTTACCTTTTGTATGCTTTTGTATTTGAAGTTTAACCATTAGCAAGTATGATTTGTACAAAAAGCTACATTTGTAATTAAACATTTTTGAAAGCACAGGAACAATCTCTCTTAACTTTTGCTTATATTTTATAGGATACATTCTCATCTATCATCTATCATCTGTGAATACAGAGCAAGTTCTAAAGCAGGAGTGATCTGTCAAACATTGTGTATGTCTGGAAAAGATCCCCGATATCTAGGTTGAAAATTGTGGTTCTGAACCTATTTTTATAAACCTATAAAGGACAATAACAAATTTTCCATCAACCCAAAAGAGAGTCCTACATTCAAAGAAATAACAACCTTTTAAACAATAACTCCCCTCAAAATGCTCAGCTTTAAATAAAACTGTTTCAAGACTTTCTATCTCCCATTTTGTTTACTCTACATTGTACCTACCTAACTGACAACCTATTGCATGGGTAATAAAATGAAGCACTGATGACCAATTCATTTTAAAATGTGGTAAGATTCCTTAATGAAATAATCAATAAAGCTCAATTATGAGAAGATTAGATATTATTTTTAATAGGTGACCTTAAAATGACATCACTGCTCTGGGAAGAATTTTCTGGGGGAATAAGAACCTGTCCCTCCTGACGCAGCCCCCTGTGCAGCTGTCTGAGTAAATCCATGCCTAGAAATATCAAATTATAGTCCAACACTTACTAGCTGTGTGCTCTGGGTCAAGGTCTAACCTTGGGCCCCATAGTTTCCTCATCTGTTAAAGGAGGACAATAATCCACATCATGGATTTTGTGTGGGGTATGTAAGGTAAGCCTTGACTCTCAAATTGCATAGTGACAGCTCACATAACAAATTAACTAGTGTTGCTAACAGCTCTTAATTTTATTAATAGAAGTAAAGAGTAGCTACTGAGGTGGACAGAAGATTCCAAGATGGCATAATAAAAACAAATTTTTTAAAAAGCCATTGTGCGAACACATAGCAACTGGCTGAGACAGCATCATCTTCTCAGCTGTACTGGTGGCAGTGGCAGGGAGAGAGCAACATTCAGCCAGTGGCTCTTGCGTAAGCATGCATTCCAGAGATTGTAGCAGACAGAAAATTCTGCAGTCCCCATAGATTTTGAGCCTGGCTAAAAGGTGGATGAGCACCCATGTAGAACTGCAAGGCACCCCCAGTGTCCCAAGATCAAGATGCCTAGGTGAAGCTGGCTGGGGGGATATCCGCCTCTGTTGACTGGACAGACTGACAGGCCAGAGCCACACCTCTGCACCCAGTGACTATGGGAGCCCTGTGGGCTGAGACCATGGGATTCAATGATTACATGAGAAGGTGCAGGGTGTAAATGGGTCTTAGGGCAATCACTCTGAGCTCCTTGGTTGCTTGGGGCAGGTCACTGCAGCAGGAACCATGCTCACAATGAGGACTGCACAGATAATTTATGGGGTTCTTATGGTGGTGCAAATGAGTGTTTAACACATTAAGGCTTACACCTGGGCAATGCTTAGCTTGGAGGAGAGGAGATGAGAGGGTGATCACACCATCAGAGGTGACCATTCCCCAACTTTTGCAAATAAGAGGAGACCCAGCATGCCCAACATGGGGGTTACTCTGGATCCTCGCCCACCCCAGATCTCCCTGGTCACACCCAGCACAAACTTCTTGTAATTCATTGAAAGTGCAGACATGCCACTAAGTCACAGAAGCAGAGCTCAAAGACAAAAGCCATCAGAGGTACAAAACAACAATCAACTCCACAAATGTCTAAAAATCAACACAGAAATTGAAGAAACAAGAATAAGGAAGACACCATGAGCCCCCCTCCAAAAGGAATGCAACAACATTTCAAAATTAGAATGAGAAGATGAAGAGATTGAGGAAACGCTGGAAATTCAAAAAATTAATCATAGGATTACGCAAAAGCAATTAGAAGTAAATCCATGAACTAAAGAAAATCAGACATGAAATGAATATAAATTTCTCCTATGAAATTGAGATTTTAAAAAGAAATCAAAATTAAATATTAGAAATAAAGAATTAAATAGATCAAATGAAAAATGTGGTGGAAAGCTTCAACAAAAGACGTGGAGGGGCAGAAGAAAGAATATCCAAGCTAGAAGACAAATCTTTGGAAATCTTTCAGTCAGACCAAAAAAAAAAAAAATAGAAAACTTAAAAAGAGTGTAAGAAATTTAAAGGATAATATCAAAAAAACCAAAAATACAGGTATTAGGAGTTCCTGAAGGCATGGAAAGAGAGAATGGACTAGAAGGCCTATTTAGTGAAATAAATTACATAAAGCATCCCCAATTTGGAGAAAGAAAGGGATATCCAACTAGAAAAAGCACATAGAGTCCTAACAGACATAACCAAAAAAGATCTTCACTACAACAGATTGTAGTCAAACTCTTAACAGTAAAACATAAATAAGAGATTCTAAAATTTGCATGAGAGAAACACCAGATAACTTTCAGAGGATCTCCAATTAGACTCACAGCTAATTTCTCATCAGAAACCTTCCAAACTAGAAGAGAATGGTGAGATATAGTCCAAATCTGAAGGGAAAAAAACTATCAACCCAGAATACTGTACCCTACAAAGTTCTAATTTATGAATGCAGGTGAAATAAAGGCCTTCCATAGCAAACAGAAATTGAAAAAATTTCTCATCACCCATTCAGCCTTACAAAAGATGCTTAAAGGTATGCTACACACAAAAACACAGAGAGATAAACATCATTATGAAAGAATGTGAAGGCAAAAATCTTTCAGTAGAAGTACAAAAGAAATCCAAAATAAACAACAGCAATATTTCTGGGAAAATGGAAAAGACAAGTTTTCCTTATGAATAGTCACCTTGAATGTAAATGGCCTACATTCTCCAGTTACAAACCGGCTAAATGGATGAAAAAACAAGATCCACCTATTTGCTACCTACAAAAACATATCTCACCAACAAGATACACAAGGGAATGCAAGGGAAAGGATGGGGAAAGATATTCCATGCTAACAGAGAGCAAAAAAAGGACAGGTGTTGCCATCCTAATATCAGACAAAATAGACTTTAACATAAAAAATTTTAAAAGAGACAAAGAAGGACATGAATTAATGATTAAGGGATTGATTCAAAAGGAAGATGTGACTATGATAAATGTATACACACTCAATTACTGGATACCTGTCTATTTAAAAGAAATGTTAACGGATCTAAAAGAAGACATAGACTCCAATACAATAGTAATGAGGGACTTCAACAACCCACTTACACACTTTCATCAATGGACAAATCAACTAAACAGAAAATCAACAAAGAAACAACAGAGTTAATCATCATTATGGATCAAATGAACCTAACATATCTACAGAATTTTCATCTCACAGTTGCAGAATACATATTCTTCTCACCAGTGTATTGAACTTTCTCTAGGATATACTAGGCCATAAAACAAGTCTCAGGAAATTAAAAATAAAAAATCATACCATGCATCTTCTCTGACCACAATGGAATGATGCTGGAAATCCAAAAATCTCTAGATCATATGTGAACATAGCGAAAAAGAACAATATGATCATGAATGAACAGTGGGTCATAGACAAAATCAAAAAAGAAATTAAAATATTTCTGGAAATGAATGAAGATGATAACATATCATATAAAACCAGTTTTAAGAGGGAAGTTTATAGCAATCAGTGAGTGCCTACATGAAGAATGTACAAAAAAATTGAGCTATTAATGCATCTCAAGGACCAAACTCCAAATTAGTAAGAAGAAAAAAAATTAAAAGAAGAAATAAAGTTAAAACCAAAAAAAAAAAAATCAGTGAGATGAAGAGTCAGTTTTTTTCAAGAAATAAACAAAATCGATACACCATTGGCCCAACTAATGAACAAAAGAGGGAGAAGACCCAAATCAATTAAATCAGAGTTTAAAAAGAAAATGTAATACCAGATACCAAAGAAATAAAAAGAATCATCAGAAATTACTATAAACAGCTTTCTGCCACCAAATTGGAAAACTAAAAATAAATGGACAGAATTCGAGACACACACAATCTAACAATATTTAGTCATGAAGACACAGAATACCTAAATAGAACAATAACCAAGACAGAAATTGAATCAGTAATAAAGACCCTCCCAACAAGGAAAAGCCAAGGACCAGACAGTTTCACTGATGAATTGCTGAATTCTACCAGATGCATAAGGAAGAACTAATTTCAATTCTTCTCAAGCTATTTAAAACAACTTAAAGGGAGGGAATCCACCCAAATCCTTCTATGAAGCCTGCATCACATTAATTCCAAAACCAGAAAACAGTACAACAGAGAAAAAGAACTATATCCTGAAAAACATAGATGCAAAAATCCTCAATAAAATATTAGCTAATCAAATCCAACAACACATCAGAAAGATCATTCACCTAAACCAAGTAGGATTTATCCTTGATAGCCATTTGGAAATCAACATTTGCAAATCAACAAATGTGATATATCACATTAACAAACTTGGTTTGTTAATTTGGTTATCTCAATAAATAGAGAAAGCATTTGCTAAAATACAATATTCTTTCATGATGAAAATCTTTTTTTTTTTTTTTTGACAGGCAGAGTGGGCAGTGAGAGAGAGAGAGACAGAGAGAAAGGTCTTCCTTTGCCGTTGGTTTACCCTCCAATGGCTGCCGCAGCTGGTGCGCTGCGGCTGGTGCACTGTGCTGATCCGAAGCCAGGGGCCAGGTGTTTTTTCTGGTCTCCCATGGGGTGCAGGGCCCAAGCACTTGGGCCATCCTCCACTGCACTCCTGGTCCACAGCAGAGAGCTAGCCTGGAAGAGGGGCAACCGGGACAGAATCTGGCGCCCCGACCAGGACTAGAACCCGGTGTGCCAGTGCCACAGGCAGAGGATTAGCCTATTGAGCTGCGGCACCGGCCTCATGATGAAAATCTTAAGCTAATTGAGTATAGAAGGAACATTCCTCAACAGAACCAAGGCAATTTATGACAAACTCATGGCCAGCATCCCACTGAATGGGGAAAACCTGGAAGCATCCCCGCTAAGATCCAGAACCATCAAGGATGACCACTCACCACTGCTATTGAATATAATCCTGGAAGTTTGAGCCAGAGACATTAGGCAAGAAAAAGAAATCAAAAATATACAAATTGGGAAGGAGGAACTCAAACTATCCCTTTTTGCAGATGACATTCTTTATGTAGAGGATCCAAAAGACTCTACTGAGAGACTATTGGAACTCATAAAAGGGTTTGGTATAGTGGCAGGATATAAAATCAACACAGAAAAATCAATAGCCTTTGAATATACGGAAAATGCCATGGCTGAGGAAGAACTTCTAAGATCAGTCCCATTCACAATAGCTCCAACAAGTATTAAATACATTGGAATAAATTTAACCAAATATGTCAAAGATAAGATCTCTACTATGAAAATTATAAATACTAAAGAAAGAAATAGAAGAAGACATTTAAAAATGGGAAAATCTTCCATGTCCATGAATTGAAAGAATCAACATCATTAAAATGTCCATACTACCAAAAGCAACTTACAGATTCCATGCAATCCTAATCAAAATACCAATGACATTCTTTGCAGCTCTAGAAAAAAATGATGATAAAATTCATATGGATACACAAGAGACCCCAAATAGGTAACCCAATATTATACAACAAAAACAAAGCCAGAAGCATCACAATACCATATTTTAAGACATACTACATGGCAGTTATAATCAAAACAACCTTGTACTGGCACAAAAACAGTCCTATAGACAATGGAATAGAATAGAAACTCCAGGAGTCAATCCACACATCTACAACCAACTTATTTTTGAAAAAGGAGTTTAAATGAATTTCTAGAGCAAGGACAGTCTCTTTAACAAATGGTGCTGAGAAAACTGGATCTCCATTTTCAAAAGTGTGAAACTATACGCATAGCTTACACCTTACACAAAAATCCACTCAAAATACATCAAAGACCTAAATCTACTACCCAATAACCATCAAATTACAAGAAGAGAACACTGTAGAAAGTCTGCTAGATATTGGCATAGGCAAAGACTTCTTGGAAAAGACCCCAGATGCACAAGCAATTGAAGTCAAAATTGACAAATGAGATTACATCAAGCTGAGATGCTTCTGTACTGCAAAAGTAACATTCAGCAAAGTGAAGAAGCAACCGATAGAATGGCAGAAAATTTTTGCAAACCACATAACTAATAAAGGGTTAATATACAGAATCTATAAAGAGCCCAAGAAATACAACAATAACAACAAAACAAACAATCTAGTTAGTAAATGGGCAAAGGTCTTGAACAGGTATTTTTCAAGAGAGAAAATTCAAATGGCCAACAGATGCTTGAAAAAATGCTCAAGATCACTAGCCATCAAGGAAATGCAAATCAAAATCACAGTGAGGTCACACCTCACTAACCAAAAATAGATCTTTGTAAAAATTACAAGTGGGAATGTGAGAGAGAGGATGAAGAAGTTTTGGAGCTTGGGTGGTAGGGAGGAAGAGAGGTGGAGTATCACTATGTTCCTAAATCTGTATATATAACATACATGAAACTTGCATAACTTAAATTAAAAAAAGAAAAGATAGCTCTCATTACTGTTATTACCTTTTAATGGCTCCAAAGTTCTTTTTTTAAATATTTAACTGTACAATTTAGAGATACTTTGTTTAATAAAATCTTTTCCTTGACTTAATTATAAGATAGATCTCTTTAATTCAAAGGATGTTGCCCTAATATTTAAGAATCAAGTTTTGGCTTCAGCAAAGAATTTCTGAGCTAAGGAAACAAAGCACTCTATTTTGCTCTTTGGTGATTCTAAAACAATGTATAATATATATAAAATCTGGACTCCAGACACAGTCCTTGGAACTGCTAACTGGAGATCCTACATACCTGCTGTACTTCAGATCGCTATGTACAAAAAAGATTCATCATCTTACTTTCAAATATTATCCTTCTCCTTTCTCTTCAGGCCAATGGCATAAACACGTTCCTAACAATCCAGACTTGAAGGTGTAATTATAACTGACTCTCCATCCATTTTTCCCATTAATTCACGTGCAAAATCTTATCAGGTCTGATATCCATTATCCCTCACATCCAACCTGTATCATGACTATTTCAGAACTTTAATGCTTCTTTGCCCAAAATATTGCAATAGCTTTTTCCCAGTTACCCAACTTGAAATATCTTCCTCACTGATATTTGTTTCCTTGCCCAAATTCTCTTTTCAAAGCACAAAAGTAACAATTTCTCTCCTGTTCAGTAGTATACACCAGCTGCTGTCAACCAAATGTCTTCCAAAATAAGTTAAAATTCCTAAACAGATATCTAAGACTCTCCAAGTTCAGACTTTGAACCTTCCACTTTTCCCTGTAAATATTCTCCAGCCAAAAAAAAGAGAAGATTATGTACTCTAACTTAGGTGTGCTGACATACCTCTGCATTTACAATTCTCTCAACCTAGAATTGTTTACCATGACTATTTATCCAAAAATTTGTCTGTCTAGGCTGTGGCCTAACTGATCTTCATAGTGTGAAGTAAACTCCTCTGATGTTAATATCCCAGAAAATGTGCCTGAACTTCTATTAACAAATATTGACATCTTATTTTAATTAGTTGAATATCTTACTTAATCTGCTAGAATATGGAATCCTTGAAAGCAGGCATACAGATGTTTTATTTCTGCATCATCCATACTATCTAATCTGGTGCTTCGGATATAGTAGGTACTCAACAAATAGGAAACTTCAGCTATTGAATGATTTAAATTGAGTATACTGGTTACAGCAAGACCTCCCAAGAGTACCTTCTTTTATTTATAGATTCAAGGACATTACCATTCTGGAAGAGTCATTGCCATGTTTCTCAATCATTCTTAACTGAAGTCTTCTGATACGGTGAATCTGATATATAACATGCAATCTGGTATTTTCCTTCCCTTCAAATCTTATATGCCTTCATACAATGCTCATCCTAGTACTCCCCTATTCAAGAATAGAACATATGGTCAAACTTTACTTTCTGTGGCTTGTTTTTTGAGACAATGGGCTAGTTTTTTTTCTAGCTACGAAAGAATTGCTTTGAATACTTTCTTAATGTTTCTTTTACTGAAAAGTCACTATTACAGTCAATATTTACATATGAACATTGAATGTTAATGATGACTCTTGCCTTCACTTCAGAGAATGCGTGGGCTTACACTTTCTCTTTTAGAATATTTGCAGAAATACATTCTCACCCTATTCATTTGGTGTGTACTTCTTTTATTGCTCTTCCAGAACAGTGTAACAACAGCAGAATTTAACTAATAACACTGACAAATGGAGACTTTTTGTGAATTTTATGAATTGGTGATAAAGTAGAACAAATCTGTAAAATGAAAGTAAATGCCCCATTGAATTTATTCATTTATTTTTATAAGAGCAATTTTGTTTTAATTAATTTTGATAGCCTCTCAGTAAATTGGCTTTAGCATGTTTTCTCAAATTAATTAAGCCACCTTCCCACTAAGGCATTATGCTTATAGAAGAAGAAAAAAAAAGGGAGGAGAAAAACAGTGTATTTCATTGAGACAGTCATTGGTTTCTGGATTCTTTGTGGAATATTATAAGAAAACTTTTCAAAAGGCAGTACCTACTTTTCTTTTAACATAAAATCAATTAGTTCATCTAAAGATAAAATTAAGTATCTCTTCTAAGTACGAATTAAGATATGAATTTTGTTTATAGCTAAATTTACTTTTCTATTTGAAAAGTACTTTCAAATATGTCCTAAGAGAAAATAGTTTCAACTAGACTGTTTTAACTAATTCATAGGCTTTCAAAACTAAAAGCAATTTAAAATAAACTAATCTAATATGTCCATAAATGGAATATTTGAATTTTACATGACAAATATCATGTTATGAACAAACTTAATTCCACCATGGTTGAAATGAAGATCTTGGGTTTTTTAAGAACATTTACACTTTTGTCTAGCTGTGAACAAATATATTAGAGCACATATCGTATATTGGTTAGGAGCAAGGACTTTAAAGAGATATAGATTGGCAATATAACCCAAGTCCACCATTCCTCTTCCAGCTGACCTTCGACAGTTTCTTTACATTTTTTGGACCTCAGTTTATAATCTTTAAAGAATGCAGACAATATACATTGCTCATTATGTTGTTCTAAAATTAAAAGGATATAAAGCATGTAGAGTAGAGCCTGATATATAACCAGCACTAATAAATGTTAACGATTGTCGATAGACTGATAGCCACACTACTGTTGCCTTGAGGAGAATTTTGATCCAAGCATATGATTCAGAATCATATTTTTAATAACAAGGATCAATTCAATGACTTGGACAAAACTAATGAAGTCACCCACTACACTGATTTTCCACCACACAAAATGGTTTTTGTTGATAATGAAGAGGAAAAGCTGAAAATAAGTGAGTTTATGTCTAATATAAATATCCAATAATTTGTGTTACAGAACATAATTACAATATCCACTAACTTTATTTTTTTGACAGGTAGAGTTAGACAGTAAGAGAGAGACAGAGACAGAGAGAAAGGTCTTTGTTTTCCATTGGTTCACCCCGCAAATGGCCGCTACGGCCAGCACGCTGGGCAGATCCAAAGCCAGGAGCTAGGTGACTCCCCTTGGTCTCCCACGCGGGTGCAGGGCCCAAGCACTTGGGCCATCATCCACTGCCTTCCCAGGCCACAGCAGAGAGCTGGACAGGAAGAGGAGCAACCGGGACAGAATTCAGCGCCCGGACTGGGACTAGAACCCGGTGTGCCGGCACCGCAGGCGGAGGATTAGCCAAGTGAGCTGCAGTGCAGGCCCATTAACTTTATTATGTACATAAAGTAAGATATATAGTGCCCACTTACTCATAGAGAATAACAGCATATTTTAAAAACAAAATAACCAAATCCTTAAAGATTTTCTCTGACCTTAGAAAGAGATATTAAACGCCTGAGTTTTATGTTTCTCTTAATGAGATGATTTTTATCCAAGTCTACTGCAAAAATAAAAATTAAGTAGCACTTTAGCAAACTCAGGATTCATGGCTAAAGCTCCACATTTCAATCTTATTTTCCTATCATACACTTGCAGCAACAGAGGACAACCATGTTAAGGGTTGAAAATAGACAACAAATATATAAGCATGATAAATTGTTTGGCATCAAGCTGCATTGTGAAAGTAACTTCCTGTTTATATATAGTATTACATAATGTTACTTTCACTCAAAAACTCTTTTAATTCTCTTTAAGACTAAAAATTCTTACGTTGTTCAAATCAGAAATGACACTGGGCCGGCGCCGCATCTTACTTGACTAATCCTCTGCCTGCGGTGCCAGCACCCTGCCTGGGTTCTAGTCCCGGATGGGGTGCCAGTTTTGTCCTGGCTGCTCCTCTTCCAGTCCAGCTCTCTTCTGTGGCCCGGGAAGGCAGTGGAGGATGGCCCAAGTGCTTGGGCCCTGCACCCGCATGGGACACCAGGAGGAAGCACCTGTCTCCTGGCTTCGCATCGGCGCAGTGCCGGCTGTGGTGGCCATTTGGGGGGTGAACCAATGAAAGGAAGACCTTTCCATCTGTCTCTCTCTCACTGTCTAACTCTGCGTGGCAAAAAAAAAAAAGAAAGAAAGAAATGACCCTGGATAATGGGAATCACACCAATAGATAACCCAGCTGCCTTAACCCTAATTCTCAGTGCTAAGAAGCAGAGTCTGAGCCAAGGCAAGTGATTCACAAAACATGGAAAACATATTCAAAAAATTATGTATTACCACCCGGTAAATTAAAAAAAATTCAATTATAAATACTTTTTAAAAATCTGAACAAACTCAGTTAACTAATATTTCATTATAATAACATATTTAGCACCTGTTTTGTTTGAATTAGTGTTTTTGACTCTTTCTTGCCTCCCTCCTCCCCCATAAATGGCTTTTGGTTGATATTTTCTCTGGAACAGTTACATTATAGAGACTCCACTTATTGTCTTTGTATGATGTTATCCTACCTATACCCCAAATATGTATATACATGATTTTGGGATTCCACAATCAACAGTTTTTTCTTTGCACAGAGTACAAAGAAAGGTGTACAGAGAAAGAGAAATATAAAAGAAACAGTCTAGTCTCACAAGGGGGATTATTCAGCAAACTATAATCTTCTCCCTCCATACATTAGACAATGTGGTTTATATAAAGTTATGTGAAAGCAAATACACATACTTTAAGAACACAAGCACACAGTTACAAGTAGCTCTGCACAAATTTCGGCTGTTTCTCATCTTTTCTAATACAAAAAGTGAGAAATTAATATTCTTTACACATATTTGAATTAGCTTTTTATTGTCTTCAAATGTAGTATCTTAATTATACAGCAATGGGAACTGAGTTTACAGTAGTACAATATAATAAATTTTGCATTCTTACATAATTTAGTTATGATACATACCTTGTTATAACAGTCTGAGCCAGCCATCTTAATTTAAGAAGAGGTGAATATAAGAGAAGCTCAACAGAATATACACAACTCACAAATAGGGGATACCACATCCCAGCTCTTTATCCTGAATTTCTACTACCAAGTCACAAAAACTCTAATTTGAATTTAGATAAAGATCAAAAAAACAAAACAGAGCAAAACAGCATACACCATCAACAACACACGGACATATACATAAGAATATTCCCAAATACCCAGTGGATTCTACATCATCCTTCAAAATTATAGTTTATAGGTAAGTGAATTACTGGACAATTTGAATTTGTTATTTTTTTCACACTAGCTTCTACATTATGTTGACTCTCTTCTACTCCAATAAATAGTGTAGTACATAAGAGAGGCATCTTAATTATTGTTATTATTAATGCTTTATTACACAGTTCTAGGAATATAACAAAACCATAACTTAGACTCAATTGACTTGATACTTTTGATATCACCAAGTGTTAGACTGAAGCTTAATGAAGAGCATGTAATCAAAACTGCAGAAAATATGTTCAACCTACTGAAAAGACTTTTAATGCCTCTTTCAATTGTATGCAAATAGGAGTTTCTGATTACAAATAAATCTTAACTAATTCTCTATAACAGAACCTCCATTAGGAATAATTTGTTAGCAAGAAATTTGATGAGTAATCCATTTAAGCACTGAGAAGGGGCTTAAAAGGAATAACCTTTTATATTTATTTTTAGCACAGTTCAGGTATTCTGAAATCTTGGCCTAGTTATGCTGAGTACATAGCCTAAAGAGCAATTTTGGTATTAAAAGAATAAAAATGACATTTGAAACAAACAATTTTATAATAGCTTTGACCAGTATTTAAGTATTTGACAATGGACGCTCATCACATCAGTGAGTGCAAAGACCATCTGTTGACCCCTGCAGCATGAGGATCACCTAATGCTTTATCAGCGATGCTAAACATGAAATTCAGCTCTTGTAAGGATATTCCCCTGCCCATGCCCAGGATACACATTGCTAATTGACTGTGTCACTCTTTCACAGAAAACTTAGCCTTGGAATCTTCTGCAGACAAATGGATAGAGTTAACATAAAGACAAACTTTATTTGTTATCCCAGCATTAGATTAAAAAATTAAAACTTCTGAATAAGTGATAGATTTTCATATAGAAAGTCAGGCAAATCTTTGCCCTAGACTAGTAACATGAATGCTGAGACAGATAAAGGTATGCTGAGACAGATAAATAAGTATGCCTAACCACATGTCTTAGATATGTATTTTCCCTTCAAAATAATTACTTATAGAACAGAGACCTCAGCCCTCCCACCAAGGACTTTCTCAAAATGCCATAGTATGCTTCAGACACATGCAGCAATTGTGAGGCACATGGTTATTTGTTATTTAATTCTGGATCTATGAGAGTCTGAGTGTGTGTGTGTGTGTGTGTGTGTGTGTGTGTCTCATTGACCAAAAAAACAAAAATGAGGAGAGATAAACAAATTATAATTAATATATAAGTGAATCATTCTGCTTGCATAATATCTACTTACTCAGCTCCAACTTCTAGGGCCTTAAGGAAATGCCTCTCTAAGCAGCTTGCCTCCAGGCTCCAGGTGGCAAAGATCATCTTCAACATTTTTCACTTGGGAGTGCCCTTAAGCACATCTAAATCCTCAGCACTCAAAGCACAGTCTAGACACCAGTAACATCAGTATCACCCGGGAGCTTGTTAGAAATGCAAAATTGCTGCTCCCATTGAAACTGAACTGAAGCAAATTCTGCATATTAACAAGATATCTAGGAAATTTACAGACACATTAAAGTTTGTGGAAGCATTTATCAATATTCTTAGAACCAAGATCCAGGAGACATGTCATAGAACTCTAACAATTTTCAAAAATACTCATTCATAGATACTATAAACAGTAATGAACAAATTTTGTTCTGTGGAACAAAAATCCAATTAGATGAGCTGCAAAAAAAAAAAAAGAGTAACGAGGGAGTTATTAAAAATGTGAGAAAATCCACACATCATCTCTTGGAAATTCACTATATACATTAGCATAATGTAGGCTCTGAGAAGTACCAACACAAAGAAACCAGATTTGCTTTGTTAACTAAATCTTTCAAAGATGTTCCTTTTTTTTTTTTTTTCAACTAACAACTACTAACTACTTATGGAAATCCTTTGAGAAAACAGCTATACTTTCCACCAAGCAACATATACACGCAGCACATGGAGGCCCCCTACTACCTCATCCTTGGGATTCATATTAAGCAGAGACTGAAGTACAGTGAAGACCTTTGTTTTATTTTTTTAAACTAAGAAGGCCAGAAAGGGCAGATGATTGGCATGGCAGTTGAGATGCCAGTTGGGAAACCTGCATCCCATATTGGAGCACCTAGGTCTGAGTCAAAGCTCCACTCCTGATTTCTGCATACTGCCAACGAAGACCCTGGGAGGCAACAGGCAATGGCTCAGGTACTTGGGTCCTGCCTCCCATGTAGGATATTCATTTGAGTTCTGGGCTCCTGGCTTCTGCCTGGCCCTGCCCTGGCTATTGTGTGTGTTTGGGGAGTGAACCAGCAGATGGGAGATCTTCTCCACTCTATGACCCCCAATCTTTCAAATAAATACAATTTTGAATTTAAAAAATAAAGAAAAAAATCTTGGCTAAGGCTTCAGAGTAACTTGTATCAACGTGAGTTTTTGCTGCATTACTCCATATTCACAAGGCACCTACATATTTTCCTGCAGTCAATTTAGAAACTGAGATCTAGAATTTGAAACTGACCCATTTCCATACAGTATCACATCTTTAAAATATGACAAGATTTTAATGCCTTCAGTTCATACTTTAGAGAAAGAAACTCCTAGGGTGATATTATTGCAAAAGATGATGCACAAATACTAAGAACAGAGTTCTGCACTCAATTAGGAATAGCTTTAAAGATTCACAGTAGGACTCCAGTTGTTCCCTGAAAACTATACTCAATAAATCAGTCAAATATACAATACAATCCAACACTCAACTGGGCTAACCATTCAGTTCCATTCAAATCATATATTTAAAGAAAACTGATAGAACTTCACACAGGGTGAATCCAGAGGTGGATGAGAAGCCAGGTTGATATCAAGATGAAATAAACCACTCCAGGTGTTTATGCCCCCACCCAGCTTTCCACCCACATACATCAAAACACAGTTATATGGATTCACATCTATTTTTTATCAATTCTCCATTTCCATCTCTTCCAAAAGACAGGTTGACTGGGTTCTAAAATTTCACAAAGCCTCAATATTTCTTTGATTTTTATTTTTATCTTCTGGACAGCCAGTCTAAAGCAAAACTTCAACCCGCTATTGAGAATAGCTAGGGCCCCTAGGGAACCCTGGATCTGTAATTCACGCATCACTAATCTGCCCACTCAGATGGGTAACATTTGATCACAGGATCAAGAGTAATCATTTCTCTCCTCACAAGTCTTCACTAATTATTGGAGTCCAAATACAGAAACAGGACAAAATAATGCCATAGGCTCTTCTCTGAAAAGGCAGGTTGTTCCCTCTCAAAATCTTCATCACCAATATCTCAGACACAGTGATTGAATGCAAAGGATATATTTAATTGCAGGGGGTCACCCAGTCATGCCAGCAAATAATTATTTAATCCCAAACCAATTAAATCCCTGAGTATGTTTTTATTACGAACCAGGGATGAACAGCCATGAAATCATTTATCTGAATTGCCCACCAATTTAAACACACTTTCCTGCATCTTTAACAGCTATGAATAACTACTGAGA
Organism: Sylvilagus floridanus; assembly: GCA_949820135.1. Lineage (NCBI taxonomy): Eukaryota > Metazoa > Chordata > Mammalia > Lagomorpha > Leporidae > Sylvilagus > Sylvilagus floridanus. The sequence continues at coordinate 90,978,332 of OX463224.1, forward strand.
GTTCCTAATACCTTACACTCTGATCAGAATTGCTCATTGTAGGGCCAAAATTTCACACAGCAGGAGGCAGCATTGTGGCATCTAGGGTAAAGCCGCCACCTGCCACCTGCGACACCGGCATCCTTTAAGGGTGCCAGTTCATGTCCCGGCTGCTCCACTTCCCATCCAGCTCCCTGCTAATGGCCTGGAAAAGCAGTGGAAGGTGGCACAAGTGCTGGGGCCCCTGCCACCCACATGGGAGACCCATATGAAGCTCCTGGCTCCTGCATCCATCTTAAGAGTGAACAAGGGGATGGAAAATTCTCCCTCTCTCTCTTTCTCTCTCTCTCTCTCTCTCCATCTCTTTTTGTAATTCTTTCAAATAAATCTTAAAAAAAATTTCACTGCAGCAATTTAAAGAATATTAATCTATTTCTAACTGCAATCCAAATAATAGAAAAGGGTCCCTTTGCTAGTGACAACAGTAAAGTAACCAATGAGATTTGTGCATATACAAGAAGTCTTCATGAAGTTCATGGAAAATGTGTATTATGAAAAACTACGCATGGGTTTCAAAAAATTTGCACCAAAATAAATTTTTCTTTTAATCTCATTTTTTCTGCAAATAGTTTGAAGTACTGTTATATACATATATATATATATATGAACATACAACACACACACACACACACACACACACACACACACTACATACATTGAGCCCAAAAATAGTATCCAAAGTCATACAACATAGTCCAAGTTTTGATTCAAAAAATATAATCACTCTAACACTAGCAAGGATTGAAATATGGTCAGTATTTTAAATAGAATTTGGCAAAAGTTGTATGACTTCAGAAGTAAATAAAGGGGCCAGCACTGTGGCATAGTGGGTAAGGCCACCACCTGCAGTGCTGGCATCCCATGTGGACACCGGTTTGAGTCCCAGCTGCTCCACTCCCATCCCACTCTCTGCTATGGCCTGGGAAAGCAGTAGAAGATGGTCCAAGTCTTTGGGCCCCTGTACCCGCGTGGGAGACACGGAAGAGGTTGCCGGCATCTGGCTCCTGGCTCCTGGCTCCTGATTGGCACAGCTCTGACCATTGTGGCAATTCGGGGAATGAACCAGCAGATGGAAGATCTCTCTCTCTCTCTCTCTCTCTCTCTCTCTCTCTCTCTCTCTCTCTTCCTTTCCCTCTCCCTCTCCCTCTCCCTCTCCCTCTCCCTCTCCCTCTCCCTCTCATCTCTCTGTGTGGCTCTGACTTTTAAGTAAATAAATAAATCTTTTTGAAAAAAGAAGTAAATAAGGAAGAAATGCCACATTTGGGATTCTCATCTAGTTCAAACTGTAAGTCACCATAAACAGTACCTCCAATAACTGTTCAATAGTCTGTGCAAAATGTGTTCGTTTTAGAAGTCAGTTCTGCAGAGGTCAATGGAGATTACAGTGCTATTGAGATGGGTCACAATGCCGAGCCACACAGGAGGAGCCAGGGGTGTGGGTAACTGCCGAAGACAGAAAATTTCCAGCACCACACAGTCTAAGAACACAACATCTGAGAATTGATTTTCTTCTGAGAAAGAAAATCGTGATTCCTTGGCCCATGAATAATTCTCATCAAGAGCTTTCCTTTCTATCTCACCATCAGAACTTATTTTGGGGAAAAATGAGTAGTTATTACAACATGAATGAAATTCTTCAATTTACATTCCATGTATCTTTGATAAATGTAAAAGCAATAACCCAGTAGTATATCATTGCAGGAAAGGAGATTAATCTTCGGTGATATATGGGTATAACTAGAAGTCAGCTTGAAAGAGGAACACACACACACACACACACACACACAAAACCAGAAAACCCCAGCACTTTACAATGCATAGGAAAATGGTATAGAAGGCAAGCTGGTAGGGAGAGCAACCGAGAAACAGGAACATAAACCACAGGGCCTGTATCTAACTGTCTAAATCCTCTTCTTTCAATGTCCAGCTAAAAATGCCATGAAAATGCTCCAAGAGTCCCTTTCTGACCCCTGCAACACACTTCATCTCTGAACTCCAACAGTTCCTTATCTGGACCTCTCTAATTCCACTTAGCACTTTTGCCTTGTATTACAGTTATTTATAGATGTCTTATCCTTCCTACTAGACTGTGGGCTCTTTGAAGAAGAAACTAACATTCATGAAGCACCTGCTCTGCACTTAACACTGCATTTAGTGTTTTCACATATATTACACCAATTAAATCCTTGAAACACTCCTGGGAGATCTCATTCTCTCATTTTGGGAGACAAAGGAACAGGCTCTAAGAAGGTTAAGTATTTTCCAAACCAAGGGCTAAAACAGAGACAAGAGTTGAGTTAAATTTGAAGTTGATAACTTCCCCACTACTGAAGTTGTCTAATTCATCTTGGTAGCCATGGCAGAGCTCTTTAAACACATGATGGACTCAGTAACTCTTTGCTTACAGGATTAGGGAATTCTGAAATGTTTAGTGAATATGAATGATAAGGTCAGTTGTCTGTTTCAGGTCACTTTCTGAAAAGCAGCCCAGAAAATAAAATACCATCAAAATGACCAAATGTATCTTTTAGAGACTTTAAAAATTCAACTGCAAAAAGAGTAAAAAAGAACAAGAAAATAGAGGCAGTAAGCCAGTTTTTAATTTATACTTGGGTGAGCGCCATAAAAGTCACATATATTACACATAAGAACATGCTGTTCTAACTGACTATAGCATACTGGGACATTATGCAGATGAAATGTAGGAAATCAAATGGCATCATGAGTTTTCTCAACAGTGCAATAAGTAGCGTATCAAACAAGCCCTGCTCATGCCCTCTGTTCATAAATATCAATTGTTTACTATTTCTTAGTATGGAAGTTTCTTAACTGTAGCCTGAATGAGAAGTATTCACAGCGATCATTATTTTCTCCTCTAAGGAGGAAAAATTGGGGGCTGCATAATTTCAACTGGAATCACAGTTATAAATTTTACAGGCTTTTTGAACACCCTAAGGTGTTTTTCTCTTTTTAAAAAATGTCACTGAACTAATTTTGAAGTATTCAGCTCTTTTGTTAAGTATGTCAAAAATGAAGTCCAAGAGGGCAGATTAACTTCAGATTTCAAAGTAGCCTCAAATTCAGTTTAAATATTCTATTTGAAATATATAATATGGCATCTTAATAAAAACTAATTACTTAGCCAGTGGGCACAAGAAGTGCTTTCAAGAAGTGCTGCATGAAACAAAGGAAAAGTCATCTGATTAGGCATCTAATACGTGGGTTTTAGTCCTAGGTAGTATGATCTGTTCCCACTGTTTTAGTTTCCTCATCTCTAAAAGGGGTCATTTAATGTACTTTGAAGATCTTAAGTTCTGTCATCCCTCCCAACAAGTACTGGTCACGATTTTCAGTGGCTCTTATATCAGGCACAATAATGGACCCCACAGATGTCCATATTCTTATCCCTAGAGGCTGTGACAGACCGTGCAGGTATGTTAAAGAAAGGATTTTGAGATGGGGAGATTATCCCGGATCATCCGGTTACGCCCAGTGCAATCACAAGGGTCCTTCAAAAGAGGAAGCCGAAGCGTCAGAGTCAGAAAACCAGATGCAAAGCAAAGTTAGACTACTGTGATTGCTGGGTTTGAGGGGGGAGAAAAGCCAAGAGACTAGAATGTGGCAAACTTCGAGATGCTGGAAAAGGCAAGGAACAAATTTTCCCCTAGATCCCCCAGGAATAGGAAACCAACACAGGCTTGAACATCCTTCATTATGATTTGTATACTAAGGAAGATGTTATCTTTCTTTTATTTGTCAATTTGATATATTCAAAGGTAGAAGTTTTCTATTGCTAATGACTATGATGAAATACTTCAGTTATTCAATCTGGCATAATCATAAGACATGCATGTTAATGCAAAGTGTAACAATGAAACAATAATGATAATGAACAAATACTGAACATTAACTCTGTGCTAGATAATATTCTCAGCACTTTACATATATGATCCTATTTGTGACAGGCTCTGGCTTCACTGACCTTCTATTTGCCTCTCCTTTTTCACCTGCTACACAAAAGTAATATTCTATACCAGCAGGCGGGAAACTGTAGTGTAGGAAGGCAAAGTAAGATTAATCAGGACAAAGTAATGTTCTTCTTAAAGAAGGACTTAAGTCATTTTTTTCTGTTTTAATTCATGAAGAATACTCATCAGAACCATGGAATATGAGGTCAGACTAGTATACAATGTACCAGACAACTTCTCTTTCATTTGAGACTCAGAAACACAAACAACTTACTCAAAAGCTATTATCTATAGACCTAAAAGAGAAAATGAAAAACAAATGCTCATAAATATGCTTACCTAGAAAATCTTGTGAAAAGAATCTTATTACTAAACTGGGATGCATTATATTACAGAAAGAGAGACAGAGACAGAGACACAGAGACAGAGAGCCAGGAATAGGTTAGATGCTCTCTTGTTTAACCCAATTATCCAGAAGAGCAAAATGCCACTGTAGAATCCCACTGTTGTTAAACTGATCAATTGTTAACTTTCTACAAGGCCATCTTATGCAAGAAACAACCAAAACTGTCTCTATAAGCAACATACTAGTCATCTTTTGAAATACCAAGCTGGTGACAATAAGAAGAAATTGTGGAGAACAACAAAGATAGATTCCTCACTCCAAATTATAAACACCAATGTCTGACTTTAGAATCACCTATAAACGAAATAACTTATCATTTGTCAGGTCCTTGCTTCTACTATATTCTAACCAATTGCTTTTCGTATCTCTCTAAATATGCACTGTAAAATGCACCTTTCCAATCAGAAAAATTATTTCAGGGCCAGCGCTGTGGCATAGTGGGTAAAGCCACCGCCAGCAGTGCCGACATCCCATCCAGGCACTAGTTTGAGCCCCAGCTGCTCCATCTCCCATCCAGCTCTCTGCTATGGCTTGGGAAAGCAGTAAAAGATGGCCTAAGTCCTTGGGCTGCTGCACTCACATGGGAGACCTAAAAGGAGTTCCTGGCTTCAGATCGGCACAGCTCCGACCATTGCAACCAGTTGCGGAGTGAACCAGCAGATGGAAGATCGATCTCTCTCTCTCTCTCTCTCTCTCTCTCTCTCTCTCTGCCTCTCCTTCTCTCTCTATGTAACTCTGACTTTCAAATACATAAATATATCTTTTTTTTAAAAAAGAAAGATTATTTCAAATACAGATTGTAAAACACAATTTATACTATGTAACAAATCTTAATATTTCCAAATACGTATTTGCAACAATCTAAAATAAAACATAAGACGAAACACAGTGTGTTTTCCTTTCTAAATGAAAGGCTCTCTAAAGCAATGGAATGGGTTTAGCAAACTAAATTACTTTTCTTCCTCCTATGAGTCTTCCACAGAGGTCCAGTATAAAAGAAATGTCATGTCATAATAAATTTAAATTCCCAGAAACTGGGATTGCTCTCATTAGCAGGCTTCACAATGGACTGTCATTATGAATGTTTGTTCCTATATCTGCCTCCCTCACAAGACAGTAAGCTTAACCATGGGAATGAATGTCTTATTAATTTGTGTGCATCTTCACATTGCATATTTGCTGCCTTATAATTGAGTGGCTACAGATAATAAGAGTTTTCTCAAATGGTAAATTAATGCCAAAGACTTCAACCTGAACATACTAAAATTAATATGCCTCATTTTTGACAGACATAGCAGTATCCGTACACAGTACAAATTATCTAAATATTGGCTAAAGTGTGAATTAGGGAACAATTGTACCTTAAGCTATTACTGGTACTTTTTAAGACGTAAGATGACACTTACCAATTACAAACATTTTATAAGTCCTTTAGCAGTCCTTTATCCCATCTGATGTATGTTCTCCAAAATGAAAAACTTATTATTAATAAAGTTGTAAGCCAAATAATAAATGACAATCTTCTTTTACTAATGCATAGACAACCCACCCCACATTAACAATACCTCTTCACTGTACCTCTCTCACTGCAAATTAACCCACCCACTTAACCAACTGGTTCACCAGGGACCCCGTCTGTATTTGGAAGCACAAGTAGAACTGCCTAATTGTTATATCATCATGACTAAGCGAAAGCATACTGTGATTAGTTTAGCGTGAGATGGAATGAGATAGAATCCCAGGAGACTCACACAGTTAGTGCAGTCAAAGCAGCTATGAGTAGGAGGACAGGAACAGCTATTGGGGTAGAAGAGGAAGGTGCTTTCAGGAACTTAATTAGTTGTTTAGAGATATACATGTGTGTATTACATATATATAAATACACAAGTATATACGTACACACATATGCTTGTATTTTATATACATAATCTTTACATTGATGAAGTGGTCAAGTACTTTGGCAAAACATTTTAAGGAGATGCATTTAGCTAGAGTGCTTTTAGGAAAGCAAACTAAATGATGCTACAAAGATCTTAAGGCAGCTTCTAAAACAGAAATCCCACTGGGACCAGTTCTAGGATTTTTGCCAAAGTATAGGATACAGAACTTGCTCCAGCAACATCATTGAGATTTCTGTGTTAAGAAAGAAAATTTCATAGGCAAGATGGTCAAAGCAGAGCCAAAAAAAGAATTTTTCTTTTGGTGCTTCAACCTTCCATGTAGGATCTCTGTGGCTATAGAAAAAAGAAAAAGAGAAAAATGTAAATGTAGATGGAAAATGAATGAGAAAGAACACTAGAGAGAGAAAAGAAGGGAAGATGGCCTTGGAGAACTTAAAAATGTTAAACATAGCTAGACATTAATATAGATATAAGAGGCTAAATCTGAAAATGTAAAGGAAAAATTTAAAAACCTAAAAGCACAACTTCAGGGTTGATGTTATAGTGCAGGAGGTTAAATTCCTACTTCGGACATTGTCATCTCATATCAGAGTACCTGTTTGAGTCCTGGTTGCTCCACTTCCAATGCAATTTCCTGCTAATGTGCCTGGGAAAGCAGTGAATAATTGCCCCAGTACTTGGGTCCCTGCCACCCACTTGGGAGACATGATGCAGTTCCTGGCTCCTTGCTGCTGAACCCCAGATTCAATCTGGCCTATCCCTGGCTGCTGTAGGCATTAGGAGTGAATCAGTGGATGGAAGATCGATCTCCATCTCTCAATCTCTTTCTGAAATTATTTCAGATAAACTAATAGAAGAACAATTTCCTAAGCTCACATCGTTCCTACTTTTAATAGCTATACTACAGTGGCAGGACAAAATTGGTATTGATAAATTAGCCCCACTTATCAGGCTGTTGCTATTTCAATGAATTTAACTTCCAGCCCAGATTATTGTGACTTTAAAAAAACATTAATGAAAGTCTCAAAGAGCTTAAATTTCAAGTTCAGACCATAGAAAATCTCTTATTTCGTCCAGCAACTTGTATAACTGAAATCCCACCAAATGTCAGGTACTGTTCATTTCAACCAAGGAACTGTTTCATTAGAGGGCTGCTGATCAACGTATAGGTCACTAGATGTTTCCACAGAAACCTTCATCATTGCTACCACCAAAGCAATAAAAAAGGCCACAGACACAAGTATCCTCTAACACTACACCCCCAACTCCAAAAAAAAACGTATGCATTCTTCATTGGAGGCTTTAGGAAAGAAATTATTACAACTTAAAATCACAAATAACTCAACTGAAACATACATGCCCTACATAAACTCTTAACCAAAAATTTTTTCTCTTGTAGTATGTAATTAAATCACATTATCTGGGGGCTGGCACTGTGGTATAGTAGGTTAAGCCTCTGCCTGCATCCCATATGGGATGTCCTAGCTGTTTCTATTCCATAGCCATTGTGGCCATTTGGGGTGTGAACCAGCAGATGGAAGACTTTTCTCTACATCTCTCCCTCTCTCTCCTTGTAACTCTATCTCTCAAGTAAATAAGTAAAATCTTTAAAAAAAAAGTTCAAAATCTTTTCTTAAATTTTTTTAAATATTTATTTATTCAAAAGGCAGAGTTACAGAGAGAGGGAGAGACACAAATCTTCCATTCACTGGTTCACTTCCCAAATGGCCACATCGGCCAACGCTGTGCCAGGCCAAAGCCAGGAGCCAGGAGCTTCTTCTGGCTCTCCTACGTGGGTGCAGGGGTCCCAGCACTTGGGCCATCTTCCACTGCTTCCCTAGGCATATTAGCCATGAGCTGTATCAGAAGTGGCACAGCAGGACTCAAATGAGAGCTCACATGGGATACCAGCACCACAGGCAGCAACCGTACCTGCCACACCACAATACCAACCCCTCCTATAGTTTTTCTAGAGAAATAAATAGTACATTATCATTCTTTGTTATCATTCTGCTATGCAACAGAACACCAGAAACTCCTACTTCTATCTAACAGTATTAATTAATCAACATTTCACAGTAATATGAAGAGACTTATCTAAAGGTCTCATCAACATGGTAAAGAATACAGAAGTCTAAGTCTAGACAATTATTTTTGACAAAAATTACATATTCCAAAAATGTTCCAGATCCCTCAGTCCTCATTCTCATCACTTCTCTTTCCTGGGCATTTTTTCCCTGATTTTAATAACAGCAATCACAGTACTAGGTAAAAAGTACACCGAAATGCCTGCTTGTACATCATGTGTTTCTTTTAGAAAAGTAAACATGTTCAAGAAGAAAACAGAAGGTGAATTTGTGAAGTGACCTACGTCTCCTGCTATCTTCTCTCATTAAGGACAAACGTATACTTCCCTTGATCATCTCCTAAGAATCCCTGAACATTAAGTGAAGTCACTCATAACAAGCAGTGAATATGCTTACTTTCTAGCTAACATGTGTTCCAGAAAACCATGATTATTCTAATTTCTCATCCCTGGTATACACAGGAGATTGGTTCCCACATGCCCCATCACACACCAAAATTGACAGATGCTCTAAACCCTTATATAAAATGGAGTTGTATCTGCATATAACCTACATACATCTTCCTATATATGTTAAATCATTTCTAGATTACTTACAATACTAATACAGTTTGTAATCTTCCCTAGAAGGCAAGAAATTTTAAAATAAAAACTTAATGGAGATTAAAAAAAATAACTTTAGAACATCCTGTGTTACCTTAAAAAGGACTCATAATCTAGAGTGCATACATATTCTAAGATCCATCCAGGCAGAAGAGATTTTGGAAAACAGAACAAATTGAAAGATTTTCTCTTTCTCCATGCATTCTTTCCATGAACAGGGACAGATGTCTCTACAGTATTTGTTTTGTGGCAGATTCTCCATGAGGAGAAGTCTGACCACGGCCACAAATATTTCAGAGCTCCTCTTAACAAAAGTGAACTTTGTCTCTCTACCTCTTCAATTTGGAATTGGCCATGTAATTTATTTGGTTAATAGGTCATCACCGAAGATGACAGAAACCCTCAAACTCAGAGAAGTACTTAGGTCATGTTTACCCTGCACTGCTGCTTTTGAAACCCAGCTGCCATGTAAAACAGCATAGCCTATCCTGTTGAATGGCCGATTAGTGACTTTGCCACTCCATCAATGTATAGCCATGTATTTGAAACTATCTGGGATTAATTAGCCAAAAATAGACTTTCTAGCTGGTTAAAACCACAAATGAGTGTCAGCATGGTGGCGTAGCAGGTAAAGCCACTGTCTGCAGTGCCGGCATCCTATATGGGCACCAGTTTGAGTCCCAGCTGCTCTATTTCTGACTTAGCTCTCCACTATGGCCTGGGAAAGCAGTAGAAGATGGCCTACGTCCTTGGGCCCCTGCATCTGTGTGGGAGACCTGGAAGAAGCTCATGGCTCCTGACTTCAGATCAGCACAGCTCTGGCCATTGTGGCCAATTGGAGAGTGAACCAGCGGATAGAAGACCCTTCTCTCTCTCTCTGCCTCTCCTCTCTCTATGTAATTCTGATTTTCAAATAAATAAATAAATCTTAAACACACACACACACACACACACACACACACACACAAATGGAAGCTTTGGTAATATCAGAAGAAAAACCACCCAGCTGAACCTAGCCAAAATTGCCAACCTACAAAATCATGCCTAATCACTAAGTTTTAAACCACTAAATTTTGGGCTGATTTAATACATAAACAATGCTAACTGATATACATGTAAACCTATTTGTAGTTTACCAATTAAGCTTAAGCACTCCACATATTCTAGTTGGGACTTGCTCATTACTCCTATATGTTGATTTCATAAGATCCAGGGTATAGATGAGTAGATTGAGGCATAGCAAAAGTAATTATTCCCATGATATCTGATGCCAACGTGGGTATCCAGAAGAGCTGAAAGCCAAAGTTCTATAACGACTGGTTCACTTAAGACTGGATATTTCATATCAGAAATAATTTCTGAGCAATCAAGATAAAACAAGGGCCTTGGCATTGTTTTATAGAGGTAGAGGTCCTCTGGGGAACAAACAATTTACCCTTTAATTCCTGGATCTTGAAGAGGTACAATTGGAAAAGCCAAGACCTTGGAGCACTGGGTGGGTGCTGTAGTGTCACCTGACTACTAATCCATACAAATGCGTTTCAACATTTAGCACCCAAATATCTATATCAGTATATGCACTGAAATCAGCCCCAAACACAACCAACGAGTTTTCAAATATAGAAGCATTTTTCATAATTTTACTAATCCTATTTAATTAAAATGTTCTAATTTCTTTATTTGCTTATTTGTTTTAGAAACTGACATTTAGCTTCTGGTGTTACCACCTCATCACTGAAGTGACTATTTATGGTTAAAGACATTGAGGCAATCACTTGACATGTGAAGCACAATGAGAAGAAATGCAGCTGGCAAGCTATCTATAAGATACTATAAATTAATTCAAATCTTTAAAGGAAACAAAAACCTGTTCATTTCTACATGTTCTCCAGCATAATAGGTGGTACCAGAAAAAAAGTTCTAATTGAATTGGGTTCCAGAACATTAGCAATCCCAAAGATAAGCAGATAGTAAGAAATATAACATAGAGTTATGGACTCAAAGCTTAGAATAAGCAGTGTTTTTAAAAAGATTCCGAATTCCTTTCACAGGAGCTCTGGAAAACCGAGCTGAAAATATGTTTTTAACAGCCAAGGGAAAGGAGAAACAAAAATGATACCTGCCTCTTCCCTCCCAGGCTTTTTTTTAATTAAAATGCTGAACCCAGATGTTAGGCAGACAAAGATGATTCAAGACCAGGAATTAGTATTCCCAGGAAGAACCTGTATTATTTTTGGAGACGACTACAAGAAGAACATCAGATCTGTTATCTGTAAAACTCAGTAGCCCATGCAGCTAGGTTCTTTTACTAGGATGGTAATCTCTGACCTGAACAGTTTTAAGATGTACTAAGAAACTTTCCAGTTTCACAAAGATGAGAAGAAAGGGGCAAGCAGAGAGTTTCTCTTTTGTTATCTGTCTCCCTCAGTACTGAAACATCAAGCCAAGGAAGAATTGGGTTCAGTTTTTAAACTGTAAAGTAAAGGAACTGAAGAAGAGGAGGGGAAGCAGAATTATGAGGGAGAAAGAAAAGAAATAGAGATAAAGATAAAGCCTGGGTCCAGTTATTCAATATCTCATCATGAAACACTATGAAATCACTCGCAAGTCGTATAGAGATTAGATAATTCAAGACATAACGTTTTCTGAAGAACAAAGTGAGGTGTTGCGTGATGGTGAAGTTGAGAGGGATCAGAGAACTGAAGGCAAAACTTCCAGCTACGGCAGTGGAGGGCGGACACAACGGGATTAACCTGACATCCAGAAACCAAATAAAAATATGCAGCGGTCTGCTTACCACAGGAAAGCAAAAGACTAATATGACCCACTTTGTCAACAGTGGTTCACGCAGCGCTTATCACCTAAAACAACTGGATATCTGGGTAGACAAAGCTCGTACAATATGTAGGAGTTCTATGATTCATAAAATGCTTCATAAAATGCAGAGAACAACCAATGCATAACTTTCATGTTATTTCTCACCTCAGTTGATTAAAAATCAAAAAATGACATTTCATTCTAAAAGCATGAATTATCCTTTAAAATTAAAATCCCTTTATTTAAAAACAAACAACTTCCTCTGGGAAGCTAGCCTAAAAATACTAAGAAGATATTCTGAAATATTATACTCAAAAGGATATTCATCATAGTTTTATTTATAATAAAGTAAAATATCTCACTTCCCATGTTGGATCATTCTCTCCCTTTTTTATTCTATTAGTTAGTATTAGCAGACACTAGTCTTGTTTGTGTGATCCCTTTGACTCTTAGACCTATCAGCGTGATCAATTGTGAACTGAAATTGATCACTTGGACTAGTGAGATGGCATTGGTACATGCCACCTTGATGGGATTGTATTGGGATCCCCTGGCACGTTTCTAACTCCATAATTTGGGGCAAGTCTGATTGAGCATGTAAGAGAACGATCCAACATGGGAAGTGAGATACACAGCAGACTCATAAGATGGCAGATGTCCTAAATAGCACTCTGGCCTCAGAATCAGCCCTTAAGGCATTCAGATCTGGCTCAAGAGCCCATGAGAATATTTTGGGCATGGAAAGCCAAGACACTCTGGAAAAATTAAAAAAAAAAAAAGAAGACCTAAATGAAAGATCCCTGCGAGTGGGATCCCAGTGGAAAGAACGGGGCCATCAAAGAAGGAGGTACCTTTCTCTGAAGGGAGGAGAGAACTTCCACTTTGTCTATGACCCTGTTGGAATAAGATCGAAGTCGGGGAACCCATAAGGCTTCCATAGCCTTGGCAACTCATGACTAGAGCCTAGGGAGATTACTGACGCCATAAACAAGAGTGTCAAATTGTTAAGTCAACAACAGGAGTCACTGTGTACTTATGTCTCATGAGGGATCTGTCCTTAATGTGTTGTCCAATGTGAAGTAATGCTATAACTAGTACTGAAACAGTATTTTTACACTTTGTGTTTCTGTCTGGGTGCAAACTGATGAAATCTTTACTTAGTATATACTGAATCAATATTCTGTATATAAAGATAATTGAAAATGAAAAAAAAAAAAAAACCTTGGTGTTAAATTGGAAATTGCATAGAAAATTAATCAACTTAAAAAAATAAATCATGTAGGATCTCTGTCCTTAATGTGCTGTACATTGTGAATTAATACTATAACTAGTACTCCAACAGTATTTTCCACTTTGTGTTGCTATGTAGGGGCAAACTGTTGAAATCTTTATGTAGTATATACTAAACTGATCTTCTGTATATAAAGAGAATTGAAAATGAATCTTGATGTGAAGGGAAGGGGAGAGAGAGCGGGAAAGGGGAGGGTTGTGGGTGGGAGGGAAGTTATGGGGGGGAAGCCATTGTAATCCATAAGCTGTACTTTGGAAATTTATATTCTTTAATAAAAGCTTTAAAAAAATAAAGTAAAATAGTCTAGAAAATAATCTCCATCATACTAAAATGACCAAGAAAGCTATGTGCATTGATTGTATAGAAAATGATGTAAGTAAAAATAATGGCAAATAGAATAAAATTTTAAATTATGTATCAATGATAAGAAAAACTGTGAGATTATACTCAGGGAAAAATGCAACTCAGATTATACATATGTTATAACTATGATGAGGTAGGATATAGGGAAAAACAATTTGGAGAGTTAAGATAACATGCCTGTTTTCTTCCTTTCTCTATTTCACCTGTTACAGACATAAAAAAGCTATATTATTACCTAAATTATAATAATATACAAAAAGCTATGTTATTGACCTAAATTACAATAATTGTAACTGTTTTTCACTAATGCCATCATGGTAACATGTCATCATTATTGATATAAATTATATTTCTGTATCACTATCATTAAACATAATTCAATAGCACTTTCTTAAAATATATGGAAGCAAGGACAAAACATCCACAAATGAAATGAGTAAACAAGTTGGTCAGCCTTGTGAATACAAAAACACAGTTCAATGCTCCAAGAACATCTTACATATTGTTGGGACACATTATATACACCCAATTGCCATTAAGGAACATAAGCCATGGGATGAAGTTGATCTTCCACTAGCATGAACATAAAAGAAGACACTGTGGTAGTTGTAGATAAGTCTCTTTTAAGGTACATCACACAAATAAGAAGCATACATTAACCACCTCACCAATCAGGGAAAAACATATGTAAATTTTGATATAGACATGCGCAAACCACTAACATGGGAAAAAAAACCACATACAAGTACTTCTCCCAAACACTCTATTAACATATGATCTCTGCATCAAAAAATGGAATAGGAAAAAACAATTAAAAACTCTTCTCCCCTGCAAATCTGAGAAATAATAAAAATATTAAAGAGGCTCTAAGCACAAATATGTTTGTAGTATTAGGAATATAGGCAGTGACAAATTTTAGGATGACATCCGCCCTTCAGCCAATTATTTCCTGCATTTATGTCATATGATTCCCTGGAAATGAATAAATTATTACAATTTGATGATATTGAGGCCAGCACTATGGGTTAAGCCACCACCTGAGGTGCAGGCATCTCATATGGGTGCCAGGTTAAGCCCCAGCTACTCCATTTCCAATCAATCCAGCTCCTTGTTAAGGTACCTGGGAAAGCAGCTGATGATGGCCCCCAAGTACTTGAGCCCCTGTATCCAAGTAGGAGACCAGGAAGAAGCTCCTGGCTCCTGGCTTTGGCCTGGCCAAGCCCCAGCCATGTGGCTATTTAGGGCGTGAACCAGTAAATGGAAGATCTCGATCTCTCTCTCTCCTTATCTATAATTCTAACTTATAAAGAAATAAATCTTTTTTTAAAAAACATGATAATATTATCAGATTAGTTATAGAAATAATAATATATTAGTTTGTGTTATACCACTAGCCCTAAACACAATTGCAAATTTTACTTATCTGTGATTAATCTAGCTTTGAGCTTCTTGTTCTTTTTATCTGTTACATAACCAAGAATTATCTATAATTAGGACTTGATTAGAGGAGTAGTGTCAAAATAAAAATAAAAACATTATTTACCAGCAAAACCCTCTCTATTACTGTATCTCATTTCCAATTTTTCATTAAACTATTAACTGATAATTAACTGGCAACTAATATGATTTAAAATACTGGAGCTATAGCAACATTCAACTCGCCAAGAACCTATACTTTTTTTTTAATGAAACTAAATCCCTTAAATTGTCTGTTCTTTCCATTAACTACCCTGGAGCTGCCTACAATACTGTCCTTGAACTCCTGCCATGTAACCATCATTTTAGTGAGAGTTTTATTACAAAATGCTTTTAATACTATTTTGTGGAGACCAAGAGGTTTGCTTCTTTGTGGCAGAAGGTCAGGTTCTGATAAATGCCACGACCAGGCTGTAATAAATACTTTGAGAAATAATGTGTTTGAGATTTCATAAAGTAGAAAAACATGATAACTGAGAAATTGCTTAAATGACCAGTAAAAAGAGAAATATATGTCTTATGCATTAATTTCTTTAGGGGTCAATCAGCACAGATTATTTATTTCTCTTATTATTAATGTAAAGCATAATACAGCTCATAGAAGTAACTATTTAATGATAATGTAGTACCGTAGAAACCATACATTTGATTTCAAACAAAATGAAATCAAGAACAAAATTATAAGATCAAGATCTAAAGTAAGAGTTAAAAATAATTAGAGGGCTGCCATTGTGGTGCAATGTGTTAGGCTATCACCTTGACTTAGGCATCTCATATGAGTGCAGCTTCAAGTCCTGGTTGCTTCACTTCTGATCCCACTCCCTGCTAATGCACCTGGGAGGGCAGCAGAAGATGGCTCAGATATTTGGGCTCCTGCCACCTATGAGGGAAAACCTGGAAAGCTCCTGGATCCTGGCTTTGGCTCCACCCAGCAGAGGAAAGATATCTCTCTCTCCCTCTCTGTAATTCTGCTCTTCAAATAAATAAACAAATCTGTAATATATTATTAATTATAAGATATTAATATTTGATATGCAAAGATAGTTATGATATATTTACATCCAAATATGTATATAAACAGATATTTTCTTCTGAAAATATAGCTTCTCTTCCAGAGACAATTTCCAAATTGACAAACCATTCTAAGGGCATTTGCACACAGCCTATTTGTTATACTAAAAAACAAAAACCAGGCCTTAAATAGGTATAATGTTATATGACATAAGTTTATTTAATATGTCAGAAATATAATCTACTTAATATAATGTCACATTTTAAAACCACACTTTCTGGTAAGGTGTGGTATATTCTGATATAGTTTAAATACATTTGTCTTCCATTAAAGAACTTGTGAATGTACCTCACTGAAAGTGTCAGCATCCATTACCTCTGATTTTCATTTTGTAAAAAAAATTGTAAGTCATTCAATCTTTCATGCAGTGAAAATGAGCAAATGAAATCTTCTAATACTAACTAAAAATCTTCCAATATTAACTATGTGATGGCTAATTTAGGCTGACACATTTTCAAGTTTGCAGATACTTGCATGAACAATTGTGAAGGAAAAATACTTTTAAAACAACAGATAAATCATTGTTTCATTGTATTTTATATGCAGAATTCATATTTCTAAGGCACAAATAATATTTACAGTTTGCTAAAGTAAAAAATAAAATCTCACAAGATAATGGTTTTACAATTAAAGTCATTTCCCTTAGAAAAAGATAGCAAGTCAAAAATTCCCAAGTTGAAAGACAATCCAGGATGCATTTGATTCTGATGATTTTAACGAAGCAGAATTGAATCAATGGCTTCACAATGCCAGTCAATCAATCAATTTGGTTCTTCCCCCACCACCACCACCACTGTTTGGCTTAAAGTATAAGCAGCTTCAATTAAAGATAATGGCTTTTTGGCTTGAAGACTAAAAGCCAGGGAACTGAATGTAAGTTCTGCAACTCAGAACAGGTAAGTTCTGAGTTCCTACAGCCAGGTAAGTCCTTAAGATATACTTGTATTTCATAGAAGTCCAAGTTCTTCTTAAGAAACTAAAGCTAGTTGGAGAGAGCAAAAAATTCCATATAACTGCATTTCAAATATGAAAGCCTTTACTCCAAGACATAGTAATCAGACATTGTCTTGAAAGCAAGTGGAAACCTGAACAAACATCAGTCAAATATGATCAAGATAGACAGAAAATACCTCAGAAAAATCCCAAATATTTGCCTTTATTGCCCTGACATAGCCATGCAATTCCATATTTGGCTTGCATATATATATATATATATATATACCCACAAAATAACATTTTTATATTTATTCAAGAACGAAATATAGGTCTTTATTAAAGCCATAATTTGTACAGGCACCATTTTCAACGGCACTTATATCATTCCCAAAGAGGAAGATACATATGGTTATTAATATACATGTGTGTATGTGTGCATATGTGTGTAGAGACAGAAAAAACATGGTCCTAAAAATCCTACTTTGGGAATAAAAAGACAATTATTGTTTACTGTTTTGCAGGTGTTTACTACTTTAGTTAAATCTGCTTTCCTCTTTCACTTTTTCTCTGAGTTACAATTTACTCAAATTTGTTAATAGAAGAAATAGAAATTATGTGGATTACAAAAGGTAAATACTGTTCATACAATCATGTGTGCTATTTGAAAACACTGACTACTGTTCTTGCTCATGCAAGAATCATAAAAAATTAGCAAGTTGGACTATGGACCATTTACTAAATAATTTATACATGTCACTAAAGAAAATAAAACACATTACAGAAAACAGGATCGAATTTATTAAAGGTAAGTATAATGAAAGCATTCCTTCTCCAAAAGAAAACTATACCTAATCACACATACGATTTCTGAAGAGGAAAACCGACAATAATAAAGAATTCTGCTGTTTAGAAAAAGGAATGATTCTCTGAAGTTTTGGTATATCTAGATTTTGGGTACACAGTATAGCCCACCCACCTAGCATGAGCTTAGCAAACATCTGTTAAAAGAATATTTGATGAAGAAAAAGATGTCTATGCACCCGATTTTATTCTAATTTTAGCCCTGTTTAAGGAACCAACAAACAGCACATGAAATAAATTTGCCTCTTTAACAATACCATGCAGTCTAATAAACCTGCAAATAATCATAAAAAAAATCAGTTCATGATTTTTGAATTTCAACCCCTCCATTCAGGGCTGAAGTCAGTCTCAAAGGGACTAACTTAAAAATAGACTCTGGTGAATGAGAGGTCTGTAGCTTGCCTGCTGTCAGCTCCTCTTGCCAGCAGTGAATGGAAAACTCAGGTGATGTCTCAGCAAGTGTAGACATTTCCCCTTAAGCAAATCAATGTAACAGCCAAAGCACAGCTTCAGCAACCTAAGGAATAAGGCAAGAGGCATTTAAAATGTTGGGAAGTCAACTGCTTTGCCTAGGAATGGAAATGAAGCAACTTGTTTGTAAAGCAAATTATAGACAAAATTCTTTGACCTTAATTTTCTTGATTCAATTTCAAATAACAACAGTTGCATCAGAGCACATTTTTACTATTATACTCCCAGGTCATTCCACACTGGAGTTATTTCTACACAGCAATAAAGCATCTGGGTAAAAAATGGGAAAAAAGAAACATAACTAATCATCCAGCTGTTTCTGAAATCCCAGCTGTTCGGTAACAGGCAGAAAATAGCTGGCATAGTAACAGAACATACCAGACCCACATTGCAGGTGACTGTGGAAGCTTTCTGGCTATGCAACAGCATGACCTGATTTATAAAATGAGAAGATCTCTAACCGAATCACCACCACCACCACCACTCCTGCCCCAAACTCTCCCTGAGAAACCTGGGAACTGGGAACAGAAGCCTTCCTGTTGAGGGCTTTTGTCAAAGCAAAGGTGATCGGGATTACATACGTGTGGGGAAGATGGGAGCCAAGCATTTCGCATATCAATCTATGAAACTTGTTTTTAAAGCTGAATTACTAGAGTAAAAGATTAAAAGAGAAACTAAAAAGGCGATCCCTAGGGACGGGTGCTGTATCCTAGAGGGTAAAGCCTGCAACACCAGCATTCCAAAATGGTGTTAGTTTGTGTCCTGGATGCTCCACTCCCTGTGGAGCTCCATGCTGATAGTCTAGGAAAAAGCAACGAAAGATGGCCCAAGTGTTTGGGCCCCTGCCACCCATGAGGGAGACCAGAAAGAAGCTCCTGGCTCCTGGCTCCTGGCTTCAACCTGGCCATTTCAGCCAGGTTGTATGTATGCCACCTGGGGAATGAACCATAGGATGGGAGATCTGTAACTCTAACTCTGACATAAATAAATTAATTAATTAAAAAAGGAGATCTCTGGATATTTTACTTTGAACAAGTCTGAATGAGGACATTTCTAAAGTTTATGGAAAAATGGAATCATGAGGTAAGTTTATTTTGGCACAAAAAAAAAATTTGAAATCTATGCTTAGCTTTTCATGATACTCATTTCCATAAACTTCTTAGAGGTCCAAACTTATATGAGAATCTTTTACTTCAAGTTTCCTTCCCAAATCCTTTCCACAGTGCAAAAAAAATTTTTGAAAATCAAAGACTTTTCTAATCTCTTTTGCAAAGTTTATAAGTACAGTTTTTCATAACTGAAATGAGGGAAAAAATGCTTCCTGTATGTGAGATAACTTGTTTTATGGACAACAGCAGGGTTTATCCTCTGCTTCACTAGATAGATCTCTAACAAGAATACCACTGGCACTCAAGAAGAAAATGGTAATTCCTGAACAGAGCCTCTCCCATCTAGAGAGTCTACTCAGTCTCTGGAGAGAGTAAAAATAGTCTAGTGTCACAGATGATTCACACCTGAAAATACTGTATGTTGCTTCATCGTTATCTATCTAATCTAATTCTTTCTCCACTGCTTTTCTCACTGACTTGAAGCCTATGACGTATGTGGGTTCTAGTAGTGAAATGACACCTCTGGATGAGAAGCAGCCGCCACAGTGGCTAAATTAGCAAGGAGCGTATGATGGCAGAGTTCTAATTAGGCTGCACAAATTTCTTGATTTCTTTTCCTCTAAGAATTGCACACTAGCAATAACTAATATAAACACAACATGACTGTTAGTGACATTCATCCCCAGGACTTCTATAGGTTGATTAATCCCATCTTATAATGCACTGCCACACTGACGTTCTACATTATAGAAAAGAGGGAGAATTCTCCCATTTGCAAATAAATGCCCAAGTGGTAATTTCCAAAAGATGTGAAGGGTCTGTTTCTCTGAAGGGAAAGGTGGGTTTTCTACTACTGAAACAGAGAACCTTAATTTTCAACAGCAGTGTTACTGTGAGTGCCCCTGGAGATTAAAAACAAAGGGAAATTGGGACATATAGATAGCATTCACCTACTCTAAATGGTCAGTTCATTTCCTGAAGTCCTTGAGTTAACAAAAATTATTAGGCAGCATTATCAAATGAAGTAGTTTTCATACTGATCTAGCTAATTTTCATCATCAAATTAATGGCTTCATTTAGTCATAACCACTTGCCTCTTGCCTACCTCTCTCCTCCTCTCCCAGTTTCCCAGTTGGCTTTGATCTTGCTTACATCCTGTTGCTAGTCCAGGAAAAAAGTCTTTTTGCTAACATCTCATTGGTTGGATGATGTCTAGGGAAAACAGGTCAAGAGCTTTGAGACCATTTCTAAGAATTCAGAAGGTAAACCTATTCCTACTCTGCCATGCAGATTTTAATGTAAGACACAGACATTTCCCTGTGTAGAATTTCACATATACTAAAATCAGCCTCTAAAGTGATCAACAGCAATGCTGGAAAACACTCTTGTCACCTTCTAATTAACTCATAACCAACCCATTCACTTGGTTTGTTAGGAGACAAAATGTTTATATGAAATTCACCAGTTTAGAAATAATGTGAACATATCAGGGAAACAGAAGAAAAACAGAGATTCCATTATTCTCTCAAGGAATCTGAACAGAGAGTCCTTTATGGTCAAAATCTCCATTCAAATAAGTAACTCTAAAGACAGATTAAAATCTAAATCTCGGGACTGGGATCAGCACTGAGGCCAGTAGGTTGAGCCTCTACCTGCCGTGCCAGCATCCCACATGGACACTGGCTCGTGTCCAGGCTGCTCTTCTTCCAATTCAGCTTTCTGCTAACAGTCTGGGAAAGCAGAGGAAGATGGCCCAAGTTCTTGGGCCTCTACATCTATGTGAGATACCCAGAAGAAGCTCCTGGTTTCTACCTTCAGATCACCCTAGCTCTGGCCATTGCAGCCATTTGGAGAGTGAACCAGCAGATAGAAGACCTCTCTCTCTGTCTCTTCCTCTTTGTCCATTAATATTTCCTCTCAAATCTTAAAAAAAAAAAAAACTGTCTCACATTAATTTCTTAAATGTTTAACTAGAGATAATCCTAAAGCTAATAAAACACTGTGATACTTATAATTCCTAATTTTTTTTTATCAAACTCATTTTAATATTAGGTAAATCTTAGAATCAACATCCTCCCTCATTGCAATGTCAACAATAACATTAACTAGGAGTGACAAATTAAGAAAAATATATAAATCCTAATGCATTCCCTAGAGATTGTATCACCTCTTCATAGATGTCAGTCCAGTGGGAGCTTCATTAATTATTTCCTGCTCTGTCTGAGAGCAAATGAAAGCCTCACTTGGATCCTGATCTCTACCAACTAAGAAGAGAAAAGAAGATTTGTTCAGGTGCTATCCTCACCATTAGTGTTCTTCAGGGAAGTCATCAATCCACTCAGGTACAAGTATATTAAGTTTATAAATAGAATAATATGAATCTCCCATGTTAACTAATGCAGCCCATGTCACAGACACAATTTAAATAACATCACCCCAGTCTTCAAAAAAGATGGCATTTTGCAATGATTTGACAGTTTATATGTGAACACCTCAGAGGCTATGAAAGAGATTGGAGCATTCACCTAAACAACAATAACCTGAAACTCCTTAGCACTATAATTGAACCTGAGAGAATTAAAGAAGTCAACCAACAGCTACAATAAAACTATGAAAGATAATGGCTTTAGGTAAGTCTGTTTCTGCACAGCACTACGTAGATCTACAGATCATACAGTCTCATTTCCACGCTATATGCAACTTTTATATAACAGGAATGATGTGAATGAAAAATAAACATTCTGAAACATCCTATAAAACAAAAATTAACCCTTCCTCTTGGGAATGGAAATTCTGAAAACTCTTATCCCATGATACCCTTAGCCCTAATATCGTTGTGAGTTTACAGCTCAAAAATCCAAACTAAAGTCTGAAATATTTTTTAGTCCTCAAGTCACTATTTCCCCAAAATACAAATATATGCCTACTGATAGGAGTTATGCACTTAGACTTCAAAAAGTCCCTTCAGTACCTCAGACCATTCATTTTCCTTATGTATTTTTGTCAGAATAAAGAAGAATATGAAATACACAATAAATGAGCATGTGAGCAAATGAATATATTAGATAGAATATTCAAACAAATATCATTCTTTGGTTCAGCACTGGCACAGCTTTATATCCACAGGGGCAATTTACTTAACTGCTTTGACTACGAGGCAACTGGTTTTCCAAACCCAATACTTTAAGAAGCTATAGATAAAATGTCTTCATGCTTCTTGACTTTGAAATTACACCCTTGTCTGCCAAGTCATAAAAATACAATCTAAGTGCACCATATTATCCATATTTGTTATTACCAATTACTACTAATATCACTGCTAAAAAGGGTCGATAGTTCTATCATTTTCACAGAAAACATGAATAAGTATATATGACCAGTAACACTTTCTGCAACATACAATCCATCACAACAGTCACCTATTAGTTTTCTCTCTGCTAACGGCAAACAGCCATGACAAAAGTTATCCCAAAATCTTCGTATTTTTAATCCTGACATTATATCCTGATATAACTGATCTGAACAACAACAGGCTTCCTAAATAAGTTTTGCTTAGCTTTCTAGTTCTGGTATTTTTGTTGTTTCTTTGTACTGTATTGTTTTATCCTATAACTTTGCATTTTCTAGACTGCTGCTTAACAGGAGACAATGGAGTTCTGAGCTTGAGTAAAGACAGTCTTAGATGAGAAACCAGCTGTAGATACTCTAAAAAACAAATCATTTACACATCAAGAAGCCAGAGTTAATAGTGGGTTAACTAGCAAAATCATTTAGTTAGCACTCAGTACACTAAATACAAACACCCCTTGCAAGAAACCAGTGACAACAAATGGATCAAAAACAGCCTTGGGTCAGCAACACCATGACCACTGAATTGGAGAATATGCTTTCTAAGATGACAGCAAGACTCTATATTTAGCACATTATTTGCTTTAGGTGTCTATTGCAGTCTCACAGGCCTCAAAAAGAGGTGCTCCATTCCCACTTAGAGCCACAGCTCATTCCATATGTGTTATGTCTTTGAAAGCAACCGACTCATGCCCTGGGATTAATTTATTTACCCATAAATAAAGTGACCATATTTTCTGAGCCTCAAATCGGGCCATATGGTCTGATATGTATTAGCATACTTTTATGAAGAAGAAACTGTGAAAAATGGAACTGCTATGGAAACAGAAAACCAAGCCAGAAACAAAATTCTTATCACAGTCCTAATCTTAATTTACTTTTCAGAAGTGCATATTCCCATTTACTGCAATAATAGCTCTGCTTCCTTCACCCTTCAAGTCAAACCACTCCATCAGCCCTTTTTCAGATAGGAATACTGATTTCCATACTAGAAAGCAGAATTGTCTTCTAACCTGCAGTGGCTACACTGGTCTGGAAGATCCTGTGCTTAGAACCAAGTTTCTCTTCAGGCAGGAAAACCAAGAGGTACCTTTCGTCCACATCAAATGTCCCTTGCAGATTTCAGAATGACTTTTGGGTCAAGAAGATTTCCGGGAACAGGCCCTTTTGTCACTGAATGACACCCCGTAATCATTCTAAACTGTATCAATAAAAAAAGACATACAAAAAGGGTTGTTACACTCTGGATCATTCACATGAGCACAGCACCACAGGCTGTCTTAAAAACATCAAGCAAGACGGGTGTGTTTCCCACTTTACCTAGTAACAGCTCCAATGTTAGTACTAATCACACATCAAACCCCTGAAAAACAACAATAGACACCATTTCTGATTCTCTTGGAAAGCCAGGAGGCCACCGTTTCATGACTCCAAGGCAATTTTAAAACAATTTTCACGAGTTAATGTTAATCATTTTTCAAAACTGGGAAAATTTATATCTAATTCAGAATCTTTTCCTTAGGTGTTTTTTATTCATATACTGAGTTCTATTTCAACACATGCTAAATAATGAAATTTTCAGAGCTTCAGCAATCCCATTTGAAACCCATTTGACAACGAAAGTAGTAGCACTGGTGAAATACTACATGTGCCTAAGCATAAATTGAGTTCCCCCAGCACAGGTTTGAACACTGTTTACTGACAGGACTGCACTATCACAAAGCAGTAAATCAAAGTGTTTACTTACCAACTCTCACCATATGTATTCAACTGGAAACTGAAGAGTTATTTTTCATTAAAGGGATCCTTTCCCTCTAGAAGTCATTAGAATGAACAGCTTCAAAATATAATCTATTCATTCTGTTCACACTGTAAAAGACTTATATTCCTGGTTCTGCAGGGAACCTAACCATGAGACTTTTAAGAATTATTTTGTAGTTATTATTAGCTACAGAATCAAGGCTGATATGACTTGAGGGGTATTAAAAAAAAAAGCTATTCTAACACTCCCACTCTACAGAATTTTGTTACTGAAAGAAATCAGCTGATAATTTGACCCAATATCCTGGTTTTACACTTAAAAAGAAAACCTGGGAATCAAGAAGATAAAATTATTTGCCCATGGTTACCAAGCTAGCTCTGGACTCCCTAGGCCAGCTGTCATTCCCCTGGCACCCACTAGCTCCCATTTCAAAAAAATCAAAAGGAATATTTTATTCCTCCTCTCTTCCCTGTAACTGTTGTGCATAACTGTTTTCTTTTCAAGCAGTTGCAAGGGAGAACAAGGCATTCACCCTTGAAAAGACTCTGATGAGAATGACCCTCAGATAGTGTGCTTTCGGTAACATTCATTATCTGAAAAACTACCAATGGATCCTAGATCCCAAAAAATCAGATCTCTAAATGGGGTCACTTCTCTTTTATCACATCACCAAATGTGTATGGTGGCCTCTAAGAAAATACAGTATCTTTAAATCAGTTACAAATAGCATATTTCTCAGGATAAAAAAAAATTTCACATATAGTTCTAAAGCACTGTGCCTTGCTTCAAATTGGAAAGATGCTGCAAAATCACAGCTGCACGGATGTCCTGCCTTTCACACATTGTCTGTAAGAGAAGTCTTCCGTACAGAAGTGCCCCCATATAAGTCTGGAGGGCTCAAATGCTTCCTTCTCAGTGCATAATCCAGTTCCAAATGTCCTAAAACAAGTGAATATTTTTTGGGGGGACGCATTCAGTGATAATCTAATAATAATATGACTTGAAAGCTCATGAGCTCATGACTATCACTTCTTGATGATCTTACCTTAAAAAAAAAAAAGTGATATAAAAGCAATCCCCAGGATTCTCAAAGGATTCTTTTGTTGAATTCTCAGAATCATCAGTATATTTTGCATCATCAAATAATGTTAATATGACTTTTCAGGTTTCAAAAAAATGTCATATGGGGCAGCAGGTGGCCTCCAGTTAAGACATGAGTTAAAGTGCTCCCATACCATATCAGAATGCCTGGATGCAATCCCTGCTTTGCTCTGGATTCCAGCTGCCTGCTAATGAGTACCCTAGGAAGCAGTAGGTGATGGCATAATTATTTAGGTCCCTACCTCCCACATTGGAGACCTGGATTGTTCCTGGCTCTCAGCCTCAGCCCAGGCTCAGTCCTAGTTTCTGACATTTAGCAAGTGAACCTATGGATGGAAAAGCTTTACCTCTCTCTCTCTTTTCTACCTCTCAAATTAAAAAAGAAAAAAAAAAGTTATAGCAACAATGAAACACAGTATGTTTTCCCTACAAAACACAGCCAAATAATTGCTATTGATCTTATAGAATGTTCAATTATCCTATGCAAGAGAACACTGAAATCATTTTAAGACATAGTCTGACCTAATTGGGAATAGGTTAAGACACATGGAGCCTTGTCTGCAGGGTCAACTTTTTAGACCTTGACATCCCTGGGATCTTCCCTCTAGTAATTATTTAACTATAGACTATAATGTGTCTGCAAATCAACTTCTTGAAATTATTCACAATTTTTTTATAATATCCAAATAAAATAGAGGCATTTCAAAGTGTCTAAACCCTCATTTCTTCCAGTGCAAAACTAAATAAAGTCAGGCATTCGTAAGGAACTCAGCATTTCAGAATTTTCACTCGGTTTCCACAAAGCTTGGTGAAATATACTTTATGTGCCCTCTTTTTTTTTTTTTTTTTTTACTAGCCATGACATTTGGTGTAGAGGTATTAAGTGAGTTTTCCAAATGAATAATGACCAACCCAAACAGCTTTGCCCCTGTTCTAATGCCTGTAACATTTTTGCTCCGGAACCAAACTGCATAAAAATGTCAACTCTGAAGTACTATAAGATGGCACTTCCTTGTTTTGTCACTCTCTATTGATCTTTGATCTTTTTGGATTCAATCAACTCCCCTGCTGGCTGCTTTCTGTTGTTCAAATGCTATTTTAGAAAGTGTTTCTCTACAGGTAGTGGCAAAGGGTGGAAAGAAGGGCATAGTTTTACTTTTAACCCTAATACATGACTTATTTCTAATTTCAAATAACACTCAATGAGGTAAGATTTATGTAATTATCAAATGATGGCCTGGGTCTAAAAAGCTTGTGAAAGGCTGTTATGGGGCTTTTTTTAAGTTCACAGTTGTCAAAGTTCATTATGTACTGAGATAATCTATGCAGTATTTTTTTTTCCTACAGTTTGAGACTATTGGGGCGGGTGCTATGGCAGCATCTTATATGGGTACTGGTTGGAGTCCTGGCTGCTCCACTTCTGATCCAGCTCTCTGCTAATGTGCCTGGGAAAGCAGAAGAGGATGGCCCAAGTTCCTGGGCCCCTGCACCCACGTGGGAGATCTGGAAGAAGCTCTGGGCTCTTGGCTTCACCCCAGCATTGCCCTGGCCATTGTGGCCATTTGGGGAGTGAACCAAAAGATGGAAGATCTGTCTCTCCTTCTCTCTCTCTGTAACTCTACTATTCAAATAAATAAATAAATCTTTAAAAAAAAAAGCTTGAGGCTATCATTTTATAACAAATACAAGTTAAAGAAAGGCTGCAGAGTAAGGCCTCTTATGTATTCTGAGTTTCCTAATCTGTACCTTATTATGATTTAGTGCAAGGTGGAGCACTAGTTATCACTTCACATTCTAGAACACCTCATCATGAGTTAAATGCAGTGACATGTGTCATAAAGTCCTTTAATAAAGATAATAATGATGGTATGTTGAAACCAAGTGTTTTGACACAATTCTTCCTTACATCCATGTTAGCCAACAGAAAACTAAAATCTGAGGTGAATCCCCACATTCTACTCATACGTAGCTGCACAAAAAAGAAGTAAACTTAATAAATCTAGCATTTATGTTGCACATTTAATAGAAAGATCTTAAGCCATAATCACTGTAGCTGCTAGGCATCCTACTTCTTGAAGAATTCTTTCAGTGCATGCATTAACTTTGGTAAAATTATTCTGGATTTCAAAGGCAGAAGAATATTTAAAATAGTATGGTTTCAGAAACATCATTGTAACAGACCAACTCCAAAAGATTCTGTTGCTAAATTTTACTTCATAGTCCCTTTGTAGATTA
This sequence comes from Sylvilagus floridanus, assembly GCA_949820135.1. Lineage (NCBI taxonomy): Eukaryota > Metazoa > Chordata > Mammalia > Lagomorpha > Leporidae > Sylvilagus > Sylvilagus floridanus. The sequence goes on from OX463224.1 coordinate 91,006,177, forward strand.
CTCATTTAGGTTTCAAAAGAGGAGAAAACCATGTGCAAACCATGTGCTGTAATATGCATGGTCATTAGTCTCACACAAAGTAAAGAAGAAAACAATAAAATAAGACTAAGAAATCATTCTTCCAATGATTGTCATTGAACTGTTACATTAGTAAACATTCACAGTATGAAGTCTCTCTCAATCTCCAGCATAAAGAGTAGTGCAAAAGAAAAAAAAGCAGTCCTGTTGACTATGAACAAAACTTGTTACATTTTCTCCAATTTCATTTCTTCCATAATGTTAGGCATCTGCTATCATAACGTTCCAAAATTAATAATAAAATATAGTCAATTTCTAAAGGCCCCTGCAGCCTTGTTAAAAGTTAATTTCCAGTTAAAAATAAACTTTAATTAAATCCATGATAAAATTGTGACCTATATTCTATTAAATAATTTACTTTCTTTTCTTCTACACATTAATAATTACAATTTTTAAAAAACAACTACAGAATCCAAAGACATTTGAGATGTTATTAAATCACTGATAAATGACTCAAATTCATTAGTTCTTACATAGTAAATACTTCCAAATGCCAACTTTTCCCATCACTGCACAATTACTAATAATGTTGACAATTTACTTACAGATGCATGTCCCCAGGCACACGTATGCACACATACACACACATACACACACACATTCTCCATAAAACCATCTTTACCGTTAACATTTTTTCCAGTTTATGTGCAAAATTCTTGCATTCTAATAAAAAATATAAGATAGGTTTGCTCCTATTTAAGCCTCCCTCTTCTCCAAGATTTATCATTTGATATGTAATACAAGTTTAGCAACAATTATGCCAATGTATAACCATTAAATGGTGTACTACTGTATGCATTGGACTCAATTGCATATTTCATTTTCATAACTGCACTCTCTATACATGAATATATTTGGAGATGCTGGGGTGAGGTTGGGAGGACAGAGGCAGGTGGAGAGAGCCGTTCACACATCAGTCTCCACAGCCTTTGCATTAGAACAGTTGTTTTTATCTGTCTCACTGTCATCCCCCTTCCCCTGACACTTCTCCTTTGCGCACAGAGATTCCTTAACTCCTTCTTCCATCTCTAGATACTCTGACTTGTCCCCCAGGGAAGAAGAAGTAGAGCTCCGAAATTTCTTGAGCAAATTGGAAGGAAGGTATGGGCAACTGACTGCATTCTGGGTCAGCTGCGTCTGTTCCTCATTTTCAGTCTCTCTATGGTAGAAATAGTTAAAGTTAGAGACAATCACTGGCACTGGCAAAGCAATGGTTAAGACACCAGCAATGGCACACAGGGACCCCACGATCTTGCCCCCCACGGTGATGGGCTTCATGTCCCCATAGCCCACAGTTGTCATGGTTACCACAGCCCACCAAAATGCATCTGGGATGCTTTGGAAATGGGTAGTAGGTTCATCCGCCTCCGCGAAATACACAGCACTGGAAAAGAGGATGACCCCAATGAAGAGGAAGAAGATCAGAAGGCCTAGCTCCCGCATGCTGGCTCTGAGGGTGTGGCCCAGGATCTGCAGGCCTTTGGAGTGCCTGGACAGTTTGAAGATCCGGAATACTCGGACCAGACGGATGATCCTGAGGATGGCAAAGGACATGGCCTGTTGCTGCTGCCCATTGCCACCTCCCTGTTGCTGGGCCAGATCAGTACCCAGGGTGATGAAATAAGGCAAGATGGAGACAATGTCAATGATGTTCATGATGTTTTTGAAGAAGAGCGCTTGGCTAGGACAAGCAAAGCAGCGGACCACAAACTCAAAGGAAAACCACACAATACAGACTGTCTCCACGATGAAGAAAGGGTCGTTGAATATTGTGTGCCCTGAGTTCTCCGGGTGGGGTGCCAAGGTGTCATTCAACAACCCGCCGTGCCCACCGGCACTTAGTGCCATGACGAGATCCCTGTCGTCCCTAAACTCAGGCAAAGTTTCCAGGCAGAAGATGACGATGGAGATTAAGATGACCAGGACAGACACGATGGCTATGCCCCTTGCAGGACTGGAGCTCTCTGGATATTCAAAGAGAAGCCAGATCTGCTTTTTAAATTCATTCTCTGGTAGGGCCCTGTCCTCCTCCTCTCTTACAAAGCCCTCATCCTCACGGAACTTGAGCAAGGCCTCCTCTCCCAGCTGGTAGAACTTCACCTCCTCAGTGAAGATATCAAAAGGGACGTTGACCGGCCTCTTCAGGCGGCCTCCTGATTGGTAATAATAAAGGATGGCATCAAAGCTGGGCCGGTTCCTGTCAAAAAAATACTCGTTGCGCAAAGGGTCAAAGTACTGAGTCCTCTTCTCAGGGTCTCCCAACAAAGTCTCTGGAAACTGGGCCAGGGTTTTCATCTGGGTCTCAAAGCGTAGGCCTGACACGTTGATCACCACACGCTCACAGCAGTCACTGTAGCGGACTGAACTGTAGCCACCTCCTCCCCCATCTTCCTGAGGCAGCAGGTCCGTGTAGGAACATTCGTCGCCGTGGTCGTCTTCGCTATAGTAAAACCTTCCCTCCTCGTCCTCGTCCTCCTCCTCCTCCTCGTCTTCCTCTTCCTCGCTCAGCTCCCTTAGGATCTTCTCCTCAGAGCCGCTGGGCATCAGGTCAGAGCAATGCGGAAAGCTGCTCTGTCGGTGGTGGACTCGCTTCTTCTCGGGCCGCGGGCGCCGCCTCCTCCTGCTCCCTCGGCTGCTCTGAGGATCGTGGGAGGTGCAGGCCCCCCGTGACTGGTGGTGGTGGTGGGAGCCCCCACCAGAACCCCCACTGCCTTCCACAGCAGCTGTGGCCGCTGCCACAGCAGCAGCCGCAGCTGCTCTTGAGTGAGCCAGCCTCTCGCGCTCCCGGGCCCGGGCCTGGGCTGCATAACCATAAGGCATGTGACTGTTGCACCCTGAGCTCTCGGCACTCACCATAGCGACCTCCATGGCGGTAGTTTTTGGAAATGGCTGGTTCCAGTTGTAGAAGAAGAAAGAAAAATAGGGCAGCTTCTTTTCTCACCAAATTAAGGTAAGTTTGGAACCCTTAAGCAGATTGCTTGGAAGACTAAGGATATTTTCAGTCCAACTTTGCATTTTCTGTTTTTAAATCAGCACACTCCATGCTCGCTCTTCCCAGGGATTCAACATTGCTCTCCAGAGCTTGGCTGGTCTAGATAAACAGCCTATCACGCTCAAGCCCAAGTCATAAAGTGATGGGGTCTCCAAAACTCCTACGTTTTGTGGTAAATGTTCAAATTCAGAAATATGTCTGGGATGTGGTCTGTGATGCTGCTGCAGGATTCAAAGGCAGCAAGTATCTGACAGCCAGCAGTGGTGCCTACAAAGTGAAATATATTTTTCTTCCATGGAAATTGTCCAAAGCTCAGTCCATCAAATTTAAACAAAATGCAAATAAGCCTTTGGTTTTAGCACTTGTTTTCCAGTGTCAGCTTGACCCATGTTAAGATGAGGCTTGAAGTATGTCCAGCCATCGCTCGCTGCTCAAAAATCTAGTAGGCTGATTCTCCAGGCTGTTCCCCTAAGGTCTTCAAGGGCTCTCTGGACCCAGGGGCAATGCCAAGCTACAGAGAGAGGCAAAGACCTTGGGAGGTAGAGAAGGTGCAAAATGAGGTGTCAGCAGAGGCAAAACCAGCTCTGAGGTCTCCATAGAAATCAAGGAAATGCAGAGCATCCTTCAGCTAAAATCATGCAGAAGAAACACATCACCTGCAAAGGGACGGGAAACAAGCATAGGAGAAAGATAGGGATCAAATCAGACAAAAACTGAGCGTTTTATTTCATATATACTTCCTTCTCTTGTCCTCACATAAATCATGTAACACACCAAGAGCCGTAACATTTCCAAGAGTAAGGGGCAGACTGTTCTTAAATCTCTTTCTTACTCAACACCCTTCCTTCACTCTTCTGTGGTTATGATTTCAGTTCAGACTATTTTCATGGCAACTCAATTATTTTTTCCTCTCTTCGCTCTCAGCCCACAAGGCTCTTATTTCCATCTTCGCCCTCATCAATGCCAGGTCTTAAATTCTCACTGCCATACCACGTTCTCCATTCCACGACAATAATGCTGTCACTTACAGCTCTTTCCATCACTCATCCCAAGGCAGCTTTTGTAAATGTCCACTCATAAAATATTTCTGAATTAAGTACTATTCCACCCCTCTCCATTTTCATTCAGGATTCAGAAAGTCAGAAAAAAAAGTTTTCTTCTTTGCAGACTCCACCACTTGAAACAGCCTCATCCACTTTACCTACAAAGCATAGATAATAATGGAACCTCCCCATCCCACATTTGAAAGCATTAAGTTAGATACCTAGTGTTGATAGAATAGCACTGTGCCTTATACATAGTGAATGTCAATAAACACTGGAAGTTAGGAACAGTGTGACAGTAACCTACGCTTTCATTGCCTACCTACCTCATTCCCACTGTCTGAGGTATGGAGTATAGGGACATAAGGACATTCTGAGATTCCTCATTTGCCTATGTTAAGTTGGTATTCCTTGACACCCTGAAAAAAAAGTCCCAATGTTTTTTTCTGTCTCCCGGATTCCAGAATACTCTCTATCATTCATCATTTCTCCATGCTGTTCCTCCATGGTCACCTCAAGGGCACCTCCTACATTCTTCTCAAGAGAACCAATGCCTTATTTTTCAGATCTCAGTTTGGATTTTTTTCCCTCACTCTGTAACACGTTTCTCCCTATAATTTAATCCTTATATCCCATCCCACTATTTCCCCCTTGTCTTTCACTGCCCACCTTTATTTTTAATCTCCTACTTTCTGATCACATGTTCCTTGCAGTCCTGATCTGTTCACAGTGACACTTTGCTATCCCTGGTCCTTCTTCCCGAGTCTGATCTCCCAAGTTCAGCTAATTCATCACCCTAGCCAGGACCTGCTAAACCACCTGTCCCTCCCTGTGTGTCCTCTTGCTTCCTCCCTTTACTCTGTCCAGCAGGACTTCTAAGAATACAAAGAATGACCCAGAGAACTTCAAAAGATGATGCCAGAATTTTCAGGGCGTCTATCAGCTTCTATAACTGGAAGCACAGAGAAATGGCTCTGAAGCCATTAACAGGATTCAGCTCTTGACCACCTGCTGCTCGCTGCTGATCATGTCAGCCTAGCAGCCTAAACACACCTGAGTTGGTGAAGTAACTAGCAGGAAGCTGGCAAACAGAGGGCTTTCCAATCATACACATTCTCCTCAGGCAAGGGGAGAGCTTGACTGAGACGCAAAACCCAGAAAATACATCTCTGAATTTACCTCCCATGGCATCCCCTTCCTTATGCCTGACTCCTAACATCGTGGAACACTCGAAAATGTTTACCCTCAGTAGGTCTCCAAGTCCCTGCTTAAAAACCACCACTGTGGAGTATCAGGCCAGCATTGCTGAAAGACTTACAGAAGCCAAACAAACAGCCTAAAACTTTGCTCAGTTTCTTCCCCAACTCCCCCAAACAGTTATCACACACTATTTTCTTAAAAGCCCCAGTGTAAACCAAAGTACCTATATACATGCATACTGCACACACCCCTCTCCTGCCCAGCTGATCCCCTGAAGGTCATGAACTGGAGGGTCTTCCAATTCACCACCAACTCTGCAGGAGACCTAGACCTGCCCCTTTTCTGCTCTACACCAAATACTACCATTTATTTCCTTAATTATTTAGGTTTGTTAGTGTTCATTTATCCAACTCCCTCCTCCATCCTACAAAAAGCAAATTGTCTTTTTTTAATTGGGGACCCCTTATCTCACTATTCTTGATCAAAATAAAGAAAACAAAAGCAAATGAAAAGGAAACAAAAAAGAACCCTCCAACTCATACCCCACCCCCAGCCATCCAGACTGGTTTGGAATTTCTCTTCCTTCTTAAGGCATTCATGTGAGGAGAATCTATTCAAGCTGACTCCCAGGAGCCTTTTGGGAGAGACCTGTGCAGGGAAACCCCCGTGTCTCTTAAATGCCATTAAATTAATGGAATTTTGCAGACTGCCTCTTCCCCAATCCCTGTGCCCCCAAATAACAGCCAAGCATTCCGCCCCTCCTCCACCCTCTCCCCCCCAACAACAAGGATGTTTTCATCTCTCATTCCTGCAACTGTGTTAGCCTGGTACCTGAACCTTACGTGAGAGAGAGGCTGAGAGGGAAAAACTGATAGAGGGAATTGGAAAGGCCAACACCATGAGAAACACACACTTCAATGCACGCCATTTATACAGTCCCTATGTGTTGCTCAAATGCTCAGAAAATGCACGCAAATCCCAATGTTGGGAGAGGCAGCAATCCAGCCCCGTTCACCAGCTGTTCGCAAAAGAACAGAACAGAACCGGTGAAGGTGGAATGAGGCGAAACGCGGCTGAATCGAAACCCACCACGATGGGAAACGACATCTTTAATCGTGCCCTCGCCTCGGGACCAGGGTTCCCGCTCGGGCTCAGTAAGCAGGGCGCACTCCCCCATCCCCGGGGGCTGCCCCCCCAGAGCCGCGCGGCATCTGCACCTCCCCTCTCCCACCTCCTAGTTTATTTTTAACCGCCTTCCATTCATGCCCTTCTGTCACATTCCCGATGTTATTTATCCCTCAAATGCCCACTGTTTCTTGACAGCCACGAGAGGAGGGTGGAGGAGAGATAAGAAAGGTATTAATACTTACCGCTCCCGGGCGGGGAGAAACAGAGAGAAACCTCCCCGCTGGTTTGTTTTTGCCCCCTCGAGCTGCAACAGCTGGGGAGGGGGGGAAGAACTGTCATCAGAGAGGTAAATGGAAATCACTCCTGTGTGGCTGCTTGAGGCTGCAGAATATCCAGGGAACAAGTTCTGTGTCCTGGCCAGGGTGGCACAGAGTCGGCGCCGCCGGAGACCGGAGGTGGGGGTCGGGGCTGCCCCCCAAGGAAGACCCCAAAGACCCCAGGACTCCCGGTTCCTCAGCAGTTCGGCCAGAAGGGCTCCTCAGGGAGAGGAAGTCAAGGGTCCCTGGGAAAGCAACAAAATCCTAGACAGCAGCGCTCACTTGTTCAGCCCGAATTGCTGCTCCAGCAAGCATCACTGGCTGACTGGCTGGCTGGCTTGGCTGGCTGGCTTGGCTGGCTTGGCTGGCTGGCTGGCGCGCTCGCTCGCTCGCTCGCTCGCTCGTTCGCTCGCGGCTGCAAGAGCAACACACGCCTCCGGGGCCGCGGGCGCGCAGGGGGCGGGGCCAGGGCCGCCGGGGGCGTGGCGTTCGCCGCCAGGGGCGCCTCCCGAGGCTCGGCGGGGTGCGCGCAGTCACGACGCCGCCGCTCCGCGCCCTGCGGGCCGATCCCCCGACTCCCGCGCTCTGGGAACGGTTCCAGGAGCTCTTGGCTATCGCCCCCAGAGGCGAGGAGCAAACCCGAGGGGAGAGGTGGCCCCGGTGGCGCTACAACGGCCGTCCCGACGGCAGCGCGGGAGCCCCAAGGAGGTTGGGGGAGCCTCGACGGGAGGTGCAAGGCCTCCACGCGGGGTGCTCTGGAGCGTCCTCTCCTCCCCGCACCTGCTGTCTCTACGTTTCCCCCGGTGCCCCGTCCTCTGCTTCTCCGGGGGCGGGTTTGGAGCCGCGATGCCTCTGGCAAAGCTCCCTCGCCGACCCGGAGCCGTCCTTTCGCCTCGAGCGCACCCAGTTCCCTCAGCCTCCGGCTTCCTCCGGAGTTTGTCGGCCTCAGTTCCGGGGTAAGGTCTCCGGGGCGCGGAGGAGACTGACTTTAAACACGTATTCGACTCGGTGAAGTGACAGTTGCGGAAACGCGGCTGAGGCCCTGGCCCGGGGCCACGCACTGGCGACGGGGCGAGCCTTGCAGCGCTAGGGACAGGTGGCGGGCTGGCTTCCGGGCTGGGCACCTGCGGAGGCGGGGAGGAGCTCTAGGCGGACTTGTTGCTGTAGATGGGACTGGGACCGAGGTCTACCTGGCTTGCAAGAGGGCTCTATCTTAGTGGCCGGGGCTCTACCACTACCCACCTCCATTAAAGTGTGTGTGTGTGTGTGTGTGTGTGTGTGTGTGTGTGTGTGTATATATATATAGTGGGATAGTGAGGCCTTACCCCGGATGGACTCTCGGGTTGGTTATTAAGAGCTAAGCTTGTGAAATTCCTCTGGACCTGGATCTAAATATGCAATTACCATAGAGCCACCAAGAGAAAGATTTGCTTGGGGAAACACGAATTCTCTCTCTCTACACACACACACACACACACACACACACACACACACACACAGAGCAAGCAGCCCAGGTGGTGATCGGCTCTCCGGGCATCTCTCCCAGTTCCTCGTGATGGGCCAAGCTGGAGCAAATCCGACCTTTGCGGGTCCGTTGGCTCCGGGGCGGCCACTGCCACTGCCGTCCTTGGCCGGCAGCTTTGTTCGAAGACTGTATTGGGCCTCCTTCTTTTGTGGCGCTCAATTAATTATTAAGGGAAATATTCCAGAGCTGAATTATAGATATGCCCCGTGCTCGCTCACCCAACGGCTGCTGGTTGGGCAAAGGACGCCTGAAGGGCTATTCTTCGTTTCTTTTTCGTCTTTTAGAAATAACTTTTTTAAAAATTCGGAATTGTGCTCAGTGGAAAGAAACAGAACACTTACGGTGCGGCCTTATTTTTCTTAATTTCTTGCAACTAATGCAGCTTGGTTTGGGGCACAAATAAATCTACCTGTTACTTCCTGGATTCAAGGCTGCAGTGACTGAGAGAAAGGAGCCTCTTTGCCTCCATTCATTGCCTACTGTAGTTCTTTCCAGTGAGCACAGGGCATTACTCCCAAAGTGAAAAGACCACATGTATGCTGGCCAAAACCCATCTCTGCTCCTGCACATGGGACAGAGAAAGTCATGGTGCAGTTTTGTACAAACCGAGTTTCTTGGTGATTGGTCAGCAAGATGTGTCTTGGAATCATAAAAGGCTGTGCCAAGGACTCAGGATCTTGGGACATGTTTCCCCAAAGCAATTTGTGAAATCAGTCTTGAGCAGGGAGATAAAAAAGGACTTGAAATGTACTAAAAAGTTACATTGAAGCATGGACATTTTAATTGAATCATGTTGGAACTTTATGAATTATGATTCTCTATGCCATTTGCTATTTGTTCCTATCATGTCTCAGAGAATGTTATGTATTTGCACTTCTTAGATATCAAGAATCTAAATTACTGAAGTTCAGCAGTTGAATTCCTGAAACACAGCAAGACTGCAGTCTCAGAAAGATTGTTACTGAAGTTATGCAGTAACTATTTATCAAATAAGATTTGATAAAAAAGATTTTGACAAGGTACATAATGCTCAATGAGTATCCACCTATAACTGGCTCTGTTCTAAGTTCTTTGTGTGTATATGGCTTATTTTATTTGCTGAACAATTTCTTGATTATATTGAGAATGAAACAAAAACTTACAGTGGATAGCTAACTTGCACAAGCTTTTATATAGTAAATGTTGTGACAGAAGTAGGTCTTCACCATCCGATTTTGCAATGTGGACCATGCTAGTGATTATAATACTATGTGGTCTAAACTCATTTAACTGACCTATTGACCATCGCAGACACACAGATGTAAAAACAAGGGGATTCATGTTGTGATGGAGATGCAAGAATGGTGTCTCTAGGTGCAACCTCTAATCTGGGAAAAGCCAGCAAGGATTCCTAAGGAAAGGGGAGATATGCCCCCAAAATGGTGGGATTTAGAGAGCTGCCATGGAATACACTGTACATAGTGCTGGAGTGGATCAGAAGCAGCTGAGGTTGGAGAGAGGCTGGGTCCAATAGGAAGAGCATGTCTCTCTTCCAGCCTCTCTCTCTCTCTCTCTCTCTCTCTCTCTCTCTCACACACACACACACACACACACCTTTCTTCACCCATTTAAATAGTTACTTTATAAAATAAACAAGAAACATTCCATTTCCTTCCCTGAAGTTCTCTCTGGGATTCCTAGAAACTCTTGAATAAACAGTAGCAGATTCTTTACTTGGAATCAACAAAAATCTACCTTGTCTTAGTCCTAAAACTCTCTTTGCTTTGAAAAGGAAAATTTATTCTATTGACTTTGTTAGTTATCATCCTGTCAAAGTACTTCAAGCCTGCCATCCCTAAATACTCCTATTATCACAAATAATTTGTGTCTGGCTTTGAATTCCATCAGTTGTGCTACAGACATTCCAGACCACACTGTGCAGCCTTTGTTTATATAAAAAAAAAAGGTGAAGGGCAGCAGGTCTTGCTTTGTACAAAGCACTGTAAGAGGCCCTGTGGGATACAAACTAAGTCCATTATAAATGCTTTTGTTCTCTTTGAGGACTGTGGTGTACAGTGAATTGCAATGTTCTCTTTCCTCTTCCCCTGTCCCCCCCTGACAATCCTGTGTACTTCACTGAGAACAGGTACACTACCCTGAGCAACCAGCACTGCACCAGACCCGGAGTAGACTGTGAATGAATAATGGAAGAGGCTTTCATTTGCCAAGAAAGTTCAGTGAATATGTTGGAGAGATGTCAAAGAAGGCTTACCCCAGCCTCCCAACCCTAACTTTTACAGTTCTTAAATGATGGGTGTTCAGAAAGCCCTAGAGGACTTGTTTCTATGCCTCCATTCTTAAATGTATGGATGGAAGTGTTCTGAACAGCCCATCGTTCCTTATAAAATGGGAATCCCTCATTTTTTTTCTTGTAGATGAGTTTTTTTAGTGATTTTTTCATCAGTACTTCCCATTCCACCTTAGGCATGTTAGTAACTGTGGAGGTCTGATGACATCAGAAGGGCATATTTACTTCTTACTATACTGAGTGCTTGTTCAGGCTTCTACAACCAAAATACCATATACTGGGTAGGTTACAAACAACAGAAACTTATTTCTCATAGTTGTGGAGTTTGGGAAGTCCAAGATGAAAGTCCTGGCAGATCTGTTGTATGATGAGGACACATTTCCTAGTTCACAGATGGCAACTTCTGACTGGATACTCATGATGAAAGCTGCAGTCATCTCTCTGAGGACTTTGTTAGAAAGAACTTAACTCCTGCCCAAAGTCCTGTATCCTAATATTATTTCTTTGGAGGTTAGAATTCCAACATGAGAATTTGGATTAGACACGAATGTGCAGATGGCAGTGAGAAAGCATCCACCCTGCAGATAAAGACTGACCACCTACTTGCTGACTCTGATCAAAGCATGGTGTCAGGCTCAGTAGGGAGGGAGGCAAAGCCTGCCTTCCCTGGGTAGACACTTGGAGTCCAAAGAGAAAGATGAGTCAAAATACTCTGTGATAAGAATATTACAGGAGTCACACAGTGGCAGAGAGAAGACGCACTTCACTGCAGTTATAAAGTAAGATCCTTGGGATAGAAGGATTCCTATGCCAAAGACTCACTATAGATCCGTGTGTGTAGAAATAAGCAAAGGATGCAGGTGTTGTGGCATAGCAGCTTGGGAAATCCACATTCCATATCAGAGTGCTTGATTCCAATATGGTTACCCCATGCTGCAGATCCAGCTTCCTGCTAATGCTCCTGAAAGGCAACAGATGATGCCCCGAGTACTTGGATTTGTGCCACTCATGTGGGAGACCTGGATAGAGTTCCAGGCTCCTGGTCTTCAGCCTGGCCTAGCCATGTCTTTTGCAGGCATTTGGGAAGTGAACCAGTGGATGGAAGAGTTTTTTTTTTTTTTTCTCTTTCTCTGTCTCTCCCCCTGTCTCTCTGCCATTCTGCCTTTCAAATGTGTAAGTCTTTTAAAAGAATGAGCAAAGAGAAGCAGAGGTCCAGCATGGAATGGAAAGAGAAGCAGTGAAAGTGGACACTAATATGTCATGCTCAAACTAGGATCTCTGAAAAAAACACTGAAAGAATTCTCAACCAGCCTTCCACCTCTACACACCACACAGATGTAGTGCATCTGTAGAACACACTCCCCTGGGCAAATTCAGATTAGCAGCTGCAGAGATCACTAAATGGACTTAGTTGCAGATGTCTCCGGGCAGCCTGGCTACCACATCCCTTTCTTCTCTATCTGTGAATGTATCTCAGTAGCCAAGTGCTTGAAATTAAATTGGCATAACCTTCGGTCACCTCAGATTTGCTTTTCTATGTGTGAGTCAATCAAAGAAAAATGCCCTTCTTTAATTGAATTGGCTTAGTATTTGTAACACAACCCAGTTTTAACAGTATTATACCAGTGTGGTGCATGCCACTGCTATTGAATTGCCCTCTGTCTTTAGATACACTATAAAAAGATAAAGTGGAATCATCCTTTTATCTATTTGTTTTGTTTTCCTTATACGTGGTTAGGAAACAAGGCAGTTGTCGAGGCTCATTTAAAATGAAGTAGCCACTTGGTGCAGATAAAAACTCATGCACAGCTTTGTCTGCTGGTGTCGATCAGGACCAAACTAAGGGCAGAGGTGAATGAAGGCAAGATTTAGGTATGGAATGGTATTTCACTTCTACAGACAGCACCACCACCTGTCTTCTACAGTATCTCCTAATAGTTTATGTCAAAGAGCTTTTCCCAGACACCTAAAGACAGATCTTTTAATAAAAGCTAGAGGTCATGGTATGCTTCCTGTCAAAAACAAGTTGCAAAATCCCTGTGGGCTCCCTTAAATATGATAAATGGTATTACAACAGCCAAGATATATATTCTTTAATATATATTTATATATATATATATATCCCCCAGATTTATTTATGTATGTATTTATTTATTTATTTGAAAGGCAGAGGCAGAGAGAGAGAGAGAGAGAGCTTCCATCTGCTGGCTCACTTTCCAAATGGCTGCAACAGCCAGAGCTGAGCAGATCCAAGGGCAGGATCCAGGAGCTTCTTCCCAGTCTCCCAAAGGCTTGGACCATATTCTGCTGCTTTCCTAGTCACATCAGCAGGGAGCTGGATGAGAAGTGGAGCAGCCAGGACTGGAACCGGAACCCATATGGGATGCCACAATGCAGACCGTGGCTTTAACCTCTATGCCACAAGGCTGGCCCCAGGATTGTCTCTTAAAGGCTGGTTCTTTCCCGCTGTTCCGCATATTGATTTTTAAAAAAGGTTTATTTATTTATTTGAAAGGGATATTTACAGAGAGGAAGAGGCAGAGAGAGAAAAGTCTTCCATCCACTGGTTCACTACCCAGATGGCTGCAACAGCTGGAGCTGCGCCATTTGGAAGCCAGGAACCAGGAGCTGCTTCTGGGTCTCCCACATGAGTGCATGGGCCCAAGGACTTGGGCCATCTTCTGCTTTCCCAGGCCATAGAGGACAGCTGGACCAGAAGCATAACAGCTGGGACTTGAAAAGGCACCCATATGGGATGCTGGCACTGTGGCATGGCTCCGCCATAGCACCAGTCCCCCACCCCATATTGATTTTGATTAACAGCTTTTGTTCCTTAGGAAAAAGCATCAACCAAAGTTGATATTGCAGCATAAGAATGCTTATGTGTCACCACGAGGATGTCGCATTGTGAGGAGTCAGATGGGTTAATAGGTAGTCAGGAGATCCCAATGGGATTTGGAGTGTAAAAGATTTGCAAGAACAAGCAGGCTGCCCTCCTTCCTTCAGAATCTCCACATTTACCCTGAGAACAGCAAGGGAGCTCTTCCTGAGCTCACAGCTTGCTGTGAAAACAAGTTACCTCTCCCACCCTTAGCAGGCCAGACAGGATGGAGAATTGTAAATCGGGTCTTTTGTTGAGTTATCTCCACCTTGTTGATTGACAGCTTGGTCCCCAAGATGGTACTTAACCCCCAGTGCTAAGAGGCTTTTTGGGTTTTTTCCTCTCTGGGAAGCCCCCCTCCACTGCTGTGGCTGGAGTCCTTTGGCTCTAATAGATACTTTTAAATCTCTTTGCTGTCCGCTTGGAAATTCTTCTTTCCTGTGAGACAAATAACTGAGGTAACAATAATTTCTCCACTGCCATTTTCCTGTAACAACATCATAGCCTGAATCCTATTCCTTCATTAGATAAATATTCCTTCTAACATGATTAAGTGTTAAGAATTTGTGGAACACATCCTTTTCAAAGCAAGGACCATAGTTGTTGGAAGGATATCTTCACATAAAAGACATTTCCAGGGCTGGAGCTCTGGCATAGACAATTAAGCCTCTTGCCTGCAGTGTCAGTGTCCCACATGGGTGCTGGTTCCAGTCCTGGCTACTCTACTTCTGCTCCAGCTCTCTGCTGATGGTCTGAGAAAGCAGTGGAAGATGGCCCAAGTGCTTGGGCCCCTGCACCCACATGAGAGACCCAGAAGAAACTCCTGGCTCCTGGCTTTTGATGAGCCCAGCTCTGGCCATTGTGGCCATTTGGGGAGTGAACCAGCAGATGGAAAACCCCTGTCTCTGTCTCTCCCTCTCTCTGTCTGTAACTCTGCTTCTCAAATAAATAAATCTTTTAAAAAATCTGATATTTCCACTGGGTACAGCAAGTCAGGAAATTTACTCAAAATTATTTCTGTTGTTTGCTTCCTTTTTTCCACTTGTGGCTGAAGATAGAACCATAATTCTGGGGATTATCCAGCTGATACATTTTAAGACAAAACAAAACAAAACAAAACAAACAAAACAGAGAATGAGTGTCAAAAAGATGCTAACTTATAATTTTTCACCAGACTGTGGAGAACATAACATCACATATCAGTTTTTTTATACACTTGAGCTCTTCCAATTTGCTTTTCAGCCCTACAAATGAGTCTGGATCTGAGCAAACACAGCTATGAGAAAATACAGAGATCACATGCTGTTATCTTCAAAGTTCACATGAGGGTACCAGGGTTACCCTCATATGAGGGTTTCAGATGGTTTTCAGCAAAGAGCCAGCCTTTTTCTGAATTTGTATACAAGTATAGGTTTGAAGTTGAAAGTAAAGTTATAAATTCACAGTGAAATCCTAATGCTGTACATCAATTCTTAAGAAAAAAAAAAAAAAGATAAGCACGTGACCAGAACAATTACTCTACAATTGCTTCAGGGACTAAGGCAGAGACAAGACCTTGAGGTTGTAGCATTTTCTCTCGTCTTGGTGGCAGAACCTCCAGTAATACACTTAATCTTTTGGGAGTTTCAATTTCCTTATCTGTAAAAACGGGAACTACAGCATTAGTCTCCTGCTTCATAGAATCACTGTGGACTGTAGAAGAAAATGTATGGCCAAGTTTTCTACAACCATAAAAGCACAGCATAGGTGTAGGACATTTATATCTTCAAGCACTAATTAACTGCATGAAGTGAATATTTGTGACCCCTCCCCCAATCCATATGTTAAAGCTCTAATTCTCAATGTGATGATGTTTAGATGTGGGGAATTTGGGAGTTATGTTAGGTAATGAAAGGGGAGCTTTCGTGATGGGAATACTTACAGTGGGTGCACACAGAGAAGAGGTCATGTGAGCACACAGCAAGATGGCTACTGCCCACAAGCTCAGAGAAGAGGCCTCAGAATGAAAACCACTTTGCAGGTATCAGCAACTTGATTGTGGAAATTCCGTCCTCCACAGCTATGAGAAAATACATTGTTGTTTAAGCCAACCAGTCTGGGTGTTTTGTCATGGCAGCCTGAGTTAAGATACCATGAAAACTACATCACAGTTATGTAGATTGTTTTCACCACCAAATTTTGTGTGGCACCTGAAACTCATTGAGCTGTTAGCTAGCAATGGTTCTTACCAGGTTTTTGGTATTCCTTTTGTTTATTTTATGTTTTTTTTAAAATATTTATTTTTTGAAGGTGAGGTGACAGAAACAGAGAAAGATCCTTTCATTCACTGGTTGACAGAAGCCAGGAGCCAGGAGTCTGGAACTCCATCTTGTCCTCCCACATGGGTGGCAAGTACCCAAACATTTGGGACATCTTTTGCTGCCTTCATGGGCATACTAGCAAGGAGCTGTATAGGAAGCAGAGCAGACAGGTCTTGAACAGGCACTCCAGTATGGGATGCTGGCATTGCAGGCAGCAACATAACCAGCTGTGCCACACTCCAGCCCGTTATAGGATTCTTTGAAAGGAACTAACAGTAAGGTGTGCGATCATCCTGCCAAGTGATAACATAGTAGTAAGATTTATTAGGCCTTCATAAGCTAAAATTCATCCTAAACGATTAGAAATTTTTGGCAGTTTTTCTTGTAAAAGGGCTGTAGAAACAATATGAATATTCAGAATCTTATCAACACTATTAATTTTTCATTCAACAAAATTTTATTGAACATCTACTTTGTTTAAACCATTTAAGCCTTATGAAGAAGTGACAAATGAAAACGAGGTCCTTACTACAAAATAAATATACAAGACCATTTCAGACAAAGATAATTGTTATGAGAAAAATCATATAGGGTTATGAGGTGTCAGGGAAGGGGGTTGCAAATTTAGTTGGAAACTATGGGCAGCCTCAGTAAGGTGATTTTTTTTTTGACAGGCAGAGTTAGACAGTGAGAGAGAGAGAGACAGAGAGAAAGGTCTTCCTTCCGTTGGTTCACCCTGCAAATGGCTGCTATGGCTGGCGCGCTGCGCCGATCTGAAGCCAGGAGCCAGGTGCTTCTTCCTGGTCTCCCATGCGGGTGCAGGGCCCAAGCACTTGGACCATCCTCTGCTGCCTTCCTGGACCACAGCAGAGAGCTGGACTGGAAGAGGAGCAACCAAGACAGAACCTGGCGCCCCAACCGGGACTAGAACCTGGAGTACTGGTGCCGCAGGTGGAGGATTATCCTAGTAAGCTGTGGCGCCGGGAGTAAGGTGATATTTCAATTGAGGACTACATGACCAGAAAGCTTGCAATGAGATCTAGAACAGAGAAAAGAAACACTAATAGCCAGGATATGAGCAGATATGGTTCAAATGCTAAGAATTTGGTACTTTACTGCAAACATTTTCCTTGAAAGAACCCTGGTAAACACATAACATTTCATACACAAAGACCTAGGAGAATCTGATTCTACCACACCATTGCGTAAGCCTGATATATCCCAAAATCCCAGAAACACATCCATCTCCTTTCTTCCCTCAGCCCCCAGTTCCAGACTCAATCACTATTCTAAATGCCTTGAAATAGCAAGGAAAGTGCTCCTAGGAGTAGAGAGAAAGTCCTGAGACTTTTCACAGTTCTACATCTGAATGTCCCTCACATTTTCTATTAGAAGCAGTGGAGCTTGCTAACCTCGGGTGTCCTGATTTGTAAATGTCGTTCCTTGGTCTTGAGCTGCCTCTTTCCTGCAAGTCAGAATGTGTCATGCTGTGTATACACTTTTGTTTCATTCAGAGTGCTTTGGGTGACAAGGAATGTAAAGCATTTCAACCTAGTTCCTATAGGACAGTGATAAAGACATTAAAAAAAATTAAAGGAGTGTAGAAAAGAACCAAGGAGCCAAGTTTCAAAGACTTGGTTCATTAGTACCCAGCACTTTCCCCCATCTCCATGTCTCTCATGTCTGTCTGTCTCTCTCTCTCTCTCTGACACACACATACACATGCACACACACACATACATGCACATGCCCTGTATTTCTCACCACTATCACCACCACTCCACCACCATTAAGCTCTGAGTGCATCCTCATATCTCTTCTGTGTGGCCTCATACTGGCTAAATAAACCCCATTGTTACACGGTCTTTTAGTTCAACTGTCCTTCACACTTCACATACTTACTTAAAATTTTCCAAAAGGCATGCTCTTAATTGATTAAGCTCATATTTTGGAACCAGACCACTCAATTCAAGATTAACAGGTAAAGTCATCTATATCCCAGAGATTCACTCATCTGGGTTGGGATGGGGGTGTGGAGCTGGGAAGGGATGAGATTTTATAAACAGAAGACAACTTGAGTCCAGTGAATTAATTCTGACACTTGCATGCCTTCCTGGTTGCTTAAGATCTTAGGAGACACTTCTTATTTGTACTTAGGGCAGATCCTCCCAAGGTTATATCTAGCCTGCTTAAAATGTTTACACATTCCACATTAGCGTTTATGTAACCTATTTTACAATTGAGTTTCTGGGAATCAGCACACAGTGCTAAATGAAATTTTATAGTTTTGTGGGCTCTTCTTTCTGCATTTCAGAGCTAATAATTTCATTTTCAGATCATAAA
This sequence comes from Sylvilagus floridanus, assembly GCA_949820135.1. Taxonomy (NCBI): domain Eukaryota; kingdom Metazoa; phylum Chordata; class Mammalia; order Lagomorpha; family Leporidae; genus Sylvilagus; species Sylvilagus floridanus. The sequence goes on from OX463224.1 coordinate 91,024,271, forward strand.
CATTTTATAGCCTCATTAAAAGTTATAGGCACAAGGCACAACCCCCAAAGGAAATCATAATCTCTGAACAAAGAAGTAACTCCTTGATTACAGTCAAGTACTTAATATTCTTAGCTGTTTTTATTTGAGACAGAGAGAGAGAAAGGGAGACAGAAAGGCAGATACAGAACAGAGATCATTTCTAGCTGCTGGTTCAGTCTCCAAATGCCCACAGTGCCACAGTGTGGCTGGGGCCAAATCTGGGAGCTGAGAACTCAATGCAGATCTCCCATATGAGTGGCAGGAACCCGACCTGCTCCCTGTCAGGTGCACATTCATACAAAACTGGCATCATGAAGAGCCAGAAATCGAGCCTAGGCACTACAACATGGGAGGCAGGCACCTAATTGCTAGGTCAAGTGCCGACCTCAGATTCTTGTCTTGAGGAATTATTAGACCACCTCACTGGCCAATAAACTGCATGAAAGATATCCTCACTCACCTATTTATCCGGGTGTGACTATGTGCTGATGTATGTGAATGCATCCTGTGTTTATGTTGTCTTCTATGTTGTGTGTAAGCTATACTGGGAAAGCTAATTATTAAACTCGGCAAATGCACCCAGAGGCTACTGTGAGAGATGCATCCAAAAAAAAAAAATCTAAAAATAACTAGGTAATAAATAACCACTTGCAGATGGGAACTGTTCAGGCAGTTTTCTAAACAACAGCAGGTTTCTTTTAAGACATTATGGTATTTCCTGATGTTTTACTAGGCATACTAAAACCTCCCCCCACTTAAAGGCAGATAATTTAAATAAGAGTGTGATAAAATTGACTGGATCCCAATTAAAGTTATTTTTAAGACAATATCGAGCCATTGCTTTCATCTTAGAATAGTTTCACATGAATATTCTTCTATGTTAGTAAAAAGCATTGAGAGTCATCTCTGAGAGGCAGAGCACTCCAGCAATTATTTTAGACTATTACATAGCCAAAAATGTATGGGCGGCTCTTCAAAGCAATGTCTTGATTGCTTAGAGTTTTATTTGTTCAGGTTCACTCAGAGTGGAAAACAAACAAACAAAAAAGAACAAACTAGAGCTAAAAAGTTGATTGTGGCTTCAGAATATGTTGCAGAAATATGTGCATGAGGAAGCTATAGAGATTGCCATGAAAGGCTTGCTGAGAAATGCTTGGAGCATTAGAGATTCTTAGCAGGGATGTTATACCAACTGTGACGAGATAAAATAGTATTACATGACTAATATTGAGCATCAACATGCATAGCAATAGGTTTGATGTGAGATAATTGGAGAGAATTATTACTAGCTCAGAACCAAGTAAAACATTTAGTGCCACTTTTTTAAGAGTACTCCAGTTCACCTGGTCTTCTGTCAGCAGTAATGTAGGAGACTATTTCAAGGGGTTCATGGAAAGTAGAGTTAAAAAATAAGTTTATTCCAATGAAGAAAGCCCACTGAAATCCAGGCATAAAAGGGATCATCATAAAGTTCATAGAAAATGCAGTTATGAAAAACTATGTGTGAATTTCAACTTTTTTACACCAAAAGAAGCATATTTTAATTAAATTTTCCACATACATTTTCAGGTACCAACACATACATAGTTAGTGGTCTGATCATGTGATTCAAAGTTATCCTGGCAGAGCCCCTGTACTAATAATATATTAATAACACACTTAATTTTTCTGCTTAAGTCTGTGCACATCAATCAAGTGATGGATTTTGGCTGTGGTTTTAAGATAAAAGAAAAGGCTGGTACTGTGGCTCACATGGCTAATCCTCCACCTGTGGCGCCGACACCCCAGGTTCTAGTCCCGGTTGGGGCACCGGGTACCAGTCCCAGTTGCTCCTCTTCCAGTCCAGCTCTCTGCTGTGGCCCGGGAGGGCAGCGGAGGATGGCCCAAGTGCTTGGGTCCCTGCACCGTACATGGGAGACCAGGAGGAAGCACCTGGCTCCTGGCTTCGGATCGGCACAATGAAGTGAACCAACAGAAGGAAGACCTTTCTCTCTCTCTCACTGTCTAAAATGCTCTCTGTTTCTCTGTCTAACTCTACCTGTCAAAAAAATTTTTTAAAAAAGAAAAAGAATAGTATACTCTTTTTTTTCTTTTCTTTCTTTCTTTTTTTTTTATTTAGTAAATATAAATTTCCAAAGTACAGTTTATGGATTACAATGGCTTACCCCCCCCCATAATTTCCCTCCCACTCGCACCCCTCCCATCTTCCGCTCCCTCTCCCATTCCATTCACATCAAGATTCATTTTCAATTATCTTTATATACAGAAGATCGATTTAGTATATATTAAGTAAAGATTTCATCAGTTTGCACCCACATAGAAACATAAAGTGTAAAATACTGTTTCAGTACTAGTTATAGCATTACTTCACATTGGACAACGCATTAAGGACAGATCCCACATGAGACGTAAGTACACAGTGACTCCTGTTGTTGATTTAACAACTTGACACTCTTGTTTATGGCATCAGTAATCTCCCTAGGCTCTAGTCATGAGTTGCCAAGGCTATGGAAGCCTTTTGAGTTCGCCGACTTTGATCTTATTCCAACAGGGTCATAGTCAAAGTGGAAGTTCTCTCCTCCCTTCAGAGAAAGGTACCTCCTTCTTTGATGGTCCCGTTCTTTCCACTGGGATCTCACTCACAGAGATCTTTCATTTAGGTCTTCTTTTTTTTTTTTTTCCCCAGAGTGTCTTGGCTTTCCATGCCTAAAATATTCTCATGTGCTCTTGAGCCAGATATGAATGCCTTAAGGGCTGATTCTGAGGCCAGAGTACTATTTAGGACATCTGCCATTCTATGAGTCTGCTGTGTATCCCGCTTCCCATGATGGATTGTTCTCTCCTTTTTTGATTCTATCAGTTAGTATTAGCAGACACTAGTCTTGTTTGTATACTCTTTAAGAGAAAGTTACTGAATATTTCATTCCTAAGTTGAAGGTGATGTATGAAAAAATATAACTTTTTATGATGATATAGAGATACAGATTAAGAGCACAGGTTCTACCATCAGAAAATATTAGCTGTATAAACTTGAATAGGTAATTTAAGTTGTCTAGATATGATGTTCTCATCTGCAAAATGAGAATGATCTGCTTTCTAAGGCTAATGAGAGACTTGGATGAAAGAACTTATGTGAGTGATAAAATGCACAAGACAATTGAGAAGATGAGTTTACTTCTCTGTTGTAAGACGGAAAACATTCACTAATAAGGAACTCCCCCTCCAAAAGAAAGGAAGGGGGTTAGGGTTTTATAAAGTCTGATTAAGAATAGCATGGATGATAGGAGAAAGAATAGAGGTGTCTTTACATGGAATATGCAATGCGAGATGGTCTTTGGTTGTTTTCTTCCTGCTTAGCTCTCTTCTGGGAACAGAGGATTCAGAGAGATTCCAATGTTGCCAGTCTCCCCCAGCTGACAATGACAGCAATTCTACATGATCATTCACCAGTGAGCAACTCAGAGGTAATTATAAATCTCTGAATGAATTGATAAAATAGTCTCTTGATGATTATTGTTGGCATTGTTCCAAAAAATTAGCTGTTCTATCTGTTGAAAGGTCACAGCAAAGGTCTATTGTTTTAAGATATGTTATCAGGCAACTTACAAGAGAAATGCCTGGGGCCAGCGTTGTGGCATAGTGGGGAAAGCAACCCCTTGCAGTGCTGGAATCCCATATGGGTGCCGGTTCCAGTCCCAGCTGCTCCACTTCTGATCCAGCTCTCTGCTATGGCCTGGGAAAGCAGTAGAAGATAGTCCAGGTCCTTGGGCCCCTGCACCCACGTGGTAGACCCAGAGGAAGCTCCTGGCTCTTGTCTTCAGATCAGCACAGCTCTGGCCTCTCCTTTCTCTGTGCAATGCTGACTTTCAAATAAATAAATAAATAAATCTTAAAAAAAAAAAAAAGAGGAATGCCTACAATGGCAAACAGAAACCCTAGGATAACAAGCTGCATTAAAGTAAAAAGTCAGTTGTTGAACACAGAGTATAACGAGTTCATTCAGTGGATTCTAAGAGACTGGTGGAGGTTATAGATATTGGATACTAGCTAAGTGTCTCACAGCTTTCCACCTATGACAAGGGTGTTCTTAGTGATGTCCTGTCTTGCTTACCTCTCATATACTATGAAACCTCAGTTTTCTTAAATAATCAAGGACATAATGCAAGCATCATAAACCACAGAAGTTAGTCTATCAAATACCAAAATCTTTGCTAATGACATAGGTTACACAGAAGGTAGTGAAAAATCCTTTATTAATCCTTTATAAAGAATAGCCTATTAATAAAAAATTACTATTTTACCAAAAAGAAAACAGAACTTCAGTTTTACAACAGTACAATATTTGATAACAAAGTTCTTTTTAAAAACATTATAAATAAATCATCAAGCCTTAGGTAGCTTTCACCATGACCAATAAAATTCTCTTTGTGAAAGTTTTTCACAACGTCAGATAGATACATATAGATACAGCTACAGACATAAATCCTTTTAGTACATCTCCTGAATGTACCAACAATGAACACATTCCTTAACAAACTCAAGTATATATAGCCTCTCTGTAGCATGTAGAATTAAAAAAAAAAACCAAACCCATAAATTTAAGCCAATGATAACTAGTTAATATCCAAATATTCTATGTTACCATATTATCTAGGAAACCTAATAAATATCCAATAGGTAACTTAGTTTAGTAGCAGTCCAGGTTATAACCTACCAAAAAATCCTGAAAATGATCTTCAAGATGATTTACTACAAAATATTAATTTGTGATATGTCTTTAATTACACAACTTTGTTAAATACACATTTATACCTTTTATGATTTAAACACCAAGTAGAAGAAATATTAACATATTTACCAGTAAATCCACAGAAGTTTAGAAAGAATGTATACAATAGAATAAAAACCTCTGTTAGTATTTTATGTACCACTGATAAACCAGAGAAAACAGATGTTTTTAATAAAAAATTGTCTTGTTTGCCAAAGATTTGCCTAAATTATTTGAGCTTGAAATTTGAAACCTTCTGAGTTTGTTTCTACCTATATCTATATCTATATCTAGATAGGTAGATAGATATAGATATGTAAGACAGAGAGATATCCAAGGTAGAGATAGGAAGAGCATGCTGCCTTCTACTGATTTACTTCCCAAATGCCCATAGTAGTTGGGGCTGGGCCAGAAAGTTAGGGGTTGGTAACTTCATCCATCTCTTCTATGTAGATGACAGGAAATCAATTATTTGGGGGCATAACTGCCACCTCCAAGGATCTGCATTAGGCAGAAGCTCAAGTTAGGAGCCAGAGCTAGGAGTTGAGCCCAGGTACTCTAATGTGGAATGCAGGGATCTCAACCATTAGACAAAACACCAATTCTCTAAACATAGTTTTTAAATTTAGCACATTGACAATTTTAGAAGTTAAATTACCTTAATTTTTGGTAATTTTAGGAATATTTTATTTATTTAGGCAATATTTTACCTATAAACAAATCTGAATAAGTCTCTTCAGATATTTTACATTAAATTTGGTAACGCATTCTAGAGGTAGGAAAATATTATATCCACATACAAAGAGAGCTAAAGTTCTTTCTAAATTATGTACATAAACATATAAACAGAAAGAAAAAAGTTTGTAGACTCAGTTCTGAAATTTTAGTCATGGGTCAAGCATAAACATAGAATTCAAAACTCATTGGTCCATATCAAAGAAATATTCTTTGCCCACTAGGTGAAAGTTCTTAATTTACTTGAACTCAAAATAGACCGACAGACATGCACAAAAGACTAACAAACCATAGTCTCACCTTTCACCCAACAGAGACAAGATCTTTATTACCAGCTTATTTCTTTACAGAGATCAGCAGGTGTCTATTCTATAAAACTAAAAGAAGTCAACACAGAAATCAAGTGAGTATTCAAAACGAATAAACATCAGATCCTCTGATCTAGCTCTCTGCTATGGCCTGGGGTAGCAGTGGAGGATGGCCCAAGTCCTTGGGCCCCTGCACCCATGTGGGAGACCCAGAAGAAGCTCCTGGCTCCTAGCTTCGGATCGGTGCAGTTCCGGCCATTGCAGTCATCTGGGGAGTTAACCAACGGATGGAAGACCTCTCTCTCTGTCTCTGCCTCTCTCTGTAACTCTGTTTTTCAGATAAATAAAATAAATGTTAAAAAAAAAATGGTTTCTTTCTAGGAACATTGTCATATTGTCAGTTCCATAACATGTTTGCAAAAAAAAAAAAAAACAAAGTGTTGACAATCATTGTTGGAGAGGGCAGTGCAGGTAGCAGTATATGTTCTGGTTTCTAATTGCCTAGGATTAAAATCTTGACTGTTCTTTACTAGCCATAAGCTTTTGTACAATGTTCTCTGATTCTTAATTTCCTTATCTCCTCATAGGAATCAAAACAGTGACTTTGTCATAAAGTTTTTGTGAAGATAAAATAAAGATTAAAAATCTGATACCACAATCTGGTACTGGGTGAGCTGCCATAAACAATGAGTTAGGAGCCTGCACTGTGGCATAGCAGGTAAAGCCACTGTTTGCATTGCGGCATCCCATATGGGTGCCAGTTCGAGTCCCATCTGCTCTGCTTCCATTCCAGCTCTGTTCTATGGCCTGGGAAAGCAGTGGAAGATAGCCCAAGTTCTTGAGCCTTTGACCCGCATGGGAGACCTGGAAGAAGCTGCTGGATCCTGACTTGGGATGGCCGAGCTCCAGCTGTTGCGGCCATTTGGGGAGTGAATCAGCAGATGGAAGACCTCTCTCTCTCTCTGTCTCTGCTTCTCCCTCTTTGTAACTCTCCCTTTCAAATAAATAAATAAATCTTTAAAAACAAAACAAAGGAAAAACAATGAATTAGCCATTGTTATCCTTGTCATTTAGAACTAAATGAAAGCTTATGAAAATGGGTAATTGTTTTATTTCTAAAACCTATTTGACAAAGTAAGTATTTATTACATGCAAGCTCACTTTTTTATTTGCCATATTATTTAATCAATCTAATAGCAACTTTTGACAATACTTAACATAATAATGAAACATTTTTAGCACTTTATTAAGTTTAAAAGAATTTTAAATTTGTTTCTAAAAATATCCTTTTACTGCAGAAGAAATAGAAGATAATTTGCACTTAAAATTAATTGAATATTAACAAACTAAAACAAAATCAAAGCCAGAGAAATCTCAATGGTGTAGTTCTGTTATGTGAAAATCCTAATTCTGCTGTTTTCTGTGTCAGTGGTATAAAGTATCTAGACAACTCTGGATGGTTTGAGAAATTATTTCTTTTCTACACCTGCCATTATCTTTTCCTTTCAGCGAATGAAATGAATGGTAAAAAAAAAAAAATCTCTCTAGGTCATGGTTATGTGGACATGGTTCTGGGAGAACAAAGGTTTTGCTACTGTGGAATAGCAGTAAAGCAACCCTAGAAATTCTAAAACAACTATACTTCTCTCTCTTCCCACTTCCTCATTGAATCTGTCTTGTCTTTTACATTCTCAGTCTCCTACTGATGCTGTTAATGGTACCTAACTTAAAGGGCTTCACAACATCAAGAAGGAAAAACAAATATGCTGATTTGCTTTGACTCCCTGCCTAGATGAGGACAGGCTTCGGAAAGTGGGAGAGCCAGCTGAGGGAGAAATTTTGGTCATTTTTCAGCTGAGTCTCTACCATTTACATCTGTACTGCAACAAATTTAGAGTCATTGCCTGCTTTCTAAAGGAGTCAAACAAGTAACTTTTGGCTAAAAAATTGTTTAAGCCATCCAACTTTAAAAAGACAAGACAAAACATTCATTCATTTCAAGGGCTCAATAAGCTATTAGTCAATTGTGGAAAGCAGAAGTAAGAAGTTTTAAATCCACCAAAATACTCTGGCCTTGACCTAGTATCAGACACGTAAGTTAGTATGTAAGCTTATGTGGTCTCCAGAATAGATGGCGTGGGCTCCAATTCTGACTCCATCACTTACAGATCACAGGAAAATAACTCAACAACCATAAACTTCGGTTTCTTCATCTGCAAAATGCGAATAGTTGAAGCACACACACACTGCATAATTGCCTTGATTGTTGAAAGAGAAATTTTAAGTACTCAGTTCCTGGGCCATTGTAAGGACTCTAATGAAAGCAACAGTAGTAACTCATACAGTAGTAAAATACTATATAAGAGTATATATAAAGAATTTATATATGGGCTACATGCACAGGCTGTAATTAATATATCTGACAGTATATAATTAAATAGTATTTGTGGTGGTGGAGATATAAATGTTGGAGTAAGACAAAGCAAGGAAGAACATTGTGGGTATGAATAGAGAGATAAATGCTCTCTGTACCATGTCTGGCAAGTAGTAAGCTCTAGTTAGATGTTTGTTACTATAATTATCACCACTATAGATCACAGCAGAGTTGGTAGAGGAGGATAAATTTGAACCAACCTTAAGAATGCATAAAATAAATTAGCATTGAAAAAAAGTCTCACATGACAATAATAGCAGGAGGGAAATTAGCAATGACACAGTCCACTATGATAGAGGCACTGGTCTAAATGGAACCAGTGGAGATAAGCTTAGTCATTATCATTATTATATTCATCATTAATCATTACTCTTCCTTATGGTGTTCTGTACCAGTTACTGTATGTAATGAGCTGACTGTTGAATCCCAAGGAGGTATGTCGATGTCTGAATCCCCTGAATTTATGACTCTTATCCTATTTGGAATACATAAGGGATCTTTACAGATCTAATTAAATATCTCAGGATGAGTAGATCATTCTATACTATCAAGGCAGGCCCCACATCCATTCACAATCATCTTTACAAGAGACACATAGAAGAGGAGAAGGCAATATGGCCACAGAGGGAGGCACTGGAGTGACAGAGTACCCCAACAAGTGTTGACTGTCATCATAAACTGGAAGAGGTAAGCAACAGAATCTCCCCCAGAGCCTCTGAAGTGGAGTCAAGCAAGACCATCACTCTGATTTTGAACTTCTGGCTTCCAGAGCAATGAAAGAATGTATTTCTGTTCATTGATTTTACCACCAAAGTGGTGGTATATGTTTATAACCATCACAGAAAACAAATATATTTTGACAAACTTTTGTCATTGTTATCTCAGACTTCTACAGTCTTGCCATATAAGTATTATTATTATCATGATTTACAGGTGCTACAGGAATATGTAATGGACATATAACCTAGTCTAAAGGAAGAGCCAGTGAAGAATTCTTGTAGGAAGATATGTGAAAAGTAAAATTGTTTAGATGGGTGGGGATTAGCTGAGGTGAGATTTGAGGGAAATGCCAAGCAAAGGGAAAGCCCAGATGAAAGGACAAGGACGGGAGCAACATTTAGAGAGGCTGGACAACACTGGGGAATGGGAGGACCAGCTGCTTAGGTGCAACACCAGGGGCCGGCCAAGGGTGAAGATTAGCCCAAGAGTCAACAACAGAATAGGTCATAGCTGAGGCCACACCTATGAGACTACCAGCCCACAGTAGTCAAACTGTTTCATCAGTCTGCTGCAGACTGAATGTTAATGCACCCCTGCCCCTGTCCAATTTTTACATTGAAACCTAACTGTCAATGCAATTGGCATTTGGAGGTAATTAGGGCATGAGGGGGCAAAACCACTATAAATAAGAGAAGTGTCCTTATAAAAGAGATCCAGAGAGCTCCATTTCTGCCTCCACCTTGTGAATTCGGTGGGATCTCATGAGCACTTGACCAGGAAGCAGACTCTCCCTCACTCCCAGTCCTGCTGCCATCTGGATCTCACTTTTAGCCTCTAGAAATGTGAAAAATAAGTGTATGTTCACCTTATGGTAATTTGTTACAATAGCCTGGACTAAGGCACAGCCAATCCACTAGCCTTTTGACAAACAACAGATAAGCCTGGATTATTTCAAACACACATGAGATGAGAGGGAATGAGGAGGTGAAGAGGAGAGGAGAGAAAACACACATGGAAATTGGCATGTGCTCTCCAGAGTGTTGCAGAGACCATGTGGTAGCCCCCAAAGAAAGTCAATAACCATAGTATCTATTTGCAGCTCTGTTTCCACAGAAACATGTTTGTGGGTGAATTTCGGAGGCAGATTTACGATGCCAAAACGACCAATCCAATAAGGAAATTCAGTCAGAATTATTTCCCGAGGTAATAAACATCTGATTTTACCAACATTTTTTCTGTTTAATTAACTGAATTCGAAGGGGGGATGTGAAATAAACTCAGCCATGCTACTCTAGGCACAATTATACTGAAACCTGGAAGCAATATTGGCTTCAGTCTAAGTAGAATATGAAGAGGAATATGAGGAAGGTGGTAGCAAAGTGCTTGGCTGGCCTGTCAAGTTGAACCTATTTGCAAGCACATATTGAACTTTAGGAAACTGTACTAGTGAATTAACTATCACAGATTGAAAGGGAAAAACAGCCTTACTTTTACTTTGTCTTCCTGAATCTTAAATGTTATGCCATATACATTGTAGGTACTCTGTAAAAATGTTCTTGAAGTGTGGTCTTGGTCTAGTGGTTAAGGCACCTACATTCCACATTAGGGTGCCTCGGTTCTACTCCCTCTACTCCCGGCTCCAGCTCCTGTCTCCAACTTCCTGCTAATGAAGACCCTGGGAAGCAGGGGTGGTGGGCTAAGCAAATGAGTTCTTGCCACCCATGTGAGAAAGTTTGCATCCCAGTTCCTGGCTTTGGGTTGTCCCAGTCCTGGCCTTTGCAGGCATTTGGGGAGTGAACCAGTGGATAGGAGCTTTGTCTCTCTGTCCTTTTGCCTCTCAGATAAACAAAAAGATTTTAAATAACTTCTAGTATAGAGAACAACAAGCAACCTGCTTATAACAAGTTACACAGTTCCAAGTGACCAGACAATACTTCCCTGTCTAACCTCAACGGTCTTCACTTTTATCACAGAACAATCTCACCGGTCATTTGGTTTCTTCAGTACACCAAACTCTGTTCACCCTCAGTACCTCTGTTCTTGCTGTTTTTTCTGCCTGTCAAGACTGACCTCATCCTTATTCTCCAGGTCTTGGTGTTTCCTGCCCCCTTAATGGAAAACTCCACTGCCCAGTCATTATCACAACCCATGTTTCACAACCTTCTTGCCATTGATCATTATCTGAAGTAATCCTGTTATTTGTTTATTTTCTGGAATAAATATTTTTTCAGTGCAGAAAGCTTTTCATTACTCTCAGAGCTTCGTAAGCATGCAATAACTATCTGTTGTAAAGAAGGAAGGAAGGGAGGAAGGGAGGGAGGGAATGAGATAAGAAGGAAGAAAGGAGGGACAGCACAGAGGTGAAAAGCCACTGCCTGAAGCTCCAGAATCCCAGTCCCACTGCTCCACTTCGGATCCAGATCCCTGTTAATGTGCCTGGGAAAGCAGTGGAGGATGGCCCAAGTCCTTGAGCCCCTGCATCCATGTGGAAGACCTGGAAGAAGTTTCTGGCTCCTGGCTTCAGCCTGGCCCAGCCCTGTTGTTGCAGCCATTTGAGGATTGAAGCAGCAGATGGAATTTCTCTCTCTCATCTCTCTCTCTCTCTCTCTCTCTCTCTCTCTCTCTCTCTCTCTCTCTCTCTTGTGTGTGTGTGTGTCCCTCTCTCAGTCACCTTACCTTTTAAATAAATAAATAAATCTTAAAAAAAAACACCCTTATTGAAGACATAACCCAGTTCTAATGGTTGCTCTTGGTTCCTTCAATGCTGTGCCCCAGGTGGATAGAGTTATTTATTACTAAAGTAATTGGATAGTTAAAAAGTAGGATTCAGCAATACATCCTAAGTTAACTTAGTCCTTGCATAAATTAAAATTCTAGCAGATAACAACTATTAAAGTGCCTTATATTATATCTTTTTACTAAAAGTTTTTTTCTAAATAGCCACATGGATCTTTCATTTATGGTAAGACAAATGGATGAATCACTCAGCACTGGGTCCATATGCAATATTTGATATTATGGTCTCAGAACCTTGGCAGTGTGAGTATATTCACTTCCCCTTAATAATGGCAAGAGCACTTTCTTCAGCTGCCAGCCAGCCGTGCCTGCTAGGCTTTTATTTCCTTTCTACAAAGTTCTCTTTTATCGCAGCTTCACACATGCATCTGATTTGGCCTCTGCTCTATACGGCTGCTGGCTGCCGATGTGTGCAGTCTGTTTGATCTTGATGAAGCTATAGGGGTAGGGATGGAAATTTAACAGGATCTCACAGTCGTTCTTTTTCTCTTTCGATAGTGTTGGGTATTTTGGAGATAAAAATAAAGAAGCATTATTTGCAAGTTGATTCCTACAGAAAGCTTCAGGTGAACTCAATATCTAATAAAAAGCATATTATGGGCAACAAAATCTTTCAATTATAAATGTGTGCTTAATAAAATTTACAAATAAAATACGACAATAAAAATGATTCAGAGAATAAAATACCTTATCACTCTCAAACTGATAGAGTGGGCCACCTCTCTGCTCCCTGTGGTGTTAAATTCTATAGAGAAAAGATAGTTTCCCATTAAAACAAAATTCTGAGTTTGATTAAACCCTAGTTTTACAATGCCATATTTTTCTGATATATTTGTGGTCTGTATTTATCAGCTCATGACAACCTATCAAGAAATGAGGCATAAGCAAGGAAAAAAATGATCCCCCTGATACATACATTAAGGTTCAGAGAAGAAAAAAAAAAACAAAGAAAAGAAAAAAGGAAATGAAATTTAGAGAAAAGTTATTTCTCTTGAAATACAAAAAGTATAAATCTTCATTGTGATAAATAACTCTGCCCAAATAAATGTGGTATAATTGGAGAGCATCCAGCTGTAGGCAAAAGTTAGAGATGAATCATGGCATTATAGGGTAGTCTATTTGGCAGTTAATGCTCAGATTCAAAGAACATTTACTATGTGCCAAGTGCTGTGTGAGACACTACCTCATGTTATCACACTTTTTTCTCACAATGATTGTATGGAAAAAGCCTAATTGTTAGCTTTTGTCATATGAGGAAATTGATGCTCAGAGAACTAGATTCACTTGTGTATAGTTACACAGCTTAAACATGGCATCTCTAGGAGTCACACCTGGATCCATGGAGTTCATGTGTTTGACCAACATGGTTTCAGAACCATCATGGGAAAGAAATTAATCCTGGAAAGGTGGAAGTCCAGAAATATGAATGAAGAAAAGAAGTTATAGATAGTAATAAGGATGTCATATTAAAGGAAAATTCTCAGAGATGTAGGAAGGGAATTTAAAGGATTCCTATTCTTCAGAAAACTAGGAAACACTCATGTTTTATGTTCTATCTTGCTCTGCTGCCTCAAATTTTCCTGTTTAAACATGTGGGTGATGACCAAGGCTGTGCCCATAGCTTCCCCAGGGATGTCCATGCACTCTTTAGGTCACTGCTATACAGACAACTCCCAGATTAATACCTCTACCCTTGACCCCCACAGAAGCTCCTATCACACCTTTCCAAAGGGCTCTTTACACAAAATTGCAAGTAAATTGGATGTACAAATCAAAAGATCTAATCTTTAACATGCGGACTTTAGTTAATAACAGTATATAATAGGATTTTTGCTAAATGAGATTATAATTGCTGTTGTGGGGACCTGGGATGGAATTGAGTAAGTATATGAGATGATGGAAATGTAACTTGTTCCATTATAGTTACCATTTTACTGGATGTATGTATCATATAACATTGTACCGTAAATGTATATAGTAAAGCTTAAACATTTTCATCAGGATTTTAAAAAATTATTTATTTGAAAGGTAGAGCAACAGAGAGGGAGAGAGAGAGAGAGATGCTCTTCCATTCACTGGTTGACTCCCCAAACAGCTAAAATAGCCAGGGCTGGGCCAGGCCAAAACCAGGAGCCAGGAACTCCATCCTGGCCCCCACATGGGTGGTAGGGGCCCAACTACTTGAACCATCTTCCATTGCCTTCCCAGACACGTTAGCAGGAAGCTGGATCAGAAGCAGAGCAGCCAGGACTTGAACTGGCACTCAGATATAGGATGCCAGAGTCTCAACTGGTGGCTTAACCTACTGGGCCACAATGCTGTAACCACCAGGATTCTATAACCTTCTCTAAAACTCAAAAACATCTATCCTCTCTCTGTAACACCAAAATTCTCTTCATCCTATCCTGTTTAAGATAAATCAGTCATCACTACAAATTCAGTAGCATTATCTCTTTCTTCTCTCTTAACCTCCATATTTGTCACTGGGTCACATCCTTTCCACCTTTCCACCCTGTTATATTTACACCTTCTCTTCTATTACAGCTATTAAGGGATAATTTTTTAAATGGTGAAATAAGTTACCATGTGAATATGAAATGAACATGTCAAATATAACTTATTAATTAATTGGGAACCAGTAAGATGATCCAGTTATTCAAAGAATCACACATATGTAAGCTAGAACCATTGAAGTAAATAAATAAATGTATGCAGTTATAAGTGGTTTGTAAGACTGGCTTATTATATGAATTGAGGAGGGAAAGAAAAATGAATTGTCCCTACAGCAGGCAGATTTCATTTGCATGCCCATGAAAAAGATTAATTTGTATTGCAACCAGTTAACTGAAACTCACAATGTACAGTCTTAGAAAATAGCTCACAGACAACGAAAGGCACAAAACACCAAATTTTCTGACTGAAAGTGTATTGTAAACTTTTTGGTCTATTTCAAGATCGTATGCATATTTTATAATAAAAGGACTGTGTCCTTAGCCTCTAACCCATCTCCCAGTATTTATCATCTGAATGAGAAAGCCTTGACCTTGCCTTGAGTGTGACCAAATTTTAAACAATTTTCTTCTTAACTTTAGGCCCCTGACCTCCTTATCTTAGATCATTTATTTTAAAAACTTACAATTATAAATTTTCTCTCTGACCCTTTAAGATGTAAATCCTCTATAACACAGGAATGTCTCAAGGTCACAGGGGGCATTCAGTTGAAATATACTCATCAAGAAAGACAACAATTCTATTGTCTAGTCTCCAGAAGGTATGAGACAACTTCTCTAAGATCCGGTTAATGGGAAGATTCCAAGATGGAATATTAGGGAATGACATACTGCATAGGCTAAAGATAAATAGTAAGAAAAAAAAAAGCATAGGAAGTGTATACTCAGTGGAGAAGTGGAGAGGAAACCACACTGGAAATTCTACAGATGACAAGGAACACAGTGGACCTGTGTGGAGGGTGAGGATATGCAGCATGAACATGAACACAATTCAAAATTGCAGCAGCACAGAGATGGAGCAGGTGACAGCCTGGAGACAGAGGTGAGACAGAAGGCAGCAAAACATGGTGACATGGCCCAAGGAAGAGCATGGTGTGAGTCTGGACTGGAGCCCTGGGGGCTAGTGGTTGCTAAAAAGTGGCTGCCCAAGGACCCAGTGGAAGTAGCGGGGCATGTTTATCTCACTCCTACTTCTCCACAACAGTGCCCACTGCCTAGCTAAGAAAAGGTGGCATCATTGTGGGTTTGGGTGGAAGCTGCGGAAGATTTTGTGCATGCGCACAGCAACTGTCTGAGTCAGTACGCCATGTTTTTAACAGCACAGGTGGCAGTGGCAGAGAGAAGCAACATTCAGCCAGTGGCATTTGTGTATGTGTGTGATCCAGAGATTTTAGCAGAAGGGAAAATCCACAGTCCCCATCAACTTTGAGCCTGACTGGGAGGTAGCTAGGCATGCACATAGGACTGTAAGGTGACCCCAGCCTTCCAGGATCAAGACAAATAGGCAGAGCTGGCTCAGGGAACATCTGCCTCTCTGTTGACTGGATAGGCTGCCCGGGCAGAGAAAGCTCTGAACCCAGTGACTGTGGGAGCCTTGTATGCTGAGACCGTGGGGACTTGGTGGTTACATGAGAAGGTGCAGAGGTAGCTGGGTCTCTGGGCAATTGCTGGGTGTGGCTCAACATGCTTGGAGTTCCTTGGTTGCCTAAAGCAGGTCATTGCAGTGGGAACTGTGCTCACAGTGAGGACTGTGCAGATCATGTGTGTAGTTCATACAATGGTGCAAATGAGTGTTGAACACACTGAGTGCTAACACATGGGCAATGATTATCTTGGAGGACAGGAAGTGAGGGGGTGATCACACCAAGAGAGTGACCATTTCCCTTGCCCTTCTGTTAACAAGGGAGCAACCAAGACCAGGTTGGGTATTGCCCGGATTACTCACCCCTTCCTGGAACACTGACCACAGCTCCCTGGCCACACTCAGAATTCACCTCCTGGTAATCATTGAATGTGCAAACATTCCACAGAGCCACAGAAGCATAGCTCAAAGATAAATGCCATCAAAAGAAAGAAACCATAATCAGCTTCACAAATGCCTAAAAATAAAGGCAAAAATTCAAGAAAAAAAATAAGGAAGACACCATGATCCCCCCCCAATGATCAAAACAACATTTCAGTACTAGAATGTGAAGATGAAGAGATTGAGGAAATGATGGAAATGTAATTTAAAAAATTAATCATATGATTACTTGAAAGCAATCGAAAGCAAATCTGCAAACTAAAGAAAACCATAAATGACATGAATGAAAATTTTACTCATGAAATTAAGACTTTAAAGAGAAAATAAAATGAAATACTAGAAATGAAGAATTCAGTAGATCAAATTAAAAGTTTGATAAAAAGCTTTAACAGCATACTTGGCAAGGCAGAAGAAAGAATATTGGAACTAGAAGATAAATCTATGGAAATCTTACAGTCATGTGGGCAGCCACAGGCAGTCGACCCTTTTGTTTACACTTAAGCATAAGGATGGAGACATCCTGGCACAGACAAAAGGCTAAGGAGATTCCAGGAAGAGGCAGGAAGAACCATACCTCACTGCTAAACTTCTCACAAGAGATGATGTAGATAATTAGTCACACCTGAAACCTGCATTTATCACCTAGGTGTTTTATTATATCCTTGTAACCAACGATTGATAACATTTTGTGATCTGTTAAGTGGAAGAACCTTATCAGGAACTCTTTGTAACCCCAAAAGTCTTGGATATGTAAATCTTTTGTGTGTCTTCTTGTATACACCTGGTCATGTTTAAATACTACTGGATTTGTTGAATAAATGAGCCTTGATCAGGATTGGTCTTGGCTCCATTCTTTGCGTCCTTGTCCCCGCATTCCAACTCTCTGTTTCAGGAAACGTGGTTCTTTGTGCAGCAGGCCGGCACACAGTCAGCCCCCCCCCCCCAATTCAAAAAAATAAAAATTAAAAAAAAAAAAAGAACAGAAACAACCAAGAAGAATCTAGAAAACTTAAAATCAGTGTTGGAGATTTGTGGGAAACCATCAAACAACCCAACACATGAGTTTTAGGAGTTCCTGAAGGTATGGAAAGAGAGAATGGACTAGAAGGCCTATTTAGTGAAATAATTACAGAAAACATCCCCAATTTGGAGCACATACAAGCCCTAACACACATGACCACAAAAGATCTTCACCATGACACTTTGTATTCAAACTTTCCACAGTAAAACATAAAGAAAAGATTCTAAAATGTGCATGAGAGAAACACCAGATTACTTTCAGAGGATCTCCAATTACATTCACAGATGATTTATCAGAAACCATACTGCTAGAAGAGAATGGTGAGATATAGTCCAAGTCTTAAGAGAAAAGAACTGTCAACCTAGACTACTGTACCCTGCAAAACTCTCATTTATGAATGAAGGTGAAATAAAGACTTTCCATAACAAAAAGAAATTGAAAGAATTTGTCATCACTCATCCAGCCTTACAAAAGATGCTTAAGGATGTGCTACAGAAACACAGAAAGATAGCCATCATTATGAAAGAATGTGAAGGCAGAAAACCTCCCAGTAAAAGCACAAAAGAAATCCAAAGTAAACAATAAGAATATTTATGGAAAAATAGCAGAGAAAATTTATCTCTTATCAATACCCTGAATGTAAATAGCCTCAACTCCATTTAAAAGTTGCAGACTTGTGGAATGAATTAAAAAAAACAAAACTCATTTATTTGCTGCCTACAAGAAACAAATCTCACCAACAAAGATACATGAAGACTAAAAGAGAAAGGATGGAAAAAGATATCCCATGCCAATGGAAAGCAAAAAAGGACAGATGTTGCCTTCCTAATATCAGGCAAAACAGACATTACCATAAAAACTGTTAAAAGAGATGAAGAAAGTCACTATGAAATTACTAAGGGATCAGTTCAACAGGAAGATGTGACTATAATGAATGTATATGTACACAATTACAGGAAGCCTGGCTATTTAAAAGAAATGTTAATGAATCTAAAGGGAGACATAGACTCCAATAGAATAGTAATGAGGGGATTCAAAAACCCGCTTTCATCAATGGAAGATTAGCTAGACAGCAAATCATCAAAGAAACAACAAAGCTAATTGACACTATGTACCAAATGGACCTAACTGATATCTGCAGAACTTCTCAAATCACAGTTGCCGAATACACATTCTTCTCATCAGTGCATGGAACTTTCTCTGGAATAGACTATATTCTAGGCCATAAAGCAAGTCTCAGCAAGTTAACAAAAAAAGTGAAATCATACCATGCATCATCTCTGACCACAATGAAATGAAGCTGGAAATCAAAAATTCAAGAATCTCTATATCATATGCAAACACGTGGAGACTGAACATCGTGTTCCTGTTGAGAAGTGGGTCATAGAAGAAACAAAAATAGAAATCAAAAAAATTCTGAAAATGAATGAAGGTAATACATCATATCAAAACTTATGGAATACCACAACAGCAGTGTTAAGAGAGAAGTTTATAGCAATTGGTGACTACATGAAGAAATTGGAAAGTTACAAAATAAATTAGCTATGAATGCATCTCTAGAACCTAGGAAAAACAACAACAAACCAAGCCCAAATTAGTGAGAGGAAAGAAATAATTAAAATTAGGGAAGAAAAAAACAAAATAGAAAAATACACTATACAAACAAACAAAATACACTAAAATATTAGTGAAATGAAGAGCTGGTTTTCTGGAAAAAAATTGATACACCATTGGCCCAATTAACCAAAAGAAGAGGAAGAAGACTCAAACCAATAAAATCAGAGATGAATAAAGGAAATGTAATAACAGATACCACAGAAACAAAAAGAATCATCCAAATTAATACAAACAGCTGTATGCCAAAA
The DNA here is from genome assembly GCA_949820135.1 of Sylvilagus floridanus. Classification (NCBI taxonomy): domain Eukaryota; kingdom Metazoa; phylum Chordata; class Mammalia; order Lagomorpha; family Leporidae; genus Sylvilagus; species Sylvilagus floridanus. Next base: position 91,043,472 of record OX463224.1, read on the forward strand.
AATTTGGAAAGTTAGAAGAAATAGATATATTCCTGGACACATAGAATCTAACAAAATTGAGTCATGAAGACATAGAAAACTTAAACAGTCCAATAACCATGACAGAAATTGAGTAGGTAATAAAGACACCCTAACAAGAAAAGCCCAGGACTGAATGGCTTCACTGCTGAGTTCTATCAGACATTTAAAGAATTAAATCCAATTCTTCTCAAGCTATTCAAAGCAATTGAAAGGAAAGGAATCCTCCCAAACTCCTTCTCTGAAGCCTGCATCACTTTAATCCCTAAACCAGAAAAAGATGCAACAGAGAAAGAGAACTACAAACAATAACCCTGGTGAACATAGATGCAATCAACAAAATATTAGCTAATCAAATCCAACAACACATCAGAAAGATCATTCACCAAGACCAAGTGGGATTTACCTTTGGTATGCAGGGATGATTCAACATTTGCAAATCAATGTGATACATCACATTAACAAACTGAAGAACAAAAACTATATGGATATCTCAATAGATGCAAAGAAGCATTTGATAAAGTGCAACATCCTTTTATGACGCAAACCTTCAGCAAATTGGGTACAGAAAGAACATTCCTCAGCACAATCAAGGCAATTTATGATAAACCCACAGTCAGCATCCTATTGAATGGGGAAAATCTGGAAGCATTCCGCCTATGATCCAGAACTAGGCAAAGACGCTGACTGTCACCATTGCTATTTAATATAGTCCTGGAGGTTTGAGCCAGAGCCATTAGTCAAGAAAAATAAATCAAAGGTGTATAAATTGGAAAGGAGGGAACCAAACAATCCCTACTTGAAGATGGCATGATTCTTTATAGAAGGGATCTGAAAGACTCCACTGAGAGAATATTAGAACTCATAAAAGAGTGTTAGTAAAGTGGCAGGGTATAAAATCAATACAGAAAAATCAATAGCCTCTGTATACACAGACAATGCCATGGCTGAGAAAGAGCTTTTAAGATCAGTCCTATTCACAATAGCTCCAAAAAGAATTAAATACCTTGGAATAAAATTATCCAAGGTTGTCAAAAAATCACTACAGTGAAAATTACTAAACACCAAAGAAAGAAATAGAAGACATTAAAAAATATGGGAAAATGTTCAATGTTCATGAATTGGAAGAATCAACATCATCAAAATGTCCATACTGGCAAAAACAGTTCACAGATTCAATGTGATCCCAATCAAAATACCAATGATATTCATCACAGATATAGAAAAAATGATACTAAAATTCATATGGAAACACGTGAGATCCTGAATAGCTAAAGAAATCTTATACAACAAAAGCAAAGTCAGAGGCATCACAATACCTGATTCCAATACATACTACAGGGCAGTTATCATCAAAACAGTTTGGGACTGGCACATAAACAGACTTGAAGACCAGTGGAACATAACAGAAACTCCAGAAATCATCCATGCATCTACAACCAGCTTTACTCTGATAAAGGATCTGAAATCAATCCATGGAGCAAGGACAGTCTCTTTAACAAACAGTGCTGGGGAAACTGGATCTCCACATTCAGAAGTATGAAACTAGACCCATACCTCTCACCTGGTTCGAGTCTCGGCTGCTACATTTCCCATGCAGCTCTCTGCTATGGTCTGGCAAAGCAGTGAAGATGGCCCAAATCCTTGGGCTTCTGCACCCACATTGGAGACCTGGAAGAAGCTCCTGGCTCCTGGCTCCTGGCTTTGGATTGGTGCAGTTCTGACCATTTCAGCCATCAGGGCAGTGAACCAGTGGATGAAAAACCTTTCTCTCTCTCTCTTTCTGCCTCCATCTCTCTGTAACTTAGCCTTTGAAATATATAAATCTTTAAAAAATAACACAATGAAGTTTCACTTCATTCCAGTTAGAGTGGCTCTCATACAGAAATCAAGACAATAAAAGCTGGTGAGGTTGTGGGTGAAAAAGTACCCTAATCCACTGTTGGTGGGGATGTAAACTGGTGCAGCCACTGTGGAAGACAGTATGGAGATATCTCAGAAATCTGAATATAGACCTACCATGTGATCCAGCCATCCCACTCCTGAGAATTTACTGAAACCAAAATAAATCAGCAACTGAAAGAGTTTTATGTACCCTATAACTCTTTCAGTTGCTGATTCACAATTCACAATTCACAAGAGCTAAGATATGGAATCAACCAGATGTCCATCAACCATTGACTGGATAAATAAATTATGGTATATACACACTATGGAGTACTACTCAGATATAGAAAAAAAATGAAATCCTATCTTTTGCAATAAGATGGACACAACTGGAAACCATTATACTTAGTGAAATAAGCCCATCCCCAAAAAACAGATATCATGTTTCCCTGATCCAAGGTAACTAACAGAGTACCTGAAATGTAACATATGGGAATAAAATGGAAATCCTGAGATTGGATGATTGTTTACAGCCCTTGTCTCTTCCATTGAGGAACAGTAGTTGTATTTTTTTAATTCTTCACACTATTTGTTGAACTATTTTGCTTAGTGTAGGGTTAACTATATGTCATTCAGTAAACCTAAAATATATCTTTGTAAAAATTAAGAATGGGAATGTGCGATGGAGGAGGAAGAAGGGTTGGGGTGAGAGTAGGAGGGAGGTTGGGTTGGGAGAAAGTATCAATATGTTCCCCTAAGTCTGTATAAATGCAATATATAAAATATGTAGAACTGAAATAAAATTTAACACCTTCAAAAGAGGCAGTCACTGGTTGCTCCTCTTCCAGTCTAGCTCTCTGCTGTGGCCCTGGAGTGCAGTGGAGGATGGCCCAAGTGCTTGGGCCCTGCACCCGCATGGGAGACCAGGAAGAAGCACTTGGCTTCTGGCTTCTGATAGGCGCAGCGGGCCGGCACGTTAGGGCCGGCCATAGAGGCCAAGGTGAACCAATGGAAAAAAGGAAGCCTTTCTCTCTGTCTCTCTCTCTCTCACTGTCTAACTCTGCCTGTCAAAAATAAAATAAAATAAAATAAAATAAAATAAAATAAACAATAAAATAAAATAAAATAAAAAAGAGGCAGCTAACAATTACAGATGACCTTATTTCATTGAGCAACCTTGCCACTAACTTCTTTCAGTACTTCTCTGCTGATGCATCCCAGCACTTAAATTATCCTGCTTTTGGTTCAAATGGAGTTTGAATACAATCTCTCTCTTACTACAAAAGCCTTGATGTGAGGGCTTCCTTGCCTGCTTAATTAGTCTGCTACAATTTTTCTTTTACATTTCTATTCCATCCAGTCTATCACAAACATTAAATTTTCCTGATTTATTTCCTGTCAATTTTCAGCTTTCTCTTATATCAAAATTACTTTCTACTGACCAACACCAACATCTCTTGGGCTACAAATAAGACAAATGTGTTTTATTTAACCCATGAAGAATTTAAGAATTAACCAAATGATTAAAAAGCAGTAGATTCTACATAAAATCAAGACTTTTTTTCTCGAATAATCACAAGAACTTGCAACCCCGTGTGAGCTCACTTTCAAGCCTGGTTATAATTAGTTGGAGCTGAACCATATAACACCATTAGCAAATTTTGGTTTTCTACATATTCATTCCAAACCCTCAAAAGGGCCTGTGCATTTACAATTGGACTTCTTACCTCCATAACTTACCTTACCCCTGCATACAGCTATGGTTTTGAACTCTGACCGTTGAGATAAAATCCATATTCTGAAGATACCCCTACAAAATTATCATTTATTATCTTAACAACTTTGCTTGTTCCTCCCTTTTGCAAATTCAGACTCATCTCTGAACCCTTCCCTGCAAGAGATTTATGGACTCACACTCTTTTGTTTATCTAGAATGTACTTTTCTCTCTTCTTTTCTTACCCTTATTGCAAGTTGCAGAATGCTAATTGAATTTCAGGCCATGTGCTATTTCCTTCAAGAGTCTTCCTGAACTACCCCAGTTAGATCTACATTCTTATTCAATAACTATTCAGTAACTTTTATCTGTCCAACTCCCAGTAGCATTTCTCAACTCCTAAACTATATTTATCTTTACATTTATCCCATTCTCCATTTTCCTAAAACACAATAGTTGAACATGGTTAAATTGACAAAATTTTTTAGTCTAGGGTTGAGGTCAGATTGCAAACTTCTTACTCTCTGTAGTCCCTACCACAAATTCTTCCGTGTAGTATATAATCCATAAAGGAATGAATAATATATTGATGTAAAGTTAACTGGGAAAAGGTCAAACATTTGCTGAAGAGATTTTAGACTCAGAATTCATTGAGTCAAGCAACTACCTGGCGTTATCATGTAGTTATAGTTGAATAATTTTGGTCTATACTAGATTTCTTCTCTGTTTATAACAGTAATTGCTCCTAATCCAAAAGTAGGATGATTTAAACAAAAGTACATATGAAAGAGAGAGATAATAGCACCATAACAGAGTCTGAAATCTGAAGAGGATAATCCTTTAATTCTATAAATTGTGAAGTACAGATCACTATGGAACCCAGCCACAGGGGAACTTCTTAAGTATTTTGTTTGTTTTTAGTGTCTCATAACAATACATACTTACTATTTCACAGTTTCTGTTTGCCTAAAATCCAGTGTAGTTTAGCCAGTTATTTTGCCTCTGGATCTCTGACAATGCTTCGGTCAACCTAGGGAAGATTAGCCAACTCTGGATGAACACATTTGCAAGTCCACAGTGGTTGGCAGGATGGATTTTTTTTCCTATAGATTTTGAACTGAAGGATTCAATTCTTCAGGACCTATTGGCTACAGAACTCCCTAAATAGCTCGCCACTTGGGCCTCCCCATGGTGAGGTTCAACATAACGACAAATGGTTTCATCAGAGCAAGTGAGAGAGAATAAATGAGCAAGATGGAAGCCACAGGTAGTGGCATGCCAACACATTTTCCAAATTCTATTCTTTAGAATCAGGTCTTTAGCCTCAGCCCATATACAGAGGAAGATTTCACAACTGTATAAATACTTCAGGTGAGGATCCCTGAAAGCTATTCTAAGTTGTTTATTACAATTCTTCAACAGTCTTACAGTCTCACTAGGACATTTGAGACCACAATTCTCTTCGGGTTCTTGTAAGACACTCCATTATTAAGGAGGTAGAGGAGTATAAATGGTAACTTGGAGATAGGGAAGATTAGCCAAGGCAAAACTTTCCGGAAGCAAGTATATTGGGAGAGTAATGAGAGGGAAAACAGACAACAGCTGTAGCCCCACTACCATTAATAGGAATTAATCCAACCAATTAATTAATTCATTTAAGTATTTATGTCACCTAAATATGGTACAAGTTAACTTGATAGGCCATATGTGATCTCTAATTCTTTAATCCCAGGGATTTTAAATGATTAATTAAGATGCTACGCTAACCACATCCAAATAAAAATGTCAAATGTTCCTATTTCTTAGGCATTCATGCTTTAATTTTTCATAATCAGAAACTATGATACCAAGGATAACATACTTCTAAGTTATGAACTATAGGCAAGCATGGAATCACAGGATTCCTCATAGCAATAAAAGTTACTATTCAAATAGATACCTATATTCTAAATTGGACAATAATAGGAAATGAATTAATACCTTTGTTTTAAAAATTGTTCTTTTTTTAGTGATCATGAAGCTTGCTCTTTTCTTATTTATTTATTTATTTATTTATTTTTTGATGGGCAGTTAGAGAGAGAGAAAGAGAGAAAGGTCTTCCTTCCATTGGTTCACCCCCCAAATGGCCGCTACGGCCAGCGCGCTGCACCAATCTGAAGCCAGGAGCCAGATGCTTCCTCCTGGTCTCCCATGTGGGTGCAGGGCCCAAGCACTTGGGCCATCCTCCACTGCCTTCCTGGGCCAAAGCAGAGGACTGGACTGGAAGAGGAGCAACATGGACTGAATCCGACGCCCTGACCAGGACTAGAACCCTGGGGTGCCGGTGCCACAGGCAGAGGATTAGCCTAGTGAGCCGCGGCGCCGGCCACTCTTTTCATTTTTGAAACTTATGTAAAGTGAACACATTTCATGTATTTCATATATGCAGATTTAGAGCATAGTGATACTTCCCTCCCTACCCTCCCTCCTGCCCATGCTCCCATGACCTCTCTTCTTCCTTTCTTATTCTTTCTTTAATTTTTTAATTTTATATTTTAAATATTTTATTTATTTATTTGAGAGATAGAGTTACTGATAGTGAGAGGAAGAGTCAGAGAAAAAGGTCTTCCTTCCATTGGTTCACCCCCCAACCACCTGCAAAGTCCGGAGCTGTGCCGATCTGAAGCCAGGAGCCAGGCACTTCTTCCTGGTCTCCCATGTGGGTGCAGGGGCCCAAGCACTTAGGCCATGCTCTACTGCTTTCCCAGGCTGTGGCAGAGAGCTGGACTGGAAAAGGGGCCACCAGGACTACACCGGTGCCCATATGGGATGCCGGCCCCGTGGGCGGAGGAATAACCTACTACGCCACAGAGCTGGCCCTTCTTTCAATTTTTATAATGACATAGTCTCATTTTATTTTATAATCATAAGCTTAATCCTCCACTAAGTAAATAATTCAACAAATAGTAAAAAGAAGAAGAAAAAAAAAAAAAAACACTGTTCCTATACAGTAGAGACAGGGCTGTAAACTATACTCAAATCTCAAGGTGTCAGTTTTGCTCACATACATTTTATTTTATTTTATTTTATTTTATTGTACTCTATTAGTTAGCATAGATCAGGGAAAACGTATGATATTTACCTTTTGTGGACTGGCTTATTTCACTAAGTATGATGGTTTCTGGTTGTATCCATTTAAAAAAAACATTTAACCAAGATATTTCATGGGTGAATTTTTTATAAGACTTAAATAAATAGATGATTTTTACACTTTCAGAGCTTCCCAAATCTTTTATATAAGAACATACCTTCTTCTTTAAACCAAAAATATTGCAGGGCAAATTTGTCAGCTAGCTAGTATTTCCAAGGGTAAGGCCCTATGAAGAGCCTGCCTTCCAATACAAGACAAATTCACCTGTTATGTGCTACAGCAGCAAGAAATAGGCTTTGATGATGAACTGGCACATGTTGGTTTGCTGCATCACTCACTCAACAGAACAAATGCTTCCTCTTTCAGGCAAAAGATTCCAGAGGACCAGCAACATCTTTGGCATATGATAAAGCCCTCTATTATCTAGGCTTCGTGTACTATTATATAACATTCTGTGACTTAACAATGTATCAACCTTAACAGACAAAAACTTCTGCTTAAAACTGTAAACTGATACATGGTTGTTATATGCTATGAAAGTCATTATAGTTTCACAGCAGTCTTCTGCATGGGAATAATTCCTGTTTTAAAAATTACAAAATTGGTAGAAGAGCAAAGAAATCTCCATTATATTCTTACAGAGCAATTCCTACTCAAAAGACTCCAAAGAAAACAAAGATTCTACTGAGAGGCAGTTATATGTAATTTATGTGTATTTTATTTACTTATATGTAATTTATATGTAATTTAATGTTTATATTAGTAAAACTTGCTATCACCACAACCAGCTCTTTGTCTACAAGTATGTTGGATTGCTTCTAAATAATCTTGTATTTCCCATATAGATGACAGTTATTCTGTGATTTGATATGATTTCTGTATTAATTGGAAAGTTTGAAAGCAAGTGAAAGAAGCCCAACTCAGAATAGATTAAGGAATAAAGTGCAGGGGGTAATTTAAATTGGCTATAGCACTTAAGAAGTTCAGGAGATTTTAAAGCCTAAACTGGACTGGATCCAGAGACTCAATCAATGTCTCCATTTTTTGAAACAAATTCTCCTCTTATGGTGGCAAAAATGTCAACTGTGAATTTTAGGCTCACATCCTACTTAGAGCTAGAGATGCTATTAAAATGTTCTCTCTCGAACTTTCCTGTTCATTTCCTATGACTTGTGGTCATCTCTCTCCTGAGTGGATACAAGGCTGAGTGGTTGGGGCCTGTGGTCACCTCTGTGGCAGACCTTCTGTACCCACTCACATGCAAGGGATTCTCCAGGAGGAAGAGGACTGTCAGCAGAAAAGTAGGAGCAAAGACAAAGCCCAAGCCTGCTGGGCAAAGAAAACTTTGGCTACCACAAGCCACCACTGTTAATGCCACTTCAACCGATAGCATGAGTATTGAGGAGAAAAGCTGCTATTTTTATGTATATGAACTTGTCATTTCTGAAACTTATAACCTATGTTTTGCTTTGAATATAATGTCAAGTGCTATGACTGTGGCAGACAGGACTAACTGTGTTCGTTGGGAGCGTTTTAGAACATTCTCCACCTTTCACTCCAGAATTCTGTAGCAAACACCAGAATCAAAACAGCACTATGACTTTGGGAAGGCCAATTTGTTGTGCACCCATCCAATTTGTTGTGCACCCAGGTCACACTCAGACACCTGCAGTTTTCCCTGTCCACGTGGTCACTTCAGAAGAGGTTGCTGTGTGGTTTCCTGTGAAGTTCGAGGAATGTGACTCTTAGGCAAAGCTGGAAGGCCTGGAAATTGGCAGCCGTCTCCCTATGAGTTCTCGCCCACATCCCAAAGGCAACTGGATCCCTCTACCCTCAGGAAGCACGCCTCATCTCATCCTCCCAGTTTCTCAGGAGCTGTGCTCTCCGTTCAGCTTGTTTCTGACTCATGCACCTGCTCCCAACTTTCCCCCTTCTGGGACACTAGCGTGATTCTTCATGATGTTTAGTATTCTCAAAAAATAAAGCCTAACAGAACTGAAATACCACCTATAGAATAGGTTACAAATGTTCAAGAAGCAAGAAATTACGAAGTGGGGCTGGCACTGTGGTGTAGCAGGTAAAGCCACCGCCTACATGCTGGCACCCCTTATGGGTGCCAGTTGGAGTCCTGGCTGCTCCTCTTCTGATCCAGCTCTCTGCTACGGCCTGGGGAAGCAGTGGAAGATGGCCCAAGTTCTTGGGCCCCTGCACCCACATGGGAGACCCAGAAGAACCTCTGTTCCTGCTTTGGAATGGCCCATCTCCAACTATTGTGGCCATTTGGGGAGTGAGCCAGCCGATGGAAGATCTCTCTTTCTCCCTCTCTCTCTCTGTAATTTTGCCTTTCAAATAAATAAATAAATCTTTTTAAAAAATTACAAACCATGGCTACAACTTTAAAATGAAGGGGAAGAGAAAAAAATGGAAAGAAATCATAATTCGGTATTTACTGCTAACTCATTAGTCTCATTTCATTGGAAGGAAGAAAAGGATGTGGGGGGGGGGGGCAGGGATGAAAAGGAAGCTGAAGCTCAGAATGTCTAAATCCAAGTCCCTTATACCAGCAAGTAACAGAACATGAGTACTTTCCACTCAGTGCTTTTTACAAAGAGTGCTTTTATAATCCAACCCATCACATCTTTCAATTTTAAAAATTCTAGAGATTACCAAGAACCCCAAAATTAAAATCCTGAATTGACTTTATTACTCTTCTAGATGATTTATTTCATTAATTTAATTTTCTTTTGCTTTAGATGTAGCCTTGAATTTCTCAGAAATATGCTTGGTTTTTAGCCCCCAATCACCTGTTACAAATCTTTTTAAAAACTAAAAGTGTCTATAAATTACTATGGTATATCTTAGGATCCAAAGTCGCAAAGGTTCAGATTGTTAGAAAAAATTAGAAGCATCACAATGTAAAATCCAGGACCTCTCATTTCTTACAACTCCTTGCTAGCAAAGTAGGAGTTGGAAATTGTTCTCATTTGAAATTGTTGTTCCAAACTTCCTTACTGTTCCCTGAGACATCAGATACCTGAAACTAAACCAGACGGCAGATTTCCCCCCATTAAATTTGTAACCACAAAAAATCAATATGTGATTCCTCTGCTTTTACTCTGTAGGTTCAAAGACCTGGGAAAGTTCCCAAAAAGGATGTGGGTTAGCTAAAGACCATATTTTATTGCAGAGAAAGCTGTGCTGTGAATAATTATTTAGCAATTAGACTAACTTAATAGAGCTGTTTCTTAGTACTTTATAATACGAATGTTTGATGATCATAAATATTGAACCTTAGTATCCTTAAGACTTCCCCCAAAATGTAGAAAAATGGAAGTTCTGTTTAGAAGAATTCTCAAAAGAAAGAGGGCGAAAAGAGTGTATAGATCATTAGACAATAGATTTTGTTAAATAAATAATAGTTCTGGTTTCAAAAATTGTTATACAGAAATTCCATCAAGTCTCATCATATATGTATTTAATCTTACTGTGATTAAATATATGCAAATAAGTTTTAAAATCTTGGTTGTTGGGGCCAGTGTTGTGGCCCAGTGTTTTAAGTCACCACTTGTAACATCTGCATCCCATATCAGTGTGCCAGTTCAAGTCCTGTTTACTCTGCTTTGAATCTAATTCATTGCTGATGCACCTGGGAAAGCAATGGAAGGTAGCACAAGTGGAATTCCTGGCCCAGACCTGACTGTTAAAGCTATTTGGCTGGTGAACAAGTGAATGGATGCCTCTTCCTCTTTTTCTTTGATACTCTACCTTTCAAATAAACATATCTTTTTAAAAAGAATGCTGTACAAATAAATCACTCTCTCCTTTTCATAAACACTTGGCAATAAGATGGCGAGTGGGACACTGTTGCTCGCCAAAGGGCTACCAGCATAAATTTCTTAAAAACAAATTATAAGAAAAAATAGATTATAAAAATCTCTCTAGAGTGATACAAGATAGTAATAGGCAAAATAACCTTTTAAAGTTTTATAAAAAGAAATTCAGTTAGATCTGGTAGTCCAATTATCCATTTGAGGCCTCCTAACCCTGATGCCACTTTGGTAACATCCAGCCTTTACTAGAAGATAAATAGAAAGAGGATAAATTGCAAGATTATGAGACTATAAGAAGTCCATGTAAATGAAAACATTAAGACTTTCTCATTAAATTTTCATGAGCAAGACAATAGGTGTGCATACCCATCATCAAAACAAATATCTGTGTGCATGTGCATGTCCACGATTTGGCAGTCTATGGGGGTGGAGGCAGGTGGGTCTAAGAAAACCAAAAAGAGATACGTAACATCTTTCAGAAAGGAGAGAGACATCTATTTCCATTTCTGGATGCTTCCTAATGCAGAGTAATTATTGCTCTGATTATGGCCCCATATGGACAGTGGCACAAAGAGGACTACAGCAAGTTGGCAGAGCCAAGAGTAGGAGGAGGGGGACTGTTGCTGTGGCGTAGTGGGAAAAGCCACCACCTGCAGTGCTGGCATTCCCATATGGGTACCAGTTCAAGACCCGGCTGCTCCACTTCCGATCCAGCTCTCTGCTGTGGCCTGGGAAAGCAGTGGAAGATGGTGCAAGTCCTTGGGCCCCAGCACCCATGTGGGAGACTGGGAAGAGACTCTTGCTTCCTGGCTTTGGGTCAGCACAGCTCCAGCTGGTGCAGCCAATTGGGAAGTGAACCAGTAGATGGAAGACCTCTCTCTCTCTCTCTCTCTCTCTCTCTCTCTCTCTCTGCATCTCTGTCTGCCTCTCTGTAACTCTGCCTTTCAAGTAAATAAATAAATAAATCTCTTTTTAAAAAAAAAGAGTAGGAGGATCAGGAAAGCATCCTCTTCTTCCAGTTTTTCAGTGGCAAGAGTATGTGATTTTTACATAGGACACATGGAAATTGTAGAAAGTGGCTCATCCTAAGTTACCTCATCTGTATCAAACTCAGTAACTAACTCATTGAAGGGAATTCGGGAGAAGAAGCAGATTGAGGGAACTATGGCCATCAGAGGTAAGGGAAACCAAAGTAGCTCTCCTGTAAAATGAATCTGAACAATGAGGAAGTCACAAGGGTTCCTGAGGAGATTGTATATGTGCTTCATAAGAGGCTCATTGTTTGGATGCTTGAATAAGAGAGGGTAAAGATAGCCAGGAGAGAACCACACAAGCAGCCAGTTAAGCAAGGTGATACTTAGCAGCATTCTAACCCTTCACTCAACCTTCAGCCCTGAGAAGCCTGATTCTTCAAAATGGCTGTGTATGCTCACTAAATCACATTCTCACCTTCCTGTGTTTGTTTTAACATCCTAAATGTGCTGTCTTCCAACACTGTACTAACACTACTATTGTCAAGGTCAGTAATGAGGTTCACATTGCCAAAGACATGGTCAACCTTATCATATCGTTAGGAACAGCATTTGATAAACTTCATCCCCCCCTCTCTCTTTCTTGACACACCCTCTTCTTTTGGTTGCCAATATTCTCCACTTAAATGAATTTCCATTCTTCAAATTCTTCCTGGGATCCTTTGCTGGGTCCTCCTCTTGTCCTGGTCCTTTTCATGTTGGAGTGTCACTGGATATAATCCTGACGAGGCCAAGGCAACTTCAAAGCTGGCTGACAAGATCACAGCAGAAGGTCTGTCTCAGCAAGGCATGAGAAGGACAGCTGCGGTCCTCTTGTTGGTTTTAGGTTTGATGGGAACTACAAGCCGGAGCTTCCTGGTGGTCCTGCTAATGATTGCTATATTCCTAATTTTACGGAAGAGCATTTGGTCTCATAACCTCCAAAATGTCCATTGTCTTGTAGAATTTTAATCAAGCAGAGTGTTAGTGTAGAAGAAAGGGTTAATGCTTTCTGCATGAGCTATTTGTGGAAAAGAATTAAAAGGCAACAGGCTCTCTGGTATATACTTTCCACTAGAATAAAGATAGATGTTAATAAAGCTTTAATTCACTAATTGCTACAAACACTACAATGGTTAGGATGTCAAAACTGTAGAATAGAGCTAGGTGAATCTTTAAATAAGTGCAATAAAGAAATTAAAAAATTACAGAAAGAACTGCAAAGAGGGGACACATTTTAAAAAGGGTCTATTTTGAACTTGGGGCTTAGTAAAGATTAGATTAGGAAGGTACCATTCTAGCTTATGTAGCCGATTTCTGCATAGTTCAGCAGCACTCGAGGCCTTGGCTTGTGTGGGCAGCCTGTTATCTTGCACCTGTCTGTGATTGTAACCCATGCTCTGAGTATGCCCTTGAAAATCAAAAAAATTGTAATTAGAAAAATGGACAACAGGCCTTTCATTGTAAGAAGAAAAAATCAGTATGTGACTTATGATATAAAAATAAAGTCTGGTGCTCAAAAGCCAGAGCCATGCCATCAGCCTTGCTGTGAGTGTCTCTCATTTCTTCGAGCACCGACACCTCTCACACCTTGGGGACCCTAAACTGGCTGGAGCTGGTCTCCGGCATAATCCTTTAACCCTGTTCTCTTCTTCATCAACTATTACTATTGTGCCCAACTACAATAATATCTATTTACTAATGTCTCCAAAGTTAATATCCCCAGCCTGGATGGGGATGTTTAATCACAACTCCACACTCAAATAACCAACCATCCCACTTAGCATGCCTACTTAGATACATATCAGAAATTATAAAATTAATATGCATGAAAGAACATCAAACGCATGATCCAAAAAACAATAAAGTTGATAAATTGAGTAACATTAAGATGAAAAATTATTATGCTTTAAAAGACATACTTTAGGAGATGAATTCCTGGAATATCAAAGACCAGAAAAATTTTCCTCCATAAGAGCAATAGAAACACTAACAAAATTTGACAAAATTAACATTTTCAATATTCATGGGATTAAGTGACAGTGTAAAATATTCCAAGGAGTGTTTTCTTAAAAATACTGAATCACAGTAAGAATAGTGAATGTCATGAACATAATGGATAGGTGACAGGGTTCTAAGAAAATCACTAAGATATATTGGACATCTTCCAGAAAGGAGGGAAACATCTATTTCTTTATTTGGACACCTGCTTATACAGACTAATTGCTGCTCTGACCTCTGTCCCATTTAACTCATCTTATTCCATTCCCCTTTCCCCACTTCTGCAGGATTCTTGAAAAAGCAATAAACTATGAGAGTTGCAAAACCCAGTAGACTAACAACCAAATAAGGGTTTCAGGGGCAGAATGGGTATAAAGTTCTCAGAAGTCCCCATTCACAGAGAACTGATACAAGGTGACCTATCTGGAAATTTTCTGAATATCTTCATTCTCAGGATTTATGTCCATTTGACCTAGCTTGAAGTTCATACTGTGCAAAGAACCATATCCCTAGAGCAATCCAGAGCAACTGTTTAAACTTACAACTGCTTGAGGTAGTAATATCAATTGCAATCAACAAAAGATTAACCAAAATAAATATTTAAAAGGAAAACCACGGAAATGAAAGGACCAGAGGAGGCTGGAAAAGCTCTAGGAATTCCTTGGAAGATATAAGGCCACACATACAAGCAGGGTCATGCTAATTCCCAGGAAAAATCCAAGAACGCCGTATCTCCTATAAATGGGACCTTAAAACTATCCAAACAAGAAGTGAGAGCTAAGGCTGAGTTATAAACTGCTTAGTTGAGCATATTGAATGCATTCCCCAACAAACACACAGAGAATCAAGACAAAAACTAGGAGAATGATTTATTCAAGGAATTGAATGAAATGCATGTCCAATAATCCATTTTCCATTAAGATAACTGAAAAAAGGCTATGGTGGCCAGACTACACAATGGTGGCAAAACTACACACAACAAATAATAAAGACCTTTTGCTATGGTGTGAGCCAGTCTTCCAAAAGTTCAAATGTTGGAAATTTAAACACCGGGTTTATATTAATGGTGTTTGGAGGTAGGGTCTTTGGGAAGTAATTAGTAATTTGTCCAAAATAGATTGTTTTATATTAAGATGTTCATTGTGAACCACAGATTGACCACTATGAAAATAACTCCAAAAATATAGTGAAAGAATCAAGGGAGTTAACATGGTATGCTAGAAATTATCTATTTTTAACAAGAAGGAATAGAGGAAGAAAGAAAAATGCAATAAAAGTAATAAAACAGTCTGTATAAATCATACCCTTTCTGAAATTATATAAATATAAATGGATTAAACAGTGATTAAACAGTGATAAAAAAAAGCAGAGATTGAAAGAATAGGTTTTTAGAGAGAGACAAAAGTAGATTTCAATAAAAGGCAAGTAAAAACAAAGAGGAAACTGAAATGTCAAAATGGTTTTTGAACAAAAATTGTTAATTTAGACAAGGAAGGATATTTTATAATGATAAAAACTCAATCATCTGTCATGAAAAAATAATAATTTTAAGTATATATGCACCTAAAAAGGACGCCAAAGTATGAGTTAAAACCTGCAACATCAGAGTAAGAAATACACAACTTAACAGTAATATTTGGAGATTTCATTAACTGTCAAAGATAGTCTGAAGGACTAGGCAAATGATGAACAAGTAAATGGAAATTCAAGTAAACACTATAAATTAAATATATTCAACAGATGTCTTATGGATCACCCCACCTCGCAACAGCAAAATCCAAATCCCTCTCAAGACCACAAGGAGTGGTCTCAATGATAGACTAGACTATATGTAATGGTTAAAAATAAGTCTTTAGGCCGGCACCGTGGCTCACTAGGCTAATCCTCCACCTTCAGCACAGGGTTCTAGTCCCGGTCAGGTGCCGGATTCTGTCCCGGTTGCCCCCCTTCCAGGCCAGCTCTCTGCTGTGGCCTGGGAGTGCAGTGGAGGATGGCCCAAGTCCTTGGGCCCTGCACCTACATGGGAGATCAGGAGAAACACCTGGCTTCTGCCTTCAGATCAGCACGATGCACTGGCCACAGCATGCCAGCCACGGCGGCCATTGGAGGGTGAACCAACGGCAAAGGAAGACCTTTCTCCCTGTCTCTCTCTCTCTCTCATTGTCCACTCTGCCTGTCAAAAAAAAAGTCTTTAATAAATTTAAAAAGACCTAAATGGCACAAAGAATGTTCTCTAATTAAAATAAATGAATTAGAAATTAATAACAAAGTAATTATGAAAAATTCACAAATACATGAAAGCTAAATAACTCCTAAAAATCCAATGCACTACAGGCAAGATTTTGATGCAGAAGTTAAGCCACCATTTGAGGATGCCAGCATCCCTTATCGGAGAGTCTGGTTTCATTCCTGGCTCTTCTACTTTCAATCCAACTTCTTTGTAGTGCTCACTCTGTTATGCAGCAGATGATGCCTCAAGTACTTGGGTTTGCATCACCCACATGGGAAACCAGGATGGATTTCTAGGATCCTGGCTTCTGGCTAGCCAGGTAACAGTCAATGCTGGAGTTTGGGGAATGAACCAGTGGATGTAAGATTTCTCTCTCTGTCTCTCTGCTTTGGCTTTCAAATAAAATGAAAATAAATAAATGAAAATCCAATGGTCCAAAGAAGAAATTACAAGATAAACTTAAAACTACTTTCGTATGAATAAAAGTGAAAGCATAGTATACCAATCCTTCTGACATGCAGCAAACTTCCAGCTTAAATTCCTATATTAAAAAGAGGAAGGATCTCAAAGCAATTACTAAACCCTCTACCTTAAGAAACTAGGGGTGGCTGGAGCTGTGGTATAGCAGGTCAAGCCTCCACCTGTGGTGCCAGTATCTATATAGGTGCCAGTTCATGTCCTGGCTGTTCCTCTTCCAGTCCAGCTCTCTGCTAATGTGCCTGAGAAAGCAGCAGAAGATCACTCAAGTGCTTGGGTCCCTGCACCTGTGTGGGAGACCCAGAAGAAGCTCCTGGCTGCTGGCTTCAGATTGGCTCAACTCCGGCCATTGTGGCCATTTGGGGAGTGAACCAGCAGATGGAAGACCTCTCTCTCTCTCTCTCTCTCTCTGTGTCTCTCTGTCTGTAACTCTACCTCTCAAATAAATAAGATCTTTTTTTTAAAGAAACTAGAATAAGAAGAACAAACAAAACAAAGCAACTGGAGGACTGGCAATGACAAATATTGAAGCAGACATAATTGTAATGAAAAGATGGTGAAAATAAAATACATCAAAATTTGATTTATTAAAAAGATTTTTAAATTGGAAAACCTTTAATTTGAATGACCAATCAAACATTTTTATTTCTGTTCATATGAACTATTCAGAATAGTCATATGTATAGGGACAAAATGTAGATCAGCGGTTGCCAGGGGTAAGAGGAGGGAAGAACAGTGAATGACTGCTGATGGGAATAAGGTTTCTTTTTGCAGTGATGACAATGTTCTGAAATTAGGTAATAGTGATGGTTACACAATCTGTCACTACACAAAAACCACTGAATTGTATACATTATGATAGTGCAATTTGTGGTATATGAGTAATATCTCAATAAAGCTATTAAAAAGGGAAAAGGCATCACTAAAATGAAAATATAAGCCAAAGACTGGAAGAAAAATATTTGCATATCATGTATCTTTTTTTTTTTTTAATTTGACAGGTAGAGTTACAGACAGTTGAGAGAGAGAGAGACAGAGAGAAAGGTCTTCCCTCCGTTGGTTCACTCCCCAAATGGCCGCTACAGCCGGCACTGCGCTGATCCAAAGCCAGGAGCCAGGTGCTTCCTCCTGGTCTCCCATGTGGGCGCAGGGGCCCAAGCACTTGGGCCATCCTCCACTGCCTTCCCAGGCCACAGCAGAGAGCTGGACTGGAAGAGGAGCAACCGGGACTAGAACCTGGAGCCTATATGGGATGCTGGCGCCTCAGGTGGAGGATTAACCAAGTGAGCCACAGCACCGGCCCCAACGTATCATGTATCTAATAAAATATTTGTCTCTGATTATGTAAAGAGCTCTATTAAACAAGATAACAACACACTTGTTTTTCCAAATAGGTAAAAGACTTTAGCCTTTGTTTATACTCCTATGGAGCTGTGTTCTTTCAACTTTTTACTTGTTGAATATTATGGCTAGTGGTGCATTAAACCTGTGAATATAGAGTGGTATGCAATTATGTTTTTATAAAAATTAAAGAAAGAAAAGAAAGGAAGAAAGGAGAAAGTGAGGGAAGGAGAGAGGGAGGGAGGGAGGGAGGTATGGTTACCTTCTTAGAATTTTATCTATAAAATGCATGATATTTATTCTCTTTATATTCAATATTTTATATTCATACTCAACCTCTGACACACAGTTAAGGAAAAAGAATATGTTTTGTTTAATTGCTTAAATTTTAAAAATGCTCTATGTCATTAGTCACTAGGAAAATGCAAATTAAAGCCACGGTGGTATGCCTTTCCTCACCTCTGAGATTTTCCCAACTGAATCTGTACCTGGAGTCACCCACAAGTGGTGGCAGGGGAGTTAACACAAGAGACTGCCCCAAACTCTTCCAGGAGGAAGCCAGTAGGGATTCCAAAGAAAGAAGTATAAATTCCATTGTGATCAGTTGAAAGCATTTATTAGGGGGAATTACACACGGAGGGCTGCAGTGATCAGTATGACAGAAGATAAGAAAAGAGATGCTTCATCTAGGTATGTCCACAAAGATGAGATTGAATTATGGAGTTTATGAGGGTTTAAGACTCTGGCTTCCCAGAGGGTGGAGTTTAGCATGAGTCTTTATCAGGGACTGGCAATGTCCAAAGCCATGGGTTGAGTTCCAGCATGTAGGAGAAAACACACAGCTGGCTGGGTTACAGAATGGTCAAAATACTCTGTGTTTCTCAATCAAGACAAGAGAGAAGTGGGGCTTCTCTAGAATGGTTATTTTGCAAAAGATGGATGCAACTAAATGTGGGTAAGTATGTGGAACAGCTGGAACCTCCCCTAACCCATTACTGGTGGGGATGTAAATTTGAATAGTCATTTTTGAAAACAGTCAAGAGTTTTCCAGGTCTAACAGTTCTGTTGCAAATACAGAGTTTCATCAGACTTTGTTTTAAATATTTGTTCAAAAAAATGATAGGAATTATGTACTTCTGTAGCATTAATGATTTTGTGACTGTTTTCAAAATTTACTTTACATGACAGAAGTTGAAAATGTTTTCATTTGGTTATTGTTTATAGTCCTTGCTTATTTTCCTCCTGGACTAAGATCTTTTTCCTTTTAATTCAGTGAATTTTTTATTTAATAGAGCCATTGTACCTTTGATTGTAATGTAAATTAAAATGTTCTCTTAAAAATTGAAAAAGTTAAACTTAATCATACAACCTAGCAATTGCATTCCCAGGAATTTACTCAAGAGAAATTCAAACATTTGCCCATGAGAAAAACTTATACACAAATGTTCATAACCACAGCATTCATAACAAGCTGAAATTGAAAAAAAAAATCCAAATGTCCATCATCTTGTAAATGGATAAAAAAGTGATACATGCATACACTATAATACTAATCTCCAATCAAAAGAGAATAAATACTGATACATTTTACAACATAGCTGAACCTGAAAACCATTATGCGTAATAAAAATAAGCCAGAAGCAAAAGACTACATATTGTATTACACCATTTATATAAAATGTCCAAGAATGTCAAGTTTATTGGGACAGAAATCAAATTAGTGGTTGACAGAAGCTGGGGAAGGGAGCAGAGATTCATTGTAAGTGGGCTGAAGGGAAATCATGGCAATGGAAATGTCCTAAAATTGCAATGAAGGAATTACTGTACAACACTCAAACTCTGCTAAATATCAATGAATAGGATATTGACAATATCTGATTTGGGGGAGTATGAACAGTATACTTCAATATATCCATATGTAATATACTTTAATATATAAAATTTGTAAAACCTATAAACACCATATGAAGCTGCATCTTAACCTACTGGACCAAATATCCCTGTAACATATTTTAAATTACACCATATTGTTACCTACAGGTACTACTTTTTCTCAGATCTTACCAAATGAGCTCTCCCTCAGCCTACAAAGTTCAGCTCATCCCTCTCTTTGCCTAGGTCCCATTGGTTCCTTTTACTTCTCATCAATGACTTGTCTTTAGGGAGATCACCTGCACCCTTATCCTTCTACCCAATTAAGCCTCATCATGTGTTCCAAAATACCATGCTTGTTCTCTCACACAACTTACAATAATTGTAATTGTTTGAATAGGCAATGACTTAACAAAATGCTGCTTCCTCAGAAATCTCTTAAATGTAGATCAAATCAAATAAAGCTTTCTTATTATTTCCCACTACATTTAGAAACATTTAGAATAAGAGCTGAATCCTTTACCACAAACTAAAAGCCATTCTTACGTATGGTCCCCAAATTCAGCTCTGAATTTATTTTACACAATGATGCTCTATTATATTTAAGTTACAGCAACATTAATCTTGGTATTCTTCAAACTTATCAATACTTTTAGGATCTTCAATGCCTTGATACTTGCTTTACCACCTGCCTGGAATGCTCCTTTTTTTTTTTTTTTTTTGACAGGCAGAGTGGATAGTGAGAGAGAGAGAGACAGAGATAAAGGCCTTCCTTTACCGTTGGTTCACCCTCCAATGGCTGCCGCGGCCGGTGCGCTGCGGCCGGCGCACCGCACTGATCCGATGGCAGGAGCTGGGTGCTTCTCCTGGTCTCCCATGGGGTGCAGGGCCCAAGCACTTGGGCCATCCTCCACTGCACTCCCTGGCCACAGCAGAGAGCTGGCCTGGAAGAGGGGCAGCCGGGATAGAATCCGGCACCCCTACCAGGACTAGAACCTGGTGTGCCGGCGCCACAAGGTGGAGGATTAGCCTAGTGAGCCGTGGCGCCGGCCTGGAATGCTCCTCTTATTGCTCAACTGAAGAATCTTCCCAGAGATGCTTTCCCTTTTCACCCTGTTAAATAGGAACCTTATCCAAACATCATCAGTCATGTTCATACTACCCTTTGTTTATATGTATATTGATTTCTTTTGTTTCTTTTGACATAAGGGCAATAACTTTTTATGTGCTATGCCAACAGTGTGGTACCAGGTATGTGTTTAACCAATATTGGTCTTTAATGAACATTTAGAGACATAGCCTGGACTCCTATTCTAGGCTCTGTTTATAATAATCTTTTGATCTCTCAACATTTTTATTGGGCAGCATTGGTTTATTACTAGCTTGTCAATTGTTTTATTTTAAAAATAGCGCTTTTAAATGTTGAGATTATAAAATTATAGCAGAAATTGTTCTCAATAGATTATTGTTGTTATTCTATTTCCTAATTCTTGCTTCCTTTTTTTCTTAACCTTAGTAGTTAGCCTCAGGTACAGAAAGCTTGGTTTTATCAATTGACCCTTACTATAATGAGTTAAAACAAGTAATTGCTTGAGTCAGTCCATTTTAAGATACATTCCAATATCTGGTCTCCCTGCTATTACCCTCCCTTGCCAGGGAAAACACAGTGGCTCTCATTTCTGGGAATTGTATTGGTTCCATTTCAGTTGCTACCTTGGCAGCTGGCCAGAGGGTAAAAAAAAAAAAAAAAAAAAGGAAAATTTAAGTAAACATCAAAGGTGTTTTAAAAAGTCAGAAACACCATTTTCTAAGTCATTGTCAGCCTCCACCCAATCACTGGTGTCTGTGCAAGTTGTAAAATTAACCCATGCTGTTTACCAAAAATCTGATTTTAAACATGAAAGGTGCCATCAATCTATGAAACCAGCTGCAACTGTGAAAACAGGCAGTCAGTCCCAGGCCTGGCAAAACTTTAAACAGGGCTTCCAAACACAGTCTGGCCTTAGTAACTGTTTCTCCAGTCCTCTCCTAAAGGAGAGAAGATATAAGTGAAAATAATAGCACTTCTGCCTATGACATTGTACAGTATATTAATTACAAGATTTGCAAGATTTTTTTCTCTATATCCTTTGGTTCTTTACACATTGAGATGAGCATTCTTCCTGCCCTCGTGAGGGAATCTATTGCATCAGATTCAGATGTCAGATACAGTTTTATTTGCCTCATGTATCCAGGAAGCCTGAGTTTAATTTTACCTGTTAAAACTTCCAATACAAATTGTTTTGGAGGGTTGTCAAATTTAGAGCTCCTTCTTTACCCTTTTTGTATTAATGGATTATCTAAATTCCTAGGGAAATTGTTATCAAACTAATGTGAGGAAACCAATGACTCTCCTGGTAGCCATAGCTGATATAGATAGATAGATAGATAGATAGATAGATAGATAGATAGATATAGATATATATGAATACATATATATTCATTTTAATTTTAATGGATAAAGGCAACAATGTCATTCTGGAAAACTTCTAATCTTCCCTCGTGTCTTTGCTGACTTGGATCATGGCTCTGGTTTCATTGGAATCAATGAGCTCTGAGGCGTAGTTGTGCCTTCTGTGCCAATCTGTGGTTTGGACTGTTCCCTTGGCTGATTCTTTGAGTCCTTTTGAGACATGTGACATACACCTAGTTTCTGAATGCTTCTAGACTTTTGTACTTTATTCAGGCATGTGAAGGCTATGTCTGTTTCATTTTCATTTTCTGGTCGGCTGGATGCATTCTATGTTCAGGCTGCTACAATTCTTCATTAAATGCCTTCTGCATTTCCATCCAATCAGTCTCCTAATAAGCACACATTCCTTGCCCATTGTTGGGGGTCCATCTGACCCTGGCATGGCTACTTAGAAGATCTGAAAAAAGATCCCAGCTCGGTTGTGTCCAACAAGACATGTAGATAAATGGAACAAAATAGAGAACCCAGAAATTAATCCACATACACATAGATAACAAATTTTAGAACATCCACTGGAGAAAGGACAGACACTTCAATAAATGGTGTTGGCAAATTTGGATATCCACAGGCAGAGGAATGAAATTAGATTTCCTACATCTAACCAAATATAAAAGTCAATTCAAGTTGGATCAAAGACTTAAATGTGAAGCCTGAAACTGTGAAACTATTAGGGAAAAAACCTGGGGAAATACTTCAATACATTGCAATAGGCAAAAATTTTTATGATAAGACCCCAAAAGCACTGGCAACAAAAAGCAAGCTAGACAAACAGGATTATATCAAACCAAGACATTTTTGCACAGCAAAGTAAACAGTCAACAGAATGAAGAGACAGCTAACAGAACAAGGTAGTGTTTGCAAGTTATTTACCAAGAAAAGAATTTATATTCAAAATGTATAATAAATTCAGAAAACTTAGCAACATAAAAACAACCAATCAAGTTTAAAAATGGGCAAAGGATCTGAATAGAAATTTCTCAAAAGAAGAAATACAAATGGACAACAAATAATAAAAATCCACTCAATAGCACTAGCCATCAGGGAAATGTAATTCCATGCTATACCAACTCACCCCAAAGAGATTGGCTAGTATAAAAAAGAAAGTAATAAATGCTGGCAAGGATGTGGAGAAAGGGGGACCCCTATAAACAGATGGAAAGAATGGAAATTAGCACAGTCACTATGGAAAACAATGTGGAGATTCTTTTCAAAGCTAGAGGTAGAACTATCATATGATCCAGTGATCCCACTACTGAGTATTTTTCCAAAAGACATGAAATCATTGTATAAAAAAAGACCCCTTATCCACCATGTTTATTGCAGCACTATTCACAATAACAAGATACGCCTCATCCAAGGTATCCGTCATATGATGAATAGATAAATAAAATGTTATATATCCACAATTGAATATTATTCAGTCATAAAAAAATATCTGCAGCAAAATGGATGGAACTAGAGGATATTACATTAAATGAAACAATCCAGAAACAGAAAGACAACCACCACATATTTTCCTTCCTACATGGAAACTAGCATCAATCTGAAAATACAGCAGTAATTATGAGAACGTGGTCTGAATGGAGGGCTAATGAAAGATTGAATAATACATATAGAAGGAATAACTTCCTAGTGTGATATAGCACAGTTGGGGTGGCTGTAGTACGCAGCAAACTATTATGTTTTTTCTGAGCAAACAGAAGGGAGGAGCTCCAAACTCCAATTATAAACTCCAATTATGACTAAAGAGGAAATGTTAATTACTCTCATTTGACCAGTAGACATTGTATACATGTATACAACTGAGATTATTATTAATAAATCATCATTAATAAAATTTTAATGTTTTAAAGGTAAACAAAAATTTTTTTAAAAAATTAAATGAAGCATCTTTTCCTTCTTGGCTTTAAATTTTGGGTGTTACAGTATGCCTTCTGAGAAACATTGATGGTGCTTAGAATGAGTCCATGGCACTCTGGTCCTTTAATTAAATCTGAGTCTTGATAATGACAGAATTCTATTATTCACATTCCTTTATTAACAGATATTTGTTGGATAAACTTACTGATTTTCTTTTGAGCCAGTCTCTGTCAGTGTCACGAAGTGGGGGTTTGACAGTAGGAGGGCTCAGATAGTTCCCAGTGGTGATAGGTGAAAACTAAACTCTAACAACCCTGTAAACTTTGTTCTTTCCCACAAGGGAACAAAAATAGAAACGTGCTTGGTGGGAGGCTGACCTGAGAGGTGCCTGGGATACATCTGAACTTCGTATATAGCACAGGGTAGTCATGGACCTAGTATGAAAAAGAAAATGTGTAGTGTTAGTCTTTCTTCATGGAAGGCAGTTTAAAATAGATTCTTTCTGTACTCTTTGTGAGATATTGTGTGATTCTTAAGAAATGATTTTTTTTTCCACATGAAAACAGACAGTCTCCTGTTCTGCTATTACAGTTACAAAAATTCTGATATGGGAAAAATTTTCTAATTCAGTTCAGAATTGAGCTTCTACATTATTTGAATCATTGCACACTAGCTTGCACCTCCGTGGGCGCTTAGGGGGAAAAAAAAAGAATCATGTTGACTAATGTTCCTCCTTAAAAAAAAAAAAAAAGACCACATAGTAATTATCTTCTCCCTTTTTAAAAGGCAACAACAGTTACCCTTTGTGGATCCTGTGTACCTACAGAGTTCCAAACATTCTCCAAGCAACTCAAAACTGCATAATAATCTTAACCAGAAATAAAATGTAATAGTGTTCTCACTTTAAAAGTATTAAAATGAGACATAAGATTTCAAGTCATACAAATAATAACTCATATTTATTGAAAGTTTCATACGTGCCAAGAACTATTCTAAATATTTCATGAACAAAAAGCTCACTTAATTCACATCACAATGTCGTGCAGTTACTATTTTTATCACCTGCCCTTCCCCATTTTATAGCTGCAGAACTAGGGACAGTTAAGCAACTTGCTTAAGATCACACAAATTATACATATGTTGGGATTTGAGCCCCTTAGGCATCCTGAGTCTATTGTCAACTATCAATAATACACATGATGCTTTTTCATCCACATACAATGAAGGTTCATCATTTATCAAATTGGAATCCAGTTCTCATGTTAACTGGTATCTAGCTACTTAGTGCCTTTTTTTTTTTTCTAATTTTTTAGTTTGAGAGATAGAGAGAGAGCTTTTATCTCCTTGGTCATTCCCCAAATGCCTGCAACCACTGTAGATGGGCTGGGCAGAAGCTGGGTGCTGGAAACACAAGCCAAGCAAGCCAAGTCTCCCTTGTGGGTTCCAGGAACCCAACTACTTGAGCTATCACTCTTGCCTCCAAAGATGTGCATTGGCAGGAAACTGGAATCAGCAGCCAGAGACCAGCACTGAACCCAAGACTGGAATGCAAGTGTCTCAACTAATATGCTCAATGCCCATCCCTTTAGTGTCTTTTAAAGTGGAAAATTAGGATGAAAGCCTTCATTTTCTATGATGGATAAAGCAGAAAAACATAAAGGGGGTGTCCAAACTGATCCTCAAATATTTAAACTGCCCTCCAGGTGGGTCTAGATATTCAGAAGACAAGTCAAGAACCCGGTGGCAACGAATTTAAAAATCTGTATTTAGATTCAAATATAACAGACATGAGCAAGGTAACTAGTCATGTTACTTTCAGGAAATTATAAAAGAAATAACATTTTATTTTTTTGAAATGCTCTTTATCCATTTTAAGGATCTTTGTCACTTGAATTAGATGAAAAATAAATGCATATTAGGACCTATAATCATCTAATGCTTTATTCAGCTTACTGGGTGCCTTAGTTATCTCACTTAAAGAGGGAAGGAGATACGGCATTTTTCCCTCTTAACAGCCAAGGAAGCAGACTTCCAAGAATAAATGTCTTTTTCAAGGCCACACAGCTGTGAAGTTGTATGATTGTGATGCAAATCAAAAGTTTCTCTTTCAACTAAACATCTGGAAAATTTTAGTACTTTGCTATTTGTGGAGTGTTTTGATACATGAAGATTTATTGTATTTTATAGTTGCCCTAAGGCATGATGGCCTATAGTTTAAGAAAGTGTACCTCAGGGCTAGCATTGTGGCACAGTGGGTAAAACCACCACTTGCAACATGGTCATCCCATATTGGAGTGCCAGGTCAACTCCAAGCTGCTCTGCTTCAGATTGAGCTCCCTGCTAATGCACTTGGAAAGGCCACTAAATGCACTTGGGCCTCTGCCACCATGTGGGAGATCAGGATGGAGTTCTTGGCTCCTGGGTTCAGGTTGGCCCAAACCTGGTTGTTGTAGCCATTTGAGAAGTTAACAAGCAGATGGAAGACTGATCTTTCTCTCTCTCTTTCTCTCTTCCTCCTTCTCCTGCCTCCCCACCCCCGATCTGTCACCTGTCTTTTAAATAAATAAATGAATAAATCTTTTTTAAAAAGAATGTGTACTTCAAAATTAGACTCTCTTGATTCAAATTCTGTTACTTAGCATGTGACCTGAGACAAGGTATTTAATCTTTTGGTGATTCAGTCTCATCCTCTTCATGATAAGATTATAAAAGTATCTCTATCACCAGGAAGAAGAAAGAATGTGCAAGTATTAAATGAGATGCAATAAGAAAAATGTTTGAAACAGTGGTGGTACAAAGTAATATATGTGCATTTTACACTAATGTATGTCAGTGATTACACAGAGAAGGGCTGACTGTGTCCGTTTTACAGATAAGCAAATTATGGCTTCAAGTTAAAGACTTGCCTACTGAGCTACAATCTAATGTCAATTCTACTGACTCACAATCTTTTTTTTTTACTGTACCAGCTTGAAATTTTGTATAAATATAGGCTTTATTATTCTATTCAAGTTGGAGAATTATAGGCAGAGGTTTTAAGTCAAGTGTCCATCTGTGGGCTTAGGGTTTCTTAAAAGCCTCTAAAATGTATGAAAAATGTGATATTATAAATTTTTCCAGAAAATAATTTTTAGCTGTCATAAGGTTCATGAAACAGGCCCAATGCCCTTACTAAGGATCACTGATTTTGAGGTAATGCAGCATAATATTTAAGATCCTAGGGTTTGTAAATGCCTACCTTAAAATCACAGGTCTAAAATGTAATGTCTTTGTGACCATGAGCATGTTATTTAATTCCTCTTAACTTCATTTTCTCACTTGTAAAAGATGCATGACAGGGACCAGCATTGTGGAGCAGTGGTTAAATCTACCACCTGCAATGACATTTGGGTGCTGGTTTGTGTCCTGGCTGCTCTGCGCTTCTGATCTAGCTCCCTGCTAATGTGCCTGGGAAAGCAGCAGAGCATGACCCAAGTGCTTGGGCTCTTGTACCCATGTGGCAGTTTCTGGCTCCTGTCTTTGGCCTGGCTCAGCCGTGGCCTTCGAGGCCACTTGGGGAGTAAACAGCAGATGGACGACCTTTCTCCCTCTCTCTCCTTCTGTCTCTCCTTTCTCTGTAACTATAACTTTCAGATAAGTAAGTAAATATTTTTTAAAAATATGCATAAAAATGTGAAAGTATTAAATTAGTTGATATGGATAAAAACACATAGAACACCATTTGGCACATAACAAAACTCCCAACAAAGGTTACACTTAATACAGTTTCCATGACCAGGGCATGTATAAAAAGCCAGCAGGCATGATCCACTTGAAAAGTGACTTCTTAAAGAACTTGGCACTGTTCCTGGCAAACAGGACTATGGTGCTTAACCCTCACACCTCCTGGTATTCACACCCTTGGGTAATCCCTTTCCCCTGAGATGATTTGTTGACTAGTTGCTAAGGAATTTAAAATGACACAGATTATAAGATATCACCTATGAGATTAGGTTGCATTTTCTCTCTCTTGGTGGAGATCATCTGGTAGCCTTGTGGCGAGGTCCCTGGAAATGAAACTGAGGGATAACCTCAGACAACAGTTAGTGGAGAAATGAGGCCCTTAATTCAGTACCCTGCATAACAGAGGTCCACATGAACACAATGGAAAGTCACCCTTCCTGCAGTCTAATTTTCAGACAAGAGTCCAAAGCCAGCCAACAGCATGGATGCCACCTCTTCAGAGAGAATTAAGTCCAAGGTGCTCAGCTGGGTGATGCCCTGGTTTCTGATTCCCACAAAAAACTTTAAAATATTCATTGTTTTAAGCCTCTAAGTTTGGGGTAATTTGCTATGCAGCAGTAGATAACTAACATGTTCCAAGTACTCTCAGTATTGTGTTTAGAACTACAACAACCAGGCACTATTGTCCTGATTTACAGAGAATTTGGGAGGAACCAAAAGACAAATGCAGGTTATTGATAAATTTGCCTGACTTCAAAGTCCATACTCTTTTTAGGCATGATGTGAATTTCTTTTGTGGATTCATTTTTGAGATTACTCTTTTTTAAAAAAAATTTATTTATTTGAGAGAGAGAGTTACAGACAGAAAGAGGGAGAGACACACAGAGAGGTCTTCCATCCACTTGTTCACTTCCCAAATGGCTGCTATGACCAGAGCTGGGCCAGTCTGAAGCCAGGAGCCAGGAGCTTCTTCCACTGACACAGGGGCCCAATCACTCAGGCCGTCTTCTACTACTTTCCCAGGCCATAGCAGAGAGAGGGCTCAGAAGAGGAGCAGCCAGGACTTGAACCAGTGCCCATATTGGATGCTGCTGTCACAGGCGGCAGCTTTAGCGTCTAAGCCACAGTGCCAGGCCTTTGAGATTACTCTTGAGTCTGAGGTTTTATTTAGCAATTAAAATAAGATTTACTATAATTACTCAAGAAAGGATTTCAATCTGCTTTTGAATCATATTGGTCTTTATTTTAAACAGAACTTGGAAGACTGAGTGGCTCTACTTAGTGAGATATGAGGTTTTGACAATATTTATTCTGTAGGGAATAGGATCTAAGATTTTTTTATGAATATCAAATGATAGTCCCTAAATCAGAGTTATTTGCTCTAACCTCCACATTATTACAGTAATTTATTTTAGGGCACAGAACTTTCAAAAAAACCACTGATTGTACATACATAAATTGATGACTTTGAGTAAGTAGGATAATTATTCATCATCCACTCACTCCCATACTCAACTGAAATTTATCTCAACAAGTCAGTGGTCTCTTGACTCCAAGCCCTTTGACACGTGCTCCAGTAGTCTGTTACATATTTGGTTTCCTAGTGCAGAAATTATTTAATGTATTGAGACAATTAATGATCCATGCCAAGTCACTAGAGAAAGCAATAGAATCCATTTACATTTATAGTCAAATCTGAAAGAAAACATTTAGGAAGAGATATTTATGACTGCACCAGAATATAGCTCAGGCTTCTCAAATCAATTCCATGACATATGCCTTTCTTCTGCCCTTTCCAAATTATTAGTGAGTTTCACTTAATGGAGTATTAAAATTTGATCCCTGGTTACTACAGCAAATTGAGAACAAAATGAAAACCATTAATCCCTGAGACAAAGGTGTCAGTTGCCTTGGGTATGGAGATATTCCAGTGGAATATCTTATTAAATCATTAAATATGCTTTAATGTTTCATATGCCTACATTTCTTTCTAAGCTACCAGTCATATAGGCTAGAATTAGCCTGTCAATATTTATTACTAATTTCAAAGTATAAATACTTGGAAATAAATATTTTTGGGTTGTTAATACCCTAAAGGTAGACTATACTGTATGTTTTTGGTTTAAGAGGTAGTTATTTATTTAGGTACCTTAGAGTGGATCACAATTAATATACAAGTATAAAACATAAGTTAGAAAGTGAAAATCCAGGTTTCAATACTGCCTATACTCTATTAAAATTTAGTTTTATGATTTTTAACAATTAATTTTGGTTGACTTTACTCATAGAATGTACTGAAGACTAAAGTAAATCGGTGTGTAAGTAGACATCATGCATCCGTGGGTATGGTGAATAAATGGGATGGTTAGATGATAGAAAAACAAGACTCAGAGACCTGCTGCTGATAATAGTAAGTCATCAAGATCGGCTTTCCCTGCTCAGGGCTTTTCTTTTCCTTTTTTTTTTTTCACTGTTTATTTTTTTTCACTTGTATTTAATAAATATAAATTTCCAAAGTACAGTTTATGGATTACAATGGCTTTTGCTCCCCCATAACTTCCCTCTGACCCGCAACCCTCCCATCTCCCACTCCCTCTCCCATTCCATTCACATCAAGATTCGTTTTCAATTCTCTTCATATACAGGAGGTCAATTTAGTATATATTAAGTAGAGATTTCAACAGTTTGCACCCACACAGAACATAAAGTGTAAAATACTGTTTGAGTACTAGTTATAGCATTAATTCACATTGAACAACACATTAAGGACAGAGATCCTACATGAGGAGTAAGTGCACAGCGACTCATGTTGTTGACTTATCAAATTGACACTCTTGTTTATGGCATCAGTAATCTCCCTAGGCTCTAGTCATGAGTTGCCAAGGCTATGGAAACCTTTTGAGTTCAACGACTCTGATCTTATTTAGACAAGGTCATAGTCAAAGTGGAAGTTGTCTCCTCCCTTCAGAGAAAGGTACCTCCTTCTTTGATGGTCCGTTCTTTCCACTGGGATCTCACTCGCAGAGATTTTTCATTTAGGTTTTTTTTTTTTTTTTGCCAGAGTGTCTTGGCTTTCCATGCCTATAATACTCTCATGTGCTCTTGAGCCAGATATGAATGCCTTAAGGGCTGATTCTGAGGCCAGAGTGCTGTTTAGGACATTTGCCCTTCTATGAGTCTGCTGTGTATCCCACTTCTCAGGGCTTTTCTTATGCTGAATTCCTCAAACCAGAAATTGGCATAATCACTGATATAATTATGATCTTAACACTAATTTTTTTTAAAAAAAAGTATAGTCTATACTATGTGTGGTGGAGTAGTAGAAAGAGAAATAGGCTTATGATGCTGAGATTTTGGTCCTGGTTTCCCATTGTGTGAGTTCCAATGCAATTTTGAAAATGTTGACAAACCTCTCAGAAGTTATTCTCCCTAATGTGTTTTGAAAAGTATTATTTTTAAGACAGCGCTCAATATTATTGTTCCAGACTAAATAACTATGACCCACTATAAAGTATCTTAAAATATTCAAACTACTCCACCTCTAAAAGACTATAGCTAAGTTGCTTCTTTAGGACCCTAGTGACCCAGGAAGCATTAATTTCCAAGTAAAGTAGAGCCAAGTTGTTTATGAAGCCCATATTTGTGAATTTATCTACTCATTAAGGTTTACTTCTCACCTCCATATTGATGCTCATATTGGTTTCACAGACATCCGCAGACATGTACACTGTGACCAACAATTTAGATAACTCAGTATGTGTGTTCCCTGCTGAGGTCAAGTGAGGCAATTCTCTCACACTGTGAACATATGCCCTTTTGACATGTTTTTTCAAATTAAAAAAAAACTCTCAACGACTTTGCTGGTTGAAACACACCCTGCAAGCCCTTGCCTACTAGTGCTGAAGGTCTCGCTAAGGTTCCTTTGTCCAAGAAGGTTGTGATGTGTCTTATGGAGAAGACACATGATACATAAGCTTTGTTCAGCTATGCATTACAGTGTTGTTGGCCACATGTTCAATAGTATGTATTAAATAACGCATCTTGAAACAGAAACACACATAAAACAAGGTATGTATTATGTAGAATGGTGAGCGTGTTACAACCAGAAACTCAGAGGAACCTAACACCACGTTTCCCCTAGGAACTTGCAAACTGTTCTTTCTAAAATTCATCCCTCTAAAATTTTTCAGTAAACATATAAGAGAATTTTACTTTTATATAGTGTTTCAAGTGTGCATCAAAGTATATACTGTGACAATCATAATGTAAGGTACATTATCCTAAGTATTTAGGATTCCATCATTTCTTTTCTATTAATATTTTCTTTGCTATTTATAAATCTAATCTTCAGGGAAGAGCATTTGTGGTAGCACTTAAATCACTGCTTGGGATCCCAAGGTTTGAGTCCTGGCTCCATACCCAATTCCAGCTTCCTGCTAATGCATACCCTGGAAGACAGTGGGTGATGTCTCAAGTACTTGGGTCCCTGTCACCCAAATGAGAGATCTGAATTGTGTTACTCACTCTCACTTTCAGCCTGGCCCAGCCCTCTGGCTATTGTGGACATTTAAGTAAATCAGTGGATGGGAGAGCTCGCTCTCTCTCTCTCTCTCTCTCTCCCCTTCTCAAATAAGTTAACCTATATCTATTTTAAATTTTGTGTTCATTTTATTTATTTTCACTTGAATTGCATCTGGGAAGTTCAAGAATTTATTTGATTTAATAGCTACTCAAGAATCATTTTATAGGGTCCATCACTTCCTATTACCCAATAAAAATCTTCATTTGAGTACACATTCAACCTGCTCAGTATTCTATTTCTGGGAATGTAATGGCATCATTTTGACAGAGTATATATGAATATCTTAATAGACTGGAGAACATGCCTAGGAAATAGGATACAGGTGTGAGAGCAACATAATTTCAAAGAATGCACTTGTTTTTCCTATAAAAAACTGAAACCCTGTGATCTAAACCATCTGTGGACAATTTGATAAAGATATAAGATTAAAATTGGGGGAAAAAAGGTTGCTCTTACTATTTC
This sequence comes from Sylvilagus floridanus, assembly GCA_949820135.1. Classification (NCBI taxonomy): domain Eukaryota; kingdom Metazoa; phylum Chordata; class Mammalia; order Lagomorpha; family Leporidae; genus Sylvilagus; species Sylvilagus floridanus. The sequence goes on from OX463224.1 coordinate 91,076,122, forward strand.
ACTCCTTGTGTTAACAACAGATTGCTAGAATCACTGCCTTCAAATTGTGCAAATATTGAGACTCTATTTCAAACCAATATAGGCATAGGTTTTATAATAGCTTGCAACTACAAGTTAAATGTGATGGGTCTTGTGGAGAAACCAGTATGTGTTACAGCAAGGCACTGGGATATAAATGTGCACATTATTCTCACTGCTGTAAACAATTTAGACTTCTTTATCTAAAGAGGATAGCAATGTTTCTATTATTCCCTTTTCCCAGAAATGGGGAAAAATGCAAAGTTACAGTAAAGATCAGCTCCTATTTGTTTTCAAAGCCTAAGAGAATGAAAATCTGGATTATTTAGCAAGTGAGACTTCTGAGTTGGGAAAGGTAGGAAAACTAGCTTTGGAGGTAGAAATGTTTTGAAATAGTTTTTTTTTTTTTTTTTTTCCCAGAGACTGGACTGAGAAAGTAAGACTTTCACAAGCAATGGGAATGCTGGGCTGTTCCATCTTCTACAACCAGGGTGACAGCAAGTCTCAGATGAAAATAACAGCAAGATATATCTGAGAAGGTCAGCAACTAGGGCTATAGCATTTTCCCTCAGCAAAGATCCAAATGCCCTTTGACAGAGGCAGACAAGGCGCATATAACACTGGTGATCACTATGCACAGCAGATCAGAAGACTGCTTCTCAAGTATTTTTCAAACATTGTGATTTTTGCATAAGCCTATGCTCCCTATGAAAACATGAATTTCATGTTAAAAAACTATATAGGGAGGAGTTCTAAGTTGCTGACCTCTTTTTAAAATTTTTATTTATTTGAGAAGGAAGGAAGAAGGGAGGGAGGGAGGGAGGGAGGGAGGGAGAGAGAGAGAGAGAGAGAGAGAGAAATGCCATATGCTGGTTCACTCCCCTAATACTTGCAATTGGGGTTGAGCTGAGCTCTGCTTGGATCCAGGAACTCAATCCAGGTATCCTGGGCAGCAGGGACCCAATTCTTTGAACCATTATTTTGCTGCCCCCCCCCCAGGGACTGTACCGACAGAGAATTGGACTCAGGAACCAGAATTGGAAATAGAAATCCAAGCTATCCAATTTGGGATTTAGGCATCTGAATTGCTAGGCTAAATACCCACTGATGATTTAATTATGAAAGAAAAAATAAGAAAAAATAGCTTGGGCTAGATCCTTGACATTGGTCAGAGCCATACGTTAATTTATATAACCTATTACAATCCTATGAAAAAATACATTTAAACCCATTTACAGATGAGAAGGTCGAGGCATGCAACACCCGACTAGCTTGCCTAACATACAGCTAGAACATAGCAGACATGGTATTTGAACCCAAATAGCCTGGCTATACAATTGGTGTTCCTGAATACTCTGCTTCTCATGCCTACTCTGCCATGTGGATGTCAGGGCACACAATTCTTTTAAAAGGTGATCTGGTGGGGCCAGTGTTGTGGTACAGCAGGTTCTACTACTGTGTGCCATGCTGGTATTCTGTATTTCCACACAAGAGCACCAGTTTGAGTTCTAGCTCCTCCTCCACTTCTATTCCAGCTCCCTGTTACTGTACTTGAGAAAGCAGCAGAAAATGGCTCAACTGTTTGGGCTCCTGCTACCCCTGTGGGCGACTTGGATGGAATTCCAGGGTCCTGACTTCAGTCTGGTCCAGCCCTGGATCTTTCAACCATTTAGGGAGTGCTGGTGCCATAGGTAGGAGCTTTACCCATTACACCACAGCACTGGTTCCTAGATGGATTTTTGAAGATACAAGTAGGAAACTGGCTCTGGAACTTACATTGAGTGGTATTTTTGAAGCATTCAGAGAAAAGAATACATGATTATTTGAAGTGCATGCCAGTTAATGGGGTAAACTCTGTTGCACACATCCACACTTCTCTGCAGACCTGAACAATGAAGGTCCCCAGCTGCTGGGAGTGCTGTTGGTTGCCAGTTCTCAGTACTCAGCCCTCACCAAAACTTTCAGACAACAGAAGGCGGCCTTAAGCAAGATTATGCCCATTTGCACAGAGGCAGTCTGCAACCACGACTGGTCAGTGTGGAACTATGAAGTTCTGGCTCCCCTTGTCACTACTTGAGACCTCTCCAGAGGCCTACCATAACTTCTGAGCTCCCTGTGAGGATCAGTTTTGTCTTCACTGAATTTGTATCAAAACTCAACTTCTCCCTCTGCCCAATCATGTTTTCTTCTCCAAGCATTAATCCCCAGAGACTTCTCAATAAAGGTTATTCATGCCAAACTTCATGTCAGCATCTTCTTCTGTAAATTAAGCTGGCTATCCTAACGTTCCAAATAACATTACACACTAAAGTGACACCACCCTTATTTGTAGGCATGATCAAACACATTTTCTTCAAATTTGTAGTGCGTATGCAGTTTGACTTAATGGAAGCAGAGAAGCCATGTCTCAGGAAGAATCAGGAAGCTTCTCTTCCCCTGCTGTGAATTCCAACATTAAAATGAGAAGATCTAAATAATCATTAGACCTTTTCATTATAGTAGCCCCTGATTGCAATAATAGAAGCTAGCATTCACTGCTGATAAGATGGCAGGTACTATGCCAAATGCTTTGCATGTATTATTTCACTTAAGCCTCATGACTATTGCACGAGGCAGATATTACTAAAATTTCATGTTTGCAGTGAGGTTGACCATAGTAATCAAATGACTTTCTGAAGGTTACACGGTGATATGGCTCTCTGTCTACAGCTTCTTATCAATGCAATATTGCCTTACCTATATACATAATGACAAAGAACTATAAAGAATTCAGTAATGCATTAAAATGAATTTCTTTTTTATTCACCACAAAATAGTACTTGAATTCATTTTGTATGCAGTAATACATAAGCATTATTTTTACTCAGTCTGAAGACAATTCTTGGAGTACACATGCAATTGCAAACCTTTGTCAAAAATTCTGCACTTTGCAAGGGGTCCTCTAATTCTTACTCAAAGGTTAGTGACCATTGCCCTATATAGTTTATAGACCCCTGCCACTCAGTGCTCTTCATCCTTGCACCTAAAAAATGCATAGATCAACAAAAAGCAAAAAAAAAATGGAAATAGGGTTCAAAAGTGGAAAATTCCATCAATTTTGAAGTTATTCAGGGAAGGAAGTTGAAAATTTTGGGATGGCTTGTGCATACTCTGACACTATAATTATCATCCTTTGAGAGCCACCTTAGGGAAAGTAAGTGAGTACTCCAAATTTTGAGGTTTTCATTAATGTATCTAATTTGCAGAGAAGTAGACTAAAGGGGTAAATAAGAATGCAGGGAAAACAGTCTAGGCAAGTTCTTAAAATAAAGGTGGTGCCAGATAATGAAAGAGCAGAGGAAATAAAATGCCACCAGGGGCATAATTTCCAAGAGTCTATTTTAAATTGAGTGAATTAACTGAAGGCTTAGTGTATTTGACCAGAAAAACAGAACATACTTCCAATCTAATGACATAAACCTTATACAAGATACTTGATAACATCTTAGTATAGAGAGAAATACTAAGTGTTTTAGCGTGTGTGTGTATTTTAGTGATTCTTTTTGTCTATGTAAACTGTAATGGAAGGAGCTAGTAAGTTGTTCCACTTCTCTGCCCATGCCCCTGGTCTAGGATAAAATAGAAAGGAAATAAAGAGAGTGAAAGGAGTGAGGGAGAGAGGGAAGAAAAGAAGGAAGGCAGAAAGGAAGGAAGGAAGAAGAAAGTGAGTGAGGAAGGGAATGAAAGAAGAAAATAAATCACTGTGATGCAATAGTCCAGCTAATTAGGGGTGTAGGGCATATGGAGGTTGGAAGAATAGTCACTACAAATGGAAGAAAGTCAAAGGTAATGTACCCATATTACATCAGAGCAAACACAAGATCTTGGCAGAGCAACCCAAATGAATATAGCTGCATTAATATAAATCTTCTGTTGCAAAAAAAATGACGAATGAAGTGCCCAGAATGGAAGAAAGCATAATTCAAGTGAAAGAAGAGTATTCTCTTTAAATGTGCTAAGCTATAGAAGACCACAACAACAACAACAACAACAACAACAAAACATATAATAAAAACAAGAGTTTAAAAGTGATTCAGAGGGAAATTACAGAGCAAATAAATGAACTACAAATATCAAGGAACAGAATAAGTTGACTGAAGGATAAGATATTGTTAAAGAATAAATATTGTTAATCATGCTAAATACAGCAGAAGGGGCAGAAGAGAGAAAAATATTTGGAAAATAATATAGAGGTAAGATAGGTAAAGAAAATTTAACATTACGGTATTTATGTCCCACAAGGAGGAAACCTAACAGGTAGAACAAAATAATTCAAAACTATAACACGAAAATTAAACTGAAAGAAAAAAAAACAAAACAGAATATGCTACCAGAAAAGGTCAGGGGTATTAAGGAAGCCCGAAAAGAAAATGACCAACTTAAGGTATACTCCCATGAAGTTTCTGGACATCTAGAATAAAGCAAGCTCTCTTCACAGATGCAGGCAAGCCTTACCGTAAGACAATATTAAATTCCAGTGATAAGAAACGCAAATGCATTTTGAGATATGTGACCCATGAGTAACTAACCAGCTGCCATCATTCAAGTGAAGTGGTTTCTGGACGACATGTTTAATCACATGAGAACATGAGGGATAAAAAATTCAAAAACCCTTCTTGGGCAAAAAGAATTGCAGGACTATAACTTTTGAGTTTGGACAACTAAAAGATGAATATAAGACTTCTAATAAAAGTATTCATGAAACATAGCCAGTAAAGCAAGGTATATAAAGTCAAAAGGGGAATAAAATACGATGCCCAAATTTCATATCAAGCCTAGTTGTTCTTTGATAAGAAAGATTTAAGAGACTCGGGGAATTCAATACCTGTGAACTTTTCTTGGAAGATCTTTAAAAAATGAAATTCCGTAAATCAAGAACTGAATCAAAATAAATACTTCAGACATAGAGAAGTGTAATAAAGTACTAGAAGTGAGTAATGTGTCCATTTAAATATGAAACTAAACCCACACAACCGTTGGATATCAATCTTCCATTTCTGACTTCAGATTGAAATAAGTTTAAAATCTAGATTTCATTCCTTATTAATTACATGCTGGCAATGTATTCAACTTTTCAGTGCCTCAGTTTTCTTATCTGTAAGGTGGGGTAACAACATTATTTAATAGATTCTGATAAGCATTAAATCAGATAACACACACAGAAGGCCTAAACAAATAAATAAAGGTAGCATGTTTTAAATAACAGTGAGTCAGGTACAGTTTTATGAGCCTAAATTTGAAAAAGGAGGGGGAAAGGAGAGAGGAAAGAGGAAATGGAAAGGAAGGAAGGAAAGCAGGCAAGCAGGCTTGGAATAGGGCTTGGCACCTGCAGATTATAATAATGTCAGTCTTGATGTTTTTATATAAAATAAGAATTACAACTTCTGGTAAAATTAGATACATAAATGACTACTGTAAGGATGTGAGGGAAATGGTAATGGAAGACGGGTAAATATGAACTTTTCTTATTCTTCCCAGCAGGCAGACATTCAAAACAACTTAAAATCTAGAATTTAAAAAAAAAAAAACAAAACTGCTGCACCTTATTTTTTCACAATATTTTCACTTGCCATTTGAATAATCTTTTGAGAGCTGATAATCTCTGGGGAATTAGCCATGAATGCACAATCAACTATTCCTCACTATCATTCCAGTTGTTGTAAGAAAATTAATGCATTTAAAATAGAGTGCATTCCAATGGCACTTTGCAAAAATCATTCCATTCATCTACCTACTCATCTGTTAGTCTCTCTGTCTGTAAACATAAGGAAATAGCTACCGTTATGTTCAGCTAAGGGTAACGATGGTGGTTACCTGTATTGCTTGAGGTTTTGTTTTTTTGAAATGATTGTGCATCTTTTATATAAATAATAAAGGCTTTCTTATGTGGAAGTTAAAAAGAACGATCAAATGAGAAGAGGAAAAGACTATTTGCCTGGTTTGCTACAGCATGGGAGTCAGCCACCACTGCTGCATTTTGGCAAATTCAAAGGCAGCCAGAATAGTGAAGAAGTTTTACAGTGGAATAATGGGAAGCCTTAAGGTTTTTGTCTTGATTGCAGCCTGTTAGCATGAAGATGCTGGAGGTGGGCTAAGTAGAAATGGGGCAACCTGTGTCATCAGTTAGGGATATACATCTGGACTTTCCTAATTGGGCTCAAATTGGAAAGAAAAATAGAAATTAGGGAAGCTATCCATTATTAAATCAAATCCTGACAATAGTGGCTGATTATTATAAGGGTTACCACTTGGCTTCCTGGGCTGGTTGCTAGATAGCTGCCTGCCTTCTCTTAAGCGTTGCTCAAAGATTGTAGGTTGATTTCCTGGACTGGGTTACTATAGATATTGGGTTGGTTTCCTGGGTTGGTTATTCCATATTGTGGGTCAGAGTTCTATTGATTTTTATATTTCTGGACATTATCTATACATTTTACTCTTACTTAGATGGATAAATAATATCAAATTAGAGGAACAAATTTTAAATTATTCTTGAGATTTCTTTTGAGTGACTTCAAGGATTAGCACAGTGAGGGAGAGACTAATTAATCCAACTTACTGTTTTCTTTTGTATATATATATATATATATATATATATAATGAACACATATAAGTATATGAACACATATAGTATATATAAACACACTTAGGACCCTTTCTAAGCTTTGAGGTTCTTCCTAAAACTTTGATTAAGAACACACTGCTTGACTACAAATTTAAAGAATGTTCAATACATCTTATTCATTGGGGAAGTTGTTGCACTTCTTCAGGTGTAACATGACACACAGCACAGCATAGTGAGGTTGCTGCTTTCTTGATGACTGACTTGGGAAAACTGACTAAATTCTAAATGTAATTTTCCTCATTTGTAAATTGGGAAAAACAATAAAAATAAGCAATTTTAATAATTGTACCTTAAGTATAATAAAGGGCTTCTCTCAGGAACAAATTTAAGCATTTTTAACCTGAAACATTTTGCAAAAAAAGTTATTTTATTTTTAATTTAATGTACTTTATGATTTTTTCATTATTAGTTGAAAGAGAAATCACAAAAAATTAAGTGATCTTGATAATCTGGATATCATGTAATGTGTATTACATTTGATTTAATCATTATGAGACTATTCTTATTTGATCAAAAAACACAATTTATAATAGCTTTGGTTCTTAATTAAACTGGATCACCATTCTTATCAATCTATAGCTTTTCCTTAGAATGACTAATTTTCCATATTTTCTTTCACTTTTGGATATCATTTCAAGCATGTATTTATAACTCCTCATGTTTTCCTTTATTTATTAGAACAATGAAGCTATACTCTACAGTTAATTTATCTTAAACATTTATATGCAGATGTGGAAACACATAAAAGCTGAAGCCATCCATAAATATCTAACTTATTCCTGTATATGCTATAACCTAATCCACCAAAAAGTTAATGGGTTATAGTTAATACATTGAATTTAGGGTTAAAGAGCTCTTAATTCTGATCTTTCTCTTCATTCTTTGTTTGACCTTGAGGCTGCCACATACTTAACTGATTTAGTCTCACTTTTTTAAATCTCTAAAATGGGGAATAATAATAGCTTTTGCTTGGCTATTGTCGTTAGAGGTGTCTAGCCCAACTAACAGAAGTTACACCACTTCCTCTGTAATTATATGATGCAGTTGCTCTGAGGAAAAGGTTACTCTGTCTCCCCCATCAATTAAGACCATCAGTCACACTTGATTAATTCTGCCCATTTCAATGCACTCACAGGCTGGTATGCTTACAGAGGAAGCAGCTATGTCCCAAGGGATGTCTTATTGTAAAATAAGTCAGTAAGCTGTCAACACCTGGAAGCATTGTTGTTCAATCAAATGTCTGTGGATTTGGAAAGTCTAATAACATTGTTTAATGTTTTTAAAACTACCATTAAATTCAAAACACTTTTTTGTTTTAAAAATGACTATACCTGATTATGAATGTTTTTATTTCCTTTGTCACATGATGCTCTATATGAAATATATCCAATGGACATGCATTGATTTTTTCATATTTGAAAATTACATTTATTTATTTTTATAAAAAAGCTTTTATTTAATGAATACAAATTTCATAGGTACAGCTTTAGGAATATAGTGGTTCTCCCCATATCCACCCTCCCACACCCACTCCCATCCCATATCCTATTCCCTCTCCCATTCTATTCTTTATTAATATTTGTTTTTATTTTATTTTATTTATTTATTTTTTGACAGGCAGAGTGGACAGTGAGAGAGAGAGAGACAGAGAGAAAGGTCTTCCTTTGCCGTTGGTTCACCCTCCAATAGCTGCCACGGCCGGCGCACCACGCTGATCCGATGGCAGGAGCCAGGTGCTTATCCTGGTCTCCCATGGGGTACAGGGCCCAAGCACTTGGGACATCCTCCACTGCACTCCTTGGCCACAGCAGAGAGCTGGCCTGGAAGAGGGGCAACCGGGACAGAATCCGGCACCCTGACTGGGACTAGAACCCAGTGTGCCAGCGCCAAAAGGTGGAGGATTAGCCTAGCGAGCCCCGGCGCCGGCCAAGATTTGTTTTTAATTAACATTATATACAGAAGAACAACTCTATACTAAGTAAAGATTTCCACAATTTGCACACCTGCGCCACAGACAAAGAATAAAATACTGTTTGAAAACAAATTTTACAATTAATTCTCATAGTACAATTCATTAAGGACAGAGGTCCTACATAGGGAGTAAATGCACAGTGACTCCTGTTGTTGATTTAACAATTAACGCTCCTATACATAATGTCAGTGGTCACCTGAGGCTCTTGACATGAGGTGCCAAGGCTATGGAAGCCTCATGAGTCCACAAATTCTGTCAGTATTTAGACAGTTCTTTAAGCAAAGTGGAAGTTCTCACCTCCCTTCAGAGAAAAATACATTCTTCTTTGATGGCCCCTTTCCACAGGAGTCTCACTCACAGTGATTCTTCATATAGAACATTTTTTGCCACAGTATCTTGGCTTTCCTTGCCTGAAATGCTCTCATGGGCTTTTCAGCCAGATCTGAATGCCTTAAGGGCTGATTCTGAGGTCAGAGTGCTGTTTAGGGCGCTTGTCATTCTATGAGTCTGCTGTGTGGACTGCTTCCCATGTTGGAACATTCTCTCCTCTGTAATCCTATCTAATGTTATTACCACACACTTGCTCTTATTTATGTGATCACTTTGACACTTAATCCTATCTATATGATCAATTACATACTTAATATGATCAGGTTAACAGGTAAGAACCACCAAGCTTAATGGGATTTGGAGTCCATGGCAAGTTTTCGGCTTTACCCTTAGGGATAAGTCCATTGGAATGTGTGCTGAACTGTACAGCTCCTCCCTCTCTTATTCCCAGCTCTTATTTTTTATTGGGATCTATTTTCAATTGAATTTATGAACCTATGATTGATTCCATGTTAAGTAAAGAGTTCGGCCAATGATATTAACTAGAAAAAATAATTAAAAAGTAATAAACTTCCTTGACAGTCAAGACAAGAGCTGTTCAAGGCATTGCTTCTAACAGTGTCAATTTCACTCCTATAGGTTTCCTTTTAGGTGCTCATTTAGTTGTCACAGATCAGGGAGAACAAATGGTATTTGTCCCATTGGGACTGGTTTATTTCACTAAGTATGATGCTTTCCAAATTCATCCATTTTGTTGCAAATGACTGGATTTCCTTTTTTTTTAACCACTGTGTAGTATTCCATAGAGGACATATACAATAATTTCTTTATCCAGTCTTCTGTTGATGGGAATAAAGGTTGATTCCAGGTCTTAGCTATTATGAATTAAGTTGCAATAAACATGGAGGTGCAGATAGTTCTTAGGTTTACTGATTTAATTTCCCTTGGGTAAATTCCCAGGAATGAGATGGCTGGGTCATGTGGTAGGACTATATTCAGCTTTCTGAGGTATCTCCATACTGTCTTCCATTGTGGTTTTACCAGTTTGCATTCCCACCAACAGTGGATTAGTGTCCCTTTTCTTCCACATCCTCACCAGCATCTGTTGTTTGCCGATTTCTGTATGAAAACCATTCTAGCTGGGGTGAGGTGAAACCTCATTGTGGTTTTGATTTGCATTTCCCTGATGGCTAGTGATCATGAACATTTTTTCATGTGTCTGTTGGCCATTTGCCTGTTTAGGTCCTTGGCCCATCTCTTAAGTGGGTTGTTTGTTTTGTTGTTGTGGAGTTTCTTGATCTCTTTGTAGATTCTGGTTATTAACCCTTTATTGGTTGCATAATTTGCAAATATTTCCTCCCATTCTGTCAGTGGTCTCTTCACTTTCCCGACTGTTTCTTTTACCATACAGACACCTCAATTTGAAGTAACCACAATTGTTAATTTTTGCTTTGACTGCTTGTGCCTCTAGGGTCTATTCCAAAAACTCTTAGCTTGTGCCTATGTCTTGCAGAGCTTCTTCAAGGTTCTCTAATAATTTGATGTTGTTGGGTCATAGATTTAGATCTTTAATCCATGTTGAGTGGATTTTTGTGTAAGGTGTAAGGTAGGAGTCTTGCTTTATACTTCTGCATGCACAAGTCCAGTTTTCCCAGCACCATTTGTTGAATAGACTGTCCTTGCTCCAGGGATTGGTTTAGTTCCTTGATCAAATAAAATTGGTTGCAGATGTTTGGGTTGATTTCTGGTAATTTTATTCTGTTCCATTGTTCTATTCATCTATTTTTGTTTCAGTAACAGGCTGTATTGATTATAAATGCCTTGTCGTCTATCTTCAAATATGGTATTGTGATGCCTCCGGCCTTTTCTTGTATAAGATTGCTTTAGTTGAGGACTCCTGTGCCTCCATATGAATTTCAGCATCATTTTTTCTATATCGGAGAAGAATGTATTTGGCATTTGATTGGTATCACACTGAATCTGTAAATTGCTTTTAGAAGAATGGACATTTTGATGATAATAGATTCTTTCAATACATGAACATGGAATATTTTTTCAATTTTGTATCTTCTATTTCTTTTTTTAATATTTTGTAAATCTCTTTGTAGAGATCTCTGACATCCTTGATTAAATTTATTCCATGGTATTTTATTTTTTTGTAGCTATTGTGAATGGGGATGATTTTAGAAGTTCTTTCTCAGCCTTGGCATTGTCCATGAATACAAAGGCTGTTGATTTGTGTGTATTGACTTTATATCCTGCTACTTTACCAAACTCTTCTATGAGTTCCAATAGTCTCTTAGAGGATCTTTTGGATCCCCTCTATATAGAATCATATCATCTGCAAAGAGGGATAGCTTGACTTCCTCCTCAATTTTTATCCTTTAAATTTCTTTTTCTTTTCTAATGGCTCTGGCTCAAACTTCCACTACTTTATTGAATAGCAATGGTGAGGGTGGACATCCTTGCTTGGTACTGTATCTCAGCGGGAATGCTTCCAACTTTTCCCCATTCAATAGAATGCTTTGTCATAAATTGCCTGGATTGTATAGAGGAATGTTCCTTCTAAACCCAATTTGCTTAGAGTTTCCATCATGAAAGGGTATCACATTGTATCAAATGCTTTCTCTGCATCTATATTGAGATAATCATATGGTTTTTCTTCCGCAGTCTGTTAATGTGGTGTATCACATTGATTGTTTTGCAAACGTTGAACCATTGCTGCATACCAGAGATAAATCCTACTTGCTCTGGGTGGATGATCTTTCTGATGTGTTGTTGCATTCTATTGGCCAAAATTTTATTGAGGATTTTTGCATCTACGTTCATCAGGGAAATTGGTCTGTCGTTATCCTTCTCATTTGCATCTTTTTTCATATTTAAGAATTAAGGTGATGCTGGCTTCATAAAGAATTTGGGAGGATTCTTTCCCTTTCAATTGTTTTGAATAACTTGAGAATTGGAGTTACTTCTTTTAACGTCTGGTAGAATTCAGCAGTGAATCCATCTGGTCCTGGGCTTTTCTTTGATGGGAGGGCCTTTATTATTGATGCAATTTCTGACTTTGTTATGGGATTGTTTAGGTTTTCCATGGCTTCATGGTTCAATTTAAATAGTTTGTATGTGTCCAGGAATCTATCCATTTTTTATAGATTTCCCAGTTTGTTGATATACAACTCTTTGTAGTAATTTCTGATGATTCTTTTTATTTGTGTGGTGTCTGTTCTTACACTTCCTTTTTTATCTCTAATTTTATTGATTTGGGTCTTTTCTTTCCTTTTTTTAGTTAGTTGGGCCAATAGTGTGTTGATTTTGTTCATTTTTTTCAAAAAAAATTTTCAAAAAAACAGTTTTTCGTTTTGCTGATGTTTTGTACTACTTTTGTTTGGATGCAATTTTTTGATTTCTTCTCTAATTTTAAGTATTTCTTTTCCCTTACTAGTTTTGGGTTTGGCTTGCAGTTCTTTTTCTAGATTCTTGAGATGCATTGATTGCTAATTTATTTGTAGCTTTTCCAATTTCTCGATGTAGGCACCTATTGCTATAATCTTTCCTCTTCACACTGTTTTTGCTGTATTCCATAAGTTTTGATATGTTGTGTTGTCACCTTCATTTGTTTCCAGAAAATGTTTGATTTCTCTTTTGAATTCTTCTATGACCTACTGCTCATTCAGGAGCATGTTATTCAGTCTCCATGCATTTGCATATCTTTTAGAGATTCCTGAGTTGCTGATTTCCAGCTTCATTCCACTGTGGTCGAAGACACGTGGTATGATTTCAATTTTTTTAATTTGCTGAGATATCTTTATAGCCTACTATGTAGTCAATTCTAGAGAAAGTTTCATGCACTGCTGAGAATAATGCGTACTCTGCAACTGTAGGATGAAAAGTTCTGTAGATATCTGTTAGGTCCATTTGGTATATGGTGTCAATTAAATCTGTTGTTTCCTTACTGATTTTCTTTCTGGTTGATCTGTCTATTGCTGAAAGTGGACTATTGAAGTCCCCATTATTATTGTATTGGAGTCTAAATATCCCTTTAAATTCCTTAACATTTCTTTTAAATAGCCAGGTGCCCTGTAATTAGGTGCATATATGTTTACAAAAATTACAAATACATAATCATTACATATTGCCCTTCTTTATCTCTTTTAACTGTTTTTGTGTTAAGGTCTATTTTATATGATATTAAGATGGCTACACCAGCTCTTTTTTGGTTTGGTTTCTGTTGGCATGGAATATCTTTTTCCATCCTTTCATTTTCAATCTGTGTGCACCTTTGTTGATGAGATGTGTTTTTTGTAGGAAGAAAATAGTTGGGTTTTGTTTTTTAATCCATTCAGCCAATATGTGTCTTTTAACCGGGGAGTTGAGGCCATTTACATTCAAGGTGACTATTGATAAGTAATGACTTTGCCCTACCATTTTTCCACAAATATTCCTATTTTTTTTACTTTGAATTTCTTTTAAACATTTACTGAGATTTTCTTCCTTTACTCTCTTTTGTAGTGATGGCCATGTTTCTGTGTTCCTATGTGCAACACATCTTTAATCATCTTTTGTAGGGTGACAAATTCTTTCAATTTTTGTTTGTTATGGAAGGTCTTTATTTCACTTTCATTCCTAAATAAGAACTTTGCAGGGTGTAATATTCTGGGATTACAGGGTTTTCTCCTTAAGACTTGGACTATATCTCACCACTCTCTCCCAGCCTTTAGGGTTTCTGATGAGAAGTCCACTGTGAGTCTAATTGGAGATCCTCTGAAAGTAATCTGGCATTTCTCTCATGCACATTTCAGAATCCTTATGTTTTACTGTGGTGAGTTTGATTGCAATCTGAGGTGGAGAGGGTTTTTTCTGGTCATGTCTATTAGGAATTCTATGTGCTTCCTGTACTTAAATGTCCATTTCTTTCTCCAAACTAGGGAAGTTTTCTGTTATTACTTCACTAAAAAGGCCTTCTAATCCTTTCTCTCTTTTCATGCCTTCAGGAACAGAACCCATATAGTGGGTCATTTTATAGTATACTGTAGATTTAGTTTTCTAATTTCCTCTCCTTGTCTTTGGCTTGACTGTATAATTTCCTGTACTTTGTCTTCTAAGTCCAATATTCTTTCTTCAGCTTCACTGATTCTGTTTTTAAAGCTCTCCACTGCATTTTTTATTTGTTCTATTGAATTATTCATTTCATTTTGATTTCTCTTTCATGTCCTGTACGAATTTCAGCATTTTGTGCATTTGCTTCTGATTACTTCTATGTAATCTTATCAATTTTTTGAATTTCATTTCTTCCATCTCATCATCTTCACAATCTAGTACTGAAGTGTTGAATTATTTTGGGGTGTCATGGTGTCTTCTTTTTTTTTTTTGAAAGTCAGAGTTGCAGAGAGAGGGAGAGAAAGGTCTTCCATCTGCTGGTTCACTCCCAAATTGGCCGCAACAGCCAAAGCTGCACCAATCCAAAGCCAGGAGCCAGGAACTTTTTCCAGGTCTCCCATGCAGGTGCAGGGGCCCAAGGACTCAGGCCATCTTCTACTGCTTTCCCAGGCCATAGCAGAGAGCTGGATCAGAAGTGGAGCAGCCAGTACTTGAATCAGCGCCCATATGGGATGCCAGCACTGCAGAAGCGGCTTTACCTGCCGTGCCACAGTGCCACCCATGGTGTCTTCTTTTTTTTTTAAAGATTTATTTATTTATTTGAAAGTCAGAGTTACACAGAGAGAGGAGAGGCGGGGGGGGGTCTTCCGTCCACTGGTTCACTCCCCAAATGGCCACAAGAGCCAGAGCTGCGCCAATCCAAAGCCAGGAGCCAGGTGCTTCTTCCAGGTCTCTCAAATGGGTACAGGGGCCCAAGCATTTGGGCCATATTCCACTGTCTTCCCAGGCCATAGCAGAGAGCTGGATTGGAAGAGGAGCAGCCAAGACTAGAATCAGAGCCCATATAGGATGCCAGCATTTCAGGCCAGGGCATTAACCTGCTGTGCCACAGCACTGGCCGCATGGTGTCTTCTTTATTGGTGCATTTGTTATTAGATGTTTCTTCTTCTTCTTGTTCTTTTTTTTATTATTATTTTTGCCATGGTGACTTTTATCTTTGTACTGTGGCTCTGTAGATAAGTGGACTATCTACTTTCAATGAATATCTAGGTTTGTAGTGGGTGTGGTCAAGGAGCTCTGTTCAGTTCTCCAGGGTTAATGGTGTGCCTAAGGTGACAGACCCAAGTTTGGTGTGGTAAATCTCTCTCTCTCTCTCTCTCTCCTTTTTTTTTAATCAGAAGGGAAATTTATTCTGCTCAGCTGAATCCCTCTCCTCAAAGGAGACCAGTGCCCAAGTGCTAGCCCTAATGGGTACAATATTCTTCTGCTCTGTCCCAAGGACCACAGAAAGGATCTATAATGTCCTTAGTGTAAGTTCAGATTCCCCAGCAATGTCTCTCACCAGGTAACCATAAAACTCTGAACAGGTGGAGTATCCCACTGTGAATGCCCAAAGTCCCAACCATACCATGAATCCTCCCACAAACCTCAGTTTTTTTTTTTTTTTTTTACAGTCCCAGTACAGAAGCTTCACATAGTAATAAGCTCCTAGCCCCACGTTAGTTCTCACCACCAGAGTCAAGGGTCCCCAATCTGCTGGTTGATGGGCACAGACACAAGCTGGCACAGCTGTTTCATATATCCAAAATGGTGCTTGCTCTATTGTCTTGTTACAGGACACTGTTGTAAAGTGATCAGAGAAAGATAAACGTGCAAGTCCCTTTTATTCTCATGTAGTTTGGCTGGTACACTATTTTCCACAGGACTCTAAGCCGGATTCCCTCTAGGCTATCTGGCAGCTTTATTGCCAATGGCTTGGGCTACTCCAGTCTGGTCTCACCTCACTTTGCATCGCTGGTGCCTATACTCTCAGTTGCTGGGTAGGCTCTCAGCTGCTGGAGTTCCATGATTTGGGTATCAACATCCTCCATCTAGGTCCATTACATCCCTTTAATTTCAGTAGAGTTTCCTCTGCTATTTTATCCCTAATTCTTCCCTAAGACTATACTCTCTCCACTTGTTTTAAACTATTATCTCTTGGACTAGAGCAGTAATCTCCCTTCCTACTGCACCATCTTGGAACCCCACCCATTGCTTTTATGTATGAAAATAGCAACAAAGAAAAAACAGAAAGTGTAATTACATTGAGTTTTATGACACAAAACTCTTGTATCTCAATTGCTACTCTCTAGAAAACAGTCTTGCTTATAAACAATGACTTGTCCCTATTACCCTGAGGTAGTAAAAGGGAAGAAAGCTATCATAAACAACCATCCACAGAAGGGTCTCAAGAAATCAGAGGTGCAAACAAAGACTTGGACCAGGCAGGGTTACCCATGAAACAAAATGTCACATCCAAGTCATTTCATTTTTATTTATCATAAACTAATTAAAACCTTTTTCTCATATCTTCTTGTGGACATTATTTAAATGAGTCTATTAAAAATGTGTCTGTTACTCATCAATCAAGGAAAAATTTATTATCCAGCTATCTGTTACTTATCAAGAGCGCAATTAACCATTGCTGCAATTTCACTTCAATTTCAAAAAATTTAGCTGACATTGACATTCCAGGGTGTTTGATCACTGCAAAACAATCTCCCCATTTTTAGAAATTTCACTGTCATATATCCAACCTCTATATATATACGTGATTGGAACACACAGATCAGTAATCCATGTGATATTGGTTCAAAGAAATTTAGATAATTTATTGACAAGTGTAGAACTGAGATGATTTAAATTCTGTATTAGTGAAATGTGATAGTCCACTGTGAAACAGTGATGAGGGAGAGGAGGGGGAAACTGAACTTGCTGTCCTCTGAATTCAAGCCTGCCTCTTCTGACATCTCGTGTTTAAATTTTTTGCTGTCTCATGGTCCCTGTTTTAACTGCCTTTTCCTTAATTGTAGCACAAACTAATCTTACTCATGAGTGTTAAAATCCTTTCATTTGCTACAGGTTGTTACTTCCTTGAGATTGTAATATTTTGACTTAGACTTTGGATTATTCAGAAAAAAAAAATGTAATATGATGAGCCATAAATGGGTATCTTACCTTACAAACAACTTTGGGGCTGGCCTTGCAGCATAGTAGGATAAGCCTCTGCTTACAGCACAGGCATCTCACAGTTCATGTCCTGGCTGTTCCTCTTTCGATCCAACACTCTACTAATGGCTTGGGAAGGCAGTAAAAGATGGCCTAAGTGCTTGGGCCCCTGTTCCCACATAGGAGACCTGGAAGAAGCTTCTGGCTCCTGGCTCCTGACTTCAGATGGGTACACCTAGAGCCATAGTGGCCATTTGGGGAGTGAACCAGTGGATGGAAGCTCTCTCTCTCTCTCTCTCTCTCTCTCTCTCTCTCTCTCTAACTCTAACTCTAAAATATAGAAATAAATCTTTTAAAAAATGATCTCCTATCCTTTGATTAGTTTCCCAGAATTTAACTGGGAATTGTACTTAGGTTCTTTGCCACTTGTTGTCCTCTGGATACAGGAAAGGCTTTGGAAAGGTGAAGGGTCTCCTTTGTCCTTGTGAGTGTTTGTCTTTCTAAGAGGAAGCCTCATGGAACCTGTAAATAACCAGAACCCTTATTGACCTGACCTCTCCAAGAAGTCCTGTAACTGAAAATTCTCAAAGGAATATGCAGAAGGCCACATTGTGGGTCCTTGCAACATATGAAAGAAATTTTCCATCTTTCTGACTTGGCCAAGGGTTACTTCCAGTTGGCACCACTGAAACCTATCCTCCAGCTGGCCCCATTGAAGTCTCCTTGGATACCTAATGCCTGCCTGCAAATGGAGGTCCTGAAGGGCAGTAACTTCCCACCTGAATCATTTCCTGCCTCTGGACCTAAGATTTCGCCTCTGTAAAATCAGAAAGTTAGACCAGCTATTCTCTATGGACTATATTTCATAATTCTAAGAATTTCTATGGAAAAGAACAGTCTATAAAAATTCACATATCCGCCGGCGCCGTGGCTCAACAGGCTAATCCTCCGACTTGCGGCGCCAGCACAACGGGTTCTAGTCCCGGTCGGGGTGCCAGATTCTGTCCCGGTTGCCCCTCTTCCAGGCCAGCTCTCTGCTGTGGCCAGGGAGTGCAGTGGAGGATAGTCCAAGTGCTTGGGCCCTGCACCCCATGGGAGACCAGGAAAAGCACCTAGCACCTGGCTCCTGCCATCAGATGAGCGCGGTGCGCCGGCTGCAGCGCGCTGTCCGCGGCGGCCATTGGAGGGTGAACCAATGGCAAAAGGAAGACCTTTCTCTCTGTCTCTCTCTCTCACTGTCCACTCTGCCTGTCAAAAAAAAAAAAATCACATATCCACTTTAAAGGAATATAGGCAACTTTATTCATAATATGTTTAAAATGTCATAATATGTATATCTGTTGTAATCCCTCTTATTTTTCAATTCTAAAAAATTAGTCTTATTTAGTGAAAGCAGTAGTATAGTGTGGAAGGGGAAGCAGGGTGTTTTAGTAGAGACTTGGATTTTATATTCAGTTCTAATATTTACTTCTCTGCAAAGTTGGGCATTTTACTTCACTTCTCTTGCTTAACACATCTGTAAAATAGGATAAATAATACTGAGCTTATTTGACATTTTGAAGATTCATGAGATAACATATTAAAAGCATCCAATAGAGTGCATGATGGATATTAATACACACGATAATGATTACAATAATAGTAAATTGCTTGGAGTAAATAAAGCCCCAAGCACCATAATGATCTAGTCTAAGACCACACAGCATAACTCAGCTGGGCAAATGCTTGCAATGCCATATTGGTAAGGCCCATTGAATGCTATAGGATGAGTGGAGAGAAAGCTAACCTCCCAAAAAAACTTTTCCACAACTCTCTTTCTATGTCTATCCTTATATTCAGAAAGAGGAAATGAAAGCAGTGGAAAATCAGAGAAAATAATACTATTTTTCCTTTTATCAATTTATGTTTGCAGCATTCTGTCAAAATTAAAGATTCAGTATTCCAACAGAAGCACTTGATTTCTAATGAGCTCATAGCAGAAACAGTGTTTTCTGTGCATGAAAAAATGTTCATCCTGACAAGATTATGCTTATCCCTCTAGGTAAGTTTTCTTTAACTCTTTATGGCTTTGGATAAAACAAGATTTTAAAAGAAATTTTTATTTATTTTTACCTATTTGAAAGGCAGACAGAAGGATACATCTTTCATCTGCTGGTTGATTACCCAAATGCTCACCATAGCCAGGGTTGGACCAGCCTGAAGCCAGGAGCCTGGAACTAATCCTGAGTCTCCCACATGAGTCAAGTATTTGAGCCATTATCTGCTGTCTCCCAGGGTGTGCATTAAAACAAAGGTGGAATCACAAGTGGAGTCAGTTCTCGAATCTCCAGGCATTCCAACATGAACATCTCAAGTTGATATCAAAAATACTGCACCAGTAACTACTCCAAATAAAACAGTATTTTAATGATAAGGTCAATATTTTTAAAAAAAAACTTATTTCTCTCATGATTTTCATAAACTAGTTGGAAGCAAAATATTCACTCTTTGTAATATTACTTTAACAGATTATGAAACTATTAAGCATTATTGGTTGATTTTCTTAGAAAGAACTGTTTTTGTTGAGGTCTACCTCAACAAAACCACTATAGATCTCATAAAAAAGAAAGAATTGATTTCAGGAACTAGTTGCTGTAGTATGACAGCACTTTAAACCTAATTAGGGGAATTTGAGGCAATCCACGGCTTAACAACAGCAGGAAGTCACTACCTGTCTAGAGGTGGAGGGCCATGGGGAATAAATGAAACCCTGGAGGCACACTTAATCACAGAGCCGGAACCAGAGCAAGCATCACCATGAGAAAACTGGAACACCAGAGAGGATTCAGTTGCTGCTGGAGATGCTACCATCAGTAAGGTGAAAAGGGTGAGAGGCTCCCTTCTGCCTTCCACTCTACAATCTTCCCCCAGTGTTTTCATTGACCAAATCTACCATCCTAGGAAAATGTGGTTCTCTAGAAAACAGAGTAGAACTGGAAACGGACCTGAGAATACAAGATTTGGATTACCAGCCTGAGTTACACTAAGGTTGTGAGTTCTAGAGATTATGGATTGCATAGAACACCCACCAACTCAACACCATGAACACAAGGACATGCTTACTAGTTATTGGTTAAGTGAATCAGTGTGTAAGTTCTTTGTGTCAGATACATTGTAGGCTCCAAACAGAACCTTCCAATAACTCTGTCTCTCAAGACTTTGGACACTTGTTTTACCCCAGCTCCCACAGCAACTGATGTTTAGTGGCTACAACCCAACAATGAGTCTTGTCTCTTATCTCCCACTTCAGAGAAACTATAGATTGATATTCCATGGGAATTTGCAACTGGCAGGTAAATTTGGACTACCCTAAAATGACATTGTTAATAAGCTTTCCCAGAAAATGATCTCATGATGTTAACCAGTTGCCCTACACCAAAGGTGGTGTCTATTTTAATATACCCTGCTAATTGGGTTCTCTTCTTTCCACTCTTCTACTCCCAGGGATTGTGCTCCCTTGTTGAGAAGTAACACATAAACTTTTGTGCCAGCCTTTTCTTCCTATGGGATTCCAGGATGAAGCACTATAAAACTGAAAAGAGGTACA
Source organism: Sylvilagus floridanus (assembly GCA_949820135.1). Classification (NCBI taxonomy): domain Eukaryota; kingdom Metazoa; phylum Chordata; class Mammalia; order Lagomorpha; family Leporidae; genus Sylvilagus; species Sylvilagus floridanus. Next base: position 91,096,774 of record OX463224.1, read on the forward strand.
GTGCCAAAGTCAAGAGTGTGGGTTTCAAGTCTGAGCACCACCTTGAACAAGCTGTATGACCTTTATCAAATTCTTTTGCACTCAAGACTTAAATCTTATCTATTTATTCATGAATATCTATTAAGCAGGTGCTCTGAGCCAAGCATGGTGCTAGATGCTAGGCTATAACTTTGAAAAGAGTATTGTCTTGGCTCTCAAGGACTTCACACATTAAGAAATGACAGAGATGTAAATGAATAATAATGTTCTCATCTGTAAGTTAAAAACGTCCTCTATAACTCAACAAGTCACTGATTCAAAATTCAGACAGACTTAGGACAAAGTGTTACCCTTGACGATCTGATATTTTCATGTTGAGCTGATAAGTGTCATTATATAGATTAGTTTGAATTCTGAAAAACAATTGACTCCAAAATATATTTCCCCTATAATATTTAAAAATGAAATAATTCTAAGTTCTATCTCACAAATACATTTGGCAATTTATCATAACAAAACTATCAAGGATTTGTGCAAAGGTGATTGGACATGGATGTTTTTAACAGTACAGTTTGGGGTCAGTGCTGTGGCACAACGGGTTAAAGACCTGGCCTGAAGCACCTGCATCACATAGAGGCACTGATTCTAGTCCTGGCTGCTCCTCTTCTGACACAGCTCTCTTCTATAGCCTGGGAAAGCAGTGGAGGATGGCCCATGTCTTTGGGCCCCTACACCTATGTGGGAGACCCAGAGGAAGCTCCTGGCTCCTGGCTTCGGATTGGCTCAGCTCTGGCTATTGCGGCCATCTGGGGAGTGAACCAGTGGATGGAAGACCTGTCTCTCTGTCTCTACCTCTCTCCGTAAGTCTGTCGTCCAAATAAATAAAATAAATCTTTAAAAACAAAAACAAAAAAGTACAGATTGTAAATAAACAACATTAGAAACAGTATAAATGATCAATATAGGTTATATGTGTAGCATCCTTATGATTAAATATTAATATCTCCAAAATTAATATGCATTCTTATCTATGTTAGAAAGCACATTCATGAGATTTATTTTCTTTTTTGACTTTTATTTAATAAATATAAATTTCCAAAGTACAACTTTTGAATTTTAGCGGCTTTTCCCCCCTATAACGTCACTCCCACTTGCAACCATCCCATCCCCCACTCCCTCTCCCATCCCATTCTTCATCAAGATTCATTTTCAATTATCTTTATATACAGAAGATCAACTCAGTATATACTAAGTAAAGATTTCAACAGACTGCATCCACAAAGACACACAACGTATAGAATACTGTTTGGGTAGTACTTTAACTGTTAATTCGCATAGTACAACACATTAAGGACAGAGGTCTTACATGGGGAGCACATGCACAGTGACTCCCATTGGTGATTTAACAATTGACACTATTATTTATGACATCAGTAATCACCGGAGGCTCTTCTCATGAGCTGCCAAGGCTATGGAAGCCTATTGAGTACACCAATGCCAATCCTGTTTAGACAAGGCATATTCAAATTGGAAGTTCTCTCCTCCCTTCAGAGAAAGGCACTGCCTTCTTTGATGGCCCGTTCTCTCCGCTGGGAACTCACTCAAAGAGATCTTTCATTTAGGTCATTTTTTTAACAGTGTTTTGGCATTCCATGCCTGCAAAACTCTCATGGGCTTTTTAGCCAGATCCGAATGCCTTAAGGGCTGATTCTGAGGCTAGAGTGCTGTTTAGGGCATTTGTCATTCCATGAGTCTGCTGCATATCCTGCTTCCCATGAAGGATCATTCTCTCCTTTTTAAATCTAACAATTATTATTTGCAGAAACTGGTCTTATTTATGTAATCTCTATGACAATCCTATCTTTTTGATCAATTATGAACTTAAACTGATCACTTTAACAAGTAAGATGGCATTGGTACATGCCACCTTGATGGGATTGAATTGGAATCCCCTGGCACGTTTATAGCTCTACCATTAGCAGTAAGTCTGAGTGAGCATGTGCTGAACTGTACATCTCTTCCCTCTCTTATTCCCACACTTATATTTAACAGGGATCACTTTTCAGTTACATTTAAATGACTAAGAATAATTGTGTATTAATTACAGAGTTCAGCCAATGGTATTAAGTAGAACAAAAAAATACTAAAAGGAATAAAATAGTAAGTAGCTCCTCAACAGTAAGGACAAGGGCTGATCATGACATTGTTTCTCATAGTATCCATTCACTTCGACAGGTTTCCTTTTAGGTGCTCTGTTAGTTGTCACAGATCAGGAAGAACATATGATATTTGTCCCTTTGGGACTTGCTTATTTCACTCAGAATGTTGTTTTCCAGATTCCTCCATTTTGTTGTAAATGACCGGATTTCAATTTTTTTTTACTGCTGTATAGTATTCTATAGAGTACATATCCCATAATTTCTTTATCCCATCTTCTGTTGATGGGCATTTAGGTTGATTCCATATCTTAGATATTGTGAATTGAGCTGCAATAAACATTGAGGTGCAGACAGATCTTTTATTTGCCAATATAATTTCCTTTAGGTGACTTCCAAGGAGTAGCATGGCTGGGTCATGTGGTAGGGCTATATTCAGGTTTCTGAGCAATCCCCAAACTGACTTCCATAGTGGCTTTACCAGTTTCCATTCCCACTTGCAGTAGATTAGTGTCCCTTTTTCCCCACATCCTCTCCAGCATCTGTTTTTGGCTGATTGCTGTATGTAAGCCATTCTAGCTGGGGTGAGGTGAAACCTCATTGTGGTTTTGATTTGCATTTCCCTGATGGCTAGTGATCATGAACATTTTTTCATGTGTCTGTTGGCCATTTGGATTTATCTCTTTTGAAAAATGTCTATTGAGGTCCTTGGCCCATCTCTTAAGTGGGTTATTTGTTTTGATGTTGTGGCATTTCTTGATTTCTTTATAGATTCTGCTTATCAACCCTTTATCTGTTGCATAGTTTGCAAATATTTTTTCCCATTCTGTCGGTTGCCTATTCACTTCCTGTTTCTTTTGCAGTACAGAAACTTTTCAATTTGATGTAATCCCAATTGTTAATTTTGGCTTTGACTGCCTGTGCCTCTGGGATCTATTCCAAGAAGTCTTTACCTGTGTCTATATCTTGCAGGGTTCTCTAATAATTTGATGGTGTCAGGTCATAGATTTAGATCTTTAATTCATGTTGAGTGGATTTTTGTGTAAGGTGTAAGGTAGGAGTCTTGCTTTATACTTCTGCACGCACAAGTCCAGTTTTCCCAGCACCATTTGTTGAATAGACTGTCCTTGCTCCAGGGATTGGTTTAGCTCCTTGATCAAATAAAATTGGTTGCAGATGTTTGGGTTGATTTCTGGTAATTTTATTCTGCTCCATTGGTCTGTCCATTTATTCCTGCACCAGTACCATGCTGTTTAGATTATAACTGCCCTGTAGTATGTCTTGAAATCTAGTATTGTGATGCCTCCAGCTTTGTTTTTGTTGTATAAGATTGCTTTATCTATTCGAGGTCTCCTGTGCCTCCATATGAATTTCAGCATCATTTTTTCCAGATCTGAGAAGAATGTGTTTGGTATTTTGATTGGTATCATGATGAATCTTTAAATTGCTTTTGGCAGAATGGACATTTTGATGATATTGATTCTTTCAATCCATGAACATGGAAGATTTTTCCATTTTTGGTATTCTCTTCTTTTTCTTTCTTTAAGATTTTGTAATTCTTATTGTAGAGATCTTTGACGTTCAGTTAAGTTTTTTCCAAGGTATTTGATTGTTTTTGTAGCAATTGGGAATGGGATTGATCTTTGAAGTTCTTTCCTGTGGGCCTTTTTTATCTCTCTTAACATCACATTTTATAATCATCTTTATAAATAAATCCACTTAATGCAGCGTTAAAAAAATAAAAAAAAATAAAAAAAAAAAAGAAGAAGTTCTTTCTCAGCCATGGAATTGCCTGTGTATACAAAGGCTGTTGATTTTTGTGCATTGATTTTATATCCTGCTACTTTGCCAAACTCTTCTATGAGTTCCAATAGTCTCTTAGTAGAGTTCTTTGGATCCCCTAAATAAAGAATCATATAATCTGCAAAGAGGGATAGCTTGACTTCCTCCTTCTCAATTTGTATCCCTTTGATTTCTTTTTCTTGCCTAATGGCTTGGGCTAAAACTTCCAGTACTATATTGAATAGCAATGGTGATAGTGGGCATCTCTGTCTGGTACCAGATCTCAGTGGATATGCTTCCAACTTTTCCCAATTCAATAGGATGCTGGCCCTGGATTTGTCATAAATTGCCTGGATTGTGTTGAGGAATGTTCTTTCTAAACCCAATTTGCTTAGAGTTTTCATCATGAAAGGGTATCACATTTTATCAAATGCTTTCTCTGCATCTATAGAGATAATTATATGGTTTTTCTTCTGCAGTTTGTTAATGTGGTTTATCACATTGATTGATTTGCCAACATTGAACCATCTCTGCATATCAGGGATAAATCCCACTTGGTCTGGGTGGATGATCCTTCTGATGTATTGTTGCATTCTATTGGCCAGAATTTTATTGAGCATTTTTATGTGTATGTTCATCAGAGAAATTGGTCTATAATTCTCTTTATCTGCTGCTTCTTTTTCAGGTTTAGGAATTAAAGTGATGCTGGCTCCATAGAAAGAATTTGGGAGGATTCCTTCTTTTTCAATTGTTCTGAATAGTTTGAGAAGAATTGGAGTTACTTCTTCTTTAAATGTCTGGTAGAATTCAGCAGTGAATCCATCTGGTCCTGGGCTTTTCTTTGTTGGGAGGGCCTTTATTATTTATGCAATTTCTGACTTGGTTATGGGTCTGTTTAAGTTTTCTGTGTCTTCATGGTTCAATTTAGGTCAGTTGTATGTGTTCAGGAATCTGTGCATTTCTGATAAATTTCCCTGTTCACTGGCATATGACTCTTTGTAGTAATTTCTGATGACTCTTTTTATTTCTACGCTGTTATTACATTCTCTTTTTTACCTCTGATTTTATTGATATGGGTCTTCTCTTTCCTTTTTTTAGTTAGTTGGACAATGGTGTGTCAATTTTTTTTATTTTTTCAAAAAACCAGCTCTTTGTTTTGCTGATCTTTTGATTAAATCTTATGATTTAATATTAATATCTCCAAAATTAATATGCATTTTTACCTATGTTAGAAAGCACATTCATGAGATTTTTAACTAGGAAAACACAAGTCTAAACCACTAGGCAATTGTCCTTTTTCAGTAAAAAATTATATGTCCATATATACAAATCCAGAAAAAAATAAAAGAAAATTTTAACGTCAGCTTCCTCTGGGTGGTGACTTGTCTCTATATTCTATTTTTCTTTTTTTTTCTAATTTTTCTATAAAGATATATTTTAGTACAAAGGCACAACAAAAATTAAACAAGAAAACTGAAGTAATCTAAAAATCAATTTCCTTAGAAATGACAAATCATCATGTTTCATACCTTTTGCTTTTGTCTGTTAATCAACTTTAAATTACCAATGAGGTGAAATATTTTCTGCACATGGAAAGAACTAATTAATAAACAAAAGAGAATTTTCCTCTGTATTATTTCACATTTAACCACTATTTTTATGGGGGATATTTATAGCTTAACAATGTTGATGTCCCTTGGAGCTTATTAAATTGGATTCACCCTGAATTGTAAATTAATTTTGAGAGAATCATAACCTGGGGCAGAAGAAGGAAGCAAATGAGTACAGGATAGAGAACATATTTTGAAATCAGAAGGCCTATTCTCAAATCCTAGCTCTTCACCTACCAGCTGTATGAACTTATACCCCACTTTCTTCAAATAAAAAATAGAAGTAGTCAACAATTTAAGAAGCTGAGATGGGATAATGTCTAGGAAAGGCCTGACTTGGGCCCTTTACAGAGAGATTCAGAGTTAGTTCCTTTCCAGCTTCCACTGTTTAAAAATCTATGAAGAAATAGCTACAATCATCCTCACTATAGCACCTGGGAAGGCAGCAGGTGTTGACTCAGGTGCTTGAGTGCCTGCTGTCCACATGAGCGACCAGGATGGAATTCCAGGCTCCTGGCTTCTGCCTGGCACAGCTCTGGCTGTTACAGGCATTTGGAGAGTGAACCAGCTGATGGAGGACCACTCTGTCTCTCCCTGTCACTTTGCGTTTCAGATAACTAAACAATGCTTTAAAAAAGGAAAGATATGGCCGGCGCCGTGGCTCAACAGGCTAATCCTCCGCTTTGCGGCGCCGGCACACCGGGTTCTAGTCCCGGTCGGGGCACCGGATTCTATCCCGGTTGCCCCTCTTCCAGGCCAGCCCTCTGCTGTTGCCCGGGAGTGCAGTGGAGGATGGCCCAGGTGCTTGGGCCCTGCACCCCATGGGGAGACCAGGAAAAGCACCTGGCTCCTGGCTCCTGCCATTGGATGAGCGCGGTGCGCCGACCGCGGCGCGCCGACCGCGGCAGCCATTGGAGGGTGAACCAACCACAGCGCGCAGACCGCGGCAGCCATTGGAGGGTGAACCAACGGCAAAAGGACGACCTTTCTCTCTGTCTCTCTCTCTCACTGTCCACTCTGCCTGTAAAAAAAAAAAAAAAAAAAAATAATAATAATAATAAAAAAGGAAAGATAGAAATAAGGGAATCTACCCCCCTTACTATTTCCTTAGAACATCTTATTTCAAAATATGAAGTGAATAAAAAGAATTTTTAAAAGGACTAAAACACCAGTGGAAGGCTGAAATGTCTTTTTATTCACAAACATTGCAATTACTAAAATTTGTTTCCAAGTTGTCCAAATTGAAAACAAATCTTTGTTTTGCTTTGTACAAATTGGAACCGATTATTCATATGATTTTCATTTAGGGAAAGGAAAATGTTCCCCTTCATAAGAGCAATTTTACTGCGATGTACCTTTTTTGTGTCTGAAAATTCATTTTTAGAATTTTTCATATTGCTGCTAAAGGATGCAGTTAAATGATTCTCAATCCACTATAATGCATCAAATTCTACCAGAATGAATCTCTGAAGTGTAAAAATTAAATCTCTTTCCTGTCATGTTCGTGTCACTAAGCTATGTAGAACATTTTTTTAAAAAGGGAAAAGGCGAAGCTAGGTTTCAATAAAAATTCAAAATGCTCCAGAGAAATGTCATAATTTCTTATGTAAATTGGCAATTTTTCCAAAGAAAAATAAGCAATTGGGTGAGCCTTGGAACAGATACTGATATGAAGACGGATATGTCCTAAATTTGCTATCTCAGGGAGTCTTAAAGAATATTTTCCTCTTACTATGGCCAATATGACTATAGTGTGGATTTTCATGTTTCATCTCATTTTCAACTTGGTGCCTTCCTTAGAAAAGCAAAAAAGCTTTTCCTCCCGGCTTAGAAGCATATACATAGGGAAATTTTGATCCCTATTATACATTTATAGAGAGTTAGGAGGAGAAAGAGAAATGAGAAAGAACAACAATGATAAAAGCAAAGCAAAGTTTATGGAAATCTTCAATGGATTCACGTTATTTTTTTCCTGAAACACAAGACATTGAATTGAAGATCAACAGAGACTATTGTCTCTCTCTTCAACCCAGAGGGGCCCAAAACTGGGCTAACAGAGCAACACCACACTAACCAGTGTCCAGTGCTAGTCCTGTAACTTGATCCTATCCTAGGACATTTACAGACAGGCCTCAAGTGAAATTGCCTCATTAGGCTGGGATAAATGGACTTGGGTTTGGTATTGGGTTGTGGTCCCTTGGATACAAGCCAATTTTTTCTTGACATTTAGAGAATCACACATTTTTAAAGTGATTTTCTTATTTTCTCCATTTTCTTGTGTAAGGATATTTGAATCCCTGTGCATTAATCCTATCGCCAGTCTCAAGTATAAATTCTAAAGCACCTTAAGAAATGAATTCAGGGGCCACTGCAGTGGAGTAGCGGGTAAAGCCATCGCCTGCAGTGCCGGCATCCCATATGGTCACCAGTTCAAATCCTGGCTGCTCCATTTCCCATCCAGCTCTCTGCTATGGCCTAGGAACACAGCAGAAGATGGCCCAAGTCCTTGGGCTCCTGCACCCGCATGGCAGACCCAGAAGAAGCTCCTGACTCCTGGCTTTGGATTGGCACAGCTCTGGCTGTTGCAGCTAATTGGGGAGTGAACCAGCGGATGGAAGACCTCTCTCTCTCTCCTTCTCTCTGTGTGTAACTCTGGCTTTCAAATAAATAAATAAATCTTTTTTTTAAAAAAAAGAAATGAATTAAAATGTTTAGATTCTGTCAAATCACAGGTAATGAAAAGAAAGCTATGAAAGAGTTAAACAGCTCTCACTTCTCCAGCAGACCAGCATTTTTTTTTTTATTATTTTCTGACCAGGAGGAAACTAAAAGCAAGTGAGAAAAGGTAGAAAAGAAAGTGACAAGACTGGCTCCCGGGCACAATTATATATCACACAGAGCAAGCTGTGAGTGAAGAAGGACTTGAGGGGTCGAGTAGAGTGAGCAAGAATATAGGTCAGAATTTTGATGAAGCAACTCAACAGTGCATCTGGATGGTGGCATGGCGAAGCCAGTTTAGCTACAAACAGAAAACAAGTGTGTTTTCACCGCAGGTGAGTGAGGGCAAAGCACAGACTTTAGCAACAGTCGATAAACTAGATGCAGCTGGGTCACTCAGAGAAGTTTATCTGAAAACAAGGCAAGGAGAGGCAGGCATAAGGTCCTGGAATTCACACTGGCAGCATGAAAACAAGAAAATAATCACCCTATAGTCTGTCAGAAGCTGAGGGCAGAGTGTCCCACCATTACTGAAGCAGAATGCAAAGCACCTCTTGTTCAGTAGAGGAGAGGTAGGGCTGGCTGTAGGATTTCCCCCAGGGTTCCAATGTCCTGAAGGAAATGGAATAAATTCAAAAGACACCAAGTGAAGGGAGGATAGTGGACACCTATCCTTTCATATAAGGTTAGCTACCATTTTGCTTAGAATTTTCTGAAGTTCATTCCACAGCAAACCTCACAATTTCTCCTTCCCTATAGAAAGCAACTGTGCTCTCTTACCCTTCCCAGTATATTAAACTTTCCGCTTCACTCCCTTTACTGATTCCTTGCCCTGGAACTCCAGGCTCCTTAAGAAGTCTGCATCCACCTGCAGCTGCCTGTCAGATGCAATTCCCAACGTCTAGCATCACAAATAAGAAGCCAGTATTTCTCCAGCCCAGGCCCTCAGAATGGGCTCAATTCTCCCCTTTGGCCACAACTGTTCCCCTATAAGCCTGTCTACAAGTAGGATTGATCAGTAGACAGTCTCCTGAGGACATCATTCAACTGTTTGTGTTTTAAGTCTTTGAGTAGGAACAGTGAAAACTGATTTGTTTCAGACTATATTGGTGAATGAGTTAAGGGTGTCTTCTAGCCATGTCTTAAATTTGTTCTGTTTTCTTTGTCCACCATGTAGTTCAAGTCCCATAATATCTTACCCTTGTTAGTCCACCAGCCTCCCATCTCTTCTCACTTCCTCCAGTTTTACACAACACTTCTTCAGATCTATTTTACACAACACGATGAGGTAATTTTCCTGAAATAAAACCTGACCACATCATTGCTTTGCTAAAAAATTCATCAATCATTTTCCTTGCTCTTGGGATAATCTAGATACCCTAATACTACTTAAAGATCCTTCATGATCCCCTGTTTCTTTAGTATTTTTACCTCCACGCTTCCTCACATTAACACTGTAAGCTACAACCACTGTAAACCACAGCCAGGGATCTGAAATTCTCTAGCTTCTGTTCTTTTAAGAAGTCCAGGAATCTCCTCTTTTCCTCTTACCCCTTATTCTCCTACCTGTAGCTGGTTAACTTCTTTTTTAAAAATAGATTTATTTTATTTATTTGAAAAGTAGAGATGAGAGAGAGAGAGAGACATGTCTTCTATTTGCTGGTTCACTACCCAAATGGCTGCAAAGGTCAGTGCTGAGCCAGATTGAAGCCAGGAGCCAAGAGATTCCTCCAGGTATCCAACATGGGTGCATGGGCCATCACCCACTGCTTTCCCTTGTGCATTAGCAGGATGTTGATTAGAAGTGGAGCAGCTGGGGCTCAAACCAGTGTTCATATGGGATGCCAGTGATGCAAGTGGTGGCTTTGCCTACTGTGTCACAACATCAGCACCTTAACTTCTTTCTCTTTTTTTGAAAAAAGATTTATTTATTTGAAAGGCAAAAAGGCAGATCCAAGCAGAGAAAGAGATATTACATCTACTGTTTCACTCCCCAGACGACCACAATGCCCATGGTGAGGCCAGGCTGAAACCAGGAGCCAGGAGTGTCATCTGGGTCTCCCACATGGGTGGAGGGATCAAGTATGTGGGTTGTCTTCCTCTGTTTTCTCAGATGCATTAGCAGGGATCTGGATCAGAAGTGGAGCAGCCAAGACTTGAACCAGCACCCATATGGGATGCTGTGTATCAGGCAGGAGCTTAACCTGCTATACCACAATGCAGGCTCATGGTTAACATCTACTTACATCCTTTTGACTTTAGTTTCCTCCAGAAAGCCTTCTCTGCTCCCTTCAAATTATGTTGGGTGACTCTGGGTATGCCACACAGCATTTGATTCTTGGTTCTCTGATGATACTTAACTGCTCTATAAAATATTCATTGGCCACTTACTTTTATATATTCCCAGTAAACTATAGGATCCACAAGGGCAGGAGTCACCTCTCTCCAGCTCAGGGAGACAGGGGAATAGGAGAAGGCAGGAGAAAGAGAAGGGGGAGGAGAAGGAGAGGGAAACTGAGGGGGGAGAGGAAGGAGAAGGGGGGAAGGGGGAGAGGCAGAGGTTTATACCTTAAGATTCTACCTTATGGTAGATAAATGATGAATTTTTGTTGAAGAAACAGAAATAGAGGAAGAGAAGGAAGACTACTTGGTTGTGTTGATTACACATCTGGGAGGTATTGGGTTACTTAGAAATAACTTCTCAGTAGGAAAAACTGGACTGGGGCTACTACAGATCACGAATGACACAGACTAGATATGCACCTAAGTCAAACTGCACCACCACCGCAATGTTGCCCACAAAAAGCCCTTTGCAACATCAAAGTAGGCAAGGCCTCTCATAAGTCTGCTTTCACCCAGAGAAATGAGAGTAAACTCAATATCACCTGAATGTGATGATTTCAGTTGTTCATATATCCGAAGAGAAAGGTGAGGTGGTTCCATAATGGGAAGGTGTCATGTAGGATACATGCTTTCAAAATTTGTCTAACACAAGATGAATTCTGATACATGCAACACAATGTTAGAGATATCTGAATACAAGATAGATAGATAGATAGATTTCATTTTCTCTTAGAGAAAATAACTCACGGAATCAAGGACAAAAACTTAGGTGCTCATGTGAACTCCTCAGTCTACTTTCAAGCTATAGTGACAAAACCAGAAAAGGTTAGCTGGTGTTGTGGTGTAGTAGGTTAAACCTATACCTGTGATGCTTGCATTCCATATGGGTGCTGGCTCAATTCCAGGCTGTTCCACTTCTGATCCAGCTCCCTGCTAATGCGCCTGGGAATGCACCAGAAAATGGCCCAAGTGCTTGGGCCCCTGTACCCAAGTGGGAGACCCAGAAGAAGCTCCTGGCTCCTGGCTTGGGTCTGGCCCAACTCCAGCTGTTGTGGCCCTTGTGTGTGGGGGGGAGAGGGGTGAACCAGCACATGGAAGATCTCTCTCTCTCTCTCTCTCTCTCTCTGAACTCTGCCTTTCAAATAAAATAAATAAATCTTAAAAAAAATCCAGAAAAGCATCCCGAGTTCACCGATAATATCATTGTTGGAAATACACAGGACATTCACTGATTCAACATTTAGCAGATATTGATTGAATACCTTCCATAGAGTATCATTTTAGACACTAAGGATATAGCACTGGAAAAAATATATATATGTATTTCTGTGGAAATGAAAATCTATTATAGCATCTAGAATTTCAGGTGGAGTTAAGTGATATAGAAAGAGTAAGACAGAAGGGTTGATATAAAATATTGAGGGGGAAAGGAGGCTTTAATTTTTAAAAGGTCAGATGAGGAAATATCTAAGTTCATTTGAGCCACTATAACAAACTGCAATAGACTTCAACAACATTTTTCCTGGAAACTCTTTTTTTTTTTTTTTGACAGGCAAAGTGGACAGGGAGAGAGAGAGACAGAGAGAAAGGTCTTCCTTTTGCCTGGCCGCTGCGGCCGGCGTGCTGCAGCCGGCGCATCATGCTGATCCGAAGCCAGGAGCCAGGTGCTTCTCCTGGTCTCCCATGTGGGTGCAGGGCCCAAGGACTTGGGCCATCCTCCACTGACTTCCTGGGCCACAGCAGAGAGCTGGACTGAAAGAGGAGCAACCAGGACAGAATCTGGCGCCCTGACCAGGACTAGAACCCGGTGTGCCAGCGCCACAGGCGGAGGATTAGCCTATTGAACTGCGGCGGTACCGGCTCTTTTTATAAAGAGGTATTTTTTATTTATTTTGAGAGACATAGGTACAGAGAGAGGAGGAGGATGACGAGGAGGAGGACGAGGAGGAGAGAGAGAAAGAAGAGAGAGAGAGATCTTCCATCCATTAGTTCACTCCCTAGATGGCTCCAACAGCTGGGGCTGTGCCAGGAGCCAAGAGCCAGGAGCCCAGAACTTCTAGGTCTCCCACATTGCTGCAGGGGCTCAAGTTTTTGGGCCATCTTCTGCTGCTTTTTCAGGTACATTAGCAGTGTTACAGGCAGAAACTTAACCGTCTATGCCACAACACTGGCCCCAATGGAAACTCTAAGATCAAGATGGCAGCATTTTCAGTGTCTGGTAAGGACTTATTTAATGGCTCATAGACTGTGCCTTGTCATGCTGGAAAGGAGGTAAGAGGGCTCTGTTGGTCCCCTTTTGTAAAGGCATTTATCCTCTCCATGACTTCTCTACCCTTTTGGCTGAAGAATCCCTCCAAAGGGATCACCTCTAAATACTATTATATTGAAGGCTAGAATTTTGACATAGGAATTTTGGTGGATAGAACTCAAAACATCCAATCTGTTCCAGAAGGTCTCACTGAGAAGGAGAAGGGACGCGTGTATTTAACAGTTTCAGTCATTATTTCTTCAAACGTCAGTCACTATTCACATCTTTTCCTGTAGCATTCTCTCATTTCTGTGGCTCCAATTACACATGTTAGATATTTTAAACTTAATTTCTCTCTTGGTTCTTAAGAATTGAATCACTTCAAATCATATTTCTTCAAGCTAATTGACATGTCATTTCCATTCTTCAATGAAGTATATCCAGTCAAGTTTTTCATTTCAGATACTGTATTTTTTATGTTCTAGAATTCTGATTCTTGTGTATTTTTTATAATTCTTTTAAATTTTTTACTTTGCTGTTGCTCTTTCTTGGTTTTTGACTCATCATGCTCACATTTTCCTTTCAAAGCCTGACTGTAGTTACACTAGCTGATTAAAATCTCTTGCCTACTCATTCCAACATGTGGGTCACCTTGATGGCAGTCTTTACTGATTGTCTTTTTATTTCAGAAGTTACACTTTACTACTTCTTTGTATACCCAGTAAGTTTGGCTTTTAACCTGGACATTAGGAATGATATGTTATGAAGTTTCTAGAATGTTTCTGCTAAGAATATCAATTTATTTTTAAGCAAGCAGTTCACCTGTGCTATGTGCAAACTGTGTGCAACTTGAATTTCAGTGCAGAGTCAGCTGAGCTCCACAGGGTCTGCTCCATGACTGCATGTTGAAAGGACCTGTTTGAGATTTTTACAGGGTTTATTCATAAGATTTTAATGTCTCCTTCTCTGGTTCTATTGGTGTTATTTTATCAGAATACCCCAGAATAACTGTGGTTCCTCCGAACCTATAAGACCATGGGAGTTATACCTGTATTTTTGTTTCTCTTCATACAACAGGAGAAGAGGAATTACAAACAGCACATATACTCATGAGTGTGATTATGCGTCACTTTTTTTTCAAAATGTTATAAAATAAGGAAAGAAACATTTTCAAGGAAAGATAAAAACTAAGGTAGGGAAACAGATACATGAACTTGAGGACATTTCCAAAGCATAAACGGCAGAAGCACATTTGTTGTTCTCTCGGGCCGGAGCATCATATACAGAGATGAAATGGGTAGAAGAGAATTCCATTGACTTTACCAAGTTTGGTAATATCAGTCCTGGCACTTGAAAAAGTCATACCCACCTCACCACTGTGACACCAGTTTCTAGGTCTACTCACACCTGCTCCGAAGTCCAGCCTTTCATGGCTGAGCTTGTTTGATATTTCTGTCCAATCCCTTTCATGAGAATACCTCCTGCCCTTACTGCATCTCGCACTGGCCCTTTTCTGACTTGCAGGCTTTCTCAGTGAAGTAGCGCTAATGTGCCTTCTCCCTCTATTGACTCATTTCTGCCTTTGACTGAACTCCTGGGATGACTGACAGAGATTCTTATCCAGTCACAACCAACACTGGTCCCAAGGTTATGCTTGTGCTGCTCTCAGATCAGGCCAGATTCTGGAAAAATATTGAGGATATGGTATAACGGGAAATTATGAAATATATACACTATGGAATACTACTCAGTGGTAAAAAAAAATAATGAAATCCTGCCTTTTGCAACAAAATGGATACAAGTGGAAACGATTGTAGTTAATGAAATAAACCAGTACCAAAAAGACAAATACCATATGTTCTCCCTGATCTGTGGTAAATAATAGATTAACTAAAATGTAATGTATTGGAGTGAAATTGACATTTTGAGATTCACTGATTGTTTACAGCCCTTGTCTCAACTTTTGAAGCAACAGTGTTTTTTTTCTCCATACTATTTGTTGAAGTCTTTACTTAGTGTAGGGTTAATCTTAAAAATATGAAGTAACTGAAGATAGATCTGTGTAAAAATTAAGAGTGGGAATAGGAGAGAGTGGAAAAAGAAGGGTGGGAGTATGGGCGGGAGGAAGAGTAGAGTAGGAAGTATCCTATGTTCCTGAATCTGTATATATGAAATTCATGAAATTTGTATACCTTAAATATAATCTTTTAAAAACACTAAAAAAAATTCCAGAATTGAAGCCAGAAAGATAGGGGTTCAAATTATCACTTGTCACTTACTGTCTGATCAAAAGCCAGTTTTTAAGCAAACTGAATTTCAGCTCCCTGTCTGTGGAAGAGAAATAATTCTTCCACCTAGGGAGCTATGATAATTGAATAAGACACTGAAATTGAAATAAATCTTTTTTTTTTTTAGGAAGTAGTAAGATAAAGTTTGGCACCCAGAGTTCAAGCTGAAGGAAGTTTCAGCACTGCTGCATAAGAGGGTCAGGTACGAGCTGGGGCAGCGGAGTAGAGCTTGGAGCTCCTAAATGTGGACTTTTGAGAGTAGTGTACTTCCTTTCTCCAGAAGAACAAATTCAGGGCTGATTTGGTTTCTCACAGAGTCTATGAAGGTCTAAATTTTGCATATAATTAGAAGTAGTGTTGAAACAGAATTAGACAATGAAATATGTACAATCCCTGGAAGCTGTTTATGCATTGAAAATGCATACAGTGGCCGGCACCATGGCTCAATAGGCTAATCCTCTGCCTGCGGCGCCGGCACCCCAGGTTCTAGTCCCAGTCAGGGCACCGGATTCTGTCCCGGTTGCCCCTCTTCCAGGCCAGCTCGCTGCTGTGGCCCGGGAGTGCAGTGGAGGATGGCCCAAGTGCTTGGGCCCTGCACCACATGGGAGACCAGGAGAAGCACCTGGCTCCTGCCATCGGATCAGCGCAGTGCGCCGGCCGCAGCGCGCCAGCCGTGGCGGCCATTGGAGGGTGAACCAACAGCGAAGGAAGACCTTTCTCTCTGTCTCTCTCTCTCTCACTGTCCACTCTGCCTGTGGGGGAAAAAAAAAAAAAGAAAGAAAATGCATAAACTGTAGTGGGCTTTCCAGAATTGTTAGGTCTCTATCCTTCCTTCTTTTCACTTTGCTTATTGTGTACCATCCACCATGGTAGGAGGGGCCATGAAGGAAGAGTGTAACTGACTGTGTGGGCTCTGAAATAGTTTTAACTGGATCATAACCTGGCTTTACTTCTTAATTTGTTATCTTGGTAAAGTTGTTTAGCATACTTGGATCATAATTTCTTTATCTGTGAACTTGAAGGACTAACAATAGTGCCTAGCTCAAGGAGTTTTTTTTTTTTTAAGTAGAGTTTACCATAATTTATAGAAGCCTAAATGAGATAATGCATGAAAATCTATTAGGTGAGATTCTGGCAGAGAATAAACACTTATTATTCCCAACTAATATCATTATTCCTGGCATACACTTGCCAAAGTAATATATGAAAAATTCACCCAGAGCACTCTTGCGAATCAGTCTGAGGAATGATGTGCATAGAATTTATTGAATCACAAGTAAGTAAGCCAAGAATGACTGAATAGAGTATATGTGCTAATAAAAATCTTACTTAACTTCCTGTTGTAGTTGTTTTTTTAAATTGTTTTATCAGCTTCTTCAGAAAATGAAGCTTATTTTCCATGTTTGACTTTGAGAAGTACCAAGCTCTGGCTTCAAAGATGTCACTCCCTCTCATGATGCGATGTAATTTGCTGAACTAAAGCAATCTTGGGTGAGTCATTGCAAAAACCATGCATCATCCAGGCAATTTTATCTTCTTAAGAAGGAGACAGCAAGGCATAGAATTTCTCTCTGTGCTCCTCAAGTTGTAGCTGAGAATAAAGGAAACTTAAAAAAAAAAAAAAACCTACCTGCTTCTCTCTGTATCAACTCTTCTCACTCTATTTCTCTATTTCAGACAGAATACTAAGAAAGTAGATTATGATGTCAGGCAGATATAGATTTGGATCCCAGCACTGTCGCTTGCTAATTGTGTGACCTTTCACAATTCACTGAACCACCGTACAGCAGGGATGGCTGCTGTCTATCAAAGAGTCATCCTTTTTTTCCGTAGGGTTCAGCCATGGAAGAGAAGTTGACACACAGCCAGTGACAGCATTTTCAAGTTGTCAGTGAACCTAGAAAGGGCCAGCTAATGAGTTTTGGCCAAGAGTATGTGGGTAGAATCTACAGAGACTAGTCTGTCTTGGCCCATTGATTCACGCACATAATCCTGAAGCTGCCCCCCCCCCATCTTCTGGGTGAATACCATGGCATTTGTGTCATAAAGATGGTGGACCTCCCTTGGCCTAATCTCCTAATGATAATATGATTCACCATCATCTGCTCCTCCCCCAATATACACACCTCTTCTTTCCATGACATTAGAATTTACAAGAATGGTAAATCAACTTCTATTGGAAGGAACCATAAATTTCAAGGTTTACCTGTTATAATATTTACTGTAATCTTAAGTAATACATGTTTTAAGCCTCTGCCGCTTCATGTGCAAAATGGGAAAAACAAAAGTAGCTATACAGGACCATTATGCTAATTAAATTAGAAGATCCAGGTAAAACACTTAGCAATGTGCCTTGTAACCTAATAAGCACTCAAACAATATCAACCACTGTATTTACGAAGAAACACATTTTTCCTGTTAACTGTTTCTGAAATTGCTATATACAATGTCTTCATCACCACCCACACTTATAAATTGTTCTTAAACTAATAGCAAATCTCACAATTAATGATTTCTTAGCTTTGAAAAAAAGAGTATTTATTATTGTTACTATTATTTGTACTAAGCACATCAGATAATTCATCTCTTTTCTACTATATCCTTCTGGTAATGGTCCATGCCTTTTCACAGCAATCTTCACCACTGTCACCTGTCTTTAAGAAGTTTTTGTTTGTCAGAAATGTGATGAGATGTGCAAAGCTGCTGTAAGCAATTGTCTCAAACAATCTTCAGCAAGACTTTTGAATAGTTTAAAAGATACCACACAAGAGATACTAGCTGAAGGACTGATCTTCATTACTTTTTAAATGCCTACACACTCCTTAGTGGAAAGCCTACCACTTAGCCAGAGAATGAACAAATATTTTTCTCTGTCTGCTCCTAGTTTAATTATGGATGTTGAAACTCTGCCACCTGCAGCCCATGCCTCCCCATTTTTGAACTTACGAGAACCAGATCTGGTATTATCGTAGGAGTTAATCCACTACTGCTGATGTGAGTATATGTAAAGCTAGAATTTGTCTGCTGTCCTGAACTGAGTGTGCAGGGGCCACAATTGGAGCACTGGGCTCTCTTGAGTCTAACCCCCTCTTAAACACCTCCACAAGTGCCCAAGTAGCATAGCTATGTTTACGAACACCCTCTCTACTCCCATCTTGTTTACATTCCTTGTTTACAATATGTTTATCACACAGATAAACACACAGCTCTAAATCATAATGATCAACATTATCATCATTCTTAACAATAATCATTTACTGAGAATCTTTGGTGTACCAGGAATTATTTCTTTATGCACACCATTTTTAAAAAACAAAATATTCATGGAGATCTTCAATGTCAGAATTGTTACATTCATTTTAGAGATGTGGGAAGTATGGCTCCAAGTAGTTACATAGCTTGCTAATAAATAGTTGAGCCAGAATCTAAATCCAAAATTTCAAATGGATTTCAAAAAGTGTTTTTTCAGCTGGCCACTTGTCATCAGGCTGTGTCCTTAAACCCTTATTTCCTACTAAACTCTGAGCCTTTACATAGCTGATTAGCCTAGGCGGTGCATAAGCCCAAGGGGTTGTCTTGTCTCCTTGTACTGAAACGGCTCAGGGACTTTAGCTCCCTTGATTAGAATTCATAGATACTACCTATCAATGTGGATCAATGTGGCCACCCTAGTGCCCTTTGGGGAGCTGACCCTCTGTGGAGGAAAGGGCTAGAGAGAAAACCTACCTCCTTCCTCCACTGAACACTTCATGTGCTTGCTCTGCCTCACATTCTCACAAGTTTTGGTAAAACCTGATGAAGAAAACAAATATCTGTAGCTATTATTACTAATATCAAAGAAATTAACGAAGTCCTGAAAATCCCAAGTGTTTATTTAAGTGCTCTGCTTAAAAACTGCAAACTCCCACAACCCAGGGATAGTATATGGCTTGTTGAACATTAAAGATAGGGACAATCAATTAACAGTCATTTACACATAGCACTAAGACTATAATAAACTAATGATAAAATAACCAATTGGCCTCCAATTCTCCTTTGGTTCTGATAATACTAAAGTGACAAATAATCCAATACTGTCTTGAACAATTTTTCTAATGCCTCTACAACAAATGATAAAGTATTAGGTGTGCATGACTTCAGTCCAATGCTATGGGGTTGTTTTAAGGACATGTCCCTGCTTCACCTACAGCGTGTGGCTATGCAGAGTGAACACCACGGCAATCAAGATTGATTAAGAGAAGCAGCACAGCCGGACATCAAATACACTGAGCTTCTACCACTTGCTGGCCATGTGACTCGGAGCAGGCAACTTGGCCTCACTATTCCTTAGTTTACTGGGGACTCACAGCTGTATCTGCCTCAAGAAAGATCCATTAGGAATAATAGTGTAAACAGCCTTCCACAGAACCTAGCACTTAGCACTCAGTACCTGTTAGCTATTATAAACGAGCCTCTTTCCCAACCTGGCCTTTAATAGCACCCCCCCCCATACTCTCTCTGCCTGCCCATTTTAAAACTCACATCATTTCCCCAATTTTTTTACTTGCTCTGCTGCCCATTTTTGACCCGCTAGATTACCTATTTGGGTTCTTGGCTTTGCTTTCCAGTCTCCTGTCTGTTTTCCCCTCTTTGCCTGACATCATCTGCTAGATAACACATTAAAGGGGATTTGCATCACTTCAAGATCCCTCCTCTCTTTTCCTTCCATGACCCTAATCTTACACAGATACATTCTGGTGCCTGGATAGGCAGTAACCTCAATTTGTCTCAACTCTTTCATATTCCTTGTGGCTTCCCAAATATTTATTTCTTTACATTTTTACCCTGGTTTTCTGTGTCAGGTTGCTGAAATATTTTTATAACTTTCTTGTTGTGGGTACACTAATCAAGATTCTCAGGCATGTTGCTTGCCCCTCTCATTCCCCACTACTCCCAGAAACTTGTTCTCTTGTTTCTGAGGATCCACTCCCAAAACAGCAACAGGAGGTTATGGGAACTGGACACTCTTTTACCCTTACTGGCTGATCAATGAAATACTGGAAGATTTCTTTCTGGATAACTTTCTTACAGTTACCAGCCCTTAGTAGGTGTCTCCTATTTAACAGCTCAGATTTGTGCCTATAGCCAGAATTTCACACACTCTCTCTTTGTATCAGGAAGTCCTTCTAAATGAGCATAGCCCCCAATTCATTTGTTGAAGTTGATGTGAGATTCAGAACTCCTCAGGCATGTAGTAAGAAGTGCATTGTTACACAATGTCATTTTGTCTCTACCTAACAACATAAAGACTTTGCTATTGACTTGCAAAAAAAGTCTGCCCTCATTCTCAAGCAGAAAATTGTCTCTGGGTTTTCTATATAAAAGATGCTTTGTGTAATTAGCAGAAGGGATGAGAGTGAATAGAAATTCAACATATTTTATTCAGAGCATAATTAAGGGAAGGATTTGGCACTTATCTTTGAAAGAGGGTGTAGCACTCTACATTGAATTTTGAATATTCACCCATCAGGGTTTCTGTGTCTGAATGAACAGCCTGGTAACGATTTTGTTCATGAACATTAACTTCAGTCTGAAGAAGTCCAATTCACAGTTATCACAGTTTATACCTAGCTTACATCTTTCTTCTTCACCCTATGAAGAGTTTGGAGAAGAAATGGTTGTATTTTTAATAGTTTTAGACTATCAAGTGTTGGAACACAATGATTTTTTTAAAGGTATTTTTTCCCTGTGTATGGCAGGTATGGCAGTCTGAGAATGACAAACTTAGTCTCTGGAATTTCTACTTGATCTTGACTGGCGAGACATTAGGATTAGATGAGAAGACATGGAGGGGCGAGTGCTTTGGCATAGCAGGTAAAGCCACTGCCTGCAGTGCTGGCATCCCATATGTGTACAAGTTTGAGTCTTGGCTGCTTCACTTCCCATCTAGCTCTCTGCTATGGCCTGGGAAAGCAGTAGATGATGGCCCAAATCCTTGGGCCCCTGTACTGTGTGGAAGACCCAGAAGAAGCTCTGGCTCCTGGCTTTGGATCGGCCCAGCTCTGGCCATTGTGGCCATCTGGAGAGTGAACCAGCAGATGGAAGACATCTCTCTCTCTCTCTCTCTGTCTTTCTCTCTCTGTCTTTCTCTCTCTCTCTCTCTCTCTCCCTTTCAAATAAAATAAATAAATCTTTTTTAAAAAGAAGACATGGAGAATCATATGGCATAATTTATAATTTTTGCCACAGAGTAAATGCTTAATTAAGGTGTTTTCCAAATGTGACTGAACCAGCAGTACTGGAAGATATTATCTTTCTACCCCTTCCTTCTCTCTACTTCATCCTCTAAGATTTTATTAGCAGTCTTCCAGATCCATCCCCTAATCTAAAAGCAACAGAACTGGTCTGGGAACTATGGTAGTATACAGAATTTCAAAGCCAGGATAAGGCATACAAGTCAGGAACCAAAGCTGGACATATTGCCTACCTGGAAGAAATAGGTGCTAAATTAGGAATCAGAAAGCAAAACAAAATAGCACGGAGAAACTCATGACTTTTTAACATGTTTTAAGCTTTTAAAACTATTTATTTATTTGAAAGTGGGTGGAAGAGAGATAGATAGATATCCTCCATCTGCTGGTTCACACCCCAAAAGACCACAACAGCTAGGGCTGGTCCAGACTGAAGCCAAGAGGCAGGAGTTCTATCTGGGTGTCCCTTGTGGGTGGCAGCGGCCCAAATACTCTTGGCATCCTCTGCTGCTTTCGCAGGCACATTTGCAGGGAGCTAGATCTGTAGTGGAGCAGCCAGCATCTGAACTGGCACTCATATGCTGGCAGCAGCTTAGCCCTCTGCGCCACAACACCATACTTTGTTATCCTTCATTATATTTCTGATACCCTATGATTCTTAACACACAGAGAAAGATAAGATTATAAGCTGTCTTTGGTGAATTTTAGCTTCCTACACTCCTATACTAGCAGATCTTTCAATCATCCACAAAGCAAAACCATAGCATTCTGAAGTAGAATTTTGTCTTAGCTACAGTATCATGAAAATTTCCCAGTCTATTACCACACCATTTAACTATCTAACCAAAACCTACATTGAGGCAGAAAAAGGGAAACTGAGGTTGATGACTTTATAAAGGAGACACATGGAATCCTGCCCAATGTCATTCGAAAGGGATCTGTCACTGACTCTCAAATTTTGTAGTTGAAACAACCTCCTTCCTGGAAACCTCAGATTCTATAAATGCTACTTTATATACAGTAAGTGCTCAATATTGGCTTTTATATGATTGTGACCTTGTTGGGTGGATTACAGTTAACAATGGGAGTTGCAGTGAACAGTCTCTGTGTTCATGCCCCTTTGCCCTGTGATGCTGTCACCCTTCCCTTAAAGAAGTGGAATCTAAATGCTACTTTATATACAGTAAGTGCTCAATATTGGCTTTTATATGATTGTGACCTTGTTGGGTGGATTACAGTTAACAATGGGAGTTGCAGTGAACAGTCTCTGTGTTCATGCCCCTTTGCCCTGTGATGCTGTCACCCTTCCCTTAAAGAAGTGGAATCTAAATGCTACTTTATATACAGTAAGTGCTCAATATTGGCTTTTATATGATTGTGACCTTGTTGGGTGGATTACAGTTAACAATGGGAGTTGCAGTGAACAGTCTCTGTGTTCATGCCCCTTTGCCCTGTGATGCTGTCACCCTTCCCTTAAAGAAGTGGTATCTATTTTTCCATCTCTTAAATTTGACCTTGATTACATAATTTACTTGGATCAAACGAATATTAGAAAACTTACTACAGGTAGCGGCAAGAAAAGTCTGTTTCAGTTTTACTTATCATTTCTTACAACCCTGAGAGCCCTCTGAAGAAGTCCCAAGCTAGTCTTCTGGAGGACGAGAGAGCAGATGAAACAGATACAAGCTGCCCCAGTTAAGGGCTACTAGCCCAACCAGCTGACAACTGCCTGACACAGGAGTGAAGACATCCTAGACCAACCAGCATTGGCTGACCCCCAGCTGCCTGCAGAACTGCTTGGCTAATGCACAGTCTCATGAGCAATAACATCAAAGTTGTTATTTTAAGTCACTACATATTGGAGTGGTTTGCTATGTAGCAACCGACAACTGATAAGCCTTGTTTGCCAACCTTCCTACTCCCGATCTACCACCTCCTGTTAGTGTTACAGGTGCCTTTTTATTATTTATAATATATGAGATAAATCATAATCCATTTTCTATATTTACTAATTGATATACTGCTCCCTGATGAATCCTATAAAAGAGTTAAATAAACTTACAATAATAATTCATAAAATATAATAATTCTAAAATTAAAAAAAATGAGATGATGTGGAAAATAAGATAGAGGAGAAATGTGAAGACCAAGTAAAGAAAAAACAAAGATAATCAAGGGCTATGCAATTAATGGAACTGATCTTCGACTTTGTCTCTAAGGTCCCAGAAGCCAAATAGAAAGCAAGTTTCATATGTTTCAACCTCAGGAAAAAAATAATGAACCAGGACAAATTAAGTTTTTGGACTGGATTACAAAAGATAGCTTTTATGCAGTTCCTCCTATAAGAGCCAGAAACTGACATTGTAGACAGAATTTTACCAAGCTGGTCTAACAGTTAGCTTTATGTAGTAATTTTCTACAAAAAGCAAGAGTATAACACAGAAATAGAATTTCATGAAGGCAATTTTAGTATATGTGCTGCTGAAGCAAGCACTCATGAAGGCAATTTTAAAAAACTCTTAGTTGGCACATAATTGCACATATGTATGAGATACACTGTGATGAGCAATACATGTATACAGTGTGTGATGGTTGAATCAGAGTAATTAGCATTTACATCTCCTTAAACACTAACTTTTATTTGGATTTGGAGCCTTCAAACTTCTAGTTTTTTATCAAATACATAATAAGTTCTATAAGCCATAGTTACTGCACTGAAGGTAAGCTTATTTCTAATTCTTCCAGATTCGCAAAGTACATGTTCCTAGTCTGAGAAATGTATAACATTTGTTGTCAGGAATCAAAAGAATCTTTTATCACATGGTAAAGACTTAAGTTTCCTTTTTTTAGAATAGCTCAATTTCAGTATTTTTGTTCATGCAAAATGTGAATGTCTAGACAATGTGCCCAGTTTGAAAGCAGCAAAATTAGGATTTGAACCCAGAGCCATATGGTCCCAAAACTTAAAAAAGAAAACACAATGGCGACTTAAAAATTGATTTAAGAATTGCTGATTTAAAAAAATCACTTCTTCACTCACCATAATATTTCAGTAATTTAAGTTAAAATGATCATAAGTGTGAGAATTTCTGGCGCTTGATTCAGTCTGAGAAGACTAGATGAATGGAACGTAGAGGGCAAACTGAGATTTTTCACTGAGGTCATCCATAAGCCCTCAGTTACAGCGTTAGTAACTACATGACCAGAACTCTGTGCCTTCTGTCCAATAGCAACCAATGGGGCTGGCTCTCTCCCAAAACATTTTTTGTGTCAGCAAATGCTATCCAACAAATTGATCAATGGTAGAGTATAGCACTCTAGTTTTATTGGATTGCTGATTCTCAAACTTAAAAAGAAAAGAATGGTAATATTTTGATTTTGGGGGTAATATTTATGCTACTTTGTCAAAGAAAACCTACACACTAACTCTTTTTTGAGCTCTCAGGTAAGAGTAAAATGGATTTACCAAGAAAGCCTTTGAATACTGGTATTGACTTGATTATTTAATAGCTACTAAATAATTACAAAGTCAAAGCCAAGTTTGTCCAAACACTTTTTGAGACCTCAGAATCCACCAGCTATTAATAATAAGCATCCTATTTTCTAATTAGTTTTTTTGGAATGGGTTGTTTGCTCTAAATTTTCTTAATGGCCATGGAAACCGGAGAAATCCATACACTAGGGAAGAAGTTTCAATGTCTGCTTTCATGCTCATTTTGTAACGGAGACAACCCAGATGTAGTGCTAATTCTATTTCAAACATATTCATCAGTGTTCAGCCATCCATGGAAATGTGTCCTGTTGAAAGAAATGTCATTTGAACCAATAATTGACCATTTCAAATATCAGCATGTAAATTGCATATGACATGGCTAAAACCTGTGGCTATGTGGATATCCACCGAGAGATTGACTATGAATAAATTATACCTATACCTCTCCCAACTGAATTGTTTTTATACTAGGTATCTGCTATCATCAGTGGGAATTTAAATGACTGCAACAATATTATCCTTCCTAAGACACAATAAAAAGCAAACTAATAATGTGCAAATGTTAACTACAATATTATTTTATATGTTGTAAATTATTAATCAAGTATTTATGGAGTTATCAGCTAACATTTTTCTATGCTCCAAAATAAAGTCATGAGAAAGACATAGGCCTCTAAGGAATATAATTTATAACTAAAGAAACACATTGAAAATTCTTGATTCATTTTATTTTCACAACAGTGTTGTGTTTATTATACTAATATTTACAGAAAATGAAAGTAATGGTTAGGATAGTTAAATACCTTTCCCAAAGTCACTGTTGGAAAATAGTTAGGATGTGAGCCTAGAAGCTTTTGACTCCAATGATTTTGCTCTTAACTACATCATTAAAGTTCTACCTCCTAGATACCTGTGCTACTGACCAGATGGCTCACTAGCCTGATTCTATTACAGATTTTCTAAACCCTTTTCCTCTACCACCTTAGCACATTTATCCAACCAACCAAGCATCAAATATATATTGGGTGCTATTCCAGGCACTGAATCTGCCATAGACATTTCAGGAGAGTATTCTATGATGAGCACTGTGGTTCCTCTGCTCATCTGACTTCACCTCCAGGACATTTTTTTCTCCTGTCTCTTAAATCAAATTGAAGAAAACATTTCCATGTATCAGTAATATTCATTTTAGCTTGTATCAACATAACACAATTTAACAGGTGCTTGTGAATGAATACTAATCCCATTTAACAGATGCTTCTGAGAAACAATGCTCCCATTTTGTCTCTCAACAATTAAGCAACATTTCCTCTCAGGAGAATCTCTTTAAATACATATCTATTATGAGTTTTTGGATGACAAGGAAGAGGGAAAATCCTCTAGGATTGTTGGAAATTACCTATGTTATTAGTCTCTGCCTTTCTAGTGTTGATTTTTAGAGGTAGTAACTTGTTGAAAGGATTATCAGAGAATGAAAGTTTCTTATAGATCATAAATCCTAGAATGTTCTAAACTTGGCTGTGAATTAGAAAAAACTATGGAGTTCAGTAAAAACAACTGGTATAAAGAGCATCTTGCAATAGATCAATGGAATAGAAAGAGAGCCAAGAAACAGAACTAAACACACACACACACACACACACACACACACACACACACATACATACATTGAGGAAGAAAGATGATAAATTGAATTTTCACCAAAAGTAAAAATACTTTTTGAAATATACTATATTATTTTGCTAGGGTTGCCATAACAAAATACCATAGACTGGATGACTTAAATGACAGAATTTTATTTTCTCACAGTCCTAGAGTATAGAAGTCCAAGGCCATGGTATCAGCAGGTTTGGCTTCTGTTGAGGTCTCTCTCTGAAAGGTAGATGGACACTTTCATAAAAATTTTTCTTATGGTCTTTACTAATGTGCTGCTCTAGTGTCTTCTTGTGTGTCCAAAATTTCCTTTTCTAATAAGGACATTTATTGACCTCACTTTAAAAGTCCTATCTCTAAATATAGTCTTATTCTGAAGTTCTGGAAGTTAGGGCTTCAACACGCAAACTTGGTGGTGGTGGTGGTGGGAGAAACAATTCTTCCCATGATAGAAACCCTTAAGAAAACTTAAAAGAAAAGACATCGACTGGGTAAAATATTATATGTATCTGATGAAAGATTTTTGTTCAAGATATAAAGAACATTTAAAATTCAATAGCAAGAAGACAACTCAATTTTAAAAATGAGCAAAAGAGCCAGCACTGTGGCTCAATAGGCTAATCCTCCGCCTGCAGCACCAGCACACCGGGTTCTAGTCCTGGTCTGGGCGCCAGATTCTGTCCTGGTTGCCCCTTTTCCAGGCTAGCTCTCTGCTGTGGTCCGGGAGTGCAGTGGAGGATGGCCCAAGTCCTTGGTTCCTGCACCTGCTTGGGAGACCAGGAGAAGCACCTGGCTCCTGGCTTCAGATCACTGCGATGCAGCTCGCCGGCTGTGGCGGCCATTGGAAGGTGAACCAACGGCAAAAAAGGAAGACCTTTTTCTCTGTCTCTCTCTCTCACTGTCCACTCTGGCTGTCAAAAAAAAAAAAATGAGCAAAAGATTGAATAGATACTTCACAAAAGAAGATACACAAATGGCCAGTAAGCACACAAAAATATGTTAATCATCTTAGGTCTAAAGAAAATAAAAATTAAAACAATAATGAGATTCCACTACATGTTTAATTGAATCACTAACATCAAATAGACTAATTGTGGCAAAGTGGGTTAAGCCACTCCACTTGGAATGTCTACAACCTGTATTGGAGTGTTAGTTCACATCCCAGACACTCTGCTTCCAATCCAGCTTTCTGCTATTGCATCGTGGGAGGCAGCAGGTTATGACTGAAGTGCTTGGGCCCTTGCCATCCACATGGGAGACCCAGGTGAGTTCTGGATTCCTGGCTTTGGCCTGGCCCAGTCCTGGCTTGTGGTGCACAAGTAGATGAAAATAAACAAAGTTTTTTTTTTTAAAAAAAGTATGGGTAAGAATGTGGAGCAACTAGAACTGTCATACATTCTTTGTGAGAATTGGTAACTGGCAAACTGTCAGGATCTCCCACTCTGAGAACTGGCCGGGTTGCCGCGAAGACAGAGTCGAGGAGACTAAGGAAAGTCAAGCTAAACACTTTATTGGTACTCTAGGTGACTAGAAGGAGAGATCGCTCAAGCCTACTCCTGTGGGCACAAGGTACTAGGAACCAGGGAGACAGGCTGAGCAATCTCTGTTTTACAGTGTCTGAGGGTCCTCTTATATACGGTTTCTAGAGGTCAGCCCCACCCTCACGCCGACCTCCCAGGGTCCCGTAGTCATAGCAATGACAGTTATGATGGTTGATTTGTGGTTTGCATTTAGGCCATTATAATGGTTTTGTGGTTAGGCCGTTTCCTCTTTCAAACTGCGCTATAGCACGGCTACTTTCTCCACGAATTTCCTCTTTCAAACTGCGCTATAGCGCGGCTACTTTCTCCACGAATGGGTCCCTAACACAAACAGTTTGGCAGTTTCTTATAAACTTAAGTACATTCTTAGCATAAAATACAACCAATCAATGCCTAGGTATTTACTCAAGTGAAGTGAAAGTGTCCACAAAAAGACTTGTATATAAATGTCCTCAGCAGCCTTATTTCTAATAGCCAGAATGCAAAACAATACATACACATTCAATGAGTGAATGAGTAAACAAATTGTGAAATATCCCAATTGTAATAGAATATTATACATAGATTTAAAAAATCTTGATACACCTGGAAACAGAGATGAATATCAAAAACATGGTGCTGAAGGGTAAAAGCGAGATATGAAGAGTTCATACTATAAAGCACATATCGCCAATTCTAGAGAAGTAAAACTAATTTGGAGTGACAAAAAGTATATCAATATTGTCCTGAAATTGGTAGGACAATTGACTACAAAAATTCCAAAGAAGTTTTCTGGGTTATATATTGGTCTTGCGTCTTCATTGAATTTTGCACTTTAAGGAGTATGCTTATCATGCATTAACTAAAATTCACAGATAATAGGTCCAGATTTGGATCTATTAAATTAGAATCTATGGGAAAAAGGTTTAAGAATGAAGACTTTTGAATTTCTATCCACCATTGGTAGCTCTGAGTTGGCTGTGTATGAGGAAAGTGATGGTCCAACCAGGATAGGTGCCTCTGTATCACATCACCCTCAATGATCATGCAACTTCTGCTTGGTGTCCACCACACCTCCACTCCCTTATACCTTCTTCCACAGATAATTTTTGAAAGTTAGCAAATTCTGTTTTAGGACAGCTTTTCTCTTACCAGCCTGTACCTAATCCTTGATCAATTGATTGCCAAAGAGGCAAATCTCTATGGTCCTATGCTTTTTCTCTGTTGCCTTTGTTCGGACATGTCAGGGTCACTTAGAAACAAGGGGACTACACAAAGTGAACACAATCCCTCTTATATGTTTAAGTTAATATATTCTATTTGCATATACTGATGACATAATTTTCTTGTTACTGGATGCAATTCTGAGAACAAAATAAAGAATAATATTTATAAAGATGTTCCTAGTTCAGGACCTGGAATGGATATTGCACATCTATATGTGAGTTGGTGGTATTAGAGAAAAACAAGAAGACAAAGGTGTATGACTGCATCCAACAAGACATATGTTCATAAGAATTGTTTTATGTCCAAGTCCAAAATTACAGTTCAAAAGTCTTTACTTTGAAGCCTTGAAATGAATTCCTGAAGTTTCATTTTGGGCCATTACAAATTATTCTAGAACACAATCACTTTTGTAGTCTCATTGTCTTGAGTATCTATTTTCTTACATTTTTCCTCCTTCCCCCACGTTGTCTGTGACAGTTCTTGTGGTCCCAACAGAACAGTCTTGCTTAGCTGTTCTTTGATCTTGAACAATGTTCTGCATCTGAGTCCTAGCCTCCATTGACTGGTAGGGAAAATGAATCAGCCAACTTTACAAAAAGGGCATTTAAAGAGGTCAAAGAAAAGTGGTGCAGACATACATGGCTCAAGTACATGAGTTTCTGCCATCCATGTGTGAGACTCAGGTGGCATTCCAGGCTCTCAGCTTCAGTATGGCTCAGTCCTGGCTACTTGGAATTTTTCAGAGTCAACCACTGACACTGAATGGAAGATTTCTCTCCATCTCTCTCTCTCTATTTTTCTGTCTTTAAAATAAAAATGAAAAATAAATAAATAAATGTTAAGAATAGTCTCTAGAAAAAAATAAGAAGTCAAACTCTCATTAACTCCATGGCCATGCACATTTGATATTGGTAACTTGGAAATACTGGAAGTTCATTTATGCGTTGGGGGAACCTGATCTCTCTGGTTCATGTTCCAAGGAGAGGGCTACATCACAGTTGATTTCCATGATCTCTCTAATCAATAGTAGCTGACTGGGGGCCAGCACTGTGGCATAGTGGGTAAAGCCGCTGCCTGCAGTGCCGACGTCTCATATGGGCACCAGTTCAAGTCCCAGCTGCTTCACTTCTGATCCAGCTCTCGGCTATGGCCTGGGAAAGCAGTAGAAGATGGCCCAAGTCCTTGGTCTCCTGAACCCACATGGGAGACTGGGAAAGAAGCTCCTGGCTCCTGGCTTCGGATTAGTGCAACTCCAGCCATCGTGGCCATTTGGGAAGTGAAGCAGTGGTTGGAAGATCTTTCTCTCTCTCTTTCTCTCTCTCTCTCCCTCTTTCTCTCTGCCTCTGCCTCTCTGTAACTCTGCCTTTCAAATAAATCTTCTTAAGAAATAGTAGCTGACTGGAGAAAAGAAGGGGTTTCAGATCATTTAGGAGACTTTTCCTGAGCCAGAACTGAAAACTGGTGTGCCTCATTTCTCACATTCCTCTTTTAGAAGTTAGTTACACAGCTTCACCTAACTGCAAAGGAGAATGGAAATAATCTAATTATACATCAAGATGGAAAGCAAAGCAGCTTTTGTTGGTATCTGGTCAGTCTCTACCACATAGCTACAATATATAAGGAATAAATATTTAAAAAAAAAAAACAAAACAAATTAATGAAAAGTAGTCAAAATATAAGAGCTGGTATTTCACATGAAACACAGCCAAAAAATGTGTACAGAGATAGTGATTTCATTGGTAATCAGAGCAATAAAAATTAAAATCACATTGAGATATCCTTTTACATCCAGTAGATGGGGAAGACACAAAACATCTGATAACATCAAATGTTGGCCAAGATGCTTAGTGTGGTAGACAGTATCAGTGCCTGTACATCTCCTTTGGCTTACGCCATAGGTCTTCTGCCAACAATAGTTCAGGTGCCGTCTTACAGAAGAAACCCTACCAAACAACGATGTCTTCTTGGAAAGGGCAAGCATTCTAATCAGCTCTTTGGTCCATGAATAGGTTTCCTGAGGGAAGGTCCTATGGAAAATGTCTTTAAATTTTCTAGCTCTGTCCCTGACTGCATGGGTAAGGTGACTTCTCTGGCATACTATTAATAAAGCCATTTTTGTCATGATGGATAAACAAGTGAACTTCCTCTTAAGATCCCCAGCAAGAGTGTCAATTGCTCATGAAGTTTTAATCATTCATATAACTTTCATTGATTTCCCCTCTCTTCTCTCTTTATACTCACAGTATTTAGTGGGTTCACTAAAAAGAAAAACTACTTGTACTCAAAAACTTGTTCTAGGATATATACTTGCAGGAACCCAAAATAAGTATCTGAGTAAGAAGAATTTTTTTTAAAAATTTAATTAATAAAAAGAAAATAGATTTCATGTATTTCATAGGTACAATTCTAAGCAGATAACCATATTTCCCTCATTCCTTCTCTCCATCCTCAATCTACCTCCTTCCTTCCTTTCTTAGAACTTTTTTAAAATATAATTTCCATCCACTCTATAATCATCGGCTTAATGCACCACTAACCATAATATTCAATGAGTAAAAATTTAAAAGACCACAGTTCCATAGGAATGTAAGCAAGGGCTAAGTACAAAAATCAAATCACAAGATATTGGTTTCATTTCTACACATTTTCTTGTATTCTATATTAACTACCATGTGTCAGAGAAAACATGATATTTTTTCAAGACTGTCTTATTTCACTAAGCATAATGCTTTCCAATTGTATTCATTTTGTTGCAAAAGACAGGATTTCATTTTTTCATGGCTGAGTAGTATTCCATAGTGTGTGTGTGTGTGTGTGTGTGTGTGTGTGTTTATATCTCCTATATTTTCTTTATCCAGTCAACAGTTGATAGACATCTGGGCTGGCTCCATATATTTGCTATTGTGAATTGAGTTGCAATAAACATTGAGAGCACAGATAACTCTTTTCAATGCTGATTTCATTTTGGTTGGGTAAATTCCCAGGAATGGGATGGCTGTGTCATATGTAGATCTACAGTCAGATTTCTAAGGTATCCCCATACTGTCTTCCGTAATGACAATACTAGTTCGAATTCTAGTACCCTACTAGAATGATATTTTTGCTGTGGTATTGGATTCAATTAGCTAGTGTTTTGTTCTAGATTTTTGCAACTATGTTCATCAGTGATATTGGTCTCTAGTTCTCTTTTTTTGTTGTATCTTTGTTGTTTTGCAATTAAGGTAGCCTCAAAGAAGGAGTTTGAGAGGATTCCCTCCCTTCCAATTGTTTTTGAATAGTTTGGGAAGAATTGAAATTAGTTCTTCTTTAAAAGTTTGGTAAAATTCACCAGTGAAGCCTTCCCACCCTGGGCTTTTCTTTGTTAGGACGGTCTTTCTTTGTGATTAATTCTCCACCTTGGTTTTTAGTCTATTTATGTTTTCCATGACTTCAGGACTCAGTTTTGGTAACTGTGTGTATCCAGAAATCTAACCATTGCTTCTAGATTTTCCAGTTTGTTGGCATATTGCTTTTTTTGATAATTCTGAATGATTCTTTTTATTTCTGTGGTATACACTGTGTTATCTCTTTTTTCATTTTTTATTTTATTAATGTGGGTCTTACCCACTTTTTTCTTGGTTAATTGGGCAAATGGCATATCAATTTGGTTTATTTTTCAAATAAACAAGCATTTAATTCACTGATCTTTTGTATCCTTTTTTGGGTTTCTTTGTTTATTTCTTGTCTAATTTTAATAATTTCTTTCCTCCTACTAACTTTGGGTTTGATTTGTTCTTGTTTTCCTAGGTCTTTGAGATGCATTGTTAGATCACTTATTTGATGCCTTTCCAATTTTTGATGTAGGTGCTAATTGCTATAAATTTTCCTCTTAACACTGTTTTACTGTATCACATAAGCTTACATATGTTGTGCAGTCATCTTCATTCATTTCTAGGAATTTTTTAATTTCCCTTTTGATTTATTCTCTGACATACTGTTCATTCAGGAGCATGTGTTCAGTCTCCATGTGTTTGCATATGTCTAGAGATTCCTGAGTTGTTAATTTCCAGCTTCATTCCATTAAGGTCAGAAAAGATACATAGTATGATTTCAATTTTTTTGAATTTGTTGAGATTTGCTTTATGTTTTAGCATATGGTCAATCCTAGAGAAAGTTCCTTGCATGGATGAAAAGAATGTATATTCTACAGCTGTGAGATGAAATGTTCTGTAGATACCAATTAGATACATTTGATCCATGGTATAGATGAACTCTGTTGTTTCTTGGTTGAATTTTTGCCTAGCTTAATGATCTTACCATTGACAAAAGTGGGATGTTGAAGTCCCCATTACTATTGTATTGGAGCCTATGTCTCCCTTTAGATCTGTTAACATTTGTTATAAAAATTGGGTGTTCTAATATTGGGTGCATATGTATTTACTATAGTCACATGTTGAGTTGATCCCTTAGTCATTACATAATGAACTTCTTTATCTCTTTTGACAGTTTTTTCTTAAAGTCTACTTTTTTCAGATATTAGTATAACTATTCCTTCTCATTTTTGATTTCTGTTTTCATGGAATTTTTTTCCCAAACTTTTACTTTTAGTCTACCTGTATCTTTGTTGGTGTGGTGTGTTTCTTATAGGCAGCATATCAATGATCTTGTTTTTTAATTCATTCACCTAATCTTTATCTTTTAATTGGAGAGCTTAGTCCATTTACATTCAAAATTATTATTGATAAGTGATGACTTGGTCTTGCCATTTTCCCACAAATATTCCTATTGTTTGTTTTTTATCTCATTTGTACTATTCTTAGGAGGTTTTTTGCTTGCATGTGCCTTCATGATCATTATCTTTTTCTGTTTCTGTGTGCAGTACATCCTTAAGTACCATTTGTAAGGATGGCCAGGTGGTGAGAAATTATTTCAATTTTTGGTTGATTTGGAAAGTCTTTATTTCCCTTTTTTTTTATAAATTAAAGCTTTGCTGGGTACAATATTCTGGGTTGACAGTTTTATTCTATAAGTATTTGGAATATATCTCTCCATTCTCTCCTTCACTTAGGTTTCTGATGAGAAATCTGCTGTCCATCTGATTGGAGATCCTTTAAAGGTAAACTATGATTTCTTTATTGCACATTTTAAGATCTTTTATTTGTGTTTTACTTCTTGAAGTGTGAATATAATGTGTTGCAGTGATGAGCTTCTATGATTATATCTATCTAGGGTTCTACATGTTTCCTGTATTTGGATGTCCTTACCTTTGTCCAAATTCAGGAAATTTTGTTATTATTTCACTGAATAAGCTTTCTAGTCATTCTGATTTTCCACTTCTTAAGAAATGCCTAAGATATGTGTATTTTGTCTTTTGAAAGTATCCTATACACCCTGAACAATTTTTATTTTTTCTTCTTTTTCTTTTTGTTCAAATATGACATTTCAAAAGCTTTGTCTTTCAGCTCAGATACTCTTTCTTCAGCCTCAATCTGTTGCTCAGGTTTTTCACCTTATTTTTTATTTGACATACTGAATTCTTAATTTCTATTATTTCAGTTTGATTGTTCTTTAATATTTCTATTTCCTGACCAAATTTCTCATCTGTGTCATTTAGTCATGTAATCTCCTCTCTGAGCTTTTCAGTAATCTTACAATCAACCTCTTGAATTTGTTTTTAGGAATATTGTCAATACCATCTTGACAGTCTAATACTTTAGTATTATTGTGTTCCCTTTGGGGAGACATATTGTCTTCTGCAGAACTAGTTGCTATCTTCTCTGAAGTCTTTGTTCTTGGGAATGTTCCCCTAGCTGTAGTGGGATGCCGGCACCTTCAGAGGATAGCCAGAGCTGTATGCTGAGTGGGGCCAAAGAGTTCTGGCCAGTGTTTGAGGGTGGGGCAAAAGTCCAGGGTAATACCCAAAATATGTGTGGTAGGTCTCCTCTGTAGTCAGTATGGGAGAGGAGATGATCATCCTGGCTGGTGTTATCTTTGCTTCTGCCCTTCTCTTTGCCAAGGTGGACGTCTCTGTGCCTGTACCCTCCACTCGCTCAGGTGCATGAACTGCATCTGTGTGCCGCATAGTATGAGCATGGAGTCTTCATGGGTTATAGCACCGTTACAGGATTTCCACTATCACAGGATGAGGGGTTCCTGCAGTCACAATTCACCCACTCTCTGTCCTGGGGCCTCTCTACCCAAAAAGAGAGTTGCTCTGTCTCTGAGCTAGGCACCTTCATGAACAGGGGAGGAAGGCAATGTGCCCTCCATTCAGCCAGTTAAGCACACCCTGTTTCCCACCAGCTCCTCCATCAGGACTCAAAATCAGTAGGGACAGCAGATTTCTTCCTCTGGCAAAAACCTCCAGAGGCACGCAGGCCACCACTTGTCTTGATCTGGGATAATGGTTCTTTCCCTGCTGGTAGGGAGAGGCAGCAATGTGCCCTCTCTTCATAGTTAAGTGAGAATTCTGCCACCAGCCAACTTGTCCACGTGGACCCAAAATAAATGGGGACAAGGCATCACTTCCCCACACAAGAGTACCAGCAAAGCAAAAACTTTTGCAGAATTCTCTCATCTCACTCTAGGAAGATGACCTACCCACCAGCCACTGGCCACGGAGCCACTGGCTGCAGGAGTCACTGTTGGTGGACTACAAGATGTTGTGTGTCTGTGCAACCCTTGCTGCTCCACAGTTTCTCTTCTTACTGTAGTTTTTTACTGAAAAACCTGTCTAATTATCTCCCAGGAACACAGATCCTCCCATTTTTCTGGTTATTTCCCATAATCAAAATCAGTGCATGTTTTCTCTATTCAGCCATCTGGAAATCCTCCAGCTTTCAGAAAAATTCTCATCTTCTCACTGATGATGGCAGTATAATTATATATATATATATATATATATATATATTGTGTATATATATATATATACACAAAAAATATATATTCCAATCACACTGAAGTTCATTCTACTGCTAAAAAGTCAAATCATATTTTAAAACAAATAAGAAAGGAAACTTCCATAAGGACAACATGACAGTGACACTAAGACCCTAGTGCCCACTTGCCTGAGTACAAAAAGAATAAACAGCAGGAGTGTTTAATGGTCTCAGTCATCTGCTTACTTTGCTTATTTTACAGTGATTGAGCCAGAGCCTCTGTGTTTTAAAAAATTCTACCTCTTCTTACTGTATTTCCTTTTTTCTTGAAAATACAGATTTGGAATGGAACAGACCCAGGGTGATGACAGACATGGGGAAAAGAATTAGAGAATAGTGCTAATAGTCATTTACAACTGCTTGGGCATATTGATCTCTGTGTGTTGGGGATTTAAACCTCTCTTTTCAAGGATGAAGGAAGTGCTCATCTGCTGGTGTCTGCTTTTTTCCACATCTAGACCATTATGTCAGAATAAGCATATATTGTAATTAAGCACTAGACCTCAGAGTGAAAGCTCATCATCCCAGAAGATTTAATGAAACTAAATATTTCCCAGAAATTTCTACTTAATTCATACTGCTGGGACAAATTTTGAATGGAGTCATTGATAGAAGGGTAGAAACCTGACCCTAGAATTGGATGGATTATGTGTGGTTTTCTATTAACTTAAGTGTGGCAATGAGTTGATTGTGCATGTCACCTTGCATTTGTTTTGGTCTTACATGTCCTTCTCTCTGCTTACCCCTTTCTTGAATTCATGTTATCAGACATCACCTGGGATCCCCTAAATGAGTTGGGGATGAGGTTTCTGCCTTCACAGGCTCCAATTTGAGTAGCTTCCAATCTGTCGCATTGTTGCTTAACAATATTTGCAAGTGATCACCTCTAGAGGGAGCTAACTTCACTGTCTTAGTTCATGGTGGAAAGGGCAAGGAATTGTCAAACATGGTATGTTTTTAATCTCTAGGATTTGACAAATTAGGGAATTTTCCTTTGCTCCCAAACTTCGAGGGTGACCCTTTAAGGATGCCATAGGATAGTGATGTAGGGAAGCAACTAATCCATGAAGGAGACAGAAAAGGGTTTTTACAAAAAACAGAGGCTGGTAAGTTTCTTTAACTCATAAACGAAGAAGAAAATAATGGATATATTTTGCTTTCCCAAATCTTCTTCAAAGGAACACTGGTTTTTACTTCAAATATCCTTGAGCCTTACTTTCATGTGTTCAATTCCATCTCAAGAAAACATTAGCAGTATGGTGGTATAAAAAGGGAGGCTTTTAGGGCTGGCGCCGTGGTTCACGTGGCTAATCCTCCACCTGCAGCACCGGTACCCTGGGTTCTAGTCCCGATTGGGGTGCCAGTTCTGTCCCGCTTGCTCCTCTTCCAGTCCAGCTCTCTGCTGTGGCCCAGGAGGGCAGTGGAGGATGGCCCAAGTGTTTGGGCCCTGCACCCGTATGGGAGACCAGGAGGAAGAACCTGGCTTCTGGTTTCAGATCAACACAGCGCCGGCCGTGGTGGCCATTTGGAGAGTGAACCAACAGAAGGAAGACCTTTCTCTCTGTCTCTCTCTGTCTCCCTGCCTAACTCTGCCTGTCAAAAAAAAGGAGGCTTTTAGGGGAAAAGTATAGTTCACCTTGACCACCATACTATATGAAATTTATGATATCCACCTTGACATTCAAGTTTCCTCCAAGATGTAGGCATTTGGGCTGGTGTGCTCTAATCAATAATGCTGAGACACAGCTGTGTGGAATCTGCACCTCCCCCACCCCATCAGAACACCCCTGCCCTGATATTTTGTTAAGACTTGGCTGTTTCTCTGCAACACTTCAAAGTTGCCATACAATACTCTGCTAAACAGAACAGTAAGTAATAAGCACCAATGGAATCAGAGTGAAAAAGTATAGCTTCAGGCTGACAGCTGACAGATGAGCCACCATTCTCTGCAGGTAAATAGGGATCCTGAATCATAGTCTGGGAAGGACAGAAACAAGAAAGCAACACTGTCAGCTGCTACAGCTGTGAGATCCCCAAGGCATCTGACTGATATGTTACTGCGATGCCAGCAACAGTGGTTGGGGAAGGCAGAGAGGTTGCTGGAGGCCCAGCCACTCAGTGAAAGGAACCAAGATCTGTGCAATTTCCAAGGCAGCATAAATACCAGGTCTCAGCCAGAATAGAAATAAACTTTTAACTTTCCCCAAACACCTCCACTCCCAACTGCAAGGGGCTTATCAGGCTAAGGAATTGGGGACTCAGACTATGCTAAAAGAGAATCTCCTGTGTTCTAATTAGCGAGCTGAGCAGACTTAAAGAATGACTGGGATCAGGGAATTTAAAAAACAGGAAAGTGGCTGAGGGATTGTATTTCACCTGCAGTCACCCCGAGGCCAGAAAACATATTAGGAACAAGAGAAATTGGAACCAAAGCAGTTCCAAAATGGTATGTCTCAAAGCAATGTTATCCTTGTGGAAACTGCAGTGACCTCTAAAGAAAAAGTGAAAACTTTATCCCAAAATGCTTAGCAAAAACCATGTTCAAGTCACACCTGGATCTCAGCGGTGCCACCCAGCCAAGATCTTACCCTTTCCCCATCCATCCTGCGTAATGGTGCAAAGTTCATCTTCCAAAACC
Organism: Sylvilagus floridanus; assembly: GCA_949820135.1. Lineage (NCBI taxonomy): Eukaryota > Metazoa > Chordata > Mammalia > Lagomorpha > Leporidae > Sylvilagus > Sylvilagus floridanus. Next base: position 91,135,576 of record OX463224.1, read on the forward strand.
TTACTTATCATCCTCCATTCAGGGAAATTAAATGCATACTTGCTGAAACTCCTAGACAGTGAGCTTCATATAATAAACTGTCCTTACTTCTCAGCATCCAATTTAGCTCAAGTCAGGACACACACTTACTATTTGGATCATGAAGCCCTATGGAGGCCCAGGCAGAACAGAAAGAACACTTGCTCTGGTTCCCCAACAGACTTGCTTTTAATGCCAGCACTGCACTGGACCATTATTCATCTCAGTTCCTGTTTTCAGTCCCATTTGTAAGGCAATGATAATACAAAATCTCATAGTAGTTGCCTTGTCAAAATGGCAAAATGGGCCTAAAGTGTATAGCATTACACAGCATGGAACCCACAAAAAAATCCATTAATGAAAATTTTCTGCTTATTCTTATCTGTTGTCCAAATTGTCTATGTTAGGCTATTTGTACTTTTTTCTTAAAAGTTGATTTTAAAAAAGAATCAATTTTATCACCTTATCAAAAACCACACCAAAATATGTCTCGGGAAAATCAATCAGATTCTAAAGAAGGAAGGCAACCCCTGGAGAACTTCTGAGGGGAGGAAGAGCTGTATGGGCTGGTTGGTCTCTTCATTTGCAAACTTGCTATACAAGCTCTTTGTAGCTGTGGTCTGTATTTTCTATGAAATGCCAAATTCTTCTGAGTTCTCAAATGACAATAGAAAGAGCAGCTCTATGGAGGAGCTCACCCAGAAGACACAAACTTCAACAGATACAAAAGCCTACCCCACAGAAAGTTCTGATAGTCAAATATCACTGTTTTGGATACATAATCCTTGCAAATACAGTTCATATTTTCTTCAACCTGTCCTATAGTGTGACAAAGTTGACAGCATATAGTTTGTTTTATACCAAGATCTTCATTATAAGACATATTTTACATGAATGTAGCTTAGAGCAATGTTGGAAAGACGTCATGTGAGCTGTTTGTGACACTGTGTAGAGAATATTTGCCAAGCGTGATCTTTTGTGCTTCTACATCATTTTACACTAGAAGCTAAACTCTTATTTGGCTATTCCAGTTTCTTCAAGGAACAAAGGCAAGTTTCCATCCTAAAAGAAGTAACTCAAAAAAGAAACAAATTTGAAAAGGAGATTAGATGGTGATCATGGACTTGCTGTCCAAATTCAGATTGTCTGTTAATCTTTGGAGCATTAAAGGACATGGAAAAGATCATCAAGACCTAATAAACGCCAGTGCCGTGGCTCACTAGGCTAATCCTCTGCCTTGCGGCGCTGGCACACCGGGTTCTAGTCCCGGTTGGGGCGCCGGATTCTGTCCCGGTTGCCCCTCTTCCAGGCCAGCTCTCTGCTGTGGCCCAGGAGTACAGTGGAGGATGGCCCAAGTGCTTGGGCCCTGCACCCCATGGGAGACCAGGAGAAGCACCTGGCTCCTGACATCGGATAAGCACGGTGCGCCGTCCGCAGCGTGCAGGCCGCGGCGGCCATTGGAGGGTGAACCAACGGCAAAGGAAGACCTTTCTCTCTGTCTCTCTCTCTCACTGTCCACTCTGCCTGTCAAAAAAAAAAAAAAAGACCTAATAAACACAGGAGTAATAACATAAAAAGGAAAGGAGGGAAAGAGCAAATTTAGAGCAGAACAAGACATTGTTTTAGAAAGAAAATGATCAAGAGTGGAAATGATAGATTTAGTCTATTGAAAAACACAGTATACTTCCAAAGCAACAGAACAAAGAATGAAGTTCTCAATAATGCACCTTTGCAGAAGCAAGGCAGCATAAGCCGAAAAGAACTCTACTCTTAACTTCCTATGAGTCACAGAACAATGAATGCCTGCTGTAAAGGAACCATGGACACAATAGTTTGCTAAAATGAATATTTTAGGGGAAAAGAGAGACTATTTTCACCATTATAAATCCAGATGTCTGTTTTGCAGTTGAAGAGATCTCGAGTCCAAGAAGCAAAAGAAAATGAAAAATAACCGCATTCAACTTCATACTTAGATTTTTTTTTTTTGTAATTTACAAATTGATTCAGTCAGAAGAAAGGACTGTGGGTGTTTTTGAACCCAGAGTTACTATATTTTAACAATAGGGTTGTTTTAAACCAACGCTGTGTGGAGCTATTGCCTTAACAGAGTTTGATGGCCAAGGCCAGAGAGCCCAGTATGACTCACACTGGGGAGACAAATCTCAAGCTTTTATAGCATGCCATAGACAGAGATAAAGTAAGCCTGTGAGAGGACTTAAAATTGCACGAAGAAATAGTTTCTGCAATTTGAATTATTAGTTTTATAGAAATATACCAAGAGAAGAGGCTTTTAGGAAGTTTCCAAATAAACTTTATAGACTCAGATTAAATAAGCTGATAATAGAACCTTGGGAAAGATTCAGAATATTCTAACCACTTAACAATACTTCTGTCATCCCCTTTTATTCATCTCTTGCTCTTTTTTCTTAAATTCTTCTATTTTCTTACATACTTTTTACTTGGTATTCCAGACCCTGTCTATATCATCACATATGAGACATCCTCCTATTCTCCAATAAACTTGCCTTGTTTTGTAGCTGGAGCATTTGTGTCCCCTCCTGCTTCTTGCTTTTCTTTCTTTCTTGTTTTCTTTTTCCCCTACAATAGGAAATATTCCATTTACTTATATATTCATTTACCTGTGCATTCAAGAGTAATTATTAAGGAATTGCTATATAGAAAGCACAAAGATATACAGATATTGTAAAGACTAGCAGATCTGTTTAATTTCATTGATCTTAGTTTTACGAATGAGTTAATTTTTCCAAAGAGACTGTCTTAACAATCTGAAATTCTAATGAGATGTATACTATAAATTGAAACATTTAGCAATATTTACAAGAGACTAGCTCCTACGTTTCTTCCAGAAGCTTTATACTTTTAGATTTTACATTTATGCTCCATCATGAATTAATTTGTGTATATAATGAGAGACAGGGATAGATGCTCCTTTTTCCATGTGGTTAGCCTGGTTGTTCAAGCACCATTTGTGGAAAAGATCTTCCTTTCCTAACTGAATTACCTTGGCATATTTACTGCAAATCAGTTGACCACATACAGTTTATGGGTGTTTATTTCTAGTCTTTTTTTGTTGTTGTTCTCATGAGGTATGTATCTTTTTCCATGCCTTTATAATGCTGCTTTGTGTTCTCATAAAATTATGACAATCTACAATTTGGTTTAACAAATAACTTGACGCAGAGGCCTCCAACCTAATTTTTAGGGACAACTTTGGCACAATCTACATGTGAAATATTGGACAAGGCTTCAGTTTCTCCATGCCCTAAGTTATTAATCTGCAAAATAAAATAGAGTAGATTAGCATTGAAAATAAAGTACTTGGCAGGTAATGTAAATGAACTAATCTGGAAGTTATAATAAAATAGTGCAATAGAGAGTGGTGGGGATTGTGCCAAAGTTCATATCCAATTTAATGATGAAAATTAGCACTCAGTTATACCTTATAGGAAATGCAACCTTGCTCTGATTCTTCAGAGAAGTTAGAAAGATGAATTATTTTTGTGTGTGAATTCTGGTTTTAAAGCACTGTGTGGGTAAAGAAAACAGATACACAGCCATTAAATGCCAGTTTAAAGAACCTAAACTAGTAAATACCTCAGAATGTAATTCTTTTAGAGTTATTGTGAAGAATAAATGAGCTAATATATGAAGACATCCAGCATTGTACCTGATAGCTAAAAAGTAGCAAAAATGAAGCCTTTTTTTAGTAAATATACCATTACTTGTATCCTAGTATTTACCATTAGTTCTGCTTTTCTTACAAACTGAGAGTCATTTTCTCCCTATTATCTCACTCATCACTAATTTCCCAGTCAACGCCAGGTTAAAATCTTCTGATTACCCCTCCAAATCATTGCTCCACTTTCCCCCTCCAGGAGTGCCCAGCTGGCCTAACTCATGTGAACCTCATGAGAAGGTTTTCTTCCCTGCTGAACTGAGCCAAAGAGGACATCAACAAAATATTAAAGGGTAAAATAAGAGTGAAATCTGAGTTTTTATTTCACCTATACATTATCTTGTAAGTAAATACGGCTGACTACAATTAAAGTAATACCTGTGTCAGGCTGCTCTCTCCATAGTGATTTCCGGCTATTATAACAAAAAATGCCACAGACTGGGTAGGTTGAACAACAGAAATGTATTCCTCCCACTTTTGAAGACTGGAGAGTCTAAGATCAAGGTGCTGACCAATTTAGTTCCTGGTGAAGGCCCTCTTCCTGGTTCACAACTACCCTCTTGCTATATCCTCATATGGCAGAGAGATTCTCTTCCTCATACATCCTCTCACAAAGGTTCTAGTTTCATTCATGAAGGCCCTACACTCATGACCTAATTCCTTTCCAAGGTTCCCACCTACAAATATCACATTGAGAATCAACATGTGAATTGGGGTGAGGGGGCCACAAATATTCAATTCATAGAACCAACCACCACCTTTGGGCTCCAATAACAACTTTTTCCTGTTAACCCTTCTGTCCAAGAGGCAGTTAATGTCTTTTGTTTTCTTTTAAACTCTACCCACCCACTTATAAGTCATTCAATTTGAGTGTGCTTTATCATTTTGTGCATAGAATCTTTCTCCTTTGTTTCCTTTCAGAATCAATGGTGCCTCTAACTCACCAATTAACCAGTTTAAACTGATGGTTCTACAGTGTACCCCTTAGGGAAGGATGAGCCAGGAAAAAAGATAAGAACCTTGACCTGCCAAAGAGTAGCAGCATTGGTTAAGTTCAAGGATATTAAGTTGACCACACCTTCCAAGAGCAGAACCTAAAACTGAATAATATTTACTGATTTTGTGGCTATAATAATTTTTTCTCTTACTTTTTCTGGCCCAGAGAGTAAGGGCTGAAAGAGGCTCTATGCAACCCTCTTTTTCTCATTTGTGTATGCTCTGTCTGCACTTATGCACGGAGTTAGCATGACTTTTTCCCCGGCACCTGTACACCTTGAATTGGTTTATGTACCTCATCAGTGGAAGATCTGCTATCTAGGCTGAACTTAGTAAGTATAGAAAACTGTTGGACTTGCTTTGTATCTAAGCTATAAATAGGCTATTCCTGATGTTTTACATGGTTTTCCATGTGGTTCACCCTTGCTTCCTACTTTTGCACTAGAACTTCAGGCAGAAGTCTTTGCTAAAAATAATGATACTATGTTTTCCTCTACCTTTGTAATGTGTCTTCATTATGAGCCTGCCTCAAAATGAGAAAGTTCATACATAATATAGGAGAATTTGTGGACTCCTGGTTACACAAATATCAAAAATTTTAATTCAATAGTTATGAGTATAGTCAATGTAAATTTTTGGGATAAAGTTTGACTCATGGAAATTATCTCCAGTGTTCATTTCATTGGATTTCTTTCATTTCTTGATTCAAAATGCCACTTCTCCTATGAATTCTTATCTTTATCCAGTTGTCTTGGTTTCTGCCCCATAATGCCAAGCTAATGTTAACAACCTTTACCCTATCCAATCCATCCTGCCTACCTCTTCCAAAAGCACCTTTCTTGTAGAATATTTTCATCATATAACTTTTTATTACACATTACTTCAAATATAAATTCATGGCACAAGTTTTCACATTAATCATAATATGCACATTCAATCTCAGTTGTTCTAAAGTTAAGGCAATGTTTTCTTGGTATTTTTCCAAGAAAATGGAATGTTTATTTATAACTCCACATGGTTCCCTATTCATGTTTCCTCTACCTATAACCATGCCTTGTTGAGCTCATATTCTGCTTCCCCAATTAACTCACTCCTTCTTAATTTAGTTATTTATTCATCTCGCACCAACGCCAGAAGAGAAAAATTGTTAACAAGGGACAATGACAAATGGGAACTTATATACTATCTTGTGATGGTCAGTTTTCTGTGTCAGTTTGACCAGGATTCACTCTCCAGTTATTCAATCAAGCACTACTCTATGTATTTCTATGAAGATGTTTTGTAGATGTGACTCAAGTCTATACTCAGTTGGATTTTAAAAAGGGCATATATCTGAGATGACCTGCATAGGCCTGATTTAATCTGTTGGAAAGCTGAGCAAAGATGAGATCTCCCAAAAGTAGAAATTCCAACTCTGGACTCTAGCTTCAGCCTCACTCCTGCTCAGGAGATTCAGGTTAAAGTTTCCCACAATTTGCCTTAGAGTTTTGAGAATTGTATAGGCGTCCCACAATCACATAAGCCAATTGCCTGGAATAATACTCAATATACACTGATATCTCACTGTAGTTCTGTTTCTGTGGTTTAATCCTAATGTAGGTTGGGGTACCTGGAAGTGCAATGCCAAGTAACTAAATGTGGGCTTCGCACTGGAATCCAGCAGTGGCAGTAGCTGACAGGGTTTTGAGGAATATGATAGAGAATGGTGAGATTGCCTTGAATAGACTGTTAGTAGAAATATGGATGTTAATGATGCAGAAGGAAGTGGTAGAGAAAAGTCTATTTAACCTTACATAATACTTAAATCTTCATTAAAAAAAAAGTCTGTTAGTGGGAATATGAACACTGGAGGCACTCCTGGTGAGGACTCAAAAGGAAATGAAGAACATGTCAGAGATGTAGGAGAAGGGAACCTCAGAACACAGTGATAGAAAGCTTACCAGATGTGATCCTACAGTTACAGGGAAAGTAGAATTGTAAATAATGAACTTGATTACTTGAGAAGAATTTGAAGAAATCATTGGAGGTACAGAGTGGTTTTGTTTCGCTGCTTATAGTAAAATGCAAAAGTAGATATAAGTTGACCAAAGAATAAAAGAATAGTTGAAGAAAAAGTAACTGGGACTTGATGTTTTAGAAAATTCTCATTTCTCCAGATTGCATAGATGCTACAATTAGGAAATTTGCTATCACAGAGGACTACTCTGGAGAGAAAGCCACAGATGTGGCTGGAATCTTCAGTTAGTGCTCCAGAAAGACCAAAAAATTAAAAGATTCATTCATACAGAGGTATCCTAAGAGAGAGTAGTCATCAAGCTTATGGATCTCCTCAGGCATGTAAGCAGAAACCATGAAAACTGACAGACTTATCCAAGAAAGATCTAGGGAGGAGACTCTTAACCAATGGAAGGAACTCTCAAAGTATTTATGAGAGTCCTACAAAGTTCTGAGAATTTTATACCAGAAGAAATTCTTGTAGCTTAGGCTGAAAGTGACAAAGAAAAGATAAAATGGAAGAGGGCTGTAGGATTCCTAAAATTTGACAGAAAGAAAACAGGCTAATGAAACAACTGTGCTGCAAAATAGTCTATCCTTCATGCAAAAGGATAAAGGACTTCTAAATGTAGGAGCCTTGGATCCAGAAAGTCAGCCTGAATTTATAGAAGATTATTCATAGACCCTGAAACCAAATGGAATTTGCCATTTCTAATTTACTTGAGTGGTGAGGATTTTTTTTCCTTCCATTTTCTCTCTTTCTGGATATGACTATAACTGATATCACTGTACCACCACTGTATTTTGGGAGCAAACCTGTAACATATGCTGCATGGAAAGGATAGTAAAAGACCCACACTTATATGTTCATGGAGTTCTCATCTATGCTGAGACAGTGACTCCACTCACTAGAAAATAGAGCACAATCAAAACCCTAAATTCTGATTGAGTCAGATTATTATTCAAAATAATAGCTAAAGGCTTTGAATTGAAAATAAGACTGCTTGGATTTGAATCCAAACTCTGCTGTGACCTAGAGCAAAATGTTTTGAGCCTCACTGGGCCACAGTTTTCTCATCTGCAAAATCACAATAGTAACTGCACTTTCTTACAGAATAAATGTGGGGAAAGATGTTTAGGAAAAGTGTTAGAGATTGGAATAGTGTTTAACATTTTTATGGAGGAAAAAAGGAACATTAAAGAAAGGCATGTATATACATAAATGCACACACATACACACACACCATGGAGGTCATTGCAGTAATTCTGAATGACGAGCAGGATAGTGTTGGGCTCAAAGTAAGATCTAACTGTATGCTTATTTCTTGAGATGTTTGAAAGAATTAAATATCCCTTTATCTTCTCCATTAATTGACAAAGAGATTAGATCTAGAAAGGATTTAGAGACAAACCCAAATAATTCTGATAATTCAAACATCCAAGGAATCGGGGTAGTAGCTATTAACTGTTCTGGTGGGAGGCACAAGGCATACTCTGATTAACTGATCTGGAATACTATTTCAAGACTTTGCTTATGCCCTTGAGATGTGAATTTATTTTTATAAATTAATTTCTCTCTCAAAGTCACTCTCCAGAGAAAATGAATAAATGTCATCTTATTCTTTCATAGCCAAAACTTGCAAACTGAAGTCACACTCTGATTAAGACTAGCCTCAAAGGTATGCAGACTTGACAATACCCTCCTACTGCTGATTTGAGAGACGATGAGAATATCTAACTTGTTCCAGACTTCCATCTAGCTATCTTGCACAGAACCTCTGGTATCCATGATCTCATTATGCTTTGCTATTATTTTTATTCATAAATTAATTTTTCATTCACTCATGTATTCATTCTGCAAACATGAGTATAAATGTGATGAAAAGGTGCACACACAGAAACGATAAAACCTGTGTGCAAAGTTTACAGAGTTTAAAGGTGAATAAAACATTATTCCTGTCCTTGAGAAGCAAATACATTAAAAGTCTTGGTAAAAATGAGAATAGTAGGTATCTACCTCAAATGATATTATGAGGATTAGATCAGATAATGACTATAAAGTCCTTTTACAGTTCCTGGGCCATGATTAGTAACTACTTGGTGTTAGTATCAACATTGTTTGGTAGTCTTTGACAACTTCCAGTCCAGTGGTTCTCAAGCTTTTGCAGGCTGAGAATCACCTGGAGGCCTTGTTGATCCACCAGGGACTGGGGACTGCTCCCAGGGTTTCTGATTCTACTGGTCTGTGGTTAAGCTTGAGAACTTGTGTTTCTAAGTTCCCTAATGATGCTGATGCTGCTGGTCTGGGACTACACTCTGATGACTCTGTTCCACTCCAGCATCTTCATTTTACAAATAAGAAACTCAGGCTCAAGAGAGTTGAAATGACTTGACTACAAACTCATCAATAATGAACTCTGCTTATTCCATCTCTCATTAAAATTCTGCTGCCCTCCTCTGATAGCTACACATCATCAGATATTTTCATTTCATTAACTTTAAAGACAGCAAAATATTAGTTAACTGTTGCTGTATAGCAAACTCCCTGAAAACCTAGAAGCTGAAAATAGCACATATTACCCCATTTTTTAAAATATTTTATTTATTTATTTGAGAGATAGAGTTAGAGACAGAGAGAGGGAGAGACACAGAGAAAGGTCTTCCATACGCTGGCTCAGTCCTCAAATGTCGGCAACAGCCAGAGCTGAGCCGATCTGAAGCCAAGAGCCAGGAGCCAAGAGCTTCTTCTGGGTCTCCCATGTGGGTACAGAGTCTCAAGGACTTGGGCCATCTTCCATTGCCTTCCCAGGCCATCGTACAGAGCTGGATTGGAAGAGGAGCAGCCAGGAATAAAAGCTGTGCCCATATGGGATGCTTGTGCCACAGGCAGAGGCTTAGCCTACTACGCCACAGCTCTGGCCCCTACCCCAGTTTCTGTTTGTCAGTAATCAAAGGCATCACTTAACTGGGTATTCTGCTTTAGAGTCTCTCATCAGGATGTACTCAAGGTGTCGGATAGAGCTGAGGTCTCATCTGAAGATTAGACTAGGAAGGGCCTACTTAAAAGTTTACTACGTGTCATCTGCTACGAAGATCCATTTGTATAGTGTGTTTCATTTTCTAATGTGTGAAATAAAGACAAGTAAAGGATTTCTGTACAAAAAAAAAAAAAGTTTACTACTTTGTTTTTTGGCAGGCTTTTGTTATTCGGGGCTTTTAGATTGAAGGCCTCAGCTCCTAACTACCTGTTGTCCAGCGGTCTTCCTCAGTTCTTTGCCAAGTGTCTCCAATATGATGGTTTGCTTCATCAAGACCAGACAGATACATGTACAAAAGTGCACCAGCAAGTCAGAAGGTGACCATTTTTGCAATCTGTCATTGAAGATGGCACCCCATTACCTTTGCTGTATTCTGTTGGCTAGGAGAAAATCCCTGGATTCAGCCCACTTTCAAGGCAAGATTATCCAAGGTTGTGAATATCAACAGTAGAGATGAGTAATGTCCATGTCAGAAGCTTCTTGTGACATTACTCACATAAACCCATCTCTTCATTTCACAAATGGGAAAACTGGAGCTCAGAGAAAGCAAGTGGCTTAAAAAAACTACAATGTAGTCTGCATGCCTGACTAGGACTTCAATGATCTTTTATTACATCATTTCACAAAACTCTCCACTTGATCCTTATTGCAAATACCTTAAATGATATATTCAAAAATAAGAAATGTTCAGATGTAATGAGTTCATAAGTGAATGACATCAAAATGCAATTTAAACAAAATTCAGAAAGCATTTGCTTAATCATATTTGTAATCAAGAACCCAACAGACAAAAATGTGATATAGTAGATCCAGCAAATGATCATTTATTTGGTACTCTGTTCAAATAACACAAACTTCAACATTTTTCTTTTGGATCTTAAACTTAGAATCTAAGAGAAAATTTCCTGGTCTCTGCCAGGAGAATGTATATCTCCTTGACCCTGTGAGGCTGTCTTGTATATTTCAAAACTGAATACACCATGTATATATGTATCATAGACCTTCATTAATGAAACTTACTTTGCCAGACAGCTTTGTAGAACAGGATAAGACACACATTCATTTCAGTAACTATTAACTTACCATTGACTATAAGATATAACCATACTCTAAGGAACCAGTGGTGAACAAGACAGAAGGAGTTGTTATTCTAATGATCTCTCACATATACTTGTGAACATGGATATGTTTTAAACATTACAATGTGCAAAAATATGATAACTAAGCTGAGATTTGAACAAAGTGTGGAAATTTGCTTATTATGTTCCAAGGATGAGACAGCTGATTTTATTGATAATATCAAATCACAGGAAAAAGAAAATAAGTAATACAAATCATCTTCACACTTGATTGCAAACTAGTAAAACAGTCATCATTGATTACATGCAGTTGCCACAATGGTTTGAATTGAGCTGTACATCTGAAAAACTTGGCAGTGTGACCCTAGAATTAACAGAGAACCTTGACAAAGGGTGTATCTCTAGAAAATACAGCACATGAATCACTTCTATTCCTTACATAGATATCCTGTTCCTGGTTTTGGGATACTTACTCAATCTCCAAAATAAATTCAGGTCAGGGGTATGCTCATAGGTTGAGAAGGGATAGTATTCAGGACAACTTAGTAGTTTTCGTGAGGAGTACACTCCATGGGGGAAGCAAACTTTCCAAGGAGGAAAGATTTTAAAAGATCAATCATTGGTAATTTTCTTTAGTGATGACTCATTACTGATAAATCATTCATGATTCCTTTCCCGATAATGATGGAAAATGGATGCATCGAACAGAGAGTTCTGAGCAAAAGCTGGAATGCCAGCTACTCAGGAGCAGTAGGCCCCAGGAATCCCTAGAGTGTAACACATTTGCGGAAATATGAGGTACAGCTTTATCAAAGCGGTTTTTAGAGTGCCATCTAGCGGAGGTTCAAATTATTGCACAACAGTCTCTTCCCTGGGATTTTCAGTCTTCGATATGACACCAGCTCCTCAGGAGCCAATTCTAGCCCTACAATTCCAGAGTGCCTTAGTTCAGTAAATATCACTAAAAATAATTTTTTGCCATCACATTTGCCTATAAATTATCCTTTTGGCAGAAAAATAACAGGTACCTCTCAGGGTTGTTATGATCGAAAAATATTTTTAGGAGCTGGTATTTGGCTCAGTGGTTAAGCCATTGCTTGAGACATCCACATCCCATATCAGAGAACCTGGGTTCCAGTCTGGACTCCACTTTTGATTACTGTTTCCTACTACTACGTATCCTGGGAGGCACCAGATGATGACTGAAGTGGTTGGGTACTGCCACCAACATGGGAGACCTACACGGAGTTCCAGGCTTTGATATGGCTTAGCCCAGGATGCTTTAGGCATTTGGGGAGTGAACCAGTGGATGGAAGCTCACTCTGTCTGTCACATAAAATGAAAATAAATGCATAATTTAAAAAAATTATTTTAAATGCTGGAGTTAGGATATCTGGTTAGTGGAGAATAGAGGCAGAAGAGGAAAGATATTCCTGAAATTCTAGTAGGTTATAATAGTAAATGGTAAAGATGGGTTGGCCACAGGCTTCCTTAAGGTACCTCAATGGAATGGACAATGTCCTCATGTAGTGGGGAGAGTGGCTTTGGAATAGGTAAATGTAGGTCTAAAGCAACTCTCGTGCTTAACAATGGCCTGACAACACAAAAGAGGTATTTCTGAGTTCATGCTCGCCTATTTATACTATCCTATATGGATATTCATAAAATTCAATGAAAAAGCAAGGGCATCCTTTGACAACTGGAGTTGTTAATAGATGGTAGTTTCCTTCCCACTTCTCCATCAAACCCTCAGCTCATTTGAGGGCTCAAAGAACCCACTATTTTCTCCTGGACCACCTGAGCTAGGTTTTTAATTCTCCAAATAGTTCTAATTCCATTCCCTCAACTTCCTATTCTGACATTCTTCATCTCAAGGAATGACCTGGTTCTACTATAGATGTCCATGAAAAATCAAATATCTCTTGCTAGTCTTGTCCCAGAAGTTGCTGGAAGGATATTTATACTCCTGTGTACTCCATGCAGAAAATCTATGGTAATTGTTCCTTCCATGGGTCACATAACACAGAGCAGAAAGCTGCAGTTGGCTGCTGATTCTCAACTCAAGATCATTTGTTCATTGGATCTTTCTTTATCTACATTTCTCCCATATTTCTCTCTCACCTTCAAACTTTTTGTTTCTATCGATCAGGGCATCAGGATGACACAGCTTTTAGCCTTTCTATCCTACATACCTAAGTGAGTAATGCTTTGTAGCTTGGAGAACAATACAGAAGAACAGATTTTAATTCAGTGTGGAGAAAAATAAGTCTGTGTCCCCTGTTTCTTTGTAAACACTCATTCTTTGTTGAAAGGAAGTGTCATCACTTCAAAAAAAAAAAAAGTTTCTCTCCTCTCTGATGCTGGTTTGGTCCTTCTCAGAGGCAAAAGAATATTTTCCTCAGCAAAGGTGATTTTCCTCCCATGAAGCCCATATAAAACTGAATTGATTTTTGAGGCAAAAACAATTTTAGAATCTATTTATCTTCTCAGGATGATGTCCTTCAACAAATCATTTTGTCATCTCTTTGCTGTAGGTTTTTGTAACAGAGAAGATTGTAGGCTTTCGTATTTAAAAATAAATAAATAAATTCTACCTGTCTTCTTTTCTGAAATCAGGCCTTCTCTCAGACTTTGAAATAGAAAACTCTAGATATGAAAGAAAACCCTGGTATCTGTGCTAAGGTAGAGATGAAATGCTTTACTTTTTTACCTCCTGGATTAATTTTTCCCAATAGTTATACAAAAATGACTTTCAAGGTAAAGCTAGTAAAGGTGAGAGGGAAACATTGTAAAAATTGCTTTATTAAATACTCAATTTCCACATTTATTTTTCTTCCCATTGGGACACTGCAGAAGAGGCTTGAGACATGAATTTTGGTTTTTCCTTATAAAATCAATACATACACTGATTAAAAAATAAACAACATAAAAGTATCTCTTCCTACTCTCCCCAGAAACACTCTGTATTTACAACATTTTGTATGATACTATATACAAAAATAAAACTCTATTCCTTACTTTATTTATATAATATATTCTATAGCTCTTTTTATATCCATACTTATAAATTACTTCATTTTTAAATGAGTACATATTATGAATTTTATGCACATATCAATATCTATTTATGCTGACACTTTTTGATATTTTTTAAAACTTTTAGCCAACAGTCATGACAAACTATGCTTCGAAGAATACCCTATAAAGTATATCCTATACTTTTGCATATTTTGCATGATAGGCTTGAGCACTTAAATTGTTGGATCAATGTGATGAGGCAAGTGAGGAGGAGAGCACAAATCTTTTCAGTGGACATATTTGCAAGTCATATTAATAAATAGAAGCTGAGCTATAATACATCTAGCCCCAAACCAGTACAAGGTATTGATCTTGCCATTTAAAAATTCTCTATCAAAAAAGAAAAAACACTTTAAGGTTTAATTTTCTTTTCTTTCTTTTTTTTTTTTTTTTTTGCTTTTTCCCATTTCTCTTTATGTTGCCTTCTCCCTACTGAAGTGTAGGAGAACAGGGCTTTGATAATATAATGATGGGAAAAGACTCCAATCCAAGTGTTACTGTTGTGAACCTTTTATTGAGGTTTGGTGAATCTTGTGTCTCTGGCCATTCTTCATTGTTACCCAATAAAGTGGGAGTGATCTACACAGGACTCTGAGGATAGTGTGGATCCACTAGGTGATAACTATGGTCTTTACCATTGACTCTGGTCATGGATTCCCTACACTCTGCAGCTTCCATATCCTAACATCAGGTTTCTTTAGTCCACTTATCCTCGAAAACAACCTTATCCTTATCTTTTAGGGCACAAAGTTGTTTTTTTTTAATGTCTTGTTTTGTTTCTTTAATTTCCTACATGTCATGCCCAGGGCAGGGATAACTGACAGCGCCACTTCAGACTCATGCTCAAAAACACCCCTCTTCCCTCAGGTTGCTGTACAGCTTCTGCTTGAATGTGACTGAGATGCAGAGCATCAGCCTGGATACACATGGGTCTTCTCCTCACCTTTCTTTGCTTACCTTAGGACAAAGACGAGCAATGTAAGTTGACTTAGGATTTCTGTTCTCCTTCTCATTGCTCCAGGTTGTTTAAGAGACTAACATGATTCCCTTTGTTCATCTACTTTTTTCTACTTCTTTATCTTTTTTTTGTCCTCTCAAAGTTACTGAAAAGTGGTTTTTCTCTGTATCCAAATCTCTTTACATTATGAGTTTTAGAAAACCCTGTACTCAGATCTCTAGCTTGTAACTTTTCAAAACAGATTTACTTATTTATTTGAAAGTCAGAGTTATGGGGTAGAGGGAGACAGAGGAGGATATAAAAGAAAACAGATTTTTTGTAATGAATTAAAGATTTCAGGTTTCAGTAGAAAGTGGCAATTTAAAAATCATCATATTGGAATTATGTAACTAAAAGCATATCTTACAATTTTTGAAACAACACTGTATGGATTTACCAACAAGTTATTTAATCAAAATAAAAGAAAAAGAAAAAATGTTAAAAATAATAAAACTTCATGGACTTGTGGGTAACGTCAAAAAGTTTAGATATGTTTAATTGAAGTCTCAGAATGAGTAGAAATAACTGGGCAGAAAAAGATTCTTGTGAAAATTAAAAATTTACAAATTCCAAAAACACATCAAACCCCAAGCATATGAAATACAAAGAAAAGTCCACCATAGACATATCACAGCCAAATTACTGAAAACCAAAGATAAAGAGAAAAAAATTTAGAGTAGCCAGAGGAAAGAATTATCACATTACATTCAAGGAAGCAACCACTTAAATGATTGTCAAATTCTCATCTAAAACCCCATAAGATTCCAGCAATCCCTCACTGGATATATATTCATAGGAAATGAAATTGGTATGTTGAACAGATATGTGCCCTCTCACATTCACTGCATCATTACTCACAATAGTTAAGACATGGACTCAACCTAGCAGATAAGTATATTTTTAAAATGTGGTGTGTAGTATGTGGATGTAGACATACTGGAATACTATTTAGTCTTTGAAAAGAAGAATCCTATAATTTACAACAGATATGAACCTGGAGGACATTATATCAAGTGAAATAAGACAAGTACAGGAGGACAAATGTCACATTACTTCACCTGTATGTGCAATCTAAAATGAAGTTTAACCCATAGAAGTAGAAAGTAGAATGCTGGCTACCAGGAACTAGGGGCTGTTTTGGTTGGTTGGGGAAATGTTCATAAAAAGATCCAACTTTTCAATTACAGAGGAGAAAGAAGATTTGTTGTACAACATGATGGTTATAGTTGATGACAAGGTATTATTTTCTTGAAAATTGTTGAAAAAATAGATTTTAAGTGATCTCACCACAAAAATAACCAGCATATGAAGAAATGTATGTTAATTAGCTCAATTTAGCCAGTCCACAATGTGTGTGTATATGTGTGTGTGTGTATATATATATATATATATAATATGTAGATATGTACTTATGTATTTTTTCCTTCTAGTGTTTTTAAAGCACAGAATTATGCAGCAAATTAACATTATATATAGCTACCCAAGACCTTCTTGCTCCTATATAACTATAACCTGGTATGCAATAAAAACTGTTCCCTGTGTTTTTATTTGTCAAAGAAATATTTTAAAAAAAAACAACTAAAGTCTAAAGACAGTGAAACAATACCTTTTTAAAATCTGGTTACCTTTCAAATTTACTAAAGGGAATAAATTTCAAATATTTCATATATACAGTTTTAAGAGCAGAGTGATAACATCCCACCATACCTTCCTTTTTTTCTTTTCTTTTGCTAAAATGACATTCCTTCAATTTTCTTCATAATCACAAGATTAATCCTGCTCTAAATGAAGAATTAAACAAACAGTAAGTAGAAAAAGCACTGTTCTTCAAGAATATTGAAAAGGGCTATAAACAATAATCAAATCTTAGGTGCATACACATTTATAATAGGTACATCTTCATGTCGAATTGATTCTTTATTATATATAGTGTCCTTCTTTGTCACTTTTAATAGTTTTTGTGTTAAGGTCTATATCGTCTGATCTTAGGATCCTGGCTATTTGAAAGAATTATTAAGAGATTTAAAGGGAGATACAGACTCAAATACAATAGTAACAGGGGACTTCAATAACCCACTTTCAGCAATGGACAGATCAACCAGACAGAAAACCAACAAGGAAGCAACAGAGCTAATTGACACTATAGACCAAATAGACTTAGCAGGTATATTCAGAGCCTTCCACCCCAAAGCCACAGAGTACACATATTTCTCCCTGGTGTACGGAACTTTCTATAGGATTGACCATATGCTAGGCCATAAAGGAAGTCTCAGCAAATTGAAAAAAATTGAAATCATACCATGCATCTTCTCTGCCCACAATGCAATGAAGCTGGAAATCAACAATTCAAGCATCTCTACATCATATGCAAAAACACGGAGAATGAACAACATGATTCAGAATGAGCAGTGGGTCATAGAAGAAATCAAAAATTTCTAGAAACAAATGAAAATGATAATACAATTTATCAAAATTTGTGGGATACAGAAAAAGCAGTGCTAAGAGGAAAGTTTATAGTAATTGGTGCCTACATCAAGAAGTTGGAAAGGCACCAAATTAATGAGCTCTCAATGTACCTCAAGAATCTAGAAAAACAGCAGCAAACCAAATCCAAATCCAGTAGAAGAAATAGTTAAAATTAAAGAAGAAATCAACCAAATTGAGACCAAAAAAGCAATACAAAAGACAAGCAAAACGAAGAGCTGGTTATTTGAAAAAATAAACAAAATTGACACACTATTGGCCTAGCTAAGCAAAAAAAGGAGAGAGAAGGCTCAAATCAATAAAATTAGAGATGTTAATGGAAATGTAACAACAGACACAACAGCAATAAAAAGAATCATCAGAAACCACTACAAAGAGCTATAGCCAATAAACTGGGAAACCTAGAAGAAATGGATAAATTCCTGGACTCATACAACATACCTAAATTGAGCCATGAAGACATAGAAAACCTAAACAGATTCATAACCATGATAGAAATTGAATCAGAAATAAGTGTCCTCCCAACAAAGAAGAGCCCAGGACCAGATGGCTTCACTGCTGAATTCTACCAGACATTTAAGAAGAACTAACCCCAGTTCTTCTCAAATTATTCAAAACGATTAAAGGGGAGGGAATCCTCCCAAAGTCTTTTTTATTTCTTTTTTTTATTTTTAACTTTTTTTTAATTTGACAGGTAGAGTTATAGACAGTGAGAGAGAGAGACAGAGAGAAAGGTCTTCCTTCCTTTGGTTCACTCCCCAAATGGCCACTACAGCTGGCGCTGCGCTGATCCAAAACCAGGAGCCAGGTGTTTCTTCCTGGTTTCCCATGTGGGTGCAGGGGCCCAAGTACTTGGGTCATCCTCCACTGCCCTCCCAGGCCACAGCAGAGAGCTGGACTGGAAGAGGCGCAACTGGGACTAGACCCCGGCACCCATATGGGACGCCGGCACCACAGGCAGAGGATTGACCAAGTGAGCCATGGTGCCAGCCCCACCCAAATTCTTTCTATGAAGCTAATATCACCTTAATTCCTAAACCTGGAAAAGACACAACAGGTAAAGAAAACTGTAGACCTATCTCCCTGATGAACATAGACGCAAAAATACTCAACAAAATCCTGGCCAACTGAATCCAACTACACATCATAAAGTTCATTCACCTGGACCAAGTGGGATTTATCCCTGGTATGCAGAGAAGGTTCAACATGTGAATTTAATCAATGTGATACATCACATTAACAGATTGAGGAACAAAAACCATATGATTATCTCAATAGATGCAGAGAAAGCATTTGACAAAACATAACACCCTTTCATGATGAACACTCTGAGCAAATTGGGCTTAGAAGGAACATTCCTCAACACAATAAAGGCAATTTATGACAAACTCATTGCTAGCATCATATTGAATGGGGAAAAGTTGGAGACATTTCCAGTGAGATCTGGCACTAGACAGGGAAGCCTACTCTCACCATTGCTATTCAATATAGTCCTAGAAGTTTTAGCCCAAGCCATTAGCCAAGAAAAAGAAATCAAAGGGATACAAATTGGGAAGGAGGAAGTCAAACTATCCCTATTTGCAGATGACGTGATTCTATATTTAGAGGATCCAAAATAGTCCACTAAGAGACTATTGGAACTCATAGAAGAGTTTGGTAAAGTAGCAGGATATATAGTCAATACACAGAAATCAACAGCCTTTGTAAACCCAGGCAATGCCATGGCTGAGAAAGAACTTCTAAGATCAATCTCATTCACATAAGCCAAAAAACAATCAAGTACCTTGGAATAAATTTAACCAAGGATGTCAAAGATCTCTACAATCAGAATTACCAAATATTAAAGAAATAAATAGAAAAAAAATACAAAAAAAATGGGAAAATCTTCCATGTTCATGGATTGGAAGACTCAATATCATCAAAATGTCCATTCTTCCAAAAGCAATTTACAGAGTTGACGCTATACCAATCAAAATGCCAAATACATTCTTCTCAGATCTAGCAAAAATGATGCTGAAATTCATATGGAGGAGCAGGAGACCTCAAATAGCTAAAGCAATCTTATACAACAAAAACAAAGCTACAGGCATCACAATACCAGACTTCAAGGGCAGTTATAATCAAAATAGCCAGTTACTGGTACAAAAACAGATGGATAGACCAATGGAACAGAATTGAAGTCCTAGAAATCAATCCAAACATCTACAACAAACTTATATTCAACAAAGTAGCTAAAAACAACCCCTGGAACAGGGACGGTCTCTTCAACAAATGATGCTGGGAAAACTGGATGTCCACATGCAGAAGTACAAAGCAAGACCCCTACCTTACACCCTACACAAAAATCCACTCAACATGGATTAAAGATCTAAATCTACGCCATGACACCATCAAATTAATCAATAGCATTGGGGAAACCCTTAAAGACATTGGCACAGGCAAAGAATTCCTGGAAAAGACCCCAAAGGTACAGGTAGTCAAAGCCAAAATGAACAAATTGGATTACCTCAAATTGAGAAGCTTCTGTACAGCAAAAGAAACAGGCAATCAACATAATGGGAGAAATTAGTTGAAAACTACACAATTGATAAAGGATTAAAACCAGAATCTACAAAGAGATCAAGAAACTCCACAGTAACAAAATAATCAACCCAGTTAAAAGATAAGCCAAGGTCTTTAACAAGTATTTTTCAAAAGAGAAAATACAAATGGCCCACAGATATATGAAAAAATGTTCAGGATCTCTAGTCATCAGGGAAATGTAAATCAAAACCACAATGAGGATTCACCTCATCCCAGTTACAGTGGCCCCCAAACAGAAATCAACAAACAACAAATGCTAGAGAGGATGTGGGGAAAAGGGAACCCTAACCCACTGTTGGTGGGATTGTAAACTGGTAAAGCCACTATGGAAAACAGTATGGAGATATCTTAAAAATCTGAATATAGACCACCATATGACCCAGTCATCCCACTCCCTGGAGTTTACCCAAGGGAAATGAAATCAGTAAACAAAAGAACTATCTGCATCTCCATGTTTATTGCAGTTCGATTCACAATAGCTAAGACATGGAAGCAACCTAAATGCCCATCAACCGAAGATTGGATAAAGAAATTGTGGGATATGTATACTATGGAATATACTTGGCAATAAAAAAGGATGAAATCTGGTCATTTGCAACAAAATGGAGCAAGCTGGAAAACCTCATACTTAGTGAAATAACCCAGTACCAAAGAGACAAATACCATATGTTTTCCCTGATTTGGGAGAATTAATAGTGTGCTTAAAATGAAAGCTATAGAAGTGAAATTATCAATTATCTTTGACCTGACTGTCGAGGAGGCATGGTTTATCATTGTTGCTTTTTATTTTGTATATCCTTTTTGTTTTGTTTTGCTTCTGTTTTATTTTTCTTTTCTCCTCTTCATACTGAACTCTCTATGTAACATAGAGTTAATCATATGTATTGTAAGTCAATTGGAAAAAGATCCCAGTTAAAAATAAGAGGGGGAATAAGAGATGAAGAAGATAGTCTATAACGTTAAAGCAGTATAGTTCTGCATACAGTCCTACAGACTTACCTCTAAGGGTACAGCCTAGGAACGTGTCATGGGAATCAAAACCCATAAAAATTGGTGGTATAAATGCCACCTTTTTTTTTTTTTTTGGACAGGCAGAGTGGACAGTGAGAGAGAGAGAGACAGAGAGAAAGGTCTTCCTTTGCCATTGGTTCACCCTTCAATGGCCACCGCGGCTGTTGTGCTGCAGCCGGCGCATCGTGCTGATCCAATGGCAGGAGCCAGGTGCTTCTCCTGGTCTCCCATGGGGTGCAGGGCCCAAGCACCTGGGCCATCCTCCACTGCACTCCCTGGCCATAGCAGAGAGCTGGCCTGGAAGAGGGGCAACCGAGACAGCATCCAGCTCCCTGACCGGGACTAGAACCTGGTGTGCTGGCACTGCAAGGCAGAGGATTAGCCTATTGAGCCGCGGCACTTGCCTAAATGCCATCTTAATTGTTAAAATGATCATATTAAATGTTAAAGTCAACATATAGATAGGTTTAAGTATAAAAGTGATCATATAAATAACATCAAGTGGCTGGTAATAATAATAGAATTAAAAAGTAAGAAAAGATCAACATAGGAAGCAGTCCACACAGCAGACTTTTAGAATGACATTCGCTGTAAATAACACTCTGACCTCAGAATTAACCCTTAAGGCTTCCTGGTCTGGCTGAAAGGCCTGTGAGAACATTTTAGGCATGGAAAGCCAAGATTCTGTGGCTAAAAAATATTCTACACAGAGGATCTCTGTGAGACCTCAGTGGAAAGAAAGGGTCATCAAAGAAAGATGTACTCTTCTCTGAAGGGAGGAGAGAATATCCACTTTGCTTATGACCGTGTCCAAATACTGATGGAGTCTATGGTCACAAAAGGCTTCCAGAGCCTTGGCAGCCCATGGCAAGAGCCTCGGGTGATCACTGACGTCATAAATAAGAGTGTTAATTGTTAAAGGAGCAACAGAAGTCACTGTGCACCATGTTGAACCTCCATCCCTAATAAGTTGTACTATGAGAAATGACTACAAATTTTGTTCCCAAACTGTACTCTATATGTTGTGTGTGTGCATGAGTACAAACTATTGAATTCTATGCTTAACATAGAGTTGGTCCTCTGCATATAAAACCAAACTAAAAATGTACCATAATGAAGAATGAGATAGGAAATGGAGAGGGAGGCGGGATGGGAGTTGGGGATGGGAGGTTGGGTATGGGGGAAAGAACCACTATATTCCTAAAGTTGTATCTATGAAAAAAACGCATTCATTAAATAAAAACTTTAAAAAAGGAACTAATTCCAATAGTTCTCAGACTATTCCAAGTAAATTGAAAAGATAGTACTCTTTCAAAAAAAAAAAAGAAATACTAAAGGAACTTCTTCAAACTAAAAGAAAATGACAACTGACAGAATAATATTTTATGAAAGGAATGAAATGAATCAGATATTGCAAATATCTTGGCAAACATAAAGATACTGTTTTTACGGTTAATTTTTTTAAAATGCATAGAACTATTTAAGGCCTTGAGCACTGGGAACTGTTGTCCCTCCCACTCTGGAGAAATGGCACTGACAGGTAGATTCCAGAGGCAGATCTGTCTAGGTCTTTTGATAGACATTGAAATAAATTTCCTGCACATTTTGTGTGATAATCCACCATAACTGCTAGAGTTTATGGGTAGACGTTAGACAGAAGACTGAAGAATATCTTCAACAA
This sequence comes from Sylvilagus floridanus, assembly GCA_949820135.1. Taxonomy (NCBI): domain Eukaryota; kingdom Metazoa; phylum Chordata; class Mammalia; order Lagomorpha; family Leporidae; genus Sylvilagus; species Sylvilagus floridanus. Next base: position 91,158,233 of record OX463224.1, read on the forward strand.
TTCCTTGTACTATATTTTCATATTATTTGTTATTACTAAGGAGCTGTAGGCTTCATATGGATGTAGAAATTCAGAACAAGCAACAAATGTTCTAGGGAATGCAAAACAACATAAATAACCCTCAAAACAAGCCAGAACTCTGCATGATTCTCAGAGGATCTATCTCTATTCCCTGCCCCTCATTTCTACTCCTCTATTAGCAAACAATACTTCTTTTAACAACAAAAAAGAATTCTTGTGTCAGGCTATCTCTGTTATTTTAGCTGGTGAATAAATATCAGGAAACTTCCATCTCAGCAGCTATCTGAGAAAAAGAAATCAATATGAACTCAAGAGACCAAAAAATTTTGCATCATCAAAACACCCTGATCAAACGCTGACACTTAGTAGTGCTCTCTCTGCTCTCCTCACTCTCTTCTTCTCCCCTCCCCCTCCCTTTTTTTCATTCTTTCATTTCTTCTTTTGTTATTTCCTTCTCCCATTGTGTCTTTTCTTGCTTCATTATTCATTCAGCCTATCTATCTTACTTTCTTTCCTTGTTGTGTCATTACACAAATATTTAATGAGTGCCTACCACATAAACAGTCATTTTACTTTTAACAATAGACATAAGAGAAACTAAAAGGAAAAGAGGTTTTGTCTCTTCAAGCCTAAAATCTAGCAGATGGGTCTCACTGCGTATTGAGGGGTTAAATAAACACTTCCTCCACTTTGTGGCTTGTCTCATTCCTAAATAGAAGAGTTCAAAGAAGTAGTAATGCTAGATGGCTCTAAAGAAAAATGTTTCTAAGGCAGGGGAAATCAACTAAAATTTTGTAGTCAGTTAGAAAAAAAAAACGAATGAAGCAGCTCATGTCTAGAGGGAGGACTGGGACATGGGGAGCATGTACCCATGTAAATTCAGTGAGCTACTTGGCTCTTATTGATGGTTTTCTTTTTGTTGTTTTTGTTATTGTAAAGGAGGAAGTAAATAAACCTTTATTACATGGTGTTTAATTTAAAATAATTTAGAGAACATATAAAAATGGATATTTATGTCATGTTCACAGATTAAAAAATATTTTAAGGGATTGACCCATATATTCAAAGCAATTTCTACTAGTATTCCAGCAGTCATTCCACAATGTATGCATATTTCTTTTTTTTTTTATTTATTTGAAAGTTGGAGTTACACAGAGAGAGGAGAGGCAGAGAGGCGGAGAGAAAGAGACAGAGACAGAGACAGAAAGAGGTGTGTGTGGGGGTCTTATATCCACTGGTTCACTCCCCAGTTGGCCACAATAGCTGGAGCTGCGCTGATCCAAAGCCAGGAGCCAGGAGCTTCTTCTGGGTCTCCCACATGGGCACAGGGGCCCAAGGACTTGGACCATCTTCTACTGCTTTTCCAGGCCATAGCAGAGAGCTGGATGGGAAGTGGAACAGCCAGGGCTCGAACCCGCATCCATATGGGATGCGAGAACTGCAAGCAGGAGCTTTATCTGCTATGCCACTGTGCTGGCCCCAGTGTATGCATATTTCAAAATAGCATGTTCTGTATGATAAACCCAGTTGACTCTCTGCATCTTTGGGTTAGCCATCAATGTAATCAACCAACCATTGACTGAAAATATTCAGAAAAATTGTGGCAGTATAGAACATGTACAGACTTTTTCTTGTCATCATTCCCTAAACAACAAATGTAACACAGAGACCTACAGTTTTTGTAGTATTTACATTGTGTTAAGTATTATAAGTAATGAACAGATGACTAAATGTATATGAGAGGATACGTGAAAGTTATTTACAAACACTATGCCAATTTATATAAGGAACTTGAGCATCTACGGATTTTGGTACTATGGGGGTAGGAGGATAAACCTGCAACAAATTTCCCACAGACACTGAGGGATGACTACATGTACAACTATGTCAGTTAAAAATAAATACAAAATTAACATTATCTTTAAAATTTTATAAGATGATAATCAAATTTAAACATTAGTTTTAGAGTATACCTTACCCAATTTCAAGGATGTCTGTAATTCTACAATAAATACTTTAATATTGGAAAAGACATACAAATTCGTGGAACAGATTTCAGACATAGATAAGATTTAATCATCAATTAACTTTCAAAAAGGTGCCAAGGTAATTCAATGAGAAAGGAAAGTATTTTTAATAAATGTTACTGAGCAAGTGAATACCCATATTACAAAAAAGTGAAACAATTTTTTTGTTTCACTCTATACACAAAGTTACCTTGAAATGAATTACAGAAGTAAATGTACAGGCTAAAATTCTAAAACTTTTAAAAGAAACATTGGGCAAATCTTTGCGATTTTTGTATACATTATTTCTTAATTATAATACAGGAGGCACAAACTGTGTAAGTGAAATTTAACAAAATAAAACTGTGTAAGTGAAATTTAACAAAAAATATTTTAAAAAGAAATTTTTTTAAATCTCTACAAGGGCCAAGATAGTAAATATTTGAGGCTTGGTGGGCCTTTGATCTCTGTTGCAACTACCCAACTCTGCTGTTGAAGGGCAAGTCATGGGGAAAATATAATGAGTGGATACGGTTGTGTTTCAGTTAAATTTTTATTTATAAACAGAGGCAGTATGTGCTAACTTGACAGAAACTCTACATTAAGATTTAGCAAAAGTAATGCTTTCTCTAAGATAATAGTGTGACCAATTCCCAATTTATTCCCAGTTTAACATGATATCCCTTTATTATTACTCAACAGTTAACTCAGAGTTCTCTTTTTTGTTAGTGAATAAGCAACATTTTTTTTCTATTTGCGAAAAAGTGGACTTCACCATCGTTGCTAATATTCTCATAATCATCCTAATATTCTCACACACTCCTTCATATTGATGATGATTATAGAGTATGCTTTCATAGTCTCCAAAACATTTGTTTGAGAAAATATGAACCATTGTCTTTTCCACTAAGGCAATGTCTCTTATTAACCCAAATCTGAGAGAAGCTGGAAAGCAGAATTTTAAGGGAACAGAACAAGAGAGTTCTCATTTAGTTAAGTAACAAACCGTAACTCTGTATAGTGTTTTTCTTTTCTGTATTGCTATTTCCCCATTAATGTTGACTGAACAATGGATTGACTTTACCAGTTAAAGGAAAGAGCAATTACAGGCTCACTTAAGAACACTTGAGGTAATTTTATGCACTTACTATTATATGGAGAGATATTGAATGTATAGAAATGTCTTGTTTGATATAAAAAATATGTAGCACTTGCTTTACTAAGCAAGTATCATGCAGTTCCTCAAAAACAGAAATTCTTTAATGCTTTTTCAGTTTCTGAGAAGGAGGTCATGCATGGTTACCCAGTGCAATCCTACACAAAATAACATTGTATAAGCTTACAAGCTAACTTCATTAACATTCTACCTTCCTAAACAATTCTAAATGTGAGAAGTCTAGGCAGAAGTCCACAGAATTAAAATAAAAAGCCAGATGAAATTTCATAGAAATTCGAATACATAATGTTATAAATTTAACACTAATAATTCATTATTTTACCTCCCTAGACAATATGTATTAGAAAACCTTCTTAAACATTTTATTTCAGAATAGTTTTAAACTTACAAAACAACAATTGTTAAGTAGTAACACAGAGTTCACATATACCTTGACACACTTCCCTATTATTAACACCTCATATTAGCACATTTGTCACAATTAATGAACCACACAGATTCCCCTATATATCTTTTTGTCTAAATACTTTCTGTCTCTCTCATCTCTCTCAATCTCTAGTAATCAACAACATTCTGTGTTAAGATTTAGTTTGTGTATGTTTGTGTGTATGTTAGCTCCCACATAGGAGGGAGTGCATGTAGCGTTTGTCTTTCTGTGTCTGACTTGAATGTAGCCCTATATTTCTTAATTTTCCAGGAGAAAGCAGAAATCTCACTTTTGTTACAATTACTTGGTTTTTTAAACATCAGAAGATCAACCACATATAATATCTGGGAGCTAGATACAGCCAGTGAAATGCCAAGTTTGTGACCCCTCTAATTATTTGACTCTTCTCAACCCATCTAGGAAAGGAGGCATACACACTAAAAGCCACATCACACCAACCCATGTTTTACTTTTGGTGTTTCAGAAACTAAGACTTATGACTTCCATTTAGTAATACATCTTGTATATTCTTAAGAGTGAAAATGAATGATAAGGAAATATGCCCAATAGATCTGGTTAGATAAAATCAAGAGTGGAGAAGTGATATCAAGTGTAGTTAGCAAGGCTAATTTCTTATGGAGTTATCATCCAAAAGCCTGGTAAGTCTTTCTAACAGGTCCCTTGCATTGGAGTTTTTACTAAAAAGCTTTACAAGTCTTTCTAACCAGTCATTCTTACCATCCTAGCTCAGTCATCTGGATTTCCTTTTCAGGCTGCTCATTTGCCTGAGGGTGATGACTTCCTCTGTCAAAGCAAATTGAGACTTGAACAAGCTTATGGGTCACATTCCTTTGACAGATTACCTACTGTTTCTCCAGGCTTATCTTCCAGCTAGAGATGTGGGCTACCCTCTACCACAGCAATTTCTAAAATGTGTTATATGGAAATCTAGAACCAAAATGCTCTATAAAAAATGGGAACTGGGGACTTCTAGTCATATAAGCTTAGGGAATATAGCAAGATATATTCTATATTTACATAAGCATACATACACACCTTCTACATCCCCATTTTGAAAATTATCATTGAAACTGACCTATTAACATGTTTAAGGAGTTATAAATACAGAATTTTAATTAATTTTATCTCAGGTTTTTTTTCCAAATTTATGTATCCATGAGCAGTAATTTTTTGTTATAACCAGGTATATATCTGCAGAAAATGATTTTGATGTTGACTAAAACTAATAATATAATTTTCCCACAAAGGTCAAGCTGTATTTAATGAAAGAAATATATATCTTGTGTTTAAACACACTTTAAACAGCTTAATGTTTCTGAATTTTCTCTATTGAATCGTCTCCAGTTTAAGATACAGTCCTATTGAGACCTCACAAAACATTATCACCAAACTAACTTATGTTGCAGTTCATATGTTACAGAGCATTTTCACAAATATTTCTTCACTTCATCCTTACGGAAAATATCTCAGCAAATATCTTCTTGTGCTTTTCTCATTCCAAACATAGAGAAAATGAATGACTTCCTTGAAGTCACTCAGCAGATAAATGTGAGATTACAATTCTACTGGCTCCTGGTATACTAATGCTTCAAAATACTGTTCAGTTTCTGTACCCGGCATTGCTCTTCCAAGCTTGAAAATGAGCATATGTTCACAAGAATAGTTAATGTTGATAGTGACAATAATTAAAAGTACCAGCTCACAATTAGAAAGGGTGACCCATCGAAAATTGTGATTGGTATAAATTAGAAAATCAAAGCAATAGTATTCACTGTAGAACTCCTTGTGTCATAAGTAACAGGCAAAGCTACTCATTGGTCCAAACATTTGTTCGTGAACTTACCAGGTTAGGAACATGAGGAATATATAGTCCCTATGTTCAAGTACTATGTTAAAAAAAAAAAAACCAAAAAAAAATAAATAACCAACAGCTTTAAGACAAGGTACACGATCATCTTCTAAAGAAACTCACAGGAGGCTGGCGCCGTGGCTCAACAGGCTAATCCTCCACCTTGCGGCGCCGGCACACCGGGTTCTAGTCCCGGTCGGGGCGCCGGATTCTGTCCCGGTTGCCCCTCTTCCAGGCCAGCCCTCTGCTGTGGCCCAGGAGTGCAGTGGAGAATGGCCCAAGTGCTTGGGCCCTGCACCCCATGGGAGACCAGGAAAAGCACCTAGCACCTGGCTCCTGCCTTCGGATGAGCGCGGTGCGCCAGCCGCAGTGCGCCGACCGTGGCAGCCATTGGAGGGTGAACCAACGGCAAAAGGAAGACCTTTCTCTCTGTCTCTCTTTCTCTCACTGTCCACTCTGCCTGTCAAAAATAAAAAAATAAAATAAAATAAAATAAAATAAAATAAAATAAAATAAAAAAGAAACTCACAGGAGAAATGAAGCAGCTCAAGCAAGGAGGCTGAGAACCCATACAATAATCACCGAGTTTTAAACCTGGAGATGACTAGCACTCTTGGAGAGAGCAGGCACAGTAAAACAATTGGTTCGAAAATGTTAATATGAAATTGCTTATACCTGGAAACATTCATCTACACTCAAATCGGGTTTATAATTTATTTTCATTTGTTAAGAGATCATGAAGTTTCACTAAATGTCATGAGCTACAACATTGCAATGTGTTAAAAATGCTTTTAGGCCTCCTTTTTTTTTTTTTTTTTTTTTTTTTGACAGGTAGATTTAGACAGTGAGTGAGAGAGACAGAGAGAAAGGTCTTTCTTTCCATTGGTTCTCCCCTCCAAATGGCTGCTATGGCTGGCACACTGCGCCGATCCGAAGCCAGGAGCCAGGTGCTTCCTCCTGGTCTCCTATGTGGGTGCAGGGCCCAAGGACTTGGGCCATCCTCCACTGTCTTCCCGGGACACAGCAGAGAGCTGGACTGGAAGAGGAGCAACCGGGACAGAATCCGGTGCCCCAATCAGGACTAGAACCCGGTGTGCTGGTGCTGCAAGTAGAGGATTAGCCAAGTGAGCTGCGGCGCTGACCAGGCCTTCCTTCTTTTCAGTCATGCAGAGAACAGTCAAATGCTGTATTTTTCCACACACACATATATATGTTTGTCGCTGCTGCCTTTGAACAGGGATTGGAAGATGCTCTCAAAAATGCTTTCAGGTTGAGCAGCTTTCCCCTATGATATGGGAACTTCTCATAGCTTACCTCAAAGAGCATTTACTCAGGCCACTTCCATGTATCAACCAGGCCAGGCTGAAGGGAAGTCTCATGGCTTCTCAACTGCAGATATTCTCTATCAGACTTGATGTCCAGAAGAGTCTGATGACCTGAGATCAAGAAGCTTCCAGTGCACCCCCTAGGAAACCAGGGAAGACTGAACTCAGTACTCTCTCCACTTTGAGCCTGACTCACCACTGGCCTTAGATGTCCTGACCAAGGGAAATGCTGATAAGAGGGGCAACTGACTCTGTTTTCCATATGATGGACAAGGCTTCATTGTCTCATGGATTCCCATCCACTAAATATCCATAAGCTATTCATGGGCTCCTTGTTATGCTCCATCTATTCCTTTCTGGTCAATTTCTTCTCATCTTTTGCGGTCCTCCTCAAATAAGTTTTCCCAGTTCTGAAAGTCCACACACAAATTTTCTCAGGGCACCATGTTTAATTATACAATGTAATAATTATTTTCCAAATAGTTTAAGGTATGACCCTGTCTTGTCAATAAAATTTAAGCTCCCTAAAAATAATGGGAGCAGCCATGGACCAAATGGCTTATGTGCCAATCACTGTACGAAGTTCTCATAACTACTTTATGTGACTGGAATAATTCTGTTGTATAGATGCAAAAACTTAAATACAGAGATTTCTTAAGTCACACAGCAAGAAATTATAGAAGCAAAACCTGATGCTAACACTGTGTGTCCTCTATGCCTTGCTTCACCATAGGGTTACACTGGTTTTTATAACAGAAGTTACTGATCATGTTGCATATTTTAAGGCTTTATGTTTCTTATGGATTACAGATATTACTCCACTTCTTCATAGATTAGGGGATAAAAAAATCCCCTGTCAGCCAATCACTTATTGATCCATGAAAGAGAAATAGCAGCACATGAAGACTCTTTGGAAAACAAAGCCATCTTATCTAATAGTCTGATCATTAAAGGCCAAGATTCTATATGCTAAAGGAATTATAGACTACAAAAAAGGTAAGCTCTTTCTTTCTCTGTTCTACTTCCTCAGTATTAAAGAGTATTGACGAAACATGTATCATATTTCAAACACTTTAGACTTAGAATTATCAGTAAGAAATCAGGACTGACTCAAATATCTCTATTATTTCTAGAACTTGAAGCCAGGATGACAGTTCCTTCCTTGTTGTTTTAACTTTGTATTATCTATTACATGCCAAGAACTGAGAAGCAAAGGGGATGTCATTGTGCACCTTACCTTTAACGAGTCCATTCTCTAATGAGGGAGATGTTTTATTAAATGACTGCCAATGGGATATGACGACCGTATCAGACATAAGGAAGTACAATGGTGACACGAAGAAATGAGTGATCAGCTGTGCTTAAGAAGATCAAAGGAGGCTTATGGTGGAGTTCCTTGAGTTCAGTTTTAAAGAAATAAAAGAAGACTAAAATCTGCCACAAGTATTCAAAATGAAAGAAACAATAGTATGAGGACACCATGCAAGAAAAATCAGGGCACTTTCCAAGAAGTCTAGATAGCTGCTTTCCTGTACAATAGAAAATGGTTGAAGTAGAACGGTAGGTAATGAGGCAGAGAGGTAGGAATGGTCAAGCTGTCTTCTCAAAGCCTCCAGGCAAAGATTTCTTAACCTAACTTGAAAAAACTCATTTTTTAAGTGTTGGTTGTTGTCATTACTATAGCATTCTTTTTAGACAGAATATGTATTGAAAAGGCTCAGGTAGAACTATAGATTATTCAGTTAGATGTTTTTAGGAGAAAAGCACATCACAGAAGTTCTTGGAGCACAGGAATATGTACATGTTCAGGCAAGAGACTGTGAAGAGTTAAAGGAACTGAAATGCTGCCCCTCTTTGCCTCTCTGAGTACATACATACTGGCTCCACAGGGTTGGGAAAGAATCTGAGCCTGGAGTTTGCCATCCCTCCCTACAGGTACAGTCAGGTAGCATCCATATTACATTCCCTCATTAATTCCATTCAAACAAATATTTATTGAATTCCTACCATATAGTAGTCCCTGTTTTAGGTGCTGTGACACAACAGTGAACAAGAACATGTATTCTAATGGGAAGAGACAAAACCATATAGATATAAGCAAGAATTACAGAAGACGATGGGTACTCAGGTTAAAAAAAAAAAAGCAGCAAAGGAGGCTAAGACATATCAGAGTGCATAGAAGAAAGGACATATTTTACATGTCCAGAAAAGGCCTCTTCAGTTAACATTAAGATAGAAGTAAAAGAATAAGCCTGAAGCTCTGTGGAGCATGAGCACTATGTTAGTTTGTTAGAGAGTCATTAAGGAAGTCTGTGTGGTCCAGAGGATTGGTAGAAAGAGACAGTGAGGAGCTGAGATAAGGAAGTAGCAAGACCAATGCAGGCAGGGCCTCAGAAGAAAAGTCACCATGCTGCCCCATTTACCTAGACTGCATCTGCAGCATAATTGACATAATTATTAGCAGTACCCCCTCTCTCTCCCAACATAATCACACTTTGGATAATAAACCATATGATCATCCCATTTATAGGTGATTTTATGGGGCTTTGGCTTTCACTCTAAGATGGGAAGCCCTAGAGGAATTATAGCAGAGGGGTGGCATGACCTAACTTAAAAGAACCACTCCAGCTTCCAGGTTGATAGATGCAAGGATGAGTCAAAGGAGACCGGTGGAGAGACTATTTGAAATAGTGCAGGCAAAAGAAGAGGGTAATATGGACCAAAGTGTTAGTGGGTAAAGACAGCAAGAAGTAGCAGATTCTTGTTATGTTTTCCAGTTGACCAGAGAGGATTTGCTGGTGGATTTGAACTTAGGTTTTGAAATAATAAGAGGAACTTACCTGTGATCTAATTGTCTGTGCGTATGCTTGGAGCTTTCATCTGGCCTCAACGCTTTTTCCTAAGGGAAATGGTCATTTTTTTTGTTTGTTTTTAAGTAACTTAAAAATCCTAAAAAATGAAAGGTTTGTACAAAAAGATCTAAATACTTATACTCCAAGTATAAGTACCTGAGTATCTGGAAATTCTGTGTTAATTTCTCTCGTAGAAGTGGATAGTTCTTAGGGCTGGCATTAGGTGCAGTGGGTTAAGCTCTTGCTTACAATGCTGGCAACTCATATTGGAGTGTCAGTTCAATTTCCACATCCAGCTCTCTGCAATAATTTTTGTGCTGAGCACAAATCTTGGTGGTGAGAATATAGCTGAAAAAAAGAAAAAGAAGGTTACTATTTAATAGTGTTGCACAAAGCTTGGGAGAGAGAGAAAAGAAACTTGTTGGTTTATGAATTTATCAAAATACATTAAAATACCACCCACTATCTCAGGTTTTTCTATTATAGTTCTCTATGCTCAAGCTAAATGAGTTTATAATCTACATAAGGGTAGCCAATCACCACCCATTATCTGGGAATCTGTAAAGATGTTCTTTTCATCTTAAGGGGCACTCCACTTGAAATTGATTTTGTTCCAGTTTTGCTTATGCTAATTAACAAACTCGTATGTTTCAGAACTCGACTTCTGGCAATAACTAAGAAGGGGACACAGACATTAGCGGTGACTAAGACTACTCCAGCTCACAAAACAAATTCATTAGATGAGACAGACCAAGACTTCCAGTTCCAGGACTGGCAGGGCCTTCGCTACGCCCCTCATTAGCAGGAAGCAGCTATAGAAGATATAATTCTACGCTCTTCAAGATCCCTTAAGATAAAGGGAAGGAGTCTCTGAATGGGGAATGTTGTAGGCAGGCATATAGGATAAAATTGATCAGGTTTGTAAGCCTTTCCCTATGCCCCTGTGTGACCTCATGCCTCTACCTGTCCACACTTGTATGCCCACTGACCAATCAGATTAATTAACCACTCCCCTCTGGAAGTGGATTAAAGGCCTGGAACATGGTGGGCTCAGCCCTTTTTTTGGCCTTTTGCCATTGTGGGCCTGTGCTGCCTTGCACCTCCAGGGCACATGGCCTTTGGGCCACCCGCCCCATGTTTCCTGGCCTGCACGCTCCTACACGAGGCTGACTACTCATACTCAATATGAGTCTAGATTTCCCTCTCTCTGAGATAGGACCCTCATTCTCCTATGCATTTCTCCCACTGAATAAAAAGATTAAAAACAAAAAATTAATAATATTTTAACATTTTCAGTGTAACATCTAACACAGTAAATATTAATAAACACAACCCCCATAAAGAAAAACTCCTTGGGGCCCTCAGTAATTGTAAAGAGTACAGGGAGTGCCTGAAAGCAAAAGGTTTGAGAAGGATCGGTATAGAAAGAAGATGCTATGGCATCTGGCACTGGCTATCTACTTGTCCCCCTATTTTATTATTCTTAGGTAGAATTAGCTCTCAATCTCCACCTCCCCTCCCCTCTCCCCCCTCCTCTTCCCCCCACCTCTTCGTCTCCCTTACCCCCTCCACCTCCCCCTCTCCCTCTCCCTCCCCGTCTCACTCTCCCTCTCCCTCCACCTCTCCCTCACCCCCTCCACCTCTCCCTCTCCCTCCACCTCTCCCTCACCCCCTCCACCTCTCCCTCTCCCTCTCCCTCTCCCACCAAGTGCCAAGTATTTCTTTCTCTGCTTTAGAACTTTCCCACTAGCTGGATACTGTACCTGCAGAGCTCCACCTGCAAAACTCATACTGCGATGAGCTCCTTATCATTAAAGTATCAATGCAAGAGTCACTATCTTACATGTCCCTTTGACTGCTAAATTCAGGTATTACCTCTCTTTCCATGTATGGCCGTCTATTACATTTCTAAATTATATCATATCATATCGATAAAGGCTATCTGGAATAAACACAATTCTTATATGTCTTCCTTGAATTACATTGTAAACACCATTGCATAATAATCTTGTTTGTCTGGCTTTTAATTGTATTTCCAGCACACAAATTAGCACTCAGCACAGAAACAAGGCTGATGATATACGATTATTTATTGAATGAAAGTAAGTAAGAGGCTGGCGCCATGGCTCAATAGGCTAATCCTCCGACTTGTGGCGCCAGCACACTGGGTTCTAGTCCTGGTCGGGGCGCCGGATTCTGTCCTGGTTGCCCCTCTTCCAGGCCAGTTCTCTGCTGTGGCCCGGGAGTGCAGTGGAGGATGGCCCAAGTGCTTGGGCCCTGCACCCCATGGGAGACCAGGAGAAGCACCTGGCTCCTGCCTTCGGATCAGCGCGGTGTGCCAGCCACAGCACACTGGCTGCAGCGGCCATTGAAGGGTGAACCAACGGCAAAGGATGACCTTTCTCTCTGTCTCTCTCTCTCTCTCACTGTCCACTCTGCCTGTCAAAAAAAAAAAAAAAAGAGTTACTGTTCTTCAAGCCTTTGTTCCTTGTCTTTATAATAGGACATCCTCTACTCACACCTCAATACCCACCTTAGCTGGCTTTCCTGATTCCAGTGCCTTATTCCCCAATGAAACTTGATCACCACTTTTACCACATCACAGTTCTGTACCAGCATGTAATGGCACCCTATTTATTATTATAACAAATTCTCAGACTGTTTGGTACATGCAAACTTCTTCTTGTTCAACTATATCTTCTCGCTTTTAACCCATGCCCTTTTCTCTTGTAGGTCATCCCCTTCAATTTCCTCCAAACTGCCAGGCTCATTACCATCACTATACCTCAGTCCACATGGTATTCTTTCCCAAGATTACTCTTCACTTGTTCAAATTGTACTGATCCTTGAAAGCCTAACTCATGTCATGCCTTCTTTTGGGCTACTTAGGATACTCCAAGCACTATTGATGTCCTTTTATTCTGTACCATACAACTTAGCACAAGTGTTGAAATTCACGTCATTTCATTTACTAAAATTTATCTATAATACAAGGTTGAGGAAAAAAATGAGTCTAAGAGGAAAGGAAACCTCTAATTGAATAGTGATGTCTGCCAGTAGGCCTAGTGGGATGCAAATGGACTTATTTATCAATTACTAATGAGCTCCTGGGAATTGGTCCACATAATTTCATGTGTATGTGGCTAATATAGTCTGATGATTCAGTCTTAGTAAGGAGATTTGGAATGGCTTGAATTCTGAAGTAAGGAAAAAAAAATTATTATTGCTCAAATTCCCTCACAACTTTAAGCCACAGCCCAGGAAAAACCACCAACCTAACTTTATCTGTGCTTCAAATCCCTTATTTTTGACAAAGGGAGAAATACTCCATTAGAATTATTTCTGGTGTGGTTGTTTCACTTTACTCAGAAGCATTGCAAATGAAAAATAGTAATTCCAGCTCAACTAGGAATTTTATGTGTCCCTTTGACTCCAAAACAAACATCCCATTTTATCCATTTATGACCCAAATTCTCACCTAAGAAGTACACTTCCTGAGGCTGCAGTGTATCTGTGTACCTCACTACCTCATCTGCAACACAATACTATGTACCCAGGATAGAACTGAGGTCAAACTACATGCTGGGATGGTTTGGATGAAAAAGGGAAGCACTGTGCTTCATTGTGATTGGAAAGCTTACGGAGCACTCTCTCACAAGGGAGCACAATGATTCTAGGATATTCCACTAGCCATAATTAATTCTACCTGTCATGTTTACAAGAATCCCTCCATGCCCCCTCCACACACACTTTAAATGGGATTTTATCTAGATCTCTAATAGCAACAATCATCTAAGAACACAGATTTCATTAGAGTAAGAAGACAGAAAAATGAATATGTGTCAAGTGACAAAATGTCAGTAAAGCTCTATATGTCATTAGCAGATACCTCAGTTCTCTGTTAACTTGAAAAGTTCTTCCTTTTTTTCTCTTTCTTCTCTCTTTTTCTACATCTGGAAAAAACGTCACATTCTGGTTTTTTGTTTGTTTTTTGACAGGCAGAGTGGACAGTGAGAGAGAGAGACAGAGAGAAAGGTCTTCCTTTGCCGTTGGTTCACCCTCCAATGGCCGCCGCGGCTGGCATGCTGCAGCTGGAGCACCACACTGATCCAAAGGCAGGAGGCAGGTGCTTCTCCTGGTCTCCCATGGGGTGCAGGGCCCAAGCGCTTGGGCCACAGCAGAGAGCTGGCCTGGAAGAGGGGCAACCAGGACAGAATCCGGCGCCCTGACCGGGACTAGAATCCAGTGTGCCGGCGCTGCAAGGCGGAGGATTAGCTTAGTGAGCCACGGCGCCGGCCAATATTCTGCTTTAACTCCCAGAATATGGCTTCATAATTGTGGGCACTCACTTATCCTCTCCAGATTCTAGCTCCTTCCTCTTTAAATGAAGGGAACAGAGGGAGATGTATTTACTGTTTCTCCCATCTGTGCAGTCTTTGATCTATCATCTAAATTGATATCTTAAGTATTGAATCTGCAAAATGAAATTATTTAATGAATATTTAATACAGAAAATGTTCTGTGTTTAAAGATGCACTTGGGTTCTAAACATTTGGAGTGAGCATTTGGTAACTGTAAACCATGTACTTTAATCAGACTACCTGCTTACACTTTTAGAAAATAGTCTATAATTGCAGAAATGGGGCGATTCGATTTGATCACAATTCCAACTTCAACTCTATATTTTTTACCACTGCCAATTGCCTTTTTACAATTTTACCATCTCCCTATTCTAAATGCAATTTTCAAAACCAGTAAAGTTTGAACTGCCACTGCAGTTGGAGATTTTCTTTATCAAACGATTCAACCTGAAATGTCCCTTCTAAGTCCTTCACTTGCTCATGTCATTATCTCTACTTTCTGCCTCTGCCTCCCTCAAGCACTCTTCATCAAACCAGACTGCATGGCTAGCCTGTTCTTTTTCCAAATGTTTCTCCACCTGATATCCTTTCTGGGGCTCTCAGGATAGATGATTTCTCCCTGTTATAATGGGCTATCTCCCTTAATGAAGTAAATCTGGGATTTTCCAGTTTTCTATTGACAAAGACAAGATAATGGTATTTTATTTTTTTCAATGTGTTGTATCTTTTTCCTCTTGCAATTTCCCTGCATCAAACAAAATTTACCCAACTGTTGGCTTAGCTAAATTCTTATCTCTCACATTTCCACCCACATATTACTATCCCCATGGGGCCTTTGCTGATCCCCACCTCTCCAACAACTGTTGTTCTCCATTATCTCCTTACATAGTTCCCAAAATAACATTAAAAGTGACATCATGTTTGAAGTTATTTTTTCAATCTCTATATTCTAGAATATAAATGTACCAGGTCAGGTTTATCTGATTCATCAGTTCATTAGTATCCTGAGAATCTAGAGCTATACTTGGCATAAGCGGCTTCTCAATAAATATTATTTGAATGACTTAATGGAAGGTGGAAAGGAAAGAAAAGGAAAGAGGTAGAGACTGAGTGGGCCTGCATCTTAGAGTGTACTTCCCACTGAGTTCTCTGGCTCGATCACTACTGCTACCACCACCCTGATGCCTGTAGTAGTGGGAGGCAGGATGGTATTGCGTGTGTGAAAAGACCTAGGTTTAAATTTATATTCTGCCATCTTCTAACGCTAAGATTTAAGCAAGTTACCTAACCTAGCTAAACCTGATTCTTTTTTTTTCTTTATGTAGAAATATTTTCCAGGGTGACTTTAAGGATAAAATGAGATCATGTCTTAAAAATGACATGATGGTTGCTCAGTAAATATTAATTGCTTTCCATTTCCACTCTCTCCAGCGCCCACCTCAAGTGTGCCAGCGTTCCTTTAACACTTTGGCTCAAGTGTGGACAAAAACATCTTCTCTTGTTTCTCCTTAGCACATCTGAGACAGACTGGCACTTGACTAATTGCTAAGGGAAAAACAAAAGGTAATTAAATATAGAAAGCAGTAGCAGTATAAAAGCAGTATGGCTTCCCCAGAAAAGGGTTTAGTTTACATTGTGCCCACTTATTTTTCATACTCAAAGATTGTGCTGTACACTGAATGGAATCCTAAGGGGAGAGCTCTTCCATAGACAAAACCAATTTCTTTGATTTATCTGTTCATTCACTTAGTAAATTCAGAAAATTAGTACAGACCCCCAGCCTGTGGGTCACATGGGCTGTTAGACAAAACAAAAGGCTTTAGCCCAGAGAGAGAAATAAACAAAAACAAACTAATAGGAAAGGGTAGTCCTCAAGGTAGAAAGGTAAATTTGCCAGATTTTATGTGCAAGGAGTGGAGAATGGGGGAGGGGTCTATATGCCCTATCAAATTGGAAAAATCTCTCTAATTGAAGTATTTTTGTATTTTTAAAAGCTTAAATTGGGATATTTGAATATCCTGACAAAGTCAATGCAAGGTACAAGTCAAATAATTAAATACAGAATATGCCTTGTGTATTCCTGGCAAACCTATCCAAAGGAGAAGAGCCCAAAGTTAAAAGCTAAGGTCTACTCTTAACATGGAATTTGAGAGGAGAATCAACCCAGGGAAGAGACTCCAATCATATCTTGGTGTACATAAACAAAGACAGAAGAGAGAGATTGAAAAGAGGAGGAAGAGAGGGGGTTGAGAACAGTTAAGTTTGGGAGGCTCTAGGTCCCAGACTTGGAGCGAACAGAACCAAAACAGAATGTCAGTGGACTGAGAAGAGAAAGGGGTCATAGGGCAGCTCAGTTACTCTCTGTAAAGGGGTCATTCAAAACATTGAACAGTGGCAGGCAGGCACCAAGCAACAGAAACACGTGCAGTCTTAGAAGCCATTGGCCATGCGTTTACTCATTAGTTGCTGGATTGTGGAGCACTTCAAAATGTGTAGAGAGTATCTAAGTATCTAAGGTAGCCAGAGTGCCCATGCATGGGATCATTCAGGGATCTTAGGGTGGAAATATTTACTCTTAGAAAAATATTTACATATTTTAACAATCAGTAAAATTATTTTCCTGTGTACTAGAGAATATCAGATTTTCCCCGAATCAGTTCTCAAAAGTGGCAAAAAAGATAATGCTCCAGAACTTATTCTGAGCCCTGCTAGTTGTGGTTTGGTCCTTCTGACCATGATATATCTGAGGAGGGTACCTGACCTGCTTTTGCGACAGGAAGTAGAGAAGAGGTTGTGACAGACTAGAAAACCATGCTTTAAACCTCTCCCATTCCCCTTACTTCTATCTCTCCACTCAGCCTGGAGCAAATCAATGTCATCCTTCCTGGATCAGAATATCCAGTGGAAAAAAGACCGAGATAAGTAAACACAGCTATCATAGTAGGTATAATGTGGAAAATTATACTACACTTGAAAATTTTAAGTAATACTGGAGGACTATCTTATTAATACAAAAAGCACTGAGTTTTAGCACCTACCACGTGATGGACATTGTGCTTTTGCCACTGCAAAATAAGTAAAATACAAACGAATGCCACCTTTCAGTTGTGGAATGCTGTCTTTGTATAATTCTATGTCCTGGTCACACATGAACTTATTTAACCTTCAAAACTTCTCTGCAAGGGGACATTATTATGTCCATTTTATAGACGAGCTATCTGAGATTTAAACTGTTTAAGTTTCTTAACCAAAAATGCACTGTTGATGAGTGACAGCGCCAGGACATGAATATAGGCCCATCTGACTCCCCAAAATCCTTTCTTAATGGAACCTAAAAAAGGAGGAAAATCCATAAACAGTAGGGTGTTGGGGGAGGAGGGATCCAACACAGGGACATGTGAAGGGTATAGGACCCTAGGGTGACGGTACCTGCTCCATTCAGAGAGCACGAAGAACAGCTTTTCAATACACACCAAAGAAGGTTATATTTCATTTGGACCCGACTCTCAAATGATTCTCAAATCATTTAAAATAACAAAGTCAGCAATTATAGTCACTGATTAATTTCCTTAAATATACCAAAGGCAAAGCACTTAAAAAGTGATTACAGCATTGGAGAATTGCAACAAATTGCCAACAAGACAGGGTAATAGGAAAAATGTAAATATCAGTGAGCAACTTAAAAGTGTAATGGGGTGCATTGTGATTCTCCCAATTATAATCATATATTCTGTCAGTATGATCGATGCTGCAGAATATAATTCTGCTGAAATACTATCTGTCTTGTCAAAAAGACAAGTTGTAGCTGCCATCAGGTAGCTGGGTCTGCCTGGCACCCTAACAGAAGGGGAATAGATGTTAATTCTCAGGAATGTTAAGAATAGCGCAAGCTACTGAGAAATAAATAGCTCCTAAGGGCTCAACTTAACAGTGTTGCTCTTAGAATCTGACTGTTATCTCATATACTAGAAGAAGATAACCTGAAACACTGATGATGGAGCTGTCTGATTATTGTCAACAATTGCCCAGTTAAGATGAAGAACAGTGGAGCAGAGCAAGTACCAGGCTGGAACTCAGAGGTTGTACCTCTCATCCCAGTTCTCATATGAGGCAGTAGTATGATCTTGAGCAATTTCCCTAACCTCTTTGGATCTGTTCTCCTAAAAAGGAATCCAATTCCAGGACTTCATCATATTTAACACTCTCCATCTCAAAACCCTGAGCTATTCAATAAGCCAAAACCAGGATTAGCATTAAAAGAGCCATTCACCACAGGACCTGACTCTAAGTGGCTGTCCTTTTTGCTTCTCTAGGAAGCTGGGTGTCTAATATTTAGCTTCTTTGTTGAACTTGTCCTTTCTAGGAGAGATTCTCTAATCTGTGGCTAAAATTATAACTGCAGATCCAGGAAAATATACCTGAGCAGACATCTACTCTCAGTTGAGGAGACCAACTTTGCTGATTTCTCTCAGAGGTTGGCCAACATTTGTCTATTGCAAGGTCTTGCAAAATAGCACTCTGCATCCTTTGCTGAGTTCCAAAAATTTTGAAAAATAGAACCAATGGTAAATCATAAGCAATTGCACATATCCTCATTATCCTAAATAAAAGCTAAGATACAGGACACACACCATGGTGTGATGAACCATTTTGGCTTGTTAACTCCTTTCCATGATAGGCCTGCTGAGGCTGGCTTTCCCCTAAAAAGGGAGAAGGGGGGCCAGCGCTGTGGCATAGCTGGTAAAGTTTCTGCCTGCAGTGCTGGAATCCTATATGGGTGCTGATTTGAGTCCTGGCTGCTCCTCTTCCAATCTAGCTCTCTGCTGTGCCTGGGAAAGCAGTAGAAGATGGCCCAAGTTCTTGATTCCCTGCACCTGTCCAGGAGACCCAGAAGGAGCTCCTGGCTCCTGGCTCCTGGCTTTAGATCAGCACAGCTCCGGCCATTGTGGTCAATTGAGGTGTGAACCAGAGGATGAAAGACTCTCTCTCTCTCTCTCTCTCTCTCTCTCTCTCTCTCTCTGCCTCTCCTTCTCTGTGTAACTCAGATTTTCAGGGAGAAGGATAGTAGAGGAAAGCCAAGCCAAGCAGATCCAATTTTTTGTTGTTGTTTACAATCACTCCAAGGATGGAGTAATAAAGTTTTCAAGGCTCTAAGATTGCACCTACAGAAAATCCCTCCTATAGAAACCAGAAGTGGGAAAAATGCACTTCCATCATTTGCAAACGCTATGAATAAACAAGCAAGTTAAAAACCAGTCATAGTTATACTAGGGAGAAAGAGTCTTGACTTTGGAAGCTCTCAGACAGCCAACTATGCAAAAGCAGGTAAGACTGTAAAATCTTTTCAAACACTACAGATTTCTAAATGTATGCCCTTTACATTCAAAGCAAAGGGAGCCCTTGGGTAAAGCTTGACTCTTCTAAGGATCAGACAGGAGGCTAGTTTGCTGTGGCTAGCAAAATTGAGGGAGTCATGTTATGGGAAACTGTATCCTCTGGGATGATCATTCAGCTAAAAAATTACTTGACCAAACACAAGCAGGGTGGCAGCTCCCACAGCTCAGTAGGGGGCCAGCGCCTAATTACAATAGCTCTCCAGAGAAGTGCTTCCAGCAGTACTTCTGAGCTGTTAGTTGATTAGGTCTCAGTTAAATTGATAAAGCCTCCAGGGTTAACTATCTAGGAGACATTGCTCTACAATTATAAATGCAGAAAAGTGTTTATTATCAGCTTTCTCTTGCTTTGGTTTAACTATTTAAGCACATGTGAGTCAGGGGCTACCTTCCTCCATCCTCAAAAACCAATATGTAAAACTGGTAAACATTTGACAAAAGCCAGATCTATTTCCAATGGGCAGGAGAATCATATGAAAAGTGCACTTATTCTCAATTTTATTGAGGAGGAGCACAATAAATTTGATCAATGAGCATTATACTTGGAACAGAGAAATATACTATGTACTGAATTTTAATCACAAGTCGAGTTCAAGCTAAGTGCTCTGTGAACATTATCTCATTTAATCTTTATAATTTCATTGCAATGTAAGCATTATTATCCCCATTTTCAGATGACAAACCAAGCCAGTCCATATGAGAAAAAGACAAGATTCAAAATTCAGGTCTATTATTGTTATGGGTTGAATTTTCAATCCCTGTAAATTCATGTGCTGAAATTCTAACCTCCAGAACTTCAGAATGGAAATAATTAATGAAGCTAAGATTAAGTCCTACCGGAGTAGTGTGGTCCCTATATGGTGTCCTTATGTAAAGGGGAGATTTCAAGGCATGCTCATAGGGGCAGCATATGCAGATGAAAGCAGAAGTTGAGGTGATAGTTTTACAAAACAAGGAGTGCCAAAGATGGTTCAAAAACCAGCAGAAGCTCTAAGAGAGGCATGAAATAAACTCTTCCTCATAGTCTGGGGGAACCAACCCTGCTGACATTTTGATTTCTGTGTTCTGGCTTCCAGACTATGAGACAACAAATTTCTGTTGTTTAAATCATCCAGTTTGAAAAATGATCCACTTAGTTTCCAAAAATCTATGCCTTTCCATTGAGCCATATAGTCCAGGTGAGCAGTTTTTGCTGCTATTGAGTCAACGCACTTGGAACTAAACTTTACTGGAGTTTGGACTAAGACTGTGGAAATACTCTGGCAATACATCCAGGAAATTGGCTTCCTTCTTGGAACCTCACCTTCCCCTGACTTGACACCTTGACCATCCACCTGTCTAGTGTCTGAGAAGTCCATTCTACCTCTTTGTGTTAGCAGACTGTGCAAATCACTCATTCAATTAAAAAACTATGTACCAAGTACCTTCTTTGTTCCTACCGGTCTTTCATGGAACTCAGTCTAACAAAAGAATGTGATGTCAAGAAAATGATTATACCTACAATTACTGCAAGCATATAGAGGACTGCCTTACTATCACAAAGCTTAAGATCAATCTTTTCTGTTCTAAATCTTATTATGACTCCCTTTAAAATAAACAACAGACATTTCAGAACACCAAGAGACAGAATTCTTTTCTTCTTTCCATTTAAGGAAATGATGAGAAATATTCACAATTATCTGTACTGCTTTTCAGAATTATGATGGTGAAATTTTGTGCCTTTTCAAATATCAAAGTAGCGCTGAACTTGCTTTTTAGGAGGGCAAATTTCCTGATGCAATAACAAGGAGCAGTCTTATTCTCCCACCAAAAGCAAATGAAAAATAGGACAAAATAACATCTATTTTTAGACATGGAACAATAAGCAGTTTATAAGTATGATCCTTAGGAGAAGGGAAAGAAGGAAGGTGGAGTCATAATCACCTGTGTTCTAACCATAAGCATTTTCCAGACTATGCTGCAGGGAAGAGGAAATGAAGGAGAGTGAGGAAGTCTCCCCAGACTGAGAAGACGGAAACCAGAGGCCATGAAAGCTGAAATTTGCACCAATTTGCACCAGAATACCTGAGAGAAGAGATGTCCATTAGGAAATAAGCTCCAGAAACCTGATTAGTTTCCCTTCATTCTTTTTTTTTTCCAGTGTTCTTTGACTTTTATTTAATAAATATAAATTTCCAAAGTATAACTTCTGGATTATAGTGGATTTTCCCCCCATAACCTCTCTCTTACCCACAACTATCCCATCTCCTACTTCCTCTCCCATTCCATTCTTCATCAAGATTCATTTTCAATTATCTTTATATACAGAAGATCAATTTAATATATATTAAGTAAAGATTTCAACTTTTTGCACCCACACAGAAACACAAAGTATAAAGTACTGTTTGAGTACTAGTTATAGCATTAATTCACATAGTACAACACATTAAGGACAGAGATCCTACATGGGGAGTAAGTGCACAGTGACTCCTGTTGTTGATTTAATAATTGACACCCTTATTTATGACATCAGTAATCACTCCAGGCTCTTGTCATGAGCTGCCAAGGCTATGGAAGCCTCTGGAGTTCACCAACTCTGATCTTATTTAGACAAGATCATAGTCAAAGTGGAAGTTCTCTCCCTTCAGAGAAAGGTACCTGATTCTTTGATAGCCCGTTCTTACTGCTGGGATCTCACTCGCAGAGATCTTTCATTTAAGTTACATTTATTTATTTATTTATTTTTTGCCAGAGTATCTTGGCTTTCCATGCCTGAAATACTCTCATGGGCTTTTTACCTGGATCCAAATGCCTTAAGGGCTGATTCTGAGGCCAGAGTGCTGTTTAGGACATCTGCCATTCTATGAGTCTGCTGTGTATCACACTTCCCATGTTGGATTGTTCTCTCCTTTTGAATTCTATCAGTTAGCATTAGCATACTCTAGTCTTGTTTATGTGATCCCTTTGACACTTAATCCTATCATTATGATCAATTATGAACTGAAACTTAGATCAGTGTTCTTATAGGATATGCAACCTAATTTGTCTGTTTCCTCATAATTAAATTCCAATTAAGTATTTTAGTTAAGAATACTACATAGGGCTAGCACTCTGGCTCACTTGGCTAATCCTCCACCTGTGGTGCTGGCACCCCGGGTACTAGTCCCTGTTGCTCCTCTTCCAGTCCTGCTCTCTGCTGTGGCCCCGGGAGGGCAGCGGAGGATTGCCCAAGTGCCTGGGTCCCTGCACCCGCATGGGATACCAGGAGGAAGTACCTGGCTCCTGGCTTTGGATTGGTGCAGTGCCGGCTGTAGCGGCCATTAGGGGAGTGAACCAACGGAAGGAAGACACTTCTCTCTGTCTCTCTCTCACTGTCTATAACTCTGTCTCTGTCTCTTTCTCTCACTGTCTAACTCTGCCTGGCAAAAAAAAAAAAAGAAAAAAAAAACACTCCCTAGGTGATGGGTGCTGCTCATTACTCTCCATTAAGAAACACACATCATGTCAGTTGTCTGGTTGAAGGGTACTGTTGGAGTACTAGTTATAGCATTGAATCACAATGTACAGCACATTGGGGACAGAGATCCTACATGATGTTTTTTAAAAAATTGATTAATTTTCTATGCAATTTCCAATTTAACACCAGCTTTTTTTTTTTTTCAAAATAATTTAGGGGCTGGTACTGTGGCATGGTGGGTAAAGCTGCTGACTGCAATGTTGGCTTCCCACGTGGGCACTGGTTCAGGTCCCAGATGCTCCCTGCTAATGCATCTGGGAAAGCAGTGGAAGATGGTCCAAGGGTAGGGCCCCTGTCACCCACATGGGAAATCCAAGTGAAACTCTTGGCTCCTAGCTTTGAGCTGGCCCAGCCCTGGCCATTGCAGTCATTTGAAGTGTCAACAAGCAGATGGGAGATCTTTCTTTTCATTTCTCCTCATTCCATAACTTGTTCAAATAAATAAAATCCTTAAAAAAAAAAACAGAAAAAATTTTCAAAAGAATGAATCTTACCACAAGTGACATAACAGCCTTCCAAAATATCTCAATGTTCTTTAGAGGAAGTCAACAATATTCAGACGTTTACCACTGTGAAACTTAAAATGTATACTATACAAACAAAAATTATTAAACTGTCCAAACAGAAAATACAATCCATTAGTTGGAGAAATTAACAGAAAGGAAGACACAATGGAAGCAGAAGTTGCAGATGACCCAAAAATTAAAATAAAATCATAAGAAAAGAAATGGACTATATATAAAAGAAACAAGGAAATTTTATAAATGCGGCATACACTATCAGAAATGGTGGACTTACAACAAGATTAGATGCTGCAGAAAGAAAAAAAAATCTGTAAACTTTAAGAAATAGCACTAGAAAAAATCCAAACTATAGGATAAATAGGAAAAAATAACTTTTAAAGATTTATTCATTTATTTGAAAGTCAGAGTTACACATAGAGAGGAGAGGCACAGAGAGTGAGAGAGAGAGAGGTCTTTTAACCGCTGGTTCACACCGCAGTTGGCCGCAACAGCCAGAGCTGCAATGATCTGAAGCCAGGAGCCAGGAGCCAGGAGCCAGGAGCTTCTTCCAGGTCTCCCACATGGGTGCAGCGGCCCAAGGACTTGGGCCATCTTCTACTGCTTTCCCAGGCCATAGCAGAGAGCTGGATTGGAAGTGGAGCAACCTGGACTCGAATCGGTGCCCATATGAGATGCCAGCACTGCAGGCAGCAGCCTTACCTGTTATGCCACAGCACCAGTCCTGGAAAAAATAATTTTAAAGAAGTGACAAACTCAAGGACTTGAGAAGGAATGGAGAAAGAAGGTAGGAAAATAAGCTGAAACAATGTTTTAGGCAATAATACCTGAAAATGTCTCAATTATTCAAACCATAAACCCATAAATGAAGGTTCCTCAAAAAGTTCATGAAAAATGAGTATTATGAAAAGCTACACATAGATATTCAATTTTTCTTGCACCAAAATAAATTTATACTTTAATTCCATTTTCCACAAACTTTTCCTGCTACCTGAGAAACTCATCAAAAACTAAGCAGAAAAAGCAAAAAAAAAAAAAAAAAAAAAAAAAAAACTACACCAAGGTTATATTATGCATTAAGATAGATTCAACAGGGGATGCTAAAAATTATGGAAAAACATAAAATCTTCAAAGCAGTCAAAGAAAAAAGGCACAATACATGGAGAAGGCAAGTACATAAGACTGTAGTATTTTTGCCAGAAACAAAGCAAAGGTAAAAGAAAGCAACAATCAAAGAAATGAACTTGGTACCCTAGAATTCTATAAATAGCAAAAGCATCCTTCAAAAACTAAATTGAACTAGGATATTTTTAATGAGGTGAAGGCTGAGGAAATGCTTTGCTAGAAAAGGTGCATAACAAAAAATTTTAAGGGGCTGGTGCTGTGGTGTAGTGGGTAAAGTCACTTGCAATGCCGGCATCCCATATGGACAATTGAGTCCCAGCTGCTCCACTTTCGATCCAGCTCTCTGCTATGGACTGAGAAAGCAGTAGAAGATGGCCCAAGTCCTTGGGCCCCTGCACCTGCGTGGGAGACTGAAAAAGAGCTCCTGGCTCCTGGCTTCAGATAGGCCCAGATTCAGCCATTGAGGCCATTTGAGGAGTGAACAAGCCAATGAAAGACACCCCCCAACCCGCCGCCACCTTGCCTTTCTGTAATTCTGCCTTTTAAATAAATAAATCTTTTTTTAAAAAAACAAGAAATTTTAAAAGATTTTCATAAGGCACAAGGAAAACAATGGAAGATTTATTGGAAAAGGTAAATAAGTGGGTAATATAAAAGACTTTTCTAGTTTTTTTCTGTTTTTACAAAATATAATTGAATATTTAGAACAAAGATCATAAGAATGTTTTGGAGAATTAGAATAATGTTGAGTAAAATAAATGATAACGAGCCAGCACCGTGGCTCAACAGGCTAATCCTCCACCTTGCGGCGCCAGCACACTGGGTTCTAGTCCCAGTCGGGGCACCGGATTCTGTCCCGGTTGCCCCTCTTCCAGGCCAGCTCTCTGCTATGGCCAGGGAGTGCAGTCGAGGATGGCCCAAGTCCTTGGGCCCTGCACCCCATGGGAGATCAGGAGAAACACGTGGCTCCTGGCTTCGGATCAGCGCAGTGAGCCGGCCGCAGCACGCCGGCCACGGTGGCCATTGGAGGGTGAACCAATGGCAAAGGAAGACCTTTCTGTCTCTCTCTCTCTCTCACTGTCCACTCTGCCTGTCAAAAATAAAAATTAAATAAATAAATAAATAAATAATAACAATAGTGCAAAGATAGGAATGAAGAAAAATAAAATTATCTTGCATAACATGTATAAAGTATAACATGTATGAAGAGGAATACTAATTATCAGAGGGAAACATACACATTTTAATTATGAAAATAGATGAAAGTAGATGAATAAAAGTCTGGCATACAAACAATGCAGATAAAAGAAATAAAAAAATTGAAAAGGAAACAGGAAAAAGGGAAAAATGAACAAATGATAGATGAAACAAATGGTCACATGGTAGATTCCACTGAAGAGTACCAAAAATTATATTAGCAAGAATTCTAAATAAAAGGAAAAGATCATCACACTAGATTTTTTAGAAGTTTTGATTGTTTATTTGAAAGGCAGAGTGACGGGGGGGGGGGAATGAGAGAGAGAGAGACCTTCCATCTATTGGTTCACTCTCAATCTCAAAATGCATACAACAGCTAGAGCTAGGCAAGGCTGAAGACAAGAGCCAAGAACTATAGCCAGGTATCCTACATAGTTGGCCAACATCTCCTACACAGGGAACCAAGCACCTGGGCAATCATATGCTGCCTCGAAGGGTGTGCATTAGCAGGAAACTTGATCAGAAGTGCAGGTAGAATGAAAAGAAACACTTCTTGCAAACTCTAATCATAAAAGTAAAGTGACAACATTAATATCAGATTAAGCAGAAACTGGAGATTACTATACATAATGAGGAATATTTTATAATGATAAAATGGTCAATCCATCAAGAATACGTAAAAAAAAATTCAAAATGTGCATGCATCTAATAACAGAATTTCAAAATGTGTGGAGCAAAAAACAATAGACTTAAATGAGAAATAAATGAAATACACAATTGTTGAGGTGGATTCATCCTGAGAGGAGGAGCGTGGTGGGGGCAAGAGGCATGGAGTTACCACACAGACCCCGTGAGCTGGGTTAAAGCAGGCCAGAGGCGAGCAGCCTACAGACTCATTTATTTCAGTTGGTACAGCAGCTTAAATAGCCACGGCAGCCAATCCGATCAAGGGGTGGTCTATGATGTAACCAATCACAGCCTGTTGCCAGGCAGTTTCCAAAGCCATCCAATCACAGCCTATTGCCAGGCAGTTTCCATCACCAGTGGCCATCTTGGCATGACCTTCTCTTTCTACCACACACAATAGTTGAAAATGTCTACATTCCTCTGGCAATAATCAACAGAACAATCAGAAAGAAAAAACACTATCAATCAAGTTAACTTAATTGATATCTGTAGAAAATTTTACTCCAAAACAGCAGAGGCACATTCCTTACAATTACATAGAAATATTCAATGAGATAATCCATAGGCCAAATGACAAAAATATGTCTAAGAATTTTTTAAAGAGTTATTTATTTATTTATTTATTTGAAAGTCAGAGTTACTCAGAGAGAGAAGGTAGGCAAAGAGAGAGAGAGAGGGAGGTCTTCCATTTGCTGGTTCACTCCCTATTGGCCACAATAGCTGGAGCTGCGCCGAGTGGAAACCAGGAGCCAGGAGCCTCTTCTGAGTTTCGCATGTGGGTGCAGGGGCCCAAGAACTTGGGTCATCTTCTACTGCTTTCCTAGGCCATAGCAGAGAGCTGGATCAGAAGTGGAGCAGCCAGGACTCGAATTGGTCCCCATATGGGATGCTGGCACTGCAGGCGGCCACAGCACCGGCCCCATCTAAGATTTTTAAATGATAGAAATGATATGAAGCATATTTTATAAAAATAATAGAATTAAACAGTCAAATTAATAACCAAAAATAGTGAATATCTTCCAAAATTTAGAAGCTAAGCAACATGCTTCCAAATGACACATGGATTAAAGAAGAACATGAAGAATATTTTTAACTGAATGATAATGACAACTCAACATGAATTAAGATTTTGGAGTGCCTCTAATGTGATGCTTATGGGAAAATTTGTGGCTTCAAATGCTTTCATTATAAAGTAAGGTATATGTAAAATAAATTATATACTCTTGTTGTAGTTGATTCCTCAACAATGTTGCAGTGGATTCGTTTCTGAGAGAGTGAGCGTGGTGGGGGCAAGAGGCACGGAGTCACTACACAGACTCCGGGAGTCAGGTGAAAGCAGGCCTGAGGCAAGCAGCCTGCAGACTCATTTATTTGAGTTAGTACAACAGCTTATATAGCCAAGACCAGCTAATCCGGTCAAGGGGTGGTCTATGCCCCAACCAATCACAGCCTGTTGCCAGGCAGTTTCCAAAGCCATCCAATCACAGCCTGTTGCCAGTCAGGCTCTTATCGCCAGGCAGTTTCTGAAACCATTCAATCACAGCCTGCTGTCAGTCAGGCTCTGTTGTCATTTGGTTTCCGAAGTCATCCAATCATGGCTTGTTGCCAGGCAGCTTCTGTTGTCAGCAGCCATCTTGGCATGACCTTTTCACCTCAGTGGCCATCTTCATATGACCTTTTCACCTCATTCCACCACATTCTTTCATTATAGAAGTTACAAAAAGAGGAGGTTGGGGCCAGCACTGTGGCACTGCAGGTAAAGCCGCTGTCTACAGCATCGGTATCCCAAATGGGCACCAGTTCGTGTCTCAGCTACTCTATTTCTGATCCAGCTCTCTGCTAATGCACCTGGGAAAGCAGTAGAAGATGTCCCAATTCTTGGGCCCCTGCATCCATGTGGGAGACCCAGCAGAAGCTCCTGACTCTTGGCCTCAGATCAGCCCAGCTCTGGCCATTGTGGCCATTTGGGGAGTGAACCAATAGATGGAAGATCTCTTTGTCTCTCTCCGTAACTGCCTTTCAAATCAGTAAATAAATCTAAAAAAAAAGAGAGGAAGTTAAATCCAATATAGTTGAATAAATATATATGTAAATATAAAATCAGAAAAAGGTAATTTTCAATAAAAACAGTTGTAATTTTATAATATTGTTTGATACTACAGAAGTTAGGATATATATATTTTTCAGAAGCTATGGATTTTTAATTAATAAACACTATGTAAAAATTATATGTTCATTCTGAAAATACATAGGAAAAATATTTGTTCATACATATCCACTTCTTAGTGGCTTTCTGAATACTTGAAGCTTCACTTTCATTTGTTGATGAACACTTATGATGTGCCTACGATGTTTAGCCTTTGCTAGATGCCAGACATATGCATAAGTATCAAACCCTGGATTCTAGTATGTTATAATCCACCACAGAGACAGACAGGGAATCAAATCACTGCAATATGGCAAAGGCATGACTCCCTTAGGTATCCAGGGAGACTGGGCAGGAGGGAATGATGAAGGTTTTTTTACATGGTTTGCCTGAGTCAGAGTTACAGATAGGATCATGCCTGATAAAGTTTAAGGGGATCATAAAGGATAAAGAGTTTGTGTATGTTGTTCCTTCTCTGTGGAGGTTTAGGCTCTGTGGTAGATAGGAGAAAGAAGAGATCAACAGCACGTTTAACAGATTAAATATAGAGCAGTGATCTCTTGCTAAAATGATAAGTGAGGTTGGGATTAAATATGGGGCAATGCTGTGCTGCTAAAATGTCAAGTATGGTTGCCATTAGATAGGCCAGTGAGGAGGGTAGGAGCCTACAGAAAAAGTGTGATACAGCTGGTGATGCAGAGGGAGCAGATCACA
Organism: Sylvilagus floridanus; assembly: GCA_949820135.1. Taxonomy (NCBI): domain Eukaryota; kingdom Metazoa; phylum Chordata; class Mammalia; order Lagomorpha; family Leporidae; genus Sylvilagus; species Sylvilagus floridanus. The sequence goes on from OX463224.1 coordinate 91,187,551, forward strand.
AAATTTTGATTTGATCTTTCAGGAGTTTGCTATTTACTACTTTGACCCACCCTGCTCAGCATGGCCAAGAGCAATTTTTGGAAGGGATTCTGAGTTCACCAATATAAAAGCAGTAATGGACAAGCTATGGTCATGTTTAAGCTGGCAAAGTAAAAGAATGGATTTTATATTATATTGAATTGAATAATGAAAGATTACCCATTTTGGCAATCTTTTCCCTAATACATTGTGTGTAGGCAACTTGAATAAGGTTTGATCACTCTATTTGTTCAAATATTTGATCCATATAAGCACTACTTAATAGCTAGAACATTTTAATACCCACCAAATACATCAGGTGTTCACTACAAATAATTTTGTATAAATGGAACTTGAAATTTGCTTGTGTTTTTAGTGTTCCTAGCCAAACCATCAGACTATAGCCCTCTTCTGTGATTGTCAAGCAAGGACAGTCTTTTTGAAATTACTTATTTGCAGGATCTGAAAAAACAAAAACAAATTGAAGTTCTTGGTGAAGAGCTTTTTACTACTGTTTTATGAGAAGTCCAGACATGTTAATTTGATTTGTTAAATTAAATTTAGGTACATATTACAAGTAGGAATAGCAAATACCTGGCTTTATAGGCCAATTAACCTGCCCTTTAAAAATATTTTTCTGGTAATCAAATGTGAACAAAATTATATGCCCATATTTAAGTTAATCTAAGAAAAAAGCAAAAACAAATCAAAACAAAACAAACAAACAAACAAAAAAGAAGTTCCCAAGTACAAACATCTCTGTATTGAAACTGAGTATAAAGGGGCCACTCCTGATGGTATTTGTCTACATTCTTGACCACTTGCACATGGCACATACAAGTGTATTTTCATAATTCTAGTAGGAATATTATTAAAGGTATATTTAAAATGTTTTTAAAATTTTATTTAAGGTATACAAGTTTTATGTACTTCATATATACAGATTAGGAATATAGTGATATCACTGTGCCCTAGTAGGTGAGCCTCTGCCTGCAGCACTGACATCCCATATGGGCACTAGTTAAAGTCCCAGCTACTCCACTTCCTATCTAGCTCTGGCTAATAGCCTGGGAAAGTACTGGAAGATAGTCCAAGTGCTTATACCCCTGCACACACGTGGGAGACCCAGAAGAAGCTTTCGGTTCCTGCCTTTGGATCTGCCCAGTTGTGGCTGTTGCAGTCTTTTGGGGAGTGAACCAGCGGATAGAAGACCTCATTCTCTGTTTCTCCCTCTTTCTCTCTCTCTCTCTCTCTCTCTCTCCTAAATAAATAGAGAATGCATTTGTAAATATTATCTGTGCCAAACTTTTATTTTGAAATATTAGTTAAAATGGTAAATTTTAGTGGTTTCTCTTTTCCCTTAAAATAGGATGACCATAAAAGATTGTTTCAATGTAACTTTCTGTCATTTCTTGATGTCATCATTTTTTACTTTATTTCTTCATTTTACTCCCCATCACCAGTATACATTAAAATTGATTTATCCTCAGAAAGTTCTTCTTTGCCTTTAGCTCATACTCAACAGGAAGTCTTCCTTATATCCTTTGAAATCTAGTTAAGCACTAGAGCTAATGCATTTTTCAGCACATGGGTACTAAGGATTATTTTTTCTAAATTATTTTTTCACCCAATTTGAAAATTTCAAAGTGAGCATATTAAGTCAGTGGTCTCCTCATAAGAATCAGTTGCTCTTTGGGCCGGCACTGTGGCACAGTGCGTTAAAGTCCTGGCCTGAAGAATCAGTTGCTCTGTTCTTCAATAACACATGATTCTATTTTTGATTATACAATGACATAACGACAAAGTAAACATTAAATAACATCTTTAATGAAGAGAGAATTGAAGGTCATTAGTTCTATGGTTCCATTTACCAAATGTTAACACTGAGACCTAAAATTGCATAAGCTTTGTGCAATAGGATCAGAATTAGAACTTTGAATTCCTTACTTATAGCCCCTACTTTGGACTCTCCTCCATCATGCCATGAAAACACTTCACCAAATAAGCTCATCTGAATATAATGATCTGTAATAAACAGACTATCACATACATCTATATTCTCTATAATTAGTTATGTTATAACTAGATTCCAATCTAGTGATTAAAATACATAGCAAGGCAGTGGATAAATGTGGATTTGAGGATTTAATTCACCTCATTCACTCCTGTGTAAAACTTTGGCACTTAGTAGGTGTTAAACTAGTGGGCTACTGAAATTGAATTGATTCAGAATAAAATCAGAATGCTTCGCCTTGAAGTTTCCATTCTCCTTTGTTTCCTTTTCTGATTAAACATTACTCCAATAGAGAGTTCCTTCAACTGTTCTCTGAACAAGCCACTTTCCACATAAGTTCTTCCATAATCCTGAACAATATTCTTTTGTGTGCTAAGGGCTTCTATGAAATGTGGAGATTCACAAAGCACAGATTTTATGTAATTAATTCCTTAAATTTCTTTTGTTTACAAAAAAGAAAATCTATCTCTAAAGATAGATGTGAAAGGTGCAAGCCCTATGGAGCTAACAATATTTTACCATTATTAACACATAGTGGGGGCCATGTGAGGTGCTAATAGGTGGTAGAGTAAATGATTTTGAGCAGAAATGTGAATCCAAATCCCAGTTGAGCTCCTGTCTGTGTGCTATCGAGCAAGCCTTGGAACCACATTGAGATTGTGCCCTTATTATCAAAACAGAAATTATTATAATGAGTTCATAGAAAAAAACTGTCATTTATCTAGCAGCCACAGTAAGACAGGTAATATTTATTTATTAACTCATGTAATTATTGCATAGCCCTTTGAAACGGGTACTGTTACTATGTTGATTTTATAACAGAAGAATGAGTTTCAGAGAGGTGTAATAACTTACACAACTCACACAACTATAAATTGACTGAGTTGAGATCTAAACCCAGGAAATGAGCTCTAGAGGCTGTGCCAGTATACCATACTGCCTATTCTGGCCTAAGGATGCATTGCAGATTATTAATTGTATTGTTCCTTTTCTATTGATTTCACTACCTTCAGTAGCAAGAAAGAAAAGAGAGCCCTGAGCTCGAGGAAGTCTTGATAACCCAATGGCATCTCCTCACTTGCTAGTTCTGCGACCTTTGGCAACTTATTTTCTCTCTCTGGGCCTCAGAATTCTCATTTGTAAAGTGAAGATGTCTAGGGATCATGAGCTCTTGCTTAGAGTTGAATCACATGGACTAAATTGTTCTCTTGTAGAGAAGCACCTTGCTGCCATACTCAGTAAGTAAATTACATGAGCGCATAGAAAGTATTCCATAAAACAGCAGCTATTACTATCCTAACTGTTATTGTCCCCACCCAGCGCTCTGACCTTTCAGAGTTTGCAGTTGCAGGAACAGTTAGAAAGGCTACATCTCTCAGTTATCTTGCTTCAGATCTCAGAGGAAGGCACAATGGAATAGCCTTGCAGAGGTAGTCAGAGGAAGGCCAGCCACCAGCCCATTTCTGAGCTTGTTTAGTCTCTCAGCAGCCTGACCTTGACCTTCTGGCCAGCTCTGTGCCAGACATATCAAAGGCCCTTTAGACTCAAGACTATAAGCACCGTGTTGTCTGCAAGCAGTCATAACCTCTCAAATCCACTTAAACCCTTAATCCCCACCTCCCAGCAGGGTAGAAACCCACACAAAATGCCTGCCTCAGCTTTTACCCCACAGCATCATCAATGATTTGAGCCACTCTGCTCCTCTCAACGAGACTGAGCTCCAAACTCCTCAAATCCAGAATTTCCTGCTTTCAGAGGGAATGTTCTTGTGTAGCTGAAGTTTGCTAACATGTAAGTGATGAAATCCAAAGTCCATATGGTATTTGGACAAGTGTTAAATGTTTTCCCTATGTACCAGAAATGAAATATAAATACGGTATTTTTTTTAAAGTAATAGCAAAGACCAATGCAGGCTTCCCTAAATCAGGTGCTGCTTCTCCAGGAAGGCAGGTGGGATCCCTCTACATTCTACATTCCATTCTGATATGCCTCTCTATTGTCATCAGTCCCTGTGACAGCAGAGAAAAAAGAAAGCACTCTCTAGAAGTAACTTGGGAGGCCTGGCTTCCATGTACATCTCCTTCCTGAGTAGCTCTGTGATCCTGAAAAACGTATTTTTCTTCTCTTTTGCCATATAATGAAACAGTCACAGGTTCCAGAAAATCAGAATATGTACACATGTTAGGGGGTCATTATTCAGCCTACCATATCATTTTAGAAGCAAAGTTCCCTTTTAGTTTTTATATAAAAGGATTCTCTCTGGGGCCGGCACTGTGGTGTAGTGGGTTAAAGCCCTGGCCTGCAGTGCCAGTATCCCTTATGGGTGCCAGTTCTGGTCCCAGCTGCTCCTCTTCTGATCCAGCTCTCTGCTATGGCCTGGGAAAGCAGTAGAAGATGGCCCAAGTCCTTGGGCCTCTGAACCCACTTGGGAGACCCAGAGGAGGCTCCTGCCTCCTGGCTTGGGATCAGCGCAGTTCCGGCCGTTGCAGCCATCTGGGGAGTGAACCATCAGATGGAAGACCTCGCTCTCTGTCCCTACCTCTCTCTATAACTCTTTCAAATAAATAAAATAAATCTTTAAAAAAAAAAAGAGGATTCTCTCCAAGCTTATGTAAAGCCACACAAGTCTTATATTTGCATCTTCTTGGCCTCCTATCAAAGAAGCCACTTTGGCAAATTATTTGTGAGACAACTCTCATGTGCCCAGAAGGGTACTAGGAACAGAGGGGAGGAGTACTTATAAAAGAGCAAATATTTTCTTCCATTTTAAAGGTTTACGATGTACTTTTAAAAGGACAAGAATTTACAGAAAGTTCAACACTCTAAGAACTCATTTTGCTGGAAAGACCTTTATTAGAACTAAGAGGAAAAGTGGAATGCACAACTTCTTGTGCAAGAAAATATTACACAGGTATGAATCATACCATCCATTTATTGAAACTTGAAAAACACTTGATAGTCACTATTCCCATACATGAGTCTCAGTAATCTGCACTAGAGAGGAGATAGACCGTGAAAATAGGTCCAGGATAAGGGCTATGAAAAAAGTCAACATCTTTGAGATCAAATATTTGGAGGTGACATGGCCAGGACCATGTTATTCCCCTAATTTAAGCCTCATATTGCAATGCTATAGCCACAGAATATTTAAAAAAAAATAATAAGGACATCTTTTCATTGGAACTCAGAAGTTGACATTCCTTAGGGTGTCTGTCTCATATGTAAGGCAGTGATGTCACTTCTTTTCTCATGGAAATAGTCAGTGTAACTCACTGAAATATATTCTTAGCATCTCTTTGCACTACTGATTACATTTGATTGGACAAAAGTAGGCATTTGAGATATACATTTCTATCTATGGGCATTTGGAATTGAAACTATTAATTCAATTAGTTGAGGACTATGACATAAAATTGGAAGCTGAAGTCTGACCATCCTTCTTCATCATAGGCTGAAGATGAAGATAGGCCCAATAGAGACCAAGCAAGCTGGGAAAAATCACACACAGAGAACAAAGTGATACCTGGAGAGGCCTCGTACCTTTTATGTTTTAACTTTTTAAGGTTTGTCTGCATTATTGCCTTTGAGTTCCAAGAGCCACCCCTGTTTCTTTAAAATAAATTCATAATCTTCCCTTAGGTGAGACCAAATTGGCTTCTGTTGCTTGAAACTGGCAGGACAGTAGAGTCCCCTGAGATCTCTCAAAGAACTTCCCCTGAAGGTTCCCACCCACACCTGTCTCCACTCAAGTGTTTTCTACCGTTTCTCTGTTCAGATCCCTATCTTTCAGGAACTATTTCAGAGGGATCCAACGCCTAGTATGTGTAAGACTTGAGAACAAAACACACCTTAGGCAGCACAATTCACACATCAGCTAAGTACAAGTGAAATGTTTGGCCTAATTTCTCAAAATAAAGTCATTTTTATGGGTGGTTAATTTTCCTGTGTCCCAGTTGCTGAATGGTTTCATGCAAACCATGAAAGTTTTCAGATATTTTATTCTCATCATAGGCATTGTCAGAATCTTAAGGAACAAAATGAGGCTTGTTGTATACCTGTTTGTTGCTTTCACTTTTTAAACAAGCATACAAAAAATGATTTACTCAATGTTTTGGGATTTATATAATGTTTTTTTTTTTTTACCTGTAGTGCTTCCTTTGATCTTAATTTTCCAGGGGGAAAGACAGGGTCACATCCTATATTCCCACTTAAGGATTCCAGAGGAGTGAAATGATCTGACTTAGGAAATTGACATTAGATTCTAAGCCCATGAAGAATAAGGACAAAGTCTAACACTCTTAATATGTCATCTATCCTGCCCAGTAACTAATACATGTGATGTAATGGTAACTAATTGATTTTGTCTTACAGAACAACTCCAATCCTAATAGTGGCAGCCTGGAATACTGTTTTGAGAATTCTGAGTGATTCTGCACATTGTGAAAAGAGGTTCTGGGATTGAGTAAAAGACAACAAAAGAGTGGAGAGTGGCAGCCCAGGCCTCAGTATTTACATCGCTATGGTAAATGTTCACTGAGTTAACCTAACACTGACTGCTTTGTCATCTGACTTTTTATATTGCATTATATCTGGCAATGTCTACACTCCCGACCTCAATTTCCTAAACTATGGATGAACAAAGTATCAAAGATCAAACCTGGCCTGTCACACATTTTAATAAACAAGGTTTTATTAGAACACAATCATGCTCATGTGTTCACAAATTACTTTCAGATTCTTTCCTGCTCAATGGAACAATTGAGTAGTCAAAACAGAGATCATGTTTACCAGATGCAACCAACTAGAGATTAATTTTTATTTTCTTTATTGAAGGAAATTCTATGCAAAAACTGGATAATTAACTTGAAGAATCTGTTTTCAGCATATCCATTCAAAATAAAAGTAACTGATTTTCTTTTTTTTTTTTAACTTTTATTTAGAATATAAATTTCCAGGGTACAACTTATGGATTACAATGACTTCACCCCATACCTTTCCTCCCCCCCACAATCCTCCCCCCTTACCCGCTCCCTCTCCCCTTTCATTCGCATCCAGATTCATTTTCAATTCTCTTTGTATACAGGAGATCAGTTTAGTATGTGTTAAGTAAAGATTTCAACCATTTGCCCTCACATAGCAACACAAAGTGAAATATACTATTTGAGTACTCGTTATAGCATTGAATCACAATGTACAGCACATTAAGGACAGAGATCCTACAAGATTTTTTTTAAAAAAATTGATTAATTTTTTATGCAATTTCCAATTTAACACCAAGGTTTTTTAATCATTTTCAATTATCTTTATATACAGAAGATCGATTCAGTATATACTAAGTAAAGATTTCATCAGTTTGCACCCACACAGAAACACAAGGTGTAAAAATACTGTTTCAGTACTAGTTATAGCATTACTTCACATTGGACAACATATTAAGGACAGATCCCTCATGAGACGTAAGTACATAGTGACTCCTGTTGTTGACTTAACAATTTGACACTCTTGTTTATGGCGTCAGGAATCTCCCTAGGCTTTAGTCATGAGTTGCCGAGGCTATGGAAGCCTTTAGGGTTTGCCAACTTCGATCTTATTCCAACAGGGTCATAGTCAAAGTGGAGGTTCTCTCCTCCCTTCAGAGAAAGGTACCTCCTTCTTTGATGGCCCCATTCATTCCACTGGGATCTCTCTCACAGAGATCTTTCATTTAGGTCTTCTTTTTTTTTTTTCCAGAGTGTCTTGGCTTTCCATGCCTAAAATACTCTCATGGGCTCTTGAGCCATATCTGAATGCCTTAAGGGCTGATTCTGAGGCCAGAGTGTTATTTAGGACATCTGCCATTCTATGAGTCTGCTGTGTCTCCCATTTCCCATGTTGGATCATTCTCTTCCTTTTTGGTTCTGTTAGGATTAGCAGACACTAGTCTTGTTTGTGTGATCCCTTTGACTCTTAGACCTATCAGTGTGATCAATTGTGAACTGAAATTGATCACTTGGACCAGTGAGATGGCATTGGTACATACCACCTTGATGGGATTGTATTGGGATCCCCTGGCATGTTTCTAACTCCATCATTTGGGGCAAGTCTGATCGAGCTTGCCCCAAATTGTACATATCCTCCCTTTCAACTGATTTTCATAATTTTAACACAAAGCTTTATGAATCATGTAGGGAAAATCTGGTAACCTTTGTGAGATACAGAGTGTAATATTAAGTTAGCCAGGTTAATCAGCCAAGATGTTCACACATACACGTGAACAGTATACTGTTTTACCTTACAACTTATCTTTTGTGCAGTATTGTAAGAGTTAATACAAAGAATACAAAGGAATAAAAACATATGCACATTGATTTTTTCTTTGTCTAATAGACTCCTTTGTTACAATTCTATGTAACATTCACATAGGTGATCATTGTTATTTCTAAGGAAATTTACTTGGAGTCACAAACTGCAGTAGGATTCATAACCCAATTCCCCTTCAACAGTAGAACAAGTGGAAAACATGTTTGGCTGGATGGTGTGAGAAACTAAGAGTAAATATTAAGTGCTCTATCCAATGTTCATGGTATGTCTCATAAGAGTACAAATACTAGAATACTTTTCTCAATGAAGTATGAAGATCAGTGCTGAGAAATCCTAAACAAATCATCATTCTATGGTCTTGAACACAGTCCACTTATAGAATATGAATGAGGAACATGAAAAACTAAGAAAACTAATAAATGAGAAGGTGATTAGGAAAGTAATTAGGAAATGGGCTGAATTAATGGGTTTAATTAATTTTCATTTATTTGCATAATCAACCAAAATTCATGAAACACATGTGTTTGCAGTTTTGGAAATAAGCTCCACTCTTCTAAGATGGCAACCAATGGAAAGATAAATGCTGTAGTCAGACTTACATTTCTGATACAGTAACTAGAAAATATGACTTTATATCTGTGTCCAAATCTTAATACTTCTCTGAAGTAAATGATCTGGTCACTGAAGTACCTGCTCAGTCTCATGTCTTGCCTACAGGGTCAGACTTCTTACCACATGATGGAAGGCCGACTGGAATGTGCTTCTTGTGCTTAGAAGAGGGGATAAGGGGATCTAAGATGAAGACTATCATTTCATTTGTGCAGAACATCAATCAGAAATGTAATTTCGTTCATCATGGGGATAAGTGTACAAAAAAAGAAGTACATATTCTAGAGAAAGACACCCTCTAAGAGCAAGAGGAATGAATAGCCCTCCACTGGTACCAGAGATGGGACAGCACGTTCTTGATGCTAAGCATATAATGATGAACAAGCTAAACAAAGAGTAAGTTTTCCCAGAACTTATAATCTAGTGGAAGATGATGCCAATAATGCAATAAGCACATAAAAATACAACATAATGTGAGATAGTGATAGATGTTGAATTGCTTGAAAATATGCCAGCAAATAATTTCTCATATCTTGTACACTGAATGAGCTGGGCTATTTTCTTCCCCCTCATATTTAAGCCACCCTTCTCAGTATTTTGACAAGTAGAATATAGCAAAATTACCATTCTAGGATTTTCCAACCAAGTTTCTTTTTAAAATTCATTTATTTGAAAGGCTGAGTTATAGAGAAAGGAGAGAAAGTGAGAGATCTTCCACTACTAGTTCACTCACTAAATGGCCACATGGCCAGGGTTGAGCCAAGTCACAGCAGGTGCCTGGCACTCTATCCAGGTCTGCCACATGGGTACAGGGGCTCATCTTCCATTGATTCTTGGGTCATCTTTCATTGCTTTCACAGGCACATTAGCAGGGAGTTGGGTGGAAAGTGGAGTAGCCAGGTATCTATATGGGATGCCGGCATCACAGGCAGCAGCTTTACCCACTGCACCATGATGTGAGTTCTCCAAACAAGTCTTAAGAGAATCTCCTTCTTCACAGACTATGCTATGAAAATATCTAAGCCAAACTCCTGAGTGAGGGAGGTCACACTGAAGGAGGCCCTGCCAAGCAAGAGGCTATCTTGATATTCTTGCATCAACAAATTCCCAGCTTAATGCAGCTATCTACAAAATTAATAGCAGAAGAACCATCCAATTGAGCCCAGTAAATTCACAACAATAAACAGTTGTTTTAGGTCATATTTTGGGGTAGTTGAAATAAGAGATAGGTTTGGTAAAGGAAGATCATTCTGTTTTATGGAAAGGGAAGGTCTTATAAGAAGGTATTGTTTGAACTGCAAGAAAAGAAGGAACCAGACACAAGATCTGATGGAGGAGTATTACAACCAGAATAAATAACAAGTATAAAGGACCTAAGGCAGGAAAAGATTATGCATTTTTAAGAAACCATGAAAAGACTGATGTTACAACAAAATAATGAAAGAAGTTGAATTATGGTTTGCTTTTGTATCCTAAAAAAAAAGAAATATTTCCTTGTCTTAAGTTCATAAAAATTTACCCCTATATTTTCTTCTATAAATTTTAAAGTTTTAGCTATTACATTTGGATCTATTATTCGGTAACATTTTATGTGCTGCCAGGTCATAGCTTTGGTGTAATCTGTTTATTTTAGGGACCTTAAATTGTGTAAGTTAAAATTTATTCTGTAACTCAAACAAATATTATGTAAACTGTGGAAATGTATAGATTAATCCATTTTTCAATCATTTTATCTTGGCCACAACTGAGTTGTTGCCTGGTCACGACCTCCTTTTCACTATGAAATACATCTGGAAAACAACCCATACTTTCCACCCTGAGCCTTCTTGGGGAAGGGTAGGTGATGAGGTAGTGGATTTTCTTTCTACTCTGGCATTTCCTTCCTGTGGGGGATAATGACAGAACAGCTTGCAACTCCTTTTACCCCATCTGTTTCCCTCCTGATAAGAAGCAAGAGATCCCTGATGGTAGATTTCTATCACTGCCCCTTGCTCTCCCTCTTCTTGTGTGATGGCCCATATAGAGAGAACATGTATCCTCTCTGGCTCTCCTGCCATGCCGAATAGTGAGGCCTAAGGTTGGACAACTCTGTGAATATACTGAAAACCATTTGACACAGCTGACACATACGGTTTATGAATTGGGTCCCAACAAAGCTGTTAAAAAACCAAACAAATAACAAAAAAAAAAAGTGAGTCGTCATGGGCCAGTGCTGCCTGTGACAGGGTGACACGTCTTTCTACAAGGGGTGTGTTATTAGGAAGCCTACTATTACATCAGCATAAAGCACATATTTCAATATCACCTTTATGCATAATAAAGGTCATATTTTCCCTCTTCTTAACCTTTTCTTTAGTTTCTCATTTGGATCAGAGCTCAGATAGCAGAGGATGCCATTTGTTGGAATAATCTCAAATATTCCAATATATTCCATCCTGTAAGTTTCTTAAGTCTATCCCTTGGGCTTTATAGATCCTTCCCTCCCTCTTCCTATCTTCATCTGATTGAGAAACCATTTTTAAGGCAGTATAGTTTTTATTTTTTGAAAAATTATTACAAAACTTTGGAGTGTTTAAAAGATATAAATGTACAAAAGAGAGAACATTAACATGAGTTATTCTTCCACATTTAAAACTGTGCAACCCAGTAAGATAAACCACTTGCTCTGCATAGCTACTTAAATTGAAATCATTTATAACTAAGTTAAATTAAAATTCCAACACCTCAGTAACACTAGCCACATTTCAAGTACTCAGTAGCTACCTGTGACTAGTGGCTACTCTATCAGGCAACAAAGGCACAGAACATTTCCATCATCACTGAAAGTTGTATTATACAGTGTACTCTAAAGACAATTTGTTATTTAATATGAAAGCATACTAAATTATATTATCTATTTATATTCTTATAATATGTAAATAACAAAATAGGACCTATTTTACATACTATTTATAACCTCAGATTTCTCTTAATTTGTCATGAGCATATCACACATCCATCCTTCTATGCTATAATTTTTAATTGCTGTAAAATATTTTTCTGTATTGATTAGCATTATCTACAACCAGATACTGTACATGGTCCCTTTTCCCCAAACTTTTTCATTATAGCCAAAATAAACTTAATATTCTTGAACACCTTCATAACTGTGTTAAAGGATTTGAACAACTTAGAGTCAAAGCACAGACACACTTTTAAATGTCTGCAAGGTATTGCCAGGGGAAGAGTTTCCTGACTGGGAACACACATCCTGTCAAAACAAGTGGAGGATGATTCAGGGTGACTTTACATCTTTACAGAAGGATATTTGCACAACAAAAAGATCAAAACGTTAGTTGTTGGTTAATGTGCTAAGGATTCCTGAGAGCTTGTAGAATGCTATCACATGAACACGCCTCTTATAAGCCACTGCTCTTTTCCTATTCACACTCCAATAATATATCTAGGGTTCCTTTAAACATTGTGTGAATCAGTTGTTCTCAAGGAGATGTTCTCTTAGAGTATTTTTCTCACTGGCAATTAGATATTGAAGTGAAGAGCAAGCACAGCTGTGTTTTGCATCAACCTACCCTCATTTTCTGCTCAGCAGCTCCTCTACATCACAGGTGATACCGCTATCACCTTGTTTGCACAAGGGTGGCTAAATGTGGGTGTCAGCATAGGAAACAGTGCAAGCTTTTTTTCTCACTATGACAGGACAGTTAACAGACTCTGGGGACAGACTGCCAAGGTTGGATCCTAGTTTCTCCACTTGCTAACTATGTGACTTTTGCCATGTTACAACCCAATCATATTTCAGTTCCCTCATCCATAAACTGGGGTAAACAATAGCACTATTATTATATACCTGGAACCTAGCAAATACTATGAAAGTGTTTCAGAAATAAATAATCTAATCAGTACAAAATGTAGTTGGATTATCTTCTGCATTACCTATACATTATATTTTGGTGAGATGGGAGATTAGCAAGAGCAATCTCACATACTAATCTACTGTATGATTATTTAAAAGTGAACTTGGGAAAACTAAAATGCCTACATCAATATTTCCAAAGTTTTTGCCATCATTGGCAATTTTTTTTTTCTGTATGTAGAATGAGTTATGATTAAGTAAGTTTGGGATATGTTTCTCTTTAGAGTTGTGATGCATATTAGCATATTTAGGACCCTGAGAGGGGCCTGCAGTAAAGACATCTGTTGAGTTTTATCTAATCTCAACTTTTTGCAAAATCTTTCAATAAAGACACTTTTAATTTAGAAGACATCGGGCATTGTTGCCTCCTCTGAGCACAATGTCTTGAAAATCATGGGGATGTGAAATCAAGCTATTAGCTATGCTTCCCCTCAGAAAAATATGTTAAACTTTTTTCTCCTTATCTGAGACTTGTATGCTGGTTTGGTGAAAGTTCTTGCTTAATTCTACTTTTTTTCTAGTAGGGTTTAGCTTCTTATTAACGTTAGTCTTTTATTCTAGCTTATAAGATTTGGGGAGAATTTTATGATTAAGTGTACATTTTGGGTTCATATCCTGGAAAAATTATTAGCTTGATTTTATTTTGTCTTCCGCCAAGCCTTTGGCAGACATCAAAGAAAATAGGCTCAAGGCGAGGATAAAGTACTACTCTGATAATTTTCTAAGTATCTATGTCACTGATACATAGCAACCCAAAATATTTCTCATTAATGTCTTGGTAGGAACAAACATTAAAATAAATTATTCTTCCATGTATTTTGATAGGAAGCCTATGAAGACATTAACCTTAGATGGAATAAAATATTTGCTTTATTACAAATACCTACTAATCAGTTGGTTGATACTAGGGGTTTGCTTTAAAACAGGTGTCTTAGTCGTTTTTCTTCTGCTATAATAGAATATCTAAGAGTGGCAATTTAAGAAGAATATTTTTCTGATGGTTTTGGAGGCTAGCAAGTCAAAAAATACAGCAATGGTATCTGGCCAGGGTCTCCATGCTGTATCATCCAATGGGAAAAGGCAGAAGGGCAAGGAGGAGAGATGGAAAGCAAGAGATAGTCAAACTCACTGTACAATAAATCCACTCTTGGCATTAACTAGTTCACTCTGATAATAATTACATAAATCTATTCATTGAAGGCTCACCTCTTATTGGCTCTCACTTTCCAATAATGTAGCAGTGGAGATTAAGTTCTGAACACATGAACTTTGGGGCACAAATTCAAACTATAGCAACAAGTTTGAAGGCCTCATCTGGGATCTATGGTATAGATATGAAAAGGAGGAGTTACAGTGAGATCCCAGTGGAAGGAACGGGGCCATCAAAGAAGGAGGTACCCTTCTCTGAGGGGAGGAGAGAACCTCCACTTTGACTATGACCCTGTCGGAATAAGATCGAAGTCGGCGAACCCTAAAGGCTTCCATAACCTCAGCAACTCATGACTAGAGCCTAGGGAGATTACTGACGCCATAAACAAGAGTGTCAAATTGTTAAATCAACATCAGGAGTCACTGTGTACTTATGTCCCATGTGGGATCTGTCCTTAATGTGTTGTCCAATGTGAAGTAATGCTGTAACTAGTACTGAAACAGTATTTTTACAGCTTGTGTTTCTGTGTGGGTGCAAACTGATGAAATCTTTACTTAATACATACTAAATCAATCTTCTGTATATAAAGATAATCGAAAATGAAAAAAAAAACTCAGTGTTATATTGGAAATTGCATAAAAAATTAATCAATTTCAAAAAAAATATCATGTAGTATCTCTGTCCTTAATGGGCTGTACAATGTGATTCAATGCTATAACGTGTACTCAAATAGTATATTTCACTTCGTATTGCTATATGAGGGCAAATGGTCAAAATCTTTACTTAACACATACTAAACTGATCTCCTTTATACAAAGAGAATTTAAAATGAATCTGGATGTGAATGAAAGGGGAGAGGGAGCAGGTAGGGGGGAGGGTTGCAGGAGGAGAGGGAAAGTGTGGGGGGGAAGCCATTGTAATCCATAAGTTGTACCTTGGAAATTTATATTCTAAATAAAAGTTAAAAAAAAAAGAAAAGGAGGAGTTACAGTATTTATGTCACACAGTTGACAATTCTGCCTAACTACTTTACCCCAAAGCAGAGATAAATTCCCTTCCTTCTATCTTGTCCAGTGGTAGGCCTGGCAGATATTTTGGGACAGAGAATTTTGAAAACTTTTAAGTCTCCTGCTATTTAATCTATCCATGTCTAGGATTAATTCCAGCATTTTTTATTGATTAACTAGGATAGAATTTCCTTAGCAAAGCAAACTTTAAATTGACAAAGCAAATCCAAGAGTTTAAAAAAATTGCCAAATCTTGTAGTCAAAGTCATCAGGACCTTAAATACAATCATTCATGAAAATTAAAAAAAAGAAAATGTAGGGTTTTTTTTTCCTTTTGCAAAGAGCAATAAATTCTATTAAAATGCATTATACGGTTTTCTCATTCAAGTGTATTAAGTATTAAAATTATGCCAAGGTTCCTTCAAAACAATATTAATTTTGAAAGGCATAATACAAGTGTTTTAAAAGAACATTGAGAAAATAAAGTACCTTTGTAGCTTATGAGGAATGGTAGAGAGAATGAGGAGAAAGACAAAAGTACCAAAGCATTTGATTAAGGAAATTGGTATCATTATAGCTGTCAATGCATTCAATATTGAATACTAAATTATTAGTGAAGCCAGATCTTATTTCAGTGCTCTAGACCTATATTTCCAACAAATTACCAAATTTTTTCTCTGTAAAATCACAGAGACAACTAAATATCCACAGGTCCTACCAAACTTATTACATATCGTCTTAGATCAGCCTCTCCCTCATTAACTGTGTTGGGAAATGGCATCACTGCTTCTAACTCCCTAATCAGAAACCTGGATATTATCTGTTTTATCTTTTAATTTTATTTATTTTTTATTTTTTGAAAGGCAGAGTGGACAGTGAGAGAGAGAGAGACAGAGAGAAAGATCCTCCTTTTTGCCGTTGGTTCACCCTCCAATGGCCGCTGCGGCTGGCGCACTGCAGCTGGCACACCGCGCTGATCCGATGGCAGGAGCCAGGTGCTTCTCCTGGCCTCCCATGGGGTGCAGGGCCCAAGCACTTGGGCCATCCTCCACTGCACTCCCGGGCCACAGCAGAGAGCTGGCCTGGAAGAGGGGCAACCCGGACAGAATCTCGACCAGGACTAGAACCCGGTGTGCCGGCACCGCAAGGTGGAGAATTAGCCTATTGAGCCACAGCCCAGCAGAAACCTGGATATTATCTTAGACATTGTCTTCCTTACAACTAATACTCAGAAAATCTAATTCCTACACAAACAACTAACAATTGCAACAGTTACTGAATGCTAATATATACAAAGTCAAATTCTGAGTGTTTCCCACACATTAATCCATGCATCACCATAAATATTATACAAATATTTTTCTTCTACTCCACTCCCATTGCAACTTCCTAATTCAAGGACTCATCAGTTCTCCTCTGAATCTTACAGTGGCCTCCTAATCACTGTCTCTCATTCCAGCCAGCCCAATCAATGGTCTTTCCAGAACATTGTGGCAGAAGACATTTCCAAAACTAAAACATGATCTTGTTACTTCTCTGTCCAAAATCTTTACACAGTTTTTTGGGTAACAGAATAAAATTTAAATTCCTTAAGAATATGATGGGGGGCAGCACTGATGGCATAGATTAAGCCTCCACCTGTGGCACCAGCACCCTATATGGATGCCAGTGTGTGTCTGGGTTGCTCCTCTTCCAATCCAACTCTGCTAATTGCCTGGGAAAGCAGTGGAAGATGGCCCAAGTGCTTGGGCTCCCGTACCCATGTGGGAGACCCAAACAAAGCTCCTGGCTTCAGAGCAGCCTAGCTCTGGTCATTGCAGTCATTTGGGTAGTAAACCAACAGATGAAAGACCTCTTTGTCTCTCCCTGTCTCTGTCTGTAACTCTACCTCTCAAATAAATAAATAAATCTTTTTTAAAAAGCAGAAGATGGACAGGCCCTCTTTGGTACATCTTTCCTTTTACTTTACACATTGCACTTCCTTTATAAATCAGTTGGATTTCCTAAAATGTGGCACACAGATGCCCCCACACCCTCACTTTCTCTACAGATTGCAATGCCCTTCCCCTCTGCATGTTGTTTCTTAAGCTCCTTTTAGCCTTCAAATTCCAGGTCATACTTTACCACATTTTTGAAATCTTTGCCTAATTCCAAAGTGCCATCTCTATAATTGTATTGAGGTTCTTGGCAAATCTGCCTCACCTGTTAGACTGTGAAACCTTTAAAAGCAAGTTTAAAACTTTATGTATTTTTATATCTTCAGGGCATGGCTAGACTGCTCCCTTTCAGACATGCCAGGTATACTTTATGGACAGTGGAACTCCACAGCCTCCTTTCTAGTCCTAATACTCTATAATAGGATATTCATCAAGACATTACTACATATTAGAAATGCTTAATATTAGAGATATGAATCCCGGCCATTCCCTGACTGCTTATCATTGACTTAGAAGATAAAATATTGATAAGCATACCAGATTGCATTTTGTTAGATTTATTTATTCATTTGAAGCTGTAACAGAGAGGGAGAGGCAGAGGAAGAGAGAGAGAAAGAAAGAGAGAGAGAGAGAGACTTATACCCTCTGGCTCACTCCCCAAATGGCCACACAGCCAGGGTTGGGCCAGGCTGAAGGCAGGAGGCAGGGGTTTCATCTGGATCTCCCATGTGGGTGCGGGAGCCCAAGGACTTTGGCCATCTTCCATTGCTTTTCCAGGCACATTAGCAGGGAGTGGAGCAGAGGTGGAGTAGCCCGGGATCCCAACTGTCGCACATATGGGATTTCCTGCTACACCACAGTGCTGGCCCCCAGATTGCATTTTTAAAAAACTTTTCATAACATGGACTTTTTACAGGGTGACTGATCCTTTGATCATGGAGAGGAGAGACTTAAGTTCCTCTTGAATCTAGGTGGACTTGGAACTATGGAAGAAATTCAGTCTGTGACTTGCAAAACAAAATCATAAAATGTGACATAACTTCTGCCTGGATCTCTCAAGATGCCCACTCTTGAAGCCTAGTCAGCATTCTGTGCAAAACCCCAACAGCCACATGGAGTTGCCATGTCTTAGTGACCCCAGTGAGGTTCCAGCCCTTCTAGACATGTGAGTGAGAGACACTTCAGATGATTCCAGCCAGCAAGTCAGCCACAGTGCTAGAGATTTGCCAGCTGAGCTTCTAGACTTCAAAAAACACAGACAACCTGTTCATACTGTGTCCTTTTCAAATTCCTGGCCCACAGAATCTTGAGCATAATGCAATGCTTGTTCTTTTATGCCACTAAATTTAGAGAAGTTTAATATACAACAATTGAAAATAATACAATACACAATGTTAGATCAATATAGTTTTTGTATCACTGTCAGAGAAACTCTTGTGTCTAGGGAAGACCACTAAATTTTCTAAGAAAAAATAAAGGTGGGAATGGGACTGGTAGTTTTGCGGTCACTTATACTTTACTTCCTCTTAGAGATTTTCATTGAATAAGAACCAATTAATGGCTTTGGGAAGTCCAGAAGCAATAACACAAAGCTTCTATTATCTATACAAAACTTCCATTATCAATAACACAAACACTTCTATTGTCAACATAGTATTCCCCAAATGTATTTGATAATGTACTGTTTTTGTCAAAACGCACAAAACGTTTCCAAAGAAAGTGCTCTTCATAAAACTATAAAACACTGAGCTATATTAAACTCACCAAGCCAAACAGTCCCAAATGCTGGCCCATCATTTTGTTGCTAAGGCCACGTACTCAGGAGGAGTAGCCCTAGGAAGCATAAGGCAGTCAATTTTGGTTGGAAAGCTTCTGTCAGCACTTTGTGGTTCCCCACAGTGGTTATTATAGAAAAGCTGCACTTTTGAGGTAAGAGGAGGATAAAGGAGAGGCATTTGAGAAGGCCCAATATGTGCAGATTTCTGATTAAAGGGTACAGATTCCCCATTCTCTACTAAGCTAATAGGAACATGACAAGAAATGACAGCTATGAATACATTTAAGGAAGGCAAAGAAGGAGAAACCCAAACACCTGCTCAAGCGGAGAATACATTTCCAAGTGCAAAAACCCGTGTTTGTCTGTGCAGATAGTTTTTATTTCAAAACAAAAAGGAATCACCAGCCAGTGCAGGAAAGTGATCCTCTGGTGGCTCAGAACAGTTCATCTTGGTTGTTCACAGGGCTAGTAGCCTTGGAATCAGTGAGTTGGTCTCATGCTTGCAGCTTCAGGCTAACGTGGCATTTTCAGTTCTCAGATTTCCCATCCACTTGTGTTATTGATGTTCTGCATCAAAACACCAGAGCCTTGCTCTTTCCGTGTGATTTGATACTGATAAGAGGCAAGGTAGGCCACAAGGTTATCCACCAGCTCCAGCCTAAGGTGCTGGCTCAGAGTACGAATTGCCTTGACCGTGTGTGCACACCACTGCCACCTAGTGGCAACCCTTCCAAGGCTCAAGCTCCCTCAATTTTTCTTTCAGTAGAGTTCATCCTAATGGTAGAGCTAACATGAAACTCAACAGGTTAAAATACCTTTAGCCCTAATTTCAAAGACACCCATCAGCTAGCCCCGCAATATCATGTTTCATTTAAAAATCAATAGGTAAACCATAAGACAGAAAGCTCCTAGAGTTTGTCTAAGCAGACATGGATTTGAAGTTTAAAGACGTGATTCTGAGCAAATCAGTGTGCCTCTCAGAGGCTATATTAAAATTAGGTCAAATTTTGTTCATTAAAATGTTTTTGTAAAGTTGTTATGTATTTGTGTGCATGCACAAGTAAACATAAATACTGATATGTTTGCATACCCATACTTCATAATAGGCATATATAATATATGTATATATATTACAAAATGTTTGGTTTTTATAATCAGTAAGTAGATAGTTGCAAGATGTCTAGGATGTGTCAAGAGCAGAGAAAAAGTCATGTTCAATGTATTATTCTATTAAGGGAACTGCATGCTTTTGTCTACATTATTTTGATTCACCATCTTATTTAGTTCCCACAGTACATCTGTGATTTGTGTATTATTTTTCCCCTTTTATAGGTATGAGAAAATTGAGACTCCATAAGGTCAACTAACTCATGCATAGTTTATAGTCAGCAGTAAATAGTGGAGTCATGAATCTACTTTAATAAGCAGGGGTCAAAAAACTAGACTGAGAAATATGATCTTCGAAAGAGTCTATCAAGATAACTACATTAGAGCATCCTAAGTTGTAAAAAGTTGGGAAAACTTATGAGAGCTCAGAAACCCACTTACTGCAAGGATTTGCATTTTGGGTTCTTAGAGATGGTTGTTTTGGTCAGCTCATTTCTGCTATCTTGGTTCTTTTATCAGTGATTTCCTGCCACAATAATGCTGAGTAAGAAATGAAAACAAAGTCCCAATCACAAGCACACACACACACAAACACAAGTATTTATTGCTCACACATCAGGTTAACTTGCTTTTGGCTAGCTAGTTCTACTGATCCATCTGTGCCCATTTACCTGCCTGAGAAAGGGATGGTGTTGGCTTGTATAGGATGACCCAAATGAGTATGAGCAGGCAGTGTGGCTGTACTCCTGGTTCTCTCATGCTACAGCAGGCTATCCCAGACATATTTGTAATACTAGAAGAAGCTCAAAAGCAAAGGGAAGTCTCATTACACATTTCTTCTGCCAGCATCACATTCACCAGGACCCAACTGCCAAAAGTCACTTGATTGAATTCAGAGGCAAGTGGAAGAACACTGCAAAGATCCATGGTTGTATCCATTTCCTAGGGCTGCCACAACAAACTCCACAAACTGGATGATTTAAAAAAGCAAAAGTTTATTGTCTCACAGTTCTATATTTTGGAACTCCAGAGTGTCAAGAGGTTTGGTTCCTTCTAGAGAGAATCTGTTCCATGCCTCTCTTCCACCTTATAATGGTTTCTGGGGTCTTGTTCATCAGCTTGTTTACACATCACTCCAATCCCTGCCTCCATCATCACATGCTGTTTTCCCTGCATCTCTGTTTTCCCTTCCTTTAAGGATAGCTCTCATTACTATATTCGCAGGGATTCCATTTTTAATAAGGTGATATTTGAAGGTTCCAAAGCAGACATGAACTTTGGGAAGACACCATTCAATCCAGGAAAAGGTAAAAGGTATGGCTACAGGGAAGAATGAAGAATTGAGTCTTTCTTTTGCAAAATTACACTACCATTTCAGCATTAAAGATGCTACACTTTTCTATTTATTTATTTATTTAAAAGTGATTCACAGCTTAAAAAGTAAAAATTGAAAATTGTTGATCTGGGGTACTTTTTTCCTTTAAGAGATGAGGAAAGTAAAACCTAGTGCCAGAAAGGGGGTACTCCAACTTCATGGCAAAGCCAAAACAGTACTCCAGTCTTGGTTCACAGACCACCTCTCATTCCATTACACTGCAATATCACCCAAGGAAGCAGTTCTGTTGTGGTGGTGGTGAACAGCAGAGCACCATATTGGATACTTGCTAGACTGACTAATGCTTGCCTTCAGAAATTCCCATGTTAATCTCTGGAGCCTGTGAATATGTTGGCTTATTAGAAACCTTATTAAAGTTGCACTTAGAATTTATGTTACTAATCAACTGACTTTGAGATGGAAAGATTATCCTACACAATCCAGGCATGACAAATATAAACACAAAGGTCCTTGAAAGGAGATGAGGGAGGTCCCAGGCAGTTAGCCTCACAATTAAGGCACCTCAATGATCCCCACATCCTATATGGAAATGCCTGGGTTCAAGTCCTGGCTCTGTCTCCCAATTCCAGCCTCCTGCTTACTTGCAACCTGGGAAGCAGCAGATGATGACTCAAGTATCTGGGTCCCTGCCACTCATGTGGGAGAAATGGATCGTGTTCCTGGCTCCTGGCTTTGGTTTGGCCCAGTCTCAGCTTCTGTGGGAATTTGGTAATGAATCATCTGATGCAAGATCAATAGCTCGCTCTCTCTCTCTCCCCCCCCCTCTCTTTCAATAGATAAATATAATTAAACAAATGGATGGGGAAGGCCAAAGACAGTCAGAGAAAGATGTGACCACAGAAAAAAGTCACAGGGAAAGATGATGTTGCTGATTTGAAGATAGAGTAAAGGGATCATAAATTGCGATGGTTAAATAGATGTATCTGCTTGACTGGGCCAGGGGACAACCAGATAGCTGGTAAAACATTATTTCTGAGTGTCTGTGACAGCGTCCAGAAGAGATCAGCATGTGAAATAGTAAACTGAATAAAGAAGACCTGCCCTCACCAATGTGGGTAGCTGTCACTCAAAGCCATTGAGGATTAACTAAAACTATATGATTAATCATTTAGAAAAACAAAAGGTACAAAGAAAAAATTAAAAATGACACACTAAGAAATATAAAATCAGTAAAATACTCATTTCTTCTCTACATACTTAATCTGCCTATTAAGAAATACTTTTAAATGACAAAGATGACCTTAACAGCACAATGAAGAATGTTTGTTTGATTGATTGATTGATTAAGTATGTGTGTGTTCAGTGCTGACCCTGACATAGGCACTCCTCTAGAAGTTAAAGACCCACAAAGCACTGCCCTCATAGAGATTGTGCACTAACTAAGACAGGCAAGAATTAAATAAAGTCATTTCAATGAGGGTTAAATGCTCTGATGAAATCAAGCAGAGGAATATGATATAGAGTTATCCAAAATTATGTTATTTTTCATGTGAACAGGAAGAGGAATATCATTGAGGAGGTGGCATTTGATACTAGTTATGAATAGTAAAAACAAGTCATGCAAAGAATAAGAAGAGTTCTCCATGAATAATAACCACAAAATGCAACATTCTAAGAACCATCAGTAGCCCAGTGGTGTTAAGGTTTGACAAGCAAGGTGATGAGAATTGTGGTCACAAAGGAGGCCTGAGGGCTCTGTAGCAATGGCAAGAACTGTGTGTATATATAAATATATATATAAAACTTTTAAAAATTTGTATATATATAGTTATATACATATATATAGTTATATATATACAGCTATGTATATATATATGGTTAATTTAATCTTAATTATGTCTGAAAGACAGAGTTACAGAGAGGGAGAGAGAGAGTGACAGAGAGAGAGATCTTCCATCCACTGGTTCACTCCCTAAAAGGTCACAATGGCAGAGGCTGACCCAGGCCAAAGCCAAGAGCCATGCGTTTTTTCCAAGTCTCCCACATGGGTGCAGGGGCCCAAGGATTTGTTTCATATTCTACTGCTTTTACAGGCACATTGATTACCAGGGAGCTGGATTGGAAGTGGAGTAGTTGGGGCTTGAAATGGCACCCATATAGGATGCCAGCATTTCAGGTGGTGACTTATTATGCCACAATGCCAGCCGTGAAGTATGTACTTTAGTTGAAATGCAATGAGAAGCCAATTTGTAGAGAGTAGAGGGAGCGGGCTTAAGAAAGGAAACAAGAAAATTCATTACATTATTATTATTTGCCTTGAAAAGTCTGTATATTTCTCATCTTTTTAAAAACTTGTTATTTCAGACAACTTTTAAATTTACAAAATAAAAAATGTGATGTACAAAGAATTCTAATATACCTCACATCCACCTTCCCTTCTTATTATCTTCCAATAGTATAAAATATATGTCACCATCAATAAATCATACTCAGCTTTCCCTATTAGTAGTATCTCATAATAGTATGATATATGTCACAATTAATGAACTAAAAGTAGCTTCTGCTATTTTTTTAAACAAACTTTCTCTATCTCACCCATCTTCTAGTAATCAACATTCTATGTTCAAATTGAGATAGGTTTCTTGATTGTTTTTTGTTTGTTTAGTTTCTACATATGAGGGAGAACATGCAGTATTTGTCTCTCCATGTAATCACTGTGATATCATTTTAATAGTACACTAATTGCTGAGTGGGCAATGTAGTCAAGCAACATCAAAAAAATAGGGATTCTTGAGAATATGTTTAGCAATAATTCAAGAAAAAAATGACGTTGGCTTGGAAACAAATCTTTTCATTCCAACATATGGAAGGGTATGAAAAAAATCAATGGAAAATGTAATTAAAAGATCAATTTATTTGTAGCAAAAAAATTTTGGAATCTATGCGTAGAAGAATTTCAAAAAGTTCATGGAAACCACACATTATGAAGAACTATGTATGCATTTCAAAATTTTTACACCAAATAAATTTATATCTTAATTCTGTTTCCAAAAAGTTTCTGAAATATCCTTGTATACTGAAAATTATATATTGAAATATATTAACAAATGATAAAAACAGATTAAAGAATATTATGATAGTAACACATCATGTTTAACAAACATGCCTATTGTTTACACGGCAGAAAATTAGGAAAGAAAATATGAACATGGTAGTACAATAGGTGACTTTATTTTCTAAAGGCTTAACTACACATTTGCATGCTTTCCTCATTGATCAGACATTATTCCTGACTTTCAAACCAGTACTGTTTTTGATGAATCCTAATATCCTTTCTCTATCTGGCTGTCCTAATGAATGTTTCAGAAAGAGCTCTAAAGACCTTTAGACACTAAATTTGAACTTCAGGCCCTGTGAGTGCCTGATTTTCAGTGATGGATGAAGAGTTAGATGGTAGGGTTTCATTTTAGTTATGTTAATTGTGAGGTGTCTGTATTAGTTTTCCAGGGCTACTATAATAAAGCCCCATAGACTGAATTAAGCAACAGAAATTAATTTTTCACAATTCTAAAGACTAGAAGTCCAAGGTCAAAATGTCATAGGGTTGGTTTCTTTTAAGACATCTTTCCTGGGCTTGCAGACAAAAGTCCTTGTGTCTTTATATGGTCTGCTCTATTGGTTTGTCTGTATCTTCATCATTTTTCTTAAAAATGCATTGTTGTATTGGATTATGGCTACCCTCATGATTTCATTTTAACTTAATTGCCTCTTTAAAGAACCTATCTCTGAGTATAGTTACATTCTGAGGTAATCAGGATTAGGACTTCAACGTATGAATGGGGAAGGGGGAGCAATTTAG
Organism: Sylvilagus floridanus; assembly: GCA_949820135.1. NCBI lineage: Eukaryota > Metazoa > Chordata > Mammalia > Lagomorpha > Leporidae > Sylvilagus > Sylvilagus floridanus. The sequence continues at coordinate 91,212,578 of OX463224.1, forward strand.
CCCATAGCAATGTTACTGTTGGGGGCAGATTTTCAGACTGTAAGAAATGTGTCTGTGGTTCAGTATGGCACACTGATTGGGAGGTAAATATTTGGAAGCCTTGGCTGGCGCTGCGGCTCACTTGGCTAATCCTCCAACTGCAGCGCCGGCACCCAGGGTTCGAGTCCTGGTTGGGGTGCCGGTTCTGTCTCAGTTGCTCCTCTTCCAGCCCAGCTCTCTGCTGTGGCCCAGGAAGGCAGTGGAAGATGGCCCAAGTCCTTGGGCCCTGCACCCACATGGGAGACCAGGAGGAAGCACCTGGCTCCTGGCTTCGGATGGGCACAGTGTGCCTGCCGTAGCAGCCATTTGGGGGATGAACCAACAGAAAGCAAGACCTTTCTCTCTGTCTCTCTCTCTCACACACTGTCTAACTCTGCTTGTAAAAAAAATCCAAAAAATTGGAAGCCTTTCCTATATGTGCATGAATGTGCTCACTCGAGAAGAACTGGTAGCATCAGAAGAGTCAAGGATAGAGGGAGGCAGAGAGAAAGAGCCTGAGAAAAAGATAGAGAAGATATGGCACAAGAAATAGGAGGAGAATCAAAAGAAGAGAATTAATAAATTTCAAGGAGGGTGGTGGTCAACAGTGTCAAAGTGTAGGTCCTAAAAATGTATCCTATAGACAATCCCTCTCAAGCCCCTCTCAGACTGCACCTCTACCCCTCCACTCAAACCGCTTCACCACCACCATGGCTCCCACTGGCAATAAACGAAAATGTAATTTGGCTCCAACTTTGGGTCCCTTTAGGGCCCTTTAAAACTCCTCAGGATTAATAACACAGCATTGTTCCTGCACAGTGTTCCAAATCTCTGTGGTCTTTTTCCTTTGTACATGTTACTCCCTCACAGGGATGCCCTTCCCATTTATGCTGCCCATCTGATTCTACTACCCAGCAAACACAATGCCACTCTTAGCAAGTTTTCTAGTGGAAGTTGATTTATGCATGTCTATCTACTTACCGGGCTTATAGATTCTTTAGGAAAAATCCTCTCTATTATTTATCTTTGGCACTCTGCCACAGTTCTTGGTATATAGCAGGTGCTCAAAAAATGGCTTTTTAAATGAATGAAATAATGCTGTCTTGTACCAAACAAAATTAAGTAAGAATTCAGCAGCTGACATTTGAAAATGTCGATGCTGCTGACTCACCTGTTTGGGGGAAGGAATGAGTTTTCTTTGATGACTTAGTGGCTTTCACAGCTGTCAGACGTGTTGCATTCTCTTTAATGTGGTCACTTATTACAAGGAGAGACAGTTACTCAGGATTCAGGTATTTTTATACAGCTGGATTATTATGTCTGGAATTTAATATTGCTCTGTCCTTTGATATTTTATTTCAGGGTCAGGAGAAATATAGCCATTCTCACCCCCTATTTATGTTTAATCTGATCATTTAGCAGGATTACATGCACCACTCAGTGGTTTTGTAAGTTTTAGGAATAATTTGCTTGATTTTGATACTATAAATATTTTTCAAATATATTAACATACATGCAATAAATTATTATTAAATATTTTAATCCTTTTAACATTCTTCTTAAGATGCTGTTTAGTCTTTGAATATTTATTTGTTTTTTAATTTTTTATTTGACAGGTAGAGTAATAGACAGTGAGAGAGAGAGACAGAGAGACAGAGAGAAAGGTCTTCCTTCCGTTGGTTCACTCCCCAAATAGCTGCTAGGGCAGGCACTGAGCTGATCCAAAGCCAGGAGCTAGGTGCTTCTTCCTGGTCTCCCATTCAGGTGCAGGGGCCCAAATACTTGGGTCATCCTCCACTGCCCTCCCAGGCCATAGCAGAGAGCTGGACTGGAAGAGGAGCAACCGGTTGGACTGGAACCTGGGGCCCATATGGGATGCTGGCACCATAGGCAGAGAATTAACCAAGTGAGCCAGGGCAACCGCCCAGTCTTTGGATGTTTAGAATGGTGTATCTGGTAACTTGTAGCCTTATACTATGGAACATTTTTTCTACAATGTTTTGTTGTAACTGTGTTTACAGATGATGCATGGTATGGCTTCCTTTCAGACTCATCAAAGGACAAAGACAAATTGGAATTTTATTATGGAGTAAGGGTGTTAAGGTATTCATTTACATAATAACTCATTGGAGAGATCTTTTAAAAGTTCATAAAATATGCCTATCATAAAAAACATATGCATGGATTTAAACTTTTTAAACTAAAATAAACTTATCTTTAATTTCTTTTTTTCCACAAAATTTTTGAAGTACCCTCACATACCATGCTTTTCAAAACCCTTCCATGTCAATCAACTAGGGTGATAATATTTTGAGATGCTTTGAATAATGCTATTATCACCATTTTCTTTCTAAAATACTTAGACACAAAGAGATTATTTAAGACAATACATAGAAAGTTGTCGGATTCAATACAAGAATAAGCCCCCTTTCCACAATTCCAAACACTCTCCAGAGGTCTAGTAATTGGATTAGGCTGCCCTCAAAGTCATTTCTAACTTTGAAACTCTGTGAGTTAACAGATAAAATTTATTCTTTACAACTGTAAATTATCTGTAGTGCTTAATGGTAACAAGTATATAATCTGAATAAATCAGAATTATATTCCTATCAGGCCCATTAAAATATGACTTCAGATAAATAATACAATTTTTACAAATTTCAGTATCTTCATATGTAAATTAAGGATAATAATAGCATGTGTTTTCCTATAAATTCCTTAGCAAAACACCCAGGACATACCAAATACTCAATAAATAATAGATGTCATAATTAATGTTGCTGTTATCATTTTTATCATCATTATCACATTCTGGCACATAATTTGTACTCTTAGAACAACATTCTAAGGATATTGGAGATAAAATATTCAAGTGTCTGCCTTATATAAATTCTATATAAACCAGGGTAATGAAATACAGCAGGATAGGGGCCGGTGCAGTGACGCAATAGGTTAATCCTCGGCCTGCGGTGCTGGCATCTCATTTGGGCACCAGGTTCTACTCCGGGCTGCTCCTCTTTCAATCCAGCCCTCTGCAATGGCCTGGGATAGCAGAAGATGGCCCAAGTACTTGGGCCCCTGCACCTCTGAGGGAGACCAGGAAGAAGTACCTAGCTCCTGGCTTCAGATTAGCACAGCTCCAGCAGTTGCAGCCACTTGGGGAGTGAACCAACTGATGGAAGACCTTTCTGTCTGTCTCTCCCTCTCAAATAAATAAATAAAATATTTTTAAAAATACAATTGGATACTTGATTATTTGTGTTCTAGAAGAAGGAATATTTACATGTACTAGAACTAGATGTCAACTACAAGAATTAAAATACCATCTTCTCTCTGTAACAAAGATAGATTCTCTATTGGAAACAATTAATCAAGAATTTATTAAAACTATCTTATAGTAGAAAAAGGTCCATAGTATTCCACTATGTTATAAATTGGAAATATGGAGAATCAGAACTTAAATTTGAAAGGTTTGATCTTTCCTTATAACATCCATTAGAAGTTCTTCTCAGAAGTGCAGTCTATTTAAATATTTACCAAACCTTATTCTCAGCTGATATGGGTGTCAAATCTCAAATTAGAAAGTCAGCACTTCGGTTTAGCTCCCACTGCATTTGGTTGCTGCATTTTCTGTTATTTGCATTGTAAAAGAAAAGCTTAAACACAAAAAACTTCCAAATCAGTGATGGAAATTGACAAATAAGTGGAAGGGAAAACAAAGCAAAGATGGTGTAGATCTCCTGGGTACTCTTTTAAAAAAGAAAACCATTTATTTGATTATTAAGAGCATGATTAAAGATTTAAGATAGCATTTCTACCAAAAACCTAATGAAAAATGTTAATACCATGAGTCAAATAATACATAGAGCCCATCAATTACTTTTCATGTAAAAAGATACAAAAGGATATTATTACTTATCAATCTAAAATGGTTCAGAGACTCAGAGAAGTGAGTTGTGTATGGTCACAAAGCCTAATCTCCCTCAACTACCTCAAACTGTTGTTTCTTTTCCATTTATTCAACAAAGGTTTATATGAGCACATTATTATATGCTGATTAGGAATCAGGTGCATAAATAGTGGTGAATGAGCTATGGTTCTTACTCTCCAGGCATTTACAGCCCTGGAAGAGAGATAAGCAAATGTGAGAGAAAAGTGAAAAACAGGAAGAGAAAAAGAAAGGCCACCAACTCAGACCAGTTGTCTTATTACAGGTCTCAAAGGCATCTGAAAGACATCCATACAGCACCATACAGATTTATTCATATGCAAACTGAAAGTACATCCTGGCTTAATTTCATGAGCAGGACATCAGCAAGTAGACATTCAATGTTAATTTCTAGGGATGGTTCTGAGTCTTAAAGAGGCAGCCAGGGTTGCCAACCCAATTTGGTTTCAGAATGAAGTGAGAAGAAGAATGAGTAAGGAGGTAGTTGGATAGCTAGAAACTAGATTATAAATACAAAATCTCTCCTTTCTAAGGGATACCTGTTAACTTTCAATACCCTAGTTGAATTTTAAAAACACTGTTCATTTTTAAAGAGAAGCATAGATTCAAATGCCTGAATCTTAGGATCAGATATATAAGAATTGTTTTTCACTCTCTCCCACAATGGCCTACCAGCCAGACTAATGGAAGTTGAAACTAGAACAAGCTCCAAAATATGTTTCAAAAATAGTTTTTATATTATATATATATATATATTCATCTTTTCATGTCACATCTGCTCCATACACAGTCATCACAACTCACTCAGTAAACCACCATTTTTTTTCTGCTATGTTCCTTCATCTCAGTTGGGATGTCAGGATGTTTAATTTCCCTTTGTTCACTTTTCAGCAAAATTTTATTGAGCTCTTTTTATATGCCAGGCATAATACTATGAACTGGAAATACTAGAAAAAGAAGGAAGGGATCCATCCTCTTCCACATACATGCCAACAATATGCCAACTGGGCAAGGCATCCTGCTTAAATGGTGTTAGCAAGAGATGAGTCAAGTGGCTGTGCTAGCTTAGGAATGGCAAATAAGCTAGCCTGGAGACAAATTATGAGCTTTGGAATCAGATTAAAACACTCAAATCTTGATTTCCCTCAGTTGTTTGATCATGAGATGGTCACAAACCCTCTGTGACTCAGTTGTCCCATACTCAAAACAAAGAAAACACAGGCAAGTATGCAGCATAGTGGCTAGACACAGCATTCCATATGAGAGCGCCTGAATTTGAGTCCTGGTTCTGCTTCTGATGCCAGCTTCCTACTAATGTGCACTCTGGGAAGCAGCAGAGGAGGACTTGTACAATTGGGTCTCTGCCACTCACATAGGAGAGCTACATGGAATTTATAGTTTTTGGCTTTATCATGGGCTAGTCTCAGGTGCTGTGGGTATTTGGGGAGTGAACCAGAGGATAAAAGATTGATTCTCTGTCTCTCTGTCACTTTGCCTTTCAAAGAGATAAAATGAATAAATCTTAGAAAAAAGAAAAAGATGAAGTGAGAATAGGCAAGAGGAGCTGTCTCCCTAGCTCATCAAGGAGCTCGGGAGAACTGATGGCGCACTAGAGTTCCCCCATGTTGGGCAGAAATGGCTGGGATCTTAACACCCACCTCTACAAATCCTGCTCTAGCACTGGAATGGGCCTAGCTGAGACAGACCCTGGAGGACCGAAGAGCTGAAGCTTCTTAACAACTGTACTCTTGACACTGGACAGCAAGTTCTTTCCCAAAGGTAGGCTTGAGCGAGCATCTCCCTGTTTCTAACAGTGGTCATTGTCTGAGGCAGCTGGCTCAGAGGATCCTAAGAAAGTGGTGGGACTCAAACAAGGCAAGCAGAGATGTCATCATTACTAACTTTGACATTAGCCATGGGTCTGGATCAAGGAAGGGAGGCCTGCTTATAGAAGTTTGTTCTACTAGGATAGAGTACTTACAGCAATGATTCCCCGAACTCTGACAAATCAGTTCTTTATTTCTTCTTCAACAGTTTCTCTCAGACCCCAATACTGGCAGGAGGGCACTGCTGTCAGGATCCTGCTGCTCCCAAAACACTGTGTTTTTTACACCATGCTCTTCTAAATGGAAAAAAGCTGCTACTTGTCCAGAAATCCCATGTTCACAGAATCATACTGCATTACCTACATGAAGGCCTACTCTCAGCTATAGATCTGGCATCCTTCCCAGAACTTTTTTAAAAGAACAGGGTTTCCCAGGTGCAGAATCAGTCTAGGCCTAGAAAAGTTAGAGCTGGATTTAGAGAGAACCACGAATCATTCATACATATATTATTTCAAATAGAGTCTTTAAAAAAATAGTATAATGTGGCTAACTCTTCTGCTAAGAGAATTTTATCTAAATTAATGGTATGCAACCAAAAGTAACTAACAAAATACAGACAGCACAGTTGTGAGAAGCGTTTTGCACAAAAGGGGCTTTGGAAAAGAGTAATATGTTATCAGGGAATGAAATCAGAGTTATCATTTCAAACAGGTAATGGATCATTTAGCACTTAGGTGTTTTCTTGTTGTTTTGCAACTATGCTCTCAGCAGTAAGAATCTGATTTAGTAATAGGGCTCATTTTTGGTATCTGTCGTATTTCATTTATGGGTAAGCACAGTGAGGATTCAGGCTGTGTGTTCAGTTGCACCTGCCACAGAGCAGGAAGGCTGAGCAGCTGATGGTAATATCTAGTTCCATCTCTCACCTGGTGGCAGCCACTTGCGGTGAGGTAAATCTCCTAGGGAGAAACTAAAAGTCTCAATTGCAATTTTAAAGTCTTAAGTGCACAAAGGAAATAAAATAGCCTCTGTTGGCAACACCTGAATTTCTGATTTCAAATGTCAGTTTATAATTTAAGAATATGTCTTCATGAAGCAAACATAACTCTCATGCTCATGAATAGGCTAGAGCTGGGTTTTCAGTTCCATACATGCTTGCTTAAAAAAGCAAAACTGCCCTGTATCTTTTTAGGTCGTCAAAAGAGTTACCACATTTAAGACAAACACACTCCATACATTATGTTTGTCCTAAAGTACTCCAAGGATCCAGGGGTGTGTCTTGCTCTTCTCCTTGCCCACCACTCCTACCATCTAAACCATCAGCAACTTTTCATTGGCTTCCCAGTTCTTTAAACAGATGTCCTTGATTCTTGTTCCCAAGGAAGTGAGCCTTAAGACAATTCTGATTAAACTGTTAATTGGATTCTTCCAAAATTCCACATACATGACCAGGGATGCCATTCCCATTTGTGGGCAACAAAGTACCAGGGAATGTCTGGTGATTCAATCTCTGCAGCTAAACTGCGGGCACTTGAGCTCTGGAGGCTGAACAGGTGGGGTCTCTCTGCTCCAATTTACTGAATAGGGCTCATTGAACAGCCAAAAGTCAGGAAAAGTGAATAGCAGAGTCATAGCTCTTAAGCATCTTCTAAAGCAACATGAACTTGGCTTTGGGTAACATTTTTATATTAGGACATTGGGCTTTGAAGGCCCTCCAGCTTCATTTGGGGGGGGGGGGCAGACCTCCAGTTGTCTCTGATCCCGTTGACTACCACACTCCACCTCTCACATTAACATACCCCATGTCCTATCAGAAAATATCCATAAACATCTTCTGAGAAGACTGTTCTGACCCTAGGGATTAGTTGCTCCCTTCTGTGGGATCTTACAGCACTAGAACATATTATAGTCCATATCACATTACATCATTGCCTGTCTTTCACATTTTTTTTGTCTACTTTGATGGATTATGAGATTCCTAAGGGCAGGAAGACAATATTACTCATCTTAACATGGCAGGCCATTTGAATTGAGTTTTAGTTCATTTGATTTGACTCATTAAAAGGAAACTATAGGCTGGCGTCACGGCTCACTAGGCTAATCCTCCACCTTGCGACACCGGCACACCAGGTTCTAATCCCAGTTGCCCCTCTTCCAGGCCAGCTCTCTGCTGTGGCCCAGGAGTGCAGTGGAGGATGGCCCAAGTGCTTGGGCCCTGCACCCCATGGGAGACCAGGAGAAGCACCTGGCTCCTGCCATCGGATCAGCACCGTGCACAGGCTGCAGCGCGCCAGCCGCGGCAGCCATTGGAGGGTGAACCAACGGCAAAAGGAAGACCTTTCTCTCTTTCTCTCTCACACTGTCCACTCTGCCTGTCAAAGAAAAAAAAAAAGAAAGAAAAATATCTTAAGAAAATAAAAAAAGAAAAAGAAAAGAAATAAATATATTTTCTTATTTTATCTTCTGTAAAATGGACACAATAATTGTGAAGAGTCCAGTGCAATAACTATGAAATTGTAGAGGCAGGCATTGCAGCATAATGGGTTAAGTTACCACTTGAGATGCCAACATCTCAAATTGAATCCCTGGTTTGAGTCTCAACACTATGCACTTCCAATCTAGCCTTCTGTTAATATGCTTGGGAGACAATAGATGATGGCTAGAGTACCTGGGTTGCTGCCACCCTTGTGGGAGTCACAGATGAAGTTCCTGGCTCCTGGTTTTGACCTACCTAAACTTAGTTGTTGTGGCTCTTTGGGGAGTGAACCAATGAATGGAAGATCTATTTCCCTCTGCTTCTTCCTCTCTTTCTGCCTGTCAAACATGTTCTCTTTATATTAACAAAATTAAAAAATAAATAAATCTTTGAAAAAGGAAATACTAGGCAGTAGCCATTCTCTATTCTTGTATATTGAATACATTTATAATTACCTGTTCCACACTCAACTCCTGCTAACTGGACATTAACCAGATGAACCTAGTCCTTGATCCCTGATTGGAACTTGGGGAGGCCCATTCCTAAATTAAATTGATTCAATCTTTTTTTTTTCATGCCTAAAAATTTGATGAAAAAAAGGAAAAAAAAGGTTCTAATGATTGGAAGCAAGTGGAATTGAAAGTTCAGGGTATAGACTCGATGCAGCCACCACAGAGTCACGTAGCAATGATATCCAAGTAAGAGAGAAGAAACAGACTTGAAAGGAGTAACGAGAGTAACTTCACTAGTTTCCGACATTTTATGTCTTTTTTTAAAAGATTCATTTATATATTTAAAAGTTAGTTATAGAGATAGAGGGAGAGACAGAGAAAGATAGAGATCAATCTTCCATCTACTGGTTCACTCCCCAAATGACAGCAACAACCAGGGCTGGGTCACACTGAAACCAGGAGCCATGAACTTCAAACAGGTCTCCCACAGAGGTTCAGGGGCCCAAGAACTCGGGCCATCTTCCACTGCTTATGCAGGCACATTGGCAGGGAGCTGGATCAGAAGTGGAGCAAACAGGTCTCGAACCGGTGCCCATATGACATGCCAGCATTGCAGATCATGGATTAACTGGCTGTGCCACAGTGTTAGTTTCCTATTTTTGCTATAATAAATTATTCCAAGTTTGGTGACTTAAATCAACACAGAGGTATTATCTTATAATTCTGAAATTCAGAAGTCTAAAAGGAGTTTCACTGCACCAAAAATAAATGTCTCTTGAGCCTTCTGGAGGCCCTAGGAGAGAATCAATCTCTTCTTTTCTATCTTCTAAGAGGCCGTTTATATTCCTTGGCTAGTGGCTCTCTTGTACCTATGATATCGCTGCAACCTCCACTTCCATCATCATAGCTTCTCTTCCTCTACTTCTGGTGTATGTGGCCTTCCATATTACATTCCTTTATGTTCCTCATGCCTCTCACAATGGCCCCACCACCCACCCAGATAATTCAGCATAACATCCCCACATCAAGATCCTTAATCATAACTGCAAAATCCCTTTGATTATATACAGTTACTTGGCAGGTTCTGGGAATCAAGATGCAGATATTTTCAGATTGGCCACTATTCAGTGACAAGGCATCTTTCAGGATCACCTCTAGTCTGACTCCATGAGTTGTTGATTGTAGTCACGTGTGGGAGATACAATGCCTATTCCTGGGCACATATGAGGACTATGTTCCTTGACCAGCTTGCAGGTAGAGTGGGGCCAAGTGAGGGATTCAGGCCAATGCCTTGTGTGTACATGAGAGGTAAACCCTTGCCTCAGAGACAGCAGCACCACCATCATCTTCAAATTTGTGAGAAATGCACAATTCCAGTTTCCACTTCTTGAGTCAGAATTCTCATTTTAACAAGATTGCAAATTATTACCATGCACATTTAAATTTGAGAGTCACTGATATAGGCAAATTCCAGACTTGATACTTGAAACTATTGTGGGGCTGGTGTCCTGTCACAGCAGGTTAATTCACTGCTTGTGACATTGGCATCCCATATCAGATCACAAGTTCAGGTCCCAGCTACTCTGTTTCCTACCCAGTTTTCTGCCAGTGTATCTGGGAAGGCAGTTGAGGCTGAAGGACCTGAGTCCCTGCAACCCGTTTGGGAGACTGTGACAGATTATTTCAGGAATTATTATTTCACTGTTACAGATTATTTCACTTAACACAAAGTCCTCCAGGTTCATTCAGGTTTTTATAAGTGACAGAATTTTTTTTCTTTTTAAAGGCTAACTAGTAATGCCATTGTTTATATGTACCACATTTTCTTTATCCATTTATTCATTAATGGACACTTAAGTTGTTTCCATTTCTTGGCTCTTGTGAATAATGTTGCAGTAAACGTGGGAGTGCAGACTGATTACTGTTACTTATATGTCCCTAGTAAGAGCCATTGGTTATTAAGCGAAAGTTTCTCCACTTATAGAAGTGAAAATATCTGTGGGCAGCAATAAGACTTTTGAAAGAACTACTTGGGGCCGGCGCTGTGGCCTGCAGTGCCAGCATCCCATATGGGCTCCAGTTCAAGTCCCAGCTGCTCCACTTCCGATCCAGCTCTCTTTTGTGGCCTGGGAAATCAGTGGAAGATGACCCAGGTCCTTTGGCCCCTGCACTCGAGTGGGAAGACCAGGGGGAAGCTTCTGACTCCTGGTTTAGGATCAGCTGTATAACTCTGACTTTCGAATAAATAAAATAAATCCTTAAAAAAAAAGAACTACTCAAAGTTGTATTTTCCTGTTTTGTTTTGTTTTGTTTTGTTTTGGTATATCTGCAAATGTGCTAAGACAGAAGAGCAGTTGCTTGAACAAACACTGAGCAGTTTCTGATAATGAACACACAGCCTTGATTACTTGACCACTTATCTGCTCAAGTTACAATCAAAATGGGCTTTTACCTTTTAATCATTTTAGGGTCAATCTGGTGTAGTAAAATTAAGTTGCTTGTCAGCCTCTAGAATGGTACACAAGACTATAATATATGGTCTTTCCACCTACTTCAAATGCTCTGTGACCCATATTATTTTTACATCCTTAAATGCCTTAAATGTGCCAACCCACACAAAAGCACTGTCTTTTTATTTTTTTAACTATTCTTTTCAGGCTTATGCCTTTTGAACAAATGGTGTCTGCAGAAATGTCACATCAAAAGAAACTTCTCAGAGATAGAAGTACTTAACTGAAATTTCTTTTATTAGTATATTGTAGGAAATTTGCCAGTCTGAGAATAGAAAGAGGATTGATGCTGAATAAAAATACTTTGGTGCCACAAGGGAGGCTTTCTCATATTATTTTGGCTATAAAAATTCCACCTGGTATTTTAAAATCTAAATAAGGAGCTTCTCTACTGTTTAAAGACTAGTTCTCCTTTTAAAAGTGAAAACTCTGTCAGAGTTTTCCCAGAGTTCTGATCCTAAAAGAAGCTTAGAGCTAATCCATGAAGTTGGTTAACTAACATTAGTACTGGTCTCTGACTGGCTCAATGGATGAGAACTGACCTACTCTTCACTGAAAAATACAAAGTGAAGTATTATGTTTTCATAGTAATAGGCATTGAAAACCAGGAAGCTTTTCATTTTATTGTCTTTTTTTATTATTATTATTTGACAGAGAGAGAGAGAGAGAGAGAGACAGAGAGAAAGGTCTTCCTTCCATTGGTTCACCCCCAAAATGGTCGCTACAGCCGGCACTATGCCGATGCAAAGCCAGGAGCCAGATGCTTCCTCCTGGTCTCCCATGGGGTGCAGGGCCCAAGAACTTGGGCCATCTTCTGCTGCCTTCCTGGGCCACAGTAGAGAGCTGGACTGGAAGAGGAGCAACCAGGACTAGAACCAGCACCCACACAGGATGCCGGCGCCACAGGCGGAGAATTAACCAATTGAGTCACGGTGCCGGCCCCTTTATTGTCTTTCATGGTTATATCAGTTTACCTAGGCTGACAATGTGCAGTGCATACCACTCAGACATTAGACCAATAAGTAGGTCTAATCATTAGCCAGCAAGTTCTATATCAGCACTTCCCAATAGAAATAGGTGAGCCACTCATGTGTTTTAAGGTTTTCTAGTAACTGCATTTTAAAGTAAGACCAAAGTAAAAAGGAATAGATGACATTTTAATACTTCATTTCTTCTAATCTTTCCAAAATATTGCATTTCAAATACAATTATTCAAAAATTATCAATGAGCTATTTTATATGCTTCCTTATTTTATCTTTTAAATGTTGTATGTATTTTACACTTATAGTACATATTAATCTGAATTAACTTAATTTCAAGTGCTTAATAGCCACATGTGGTTGCTGGTGACCATATCAGAGAATAAAGCTCTATATTATTGTTGTTGAGTTATTTGGTAAAGTAAAAAAAAAAAAAAAAAACAAATTTGGCATTTGGTATGGAAGTATTATATCATGTTTGTTATTTTTGACCTTATAATTTAAATAAATAAAATTAATTTATATACCAAAAGGAATAAATGAAACAATTAGAAAAATATTTAACATTGTAAAAAACTTACATTTATCACATGAGCAAAAGAAAAGGAGACAAACGGGGGCACACAGTGCTGTGGCATAGCAGGTTAAGCCACTATCCATCTGCAGTGTTGGCATCATATATAGGTGCAAATTCATGCTGGCTGCTCCACTTCTGATCGAGCTCCCTGCTAATATACCTGGGAAACCAGTGGAGGATGGCTCAAGTGCTTGGGCTCCTGTATCCACGCGGGAGACCCGAGTGAGGCTCCTATTTCCTGGCCTCGGCCTGGCCCAGCCCTAGCCATTGTGGGGGCTGAGACAGTGGATGGAAGATCTCTCTCTTTTTGTCTCTCCTTCTCTCTCTGTGATCCTTTCAATTAAATAAATAAATATTGAAAAAAAAAATAAAAAACAAAAGGATACAAAAGATCCCAGACCACAGAAGGCAGAGATAATTTATAAGATATGAATACAGGTGCTGACTTTCCTATTTTAAATCCAAATGTAAAAGAATTATTTGACAAAAGAAATTATTTATAAATCAAAGAACATAGGCCATTGAGTACACGAACAAAAATTGTGGGGATCCTCCAACAATCAAGGACATTGGTTCAACTGCAAGTCTACTATGCATTTAAAATATAGCATGAGAGCTGGATATTTGGCCTAGCAGTTAGGACGTTGGTCAAGATGCCTGCGTCCCATACTGGAATGCCCAGGTTTGATATCCAGCTGCTGCTCCTCATTGCAGTTTCCTACTAATGCTCACTGAAAGGTAGCAGGTGGTATCTCAAGAAATTGGCTTCCTACCCACCTTGTGGAAGACTGGATTGAGTTCTGGACTCTGGATCCAGTCCTGGCCCCTCCCAGGCTGTAGATGGTAATACGGAAATTGAACCAGCAGTTGGGGAGCACTCTCACTTTCACTCTCTCTCTTTCCTGTCTCCTTCCCTCCCAAATAAAAAATCTGAAGAATATGATGGAATCAAGAGTGATATCATTGAATGTGCACTGTGAACTAAGGAGGCATGAAACAGAAAGTACTAGACTGACTGCCAGAATTGGAGACTGTAAGACAGAGTGAATGAATCAAGAAGAGGAAATAGAATATTGTTTCCCTTAAGAATGAATAAGAAAATATTTGTGATTTTTGGTAAGTGGTAAGTGCTTTAAGCCAATAAAGGAGGTTTTTTTCATGCTATTTTCCCAAATAATGTTAATATTTTGTTAAATATTGAGTGCATTACTATTAATGTACTAAAACTCCAAGTGGGTTTTATTTCTAGCTGGCTTAGAAGTAAAAAAAGGTGTATTAGTCAGTCCCCCGTTAAGAAAGGAGAAATCTTTCCTAATATGTAAAACAGAGGAAATCCAGGAAACTGGTGAATAATCTGGAGAACTGATTACCCAAGTGTCAGTATAGCTAAGAAACCAGAGGGGACTCCAAAGACGAAAACAGCAGGAAGCCCTGTTTACCCACAACATGACGGGACACAGGTGAGAAAACCTGATGGGCTCTCAGTCACAGCAGCTCTTTCCTCATGAAAGCTGGGAGCCCACAGGAAATTATACCGTGGGACCTGCAGAAAAAGTGCAGTCAGTGCCAGGAAAGGAAGCAATACTTCAACTTCTGCCTTCCTATCACTTTCCAATCTCCTTTCACATAGCAAGCTGGGAAGGCAGTCTACAGAGGTCCTTTTCCAGACAAAACAGAGAGCAGAGCAGAACAAGAAGAAGGAATGTTTTTGTCAGCAAACAGGATATTGAGCTAATAGAAAAACAATAGTTAGAAACAATGAGTGATTTTTTCTTTTTACATTTGGTTCAACAGAAGAGTATTAATATCCATCGTGTTTTAGAAACCCTATTCTTGTTGGGAAATTATAAAACAATTCTAAAATTTTAATCTATAAAACATTCTAAATTTTTGTCAAAAAACATTTCAACAGCTCTGATGAGAGTAGTAGCATTAATTCTGAAATACATTAATGAGATGAACTGGGCTATAAGAAGCTTGGGATTGATAGAAAGGTCTGGGGGCTTCTACACAGGCAAAGAGAAGAAAGCTAACTGGGGGGACCTCTGACCTAAACATGGATCTAAGAACAAACAGAACATTTAGAATATCTGTCCAATGTTGGATGGTTTTAATCTTGGTATCCCTCCAGTCAATAAGATTGGGGCAGAACTGTACGTCACTGAAGTCAGCATGGCTCAATAAGCAGCCCTCTGACTTTGGAGCCAAACAGACCTTAAAATGAATAAGTATTCTACTCACAGGATACATAGCCTTGGTTAAGTCATTTATCTTTTGTCCCCACATCTTCAGAGTAACAATAGTAACTTATTTAAAATTTCATTATAAATATTGCATGTGAATATATACATAATGTGCTTAGTTATACGCAAGGGATATAGGAGGTGTTCAATAAAAAGAAGCTATTAATATTTTAAGTTAATATATAAATGGAACTAATATAAATATAAGTACATTGGTGATTAAACATAGAAATTCATATACATTCACATATATTTTGTAAATATATACAGGTAACGCCAAAAGAGTTTGTTTCATAGCATAAGGTATTATCAATGGTTATAATACTGTTAGTATTCCTTTGGAAATATTGAAAGAATTTAATTTTTCAAAGAACATGAATATCTATAATTTAATAAGTATTATATGAAATTTCATTATTCATTCTGTAACTTGGAAAGCATGCTTGCTTACCAATTAGTGACAGATTTCAAAATAGTTATACATTCATGACATTCACTTACATAAATATTGAATTAGTATTTATAACATCTAGTACTGTGCTATGTTTTATCTTTGTCATAAATATTTGATAGATTCATAATCCTAGATAAATCCAACTTCTTTCATTATTGAGCCTGAATTCTTGGTATTAATTCAGGCAGAACAAAAGTGCATATGCTGAATGGTCTCATGTTACATCTTTTTTACTTTTTGCCCTTTTTTTTTTTTTTTTTTTGCCAAAAATGTCCAGTGGGCCATTGGAGCTGTTAGATAATTATACTATAAGTGCTTACTCAGTCCCTCTCCCAGTCTCAGATAACTATTTCAAATATTTTCCATTCTTTTGTTTCAATATTTACGCATTTATTTGAAAGTCAAAGTTATAGACAGAGAGAGGGACAGAGAGAGAGGTCTTCCATCCACTGGTTCACTCCTCCAAATAGCCTCAACAGTTGGAGCTGGGCAGATCTGAAGCCAGGAGCCAGGAGCTTCCTCTGGGTTTCCCACATGGTGGCAAGGGACCAAGTACCAAGGCAATCTTACACTGCTTTCCCAGGCCATCAACAGAGAGCACTGAGAACATGAACTGGCAAAACTACGGGATGCTGGCGCTGCATGTAGTAGACTAACCTACTACGCCAAAGCATCAGCCCCAAATATTTTCCACTCTTGTCACAAACCCTCAGAAACTCTCAGATCCTCATTCTCATGTAATGACCTTACTTTCTGCTATACCAGGAAAATGATATTAATCAAGCCCAGCTTTCAATCTTATCACCATACCTGCCCAATCATTAGCATATGAATTTTCCAAGTTTTGCCTTTCTATCTGATAGTAAGACGAGCTCCATGCTTCTGCCTAAGCCAGTATTTCTATCTGTTCTCTAAAATGCTTCTCATCTCACGTGTTCAAGAACACTCTAGAAATTATTCTCTTTCTGACATTATCATTTCCCAATCTATTCAATTGTTCCTATCAGCATACAAATACACATTTATTTCTCCCAGCTTAAAATTAAAAAGCAAAAGGAAGTTATGGTTACTTCACATCCACATTACCTCATCACCTATTTCTTTGCTGATTTTTGCAACAAAACTTGAAAACAATTTCTAGATTAACTCTGTGTCATTTCCTCCCAATCAGACAGACACTTATCAGGTTTTTGCTCACTTCACTCCAAAGAAATTTCTCTAGCCAGGAACAACAGCAACTTTCACAGTGTCATGTGTATTGGGTAATTCTCATTCCTCCTATTTCTTAACCTGTTAGCAAGTTTGGAAATACTTGTCACTTGTTCCACTTTAATACATTTGTTTTACTTGGCTTCCAGGATGCCACAATCCCTCCACTCCATACCTTCCTCAATGGCCTTTTTCAGTCTTTTTCAGAAAAGGGGGGAAAAACTTAACCACATCCTTTACCTCTTAATCAGGACTGTAGCAGGCTCAACTCTTGGTCATTCTCTCTTTTCCACCTGCACTCTTTCCTTTGGTAATCTTTCCTAAGTTCACATCAACAACTCCAAAATTCATAGCTTCAGTCATATTTTTCCCAAAATCCAGATTCAGCAGTCAACTCGGATGTATGATAGACATTTCAAGCTCCGCATGTCCATTCTAAACTTCTTATCTGTTCCCCAAATTTGCTACCTCTATAGCAATTCCATTTAAACGTTTATCCCTCCAGTTACTCAGACCATAATTTTTAGAGTCATTCTGGGCTTTTCTTTCTTTCTTTTTTTAATTTATTTGACAGATAGTTAGATGGTGAGAGAGAGAAACAGAGAAAGGTCTTCTCTCCGTTGGTTCACTCCCTAAATGGTTGCCATGGCTGGCACTGTGCCCATTCGAAGCCAGGAGCCAGGTGCCTCCTCCTGGTCTCCCATGTGGGTGCAGGGCCCAAGCACTTGGGCCATCCTCCACTGCCTTCCCAGGCCACAGAAGAGAGCTGTGGACTGGAAGAGGAGCAACCAGGACCATAAGCCAGCACCCACATGGGATGCCGGTGCCGCAGGAGGAAGATAACCAAGTGGGCCATGGTGCCGGCCCCCTGGGCTTTTCTTTGTGTCATCTATTTGTTCATCAGTCAATTATGCTGAATCCACTTTCAAAATGCATCCAAAGCCAAATCATGTCCTACTGGTTTCACTGCTAGCACAGACTGGAAAAAAAAAAATCACTTGTCAAATGGTTGTTGAATTGCATCATAATAGGTCTTTCTGTTTCCCTAAATGATCAATAAAATAATCAGAGGAATTCTTTTATATATCATCCCTCTACTCAAAATTCTATAATAGTGGCCAGCGCTGTGGCATAGCGGGTAAAGCTGCCACTTGCAGGGTTGGCATCCCATATGGGCACTGGTTTGTGTCCCGGCTGTTCCACTTCTGATACAGCTCTCTGCTATGGCCTGGGAAAGCAGTAAAAAATGGCCCAAGTCCTTGGGCCCCTGCACCCGTGTGGGAGACCCAGAAGAAGCTCCCAGTTCCTTGCTTTGGATTGGCCCAGTTCCAGCTGTTGCAGCCAATTAGGGAGTGAACCAGTGGATGGAAGACCTCTCTCTCCTTCCCTCTCTTTCTCTCTCTCTCTCTCTCTCTCTCTCTCTCTCTCTCTCCCTCCCTCCCTCCCCCTCTCTCCCTCCCTCCCTCTCTGCCTCTCCTTTCTCTGTGTAACTCTGACTTCCAAATAAATAAATAAATCTTTTAAAAGAAATTCTACAATGGTTGCCATAAAATTTAAAGTACCTGCATTGATCTAAAAAGTCTTACATGATTTGCCTCTTGTTCCACCTCTGACGTCATATCCTAACATTTCTGCCATTGACTTTTTGTTCCAGGCATACTTCTTTTTCTAAAATGTTCATTTATTTATATCTATTTAAAGCATATGTTTGAAATAGAGAGTAAGAGAGAGGGATCTTCCATCTGCTGGTTCACTTTCCAGATGCTCACAATAGCCAGGCTAGGCCAGGCTGAATCCAGGAGCCTTGATCTCCACTGGGTCTCCCACATGGGTAGCAGGAGCCTAAGTACTTGAGCCATTATCTGTTGCCCCCCACAATGCATTAGCAGGAAGCTGGATTGAAAGCAGAGTAGCTGGTGCTTGAACTGGCACTCTGATATGGGATGCAGACATCTCAAATGGCAGTGTAACCTGTTGTGCCACAACGCCCAGCCTAGGCATACTTCTTAATAAATAAACATTTGTTAAATAATTCAATCCTAGTCTCTAAGGAGCTCATAGTGTACTGGAGAACAGAGATGTATATAAATGATCACAAACAGAAGGTTGTGATTTAAGCTCTCTTTTATCTCCAAGCCTAAACTCCAGCAAGTGAAACACCCATGGGTGTTGAATATTAGGAGGTGAATTTGACAGAGGTGGGGGTAGTGTTGTGGGAAACAGGGAGGAAGCAAGGATATTTCAGACAGGAAAAAACATCATGAAATAAGAAAAAATCCTGGAGAAATGATTCAGCAGCAAATTTAGGTGGTTACAAAAAAAGTAGAAAGCTCTTGCTAAATAATAATAAAAAAATGGTGATTAAGATTGGCAGACCTAGGTGTAGGAGGTAAAGAGATACAGTTCATGACTCAGTCAGAAGACAGATCACAAAATGCTTTATATTTGTTTGTTTCTTTGCTCAGCTTTTAATCCTCTCTTGGAGCAATTTATTAACCAGACCTTGTTGATGTACCTCTTCAACAGAGGTAAAGCAATGCCAGGAAAGGATTTTGAATTCCCCAAGTTAAGGATACAAAAGAGAAACCTGAAGTCACATTTAACTTGACAAGGTAAAGGAGTGGGTGTGCTACTATATCAAATTTAATTTGTACAAAGTCATCTCTGGTAACATTAGTTTTTCTGATCCACTGCGTTTAGACTACTTTAGCAAGGCTTGATCTCCCTGTCTATCTAAACACTGATTCACTTACAGCAAGCATCAGGTTAGCACCGATTACACTAATCCCCCACAAATCCACAAAGTGTTAGTTGCACATGATTTTATATAAAAGCTGACCGAATGAACTGAAACTTGCTTCAGTCTACAGTTTTCTCCAGACAAGGCAGTCAACCACAGGTGAGTTTTGGCATTTGGTTATTAAGGGATAACAATTATTTCTGAAATTACAGATTTTTCAGGGCATGTAGAACAAATTAGAGCGTTTCATTAGAATTATGCAAGGAATTTATATTTGTCAACCTGGCTTATGAAATATGGTTAGTACTTATAGTCATTGTTAGGAAGTCACTGACTTTGTAGACCAATTTCCCTAGCTTCTGAAATTGTCTTCTTTTAAACAAATGTGTGCGAAACAAATAAGAATATTTATAATATAGTACAATTTGTACTACAGAATATTCTTTTTCTTTTTAAACAAAACTTACCCATAAAATGTTAATGAAAGGGGAAATAGGATGATCATAATTATTTGTTTCAGAATAATCACATTAAGACACTCAGTAGTAACGCTCCAGTCATTACATACTGCTCTCCTTAAGCTATTATATTGACATTTTTATCTATAGCATGCTTCACTTTGATAAAAAAATAAAACAAGAAAGAGAAGGAGGAGGATGGAGAATGTTCCAGGAAACAGAGAAATGCAAAAAAAAAAAAAAAAATGGAAGAGAAGCAAATGCTGAAGCAAAATGTGATTGGGGCAGAGAGAGAGATCAGTGATTTTTGTTCTAATCAATTTACATTATGAATCATCAAAATTTTTTAGTATCTTGGTTCCTAATGGGCTTTTATTGTTTGCTTCCTAGGCCAGGATGAAGTCTGTCCAGTTTTGCTTCCTTTTCTGTTGCTGGAAAGCAATCTGCTGCAGTAGCTGTGAGCTGACCAACATCACCATTGCAGTGGAGAAAGAGGAGTGCCGTTTCTGCATAAGCATCAATACCACCTGGTGTGCCGGCTACTGCTACACTAGGGTGGGTACTGCACTTTGCGGGAAGTGAAGCTGTTGAGAGTCTGTATGAGGCATGCATTGTTCATTTCCACTTTAGCAACATTTTGTATTTCCTAAGCTATAACTCTGTTTTGTGATTAGGATTAATCATCACTATATCAGTTAGATGTTTGGACTTGGATTCGATTTGGGTAAATGTGGAAAATCTCTAGACTGGACCTGATCAGTTTGCTAAATTGCCAAATCAGTGTTTTCTTTTTTTTTTTTTTTTTTTTTATAACGCTTTTATTTAAAGAATATAAATTTCCAAAATACAGCTTATAGATTACAATGGCTTCCCCCCCATAACTTCCCCCCCACCCGCAACCCTCCCCTTTCCCACTCCCTCTCCCCTTGCTTCACATCAAGATTCATTTTAAATTCTCTTTATATACAGAAGATCAGTTTACTATATATTAAGTAAAGATTTCAACAGTTTGCCCTCACATAGCAACACAAAGTGAAAAATACTGTTGGAGTACTAGTTATAGTATTAATTCACAATGTATAGCACATTAAGGACAGAGATCCTACATGATATATTTTTTTAAAAAATTGATTAATTAATTGCCAAATTAATTAATTAATTAATTGCCAAATCAGTGTTTTCAAATACAAAAAAATTTCTATGCTAGATTTTACACATAGAGAACTAAACATAGAAGGGTGTGTGTGTGTACTTATAAAAGATTTACAATAATGCTCAGAGGGAAATTTCTATAATTGCAGCCATGTATTTGCCATATATATTGGACCAAAATATGTTTTCAAGTGACATAACTATAAAAAAGCAACATTATTTAAAAGAAGGTAAAATTATCTTCTTGTCCTGCCTGAACACAAATGCTAATAGGAAACCTGAAAACACAAATTAGCTCTTGAACAC
Organism: Sylvilagus floridanus; assembly: GCA_949820135.1. Classification (NCBI taxonomy): domain Eukaryota; kingdom Metazoa; phylum Chordata; class Mammalia; order Lagomorpha; family Leporidae; genus Sylvilagus; species Sylvilagus floridanus. The sequence goes on from OX463224.1 coordinate 91,233,929, forward strand.
AGTTAGAACAAAATGAATCAGCATAAGTATTCACTTCTTTATACTGAATAGAAAACCAAGACATAGCAGCATGGAATTGGTAGTCTGTATCTGCATAGCTCTTTTGCATTAATACAAATAAATAAGGAGTTTTCAGTTGTTGCTCTTTTCCTTCTGTAGCACCTACTTATTTCATTCTATAAACTGAAATTGAAAATAGCAAAGTTTTAATAAAATCCATTTTGTTGGATTGCAATGTGTTTGATCAAACTACTTATTGCACAATTTATTACACCTTCTTAAGAAAGAGACTCAGTAGCACAATACTGAAATAAACGCACCCCCAATTTCTTCTTCAGAAGAAGAAGATTCAAACAAGATTCAATTCAAACAAGATTTGTACTGGGAAATGCTAAAACAAATAATTTCTGCCTGGATTAAAAATATTTATATGCATACTGTGTATCCTTTGAAATTAAGAGCCCTGCAAAGTATAGCATTTAAGGGGAGAATTGTTTATAAGCCAACAGAATATTTAATATCTTACATATTATAAACACATTAAGCTAAACATTAATATTCCTTTTTTACTTTTTATAAATACTAGGATAGTGTGTTTTGGAATACTTTGTGAGAAATAAGCTAGTGTTCATGTTTTAAGTTGTCATTAATACAGCTTTTGATTAAGTACAAAGAGTAAATGAAAATTTTTAGTCATAGTTCCCTTTTCATAATTTTTCCATATTGAAATTCAAAGTTGTTTTTTGAGATGTGATTAATGTTTTGATGTAGCTATAGGGAGTAGGACAATGAATTACACATATTTTCTGTAAGATTTTCAGTACAATTAGGAAATGATATAAAGGTCATTTACAATGGTATGTGGGTTTTAGAGCAAGCAGTATTAAATTATGTCTCATTTTGACAAACTATAAAACTTCCAGAATATTGTAACTTAACTTTCTCCTTCCTAAACTCCTCAGGATCTTGTTTATAAGGACCCAGCAAGGCCCAACATCCAGAAGACATGTACCTTCAAGGAGCTGGTGTACGAGACGGTGAGGGTGCCTGGCTGTGCTCACCATGCAGACTCTCTGTACACATACCCAGTGGCCACTGAATGTCACTGTGGCAAGTGTGACAGTGACAGCACTGACTGCACTGTACGAGGCCTGGGGCCCAGCTACTGCTCCTTCGGTGAAATGAAAGAATAAAGAAGAGTGGACATTTCAGACTACCTACTCATGTTTGTGTGTGTGCCCTGTGCCAGGCTGCAAACCACTGGGCCAGGAGATCATCAGACCCCAACAATACCTGCTCTACTGGCAGAGGGGGAGTTCCAGGAATTGAGATCACTGGGGCCAGAATGCTGTCACCATTCTGTCCTGTACTCTTAGTCTGGTTCTATAAGCTTTATTAAGTCTTAACTCTTGAGTGTTTTGTTCTTCAGTAATCTTAGCAATTCTATCAGGCAAACCCGCTTCATAGGGACAAGGATCTGTAGGCCCAGAGGTAGGAAACGATAGTGGGAACAAGTGAAAGAACGAAATGCAGCACAGTATTCTGCTAGACTCTGGGGCTTCAAGAGCAGGGCCAGAAACCTCTTCATGAATGTATCCTCAGGGCCCAGCACTTTTCCTGGAACCTAGTGAGGAACTCAACACGGCTTCCTTAAGGAAAAGTAAGGTTAAAAACATAGAGGATGGGAGCACACTGAAAGAAATGTTTGAAGATGGATGAGGCTGTCTTTCCAGTCTACAGAAGTAGCGGCATCACTTAGACTGTGCCCCTCCTCTGAGACACATAGCATTCAGACAGGATGTGTGTCTCAGAATAGCTAAGTTAAGATGGCAGAGAGTGAGACCAGAGCTCAGAATTTCCAAGCCCTTCAGTGAATGGAAAAAGCAAGAAATGTTAATACAGGACGATGGACATTAATCCATATCTATTTGTCACTTAAAAGAAATTGATCAGATGTTATTAGGCTCCTGCAAAACTCCTTTTGGTTATGAAGAAAAAAATTATATCAACCTGTACTCTCCAGGTTCTACTCCTTTGGAGAGAGGGGGATATTAGGAAATAAGTTTGAAAGCAATTTAAGCAACTTAATAAAGTTGCAGCTTATCTAGAAATATGTTTGTATAAATAAATAGGTCTTGTAGAAAAAATCAGCTAGGAGGAAGGAAATTGCTGCTTTATAAGATCCTTTCTATTTGTTTTCTTTTTTGTATATTCATGTTCTCTCTCAAATGTATAATTTTTTCCATAAGGTATTGAAAGTATTTCATGAGTTGAGTCTTTTAAAGATGTTAACCTTCAGTTATATACATGTTTCACATATTGTTTAAATTATTTAAATCTTATTTTTTTAATAAAGATATTAGTCATGTGAGTCATTGATTTGTATTGTTTCAAATACAGGTAACTTACATGTGTACATTTATAAACTTAGTAGAAAAACAAAATATAATACTTTGTGCTTCTGCAAATATTACCTGCATGGTCTTTTGGAAATATTAAAAATATTCTTATATTTCTAAAGGCCTTTTGTCATGTATATTTCCTGCCAATTCTTGAAGCTATTTTCTGATATGCTAGGTGGGGAGGGCAAGTAGTATACAGAGAATCACAGAATGGGCACAAACATTAGAATTTTTGTAACTCATTTTTTGAATATTTGAGATACAAAAATTAAATTCCAATGATATTAAGTCACAGCTTTAGTCTCTTCAGGCAACTATAACACTACCTTGGCCGGCGCCGTGGCTCAACAGGCTAATCCTCCGCCTTGCGGCGCCGGCACACCAGGTTCTAGTCCCGGTCGGGGCACCGGATTCTGTCCCGGTTGCCCCTCTTCCAGGCCAGCCCTCTGCTGTGGCCCAGGAGTGCAGTGGAGGATGGCCCAGGTGCTTGGGCCCTGCACCCCATGGGAGACCAGGAAAAAGCACCTAGCACCCGGCTCCTGCCATCGGATGAGCACGGTGCGCCGGCCGCAGCGTGCTGTCCGCGGCAGCCATTGGAGGGTGAACCAACGGCAAAGGAAGACCTTTCTCTCTGTCTCTCTCTCTCTCACTGTCCACTCTGCCTGTCAAAAAATAAATAAATAAATAAATAAAAATAAAAAAAAACACTACCTTATATTGGATGAATTATAAGCTATATAAACCTTTTGCTCACAGTTGTGAGGGTTGGGAAATTGAAGATTAAAGATCCAGCAGATGTGGTGGAGGCCCCACTCTCTGCCTCAAGGATGATGGTGCATTCTCACAGGGCCAAAACAGCAGAAGACTCCTTCAAACTTCTTTAAGGGCACTTATCTCCTGTGTGAAGGCTCTGCTCTCAGGATCTCAAGATCTTTAAGGATCCACATCTTGAGAGCAATATAATAGTGATTAGATTTCAGCATACACATTTTTGAGAGCCATAAGCATTCGGAGAATGACAATTACAAACTGTTCATGGAAAAACCAGGATTAATATTCCAATCTTGTACTTCTTAATCCAGCTCTACTTTGACACCTCTTCCACACTGAGTCATTTTGGCAAGGACTGAAGAACAACTATAGATACTGATGATCAGGAATATCCATTCAAATCTAGTATTTGAGATGGCCTGTAGCTATATTCTCTACACTATCTTGAAACTAGGGCCAAATTAACAAAATTTAATTAGATGGTTTAAATTATAACATAGTCGTCTTCTACCTTCATCTTTGGGTATCAAATAACAAGCCTTCTCATTAGAAACAGAAAAAGGCATTGATTCCAAAATCATTGTAACCATATATCATGTTGAAAAAGTTATTAAACCCACTGCATTTTGATTTCCTCAATTATAAAACAGAGCTAGTAATATTTCCTATGTTAGTGGGTGCCAGTTCTAGTCCTGACTGCTCCTCTTCCCATCCAGCTCTCTGTTATGGCCTGGGAAAGCAGTGGAAGATGGCGCAAGTCCTTGGGCCCCTGCACCCACGTGGGAGACCTGGAGGAAGCTCCTGGCTCCTGGCTTCGGATCGGGGCAGCTTCGGATTGGTGCAGCTCCAGCCGTTGAGGCCATTTAGGGAGTGAACCAGCAGACAGAAGACCTTTCTCTCTGTCTCTCTCACTGACTGTAACTCTGTCTCTCAAATAAATAAATAAATAATTGGAAAAGAAATTAAAAAAAAAAAAGAAAATAGATTCCTTTACCACTTAGTTAAAAAGTCAAGGTCAAAATGCTAAGAAGAAAGCAAAAGTTTCTGCTTGAAGCACCTTCAATGCCAAACTGCAATCTAATGCTTTCTGATAACCAAGAATGAAAACATGAATCTTCCAATTATATTTCAAGAAAAGGCCCATTTCCACAGACTGTCGTTTTAGCAGAAGCCTCTACCATTGAAACAGAGGCCCTAAACACTGCCTTGAATGCAGAAGCTAGAAACTGACTCATTGAATTGTGGGAGTGGTCCAGTTGGCCCTACAAGGATCTAATGATTAGACACACGATTTTCTTCACTTTCTTCATCACTTGATAACACCTTGATGGAAAGTATTGCCTGAAATTTTGTTTAGGGTACTTTCAGGTCTGGCAGAAGAATTCTAGGCCCAGGCAAAAAAGTACTGAAGCCCACTTCGCCATCATAAAAATAATCCAAAATATACGACATTGCTGATCAACCAGGAACTTTGACACACACAGAACATGTAACTAAACCAAGTAACCACTGTAACTTCAACCAGCCCTTTATTGCCTGGCTAGTGGCCAACACACAACTGTCTTTATCCTTAGTTCCCGTATTTCTGACTTGCTCTTCCTTGTAGCCTCTTTAAAAACCCCAAAGCACTCTCATACAGCAGGATGGTTTTTCTGGAGATGTGAGTCTGATAGCTCTTCATAGGTTAAACCTTTTCTTTCCTTTATCCTCAAAGATTGTCCATATTATTTTGACTCAGCACCATTGCTAAGAACTAAGATTTTGGTAACATTATCCCTTCCCAAACACTATGATGAGAAACTCTTCCCACACCCTCAAGCACTAGGCAAAGTTTCTCGGACCCACCCAGCACATGCCACTCGATATCCACTGATGGCTCAGACACTCCACTAAGTCAAAGAGGGATATTTCAAAGACAAAAGCCCTCAGAGAGGAAAACCAGCAAGCATGTTCACAGATGCCTAAAAATAAACATAAAAATATGTGATACATGAACAAGGAAGACACTATGACTCCCCAAAAGGACCACAACTACACTTCAATGTTAGAATGGGAAGAAGTGATTGATGAAATGCCTGAAAAAGAATCCAAAAGAATGATCATATGATTACTGAAAAATACAAAGAAGCAAATACACAAGTTAAATAAATCTGCTAGGAGATAGAGATATTGAAGAAAAACTAAACTGAAATATAAGAAATGAATAATTCAATATTTCTTTTTTTTTTTTTTTTTTTTTTTTTTGGACAGGCAGAGTGGACAGTGACAGAGAGAGACAGAGAGAAAGGTCTTCCTTTTCCATTGGCTCAACCCCCAATGGCAGCTGTGGCCGGCACACTGTGCTGATCTGAAGCCAAGAGCCAAGTGCTTCTCCTGGTCTCCCTTGTGGGTGCAGGGCCCCGGCACTTGGGCCATCCTCCAATGTGCCCCCCGGGCCACAGCATAGAGCTGGACTGGAAGAGGAGCAACCGGGATAGAATCTGGTGCCCCAACTAGGAGTAGAACCCGGTGTGCTGGTGCCACAGGCAGAGGATTAGCCTATTGAGCCATGGCGCTGGCCAAGAATTCAATATTTCAAATAAAAAATACAGTGGAAAGCCTTTACAACAGACAACAGACTTGGTAAGGCAGAAGAAAGAAAATCTGAGTTAGAAGACAAATCCTTGGGAATATGTCAGGCAGACAAAAAGAAAAAGATAAAGAAGGATGAAGAGGATGAGGAGGAGGAGAAGGAAGAAGAAGAAAATTTAGAAAAATCAAAAATAGTATTTGAGATTTATCAGATACTAGCAAATGGTCAAACATTCACGTCTTAGGAGTTCCTGAAGGTGTGAAAAGAGAAAATGGTTTAAAAGACCTATTCCATGAAATAGTAGCAGAAAACTTCCCTAGTTTGCAGAAAGACAGGAAAATCCAAGCACAGGAATCACACAGAACTCCTAATAGAAATGACCAGAAAAGAGCTACACCACAACACATTATAATCAAACTTTCAAAAGTGAAACATAAAGAATGATCCTAGAATGTAAGAGAAAAATGACAAATTATCTCAAAGGACGTCCAATTAGATTGACAGCTGATTTATCATCAAAAACTATACTAGAGTAGGAGAGAATGGAGAGATGTAGTCAAAGTCCTGAAAGGAAAAAATTGTCAACCCAGAATACTTTACCCAGCAAAACTCTCATTTATAAATGAAGATGAGATAAAGGCTTTCCAAACCAAACAGAAACTGAAATAATTTGTAACCACTTATCCAGCCTTACAAATGATACTCATGGATGTGCTACACACAGAAACAGTGATAGTCATCATCATGAAACAATGTGAAGGCAGAAAATCTTCTAGTAAAAGTACAAAGGAAATGAAAACAAACAATAGGAATATTTACGGAAAAAATGGCAGGATCAAGATGTTATCTTTCAATAGTAAGCTTGAATGTAAATGGTCTAAATTTTGCAGTTAAAAAATAAACACTGGCTGAATGAATTAAACAGCAAGAGTCTTTAGTTTTAAATACAGGTCAGCAATTTATGGCCTAAAGTCCAAATCTGACCCATTACTTCTTTATTTAACTAAAGCTTATTGGTATATAACCACCCCTATTTTTTTTTTACATATGCTCTATGGCTATTTCTGCAATGCAAAAACAGAATTCAATTTTTATAACAAATACTGAATGGCCTATAATGTAAATAAAATATTTACAATGTGTAATGTTACAGAGAAAGTTTGCTAGTCTTTGCCCTAAAGAAATGATTTGCAAAGACTCAAATGTTAATGAGGTAGGCTTTTACTTCATAGATATTAAAGGGTGGCTTGTTTACAAACAGAAATAGAAGAAAATAGTGAAAGCCCAGGTTTTTGGAACCTTGAAGTAAGTAAAATCTATTGTTTCTTAATCCCAAATAGTAGGAGATAAGGTAAGATTTTTTTTTTTTATTGACAGGCAGAGTGGACAGTGAGAGAGAAACAGAGAGAAAGGTCTTCCTTTTGTCGTTGGTTCACCCTCCAATGGCTGCCGCGCTGCAACCAGCGCACCACGCTGCTCTGATGGCAGGAGGCAGGTGCTTCTCCTGGTCTCCCATGGGATGCAGGGCCCAAGCACTTGGGCCATCCTCCACTGCACTCCTGGGCCACAGCAAAGAGCTGGCCTGGAAGAGGGGCAACCGGGACAGAATCTGGCAACCCGACCGGGACTAGAACCCAGTGTGCTGGCGCCGCTAGGTGGACGATTAACCTGTTGAGCCATGGCGCCAGCCGGGATAAGGTAAGATTTGAAGAACAAGGATACAATAAAATTAAGTCCTGAACTAAAGACAGATTTAAGGTGTAGCCTTTCTATAAGGTCTCTTATCTGAAATGGTATCATGGTAGAACTATTAAAATGTAAGGAAGCAAAAAATTAAATTATGTTTAGGAAAAAAACCTTGGACATGTTTGTAGGCTCTAAAAGCAGAATGGAAGCATTTGAGGGAGCTTATTGACAAGAGACCAGATCTAAAATGTTTTTTATTATCTGAATAATCTTTGGATCCTCAAACTTGATCAATAGGAAGTAGAGTACTAAACCTATAAAAATCCACGGGAGGCAGCTCTTCAAATCTCACTTAAAATGTGGTCAAGGGGCAAGATGGCAGAATAGGAAGGGAGCACACTGATAGTCCGGGGAGAGACAGTTTAATAAAAGTGGAGATACTGCAGGTTCAAGGAAGAGTAGGGGAAGAAACACCAAAGGAAACTCTAACGGAACTAGTGATTCACGGTGGACCTTCGAGGAGAGCGTGGGAGCCCGCAGTTCGGGACACCAGCGGCAGACTCAAGGCACCAGCGCTGGAACGCGAGGTGAGCCAAACCTCAATAGCCCGAGACACCAGCAGAGAAGCAGAAAGAGGAGACTAGAGTGAACAAGGCTTGAAACCCTGTGGGGAAAAGTTCACCAGCCTAACTAGAAGAGAGAGAGAAAGAAAAAAGTGACCGATACGGACACGAGTTTCTCTCTCTCCGCCCACCTCTCAAAGGTGAGCAAGACAAAGAGAAGGTGCCATTTTGGACATACGTCATAAGCAGGGTGACCTCAGGTCTGCACCAGCCCTGAGCCTAGCACAAAAACCTGACTCTGGGCGTGGGGGTGAAATAACAGGAGATTAGAACCTAATGAATGTGTGGTGCTAATGAACTGAGACTGTGAAAAAAGAGACGGTGGGGGAGAGAACTCACGGAATTCACCACGTGAGTACTCTCCAGAGACGCTACAGTTCGGTAGCCTTGGTAGCCCAGTGGTGAGACTGCAGAAGAATTTGAACCCACACTGAAGGCCGCAGAGATTCCCTCTGTGGTCCTTGGGAAAGAGCTTCCAATCTCTGGCTCCTGTGGGTATATCATTTGCCTGCTAACCACACCCAATTCCATTCAGCTGTGTGGAATTACTTCCCTTTTGAATCAAAAATAAAGAAAGAAACAGAGAGAGATTTACCACGCCTAATCTGGGAGTGTCACCTTTGGCACACCCTCAACCCTGAGGAAACAAACAGAGCTCTCAGGCCACACCCATCTCAAGCCTCTAAGGCTCCATTGAAAGCAGACAGTCCACTTATCTAGAGTCATAGTATAACAAGAAAAAAACACCACAGTGAAGAAACCAATATGCCAAACAACAAACGCAAAAACCGAGGTAACAAGAACAGGGAAGACACTATGACACGCCCAAATGAAAAAGACATCCCAATTCAAGATTACGAAGATGATGAGATAGAAGAAATGCAAGAAGCGGATCTCAAAAAATTGATAAGAACAGTAAGAAGTACTCAAAAACGAATTCTTACACTACAGAAATCCTTAATGGACAAGGTAGAAAATCTCTCTCGTGAAAATGAAATATTAAGGAGGAATCAAGCTGAAATGAAACAACTAGTAGAACATGAAACTGTGATAGTGACGAGAAATCATAATGAAGTGAAGAATTCAATAGATCAAATGACAAACACATTAGAGAGCCTTACAAACAGAATGGGTGAGGCAGAAGAGAGAATATTGGACTTAGAAGACAGAGCACAGGAAACTATACAGTCAAACCAAAGAAAAGAAGAGGAAATTAGAAATCTAAAAAATATTGTTGGGAATCTACAGGATACTATTAAAAAACCCAACATTCGAGTTCTAGGAGTTCCTGAAGACATGGAGAGGGAGAAAGGATTAGAAGGCCTTTTTAGTGAGATAATAGCAGAAAATTTCCCAGTTTTGGAGAAGGACAGAGACATCCTAGTACAGAAAGCTCATAGAACCCCTAGGAAACATGACCAAAAGAGATCCTCACCACGACACGTTGTAATTAAACTCACCACAGTGAAACAGAAAGAAAAGATCCTAAAATGTGCAAGAGAGAAACATCAGATTATTCTCAGAGGATCTCCAATTAGACTCACGGCAGATTTCTCATCAGAAACCCTACAAGCTAGAAGGGAATGGCAAGACATAGCCCAGGTACTAAGAGAGAAAAACTGCCAGCCCAGAATATTATATCCTGCAAAGCTCTCATTTGTGAATGAAGGTAAAACAAAGACCTTTCATTGCAAACAGAAATTGAAAGAATTTGTTGCCACTCGTCCAGCCCTGCAAAAGATGCTTAAAGATGTGTTACACACAGAAACACAGAAACACGGCCATCAACATGAAAGAAGGTAAACGAAGGGAACCTCACAGCAAAAGATCACAGGGAATTCAAAGCATACATTTGGATAAAGAAATTATGGGACATGTACTCTATAGAATACTATACAGCAGTCAAAAACAATGAAATCTGGTCATTTGCAACAAGATGGAGGAATCTGAAAAACATCATTCTGAGTGAATTAAGCCAATCCCAAAGGGACAAATATCATATGTTCTCCCTGATTGGTGACAACTAATTGAGCACCAAAGGGGAAACCTGTTGAAGTGAAATGGACACTATGAGAAACAGTAACTTGATCAGCTCTTGTTGCTGACTGTTGTTGTACAATGTAATACTTTATCCTTTTTAGTATTTTTTTATTCTGGTACTATTGGTTGAACTCTGTAATTAACAAACAATTATTCTTAGGTGTTTAAATTTTAACTGAAAAGTGATCCCTGTGAAATATAAGAGTGGGAATAAGAGAGGGAGGATATGTACAATTTGGGACATGCTCAATCAGTCGTGCCCCAAATGATGGAGTTAGAAATGTGCCAGGGGATTCCAATACAATCCCATCAAGGTGGCATGTACCAAGGCCATCTCACTAGTCCAAGTGATCAATTTCAGTTCACAATTGATCACACTGATAGATCTAAGAGTCAAAGGGATCACACAAACAAGACTAGTGTCTGCTGATACTAACTGATAGAATCAAAAGGGAGAGAATGATCCAACATGGGAAGCGGGATACACAGCAGACTCATAGAATGGCAAATGTCCTAAATAGCACTCTGGTCTCAGAATCAGCCCTTAAGGCATTCAGACCTGGCTCAAGAGCCCATGAGAGTATTTTAGGCATGGAAAGCCAAGACACTCTGGAAAAAAAAAAAAGACCTAAATGAAAGATCTCTGTGAGTGAGATCCCAGTGGAACGAATGGGGCCATCAAAGAAGGAGGTACCTTTCTCTGAAGGGAGGAGAGAACTTCCACTTTGACTATGACCCTGTCGGAATAAGATTGAAGTCAGCGAACCCATAAGGCTTCCATAGCCTTGGCAACTCATGACTAGACCCTAGGGAGATTACTGACACCATAAACAAGAGTGTCAAATTGTTAAATCAACTTCAGGAGTCACTGTGTACTTACGTCTCATGTGGGATCTGTCCTTAATGTGTTGTCCAGTGTGAAGTAATGCTATAACTAGTACTGAAACAGTATTTTACACTTTGTGTTTCTGTGTGGTTGCAAACTGATGAAATCTTTACTTAGTATATACTGAATCAATCTTCTGTATATAAATATAATTAAAACTGAAAAAAAATCTTGGTGTTAAATTGGAAATTGCATAGAAAATAAATCAATTTTAATAAAAATATATCATGTAGGATCTCTGTCTTTAATGTGCTATACATTGTGAATTAATACTATAACTAGTACTCCAACAGTATTTTTCACTTTGTGTTGCTATGTGAGGGCAAACTGTTGAAATCTTTATGTAATATGTACTAAACTGATCTTCTGTATATAAAGAGAATTGAAAATGAATCTTGATGTGAATGCAAAGGGAGAGGGAGTGGGAAAGGGGAGTGTTGCGGGTGGGAGGGAAGTTATGGGGGAGGGAAGCCATTGTAATCTATAAGCTGTATTTTGGAAATTTATATTCTTTAAATAAAAGCGTTATTTAAAAAAAATGTGGCCAAGGCATCTTAATTGTTAGAGTGATCATATTAAGTGTTAAAGTGAACATGCAGATAGGATTAAATGTTAAAGAGACCATATAAACAGCATCAAGTACCTGATAATAAAAATAGAAAGAATGAAAAAGGAGGGTATATCGGCCGGCGCCGTGGCTCAACAGGCTAATCCTCCGCCTTGCGGCGCCGGCACACCAGGTTCTAGTCCCGGTCGGGGCACCGGATTCTGTCCCGGTTGCCCCTCTTCCAGGCCAGCTCTCTGCTGTGGCCCAGGAGTGCAGTGGAGGATGGCCCAGGTGCTTGGGCCCTGCACCCCATGGGAGACCAGGAAAAGCACCTGGCTCCTGGCTCCTGCCATCGGATGAGCGCGGTGCGCCGGCCGCAGCACGCCGGCCGCGGCGGCCATTGGAGGGTGAACCAACGGCAAAAGGAAGACCTTTCTCTCTGTCTCTCTCTCACTGTCCACTCTGCCTGTGAAAAAAAAAAAAAGGAGGGTATATCCAACATGGGAAGCAGTCCACACAACAGACTCATAGAATGAAAATCCCTCTGAATAACACTCTGACCTCAGAATCAGCCTCAAGCCATTCAGATGTGGCTGAAATACCAATGAGAGCAATTCAGGCATGGAAAGCCAAGACACTGTGGCAAAAATATCCCCACATGAAGGATCTCTGTGAATGCGACTCTAATGGAAAGAAGGGGCCATCAAAGAAGGATGTACTTTTCTCAAAAGGAAGGAGAGACTTCCACTTTGCTTATGGCCCTGTCTAAATATTGACAGAGTTTTTGGTCACAAAATGCTTCCATAGCCTTGGCAGCTCATGGAAAGAGCCTCAGGTGATCAATGATGTAATAAATAAGAGTGTTAATCATAAAATTGACAACAGAAATCACTGTGCACTTACTCTCCATGTTGGACCTCTGTCCTTAATGTGTTGCACTATGAGAATTAACTGCAAAACTTGTTCACAAACAGTACTTTTTACATTATGTGTGCATGTGTGTGTGCAAACTGTTGAAATCATTATTTAGTATAGATTTGGTCTTATGTATATAAAGTTAATTAAAATGAATCTTAAAGAAGAATGGGATGGGAGGAGTAGGAGTTGGGACAGGAGCGGGGGTGGGAGGGCGGGTATGGGGGAAAAACCACTTATTCCTAAAGTTCCCCTTATGAAAATTATATTCATTAAATAAAAGCTTTAAAAAATGTGGCCATGGAAGATCATGAATAAGGCAGAATCTTTGAGATTATGACCATAGGGAATAATGGACAAGGGAAGAATGTTCTTCTGAAAGAGAATAATCAGCATCTAATTGGGAAACTTCCTTTATTGTCCAGGAAAAAGGATTTCATAAAGCATTCCCAGTAGGGTTTCATCATTGTTAAATCCAGTGAGCTACGCCTCCCATTCTTCCTTTTTATGAAACACAAGTGTTATTGTGAACAGTGTTAACACAGGTTTGAAGATTTTTTGTTAGGTGAAACGGGACCTTTTTGGTTACTATCATGTTTGTGAAGTATAATAAAAATTTTATTACCAAGAGTGACCAGTGATACCATTTAGTCCCATAAAATTTCATCCAGTGGCAGGGAAAGAATGCTTGTCTCTGAGAGAATTAAAAGAGACAGCAGAACAAAATAGAGTTGGTTTGGAGATAATACACCAAGAGTTCTGTTTGTATAGCATACCAATAATGGAAGCATATAATACTCATATATTTGGGCCAATGTACAGAAAATGGACTGAATTCAAATCTAATCAATATATCTCTCTTGAAAAGGATGAATCACCTTTTTGGAAATGCAAAACAGCCACTTAGAGCTTTTCAAGGTCATTAAAATGGTATCTGACTTCAAATAAATATTTATTTGAAATATAACAATCAATCTGCCTGCCACATTCAATTTCTTTTTTAGATTAAACTGCCTTTACACCTCCCTCACCACACAGAAAAACAACATCAGGCTCTTCTTTGCTCACTGAAGGTCACTGAATGGGCAAAATTTGAATCCTTCTTCCACAGACAGCCAGAAGTCTGCTTTTGGAGTACCTAGTGGTTGTTTTTAATCATGGCTTTGCACAAAAGACTTTCTAAGCCAACATGATAAAGTTTGACTCAATCAAACTCTTTCTCTTGAGAATTTAAATGAAGAGATTCAGAGTTTCTGTTGATGTTGGGTGAAAATCAGATTGGAACTTCCATACAGAGAGAAAAGAAATGTCAGGAATTGGGTTTTAGGGTCCTTAAGCAAGAAGGACTACCTTGATCCCTGAAAGAGAGAGGAAGGCGGAGAGAGAGAGAAGTTGCTTTTCAGATCCATTTTTCAACTTTGAAGCTAGAGGAAACTTTAGCCAACTTCTTTACTTCAAGTTATCTCAGGTAATAAATAGGTATGAGCTACTGCATACAACAACTCCAGGGACTGCATATATGTGAGGCTCTCTGAATGGTTCCACAGACACATATTTTTCTTGCATTGAAACATTAAAATGAGGAACACAAACCTCTCTACCTTGCCTCCTCAGCAACAAGATAGAGGGTAGGAATTTAATACAAGTTTCTCCAAAGTATACCTCTTCATAAAATCCTCTCATTTCCAAACACCAACTTTTTTTTTTTTCTAACTCCTTAGTTAGGGTGAGGTTCTCTAAGAAATTTTAGCCATCTTCTCTGAAATTCTTAAAGTATCTTGATCTCAAGGTTCATTTTGATATCTGAAATTTCATTATGTCTTGATATCTAAAACCTCCATTTTAACATGATCTTATGTTGCCTCATACTTCGTGAGACATCAATTGGTCAAAAATGAAAGGAAACAATATGGTAATGTACTATCTTTAACTCAGTGTAAAAAAAAAAAAAAAAACTTCTTCTACCTATACACTGACCCATATGTCATTCTTAAATTTCCCATCTTTGATGGTCTCCCAAGAAATATAGTCAAACATATTAGTACACGACACACACAGGAAACTGAAATGGAAATAAACTCTAGATAGACGCAGGAACTATGATACAATTGCATCTCTACTAAATGCACTTTAGCAATCTCCAAAATTATATTCATTCCCCCTCTCACTCCCAGCCATACACATATACCACCAGTTCACAAAACATGTTCCTTCAGAATGCTCAGTTTAACTTTCCTCTGGGCAAAATGTTACAATCTCATTGAGCTTTGAGCATGTTTTATGTTCTTTTTTACTTTCTTGAATAAAATCTTGGACAAAGACAAAGGGGCAGAAGCTGCAAGGAGGCACACAGACCAGACTGTAAAATAGGGAGAGGAAAACTAAACAGTTTGGGGGAACTGACTTCATCAACTCATGCTGCTGCAGCAAAATATCATAGAAGGGGTGGTTTCAATAGTGGAAATTATTTCCTCACAATTCAGAAGACTGGAATTCTCAGATAAAGATGTCAGCCAATTTGGTTGTTGGTGAGGACATTTTCCTGACTTACTTCTTCTCTCTGTGTCCTCACAGGGTAGAGAATAGGAAGAAACAGGTAGGGTCAGTTATGAACTTAAACTGATCATTTTAACTAGTAAGATGGCATTGGTAACTGCCAACTTAATGGGATTTGGAGTCCCATGCCAAGTTTTTAGCTTTACCCTAAGGGGTAAGTCTGAGGGAACATGTGCCAAACTGTACATCTCCTCCCTCTCTTATTACCACTCCTAAGAGCAGAGTCTGCTAATAATAATTGTTAGAATTAAAAAGGAGAAAACTATCTAACATGGGAAGTGGGATACACAGCAGACTCATAGAATGACAAATGTCCTAAACCCCACCCAGCCCTTAAGGCATTCAGATATGGCTAAAAAGCCCATGAGAGTATTTCAGGCATGGAAAGCCAAGACACTGTGGCAAAAAATGACCTAAAACAAAGATCTCTGTCAATGAGACTCTAGTGGAAAGAAGGGACCATCAAAGAAGGAGGTACCTTTCTTTGAAGGGAGGAAAGAACTTCCACTTTGATTACGGACTTGTCTATATAAGGTTAGAGTTTGTGAACTCAAGAGGCTTCCATAGCCTGGGCAGCTCATGACAAGAGCTTCAGGTGATTACTGTCGTTATTTGTTAAATCAACAACAGAAGTCACTACGCACTTGCTCCCCATTTAGGACCTCGGTCCTTAATGTGTTGTACTATGATAATTAACAGTAAAGCTAGTCTTCAAACAGTACTTTATATTTTGTGTTTCTGTGTAGGTGCAAACTGTTGAAATCTTCATTTAGTATAGAATTGAGCTTCTGTATATAAAGATAATTAAAAATGAATCTTAATGAAGAATGGATGGGAGAGGGAGTACGAGATGGGATGATTTGCAGGTGGGAGGGTGGTTATGGGGGGAAGAACTGCTATAATCCAAAAAGTTGTACTTTCAAAATTTATATTTATTAAATAAAAGATTTCTATTTAAAAAAAGAAAGCTTACTTCTTGACAAAGGATGTGATTTCCACTCCTAGCTTATAATTTCCTGACATAAAATGACTAAAATTTAAATACTGTGGTCTTAGCACACCAACCCTTATTATTTGAGAGACCTGGTAAAATAAAATCAGGTCCCAAGGACAAACATTCACTGTGCATGTGTGTGTATGTGTGTGTGTACTGTGCTAGTGTGTTGGGGGTTGGGGGTTTTGAGGATGGTTCAGGTCCAGCGCATTTTTCTTATTAAAGAATGGAGTTGGGGTGGGCATTTGCAAGAGTGATTAAGATGCCACTTGGAACACTGAGAGCCTGGGTTCAATTCCAGCTCTTCACCCGACTCGAACTTCCTACTATTGTGCAGCCTGGAAGGCAGCAGATGATGACTCAGCATTTGAGTCCCTATCACCCATGTGGAAGACATGAAAGGAGTTCTGGGAATCCAGCTTTGGCCTTGCATAGGCATTTGAAGAATGAACTAGTGGATGACAGATTTCTGTCTGTTGGTCTGTGTCTCAGTATTTCTCTCTTGCTCTTTATG
The DNA here is from genome assembly GCA_949820135.1 of Sylvilagus floridanus. NCBI lineage: Eukaryota > Metazoa > Chordata > Mammalia > Lagomorpha > Leporidae > Sylvilagus > Sylvilagus floridanus. The sequence continues at coordinate 91,250,435 of OX463224.1, forward strand.
CCTTTCAAATAAATAAAATATATAAACAAATTTAAAAAAAAAAAAGAAATGGGTAGGGTGAGAGGGAGGGAAAGAGAGAAAATAGAGGCAGAGGGAAAGTAAATGCACAAGAGCTCTCAAGTTTCTTCTTACTAGGATACTAACATCATTCCTCCAACCTCAATTTCCTCCATAAAGGCCCTTTTCCCCAGTGTGGTCACACTGGAGGTTGTGATCTTAAGGGATATATTTGGGGTGAAGTGGGGTGGGGGCAGGGATAGCAAGAATTGAATCCTCACTGAAGGCTACATACATAGTACTGTACTTCTAATTAACCACAGGCAGAGTGGTGCCAGAGTCTTTTAACTTTAAGCCTATATAACCTATTTCAGCAAGTAAAATAATGACCCACCAATGATGCCCATGCTCTGAATTCTGGAATCTGTGACTGTCTTCCTTTGTATGGCAAAAGTGACTTAGCAGATGTAATTAATAATAAAGAACTTGAGGAGATTATCCTGCATTATCTAAGTATCTTTATCTAATGACAAAGAAACTTAAAAGTGGAAGAGGGAGGAGAAGAGGAACATCAGAGATATATGACTATGGAAGAAGATCAGAATAACTTCATGTGTGAAGAACTCGACTTGTCATTTAGGATTTGAAGATGGAAGAAGGGTGTCATGAACCAAGGAACGTGGTAGCCTCTAGAAGTTGAAGAAAAGGAAAGGAAATTGATTCTCGCCCAAAGCCTCTTAAGAGAGACACAATCCAATTTACACCTTGATTTTAATCCAGTGAGAGATGTGTTGGATTTCTAGTTGATAAAATAGTAAGATAACAAACTTCAGTTGTTTTAATCCAATAAATTTTTAATAACTTGCAATGGCAACAATAGAAACCTAATATACTTGCCAAAATTTCTCATCCTCCTTCCAGTCAAGATCCATAGCCGAAATTTCTTCTTTGTGTGGAATGGGCACTGTTAGGCTGACCTCATAAGCCATGGAACTGTATCATTTATGGATTGTCTGCACAATGCCATGACAGATTACAAAATAAGTAGACCAGTAGAGGTAAAAACTAAAAGCTCGAAATACCTTCAGGATATAATTCTATGTCCGTTTCTGATGCTATGCCCGCTAGACAAAAACATTCCTTGGAAATAGGGGCTATTGCTTATAATTTGTAATTCCATCTTCAGAACCTAGAACTTTAGACATGTGGTAAATGCTAAAGAAATACTTTTGGAATATTAAATAAAATAGTATCATAGATTCAGATTGGAATATAACAAGATAAGAATAGGATACTTTATGATTTTTTTACTCTCTGTTTTCTTGTCAATAAAGCTTTTCTATTTGTCAGGAATTTTTTTTCTGTTTATAAGAGCTAGAAACCCAAGCAAATGAGAGAATTTCCAGTGTGCATAGCTAAAACATAACAGCATGGTGCCAGCTTCAAGCATTCCTACATGCAGGATGTTCTCATTATGAGATCCTCAGAATTTAACCCCTCCTGTTTGAAAAACAGCTTTATTAATAAAATTGAAAATTAAGCATATAAGCTAATAAACTAGATAATCTTGATGATCCAATTCCATTTTAATTACCTACTGTTCACAAGAGAATGACACTTGCTCACTCAGAGAAAATATTAAAATATGTTTCTGCTTACATATCTAAAAGATCTCTCCAAAGATACACCAACAAAATAGAATTTGTCAAATACATTCATACAAATATTTGTTTCTCACTACACTATAGTAGATAGCAAAGTTATTTTTAAGATGGAGTATTATAAATTTGAAATTTATTTTTTTAACTTTTATTTAATAAATATAAATTTCCAAAGTACAGCTTTTGGATTACAGTGGCTTTTTCCCCCTATAACTTCCCTCCCACCCATAATCCTCCCATCTCCCGCTCTCTCTCCCATCCCATTCACATCAAGATTCATTTTCAATTCTCATTATATAAAGAAGATCAATTTAGTACATATTAAGTAAAGATTTCAACAGTTTGCACCCACACAGAACATAAAGTGTAAAATTCTGTTTCAGTACTAGTTATAGCATTAATTCACATTGAACAACACATTAAGGACAGAGCTCCTACATGGCGAAAAAGTACACAGTGACTCCTGTTGTTGATTTAACAATTGACCCTCTTGTTTATGGCATCAGTAATCACCCTAGGCTCTTGTCATGAGTTGCCAAGGCTATGGAAGCCTTTTGAGTTCACCAACTCTGATCTTTCTAGACAAGGTCATAGTCAAAGTGGAAGCTGTCTCCTCCCTTCAGAGAAAGGTACCTCTTTCTTTGATGGCCCATTCTTTCCGCTGGGATCTCACTCACAGAAATCTTTCTAAATTTCAAATTTCATGAGTGAAACTATCTCCTATCTTCTCTCTCTCCTAGGCTTTCAAAACAATAGATACTATGTCAAATATAAAACAGTTCTATTTTCTAACATCCTATATGTGACATGAGCACATCGTTTATTAGGCACCTTGAATATAATCAATGTATTCTCTAACTCAAAAGTTGATCATAAGTACATCATATCAACCAATCTCTTCAACATCAGCATGATCGTCTGGTCCTTGGTCTAGAATTAGAATTGAAATAACATCTCCTTTGAAGTATTAAGACATGACCATTTTGCTGAAGAACTACAGCCCTAAAAGAGGTCCAGTTTTTGGCATTTACTTTATACATTACAGTGTTGGAATTTTGGGACATGTCAATGGGTTACAGAACAACACAGTAGAGCATTTAAAGCTAAAACAGACTAGAAATTCTGGAATAAAAGATCATTTTATCAAAAGGAACAGTTGAAAGGAAGAGAGAAAATAAGTGAAGACTAAGGCTTTCTTCCAACACGTAAGTAGTTTATATATAATTATATAAAAAAGTAAAAATATATTTAAACAGAGGAAATAACAAGCAATTAAAAAAAGCAGAGTCAAAAGTTAGGTGTGAAGAAGACATGATGAAAACCTACAGATGAAAGGATAAATATCTGTCCACTTCAAATATATGATACTAACTTCTATTTGAGTTCCTAGTGATTTTATATATTTTCTTATCTCATGTTCATTCATCTGAGCAATTCTGGTCAGCTCAGTAACTGGGTTTCTTGTTAAGCAAAAATAACCTGACCCCTATTCTCTGTCTTTCCAAATGTCAGCCCAACAGAATGTACCTTCCCTCCTACTCACTTGGAACAGGGCCATCTTAAAGATGAATTCAGCAGACCAAAAAGTTAAGTCTTTTAAAGGAAACATATTTGTGAAAGAAATGTAGCAACTGCAATAAATAACTGCTCATCATAATAAGCAAGGATTTTATTATGTAGTCTGCCAGGGTGGGGTAGAAGAGCATTGTGACCAACTTAAAAAGTACATTAAGAAAGGTTTAGCGTTATCTAAAACATTACAGGCAACTGAAGGATTTAAATGATTATGAGAAAGGTAATTATAGGCAACAAGATATAATTTGTAATGAAAGACCAGAAAGGCAAACCGGTGATTCTCAACTCCAGCAGGGATCAAATCAAGCGAAATCAATGATGTTAAATCAAGTCACACGGCTAATCCACTTTAAATGAAAACAGTGTTTTAAAAAATAATCTCTTAGGTTCTGCTTTCAAAACCTCTAGTTTTTTTTTATAACTCTTGTATTTGATTTTCAAATAAATGTCATTATTTCAGAATGTCACATTTAGTATTAGAATATCTTTTGCATATTAACAATTTATTTTTATGATTTCTACTTATAGATTCTATAAACAATCTGAAAAATCCTCAAATTGAATATACTATAGCCAACATATAGACACTGAAATAAATGAAGGTAAGCAGTGTTGCAATGATGGTGACAACTACATTAATATTTACCAAAGTGACAAGAAGCACCAACCTAATAATTAATAAGTACTACTTTCCAGAATGAATACAATTACTAGTGGATATTTAAAACTAATTACTGAGACTAGAAATAACCAAAAGTTCACAATTAAAAACATTTACACTTCAAATTTCAAATTGTTATTGAAATGCTACAATACCCTAGAAATTATCCTCTAGAATGTGAAAGATACTACGAACTATAAGGCATATGTTACTTTAAGTGAGTTCATATTCTAGTGACTAACAGGCAAAATATAATCACCTCCAGCCTCAACCAAAAGCCTAGAACCATTTCTTCCTTCTCATTTCTGCTAAGCACAACTATAATCTCAGGAAATAACATAGAAGAAAACAAAGGAAAACTCTAAGAGGTGGTAAATAAAAAAGAGAGCTTACATGGGATTCTATGGCTAAAGGAACAGCAATGTGCCCTACATCTCCCCATCCAATGAAAGTAGGCAACCAGTTCCCAACCTAGGAAGATTCATTGATCTTTAAGTTTATCCATGGTCCATATGACAACAGGCAAGCTCAATACCAGAAGGTAGACTGGGATAAATTATTATTTTTTAATCACAAAAATAGGCCAGTAGAAGCATCATCTCCACTAATCCACCACTCCTTCCCTCAAATCCCACACAAGAGTACATTAAAACATGACACAACTATATGCCGTTCACAAGAAACTCACCCTCAATTCAATACCTTAGGTAACCTTAAGTAGAAGAATAAATACACATCATGGAAATATTAATCAAAAAGAAAAAAATCAGTGATAGCCATGGGTCATATGTGATAGACTTCAGGAAGAAGAAAATTATTACAAACAGCAGATAGTAGAGCTATTGTAACCAAAACACTGTATTTTTTGCAAAAGGATTTATACTTTGACAAAGTAAATAGAATACAAAACCCAGAAATAGACCCACACCACATAAACATTTCAACCAATTTTTCACAAAGATGCACAAGCAATTTAATGGAGGCAGGGTAGCTTTTTCAGCTCAAGATACTAGGGCAATTGAACAATCATCAGCAAAATAAAAGAAATCCACTTTTAAACTTCACAAATATATCAATGTTAACTCGAATCAAACAATTAACTACACATAGTAATAATATGAGACTTTCAGTATGGTTGGCCCTGGGTAATCTTGAGTACAATTTTTTCCAAAAAACTTCAATGTGCTGGTTACACATCAAATCTGGTAAAGAAAAAACAGCTTTCACTCATGAGACCTGCCAGGCAGAGCCTTTTAATTATCTATGGTTCGGTCTGGAATGAGCACACATACATATTTTGTGGACTCCTCAAAACATAGGAGACAATCTTCAGGATCTAAGGACAAGAAAAAGATCTCAGGTGATACCAAAAGCATAATCCATAAAAATTTGGATGTCATTTAAATTAAAAATGTGTAGTCTATGGCCAGCATTGCAGCACATTGAGTTAAACTGCAGCCTACAACACTAGCATGCCATATTGGAGTGCCAGTTCGAGTCTTGGCTGCTCTGCTTTTGATACAGCTCCCTACTAACATTCTGGGAAGGCAGCAGAGGATGGCTCAAGTACTTAGGCCCCTGGTACACAGAAGGGAGACCTGGATGGAGCTCCTTGCAGCCATTTGGCTTCTTGTGGCATTCAGGGAGTGAACCAATGGATGGAAGATCTCTCTCTTTCTGTGTGTGTGTGTGTGCGTGTGTGTGTGTGTCTTCCCCCACCTCTAACTCCCTCCCTCCTTCTATCATTCTACCCCTCAAATAAATAAATAAATATATATATTTTAAAATGTATTATTCAAAATACGTAATTCAGAGAATGAAAAGACAAGTTACATTCAGGAGAAAATATTTATAATTAATTTTTGTATCTGACATGGAATATGTATTTATAATATAGGAAGAATTTTCAACACAACAATAGGAAAAATGACAGTACTGACAGGACAAAAGACTTCAACACCTACTTCACAAAAGTGCATATATTCATGGCTGATAATCACTTGAAAAGATTCTTTAATATCATGCAGTTCAAGGGAATACAAATTAAAAGTCAATGAATTATGACATACCCATTGCTAGAAGGAATATAAAACATATAGCAACTCTGGAAATCAATTTGGCAGTTTTTTTATAACGCTACACATGCAATTACCATATTATCTGGAAATTGCACTTGTGAGAAATTATTTGAGAGAAATGGATTTATTTTCACATAAAAGTCTGTACACAAATTTCCATAGCAGCTTTAATAATCAAATAACTTTCAATAAGTAACCATTAAATAAACTGGGGATACATACATATCATGAATATCACAAGGTAATCAAAAGGAAATATTGACACATTCAACAATTTGGATGAATCCCCAGAGAATAAAGCTGACTGAAAAAAGACCAACATTGTATGTTTATATTTAAATAGTATTTTCTTAAATAACAACAATTTTAACTTGAAGGCACATCAACTATAAGGGTAATGGTGACAGAAGGGAAGAATATGTTGTTATAAATGAATAGCACAAAGCCTGGGTGTTAAGAATGACCAGTATCTTAAAAGTGGTAGAGGGGGACTGGCACCGTGGTGCAGGTTAATCCTCCACCTGCAGTGCCAGCATCCCATATGGGTGCCGGTTCTAGTCCCGGCTGCCTCTCTTCCAGTCAAGCTCTCTGGTATGGCCTGGAAAAGCAGTAGAAGATGGCCTAAGCCCTTGGGCCCCTTCACCCAAGTGGAAGATTGGGAAGAAGTGCCTCATTCCTGGCTCAGGATTGGCACAGCTCCAGCCATTGCAGCCATTTGGGGAGTGAACCAACAGAAGGAAGACCTCTCTCTCTCTCTCTCCTTCTCATTGTCTGTAACTCTAACTCTCAAATAAAATCTTTAAAAAAAAAAAGTAGTAGAGGATATAGAACCTACACATTGGATACAATTGCATAGAATTAGACATATGTATGTATGCACACACACACATACACAAGTGAAGCTTGAGAAATCTGAATAAGAAGTGGATTGCACCAATGTCTGTATATTGGTTATGATATTACACCATAGTTTTATAAAATCTTATCATTAGCAAAACAAGATATAAAATGTATATGAAGTCTCTGTGCATCATTTCTTAAACCTGCGTGTGAATCTACAATTTCCCACTAAAAATTAAATCCAAAATATCATCAATTTTGGTCAAAAAGTATATGATTTCTCTCACTGTACCTCAGCAGCATAGACAGCTAGAAATTAAAGGTCCATTAAAAAGTATGTGCCAATTGTATTGTTTTACCAATGTATGAATTTCCTTCCTTAAAGTCAGCCTTGGCCATAAGAATAGCTTTGGTGAGCAGAATGTATAAGGAAGTGACCCGTGTCACTTCTGGGCGGAAGTTTTAAGAACAGATGCCTGCTTTGGCATTCTCTGTTATTTCCTCTTCATGAGATCCAGCAATATTTTAGGTGGTGGTTGTTTGTCAAATAGTGGCTTCCCTGTCAGTCTGAGTCCTAGAAAGAGAATTAGAATGTCTTGGAAATTAATCCCAGTTCACTCATAATGGTTTATGGTACACAAATGACATAAATTCTGATCACATCAAGCCCTGAAATATGGGGGCTTTCATTTCTGCAGCATAATATAACCTATCATGATTGATAGATAACTGTACCACTCTCATTAGAGCTACTGAAGCCAAGAGCCAGAGGGGTTATAGCCCATGTTACCTAGGAACTCTATGATAGAGAAAATGCTGTCACCTGGATAGCAAGAGTCCCAGACTCCTGTCACTTCTCAACATGATTCACTTCATGTTTCACAACATGATTCATTTAATTGCATAAGTACGCAATTAAAATACAAATGAAAGTTCTGCACCAAATTTAATTATTAACTTAGTTTGCAGACTGATAAGCCAAAAAATAAACAATTGATTTTTAAAAATAGGCTGAATAAAAAATTGACATTTCTAGTTTTATCATAGTTCTGAATCAGCAGCTCATCTTTCAAAAAAAAAAAGCACTTGACTTAAATGAATCACATTGGAGAAATCCTTGATATTTTGAAAATTCAAATGTCAACAAGCCAAATAATATGAGAAACGAGAGTCACTGGCTTAATGCTTTTGAGAATTTATACAAAAAAGATCAAAATCAAATAACAATCCTAGATATTTATTAATTTACAAAAAGAGATTTGCATAATTCTGTAAAGAGATGCCTCAATAGTAATCATAAAAATGTGGAGTTAAAAGAAAGTTTTTACAAGTAAGCAGTGTTTTTTTTCTTATGAAAAGGATTATTTCACGCAGCATGTTTTTTTCTGAGCAAGCTAAGGATCTAAATGCTTTCCCACTGTACGTGTTAAAAGTTCCAAATTTGATTTAAACAAAAATGTAAGCACTAAACCTATTCCAGAATCATTTAAGAAAACAGCCCTCCATCCTCACTTGTTACACATCATGCAGGAAGAAAGAATTTGTGCATCCCTCTCCCTGCACAATAGAACATTTTAAAAACTGCCATGAGGTCAGGGCTATGCAATAGTGGCTAAAGCCACTGTCCGCAGTGCCAGCATTCAGTTCATGTCCTGGCTGATCCACCTCTGATACAGCTCTCTCTGGCCTAGGAAAGCAGTAGAAGATGGCCCACGATTTGGGGCCCTGATCCTGTCTCCTGGCTTTGGATAGGCCTAGCTCCGGCCATTGCAGCCATTTGGGGAGTGAACCAACGGATGGATGACCTCTCTCTCTCTCTTTGCCTCTGCCTCTCATATAAGTAATTTTAAAAAAAAAAAAATGCCACTCAGCCAGTCAGGCAGGCATTTAGGCTCTAATGAAAATATTCTGTTTATCTAGATACAATGAGCAGGAAAAAAAATTTCACTTTGTCCTTGACTAATTATCTTATTTACTGCTTTTTGAAACCATGAATTTTTCATCTTTAGTTATACTTCTGATGATAAATATAGTATATTCATTACAGGTACTTTGGAAAGTTCAGACAACAGACAGCACAAAAAAAAAGAAATATTTCTATAGCCTCATAACCCCAAGCAAGCTAGCTTAATTTTGGCAAATTTACTGTCATTTTTCTCCTTCAAACACAGCTGAGTAGTTTATTTGTAATTCTGAATCTTTCTTGTGTTCAAATTTCCAGCATGTTAAAAAAAATTCTCTTACTAAACACTCACTGTTAAAACTCATTGTAATAGGCGATCAAAATTCCATTGTTGGGATAAAGCAATATTTATTTATGCAGCTCCCAACATAGGACAACTTGATAGTTTCCTTTCCTTCACCATCATAAGGAATTTTAATTCATTCAATTTTATTACAGAATTTTCTTTATTCTCCTGACATCCAGTTTTTAAAACTTTCATTTTATTTGAAATGGAGAAAGAGAGAGACTGAATCTTCCATCCTCTATTCCACTCCCCAAATGCTCGCAATAGATAGGCTGCAAACAGGAGCCACGAACTCAATCCAAGTGTCCCATATGAGTGGAAGGGACCATTAAGCTGTCATTTGCTGCATTAGCAGGAAGCTAGAATTGGAAGTAGAATCAGGACTTGATTCCAGGCATGCCAATATAGGATGAAAACATCCCAAGCAGCATCTTAACAGCTGTGCCAAACTCCTACCCCCATCTTGGGTATAAAACAATTATTTAATGTGAGCCATTCACTTCCAGGCATCTATACATATCACCTTTAGCTAATTCTTCTCTGATTTATCCTTAGAATCCTGAAAAAGCTTCTCTCAGCAGATACACTTTGACCTTCAATTCTTTTTTTTTTTTTTTTGACAGGCAGAGTGGACAGTGAGAGAGAGACAGAGAGAAAGGTCTTCCTTTGCCATTGGTTCACCCTCCAATGGCCGCCGCGGCCGGCGCGCTGCGGCCGGGGCACCGCACTGATCCAAAGGCAGGAGGCAGGTGCTTCTCCTGACCTCCCATGGGGTGCAGGGCCCAAGCACTTGGGCCATCCTCCACTGCACTCCTGGGCCACAGCAGAGAGCTGGCCTGGAAGAGGGGCAACCGGGACAGAATCCGCGCCCCAACCGGGATTAGAACCTGGTGTGCCGGCGCCGCAAGGCGGAGGATTAGCCTGTTGAGCCACGGCGCCGGCCTGACCTTCAATTCTTACAAACGTTTTGTGGTGCTCTCATGAGGCAGGCAGTGAAGGGGAACAGAATATCACCCATTCACAAAATAAATAAATGTACAGGTAACTGCCTAAACAAAACTATACCTTTGTATGTCTGTACGGTCTTATAGTAATATAATATGATGAAAGTGGAAAAGATGGAAAAGCATTGGATAATACAAATCTACCTGTCTCATATAAGTCACTGAATTACATGGAGCCTGTTTCCTCATTTGTAAAACAAAAAACGTAGAGATTTGTTCTTCCACCTTCAGCCCTCTCTGACTGCAATTCTGGAACAGTTTCTAATTCTGCTCAGATGTGTGACCTTATGTACCCACCACACTTTAGCAGACAGTGAGGGTTTTAACATGGGATTTAGAGTTTTACCTAAAGTTGGAAGAGCTGAAATACAAGAGTAAGAGAAGCTATGAACTATCGCATCCTGCAGCAGCAATGTGATGGTTCCCAACAGAGGAAACAAACATTTATGGCAATCTGGTAACTCTCTGGGAACCTCCTCCCACAAATTTGTTCATTGTGCTCCCAAAGGGTGGGGATATCTGAGTTCACATGAAACTATTGTGAATCTCAAGAATCTCCTGGAAGTTTCCGACAGCCAACTCAGTCTGCAAGACCAATGTAGAAAATTCTGAAGCTCACCTAGAAGCAAGTTGAAGTTCAAGTCTACTCACAGATGCTCACTGAGACCACGTGGTGAGAGGAGTCTGGGAAATATAGCTCACACCTTTGTGTGAAGTCTCAGCTTCATCTGGAAAATATTTAGTAAGGAGATAGTTTTTTTAATTTCTACTATAGAAATATTACTAAGCTTTGTACTTTATGTACCAAGAAACATAATAGGCATGATCGCTGCCCTTAAGAAATGCAGAACTAATTTGGAATTGCACTAGGAACCTAGCATGTAGGGGGGCCCACATTCCTTTTTTCTCACCCAGAATGTGTGCTTTTAAGATATGAAATGTTATATAGCAAAAGGAGTGACATGTGAAAAAGCAAGGCAACATTTAGAGATGCATCTCTTTCCTGCTTGTGGATAGCAGAAAGAAAAGTAGGATGTGGAATTCTACATTATGGAGACCATGACACTTACAAAGGAGACTCTTCAAGTTGAGTTTTAAGAGAGCTGTTATACCCATTCATTGTTCTTGCAATGTTTAAAATAAGGTAAAGTGTGTGAGATTCTTCCCAAAATAACTTCTGTGATTAATTTTCAGAACTTAAGAAGTGCATTGGATGCTTAGGGGCAACATGGAAGAGGTTCCCGGAAAGGCATAGAACTTCATGTATGGGCTGAATTGTGTCCCTTCCACAGCCCACTCCACCCCGTTCATGTTTAATTCCTATGGCCGAGGATGTCAGAATGTGACCTGTTTTTGAAAACAGAGTGATTAAATTAAAATTTGTTAGTGCAGATGGAGTTCAGTTCAATCTGATTGTCTCTTCATAGGAAGAGGAAATTTTGATGTACAAAGAAACAGCACAGGTATACACACAGAAGAAGGATCATGTGAGAATGCAGTGAGAAGGTGACCATCTGCACGCTTAGGAAAAGGCTTCAAGACACCAGATTTCAAATGCCTTGATCTTCGACTTCTAGCCTCCAGAACCATGACAAAATAAAATTCAGCTGTTTAAGCCACCCAGCCTATAGTATTTTCTTATGGTAATTCTAGAAAACTGATATAATGGGTAATTATCACAGGCATTTGCATGGGATTTGAAGCAGCAGCTGTAGACATGGGTCTTATAGCCTAGAAACAGCCTCTTTCTAAGTAGTTTTTGGCCAATGAGCAGCATAAGAAATTAAATTCCTCTATTAGTTTGAAGCAATACGTGATTAAGTGCAGAGAGGAGAATATAAAGCACATGAGAGTTAGGCCCTTAATCTATTCTACTGACTGTTATATCCCCAGTGGCAATGTACAATTTCACAAGATTTGAAAAACAAATACAGGGCTACAGAAGCATCACAATCATGATATAGAACATATTTATCACCCCAAAAAATTCTTTCATGTCCCTGTACTATCAGTCTATGGCAACCACTGATCTGCTTTCTATCACTTTAATTTTAGCTTTTCTGTAATTTCTTATATATTTAATCCTAAACGACAAAGTCTGTGTCTTGGATTCTTTCATACAGCTTTTGATATCCATTGTGAAAATTCATTGCTGTATAAATAAGTACTCTATTTTCTTTTTATTTTTGTTTTATGCCTATATATCCATAATTTCATCCAGTCATCAGCATGGGCATATGAGTTGTTCCTAGCTATGGGTCATTATAAATAATGTTCCTATCAACACTTGGGTACTGGTATTTGTGGAAATATGGTTTGTTTGTTTTACTCTGGGAAGAATTTGCAAGAAACTGATAAACTGTTGTCTAATGGGCTGTACCATTTTGCTTACCAGAAGCCATGTATAAGGTTCCAGCTGCTTCTCAGCATCACCAATCCTTACAGAAGTCTTTTCCATTGTAGCCATTCTACAGGCAGTGTAGTGGCATCAAATTGCCTTTCCATAATGACTAATGATTATATGAGATTATTTTTCAAAGGCTAATTTTCCCTTTGTATAATTTTTAGATGAAATATCTGTGAAATCTTGCTAGTTTTTTTAAATTTATTATTATTTTTTTTTGACAGGCAGAGTGGACAGTGAGAGAGAGAGAGACAGAGAGAAAAGTCTTCCTTTGCCATTGGTTCACCCTCCAATGGCTGCCGCGGTCTGCGCGCTGCGGCCGGCGCACCACGCTGATCCGATGGCAGGAGTCAGGTGCTTCTCCTGACCTCCCATGGGGTGCAGGGCCCAAGCACTTGGGCCATCCTCCACTGCACTCCTGGGCCACAGCAGAGAGCTGGCCTGGAAGAGGGGCAACCAGGACAGAATCCGGCGCCCCAACCGGGACTAGAACCCAGTGTGCCGGTGCCACAAGGTGGAGGATTAGCCCAGTGAGCCGCGGTGCTGGCCCTAGATAGTTTTTAAGATTTAGTAGTTTTGGGGGCCGGCGCTGTGGCTCACTTGGTTAATCCTCCACCTGCGGCACCGGCATCCCATATGGGCGCTGGGTTCTAGTCCTGGCTGCTCCTCTTCCAGGCCAGCTCTCTGCTGTGGCCCAAGAGGATGGCCCAAGTGCTTGGGCGCCTGCACCCACATAGGAGACCAGGAGGAAGCACCTGACTCCTGGCTTTGGATCTGCACAGCGCCATCCGTAGCGGCCATTTGGGGAGTGAACCAATGGAAGGAAGACCTTTCTCTCTGTCTCTCTCTCTCTCTCACTGTCTATAACTCTACCTGTCAAATAAAAAGAAATTTAGTAGTTCTGTTATTGAGTTATAAAACTTCTTTGTATTCTGAATAAAGTTCCTTGATCAAAAAAAAATTTTGCAAATGTTTACTCGCTGTTTGTGGCCTATTTTCCTTTACTTGGCATCCTTTGAAAAACAAGCTTTTCATTCTGATGAAGGCCAGGTTCTCACTTTTTTTATTTCATGGTTTCTGGATTTTGTGTCTTCTCTGATAAATTGCTGTATAGATTAAGAATGTAAGAGACCCAAGGCAGGTAAACAGTGAAGCCACACTGACCTCAGCCATAGAAAAAAAACAGGAAAACAATGGAAGAAACACATTCCCTATGGACTTATTGAGACATATTTTCAGTGGAAAATGGGCAGAACAGTATGACAGTGGAGCAGTGAGGAGAGAGGACAAACACAGCCACCAGTGACTGCATTTATACAAACATCACTCAGCAAGAAAGTGCCATTGTCCCACAACAAAGTGACAGGAGACTGCCAAAGTCCTCACCACTGGTGGCTTAGACTAAGGGAGAATTCCACTGTCCTCACTGGCTTTGAGTCTGGCCTGGGGAACTTGCAGAGGAGGAGGGTGCTGATCAACAACTTTGTTCAGGGAGGGAGATGTTGCTTCTATCCCCTTACTTGACCAAAGCACCAGCTCAGTTTTTTGAGGTAGAACTGTGGACTATCTCTGTCCTGACTTGGGAAACAGCAGGCAGCTCATCCTGGGGATGGGGATTCTTGCAGGGTAGACAGCAAACTCAGCATCATGTGACTGTGAGAGTTCTTGGTATAGGCCATGGAGCTGAGACGAACCCCAGTTTCAACAGGGCTCCTGTGTAGCCTGGCGAACTGACTGCAGAAACTCAGGATTCACTGCAGGCTGGAGACAGATCTTGCAGAGGGCTTGAGGGACACACTACAGAGTCAGTTTGTGATCACTATGGCACAACTGCCTGGGTGGGTGTTATGCGCAGGCATTGTGAGTTCACTCTAGGCCATGAATCAACTGGTTTCCCTTGGTATACAGTGAATGTATTAGCCAGTTCTAGCTTCCCCTCCCTCTACTGACTGTAGCCAGAGGTGTTACACTACACTCACCTTGGATATCACACTGGACTTTTGCCCCACCCATAAGCAACGGTCAAACATAGAAAACCTGAATAGAACAAAAGCCAAGGCTGAGATTAAATCTGTAATAAAGAGCCTCCCAACAAAGAAAAGCCCAGAACTGGATGGTTTCACTGCTGAATTCTACCACACTTTCAAGGAAGGACTAATCCCAATTCTTAAATTACTAAAACACTTTCATGGAAGGGAAACCTTCCAAACTCACTCTATGAGGCAAGCACTACTGGAATTCCAAAGAGAGATAAAGTTACAGCAAAAATGAGAGCTATAGGCCAATATCCCCAGTGAACATAGGTGCAAAAAATTCTCAATATATCCCAGCAAATCAAATCGAAAACCACGCATCAAAAAGATCATGCACCCAGACCAAGTGGGATTTCTCTCAGGGCTGCAAGAATGGTTCAACATACACAAATCAATAAATATGATACATTGCATCAACAAAAAGAATGATAAAAACAATATTGTAATTGCAATAGATACAGAGAAAGCATTCGATAAAATATAACATCATTTGATGATGAAAACCTTTTAAAAATTGGGTATAGAAGGAACATACTTAAACATAATCAAGGCAAAATATGACAAACCCACAGACCAGCTTTATATTGAATAGGGAAAAGCTAGAAACATTTTCACTAAGATCCAGAACAAGACAAGGATGCCCACTTTCATCATTATTATTCAATATAGTTCTGGAAGTCTTAGCCGGAGCCATCAGGCAAGAAAGCTAATAAAAGTGATACAAATTGGAAAGAAGGAAGTCAAATTATCCCTGACTATAGACAACATGATCCTTTATATAGGGAAAGCAAAAGACTCAACAATAAGAGATTATTGGAACTTACAACAGAATCCAGCTAAGTTGTAGAATATAAAAATCAACACACAAAAATCAACATTCTTACACACCAACAATACTCTGGTTGAGAAAGAACTCATAAGGTTAGATCACTCACAACAGCTACAAAATATCTAAATACATTGGGATAAATGTAACAAAATATGTAAAATACCTCTACACTAAAATTAGAGAACATTAATGAAAGAAATAGGAGACATAAAAAGATGGAAAACTCTTTTATGTTCATGGATTGGAAGAATTAATATCATCAAAATGTCCCTGCCACCCAAAGCAATTTACAGATTCAAAGCAATACCAATAAAAGTGCCAAGAACACTCTTCAAAGATCTAGCAAAAACATCCTAAAATTCACACAGAAACACAAAAGACCATGATGGCCAAAACAATTTAAACACTTAAACAATAAAAACGAAACTGGAGGCATCACAATACCAGACTTCAACACATACTACAGGGCTATTATAATCAAAACAACCTGGTACCAGCACACACACAAAACCATGTAGATTATTGGGACAGAATAGAAACCACAAAAATTAATCCACATACCTACAACCAACTAATTTTTGACAAATAAGCTAATATTACTCCCTGGAGAAAAGTCAGTCTCTTCAACAAATGGTGCTGGGAAAATTGGATTTCCACATAAAAAAGTTTAAAGCAAGACTCCTAACTTACAACCTTATGCAATATATTAAATCAATTCACAGTGGAATAAAGATCTAAACCTAAGAATTTAAACCATCAAATTCTAGAGGAAAACACCAGGGAGATGCTACAAGACATTGACCTAGGCAAAGACTTCTAGGATGAGACTCCAGAAGCACAGACAATAAAAGCAAAAATAGACAAATCAATTTTATCAAGCTAATAAGCTTCTGCACAGCAAAGGAAACACTTAACAACATGAAGAGGCAACCAATAGAAAGGGAGGGAATACCTCAAACTATACATCTGATAAAAGATTAATATGCAAAATATATAAACAGCCCAATAAACTCCACAACCACAAAAGACACAATCTAGTTAAAAATGGGCAAAGGTGTTTTTCAAAGGAGGAAATACAAAGGCCTAAAAGGCACCTGAAAAAATCCTAAGTATTACTAGACATCATGGAAATGCAAATAGAAACTACAATGAAGAATCACCTCACTCCAGTTAGAATGGCTATATCCAAAAATAAAAAAAAATAGCAAATGATAGAGAGGATGTGGTACCATAATGCACTAATACACTATTTATGGGAATGTAAATTAGTACAATCATAATGGATGACAGTTTCCAGATTCCTCAAAAGTCTGAAAATTGGAGGTCGGTGCTGTGGTGTAGCAAGTTAATGCCCTGGCCCAAAGCACCAGCATCCCATATGTGCACTTGTTCAAGACCCAGCTGCTCCACTTGCAATCCAGCTCTCTGCAGGAGCATCATGGAAGGTATAGACACACAGCAATGAACAGAGAAAGATACACAATCCCCAAAGCTGGGGGCTGGAAGACATGCCAGCTTTGGAGAGAGGTGATAGTAGACTGCAGCAGCCCATGCCACTGATGATATTTCCTAAGGAAAAGCCTTATGGATCACATAAACTTTGAGTTCCACTTGGAACCCTAATGAGGGGCAGGGTACCTGCTAACCCATTGAAAGAAAAGCACATTTCTTTCTCTGCTTCCCCTTAAAAAGAGCATCTGGCAACTGCAGGAGGAAAGGCACCATTTTGACACAGTAGAGGCTGCATGATTCCTGTGAATATATTTAGTCAAGAATTTCACCAAAAGGAAAAATCCACATTCCCCACTTACTTTGAGTCTGGCTGGGAAGGTTGATGGGGGCTGGGCACAAAGATGGGACTGTGACATGCCCACATCCTCTCAACATATCATAGGCTCTGGCACTCAAACTGCCAAGGCAGAGCACCCACAAGCAACAAGCACTGGGAACATCTCTGACAGGGCCAAGTCATTACTTATCAATAGTCACCTTGAATAAAAATGGCTTCAACTATCCAGTTAAAAGATACAGACTGGTTGAATGCTGCCTACAAGAAACACATCTCACCAACAAAGATATATGCAGACTGAAAGGGAAAGGAAGGAAAAAGATATTTCAGGTTAACAGAAAGCAAAAAAAGGGCAGGTGTTACCATCCTACTACCAGACAAATTAGAATTTAACATAAAAACAGTTAAAGAGATAAAGAAGGACACTATGTAATGATTAACAGGAAGATGTGACTATAATAAATGTATATGCAACAATGATAGGAGGCCAGGATATTTAAAAGAAATGTTAATAGATCTAAAGGGAGACATAGACTCTAATACAAGAGTAATGGGGGACTTGGACAGATAAAATGGATGCAACTGGAAATCATTATATTTAGTGAATTGAGCCAGCCCCCAAAAACAGATACTACATCTTTTCCCTGATCAGAACTAACTAATAGGGTACTTAAAATGTAATGTATTAGAATGAAATGGACATTTGAGGTTCTATGGTGTTTACAGTCCTTGTCTCTTCTGTTGAGGAAAAGTATGTTTTTTTTTTCTTTTTTTCTTCATACTTCTGTTGAACTCATTTACTTAGTGCAGGGTTAACTATACAATCATAGTTTTTAACTTCTTTTCAAGTATTAGTTGTTTGTGTATGAGGGACTGATTTCTGGAGTTTTTATTCTGTTTCATTGGTTTACATGTCTATTTTCATGCCAGTACCAACCTATTTTGATTATAACTGTCCTTTATTGAGTTTTGAAATCTGGTATCATGATTCCGCCAGCCTTGTTTTGTTACTTAACTTTGTTTAGGCTATTCAGGATCTATTATGTTTCAATGTGAATTTTAGCTTCATTTTTCTAGATCTTAGAAGATTTTCATTGTTATTTTGATTGAGAACACATTGAATCTATAAGTTGCTTTCAGTAGTATGAGTATTCTGATGATACTAATTCTTCCAATCCATGCACATGGAAAATTTTTCCATTTTTGTGTCATTTTTAAATTTTATTTAAGTTATACATGTTTCATATATTTCATATATCCAGATTTATGAACAAAGTGATACTTGCCCCCCCCCATTCTTCTTTAAATGTCTGATAGAATTCAGCAGTGAAGCTGTCCAGGCTTGGGCTTTCTTTGTTAGGAGGGTTTTTATTACTAATTCAATTTCCACCTTGTTGGTCTGTTTAGGTTTTCTACATCTTCATGTCTCAATTTTGCTAGATTGTATGTGTTCAGGAACCTATCCATTCCATCAACAGTGGATTAAGGTACCTTTATTACCCTCAACCTTGTCAGCACTTGTTGTTTGTGGATTTCTGTTTAACAGCCATTTTGTTTAAGATTTATTTATTTATTTGAAAGTCAGAGTTACACAGCGAGAGGAAAGGCAGAAAGAGAGGTCTTCCATCCAATGGTTCACTCCCCAATTGACTGCAATGGCTGGAGCTGTGCTGATCAGAAGCCAGGAGCCAGAAGCTTCTTCCAGGTCTCCCATATTGGTGCAGGGGCCCAAAGACTTGGACCATCTTCTACTGCTTTCCCAGGCCATAGCAGAGAACTGGATTGCAAGTGGATTAGCTGGGTTTCAAACAGGCACCATTTGGAATGCTGGCACTTCAGGCCAGGGAGTTAACCTGCTGTGCCACAGTGCCGGCCCTATTACAGCCATTTTAACTTCGGTAAGGTGAAAACTCATTGTGGTTTTGATTCAAAACTCCCTAATACTGAGCATTTTTCAAGTGTTTGTTGGCCATTTGAATTTCTTCTCTTGAAAAATGCCTGTTCATTCTTTTCTCCCTCACACAAACTGCCAAACTCTTTACCTGGAATAGAATTAATCTAATCACTTTCAAGATTATGTTAAATAGCAATAGTGAAAGTGGGCATCCTTGACTTGTTCTGGATTATGAGGGAATGCTTCAAGCTTTTGCAACTAAACAAACACAATTGTAAACCACTATATTTCATGAAATAAGCCATCAAAAAAAAAAGTACCTTTATGACTGTGGTCTGTGGTAACTAATAGAGCACCAAAAAATGTAATGTATAGGAGTGAAATTGACACTTCGAGATTTAATGATTGTTTACAGCCTTTGTCTATACTGTTGAAGAACAATGTTTTTATTTTCTTCTTACTATGTGTTGAATTTGTTACTTAGTGTAGAGTTAATATTATGAGTATATAATAAACTGAAAGTGGATCATTGTAAAAATTAAGGGAGGGAATAAGAGAAGAGGTAGGAGGAAGGGTAGATGCCTATGTGTGAGATAGTGTAGGGTGGGAATTATGACTGTGTTCCAAAATCTGCATATAAGAAATACATGAGGGGCCGGCACTGTGGTACAGCAGGTTAACACCCTGGCCTGAAACGCTGACATCCCATATGGGCGTCTGTTCAAGATCGGCTGCTCCACTTCCAGTCCAGTTCTCTGCTGTGGCCTGGGAAAGCAGCAGAGGATGGCCAAGACGTTGGCCCCTAAACCCACGTGGGAGACCCATAGGAAGCTCCTGGCTACTGGCTACTGGCTCCTGGCTTCGTAATGGCACAACTCCAGCCACTGTGGCCAATTGGGGAGTGAACCATCAGATGGAAGACCTCTCTCTCTCTCTCTCTCCTCTCTCTGTGTAAACTCTGACACTTTAATGTAAATAAATAAATCTTTTTTAAAAAAGAAATATATGAAATTTGTTCACCTTAAAAATTTTTTTAATTAAAAACATAATATTCAGGACATACTACAGGGCAGTAGTTATCAAAACAGCATGGTACTGGTACAGAAACAGATGGATAGACCAATGGAACAGAATAGAAACACCAGAAATCAATCCAAACATCTACAGCACACTTATATTTGATCAAGGATCCAACGCCAATTCCTGGAGTAAGGACAGTCTATTCAATAAATGGTGCTGGGAAAACTGGATTTCCACATGCAGAATCATGAAGCAAGATCCCTACCTTTCGCCTTAAACAAAAATTCATTCAACATGGATTAAAGACTTAAATCTATGACCCAACACCATCAAATTATTAGAGAGCATAGGAGAAACCCTGCAAGACATAGGCACTGGCAAAGACTTCTTGGAAAATACCCCAGAAGCACAGGCAGTCAAAGCCAAAATTAACTACTGGGATTGCATCAAATTGAAAAGTTTCTGTACTTCCAAAGAAACAGTCAGGAAAGTGAATAGGAAACCAACAGAATGGGAAAATATATTTGCAAACTATGCAACAGATAAAGGGTTGATAACCAGAATCTACAAAGAAATTAAGAAACTCCACAACATCAAAACAAACAACCCACTTAAGAGATGGGCCAAGGACCTCAATAGACATTTTTCCAAAGAGGAAATCCAAATGGCCAACAGGCACAAGAAAAAATGTTCAGAATCACTAGCAATCAGGGAAATGCAAATCAAAACCACAATGAGGTTTCACCTCACCCCGGTGAGAATGGCTCACATTCAGAAATCCACCAACAATAGATGCTGGAGAGGATGTGGGGAAAAAGGGACACTAATCCACTGTTGATGGGAATGCAAACTGATGAAGCCACTATGGAAGTCAGTCTGGAGATTCCTCAGAAACCTGAATATAACCCTACCATTCAACCCAGCCATCCCACTCCTTGGAATTTACCCAAAGGAAATTAATTTGGCAAACAAAAAAGTTCTCTGCACATTAATGTTTATTGCAGCTCAATTCACAATAGCTAAGACCTGGAACCAACCCAAATGCCCATCAACAGTAGACTGGATAAAGAAATTATGGGACATGTACTCTATAGAATACTATACAGCAGTCAAAAACAATGAAATCTGGTCACTTGCAACAAGATGGAGGAATCTGGAAAACATCATTCTGAGTGAATTAAGCCAGTCCCAAAGGGACAAATATCATATGTTCTCCCTGATCGGCGACAACTAACTGAGCACCAAAGGGGAAACCTATTGAAGTGAAATGGACACTATGAGAAACAGTGACTTGATCAGCTCTTGTGCTGACTGTTGTTGTACAATGTAATACTTTATCCATTTTAGTAATTTTATTCTAGTACTAGTGGTTGATCTCTGTAATTAACACACAATTATTCTTAGGTGTTTAAATTTTAACTGAAAAGTGATCCCTGATAAATATAAGAGTGGGAATAAGAGAGGGAGGAGATGTACAATTTGGGACATGCTCAAGCTGACTTGCCCCAAATGATGGAGTCAGAATTGTGCCAGGGGATTCCAATACAATCCCATCAAGGTGGCATGTACCAAGGCCATCTCACTAGTCCAAGTGATCAATTTCAGTTCACAATTGATCACACTGATAGGTCTAAGAGTCAAAGGGATCACACAAACAAGACTAGTGTCTGCTAATACTAACTGATAGAATGAAAAAGAGAGAGAATGATCCAACATGGGAAGCGGGATACACAGCAGACTCATAGAATGACAGATGTCCTAAATAGCACTCTGGCCTCAGAATCAGCCCTTAAGGCATTCAGATATGGCTCAAGAGCCCATGAGAATATTTTAGGCATGGAAAGCCAAGACACTCTGGAAAAAAAAAAGAAGACCTAAATGAAAGATCTCTGTGAGTGAGATCCCAGTGGAAAGAATGGGCCATCAAAGAAGGAGGTACCTTTCTCTGAAGGGAGGAGAGAACCTCCACTTTGACTATGACCCTGTCGGAATAAGATTGAATCGGCAAACCCTAAAAGGCTTCCATAGCCTCGGCAACTCATCACTAAAGCCTAGGGAGATTACTGATGCCATAAACAAGAGTGTCAAATTGTTAAATCAACATCAGGAATCACTGTGTACTTATGTCTCATGAGGGATCTGTCCTTAATATGTTATCCAATGTGAAATAATGCTATAACTAGTACTGAAACAGTATTTTTACACCTTGTGTTTCTGTGTGGGTGCAAACTGATGAAATCTTTACATAGTATATACCGAATCGATCTTTGTATATAAAGATAATTGCAAATGATTAAAAAATCTTGGTGTTAATTGGAAATTGCATAGATAATTAATCAATTCTTTAAAAACATAAACATCCAGTGTCTATGATCTTTTTGAATTATCCATATATACATTGGAAGTCTTAAAGATGAAATGATGGCCAGCGCCGTGGCTCACTAGGCTAATCCTCCAGCTGCAGTGCCTGCACCCAGGGTTCTAGTCCTAGTTTGGGCGCCATATTCTGTCCCGGTTGCCCCTCTTCCAGTCCAGCTCTCTGCTGTGGCCCAGGAAGGCAGTGGAGGATGGCCCAAGTGCTTGGGCCCAGAACCCGCATGGGAGACCAGGAGGAAGTACCTGTCTCCTGGCTTCAGATCAGTGCAGCGTGCTGGCTGTAGCAGCCATTTGGGAGGTGAACCAATGGAAAGGAAGACTTTCTCTCTGTCTCTCTCTCTCTCTCTGTCTAACTCTGCCTGTCAAAAAAAAAAAAGATGGAATTATTACTGGGGACTGTGAGAGCACAGACAGAAGTATAAGAGATGAAATAATGTTGACAACAAGGTGATGCTCACTGTGGCTGGCAATGGCTGAATGGAGATTTGATGAACTAGCTTCCCACCTTTGTATATTTGGATTTTTAAAATATTATTTCTTTATTTGAAAGAGTTAGAGAAAGAGAGAGAGAGAGAGAGAGACATCATCCCCTTTCTGATCTACTCCTCAAAAGGCCACAACAGCAGGAGCTTGGCCAGGTGGAAACCAGGAGCCAAGAATTTCATCCAGGTCTCTCACGCAGGTAGCAGGGCAACAAGTACTTGGACAATCTTCGGCTGTTTTCCTAGACACGTTAGCAGAGAGCTGTATTGCAAGTGGGACAGTTGGGACTTGAACTGGCAACCATATATGATGACAGTACTGCCAGTGACAGTTGAACTCGCTGAACAACACCAGCCCCTATATTTGAAATTTTTTATAAAGTATGAAATCATTTGCAACATGAGTAAACTAAGAGCTGATAAAATGTAGTCGAGGATATTTATATCTTTAAATTTATTCTTGGTGAGTCAGGTTTCAATTGAGTCACCTCATTAGAAAGAAGAAAAATAACCTAAACAGATACATCATCATTATGGTTTATAATCTTAAAATAAAATAACAGATGTTCTATTTATCAGACTTGTAACTCTACATAATTACACTGTATGTAATTTGGTCAGAATAAGTTCTCTGGTTGTGATTAAATTTTTAATTTAAAAATTAAAAACATTTGACACACATAAGCTGGCTTCATTCCTTCCATTTTATCCCTATTCAAATGCCAAGCAACTATTGCACATGTGCTTCACATTGTGAAATTTACTTGAATAGGATTTAATCTCCCACTGCGCTGATGGCTTATAGTAGATGAAAGTAACAAGGGTCAAACAACATGCTTTTTAAGACATCAAAATTCTTATGTTTTGTTTGTCTTACAAAAATCCTGGCACACTGAGTACTTGCATTCTGAGCAATTTACACAGCAGTATCTAATGGAAGTATTGAATAAGGAGAAAATGATCGCTGCTTTCTTTTCATTATATAATAGTTCTATTTAAGGTGAGAGAGGTGACAGTTCAAAGGATTAACTTAATAATACAAAAAAACACAATTTCCATTTCTTATGAAAGAAATCAGAGGGAAAACATATAGTGTCCTACAAGGCACTCTTCCTCCTTTAAGGTTTCTCACTTGCCTGCCATGTTGACAGTACAATGAAACTAGTTGTGGAATTTGGCAACCATAAATCCATTCCTAAATTTCTCCTTTCCTAGAACTCTTTGAAAGTCACAAAATCTCTTCCTTGCCACAATTTCCTGATTTGTTAAATGGAATTTAACAACCAACATTTACTGGGTACCTGCTGTGTGCCAGGAACTCTTCTAGGTGGAAAAAAAAAAAAAAGAAAGAAAGAAAGAAACCCCCTGCCCAGTTGCAGTCTACATCCTAGTAGCTAAATAATTTCCCTAGTCATGGGCTTACTCATCAACTGGTCCACTACCTAAATGCCTACAACAGCCAAAGCTAAGATAGACCATAGCCAGGATCCTAGAATTCCATCTAAGTCTCCTACATGGTTGCAGGATCCCAAGTACTTGAACCACTGTCTGTTTGCCTAAGCAAAACTTAACAGAAAGCTGAATCGGAAATCAAGTAGCCAGGACTGGGACCAAGTACTCTGATATGGGATGCAGATCCCAAGCTATGACTTAACCTTCATACCACATACCTGCCCCATCTCTACATTCTGATTTAGTACCTCTGGCATTGTCTCTTTCCTTATACATACATAAAAATTTTCATCTATAACATTTTCTTTAATGTCTTACACTCTCTGGTGACCAATTTTCTCAGTTTGTCTTTTTATTGTTTAATTTGTTATCATTCTTGAAGGATTATTTCATTGAATATAGACTTTTCAGGTTGAAGAGATTTTTCTAACAATTTAGTGACATCATTGCACTGTTTTCTAGATTACTTCCTTCTTTATCTGGACAGGAGATAAGACTTAGTCCTTCTTACCTTTGCTCTGTATGAAGTATCTTTTTTCCCTCTTGGCTTTTAAGAAATTTTCTCAAATGGCTAAATTTTAAGCAATTTGATTTTGTTAAATGTCTGTGTGGTTTTCTTTGGGACTAATTTATTGGTAATTCATTGAGTTTCTTGAGACTTTATAATTTCATCAAATTTGCACATTTTTCAGCACTTTTTCTTCAAGTTTTTGTCTTCTATTCTTTTTTCTGGCACTTCAAATTAGTTGATAGATTTCAACTCAGTACTAAGACCTCTTTTTTTGGCATTTTCCTCTGAATTTCAGTCTGGATAGATTTTCTGCATAGATCTTAAAATTCACTGACTTTGGCCAGTGCTGCAGCTCAATAGGCTAATACTCCACACGCGGCGCCGGCATCCCAGGTTCTAGTCCCAGTCGGGGCGCCGGATTCTGTCCCGGTTGCTCCTCTTCCAGGCCAGCTCTCTGCTGTGGCCCGGGAAGGCAGTGGAGGATGGCCCAAGTGCTTGGGCCCTGCACCCCATGGGAGACCAGGAAGAAGCACCTGGCTCCTGGCTTTGTATCAGCGTGGTGCACCAGCTGCAGCGTGCCGGCCACAGGGCCATTGATGGGTGAACCAACAGAAAAGGAAGATCTTTCTCTCTGTCTCTCTCTCTCTCTCTCTCTCACTGTCCACTCTGCCTGTCAAAAACAAAATCATTGATTTTTTTTCTCTTTTGAGGTACCTCATGTGCTGTTAATCTCTTCCAATAAATACTGCCTATATTGTTTGTTTCTGCTCCAAGTTCTTTATTTAAAACTTACAATTCTCTTGTAATATATCCCATATTTTCTATTACATCTGTATAGTATTATGAATTATAGCTGTCTTTAAGTATTTTATTGGTTAAGTATATTTTACTAGATGTTAGCCATGGTTATTTTCACATTCTTTAAATATGGATTTTCTTTCAGCCTTTAATAAAGTATTGGATAATTTTGGAGAGGTAGTTACTTACTTGCTGGTTAACTTGATCCTTGCATGGTTTCTTTTTTTAAAGATTTTATTTACTTGTGAGGCAGAGTTATAGAGAAAGAGAGGGAGAGATAGAAAGAATGGTCTTCCATCCACAGGTTCACTCCCCAAATGGCCACAATGGCTATAGCTGGGCCAATCTGTAGCCAGGAGCCAGGAGCTTCTTCTGGGTCTCCCAAGGGGGTGCAGGGGCCCAAACACTTGGGCCATCTTCTACTGCTTTCTCAGGTCACAGCAGAGAGCTAGATCTGAAGTAGAGCAGCCAGGATAGGAACCGGAGCCCATATAGGATGTCAGCACCACAGGTGCAAGTTTAGCCTATTACGCCACAGTCTAGGCCCCTTTGCATAGCTTCTTTAACAGCTTTGTTATGGAAGTCTAGGTGGAAGCAGTCTTTATATTGGGCTATGTAGCTATCCTTCTAAAATATGACCTCTCTGGAGTGTCTGTGCAAGTGTTCTACGTGGTAAATGAGGATTCTGGCTGATTGGAACTTCAACATTTCCCCACCCTGTTTAAGAAATGGGAGATTTTCTGCTTACTGCTGTCAAACTATCTCTCCTTAGCCTCATTGAGTTCTACATAGATCTCACCTCCCCTTCATTCCGTTCTGCTAAGTCCAGCTACCTTACCTCTTCTCTGAACTTGTGTTCTCTGTCTCCTAAAATCAGTAGGATCATTTAACTCATTTCAGGAACTCCACCCCAGGTTCCTCTAGCAGAAAACAAAAGTGATTTTTGTTCTGACTTTGTTTCTCTTCTCAGGGATCAGAGTTCTGGGATACCTATTTACCAAAATCACAAAAAGTATATGTGTGTGTGTGTGTGTGTGTGTGTGTGTATAATCCAGTTTTCAAACTGTTAAAAATCAGAGACCTCATTTTCTTATTATACTGCAAAAACTATATCCTTCATCTATCTACTGTTTCAAGAGAAACTTCTTAGAAAAGGCATACAAGAATTGTATCTCTAGCACATGAATTTCAGGAACTAATGCTATAGAATCATGAGCTAATCTTTCAGAGAAAGTTCACGAGATGAAAAGCTATTTTGGAGTTCTTTGCTGCCTACTGAGAATCTCAGATGATTGATTTTTTTTTGCCTGTAGCTATTTTTGGCTTAGGTCACTGAATCCAGGTCTTTTCGCATCAGTATTTTTTCTTCAGTTAGCAACGCAAGTATATTCCACAATTTGGCAGGTGGAACAAGCTGCTGACAGGCAGTCATTTGGTTTGCAACTTTGGTGATGGCACAGAGGGAAAAAAATCCCCCTTCTAGGGTAACCAGATGGAATATTCAAAGCCAGGAGAAACAGAGAAGACATAACAAATTGAAGATGAATTTATTCCCTCATTGTTTTTGTCATAGTGAAGATATGCCATGAGAGGTGTTGGCAGAAGTTTGATGTGGAAGAGCTGAGTATAATCATTTCACTTCTCTTGGCATAGGGTAGAGCTGTTGGCTGCTCTTGAAAATGGAGAGAAATTTCAGGAAAAAGCACCAAAAATAATTAGGCAATAAAAAAGGAATCTATAGAGGAAAAGATTTATGAATTGATAGTGTTTATACTATAAAGAACACTAAGGTGGTTTTGCACATAGATTAGCTTGCATATTTGGAGCACATTAAAGCCATTTACAAAACTACCAGTTTACCTGATTTTATCTTCAGAACAACCTATGAACATAGGGTTTTATTTCTACTTTATAGAGATATGGACTGAAGAGCAGAATTTAAAGGATTTGACTCCAGTCACAGAGTCAGCTGATGGAAGAGACAAAAAAAAAAGCACAAAATTGTTCTTGTTCATTAGATAAGAATATTCTGGTTAATGGTTCTTCATCTCCAGAAAGCAAGCCTAAAGAATGTAGCCTTAACAAGTGAAAGCAAAACACAACAGCATCACAAAGCACACCAGAAGGAATTCCTTAGGATTCTCTGGAAATCTGGAAAGAAGGTGGAAGACTGAATATTTATGTCTACTTTCACTATTTATCAAAAATACAGATGGGGCCAGTACTGTAGCATAGCAGGTAAAGCACCACCTTCAGTGCCGGCATCCCATATGCGTGTCAGTTTGAGTCCCCACTGCTCCTTTTCCTATCCAGTTCTCTGCTGTGGCCTAGAAAAACAGCAGAAAATGACCCAACTCCTTGGCCTTTGCACCTGTGAGGGAGACCCAGAAGAAGCTTCTGCCTCCTGGCATTTGATCAGCCCAGCTTCAGCTGTTGCGGCCATCTGGGGAGTGAACCAATGGATGGAAGACATCTCTCTCTCTTCTCTCTCTCCCTCCCTTTCTCTCTCCTCTCCCCTCCCTCCCTCCCTCCCTCTCTCTCTCTCTTTCTCTCCCCCTCTCTGGCTCTGCCTCTCTGTAACTCATCCTTTTAAATAAATAAATATTTTTAAAAATATACTGAAAGTTATTTTTAAAATCAGAAACCCACAAAAACATAGAGAGCATGAGAAAAGCCAAAAACAAATTGAGGAAGATATAAAATAGAAGGAAAGAAATAAATGATTTAGCATATATAAGAAAACTGAGTATTTAGCTGATAGCAATAAGCTCTGGATTCCCCCTAAAGACTTGGAAAATGGCCATCTGTGTGAAAATGCGGATGGAGTTGGAAGGGCTTTAAAAAAAAATAATCTGAAAGTCTAATAGTATCAGATCCTCAATCTGCTCTGCATTACAAAAGACTGAAGATCTTTGCTTCAAAGAAAGTAAGATATCACCTTTATTTACTGAGGTCACTGAAGACTGCTGACCTCAAGGGACATCTTTTTAAGGATAGAGGTAATGCCTACCTCACTGGGATCACAGAATGCTATCATATAGACTTCACTTTCCAAATTCTTCTCTGCAGAATATCACTGGCCCTAGAGAATATTAGCATCAGTGTTTCCCCATCCAAATGGCCTAGACTGAGCAACCTACAATGGAGCTTTTAGTGGACAAGCTGCACTCCTGTTCCCACATTTTCAGTTAGCTTTATAGCTTCCTCTTCTTAAAAATGAGCAAAACTCCATAGTCTAAGGAAGCCACCTAAATTAAAAAGATGAAGGAGGAGGATTGAAGAAAGAGGAAGAAATAATAAAAAAGAGAGACTATGTAGAGAGAAGAATCACCCCTCACCCATCCACTCTGCACCCTCCCACTCACTCAGATGATCATCTCATAGTTCCAGAATGTTGAGGACAAATAGTCAATCTCTCATATTGTTAGTAAGAAAAATGTGATTCAAAGGGGCTTAGCCTTACTATGGAAAGCTGCACAGTAATAGAATTCTTTCAGAATTCTTAGAAAAACTTATTTACAACATAGATTTCATTAACAAGTCTATCATTTTTAAGATGAAGAAAAAAATAAAAATATTTTCAAATATGCAACATTGAAAAAGTATCTTCTAGGAGAATTAAATAGGAAAGAAATGAAAAGTCAGACAGAGACTAACTATTACCACAAAGAAGAGGTACAGGGGAATCTCATGATTGATCATAAAAGAAGGTCCCAAATAGTCAGAGGTATACCAAGCAGAGAAGGAACCAATTCAATTCTTTCAATACAGCTAAGAGAGGTACAGGAGAGACTTTTTCAGGAACACAAAGTACAAACATACATGTGGATGAATATATGAAGAGTGTTTTAGAGAGTCAGTGATGAGTCTGAAGTTGTATTAATAAGTACATAAAAATTAAACAAAAGAAGACAAATACTAAAACATTGTAGTAAGGGAAAATTAACTATATCTTTTACATTGCTCAACTGTGATTAGGGAATACAGTCAAAAGCTGTGCATGGTGTATTTTAGACTCAAATTAGAGTATCACCATATTGGAGGTATGGGTGATAAAAAGTTTGTGTATATATAGTGGGGCAGGAAAAAGAAAGAATTCTACCCATATCTCTCATAGAGAGAAGTCAGTCGGAAAAATGAAAAAGTATCTGAAAATACACTTTTAGAGACATTCAGGAGGCACTGGAGTAAACAGAACCCAGCAGATCATCAGTTCCCAACTTTCCTGGGAAACACAGAGCCCATCCACCTTACATGGCATTAAAAAGGCAAAACATCATGGGAGTTTAACAAATTTAGATTCTAATCCTGACTCCATCATCAATTTGCTGAAATAGCATAGGCAAGTTTCTTAACATTTTCCAGCTGCTGTTTCCATTCATAAGATGGGAATAATAATTATGTCTAAAACATTATCAAGCACATAACAGGCATTCTATCTGCATATATACCTTAAATGAACATTACTGCATGTATAGTGTTTAGTCTAAGAAAAAAACACACTCAGTAAAAGAATTATCCTGCTTATAAGCATTTTCTAAAACTAAATTTTATTTCTTACGAGTTAATGGGGAGAATTAGTTAGTACACCAACTTTGTTGTTAAAAACTTCAGAGATATATTCCAGTCCTTTCTTGACCAACAGCTCACAACTATCAATCACTATGAATCCTGCCTTTATATTCTCTCCCACAATATCTCCTTCCTTTTTTGAGTAATTTTATTTTATCATACTTGCCTTGAGTTAACCCTTCCTAAATGATTCCAATGCTTCACATCCCTTTCTTCCCCATAATCTTTCCTCCCCATGTTACCCAAGCATATTCCATTCTGCTATCCCTATTCCCATATGTTCTTCCTCACTTATGAGGTTTTATAGATGCTGTTCTGTTTGGAATATAAGTGAACATATTTTTCTCCTTCCTTTTTTCACTTGGCAAACATGCTATGCATTAGTTGTTTTTCAGTTTCCCCAGATATACTATAGTTCTATGAAGTTTGCATTGTATTAATTCTGTGTAGTCTGCCCAGCACCTAATGCAGGGCCTGGCCCATAAATAGGCGCTAAATACTAGGGGTTTTTGACTAAAAGAAAGTCAAAACCCTATAAAAAATGGTCACTCCCTCCCTAGGGCTTCTGCTTACCAATTCATTCCCCTCCCTCAATAATTAAGAATGGCTGAATTTATGTTACCAAAAAACCCAAATTGTCTTTTCAAATGAAGTGATCAGATTTATCAGTTGTGTTAACATTTAATACTTAAGATTTCTTAAATATAGAGAAATTTAATTTTTTTTACTATTCTATAAATGGAGAAGAGCTTCCACTGTAAGTTATTTATATCTCCCCTAAAAAAGATTTAACTGGCGGAAAGATGGTGCTCATTTTCCCAAACAAAATCTGCTTTGCAGGGCAATATTTTCCTTTCTTTAATGTTTTTCTTAGCTCTCTTTGGACCACCCTACTCCCCAGGAAATTCATGCTTACAAACAGTATGTTTGCATTTACAATCATATATCCCTATAGCTCTAAATACTGAGATATATAGATACATACTCACGTGATATGCCTATGTATATATGCAAATAGATATACACTCATATGATATGCCTATATATACGCAACAATCCTTCTTACATGATTTTTTTATTTATTTATTAGATAGGTAGAGTCATAGATAGTGAGAGAGAGAGACAGAGAGAAAGTCTTCCTTCCGTTGGTTCTCTCCCCAAATAGCCACTACAGACGGAACTGCGCCAATCCAAAGCCAGGAGCCAGGTACTTCCTCCTGGTCTCCTATGCGGTGCAGGAGCCCAAGCACTTGGACCATCCTCCACTGCCTTTCCAGGCCACAGCAGAGAGCTGGACTGGAAGAGGAGTAACCGGGACTAGAACCTGGCACTCATATGGGATACCCGCACCGCAGGCAGAGGATTAACCAAGTGAGCCACAGCGTCGACCCTACATGATATTTTATATCTCACTTTTCTCAGTCAGGGGGATCTAAGGGAAGTGCTCATATCTGGACTGTTAATTCATGTTGCATTGACTGTATAATATGTCAACTCAAAATTTTATGAAAGTTTTACCACCATCTTATTAGAGTGGTCTCCTGGCCAGTAAGAATACAATGTGGCACACCTTCCCTACCAACCAAATGAAAAGAAATCTATCTCTCAACAGAGTTGGTAACTTCAAATTTCTATCAGAACTGAGAAGAAACACATACACAAACAGAATCTTGGCTGAATATAATTCAGCTATGAAAGTCAGATCAGTGATTTATATACAAATGCTGCAAGTAACATTTTTAGACTGTCTTAGGAATTTGCATTTTGATTCATTTATATTCACTACAACAAAAAACAGAACTTCAATTTATAAGCTAACCTCTAGGCATTTCATTTGTTATACTGATTTATAGTAAATTGGCTTATTCCAGGATAATAAAGTATAGTCTCTGCTATATAACACTAAAATAAATTAATCAATTTAAAATTGAATTTTCACACAAAAAAACCTTGCTTTGTTTCTTCACATATCACATCATGTAAAACCAATAATATGATTTGTGCTTTACAGAAACCAACAACAAATTAAAAGCCAAATCTTTGCATTAGTAGCAACAGAATCAGCCAACAGTGTCTGAAAAATGAGTACTAGTTTTTTCCTTCGCTGTTGATACAGCACATGAAATCTGGGAGCAAATGGAGCCTGGTGCAATCTTACGATTGACTTAAAGGCTGTAACACTTCGGGACAATGTAAATGGCTTCTCACATTAAAAAGACATTAAATCGCTCAGCAATTTAGAAGGAAAAGCATACAACTGTTCTCGAATTTTAAAATGCATTTCTGTGAAAAATTACCTCAGAGTTGTAAGAAACCCTGAGGTTTTCATGGTGAACCTTCTCATGTGTGTGGTGAGTAATGGTAACTTTCCCTAGAATTTCCAGAGTTGAGAAAGACAGCAGCACTGTTTTCAGAATATTCAAAGTAAGTGATTAATCATGAGCTGTGCCATAGCCATCTGAAGCAATGAAGACGGAAAAACTGAAAAACCATGTGGCTTTGTGGAGGAGGTGTAATCAACCCTCGGTTAATTCTGCTAATGGAAAGAAGTGTTGTGGGTAACACAAACATCAATAAATGCCAACGGAAAATCAAGCCTGGGTTTGTTCTAAAAATATAAATTGAAATTTTAGGATATGAAATATGTCTTTACTTCACAAAACAGTGCTATCTCTGGGGGTGGGTCTATAATTTAATCTAAACACTGTTTGAAAAAATAATGTTTTACAGTGTTAAATAAATTAGAGTGACAACATGTAACAAGGGGAGATACATTCAAGACACTCCTTTCTGGAGTAAGAAATATTTTTCCATGGACTGTCCCTGATGCCACCCTCTAGCCTTAATAAAAAGGAAGCAAATACTGTGGAAACTTAATGGTGAGAAAATAAAAATTCTGCTAGGGTTTCCCAAAGTCACTGAGAATACATGGGTATGACAAACAGATTACAGCAACCCAGGTTAGTAAGGCTTTTCTTTTACAGGTATACAGATATATGGCCCCTCCACACACACACATTAGGACAGGGAGAATAGCCCTATTATTCTTCAGCCTTATTGTACGGTTGCTTGTTCAAGCTTTCCACAAATAATATTCAGCAGGTATTGTGTTGCAGGTAGCATGCTAGATATGCTGAGAATGGGTAGTAAATAAAACAAACATGATCATTGCCCTCATGGAGTACCCAGAAATTCTTAGCATACAGTAGGTACTCATTAAATGTACAGCAGGCATGACCCAGTGATGGTACTGTGTTCTAAGAGCTGCCTTTTAAGTTAACTTGATCCTTGTGGGAACATCATAGCATGTATTTACACAAACCTAGATGGAATAACCTACTAAATACCTAGGATATATAATACATATCTATAATTGTTTACCATATATGATATATGTGTATGTGTATACTCATACAGGGTTTATTTTTTAAACTCTTGGAAATGGAATTAGAAAATAAGTTAATTTTGGTACAAAATTTTTTTTAAATCCATTAATAGTTTTTTCATAGTTACACTGTCATGGACTTTTGAATTTGAAGACCCTGATACACATGGATTTTAATTTTTTGTACCAAAATAAACTTATCTTTTAATTCCATTTTCTGCAACTTTTTAAATAGTACCTTGATATGTGTGTAGGGGTGCATGTGTGTGTGTAGCCTTTTAATCCTAGCACCACAATGAACAAACAGTATAAAACATTAAGTCAAGCACAAGATAAATGATGCAATAAAGAGTGATGGTAAACATTAGATGTCTAATGCTGCTGCTGGTATAATATGGCACAGTATTTTACAGTAAGATTGTTAATATGAGTAGAAGAGTATACTATAATGAGAGAAGTATAATACCATAAGCCATAACACAGTCATATATTATGTATTATGTATATTATGATACTACACTGTCATTAAGCAATAGGAATTTTTCAGTTCTGCTATAATTTATTGTACCACCATCATATATGTGGTCTGATGTTGACCAAAACATCATTGTGTAGTACATAATTGTATCTAATCTTTTCTCTTTTTCTCCTTATAGCTTGATTACTCTTTTGTTAAATATGAGTAATGATATATACCTTAGATAATTATTAAGATTACAAAAAAGAGTTTTAATAAGAGTTCTAGGGGCCAGCGCTATCGTGTAACGGGTTAAGTTGCCACTTGTGACACTGACCAGCATCCCATATGGGTGCAGGTTGGAGTTCCGGCCGTTCCATTTCTGATTTAGCTCCCTGCAAATACGCCTGGAAAAGCAGTGGAAGATGGCCAAAGTACTTGGGCCCCTGTACCAATGAGGGAGACCTGCATGAAGCTCTTGGCTTTGGCCTGGCACAGCCTGGACCATTGCAGCATTTGGGGGAGTGAACCAGAGAGTAGATCTCTCACGCTCTGTTTCTCCATCTCGCTCTTTAACTTTCAAATAAATAAAACCTTTAAAAAAAAGAGTTTTTAAAAAAATACTCATTGATTCTGAAATCTCTCTGGGCTTAGCAGCCAGCTGCCAAAATATCTAATTCAGTATTTTTTAAAAGAGAGGAGTGGAATATAGGTATTTAGGGCACTATGCAAGCTGTCACTTCCTCTGTAACAGGAAGTGCAAATAAGAAACTAAATGAAATCCAGTATAAAATCACTGAGATAGATAGGATTTTTAGGAGTTTCAGGGGTGGTGGTCAATATTTAAGAACATTTACAAAGTGAACTGAAAGGGCATCAGATTCCCAAGGAAACTGTTCTAAGTTTAGTGCCAACACAGAAGACTCCAAAAAAGGTTGGGAAAAATGTCAAATAAAAAACATACAGAATTATAAATTATACTTTGATTATACCAAGTGAACTATGGGAGGTGGAGGAGAAGGCAGGAAAATGTATAAACAATGTCAGAGACAATTTTTTAAATATTTTTACTGGATCCTTCATTATTCACATTTATTGGTTGATTTTGTCACCATCAAAAAAAGACCAATAAGAATTTTTTGTCACCATCTAAAAAATAACAATAATATTTTTGACAACCTATTTAAAAATATCTATACCTCTAAATAGTCCATCTGCACTATTTTGTTAACTCTTTTTGGGGCCATGTATATAGAAACCAATTTTCCAGGTTTCTACCACTTGTCATTCTGAATATATAAACTGATTATATTCTAAAAGGCTAGTGCCCAGCTGAAATAAACACATGTAGTTGTTACATATGTGTGTGTGAATAAACACAGATTAGAACAAACAAAAGTGTCTTGAGTCCCTTGTATATACAGATAAATTTCCACAGGAAAAAAACTGTAAGAATATTCTGAAAAAGAAAAGGAGAACGGATAAGCTCATCCTGATAAT
Organism: Sylvilagus floridanus; assembly: GCA_949820135.1. Classification (NCBI taxonomy): domain Eukaryota; kingdom Metazoa; phylum Chordata; class Mammalia; order Lagomorpha; family Leporidae; genus Sylvilagus; species Sylvilagus floridanus. The sequence goes on from OX463224.1 coordinate 91,286,002, forward strand.
TAGATAAGGTAAGACACTGCAGCAAGTAGTGTGGGACTGAGGAAGAAGCAAACGAATCAATAGAATGAACAGAGAATTCAAAACTTGATACAAACCCATTTTATAAATGGGTATTTCAAATAATGTATTCAAAAATAATAGACTTCAATAAATGATGTTGAGACAACCAACCAACCAACTAGGAAGAAAATATAGCAATATCCCTACTTGTTTTGCACAATTAAATAATTTCCAGAGGTCTAAGATTTAAACATTTGAAAAATGAAATTACGAGGGCTGGCATTGTGGTGCAAAAGGCTGAACAGCTGCCTGTGCTGCTAGCAGCTCACAGTAGGGCACCATTTTGAGTTTCAGTTGCTCCACTTTTGATCCAGATCCCAGCTAATCTGTCTGGGAAAGCAAGGAAAATGATCCAAGTTTTTGGGCCCCTGCCAATCGTGCAAGAGACCAAGATGGAGTTCCTGGTTCCTGGCTTCAAAGTGGCCCAGACCTAGCTATTGTAGCATGTGAGGTATGCACCAGAAGAAAAAAGCGCTCTTGCTCTCGCTCTCTCTCTCCCTCCCTCCCCCTCCATCACTCCATTTTTCTTTTTTCTCTTTTTTTATAGCTTTTCTTTAAAGAATATAAATTTCCAAAGTACAGCTTATGGATTACAATGGCTTCCCCCACCATTTTTCAAATAAATAAATAAATCTTTTAAATGAAATTATGAGTGCTCTCAGTTAATATATTCAAATCTTAGAATAGGGAAGATCTTCCTAAGTAAGACACAATTCAGAACTCATAAGACTAAATAAGAAATTGTTCATAAGAATAGTGTAGTCAAAACTGGAGACTATTTGGAATATATAACAAAGAAAATTTGTTTAATATATACAGAAGACATATGACTAAAGATTAAGACAAGTAATCTAATAAATAATCATCAATGATATGAATATATAATTTGTGGAAGAAATTTTTAAATGTTCAATAGCTATGAGAAAAATTCATGATCCATAATTAAAGAAATATAAGCCAAAATAAGATTTTAGTTCCACCCAAAGATTGGTAAAAATTTCACAAGTCTAATACTGACCAGCTCTGATTCTGTAGAAGTGTGCTTTTGTATAAGATTTTGAAAATAAATTTGACAATATCTTCTAATATTTAAGGCACACTTACATTTTTACATAGGAGTTCATTACAAGAAATTGTTATGTTCACACTTGTAAAAGCTCATCAGGATATATGTACAGGTGACTACTGTAGCTAAAGAATAGAAAAAGAGATGTTATGGAATACATTACAGCCTGTAATATAAGCAGCAAGACGTGTATTAGCTGATAATGAAAAGATGGCCAAGCTATATGGGTTAGTAGCAAAAACAAGAGCAGAATATTGTATAAATTATGACCCTCCTTTAGTGTGGATGATATGCTAGAATATACATAACTTTTGGAAGGCAATGCAGAAATTAATAATGATACATATCTGTGAACAAGGGACTGGGAGTCATTTAGAACCTTACTATAGTGTTTACTACATGTATAACATACTTTATCTTTTATGTCATAGACATTACAAGCCATTTGTTAAAGGATACCTTTTCTTATATTTAGAAATAAATGATGCTATTCAACATTAAAATTATACACAGCTATTTAGAGCTCAGATTAAATCATTCACTTATAACATGAAGCTAAGAAACCTCGATCTATTCACACAGTGATAGCATATGTTAGTTTCTATTTTCAGCTGATAATGGGGGAAAACATATTTTGGATTTTCTGTTGAGAAGAAAATTTGTCATCTCAATCCATCTCTTCTATTGAAGGACATAATTTAAAATTTACTCCAAGAATAAAGGAAGCCACTGGAGTGTCATGAGCAGGGCACTGGTGTGATCAGGCTTACTTTCTTAAAGGATTTCCTCAAGAAAACAGACATTACATGTGTCTTAGTCAAGGTCCTCAAGAGAAACAACCAATAGGTTATGTAAATAAAGGAATTTATCATAAGAAATTGGCTTAGGCAAGTTTAGATGTTAAATCTCAACATCTGCAGTTAATAAGCTAAATGAATAGGAGAAATGAAGGTATAGTTCCAGTCCAAAAGCTAGATGTCTTGAGACAAAAGAAGAACTATGTTAGGTTCAAGTCTAAAGGCAGCAGGAAACCAATGTCCCAGTTTAATGAAATTAGACAGGAGTAATTTCATCTTGTTCATGGAGGGTTGCTTTCCCCTTCTATTCAGACTTTAATTAATTGGATGAGTCCAGATCACATTAGTTGGGGTAAATGGCTTTATTCAGTGTACCAAACCAAATTTCAATCCCATCCAAAAACATCCTAACAGATATACTGAGAATAATGTTTAACCAAATATATAAGCAGCTTATAACCCAACTAGTTGATACAAAATGAACCACCACATAGGAAAAGAACAGAAATCGGAAGAGCAATGAAGAAATTCTTGCCATTTTTCAGGTATGAGAATATGATGACTTAGACTTGGGTCATAGGCATGAAAGCAATAGAAAGATGCAGCATTCAGAGCTGTTGGAGATTGTTATTATCATTATGTTGCTGTCACCATCTTGGTAAGAAAAACAAAATAATAATAACTAAGTTCATAAGCTAGTTAATGAAAGTGTACTATGACCCCTACTGCACTAACAGCAGCTTGTTTATTTTCCTGTTTAGGGGCAAAACAACAATTAGAGGTCAGGAAGATGAGAACGATCTGGTAAAGGCAACTGAGAGCCAACCAGTGGAATGAGTGTAGAAGACCCTGGAAGCCATATGAAGAAAAGGATTCCAAGAAAGAGGTCAACTGAATCAAATACTTACAAGAAGCTGAGAGATCTAATGATTGTATTTACAACACAGTGTCCTTGGTGACTTGACAAAAAGTTCCACTTGTTTTTATTATAGTAAAATGTACATCAAATAAAACTTATCATGCTTTATATTTTCTATTTCTTATTTACAAATAACCTATAAACATAATAAAACTATATAGTTTACAGATTAAGGAGAATAGCTTACTAGGCACTCAGGAAGAAGTTCTCATAATAACATATTAGTGGGTGAAATGAAGTCTCTAGTCTCAATGGCATCTAAATTATAGAATGCATGAACAAGATTCAGAGAGAGAAAACAAATGTCCACATTTTGACATAACTTTCACAACAGAAACATCATAAATTTTCCATATAGCTGGAGACACCGTCACTGGCTTCTCATACTGCGAGGAATCCACAAGGGGCTTCATATTTCAGTCTCAGCAACATGATTTTTTTACTTGTTTCATTCTCAAAGACTGAACATTTACTGGCCACCTGATCCAACTTTTTAGGATACTCTGCTATATCTCCTTATATAGTACATTCATTTACATGGACACTTGAATTTGTTTAAAAATTTAAAATCTAGGGGCCGGCACTATGGCATAGCAGGTAAAACTGCCACCTGCAGTGCTGGCATCCCATATGAGTGCTGGTTCAAGTCCCAGCCGTTCCACTTCCAATCCAGCTCTCTGCTATGGCCTGGGAAAGTCCTTGGGCCCCTGTGCCCACATGGGAGACCCAGAAGAAATTCCTAGCTCCTGGCTTTGGATTGGCTCTGCTATAACCATTGCGGCCAATTGGGAAGCGAACCAGCGGATGGAAGGCCTTCTCTCTCTCTCTCTCTCTCTCTCTCTCTCTCTCTCTCTCTGCCTCTCCTCTTTCTGAGTAACTCTGACCTTCAAATAAATAAATAAATATTTTTTTAAAAGTGATAATCTATAAGGAATGCAAAGCTAACCTTCATGCTTTGTTTGTAATACAAGTATATCAAGAATGTTACTAGTACCCCCTCACTACAACTACTATATGAGTCCAGGTTATGTCTATATAGATTTACTGAAATGGCCCCCAAACAAGTCACCATGCATCAACCATTCCTATAGGCTATTTCCAGGACAACAGCTATAGTCTTCCTTCTAAAATATGAGATATATTTCACCGCCATTCTTTTTAAAACTTCAAATATCTCTCTGATTTTACTCAGGAAATTAGAAATGTAGAGTCTTTATACTGTCCCAAGGAGTATGTTGTAATCTATATCCTTACCCCTTAGTTCTGACCACTTCCTACTATGTTTCTCCTCACTTCATATATTCCAGATGTGCTAACATCCCAGATGTTCCTCACTTATTTCAGATATGCCTTTGGGTATTTATACTAACTGTTCCCTATGTCTATAAAGTTTTCTCAGAAAGCCACATGGCCAACTCCTCAACTCCTTTAAGTTTTTTTTTTTTTTTAATGACATCTTCTCAACGAAACTTTCTACGGATAAAGGGTTAACAATATCCTTTCTCCTTTTCCACAAATTTGACATTGGGTCAACATTTTAACACGGTTCCCTTGGAAATCTGATAAAGGTAGAAGAGTAGCTCTGTTTCCAAGCAAATGTGCTTTTAGAGTGGAAGGCATACATATGAACTATAAATGCCTTGCTGGAATCCGTATCTTCAAACTTCTTGGAAAGTGATAGCTCTTGTACCTTGAACCTGGAATCTGTAACATAAGATACTAGATCATATATGAGACCAGGTTTGATATTATACTTTCCCAGTTGGATATTACAGCAACTGAGCTACAACTTAGAATGGGAGTGGGGGGAAGACAAAAAAAAAAAAAAAAAAAGACTTGCTTCTGGGTGACTAGATGGATTGTTGCAGTAACTACTTTCACTGAGAGAAACATTGGATTGTTCTGCTGGCGAGCTAATTTTTTTGTAGATGATTATAAGAACCATCTTATTTAGTCTAACTTATGGGAGTTCAGGCAACCAAAGAAGTCTTCCCAGGTGGTAACCATGATAAGACCTGAAGTGTAAATGAGCAAGAAATCAGTCGTATAGCAAGCAAGTAGGAATGGGAGAGAACTAGAAAAGCTCTTAAAGAGAGAAATGGGCAAGTTGAAGATATCCCAGCAAAGCCAGATCAGAGGTTAGGGACTGAGGTCTCCAGGCACTAAAAACTTCAGCTGCAAGTAACCTCATCTCTACATCAACCCTCTATAACCAACCCACATCTAAAGACTCCTGCATTTAGCTCCTTGGCCTTTGGATGGATCCTATGGAGCAACATTATGAATTCCCTACTGTGCTCTTGCACCTGCTGATGGAATTGACAATTGTCTGCACCTGGCTGGAGTGAGAGCCAAGCAACTGCTGAGAAACTCACTTGACATAGCACAATGACTGCCTCAAAGCCATAAACAAGATCAGACCACCCCCACACCTAAGCAACTCTGGAAAATGAGTGGAAAATATGAGAAACTACAGCTCTAGTTCCAGGATATTGAGTGTAGGCACTAAAGATTCACCTTGAAGACTCATTCCCTTGTTACCTCTACTCTATTTTCCAAACAGATCCCTTATCACGTACAATCAATCCAGATATTCCCCTGCAACCATAAAGTGAGGGCTCTGTTCCGTTATATTCTTGGCTCAGCCTCAACTTGTGTAGAGAGCAATTTTTGAAATTGAACTGTAGAAAAAAAAATACTTTTGAGCCATGTTTTAAAGGCAAAACTAAAATCTCACAGGCATCAGATTCTGTGGTCATATTTCTATTTCTATTATGGGATTTACTTTATCCAGGAATGTTTTGGAAGGTTTGGTTCCCTAATCAGCCAACAAGCCATGCCTACAGAGAAATAGCCCATTTCCAAATACTCTTCACAGTACAGCTCCTCTGCTTTTCCATCTTCATCAACTCCACTCCTGAAATTCTGCCCTGCCTACTCCAAACACACTGCACTTCTCACAACACATCAGACCTCTTCACACCTCCCTGCCTTGCACAATATTATTCCCTTTTGATGGCACAGACATCTTCATCTTACTTTCCCTATCTGAATCAGAAAAGGTCTGCAGACTGGCTATTTCCTTCAACCCAAAGTCATCTCTCCAAGCGTGGCCATGTGTTCTGCAATTAATTCCTTCCTTGTCCTCTCAAGGCTGTCCATATGTTTATTAAAGTCTCCTTATAGTCCCCACATGATACCGTGTGTATACCAGCTCTTGCATACTAGCAGCTTGACTTTTACTGAAATTTATTGAATTTTTTTACTTGTCAATTTTTTCACTGACATTATTCTTTCCTTGAAAGTGGAGACTAAATTATTTTATCCTTTTGTTTAGTAGTTCAGCAACTATTGACAATCTCCACTACATCGGAGATCACTCTGGACTCCAGGGATAAAATTAGAAAGATAATGGTTTTGTCTATCAACTTCCACTAAAAGATTTCTTTTGGATTTTTAAGCTTTGGGAGTCACATCACAACATTCAAGCATTTTAAAATGTATCAGAAAACTTATGAAGGAAGTTTGACACTTTTGTGCTTGACATTATTGGTTACAAGTAACACATAATAACTTTTGATTTTATAGCAATTATTCATATTAAAGACTGAAACAAAAATGAACTTTTGGAATGTAATAAAATATTTATAAATACTCAACTTAATGACAATGTAGCATTTATTACTTTGGATTTTCTTATTTTTAATTTTTTAAAGACATTTTATTTTTTGAAAGGCAGTGACAGAGAGAGAGAGAGAGAGAGAGAGAGAGCGAGAGCGAGAGCCCAAGAAAGAGGGAGAGAGGAAGACATTGGTTCATTCCCATCTGGCCTTGATGATTAAGGCTTTGCTAGCTGTAAGCCAGGAGCCAGGAACCTGTCTATCTGGGTCTCCCACATGAAACACAGGGGCCAAATTACTTGGACCATCTTCTGCTGGTACATTAGCCAGGAGCTAAATCAGAAAGAGAGAGGTCAGGACTCAATTCTCTGATACGGGATCTGGCATTGCAGGCAGTGGTTTAACCTGTTGTGCTACTTAAATTTTTTATTACATTTTTAATTTGGACTTTCAGCATTTTTTATATTTTAAAGTTTTAGGTAATATCCATCCGTAATAATATCCTAAAATGTAGGTAATATCCACGAGTAATATTATTGGTAATAATAATTATCCTGAAGTATAGGTAATATTCATCAGCAATAATAAAATCCATCAATAGCTGATCCTTTTCTCCTCTGAGACTATGAAAAACTGTAAATCTCAGTTTCTGTACTTGAGTAAAGCCATGTGATTAGTTCTGCCCAATGGAAGGTGAGTGGTGAGACTGAGAAGAGCCTGTGCTCAATTCTGCAGGCTCTTTCTACCTCTGCTTTGGCAATCAGGAAGGCTGCGTTTTCTATACGGTGCAGCCAAGAGATGGCAGAGCCATCAGCATGGGTTGATGAATGATTTTGTGGAGCCTAGAACATTCAAACCCTCATCACTAACCTATAATAGATATATAAAATAAGCTGCAAATATTAAGCCTCTTTCTTATAATAAGTCAGTAAGTCCTGGGGAATAATTGCTATTGCAGCACAATCTCACCAGTACTGACAAACACAATGTGTCATTTTAATTTTTGTTTTTTTTTCATTTTCAATTATCTTTATACACAGAAGATCAGTTTAGTACATATTACGTAAAGATTTCAACAGTTTGCCCTCACATAGAGACACAAAGTGAAAATACTGTTGGAGTACTAGTTATAGTATTAATTTACAATGTACAGCACATTAAGGACAGAGATCCTACATGATTTTTTTTAAAGAATTGATTAATTATCTATGCAATTTCCAATTTAACACCAAGATTTTTTAATCATTTTCAATTATTTTTATATACAGAAGATCGATTCCGTATATACTAAGTAAAGATTTCATCAGTTTGCACCCACACAGAAACACAAGGTGTAAAAATACTGTTTCAGTACTAGTTATAGCATTACTTCACATTGGATAACACATTAAGGACAGATCCCTCATGAGACGTAAGTACACAGTGACTCCTGAAGTTGACTTAACAATTTGACACTCTTGTTTATGGCATCAGTAATCTCCCTAGGCTCTAGTCATGAGTTGCCAAGGCTATGGAAGCTTTTAGGGTTCGCCGACTTCAATCTTATTCCAACAGGGTCATAGTCAAAGTGGAAGTTCTCTCCTCCCTTCAGAGAAAGGCACCTCCTTCTTTGATGGCCCCGTTCTTTCCACTGGGATCTCACTCACAGAGATCTTGCATTTAGGTCTTCTTTTTTTTTTCCAGAGTGTCTTGGCTTTCCATGCCTAAAATACTCTCATGGGCTCTTGAGCCAGATCCGAATGCCTTAAGGGCTGATTCTGAGGCCAGAGTGCTATTTAGGACATCTGCCATTCTATGAGTCTGCTGTGTATCCCGCTTCCCAAGTTGGATCATTCTCTTCCTTTTTGATTCTATCAGTTAGTATGAGCAGACACTAGTCTTGTTTGTGTCATCCCTTTGACTCTTAGACCTATCAGTGTGATCAATTGTGAACTGAAATTGATCACTTGGACTAGTGAGATGGCCTTGGTACATGCCACCTTGATGGGATTGTATTGGAATCCCCTGGCACGATTCTAACTTCATCATTTGGGGCAGGTCCGATTGAGCATGTCCCAAATTGTACATCTCCTCCCTCTCTTATTCCCACTCTTATATTTAATTTTTGTTTTTTAAGGTCTTGATGTGTCGAGGTCTTAGATACTATATCAGCATTACCTAACAAACAAAACAATTTTAAATCCACGAGGGAAGATAGTAGATCAAATGAAAAGCTAAAATAAATTTTAATAAACACAATTCATTCAACAGAGATTCACTGAGCTCATACTGTATGGAAAGAAGTCAAATTTCCACAGGTCACATAGATTGCTTAAGGGTGTGGTGGATACTAGAAGAGATTCAGATTTCTAGTAAATAGGACAAAGATGGGTGGATGCTCTATAGACAGTCATTAGTGTGTGCAACAAGGCAATTTCAAAAGTTAAATGGGTTTTTCACCAATGATCCCAAATAAAACAAGGGCAAGACACTTCTGAAACTAAAATAATAAACACGGTATCTCAAGGAAGACAAACTAAGACATTGCACTGTTTTGTTTAAGACTACAGGCTATTAAAGGAGGCTAAGGGGATGGAATCCTGTAAGGAAAAACAGACCTTTCCATCAAAGAGAAGAAAGCATTTTTTCCTCAACGCAAGTGCAAGAGAAAAGATGACAGTGATGAAGGAAAGTAAAAGAAAATGTAAGAAAAATCTCTCAAAGCTTCTGGCCTAGGATGCTCCACTCTCTAGAGTATCTTCAGCTGCTAATAATTCTATGGGTAAAACTCTGCTTCAGGGGTTGGGTTTTGGACTAGCGTATTGGATGGAGTGCCTTGACTATGCTCTGATTCCAGCTTCCTGCTAATACACACCCTGGGAGGCAACAGATAATGGCTTAAGTACTTGAGTCCCTGCTACCCATGTGAAATGCCTGGATTGAGTCCTCAGTCCTGGCCCAGGCATGGCCATTGTAATCCAATGGGGAATAAACTAACAGAAAGGAGCCCTGTCTGTTACTGTCTCTGTTTGCCTTTAAATAAATAAATAAATAACTTTTTCAAGAACGCTACCTTCTATAGTGCTCACTGTGAAGCTGAGAATTGGGACTCAGGCTCCTTGTTGCTATGTGTACTTGAAAGTATGCAGTTTTCTGTATTTTGCAACAAAAGTTTACAATAATAATTTTTAAACATTTTTTACTTATTTGAAAAGTAGAGTTACAGAGACAGAGAAAGAGACAGAGAGAGAGAGAGAGAGATCTTTCATCAACTCATTCACTTCCCAAATTGCCACAATGGCCAGGAATGAGCCAGATTAAAGCCAGAAGCCCGGAGCTCCATCTGGGTTTTCCATGTGGCTGGCAGGAACCCAAGTACATGGGCCATCTTCTGCTGCTTTCCCAGGTGCATTAGCAGGGAGTTGGATGAGAAGTAGAATGGCCAGGATTCAAACCTGCATTCATGTGGGACATCAGCATCACAGGCGGCAACTCATTCCACTGCATCACAATGCTAGCCCCAACAATAATCATTTTTTAAATATGCCTTATTAAGGCAAAATTTAAGTACAGTAAAATTCATCAATTTTAAGCTTATAACTTAATGTGTTTTGAAGGTATGAGTCCTATATCCAGCACCATTATTAAAATAGAAAACATTTACCTCATTCAAAAATGTTTCCTTTATCCCTTTGATGAATACCCTCTTTGAAATGTGGCCTTAAGAATGTTGCTAACCTTACTTTTATGAGTGAACTTCAATTAGACTGTATCAGAAATGGTAATCCTCTATCCCTTACTGGTAATTGGTTAAAATGAGTATGAAAATCTAACTACTTCTGATCTAGGAGAAGACTGCTCTAGACTTCTGGAAAAGGACAGCATCCTCTTCCGGGCCTGATACAGTAACTGATGCTGGACTAGGTATTGAACACTAAACAACAGAAAAGTGGAGAAAACTTGTTGAAGCTGTTTCTAGGCTTTAGAAAACAGGTAGTGTAGAATTGTGATGCCTTGTGTTGATTCTCACTGTCTGTCCAGATTGTAAAGAAGAGAGCTGTAAGTCAAAAGAAAGGGAAGGGCAGAAACTGGAGCAGAGCAGCTAAAGTTGGTGAAGCAGAGTACCAGAGAGAATGGAATAGAATGAAGTGAGAAAAGAGTACCAGAAATATGTATCAGGGTCTCCTGAGTCTTGGCTGAATTCTTGAAGGTGCCACATGGCTAGTCAGAGAACAACTACAATAAAAAGAACAATTATCCTTTTCCAGAGTGTCTTGGCTTTCCATGCCTAAAATATTCTGATGGGCTCTTGAGCCATATCTGAATGCCTTAAGGGCTGATTCTGAGGCCAGAGTGTTATTTAGGACATCTGTCATTCTATGAGTCTTCTGTGATTCTGCTTCCCATGTTGGATCATTCTCTCCCTTTCTGGTCCTATCTGTTTGTATTCGCAGACACTAGTCTTGTTTGTGTGTTCCCTTTGACTCTTAGACCTATCAGTGTGATCAATTGTGAACTAAAATTGATCACTTGGGCCATTGAGATGGCATTGGTACATGCCACCTTGATGGGGTTGTATTGGGATCCCCTGGCATGTTTCTAACTCCATCATTTGGTGCAAGTCCAATTGAGCTTGTCTCAAATTGTACATATCCTCCCTTTCTTTTTCCCTCTCTCAAAGTTAACCGGGATCACTTTTCAGTTAAAATTTAAACACCTAAGGCTAATTTTGTGTTAGTTGCAGAGTTCAACCAGGGTGGAGGGAGCGGGCAAGGGGGGAGGGTTGCGGGGGGAGAGGGAAAGTATGGGGGGAAAGCCATTGTAATCCATAAGTTGTACCTTGGAAATGTATATTCTAAATAAAAGTGAAAAAAAGAAAAAAAAGTATTAAAAAGAATAAATTAGAACTTAAAAAAATAAATAAATAAATAAATTTCAAAAAATTAAAAAAAAGACCAATTATCAAGTGCTATAAGCTGAATATCTAATAGGAAGGTTTGAATTGGGACCAATTAGAACAGAAAGGTCTTAATAATACCAAAATAATTTACAGACACCCCAGAAAGGCCATTAGCCTATGTTCCTTAACTTCCTTAATAGCTTATTTATTGCAGGGCATAGCTTAGTTTTTCCTCCATGAGAAATAAGCAGATTTCTTTGTATCAAGAATTGTCTTCCCATCAAGGTTGCAAGTACCAATGCCATCTCACTAGTACAGGTGATCAATTTCAGTTCACAATTGATCATACTGATAGGTCTGAGAGTCAGAGGGATCACATAAACGGGACTAGTATCTGCTAATACTAACTGATGGAATAAAAAAGGGAGAGAACGAACTAGCATGGGAAGCAGAATACACAGCAGACTCATAGAATGGCGGATGTCCTGAATAGCACTCTGGTCTCGGAGTCAGCCCTTAAGGCATTCGGATCTGGCTCAAGAGCCCATGAGAGTATTTTAGGCATGGAAAGCCAAGACACTCTGGAAAAAAAAAGAAGACCTAAATGAAAGATCTCTGTGAGTGAGATCCCAGTGGAACGAATGGGGCCATCAAAGAAGGAGGTACTTTTCTCTGAAGGGAGGAGAGAACTTCCACTTTGACTATGACCTTGTCAGAATAAGATCGAAGTCAGCAAACTCAGGAGGCTTCCATAGCCTTGGCAACTCATGACTAGAGCCTAGGGAGATTACTGATGCCATAAACAAGAGTGTCAAATTGTTAAATCAACAACAGGAGTCACTGTGTACTTACTCTGTCTTTAATGTGTTGTTCAATATGAATTAAGGCTATAACTAGTACTGAAACAGATTTTTACACTTTATGTTCTGTGTGGGTGCAAGCTGATGAAATCTTTACTTAATATATACTAAATCGATCTTCTGTACATAAAGATAATTGAAAATGAATCTTGATTTGAATGGAATGGGAGAGGGAGCGGGAGATGGGAGGGTTGCAGGTAGGAGGGAAGTTAAGGGGGGGGAGCCATTGTAATCCATAAACTGTGCTTTGGAAATTTATATTTACTAAATAAAAGTTTTTTAAAAATTGTCTTACAGAGAAAATGAATAAACTTTTGAATGGCACAATTTCCACAACCAAAAAAGAAAGAAATAGCATCTCAATAGATCAACATCTATTAAGAAATTCAGTTGCAACCATAAACTTTACTAATAAGAAAATGGCAGTCCCATTTTCTAGCTTCATCCAGATGGAGAATACTATCAAACATTTCAGGAAAACATAACATGATTTACATAAACTCTCCTAGGAAACAGAAGAGAACACTTTCATAACGCTCCATGTGGTCAGCATAACCCTGGTGCCAACACCTGCAAAAACACCATGAGAAAACTACAGACCAATAACAGAGGAAAAATGTTTAACAAAACATTTAAAATTTGAATATAGAAATACAGGAAAAATAATATAGGGTATTTCAAAAGATTTATGGAAAATTAAATTAATAGATGATTTTCATTTTAGTGCAGAAAGATTTTGAAATCCATGCATATTATGTTTATAATACAGATTCTTCAGGAACTTTTTTTTTTTTTTTATAAAGCTTTTATTTAAAGAATATAAATTTCCAAAGAACAGCTCATGGACCACAATGGCTCCCCCCCCCCACAACTTCCCTCCCTCCACCCACCCTCCCCTTTCCCGCTCCCTCTCCCCTTCTGTTCACATCAAGATTCATTTTCAATTCTCTTTATACACAGAAGATCAATTTAGTACATATTACGTAAAGATTTCAACGGTTTGCCCTCGCATAGAGACACAAAATGATAATACTGTTGGAGTACTAGTTATAGTATTAATTCACAATGTACAGCACATTAAGGACAGAGATCCTACATGATTTTTTTTTAAAAAAATTGATTAATTGTCTATGCAATTTCCAGTTTAACACCAAGATTTTTTAATCATTTGCAATTATCTTTATATAAAGAAGATCGATTCAATATATACTATGTAAGGATTTAATCAGTTTGCACCCACTCAGAAACACAAAGTGTAAAAATACTGTTTCAGTACTAGTAATAGCATCACTTCACATTGGATAACACATTAAGGACAGATCCCTCATGAGACGTAAGTACACAGTGACTCCTGATGTTGATTTAACAATTTGACACTCTTGTTTATGGCGTCAGTAATCTCCCTAGGCTCTGGTCATGAGTTGCCGAGGCTATGGAAGCCTTTAGGGTTAGCCGACTTCGATCTTATTCCCACAGGGCCATAGTCAAAGTGGAAGTTCCCTCCTCCCTTCAGAGAAAGGTACCTCCTTCTTTGATGGCCCCGTTCTTTCCACTGGGATCTCACTCGCAGAGATCTTTCATTTAGGTCTTCTGTTTTTTCCAGAGTGTCTTAGCTTTCCATGCCTAAAATATTCTCATGGGCTCTTGAGCCAGATCCGAATGCCTTAAGGGCTGATTCTGAGGCCAGAGTGCTATTTAGGACATCTGCCATTCTATGAGTCTGCTGTGTATCCTGCTTCCCATGTTGGATCATTCTCTCCCTTTTTCATTCTATCAGTTAGTATTAGCAGACACTAGTCTTGTTTGTGTGATCCCTTTGACTCTTAGACCTATCAGTGTGATCAATTGTGAGCTGAAATTGATCACTTGGACTAATGAGATGGCCTTGGTACATGCCACCTTGATGGGATTGTATTGGAAACCCCTGGCACAATTCTAACTCCATCATTTGGGGCCGTTCCGATTGAGCATGTCCCAAATTTTACATCTCCTCCCTCTCTTATTCCCACTCTTATATTTCACAGAGATCACTTTTCAGTTAAAATTTAAACACCTAAGAATAATTGTGTGTTAATTACAGAGTTCAACCACTAGTACTAGGATAAAGAAAAAAAAAAATACTACCATGGATAAAGTATTACATTGTACAACAACAGTCAGCACAAGAGCTGATCGAGTCACTGTTTCTCATAGTGTCCATTTCACTTCTACAGGTTTCCCCTTTGGTGCTCAGTTAGTCATCGCCAATCAAGGGAAACAAATGATATTTGTCTCTTTGGGACTGACTTAATTCACTCAGCATGATGTTTTCCAGATTCCTCCATTTTGTTGCAAGTGACCGGATTTCATTGTTTTTGACTGCTGTATAGTATTCTCTAGAGTACATGTCCCATAATTTCCTAATCCAGTCTACTGTTGATGGGCATTTGGGTTGGTTCCAAGTCTTAGCTATTGTGAATTGAGCCGCAATAAACATTGCTGTGCAGACGGCTTTTTTGTTTGCCAATTTAATTTCCTTTGGGTAAATTCCAAGGAGTGGGATGGCTGGGTTGAATGGTAGGGTTATATTCATGTTTCTGAGGAATCTCCAGACTGACTTCCATAGTGGCTTCACCAGTTTGCATTCCCACCAACAGTGGATTAGTGTCCCTTTTTCCCCACATCCTCTCCAGCATCTATTGTTGGTGGATTTCTGAATGTGAGCCATTCTCACCGGGGTGAGGTGAAACCTCATTGTGGTTTTGATTTGCATTTCCCTGATTGCTAGGGATCTTGAACATTTTTTCATGTGTCTGTTGGCCATTTGGATTTCCTCTTTGGAAAAATGTCTGTTGAGGTCCTTGGCCCATCTCTTAAGTGGGTTGTTTGTTTTGATGTTGTGGAGTTTCTTAATTTCTTTGTAGATTCTGGTTATCAACCCTTTATCTGTTGCATAGTTTGCAAATATATTTTCCCATTCTGTCGGTTTCCTATTCACTTTCCTGACTGTTTCTTTTGCAGTACAGAAACTTTTCAATTTGATGCAATCCCAGTAGTTAATTTTGGTTTTCAGTGCCTGTGCTTCTGGGGTCTTTTCCAAGAAGTCTTTGCCAGTACCTATGTCTTGCAGGGTTTCTCCTATGCTCTCCAGTAATTTGATGGTGTCGGGTCGTAGGTTTAAATTTTTAATCCATGTTGAATGAATTTTTGTGTAAGGTGAAAGGTAGGGGTCTTGCTTCATGGTTCTGCACGTGGAAATCCAGTTTTCCCAGCACCATTTATTAAACAGACTGACCTTACTCCAGGGACTGGTTTTGGATCGTTGATCAAATATAAGTTGGCTGTAGGTGTTTGGATTGATTTCTGGAGTTTCTATTCTGTTCCATTGGTCTATCCATCTGTTTCTGTACCAGTACCATGCTGTTTTGATAACAACTGCCCTGTAGTATGTCCTGAAATCTGGTATTGTGATGCCTCCGGCTTTGTTTTTGTTGTACAAGATTGCTTTAGCTATTCGAGGTCTCCTGTGTCTCCATATGAATTTCACCATCATTTTTTCCAGATCTGAGAAGAATGTCCTCGGTATCTTGATTGGTATTGCGTTGAATCTGTAAATTGCTTTTGGGAGAATGGACATTTTGATGATATTGATTCTTCCAATCCATGAGCATTGAAGATTTCTCCATTTTTTGGTATCCTCTTCTATTTCTTTCTTTAAGGTTTTGTAATTTTCATTGTAGAGATCTTTAATGTCCTTAGTTAAATTTATTCCAAGGTATTTGATTGTTTTTGTAGCTATTGTGAATGGGATTGATCTTAGCAGTTCTTCCTCAGCCGTGGCATTGTCTGTGTATACAAAGGCTGTTGATTTTTGTGCATTGATTTTATATCCTGCTACTTTGACAAACTCTTCTATGAGTTCCAATAGTCTCTTAGTAGAGTTCTTTGGGTCCCCTAAATAAAGAATCATGTCGTCTGCAAAGAGGGATAGTTTGAGTTCTTCCTTCCCAACTTGTATCCCTTTAATTTCTTTTTCTTGCCTAATAGCTCTGGCTAAGACTTCCAGCACTATATTGAATAGCAGTGGTGAGAGTGGGCATCACTGTCTGGTACCAGATCTCAGTGGAAATGCTTCCAACTTTTCCCCATTCAATAGGATATTGGCCGTGGGTTTTTCATAAATTGCTTTGATTGTATTGAGGAATGTGCCTTCTATACCCAGTTTGCTTAGGGTTTTCATCATGAAAGGGTGTTGAATTTTATCGAATGCTTTCTCTGCGTCTAGTGAGATAATCATATGGTTTTTCTTCTGCAGTCTGTTAATGTGGTGTATCACGTTGATTGTTTTGCGAATATTGAACCATCCCTGCATACCAGGGATGAATCCCACTTGGTCTGGGTGGATGATCTTTCTGATGTGTTGTTGCAGTCTATTGGCCAGAATTTTGTTGAGGATTTTTGCATCTATGTTCATGAGGGATATTGGTCTGTAATTCTCTTTCAATGCCGCATCTTTTTCTGGCTTAGGAATTAAGGTGATGCTGGCTTCATAGAAGGAATTTGGGAGAATTCCCTCTTTTTCGATTGTTCTGAATAGTTTGAGAAGAATTGGGGTTAGTTCTTCTTTAAATGTCTGGTAGAATTCAGCAGTGAATCCATCTGGTCCTGGGCTTTTCTTTGTTGGGAGGGCCTTTATTACTGATTCAATTTCTGACTCACTTATGGGTCTGTTTAGGTTTTCTATGTCTTCCTGGTTCAATTTAGGTAGGTTGCATGTGTCCAGGAATCTATCCATTTCTGATAGGTTTCCCTGTTTGCTGGCATACAAGTCCTTGTAGTAATTTCTGATGATTCTTTTGATTTCTGTGGTGTCTGTTGTTATATTTCCTTTTTCATCTCTGATTTTACTGATTTGGGTCTTTTCTCTTCTTTTTTTAGTTAGTTGGGCCAATGGGGTGTCAATCTTGTTTATTTTTTCAAAAAACCAGCTCCTCGTTTGGCTGATTTTTTGTAATGTTTTTTTGGATTCAATCCTGTTGATTTCTTCTCTGATTTTGATTATTTCTCTTTTTCTACTAGATTTGGGTCTAGTTTGCTGCAAATTTTCTAGATCCTTGAGATGCATTGAAAGCTCATCTATTTGGTGCCTTTCCAGTTTCTTGATGTAGGCACCTATTGATATAAACTTTCCTCTTAACACTGCTTTTGCTGTATCCCATAAGTTTTGGTATGTTGTGCTGTTATCCTCATTTACTTCCAGAAAATTTTTGATTTCTCTTTTGATTTCTTCAGTGACCCATTGTTCATTCAGGAGCATGTTGTTCAATCTCCATGTGTTTGCATATGCTCTAGAGATTCCTGAGTTGCTAATTTCCAACTTCACTCCCTCATGGTCTGAGAAGTTGCATGGTATGATTCTAATTCTTTTGAATTTGCTGAGACTTGCTTTATGGCCTAATATGTGATCAATCCTAGAGTAGGTTCCATGTACTGCTGAGAAGAATGTGAATGCATTACTTGTAGGATGAAAAGTTCTGTAGATATCTGTTAGATCCATTTGGGCTATAGTGTTGTTTAAATCTACTGTCTCCTTGTTGATCTTCTGTCCTGTCGATCTGTCAATATCTGTGAGTGAAGTATTGAAGTCCCCCAGTACTATTGTGTTGGGGTCTAAGTCTCCCTTTAAGTTTCTTAACAAATTTTTTAAATAAACCTGTGGCCTGTAATTAGGTGCATATACATTGAGAATTGTTATATCTTCCTGTAGTATTGATCCCTTAATCATTATATAGTGCCCCTCTTTGTCTCTCTTAACAGTTTTTGTGTTAAAGTTTATGTAGTCCGATATTAAGATGGTTACACCCGCTCTTTTTTCATTTCTGTTGGCGTGGTATATCTTGTTCCATCCTTTTATTTTCAGTCTGTATGGATCTTCGTTGGAAAGATGTGTTTCTTGTAGGCAGCAAATAGATGGTTTTTGTTCCTTAACCCAATCAGCCAATCTCTGTCTTTTAACAGGACAGTTTAGACCTTTAACGTTCAATGTGACTATTGATAAGTGGTAAGTTTGCCCTGCCATTTGCCAGATATTTTCTAATGTATGCTTTGAATTCCCTGTGATCTTTTGCCGTGAGGTTCTCTTCGTTTACCTTCTTTCATGTTGATGGTCGTGTTTCTGTGTTTCTGTGTGTAACACGTCTTTAAGTATCTTTTGCAGGGCTGGACGAGTGGCAACAAATTCTTTCAATTTTTGTTTGTTATGAAAGGTCTTTATTTCACCTTCATTCACAAACGAGAGCTTTGCAGGGTATAATATTCTGGGCTGGCAGTTTTTCTCTCTAAGTACCTGGGCTATGTCTCGCCATTCCCTTCTAGCTTGTAGGGTTTCTGTTGAGAAGTCAGCTGTAAGTCTAATTGGAGATCCTCTGAGAGTAATCTGACGTTTCTCTCTTGCACATTTTAGGATCTTTTCTTTTTGCTTCACTGTGGTGAGTTTAATTACAATATGTCGTGCAGAGGATCTCTTTTGGTCATGTTTATTAGGGGTTCTATGAGCTTCCTGGATTAGGATTTCTCTGTCTTTCTCCAAGCCTGGAAAGTTTTCTGCTAGTATCTCCCTAAAAAGGCCTTCTAATCCTTTCTCCCTCTCCATACCTTCAGGAACACCTAGAACCCGAATATTGGGTTTTTTAATAGTATCCTGTAAATTCCCGACGATATCTTTTAGTTTTCTAATTTCCTCTTCTTGTCTTTGGTTTGACTGTTTCCTCTCCTGTTCTCTGTCTTCTAGGTCCGATATTCTCTCTTCTGCTTCACCCATTCTGGTTTTAAGGCCCTCAAGATTGCTTGTCACTTGATCTATTGAATTCTTCAATTCATTAAGATTTTTTGTCACTATCGTAGCTTCTTGTTCTACTAGTTGTTTCATTTCGTTTTGATTTCTCCGTAGTACTTCATTCTCGCGAGAGAGATTTTCTATCTTATCCATTAAGGATTTCTGTAGTTCAAGAATTTGTTTTTGAGAACTTCTTAATGTTCTTATCAATTCTTTGAGATCTGCTTCTTGCATTTCTTCTATCTCATTATCTTCATAATCCTGACTTGGGGTGTCTTTTCCGTTTGGGGTCATCATAGCGTCTTCCTTGATCTTGCTCCCTCGGAATCTGTTTTTATTTGGCATTTTTTTTTTCCCCACACTCTTTCTCTGGGTTGTCAAGGTAACGGAGTTTGTGTGCGCGGTGTGTTCCCAGTTTTTGGATCCCCTTCAGGTTTCTACAGCCTCGGGTTTTTGGTTCCGTCTGCCTCAGTGATGGGCGGGCGGGCGGGCGGGCGGGTGGGCGCGCCTTGTCCCACTGCGTTTAATCTAGCTCGAATTAGCAGGGTGGGTGACGAGAGAGACTAGTGTCTGTGCAGGCTCGCCTCAATTGTGCTGTTTCCCCCGTGGGGGGTCTGCTTCCCCCCGCCAGTGTCTCGGGATCCCTGTATCGGCCCCCGTTCAAGCGCTCAGTTCCAATGGCGACTGTGTTCCGCCCGGCTTCCGGTTCAGCCGGCGGGCGCACGCCGTCCCACTGTGTTCAGTCTAGCTCGAGTGAGCAGGGTGGGCAATGAAAGAGGCTAGTGTCCGTGTGGGCTCGCCTCAATTGTGCTGTTTCCCCCGTGGGGGGTCTGCTTCCCCCCGCCAGTGTCTCGGGATCCCTGTATCGGCCCCCGTTCAAGCGCTCAGTTCCAATGGCGACTGTGTTCCGCCCGGCTTCCGGTTCAGCCGGCGGGCGCGCGCCGTCCCACTGCGTTCAGTCAAGCTAGAATTAGCAGGGTGGGCAACGAAAGAGGCTAGTGTCCGTGTGGGCTCGCCTCAATTGTGCTGTTTCCCCCGTGGCGTCTGCTTCCCCCCGCCAGTGTCTCGGGATCCCTGTATCGGCTCCCGTTTAAGCGCTCGAATCCAATGGCGACTGTGTTCCGTCCGGTTCCCGTCCCTCCCGGCAGCTCCCGTGCCACTAAGGCACGATTTGCTGTTCGCAAACTTACTTTCCCCTAGGTCCTCTGCGTCTCATTCACTGGGTCCGGAAGAATTTCCACTGCATTTTTTTCCATGAGATTTTTCCTGAGGCTACAGTAACTCTGTTTTTATTAAACTATCTTTTTGCGGACTGCTAGTGCGCGTCCTCACTATTCCGCCATCTTGGCTCCGCCCAGGAACTTTTTGAAGAATCCTCACATGCACATGAAATCACAAGATTTCAAAATCTTTTTGCATGTATCTTTACATTCTATTTTGTATGAACTTTTTGAAGTTCCCTTAAACACGTCAGCTAAACTGACTTTATACCAGGAATGTAAACTTTACTTACTATTTTAAAACCAATCAATATAATTCACTATATTAACATAATAAAAGCAACTAATCATATAATCATTTTGACAGGTTCATAAAAAGAAAAGAGATTTTGACAAAAGCTTAAATCCATCCCTAATAAAAACACTCAGAAAGCTAGGAATAAAAAAAAACACGATCTGATAAAGGACATTTACCACCCCCCCCAAAAAAAAAGAAAAGAAAAGAAGGAAACTATAGCTTCATAATTTTTAATGGAGGATAAATAAGCATGGATCCCCTCAGATCAGGAAGAAAGTAATGCATCTTCTATGTTATGTCATAGTAAGTATCCTAGCCAGTACAACTGGCAAGCAAGAAGATTGAAAAGATAGAAATCTGCAATTCTAATGTTCTTACATCCTTAGAAAAATTCCAAAAGACCTACAGAATGTATAAAACAACACTAAAACTAATCAGTGAATTTAACAAGAGTACAGGATTCAAAGCCAAGATACAAAAGTCAACAAACCAAACCTAAAATTAATATGGAAAGAGAAATAATTAAATTTGGAGAGTAACCAAAATTGAAACAAAAAATACAAAAGATCAGTGAAATAAAGAGCTGGTTTTCTAAAAAAAAATAACAAAATTCATACACCACTGGTAAAACTAACAAAAAAAAAGAAAAAAGGAGAAGACCCAAATTAATAAAGTCAGAGATGAAAAAGGAGATGTACCAATGGATACCACAGATATAAAAAGAATCATCAGCAATTACTGCAAACTGACATATGCCAACAAATTGGAAAATTAAGAAGAAATGGATAGATTCATGAACACATACACTACCAAAATTGAGTCATGAAGACATAGAAAACCTAAACAGACCAATCACCGACTTGGAGATTGAATAAGTAATAAAGACACTCTCAACAAAGAAAAGACCAAGACTTCATGGCTTCATTGCTGAATTCTACCAGACTTCTAAAGAAGAACTAATTCCTATTCTTCAAAAGCTATTAAAAAAATTGAAAGGGAGGGAATCTTCCCAAGCTCCTTCTATGAGGCCATCATCACCTTAACTCCAAAAAGAGAAAAGATACAACAAAGAAAGAGAACTATAGATGAACATCCCTGATGAACATATATGCAAAAATTATTGAATCCAACAACACATCAGAAAAGTCTCTCACCCAGATGAACTGAGAGTCATCCCTGGTATGCAGGGATGATTAAATATCCACATCAATAAATGTGATACATAACATTAACAAGTTGAAGAATAAAAAACATAATTATCTCAATAGATGCAGAGAAAGCATTTTAAAAATACAACATTCTTTTATGATAAAAACCTTAAACAAATTGGGTAAAGAAGGAACATTCCTCAACATAATCAAGGAATTATTTGACAAATTCACAGCCAGATCATATTGAATGGGAAAAAGTTACAAGCATTTCCACTAAGATCCAGAACCAGATAAGGATGCCCTTACTTTCCCAATATAGTTTTAGAAGTTTTACCCAGAGATATTAGGCAATAAAAAGAAATCAAAGTAATAAAAATGTGAATAGGACTGATCTTACAAGTTCTTGTCATCTGCAAACAGCGATAATTTGACTTACTCCTTACTCCTGTCTAAGTCAAATTATCCCTGTTTGCAGATGACAAGAACTTGTAAGATCAGTCCCATTCACAATAGCTACAAAGGAATTTAAATAGCATGGAGTAAATTTAACCAAGGAGGTGAAACATCTCTACAATGAAAATTATAAAACATTAAAGAAATAAATATAAGAAGACATTAAAAATGGGAAAATATTTCATGCTTGGGATTTGGAAAAATCAATATCATCAAAATGCCCATACTACCAAAATCAATTTACAGATTCAATGCAATCTCAATCAAAATACCAATGACATTCTTCTCAGGTCTAGAAAAAATAATGCTAAAATTCATATGGAAACACAGAGACCCCAAATAGCTAAAGCAATCTTACACAACAAAAACAAAGCCAAAGACATCACAATACCAGATTTCATTGCATACTACAGGTCGGTTATAATCAAAACAGACTGGTACTGACACAAAAATAGACACGTAGATAAATGGAACAGATTATAAACCCCAGAAATCAATCCATACATCTAACTCAACTAATCTTTGATAAAGGAGCTAAAATCAATCCCTGGAGAAAGTACAGTCTGTTCAACAAACGGTGCTGGGAAAATTGGATCTCTGTGTGCAGAACTATGAAACAAAAACCCTATCTTACACCTTACACCAAAAAAATCAACTCAAAATGGATCAAAGATCTAAATCTACAACCTGATACCATCAAATTACTAAAGGACATTGGGGAAACTCTGCAAGACATTGGCATATACAAAGACTTCTTGGAAAAGACCACAGATGCACATACAATCAAAGCCAAACTAGACAAACAGAATTACATCAAACTCAGAAGCTTCTACACTGTAAAGGAAACTACACTGTAAAGAAGCAACTGACAGAATGGGGGAAAATATCTCCAAACTATGCAACTGATAAAGGATTAATATACAGAATCTATAAAGAACTCAAGAAACTCAATAACAACAAAAATCCAGTTAAGAAATGGGCAAAGAACTTCAACAGGCATTTTTCAAAAGAGAAAATTCAAAAGGCCAATGACACATTAAAAATGCTCAGGATCACTGGCTACCAGGGAAATGCAAATCAAAACCACAATAAGGTTTCACCTCATTTCAGAATGGCTGTCATACAGAAATCAACAAACAACAAATGCTGGTGAGGTTATAGGGAAAAATGTTCTCTAATCCACTGTTGCTGAGAACACCAACTAGTATAGCCATTAAGGAAGACAGTATGTAGATTCCTCAGAAATCTGAACATAGATCTACCATACGACTCAATCCCACACTTGGGAATTTATCCAAGTGAAATGAAATCAATATATGAAAAATTTATCTGTACCCTTATGTTTTTTGCAGTTCAATTCACAATAGCTAAGAAATGGAATCAATCCAGATGCCCATCAATTCAGGACTGGATAAAGAAAATGTGGTATATATACACTATGCAAACTACTCAGCCATAATAAAGAATGATATCCTGTCTTTTGCAACAAAATAGGTGCAACTGGAAACCATTACACTTAGTGAAATAAGCCAGTCCCAAAAAGACAAATAGCACATGTCCTCCCAGATCTATGCTAATAAAGTATATGAGTGAAATTGACATTTTGAGATTTGATTATTTTTACAGATCTTGTCTTGACCATTGAAGGACAGTGTTTTTTTCTTCTTACTATTTGCTGAATTGTTTAGTTAGTGGAGTGTTAATCTAATGATTATAAAATAAACTGAAAGTATGTCATTGTAAAAAAAAAAAAAGTAAGAAAGGGGGGAGGGTGGGAAAATGGGCAGGAAAGAGGGCAAGGTGGGAAGTATAACTATTTTCCTAAATCTGCACACATGAAATTTGTTTATAGTATATAAATAAAAAATATAATAAATGAATAGTCAATTGTAGCAGTGGTATTGTGGTAAAGCAGCTAAAGCCTCAGCTTGAAACACCGGCATCCCATAGGACACCCATGTGCATGCCAGATGCTCCACTTCCAATTCAGCTCCAGCAAATGCACCTGGGAAAGCAGTGGATGTTAACCCAAGTGTTTGGGCCCCTATTACCCATGTAAGAGATCTAGATGAAGCTCTTGACTTCAGCCTGGCTCAGTACTTAAAACTGAGGCCATCTGCAGAATGAACCAGAAGATTAAAGATCTCTCTCTCTCTCTCTCTCTCCCCTCCCCTATAACTGACTTTTGAAATAGATAATCTTTTTTTAAAAAAAATCAATTTAATGTCAACAACAAAATAATTGGGAAAAGAATTTTAACAAAATTAATACCTTATGATCAAGAAAATAAATTATAAGATAAATTACTTCAGTAACAGTAATATGTGCAAGATTTGAGCACTGAACACTAGAAATAATATTGAGAGAACCTAAAGAATGTATAATGAATTAGTAAGTAAATCATGCTTTTGGCTTGAAGATCTAAAGTTTTTTTAAGATATCAATTTCCTAGGAATCTAAGATTCTACACAAAATCAAAGTTTCAGCAAGATTTCTGGAGAAATTGACAAGATGACCCATAAAATTTATATGGAAATGGAAATGAGATAAAAGAAGGGAAAGCAATTTTAAAAATAAAGGACAATTTAGAAGAAGTAAACATCAAGGCTTACCCTAAAGGCACACTAGTAAAGATAGTATTTTACATATAGATCAATGTAACAAAATGGAAAATTCAGAAATAGACCCACTCAATCATGAGTAAACCATTAAAACACAATGGTTTTAAGCAAAAATGTGAAGGTCATATAAAAAGGAAAAGAAAGTCTTTTCAACAAATGGTAAAGCAACTGAGTAGTCATATGAAAAAATTTAACCTTGTAAACCTAACATCAAACACAAAACTAAATTTAAGATCATATGTTAACACAAAGATATTCTTTAAGTTCTATTTGGCATATCCAAAGCCAAGAAACAGCCTTAATATAAAGCAACAGGTGAATGGGTTAACAAATTGTAGCATTTCCACATAATGGCACACTGCTAACCAATGAAAAAGAATGAATTATTGATACATACAATATGTATGAATTTCAAAAGCATTATATGAGGCTCCTTCAAAGAGTTCATGGAAAAAATGGAATTATAATGCACAGTATAATTATAATGCATATTTTCCATGAACTTTTTGAAGAACCTTATAATAAGCAAAGGAAGTCAGTCATAAAGATCATACTGTATGGTTCCATTCATATAAAATTCTAAAACAGGCAAGTTACCATACAGTGATAAAGATCAGGTAAGTAATTGTCCAGGCTGCAAATCAGAGTTGTCTAGGGATGACAGAGGAATTTTATAGGTTCCTTGGGAAGGATGAATACCCTTCTCCAAGTTTATTGAAATGAGTAAAAAAAATTATAACATGTATGTCAATAAAGTTGCTTTCAAAAAATTTATTTTATTTTTGAAGGTTTTTTTTAATTTCTGTTTAGCATATGTGCTGCCAAAGTGAGCACTAGTTAATTTTTAACAGATTCAATATAGTTGATAGTAAAAATTCTAAGAATATAATGACATTTCCTTCCTGTTTCCTTCCTGTCTCTCTCTCCCTCCCCTTCTTTAAATAAAGCTGCTTTTAAAAAATACTTACTTATGGGGCTGGTGTGGTACAGAGGTTTAAGCCATAGCTTGCAACATCAGGCATTTCATATCAGAGTACCAGTTAAAGTCCTGGCTACTCCATCCCAGATCCAGATTCCTGCTATTGCGCCTGGGAAAGCAGCAGAACATGTCCCAGGTACTTGGATCCCTGCCACCCATGTGGAAGACCAATATAGTTCCTGGCTCCCAACTTAGACCTGGTCCAGACATAACTGTTGTGGCCACATTGAAAGTGAACCAGTACATGGAAGATTTTTCTATCTCTCCTTCTCTCCCTGTCACTCTTGTATTGAAATACATAGATAAATTAATCTTTTTAAAAAATAGTTGCGGAGAGCGGCAAGATGGCGGAATAGGAAGGGAGCACACCGATAGTCTGGGGAGAGACAGTTTAGTAAAAGTGGAGATACTGCAGGTTCAAGGAAGAGTAGGGGAAGAAACAGCAGAGAAAACCCTTCCGGAACTGGAGATTCACAGTGGACCTGCGTGGAGAGCGTGGGAGCCCGCAGTTTGGGACACCAGCAGCAGATTCAACACACCAGCGCTGGAACGCGAGGTGAGCAGAATCTCAGAATAGCCCGAGATACCAGGAGGGAAGCGGAAAAGGGAGCCTAGAGCGAACAAGGCTTGAAACCCTGCAGGGAAAAGTTCACCAGGCTAACTAGAAGAGAGAGAGAGAGAGGGGAAAAAAAAAAGTGACCCGTACGGACACGAGCTTCTCTCTCTCCGCTCACCTCTCAAAGGTGAGCAAGACAAAGAGCAGGCGCCATTTTGGAATACGTCATAAGCAGGGCAACCTCGGGTCGGCACCGGCCCCGAGCCTAGCAGAAAAACCTGACTCTGGGTGGGAGGGGTGAAATAACAGGAAATTAGAACCTAATGAATGTGTGGTGCTAATGAACTGAGACTGTGAAAAAAGAGACTGTGGGGGAGAGAACTCACGGAAATCACGAATTCATGTGAGTACTCTCCAGAGACGCTACAGTTCAGTAGCCTTGGCAGCCCAGTGGGAGACTACAGGAGAATCTCAGCCCACACAAAGGGCCGCAAAGATTCCTTCTCTGGTCCTTGGGAAAGAGCTTCCAATCTCTGGCTCCTGTGGGTATATCATTCGCCTGCTAACCACCCCCAATTCCATTCAGCTGTGTGGAATTACTTCCCTTTTGAACCAAAAAAAAAAAAAAAAGTAACAGAGAGAGATTTACCACACCTAACCTGGGAGTGTCTCCTTTGACACACCCTCAACCCTGAGGAACCAAACAGAGCTCTCAGGCCACACCCATCTCAAGCCTCTAAGGCTCCATCAAAAGCAGACAGTCCACTAAATATAGAGTCATAGTATAACAAGAGAAAAACACCACAGTGAAGAAACCAATATGCCAAACAACAAACGCAAAAACCGAGGTAACAAGAACAGGGAAGACACTATGGCATCCCCAAATGAAAAAGACACCCCAATTCAAGATTACAAAGATGATGAGATAGAAGAGATGCAAGAAGCAGATCTCAAAAAATTGATAAGAACACTAAGAAGTACTCAAAAACAAATTCTTGAACTACAGAAATCCTTAATGAACAAGGTAGAAAATCTCTCTCGCGAAAATGAAATATTAAGGAGAAATCAAGCTGAAATGAAACAACTAGTAGAACATGAAACTGTGATAGTGACAAGAAATCACAATGAAGTGAAGAATTCAATAGATCAAATGAAAAACACATTAGAGAGCCTTACAAACAGAATGGGTGAGGCAGAAGACAGAATATCGGACTTAGAAGACAGAGCACAGGAAAATATACAGTCAAACCAAAGACAAGAAGAGGAAATTAGAAATCTAAAAAATATTGTTGGGAATCTACAGGATACTATTAAAAAACCCAACATTCGAGTTCTAGGAGTTCCTGAAGGCATGGAGAGGGAGAAAGGATTAGAAGGCCTTTTTAGTGAGATAATAGCAGAAAATTTCCCAGGTTTGGAGAAGGACAGAGACATCCTAGTACAGGAAGCTCATAGAACCCCTAGGAAACATGACCAAAAGAGGTCCTCACCACGACACGTTGTAATTAAACTCACCACAGTGAAACAGAAAGAAAAGATCCTAAAATGCGCAAGAGAGAAACGTCAAATTACACTCAGAGGATCTCCAATTAGACTCACGGCAGACTTCTCATCAGAAACCCTACAAGCTAGAAGGGAATGGCGAGACATAGCCGAGGTACTTAGAGAGAAAAACTGCCAGCCCAGAATATTATATCCTGCCAAGCTCTCATGTGTGAATGAAGGTGAAATAAAGACCTTTCATAACAAACAAAAATTGAAAGAATTTGTTGCCACTCGTCCAGCCCTGCAAAAGATACTTAAAGATGTGTTACACACAGAAACACGGCCATCAACATGAAAGAAGGTAAACGAAGGGAACTTCACAGCAAAAGATCACAGGGAATTCAAAGCATACATTTGGATAAAGAAATTATGGGACATGTACTCTATAGAATACTATACAGCAGTCAACAACAATGAAATCCGGTCATTTGCAATAAGATGGAGGAATCTGGAAAACATCATTCTGAGTGAATTAAGCCAGTCCCAAAGGGACAAATATCATATGTTCTCCCTGATCGGTGACAACTAATTGAGCACCAAAGGTGAAACCTATTGAAGTGAAATGGACACTATGAGAAACAGTAACTTGATCAGCTCTTGTGCTGACTATTGTTGTACAATGTAATACTTTATCCATTTTAGTAATTTTTTTATTCTAGTACTATTGGTTGAACTCTGTAATTAACAAACAATTATTCTTAGGTGTTTAAATTTTAACTGAAAAGTGATCCCTGTGAAATATAAGAGTGGGAATAAGAGAGGGAGGAGATGTACAATTTGGGACATGCTCAATCGGAACTGCCCCAAATGATGGAGTTAGAATTGTGCCAGGGAATTCCAATACAATCCCATCAAGGTGGCATGTACCAAGGCCATCTCACTAGTCCAAGTGATCAATTTCACTTTTCACAATTGATCACACTGATAGGTCTAAGAGTCAAAGGGATCACACAAACAAGACTAGTGTCTGCTCATACTAACTGATAGAATCAAAAAGGGAGAGAATGATCCAACATGGGAAGTGAGATACACAGCAGACTCATAGAATGGCAGATGTCCTAAATAGCACTCTGGCCTCAGAATCAGCCCTTAAGGCATTCAGATCTGGCTCAAGAGCCCATGAGAATATTCTAGGCATGGAAAGCCAAGACACTCTGGAAAAAAAAGAAGACCTAAATGAAAGATCTCTGTGAGTGAGATCCCAGTGGAACGAATGGGGCCATCAAAGAAGGAGGTACCTTTCTCTGAAGGGAGGAGAGAACCTCCACTTTGACTATGACCCTGTCGGAATAAGATTGAAGTCAGCGAACCCTAAAGGCTTCCATAGCCTTGGCAACTCATGACTAGAACCTAGGGAGATTACTGATGCCATAAACAAGAGTGTCAAATTGTTAAGTCAACTTCAGGAGTCACTGTGTACTTACGCCTCATGTGGGATCTGTCCTTAATGTGTTATCCAATGTGAAGTAATGCTATAACTAGCACTGAAACAGTATTTTACACTTTGTATTTCTGTGTGGTTGCAAACTGATGAAATCTTTACTTAGTATATACTGAATCAATCTTCTGTATATAGATAATTAAAAATGAAAAAAAATCTTGGTGTTAAATTGGAAATTGCCTAGAAAATTAATCAATTTTTTAAAAAAATATATCATGTAGGATCTCTGTCCTTAATGTGCTATACATTGTGAATTAATACTATAACTAGTACTCCAACAGTATTTTTCACTTTGTGTTGCTATGTGAGGGCAAACTGTTGAAATCTTTACTTAATATATAGTAAACTGATCTTCTGTATATAAAGAGAATTAAAAATGAATCTTGATGTGAAGCAAGGGGAGAGGGAGTGGGAAAGGGGAGGGTTGCGGGTGGGGGGGAAGTTATGGGGAAGGAAGCCATTGTAATCTATAAGCTGTATTTTGGAAATTTATATTCTTTAAATAAAAGCTTTATTAAAAAAATTTAATTTATGCATTGATTATGTGTATGTACCACATAAAATATGCTTTGTTTATATGTTTATATTTCTAATTTATGTACTTCTTTTTGCATTCATTATAGAATTTTGAGACTTTCTATGTGGCTATACATCCAGCTGTTTTGCTACTTCTAATTCTGCTTTGTCTACAGCATAATTTTCTGTAGTATATGCCCCCCTTACTTTATGTATCCATTTCCTTATTGATGACCATCTAGATTGGCTCTGTAACCTAAGAGGGATAAGGACTTATTTTGATTCACATGTGCATGATATATGCCTAGAAATGAGGTTGCTGGCCCATAAAGTGCAGTCAGATTTCGCTTAACTTAGTTTCCAGAAACATTGGGCCAGTTTGTATTCCTACCAGAAGCAATGCATTATACAAATTAAACTTAGGCATTTTTAAAATTAAAATTGTTTTCATTTTATTTGAAAGGCAGAGAGACAGGCAAAGACAGACCTTCCATCTGCTTGTTCATTCCCCAAATGCCAGCAACAGCCAGGGCAGGGCCAGGCCAAAGTTAGGACCCTGGAATTCAATCTGGTTCTCCCACTTGGATGGCAGACCCAACTACTTGAGTCACCACTGTTGCAGAAAGGTGAAATCAAAGCAGAACAGCTGGTACTTTCTCCAACCAAGTACTTTTGTATGGAATGCAGGATTCAAAGCAGCATCTTAACAGCTGTGCCAAACACCAAGTTTATTACAAATGTACTGTGGGGGCTGGCGTTGTGGCATAGTAGGTTAAGCCACCTCCTACAATGCTGACATCCCATGT
Source organism: Sylvilagus floridanus (assembly GCA_949820135.1). NCBI lineage: Eukaryota > Metazoa > Chordata > Mammalia > Lagomorpha > Leporidae > Sylvilagus > Sylvilagus floridanus. The sequence continues at coordinate 91,316,603 of OX463224.1, forward strand.
GGGCACCAATTCAAGTCCTGGCTATTCCACTTCTAATCCAGCTCCCTGCTAATGTGCCTGGGAAAGCAGCGGAGGATGACCCAAGTGCTTGGGCTCCTGTGCTCACATGGAGGCCTGGAAGAACCCCTGGCTCTTGGCTTTGGCCTCGCCCAGCCCCAGCCATTGTGCCCACTTGAGGAGTGAACCAGAGGATGGAAGATCTCTCTCTCTGTAAATCTGCCTTTCAAACAAATAAATCTTTTTTTAAAAAAAAGTATTCTGTCACTATGGAAAAATAATTTGGCTCTGTTTCTAGGTATCCCACATACATAAGGAAGAAAGAATCCAGAAAATTCTTCATCTCCGTTCCCAGGGAGGTCAGGCCTTGAATTCTAAGGGCTGGGATTTTCATTAGATCCAAAGAAGAATAAACAATGATATTGTGTTTTGGAGCCAAAAGGAATAGCCACACAGGAATCTACTACCACTGAAGGAAGCCCCTAAATAGATTTTTGTGCTTCAACGGCCTAGGTCCATTTAGAAAACTAAAGCTTTGGAAAGGAAAGAATTTACAGAGTATTATCTGGATACTGACTATGGTTGACTCTCTAGAATTGCATACATGCCATGGGTGTGAAAGAACTATGTAAGACTAACACTGGACAACAATTGCTACATTCCTAAAGTGAAAGTTCCAAGATTTCTCTGGTTAAACTTGGTACAGTGGAAATGAATCACAAACTGGAGTGATTAACCTCAAATAGACTGCTATATTTGCTTTTGGGGACATTGAAAGTACCCAAGCAAGGGAACAGAGGCAGTGAAATAAAATGTGTGGTAATGAACTTTTAAGCCATCTTAGCAGATGGCACTAGATTTTGCCTCATTCAAATTTTTTTACAAAAGAGATTTCCCCAGGGCTTAGTCCAGGAATTTTGCTTATCCCTCTACCATCTTTCCCTTGTTGATCTCATAAATTTATAGAGTTTTAAATGCCACTTTTATCCATATGCTGATTTCTATTTAATTAGTGCATGCACACAGCAAAACTGTACATAATCTACCTTATTCTTCATTGAACTTGTCACTATTTATTTTTTTGTTTACTTTTAACATGTGTGCTGTCTGTTCTCCCAACTACATTGTATATTAGCTCAGACAGGAGCCCCGTCTTTTTTTATTTACCAAATACCCAAATGCATGTCTATTTTTTCCCAGAATACTTCCTAAGTAAATAATTAATAAACATTTGTTGAATTAATGAATAAGTGATTTGTAACTCTAAATTCAACTAAAGTAATCTATACATGTTATATTAAAAAAGAAAGAAAAACAATTCCTAAACCTCATCCTCTTCTTTTTATTAATAATCTTGGAATATAGAGTTCTCTGTCTCCTTTACCCCATCATTTTCCATTCTCATCTCTGATGCACAGAGGACCTTCTTCCACAAAAATAGAACTATGTTAGTGCTCTGATTTATGACACAAAAGAAAAATTTGCTTTCCTTAAAGACTGTCCATTGAAGAAAATAAATAAATAGGTTCCTAGGACAACAAAACTGACCAGACGCCACAAGGCATAGGGGAAAGGAACAGAAATGAGGCAATAAAAGCACAGAACACAAGATACTAACAAAAGGAACATATCCTTTGGTGCCTATCTGATGTCATTGTGTTTGGGCTAACAGGTAACCTAGGAGAAATATTCCCTGGCATTCTCTGAACTATGAATATACTTGTTATATAAAGTCAATCATCAGACGAAATTCTTTCTTATAGTATCTGGACTCACACTTTCCAAATGTTTCTAGACAGAGTTACCATTCAAAACAAACCCTGATTCTCAACGAACTAGAATTGTTCCTCATCTATCAATTTGCTAAGAAATGACTCGGGCACTGCATAATCACACCATAATTTGGGTTCTCGTTATTCTACTTCAGATTGGAATAAAATATCACAAAGAATAGGAAAGCTATATGTGGCAGTATAAAGGAGACTAGGGAATAAGAAACAAGCTGGGGCAGGCATTGCGGTAACAGCAGATCAAACCGCTATCTGCTATGCCACATCCTATTTATGAATGCCAGTTTGACTCCCAGCTGCTACATTTTCAATCCAGCTCCCGGATAATGCACCTGAGAAAGTAGTGGAAGATGACCCAAGTGCCTAGGCCACTGCTACCACCATGGAAGACCTGGATGGAGTTCTTGGCTGCTGGCTTCAACCTGGTCCAGCCTAGGCCATTACAGACATTTGAGGAGTGAACCAGCAGAGAGAAGATCTGTCTCTCTTCCTGACTCTACTACTTTGCCTTTCCAATAAATAAATACAAATACATCTGAAGGAGAAGAAGGAGGAGGAGGAGACAAGCAATGAATGGGTAGTTTAGAATCCACAATTAAGCAGGGAGCTGGGGAGAAGAACATTTCAGGTCCTGTCTGCTTTTCACTGCTAGGGTCAAGGAAATGTCTTCCAAGCTGGAAAGTAAATGAAAATATTCTAACAGTTTCTACTTGACTCTGCATGGCACACCATGCTAAAAATAGCTATTACAGATCATGAATAGCACATTATTAATTTATTTAAATGAAGGGTCTTCATCTCTGATTTTTCCATCCTTGCCCTGCTAGCTAAATTTTGCCTAAAGCAAAGAACATGCTGGTGGTTGCTAGACTATAGGTTTTGCTCATTAAAATGATTTTAGAGTCTCCCAGTACAATAAACATGACCTGTTGTCACTATTTCTATTACCTTTTCTTTGGGCTATCATCTTGGAAGGCTATATTGGATTATAGCAAGTGACTCTGTAGCAGAGTCTTAAGTTTTTTTTTTTTTTAAGATTTACTTATTTATTTGAAAGGCAGAGTTACAGAGGAAGGGAGGGAGGGAGAAAGAGAGAGAGAGAGAAAGAGAGACATGAATCTTCCCCCAAATGGCTGCAATGGCCAGTGCTGGGCCAAACCTAAACCAGGAGCCAAGTGCTTCCTCCAGGTCTCCTAGGCGGGTGCAGGGGCCCAAGGACTTGGACCTTCTTCCACTGCTTTCCCAGGCCATAGCAGAGAGCTGGATCAGAAGTGGAGCAGTCAGCACTTGAACCCACACCCATACGGAATGCAGGCACTGCAGGCAGGGGCCCAAGCCACTACTAACAAAAGCCCTAGCCCCCTCCTAAGCTTTTGGTAGTCATAAGAACAGGAGGGAGTAACAATGAATATTTTAAAATCAGTAAGACTTGAGTTCTCCAAAGGTAAATTATATAACCATGCTTAATTTTAGCTTTATTATCAGTAAAGTTATAGCCATATTATACATTCACATGTATGTTGCAGAACTATTGATTATAAGCAATTTATATATTACGTACAAAGCATTTGATAGGTGATTATAAATGGTACCTATAATTATAGCTCTCAGAAGTTGCAAAAAATTCTCATTAAATCATATGAATTATCAAACACATTATCAATACTTCATTTAGGATTTACATGCAAGCACAGTAGCAGACATTGATATCATGAAAGAGACATAATCATATATAAGCAAGGGTAATAATAAAGTGGCTCTCCTGTCAATATTGGCAGCATGAGACAAAATTAACCAGACTGAAAGCAAAGGAGAAGAGCTTTTATTTCCAGCCATAATAGCATAGCTTATAGCAAGCCAATCATGATCCTATCTTATCTCATTTGTCCTTCTATAACAAAATACCATAGACTGGCTAATTAAAGGATGATAGAATTTTATTTCTCACAATCTTGGAGGCTAGGAAATCAAGATCATGATGATGGTAAATTCAGGGTCTGGTGAAGGTTCATTCTCTGCATCCAGGATTCTATCTTGTTACTGAATCCTCATATGGTGGAAAGCAAAAGGGTAGAAAAGGGCCAAGCTAGTTCACTCCATAGCTTTTATCAGGGCATTAATACCATTCAAAATGATGGGCCTCTGATGATCCAATAACCTCCCATATGTGGGTTAAGTTCCAACATGAATTTTGGAGGGACATGCATATTCAGAGTATGGCAGCTCCCATAAAGTAAGACAAAAGAAAGTGGAGCAGCCAGGACTCAAACTGGCACCCATATGAGATGCTAGCAATGCAGGCAGCAGCTTCACCTGCTACACCATAGCACTGGCCCATGAGACAAAAGAAAAAAGAGAATTAAAAAAGAAGTACTTAGGCTGCCAAGGCTTAAAGGAACAAGATCCTAAAGCAAAGCAAAGCCGAAGTGTTCCCTTGGACAACTTCCTAAGTTTTGGTGCTGTGCAAATGGCTATGTATCTGGGTAGAATGCATTTACTAAGAGTTTCTGGTGATCTCACTGGAGAGAAAAGTCAAAAGATACAGTCCAAACAGGCCAATACAGTAACTACAGAGAAAAAAGCATGTTTGAAAGAGTCAAATATTTAAAATACACAAAGCATGAGGTTCAGAAACTAAATAGAATGCCACTCAAAAGAAAAACAGACTTTTCAATAATCTGACAGTGCCAAGGGGATATTAGAATAATGATCCAGCATAAAGAAGAAACACTAATTAATATTCCAGCTTCTCAGTTAAGAACATCACTCTATATCCCTAAGAGTGGGGGTAAACAAGATGTATATTTGACTTAATAAAAATTACAACACAGGCGACTTATGTCAAATGAATTATTGATTAATTTTACCCTCACCCTAGCTTCCAGATAGAGAACACAGTGAGCCATTTCTGGGGGAAGACAAAAAACTCTTGAATATATGAATACTTTCATATGCAATATCCATCAGAAAATGAAAGATGACAAGGGGATGGGGTCAGGACACATTGCCCTCAAACATGGCACGTTGGCATTTGAAGAAACTGCAGAAGCAGGAAGGTCACTCCCACCTTCCTTTCACCTCTTCTCCCCTGCAGCAGGCCATAAAAACCACTTGACTTCCCCCTGATGTAGGTCATCAACATTTTATTCCAGAGGTGCCCTTATCATACCTGGGCAAAAGGAACAGTCTTATCCTTAAAGTCATAGAAGGGCGGAAGAGAATATGAACAAATGAGCTTTGTTAAGTTCACCCCAATTTATTATCATTAGATCATAGCTTTTTGTCCAATTGTACATCTGCATAACTGTCCATTACTCATTAAGCCTAAACACAAAAACACATGGACAATGCTGCTTTTTTGGACCTTCATTTCTAAAGTCTATTATGTCAGAAAAAAACCTAACATTAAATAATTTTTGCCTTTTTTAATCAATGTTTTATTAGAGGTACCTTACCCATGAATCTTATGATGGATGAGAAATATTTCCTATAAAGATAAATAAAGCATAAGATATAGTAAAGCAAAAATGATATAAATGGGTCTTTGAATTATCTAAGTCCAGGCTACCTAATAGAACTTTCTGCACTGATGGAATCTCTATGTATGTGCAATGTAATGATCTGGGGTGACTGTATACAGGCAGCTATTAAGTACTCAACATAAGGAATGGAATTTAACTAATTTGTATTCAAATTTCAATTTAAAGAGCTGCATGAACATAATGATTACCATATTAGACAACATAGTTCTAACCACTAATACAATGCACAATTCTCATGCTGATAAAGGAAAAAGATAATCAGTAAGTATATTTGATTAATCCATAAAGGAAGAAAAAAGCAAACAGAATAAACGAAATAAAAAACAATATTATGGTCAGTAGACATGTAATAGCTATGTTAATTACAAAAAAGAGTATTGCTGCAGTAGAAAAAAAGACTGTCAGATTTAAACAAAGAAATAAAGCTTAATTGTATGTTCCTTACAACCATCACAATCCAATTATGGAAACTCTTTGAATACTGCCTCTGCTCCATTCTCTTTTCTCATCATATAGAACTCTCATTAGATTAGATAACTGTTCAACCTAATCAGTCTACCTCTGTCTTAATGGTATTTTTTTCTGTTTTCTGTTTTGTTATCCTTGCCACATTTTACTTAGTTCTTACAACTCTACCTCCCATTCAGCAATTTTCATTTTAGTTATGATTTACCTATTGTTTTTTTCTAAATATAGGAATTTCCTTTTTTTAAAGATTTATTTATTTTATTTGAAAGTCAGAGTTACAGAGAGAGAGAAGGAGGGGTAGAGATAGGTCTTCCATCCACTTGTTCACTCCCCAAATTGGCCACAGTGGCCGGAGCTGTGCTGATCTGAAGCCAGGAGCCAGGAGCCAGGAGCTTCCTCCAGGTCTCCCACGGGGGTGCAGGGGCCCAAGGATTTGGGCCATCTTCCACTGCTTTCCCAGGTCATAGCAGAGAGCTGGACTGGAAGAGGAGCAACCAGGACAGAATCCGGTGCCCCAACTGGGACTAGAACCCCGGGGGTGGGGTTTGGACCCTGCACACCCATGGGAGACCAGGAGGAAGCACCTGGCTCCTGGCTCCTGGCTTCAGATCGGCTACATCGCGCTGGCCATAGCAGCCATGGGGGTGGGGGGGGTTAGCCAACGGAAAAGGAAAACCTTTCTCTCTGTCTCTCTCTCTCTGTCTAACTGCTGGTCAAATAAAAACCAACTATAGCCTTTAATTCCTACAGGACTCCATCCAGTCAACTGCATCCTAGGCCACCAAAGTGTTTGGTGGCAAGTTTATTGCTCTGGCTTTACCTTTCCAGTGATAACTATCTCATTAAAAATAAATTGGGAGGGTGGTGGTATTGTGGCATAGTGGGTAAAGCCACCATCTACAATGCTGGCATCCCATACGGATGCCAGTTTGAGTCGCAGCTGCCCATTTCTGATCCAGCTTCCTGCTAATGTACCTGGGAAAGCAGCAAAGGATGGCCCAAGTGCTTGGACCCCTGCAGCCACACTGGAGACCTAGAAGATTCTCCTGGCTCTTGGCTTTGGTCTGTCCCAGCCATGGCCATTGCAGCCATTTGGAGAGTGAACAAGTGGATGGAAGCTTTCTTTCTCTTTTCTCTCTCTCCCTCTCTCTCTATAACCCTTCTTTTCAAATAAACAAATAAATCTTTAAAATAAATAAATAAATTTTGAAGGATAAAAAAAAAGCTCTGCTTTGACTCAATCCACAGAGTTCCCAGAACTACCCCAAGATTTCTACACCAGGCTTCCTCCTCTTTCTGCCTTCTTTCCTGAATTTGTTTAGATCAGTTTGCTTCTGTGCCACCTCAATTTAGGAACTTCATTATCTTATACTAAATTTCCAATCACAGTTTGGAATTCCTTTTTATTTTTGAGATATCATATTGTTAGAAATTAATTAATTTGAAAGAGCAACACAAAGAAAGGGAAAAATAGGAAGAAAAAGAGAAAGAAAGAGAGAGAGACTGAGATTCCATACACTAGTTGAGTACCCAAATGGCCACAATGGTGAGGTCTGGGCCAGGCTGAAGTCAGAGTCCAGGAACTTCACTCTGGTCTCTCATGTAGGTGGCAGTGGTCCAAGCACTTGGGCCATATTCCACTGCCTTCTCAGGTGTATCAGCAGGTAGCTGGATCAGAAGCAGAGTGACTGAGACTCAAATCGGCACTAACAATATGGAACACCAGCATCACAAATGCCAGCTTGACCCAGTGTGCCAGAAAATCAACTCCCCTTCTTCATCTATTGGCGAGGTCAAGGCAACTTTGGCTGGCTGACAAGGTCACAGCAGAAGGTCTGTCTTAGCAAGGCATGAGAATGACAGCTGCAGTCCTCTCAGTGGTTTTAGGTTTGTTGGGAATTACACTCTGCATAATAAAGCTGGAACTTCTTGGTAGTCCCACTAATGATTGCTGTATTTCTAATTTTAGGGAAGAGCACTTAGTCTCAAAATCCCCAAAATGTCCATTGTTTTGTAGAATTTTAATCAAGCCAAATGTTAGTGTGGGAGAAGGGGTTGATGCTTTACACAAGGTTGAGCTGTTTGTGGGAAAGAATTAAAAGACAACAGGATCCCTGGTGTATACTTCCCACTAGAACAAAGATAGATGTTATTAAAGCTTTAATTCAACATGTGCAACAAATGTAACAATGGCTAGGATGTCAAAACTGTGGAATAGATCTAAGCGAACATTTAGATAAGTACAATAAAGAAATTAAAGAGTTACAGAAAGAACTGCAAAAGAGGGGAAACATTTAAAAAGGGCTTCCTCTGAACATTGTGGCTTCTGGTAAAGATTAGATTAGGAAGGTAATATTCTAGCTTGTGTAGCCAATTTCTGCATAGCTCGGCAGTACTCCAGGCTTTGGCTTGTGTAGGCAGCCTATTGTCTCGCACCTGTCTGTGATTGTAACCCATGCTCTGAATATGCCTTTGAAAATCAAAGAAATTTTAACTAGATATAGACATAGAAACTAGAGGCAACATAAAATACAAGGTCAATGGTTCTAAGAAAATGGAAAACACTTGTTATTTTAAAAAGAAAGAATCATTATGTGACGTATGCTATAAAAATAAAGTCTGCTGTTCTAGAGCTAGAGCCATGCCTTCAGCCTTGCTTTGAGTGTGTCTTCCTGTGCCGACACCTCTCACAGCTTCCGGAACCCAAAAGCAGGACTCCAGCAATCTATCTTGGTTTCCACAAGAGCTCTCATACTCTGATGCTTCCAACAGCCCATGCTCCCACATGTCTTCTTGTTAGCATGCATGAGAAAGCTAATTCTCCTAATTGAAAGTAGAGCTCCTTCCCAAAAGCAGATGTGTGTTTTCCAATCTCAGGCAAATTCTGATGCATAATATTTTCTCTATTTCTTTAAACTTTTCTAAATCATGTAGAAGAGAATAGAGGAATGATTAAATTTTGCCAGAGGATTTTTTTTTAATTGAGAAAACTTCAGTTAATCCATAAACAAGAGAGGAAATAAGTACTATCAGCTTCTTTAAGGATTTTTGACATATATATATATATATATATATATATACATATATATACACACACACACTTCCATACAATAAAATATATCTTTATTTAACAAATATTTATCAAGTACTTAAAAATAAATGTGCCTGCTTCCAGAGATATAATTAAGAATGGAATTATTTAATTACTTCCCTTTCCTGTTAACCTATAAATCATGAAGGTAAGGACTGTTTTGCTTGTCCTCCTCTAAACCCAAATGCTTAGCAGAGTACCAGCACCTATCAGTATTTGTTGAATGACTAAATGATTGATTGCATCAATGCATGACTGATTATATTATTAATGCAAAGATAAAAATATAGGGGTCAGTGTCCTGGCATAGCGGGTTAAGCTACTGCCTGTGAAGCCAGCATCCCATGTGGGCACCAGCTCCACTTCCAATTCAGCTCCCTGCTAATGCTAATGGGAAAGCAGAAAATGACTCTCAAGCTCTTGGGCTCCTACACCCATATGGGAGACTGGGATGAAGCTCCTGACTTCTAGCTTCCGTCATTTGGGGAGTGACTAGCAGATGGAAGATGGTATGTGTGTGTGTATGTGTGTGTGTGTGTATGTGTGTGTGTCTCCCTCTCTCAATAACTGCCTTTCAAATAAATAATTTAAAAAAAAACTTTAAAGGTAAAAAAATAAAAAGAAAATGACATGAAATTGTTTCTTAAGGGGCCAGCACTGTGGCATAGCAGGTTAAGCCTCCGCCTGCAGCTCCAGCATGCCATACAGGCATGCTTTGAGCCCTGGTTGCTCCATTTCCAATCCATCTCCCTGCTAATGGCCTGGGAAAGCAGTGGAAGATAGCCCAAAGGCTTGGGCCCCTGCACCCTCATGGGAGATCAGAAGAAGCTCCTGGCTCCTGGCTTCGGATGGGCCCAGCTCTGCTGTTGCAGCCATTTGGGAATTGAAGAGTGAATCAGAAGATGGAAGACCTCTCTTTCTGTCTCTCCCTCTGTGTGTAACTCTGCCTCACAAATACATAAATAAATCTTTTTTAAAAAGAGTAATTATTTAAAAAAAAAGAAAATGTTCCTTAATCCAGCTGCTATAAAAAATATAACACACAATTCCTTATTCTATTAGCAAGCTCTTAATAACCTATACTCATTTGTTTGCTTTACTTTCTCCATGTCATTCTCTCCCCTCCTGGTTTTGTTTCCTTGTCTGCTCTTTTATGAAATACTCTCTTGATTCATGGAATCCAATTTGGCTTTTGCCTGCTATTATTCCTAAAATTAGTCAGAGGTAGAAGATAATTTTTTCACTGAAAACAAAGTTTCAAGTCCCATGACTTTATTTCTCAGTTTAGTTTATAGATGGTTCTTTTTGGTCACTTAACTCACAAACCATAGTATTTTTTTTTTGACAGGTAGAGTGGACAGTGAGAGAGAGAGAGAGACAGAGAGAAAGGTCTTCCTTTGCTGTTGGTTCATCCTCCAATAGCTGCCGTGGCCGGCGTGCTGCGGCCAGTGCACCGCGTTGATCCGAAGTCAGGAGCCAGGTGCTTATCCTGGTCTCCCATGGGGTGCAGGGCCCAAGCACTTGGGCCATCCTCCACTGCCTTCCCAGGCCACAGCAGAGAGCTGGCCTGGGAGAGGGGCAACCGGGACAGAATCCGGTGCCCCGACCAGGACTAGAACCCGGTGTGCCGGCGCCGCAAGGCGGAGGATTAGCCTGTTGAGCCACAGCGCCGGCACAAACCATAGTCTTAATACAGAAAGCAGAATTGTGCAGCCCAAGATATTAAACATCTGCTTAACCTTTACTCAGAGATAAAGGTTCTTCTCCATTTTGCAAGGCACAGTGGTATCAGGCCATTTGCCACTGAGGAATCCAGGGAAGCAGCTTCAACTCTCCTTCTCCCCTTTTGCATTCTCCCTTGAACTAGCCACTCATTGTTTTATTTTGATTTGCCTTCAATTTATAAATTGTAATATTCATCAATTACGACTGTACAATTTATGACTTTTGACAAGTGCATATGGTTATCTAAATGCCATTACACAGTGCCTTTGTGACATCCCAAAAGTAACATCATTCTCCTTTGTTGCGCTTTCCCTCTGGCCTCTTGCAACTACTGACCTACTTTGTATTCTCATGCTTCAACATTTTCTAGAACTTCATGTAAATGGAATTATATAGCATATAGTCTTCTGTATCTGGCATTTTTTTACATAATATACTGCTTTTGAGATTAATAGATGTTATAAATATTAGTACTTTGGTTCTTTTCATTGCTGAATGGTATTCATTGTATAAATATGTCATTAGTTATTTACCCACTCTTCACTAATGGACAATTTGATTTCCCCCCTTTCCAGCCATCATGAATAAAGCATCTATGAGCACCCAAATCCAAATTATTGTGTGGATATTAAATTTGTCCCAGATAAAAAGCTGGGAGTGGGATTTCTGAGTCATAAGTTTATTTATGTTTATTTAAATTTATTTTAAATTTAATTAAAATTTTAAATTTATTTATTTGAGAGACTCAAAGTCACAGAGAGAGGGAGAAGGTGAGGGAAAGAGAACTCTGATAGTTCACTCCCCAATGCCACAATATACAGAACTGTGTGGGGGTCAAAGCTGGGAGCCAAGAAAGCAATTCAGGTCTCCCACATGGCTGGCAGCAACCCAATTACCTGAGCCATCACCAATGCCTCCAAGGATCCACATTAGCAGAAAACTGGAGTCAGGAATGGATCCAGGCATCAAACGCAGTCACTCCAACATGGGATGTTAGCATCTTAACTGCCAGACCAAAAATGCCTGTCTCGGAGTCATGTGATTAACCTGTAAGAACTGTTTATTGTATTTCTAAATTGGCTGAGCCATTCTGTATTTCTGCCAGAAATGTATGAAAGTTCCATCTGCCCCAAATTCTCTTAAACACTTGGTATTATCAGTATTTTTTTTTTCATTTTAGCCATATAGGAGATGAGTGCTGGTATTCTATTGTGGCTTTAATTTTTATTTTATTCATGATCAATGACTCTGAATATTTTTTCACATTCCATTGTCCTGGTACATTTTTGTTCAAATCTTCTGTCCACTTTGTTTCGAACTGTTATCTTACACAACTGTAAGGGTTCTTAAAATATTCCAGAAACAAGTTCTTATCAGATATATGTATACAAACATTTTGTTATAATGTGCTGCTTTTCATTTTCTTCAGCATCTTTGAAGAGTGAAACTTCTAATATTGATGAAGTATAATTTATTGTGATTTTTCCTTTTATGGATTTTATTTTGGCTTTATTTTTTAAAATTGTTGTCTAACCCAAGATGGCAAAAATATTACTTTTTGTTAACTATTTATTTATTTATTTATCAAAGATTTATTTATTTGTAAGGCAGAGTTACTGGGAGAGAGAAAGACAGAGATTTTTCTACCCACCGGTTCACTCCCCAAATGACTGCAACAGCCAAGCCTGGGCCAGGCCAAAGGCAGGAGCCAGGACCTTCTTCTGGGTCTCTCATGTGGGTGCAGGGGCCCAGGTACTTGGGCCATCTTCCATTGCTTTCCTAGGTGCATCAGCAAGGAGCTGGATCAGAAGTGGAACAGCCAGGACCTGAACCGGCACCCATATGGAATGCCAGCATCATAGGCAGCACTTTACTTATTATGTCACAAATGCCAGCCCCAAGACATTTCACATATTTTCTTCCAGGAATTTTATAGTTTACAACTTTAATTTGAATAAGTGATGTTTTTAGAATTATTACTCTATATAGTGCGACATAAAACTAACAGTTTGCTTTTGCATCTGGATACCCAACTTTGTCATTCAGACTTGAGATAGCAAAATACCACAAACCATGGCTTATAAACAACAAACATTTATTCCTCACTGTTCTGGAATCTGGGGAATCCAAAATTCATGAGCTGGTAGATGTGGTGTCTAGTTAGCACCTACTTCCCATTTCATGAACGGCACATTCTCCTTCTCACTGTGTCCTCACAGGGCAGAAGGAACTCTCACCTCTTTTGTCCCTTATAAAGGTACTAATCCCATTCATAAGGGCTCCATCCTTAAGACCTAGTCACATTCCAAAGGCCACACTTCCTGATGCAATCACACCGGGATTAAGATTTCAACACTTACATTTTGGAGGATAACTGTATACACACTCTAGTTAATTCATTAATTATATTGGTCAGGTTATTGGCAATTTCACATGGTTCAGCCTAGTATTTAGGATTTTTAACATCATTTTCCATATATGTAAAATGGGAAAATGTATGATGCATTCTACATAGTAGATTGTTGCAAAGATTAGAATACAGTAGGGGCTGTGGCATAGCTGGTTAAGCCACCACCTGCAGTTCCGGCATCTCATATGGGCACCGCTGCTCCACTTCCAATCATGCACTCTAATATGGCCTGGGAAAGCAGTGGAGGATGCCCCAAGTCCTTGGGCCCCTGCACCCATGTTGGAGACCCAGAGAAAGCTCATGGCTCCTGGCTTCAGATCAGCCCATGGCTTCAACCGTTATGGCCATTTGGAGAGTGAACCAGCAGACGGAAGACTTCTCTCTCTCTACCTCTGCCTTTCTGTAACTTTGCCTTTCAAATGAATACATAAATCTTTAAAAATAAATAAATAAATAAACTTATCCCTAGGAAATTTGAAAAAAAAGAATGCATTGATGTATGCAAAGTACTGAATCCTCTGCTAAACACTAGAGTGCCCCATAACTACAGCATTTGATAAAACTCATCAAGGCCTGATTATTTAGTTCCAAATATACCTACTCTGCTTCATCACTATTTGTTTATGTATTCACTCACTTATTAACTTAGTAAATAGTTATTGAACAACCATCCATTCCAGGTACCAAGATAGACATTAGAATTTCAGCGATGAACAAAGACATGGCCCCCGTAGCAGTGGTACTTTCATAATGTAAGGGAGAATAAACTATTAAATAGTAATTAAAGTGGGAGGATTAAAAAGCCATGACCCTAAACTTTGCTCTGGTTAGTGACAAAATACATTTTTCCATGTGCCCTCTCCTTCCCCGAGGGTCTTAGGTGAGAAAACATACAATAAGCATAAAGAAGAGAGAATTATTGAAGAAACTCCAGCCAGAGTGATCGACCTGAACACCTGTGTGAATACCTAAACCAACCTGAGACCCTTCATCACCTTCAGAATAAATTTAAATTCCTTAAGATGATAATTTCCCCCCTTAATTTCTCTCTCTCATTTCATGTTTCAGTAAAATGCAGCTACTTGTGTTTTTATTTTTTATGTCTCTATGCCTCTGTTCATGCCACCTATGAAATGTTTTTCACCCTTTCACTGTATTTGTAATTTCTCATACCAGTTGAGAGCCTCGTGGTTACTATGGAAAGAAAGCCCTCTCAAACTAGTTTGAGAGGAAAGAAAAGTTGTATTATTAGGATACCAGGTTGCCTCATAAAAGAGATGGGCAGTGATGCAGCTGTACATCTACTAGAGATAAGAACAGCTTGTCGCTGCTTCTCCCTGTGCATGTCAGTGTAATTCACATTGTTGTTGTTTATCTTCTGTCAAATGACAAAACCAAGCAAAGCAAACAGGAGGTTTACTGTTCTCAAGCTTCGCTGAGCACCATGTTGAAAAACCTAAGGAGGACACTGATTGACCCAGCATGTTTCTGTTGCCCTTTCATGGACCAAAAATTGTGACCCTGGCATACAGTATATTAGTGTAATGAATGGCTACTCTCACCATAACAATGTTGATTGGGAAGGGAGGTGCCCAGAGAAAGAGAGAAAGGGCTACAAGGCTAACTACAGAGTACATTAAATAAAACATATTCCAACTCATTCACCCTTTATGACAAAGTTCAGGAGACTCCAGGAAGCACTCCAGATTCCTTTTATGGGGTTGGATGGCTTTCTTCCATGTACCCTTACTGATCCACAAAATGTCTATCACTGTTGTCATCATTAAAATTTTCAACAATCTGCTTCTGTGTTAGTCCCTAATGAATGCTTTAAGGATAAAGGTGTATCATTTCACTTTTGTACCTGAACCACTGAGGATACAAAAATAATGTACCAATGAATGCATAAACATACTGAAGATTTTTGGAAACATGAGTAATTATTTCAACAAATTGACATTTGAATTTTATTTCTAACAAAATTTTCTAGCTATAAGAAGTAATCACTTTAAACTTTCTTCGGAGTAAATATGTATTTTCCCTCTTACATAGTAAAATCCAGAGACTAATAAGATAATCCCAAATTTCATTATTACATTGTTACTTTCTCTTAGAATTATTAGAAATGAAAGAATCTACCTCTAATTGAATTTATTATAACTAATATTTAAAATCAGTTTCTACAATATGGTTACAAGCATGTGAAAGTCATATAAATAAACTCCCACTGTGCTTATGAACTTCCCAGTTCTGTTCATTTGATAGCCTAGCTGGCCAGTGAGTTAAATAAAACTTTACTTCAAAGAGAAATTCATTTTCTACCCTTCCCAAAAGTGCAGGGAAGGATAGAATTTTTCTCAGCACATTCAGGAATATATTAAATATGTGGAAAAATTAACAACATGTAAAACATAATGAGGAGATGGCTAAAATTAGCAAAACAATGTCTGTTCTCCCTCTGCTGGCTCTTAGGCAGTATTGCTCTTCAAAAAAAAAAAAAAAAAAAAAAACCTAAATACCAAGAAGAAATTCTTTCATGGAAGCCCAGAAACACAATATTTATGTGAATAAGTTTTACCAAAGTCAAAGCATGCCTCCCAAACTCATCAGTACCTTCTCTCACTGTATTATAATGAATAATACAGAAAAGACAGAGTATGTAGAATTGAATGGTTTGACTAATTTTTCAAAACCAATTCAAAAGAATATGCCTTACAATATATATATTATTACTATATGTATTATATTTTATTGTTCTCTGAGAATATGATCTGTACAGATTGAGATGCAACCAATTAGAATAAGGAAAACAGTGCATTTTGAGTTAAAAGATCTGGGTGTGAGTCATGACTTCTCCATTTACTTATCAGCCAGGTAACCTTTACTGTCCACTATTGCTTACATATCAGTTATACAACACTACCATTTCTGGAACTGAGTTTCATCAACATCTAAATGAAGAGGTTATACAACAGAATTGTTGGATCCCTTTTTTGTTCTAATATTTTATGATTCTAAATGTTATTGACATATAAAATTTAGTAATTTATTTGTTATTTTCTCTTTACCATTTGAGTGCTTCTCACAATAAGCAAAATGGATGAAAATCATCTTGTAATTCTCCACTTCCTTCCTTGATTTAGTGCCAAACACACTGTGGACACCCAGATGAATCTTAATTGATACAATAATGATTGTGATGGCAATGAAAAGCCCTGGGATTTTTACTTGAGCCAAAACTCTCCTGGTTATATGGCTAGTGTTTTGAATAGCATCTGTGGACAGATCTGTTTCTCCTTCCCCACGCCACCCCCACAACAGTCTGAAATCTTTTCTTCAAATAAGAAAAATCAGAAACTAAAAATGAAATTTCAATCTGTTCTGTCCACTCACTAATTAAAATTTCTGTATCACATTTCTTCAAATCAAATGAGCCTTAAATATTGTTGTAAGGAAGGAGATGGCAAGACGAGTAAGAGGAAAGCCAGGAGATAACAATTTCAAATAACAACTTCACTTCTCAGCTTTTAAGATGTTTCATATTAAGATAAACATGTCTTAAATGAAAGAACTTGTGTGAATCAATCACCCAATATTTCCAGACCTAAGTGGAGATCTATAAATAGTAGCAAGAATATATTTGCCAATTATTGAGAGTTCACTGTGTCACATAATAAGGTAAACCCTTCATATATACATTTATATTTTATAATTATATTTACATACAATTGTTTATACACATGCAATCACACACATACATACTTGCTCATTTATTCCCCCACATAAAGCCTATCAGGTATTTGCTATTTTTCCTTATTTTAAAGGTAAGTATTAAACCTCAGAGAATTAAACTAATTTCCTTATGTTATCCCACTAACTAGTGCCCAAGTCAAGATTTGAAACAAATTATGAGATTTTGAGAGAGGCAATTCCAGGATGGCAGAATAAAGTGTGTGCAGCTCTAGGCTAGGAGAAAATAGTTAAAAAAAAAAAAACCCACAGTTGGAACTACATTCTCAGAAGACAGAGAAAACGGCAGTGGAAATGATGCTACAGGAAGAGGGATGCCGTGGATCTGTGTGGAAGGTGTGGACACGCAGCAATGAGCATGGACACAACACAGGATGCCAAGAGCCAAGAACCAGAGAAAGCACCAGCTTTGGAGAGCAAGGAAAGATTAGACTACAGCAGCCCATGCCACTGGTGATATAGCCAGAAGGAGAGCCTAATAGACTATACTGTCCTTGAGTCTGGCCTTGAGTCCTAAGGAGAACAGGGTATACCCTAGCAAAAAAAGGGGGGGGAGGCATTTCTCTCTCTCTGCATCCCTCCCACAACAGCATCAGACAAATGGCTGAGAGAGGGCAGGCACCATTTTGGACCTAAATAGCAGCTCTTATGCATGTGCTCAGCAACTGGTGGGGATAAGACTTTATCTTTAGAGCAGCAGCTATGGCAGCAGCTCAGGTGCATGTACCCAAAAAAAGGAGGAGAGAGGAGCAATTTAGACATCAGGACTGTCTGCATAGGCTCTTGTGCATGCCTGGCAACTGGCAGGGAAAAGGCACCATTGTAACACAAGGAGAGGCAGTGGCCAGCAGCTCTTGTGCATGTGTGGGATTCAGGGATTTTACCAGAGAGAAAAATCCACATTGCCCACTGACTTTGAGTCTGACTAGAAGGATTGACAAGGGGCTGGGCACCCACAAAGGACTGTGAGGTACCCACAGCCTCTCAATGTATCACAGACCCTGGGGCTCAAACTGCCTAGGTAGAGCACCTACAGGCAGCTGGCTCTGGGAATGTCTCTGCCTCTCCGTGGATCAGACAGACTAGTAGAGCAGAAAGAATCATCTGCACCCCACAACTGTGGGATCTTTGTGCACCGAGACTGTGGAAACTCTGACTGCACGATAGGGTGCAGGGTGTAGTTGGGTCTCTGAGCAATCACTGCATGCAGTGCTCAAAGCTCCCTGGGGTAAGTTACTGCAGCAGGATCCATGCTCACACTGAGGACTGCATAGATCTTTTGTGTAGTTCATGCGGAGTGTAGATGAGTATTACCAACTGTGGTCTAACAGCCAAGCATTGGTATCCTTGGAAGAAAGACAGTGAGGGTGTGATTATACAAACAGAGGTGATCATAACCTCCTTTCTGATAACAAGAGGAGCCCAACTTGGGTGGCACCCTTGATACCCAACCCTGGAGCACTGACCAGAGCTCCTGGTCCCACCTAGCATGTGCCTCGGCATCACCTTAATTCCTAAACCAGAAATAGATAAAACAAAGAAAGAGAATTATAGACCAATATCTCTGATGAACATAGATGCAAAAATCCTCAACAAATACTAGCTAACCAAATGCAGAACACATCAGAAAAATCATGCACCCAGAATAAAAAGGATTTACCCCTAGTAGGTAGAGATGGCTAAACATTTGCAAATCAATAAATGTGATACATCACATTGACAAAATGAAGAACAAAAACCATATGATTATTTTAATAGATGCAAAAAAAAGCATGTGATAAAATACATTATCCTTTCATGATGAAAACCTTAAGCAAAGTGGGTATGGAAGAAACATTTCTCAACAAGATCAGTGAATTTATGACAAACCCATGGCCAGCCAGCATCTTAATGAATGGGGAAAAGTTGAAAGCATTCCCACTAAGATCCAGAACCAGACAAGGATGCCTACTCTCACCATTGCTATTCAATATAGTCCTGAAAATTTTTGCAAGAACCATTAGGCAAAAAAAAAAAAAAAAAAAAGTAAACAAAGAGATACAAATTGGAAAGGAAGAAGTCATTCTAGCCCTATTTGCAGATGACATGATTCTATATATAGGAGATCCAAAAGACTCCACTGAGAGACTATTAGGAACTCTTAATGGAGTTCAGTAAAGTGGCAGGATATAAAAATCAACACACAAAAATCAACAGTCTGTATACACAGACAATGCCATGGTTAAGAAACAATTTCTAAGATCAGTCCCTTTCACAATACCTAAAAAAAAAAAGTTTAAATACCTTGGAATAAATTTAATCAAGGCAGTGGAAGATCTCTACAATGAAAATATAAAACATTAAATAAATAAATAAATACAAGACAAAAATTGATAAATATTCCATGTTCATGGATTGGAAGAATCAGTATCATAAAAATGTCCAAACTACCAAAAGCAGCTTATAGATTCAAGGCCATCACAACCAAAATGCCAAGAACATTCTTCTCATATCTAGAAAAAACAATGCTAAAATTCATGTGGATACACAAGAGACCCCCAAATAGCTAAAGTAATCTTATACAACAAAAACAAAGCCGGAGGCATCACAATACCAGATTTCAAGACATACTACAGGGCAGTTATAGTCAAAACAGCCTGGTATTGGCAAAAAAAAAAAAAAAAAAAAGACATGGAACAGAATGGAAATTTCAGAAATCAATCTACACATATACAACCAAATTATCTTTGACAAAGGAGCTAAAATCAATCTCTGGAGAAGCTCACCTCTTCAACAATGGTGGTTGGAAAATTCAATCTCCACATGCAGAAGTATGAAACAAACAAGATCCCTACCTTACACCCTCTACAAAAATCCTTTCAAGGACCTAAATGTATGACCCAATACCATCAGATTCCTAGAGAACATCAAGGAAACTCTGCAAGACATTGGCAAATGCAAAGACTTCTTGGAAAAGGTCCCAGAAGCAGAGACAATCGAAGAAAAAATAGACAATGAGATTACATCAAGCTAAAGCGATTCTGCACTGCAAAAGAAAAACTCTTCAAAGTGAAAAGGCAACCAACAGAATGGAAAAAATATTTGCAAACTATGCAACTGATAAATGATTAACATCCAGAATCTATAAAGAGCTCAAAAAATACAATAACAACAAAATAAACAATCCAGTTAAGAAATGGGCAAAGGATTTGAATGAGCATTTTTCAAAAGAGGAAATTTAATGCCAACAGACATATGAAAAACTGCTCAGGATCACAAGCCATCAGAGAAATGCTAATCAAAATCACAATGAGATTTCACCTCACCCAGTTAGAATGGCTGTTATACAGAAATCAACAAACAATAACTGCTGGTATGGATGTGGGGAGTATGTTCCTTAATCCATTCTTGATTGGAATATAAACTTATGCAGCCATTGTAGAAGACAGTATGGAAATGAACTCAAAAAGTTGAAAATAAATCTACCATATAACCCAGCAATTCCACTCCTGGGAATTGATTCAAACAAAATGTAATCAACATATGAAAGACTTATCTGTATACCAATGTTCATTGCAGCTCAATTCACAATAGCTAAGAAATGAAATGAACATACTTGTCTATCAACTGATTACTGGATAAAGAAATTATGATATATACACACAATGAACTACTACCCAGTAGCAAAAAAAAAAAAAGAAAGAAAGAAAGAAAGAAAGAAAGAAAGAAAGAAAGAAAGAAAGAAATCCTGCCTTTTGCAACAAAATGGATGCAACTGGAAACCATTATACTTAGTAAAATAAGACACTCCCCAAAAGACAATACCATGTGTTTTCCCTGATCTGTGATAACTAATATAGTACCTAAAATGCAATGTATAGGAATGAAATTGAAATTTTGATATTCAATGATTGTTTACAGCCTTGTCTCTACTGTCGAGAAACAGTGTTTTTTTCTCCATACTATTTGTTGAACTCGTTACTTAGGGTAGGGTGATTTTTTTGAGTATACAGTAAACTGAGTATTGATCTTTGTAAAAATTAAGAGTGGGAATAGGAGAGCGTGTGTGGGAAGTAGGGTTAAGATGGGAAGTATCATATGTTACTACATCTGTATATATGAAATAAGTGAAATTTGTACACATTAAATAAACTTTAAAATAAGAAACAGACTACGAGTTTTCAGAACACCCTTAGAATTTTGTTTTGTACCCCCAAGTTGGTCATTAAAGCAATGTAGCACTAGGAAAAAATTGTTGGGGTCAGGGTTGTAGGGAAGCAAGTCTAGCTGCTCCTACAATGCTAGCATCCTAGATGAGTACCATTAAAATCCTAGCTGCTCCCATATCAACCCACCTCCCTACTATTGCACCGGGGAACGTAGTGGAAGATGGCCCAAGTATTTGGGCCCCTGCAACCCACATGGGAGATCCAGGCTCCTGGCTTCAACCTGGTTGTTGTGGCCACGTGGGAGTGAATCAGCAGATGGAAGATCTCTGTCTCCCCCTATCTTTCTGCATCTCTGCCTTTGAAATAAATAATTTTTTAAAAAAAATAGAAAACAATTGTTTTGCACCCTGCAGAATAACAAAAATGAAAACCAATAACAATGGATAATTTGTGAAGTGTTGGTAAGCAATTTTAGGAGTGGAAATAGTAACGTAAATTGAAGCAAAAACTTTTTGGCAATATTTACTCAAGCTGAACATACACATTTCCTGTGAGCCAATAATTCCACACCCCACTACATGCTCAAACAAAAGTATAACACCAAAAGAAAGATTGTTCATAACAGCATTATTTGTCAAACCACCCATTTGAATTAACACAATGTCCTTTAACAATAAAATAGATAAAGTAAAACTCTGTCACCTTTATGTAACAGAAATACAATTTGGCAATGACAAATAACTAGTATTATAAATAACATGGATAAATTTCAAACATAATGTTAAGCAACAAAAGTCAAACACAAAAGAGCATATACACAAGATTTGAATGTTCAAAGTTTAAAATAGCAAAACTAATTTATAGTGAAAGTTAGAATGGTGTTAGCAACAGATGTTACTAACCAGGAGGCAGCATAAAGGAGATTTCTGGGGTATGGTAATTTCTTAATCTACTTATAATCATACAGATATAAAAACTCATTATGCTGTATACTTAGGATTTGTGTAATTCTCTGTGATGTTAAAATTCAAAATGAAAATTTTCAAACAAAAACAATTTATAATAACTCATATTGCTTCACTTTCCATAACCCTTTAAAGTACCAGGCCATCTCATTCCAATTAAGACCCTTTACATCTTAATATTTCACATCCATCCTAATTCCCAGGTCCTCGCCACATCCCTAAGTATCTCTGATGAGAAGCTGAAACTTCCTCATAGGGAAGAACATGACCAGCTGACATCTTAAAGTCTGGTTTGACTTTCTAACCATAAATATATTCCTCCAATATGAATACTGACTTACCTCTTTAACTTCTGTTTTGAATTTGAGAGCTCCTGTTCTGTTCCTTCTCACAATCGGTTGTAGCTTTTTTATTAGTTTGCTTGCAAATATTTACCATTTCAACCATATTACTCACTCAACCAAGAGTGCCAGACTTTCAGACTAATATGATGTTTCTCATGATTCTGACCATACAGTGACTGCCAGGAAAATACCATAAACTCTGTCCCTTCTCATTCATATACTTGACTCCTAACTCCTCTACTTTGAATCAATGCAGTTATCTGACTTCACTGGTCCCACACAAGTGCATCCATATACCATAAGAGAAATTAAATTTTTCACATTATCGTATTTCATGTCTCTGCATATTTCGTCTCCAACTTTATCTAGATCCAAATGCTGCTCTTAAAATATGTCCTTATTTAGCTAGCTCTTAATTTTTCCTAGCCTCTAAACGAAATGGAGCATTTCGTTTATTTATAAATGTAAAAAACAAACTTCAGGATTATTAGCAGTGCCCACTCGTACTGTTAAGTTTTAATAACCATTTCTAGAGTGCCTGTAGTTTTGTCACCAATAGAAGTCACAGGAGTGAGCATGCAGCAGGTTAAACCACAACTTGAGATGCTGGCATTCTACATCAGAGTCTTTAGATTTGAGTCAGGGTCTGCTCTCCATTCCAGCTTCTTCCTAATACAAGCCTGGGAGGCAGTAGGTGATGTCTCAAGTAATGGAGTCCCTGCCACCCATGTGGCACTCTGATATAGGATGCTATTATCTCCAAACAGCAGCAAAACCCACTGTGCCAACGCCCTTTTATTTCTGAATTACACTCAAATAAGATATAGAAACTGGCCTACGGCTTTTTTATTTTCTCCCTTTGCTTCATACAATTCCACACTTTGATTGCACAGACCATTAACCAACCCAAAAACATAAGGGAACACTTCTGCGAATGTCTGGCCATCTCTCCTTGTGTGGTTCCTCCTCTGGGAGACTTCTCATTGGCCTCCCTAACTTTCTACTTCTGTCTCATTCATTAAGTGAAATCACTGATTTCTACATGGGGTCCTGTATTAGTTATCTTTTTGTTAGTGTAACTAAAGTAACCAAGATAAGCTACTTATAAAGGAAGAAGCTCACAGTTTTGGAGGTTCACAGTTCCAAGATCACAGCACCCCATTGGTTTGGTATTTGATGAGGGTAGTAGATGATAAAATGTGTGCAGATGAAGAACCACCTGGCAAGACAGGAAGCATACTCATCTCATGCCTGTGTTCTCTCCTTATAAATCCACCATGATTCAATCACAAAGTTCCAACCTAACAACCCAATTTTACTATTTCCAAGGCCCCACCTGCACACACTATGATTTCACCTAGTTCCTTCCTTAATTCAAGAACATAATTCTCTAGGGATCAAGTATCTAAAATATGGGCCTGTGGTTAACATCCAAATTATTATTCACAACAAAATAGTTCCTCACACTGTTCCATTTCCCAGACACTGCCTCTAGGGAATAAGCTAGGGTCGGAAATTACTGTTTATTTCACACTATCAGCACTCAGAATCCTGCATTACCCATTGCCTAGTATCTGAAAACAATTTTTTTATATTATGCCCAATTTTCTAGCTATAATTATGCAGAAATCCAAATGTGTTCTTAAAACCTAAATAAATGAATGAATTGTGCTGATTTCTGATCTAGAAATTCATACTCAATAGTACAAAAAAAAAGTTCTTTATGCTTAACATAATTAGGGTTCTTGAAAATATTCTCTTTGGTAGTTGTTATCATCTATAACTTCCCAGTCTTTGACTGGGTTTATTCTGACTTCTACCTTCTTCACTACCCCAAAAGGAATATTACCATCACAGTCTATGACCACCTTTTAACTACAGCTAAAAAATATGAAAATACAGTTCTTTTTATTTTCATTTATTTTTAGTTCATTTTAGTTTTCTCATTTTTTTCCATTTTTAATTATTTCAGCAGTACAGAAAGAGACAGAGTGGCTGGTAGAGTAGCAAGTAAAATCGCCACCTGCAATGCCAGCAACCCATATGGGCACTAGTTCAACTCCCAGCTGCTCCACTTCCAGTCCAGCTCTCTAGTATGGCCTGGGAAAACAGTAGAAGATGGCCCAACTCCTTGGGCCCCTGCACCCTCGTGTGAGGACTCAGAGAAAGCTCCTTGCTCCTGGTTTCGGATCGGCATAGCTCTGACTATTGCAGCCAATTAGAGAGCGAACTAGCAGATGGAAGATCTCTCTCTGCCTCTCTCTCTCTCTGTGTAACTCTGATTTTCAAATAAATAAATAAATCTTAAGACAAAAACAAAACATAGTTTCTGCTTTAAAGAGAGAGAGAGAGAGAGAGAGAGAGAGAGAGAGAGAGAGAATGAATTCCTATCTGTGAACTAGGAACTCAATCCAGGTTTCCCACATGGGTGGAATTAAGCCATTACCTACTTCATCCCAGGGTATGAACTAGCTAGAAGTTGGAATTAGGAGTCAGTTCTCAAACTCAGATACTGTAATATAAGATGTGGGCAACCTAAGTGGTGTCTTAACCACAAGGCTAAAAACCAGACTCTTAGTTCTTTTCTTTTTTAAATTTTATAGTTTTTAAACATTTATATTCTTGAAAACACAAATATTAATATCATAGAGGGATTCATGAAAATGATTATGAAGTGGTGGAAAAAACTGCGTGTCACCATTTTACAAAAGATTTATTATTTGAAAGGCAGAGGGAGATACAGAGAGAGAAAAAGAGAGATCTTCCATCTACTGGTTCAAATAGCCACAATGACCAATACCGGGCCAGGCCAAAGCCAGGATCCAGGAGCTTCATCCAGTCTCCCAGAGTGCAGGGGTCCAAGTACTTGGGCTATCTTCTGCTGCTTTCCCAGGAGCATTTGCAAGGAGCTAGGTCAGAAGTGAAGCAGTTGAGACTCAAACCAGCACCCAAATGGGATGCTGGCATTGCAGGTGGTGGTTTTA
This sequence comes from Sylvilagus floridanus, assembly GCA_949820135.1. Taxonomy (NCBI): domain Eukaryota; kingdom Metazoa; phylum Chordata; class Mammalia; order Lagomorpha; family Leporidae; genus Sylvilagus; species Sylvilagus floridanus. The sequence goes on from OX463224.1 coordinate 91,341,817, forward strand.
CCTGCTCTGCCACAATGTCAGCCCCATGTGTTGTCATTTATACATGGTCTTATCAAAAATGGCTGCCTAGACTGATGTCTTAAAGCATTTCCCCTAGGTTTTCTTTCAACAATTTTATAGTTTCGGGTCTTAGGTTTATATCCTTGATCTATTATGCATTCATTTTTGTATAGGAGATAAGATAAGGGTATTGTTTCAAACTGCTGCATGTGGAAATTCAATTTTCCCAACATCATTTCTTGAAGAGAGCCTTTCTCCAAGTAATGATTTAATATCTTTCATCAAAGATTAGTTGATTATAGATGCCTGGATTAATTCCTGGAGTTTCTATTCTGTTCCATTGGTCTTTATGTCTATTTTTGTGCCAGTACCAGGCTGTTTTGATTACAACAGTACCAGTGAAGTGTCTTGAAATCTGGTATTGTGTTATCTCCAACTTTTTTTATTGTTTAAGATTGCTTTGGCTATTCAGTCTTCCACGTTTCCGTAAGAATTTTAAATTTTTTTTTCTAATTCAGTGAAAAATGTCCTTCGACTTTTCTTTCGGGTCACACTGAATCTATAAATTGGTTTGTGTACCATGGACATTTTAATTATATTAATTCTCCCAATCCATGAACATGAAATATTTTGCTTTCATTTTTGTGGTTTTTTTTCTTTCATTAATGTTTTGTAATTTTCATTATGGAGATCTTATACGTGCTCTGTTAAATCTATCCCAAGGTATTTAAATTTTTTGTAGTTGTGAATGGGACTGATCTTACAAGTCGTTTCTCAGCCAGGATATTGTTGGTGTATAAGAATGTTACTGATTTTTGTGTGCTGATTTTGTATCGTACAATTTTGCCAAACTTTCTTAGTCTCCTAGTGGAGTCTTTTGGTTTCCCTATTTAAAGGACAATGTCATCTGCAAACAGAAATAATTTGACTTCCTCTTTTCCAATTTGTATCCTTTTGTTTTCTTTTTTTCTTGCCTAATGGGTCTGCTTAAAACTTCCAAAATATTGAATAATAGTTGTGAAAGTGTCCTAATAATAGTTGTGAGAGAATCTTGTCTGGTTCTGGATCTGAGCAGAAATGCTTACTTTTCCCCTTTCAATATGATACCAGTATGGGTGTTGTATATTGCCTTTATTGTGTTGATGTATCTTTCTTCAATATCCAATTTTTTAAGGTCTATATCATGAAAGGATGTTGTCTTTTATTAAATGCTTTCTCAGCATCTATTGGGATAACCATAATCTATATATTTTTGAGTAAGCTTATAATCATTCTTTTGAATGGTTTTTCAAGCATTTCATCAATCTCCGTTTCGTAACAATCCAATATTAATTTATTATTGTGTTCCTTTTGGTAAATCATATTACATTCTTTGTTCATGTTTCTTGTCCTTACACATTCACATTACACATCTGGGAGATCTCATTTCCATCTCTTCTGGAAGATTTTTGTTTGTTTAAAGTTTTATTTACTTTTTAATTACAGTTTTTTTATGCGTATCTGGGGTCTGGTGAAGCACCTAAGCCTTACACTTGAGCTCCAAGGGAGTGTGCTGGATGGGGCTACAGAATTCAGGACACTGTGTGTAAGTAGGACAAATATCCAGAATGATACCAGAGATGGGTGTGGGAGAGCACCTCGGGCCACAGTCAGTGAGAGGGAGAGGATGTTGGAGCTAACTGGTATGTTCAAAGTTCCAGCTTTTCCCTATGCCAGGGTGAATTAGCCAATTCACACCCCTTAGAGTGAACTCACTTCACTCACCCAGGCATGGGCATCCTCCATAGCACTGACTCGCTCATAGTGTGTCCCCTGACCCCACTGTGAGATCCATCCTCAATGTGCAGGGAGTTCTGAGTCTCTGTGGTCAGACTGGGTGGAAGCACGGGAACCCAGCTACAACCTGCAATTGTCTTTGCTCTTGGGTTTATGCCCAGAATACCCATAGTCACAGGATACAGGGTGTCTGCTCTTCACCTTGTAAGTTATCCTGCCTCCAGCTCTGGTGACTTCTGGTAGCAGTGGGACTTCTTGCTGACCCCTGAGTCAGAACAGAGTTCAGCAGCAACTCTACCACAGCAAACTGAGTTTGACACTTTGCTGAGGGGGACAAGGAAGCAACATGGCTTCCCTTTTCATAGCAAACTATTTGCTCAGACCCCTGTCAGCTCCCCAGGCTAGACTTGAAGTCAGTAGGGACTGTGGAATTCTCCCTCAGTTAAAGCTGCTGGTGGTGGAGGCCATGGTCCCATCTTCCTACCTCCTCTTGGCAACATGGCATTTCCCAGCTAGGAGATGGTCACATAAATGCAGGGGTACCTGGCAGTATGGCCAGCAGCAGCAGTATCTATCTTCTCTCCTTGCTGCCCCACGGAGTCTCTGTTCTCCTCTTTCACTTTTCCAAAGATTTTTCTTTTCCATCAGTCCCTTGGGAACATGCCTTCCTTTTTCTTCTTGTATCTTCCTGTGACTTAGGTCAGTGAGGCTTCTCACTATTCAGACATCCTGAATACCCTCCTTTCATTATTTTCTTACTTGACTTTCTACAACTGTGCTATCCAACACATTTGCCACTAGCCACATGTTGTTACCAAATAGTTGAAATGTGGCTAGTTCAAATTGAGAGGTACTAGAGATTTCTGAGGATTATATGACAAAAGATATACCTAATTAGCTTTTTACAGTAATTACATATTAATATGATAATATTTTAAACACAATGGATTAAACAGAATGCATTTTTATTTCTATTTAATTTCTATTTTAACTGTACTTGCTTCTCTTTACCTTTTTCATATTGCTAGCAAAAAAATCTACCATTCCATATGCAACCAACATTGTTCTAATAGCTAGTACTGCCCCACAGTGACCTCTTTTACTGAGATAGCCTTGCTTTAAAATCTTTCTTTCCTTGTTTTATGGGACTCTGCTCTTATCTGTTTTTTTCCAGCTACCTCACTATCTGCTCCTTCTCAGACTCTTCTGAGGCCTAAATCTATTGTCCTTAAATCTTAGTTTGCTGCAAAATCTTACTTGCTTAAAATGCAAATTCTCTGACTTTTTCTGCAGAGAATCCGATATGGTAGACATACATTCTTTTTCTAAACTTATTGAGTCAGAGAGAGAGAGAGGGAGATCTTCCATCACCTAGTTTACTCAACAAATGCTTTTAACAGCTGGTGGCTTAGGCCAGGTCAAATCCAGAAGCCAAGAACTGTATCTAGGTCTCCCACATGAGTGGCAAGGGCCAAACAACTTGACACATCTGCTGCTGCCTCCCAAACTCAATCAGAAAGAGTAGCCAACACTCAAACTGGCCCTTTAATATGTGAAGCGACCCTCACAAGCAAGAGGTTAACTTGATGTACCACAAAGCCCACCACAGACAGATATTTTTATTCAATAAAGCAGAATGATGGTCTAGAAATTTTGATTAATGTTCAGCCCATTCTTTCTCATTTACCTTATATACTCAAATTTATCCCTTGGATAACTCTTTCCTACCCCACCCACCCTTCCCCCAAGGATAGAATTACACTTGCATACCAACATTTCCCAGAACTCTTACCTTCCAGGTCAAACTACTCTGATCTCCTGACCCTTCCTTCCAACGGTGCATATTTTTTGATAAAATTTTATTTTGTTTGAAATGCCGAATGACATGGAGAGGACACAAACACACATACACACACAATCTTACATCTACTGGTTCATTCCCCAAATGGCCATATTCTGAGTCAGGCCAACGCCAGACAGGATCTTATTTGCCTTATCTTATCCTGATCTCCCACATGGGTCAACAGGGCCGAAGTACTTGGGCCATTATCTACTGCCCTCCCAGGCACACTAGAAGCAAGCTGGATTAGAAGTGGAGTAGCAGGACCTGAACCAGTGCTGCAGCATTGCAAGAGCTGCTTAACCCATTGTATGTATCACAATGCCAGCCCTGTAACGTACATCTTTACATGGATGTCTCAAACTTAGCATACAAAACAGCTAATTTCTTATCTCTATTCTTCCTAACCCATTCTTTTGTCCCATCAGTAACCCAAGCAGAAGCCCTAATACTACCCTCTACTTCATACTACCTATATTTAACCAGTTACAAAATCATAACTATGCTCCTTAACTTCTAGTATCTCTATGTTATAATTTCCTTAGTTTATGGCTTCTCAATTTTGATACTACTAAAACTTTGAGCAACATAGTTCTTTGTTTTTTTTTTTTAAAGATTTATGTATTTATTTATTTTGACAGGCAGAGTTACAGACATTAAGAGGAAGAGACAGAGAAAAAGGTCTTCCTTCCCTTGGTTCACCCCCCAAATGGCCGCTACAGCCGGCACTGCGCCAATCTGAAGCCAAGAGAGCTGGACTGGATGAGGAGCAACCGGGACTAGAACCTGGCACACATATGGGATTCCAGCGCCACAGGCGGAGAATTAGCCAAGTGAGCCACAGCACCAGCCCAACAACACAGTTCTTTGTTGAGAGGCCTTGTCGTATACATTTTAGAATGCTTAGAAGTTTCCTTGTCCTGATCCCTCCAGAGGCCAATAGCACTGACTTGGCTAAACCAAAACCATCTCCAGACATTATCAAGTTTCCACATGGAGAGAGGAGAATCATCCCTAACTCCCCAGAGCCAGTGCCTTCATTGACTGGGCTGTCATTATTAATCGTCTGCATTAGGGCAAGGGATTCTACCTGGCTCTCTCAATGAGGACTGTGCCTCTCCCCCAATTCTTCACACTGTTTATGGTTTAACAGTGTCATTAGGATAAAATCAAGTATTTCTAACATGGCCTTAAAAGGACATTATTTGGGGCCCGCCACAGGTGGAGAATTAGTCAAGTGAGCCATGGCGCCAGCATCCCATACTGGCACCGGGTTCTAGTCCTGGTTGCTCCTTTTCCAGTCCACCTCTCTGCTATGGCCCAGGAGGGCAGTGGAGGATGGCCCAAGTGCTTGGGCTCCTGCACCCACATGGGAGATTGGGAAGAAGCACCTGGCTCCTGGCTTCAGGCTGGCACAGTGCCCGCCGTGACAGCCATTTGGGGAGTGAACCAAAGGAAGGAAGACCTTTCTCTCTGTCTCTCTTTCTCACTGTCTATAACTCTACCTGTCAAAATAAAGGGAGGGGGGCGTTATTTGCCCTCCACTTGCCTCTCCAGCTTCCCACTCCAGCCATACTTAATTCCTTTGCAGTGTTTTACATTTGGATGAAAGCTGTGTTAACAGAAGACAGTAAATAAGCTAGTAGCTTATGAGAAAAAATCAAAACTCCTAGGATTTCTTAAATATAGATTATGACTAAGCATGTACTTTGTGAAACGTAGGCAGAATTGTGTTAAATATACAAAAGTTAGTAAACTACAAGTCATGCCAAAGTTATAATAAATAGAAAACATGACAGAGTAGAGGTTCACTTACAGTCAAAAATGGATGGAAAAAATAATCTATGGACAATCACAACATCTCTGGGATGACAACTATGTCACTCCTAAATCAGTCACTCCTAGCACAGTCTCCTATACAATCTACCAAAGAAACACAAATAAAACCTGTATCTGTTAGCAGTCTACCTAGTAAGCTCTGGTGTGAACAGGCATACCAGAGTACACCAACAACTACATTAAAAATACAACTAAAAGATAAAGTGTATTTTGATGCAAAAAAATTTTTGCAATCCATGCACAGATTTTCTGTAATACTTTTCCCATAAGCTTTTTCAAGTACCTCCCTACTTTCCTGCATCTACCTAATAGCGCAGGTCTATGCCATTTTCAAAGCACTTTCCTCCCTACTGAAATCTCTCCTACAGTCCTTACAAGCGTAAGTGGAGAATTCTGGTGTGGCAGATAGGATATGTGAACACTTCTTAACTAGTGTTGTAGATCGTGGTGTCATTCCACTTGTTTGTACCCCTTCCTAAGTGTTTTCCCTATGCTTTTCACTGGATATTTAAATTGACTCAATAAGCCATATTATTCAAGAATCTTAATTTGGGCTGTGAGCCTCCTGATCCATTACCTCCACGACAATTTGCCTACTAGTTTATTCGAAGCCTTCCCGTTGCATCGGGGTAGTTTCTCATTTGACAGTCCAATTCAAGTGTTAATTTACTTCCAGAATGCTCCTGCTTTAATGTTTCTCATTTTATCCAGTTCATACACCCGAGTTGTTATTGTGGAATTTATCACTCTACACTGTTTAACTGTTTACCCTTTTCTCCCACTAGTCTATCAGCTATAAAATAAGTTTTATATTTCTTGTCTCATTACTTAGTAGCAGACACACTTGAGACACACTGCTTTTGCTTTTCTCTATTTCCTAGTTCTAAAATGGGTTGGGGAGCAGTATGAAAGTGTTGCGGAGAACCATAGGCTCAATGGCAAAATCCAACCTTTTTGTAGGTGGACAGATAGCATAACCAGCAAGCTGGGGCCTAGGACCTTATGTGCCTGTCTCTCCCTTTTCACAGGCAGGTTAAAACAATAGTTCTTGCTGTTGTTTCCCTCCTCTTCCTACCTTAAAATAGTTAACCGGTCAAAAAACCTCGGTCTGTGGCACTTCGAGCACACCATGATTCCAAGTGAATCAAATTCACCTTAAAATGGCACCTCCAGGTGGCAGACAACACAATTACGTAAAGGATAATGTCTCTTCCCTCAGAAAATTTACAAGCGTCTTCCTGGATCCTATGTCTTACTCAAAGTAACAGCTATTGTTACAACATAATTTTAAAAGTGCAAGTGATATTTCTGAGATCTTCTATCCCTTAAATCAAGGGTCCTTCCCTGAAAGCCTTTTAACTCATTCACTCTCCTTCAGGGGTTAGGCGCATTTGGGAGCAAAAGTTTGGTAACTCTGCGAAGACAATCCCAGTCAGCCGCACGTGTATTTTGTAAGAGAAAGTCCCCGGAGAGTTTCCAATTACCTAAACTCGGAGAAGAGATGGCAAACGCGAGCCAGCGTCTGAAGCAACTATTGCCTCGTCTTGAATCATTTACCAATCCTGTCCCCGCGCCCTTTCCGCCTCCGGAGGCCGCCCGGCTCTGTGCCGCTCTAGGCTTCGCTCAGGCTTCTCTTTATGGTGGCGCTGAGCCTCTCTAGCCTGCACCCACCATCCTCTCGATGGTAGCACGGAAACAAGCAGCAAAGCCGGCCCAGGTGTGCACTCTGGGGACGCGGCTGCTTCCCTAACCCGGCGGAGGAGAGCTCAAGCTAAGGTACCAGGGGCCTGGGGACGGCTGTGGGAAGGAGTGGGGGGCACGAGAAGGGGTCCTAGGTGGGGAGGGAGACCGGGCTGCTCAGGGAGGTGGGAGCAGAGGCCCACACGTGAGGGGGATTCCAGCTGCTGCCGAAGGCCTCCTGCTACCTCCGGGCTCTGGACCCTACCCGCGTCTTCACACCCACTTCCTTTAGGTCAGAAATTACCCCTGTCTCTGCCGCTGTGAGCCCCCGGCGATTGCCGGGAAACTCCGGATACGTTTTGTACCTCGCCGGCTTTGTTCTTAAGTCCCAGTCCTCTAGGCCTAGCTGTTCCAAACAGCTGTTCGGTGGAGGCGAAGGGCAGGTTATGTATTTTTCCATCCTAGCCTCGCGAACACGGGTGCCCAGTGGACGCATCTGGTGCTTTGAATGATCCTAATGTAACTGAACTTGGGACGTTATGTGTATAACCACTGCAGAGTTGGGGTGGCGATTAAGTAACCGGATCCTGGAGACCTGGTCACGTTGATTTGGGGGGGATTCTGCTTTCTTGGTGTGAGATGTTGGCAGATTCAGAACTTGTAACCACTCAGAAGACGTTGTCTACAGAGCACCTGTTTTGTGCCAAAGAGGCCACAACTGTAGGCAGGTCCTAGGGGATTCCTTAGTCCCACAGAGCGTAATATATAATAGGAAAGATTAATAGTAACAAAAATAAATAAATAAAAAAGCCCGTGATGAGTGCTAGGAAAAGGGAAGTTCATGAAGTCTCATATTGGTTGATGTTGAAAATAACACCGTCTAGCCCTTGCCTTCCAAAAGCTAAGAGGAGATAGAGAAAATGTTTCACTGTACTGTGAAAGTGCTGTGCGTAACCAGAAAGAAGGACCTGTACTTGCAAAGAGGTAAAGCTTCACCAGGTAGGTAAAGACCGTGGTGGGGCCTTAAAGGATATGGTAGCATTGCCTGGCACAGAAAACCGGAGCTTTCCCAAGCAGAGAGGGCACTAGGAGCCACAGTGTCAGATAACTTTGTAAGTAGTGTGGTTTGACCTGGAGTGTGAGGACATCACAACAGATAAAACAGGCGTCTAGACATAGGAAGGAGTGAGTTTTTCCATCCAAATGATTACAATTCGGTTTCACAACCGCTTAGCTTCCTTGTTGTAAGTACTGTTTGGAAATCTTGGCCACATAAGAGTAAGGAGAGCCTTCTTCGGTCCTCGTGGTCTGGAAATAACCTCAGTGTTGGAATCCCTCTTCTGCACTCATTGATATTCAGGTCTCAGAGGGGTTTGGAAGCCTGAAATTGACAGGAAAGTACCTGGGACAAAATACTTGCAAATCAGAGGGGAGTGCGTTAGTTTGAACTTTAAGTATGAGGAGCTAATTGAGAGGAATTCTTCGTATGAAATAAAATACTGGTGGGGTTTTTGTTTTTGATTTTTTTTTTTTTTGGAAAATATGTTCATTCTGCAAATGTGTTTTTGAGTATCAGACACTGCTGGACTCTGTAAGTAACTACAGCTGCAATCTTCAGTTTCTTTTCCTGTAAATGTGGTGATAGTACACAGTCAAGGTTGTTGTGAAGATTAATGAGATGATGTTTGTGTTTAGCACTATACCCGGCACTTACTATGGCACTTTAACCAGGTATTTTAAATGGTACCATGTATTATATTTTGGTTTCAAATTCTGTTTACCTCCCTTATTGGCCCTGAATCTTCCCACTCAGTTGGTGCCTACTCACGTGTAGCATGGATAATTAATACATGAAGAAAATCATAAAGCTTAACAGTTAAAATTTGCATGACTATGAGACCACAGCCAAAGCTGCTGATTTCAGTAGCTGGGGTAGATGAAATTATTTCCATTAAATAAGAAATAATCTGGGCAGCCAGCGCCGTGGCTCAACAGGCTAATCCTCCGCCTTGCGGCGCTGGCACACCGGGTTCTAGTCCTGGTCGGGGCGCCGGATTCTGTCCCGGTTGCCCCTCTTCCAGGCCAGCTCTCTGCTGTGGCCCGGGAGTGCAGTGGAGGATGGCCCAAGTGCTTGGGCCCTGCACCCCATGGGAGACCAGGAGAAGCACCTGGCTCCTGGCTTCGGATCAGCATGGTGCGCCAGCTGCAGTGTGCTGGCCGCGGAGGCCATTGGAGGGTGAACCAACGGCAAAGGAAGACCTTTCTCTCTGTCTCTCTCTCTCTCACTGCCCACTCTGCCTGTCAAAAAAAAAAGCAAAAAAAATAATCTGGGAAAATGCTTTTTAAATTCTTAAGACCTTATACAAAAAGAAACAGTAACTCTAATTTTTTTCACAAAATGATACACAAAAGCATTTTTCCATGAAATGTTTCTATGCATGTGAGTGGATCTAAAAAATAAATTCTTTTTTGTATAAATTTCCTTGTAATTCTTCTTACACCTTGGGGCAGGGAAGTCCTTTGAACTTCTGCCAAATTTTGGATAATATAGACAATTGTGTTGTTATCTATAATTGTTATCTGTAGTTGTCCATTGTGGATGTTATCTGTAATTGCTATCTGTAGTTGTCCATTGTGGATGTTATCTGTAATTGTTATCTGTAGTTGTCCATTGTGGATGTTTGTCTTAGCAGATAATGTCAATCAAGATACCCCTGTCCCATATTGGCATGCCTGGATTTGATACCTACCTCTACTTCCTGACTCCAGATTCCTGCTAATATAGGCCCTGGGAGTTAGCAGTGATGGGAGACCTGGATTTAGTTCCCAGCTCCTTGCTTTGGCCAGGCCCAGTCCTAGTCCCAGCTGCCACCTGGGAAGTAAACCAGTTAGTGGGAGCATTTCTTCACACTCACTCACTGCCTTTCAAATTAATACAAAAATTGTCATGCAGTTTAATTCCTACAGGTGCTTCTCCAAAAATTAGACTGTAGCATGTGCTAACTGCTCAAAATACTTGTAAGGCCCTGTTTACCAGAGGGATGTTTAGGAAGACTGATAGGGTAATGACTATCTTGAAGAAGAAAAAATTTAACTTTGCATTCTCCAATTAAGAGTCTGGGTTAATAGTGGTTTAATATTAGAGAATTTATGGAAGGAAGAAATTTATACTATTGTCAAGAATGTCCAAGCAAAAACTTACTAGGAAAATTGACCCAAAATAAGTTAATCGATTATTTTCAAGAGCATCTAAATTAACTTAGAAATAGGTATTTATTGCACTAGCACAAGTTTCAGAAACAGCTAATAAATTCTTGTGAAGTAAGTAGTGACTTAGCTAAGATTAGAAGAAGGGGGGGGGCAGTGCTGTAGCTTAGCGGGTAAGGCCACCACCTGCAGTGCCAGCATCCCATATGGACGTAAGTCCCATTCCTGGCTGCTGACTTCCGATCCAGCTCTCTGCTATGGCCTGGAAGGGCAGTAAAAGATGGCCCAAATCGTTGGGCCCCTGCACCCCTGTGGGAGACCCGAAAGAAGCTCCTGGCTCCTGGCTTTGGATTGGCACAGCTCCAACCGTTGCAGGCAATTAGGGAGTGAACCAGTGGATTGAAGACCAACCGACCGACCTGTCTGCCTATCCTTCTCTCTGTGTGTAACTGTGACTTGCAAATAAATAAATAAAATCTTAAAAAAATAAAAATAATAGATTCCCAAAATCCAAGGAAAAGAATTTTGTGACTAAAAACTTATACATCAAGTAAATTACTTTAAAAGGTAAAAATATATTATTAGATATGTTTTCTAAAATAAATTAGCTAATTCACAAGATAACATTTTCTATCAAATATGGTCAGGGCAGCCCATGTATACACTTTATGATTAAAAAGATGATAACATTAGTGCCTACAAATTGGTGAGATCATTTACATATGTAAGGAATCTGTGGCATTAAAATGACAGTAAGCTTTAGCAGTTTCTGTATTGTGCTGTGGGAGAGTTGGCCCAGCTTTCTTGTTTGTACTGACTGTAAGAAATGTCAGAGCCATATTTGTGTCCCATTCAAGTATTTGCTAAGATACATTACCATATGGATTGAGGTTGTTTTGTGATTTTATTTCTGGCTTTTTTCCCCCCACTTCTCAGTTTATATTTACCTAGTTTTTGTTCGAAAATGAAAAAAGAGTAAGTGTGTGATATAAGCCTTTTTATCTGATGTGATTAGAACCTGTGTTTGTTAAATTTTAAAAGATGGTTAAAACTGAATAAAAGAAAATAAACATATTTTGTTATAACAGGTTATAACATTTGGCTTAAAATACAAACACGTACATTTATTTGCCATTTTTTTTTTCGTTATAGAGACCAAGGTCATTTCTTTGTATATGCATTTATTGATTACTATTTCTCTTTACAGAAATCACATCATGTATTATCTAAGAGTTTTTCTACTAGCTGTTTTTTAAAATGTGGAGTAAAGCTTGAAAACACTTGGAAAATTTCAAAGTCCTAGATTTTACAATACCTTATCACTACCTGGATTTGAATAGTTCACAGCTTTTTTCAGCAGCAGTTTTTTTCCAAGTGTCTTGTATTTGTTGTGTCTCAAGAATTCAACATAGCTTTTAAATCTGATTTGAAAAATAACATTATGGGGGCCGGCACTGTGGCGCAGGAGGTTAAAGCCCTGGCCTGAAGTGCCAGCATCCCATATGGGTGCCAATTCTAGTTCTAACTGCTCCTCTTGCAATCCAGCTCTCTGCTATAGCCTGGGAAAGCAGTAGAAGATGGCCCAAATGCTTGGGCCCCTGCCCCTACATGGGAGACCTGGAAGAAGCTCCTGGCTTTGGATCAGCACAGCTCCAGCCACTGCAGCCAATTAGGGAGTGAACCAGCAGATGGAAGACCTCTCTGTCTCTACCTCTCTCTGTAACTCTGTCTTTCAAATAAATAAAATAAATATTTAAAAAGAAAAATAACATTATGAAAAATTACAAATAGGAATTATGAAAAATAGTGAGATACTTGCGTATATACTACTCAACATTCTTTTTCTTTTTCCTGTTTAAGATTTATTTATTTAAAGATGGAGCAACAAGAGATCTTAAACTTAAATCTGTTGGTTCACTCCCCACATGGCCACAACAGCCGGAGCTGGCCCAGGCCAAAGCCAGGAACCAGAACTTCAGCCTGGTCTCCTATGTAGGATCCAGGTTCAAGTATTCAGACCATCTTCCGCTGCCTTCTCAGGCACATTACCAGGAATTTGGATAGGAAGGAGAGCAGCTGGGACTGGAACCAATACATCAAAATGGGATGCTGGCATTGCCAGCAGCAGCTTAATCCTGTGAGCCACAGTGCTGGCCCCCTTAGCCATGTTTTCAGTAAATCTCTTTGAAAAACAAAACAACAAAAAAAAGATTTCTCTGCAGATGTATCAACAAATATGGGGTCTATTACTTATTTTAGTTATGTATTTGTGTTTTTCATAAACAATATAATTTTGTGGGTATAAAATTGTACATTAATGATGCTATATGATAATGATAATCCTGTGGCAACTTTTTTTTTTTTACTTAAGATTGTCTTTGAGCTTTATGCAAATCAATTCATGGATGTTATTCATTTTAACAGTTATTTAAGAATCCCCTGAATGAGAAATCCAGAATTTCTCATTCTTCACAATAGGTTATTTTTCATATTTCACTACTAAAAGCAGTAAGTGCTGAAAGTTCTTCTATGTAACTTGTGCTTATATTGGAAATATTTTTCTCCAGCACAGTCATCAAGAACTGAAGAAAGTTCTAGAGTGTACAGTGTTTCAGTCTTACAAGAAAATGCCAAAAGCTTTCTAAGCAGTTAACATCAGTTTGTTTCCTACCAGTGTATAAGAAACATGTAAGAATTATCTACATCTTAGCCAGCACTAGGATACCAGATTTTTACATTTTTTTCCAGCAAAATGTTTAGAAATACTACTTAATTTACATTTTCCTGAGAACCATTAAGTAGATACTTTGAATGCAAATATGGATTTGTTTCCTTTCTCTATGAATTCCCCATGCATTTGTTTAGTTTTCTGATGGATTCTGTGTCACTTTCTAATTGACTTTTTGAAGTCAGGAACTTTTCGAATATTTGAGATAATAATAATCCTAACAATACCTTTCAAGTTTTTTCTTTTTTCCTCAGTTATAACAGAAATGTATATAAATAATGTTGATATATAACCAAGTACATCAATCTTTCTTTTAATGTTTACTTTCCTTTTGGAAAAAATTTTCCATATTCCCATATTAAAATCTCCTATATATATATGCTCTCATAAACATTTTTACAGATTTTTCTCAGGTTTAATTCTTTGATCTGTGTGTAACTAACTTTGTGCAAGACATCCTTTTTTTTTTTAAGATTTATTTATTTATTTTGAAAGAGTTATAGGGAAAGGGAGAGAGACTGAGATCTTTCATCTACTGCTTCATTCCCCAGATGTCTAGAATGACCAGCACTGGGCCAGGCAAAGCCAGGAGCTTCATGGGAGTCTCCCATGTGGGAGGCAGAGGACCGAACACTTGGACCATCTTCTGCTGCTTTTCCCAGGCTATTATCAGGGAGCTGGATCAGAAGTGGAGCAGCTGAGACTCAAATCAGCTCCCACATGAAATACCAGCATCCAGGCAGTGGCTTTACATGCTATGCCACAACACCACCCTCTGTGCATGACATCTTTTTCCAAATAGTTAGCTAGTTAAAATCCAGCTAACTGCTGATTAATTTTTAGTACCACGTGTCATAATGCACCAGGCCCTCATGTATTCATGGAGCTATTTGTCCATACTTTGTCTGTACCACAGTTTTAATTATAATGGCTTTATAGTAAATCAATATCTTATTTATTTTCCCAGAGGATTTCTTTGAACCTTTAATCTTCAATATAGACCTACTTGCTGAAGTCCAAGAGGGCTGGGGATGGAATATCTGATGGGAGTTTGATTAGCATTGAATTTATAGATGAATTCCTAGATAATTAACATATTCACCATAGTCAGGTTTTCCATGATATATAGCTTCTTTTATTTAAGGGGTTTTTTTTAGTTTGATAATTTTCTCCCTAAAGATCTTGCATATCTTTTTGTAAGATTCGTGTATTTTGCAAGGTATCGTGTAATGTTTTGGTTTACAGCATCCCTATTTTAATAGTTTGTCTGTTGAACTTGTATTTCTCATGTAGATATTCATGTTATCTTTGCATAATGTTTCTTCCTTTTCAGTTCTTAAACTTATTAATATGATCTTAAGTAAAAGCTACTAGAGCAGGTGTTCTTGGTCAGTTTTGGCTTTACAGGGAATGCTCTTCTCATATTTGATGATTTTGATGTTTATTGTAGGCTTTTGGTTTCATTCCTGTTAACAGTTTTCTTCGTTTTAAGTGGGTGTTGAAGTTTATCAAAAGCTGTCTCAGTTTCCCTTATAAAATGCTGCACAAATATAACTATCTTTAATGTTTTTGTCTAGGGTGATCAGCATATAAGCTGCTGAAGAAAGAAAGTTGGAAAATTTACTAAAATCAAGAATGATGGATCCATGTTCTGTTGGAGTCCAGCTTCGTACCACAAATGAGTGTCATAAAACCTATTATACTCGTCACACAGGTTTCAAGACTTTGCAAGAACTGTCATCAAATGATATGCTTTTACTTCAACTTAGAACTGGAATGACACTTTCTGGGAACAATACAATTTGCTTCCATCATGTAAAAATTTACATTGATAGATTTGAGGATTTGCAGAAGTCGTGTTGTGACCCATTTAACATACATAAAAAACTAGCCAAAAAAAATCTGCACGTGATTGACTTAGATGATGCCACTTTTCTGAGTGCAAAATTTGGAAGACAGCTTGTACCTGGTTGGAAACTTTGTCCAAAATGTACTCAGATAATCAATGGAAGTGTGGATGTTGATTCTGAAGACCGCCAGAGAAGAAAACCTGAATCAGATGTATGTATAGTAGTCATTTTTTTCTACCGTATGACTTCTAGACACATTTGTTTAACTACAAGGAAATCTTATTTACCTCATCATTCGTTAGCATACAGTTTATTTAGAATTGGATAATTGAAAGTAAGTAGTGTGGCCAAATACTTCTTTATACCCAGTGTCAGAATAAAGAATAAATAAAGTAGGCTTGTGAAAACCATGGCACTATGCCCAAGACTCTAAGCTGCAACTTGTAGTGCTGAAGCATTAGAAATGGCTTTTAGAGCATTCTGGCAAAGTTGGGGCTTAACTAACAGTCTCTTTTCTGACACTACAGTAACTAAATGGGACATGCCAGCCAGCCTGGGTCTGAGTTCCTCTTTTTATGAAGAATTTGGAAATCACTGCTTTAAAAGGAGCATCAGAGAAGTGACTTGAATAATTATTTTTTCTTTCAATCTTTCTTTGACACTGTCATTCTTGTTTGAGTTTTTTAAAGTGCTTTTGAGTTCTTTTGCTTTTCTAGCTCTGAAGTCCTCATAGGGTCAAAACTAATTTTAGGATCCCTGCAGTCCAAGAGCATAAATTTTTACATGTAAAGTATTAAATATTTTATACCTCCCTTCCTCATTCACATGCCTACATACAAATTATTTAACTATACCAGAACAAGTTATAGTTCTTGTGCTGGAATAGTTTCTCACTTTTCTCCTTTTCATTATATTAATAAGCCAGGTTAAAAGTAATTAAAACTTTAAATTATATGTTTGTTTTTCTTTGTTTGCTTCCCAGAGAACCATATCCAGGACGGAGTGTTATCTGCAGTTCATACTGGACCTTTTGATATTCTCACTGTAGATGCCTTCACCTCATCTGTCTGTTGCTCTTGTAGAATATTTCACATGAAGCATTTTTCCACAAAATAATACAAACTTAAGTCCTTAATCCCTAAAATTTTGTTTTGCCAAAGCTTTTATAAAAGAGGACAATATTATTTGCAGTTTTGGAACCATAATCTCTGCTCTTAAAAAACATATATATAAAATATAATAATAAAACTTACTGAATCATCCTTCGGCATCTCAGTTATGTGTCACTGAGTTACAGCAGTTACCTGCTTTTTCTCAACCTGGGAACAGCCATTATTGCAGTTTGCATCTTGCTTGTCTGCACCTAATATACCAGAGACTAAAATCATATCATGAAAATGTTAGTACTCAAATGACCAATAAGCTCTGAATATAGCTTAGCATTGTGGAAATTTTATTGCACTTGAGTTCTAAAATTGTGTGCACATGCATGCACATTCTAGACTGTCTCATAGGTTAAGGATGATCTGGATTAACATTAAGTGAATATTAATGTTTTTATCATGTGATGTCAAGATTTGAGTTGGTAATTTCTTTCTCTTTTTTCAGGGAAGAACTGCTAAAGCTTTGAGGTCATTACAGTTTACCAATCCAGGAAAGCAAACTGAATTTGCTCCAGAAACTGGTAAAAGAGAAAAAAGAAGGCTTACCAAAAATGCAACTGCTGGTTCAGATAGGTGGGCTATGTGTGACATAAGACATCTGTTAATTTGCTCCTTCACATCAATATTGTTCCCCTACTTTTCTCTTAGTTACCAATTTTCTGTGTAGACATTTTAAATTGGATAATGCGAAATGAGTAAACATTTCCAAAGTCGTTGGTTTTTCTTCATGGAAATTAAGGCATCTGTTTCAACTTTATAAAAAATTATTTCTAAGAAGGTAGCAGTGAAGTGACAAAATGACAAAATAATATTTTGAAATGAGACTTAAAATAATTGAAAACCTGTGTGCCTTAGAACTAAAATAATTCAGTTTTTTGAAAACCACTGATAATATATAATTAATATATCAATTCTTGAGTGGCAGCTAAAATGTAAATGTATGAAAATACAAGATACTTTTTTATTTGTTACATGCTATATAGAAATAGTTCTGATATAGCCAATAAAACAAATAAGAGAACTAAATGGTTTAGAATATGAATATTTAAGTTGAGCATTTCTACAATATTATTTGACAAATATCATTAAAATGACCAGAAATTACAGTCAACATTTCTACTAATGCTATTTATTTCATCTGTTAAGATTTCCATTGAGTAATTTAAATATTTTTAGGTCATATTTACTGGAGTCCATTAAAGCATAAAATGCAATTGCAATATAAATACCTATAGGGTAGTATGCTGTAATAGAAATAAAATGACAGGGGTGGGTATTTGTTTTAGTGGTTAAGATGCCTCTTGGAACACTCACTTCCCATTTGTGTGCCTCAATTCAGGTGCCATCTCTGGTCCCAATTCCAGCCTCTTGCTAATGTGAACCCTGGGAAGAGCAGGTGATGGCTCAAGTGGGTGTGTCCTTGCCACTAATGTGGGAGACCTGGATTGATCCTGCTCCCAACTCTTGGCATGTGGGGAGTGAACCAGTAGATAAGAGCTGTGTGTGTATAAAATAAAAAATATCTAAATTTTTTAATAATAAAGATAAAACTTTACAGAGCAGTGAAGATTGGTGGCCAATAAAGTGAACCACTGTTAACTAGCCACTCTCTTGTTTTTTTTTAAGGTAAAGGGAAAATCATTTTAACAAAAATTGCTTACCTTTTAGACAACGTTCTTCTACATTCCTTTAGTGTTTGTGTTTAAATTTACTTCACAAGACGTATTTAGGCTTTCTGTATTTGTCTCAACACTATAGAGTTCTTTGTCTTCATACGAAGCTCATTTGTTACTGATTGTAGAGTAAGCCTGGTAACTTATGTACCACTTTGATAGGATCTCATCGCTAATGTAAAATTCTTTTTTTTTCTTTTTTAAGGTTTATTTATTTATTTGAAAGGCAGAGTTACAGAGAGGCAGAGGTGTAGAGTCTTCCATCCAATGATTCACTCCGCAGTTGGTCTCAATGGCTGGAGCTGCGCCGATCCGTAGCCAGGAGCTAAAAGCTTCTTCTGGGTCTTCCACATGGGTGCAGGAGCCCAAGAACATGAGCCATCTTCTACTGCTTTTCTAGGCCATAGCAAAGAGCTGGATTGGAAGTGGAGCAGCCAGGACCCAAACTGGCAGCCATAAGGGATGCCAGCACTGCAGGTGGCAGCTTTACCCACTACGCCACAGTGCTGGCCCCATGCAAAATTCTTATCACCTTAAATTTTTTATTACCTAATTTTCAGTTAAATATTCAAGAACAGTATTTGTGAGGTATAATTCATTGTGTTTTATTTCCAGACAGGTGATCCCAGCGAAGAGTAAGGTTTATGATAGCCAGGGTCTCCTGATTTTCAGTGGGATGGATCTCTGCGACTGCCTTGATGAAGACTGCTTGGGATGTTTCTATGCTTGTCCTGCCTGTGGATCTACCAAATGCGGAGCTGAATGCCGCTGTGACCGCAAGTGGCTCTATGAGCAAATTGAAATCGAAGGGGGAGAGATAATTCATAACAAACATGCTGGGTAATTTGTAGTATCAAACTAAGAGGTCTTTAAAGGTTCTCATTCTATTTCTGAAGTTCTGTCTTTCTAACATAGATTTGAAGCTTGATTGCCAAATGACAAAGATTTAACTACCTGAAAATGTATTCAGTATGCACTGATGTTGCGTTTTGAGTGCTTCTTCAACATTCGTTACTTGATATAAATTTAGATGAGCAGTTTCTCAGCAGTGTGTTTTAAGCCTGCCTAGGTCTGTGTAAAGTAACATAGGCAGTCCTCAATTTGCATAGTTCCCATAGGGCACAAATTTCAGTGACTTGATTTAGTTAAAACAACACCAAGTCTTCTAACAGCATGATTCAATTTCATATATCACAGGGTATTAGCCATGAGTAATTGTAGGAAGTAGCATTTCCTGCTAGTTCCTCAGACCACAGAGTATTATGTAAATAACAGGCATACTTAATGATCAGGAACCAGTCATGTTTCTTCTTTCAAATTCTGTGAGTGATTGGTTCCCGTGTGTCTGTTATTCAGTTCACTCACAGCAAAGCATGTAGTTACATTGTCACCGAAGTGAAATGTTATACAAGTAGATAATCAGAAGAATTGGCCAATACAGATGAAAATGCAGCCCGTAAAAGAAAAACAAAAGGTAACACTGGAAGTGCAATTTGAATTTAACATAAATGGAATAGTACATAATATCACAGTTTGGGGAGTGTTATTACTGCTGTTTTAGATTCTAGTTATGTACCAGAGGAACTCAGTGAGGGCAGGCTTACAAACATAAGTGAGGAACCTGGTTCTGATGAAAAGGGTGACTGTCTCAGGAAAGCCTCACGAAAGGATATATAATGTGACTGCAGAAGTATGCAGTATTGAAAGTACAATGAAATGGTGGAAACTGATTCAAACTTAAAAGGAGTATGATGACTTGCTATAGTATACAAATAATACTCAGTATCATACAGAGTTATTTGACAGGAAAAAAGGGCAAATACCATTGAACTACTTGATTAATTTTTTACAATAAAATAAAATACGCTATCAACATTTAAGCCTTTTTTCATTTTCTTGTATATTTATAACTGACAGAGTTTTTAATGTTTTGACAGATTTTTAACGGCTTGGAGCAGTTTTAATTTTCCCCACTGATTGATTATTCAGATTACTTTGCATGGCCATTTTTATGGTCCCTCAGTACCATTGCAAAATGAGGACTGCGTGCAGCTGGGGACAATTCCTACTTCAGGGGAAATGATTTTGATTCAACTGACTAATTGAGTATAACTATTTGGAAATAATCTACATATCTAAGTCATAAGATATATTGCTTTTTCTTATTCTTCAAAGAAAAATAAATCTTCAATATTATAAATCTTTGTACAATGCATTCTCTGTGAAAATATGTTCTTAGGGACAAAAAAAGCATCGTATTCTGTTTATGTATAAAGCACAAGTTTACATACGATGCATAAACAGATAATACATTAATCTGCAGTGTTAAATTTGTATGAAGTGGTTGCCTAGGTTTAAAAGGTCTAAAAATGCTCCTTAAGGGAATGATAATGAAAAGAAGGTAGAGAAACACTGGCTGGGCTGGGATGAACCAGGAGCCAGGTCCTCAGTCCAGGTCTTCCATGTGGGTGGCAGAGACCCAGTCACTTGAGCCATCACCTGCTGCCTCCCAGAGTGCACACTAACAGGAAGCTGGAACTCAAACCAAGGCACATGAGATACAGGTGGTCCAACTGGCAGCTTAACTGCTAGGCCAAACACCTGCCCATGGAATCATCTTTGTTGGGAGAAATGGCTTTCATTCAAATTGCTGTATTCCAGCATTCCTTGGTAGGACATTACCTCTGTTACTTTAAGACAGTAATTAGTTTTTCAAGGGAAAATTTCCTGAACAATTTTGATAGTGTTTGTTCATTATGCCCATTTAGGGAACCAGACTTACAATAATACAAAAAAGCTTACAGAGAAAGGTACGTCTGATTTAGAAAAGGCTACAATACGAGTAAAAGCCATGTTTTGGAAAAATTACATCACAATTCCACTTACTGTTTCTTAATATAAAATGATGGAAATTATACAGTGAAACATCTAGATCCTTATTATATTTGGCATACTATTAAGGTGGCTAAATTACTTCAGAATTCTATTCATCTGAAAAGTAAAAATAAAACTTACATGAACAGTTGACTTCTATGTGCAGATTCTAGTAGAAAAGTTGCTGACCTTACAAGTGTTACACAAAGTAAAAATGTATATGTGTATTTGAATAAAGTGTCATCCCATGTGATTGAATTTTCTCTTTGTTTTTATAAGTACATGTAAGAAAATAGCTGTGTACCTTTGGGATATCATATATTGTATTCTTCTGTTTTTAAAATATTGTGTCTCCTGTGTAAGAAGCTGTTCTACAACCTGACAGTCTTTTCTAAAACTGCTTTCATGACATAAATTCAAGTTAAGTAATTTAGCAAATGAATTTTGAAATATACATACCTACATATAAACATTATATGGTGATTTGCTAGTAAAAGAATATAACTTTCAGTTTGGTTCTTAACCTTTTGGAAGCCAAAGACAACTGTGAGACTGATGAAAGCTTTCACATGTATCCTCAGAAAAATACCTGCAACCGTGTGCTCAGAAATAACATTCAGAACCCCTTTGTGTGCATTGGACTGCTCGTGTAATATGAAATGTTCTGAAGGCATTTGATTTTTTAAAGTGACTGTGTCTGATTTGGTATGTAGTGCTGCAGATTTTTTATTTTTTCCTCTTTTTTTTTTTAATCAGCATTTCAGTTCTTTAAAGAGCTGCTGGTACCCAGAAAAGTCTCACTGTGGTCTCTTACACTCCTCACATCCAAAATTGAGTCACAGCGTAGAAATCAGGTGTCTTATCTGGACTGAACTTTGATAGAGATTTTCCACGTCCGTTATGGCTACCCTGCTGGAAGTAGCTAACATCCCTGTGCAGAATTCATGTGACCTCTTAGTTTTTACTGACATCTGCTGGATTCTTCATGAACATAAACTGCTCCATGCTGCTACTGCTTCTTCCTAATCTCTTCACTTCTGAATTAAACTCCAAACGGGTAATTACATGATACCCTGCCAAAGTTGGAATTAAAAAACAATACTGAAATAAAATGATTTCTCTTTGTCACACTCTTAGTTATTTCTCAATAGAAGCCAACTATGTTGGCTTTTTTCTTTTTTTAAGAATATGAATGGGGATACATAAATATACATGGGAAATTCTGGGTTGGTTTTCATTTATTTCCAAGTTGAGTTACTTGATGTTAGTATTCTTGAAAACCAAAACACTATTGACAGTTAGTTTGAAAGTATAATAGACAGTATGCTGTAACTAGATATTCATAATGGCATTGCTTTGAGGACTGACTGACAAGATTAATTCCCAAAAACAAGAGTAAAGCAGATTTTAAACAGATAATACAGCCTTATTAAATGAAAAAAAAAAAGTTTGAAAGTACTTTAAATGTGAAAAGACTTTATTGCAGCCCTACACAATGACATGAATAAAATGTATTGCTTCCTTCCTCCCCCAAACTAGAGAGTGATTTTTTTGTTAAGCAATGAGTAGAAGCTTCATGTCACTACAGGCAAACATTTTACTTTTTAAGGGTTGCCCTAGTCTACCTAGACTATGTTTTGGAAATTAATGAGCTTACTGAAACTAAAGCATTTGCAAACAAATAAACACACCTTCCAACTTCTAATACCTGAAAACAAATAAGTTTGGGACTCCTAATTTTTACTGTAAACTTGCTGGATTCCACGCCACTCTTTTTGCGCTCAGTTCTTTCCAGAGGCACATTTTCAATTGAAGGCACATTTTATTTTGATGAAACCCAAACTGGCTTCTTGAGAGCATCAAAACTAAGATTGAAAGAATACAGGCTTGTAAAGGAGACCTGAAATGATTCAAATTGCAGATGTTAGCTCTATAAATAGCTCTTTGTTGTCACCAACAAGTTATACTGAAGAAATTGATGAATCCAAATTTGTTTTTTATTGAATGTTGAGGCAGTACTGGAGTTACTTTGAAAATTAAATCAGTAATTTGGTGGTATAAGGTAAAGTGTAGCGATACTGCTGCTTTGTGAATGGACTTTACAAAGTTCTGGGTGAAGTACAATTTTACCATTAGGAAAGCTAAAATGATTCATGAATGTTCAATAAATTCTGGAATCATAAGGCATTATAAATAATAGTTATATGCCCTTCCCAGTGGCTATTTATTATGACACTGACTTTTCTTCTTTTATTTCAGTTTAGTCTAGTGAGGTTAGTAAAGTTAATAAAAGGTAGCTGAGAGTGCCAATCTGAAGTGATCTGGAGAAAAGTATCACCTGAGCTTTTTGCTTTGTGTTTTTCTTGTTTCCTTTTGGGTAAGTAAGAATTTTTTTTTTTAAAGCCACCAAGTTTCTAGCCATTTAGGGTCAAGTGACAGACTATGCAAAGATAATTTTTATGTAAAATACAGAACTTATAATTTGGTGCATGCAAATAAGTTTATTTCCTCCAAAATAATTTGGCTCATTGCATTTCTAAATTGGATGATAAGACTTTCCTATATAAATTGTTGAAAGAGAAAACATTTCCTTTTCAGTAAGTTTCCAGTGCATTTCCCAAAGGTATAATTGAACAATTGCTTATTTTATGCCTGTTGTCTTCTTGTGTTAAAGAACTAGACATAGATTTAAGGGTCCAAGAACAACTAAACCTCCCTAACAGACCAAGCTTCACACTGGATGATATACCCACAAATCATATTAGGAGACTCCTCAAACCTGTTAAGGGAAATGACTCTTGGAAACAGTTAATATACTGCATTTTGATTTTCATTTGCCCCAACTGAATTTGGCCAGAAGCTTAGAAGTTGATCAGATGTTAGAGAAACACTGTTCCGATGATGAAATTATGAGTTGAGCCATTCAAGTTTCTATCAGGAATTTGAACAGACAATAAATGAAAAAAAAAAAAAAGGCTGCATTTTGTATAAGGGAAATAGCCAAGGTTTTGTATTATAATGCTAGTGCACTATACCTAAACACTTTAAAACGTGATGTTGAGTTACTGGAGCTATGATCAGGTGAAGATGCAAGTGACCATTCAGTTAAAATCCCCCGTTTTCATATATGTCCCTGCAGCAAGCACACTTATATTTACCTTAATGAGTTCTTTCACCCAAAGAATTTTGCTAGCACACTTGCTCTTCTAGTTAAAACAAAAGGACCTGGAGGTCTGCTATTAGGCTCCTGCATATGTTAGTATTATATCCTTGGATAACTCTGAACCAGTGGTTCTCAAACTTGAGCATGCGTTGGGATCACCTGGTAGCAGTGCTAAACCACAGACTGCTGGGCCCCATTCTTTGGGTTTCTGGTTTAATAGGTCTGGAGTGGGAACAGGGCACTTTGATTTCTAGCAGGTGAGCTAGAACCTCACCAAGAACCACTGATCAATGCCAGCGGTTCTCAACCTTGAAATCACATGTGGGACACCAAAAACTGTTAACCCAAGACTCAAGTCCAGGCATTAGATTCAGTTGGTTTCAGATTTGACATGAACATTAGGATGCTAACTCCTCTCTGCCTTAGTGTGGGGATGACTCAGAATTTAAGTTGGTATCTGTGATGGTTAATTTTATGTGTCAACATGCTTAGGCCATGGCACACAGTTTTTGATTAAATATTCTAGATGTTACTATGAAGTATTTGTTAGATATGGCTAATACTTAAGTCGGTAAACTTCAAGGAGATTGCCCTCATAATGAATGGGCCTTGTCATAATAGTTGAAGACTTCTAAAGAAAAAATTCCCCAAGAAAGAAGACATTCTTCTGCCTTCAGACTGGAGATGCGGTATCAACTCTGAGTCCTCTACAGATCTCAGACTTGCCAGCCCCGCAAACCACACACATATAATTCTGTTTCTCCAGAGAACTTTGATTTGTCCAATAACCTACTTTCGATATCAAATTCGTTATCTTTTATCAACCTTCACTTGCAGGTCTGTATTATTTTTTATTTTTTGGCTGTATCCAATCTTAGGTGAGTAAAATATATATTGCAATCTTTTTTTTTTTTTCTTTTTTGAGAGGCATAAAGACAAAGGGGTTGGGGGAGGCACTGTACACACTCTAATTCACTGGTTCACTCCCACAAATGCCTGCCATGTCCAGGGCTGGGCCAAGGCTGAAGTCAGGAGCTGGAAGTTCTGTTCAGGTCTCTGGAGTGGATGGCAGAGAATCAACCACTTGAACAATCCCCTGTTGCCTCCCAGGGTCCATGTTAGCAGGAAGCTGGAATCCGGAGCAGTAGCCAGACTCAATCTAGGCATTCTGATCTGGGTTGCAAATGTCATAACCACTAGGCCAAAAAAGACCACCTCCAGTACAGTCTGACTCATTTCTCTTGTTCATATTACCAAGTCCATTCGGTCCCTGCTTAGAAAATTCTTTAATCTATTTACAGTGTTTTGTTGTTGTTTCTCATTCTTGTGTGTGTGTTTCTACCTCATTGGCTATGGTTCATCAGTGTTTTGCACATGCAGAATCAGTTTCTTCTGGTATTAGCATTCTGCAGTTTGCCCTTGAGAAACCTCCTTTAAATTCAGCCCATGTGGTTTAGATGGGGTTAACCTCACTTCATGACCCGGCTTTTGAGAGTGCAGCATGCTCCTAGCCTTAGTTAATGCTTTAAGGGTGAGCACACAACTAGCCAGACCGACTTATGCCATAAACGTTAGATTTACTGAGACTTGAGAGCGAGAGATACTTTTTTTCAATGAGGAATGCTTACATATTTAAGACTGGGCCCCCTGGTGGCTAATCTTGGCACTACTTAAGGAGAATCTGCCTTCAAATACAAACACTGCAGATGAAAATAGAAGCCAAAGGCCAAGATAGATAGATTTGTGTATCTGCATCCAGTTACTTCTGAAGTCAAACCTGGACTTTCAGTTACATGAGTTCTTCATTTTCTCTTTTTGCATGATTGGCCTTAAATGGACAGTTAGCTCTACTCATCTGAAGATTGAAACCACCAGAGTTCAAGAATAGAATAGAATGTCTGTTTAAAACTCATGTCCTTGGCGCTGGTGCTCTGCCCTGGTGGGTAAAGCTGCCACCTGCAGTGCTGGCATCCCATATGGGCGCCAGTTCGAATCCCAGATGTTCCACTTCCAAGTCAGCTGTCTGCTATGGTCTGGGAAAGCAGTCGAAGATGACCCAAGTCCTTGAGCCCCTGCACCCAAATGAGACCAGGCTTCGGATCCGAGCAGCTCTGGCCCTTGTGGCCATCTGGGGAGTGAATCAGCAGATGGAAGACATCTCTCTCTCTCTCTCTCTCTCTCTCTCTCTCTCTCTCTCTCTCTGCCTCTGCCTCTCTGTAACTCTGCCTTTCCAAATAAAAATAAATTTCATGTACTGGGATGGATATTTAATCTAGCAGTCAAATGTCTATGCCTCACAGAGGGGTGTCTGGGTTCAATTCCTGACTTGACTCCTAACTCCAGCTTCATTGTAATGCAGATCCTAGGACACAGCAATGGTGGCTCAAGAAGTTAGGTTCCTGCCACCCATGTAGGAGACCACAATAGAATTTCTGGCTTCAATGCAACCTAGCCCCAGCCAGTGCAGACATCTGGGAAGTGATTAAGCTGATGTTTCTCTCTCTCTCTCACCCTCTCTCTCTCTCTCCTTGTCCTTGTTTGTCTCTGTCTCCTCCCCTCCACTCCATGTGTCTCAAATTTTATAAAGGAAATTGAAAGAAAAAAACTCATGCTCTTGGGAACTTTTATATATTTTAAGAAAGGACAGCAAACAGCTGTAACCTACAGCCACATTTCCTACTTTAAATCCTTGCAGAATCTTTCAAATAGTTCTTGTGTATCTTAAAATATAGCATGATTTGTGGTAATTTGGCATGTGTGTCTAAAATTCTATTTTTTTAAAAATAATTTTTGGGTAGTTTTATTTGTGTTACTTTTACAGCACATAGTATGCTTGCAAATCTTTGAAAAATGAAACATTTCCTCTGTTAATCCTATATTCATCACTAGAACTTTCTCCTGGGTCAAGGAGAACAGAAAATTTTAATAGTGGGGTTTGAATTAACTTGTCAGGTAATTAAAGGGGTGTCCTTGACTCAAATTTTTGATTTATGATACAGTGCTAGCAACATCAAAATTAAATATCAACAGCCCCTCTTCGTTTCCCTTCCTGCCCTTAAAAGACACTCATGTCTGTGGTGTTGAAGGGATGAATGCAAAACTAAAGGGAACTCAGCACAGCTCAACATTTTCTGAATGTCTTAGTCCATTTGAGCTGTTACAAAATACCATAGACTGGTTGACATACAAACAACAGGAATATATTTCCCAAAGTTCTGAAGGCTGGGAAGCCTAGGATTAAGATGGTAGCAGATTCAGTGTGGAGAAGGCTTGCCATAACCTCACTGGTAGAAGGGCAAGGAGACCCCTTGATCTCCTGTTGATCAGATCTCCACCCTCATGGCCCAGTCACCTTCCAAAGCCCCAACTCCAAACACTATCACATTGGGGATTAGGTTTCAACATATGAATTGGGTGGGAGATGCAATACAAATGTTCAACCTATTGTATTTACTTCTTCATGGTTGACTTTGATACTTCACAACTTAAATAGTAGAGGCAGGTGTTCTGGCATGGTGGGTTAAGCCACTGCTTGGTATGTCAGCATCCCATAAGTACCCGTTCCAGTCCCAACTGCTCTTTTCCCCATCCATCTCCCTGCTAATGCATCTGAGAGAGGATGACTCAAGCACTTGGCCCCTGTCACCTATGTGGGAGACCTGGATGGAATTTCAGGCTCCTTGCTTAGGCCTGGCTCAGCCCCAGCCATTGTGGTTATTTGAGAAATGAATCAGTGGATAGAAGATCTCTCTGTCTCTGTCTCTGTCTCTGTCTCTCTCTCTCTCTCTCTCTAACTCCGACTTTCAAATAAATAAATAAATACATTTTTAAAAAGAAATAATTGGGATAGGCATTTAGCCTAGCATTGAGGCACTGTGGGGCCAGCACTGTGGCATAACGGGAAAAGCCACCCCTGCAGAGCCAGCATCCCATGTGGGCACTGGTTCGAGTCTCGGCTGCTCCACTTCCAGTCCAGTTCTCTGCTATGGCCTGGGAAAGCAGAACAAGATGGCCCATGTCTTTGGGCTCCTGCACCCACATAGGGGACCCAGAGGAAGCTCCTGGCTCCAGCTCCTGGTTCCTGGTTTTGGATCAGTGCAGCTCCGTCTGTAGTGGCCAATTGGTGAGTGAACCAATAGATGGAAGATTCTCTCTCTCTCTCTCTGCCTCTCCTTCTCCGTGTGTGTAACTCTGACTTTCAAATAAATAAATAAATCTTTAAAAACAAAACAAAAGATGCCTATGTCCCCTTTTAGAGTACCTGGACTCAATATTTGGCTCCAGCTTGCTTCTAATGCAGTGTACAGCATTCCAACTGAAGCAGATGCTATCACTTTTCATTTTCTTATCTTTCCTAATTAGTGGCTACTTTTATCATTATACAGATGAGGAAACCTAGGCTTCAAAAATATAGATAACTTACTCAAGGTCACATAACTTATAAATGGAAGAGAAGGGACCCAAATAACATTTGACTCCAAAGTACCAGTGCTGACCTATAATCTTTCTCCATTCATCTTATTTGCATGAAGTTATTCCTATCGGGATTCAATGGAGCTATTTGTTTCTGAACATTTAGCAATTATTACGGTTTAGTTGCTTCAGGTGTGTCATATAGTTAAAGATGTTGTTTACTTTCATTCCTACCATTCAGCCAGCTCCATAAAAATTGATGAAAAAATATTGCTCAGCTGGTTCTATGGGATCCTTCTGTTTCATTCTACTCAATCACATTAAAGAGTAAGATGTATGACGGACACATGTTAACAACAGCTATTTATTGTGTGATTGGATGCATAATTTAACAGTATTTTTGTTTTAGCTTTTAAAAACCCTTTGTATTGTCTCCATTGCATGATACTCATCTGTCCAGAAGAGGGTGATGTTTACTACAAACTTCCAGTAAAATGGTCTGATGCTTTGGAGAAGCATAGGTTTAGAAAATGAGTTTTCTTAAGGTACAGTTTGAGTATCATTTTGCTTAAGTGCCTTGAGGAATAAATATGTCTTCTAAATATCGTAAATAGAAGAACAGAATTTTCTTTTTCTTGCTCATCTCATTTTTTTAAGTTGTTCTTTCAACCGAAAAATCCAATAATGTTTTGGAATACAGTCAAATATTCCAGACCAGACTTTTCAGTGGAAAGAACAGGTGTCTTGGAACCAGATTAAACTGAGTCTGTGATACAGGTATCTTAATTGCTATGTTAAATGCTCACCCCTTAAATTTGAATTTTAGATAAGCAACAAATATTTTTACTACATTTTATGGGGTACTTGGGACACACAAGTATTTTTTGAAATATACTATAAGGCATTTGTTTATCTGAAATTTAAGTTTAACAGGATGCCCCATGTTTTTATTTGTTATATTTGATAAGTTTAACTGAAAGTGCTTTGACAAAAAAAGAAAAGAGGCCGGCGCCGTGGCTCAACAGGCTAATCCTCCGCCTTGCGGCGCTGGCACACCGGGTTCTAGTCCCGGTCCGGGCACCGGATTCTGTCCCGGTTGCCCCTCTTCCAGGCCAGCCCTCTGCTGTGGCCTGGGAATGCAGTGGAGGATGGCCCAGGTGCTTGGGCCCTGCACCCCATGGGAGACCAGGAAAAAAAAAAAAGCACCTGGCTCCTGGCTCCTGCCATCGGATGAGCGTGGTGCACCGGCCGCAGCGTGCCATCCGTGGCGGCCATTGGAGGGTGAACCAATGGCAAAAGGAAGACCTTTCTCTCTGTCTCTCTCTCTCACTGTCCACTCTGCCTGTCAAAAAAAATAATAATAATAAAAAAATAAAATAAAAAAGAAAAGAAAAATGGAAACTTCAGTCCTAGAATTTTAGAATTCTGTTAGTAAACTATTTAATATTTCTAGTATCTAGGAGAAGTAGTATAGGTAATATTCTAAAATTTTGAATGAGCTGCCAATCTAGGGAAAGATAAAAGAAATGTTCCTTTAAGTTGAGTTTAGGCATTTCTGTTCCCTATTGCAGTCAACACATTTCTTAAGGGTGGGCATTTATCTTAGTAGTTAAGTCATCAACTGGGACTCCTGCATCTCATGTCAAAGTACCAGCTCTACTTATATTTCCAACTTCCTGCAAATGTATTCCCCAAGAGGCAACAGGTGGTATCAAGTGGCTAGGTCCCTACCATGTACGTGAGAAACTTAGATTGAGTTCCTGACTCCTGGCTTTGACCCAGCCCAGATCCATCCTTTGCAGCAAATAGGAGCCCTCCCCTGCCTCCTCTGCATGTATGTGTGTGCACATGTGCACATATGTGTCTGCAATTTTAAAAGAAAAAAGGAAACGAGAAAAAACACTTGGCACAAAGCAGCTATTCAATGCATTTTGTTAAGTAAAACATTTTGAAGTATGAAAAAAGTATATTTTAGAGAAGCATGAATACAGAGTTAAAGTTGGCAGTACATTCTAAACTGTATGCTTCTACCTTCTCTCCTTTCCTTTCTTCTCCCTGCTCCTAATAAGAGAATTCAGTCCCTTCCTTTCTTCTTTGAGTAGGGAAAGTGAAGTTGACCAAGTAAGAATAAGGTTTTAAAAATGAAAGAAGGGGGGAGAGCAGTAAAAAAAAGTTTTGTTTGCTATCTTTTGTCGTCTCTTCAGTGAATAGGAAGTCTGCAACAGAAAGAAGGCTAAGCCTGTGTTCCATCAAGTGACAGCCACAGGTGCCAAGGCAGGTGTGAAGGTGAGTTCACTCTGCAGCTAAGCAGCCTGTAGTGAGCTGTCAGAGACACAGGCCAACAACCCCGTCCCTTCCCCACTCTCTGTGTTTTCCTCATCCTCATTCCCCTCTAGAAAATCATTACCTGACTGAGCCCAAAGCATCACTAATGGAGAAGAATAGCTGCAGGTCCTCTCACTTTGCTGGTGTTGGCTTGGACCTTACACTCTCACACCAGACCCAGCTGCATCAGCTCCCAACAAGCATAATATATCAGCTCCATTGACCAAGTCATGCCAAGGAGTCCATTGTGACTTAACAACCAGAACATACAAATGATGACACTTCTTATGGGAGAGAAATCATCTGTAAATGACAAACATGACTGCTTTGGGTGCTTAAAGTGGAGATATTTTACAATAAAATTCATCACATTTGTAACTGCAAAATTCAGAAACTGTCTAATTCTCCACTAAGGAAAAAACAATGGAATAATTAATGGTATAGTTTTTATTTATCAATTTAATATAGCTTAATAAGCTTTTTGGGAATTTTTAATGACATGGGCAATATGCATAGCATAATTTAAAATTTTTAAGACAGAGCATAAAATAAAGTGGGAAATTCCAAATTTGTTTAAAAAAAAAGATAAACTAGAAAAACAGACACTCCAAAATGTTAACAGAACTTATCTTTGATTTGACCTGCTTTTTAATATTCTCTATCATAAATTCTGTAAGTTTTGTTTTCTGTACTAAACATGATTACTCTTACAACCATGAAAATATAGCATAACAAAAAAGCACAAAAGTTATTGATGCTACTCGTTTGTCTTTCCTGCTTCTCACACAGCAGATGAGCAATGGCCTTTATGATCCACTGTAGAAGGACCTATGGCAATTCTCTTAACTCTTGCCCTCAGTATTTGCATTGATAAAATAGGAATAATTTAAGAGGAGAAGGGAACTTCAGTGATTGTGATGAGTGAAATGACGCTTAACCCGGTGTTAGTACACAGGAAGTAGGATACTACAATAATCATCATAAACATGCAGAATATATAAGTAGTTACCTTATTTCAGCCTTGGCTTCCTCAACCCATTCTCCATTTCTCCTTTCTTTCTTTCTTTACTTCTGTTTTTCTTACTTGCTTCCTTCTTTTTCACTATAAGAAATTTCATAAGATTTGACTTTGCTTCTTAATTCACTTCCCTTTCAAAATTCAGGGGCAAAGACATGAACCCCAGATCCTACTGTCAAATGGATTCCCTAGAATGAAAAGTGAAAGGAAAGGAAAAAAGAAAGCATGGAACTGTAAAAATGGCAGAAAAGGTTAACCTACTTGTCCATCAGAAACAACGGTTTTGTTGTCTGTATATTCAGGAGGGAGCAGGAGGGCTGGGCCTGAGTTCCAGCAGAGACAGAGGGCTCAGAATCTATGTCCCCAGGAGGAATAGACCAGCACATAACCCTCAGGGGCTGTTGCATCACAGAGGCCCAAGGCATAGTGAAGGTTCCCAGACCTGGCAAAATGGGGGTATTCTTGGTTGGTTCATCCAACTCAGCCCATCACTATTGAGACCTGGAGGGCAGAAAGAAAGAAGACTTTGAGCCAAACAACAGCGAACCATGCTAAAAAAATTCTTTGAAATTCTTTAATCGTTTTCTTAACAGACATAAGCTTCAGCAGGAAAGTAGTATCAGAATTCTTCAGAGTAAAACTGAAAGTGAAGAACTCCTGTGAATGTCTGTGCCAAGGCCACCTGCAGTGATTCTGACCATGACTGGATTTACCAAATGTACTTGTCCCACCTGCTGCCCTGACCCATACTACAGTCCCTTCCCGCATGGCCAGAAGAGACAAACACTATTTATCAGATTTGCTGGGCCCTATCAAAGGAAACTCTTCAACAATTTTCTGAAAAACAGAATTTGGAGAGACTCAAAATATAAACAAACAACCATGAGGGTTTTTTTTTTTTTTTACAGTCTAGAACTGAGGTTTAAAAATTTGATTTTATATAGTAATAAGTCTTTGCCAAACCATGCTAAGACAGAATCCTGAAATTGGGTGCTATAATTGTTACCATTTTGCAGATGAATAGAAGCTTCCTGAGATAATTTTATTTTGTTCACTCTTTTGCCCTCAGTACCTATAATGCTAGTTGGCATGTAGTTGGTGTTCAATAAGTATTTTTTAATTAATGAATGAATTTAATATTTATTCAGTTAATGAATGAACTGCACCCAGGTTTATGTATGTACTCAGATTTATGCAGGGATATTCAGATGATGCCAAGGTTGGCCTAACTCCAAAGGCTGAGTTCTCAACCTGTGCCTCCAATTACTCATGATCACTAATGTCCCAAGTCCGGGAGGAAGAGCTTGGCCCTGCTGGTAGAGACACCTTCCTACAGGACACTTCAAGATGGTATGTCCCTGGAAATAGTCAGACATAGAGTGATTTCCCTAGGGTCAGTTTTGCATACCACTAGCAATCCAGGGCTTTTCTGGTTTACATATAACATATTAAACCTGGATCCTTCTTTATGACATAATTCCTCAGGCTTTTTATTATATGGAATAGTCTTAGGCTACTTACCAAAAATCTCTAGATAGAAGCAAATGTGCTTCTAGTATCACTTTAGCAAAGCTTGAGGACTTTGAAAGGCTCTTAAACACAGGTGGCTGAAGAAGTTTCTCCCAAGAAATTATCAAGATTAGAGTTTGAGAAGTTAAATGCAATGTCTATAGCTTTTAGGCTCTCTAGCTTTTCTGAGGTGAACAATTGAACTGCATTTCTCTGTGTGATGAACATCAAAATTTTGAGTTTGTTGAAAAGATCATTATCTGGAGAAGAATTTAAAAGGCAGGATGGACAATTTCCATTTAGATAATTGTTGGCTATGATGGAGGACTCTGCAAGTGGGTCTGATTGGAACTCAGGCAGGGACGAGCATCATATACTAAGCTCTAGAAAGACTCACAGAACCCTTAGGCAGCAAATACCTGAATAGAAGCAGTATGACATACAAGATCAAAAGTGCCACATTTCAGCTCCTGCTCCATCACCATACGAGCAGTATGTGCCTAAGTTTCATATCTTACAAGTACCCATGGTAAGAGCTGAGAGTGCCTGGCAAATTCTCTGTATAGAGCTGGAATGTCAGCATCATCACCAGGAGATCAATATTACTAAACAAGGTGTAATAGGATTCAATGGTGAGCAAATACTTCTATCCTTGCTTTATAGGCCCTAACGCTAATGTGATTTTGAAGATCTCTTGAAGAAGAAGTACCCAAGATTATAAATTGCTGCCTTGAAAAGGAACTTTGCTGGCTTCACAATATATGCGCCTCTGCCTCCATGAAAAATAGTGTATTTAGTGGCTAAGAACATGAGCTCAGGGAGGCATGCCATCTGGATTGGCATCCTGTTTTAACTGTGTGACCTGGGTCAAGTTACTAAACCTCTCGATGTTGTAGATTTCAGCTGTAAAAGGGGTTGTTATGAGGATTAAATAATTTGGAATGTATAAAAGTGCCAACATAGAGTAATAAATGTACATATTTAGCATCACTTTTTTTTAAACCTTCTTTCAGGGAACTTTTCACTTGGAAGAATGAACCATAATAAGTGCAAATATTGCTTAAGATATAATGTGGGCAGTGGGGTTGACATTGTGGCATAGCTGGTAAAGCTGCCACCTGCAATGCTGGCATCCCATAAGGGCTCTGATTCAAGTCCCAACTGCTCCATTTCCTATCCAGCTCCCTGGTAATACACCTAGAAAAGCAGCTGAAGGTGGCCCAAATCTTTGGGCCCCTGTTCGTGGGAAACACAGAAGAAGATCTTGGTTTCCAGCTTCGGTCTGGCCCAGGCTTGACCCTCCAAGCCATTTGGGGAATGAACCAGGAAATGGAAGGCCTCTCTCTCTCTCTTACTCTGCCTTTCAAATAAATGAAATAAATCCTTTAAAAAAGAAAGAATATAGGCAATGACATGGGGGAAGGCAAGCCCGCGTTCTTGGCATCAGTGGAAGAAGACCTACTTGGAAAAAGTGGGGTAGGCTTCACCAAGGACAAATAGTAAAGTTCTCAAAAGTCAGTACATTCAATATAGCCTAAGCACTGGCTGCAAATGAGACTTGGTTTATCACACTGGGGAGCAACAAAAACTTATTTTGTAAACTCAAGGGAAGTGGGAGATGAACCCAGAAAGGCAGATTGGATCTACATCATGAAGGGCTTTGGTTGCCCCAAAGACAAATTGTAGACAGTGAGCAGAGGATACTGATGGCTTATGAGCTGAGCAGAATCTCAAGGAAAGCATAGGGGCTGGAGGGAAATTAAGCTGGCAGATTAAGTGTGTGCGTGTGTGTGTGTGTGTGTGTGTGAGTGAGTGTGACTTCAGTGCCATCTACTCATCCTGCAAGTAGCAGAAGGTCTGAAGGTCCTCTACTTTAACATCCCAGACAACTGGTAGTTTGCTACCAATGACATTGGGTAGGAGAAATATTTCTCTAAGAAGTTCTCTCTGAGGAGAGGACTTTCAATTTGAAGTTGTCCCTTTTTTCCCCTGTTCATATTGGCAGCTGAGTTGAATTTCCCTATCATCCCATCAATAAGAAAAGAAGGAATATGCCTATTATATGATGGGGTTGTCACTGGTACCAGTCCACTGCCTTGCTCCCCTTGGCACTGAGCAAAGAATCAAGAAGGGCCTCTCTAGCATGGACATATCTTTTCTCCCAGTGGGAATTCACTCATCTCCTCTCACTAGGACTAACATTTTACAAGATTTCTTTTGTTGCTATTTTTTTGGAGTATATTTCTTTCAGGGAACAAAGTTTTTTATGACTACTTAAAGTTTCAGGTGGAGCCACATGTGCACACCATACTACACACCCAAAACAATTGTTTGTGACAGCCCAACCACCTGGTTAGGGCCTTCTTGAAAAGCACATTAGGGTGCTGTTGCAAGGTGCTCTCACTCCTCTGGGAAAGGCAGTTGCTACATGTCCCTATGGGGGTTCTGCTTCCCTTACCC
Organism: Sylvilagus floridanus; assembly: GCA_949820135.1. Taxonomy (NCBI): domain Eukaryota; kingdom Metazoa; phylum Chordata; class Mammalia; order Lagomorpha; family Leporidae; genus Sylvilagus; species Sylvilagus floridanus. Next base: position 91,377,335 of record OX463224.1, read on the forward strand.
CAGATGGTCCAGGAGAACACACCTGGTCTCAGCCAGGCCAATCAACATTCTTCCCTGGAGTGTTCAAAGCTGAAATCGAGGAGAGGATCAGACCATTCCGAGTGGCAGAGTGACAAGATTTGAATATTGGGAGCAAACTCAGTCAGGTTCCAGGCAAAGGGATGAAAGCAGATGAGGAAGCTCCCCCATGAGAAAAGGGACGTGAACCGCAACTGAATGTGAGTCCTTTTGCCAATTTTCACTTAGGACTAATTCTACACTTGTTGTAGCATAGCTTAGGCAGCTGATGCCCTTTCAGAAAACTCCTTCTTGTCCTATGCTATTTCAAATTGAATTCCACTATTTGTGATAAGGGGGTCCAGATTTATATACTCAGGCTCTCATCTGTGCCCATCAAAGTTTCTGCAACCTGTTTTCCTTCTCTTCAGGGTCTCAAGGATTGACCAAGTTATCTCATCACTTCTAACACAGAAAATAACGCATTAACCCTCAATCCTCTTTCCAAATTTTAAATTGATTTTTCAATCAATATTTCACTCATACACATAGACATGCAGAAATTGGGGCAGATATAAGCTTCTCTGTTTTACAGAAAAGTTAAGCCTAAATAAATGACTTGCCCAAGTTTCTCTAGTTGTTTTCTACAAGAATCTAAATTTCAACTCATGGCTTTTGCTCTCAAATTCCATGTACTTCTCCCTACAACATCTTGCTTTGGTTTTAGATATTGATGAAGGCCAGTGAGGAAGATGGTGTGGAAGAGGGACTTTGATAGGATCTGCAAAACTCTCTGGTCAAATATCTATCTGTCTACACTGCCTACAGGGAAAGAGGTTGTCTGGTTGCCAATGTTTGATGGGACCAAGGGAAATGACACAGGCAGAACTAGGACTAGGATGAGGCAAGTGAGGTGCCAAGAGTGAAAGATACCAGTAGTCACCTATCTTCAGGGTTGGGCAAGGCTTTTCCTCACCCTGTGACATCCTTAGGGTCATAGCTGTGAAATTCAAGTTCACGAGGTATGTGAGATATTTCCTGAAATACACACATCTCTTCCAGTTTATGTTAGTGGTAGAAAGAATGCTGAATGGAAGAATCAATCAGATGAAGAGAAATAGGCCCTAGGGTCATGTCTATCACACTTAGCACCTAGATAACCTTGCCCCAACACCGTTTCTCAGTGCCTACTTCAATGACTCACCGTACTGATCACACATATTTTTGCATTCACTCTAACACACAGATGTCCTCAAAAGTAAACTCTGAGATTAAAGAAAATTATAATCACATTCTGTTGGAAACAGGAAAAACCAAACATTAAAAAAAGTCAATGTTAAACCCAAAGTAGATGCTAGAGATAATCTATTTCAAGTTGGATTTCTGTCACTTTTGGCCAAAGAGTCCCAATTACTATAGCCATGCTCCTGAGCTGCTCTCATCAATCAAAAGTCATTTATCCTGTTTCTCTTCCTTCTGTGTCTAAAGGTTTATCAGATCAGAAAATTGAAGCTGATGGAACTTTAGTGGACTTCTTAAGGTCATATAGCTCATTAGTGAAAAAGCCCAGATTAGAATTCAGACCTATAAGCATGCATCGTTTGCTCCACTCCACTGTGAGTCCTATACCTAGTACCTGATAGAAAGTTATTGCCCAAGTTTTGAGCTACTCTTAATACTCACCATGTTATATATGTATATCACTCATATATATGTGTATGTATATATGTATATATATGATACATTCATATATATGTGTATATATATACATCACTCTGAGTAGTATTTAATTTATTATTGTATTTCCAACTCACAAAAATGTTGTGAGTAAATTATGAAAAAGATTAAGAAAAGTTTTGTGCTTTTTCTAAGGAAATTCACTGAGATGAGGACTTCATTGTGGTTTTCCATCTCCATTACTCACGTTTCCTAACAAATTACTGAACACAAAGAGAAGCACTTATATATTTAATATCCACTCTGCCCTGCCCTGTATTAGTTATCCATTGTTGTACAACAAATTACCCCCAAAAACTTCAGATTTAAACAATGTTTATTACCCAGCATTTGCTGTGGGTCAGTGCCACTTCGCTGGGTACCAGTGGCTTACTGTGTCCCATAAGGTGTGGGGATGTGGGCTCATCTGATGGCTCAACTGAGGAATGACTTACTTTTAATTTGTTGGCCAACTTCAGTTCTTTGTGGGTTATTGGACTGAGGGTCTCAGTTCCTCACCAGCTATTGGCCAGAGACACCCTCAATTAAGCAGATGGCCTCTCCCCAGGGCAGCTTACGACATGGGAGCATGAGAGAAAGCAAGAGAAGGAAGCCCAAGGCAGAAGCTACAGTACTTTGTGAAAGCTAATTTTGAAAACGGCATGCCATTACTTTGCCATGTTCTTTTCATTACAAGTAAGCCAAAAGGTCCAGCCCACCAAGGGGAGGGACTACAAAAGGGTGTGAGTATCAGGAGACAGAAATCATTGGGACCATTTTAGAGGCTCCTAACATATGCTCCAAATTAAAATCACACTTTCAAGATGCCTTAGGTAAAACAGAGTTAAGTCTATAATTCCTCTGTTTTTAAGTAAAAACATTTTTTATTGTAAGCAAAAAGGATTATTCACCCAAAAATTATAGTTGGCAGTTTGCTTGATATTTTGAAGCCATTGTGTAAAGTGGACACATATCCCAGAGGGACGGGGCTGAGATTCTGCCATCCATCTCTCCCTCTCCTCAGAGCATGCTAATTTTGTAGCTGGTTTTTTTTTTTTCCATCTAAACTGAAAGTCTTGCCTTCCAGACAACACCAGTGAATGACACTGTGTGCATGTCAGAAATTGCTACTGACATTTCAATTTTGCTTAATTTTTTTTCTTTCTTTGATAGTATTATGGAGAAAATTTACATTTGAATAAAAAGCAAATAGTGCATGTCAGAGTAAGCATCAGGGAATGTCAAATTGTTTTTTTCCAATTACAACTCTATTTCAAATAGGGTAATGCAATTAAAGGATAATTACTAGCAGCACAAAGCCAAGGTTACGATCAGAAATGGTTACCCTTTCGCTTTAAGTCCTGTCTTGCTAAATAAAATATTCCTGAGGGGCAAGTTACTGTTTGAAAATAGAATACACTCATCCAGGAGCAACCAAACAGTTGGCAATATTGACCAAAACACATATTTATGCATAAATCCAACTGTTTAAAGAGATGAGAAGATGCTAAAGGTGAGCTGCATTTTCCTTGGCTTTATCACTCTGATTAATAATGTGATAAATTAGCTGTAGGCTGCAATATTAATTAACAATATATTAGTTGCATTTTATTGCCAATAACATAACAAGCTCTGAAATAGTAGTCAGACTAAACTGCTGACACAGGTTTTTTTGTAAACTGAGCTGTAGTTTGATTTCTCATTTGTCCAAGTGAAGCATCAGCAACTGAGTAAAACCAATTACCTCAAACCCACCAAGCCCTCGGCAGCAACTTAGTGCATCTGAGCTTTGCCTAAATGTTATTACTTTCAAATTAGAGCCTGGTCTGAGATGGGACATCAAAGAATTTCTGCTACGGAAAATAATTCAATATCACATCATGGGACCAACTGGAGATTGCTTCCCACTTGGATACATCTTGAGTCCATGGCTATGTAGTTCTGAAACACAAGGATGGAGATGTAAGCATGCGGTATAAAAAGGGGGCATTTTCCTGACTCAAGTAAAAGCATTGTGGGAAAACTTCCACACTATGACGTTCATTTTTAAGGTGAAGTCTGGGTTTAAGAGAAAAGAACGCAAGATCAAACATGGAAAAGGGTAAAGGGGCTGTTAACAGGAGCTATCTCACCTCACTGTGAAGGGAAAAGGAACTCTGTGGCAAAAGAGTTCCTTGAGTAAAAACAGAAGATGTTGTTGACTAAACACATGATGAGAGGGCTTACAACCAGCAGGGCAGAGTGTGCTACAGGTACCTGGACAAATTCCCACTCATATATGGGTAGTAGGAAGAGAATGGTTTTTCAAGTGTTCATTGAAAATGGGTATTATGAAAAACTAGGCAGGGATTTCAAAATATTTTGTACCAAAATGAACTTATCTTTTCATTCCATTTACCATGAACTTTTTGAAGCACCCTTGCATTCAGTTATTTTCCCCACAGGCCTTCATTTTTATAGCCTCTCTCTTTTTTTTCTCTCCTTTTTCTCACCTCACTTCCCCACTTCCAGTGTATACTCTTGCTTAATGGCATATACTACTACCTGAAATTACATTTCAGATAATTTATCCTTCATTTACTTGCTTGAATTCCCACCCAATTATAAATTCCCTGAGGATATCCCCACCCACAACTCCAGGTGACATATCTGCAGATGCACTGCAGAACAACACCTGTCATGCAATAGACACAAGATCAGTTGCATCAAAGAATGACCCACTCACCAAACTTAATGCTTACCAAATATCCAATGTCTGAGTAGAAAGGATTCAGAGATGATGCTAATTGTAACTACTATTCACTGGAGGTACCTCAATGAGTTCAAACCTTTACATGCAGGATGTTATTTAAATCTCTCTACAGCCCTGCAAAATTCACATTCCCATTTCCTTTTCTGCAGATAAATAGGTAGAGGCTGAGAGAGACTAGCTTAATGCCCCAAAGCTCAAAAGAGGTAAAATCATGAATTAAATGGGGGATGCCTGGCTCTAACTCCAGGCATATTCACATTTAAGGATCAACTTCCTCTCTGAGAACTTCTAAGTCTCCCTGTTTGAGTTTATGCAGCATTGTCTTAGAGGGTCTACTTTGTTTTCCAGAACCAGAGGAAGAAATTGGCAGAGAATCCTGGAGAACTAGACATGGGACATTTGCCATTCCAGAAACTTCAGGAATGTTCCCTCTTTGTGTCAGAATCTGGTATTCCATGCTGTTTTGTATTCGGGTGAGATCAGATTCCGCTCTCCAGCTCTCCAGGTTCACCAGAGCAGTACGCATTCACCTCCCTGGTTCCAGGTCTGTATGCGAGCCCAGCAATTGTCAGAGAGCCTATTTACTTTGAATAAATCTAACAAATGAATGATAAATAAGTGATGAGTCTCTTGCCTGAGAGAATCCAGAAAGGGCAGGACCCAGCCAGGAGCACAGGAAGCCAAACTCTTTTCCAGCTTTCACAGCTGAATTCTGAACAGCCAACACCACATTTCAAAGTCAGTGCAGATTACAGTTTCTATGAATTTTTCGTGTTGCAAAACTATCATTGTCTCTGGTTTTCTGAATTAAAGAAAGTTCTTCACCTATTCATTCTACGAATTAAAAATAAAAAGATTTTAAAAGGTCTCCTCGGTTACCATGCTGTTCGTGTCCTTTGACCAGAAAGAGTTACAGGAAAACTTCAGGATTGATCTGAGGGATAGAGAGCCCAGGTTCCATTAAAGTGTATTAATGCCAAGGTCTGTGCAATTAGTGAAAAGTCAATTCCCATTACTAGTTAACACTATTGAATATCTGCTTTCTTTAATAAAAAGCCATGTCTAGTACAAAGAGAATAAATCAATAGGTTGGCTACATTTAGATCTATTTTGCCTTCTTCTACAATGCACAGAGACACTCCCTGTCAGAGCTGCACTGTCCGTCTGCCAAGCTCAGTCTGGGAGCTGGCAGCTGGCCCTGACTTCTTTGCCTGGAATCTTTCATTTGCACCCTCTTGCCTTAGCTCTCATTTCTCCAATCAGGGAAGTTGAGTTTATTGCATGCCTTAAAATCCTCTATTAAAGCTGAAGCTTGAAGCTCATCTGATTTGGGCTTGATCAGAAAACATGCTACAAAAGTTTTCATGGCCATAGTTCTCAACCTCAGGGTTTGCTGAGCATCAGCTCTGCCTCAGGCCAAGAACACATGTGATGGAGGCAGCCTCCTAAAAGGGACCAAATAATCCCTAGGGCCAGAGAGAGTTAGCCCCCTCCAGATATATCCTCTGCAAACTTTTAAAGCTGGATATGCTTTTTTTGCTGCCAATTTTGGAGGTAGCTGGGATGTTCCTGATTCTCAATTGTTAAGAGCAAGTAAGGGATACACCTGTCCCATGAATTGACAGCCCTCTTTGATTCCCAGGCAGAGGAAGGATACATTTACCTGCTTGCCATGGAGGCTGGCCTTCTGCAGCTGAGTGGGGCTACTCATCACAAATGTGGACTATAAGAAGACCCCAAATTTCAATGTACTTTCAATAAGAAGACCCCTACTTATGAAAGATCAGGAGGTTACTTTGAATCCCATCTGTCTCTCGTGTACATATAAGTCACTCTTGAATTAGAAAGCTTTTTTCTATTAAAATGAATTACTTTTCCTCAAATAATTTCAGGTTTTACCAGACTGTTCAATATTTGACTATAAATGGATTGATATATATATGTTTGTTTTAGTTCAAGTTTATTGGGCAGAATTCTTTAATATTCTTTTTTGTTTTTTTGCTTTGGTCGTTATCTGTTCTTATTCTGCATCCTCTCTTTCTTCCCAGACTGTGTATTTGGCAGGATGGAGGTTCGGTGGGCACAATGGTTTGAGTCATCATTTGAGTGGGAGAAGATATTTGAACTGCACTTCTTTCAGGATTCAGCAAATTGGTATAGATTTTTCTAGATTTTCCAGTTCGTTCATGCCTATTATTTCTCCACTCAAGCAGATAGACATATAATGAAACATGGACTACTAAAACCATGTCAATTTTTTCTAATGCTGAAATCCTTTCATGCCATGTTCCATAACCACATTCCTGATTCTGAGGCCTGATTTGCCATTAGAAATTATTGCAAACCAGGCTCTTTACTGTAAAATCAAAGATGGGTCCCCAGTACTGTTGTTGTAGATGCTTCCTAAAACTATTGAAATCATACATTGCGATCAAAGAATGTGGGTAGAGAATCCCTTGCACCTTCATAAAGCAGCTTGTTGCGTGACGGTAATGATGTGAGCAGTGGAGATTTATACTAACACAAGGGTGGGAAGTGTTCAGTTGTGAAGCAGGGTTTATGTGTACACAACAACAAATCTTCACATTCGATGGTAGAAATTTTAAAAAGACAGATTTATTAGGTCACAAAGAGAGACTTAAAAACCAACAGATAGATTGGTAAAGAGTACTCCAATTGCTCAGATAATTCCATGAAAGAGAAACTCAAAAACAAACAAGTGACTGGATGAGGGGAGCACAGATCTTTGTCATCTCAAATGGATGCAGGCCCCCCACTTGGCCACAAGCAGTGACTAATTCCCATTTTGGAATGGAGCACACAAAGCAATGAGCTGGCATTGTCAGGAAATTAATCCAAGATGAAGTGCAATAAAGAATATTGGGAAAGGAATATGTGCAGTCCCAAGCAATCTGCCTGAGTGACGTTTACACAGAAACACTGCCTTGAAGAAGTTGGCAGTTGTCTTTGGTCCTTTAGCAAAACCTGCCTTGATGACTCTGAAATGATTTGTAGGAGGCAGGATTGGATTAAACAATTTTACTTTTATAAAACATTGAGAAATGTTTTGAAACCTTGAATTCACAGAATCATTTAACAATGCTGCAAACCTTAATGAAACACCAACCAACCAATCTCTCTTGCCTTCAAGATGGGGTTTAGAGATTTTCTCCACACTGTACAAGCTCCTAAGAACCAATTTTTGTAGGAATTGAGTTGCTAAGCCAGAGCTGAGAAGAACTGCTCCATAAAATAAGAACAGAATGGAATGCACTCTCACTTTTGAGTTCAATTGCGTGTTGAGATTTTTATCTGAAACTAATTCTGATTAACATCAAGTTGGGCTAAAGGAGAAAAGCGCTCAAGCATGTGTTTATACTTGTTGACATGAATCTGAGTCATAATACTGGAGTAAAAGACTATTGAGAAATACATACCATTGATAACAGTCTCACCAAGAAAGTCAACATTCCAAGTTCCACAAAGGAGAGAGAAATTTGTTCCAGTGAATTGTCCGCTCATTTTTAGTGATAAGAACAATCTATGGTTGAGGGCTTCACCTGTCCACATCACTTTTTTTCTTTTTAATTGTTGTCTCAGTTTCTCTGGCTGATACTTCATCAATTTTCAATCATTTTAAGAAGAAAGAAAAATGGACATAACTCCCATGGATGTTTCAAAAGCCTCATTGCTGGGACAAAGAAAGGAGAAACTTACATCCATGATAACAGAAGTCACACAGAAAAACAAGAAAAGAATAGAGCAAACCCATCTACATGGATCATGATCATGCAGAGCCCTGCAATGAGCTCTCTTCATTGAAACTTAACCTCTGCCTTCAGCCAAGTTAGTTTGTGAAGTGGAGACACAATGGAATTTCCAAATCAGCAAGGATTGGACTTAAGATAGATATGCCCTACTGCAAGGAGAGGCAGGTTTTTCCCCCTTATCCACTCTTAGTATGCAACTCTTGTGTAGAGACTCTTACATTCCCTATTCTACTTTCAATAATTTCTCATCAAAAGTTGATATGTACAATGTAACTAAATCTAGTAGCTCTCCTTTTCACTCAAAGTAAAAACAATGGGGTTCTCATCATCAGGCCACTAGTCACCCACTGTCTTCATTCCTTCTACAGTCTTTTTCAAGCACATCAGCCTACTTGTTAGTCCTTTTTTGGGTAATAATTATTTATTTGAGAGGCAGAGTGATACAAAGAGAGAGACAGAGAGAGAATATCTTCCTTTTGCTAGCTCATTCCCCGAAAGCTTGCAACAGCCAGGGCTGGATCAGGCTGAAGCCAGGATCCAGGAACCCCATCATGGTCTCTTCCATGAATGGCAGGCACCCAAGTACTTGGGCCATCAACTCCTGCCTTTCCCGGTTCATTGACAGAGAGCTAGATTGGAAGCAGAGGAGCCAGTACTTGAAATGGCATTCTGATATGTGATGACAGTGTCCCAGGCGGTGACTTAAGTCACTGCACCTCAGTGCCTGCCCTTGCTTGTTCGTCTGAACACACCAGACGCTTTCCTGTTTCACAACCTTTCCTTGCTCATCTCTGTCTGAACAATTCATCGCAGTTGGCAAAATCAGATCTTAACCAAATGTCACTTTCTCGATACATCCTTATCCTTAAGATCCTTTAGATCTTAGGTAAAAGTTAGCTTCCTCTAACTCCTAAGCAATTCTTCCATTTTTTTGAATCTTATTTTCCCCACTTGAATGTAAGCTCCATGAAGATAGTGTTTTATGTATTACTGCATTCTCAATGACTAAAACAATGCTTGACCTGTAGTAAGGACTCCATAAATTATAGAATTAATGAATGAATATCAATGATTTACCAAACCCATACCCTTCACAGGGCACTAGTAGAATTATCACCATGAGCTTCATTGCAAGTGGCTGCTAGCTCTTACCACGTACCAAGGATTGTATGCAATATCTTACATGCATGACCTTAATTTTCACAACCAACTCACAAGCTGAGTGTGATCATCCCCAGGTGACACAAATAAATCAAGAGCCAAGGAGATCAGTTACCATCCCTACATCGACTTACAGTATGTGATACAGCTAAAATACAAGTTGAATTTGTCTAACACAGAGGGTCTTAACCAGCAGTGATTTTTTTTCCTCTCCTTACTTACCCCGCCCCTCCAGGGGACATTTTCAATGTCTGGAGACATTTTTTTTCTTTTATTTATTTAATGAATGCATTTTTCATAGATACAACTTGAGGAATACAGTGATTCTTTCCCTCATGCCCCCCACCCTGCACCCTTCCCACCTCCCATTCCCTCTCCCATCCTGGAGACATTTTTCATTGTCCTAACTAGTGGTTGCTCCTGGATTCTTATGGGGAGATGCAAAGGATGATACTAAACCCACTACAATGTACAGGACAGCCTCCAATAACAGAATTATCTGGTCCAAAAGGTCAATTGTGCAGAGGTTGAGAAACTCTGGTTTAACTCCGTAAACTCTTTTTAATCACTTTGCAGTTTTGCTCGATTAGTTGCTAGTGGCAGTGTAAGCCATATCAGTTCTTTAAAATATAAAGCAGTATGGCAGTGTTTCTTAGGAGTGTTCAATGCTTTCACACCTTTTGACCCTGCATTCCTACTTCTGTATATCTAGCCTAAGGAAATAATCTAAAATATAGAAACTGTACCCAAATGTTTATGGTGACATTATTTGTAATAGTAAGAAATTGGAAACAACCTAATGTCTTGTAATAAAGGAATCATTAAATGAACTCTGGAATATCTACTTGTTGGAACATTAAGCAACCATTAAAATGATATTTATTAAGAGTTCATAACAACATGGGAAATGCTTATGTAGAAATGTTCAATTTTTAAAATTAGGTTTCAGAAGCACATAAGTAGTATGACTGTTGAAACTGATAAAAATTATGTACACAAAAGACATGAAGCAGAAATACACTAAAATATTAATAGTATGCTAGAACTATGGATGGTTAACTTCCTTTTGTTATTTTTCAGTACTACCAAAATGTTATATAATAATAATGCTTTCACTTCACAACGGGAGAAATATCACATAAGAAATCAGAGTGGTTTCTCTTATAAAAGGACAAAGAAAGGTGAATAGACTAACTGTCCCTAAAGTGAGTATCAGGTCTGGGTGGTGGATTTGCCTCTTGTATAAATTTAACTGGGTCCAATTGGCATTTATTATTATTCCTTTAATTTATTTATCCTAATGTAGTTTACTTATTTGAAAGTCAGAGAGAAACAGGCAAAGATTTCCCATCCAATGGTTCACTCCCCAAATGTCCTCAGCAAGTAGTACTGGGCCTGGCTGAAGCTGGCACCAGAACTCAACTCAGTTCTTCCAGGTGGGTGGCAGGTGACCAACTAATTGTGCCACCATCTGCTAGAACCCAGGTGCACATTGGCAGGAAATGGAGTAAGGAGTGAGGACCAAAACCCAAGTACTCTGATACAGCATACTGGTGTCCCAAGCAGCATCTTAATCATGATACCAAATACCAACTCCTAGTATTACTTTTAAACTATCTCTGTCATAGGAAAAAAAATGATCATTTATATAGAAGAAGATAAAACTAGCTCCATCTCTGCTAGTTTATAGCTATCAAAAAACACTTTACTCATTCATCTTAAACTTTATTTTCTGTAGTTCTAAGTGTTCTAAAAATATTCAGTTCCACTGGCGCAGGGGATTCCCACACTTAGAACCAAAATGGCTGCCAAGGCAGTTTGCTCTTTGCGGTCCAGAGGGACATGTGGAAGGTGCAGTGTCATGGTTAGCTTCCTTCCTAGCCACAAGTCTAGTTGCTACCAGTGTAGTCTCAGGACTCAGAAAGAACTTTGTTCAAAGGCAGCTCTGCATCAACCAGGGTGTCCTTGAGCGAGTTCTTATTGCCTTTGTGCCCTCTCAGGCTCCAAAGCCCATGTGTAAAACCACTGTGAAAAGCTGTTAATGACTGAAAGACTCCATGCACTTTGGGTACCATGAGTTAGGGCCATACACTTGAGTACACCAGCCCCACAAACAGCCTAGCCGCTGTACTCACCCTTTACTCCACTTCCCAGATAGCTTTATATCAATGCAATGTGGGGCTGAGCCCAAAATAGTTATGACACCATTTATGAAAGCTTCATCCAAAATGTCCTAACTTTGGGCTTTTCTTGAAGATACACTTATCTTTGATTTAAGGGCTGATAAGGGTAAGTGTTGGTCTTCTGGTCGACCTCTGACTTCAGCATAGCACAAAGAAGGAGCACACAACAGCTGCAGAGAAAACATCTTGACTCACTCAGACACTATTTGGGAAGTGAAAGAATGGAGAACTCTGTTATTTAATTAACCCTCAGTGCATGTGGAATGTAAACATTTTCTTTGTAAAGCCCTGGGACCTCTCTTGTTTCCAACCAGCAGAGCTTTATTTCTGTTTCTCTGTCTCTCTGCTCTTGACCCCCTGTAATACATTGTTAGATGACTTGTTTGCACAAAGGGACATGCTCCCCACCCCCTCCAAATTCTTGCGGCATTAGAAATTTTCTCCCTTATCAATTTTCCACGGACTGGCCCTCTATTCCCTAATGGCACTAGATTGGTACACACCACAGACACTAGCTCAGAAACAAAAGGAAAAGCAAGAAGATAGAGATACACACAGCCAGCCTCCCTGTCTATTCCCACTGTGTCCCACTGACAGTGCTGTGTGGAAGGGAAATTGTTCTATCAGCGACTGTGTTAGATTCATGACCCCACCACAACCTTGAATTGGCCTTTAGTTGTCGCTGATGGGAACTGAAGAACAGCGCCTGTCGACATGATTGCTACTCTCCAATGAATCAGAACATACAGGGCGAGGAGCAGCACATTAAAGTAGCAACAGAAATATATCACTGTACTTTTATATAGATGTATTGCTTTTGCCCAGGCATATAAATGATTGGGCCAGCCACTTATTATTTTTTTTCAAGGACTATAAATTAAAAATAAGCTAAGGGTTTTAAAATTATGTTCTTTTTTTTAAATCAGGGTAGCTATTTTAAGGCAATAGTTTAAATACTGAAACATTATCTTATATGGATATTTCAGCCACCATCACTGGGAGAAGCATCAGCTCTCACCATCTGCATTCATGTTCTTTAACACATGATAGATAATGGGCTGTCATTTGCTAATTTCTCTTTTTTTAAAAAAAACACATTTTATTTATTTAAAAGGTAGAGTTACAGAGAGAAAGAGAGACAGACAGAGAGAGAGATCTTCCACCTGCTGGTTCACTCCCAAAATTGCTACAATGCCCAAGACTCCAGACTGAAGCCAAGAGCCAGGAGCTTCTTCCAGTTCTTCTATATAGGTAGCAGGGCCCATGTGCTTAGGTCATCCTCTGCTGCTTTCCCAGACCCCTTGTCAGGGAGCCGAATTGGAAGTGGAGCAGCCAAGACCCGAACCAGTTAGGACTTGGGATGCCAGTGTCACAGGCAGCCGTTTTAACTGCCCTAACCACAATGCCAGCCCCTAATTGCTCTTTTTTTTTTTAAAAAAAAAAGATTTACTTATTTATTTGAAAGAGTAACACAGAGAGAAGAAAGGCAGAGAGAGAGAGAGAGAGAGAGAGAGAGAGAGAGAGAGAGAGAGAGAGAGAGATGTTTTCCATCCTCTGGTTCATCTCCAGTTGGCCTCAATGGCCGGAGCTGGGCCGATCCAAAGCCAGGAGCTTCTTCCAGTCTCCCACATGGGTGCAGGGACCCAAGGACTTAGGCCGTCTTTTATTGCTTTCCCAGGCCATAGCAGAGAGCTGGATCAGAAGTGGAGCAGCCAGGACTCGAACCTGCATCCATATGAGATGCCGGCACTGCAAGTGGTGACTTAACCTGCTACACCATAGCACTGCCCCCCCCATTATTATTTTTAAAAGTTAATGTTTTTCATGTTTACTTCCTAGTTTACATGTTTAAGTTATGATCTAAATAGCCAATCTAGCACAAGATGATGTAAGAGTCAAGGTGTTCAGAGAAAGCTGAGAGCAGGGATTAATGATTTGTAAATTTGGAGGTTACAGGGACCCATTGAGAATACGTTGAGGCCGGCAGAACCTCTCTCCAGGAGTATATGAGTTGCTTGCACTTATAAGCACAATTTTCCATTTCATTTCAAGAACACACAAATTCTCTAAAATCCCTCATTGGAACCCAGATTTAGATTCCCTACTTTTAAGATGACCTTGTAAAGTTATGAAGTTGTGAGACACTAGGATATGGTGATCTGCTATGATGTGTACCTCAAATAGTGATAAATAATAGGTCAAATATGGATGTTTGTGAATGATTTCTTTAAAAAAAAACACATATTTGAGATGAGTATCACTCTTAATCCCATAACCATTAAGACCATATGTGGTCTAGCCCCTGTCTACCTCTTTGAAACACTTACCTTTTACATCTTCATCCTGAAAATTCCAGCCGCGTGGTATCTTTCCTGAGCTCTAGCCCGCTAAGTTATTTCTTGGAATGATTTTGAGTGCTGCACGATATTCTAGGCACAATTTGAACAGGAATACAAGACCTCTTTTGTGTGGATCTTATGTCCTGTGGAAGGAAACAGGCATTAGGTACATGAGCAAATCCTTAAGTTTCATCATTTCAAAAATATGATGAAGAGATTTAAAAGGAGTGATGATGGGCTACAGAGCTGACTGATAGGTGGACAAGGAAGAACTTTGAGGGGAGGTTTTAGCTGAGATTTCAGTTGCAATGAGAGAAATGAAAAACAGCTGCCATTCGAAAGGAAACATTTTCAGGTGATCACAGTAAAAAGTGCAAATGCCCGGAGGCTGGGAAGAACTTTTTGAGTGGAAAGTCAGTAAGTAGGCCATGTGACATCTGATACGCTCTCTCTTAGAGAAATTTAAATTATTCATGCTGCTTCCCAACTTGTTGATGTGCTATGGGCAGTGTTGATTTCAACTAAGTGCTTTATTTCCCTGCAATAATTGTGACTTTTGTCAGAATTTGGGCATGCAAATGGAGGTAATTCAAGTTGAAATTTGAGAGGCAGTAACAAGAGGCTCAGAGAATAAGTAATATGCCCAATATCACACAGCCAATTAATGAGTTAGCTTAGTGATGTGGCCAAGGGAAAACCCTGGCTTCTGCCTATACAGAGTGATATTCTTGCACCACGTGTTGTCCTCACAAAATTTAACAAAAGTCATTTTGTCTTGAAAACCAGTCTGGTGCCTAGTTCTACATGTGATTATGGTCCAGACATATTATCATTATGTTTACAGCTTTTACTAACTTGGGTTAAAAATCCAGGGAGTGCAGTGGAGAAAGGCCCAAGTGCTTGGGCCCTGCACCCCAGGGGAGACTAGGAGAAGCACCTGGCTCCTGCCATCAGATCAGCACAGTGCACCGGCTGCAGCGTGCCAGCCACGGCGGCCATTGGAGGGTGAACCAATGGCAAAGGAAGACCTTTCTCTCTGTCTCTCTCTTTCACTGTCTACTCTGCCTGTAAAAAAAAAAAAAAAATCTAATTCATGGATTTTAGGCATCCCAAGTAGCACATTAACTACTACATCACATGTTCACCCAGCTATTATTTTTAACTCTTTTATTTCAAGTGACTTTTAAAGATTTATTTATGTGAAAGACAAAATGACAGAAGAGGCAGAGGGAGGAAACGTGAAAGGGAGGGAGGGAGAGAGGGAGTGAGGGAGTGAGAGAAGGAGGGAGATAGAGAGAGAGGGAGAGAAAGAGAGAAACTTCCATCTTTCTGTGAAGCCAGAAGCCAGAAGCTCCATCTTGGTCTCCCACATGGGTGGCAGGGGCCCAGACACCTAGGTCATCACCTGCTGCTTCCCACGAAGTGCAATAGCAGGAAGCTAGGTTGAGCTGGGATGAGGACTCAAACCCAGGCACTCCAAATATGGGATGCGGGCATCCCAAATAGCAGCTTAACCCGCTGTGATGCAAATAATTTTAGAGTTGCAGAAAACTTCCAAAAAGCAGTACAGAAAGTTTTCATTCACCCTTTATCTGTTACACCATCGTGTTGACCTCTTGTAAAAACCACAGTACGATTACTGGAACTAGGAAATTAGCACTGATGAGATATTCGTTTGAATTTCACCAGTTTTCCCACTCTTCTTTCTGGGTCAGGAGGCCATCCGGAATCCCACATTGTATTCAGTAGCCATGTCTCTTTGGTCTCCTTCCATCAGTGGCAGTTTCTCAATTGTTACTTTTCTTTAATCACCTAGATATTTTCATTTACTAATTTTTATTTCTGTATTTTCATAAGGAGAGGAGGTGGTATGGAAAGAGATCTTCCACCTGCTGATTAACTCCCCAAATTCACAACAGCCAGAGCCGGGACAGGCTGAAGCTAGGAACCCAGAACTCAATCCAGGTCTCCTATGTATGTGGCAGGGACCAAGTACTTGAGCCATTGTCTGTTGTTTCCCAAGATGCACATTAACATGAACTGAGATCAGAAGTGCAGTAGCCAGGATGTAAGCCAGGCACTCTATTAGGGTCCCAGGAGGCAATGTATTCACTGTTCTACATATCTGCCCCCCTTTCACACTAAAAGAATGGTAGATGGGGCCGGCACTGTGGAACAGTGGGTTAACACCTTGGCCTGAAGCGCTGGCACCCCATATGGGCACAGGTTCGAGTCCCTGCTGCTCCACTTCCAATCCAGCTCTCTGTTATGGCCTGAGAAAGCAGTAAAAGATGGTCCAAGTCCTTGGGCCCCTGTACCCGTGTGGGAGACCCAGAAGAAGCTCCTGGTTCCTGGCTTCAGATCGGTGCACCTCTGGTCATTGCAGCCTTTTGGGGGAGTGAACCATCAGATGGAAGACCTCTCTGCCTCTCCTGTCTCTGTGTAAATCTTACTTTCAAATAAATAAATAAAATCTTAAAAAAAAAAAGAACAATGGATGGTTATTTGTAGAATAGTTTTCTATTTGAGTTTGCATGATGTGTTCTCAGTTTAGATTCATGCTTTTTAAAAACCAGTTTAGAATTAATATCACAAAAAGTATGCCCCTTCCAGTGCATCACATTAGGAATTGCATGATGTCAATATATTTTACTACTGGTTCTGTAACTAAGTTAAAACTACTTAAGTTTTACTAAGTTACTAAGCTAAGTTAAAACTACTTAATGAGTATCTAGCAGGAAGATATTTTGTTTTAATTTTATTTGAGAAGCAAGGAGAGTGAGACAGAGAGAGTATACTCCATCTGCTTGTTCACTCCTGAATGCACTCAATAGTTGATGCTGGGTCAGGACAAAAACTGGGGTCCAGGTACTCAATCCAGGTCTTCCACATATGTGGCAGGAACCCAGTTATTTGAAACATCACTGCTATCTCCCAGCATTAGCAATAAACTGGAATGAAGAACCAGAGCAGGAAATTAAACCCAGGTACTCCAATGTGAGACATCCACTTAACTGCTGGACTAAATGCCAGCTCCCTGGTACAAAGATATTTTGAGAATAGGCTAATATCTTGTTTCTCATCATACTATTGCCTGCTAACTTTAGTATCATTGATGATTCTTGCTCATAAAAGTTACTGCTTTAGTGTTTTCCTAATGGTGATTTTCTATTTCCATCATTCTTCCCACATTTATTTATTGGAAATCTATAAGGAATATTTATTTATTCAGTTAGTTTTATGCAAGTACTGATTGATGGTTATTTTATTTATGGGTTATGATTACTGTAATCTTTTTCTTAAACCATCCCAGATCTGACCATCCAAATTCCTTCAGTTAATTCCTGTGTCCTTTCAAAATATCTCCAGCCTTTTATGAACACTTCCTTACTTTCTGGAACAAGGGTATCCAGATTATCTTGTATTTTATCCAATGATTCCTGGATCCTTTTATTGGAAAAACCAATGTCTAGGCAATGGAAGTGCTCTTTGCTATTAGGACATCATTGTTCTAGGCTGTCTCAGTGGGCAGAGTTAGGAAATATGCAAAGTGTGGTCATGCAGAAGTATCTTTATTTTTATGTTTATCTATCTATCTATCTATCTCTCACTTTTCTGCCTGTCAGGGTTCAGTAGAAAAACAGAACCAGTAGGAGATATGTCTATGTATCCCCCTTAGATATTTATTGTAAAAAAATTGGTTCACATGACTATAGAAGCTAAGAATTTCCCTAGTCCATTGTCTACAATCTGTAGACCCAAGAAAGCAAGAAATGGGGCTCCAGTCTGAGTCCCAAGGCCTTGGAATGAGAGCTGATATTATTAATCTAAGTGCGGAAGAAGACAGATGTCCCAGTCAAGCAGAGAGACTTGATTCTCTCTTATACTATCTTCTGTTCTATTCAGAATTCCAAAATGTTGAATGAGGCCCAACCATATTGGATGGTGCACTCTGATTTCTTCAGTCTACCAATTCAAATGTTCATATCATCCAGAAACACCCAACAGGTACAATGTTTATCAAATATCTGGGCACTCTATGTTCTAGTTAAGTTGACACATCAAACTATCCACTACACTATCTAAAACATGACCTCATGATGATACTTTTGATTCTAATTAAGCTATTTAGTGTTCATTCTACCCTTGTTCTTTTTCTTACTGGTAGTACCTTTCACTTACAGTGAGAGATCTGGTTTGCGTTATTTGCAATATATTTTTCTGCTTAATCATAAAACATATATAAAGAATTCCAGAATTAATCTATAAAAAGCAATTTGATTTGTCTATTTGAGCCAGTGTTTTATCGAATTCTTTTGTTTTTAACTTAATAACACACAGTGAAAATATATTGCTTCCCAAAGCTACTTAGGCTAGTTCTTTTCTCTCCTTTCATTGTACATGGTTATATTATCAATTTGTCACACAATTGGGTTCATTTTAATTATTTGTATTCGATTGGAGATCTCAAAACTAGGTCAAATTTTTAAAAATTTTATTTGAAAGGCAGAGAGACAGACAAAGAGAAAGAGACCTCCCATCTGCTGGTTCATTTCTCAAGTGACTGCAACAGTCAGGGCTGGGCCAGGCTGAAGCCAGGAACTTGGAACTCAATCTGATCCTATCACATGAGTGACAGGGTCTCAACTACTTGAGTGACCACCTGCTGCCTGCACAGTAGCCGGAAGGTGGAATCAGGACCAGATCCAGAACTCAAACGCAGGCATCCTGATACGAGTTGTGGCTGTGCCGAGTAATGGCTTAACCACCATGCCAAATGCCCATTTCCAATTTTAACTTTTTAAATTTATTTTGAGGATGTGCTAAATAGACTTAGAGAGAAGTTCTTCTTATATGAAGGTCAGCATGCTATAAATAACACTTTATGGCTTGCTTTTTTCATGTAACATCATATGCTGGAAATCATGTTAGCATTTTAAGAAATTTACATAGTACCCCACTGAATGAATGTGCCACAGTTTATTTAACCACTCTACCATGTAGGAGAATTTAACTTCTTCCTAATGTTTTGTGATTACACTCAATGCTGAACTGAATGATCTCTTGTATATGTGTTTACATATTGTTGGATTGATATCTTTAAGGTGGATTTCTAAAAGTGAGTTGCTGGAAAAGAAAATAAGCATAAACACAGTTTCTTGGGCATTGCCAAATTATTATCAAGAATTGTTGCACCATTCAGTTTGCATTCTCATCAACAGTGTAGGAAAATGCTTGGTTCTCCAGCCTTGCCAACAAAATATGTTGCCTATTCATTATTTTTCACCAATATGCAATTTAAGTGCTGCTTTAATTTGCATTTGTCTAATAATAATTGGGAGATTCAAACTTTTTTTAATGTTAAATGGGCGGTTTATATCTTGTGAGTTATCTGTTCATGTCTTTTTAAATTAAAATTTAAATTAAAATTTCGTGGTCCTTTATCCCTCAGTTTTTAAGAGTTTTATGTAGTAAGTGAATTAGCCTTATTTTATGGTATATATTGCAAATATTCTCTGAGCTGCCTATGCTCATTTTGGACACTTTTGACTATTAAAAAATTATTTATTTTCATTTATTTGAAAGGCAGAGAGAGACAGAGATAAGCACTCCATCTGCTGGTCCACTCCCTAAACACCTGCAATAGCCAGGGCTGGGCCATGTGCAAGCCAGAAGCCTGGAACTCAAGCGGGGTCTCACACAGGTGGCAGGGCCCAAGCATTTGAGCCATCACCCACTGCTTCTCATCATGCACATTAGCAGGATGCTGGACTCAGAAGTGCAGCTGAGACTCAAACCCAGGCACTCTCATATGGGAGGCACATGTCTCCAGTGGCATCTTAACCAAAAGACCCAACCCTGGCCTTTATAAAATGATGTTTCTCATCTTGAAAGTTTTTTATTTAATTTCTTTAATCAAGTTGATCACTTTTTTTACTCTAAGTTTTAGTTATATTTTAAACATATTTTTATTGCATCCGTGAAAGACTTTGTCATTTCCTTAGTACAAGGGAGAGGAAGAATAAACTGGGATATTCTTAAACCAGAGAAAGTAGAAAAGTGGAAAACTCAAGGCTCCGAAGTCACGTGGCTTATATTCCCACCCGGTTCCATTTTCTTCTTTTCAGCTGTGAGACCTAATGCAAAATATTTCACTTCCTGGAGAGTAGATTTTCCTGTCTATGAAATGGGGTGATTAAACCTACCTTGAGGTGCTATGAGGATTTGAAATGCTTATTGTAATGCTTACCACAAAGGAGATATTTTATTATCATTCTGTTAATGTTACTTCAAATACTAATAATTTTTGGAAACACTCAGATTTACCTGTTTTTTGTTTTTCCACATTATGCCTCAAAACACCTCCACTTCTACTGCATTAGCAAAGATTCTGAAAAGGTTTTCAGATACTCACCTGGTCATTAGAATTGTTCTCTTTGTCTTCTGAAATACACTGTGTTTTGAAATACTTTTATATCTCCATTTTACAGTGAGTTTGGAGAAAGATTAAGAGGATGAACGAGTTAACACCCAGAGGATACACCAAGCTGGCAGATATGGGCAGCAGAACAAGTTGCAGAAAGGATTTTAATTAACCCAATTTATTATCATCTTCTCTCTCTAAAGCCCCTTACTACTCCCCACCCTAGGTTCAAAGTTGTGTGTCTTATTCCCAAAGGATGTATATTCCTTAGAACACTGGTTATTGTCAGTACCACAAAGGTAATCATTGGAATTCCTGTTGCTAAATATGTTCTCCTTTTAACAGGCTATCCCATTTTTGTCCATATGAAACGAAACAGATGCCCATAGAGAAGTCTGATGTCATCTTTGTTTTCTATGCCATTCAAAGCAAACATAACGAAGACTGTTCCTTTAATCCTTTGACAACTGCCTGTAAATTATTTTAACATGATGCAGTTCTCATTTACCAATACTTTAAAACAGAGGCATTCTTTTAAACCAAGCATCTCCTCCCCACTTAAACCACAGAAATCCCTTCTCAATATGTATAGGGGCCTATTTTCCTTTTCTAGTTAACTGATACTTGTTTTTCTCATTGCCTTATTCACAAGGGAGTGATTTGGAAATATAGGTGATGCTCCTTGACTTATGATGGGATTGCATCCTGATAAAGGCATTGTAAGCTGAAAATGATGTAAGTTGAAAATACATAGAATACACCTAAGCTACTGAATATCAAAGCTTAGTGACACAGTAGACTGTAGAGTACTGGCTGTTTACCTTTGTGATCTCCAGCTAATTGGGAACTGTAGCTTCTTGCTGCTGTCCAGCAAAACAGAGACTACGTAACCAAGTATCATTAGCCCAAGAAAAGACTGAAATAGAAAATTGGAAATATGAGTTCTACCAAATGCATATTGCTTTCACACTATCCATAGTCTGAAAAATCAAAAGTCCAACCCTTCGTGAGTCAGGGACTGTCTGGTTGCCCTCCCATCTTTTGTAACTCTTCAGAGCATCAGGGTGCATGCAAGTGATGAAGGGAGAAAGGTAGGAAGGGATAAGGAAGGGCAACTGAGGCTACACCTCAACTATGACCTGGGCAGCACACAAACTACTTAGAGCTCGACAATTCCAAGGGCATAACACCTCTGAGTGGCATTCTGAAAACTGGTGGTTGAAGATCAGTACTGACATTTATGGACTAGTATTGCACAATGAAAACTAAAAATACATATTTACATTTTGTCCTCAGTTTCTGACACAGAGATCTTAAAAACTCTTGGGATTTCTTGAGTGATAAATTTCTTTTGTATGCTAATGAGAAGATTCAAGGGGTGAGAGGTTTGGGTAGCTTGAGGATGTGATCCAGTCAGCAGAAAGAACAAACCATGATTAGAGTTGCAATTTCCAGCTCACTGCTACCACCAGTACCCCCAAGTCTCTTCCACTTATGGAGGTGGAAAAAGGGATAGAAGATTGAGTTCACTCGCCAATGACTACACGATTTAGTCAATCATGTCGACATAATAAGATCCTCTAAGCTATAGAGTTAGGGAAGCCTTCTGGTTGGAGAAAATACCAATGTGTTAGGAAGATGTCATGCCTAGTCAGGGAGTGCACAGAAGCTCTGTTCCTCCTTCCCCCAGACTTTGTCTTATGCAGCTCTTCTATTTGGTTGCTTCTGAAAGATTCCCTTCATAATAAATTTATGAGAGTAAGTATAGCACTTTCCTGAGTTCCTTGAGTTGTTGTGGTGAATTATCGAACCTAGGAATAGGAGAGACAATCCAGAATTTGTAGTTGTTGAGCCAGAAGTGTGAGTAGCTTGGGTAACCCGCTTATGGTTAGTGTCTGAAGTGGAGGTGATCTTGTGAGACTAGGCTCTTAACCTCTAGAATCTACATTCACTCTGAAGAGTTAGTATCAAAACTGAATTTTTGGCTACTCAATGGTGTTGGAAATAAACAACAGAAATGGGAACTAAGGATGCATTGTGCTAGATAATGTGTAATGCTTGCAAGAGTTCTGTATTGGAAAGCATTGTTTTAAATCCTACATGACCTTTAAGACACACTGGAACAGCCATTAAAGTGAAAACTTGTTTATAATTATCTGAGCCCAAAACCTGACTTCATTTTATTTAGAAAGTATGTTTTACTTTGTCTTTATATACATATCACCTTCTAGGATTGCAACTATTACAAAAACTGAGGAAAGATTGTGACTTATTTTATGACTTATCACTTGAGTTGTTAAAACAACAAAGCTATATTGATGTGCATTTGCACCTGTCACATGTATGGTAAAAACATAGGTACAAATGTCACACCACTCTATTGTATTGTCTAGTGTAGTTGTGGCTGAGCATTTAAAATTATTTTACTATAAGTTACTTTCCTCTTACATTGACTTTAAATCACACGAGGGGGCTGGCACTGTGGTGTAGAGCATTAAGCTGCCATCTGCATTGCAGCATCCCGTAAGGGCACCAGCTTGAGTCTTGGCTGCTCCACTTCCAATCCAGCTCCAGCTAATGTGCCTGGGAAAGCAGCAGAGAATGGCCCACATGCTTGGGCCCTTGTACGCAATGGGGAGACCCAGATAAAGCTCCTGGTTCCTTACTTTGGCTTTGTCCAGACTTGGCTGTTGCAGCTGTTTGGGGAGTGAATCAGCAGATGGAAGATCTCTAGCTCTCTGTCTCTCCCTCCCTCTCTGTGATTCTGACTTTCAAATAAATAAATAAATCTTTGAAAAATGAAAATAAATCACACATGGACATTATATTGATTTTTAATATATATTTGTAGGTTTATGTTGAATTTTATTCAGTATAATAAAGGAGGTAATTTGTAAAATATTTGCAGTGAAATGGAAACATTTGTTCCTTGAGCATTGAGACTGTTATTTCACCAACTCCTCACTATTTTGAGGGAATCTATTGTTAATCTCATTTACAGATGCAAGAATAATAGCTCATCAGGTCTGAGTCTTTTGCTTAAAGTTACACAGCCAGGGAGAAAACCAGGATTCAAACTATATCTGTTTCCAAAGCCCCAGACCTGGTGGAAATAAGAGGACAAAAGACAAAGGATGGACTAAGGAAGAATGATAGGAAAAGAAAGAGGAAGCAAAAAAAGAGAAAGGAGAAAGAGAAGGAAAATGTAAGAGAAAAAGGTAACACATAGCTTTTTTTTTTTTTTTTTTTTTTTTTTTTGACAGGCAGAGTGGACAGTGAGAGAGAGAGAGACAGAGAGAAAGGTCTTCCTTTTGCCATTGGTTCACCCTCCAATGGCCGCCGCGGACGGCGCGCTGCAGCCAGCGCACCGCGATCGTCCGATGGCAGGAGCCAGGAGCCAGGTGCTTTTCCTGGTCTCCCCATGGGGTGCAGGGCCCAAGCACCTGGGCCATCCTCCACTGCACTCCCGGGCCACAGCAGAGGGCTGGCCTGGAAGAGGGGCAACCGGGACAGAATCCGGTGCCCCGACCGGGACTAGAACCCGGTGTGCCGGCGCCGCAAGGCGGAGGATTAGCCTGTTGAGCCACTGCGCTGGCCAACACATAGCTTTTTCAATTTTAGCTATTAAACGGTTGATGAGTAATCTAATATATGCAAAAAGTTCTCAGTAATATTACCTCATCCAAGTAAACACAAGGGTACATTAAAAACGCTGAGGAAATAGGTATTTTGCCAAGTGATTAAGATTCTGGTTGGAATGCCTGTAAGTCCTAGCTCAGCTCCCAATCCAAACTTCCTGCTAATACATACCCTGGGAAACAGTGAGAGATGGCTTCCGTTAAGAGTGGCTTCAAGAAATAACTTCTTTCAATGACTGTGCTGGCTTTCCCATTGTGTCCTGAAATTATAAGGCCAGGGCTGTATATACTATGCAAGTGTCATATAGTTCCCTACAATCAGATCTTATTATGAGCAGTACAGAAAAGCAAGGCACAGGGGCCCGCACTGTGGCGTAGTGGGTAAAGCCACCACCTGTGGTGCCGGCATCCCATATGGGCACAGGTTCGAGTCCAGGCTGCTCCACTTTCAATCCAGCTCTCTGCTATGGCCTGGGAAAGCAGTAGAAGATGGCCCAAGTCCTTGGGCCCCTGCACCCGTGTGGGAGACCTGGAAGAAGCTCCTGGCTCCTGTGCCAGAACAGCACAGCTCTAGCTGTTGCGGCCAACTGGGGAGTGAACCAGCAAATGGAAGATCTCTCTCTCTCGCTCTCTCTGCCTCTCTTTCTCTCTGTGTGTAACTCTGACTTTCAAGTAAACAAATACAAATAAATCTTAAAAGAAGAAGAAGAAGAAGAAAAGCAAGGCATAGTGTAGAGCCAGGGTCGGCGCTGTGGCATAATGGGTAAAACCACCGCCTGCAATGGAAGCATCACATAGGGGTACTGGTTTGAGTCCCGGCTGCTCCACTTCGGATCCAGCTCTCTGCCAATGGCCTGGGAAAGCAGTAGAGGATGGCCCAAGGTCCCTGCAGCCATGTGGGAGACCCGGAAGAATCTCCTGGCTCCTGGCTTCTAGCTTCAGATCAGTGCAGCTCTGGCTGTTGCGGCCATTTGTGGAGTGAACCAGCAAAAATGGAAGATCTCTCTCTCTCTCTGCCTCTGCTTCTCCATAACTCTGCTTTTCAAATAAATAAATGAATATTTTAAAAATGTGCAGAGCCAAAAGTTGATGTATGGAAAATTCTTCCAAATCTTAGAGTTCACATACAAGAGAAAATTATAAGGTTTTCCCAAATTTGACAATAATGGTAAAAATGTATTAATATTAACCATTACAACTAGCATAATTAAAAAAACTTTTTTAAAATATCAAAAGATAATTTTAAAAGATATTTTAAAAATTTGAGTGGCAGAGAGAAAAAGAGAGAGAGAGACATCTTCCATCTGTTGGTTCTTCATTCCCCAAATTG
This sequence comes from Sylvilagus floridanus, assembly GCA_949820135.1. NCBI lineage: Eukaryota > Metazoa > Chordata > Mammalia > Lagomorpha > Leporidae > Sylvilagus > Sylvilagus floridanus. Next base: position 91,402,645 of record OX463224.1, read on the forward strand.
CTGCAATGGCCAGTGCTGAGCCATGCCAAAACCAGAATCTCCCATATAAGTGGCAAAGGCCATTATCTGCTGCCCTCCTGGGTGAATTAGCAGGGAGCTGGATCAGAATCAGAGCAGTCAAGATTTGAACCAGTTTATAATATGAGTTGCTGGTGTTATAGGCCTCAGCCTAGCCCACTGTGCCAGAATGCTGACCCCAAAGGTAAAGTTTGATGCTAGAAGAAAAAAGACTGAATGAGCTTTTTTTTTCCCCCTGGAAAATAATACCACAAAATCTTGTCAAAAAAAAAAGAGTAGCTACAAAAAATGAAGGGAATGGAAAAGTAATAAAGTCTATTTGGTATCTAAATAATAAAATTATAATTTTTCTAGGTTTTGTGATGTTTGTACTATTTTCAGCTTTTTAAAATGTGTGCCTTGTAGATGTCCTAAATAGCACTCTGGCCTCAGAATCAGCCCTTAAGGCATTCAGATCTGGCTCAAGAGCCCATGAGAATATTCTAGGCATGGAAAGCCAAGACACTCTGGAAAAAAAAAGAAGACCTAAATGAAAGATCTCTGTGAGTGAGATCCCAGTGGAACGAATGGGGCCATCAAAGAAGGAGGTACCTTTCTCTGAAGGGAGGAGAGAACCTCCACTTTGACTATGACCCTGTCGGAATAAGATTGAAGTCAGCGAACCCTAAAGGCTTCCATAGCCTTGGCAACTCATGACTAGAGCCTAGGGAGATTACTGATGCCATAAACAAGAGTGTCAAATTGTTAAGTCAACTTCAGGAGTCACTGTGTACTTACGTCTCATGTGGGATCTGTCCTTAATGTGTTGTCCAATGTGAAGTAATGCTGTAACTAGCACTGAAACAGTATTTTACACTTTGTGTTTCTGTGTGGGTGCAAACTGATGAAATCTTTACTTAGTATATACTGAATCTATCTTCTGTATATAGATAATTAAAAATGAAAAAAATCTTGGTGTTAAATTGGAAATTGCCTAGAAAATTAATCAATTTTTTAAAAAAATATATCATGTAGGATCTCTGTCCTTAATGTGCTATACATTGTGAATTAATACTATAACTAGTACTCCAACAGTGTTTTTCACTTTGTGTTGCTATGTGAGGGCAAACTGTTGAAATCTTTACTTAATATATAGTAAACTGATCTTCTGTATATAAAGAGAATTGAAAATGAATCTTGATGTGAAGCAAGGGGAGAGGGAGTGGGAAAGGGGAGGGTTGCGGGTGGGGGGGAAGTTATGGGGGGGGAAGCCATTGTAATCTATAAGCTGTATTGTGGAAATTCATATTCTTTAAATAAAAGCGTTATAAAAAATGTAAAAAAAAATGTGTGCCTTGTTATGATTTATTTCCTTATTCAAAAAAATTCACTTTTACACCTAACCTTGTATCATTGACCTTATATTGTTTTTTTTAAAGAAATCTTCTCAAGTCATATAAACTTCAGATATAACAAAACTTGGGCTGATCCCAACTCACAAGGCCTGTATTAAGTATTTTAAAAGTGTTGTTTTCCAGAAATACTTAATATTTGTTTCACATTGTACCAGAGGACCACCATGTAGATCATGGTGGGAGTTACAGGTGTACAGATTTCAGGTCAATGTAAGAAAAATATTTTAATTATCAAAGCATTCCAAAGAGGAAGAGGGAAGCTACACGTTACAGTACATTCCATGACTACAGAACTTTTGCAGCACAGATTACAGAAACATTTCGCATGATCACTGCAAAGTTAGAAGGCTGGTTGGTTGCAATAAACTTTCAGCTATACTATTGTGTATAAAATCTGCACGTCAGCCTGTCTGGTGTGCTCTTGTACTCCTCCTCATGCCTCTAGCTTTGCTCTCACAGTAAAATTTCAGGGAGGGAATTGAGAGGGGACACAAATAATGAGGGCAGAGAACAAGCTAAAACAATCTTTCCATGAAGAGGAACTGAAGGCTCAGAAGTGAGATTAATAGTGTGGCATGTTCAGCAGTTGAGAGGGAATCCACAGCAGTTTCCAGAAACACCTCAAGAAGCTTCCCAAAGACCTAATCACATCCTAAGGGAAAGGCTCAGCTTCTCGCTAACGGGGGATGCAGTTGCTTTGACATTAACCTTTTCAAAGGGTCACTTCCACACCACGCGCCCAACATGCCACCCAGAAAATGTAACTGAACATCAGTTTGCTTTTCCCCTTGCTTAACTGTTTTAAGTGTCCTTGAACTGCATTTCTCCAACAGGCTTAATTTTATGGATTGTGGATTACATTTACTGCTCAGCACTTCTTGCTCAACCCTTGACAATTGCAGACCTACTGAGTTGTTAACTCACATGGTCAGCACTAATGTCTGAGACTAGTTATGCCAAATGACTGTAGCACAGCACAATTAACACCTGGCCTTGGAACATCCCAATGAAATCAGCGCTTTGGTTCTACTTTTCGTGCCCAGAAAGAAAAAAAAAAAAAACCAGGAGAAATGTACAAGTAATGACTTGGGTTAACTGTGCTTGTCTTACGAAAGAGTTCAAATTGTATCCCAATCATGCTGTCTCTCTTATCTTAGAAAATTGCATTGGAGAGCACTACGATGACTGCTTTTTCCATCTTATAAACAGGTCAAAAAATTCTAGAGAAAGACTGTGACTTCTTCAAAGTCACACAGAAAATCAGTAGTAGGTTATCCTGTCATTTTTTTCTCACCAGCCCAAGTCGTCAGGTTTTGAGAATTCCAAATAGCTGTTGTACAATATACCAAAAACTTAAGAATTGTAAGAAGTCTGAAGCTGACAGGGACCTTAAAAATAAGTTATTTGCATCTCTGTTTTTCGGTCATCTTCTCGAATAAGGTTGGCTACACCTTGCCTCTTGTCTGACCTCCAGAAGGTGCATCCTTGTCTACTGAACAGGATTGAAAAAAAAACATTCACATCAGATGAATGGACCAGGGCTCTGGAGCACAGTGAGTACCACCGGTCTCTGAAGGACACTTGGAATCATTACTAAAGGACTCCCATTGCAGTGTTAATACCTTCACCAACTTCTCTGGGTCTTTTTCTCAGCACAGATTGCTGTAAGGGGAAAGTCTGACACGCGTTAGGATGCTCCAGCTTAGAATGTCAGCAGTTCTGTTTAGGAGGAGGGCTATCTGCAATTGCTGAGAGTGGGGGGAGAATTCTGAAATGTCCTCTCCTGATTCACTCCACCGACCCTCCCACTGCTCCCTTGAAGGGGAGGTTGACAAATTCCCGATATCAAAACTAGCTGTCAGAACAACATAGCGTAATAGCTGTCCTTGTCAAAAGCACCAATTAATTCACCTGACTGTCAATGCTAGGATAATTGATAGACTCCACAATCTGGCTGAGTAATGAAAGTCAAAGGCATTACTAAGTCCATTTCACCTCCTCACTGGCCTTGCAGTGGAACTGGGACTGTCAGAGTCGGACAGTAGCAATGAACTTCTGGAAAAATTAGAGCTTGATTCTTTGTGTGTAGGCAGGGGCAAGGAAGCCCTTGTCAACTGTGTCTGTTACTATGTGACCAATTTCCAAGAATATTGTCAGAAAATATTCAAAAAATATAGCAGATCAGTCCACACCTATTTAGGGATGCATTTAAGATTGTAATAACCTAGACCTTTCCCTATATTTACTTAGCTTGCAGTGGAAAATTAAACTCTGGATCAACAGGAATCTAGCCAAATGATTTAGTAGAAAAAATTCCTTAGTCCTAACTCCTAACACCAGGATCAATGACTACCACGTAATGAGAATAATCTCATGGCTACAGATGTTTGCTAATATGCAATAATTTAATAAAAATGTAGAATTCCAGGGCAAGGGTCACAATTAGATAGTGCTGCAGGGACAACTGTGCCAGATTCCCTAGGAAAGCAAGGAGTCTAATTAGGTCAGCTTAGACAAGAGGGGTTAAGTAGGTACAATAGTTCCAGACAATCAAGATGGGAAACATAAAGGTCATAAGAGCTACCTACACCTAAGAATAAGGTTGAACTCTGGTCTCCGCATTCTAAATTTGTGATTATTCTACTGATTTAGACTACATGCTTAGCATGGTCCATACTCAGCACAAAGATAACAATAATGATGCAATTTATTGAGCACTTTTAGTATTCAAGTACTTTGCTTAAAATTTTTTTGTATATTATTTCATTTCATTGTCATAGCCACCTTGTATGGCAGATACAAGACAGAAGATGTTTTTAATGTTCATGGACATCTAGCCCAACAGAGACATCAGTAACAGCCACAATGATTTTCCTTCTATTCCTCCTTCCCAAAGAGAAAGGAAGGCTTCTTGCTGAGAAAGAGGCTAAACACTGATCTAATTGAGGAGACATTGATGGAGAGGAGAGATGAGGAACAGGGGGAAAGAATGCCATGATGATGATGGTAGGGAGATGGGTTTAGTTTTTCAGAAGTATTTGAGCAGAGGTCTTTGGAGTAAGCTGTAGGGAATAAATAAAATGGGTGAAAGAATGAAAAGATTAATTAAATATTGCTATGAACCAACCTTTACTATCATCTACAATGTCTTTTGAGGAATGCCAACAAAACCCAGACTATCTTTTCAACTCCTTTTGGGCTGTTGAAATCAGTACTTATGAAATGTGATAAAAGATGAAGGTGCATGATCTCTTGAGTTCATGAAGATTAAAGTAGGCATTATTATCCATGTAAAGGCAATGAATGCAGAAAAATTACCTAATTCATCCAAAGCTTTCAATGCATTTGTGCAATTAGCATTTAGCAGTGGCCATTTCAATATTCCAACTCATGTCATTCTAGAATAGTTCCACCCTCCAGAATTTTCTTTGGCCAATTATACCAGTTTCTCTCAGAATTTAACTGCTTTTCCCATTGTAATCAGTATCAAGTGCTTAATATGTGACTAGCCAAGCTGCAGGCCTTGTATTTTCTGACTTAATCTTCACATACACCCCAGGTAGTTATGGTTATCTGTAATAGACAAAACAGGTAACTGAGGCTTCAGGAAGTGAACAAACTTGCCTGAGTTGTACAGCTTGCATGTGGCCCGTCAGAACTTATGCCCAGCTCTGCTTAATGCTAAGCCTCTGCTTCTCTCTTTTTGCTTTAGGGATATTTTAAAGTTTCAGATAAAGGCAAATTGTTCCCATCGAGAGGTGGATGATCTTGAAGTTTGCTCAGAAATACCATAGGCACTCTGCTCGCCTCTGCCAGTCTCCCTTCCTGCTGTTTGGGTTTCCTGTTCCTCTAAGCCTGCACCACCAAACTCAGAGGAGGGAGATGCAGAGCTCAGGCTGGGGCACAGGGGATCCTGTGGCTGGGATTAGCTTCCTTCCAGCAGCCTGATTGATAAGCTGGGATTTGTCTAGGCAGGCAGTCTTCAATTTGGATTTGTCAGGATCAGGAAGATTTGATTTCTTCTGTAGTAATGTGAGGCTCAGGGTGAGTTCAGTGAAAGGTTGGTTCACCTTGTCTATGATCTTTAAAATCATGACCATGTTTCTTGGGCCTCCCACCTAAGAAAACATAAGCAAAGATTTGTGTAGTGTCTTCCAGTGGAAAAAGTCTTTCTTGAAAAGTAGAGCAGTTTTCTTCCTCTGTATACTTCATCTCGAGAGGAGTTATTTAATAATAATTTGTAAAAGTTACAAAGTAAGGAGGGGAATGTGGGAAGGAGGGAGGTGCCATCCTGATTTGTGTCCCAGTGATCATGACTATGAGACCTCCCAATTGGATGAGGGTCCTTGTATCAGTGAAAAAATAAATACCTAATGCCCAATACTCTTCTCTCCTAATTCTTCAATTCAAGAAGCTTTCATTCACTTTATTTTATATTTTATTTTTATATTATCCAGCTGAAGCTTTCATGTTTGGGAGCTAAATGTGTTGTCCTGAGTGGGCATCTCATTCATCAGTTAATGTTTCTGCCTTCAGTGCTAAAGGGATTATCTCCAAATTCGTCATGATAAATTTTTCTCTCTACCTCATTACCCAAGCTAGATATAACAGAGATTCCCCATGCTAAATGGTGACCATCTTACATACATTATGATCTTTTGGATGCATACATAGCTATAGAGGCCCATGAACATCCCATTGACTATTTCTGCATTTAAAAGATTTAATTACAACAGTGATGCAAGTTCCTTATAAGATAAAAATCAAATCTTATATAAATGTTTCTACACTTATCTTAGCCAAAAGGCCGAGAAACGATATATATAAGTTTCTTTAAAATGGAGGCTCTTGAACAAAATTTTAATGTATGATCAAGAATGGAATCACATTGTACATATATACTATATACTATGAATTTGATTTCTTACTTTTTTCCAACTCTGTTTGACTAGTAATAAGACAAACATTAATAACAGTTTTTTTTATATCTTTAATTACTCCATAAACCCTTTTTTTTTTTTTTTTTGGCCAGGCAGAGTTAGACAGTAGGAGAGAGACAGAGAGAGAGGTCTTCCTTCCATTGGTTCACTCCCCTAATGACAGCTGTGGCCAGCGCACTGCGTTGATCTGAAGCCAAGAGCCAGGTACTTCCTCCTGGTCTCCCATGCGGGTGCAGGGACCCAAAGCACTTGGGCCATCCTCCGCTGCCCTCCCGGGCCGCAGCAGAGAGCTGGACTGGAAGAGGGGCAACAGGGACTAGTACCTGGCGCCCCAACCAGGACTAGAACCCAGGGTGCCAGCGCCACAGGCAGAGGATTAGCCTAATGAGCCATGGTGCGGGCCATAAACCCTTACTCTTTAAGAGTATACTTTCCATGCACATTACATTTAATTATTTAATTTCTTAATTGTTCCTCAATCAGACTTATGCTGTTTTATTAAAGAAGACACTTGACCAATTGCTAACTCAACAACGGGAGTCACTGTGCACCTACTCCCCATGTAGGATCTCTGTCCTTAATGTGTTGTACTATTCAAATTAACAGTAAAACTACTACTCAAACAGTACTCTATATTTTGTGTGTCCGTGTGGGTGCAGTCTGTTGATATATTTACTTAGTATATACTAAGTTGATCTTCTGTATATAAAGTAATTGAAAATGAATCTCGATAAAGACTGGGATAGGAGAGGGAGTAGGAGATGGGATGGTTGTGGGTGGGAGGGAGGTTATGGGGGGAAAAGCCTCTATAATCCAAAAGTTGTACTTTGAAATTTATATTTATTAAATAAAAGTGAAAGAAAAAAAGACACTTGACTACTGAGATTCTTGTGATAAATTTCTTATAGATTTATGTATTTATTTGTTTATTTTCTGAATATCTCAACTGGACGCAGACTTTATGAGGGCAGGGATTTTGTTTGCTTATGTCACTCCTATTTCCCTGTAGCATACAACATGTAGTCAATAAACACCTGAGTACAAATAATATATGCTTTATTCTATATAGTTTATATTCTGGAATGGCAGTTTAAATTTTAAAAAATCTAAATGAATGTATTAGTATTTTTTTAAAGATTTTTAAAATATATTTATTTGAAAGACAGACTGACAGGGGAGGGGACGGAGAGAGAGAGAAAGAGAAAGAAAAATCTTCCTTCTACTGATTCACTCCCCAGATGGTCACAATGGCCAGGGCTAGACCAGGCCAAAGCCAGGGGCCCAGAACTCCCTCCACATCTCCTACATGGGTTGCAGGGGCCCAAATACTTGAGTCATCTTCCATTGCTTTCTCAGGTGCATACCAGGGAGATGGATCTGGAGTGGAGCCACAAGGACTTTAACTGGGATTTTGATATGGGATGCTGGCATGGCAGGAGGCAGCTTAACCCACTGCACCAAAATGCTGGCACCAAATTTATTGTTGAGATATTCAAAAGACCTATTGCCTTTTAAAATAGGTCATATTATCCATAATCTAGCTATTTGTCCAGGATTCAAGATTATTGGTGTGTCATTGCCATTTACTTTGTGATATATTTTACCACCACGATTTTAGGGATCAAGATAGATCAGGCTCTTTGCCTCTACCCTAACTGACCTAGACATTCATTTAATTCCGTTTGAATCTTTGAAGTTTCTGCCTCTAAAAATCAGTCACAATTGGCAGTGTCAATTTTATTTCCACAAACATTTATCTCAAATGCCTATTACTTGTACATGCTAGATGTCATAATGATTTCAAAAGAACAAAGAAACAGCCTCAATTCACTGGAACCATGTACTTTTATTATTTCCTTGATGTTAGTGCACATGAATCCTTTTCATTTTGAATGGTTTTTGACTCAACAATGTTATAGTGGGTTTAGGAATCAATAAACAGTTTGGTCAAAAATGTGTATAAAGTATGTGAAAGTGGATATAGAAAGACCTCTCATGCAATTAAGAGATTTTTAAAAATTAAATTTACTTTGTTTTTTTTAAAATATTTATGTGAAATGCAGAGTTACATAGAGGGAGAGGGAGAGAAAAAGAGAAAGAGTGTGAGAGAGAGAGAGAGAGAGAGAAAATCTTTCATCCTTTGGTTTACTCTCCAAATGGCCACATTGGCCAGGGCTGGCCAGGCTGAAGCCAGGAGCCAAGAGCTTCATCTGGGTCTCCCACGTGGGTGCAGGGGCCCAAGAACTTGGGCCATCTTCCATTACATTCCCAGGTACATTAGCAGAGAGCTGGATTGGAAGTGGAGCAGCTGGGACTCGAACCAACAACCATATGGGAAGTCAGTGCTGTAGGCCATAGCTTCACCTGCTATGCTGCAACACTGGCTCCCTAAATTTATTTGGAAAGATACAGAGGAAGACAGCCAAATGGAGATCTCCCATTCACTGGTTCACTTCTCGAATACTCTCAACACCAGGGCTGGGCCAGAGAGAAGCCAGCCCCAGTCTTCCAGGTAGGTGGCAGGAATGCAGCTATTTGAGATATTGCCACCACCTCCCACAGAGTGTGCATTAGCTGGAAGTTGGAACTGGAAGTGGACTTGGCTCTCTGGCGTAGGATGTGGGTGTCCCAAATGGTATGTTGACCACTGTGTCAAATGCCAGTACCCTGTTAAGAGATCTTTAATTTGGATTAGATAACATCTAGTATGCTGTTTATGGAGGATTTTTAAAATTGCATCTGATTCTAAATCATGTTTAGGATATCCAAAGTCATTTTAGAGAAGGTATTACTCTATGCCCATATGAAAAAATGAAACTTGATCTTCAAAGAATAAATACCTTGGGAAATTTGTATTGCTGGTTAGAAAAAGAGCAAAAACCAAAATTCACCTTTCTTGACTTATAATTCTGTATACTTCCCAACAGATGACAAGAATTTGTCACAAAGTGACAAGGCATACAAATCTTGCAGACATCTCTGTGTAATAATCCCAATAACTTTCCAACATAGAGGACTGAGAATCACTTACCTTCTTTCCTATCAAGCAGGTGCCTCATATGAATCTGTAAAAATCAAACCCTATGGGATGGGTGTTTGTGCAGTGGTAAAGTTGCTGCTGGATATGCCCACAAGCTGTTTGATTTGGGTTCAAGTCATGAATGCCTGTGTTCCTGCTAGTGTATACCATAGAAGGCAGCAAGTGATGTACCAAGTAGTTCTGAAATCCTGGGTTTGGCCTGGCCCAGCCTTAACTTTTACAGACATTTGGGGAATGAACCAGTGGATGGAAGAGCTCTGTCCCTTTCTCTGTATTCTTCATTTTTCAAATAAAAGTAAAAAATTTTAAAAATATTAACAGGGAAAATAATTGAGGGACAGTTATGTAATATGTGTGTAAGGGACAGATGGAAGAAAAATAGCAACAAACCCAGCAGGTGATTCAAATGATAATCAGGTGTAGTCTCTCGCTGCTCTCAAATCTTAAACTTTTACAGTTGCACTATGGATTAGTTTACATACAGCAAAAGTCCCCAGCCAGTAAAGAATACAATATGAAAGTACTTTGAAATGTTCTAGGAAAATTAAAAGATTACCTTATTTTGCTGCAAAAATAATTTTTAAATTATGTAAACATAAAGGAGTTCTTAAAAAGCTAACATATGTATATATGAAACACATGAAATTTGCTCACCTTATAAAAATTTTAAAAATTGAAAAAAGAAATAAGTATGTATGGATTTCAAATTTTTTGCACCAATATAAACTTACTTTGTAATTCCATTTTTGCATGGTTTTTTTAAAAAAAGATGATTTATTTGAGAGGCAAAATTACAGACAGAGGGAGAGATGGAGAGGTCTTCCATCCACTGGTTCACTCCTCAGATGGACACAATGGCCAGAGCTGAGCTGAAGCCAGGAGCCAGGAGCTTCAGCCAGGCCTCCCACATGGGTACAGGAGCCCAAGCACTTGGGCCATCTTCTACTGCCTTCCCAGGCCATTAGAAGAGAGCTGGATCAGAAGAGGAGCAGCCAAGACATGAACCGGTGCCCATATGGGATGCCAGCACCACAGACAGAGGCTTAACCTACTATGCCACAGTGCTGGCCCCTCTAAGAACTTTTAAAATGCCCTTGTATCAGTGCATCGTTACATCAATGGGAACTTACCTTCCACATATGTTTTTTCTGGGATTTCCTATGGTCTGAGTTGGAAGCTCTGCACCTGCTGTTCCCTCTGCCTGAACACTTTTCTCCCACACCTTCCTAGAGTTACCTCATCTCCCTCACATAGGTCTTCACTCACATGTTTTCTCATCAGAGTTTTTCTTTAGTCACACTCCTGAAAGTAACCTACTCACTACTCTCTGCCCTACTAGGAGACTTCTATCACTAGGTTATTTCTTCACAAAATATACCAATATTTGAGTTATGTTTTTTTCTATTTACTAGTTTCCATTTTTAGTTTCTTTCTCAATGGGATTTGAGTTCCACACAGGCAAGAACTTTAAAATTCTCATTTGCTTCTGTTTTTCTAACACTTAAAAAGTGCCTAACAAACAGCTGGAGTTCAGAATTTGGTTGCTGAATAAATTAATAAACAGGACTCACAATAGATGAACTACAATAACTCTCATCACTGCTCTAGTACTTAGTCTTGCCCTCAAATTCATTCACAACAGCCAAACTCATGACGGAGTGTTCTGGGTTTATGATTCCTAATTTTTGTTCTCACTCATATCAGTAGGATCATTATATAGGCCATATTAATAAATGTGTTCACAGGTCACACACGGCAACAATAGCAAAAAGCAATAATAACAATGACGATGATAACCAATATATATTGAGCACCTGTCACATGTTGGGAACCACAGTTGTCTTACATTTATTTCTAATCCTCAACACAGTCCTGCAGAGTAAGTGCAGCAATCCATGTATTCAGGTTAAGAAGACAAGATCACCCAGATTATAGTAAAGGAAGCAGCTTTGAATCTAGGTGTGTCCAACTCCATAACCTGCACATATGTAAGCACCGTTGGATTTTGAAGTTACCTTTAGCTCAATACAGGTTGACCATCCTTATCTGAAACCTTTGGAACCTGAAGTGTTTTCTGAATTTGAATTTTGAAATAGTCGCATCTATAGAGTGAGATACCTTGGAGATGGCACCCAAGTCTAAACAAATGAAATTCATTTATGTTTTATATTCACCTTATACACATAGCCTGCAGAGGGTTAATAATTTTGTGAATTTTGATTGTCACATGAGAGCAGTTATGGAATTTCCCACTTCTGCCATCCTTTTGGTGTTTGAAGTTTTGGATCTTAGAGCATTTTGGATTTCGAATTTTTTGACTGGTAATACTGCAGTTAATTACCCAGGGCATCTAAGCCATACTATCTCTGAACTGAATTGCAGACAGACATAGTCAAGGACGGACTTGGATGGGGACTCTGTTCTCAACAGGTCCTGCCCACACCCCCATAGTGGGAACTCTGGGATAATTCGTGATTACTTTTCCAAAACTCTTTAAGCAGGTGTTATATCCTTGTCAGAATCCACCAGAGCTTGATTTTCAGAACATTCCATTTAAAATCTTTCTGTGTCTCAAACATATTAGCAGACCCCAGATTCCTCTCCGCATGCTTATTAATAAATTCCTACTCCAAATGGATTGTCTGGCAGGCACTGATCCAAAGGAGGCTGTCCGGGAAAGACAGGAAATAAGGTGGCCTAAGTGCTGGTGGCTAGACAGGGCTGGAAAGACGTGTCCCCATTCTCTATTCTGGCCAGAAAAGAACTGAGCAATAGATGGGGGAGTGTGTGGGAGCAACCTCCATGCACACAAGGGTTAATGAACTGTCTGTCTGGGGAAAAATATGCAGGGACTTGCTAGCATGCTAGCTTCTTTGAGGTTTCGCTGCGCACAGTCCCATCTCTGTTGTTTATACAGAGCAGTTCCAGCGGAGCCCCATTTGCAACAGAAATTTTCATGGTGCTCCCTTCGTTATAGCCAGCCCTCCACACTGTCACAGCGACAGCCCTAACAGCAACTAATACCCAGACCTGGCCCTGTCAGAGTTCAGAGGTGGGGACCAGCGGGGGAGGGGCGGCCACATCTTGTCCTTGGCAGATGCCCTACAATGACTGGGGCAGGCTTTGTGGGAGGAAGGTGGGAGCCCGGGTGTGCCCAGCTGGAAGCCGCTGGTAATTTAACACTCGCAGATGGAGACTGAGGGTGATATGATACCCCCAGCTGTCTACCACTGCCGCCTTCAAGGCCCCCCTTGGCTGCCCGGGACTCGGAATGCTTTGGGAAGGGCCTGGTGCAGGAGGGGGCGGCCTAATAAAGCAGCTGGTCTATTAGAAGATAAGCTTTGTGGAGAATCACACAATCATCCCGAATCCCCCTAATCCCAAACTTTATTGCCCTAGATAATAAGCTTTGGTGGCAACGCTCCATTGAAATATGGAATTGTCTGCAGGCTGGAGGCACCTGCTGTGTCACTCAGCTCCAGGCCGGCAACTGCCGCTCACAATTCAGGGGCAGGTGCACAGCCCAGCTTCAGCTCCCAGAGGAAAGGGGGACAGCCAAGGGGGCCGGCCACTCTCCCACGGAGGGTTCCAAATGCTGAGTGCTGAGAAGGTTTGGCGTAGGCTGGAGAATATTCTCTCTGCGGTTTGTGCAGGAGGCTATTGAGGATGCCAGAGAGAAGGAGCAAGAGGGAATGTTTGTCAGTAGGGGACGCTGAGGCTTAAAGGGACCGGCCCTGTCTGCAAATTGCAGCGATTGATGTGTGACCTGGTCTCTTCCTTCCTCCAGTAACTCCTGCTTCACGTGCCGCTCAGGCAACTCTGCTCTGCTAGAATCTAATTCCTCTCCCAACAGAGCCCTTCCCTGCTGCCTCCCCTGCATGTCCACCTGGTGAGCTTTCCCGCTCCCTCTTGCTGATTTCTCCTCTGGCCTCACCAAGGAAAGGCATCACACTACCATCCTCTGTGTTGCTCCAGCTCTTGATTCATACCAGGAACCTAGGCCACACCATGATAATCAAATCATCAGTTCATTGCTTCCAGGCTTGTCTCCTCCTCTAGACTAGGAAGTCTTTGAAGGCAGGGACCATATCTCATTCATTTTTTGTCCTCACTACCTTGGAGATGCTCAAAATTTTAACAAAAAAAAGCAGGAATACTGGGAGCAACTTGAATGCAGATAAAATGGAATCCTATGTAGCACTGGAAACAACAAGGCAGATCTAAACGTACTCACAAGGAACAAATCCAGAGCAAATCATTAAGTAACAATAATACAAAGCTCCAAACAATGTTAAGGCTATTATGTTCAAAGAAAAATAATGTGGAGTAGGCATTTGGCACAGTGAGATACTGCTTCGGATGCCAGTATCCCATATTGGGATTCCTGAGTTCGAGTCCTACTCCTCTCCTGATTGCACCTTCATGCTAACATGTACCCTGAGAAGCAGCAGGTGGCCCAAGCAGTTGGGTCCCTGTCACCCACAGTGGAGATCTAGACTGAGTTCTCAGCTCCTGGCTTTGGCCTGGCTCAGTCCTGGCTGTTGTGGGCACTTGGTGGGTGAACCAACAGATGGGAAATTTCTGCCTATTTTCCTCTATGGCTTCCTACATTTCAAATTAAAAAATCAAAAATAATATAAAAGTAATACTAGCAATAATTATTACCTTTGGAAAAGGTACTAGGAGAAGTGTTTCAAATAGTGGAAGTGAGACTTGACACTTCAAACTCTTCTGTGAAGCTAAAAAAAAAATTTTTTTTTTTTGACAGGCAGAGTGGACAGTGAGAGAGAGAGACAGAGAGAAAGGTCTTCCTTTGCCGTTGGTTCACCCTCCAATGGCTGCCGCGGACAGCGCGCTGCGGCAGGCGCACCGCGCTCATCCGATGGCAGGAGCCAGGTGCTAGGTGCTTATCCTGGTCTCCTATGGGGTACAGGGCCCAAGCACTTGGGCCATCCTCCACTGCACTCCTGGGCCACAGCAGAGGGCTGGCCTGGAAGAGGGGCAACCGGGACAGAATCTGGCGCCCCGACCGGGACTAGAACCCGGTGTGTCGGCGCCGCAAGGTGGAGGATTAGCCTGTTGAGCCACGGCGCCGGCCAGCTAAAATTTTTAGCAAAAGTGAACACATCCTTTTTGAAAGGTTGAAAAAAAACACACTTGCAGGCATTCAGATACTTGGTTATATCACATACAAATGAATAAACAGTTAATGCTCAGATCAGTCTTCTTTCTCTGATTCATTTCCAAACACGATTTAGAACACTGAGGCTTGTCCATCCAGAGGCATCTGCAACAGATAAAGGGAATATAATGGCAAGAGTTTCTAGATGAGGATGAACAATTTAAGTTAGAATGAGAATTTGTTCATTGCTGTCAATGATCTGAGAAACTGGAGATGGGAATCTTGGAATGTGTAACACAGGAACTCACAGCCTACTCCTGTATGCACTACTATGGAAGGGTAGGAACCCAAGTGACATTTAATGAACCTATGAAAAGTAATTGGTCTGGTTGGAAACATTTTTTAAAAAGCTATCAGCCTAGAGGCTGGCACTATGGTATAGCAGGTAAAGTAACTGCCTGCAGTGCTGGCATCCCTTATGGATGCCAGTTCAAGTCCCAGTTGCTCCTCTTCTCATCCAGCTCTCTGCTATGGCCTGGGAAAGCAGGAGAGGATGGCCCAAGTGCTTAGGCCCCTGCACCCATGTGGGAGGCCCAGATGAAGCTTCTGGCTCCCGGCTTAGGATTGGGCAGGTCTGGCCATTGCAGCCATTTCGGGGTGAACCAGATGATGGAAAACCTGTCTCTGTCTCTGTCTCTCCCTCTCTCTCTGCCTCTCTATATTTAACTCTTTCAAACAAATAAACAAATCTTTTTTTTTTTAAAAAAAAAAAAAGCTATCAGCCTTTCCTAATTGCTGATTAGGACAAAAGTGTTCAAATTCCTCTTATGAATGTATTATTTCTTCTTTTCCTCTTTTTCCTCTTCCCTCTCTAACTCTATGGTTACAGCACTGCTTCTGGAAGATCACTTCTCAGATGCACATTGCCTAAATTATTTGCTTCCCTCTCTGATGGTGTATTGATTACTTCCCCATTCCCATAAACAATCCCTTGGCTCCTCTTGAGAGGCTGCACTAGATTAAATTAAGAGCAATCCTAGCTTTTAACAGGGTCCCTCTACCAAGCAGTTGCTTGGCGGGAGTGATTCACGAGTCTAGTTTATGACCCTAGTGGCCTCTAGACAGGAAGCCTGAGCCCTTCGTCGGTGCATCAGAACCTTTAGGCTTCTTAGACTGGATCTGGGGAAACCTGACTGAAGTTGGGGCTATGTAGACATAGACTATGAGGACAGCCGCAAAGTGTGTGGTCGCCTGCACAAGCGAACCGAGCGCTCCGTGCCGGCAGAAGTGAGCAGTGCTCGCAGCGCCGACTCTGAGGGTTACCGTGGAATAGAAGTTCTTTGTGGTCTCCCTGCTAAGCTTGATGCCAGATTTTGCTTCTGTTTTGATAAAATGTGTGGCTGTGGCTGAGGTTCTGCAGGGAGAAATTCAGGAACTTCCTGCTTCCCTTCCCCAGGTGGGATTTAGGTTTAAAGGAATTTTTAGACAATGAAGAATTCAATAACCCTTAATGACTTCATTCCCCACCCCTGCCATAGTCCTCTACTGCTCCAGCAAAGGCTCGATTGCTTTCCCAAGGCCTCTCTGCTGAATTCACTACTTTGACTCTGGCCCCAGTAGCCCCTGAGGGGCTGGGGTGGGTGTTTGTAGCTTTGGTGGGTAGAAGACTCTTGGTTTTAGAAACCCACAATGCATCTTGTTCCCAAGGACAGGGGAGTATAGTGTAGCAAAGTTCATGGCGGCACACAGAATTTAATGGTTGAATACAGCGTTTTCAGGACATCAGGACACAAAACACCCACAGCTACACAATACCTTCATGGGCCCATATCAGCTGCATTTTGGAAAAAAGTTCCCTATTCTCATATTTTTGCTTGTTTTTTTTTAAAGATTTATTATTTATTTGAAAGGCAGAGTTACAGAGAGGGAGGGAATGAGAGAGAGAGAGAGAGAGAGAGATCTATCTGCTGGTTCATTCCTCAAATGGTCACGACGGCCAGAGCTGGGCCAATCTGAAGCCAGGAACCAGGAGTTTCTTCCGGGTTTCCCACATGGGTGCAAGGGCCCAAGCATCTTCTACTGCTTTCCCAGGCCATAGCAGAGAGCTGGATGGGAAGTGGAGCAGCCAGGAACCAACTGGCACCCATATGAGATGCCGGCCCTGCAGGCAGTGGCTTTACCTGAGGTAACACAGTAACAGCCCCTATATCATTACTTTAAGCACAATGGTCCACTTTAAATATTTTGTCTATAAGTGTTAAAATGCAGGCAATTAGTTGGCATGTTACTATATTTCATAGATGTTCAACTAAATATTTCTTAATTTTGATTCCCAACTTTTAAAATATTTTTAAAGCTCTGGATCATATTGTTCCCGGACTTAAACGCTGTCAACCTGATTGGCTGCCTTCCTGTGCTGACTGTGTAAGAGCCCTAGAACCACTGTTTGGTCTCAGGAGGGGTTTACAGTGAGGGAGGGAGGATTCAGGGGATCACTGGTGTCATTAATGCATGGTATCCGTCTCTTGTGCCAACAGAGGGTGCACCCTGACACTGCTCTGAACTTCAAAAGAACAGTTTCAGTTAGCCCTTTCTGAAAAAAACTACTCCAAGGAGTGAGTGGTGGCTTAGCCCTGCCATTTATTATTTTTAAAATCCTATGGTTTGGTTCTGAGGTTGCTCTGCTGGTCTTTCCTGGGTTCACTCAAGCAGCTTCTTTTAGCAGGGAGGTCAGCTTGGTTCAAAGATTGAGATGGCTGGCCACCCCTCATGTGTTTGGCATTGGGTGCTGCCTTTGAACTGGGTGCCTCCTTTCTCTTCCATACAGTATCTCATCAGTAGAAGATGAGATCAGTTTCCCCGTATGGTGACCTCAGGGCAGCATTCAAAGATGGGGAAATCAATTGGCCTAACCAAGTCACACCACTAGCTTGGATTCAAGCGGATGGAGAAACAGCCTCTAACCTTGGAAGGGAGGAGTGGTACACTTACGGTACAAAGTAGCCTGGACACTGGAATGGGTGGGACTTGAAGCCATTAAAGAACATACCACTACCACGCCACAGATGGATTGTGGATCCACGAGTGGAGGAGAAGAGAATGCCTGGAGCTTTCAAAGAAGCCAGGGAATCGGGTCTAAATGGCAGGTCCCGTGCCTTTGGGCCCAACTCCCTTCAAGAAGTAGCTTCCCAATAGAGGGCACTTCAATAGCCTTTTGGCTGAGTGGCCAGAGAGACAAAAGGTAAAGAGGAACTCGTCTGTAATGCTCTCCTTTTGCCCTGCTCATATGCTCTTTCAGAAGTGACTACAGATCAGCTCTTAGGTTCCTCATGGAGGAAACAGGGAACAGGTGCTTGTTTTTATTAGTGGGGGTGGAGGGAGGAGGTGAGGAGAGCCACAGGCATGAGTGAAGCAGCAGGTAGGACTGTGGGCTTTCAAATCAAAACGCCTGGGTTTGGATCGTGGCTCTGCAACGCCCTGCCTGTGTTAGATTAACATGAACATTCTCAGGCTCCGCCTCCTCCTCTGTAAGATGAATTATTACGTGGTTTCAGAATTCTCACTCTATGCATGGGTGTCTGGGTATGAACTCAGTGAAGTGATGTCATCTTGCTTCCAAGCCTGGCACTTGTTCAGTTTTAGATGAGTTCTCATTATTGCCCATTCAACACAGAAAGTGACTAAAAGTTGTCTCAAATGAATCCTTATTTTTTCATAATACACATTTTACATGAACTTATTGAAGACCCTTTGTATGCATGAATTTCAAAAAGTTTTGCACCAAAATAAACAGCTTTTAATTCCCTTTTCCATAAAAAAAATCTAAGTACTCTTATATATTTACAGAACCTAGAAACATTGCCAAAAGAAAAACCCAGCCTCTCAGTTGCTCTGAGAGTTTTAAAGCTCTGTCATCAGGCTTTGAATCAGTACGATCCAGGAAGTAGCATGCAAAGAGTCTGCATCTTGTGGTCAAACCAACTTGGATTCTGATCCTGACTCTACCAGCTACTAACTGTGTGATTGCAAGCAAGTTACCTACCTACCTAAGCCTCCAATTCCTCATCTACAAAGCACGTATAGTGATAGTGCACATAACTACTGCAGGTGAGTGCACTTGAGAGCTGGGTAGCTCCGGTGAGGTACCTGCTTTGTAGGGGACGTTCAAAAGACACCTCTCCCCTCCACTTCACTTCTTGAACTTTTAATCTCTCACTTGTGATCAAATAATAAATTCAACAAAATTTTTTTGAACACTGCGTAGAAAGCAGTAATTGACTTCACTTTAACAGTTTCTTTGTTTGATTTTGGGGTCTTTGCCAAAAGCCACAAAACGAAATTAGTCCCCTCTCTCTTGAAATGTCAGATGTGTTTTTGTCCTTATTGACTGTTCTCACTGATCTGTCTCTTTAAGGAAAAGACCCTGAACAGGCTGCTCACCCCATTAATACTAAAGGCTGTGAGTTTTTCAGTTCTACTGAACTCTGCGTGACCCTCGCTGACAATAATTGCTTTAACATAGGGTTAGGCAACAGCAAAACTTGTCTAAAAATAAGCCAGGGTTTAAAATACAACTTAACCTGGGAGATTTAAGTAGGTAAAGAAGATGGCTTCTCTCTGGAATTGCTTCTTGATTAATCACCCCATCTGAGGTCACTGAAAAAAATGACAGTTTTCAAACAGGGCTTTAAAATGTCTCCTGCTCTACTTTTCTACACTGGCAGGAAGCCAGTCCCTGCAAGTTACTGGTTCTTAAAGGGGACAGTCTTGGATTGTCTTGAGCCCAGGAGGGAGAGCAGGGTAATTATGCACAGACAGATGGGAGGCAGTTTCCATGCTCCTCATTTAAGATGTGCCCACATTCAACGTAAACTCCAAGGGCAGCTTGTTGGGCTGGAGGAGAGGCAGCAATATTCCAGGTAGAAGTTCACCTTATCAGCTGTGCTCAGGGCTGAATGTGAACAGGTTTGGATACGTTTCCCAGATTCTTTCCAATCACGTTACCTAATTTCTTGCCATCTGCATTTGGGTTCCAGCATTTTATTGGCTTTGTTGTGGACTGCTCTCTGTTCCTCCTGATGGCCTGTGTCAATTCTAGAGTTCTTTCCAGCCATCACGTCTCTGAAAATTCACCTTTGAGTTTGAGAATGTTTACTTTTCAGTCAATCTAGAGATCACTTCCCATCTACAATTATTCCTCTTTTCCAAATTAACTATAAATCACCTGGGCCCAAGTCATGTCTCTCCACAACTGCTGGACGCCCACTCCATCACTGAAAGCCAGTACCCAATCTCCTCCTGTCTGATTCTTTGCTGATGGATGATTCCCGCTAGCACCACTTCCTGGACATAGTCTCTGTGGTCGGCAGAGAAGTTTGGCTTTATCATCCAGACCTGAAGCATGCTTCCAACTCATGAGATTTTGACCAGTGTTCTACCTTGGCCTCAGACAAGATGTTCTTTATAGACAAGTCCCTTCTTCTTGACCTCAAAGCAAATGGGCTTTACACAAGGTCACGAAGTATGGAAGGGTGGTTTTCACTTCGTGTTCCTCATCAAAATGCCTGGATTCTTCAAAGAATGCTCTGAAGACCTCCCACTTAGTTTTAATGATTCTACTCTGATCAGTTGTGGGTACTGTGCAGGAGTTCCACCTGGATTGTCCCTTTTCTCTACAACATTCATCTCCAAGATATTTGCACAGCTTGTTACTTCTCTTTCTTTGTACCTATGGTCTGAGTGTTCTCAATGATCCCTTTATAAAAGATGGCAAAGCAACCTCCTTCAATTTTCTATTCTGCTTACCATGGTACTTATATCTCCTGACATACTATATAGTTATTATTTATGATAATGCAAGCTCCTCTGAGTTTTTGTTTTATTTAAGTACTTCATTTTCTAAACTTATACCATTGTGGACATATAGGAAATGCTCTGCAAATATTTGTCCAATTTAAAGAGTCCTATCATTCTAAGATATTATATCTTAATTATCATTTCAGAATGGTTTCTTGGTGGAATTATTTTTCAAATATACAATTTTTTTTTTTGGCACGTTGGTTCTATTGGTGTTAACACATGTACAGATTTACATAGCCCCTACCATAATCAGGGTATAATACAGTTCCATCTCCATCAAAAAACTCCCCTGGCCTGCTCTTTTGTAGTCACATCTTTCGTTAATCTAACCACTGGCATCGATCACTACAGTTTTGTCTAATGTATATAAGTGCAATCATCCATTACTTTTAGACTGTCTTCAGTTCATTCAGAATACTACAATTGAGATTCTTTCAGGTTGTTTTATGAGGAGATTGATCCTTTTGATTGCCAAGAAGTTGTCCATATTACGGATATACTATAGTCATTTTATTCACTATTGAAGGATATTTGGGTTGTTTACAGGTTCTGGTGATAATGAACAGAGATTCCACAGACATTTGTGTGCCAATTTTTGTTTGATCCTAAGTCATCATAAATACCCAGAAGTGCGACTGCCAGGCTATGTGGTAAATGTATGTTTAAATTCATAACAAACTAAACATTCTTCCAGGGGACTGCACAATTTTGCATTATTATCAGTAATGCATGAGAATTCTAGTTGCTCTGCATCCTTGTTAGTGACTGATCTTGTTACATTTTCATCTTTTGCATTACATGTATGTGTGTACGTATGTTCACAAATATGATTTTTAGCAAACAGGTATGTAGTAGCATCTCATTGTGGTCTTAATTTACATTTCCCTAACAGCTAATGAAGCAGCATCTTATCCTGCCATCCATGTATCTTTCTGGTAAAGTGTTTATTCAAGTCTTTTACCCATTTTTAATTTGGTTGAATTAATGCTTGTTTGATATGTGATTTGCAAATACTTTTCCCAGTCCACAGCTTATCTTTTCATTTTCCACATAATGTTTTTGACAGAGCAAGCTTTTAAAGTTTTCTTTACCAATTTTTCTTTCATAGGTTTTGTTTTTACTATCATACGTAAGAACGCTTCACCTTATTTCAGAGTATGGAATATTTCCCTTATATTTCCTTCTGAGTGCTTTCTTGATTTTTGTTTTATATTCTTTTAATAATAATTTTTAGTTAAATTTTGCATAAAGTATATACTTCAGGTCAACATTTTTTCTGCCAATGAAGTCTGATTGTTCCAGCACCATTAACTGAAAAGACTAGCTCTCTTCATTGAATGACCTTTGCACCTTTTCCTAAACTTAATTAGTCACATTTGTGTGGTTCTATTTCTGAAATTTCTCTAATATTTCATTGTAGTATATGTCTATCCCTTCACCAATATCACAATGCCTTGATTAATGTATCTTTATACAAATGTTAAGATTAAGTAATAAGAATCCTCTAACTGTGTTCTGGAATCTTTTTTTTTTAACTGTGATTATCATGTGCTACAAAGTGGAAAACAAAGAAAAAGAAACCAACTTTTATTGAGCATGGCCTGTGTAATAGACAATGGGCTGTGGGAATTTACAGTATTACTTCATTTTTTAAACAATGCATTCCAGGTGGGTGTTATTTTCCCATTTCTGCAGATAAGAGAACTAAACTTCAGAATTATAATAACATGCCCAGAGTTGCACATTTAACGCAAGCCAGAGCTAGGACACTGGGTCAGGCTGACCCTCAAGCTCACACCCTTTCTTCTGCACAGTGGTTCATGTCAACTATCTTGGATCCTACAGCAGGCCTAACAACACCTTGGATGCTCTGCTGGATTTAATTCTTTTAAAAAAAATCATATATCTTTTAAAAAATTATTTTGTGGTTTTTCAAAGGAAATTTTATTCCCCTGGTTAAGATGCAAACATTCCTGTTTATACAGTCTGAACAGAAGGTTTAGTTTGACCTCTTAGAAAAAAAAACAGTGCTGAGTTAATAACCTACGAGCAGATTGTCACACTGAAAGATAAATAATCAGGGATTATAAGTCTTTAATTTAATATAACTTATTCTCATTAATTAAATGCCAATTACCTGCTTGTCTTTCCTGGGAACTGGCCTCTGCAATCAATCTTTTCAGAAACGTTGTACACATACACTCACAGAGGTATTAATATCACTCTCAAGATTTACAGACACTGGACTCCTTGGCTTAAACCATCCTCAAACACTCTACACTGTAACTACAGATAATCGTCATAAATTTCCTGATCTTTGACCTAACTGGTTCTTAAATTTCCATTCCTTAACGGGCTTGAGGAGCTCATATTTATCATACTGAGACGTTTAACTTCTAAGGATCAACACATTCCAGCAAAGCTCTGGACTTCAGATCTCTGACCCTTCCTCCTACCTTGGGTTTTGCTATTCACAACAGATGAGAATCCCTGGGGACCAAGAGAGTAACTCTGTCCTCTGACTCCCCTGAGCAGGGACATGAAGCCAAATCATTCATTCATGGACAATATAACCTTGCAAAATATCTATAGCAACTTGACCCCTCAAAAGCCTTTTGAATGCCTCACCTGCACATTTTGAACATCCAATAACTTTGAGCATCCAATAGCAGCAAAAATCCATTGTTGAAAATATTCCCATCTCAATTCTTCGGCAGCTGGTTGTATCTGCAATTTTTTCTTAAATTTCTTATCCTTTAAACTGCTTATTTCTTATGCTTAGACATAACTATACATTTTATGGTTGCTATAAATTTAAGTCTTCCAAGTGGCTGGTGGCTTGCTTTGCAGAGTTGGTCTGGAATATGTGCCTTCTAATTACATATTACAGCTCAACAAAACAAAGAGACAGGAGGAAACCAAATTTATCACAGGAAAGCCCAGTTTACATGCAAGCTGAATGAAAGGCATATCTTCCAATATTTAATCAGCTTCTACTTTCTTTCCTAAGATCTTGATCTAGATGCCTAGGATAGAAAAATCTCCATTTTAACCACCAGTTGGATGCTTTTTGTTTATTTTTTATAAGTAAAACATGAGTAGTTATGTCTACACATGCAAAGTTTTTTTCTTCTATTTGTTGAACTCTTTACTTAATGTAGGATTACCTTTATAAAATTAATCTTGTAATCTTATAAAACAAACTGAAAGTAGATCATTGTAAAAACTGAGAGAGAATAAGAGAGAAAGGAGAAAGAAGGGTGGGTAGGATAGGAAGTATCACTATGTTCCTAAATCTATATAAATGAAATACATGAAAAAAAGATAAATTAACAACAACAACAACAAAACAAACAGTGGAGAAAAGTAAAGAGGAAAAGTAAAATGTTCTCCTCTTGGAGCAACTACTATAGCAACAATTAAAATTTATACTGTATGCTTATGCTTCTGTTTTTGGGTATATCAAATTTGGTATTAACTATTGACTCACAAAGAAAGATCATATGCTCAATATTTTATTTGTCTTCCTTTCTTCTAACCCCAATTTTTGTCAGCTATATTGTCATCACAGTGTGTCAATGTTTCTATTATTCTGTAACTATAACTAAATTTTTATACTTTATACATAAATTATAATATTGAATACCAACAGTATTATAGTATTGATATTAAGAAAATATTCTTCACTATGGGTTCAACTAATGTGGCTATGTGCATATTAAGAGAAGCATAGAAGTTCTCCAAAATAAGAGTGTCACAAATGGATTCTTTAATTTCTTTCCCATTTTTCTGGGTCATCCTCATCAGCCAATTTCTTATATGCTGGTTTTGCCTTTATTTTGGACTATGTTAGTAGTTTCTGGAGCAACTGCTCTAGTAACTTTTTCATAAGGAAAAGACAAATGCTAAGTGTTCTGCAGTTGTTACACATTCTAAAATGTATTTATTTTGTGCCTCCCTTTGATTGATAGTTTTTGGCTGAATTTATGTGAGGTCTCTACCTCATCCTAGATATAGAGACTGTAATATTCTCAATTCACCTTTAGTCTTCCAATCAATTTTGATCATCATACTGAGGACAGTTACTAGAAGGCAGGGCTGAAAGAGTTTTGAGGTCATGGATAAGAACAATGAATAACATTTGTGAGGTTCACGCACAAATTTGTGCTCATTAATGCTACTTGGATCTAAACTCAACCTATTCTACTCATTCCCAAGAAAGGAATGCTCTAGATCTTGTATGACACGGGCTGGTGTTTATCATTAAATCAGGAGCAGGCACAAGACGTGGAGGGACCAATTCATTGAGTGGTAAGAAGCTGATGCGATGATCAGATGATATTTATTAAGAGTCATATAGAGCATACCTTAACCATGATGGGATCTACAAGAGTTCACTAAGATGCCTGGAGATTCTTGGTCCTTCCCTCCCTGAGCTTGCCTGCCTCTCACTATTTATGATATCCACATCCTGTAACAAACATCTTTTTCTTGATCAAATTGGAGTGAATTTTGGTTACTTGCAATCAAATATCACCCAGCCAAGAAAGATGTTCTAAACTTTCTTTAATATCAAGAATAACTCACTGAAAGTACAAACATACAAAGGTCCATCATCAAGTGAAGATCATAAAATGGTAGTATCAGATTTTAAAGAGTTCACTTGTCAACAAAGAACTATGGAGCTGGCTTCCTTCTCTTCAACTGGGCCCAGATTAATTGTCATTGGTTATCAACAGTGTTTTTATTCAAAAGGCATGGGAAAGTGTGATACATGTAAGGACTGCTATATGTCTTTTTTTAAAAAAAATTTTGACAGGCAGAGTGGACAGTGAGAGAGAGAGACAAAGAGAAAGGTCTTCCTTTTTGCCTTTGGTTCACCCTCCAATGGCCGCTGCGGCCGGCACACTGTGGCCAGCACACTGAGCTGATCCGAAGCCAGGAGCCAGGTGCTTCTCCTGGTCTCCCATGGGGTGCAGGGCCCAAGCAATTGGGCCATCCTCCACAGCACTCCCTGGCCACAGCAGAGAGCTAGCCTGGAAGAGGGGCAACTGGGACAGAATCCGGCGCCCCGACCGGGACTAGAACCCGGTGTGCTGGTGCCGCAAGGTGGAGGATTAGCCTATTGAGCCGCAACACAGGCCTGCTATATGTCTTAAAAAGGGTTGTTAGTGAGCTGATGCTCCACCACAGTCACAGACAGATCTGAAAGACCCTGGTGGCTGGCTCTTCTTTAACAATTTCATTAAAACATCAACCCTTACACAGAAATATAATGCGACAAAGCAGAAATTGTTCTCTTTGACCTTGGCAAGATATGGAAACATTAAAAGTACCAAATGCCCTTTTTTCAAATAAACAACTTTATGAAGACCTAATCACCTTGCATACTACATTTAAGCATAGGACTTAGAATTGTTTTCTCATTAACATTGTTGCTGACTTTTTCATGCTGTATCTAATTTTCTCATGTCTCAGACAAACCACTCTTATTTAGTAGCCTAAAAATTGGCAAATTACAAAGGTAAGAAAAGGTTATCCCCTTGATGTGAATGCAAGGGGAGAGGGAGTGGGAAAGGGGAGGGTTGCGGGTGGGAGGGAAGTTGGCGGGGGAAGCCATTGTAATGTATAAGCTGTATTTTGGAAATTTATATTCTTTAAATAAAAGCATTATAAAAAATTAAAAAAAAAAAAAAAAAAAAAAAAAAAAAAAAAAAAAAAAAAAAGAAAAGGTTATCCTTCTCCTTGCCTCCAGAATTACACTGGTATCATATGGAATCAGATCGCTTTATTCAAGGATTCATTCCTTCTAGTCCTTTAAATTGAAATTTTATCAAATCTCTGGTGTCTGGAATGTTGGCAGGCATTACCTGAGTAGAATGTAATGTAGTATCTTGTGTCTTTGCATTTACTGTCACAGATGTTTCATCATTGTATGATGCATTTAACATGTGTAAATGGACAATGGGTGAAGATTAAATGATTAGAGGTTTCCCTTTTAGTGAAGGTCTGATATAGAGTCCAAATAAACAAACCCGGTGAACTACACCTGAAGATGACAAATTTTGGATCACAAACTCTGGACATAGTATCTATCCTTTAAGGTGTTGCTTTTGAACAGGTCAGAGAAATTCTGAAACAAGTAGAGATATATACATATAAAAGAAAGCCATATGTTAAAAGGTACATATACAATAAAAAGGTGTTGTATGTATATATCTATATCTTTATGTTTATATAGATACAGATATCTTTACCAGCCTGACAACAAAGACAAATCCTGATGATAAAGACAGATCTAATACTCAGCCCTATACTGGAAAAACTAAAGTTTTGAGCTTACAGTTTTATTATTAACCTTAATTAGATAGATATTTGCAGAGTGTTTTTTTTTTTTTAAGATTCATTTATTTGAAAGGCAGAGTTACAGAGAGAAGAAAAAGATCTTCCACCCACTAGTTCACTATCCAGCATATTAGCAAGGAGTGGCATTGGAAGTGGAGTAGCTATTACTCAAACTGGTGCCCATACGGGATGCCAGCATCCCAGTGGTGGCTTCCTCTGTTGTTTAACAATGCTGGCTTCCTTGTGGAGAGTTTTGAGTGCCTTACTGGGAAGAAAAAGGCGACACCCTAAAACTGTGGCAAAGTTTGAGAACTTTCTAAAGCTTTAAAGTGGTCAAGGCATTGGCTTGTGGGAAATACACTGCATTCTTCATTATTTGGGGGTCCATCTAACATCACTTTACTAAAGTCATTGCTAATATTATCCAGATAAGTTCTAAATATTTGAAGAATAGAGACATTAACATTTTTTTGAGTTGTGCCATCCAAACTGTGCATGTCTGAAAGGCTTGTATGTTAACTTCTAATATTCAGCATTGGTCAGATATCTCTGGCTTATAAGGCATAAGCTCTAAACTACATGGCCCATAGGACATTTACTGCACATTAATTTATTTTTCTAATAAAATGTATTTATTATCATTCTTAAAGAAATGTATTGATACTTTTCCTATTTATACACATCATTGCCAAATGAAAAAAAAGTTAAAAAAATAGAATGGTTTTCAAAAATCATAAGATTGGAACTGTTGTAGGATGGTAGGTAGAGACAGTAGATTTGCATGACTGATTTTTTTAATGGTCATTTAGAGGGAAGTAGGCCCATTTGCCTTACTGCAGGATAGGCCACTATGGTTCAGGCTAATTGTAGTTTAGGGTTCTGGTTGGACTTAACCCTGGATTGAATTTTATGGTAAGTAGGGTGGCTGATATAGGATGGCCACATGACAAACATTGTTTGCCTGTTGCTGAGCTGTAGAAGTACAGATTTGCATTGCTGACCCTAATTTAATATTCTCCAAGTACATGTCACTGACCTAGCAAAACCTAGAAAGGAAAGTAGTAGATGTTCTTCCCATTCCCGAACCTCATCCCTAGAAGGAGAACTAAACCAGAATCTCTGACTTCATCTGAGTAGTAGTAGCATTTTCTGATAAACTAAAAGAACTGTACAAAGATTCAACTAAAGAATAACAACTATGATTTTGTAAAGCTTTCACCAAAAAGGGAGTAATATAAGATTTAAAAATGATGGATGCCTAATGCTCATCTTCCTCCAGAACTGCTTCCGGGCTAGGCCAGCAATAATTATTTGAGGAGTATGATAGAAGAATATCTCTATTGAATGACTTTTAACATAGATCCAAAGTGGTGGTGATGAAGGGGTTCTTTAAATAGCTTTGAGAAGGCTGAGCTTTATAAACAGTAGGTGACATCCTCTGCATCCCAGCCAAGCAATTCACTCACTGCAAATACTACCAACAACTGCAGCACTATTGGCACACATATGAATATTCATATCAGTAAATGGAATACTGCTGAATCCATAAGGATAGCTGAAACAGCTTGCATAGTGTCACTTCACTGTAGATGTATAATTTACTTCTTGGGAAAACTCTTCCTTAAGAGTAGCATCCTTATAAACCAGTTAGGTGTCATTGTCTTGGAAAAGCTCATCTCGGCCAAATTCTGATGAGGAATCCTAGAAATCCAGCAGACCTCATATTAGTGAAACAACTAGGCTACTCACCTCTGCCTTTTGTTGATGGGTGTACTGGCATCCGAGAAGATAGTTTAAGAAAGGCAATGATCAAAAGACCTACATAAATCATACCTACAGCCTGGGCAATTAAAAGGTTAATCCAGTTTTGGAACTGAATCCCTTGTATTCTTCCCTTGATCTTCCCACCCTATTTTATCACCCAAACTCATCTTTTTATTGAATAAATTTTTCTGCATAATCATTGAGTTCAAATACATTTTATTATGACACCTGGATGTTGTACCCATACATATCACTCTTCTTTGAGAAGATGATCGATTACATAAAAATGTGAGAAAGAACTACAACGCCAATCTATTGTAGTTTCTGATTCTCCTCAGAACCCACAGATTCTATTCATGCGATGTGAAACTAACATTTTGCTCCCACTGTAGCTAATGTTCTTCTGATTAGAACTGGATTTTCAATCTTGGTTTCTCAGACCTTTGGAAAAAAGTATTGGAAAGTTTTGTTATTAACTTTTCACATATTATTTTAATTTTATTGGTATTCAGAAATGGCCAAAGAAAAAGGGATAATTTATTATCTATTAGACGTAGTATTGTTGAGGCAGACAAACATGCACTCAGCAAAGATATATGTACTTTAAAGCAGAAACAATGTGTGATGAGTATTGTTCTTTTTCTTGTTCCTACAGAGCTGATTTCAACAAATTTTCTCAGGTAAAACCTTCCAAGTTACGTTTTTCAACTTTTTGAGACAAGAACTGAGAAGGTAAACATGATATTTAAAATCTTGCCACATTAGTTAATTCTACAGATAGGAGCTTAATGTGCCAGGTTCTTTGTATCATACAATGTATCAAATTTCTTGTATCACCATTATCCAATGAGACAAAAACTATGAGAAGTGGTCCCTTCTGGTATTTGAGAAAATATCAGATCCTACTTACAGATGCTATACTCTGCCTTCTTGCAAGGAACCTTCAGCAGGTAAGAATTACTGTGATGCCATTTTTTGATATACTGATCCATGAGAAACTGAAAGTAAAAGAGCTAGATGTTTTGAGTAGGGAGAGAGAACTCACAGAAATGGGGCCAATTGCACTCACAGGAAATGAGGGAAATGAGGGAAATGCACTCCCAGATGTAACACTTTTTTATACCTGGTGAGTTTGAGTTCAAGAGAGCTTGTCGGGGGAATCTCATTGTGTGTTCACATGCCCACTCCCACCATCAAAGGCCAAGGTCCTGACTTCCACATCCCATAATACAGCACTAAGGGCACACTCACAAGAGTACACATTTTCAGAACCAGGAGTTTCACACCACAATGGCAACCTTGGACCAACTCCCCAGGACACACTAGTCAGGAGGACAGGATACCAGTGCAGCCCAGTTCAAAGTCATCTGCCAACACAAGTTTAGAGCAGCACAAATAAGTGCTCCGGGGGATATTTCTCATGAGAGCCATTTCAGATTCCACACAAGAGTAACTGGTGGCCTTGGATAAATCACTCCTCTCATTTATGTGATGAACGAGAGAAAACAAGTCAACAACTGATGCATGCAAAAGCATTTGGAGGTGATGGATGGAGACATTATGGTGCATTTCGTCGATGGCATGCCATTAGAGAAAACCATTTCATAGAGTAAATTAAGAAAACAAACCAGCTACGTGATACACTTCAAATTGCCACTGGATGGACGGAGTGGGTTTTCTCCTCCAGGAATCAAGTTATGTGGGAATGACTTATCATCACTGACTCTCTTTCCTGGGTTAGTTGCCTGTGCTTGTCAGACACGGACACACCCGCCCTGCACCTCCTCATAGCTATTGACACTCATATAAATGGAGACCTCTCTGTTTCACATACCTCAATAGTTGGAACTATTATTTAAATCCCTTCTTATTATTTGCTTTCATGCATCAATATTTGGTTTTCTCCATCAAGTGGTAAGGCCCTTTCTTGGCAAGTACTGGGTCTTCAGAAAACGCTTACTAGCACAGTGTCTGGCTTATGATGTTCTGTAAATATTTGTTGATTTTATTGGTGATTAATCCTGCCTACCTTTCTCACGTACCCAGCTATTATTTGCCAAACATTGATTCATTCATTAAAGCATTACCTGGGACCTAGGTGCTGGGAATGTAGACAGAAGGCATGATCAGTGACCTCAGGAGGTTCACAGACAGACAAGGAACACTCAGAATGTGGTGCAGAATTACATATGGGCAGTGTAAGAGGGAGATGTACTGGGTGAGGATAGGGGATCCAGCCTTCCAGGAAACTTGAGTCCTTTAAGAATTAAGCTGTTGTCACCTAAGCATTACTGCCAACTTGTGCAAGGGCATGTTGGCAAGTCCAAGCATAAAGCATTTGGGTTCCAAGTCATTTGCTCTTTCAGGAGCTTATATGGAAAAGCTCAACCTATTTCCAAGGTCATCTATTAAGGTCGGCGCAGAAATGGGCCATGAAATCACAAATCCTTTACCTTGGTAAGTGGGCTCTGAGAGTGTTCAGATGCACCTCTCGGTAACTGTGGCTTCATAAAAATCATAGCTGATTGATGGGGAGGAGGCTCCCTGCTTTCTGTGTTTAGTCTACTTGTGCTTTTAGTACCACTGTGGCTGTGCTTCCTAATGGAAATGCATTTCTCTCGCTCACCATTACCCAGATATAGATGCTCAGATATGAAAGAGCATTTTCACCTCAAGACTTGTGTCTTGTAAGACATCCCTGATTCAGGAAGGAAATGAGAAGTTAGGAAGAACCCACGGCAAATGTTTTGTCAGATAGTTCAGAGAGAGAGACAGGAATTTAAAGAGCTCAATTTCTTTATCTGTTGAGTTTTCAGTTCCATCACTCTCATTCAAAGAATTAGCTTTCTCTTGTGAATGGCTATGGCTCACAGAAAATACGATGTTTCTTTTTGTCCATATTTTTCCCTTTAAGAAATTACAGTTGACAGAACAATAAAATCTTCCACCCAGGGCCTTGATCATGTTACCATATCAGGTCTGGAAAACCCATTGTGAGGTGAATTATCCACATTATACAAGTGTGGAATCTGAAGTAGGGAGAAGTAAAATAGCGCATCCAAGGCCACCCTGCATGGTGCTCTCAATGACCTCCAACACTGTCTAAACCTGCCAATCACACTTAAGTCAAAACACATGACAAAGAGCTAGCAAAGGACTGAGACAGAAAGGACAGAGCTGTGTGCACATATCTCGTGTAGAAGGAGAAATTGTGTGCCCATTCGAGTTGGGGCTGGCAGACTGGCTGAAGGGGAGGAAAGTACATCCTTGGAGGAACACTTGGCAGTCAGATTCTGAGTTTTCCTTCAAATATTTTCTTTTCCTCCTCACAGAGAGGTGGCTTGCTTTCTGCTCCAAAATCACCCGAGGTACAGCCAAAACTGACCTCCTCATCTGTGATTAATTCTGAATGTCAAGCTGCAAAGAGTAGTTCATGCTCAAACACCAAAGTTCAACTATAGCTTTGATCTGCTGTGTGGCCATGGAGGTTCCATGACCTTCTGTGTACCTCTCATGATCCGCAGAGGCTGACCTTATATGGCACCAGGCAGGAGGGGGCCTCTTCAGGAGGCTCCTGCTTTTCTTTTTCAGGAAAAGGTAAAGGTGATGTTTAGAAAGGAAAGGGAAAAGAACTCTAAACTTCTGGAAGGGCCAGGCCAGAAAGTCAACAGGCCATCAGCAATCCTGCTACTTAATTCTAAGGGAGCAGAAAACCATTTTGTGTTAAGAAGATGGCATCTAGAGGCGGGCCTAGAAGGGAAACCACACATTAAGACTGTTCAATCCTGGGACCTGCCCTTTATGCAGGTGCTTCCTACAGCTCTGCCTAGCAGTGTTTCCAAACACGTCAGCTCATGCTCAAATTCTTAACACAAAGTAGACCTTAAATCGCTGCTGTTTGATATTGAACAGAAACATGTTAACATTTCTAGAAAAGCAGTAACAGGGCATGAAAAGATACTGAGAGATCAAGATAATATATTGATATTATAAGCTGCCCATCTTTGCATTACTTGGGAACGTTACTTGGGGGCACAGCAAGTGTTCTGTCTTCAGTTAACAGATCCCAAATCCTCCCAGCTTCCGTTTCTCCCTACTTAAGACCCAGGTCACAGTATTTATTTACTTAAGTGATGGAGATGAAGGCAGGCTTAATGCTGGCCACCTGTCAGAACAACAATGACCTGCCTCTTAAAGGGGCTTCAGCAACACCTCTCCTGCCCCCTCCCCCACTACCATCTTTGTAAGACAAAAAGGGAAATAATATGCAGGCTAAAAAGACCACTAATTGAGCCAGAAGGAAGTGGTGAGATGGAGTAGAAAGTCTGCGAGGGGAGAGAGATGCTGTGGAATGAGCAGATCTGGGTTAGCATTTTAAGCCACGTGGGAGTACGGACCCACTCTTATGTGGTAATTAAAAGGGACAGGACAAAATAAGATATATAAATTGAAACATGAGGTTACCTTATCAACCCTCAGGGTTCTTCACACTCTTATGAAGGCACGTTTGTTATAGCTCCCAGGGAACGCAAACACACTTCTTCAGATACAAGGCCACCAGTGCCAACAGTGAGGATTCAAACCACAGAATCCTGCCTGGAGAATCTCCAGACCGAACACAAGAGGCCTTATTTCACAAGAACTGCGCACCACTCACTAGATGCCACGGCAGTGATCTCAATGCACGGACTCTTGCAACACAACTTCTTCCTCCTCCTAATCCCATTTTATGGAGAAGGTAAGTACCCAGGTAATGGCATCGGCACAAGTTTGGAGAGCCAATGATGCGGGCAGGCCACTGGCCCTAGGGTCTGTGCTCCTACCCACCGTCCTTTGCCATGCTGAAGTGGGGAGGAAGTTGTCCAGCTTGATGCTGTCATCAAGCCCCACTGCAGGGTGCACACAGGCTCTTACATGAGGGATGAGAAACGTCCTATGGCTCAGGTCTGTTTCATATCATCTTCTGGAGGGCGTCAACTCTTCCGCCCCAGGGACAGGGTGACAGGAAGGCCATGGCCAATGGAGTCACAGCCCTGCTTTGCAACCTCCCATTTTCCCAAGGAAAGTTATTTAATTTTAGAGTTCTTACCTTCCTATCTATGAAGTGGGGTTTATGTGGCCTCTTCCAGGGTTTTGTGAAGATGACAAAATATGAAGCCTGCTCGGCAGCAGCTGTGGTGATGGAAGGAAACAAAGTGTTCACTTTAGAAGAGCAATTTTGAATGGTTCCTTTTTATATGGCCCAGAGAAGAAAGCCTCAGGCTTCCGTTCAGTTATGATAGGTCCCTCGGGGGCAATTCATGCACAGAGACTTGGGGAGCGGCTGAACAAAGACCTGTCTACGAGCTGGTCCACCCTCTAGATTTGGTAGACTGGGTTGCTTCCTCCTCCCATTCGATGGAAAGCAGTTTTAGTAAGTGCTCAGCTTAATTAGCTTGCATCCATGTATTCTCTCAAGGGCTATGCACACGCACACTTGTCATCGTGGCCACCCACCTATCTGTGGAGAGCTTGCTTTCCCACAAGTCTGAGCCTAGTTTCCAGCGCAATAACCAGGTGACATTTCCGTTCAGTAGTTTACTCAACATAGCAGTTCAAAGGAGATTAACTTCTCACAGGACTTCGTTTGGTCCATCTTAAGTACTGTGGCCCTGGAACACCCCCCAGGCAGGAAGCTCAAACATACTCTGTAAGCTCAAACCAAAATGTCCATCACCGGCCTCGCATGACCTCTGATACACTTAATCAATTTTAACAGCATCATGAACCATGATGATTGCATGTGAATTTGAGTTGGAGTTCTGATCCATTCTCTCTGCTGGTACCAAATCAAGATTTCCTTTCAGGAATTGCATCAACAGATCCACAGTGGGTGGGTGGGAAGGAAGATGGGTCAGAATACTGTCCAACAAGCACTGGGATGTAGACTTCGGAGACACTGCAGATTCAAGGTCACGCCGCTTTTCTTCAAAGGTACTTCCAGAGAAATTCAGAAGCATAAACACGGTTTTCCCATCCCACTGCCTGCTGCCCCCTCCTGGCCAGTACAGCATCAATTTTTTTAAAAAAAACAAGTGTGGGGGAAATGATGGCTGCTGTGGGGTCCAAAGAGAATGTGAAGTGGTTACTGTACCATCAAAATGTCCACACCCTACTCACTACCACAAACATGTTCACCATAGCATCCGTGCCTTCAGTATACATTCTCTGTGTTCCTGTAGAAATTACAATGGCCAGAGATGGAATCTGCACCCTCCGAAATCCAAGGCAAGATAGATGGCAGCAGGACGGGAGGAAGAGTACACTGAGTGCCGTATCGATCTACCTGCCAGCCCGTGAATGCTGGGTAATAAAAATTTATTGAAAATTAGAAAAAAGAACCACTTATTCTAATTCCTCTGAAAGAGATTACTGACACTGTATAAAAATAAATCCCCCCATCCCTGGGCCGAAGCTACTATCCTTCTACCAGCCATCTCTCCAAACAGCACACATTTAAAAATCTTGCAATTTTATTTGCATATAAAGGCCGCTAGATATAGAATATCACAATAAATTTAAAGAAAGGACTGCTTTCCTAAATTTCATTAACAAGATAACATAAAATAGAATAAAGCTCAACAGCATTTACAATGGGAAAACAGAAATGACTATTAGCGACAATATTTTGTGCTAGTGAAGATTGCATCGACACACAGTGCAAAATGGGAAGGGGGAGAGGGAGTAAGAAGACAATTCAGGGTATTTAAATAGAAAGGACAACTAAGCCTTATTTTAGTTAGCTTCCATTGCATCCATTTACGTCTATACACATTTGTAATTGTACCTAGATTTAACTCAAGCTCTTTAAGACCTTGAATTTGGAGAAAGGGTGTCAGTTCCTTCAGACTTCTGATTGGCTGCTGTACAGCATTCCTTTGCAGTTGTACTGTCCTTGGCAATATTAAACTCCTACCAGTCATAATACACAAAAAATACTTATATATATAAACTCATGTTGAAAAGGAGTTTGCACGCTTGTTTTTCTTTTACTGCATGAAATACCTGCTCGACAGATTCCATTTCCATATTTTTAAAGCTAAAATAATTTAAAAGAAACAAACAGACAATGAGACCTTGTATAACCATGATATGGATCTCACTAGCTAAGCCATCCTTTAACCAAGGGCTGTTTTCTTCCTTTGACATGGTTTTCTTCATAGTGAGAGTGCGAAGAGAAGTCTTGTCCAAGTCTACTTCTGATGAGACAGTTGCTCCTAATCAGGGCCACAACTACAGAAAAGTAGCAGTTCCAAGAACACAATAACAACAAAACATCAAAATATAAAATACTTCAAACAATACCCTTAAACAGTTGTGCAAATCTGGGTGGTTTTTTAAACACTGCCTAACTGTGTCTTTCTTCCAGCTTAAAGCATATTAAAATAAGACTTTTATCATTTTTTAAAAGAAAGCTTGGCTGTCCTTTGGCGAACACTAACAATTTACAATGGCGTGGCCTTTGAGAAAACAGAAGTCATTTTTACAAATTCACAAGGCTCCTTTGATTCCAAATGGATGAAAAAATAATCAAGAAGCACAACCGCTAGCATCATTTGTGTTCCAACAATTTACAAAATGAACGCACAGGAGTTGGGAATAAACAAGTAAGAGAATGTAAGTTTGTAATTAGAAAAATGGCAGTTTATAGACCTTTCCTCACAATCCAACAGGCAGTTAGAGCTTCAGGAGCCCTGTGGGTTGGGAAGGTCAAATATAATTGGAGGGTTGGTTGGTTGAAAGCTGACTGTACATGTTGAGGCATTGATGTACGTTGTGTAACCATCGGTCATGATGCCATAACCTGTAGGGAGAGAGTGTCACAGTTACTGTAGTATACACAAACCAAAGTGACCTTCTGCGTGCAGGGCTATCAGGCAAGAAAAACAAACGGAAAAATTTTGTCAGCGGGCAAAGGGATGAAATGCAGTTGAGACTCCTCAGATAAAATGGCTTTCAGAAGCTGCTGCTCAATTTTTTTTTCTCTTTTCTTTCTGTAGAATCCTTTACATCAAAATGATTCTTTTTTACCCCTTATTTGAATGCTAAACATGTTGGGGGGGAAGGCTGTGGTTTCTTTACCAGTGAAAATAAAGAAAAATAGGGTGTTTTTTTTCACCTCTTTTTAAAATAACATTTTCATTTCAAAGCCCTGTATTCACTGTTGAGTCCTAGGGACGTAGGGATTTTTCCTCAGGGACAAACAACCAAATTCCAAATGGGCATCAGCGCAGGTAAGAAGGGATACAGAATTTGCACTGGGAGACAGGAGAGGTGGGTTTTCAGGTTCCTTCTCTAGGAAATGAAACCTAACCAGAAGTGATTTTATCTTGAATTGTGGACCTTTAATGCTGAGTTCCACTCCATTCAAAAGTGTCAACTGATCACATGTCCAGTGGTGTGCAGAAGCATCACCAGAGGACACAGTCTCCTAAGCTTACCTGAACAATGGACCAAGCAAAAACTCTTCCCACATGCAGTATAAATCTCATGTGACCTATGGAAACAAAGCTAAGAGAGTTTCCTGGGTCTTTGGATGCCTGTTCCTTATGTAATTTTTAATATGTGACATTTTTAGGATGTTTGCAAGTTTGCACATTTCCCTCAATACCTTATATTGCCTTCCAAACCAAGCTTGTAATTCTATGTTGGTATCAAGCTGTGATGGCATATAAAAATATAGCCATGAAAAAAAATCACCAAGACTTATAAAAATAACAAATAAGAGATTTTTTTTCCAAATTCTTTTTCACTTTCTAAAATTTCTCCAACTAGGCCCATGGAGAGCTTAATGAGGGTCAATGGAAAAATCTCTTAAGAAAGAGGTATTTAAAATGTGCACTGTTTAGTTGTGAGGTCATAAAGTCTTGTTATCTCTCTCCATCAAGACGTTGGTATTTGCCCTCTCTCTGCCCTCTTCAGCTGTCTTAAGTGAATAAAAGCTAGGCAAGTTTATTTGAATATGATATCCTTGCTTTTAAGCAAGTTTATTATTTAGGGGCTTCAGTGGAATTCCCCAATTGTCTGGCTAGTTTAAAGCTAATTAATGATTTTGTTCTTCAAAGCTGACGAAATGCAAACCCATAGGCATGCTGTAGGAATTCAAACCAGTTTTCAAGATAGCAGCCCCCCCCCCCCCAATGTTGTTCATGGAGGAGATCCCAAGTCTGTATTCTCCCCTGCTGGTGTCCCACCCCCTGCACCCTGCCCTAGAGAGGTGCCCTCCTTTCAGGAAGCAGAGCCCTGTGGCTGGCTGGCTGGCAGCTGCTCTCTGGGAGCTGCACCTCTGCTTTGCAGCCCCTCTGCTGGGGCCTGCACTTGGAGCAGACCAAATTTTGTCTGGCCTCAGTAGGATGGTTTTCAATGCACTCTTTATTACCTGCCTAACCAGGAAGCCACTGGATGTGTGGGCTCTGAACAAGAAAGTTTGTTTTTTAGCTCCATCAGACATGTAGGCTCCAACACCTCAACTTGACTACAAATTCATAAATAAATGCAGACAGCAGCTATAAGCAGGAGCTGAAAAGAATACAGTGGTCGCCCACCTAAATACACACACACATACACATACATGGAACTAGGGGCATGTGGGAGGCTCAGAAAGCCCAAGGCCAGTTGAAAAGGGTTTTGTGCCTGTCCAAAAGTCCAGTTTTTCCTAGCTTGAAGAAGGCTGGAAAGACAGAAATTAGAGCCCTGAAGGGTCTTGAGAGGTTTTCAGTTCCTTTGACCTTGACTCAGCTTACTTTGAAAGGCAAAAAACAAAGCAACTGGACCAGTTCCCACTTAGGGGAGATTGAATTATTCTGCTGAAATCCACATGAGATAACAGTTTTAGAAATTACTAATGAAATGTCAATCTGCAAATACGCAGGTTCCTGCCACTTTTGTTATATCTTTCATAGTATGTCCAAAGTTATTTTCAGGGAATGTCTATTTTCCTGAGTCTTTGTGTGCATTCCATATGAAACAGTATTTACAATCAGAAGACTCTAAAAACTTTACATAGCTTCTAATATCCAGGTCATGTCTTTGGACTCAGAGAAAATTTGTTCTTATGGACATCTAGGGTGGCTCTAGAGCAGTCATTATATAAAACTATTCTACAGAGCCCTGAGCATCCAGAAACTGCCTAGGGGAAACATTGGCTTGCATAAAAGTAAACCAGACAAGGCTGCTACGATGTACTCACCTTAAAAGTAAAGTATGGAGGGAATTCCATATAAAATATTTATCATTTTAAATGCAGAGGTTGTTCATAAGATTTCATCTTGGCCAGCGCCGCGGCTCACTAGCCTAATCCTCCGCCTTGTGACCCCGGCACACCGGGTTCTAGTCCCGGTCGGGGCGCCGGATTCTGTCCCGGTTGCCCCTCTTCCAGGCCAGCTCTCTGCTGTGGCCCGGGAGTGCAGTGGAGGATGGCCCAAGTGCTTGGGCCCTGCACCCCATGGGAGACTAGGAGAAGCACCTGGCTCCTGCCATCGGATCAGCGCAGTGTGCCGGCCGTGGCGGCCATTGGAGGGTGAACCAACGGCAAAGGAAGACCTTTCTCTCTGTCTCTCTCTCTCAGATTTCATCTTATAAAAGGGTTCCACTGCTAAAAAGTTTGAAAACCACTGCTCAGTGATTTCCAGCTTGACTCAGGTGTCCTCTTGTAAATTAGACCATGGAGAGTGACATAACATGTTGTGCATTCTCTTCTTTTGTTCTTACCTTCATGAATTCCACCAAACACGTGGAGCTTGGGCCGGACTCTCCTTTGGACAGTGTTTAACAGCTCCACGCAGCCCACCCTTTGAAGTTCCTTTGGAACCCAGTCTCGAAAACCTAAGGGCAAAATGCAATCAATACTCTTAATTTTCCTTCTGCAGGTAAGGTTTCATTTAGTCTTTCAGGAAGCCATAACTCACGGAAGGTTTATCACATTATCTGTAATCCTAGACACTCCATTAACGCTCACAATGGCTTTTAAGAAACTTTTCACTCGTCACTTTGTCTTCTTTAGGTTCTTGAAATTTTTTTTTTTTGGTTTCATTTTTTTTTCTTCCTGTTAATTAACATTTTTTTTTTCTGTAAGGGATTTGATTTATTCAGCCACAGGTTTCAAATCTTCTTCATGGGCTCAATGACATTTGTTCCCGGCAGTACCATAATATCTCTTTCTCCCTCAATTCAGTTACTTTCTCTTTTGTTCTATTATATCTTTCTTAATAATAGTTTACTTCCAAGATGGTTCAAAGAAGAACAAGCATAGCTACTGTAGGCTGGCCTCAAAATACTTTGCTCTTTTTAGTACAGCAACCCATCCTTGATGGGTTCCAATAACCAAAGCTTTGGAAAGCCCAGTTGCTCCTCCAGTCTCCTCTCTTGCAATGGACAACAAAATGACCTCATGGTGGCATCCAGCAAGCTGGGGCTAATTGACTACTTTTAAAGTAAAAGCCACTTTGTTCTCCATTTAATGCAGAAAATCTATAAAAGCTGACATCAATTATAGCCAAAGTCAGCTATCTGAGTGATTATGGTCTGAAATGGAATCCATACACCTCAGCAGGATGGGCACAGAAGGCAGGTGGAATGGAAGCCTGAAGTGTAACTCATGGACATCTACTCCACAGCTCCAGAAGGTCATTTCTACTATTTAAACACAACTGGGCAAAAAGGGACAGCTTTCAGCTTTGTTTGGTCAAGCTTTAGACATGACTACTTAGTAGTCCCTCGGGGTACAAAGGGTGACAGAGAGGCTGAGAAAAGCATCAGATGAAATTGGGGACCCTAGTCAAAAATCTTAATTAGGGTTTTCAGTTTTTAATTGGAAGAAATCATCCTAAATCCATGACACTTGCTTTGTTACCTCATGGATTCATTTTTTTTTTTCTTAAAGGAGGAAAAACACCCCCATTCCATATCTGAGGACCTGAGAAAGCATCCTGCTCATTTCCAAGTAGAAAAGTCCTATGACACTGGGGCCACCCTCCTCAGGGCAAAAGAACTCATGGCCAATCTTCCCATCTCCTTCACCCAATATAGCATTTTTCAAAAGAATCCCCAAAATGTGTTAATAAAGGTTCAATTTTCAATTATGAAAATGCTGCCTGATCTTTTACTTAGCAACTCCTTGATTTAGATCTCACTTTGCTAAACACATAATCTCTCACTGATTAATTGCATCTTTACTATAGCAAGAAGCATGTCTGCCTCTCTACTAAGAGTACTCAGGATTTCTGAATTCTTCAGAGTCTGGAATTCAGACTTATTATTGCTGTCACTGGCTTTTTCACCACAGCGAATGAACTAATTGTTCTATCCAAAGTTATAATGCTCCAGTCATGCAAATGTTTCTATGATGAAGATGTCCCAGTTCCTTACAATTTCACCCTAGGGG
This sequence comes from Sylvilagus floridanus, assembly GCA_949820135.1. Lineage (NCBI taxonomy): Eukaryota > Metazoa > Chordata > Mammalia > Lagomorpha > Leporidae > Sylvilagus > Sylvilagus floridanus. The sequence continues at coordinate 91,443,548 of OX463224.1, forward strand.
GACTCGGGCCAGCACTCAACTTGGCTGCTTTAACAAATGGTCAAGTTGGCTGGAATGATGTCCCTATAGAGTGCTCTCCCTGGGAAACTCTTGCTGATCAGAATATTTAGCTAGCAATTAAATGACTTAGCTAGTCTAACGGTTATAAAATAGGGAAAGTAATTGATTATGATTCGATAACTTTTTGGGTAGGTATAATCTTTTAAAACATGAGATGGAGATATGGGGTAGAGGAAAAAAAGCATGAGGATGACTCTGTCTGCCCCATTTCCAATCTGCAGCAGAACTGACTCTTCTCTTACTTGCCCATCATTAAGATGTGTCACTGTGGCCTATGCCATGATCCTCCCTTCCGCAGTGTCTTTGTGAAACACAGAGCACTTCCCTTGTAAGAGAGGAAAAGTAGCACCAAGTGGTTTGAAGGGGAAAACATCTGCAAAGATTAAATTTGCATTAGGGGAAGAGTGTTAGGTTTCTGTGCTTTTTTTTTGTCTTTTTTTTTTTTTTTGTGGTTGACAAAAGGGAGAAGAGACATGGATAATGACCTTAAACCACAAGAAAAACTGTGAAAATCATGTATATATTATGAACTGTTTTCCCCCTTCTTCCCAGAGATAATTAAGAAAATTCATTTAGTACTATATATTCAAAGATTTTTTAAGAGGGTATTTGCCACAATTTTGTGCCACAATAAAAAAAGAAAAAAATGATCTTCCATTAGAAGTGATAAATCTGCATTTCCTGAGCACACATATTTCAGTTGGACAGACAATGGGTACTGAGTAGATGGATGATTCAGGGTGGTACTGCTGGCTGAAAACTATTCTGTGGCTAAACCCAACAAGCTCATGAGTTATTAGAAAATAATTACATGGATCTTGCTTTCCATATCCACAGGTTCTAAATCAGCTGATGCAATCAACCACAAATTGAAAATATTCAGAAAAAAAATACTGTGCCTAAACATGGAAAGACTTTTCTTTTTGTCCTTATGCCCTAAACAGTAAAGTTTATAACAACGGTTTCCATGGCATTTACATTCTGTTAGGTACTGTAAGTACTCAATGTGCCTGTAGTATGAGTGTCCTTAAGTAACTTTCAGCATAAGCCCTTCCCAAACACCTTACCTTAAAAAAATATTTTCTCATGTAATCATCTCAAATGTTAAACTTAAAGATCCCCAGGTTGCAACACTATGGGGGAAATGAGCTCCTTTGAACTACAGTTTCCATCATCTCCTTGGCATTCAAAAGCCCTGTGACTGGTAGGTCCATGTCTTTCTTCCATGCCCCATCCGACTTCCCTTACTCCAAAGTGAATACAGTTCCTCATATCAAGCTCAAAAGACTGTGGTGCTCCATCCTCGTTTGATTTTTCCCTGACTCGACTAAATCAAAAAAGTTAATTTCAAGAACACCTGTAAGCCTAGCAGAACTGCTGAGTTTAATTATCATACTGAGCATCTTTAAAGACACTGACTTCTCTTTTTGTTTCCACTTTTTCAGAAGGTGTGTGGGGGGTGATTATGTCCCTGAAGCATTATTTATTACGTTGGAGGAAAAGGCATTTCCTATGACCAAAGGACAACCTTCACTTACCTAGAGGAGGTCCATGTGTCATGAGTATGTCGATGCCCTCAGGGATGAGGTTCCACTTGTCCAGCAAAGATTGACCTCTGGGGAGGTTAAAGCCCCATCCATTAAACCACGGAGTCCTTTAGGGGAGATAATGCACATGGTATCAGGCCAGCAGAGCCACATCTTCACTCTGCAATATTTCTCTTGCATGTTCCCATGGTTTGCATTGCTCTTTTTGATGGTTGGCCCTGGCAGCAGGATACTTTTTTGTTGACTGCTTCAAAACAATCCATTTGAAAGCAAATGTGGAGGCTATGACTTGTTCCAGTAGAAAGGGCACAGACGCCTGTGCAGTGGAGGCTTTCCCAGAAACATCTGTATCAAAATTATGGCAATGCTTTGTTTTTCCCCCCAAATCTTAGTGTTTGATAAGACACCCTTCACTGATCCAAAGCACTTCCATCTTTCCCATAGTGCCTGAGAGCTTCGAAATTCCATCACTAAGGAATCACCTTGCCAAAAAGAATCCTACTAAAGTCCTGAATGAAAAGGACAAGGATCGGAGGCAGAAATTTCCTCCTTTAAGATGTCTGAATACCCTGCCCTGACATTGCTGAAACAGTGTGAGGGCTTTTAAAAATGAGAAGGGGCAGAGTGAACAAAAAGCAAATGTGGTCTTTTCCTCCTACCACCAAAGGGAAGATTTAGGGGACATCGCTGGCCACCCGGGAATCCACTCCCCTGATAAGGTATGTGAGCATTTCACCATCAAAGGCACTTCTGCTCCAGGAGTGAGAGTCTGGGAATCCAAGCTACATGAAAGGAATGGCCTTTCTCTATCGAATGAGCATTGCTAATCGCAGCTGAAAATGTCTCATTTTATGATAATGGGAGAATGTTCAATTTTTCTCTATAAACACAACAGGCTAAACCACAGTACTACAAAGCAGTTCCTAGTGTTGTGCTATTCCCATGTATCTAAATGCAACAAGTATTCTTTGGAATTCACTCGCTGTTGTTCTGTAGGGAAATTCCAATTTGCCAGAGCATACATGCAAAAGATAAGTCTGTCAACTTTCTGGCTAAGTCCAACTTTTGGTTGAATCTGCTCTCTTTCATGCCTACTGAAAGCGGCGATCCTAACCTTGTCAGCCACAGCTGATCAAATAAACGGGGTCCACGCTTATTTCAAGCCAATCTAACTAGACTCTTTCAAGAACTTTAACTCAGAAACACTGACATAGCATTCACTTGGTGGTGGACGTATGGAATTACAGGCAATTGAAAATCACACGAAAAATCCACATTTTGGGTGAGAAGCTCAGTTCCTATGGAGGAGGTTGTGAGACAATGTGCCAGAGAGAAGAGACTATGTGGCCTCAGATAGCAAAAGAGAAAACAAGAAAGTATCTGAAATGCTTCCTGACCACTTTTCAAAGTGCTTACTTGCAATAACAATAATAATGTAAGAATAATCACCATTACAGTCATTATTTATTGATAGCTTACTCTGTGTCAAGGTATTATTCTGAACACATCATTTGTATTAAAATATTTAAAATTCACAACAAATTCATGAAATGGTTACTATTGGTATCCCTATTTTACAGAACAGGAAACTGAGGCACAAATAAATCAAGTAAACACAACCAACAACTTGGATATAAGTCCAGGCACTCAGCTTCCAACACCCATCCTTTTAACTACCATGTTCTTTTCATACAGCACCCGAATTAACTTACTATCTTTCCTGAGCCAGACTCTCTTAAAAACTTTCAAGGTTTAGTGTCTTAGGACTTGAAACCAAACAAGCTCTAAACCGGAACGGTCTCTCTTCCAAGTATATGAACCAACAGAATCCCTTTCTTTTTATTGGCTTGAGTTAGGTCCTATTATCTGCAACTGAAAAAGTCCTAATAGATAAAGCTATTATCTATAGTGTAAACTTGACCTACATACCTGTAGTAGGCAATAATCCCTACCTGCCCAAAGATGACCATGTCCTAATTCCTGGAACTTGTGTATGGATTGCCTTACTTGGCAGAAGAGAACTGAGATTGCTAACAAAACCCAGCTGATCTTAAAACAGGGTGCTTTTCCTGGCTTACCCAGGTGAGCCCACGTAATCACACAGGTACCAAAAAGTGGAAGTGGGAGTTGAAACAGCAAGACAGAGTGATATAACATCAAGAAGACTCAACTTGCTATTGTTTGCTTTGAAGATGGAAGAAGACTGGGAGCCAAGGAGACTGGGCAGCCTCAAGCTGGACAAGGTCAGGATTAAAATGCAATCACCACACACCTCCAGAAAGGTATGCAACCCTGCCAACACCTGGAGTTGAGTTTAGGGAGACCCAGGCCAAACTTCTGGCCAATGTATTTCTTAGATAAATATATGTTCTTTGAAGCCACTAAAGCTGTGTATCTGCAAAGCCTGGATTGGATATAAAATGCAGGGACTGTAAGTGGCGTTGGACTTGCGTGGTGTGTAGTATATGCTCACTCAGCACAGCCCCTCCACAGCCACCCTGCCTTGCTTGATGAATGCAAAGCTTTGGAAGCTTTGAAAATTTAGTGCTTGCTTCTTAATCCAGTGTGCTAAAGGGGCCACCAGGTACTGAAGGTCTGGGGATAATGCCAGGGAGACCCTTGCAGAGCTGACTTAGTCAATCTTAGTTTCTCTGGTCTTCAGGACTTCTTGTCTTCAAGTCCTTAAACATTTCATGAGAGTCTAAAATCAGTCTTTGGGGCTGACGCTATAGCACTGCGGGTAAAGCTGCTGCCTGTAGTGTTGCCATCTCATCTGGGCACCAATTTGAGTCCCAGCTGCTTCATTTCCAATCTAGCTCCTTGCTAATGTGCCTGGGAAAGCAGTGAAAGATGACCCAAATGCTTGGGCCCCTGAACCCACATGAGTGAACTGGAAGAAGTTTAGATCAGCTGGGTTTAGATCAGCCCAGCCCCAGCCATCTGGCCATGTGGAGACTGAAGTAGCAAATGGAAAACTTCTCTATCTCTGCCTCTCCCTCTCTCTCTCTCTCTCTCTGTAACTAGGCCTTTCAAATAAATAAAATTTTTTTAAAAAATACAGTTTGCTTAGTTTGAGATGCCCAGCTTTCTCTTTTTTTGCATAATGACCCCCTTCCAAGATTCATCTTTTAAAAAAAAAGGCAACTTAAGAACCCAATGAAAACTCAGTGAGCATTTTGGCAAGAGAGAGACAGAAAGAAAAATATGCAAAAACATCTGTGTTCCTACGTTTTGAAGACAAGCTTCTGGATCTATGGATCCTGTCTGGATGGCAAATAAAGAAGGGTTTCAGAGTCCCACGCACACCCAAGTGGCCGGTGCAAGGAGGGGCTCTGCTGTGGCTGTCAGAGCCTGTCTGAGACTGGTGAGCCTCCAAGCCGCCAGGGCACCCTAGGGTCTTCCAGACAAAGGAACAGGACTTAAGATTTTCAGATTGCCCAGTTTTCCCTTGTAGATTTTCCTCTTGGAAATGCACACTCATATCCCTTCCCCATCCCTCCTCCCCAGAAATGCTCAGTTTTATAAGTGCTCTGTAAAAGATTAAGACAAACCTATGGCCTATGGATACCCTAAATTTCATTTGGTTAATATTAAGCTTGTGACAAAATCCAGAAGTTTCTAAGTTAAGGGTAAAGTTTGAAAATGTCTGGCTTTTATTTCAACTCAAAGCTGCATGTGCATGAAGGCGGTTAAGTTACAGGAAAAGGAACATTCATCAAGTGCCTGATATGCTTTACATAAAGCTTTTACATTGATTATTGAATTTAATTCCTCACATTAACCCTTTATCGAGATATTGTCAGCTCGATTTTAAGATAAAATCCCGGCCGTCTGTGATGTCAAGTAACTGGTCCCTGTTCCCAGGAGCAGTCATTCGTGGAAGTGAGATTAAACCAGATCTGAGTGCTCCACAGCCCATATTCTATCTCTGCACAATGCTGACTACAACCTTTCAGCCTCATCTCAGTTTCGGTTTTCCCATATGTAAACATGTGGCTGCTCCATTTGGTCTCTCAGGCTGTGCACTGTCCAACTTCAGGAGGTGCAATGGAACTGTATAACCAAGACGGCCCTTAGCAAAATGACAATGTTGTTGTATGACCTTTCTGGGAACTTCCCACTCCTCTAAATCCTCCAGGTAAGGTTTTTCATAAGAGAGTGGCAACCACCAGGAAAAGCAGCCCAGGGCTGGGTTCCAAATGACCCCAGCTTGGAAAACAATGGGGCAAACAAAAGTTGGGTCACCCCCATGCTAATTTGCATTCTGGTTTCACTTGTGACTCTGGATAAGAGAAAAACCCTCACTGGGCCAGCATCCTCCTCTGAGAAGTGAGCCAGGGGAGACAATTACTGAATTTCAAGGTTGCTTTTAGGTTGTGGAAATTTTAGGCAAAAAGCCCTCTATACAAAGCAAAGTAGCCAAATGCAGAGACGCTCCTGCAGTGAGACCGGGAAAAAAGGACTCACAGTCTGCTTACCCAGTCCCCTTTAACCTACACCTCGAAGCACAACTGAAAAAAATCCAGCTCTTGATGATCTTCCAATGATCTAAAAGCCCTAACATTTTATAATGTTGTACAGATTAGCAAGGTTCTGAGTAAGTGCTGTGAATCGCTCTTAGTGAATTATCAAAATTGCCTGTGAGGCACCATGTCCAGTGTGAGAGAAAGAGCTGCCCGGAGCAGAGGCTGGATGTGTCAGCGACAATGAATGATGCTTTATCCAGTTGAGTTTCAACCTGAAACATGAAACCTCAGCAGTGAGCCCACCAGGGGTTCACTGGAAAATATGTGCACAGCCAACCTCCAGAGCCCCACAATGGGTTTTGTTCCATAGCAATGGGGGGCATCGGGGAAAGGAGGCGGGAGGAATCCAAGGGAACAATGTCTAGTGCCTCGGCCAAGGACTTAATAATTAGCTGTGACTAACAAATACCACATGGGAACCAACTTGTAAGAAAATGCCCCACAAAGCACCTTACTGTCAGTGGGCCAATCTGAGCCTACAGCCTATCCCCTCCTAGGGAGGGATTAGACAACTCCGGAAGGAAGGGGAGTGACACCATTTGCATGAAGCCACTGGACACAGGACTCAGATGGATGGAAGCTGGGGATGTTTGCAAAGCTCCCTCCTCCTTGCTCTTGAAATTACAGGCACTTGGCCTCTCTGGGCTGAAATTCCAGGGGCAGAGGGGCTAAGGGAGTTAACACAGACAGAACTTGTTCCAAACAATGTCAACACAAAGCAGCTTTTCTATATGGAAGCAAGTTGAAATGAAATTGCTGCAAAGGTCACCTGTGTTTGCAATACACAGTGCGGCAGAGCAGGCAGAAGGGAGCTGCCGGGCTATAAATCCAGGGAGGCTGGGACAGGTGAATAGCTATTTACTCCTCTAGAAACTTCAGTGGGGGCTCCCTAGGAAAACAGGATTTGGAAAGGGGAAATTGGTGCTTGTTGTGCTTAGCTGGGCTACTCAGGTTCACAGCCTTGGTGTGACAGGTCAAATTCTCCACGGACAAATAGGTCCTGAGCTGGCCACATCACAAAGATTCAAGTTCTTATTAATATGGTCTCCTGGGCACTGGCTGCAGCAATGAAGCCTGGGAAATCCTGGGGTTCTGCACTGAAGCTGTGAAGGGGAAAGTCAATGGCTAACATAACACCCAGACTTAGGATCTGGCAGGCTGGCTGTGCCACGTAGATGATGAGAACCTCGATCTATCAAACTCAGCCATTCTGATTTTAGAGGCTGCAGTTAACAGCATGGATAGATAGACCCATGTTCAAGCTCCAGGCCTGCCAGTTACAGACTTTTCTGAACTCCAGTTTCCTCATCTTTCAAGTCAAAACAGAATATCTGCCTTTGTGGATATACTGAATTAACTTAGTGTTAACAGAGTGTTCATGTGTAGCTTTCTGCTTGTATATGAGCTACATTAGCAATATCCATGCATGTGTGTGTGCATATACACACCCCAGAGTTGCTTGTTATTACTTCTTTCCAGAATTTTCCAAGCAAGAGCTCATCAAATCGTAAACCCTCCTGCTCCAGACTTTTGAAAAGTCTCCACTGTGCACAGGCAGGCATTACTGGATGGCAAGGCAGAGCCTGATTTCCTCTGGGCCATTACTCATTAAAAGGCATTTCCTCTGCTCACTTTTGAGTGGAAGTTTTTGAGAAAGGAGCCCGCTCACTCCCTGGCTCGGTCTTGCACAGACAATCCTGTGGAATGTGAAAGCACAGGGCAAATCGGTTAGTCAAGGCTGCTTAGCCGGCCGGTACAGGTGGTTAGATTTTGACAAGATCTTAAATTGGGGGAGTTCAGAGAAGGGGTTACTCCAGGTCCTTGGGATATTCATCATAGGAGGGCTTACTAAGGTTCACTGGAGGAACTGACAAGCTACTAATTAATGCCGTCACTGCTGCCTGGCACCTCCATTAAGCAAAACGCCGAAACCAGAAGCCAATTTTCACATACACTCTCTTTTCTAAAGGGTGGCCCTTCGGAATCGCAGCCCTCTTCACGCCTGGCACTCCCAGCCGCCATCGGCCTCCTCCAACCACACATCACACTGGGTCCAAAAGAAGCTAATTTAACCACCGCTGGTTAAAATCATACTGCACTCCACAGCGCCTTTCACATGCCATGAAGCTGTCATGATAATTCTTGATCTCGAGCTCACCTGACAGCTCAGCCCTCCCATGACTGCAAAGCTTCGCCGTCAGTTAGAAACAGCAGCTTCCCTCGCGCCACATGTGTCATCCTGAATATCCAGATGAAAGACAGACACTGTTGCACACGCCACCCCCACCCCACGCCCTCCTTTCCCTGCCTTGTTGTCCCTTCTTTGCTCTGGATTTTGTATAAGAGGTCAGCCTTTCCCCCCAGGTTACTCCACTTGGCAGCCAGCCTGCAAGACACTCTTCTCTACAATTAAAAAGAGGTTTTGCATATTAGCTCAAGGAGCACTTCCGGACCTCACGCATCAGAGACACACTCATCAACTGCATCGCTGGGATAGGGAGGGGAGTGATGACTTTAGGGTGGGATTTCCACCCTGGTGCATCTGCTTGGGATGCCTGCCTGTCCCCCTCCCCCGACCTCCAGCTCAGCTGCCTCCAAAGGGCAGTGCTGGCTCCTCCCCGCAGCAGTCCGGTCCCCTCTTCACCTTGACTTGGTAGCTTGATCTTTCCTTAAGAAGTCCTTGGGACGAAGAGAGATGCTGTTTTGATAAAGGGCGGGCCTGGGTGAATAACGTGGTCTGTGTGCTGTGGACAGGAAAGGAACAACGTGTACCTGAGGCAGTCACCTGAGCCCCGGGAACAAAGACAGCAACAACCAGCAGTCTTACAAACTGCCAACTGGGTCTCTTTTTGAGGCTAATAAGGAACAAATGTCAGAATTAAGCCTCTGTTGCCCATTTTTCCTTTTCCCTGCTGGAGAGGAGCTGGAGTGCTTTAGGACTCAAGAAACAAAAGAAACTTTGACTTGTTTTCAAACTTGGCGCGCTCTGAATTCTAAAATGTAGTCGTAGTGCCTGCCCAGCTCTCCCAAGCACACCTGCCTTTAATCTGGTAAACAAGCTCATAGCGGGAAGAGGGACCTTTTCAAAGCTGATAGCAGGAAGACGAACAGTTTCAGTCTGGTTCCTGCCTCCAGTCTCGGTGGGCAAGTGGTGTGGATTTGAGTCTTTCCCTGTGCTTACAGATGTGGCCCTTGGCTTTCCAGAAGACCAAGGACCAGGGAACTCTCAGTTAGAACCAGGGCCCACCCTGCTCACACCTGGGACCCTGCGGAGAGGAAAAGCCACAGGAGAGCAGCCACCAAAGGGACCTGCGCTGCTATTTGAACCCTGGCAGGGAGAATTCCTCAAAGAGGAGACCTCATAGCACCCATGGGCCAGGTTTGAAAGAAAAAGGGAAGCCTAATGGTTGGAGAGACATAAAGAAGAGCAGTAGTCATCTAGTAGTGGGTGGTGGGAGAATTTCTTTCATTTTGATAAAATATACGTAACTCAGAATTTACCATCTTAGCCATTTTTAAGTGTCTAATTAAGTAGACACTCAATGTTGTGCAATCATCACCATTATCCATCTCCAGAGTTTTTGCTTCATCTCAAATAGATACTTTAAATGCAGTAAACAACAGCTCCTCTGGCCCCTCCTCAGCCCCTGGCAACCCGTATTCTACTTTCTGTCTCTACACAGAAAGTAGAATAGAATAGAATGACTACTCTAGGCACTCGAATAAAGTAGAACCAGACCATGACTCTATTTTTGTATCTGGCTTCTTTCACAGAGCCTAATGATTTTTTAAAAGGATTTTTTATTTGAGAGATAGAGACAGAGATAGAGAGATCTTCTATCCACTGGTTCAGTCTCCAAATGGCAGCAACAGCTGAAGCTGCACCACTCTGAAGCCAAAGGCAGAAACTCCATTCTGGTCTCCTACATCCATGGCAGGAGCCCAAACACTTGTCCATCTCCTAGCACCTTTCCATGTGTATTAGCAGGCAGCTGAACTGGAAACAGCAGCCAGGACTCAGACCAGTACTCTGATACGGAATGCCAGCGTCACAAGTGGTGGCTTAGCCTGCTGCACCACAAGGCCAGTCCCAGCACGTTTTCAAGGTTCTCTGATTTTGTAGCACATGTCAGGTATTTATTCCTTCCTATGGCTGAATAATACTCAATATGTAATATTCTATTGTGTGGGTATGCAGTATTCACTTTTTCTCCTAAGGTTTTTGAATGCCTGGTATGTGCTAGATGCTAAGGTAGGATATACAGAGACACAGTCAGTCAGTCTTGGCTCTTTTCTTTGGGAAGTACAGTTACTGGGTTGAAAGTTCAGCTACAATGGGCTCTGTAAGGTACTTCTGGAACAAAACACCACTCACCAGACATGACTGGGATACCTGTCAGGAAGCAGTTTTGGCAAGGTTAAGTGCTGGGCTATAAAACACAGTTTGCAGGGCAAACCCACGGCCAACCAGTTCATAGGTAAAGGTGCCCTGACGTCTTTAAACTCTGGCCCTCATTTCTAAGTAAGCTAATTTCAGAGGAGCTTGGGGAACATCAGAATGATATGAAAATTAATCCAGTAGTTCCCAATGCAAACTGGGCCCCCAGGCCAGGGGGTGACCTGGCACATAAGCAACAGAACTGTAGTGGGGAAGGCTCCCTCCATCCCTCCATCCCTCCATCCCTCCATCCCTCCATCCTGTGGTCCCTAGCAAGGCTCTTCAGCTGAAACCAGGATCTTAAAATCATACCCCAGAGACTGGCCTGGGAGGGCAGTGCATGCCCCATGCCTGGCCTGCTCTGAAACTCAGGACTAGTGAGACAGGAGGAGGTGGGAAGACTACCTGGTACCCAGGGAACTGATCAGGGCGCACCTGTGTCTCCCCTTCTCCTCTTCCCGCCCTGAAGATCTGTCACAGAACCCAAGCAGGCGGACCTGCTCAGATTTCTCAAAAGGAGGAGAAAAAAGGGAAGATGGCCCCAGGATTAGCAGAATTTTGTCTTATTATCTAATGAACTTTTTAAGAGATGATGTTAATAGACAGAGATGGGTTGATGAAATCTCTGCTTTCTTATACATAGGATGCTACAAAATTTTATTATGTCTGGTTTTGTGTAGAATGTTTATGTGTCTATGACGTGCATGTAAGTGGCTAATGCTGGCTGACTTTGTGTACTATTTAATATTCTGGAGCACCAGGAGGACACAGTTTGGGAGGATTTGGCCGTTAAGAAAGCCTGCTACCAGGGCTGGGGCTGTGGCTCACTTGGTTAATCCTCCGTCTGTGGCACCAGCATCCCATATGGGCTCTGGGTTCTAGTCCTGGTTGCTCCTCTTCCAGTCCAGCTCTCTGCTGTGTCCTGGAAAGGCAGTGGAGGATGGCCCAAGTGCTTGGGTCTCTGCACCCACGTGGGGGACCAGGAAAAGCACCTGGCTCCTGGCTTCAGATCGGCGTAGCTCTGGCCATAGAGGCCATTTGGGGGATGAACCAAAAAGGAAGACCTTTCTCTCTGTCTCTCTCTCTCTCACAGTCTAACTCTATCTGTCAAATAAATAATAATAATAATAAATCTTAAAAAGCCTGCTACCTTAAAAAGAGACCCGAAGAGAATAACTGATGACTAGACAATAATCCTGTGCTACCACTAAACATAACAACAAGACTGGATGCTCAGTGCCTTCAGTAGGGTTCACCACTAAGTCTCCAATCCTTGCAGACTGTTTACAAAGAGTTTGTGACTTCATCATAAATGTGCCATCCTTGACAGTCAATGGAAAAGCAAGGTGTTTCCTTTTATATCTGTATGATCCACACATGTGAAAGATGCTTAGAAGAAAAGAAATGGGCAGGTGTTTGGCAAAGGGGAAAAGATGCTACTTCAGATGCCTGCATCCCATACAGAAGTGCCTGAGTTTGAGTCCTGGCTGTGCTTCCAATTCTAGCTTCTTGCAAAGGTGCACCCGGAAGGCAGCTAGTGACAGCTCAAGCAAATAAAATAAAAATAAGTGGCTCAAGTAAAGAAAGTAAAAAAAAAAAAAAAACCCGACCAATGTACCAAATGGTTATTTTGAGGGGAGGAGGATTCTGGATGATTCTTCCCTTTCTTTCTATTTGTCTGTTATTTTTTACTTTTTCTCTGATAGCCGTGTATCATTTGGAAAGCAAAAAATTATTCAGTACACATATCTCCATATATTTAAGTGTACATGGAGTACAGATGGAAAAGTCTGGAGAACAGAGCATTTACTTAGACTCCTACTCTTTTTTTATTATTGTTTTTTGCGAGACAGAGACAGACAGAGTTCATCCTGTTCTTTCTGAGACACAGTAAGACACATACACACAAAGAGAGAGAAAGTACTCCCATCGGCTGGTTCACTTCCTAACCCCAGGATGGGGCCACAGTCCCACCAGTCCAAGTCTGCTATGTGATGGAAGGGACCCAATCACATAAGCCACTACCACCATATAAGCAGGAAGCTGGAGTCAGGAGCCACAGCCAGGGATGAAACTCCAACACCCTGATGTGGGATGCAGGCATCTTCGCCACTGAGCTAAATGCCCACGCCTTAGACTCTTAGGCACTTTCCTCCACCCCCTATTTCCATTTGCAGAAATAAAAAGGCATCTCCGGCAGGCGAGTCTTTATTTATTCAAGTATTTCAATAGACCTTTCCTGAGAACCTCCTTAGCACCAGGACCACCCTGCAGTGGTGTCCATCTTGCACCTGGATGAGAAATTGTACTTTAAATATGGATACTATCATAAATCTGTGTATTTTACTATGACAAATCATTCTTACATTTATTAGTTCACAATAACGCAAGGTGGGGGCAAAATATTAACCAACTTTACCGAAAAGCGATGTAGAAATAGGAATCTTAGTGACACGCCCCAAATTACCTACACTGAGGTGGCACAGACTAACGCTGTAGTGCAGTGATTATGTAATCAGAGTTAAAAGACAGGTCTGGGCACGAGTCCCAGCTGCTTCCTATTTTAGCAGTGTAACCTTGGGCCAGTGCCCCCATCTGATCCCAGTGTCCTCATCTATAAAACGGAGACAACACTAGCCACACAGTTTACCGTAAGGACTGGCTGTGGTACCACGTGTAATGCAGTCAGCAGTGTGCCTTATATTAAGAATTAAATGATAGTGCTTGCCATCATACTCATTATAAATGTTAACATCCTTATAAATATTCACATCACCAACCCCTTGATTTTTACTCTTTTGTGTATATTCTTCATAATACCGCAAGTTTACTTTCTCTCATTGCTTATCTTTAGAATGTAGATTCCAAAGAAGAGAATGGATCCACCACAAGCAACAGATGATAGCATCTGATACGGGTGGGGCCACCTTTGGATAATGGGACGACAGGGCCTTGGGAGGTAGAAGACATGGGTTACACTCATGGCACTTCCAACTTACTTGCCATGTAACTTTGAGCAATGTTTTAAAAAGATTTATATATTTGAAATTTATTTATTTGAATGGAAGAATGACAGAGAGAGAGAGAGGAAGAGACAGAAAGATCTTCCATCTGCTAGTTCACTCCCCAAATGGCTGCAATAGCCAGGGCTGGGTTAGGCCGAAGATAAGTCTCCCGCATGGATGGCAGGGGCCCAAGCACTCAGGCCCATCATCTTCTGCCTTCTCAGGTTCATTACCAGGGAGCTCAGTGGAAAGTGGAGCAGCTAAGACTCACACTGGTGCTTACCTGGGATGCTGGCACTGCAGGCGGCAGCTTAACCCACTGTGCCACAATGCAGGCCCTATCCTTGAGCAAATCATACCGTCTCTGAATTCCCCGTTTCCTTCATTGTGGAGTGGGTGATAACAAGGTTATCACTGCCTGGGCAAGCGAGTTGCAAATAAAAGAAAAGCATCTTTTGCTGAAGTGTCTTCTGAGTCCCATGTCACTGCTTGTCTGTGTGGCTGTTTGTGCTCTTTGAAGGTTCAGAGGGAATTGGAATAAGTGACAACTAGGTCAGGTGGAAGCTAAAGTGTTGGCCCCCATTTATCTACCATTTTGGCTCTAAACGACTAGTTGCAATCCAGACCGATTTAGTAAAGTGAGAAAACTGTGACTGCAAATTGGCAGTACACACAATCAGAGGAATGAGTGAAAAGCTTAAACTGCCCCTTCAATTCAGAGGTTAAAGCAAGCACACAGACCTGGTGTCTCCCTCACTCTGTGCCAGCCAGCCATGTATTATTAATTGGGCTCCACAAACATTATGAAGCACCTTCTACTGCAAAACCCTGGCAGGGCGTTCCAGGGAGATCTAAATACAGTTCGAGGCAAGGTCCCTCCCTTCACCAACCTGCCATCTGGTTGGGATAACAAGATAGACACAGGCAACACTGATCTCCCCTATCTCTACCCATTAAAATTTTACTGTGCCCTCAAGGCTCAACTCACAATTATATCTTCCCCAAGAAGCTTTCCCCAATCCCCTCAGCTCTTTGTTTAATCCTCATTTCTGGAATTTATCATACTGTGCATAACAACGGGCTGGGCTAGCATGCATTTTTAAAAAATTTTTTCTCACCTAATTCCAACAAGCATTCAAGTCAAAGTTGCATTCTGGATATGTTTATGTTCACCAGAGACATGTGAGCCATATCCAGTTCATCCTGGAGTGCCCCTAAATCTATCAAACAGTGCCTTATACAAAATAGATGTCAAGGAAATATTACTAAGAGTAAAAACCAGCAAGACAGTTTAGAATGAGTGTCCAAGGGAGTGATTCTAATATTATATGTGACTGGAAATTAGGATGGGACAAGACAAACTGAGGTAGGGATTTTAAAAAGTAAAGATCATTTCAACACACTGCATTACATAGATCATAGGTCTATGCCACCAAATATGACAGCCACTCTGTGCTTCTGTATACTTTTTGTATACTTCACATACAAAGAGAACAAGAAAGCATTATCATTTTTATGTTGAATATATGTTTAAATAATATTTTGGAAAATTGGGTGGAATAAAATACATTTTTAGAATGAACTCTTTTACTCTTTTTTTTTTTTTAATGTGGCTATTAGAAAATTACAAATTACATGTGCAGCCCACATCATATCTAAATGTGACAAAGCTGGCACAGGCCACTGCAGTGCTTACTCTATGATCTAGGAGCCTCTGCAAAGAAATTATAACCTAATAAAACAATCCCAAAGCAAGTGAAAATGCTATGGTTAAAGTTGTTTGCTATAGTGTTATTTATAAGAGCAAAATATTAGGAACATTTTATCCTAAACGCTATAGTAGAAAGGATAGGTTAAGAAAATCCCCATTATTGCAGTATCCAATAAAATGTGTATTATGCAGATATTAATTGTGAAGACAATGTAGCAACAGAGAAAATTCTTAACATACAATGTTGATTGTGAAAATCAGGCCATAGTGTCTGAGGCACAAAGTGTCTGAGTCAGCACAGGCAGAAGCTAGGCGTTCTTTCACTCACTCATCAGATATTTGCTGACTGATTGTTATACACCAGGCTCTGTGTTATGGGAAAGTCAGAACCAGACAAGAAAGGGGATGGAGGGATACCAGAGAAACGATTGTGGACACAAATGGAAATACTGACAAGGTGAGATGCTCACTGGAAGGAGGCCACGCTTAGGCTTCTCTAGGATGAAAACAATGTGAAGAAAAACAAAAAAGCTGTTCTTTTGGTCAGCCTTAATATGGGTTATTTCCTTGGATTTTCAAGCTTTATTGGCTTTTTGCCATTAAAAGGCAGAGTGGAGGTCAACATCTACATCCACACCGAGCCTGTGGCCCCACACAGGTGTTCACTCTGGCTCCAGGAGGAACCACGTATCCTCAACAGTGTGGGTCTGTCTGACCATTCTAATATTTCCAGAGGTATGAGCTTTGGCAAACTGCTGTATCTCTCTGGGTCTCAGTTTCCCTATCTGTAAGATGGAGACAATCATGTCATTGGCACATTGTTGAGAAGATTAAATGAAATAATCCACCTAAAGCTCTCGGCGGACTGCCCGACATGTAATAAGCACTAAATAAATGTTGGGTTTATTATTGTTATTAAGAAGATTAGGAGAATAGTGTGACATATCATTGAACAGAATGATAAAGTAGAAAGGTGCACTACATTCCGGTTGTATGGAGTCACTTACTTGCAGTTTCTAGAATCTTTTATAGCTATTGAATTTCCTCAGCTAAGGTTCCTTCCTTTATTATTACCTTGAAAGATGATGAAATGATAAATATTCTATATAATGTGATATTGAAATAATTTGACTGGAGAATTATTTAGGTTCGCTGTCTCTCAGCTGTGTAACTCATAAAAGCCAGACTGTACCCTCACTGCACCCTCACTTCAAATTTCAGATTTTGTGTTTTTTTTTTTTCTTTCACCATAGGGCATTATTCATTCAGTTCCAATCTACTCAGTCAGAATATTAAGCACAATTTATCATTTTCCAGGTAACCTCTCCTTATTAAAAAACAAAACCAGGTCAACTGCTTTACTGTTTCTTAAAGAGCTGCTGATGAATTTGAGAAATCTTGAGAACGGAAACATTGCATTTTTCTGATACTCCCTCCTGCTCTTTCTCTCTTATTACTAAGCAAGTTTGCATGAAAACAGACTCTTTGTTTTATAAACACAACACCGTTCAAGGTTTCCTAGAGGTATCTGCTAAAAATAAAGAGGGCCACAGTTTACTTTATCATTTTCAAAACACAAGAAAACAAAAAGACCAAGCTTAGCTACATGTGTTATAGTTCCATTTTGAAAGATATCTTTATGTGAGCAGAGTCTGATTTCTTGAAATGAAATTCCCCAGAAATAAATTTTCTATGTTTATGTAAGTTTTGCCTGTGTAAAATAATGACATCATACTGTTTGGGGTAGTTTTTTTTTTTTTTTTAAATATACATCCCAGCATGAAAATGACTGACTGGCGCTGTACTTTTACGCTACTCACAGAATTCCTTTTTGAAAATGTCTTACTTAGAGAAGTACAATCATCATTATCATGCATAATTTGTAGGTTATTTGCTCCCAAATCAACAGCATTACTTTGAAGCTACACTTCTGTTCCCCAGATTGTGAACCATGTTCAAAACTATTTCTAGGTTGCCTGGTGGGAACTTAAGTGCCATGGGAGCTCCCAGGAGCAGCCATATTAACTTGCTCACTAACACAGCAATGAGGAGGATAGTGTCAGAACAATGTGAAGGTGCAAAAGGCTTCTGATTTTTGGCCCTGGATGCTGGGGACATGTGTCTCCTTGCCTTAGAGGGCTAGGGCTTCTGAGTTTCCAGTCCAGGGGTGGCTCAAGAAGATGGGAGGAGAGAGTATGAGTTGGAATGAAGTAAACTATGGGCAGTGTTTCTCAAACTATGTCTGATAGCTCTGTTTGCTGAGACCATTATGGATCAAAGAGGATTCTATGATCAAGTGAGTTCCCTCTAACTTGGCAGTGCCAAGTGAACATTACCATAGGGAAGACTCTGACAAGCCATGCAGAAAAGTAACTTGCTGAACTGAACATGTTCCTAACATATTAGACCCCTATAAATTCTAAACCTTTTTTTAAAAAAATATTTTATTTATTTACTTGAGAGATAGAGTTACAGACACAGAGAGGGAAAGACAGAGAGAATGGTCTTCCATCCATTGGTTCATTCCCCAAATGGCTGCAATGGCTGGAGCTGGACCGATTCAATGCCAGGAGCCAGGAGCTTCTTACTGGTCTCCCATGTGGGTGCAGGGACCCAAGCACTTGGGCCATCTTCTACTGCTTTCCCAGGCCATAGCAAAGAGCTGGATCAGAAGAGAAGCCACTGGGACTAGAACTGGCACTCCTATGGGATGCTGGCACCACAGGTGGAGGCTTAGCCCACTATACTACAGAGCCAACCCCTATCACACATCACACTTTTTTTTTTTTTTTAAATAATGCCTATTAACAGTAGCTAACATTTAAAAAATATACATTTGAGACTCAAAGAGATAAGGACAGAGACAGAACTCCCATCTCCTGGTTTACTCCTAAGATGCTTGCAATGGCCAGAATTGGGCAGGGCCAAATCCAAAATCCAGGATCTCAGTCAAGGCCTCCTACATGGGAGGCAGAGGCCCAACTTCTTGAGCCAACAGTGCTGCCTCCTAGACCTGCATTAGCAATAAGCTGCAGTCAGGAGCTGAGATGGGTATCTAACTCAGGTACTTCGATGTGGGACATGGGTATAGTAACTGCTAGGCTAAACACCTGCCTATTAAGCTAACATTTATAGAAAGCTTTTGCTGTGACAGGTACTGTTCTAAGCACTTCATGGACGTGAACTCATTTAATGAATATATTATCCCTTTTGTAGAAGCTATGATTAACCTTATTGTGTAGATGAGAAAACTGAGGCAAAGACAGGCTAAAGATTTCCCAAAACCACATGCAGACCCAGGCTTAATCGTCATGCTAAAATAAACCCTTGAAAGTCATGTTAGGAAACTGTCCAAAGCCACAGGTCCAGGCCTACCCCAGTGGTGCCCATCACCCTTTTCTTAGATTGGTCCTTCACTTTCATGTCCCTGTTCATGAATCTCTTGAGGCTGGATTTAGAAATTTTCTGTAGGTTTCAGGTTTCCTTTCTTTGCAACAGAGAAAGACAAAATCTAAGGACAGGTGTGCGTTTTTACAAAAGTACTGAAGAAAGACTCATCCACACATCAGAGGAAATCAGGTTTATTTCATCCTGATGTATTGGTTTTCTGTTGTTGCTGGGCAAAATCGCCATGAACTTGGTGGCTTTAAATAATGAAAATGTATTATCTTACATTTCTGGAAGTCAGAAGTCCAAAATTAGTCTCATTGGATCAAATCAAGATACTGGTGGAGGTGGCTCCTTTTGGAGGCACCAGGGGAGAATCCATTTCCATGCCTTTTCCAGCTTCGGGAGACTTCCTACATTCCTTGGCTTCTGGCTCTGCATCACTCTGGCCTCTGCTTCTGTGGATCATTTCTCCTTATCTTATTTTGACTTTACTGCCTCCTTTACAAGAACCCATGTGATCACACTGGTCTTACCCAGACAACCCAGGATAATCTCCCCATTACAAGGGCCTTCAGTGAATCATGTTGGCAAAATCCCTTTTGCCACGTAAGGTAGCTTCACAAGTTTAGGCAACTAGGTTGTAGACATCCTGGGGAGTGGAACCATTATTCTGCCTGCCACACTGACATGCAGTATTATCAGCTAAACAAGGCACAGAGACCTAGAATTGGCAGGCAGTAAGGGGAGGAAATGGAGACTCTTCTGGGATGCCCAGCTCCTACTGCTTGAGAATGGGGAAAAGACAAGATTGGGTGCAGGGGCCTGAGCACTTGGACCATCTTCTGCTGCTCTCCCAGGCGCATTAGCAGAGAGCTGGGACAACAAGTGGAGGGGGGACTTCATCTCTGGCACTCTGATACAAGATGTAGGTGTCCGACAACGGCCACTTAACCTGCTGGGTCACCATGCACACCTCTGTAACATTATCCTTAGTTGAGTCATACCAAGACTTGGGTGTCCCTTCTCAGAAAACAGAAACACATAATGCAACTTAAAAAAAAAAAATAGATTGTGGGGCTTCTGTCTTCCTCACCTGCTCCTCTTACCATCGTCAGCTCAGCAACCCTGAACAGAGATGAGATGAAAAAGGTGCATAACGCTGTAATTCTGAAACTATGGTGTTCAGCCTCAGGAGGCGTGGTGCTACATGGGGAACATCTAAATTCACCATAGATCATCCTTATTTATCATCCTGGAGCCATAAATTCCTTAAAAAGGTTGAGAATTTTAAAATTTAAATCGCTGTTTTTAAAAAGATTTATTTATTTATTTGAAAAGCAGAGTTACAGAGGGGCAGAGGAAGAGGCAAAGAGAGAGAGACAGATCTTCCAACTGCTGGTTCACTCCCAAATAGCTGCAATGGCAGGAGATGGGCCAATCCAAAGCCAGGAGCCTGGAACCTCTCCTGGGTCTCCCACGTGAGTGCAGAGACCCAAGGACTTGGCCATCTTCTGCTGCCTCTCCAGGCACATTAGCAGAGCTGGATTGCAAGTGGAGCAGCCGGGACAGGACTTGAACTGGCGCCGATATGGGATGCCAGCACTGCTCTACCCACCATGCCACAGCACCAACCCCAATCAATACTTTTTTAAAGATTTATTTATTTGAAAGGCAGAGCTACAGAGAGAGGGAGAGACAAGAGAGACGTCTTTCATCTGCTGGTTCTCTCCCTAAATGGCCACAACAGCCAGGGCTGGGCTAGATTGAAGTCAGGAGCCAGGAGCTTCTTCTGGGTCTCCCACATGGGTGCAGGGGCCTAAGGACTTGAACCATTCTCCACTGCTTTCCCAGGGGCACCAGCAGGAAGCTGGGTCAGCAGTAGAGCAGCCAAGACTTGAATGGCACTCGTGTGGGATGCAGGTGTTGCAGGTGGTGGCTTTATCTGCTACACCACAGCACCAGCCCCTAAATTGCTATTTTTATATTAATACAGGCTCGGGCCAGCACCGCCGCTCACTAGGCTAATCCTCCACCTGCGGCACAGCACACCGGGTTCTAATCCCCGTTGGGGTGCCGGATTCTGTCCCAGTTGCTCTTCTTCCTGTCCAGCTCTCTGCTGTGGCCTGGGAGTGCAGTGGAGGATGGCCCAAGTGCTTGGGCCCTGCACCCGCATGGGAGACCAGGAGGAAGTACCTGGCCCTGGCTTCGGATCAGCCCAGCGACAGCCATAGCGGCTATTTGAGGGGTGAACCAACGGAAGGAAGACCTTTCTCTCTGTCTCTCTCTCTCACGGTCTAACTCTGTCTGTCAAAAAAAAAAAAAAAAAAGGCTCATACATTTCTGGTTATTTTTAGTTTAGTATATAGGTTGACACAATCAACCTCCAATGGTAATAGTGATGTTTAAATAATTTAATTCTTATGAAGTGTTTAGATTAGTGCCCAACACATAGGAAGCTATCAGTGAGCAACTCCATTCCACTCTGTCACTCTGCCACCATCAAAACAACTACGTAGTCATCTGCCGAGTGCTTTCAATCCTGTAGCTCCTTTTAACCTTACAACACTGGCAGAGAGCAACAGTGATTTTCACAGCTTTATCGTCAGAGGAGGCGAGGTCTGCAGTGCTTAAACCATGGGGTTAGGGTCACACACCTCACCAGCAAAGCTGGAGTCCAAACTCCAGATCTCCCTGGCTGCAGAGCCCGCAGTTTCAGTGTTTCCATTTCTCCTTCAAATCCACTACCCAGGCTCCCCTGGGGCCAGCCGAGCATGTGAGAATCATGAGTTCAATCAGAGTTAGCATAGTTTCTGAGTGCGTTCCTAAGGGACCCTTGTGTGTAGCTTTCTGAGTTAATAAGTCTGCAAAGAACAGATTTCTGCCTACTTCCCTATTGGTGCCAATGTTTTAGAAGGTGAGGGAAGCAGAACTTCGTTTTCTGGAAAATGGGTTACTACCGCGTTACCCTGCTCCCCCAAGTCACCGTGTCTTATTTCATGACACACCATCTCCTGCGTGAGATGGCCATAGCCTCCAGCCAGCCAGGCTCCTTCTCAAAGTTTTTTCATGCGCAGCATCAAAAGTGACACTATCTAATATTTTCAACAACTGGACATTTCTAGAAGTCAGATTTTTGTTGGCTCTCCTTAAATCTGAAAACTTCGGACCTGCGATGGTGACATCTGATCATAGAGTTCTTTAGGTTTGGAAGGATATGTAAAATATACATGCAATATTCATGCTTTTCTGGGGATTCTGGGTAAGCAGAATGGTGAGCAATGGAGAAAGATGTTTTTCCTGAAAACTCCCAAGAGTGAAGAGGAAGAGCACTGCACATCCCTGAACGGTGACAGACGCTTGGCCAACAAAGCCTGACCCCCGCTCACTCCCCTCTCTCCTCCCTGGCTGGAGTAGGGGCTCTCAGTGACTTTCCAGCTCTGCCTCTACCCTCCATGTTAATCCATGTGGGATGAACCAGTAAGTGGTAGGGCTGGGATTTACTCTCTGGTCAGACTGCCCATTAAACCTAACTCTTCCCCCCCACCCGCCCCCGAGATGAGGTTCAGGGTGAGGGAGTCTGGGAAAGCATAGTTGGTACTGAAGAGGAAAACACTAAGATCAGGAACCTGGGATTTACACCTCAGCTGGGTCACCTGAGGTAAGTCATATACTCTTGTTTCATCCGCCCAGTGGGTAGGGCGCTGAGGTCTAGATAGTTCTTTCCTACTAATGGACAACATAAATTGCCAGCTTGAGATAACACAGCTTAGCATATAAAGTTCTTAATTTTCTAGGTTTCTGTCTGTCTCTAAGTGATAATCTCCAGGAGGGGAGGCATTTTGATCTTTGCTGTGTCTCCAACAGTACCTGACACTTAGCAGGCACTTGATAAATATTTATGGAATGTAAGAGATTGAGAGACAGCATCATGTAGTGCAACCTCAAGTGTGCATCAGGGTGGCAGGCATTGGGTGCAGTGGTTGACACATCCATTCCATAGCAGAGAGCCTGGTTTGAGTCCAGGCTACTCCACTTTCAGTCTGGCCTCTGCTATCATGCACCATGGGATACAGCAGGTGATGGCTCAAGTACTTGGATCCCTACCACCCATGAGACTAAGTTCCTGGCTACTGGTTTCAACCTGGCCCAGGCCCATCTGTTGCATCCACTTGGGGAGTAAACCATGAGATGGGAGACTGCTCTGTCTCTCTCTGTCTCTGTCTCTTTCTAATTTTGAAACAATTAAAGCTAAAAAAGAGAAAAGAGTGCATCAGAATCTCCTGAAAGACCACTCCAAGCTTCTGCAGGTCTAGGGAGGGGCCTGAATATTTTTGTTTCTAATCAGTCTCATGTGATGCTGATGTTGTGAGTCCTGGGACTAGTCATTGAGAAATACTACTGTCAAAGTTAAGGACCAGTGCCTGCCGCAGCCCCCTTCATTTAAGTTCTGGGTGTTAGCAGGAAACAACGGTACCTACCTTAAAAGGCTCATGCGTAAGGCATTTTGAATACCTATTTCACAGACACTCTATTTGCTGTGACTGTTATTGTGGGATTTTTTTTTCTCTCCTACATTGATGTTTTAATCTGTACTTCATTAGTTCTTCAAACAAAAAAATGAGTATGTATAATTTGGAAATACTGGACCTCATCTCAATAGTTACTGTGGATATTGCAAGGGCTCACATTTTCCACTAAAGCCAGTGTGGATTAGAGCCAGACCTAAGTGACAGGGGAGACTTTTCACTTAAGAAGTCAATGGACCTTTAGACTTTTAGTGAGCGCCGATGGTTTCCAAATCAGGCAACATCTAGGTTCCAGAGATGAAGACCTCACCTCTTGCCTAGAGAGTGTGACTGTGAAGGTCATTGTTTGGTTGGTCAAGGCCATGTTGGATATCACCTCCCTGAGCTCCCGGCTACTGGAACGTGGGAGGTATAGAGAGCTTCCTCTATTTAAGTCGAAGGAAATTAGCACCGAAACAAATTAAAACAACAATCAGATTTAAGTGGCCTCTACCAGGAAATTAACTTTAATGGATATTGTCATCACTAGGCCTACCTCAATAGTTGCTGGGCTCACAGCGTTAGATGCAATAAAAAACTAGAGCCTAAACAGTGAGTTACCCACGCACAACTCAGAATGGATATTCTTTTTACTACCTTATGTTTGCTCTAATATGTTCTTTTCCCTGTTCATTCAGGCTTTTCTATGATTCTATTACACTGATCACACACCTTTGCAAATGAGCCAAACTACTTTACCTGAGATAGCTCAGTTAGGAGCTAGGTGATGAATTTCCATGTTTTACATAGACTCTTTTTTTTTTTTTAAAGATTTTATTTATTTGAGAGGTAGAGTTACAGACAGTGAGAGGGAAAGACAGAGAGAAAGGTCCTCCATTCATTGGTTCAGTCTCCAAATGGCTGCAATGTCCCGAGCTGCACCGATCCGAAGTCAGGAGCCAGGTGTTTCTACCAGGTCTCCCACGTGGGTGCAGGGGGCCCAAGGACTTGGGCCATCTTCTATTGCTTTCCCAGACCATAGCAGAGAGCTGGATTGGAAGAGGAGCAGCAGGGACTAGAACTGGCGCCCATATAGGATGCCGGCACCGCAGGCGGAGGATTAACCTACCATGCTACGACATCAGCCCCTTACACAGATTCTTAAGTGAGATCTGGAAGCTCCTCTCTTCCTCATCAAATTCCAAGCCCTGGAGTGACAAGGGGGCTTGGAATGGGCTGCCTGCTCTGCTTCTACACATATCCTGTCCTTGCAGGTGAATAAGAACCTCGCTTGTCACTCAGGCATGTCTTAGGCGCTGCAGCTCTTCTGGATCAGCACCTTCCTCCATGGCAGCCCAAGCCTAGCCTCCAGCCCTCCCCCGGCCACCTGACCTGTGCTCAACCTTCCTTCTTCACTTAAAACACCACTACACTCCATGCCTTGACATTTAGAACTGGGGTTCAGCTCACACGTGGACTTGCCATCCCAGGAAGATCAGGAGTGGCACAAAGAAGGCACAAGGAGGGAACCTGACCTCAATGGAGAACTCCTTGATTTGTAAACAAAATGGGCCTAGGGTACAAAAAGCTGGAGTCTTGAAGCAAACGAAACTGATGGCACCTGCTCAACCCAACCCAGTCCAACTGACAGCAGTACATGATAGACCTGGAGCCACATGGCTAGGTTTGAGCTCTTATTCCACCATTTAATAGCTGGGAGAACTCTGACAGACCTCCCTGAGCCTCAGTTTTCTAATCTCTATGAAGGAAAAATACTAGCTCTTCTTTTTCCACCTTTTGTGCTGCTGCTGCTACTACTACTATACTATAATCATAAGCCTTAGTTATACTATGCAAAACACTTAGAATGGTGCCTGACACACATTAAGTGCTAAATGGTTGTTTCGTGAATAAAACACATGGGCTGTACTATGCCTTGGAGATGACCAAGAAGTGACTCTGATTATCAAGGAGTTCATGGTCTAGTAGAGGAGACAGACTTGAGAAAAAGGAAGCGGAGTGAGTTGGCAGTGACAGACTCTAGTTGAAGGATGACTCTAACAGTCCCCATTTATTATTCCATTTATCCTGTTAGGTGCTTTCACATTCGTCCTCTACTTTATCCTTATAAGAATTTTACAAGGTAGGTATTGTAGTCTCAATTTACTTATGAAGTATACTGCTAAGGAAGTTTAAGTTACTGACTTCAGGGTCAAGTCCAAGTGGCTGATCTGGGATTTGGTCACAGAGCTGCCTGACTTCAAAGTGCATGCTCTTTCCCTTGGAAAGATAAAGAGGGTGCTGGGGGGAGACACTTAGGAAGCTACGTGCCTCATGCAGGTGCATCTGAGTAGAAGCAGGTGGGGCAGAGGGCAGCAGGTCTGTTTTTGTTTTTAAACCCACAGATAACTGCATGACCTTGGATAAACTTCCAACTCCCCAGTGCTTCAGCTCCTTGAGATGAAAGATGGTACTAACTACTATCCTACCTGCACTGCCTCCCAGAATTACTTTGAGATCAGTGAGGATAACCAGGCAGCCAGAAAAGCATTTGAAGTGCTAAAGAAAAGTAGGATGCCCGAACTCTAAACCTCAGAGTACAACAGCCTTAACTGAATGATCTGCCACCTATCTTTTCTTGAGCCGTTAATTCTGCAATCAGAATTCCTTCACCACACTGTCAACTCCTAGAGGGCAAGAGCACCATTTGTCTCTTTTCCTGCCTTCCTGTAGTGTTTTGTCTGGTGTTAGATATAGAGAAGAAATATGCCAAATTTTGTTAAAGGATAATACTCCATCCAGGGAAAAATATTTAATTACAAAATGATTAAATGTATCCAAGGAACTCTTATAAGGCTACGGAATTTAATGGAATAAGACAGGTGGGACTAAAACAAACGAACTAGGGGCCGGTGTTGAGGCACTGCCAGTTGTGTTGCCACTTGTGACACTGGCATCTCCTATCGGAGTGTCAGTTTCCGTCCTGGATGCTTCATTTCGGATCCAGCTTTTGCTAAAGCACCTGGGAAGGCAGCAGAAGATGGCTCAAGTACTGGGGCCTGTGCTACCCCCAGAGGAGACCAGGGCAGTTTCTGGCTCCTGGCTTTAGCTGGTCCAAACCTGGCTCTGGCAGTCAATCAGCAGATGGAGGATCTGTCTCTCCCTCTCCCTCTCTGTCTCTCTGCCCATCCCCTGTCATTATACTTCCCCCCGCCCCCAAAATTGAATCTTTAAAATAAACATGTTAAGTGGGAAAAAATGATGTCTGGTTTTGAAATTTCCTGATTTCAGATAAACCCAGGTTAGGCCCTTGTACTTCCAGATTCAGAAAAGAACAAACCTCCAAACCTCTAAAGGTTTGCCAGTCACTAATTATATGGCAATTATTCTATTTTGAGCTTTTGCTAATGAGATCTGGGAAGTGTCTTAATTACCCAAAATTATGAAAATAATTTCAAACTTGACTCTAGGGCTAGTTTTACTCCACTTAGGAAGTAAAACATAAGTGAATGTACATAGGGTTATTTTTTATTAAGAAAATGTCGGTATTTGCTGGAACTTTGGTCTCAGATAGATGTTTCCTATTATAAACTCAAGTCTACAGCATCGCAGCACTTCAGTGTTTGGAGTTTCAGGCACATTTGCAGTGTCACTATTATGTTCAATGGACTGTAGGTGAATTTTGGTAATTTCAGAAAAAGACAATCTCCTTGAATGATAGTGTGCTAGGATTCCAGATTGTTTCTGAGTGAGGAGAAGCTGAAACATGTGGGAGTGGAGACAAGAAGGGCAGTGGACTTACATGAAATGCATGGTCTTCTTCATGATTTGCCTACTATGCCCCAAGGAAAGGACGTTCCCTTGGATATTATGGTATCCTATTTGTATATATGTTTGTAATTTATAACCTGTTTTGGGAATGCCATAAAGCAACGAAGTTTAGATAGTCTGTAAGAGTGCAAGTCTTGGTTCTACTTACTAACTACACTGCATTAAGCAAGTTGCTTAAACATGTCTGTGCCTCAGTTTTCCGGGTATAAACAGAAATACGAATTGCATGAATCCCACGTAGTTAATCAGAGGTAATATACGTGTAATGACCTTGACATATCCTATAATACAGTCAGCACATTATGTGCTGTGGGCAATCTGACTTGTTGGATGTTCTTGCAAATAAGCTTGATGGGACAGAGCCACACGTATTCACTCGTGTACTGGCTCTGCCTGCTTCTGAGCAGGCTTTATAGTGGCAAAGGTGAGTGGTCATGACAGACCATATAGTCCAAATAGTCTGACATTCACTATCTGGCTCTTAACAGAAAAAAAAATGTTGATCCTGTTCTAGACTCTAGAGAACTGAATGTATGATGGTTATTAGGGCAGTAGTTGGGCAAGCATGTGACAGCCATCTTACAGATAAAACAAGAGATGTTCAATAGGGTTAAACTCCTTCCTCAAGGCAGCAAGCTAATGGTGCCAGGCCAAGCACAGGCCCCAGCCATCTGACTCTGAGCCCAGTGTTTTTCCCACTACAGTCTACTGACATGTTCATTTCACCCAGCAAACAATGAGGGCTCAGTTGAAGCTGATGGCAAATCAGTGGCTGAGGTCGCTCCTCTGACTTCTATTTGAGGCCTGTCTGCTTGTGAGTCTTATCAGCTCAGTCACCACAGTTAATGCCTGCAGATGTTAAGAAAGGGCAGCATGTCCTGTCATGCCTTCCAAAGTGTTCTGTGGCATGATCATACAAGGGGTCTTCAAAAGTTCATCAAGAATATGTATTATAGGGGAAAAAGGGTGCATGGATCTCAAAAACGCTTACACCAAAGTAAACTTACTTTGTAAATTTCATTTTCCCATGGACTTTTCTGAATTCCCCTTCTATGTCTTGAGTTAAGAACAGGGTGCCCTGGTCAGATACACTTGGGTTAAAGAGGTTTCTTTACTGCAGGACTTCTCAGAGCCTTTAGTACATCAGCATACTTGGGAATCTCCAAGACTACAGAATGAGCAGGACTTTCCAAACAAACCCACTTGATGAGCTACTGAGCACCACTGCTGGTCTTCTGAAAGCTCTGGGAAACACCGCTGTTTTTTAAAATAGTATTTTCCCATTTATAAAAAGGGACTATACCTCCCCATACCCAGATGACATATTTTTTTAATTAATTAAAAGAAATTAAAACCAAGGAAATGCCCTTTTTAATTACATCTGAAGCATTTACTGACCAAATAGTTCCCAGGAGTTATTACTAGAAACACATGCTTTCCAATGTTGTTGAGAAAAGATTTAAGTAGCAGTTTATTCTCTTTCTAATCTTCCCAGACTTTCATAATTCTGGGTTGACCATGAGACAATTAAAATCATCTGTTCCATGTGGAAAATCAGAAATGGGACAAGTAAGACAGCCTATTTTTCTTCAACATTTGCCACAATCCCCTTCTATGAAACCAATCACTGTTAGAAACATCTGCAATGTATGAAATACTTACAATTGAGTACAATCTTGTGGTAATGGCTTAATTATGACTCCAAAAGATTCCCCCCCCCCTTATTCCAGGAGCCTGGCAACAGATCTGTGATTCTGTGTTTCAGTTTCATATTTCTCTCCCACTGTGTCCTTTAATTCAATCCCAACTATGAAAGTAGAAAATGTTTCCAAAGCTTTGGTAGCCAAATGCATTTCCAGCGCCACAGCCTTCCTTCTCTTCCCTCTCTTTCTTCTTTGCATATGTTTTTCCATTCTGGAGACCTAATGGGAACAAGTGCTGAGACCCCACAATCGTCCTGTGTTCCACCACCAAGCTAGGTTTGGCTGCCTCCTATTCTCTACTTACCACTCCGAAACATTCACCTCCTTTAACTTGCTGCCTCATTTCTGTATAAGTCCCATGGGGCAGAGCCTTGTCTTGTTTATCTGCCCAGTCTAATCCAGTGCTTGGCACCAAGCAAATGTGAAATAGTTGTGTTTTTTGATGTCAGCTCAATGGAAAAACTGGTACAAAGATGGCAAGAAGGGAGTATTTCACATATTTTCAAGACCCAGGGCTTAAGGGTCCAAATGTAAGAAAGTTGTGGAAGAAAGTGGGGACAATCTGCAGAAGAGCCAAAAAGACACTTCGAGAACGGCAGTTCAAGAAGACAATCCTCAGACTTCTTTAGAAGGAGAAAAGAGCAGGAATCATCTCTGGACCAAAATATTAAAGTAGTGTTTTAGAGCCAACAGAAATGGAACCCAACTAATTAGGACTCCCAAAGTGGTACTGAATCAAACAATATCCAGAGAAGAATTGTCTCTGCTGGGGGATGAGGCCACAGAAGCACTACAGGAACACCTGCTGATTACCTACTACTTAGGAAGTATGCTAGGGAAACACAGAAGGGAGACTCCTTCGGATTCCTCTCCAGATGCAACCAACCTCATGATTTGGTGGGAAACACAGGTGTGAAAATAGTTTAGAATCATTCATTCATTAGTTCATTCAGTTAGCCAGTCCACAAACGTTAATGTGCACTGTGTATCAGTGTATCACCAGCAAGAGTCACCAGCCACCAGTGGAAATCCCAGAAAATATCAATGTCAGGAGACATTTCAGCTGGCTATATATCGGGATTCTGATTTCATCCCAGGGCAGGCATCTGGCGCAATGGTTAAGACAGTCACAGAGAGGTCTGTATCCCATAGAGTAGTGCCTGCACAGAGTCCCAGCTCCACTTCCAATTCCAGCTTCCTGCTATTGCATACCTGGGAGGTGACAGATGATGGCTCAAGTAGTTGGGCCCCTGACATCCATGTGAGAGACCTGTTCTATGCTCCAAGCTCCTGGTTTAATCACAGCCAAGCCACAGCTGTTGTGGATACTTGGAAAGTGAACAGTAGATGGAAAGATCTTTCTCTGTCCATCTCTGTCTCTCTTTTTGCCTTTCAAATAAAATGGAAATAGTTCTTTGTAAAGTTAGCACTATTGAGCTTTAATTCTGAAATGCTTTGAATCAATCACATGATAAATTCTTTTTTTTTTTTTTTTGACAGGCAGAGTGGACAGTGAGAGAGAGAGACAGAGAGAGAAAGGTCTTCCGTTGCCGTTGGTTCACCCTCCAATGGCTGCCACGGTTGGTGCGCTGCAGCCGGCGCACCGCGCACATCCGATGGCAAGAGCCAGGTGCTAGGTGCTTTTTCCTGGTCTCCCATGGGGTGCAGGGCCCAAGCACTTGGGCCATCCTCCACTGCACTCCTGGGCCACAGCAGAGGGCTGATAAATTCTTAAGATACAGTGTCCCACTTCTTTGCTACCAGACACACACACACCTGAAACCAATCCTTCCCCACACTTGCTTCCCCATCCACTCTGCTGGGGACCTGGTGAGAAATGACACATTGAAAAGTCATAAACTAAAAAGACCATTTATGATGAGAATATTATAAATAACATAACAGCCAATATTAAGTGAGAACTGATTTTCTCCTTCATAGCAGGCACTAGACTAAGTGTTTTAAGTGCTGGGCTTATTACTACTTGGGTGTACTATCTTCTCTGTAGCAGAGGCATCTCAGGCCTAGGGAAGTTAGGTAACTTGTCCAAGGTCACCTAGCACAAGTGGGAGTTAAGTTCAAGTCTGTCTGACTTCAGGGTCAGTGTTCTGTCTCACTGCACTCTTTGTTCATCACTTTCCCATTGTAGGAGAAGTGGACAGGCAGGAAATGAGGAGGGAAACAGAAGGTGGGCTAGAGGCAAAGTGAAGCAGACAGGTGAGAGAGGCTAACGACCCCAACAGGCAGCATGCTAAGTGGAAAGCAGCCAGACTTTGCAACCAGAAGGATCTGTGTTCAAATCCTGGTGCTGAAGAATGAACTTAGTTAGCAGACAACACTTTTTGCACAGTTGGGAATAATAAAGAGTGGTCTCTTCTTCCATGATGACCAGTGAGTAGTCTGACAGATTTCTCTGTCTACTTGAAGACAGTGTGAATCAATGACATTCATCACTGTAAGGATGACTACATAACTAAACCAGAAACTCACCTTAGGCAGAGAAGGGCCCACCTAATGATGCTCCGTAGCACCCAGAAGTGCAGAACAGTGTGCGCCTTCAATGCACATTTGATAAAGGGATGAATGCAAATTGCTAGGGGACTCAAGTTCTAGAAAACACACTACTTCAAATCAGTGTAAATGTATTTTCTGTGCTATTGCCGTTTCGTGAGAGTTACAACAAAAGGAAAAAAAAAACTTATTTGGAAAGAAAATGGACTAAAGCGTATTGCACTGAGTTCAAGAACAAGTAAGTGAACACGTGGTTATTCATTGGAAAAGTCAAAAGAAAACCAAACAAGATGGAACCCTTGTGTTCAGCGAGCAGTCTGCTCTCAAAGCACAGAAAGGTGGATAAATGAACTTAAGAAAGAGAACTGAGCAGCAGGATCTGCATTCCACCTGCATTGTAAAGTAATGAAAATAAAGCATGTGCTTGGGGCAGAACTGTCACTGTCCATTGCTCCAAATGGCTCTGCTTCTTAAATGCTTCCAACATATCAAACGCTCTTGCCTTTCTGAAGAACAATCCATAACAGGACTGGAAATTAACAGTGGTTTCTGATTTACTCCCAAACACACAAAACATCATTCTTCATAGTTTTTTTTTTTTTTAAGAAAGGACACATTTTTCCAAGATGACCTCATTTCATGATGACTTAATTCTTTTAAAATAAACATACCAAATAAACTCACCTCAGGGTTGAGACAAGACAGAAAAAGTACATTTAATGTGATCCTAAATAATGTTAGGGCTTAAAAATATAATCTATTCATCTAAAAACTAAAGACATTTATTGTAATCTTGTTCCATTCCACTTGTTCTTTGTCTATTTTTAATCTCAACTTTTTGGACTGTGCTAGTTTGTTTGGATATTTTACACTTGTTTAATTTACTCTAAATAATAAATATTTGCACCAAAACATTAAAAAAATTAAAGGTCTCATGACAGTATTATTTTCTTAAATTCCCATAACCACGTGACACGGAGCCAGCCCTTGTGCTGCCTTAATTAAACAGACTTCCACACGTCCCCCGACTTCTTCGTCTGAGATTTCTGGGAGTCGACAACCTCCCACACTGGGATGAAAGAACAGGACACCTGGCAATTTCTTAACAGCAACTACATTAATTTCTCTTCCTCTTTGGGAATTGTGAAATTAAGTCTGGGGGAGACTTCTGTCTTTCACTCTTTTCCCCTGACAACACCTAATCTAGGTCTTCAGTCATTGCCTTAATGACCTGTGACAAAGAAAAAAAAAATAATAAAGAGAGAAAAGCCAGGGCCGGCGCCGTGGCTCAACAGGCTAATCCTCCGCCTTGCGGCGCCAGCACACCGGGTTCTAGTCCCGGTCGGGGCGCCGGATTCTGTCCCGGTTGGCCCTCTTCCAGGCCAGCTCTCTGCTGTGGCCCAGGAGTGCAGTGGAGGATGGCCCAAGTGCTTGAGCCCTGTACCCCATGGGAGACCAGGAGAAGCACCTAGCACCTGGCTCCTGCCATCGGATGAGTGCGGTGCGCCAGCTGCAGTGCGCCGTCCGCGGCAGCCATTGGAGGGTGAATCAACGGCAAAGGAAGACCTTTCTCTCTGTCTCTCTCTCTCACTGTCCACTCTGCCTGTCAAAAATTAAAAAAAAAAAAAAAAGAGAGAGAAGAGCCAGGCTAATCTCATTTTGGAGGACTCCCTGGCTGAGAAAGAGCCATGAGACCGACAACGGGGGAAACTCCTCAACTTTCCCATGCTGTAGACAGGAAACATGACTTACGGGCTGATGTGATTTACCGAAGAGCTTTGACTAACATGGGGAACTGGATTCTACACTTGCTGATGCGCAGACTAAAGATCTTTCCATTCCGATCTTGGACTGCAATCGCACTCTCATCCCATCTGTCACTAATTAGTATAACCTTTTATTATTTTATTGTGGCAAAAGACACATAACGTACAATTTACCATTTTGACCAATTTTTTTTTTTTTTGACAGGCAGAGTGGACAGTGAGAGAGAGAGACAGAGAGAAAGGTCTTCCTTTGCCCTTGGTTCACCCTCCAATGGCCGCCGCGGTCGGCGCGCTGCGGCCGGCGCACCGCGCTCATCCGATGGCAGGAGCCAGGAGCCAGGTGCTTTTCCTGGTCTCCCCATGGGGTGCAGGGCCCAAGCACCTGGGCCATCCTCCACTGCACTCCCGGGCCACAGCAGAGGGCTGGCCTGGAAGAGGGGCAACCGGGACAGAATCCGGTGCCCCGACCGGGACTAGAACCCGGTGTGCCGGCGCCGCAAGGCGGAGGATTAGCCTGTTGAGCCGCGGCGCCGGCCCATTTTGACCATTTTTAGGTGCACAGTTCAGTGGCATTAAACGCATCCATGTTATTGTGCTACCATCACCGTCATTCATCTCTAGGACTTTTGCATCACCTCAAACTGAAATTCTTTTTTTTTTTTTTTAAGATTTATTTATTGTAAAGTCAGAATTATGAGAGACAGGGAGAGAGGGAGGGAAAGAGAGAGACAAGAGATCTTCTATCCACTGGTTCATTCCCTAAATGGCTGCAACAGCCAGGTCTGGGCCGGGCAGAAGCCAGGAGCCTGGAGCTCCATCTGGGTCTCCCATGCGGGTGACAGGAGCTCAAGCACTTGGGTGATCCTTCACTGCTTTCCCAGGCACATTAGCAAGGATCTGGATTGGAAGTGAACATCGGGGACTCAAACTGGTGCCCATATGGGATGCCAGCATCACAGGCAGATGGTTAACCTGCTGTATCAGACTGCCAGCCCCTTGAGCTGAAATTCTGTACCCACCCTTCATTCCCTGAAAACTATCATTCTACTTTATGTCTTTATGAATTTGTTTACTCATATGAACAGAATCAGATAGTGTTTGTCCTTTTGTGTCTATTTTATTTAGTACAATGTTTTCCAAGTTTATCTATATAAAATATCTTTAAAAGTTCATAAGAAATATGTGTTATATAAAATCCATACACAGATTAAAAATTTTGTTCACTAAAATTAAATTTATCTTTTAAATCTATTTTTCCAACTTTTTTGACATATCCCCATATGTAGCATGTGTTAGAATTTTCCTTCTTTTTTTTTTTTTTAATTTATTTGGGAGGCAGAGAGAGAGAGAGAAAGAGAAAGGAAGACAGAAAGAGAGTGATGCTCCTATCAGCTGATTCATTCCTCAAATGCCCACAATTGCCAGTGGCAATGCTGGAATCCTGGAATTCAGACTGTTCTTTCATGTGGGTGGCAGAAACCCAACTACCTGAGCCATTAAGGCTCTCTTCCAGGATCTGCTGTAACAGGAAGTTGGACTCAGGAGGCAGAGACAGGAATTGAACCCCAGTGCTCCAACGTAGAATGTGGGCATCCAAACTAGTATCTTAACCACCAGGCCCAAACGCCACCCCTTCTTCTTTTTTTAAGTTTGAATTATATTCCATTCTACCATTCTAGGTATATACGTTTTGCTTATTCACTTATCTGTTAATGGGCACTTGGTTTGCTTCTACATTTTAGCTATTATGAATGATGTCCCTATGCCCCAAGTATACAAGTATCTGTTCAATTCATGCAACATTTAATCAAGCAATTACTCCTTTCCCTGTTGTCACTTTCATCACCTCTAAAAGTGTGGCAGGGTGTGTGTGTGTGTGCGCGTTTTCTTGAGTCCCCAGTTTTCTCATAGTACTATCTTTTCTCCCAGGACCACCCAGTGTTTCACTCAGATGGTTGCAGATAGCTGCAAAACAAATCCAAATTTAGAAAAATACAAAATGAACAGCTTTGCAGTCACAGTCAAATGTTGTGAGTTCCATCCTGGCCCTGGGAATTCCAACTGTGCACAAAAAAATGGGATACATTAGAGGAGATTGGCAGATTCTCTCTCCTCCCACAGTTTCTCCCATTGGGAATGGGTGCTAGGGGATCTGAGATGTTATGAAACATGTTTAAAAAGAATAAACTCACAGCAAAGGAAAAAGAAAGCCAATACAAGTAAGCAGAAGAAACCAAGAGCCTTCCAGCTCCTGGTATCTTTGTCCACGTCTACTCGTCTGCTGCAGCCTCCATGCTCTGCCAGGCTGTTCTATTCTTCCTCAGAGGCAGGATTTTAAATATCTGCAGAGCCTGCTCCGCTCGGTAAAGCAATTAGAGAGCCCCTTGTATATTTCAATCTGGCTAATGGCTTCCCGAGCCATTCCCTTGCTAAAGAAGTGCATAACCGCAAAGGCAGGCCATGAGCACCCCTCCGATTCCCTGTGCCCGTAATGGAAAACAAGCAGCCCAATTTGTTTGCCAAGACAGAGCCCTCACCCCCACGCCCACCCCCCACCCCTCCAAAGCGAAATTCTCTCTTGTCTAAAACGGCTTTTTACGTCCAAGTTACTGATTTGCTGAAAAGAGAGGCTCATAATGGAAATGTGGACATTTAACTCAACTGCTTTTTGGTAATGGTTTTGCATTAGGGTTCCAACCGGCAAAGCAACCACAAAGTGAACACATGGCATTTTCTAGCTGAGAGAATGGGGAGGAAGGAAGGAAAAGTTGTTGAAAACAAAGGACATTTTATTTGATATTAAAGATTGGTCGGTTTCACTCTGCGGACCAGGCTGTACAAAGGGCCGCTGTGGGCAGACGGGCTGCTGTTCGGCAGGTGGGCTGTCCCCACCACGCGGCGCCTGGGAGTCGAGTCCCATCTGAACGCGAGGGAGTTCGTGGGATTAGAAGCTGTCTTCCCGGGCTGCTGCTGCTGCACGTCCTGGAATTTCGTACAATTTCGTAACTTCTGACAGCCTGATTTGATAAAAATCCCAAACCCACAGTAGCCCATTATGTGGGCAAACTATTCATTTGATATTCACCTCCTTGTCGTGTCAGTGCAGAGGTCATCTAAAGAGGAGGCCTAATTAATCAGTCTGTCAGAGGCAATGAGGAGGAGCATGTTAATAGGACTTTTATTTCACCCAGGAAAGCGGCAGCCTGACAGGAACCGGAAAATATGGCCTTGGTGTTGCTGTTTATTAGCAATGCTGAGACCAGTGGTGATAGGAGCCAAGCAGTGTGTGGTTGATAAAGTGCAGGGTGTCAAGAAGCAGCAGTGACTAGAAATTAGACTGACAAGAGCCAGTGCTCGCTGGATATTGATAGCTGATAAATAGGAAGCCTGGAGCAAAGGGGCATATAAAAGAGGGTGGCACCGCCAAACAAAGGTTTGCACAGCTAGGCAGGGGCAGAGGACAAAAGGCTGAGTTGGGATTTTGTCCTCTGCAGGCACCAAAGGGGTACGCTTCAAAAGAAATCTCTACTTCATTCCATCAGTCTCTCCGGAGAAGCTCTCCTTCCATCGTCCCTGCATGGGGTGCAGGAGACCCTACTCCTACCATCCAGTGCTGCACTTAACAAATTTAGCAAGCAGACCCCTGTCAGATGCTAAAGAAAACCACATACCTTCAAAGGAGAAAATCTGTGTTTACACCAGTGGCACAAAATCTATGTACAATTACAGGAGGTGGAACCAACTGAAGCCCACTCAGGAACATCCTCAGAGGGAAACCCTGCCTGTCCATGAGGGAGATCTTGTCTGCTGTCTCCACCTGCTCTCTAAGGGGTGCTTTTTCAGAGACAAATGAACCTCACTGGGAGGGCGGGCAGAGTGAGTCACATCACCAGAGTCTTAGCTTCAAAAGACGGCTAAGGGTTTTCAAAGGGAGACCAGGGAATGTCTCGATGTCACTCACCCTGAACCTCACCCACCTCACCAGAATTCTCTGCAGCAACATCCCTATTGCTGGGAGGGAGTGCTGAGGTCCGAGAAGTGAGCCAGGGGATGGGATGCATCAGCGGCTCCCAGAGTGAGCAGAGCTCTCAGACTGGAGCTTGCAGCAGGAACACCGGAGGGCTCCGTAAACACAGCAGTCCCACGGCCCCACCTGGCAGCCGCCTTCTGTGTTTCTAGGCTGAAGCTCAGACTGTGGGTTGCTTCCTGGATTCCGTGGATTGCCAGGCTGTGCAATACGGGTTTTGCAGCTTTATCACTGTATTCCTACAGCCTTTACCGGGGTCAACAAAGAAACAGACTTTTCTGGTGACTTTCTTCACAAAGGATGGGATGCCAAGGGTTTTTTTTTTTTTTTTTTTTTTTTTTTTAAAGGCATTCCTTTACCACCGAGTGGAGCACAGTCCACTGTTTGAACTCCCTGATCTATGTGTCTTGAAAAGTTCTTATCCTAATGTATGGATTGTTATGCTTTAATGGTCTGTTTTTTTCTTGCTTGTTTCTCTGTCTTCTCTACTAGATTTGAAAGTTACTGCAGCAGACAACTGTGTCTATTTTATTCTTTATTAAACATCCACTGTCAAACACAGTGCCTGGCTTGTGGAGGGTACACAGTAAATGATAGTGAAATGAGTGAATGATCCTAAGCCCAGTTCCAAATTAAAGTGCTCAGAATTTCCTGAGTCTCGAAGCTGCCATGACTGTATTTTAGAGTCCAGATACGCCCCTCCCTTTGCTTTGGCAAAGGATTGTTTTGAACTGAAGGCAAATGAGAGCCAACAGGTGCAGGGAGCGCTCTCTGTTCTTCCCTTTTCTGCCTGAAAGCAAAGCTTACATTTCCCTTTGTGACCTTGATCACCCAAGATGGAAGATTGGCACCTAGGTGAGTCGGCATAAAGACATCTTACTCCCAGAAGTTCCCAGTCACATTCCCA
The DNA here is from genome assembly GCA_949820135.1 of Sylvilagus floridanus. NCBI lineage: Eukaryota > Metazoa > Chordata > Mammalia > Lagomorpha > Leporidae > Sylvilagus > Sylvilagus floridanus. The sequence continues at coordinate 91,481,475 of OX463224.1, forward strand.
CAACTTACTGCCTTTTGTAATATGGTAAATAAGGGCCTAATTTAACCACTTCTTTGGGATTTTGCTTCTTTTCTGTGGAACCTCAGGGCATGGAAAATTAAAAAGTACTATACAATCTTAATGCCTTTTCTCCTGTTAATCTGTCTATTGTCAGCTTAATTCACAAGCCCCAGCCACCTAACACAATAGAGTGGATAAACAACTTTCTTTTCTTCCCCTGCAAAATGAATCCATTACCTCATTACAAAATATTAACTGAATATCTAATTATAGCTGGGTCCTGTAGGACCTGAAGATACAGAGGTTAACCAAAGAGCCTGGACCCAGCTCTCATGGGACTCCACAGAGTCAGCCTGTGTAGGCTGGAATAAATAACAAGTATAATATCTATAGCAATAATTAATAATAACAGGCATTATTTAAATGTTCTTCTTGTATTCCAGGCACTGTACAGATTATCTCATTGATCCTCACAACTATCTTATAAATTAGAGGTTATTATTAGCCCCATTTCACTAACAAAAATTGGAACTCTGTAGAAGTGAAGGAAGTTGCCAATGATCGGAACTGACGGAGTGAGTGAGCTGAGATCTGACAACATCTGGCTTTGGCTCCAAACCTGCATTCACAGATTATTCGATGTGGCCTTCCCCATGTGTCTCTTAAACCCCCCAATAAACAGAGCTATAGGATAAAAAAAAAAAAAAACAGCTACATATGTGAGCTTACTTAGGGCCTGTTTAGCACCAAAGTTTTGTACTTAAGAACTTAACAGCCTATGTGTTAGCGGAGTTTTCCAGTTTTCAAAGCACTTCCATATAACATGACACATTTCAGCACAAGAAGGGAGAGACTAAACACTGGCCAGCTTTCTTCAGCAGTAACAGGCTCCAAGGAGGGCTGGCCCAGGATCACGCAGCTGGCCAGCAGCAGAGAAGAGCCCTGAACCAGGACTCACAGGCTCTCTGGCTTCCCGGCATCATTTCAATTTCTGCAGGTAAAAGGTTCATAAAGCATCCTTGGTGGATCCCTGGAGAATAATCTGTGGGTGGCACAGCATCACAAGAGGTGAGAGCACAGCGTGGGGTGGGAGCAAGAGCCACGAGGGTTCTTCACCCCTGCCTCACTGCCTGCCAGCTGTGGGGACCTGAGCAACTCTCCTCTCTTCGGGTCTATGCTTCTTCCTCTGTAAAGGTGGGAATGGGGACCTTGACGACGTTATCTATATGTTGTCTTCACTTCTGAAACTCACAATGAAGTTCATCTTACCCCTTTTTTCTTTTTTACTGCCAGCTTCCTTTTTTCACCTTTCAGGGGCTTCTATGACATTTGGGGATTAGATGCAATAAAGTTTAGGCCCCTCACTACTAAAAATCTTGGCTGGCAGGCCCCTGAAATGCTATGCCCGCTGCTAACCTGGCTCGCAGGCAGCTGAAGCAGAAGCTCAAAACGAGGGAGGCAGCGTTTGTTAGAATGGATATTGGAGACCCCAAATGCCCCAAGTCGTCTTCATTTTAAAAAATATTTTATGGATTTATTTTGAAATCCAGAGTTACAGAGAAGGAGAGGCAGAGGGAGAAGGAGAGAGAGGGAGGGTGATGAAGAGGGAGGGAAAGGGAGAGGCAGGGGGAGAGGGAGAGGGAGGGAGGGGGAGGGTGAGGAGGAGAGGGAGGGAGAGGGAAGGAAAAGGGGAAAAAGAAGGAGAGAGAGGGAGGGGGAGAGGGAGGAGAAAGGGAGAGAGGGGGAAACAGAGGCAAAGAGGGAGAGGGAGAAAGAGAGAGAGAAGGGAAGTGGGAGATGGAGAGGGGGACGGATGGGGGAGGGAGGGGGAGAGGGAGAGGGAGGGATCTTCCATCTGCTGATTCACTCTCAAGATGGCCACAACAGCCAGTGTTGGGCTAAGCTGAAGCCTAGAGACAGAAGCTTCATATGGGTCTCCCAAGTGGGTAGCAGAGGCCCAAATATTTGGGTCATCTTCCACTGTTTTTCCCAGGCCACTAGCAGGGAGCTGGATTGGAAGTGGAGCAGCTGTCATGAACCAGGGCCCATGTGGGATGCCTGCATCACGGGTGGCAGCTTTACCAGTTAGGCCACAATGCCAGCTTCATGTCTTATTTATCATTCAAACCTGACAGATTCAGGGATTTTGCTATTAAGCAATCTTTAGCTTAGGGCTGAAAATATAACCTGTTTACAATCCTGTCAGCAATCTCACCAGTACCCTCACCACTGCATTGGAGATGTTATTTAAATGTTAAGCCTGTTCTCCAGATATCCATCTATCTTCTACTATTTCCCTGTGTATTTCAACACTGCTAGAAGAACTTTCAAAAGAACACAATTGCTCCATGTTGGGGACCCATCACACAATTTAAAGGGGTGGGGAGGGGACGCTGTAGGCGCTTAACAAAGTTTGCAGACTGGTCTTGCTGACTGGCAGTCAGCAGTGGGGACTGCAGCTGGAGACACGGAAGCAGCAGCCTGTGTCCTCACCCTGGCTCTTTATACAACTGGATCGACTGTGGGCAAGCCTTTAACCTTGATTTCCTGAGACGAGAATGAAATCCCACCAGTTAAGTCTGCCTCACAGGAACATGAAGAGAAGGGAGACACAGACAGCTCCCATTTCCTACCTCTTCTCATTTTCCCCCTTTTCGCTCATATAAGGAAGCCTGAAGCCACCTCAAGTTGTGTGTCTGGTCATTATGGAAAGAAAACAGAAATCAGATTATTTCACTTCTCTACTTCAAAACCTTCAAGGTCTTTTGACTGCCTAAGAATGAATTCCAAACTCAGGAGCTCCAACACTGGATGCTCCGGTTGCACTGACCTCTATATGTTCTTATTCTTTCACTTCAGTCCCCAACTGTTACTTCCTGTCCAGAAGGTCTTCCCTCTAACACTGCAGAATGCCCAAGGTTGAGTCACCCAACAGTTGGTTTTAAAACTGACCCTGTCTAAGGACCCTGCCCTGGCTCGTCCTGTAGCATGAATACCTCCTCTGGCTGTTCCTGCAGTCATGTAATTCCTGGTGTTTCTATGTCCTCACTACTCACTTCATCAGTATATTTCTTGTGGTCCTTGCTTTGAATCACCTGCAGTGTTTGTTAGAAATGAACGTTTATAGAACTCATTCAAATTCACTAAATCGCAGTCTCTGAAGGTAGGGTACATCTTATGCACACGGAAGTTTAAGAATCACTGGATTCCCACATGAGATCTAGAATGGAATCATGCCTGAGTCACTGTTGCGTCATTAGCTCCAGACCCTCTACTTGCAGATGAGCTGCCTTAGGATGTGTCTCAAAATACATTTTGTCTAGCAGTGGGGGGCTGTACAAACTGCCCTTAGTATGAAAGAGCTAAGAAAGTCTGTCCAAGCTCTCGTGCCTACATTATCCTATGTGGCACTGCAAAAAACAGGCTGGAAACTTACAACAAAAGAAAGGCCTGGAAAAGAAGGACCTTGGGAGGTGAATGAAGATGGAAACGTTGCAAACAAGCCCCTGCTCACTGCGGATGTCCAGCACCCACTCCACCGTGTCCCAGTGTGATTTCCTGGCGAAGTCAGCAGGCGTTCCCTGCAATGATGCACAATTGAATTATGTCCTGTGGGTATTGAAGGGAAACAGGCTCTTTGAACTTTTTTTTTCTTACTTAGAACACTAAGTAAAGGCTAAACTATCAGGTGCTAAAGTGAAGTATCTGATGACCACCAAAATAGAAGCAAGGGATTCCCTAGACCATTGCACTGGGAAGAGAACTTGGGGTCCAAGCCAGAAGGGATGCACTGACATGTCCAAATGCAGACTCAGTCTAGGAAGCCTCTAAATCGTTGCATGTCCAGAAGACACTGGAAACCACCGAGAGGGATGAGCTGCTATGTCAACTATTGGCTCTCAAGGTATCCTTTAATTTAGTCTTTTTCAAAACTGATCTCTTTGAATTGAAGCTTTGTAGGAGCCCCAGCAAAATGAAGACAGAGACCACTTTACTTTATTTCTGGGACAATCAAATTTCTCTCCAATAGGGCAATTTCAAGACTGGCTATTTCAGTAAATAATGTATTGCGGCCCTGAGGGTAACACTGAGCCCTATGTACCCACTCCTGGCAGCGTATGGTGGTATTCTCACGGAATGCGTTTCCTTAGACATTAGGAAAATTACTGATTTTTTCCTTCCCATGGGGAAAATTGAGTGCATCAAAATTTCTGGTCATTTTCTATAGTTTGCTCTGTGATCTCAAAACGGCAGATTTCACTGGACACTGACAAGACCAAGCAAAGGTGACTGACTCTTCTACCCTGTGCTTCTCTACTTGAAAGCAAGCCCTCCTGCTATGTCTAACTTAGGGGCTGGCCAGGAACCTCAGAGTCAGTCTCTCTAGGACTGGCTTTGTCCTCCCTGAGAAGGACAGCAGGACCATGTATGCATGCAGCAGGAGTCAACAGGAGGCACTCAGGACTCTCTGTGCTGCTAGGGTACACAAAGGCATTCTGGAGAGTGTCATTTCTTCCCAAAGAGGTCATCTCCAATCTTGTCCTCTCACCTTTGCTTCGCGCATTGCCTCACGCAAGCAACAACTTCTTAAGAAGATTCTTTTAACACAGAGGGGGCTTCGTTTTACCTTGGTGGGGAGACCATTGTTGCTGGAAGACAAAAGCACCTCCATCCTGATGACATTGCTATAGGAACCTTATTTACAGTATGACAAAAACACGTTCCATCCTTACAGCCTCATTAAATCTAAGCCTCATTTAACTAGTAGGACATTTTTACAATGGGTTTACTGGCGTACTGTGATAAATGGCTGTCGAACATCTTTCAACAATAGCCGGGCTACAGCTATAACCACGATGTGTATAAACACTGCATCAGTTTAACAATGCACAGTCCTGAATAGCAGGAAGTGAAGGCAAACATTTACCCTGAGCATTTCTGTATGGGTGGGGAAGAAAGAAAGAAAAAAAAAAGGCAAAAATCCACTTTAAAAAAAGAGGTTTCCTGAAATTTGAAAATTTGATCCTTAACTGATAAGGATTGGCAATGGAAAGAAAATGACCCTTTTTTTAATTTCTGTATCTAAAAAATGGATACAATGAATTGTGAATATATGCAACTTATCATTCTAGAGGCTGAAGTCCTGTCTGCTTATATGAGAAATGAGTTAGGTTCCCAAGCTAGTCAGAACCATCAACGCCGGGCCAGATCCTCAAGACCTGCAAAGAATCAGCAGGTCAGCAAGTTTCCCTCCATGATGCAGAACATACCCATCACATGGCTAGTGAAGACTGCCGGGGCCTCTTCCAGGTACTTGGGGGTGTCAAAGGGTGGAGAAGGATTAGGTTTCCTAAATTAAGGGAGAAACTTACATATACTCAACACATTCAGATCCTATCAGGATTTTCACCCACCTCTGATTTAATTTCACACCAAATGCTATTGCATAACTGGACAGAGCAAAGCCTCTAGTATTTACACTGGAGACTAGGGGCTGACATTCTGTCTAAATGAAATTTCCCAGTTGTCCCAAGCAGTTTTTACCTTGTTTCCATGCTAGCCATTTGAAATGTCACTACGTATTGCTGCAATGACAGGTGAGCGAAAGCCAAACTTGGCTCGCCTGAGCTCAGAGCAAACAGACCTCAGAGCCAGTGTGCTGCCCTCGTTCCCCTACCCTGCAAGGGACTGGCCCCTGCTCTGCCCTAGCCTGCAGCACTGTAAAGTGGACCCAAAAGCTCTGCAGCGACCCTCTCCAAGGCCAAAAAGGAAGGACTATGGAAAGTGACCACTGAAAGCACACTTCATCTGTCTTCTTCCCTGTGCTTTATGAACAAAAAGCTGCCTTCTGAAGTGAGTTTTGGCAGTAACTCTATTTTTAGTATTAAAATACACATTTAGGGAGTGGACATTTAGCCTAGTGGTTAAAACACCTGTATTCCACATTAAAGGACCTGGGTTCAATTCCTGCTTCTGGCTCCTGACTCTAGCGGCTTGCTAACGCAGACTCTGAGAGTTGGGTTTCTGCTACCTATAAGGGAACCCTGGATTGAGTTTCCAGCTCCTTGCTTTCTCTCCGGTCCAGCCCAGATCATTGCAGGCATTTAGGGGGTGAACCATTAGCTGGAAACCCTCCCTCTCTCAATCTGTGTCTTTCTCTTTTTCCCTCTCAAATAGACAAAAAATAGTATACATTTAAGGTGTAATAAAAAAGCACCATGTATGTTGTGTATTCCTAGGTCATCCCAGTGTTAGAGTTTTTTCTTTTTTTTTAATGCAGAAAGGCAGTTTCTACAACCTACGCCTATGGGACTGGAAGTAATCAGAAGTCACGTCTGTGTGCCTCATCAACAGTATAAATCAATTAAGCATCGCCATTCCCCCTAGGAAGCCATCCCGCTGCAGATGAGCCTGACTTAACATGATGAGATATGGGAGCTCCTCGCTCACAAAGGTGAAGATTCCAACCTGGACAGCCATGGCAAGCTAAGAACCGCCTCTGGGCACACCACACCCCTACACCTGCCAGCCAGTCTTCCGTGAGACTGACATACATCGCTTCCCACAAACAGGCTGTACAACTCAGTTTCCCCACTCTAACACCGACAAAACACTGGTCTGTGTAACATTTTTATCACACCCTGAATTCAAAGACTCTGTGTCTTACCTTTCAAGCAGAGCACACTTTATAAAAACTCAAAACTCACTCCAGACATGGCTTTAGTTGCCTTTTAAAAATATTGTTCCTCCATGGAAAATCTGCATTCGTATGAAAAATGGGGGCAACCTACAGCAATTCCTTTCGTTGCCGGTCACTTCTAGTAACAAGCAGCAAATAAACCATCTGGGGAAATTTTACTTGGAGATGAGACAATAAGGAATCTATCATGCTCCCTCTGGCTGTTGGAAGAAGTCTATAACATATGGACGAAGGTGTTCAGTGGATACGTGTTCATTGAAAGAGGTCAGAGTAGAACACGTACACTTGCCTGATGATATATATATATATATATATATATATATATATATATTCTCAGCTTCCCCAATTTTTTTAAACAATGCCGTAACGATTCACAAATGAAACCCTTTACAAAAGCATTGTCTTTCCATAAAGGTTAGGCTCTTAAAACACTAAGTGAGCACTAATTATTTATGTAGCCACATGGCTGGCGACATGGACGAAAGTGATTTGGACTGACGAATCCTTAGCAACAGGGATTAATCCACACCTAGAAAAAAGTGATCTACATCCTTCTTAAAATTAGTAATTCATAAAGAGGATTAAGGTGTAGAAAGAAAATTAAGTTCCTGGCAGGGGTCATTCTTCTCTCTGATAAGTTTTATTCTCTTTTCTTTAGCAGGAGGGAGTTCATGGATATGACATTATTGGGTGAACCCTCTGGACATGTCTGAGAGGACCATTGAGAACAAGAACGAATATGGACAAAATGAGGGACAGGTTTGTTGACCTGGCTTGTGACAGGGTTCTTGTGGGACTGGGTCCTTAATAATGGCATCAACCCATAACAAGAAGCTTGAAGGAATTTTCCTATTCATAAAGGAGTCTGCTATTTAACCATCTAATTTTTCAAAGCAGTCTGCTATAGTTTGAAGGTGCTCCCTCAAAGCTCCAATGTTGGAAAGTCAATCCCCAAATGCATATGTTAATGGTATTTAGGGGTGTGGCTTTAGGATTAGATGAGGATAAGAGGCTGGGACCCCCATGGAGGCCACGCGAGCTGCTACACCTGCTCTGTCTCACCATGGGATGCCTGCCACCACGTTACGATGCAGCAAGAAGGCCTCAGTGCATGGCCAGCGCCATGCTCTTTGACTTCCCAGCCTCTACACCTCTGTTCTTTATAAATTACCCAGCCTCAGGTGTTCAGTGAAACCAGTCTGGTGCCCTCTTTTCCTTTCCCAGTGAAAGCAACAGAAAACACCTTTATTTAAAAATAGGTTGTGGCCAGGGTCGGGTGAGGTGGGACAGGGCGCCAGTGTTATGGTGCAGCCAGTTTAGCTATGGCTTGCAATACTGGAATATTGGAATGCTAGTTTCCAATCCTCACTGCTCTGCTAGTGCATCTGGGAAAGCAGCAGAAGATGACCCAAGTACTTGGGCTGCTGCCACTCAAACAAGAGACCTGGATGGAGTTCCATACTTCCGGTTTTGGCTTGGCACAGCCCCAGCTGTTACAGCCATTCGGGAAGTAAACCAGTGGATAGAAGATCCATCTCTCTCTCTCACCCCTTCTCTGTTACTCTGCCTGTTAAATAAATAAAAATATTCAAAAAAAACAGCAGAAAATGGAATAAGACATATTCCTTATTAAATTACTTAAAGATAATCCTTTCCCCCTCCCCCACAGAAGTCCTATGAAAACTTACAATGAACTCTTGGCATTTGCAAATTTTCACATGAGCCTCAAATTTGTAAAATTTCAAAGCCTAATAATACCATAAAGTAAATAAAGATCCCCGGAAGGAAGGAAGCAAATGTTTACGCAGGGCTCACTACATCCCAGGAATCTTTACCTATACGATCAGATTCAATCTGAAAACTAACCATTTCCCAACCTTTATGTTGGCAAGGCTCAGAGAGGTAAAGAAACACGTGCAGGGACACAGAGTTGGTAAATAACTGAACCAGAGTTTGAACACACTTCTAAGGCCAAAGGCCACGGTCTCTCTAATACACCAGAGGACTACGATAAAATCTGCAGCGGATGCTGCCTCGGAATCCCACAGTAATAACAAGAGTCACCTGGGGTTTCCTTGTGGCTTGCCGTAATCATATTTGGGTCTCCCCAGAATCTCTGTCTCTGGAGTGAGGATACAGCTTGATGACACAAATGAATCAATTTGCATTAAATTCCTAATTCTCAAATGTCCAGGACAATCTCTGCAGCTACAGTATCTAAGCTTATGGGACAGTATCGGAATGAAAGAAAACGGAGCTCCTTGTGTGACACGGAATTCACGCCACATTGGAAGGAGCCTTCATTTGACAGCTAAGGCCCGGGGCTGGCGTTCAGGCTCTTTCAAAGCAGCACCTCCCATCTGCTTGTCCGCTTATTTTCTTTTGTGTTAAAAATGAAAGATTAAAATGAGATGATCTCAAAGATCCTTTCCAGTTCCATACACAACAAATTTTTTTGAGGGTGGGAAAGAAAAAAGTTAACAAAGCAAGCTGGGATCATGACTTGGTAGAGACGCAAAGAAACCGAGATCAGTCCATACAGCGTCCCCATTTTATATGAGAAGAAAGTGAAGGCCAAAGGGAAAAAAGGCGACATCTAAAACTACACAACTAGGAAGTAAAGCACGTGTGTAATTGGGGACCCCTCAGTTTTATGCTAACCTCCTTCTACAACACAGAGTAGAATAAGCTTGAAATGAAAAGATTTCTTTTAAATCACCAAAAAAAAAAAATCACAATTATCCATATCCCAATCAACTCAAAATCTGAATGAAATGGATTGTAATTTAGTTTGCTCTCTATTTTTGCATAAAAGGGGCAGAAGGAGTCAGGAGTCACTTTATAAGGAGCAATGCGAGTAATAAATACACAGCCAAGCCAAAAACCTATTGCTTCAAAGTCAGTTGTTCTTAGACATTAGTGGGCATAAAAATCACCCCGGGTGCTAAAGTGCAGATTTCCTGCCCCACTGCCAGAGGTTCTGATTCCTGTCTGAGAGGGGCCAGGCACTGGATTAACAAGCTCTGAGGTCAATGCTGAGTTGTATTCAGGAACCACTTGTACTCCAGCTAGAGGAGGGAGGCCAATAAAACGGTACCTATTAGATCTTAGGAAAATCATTGCTTAGTCCTCTGAGATTCACACTCATCCAAACACTCCATCTACCAAAGATGCCTGTGCATCCACACTGTGCTACTTTCTGTGCTGAGTTACCGCATTCATAAGAAAATCCCATGTCCCAAAGTGGAATTTTTCCGGAAACCATGGAGTATCTGGTTCGAAATAGGTGACGTCACTATGACAACTCTGATTTTATAATAAGAAAACCCACACACATCCCAGCATAGAAAACAAAACCCTAACGATGGCTTCGGAATCATTGAGTCCCTTGAGGTTTTTCTGCTCAAATCTTCATTAGGAAGAAGCATGGTATCCCCGTGAACTCATGCTAGGTTAGGCCTTGACAAGAAGGCCACAGAATATTTACTCTGGTAGTGTTCAAATCCACAAAGTTTCACATACAAACGCACTCTCTCTCTGATCGCCTATTATTGCAAGAAGTTAGCAGAGTTACCTGAAATCAGAACAATGTCCTCCTGCCCCCTCCTCCTCTCCCCAGCCTGCCTTCTGTGTGGTAAAGGGGGGGGGGGGCACATTCTAACACCAAGCAATTCTTTCTCTTCGAAAATCCAGAAAAGAGTATGTGTATTGTGATAACTGGTTTTGTCCGCAGGTGGCAACTGTTTTCAGAACGCCAAAGCAGCACTGTTTTTGGTTTTTTTTTTTTTTTGGTTTTTCTTCCAGAAATGAACGGACATGGCTTGAACATCTACAGACAATAGCAGCTAGGAGGCTGTTCTCGGGAGTCTGCTGGCAGCTGCTCCAGTAATGCAGACCGCGTGGACCCTTGTGTGGGAAGGAGGCAGCACGGGAGCGTGGCCATTACAATGGCACACAGGGCATTATGTGCTTGGCACACACGGGACCAGGTGTGCCCTAAAATGAAGCAGGGATGGGCAGATGGGACTTTTACACTCTGCTCAGAGCATTTTCGGTTTCAATCCAGGGGACCTTGTATTCTCTGGGAATGCCGGCTTTTCTTTTCTGTTATTCCAGTTTTTGCTTTTAACCTTCCTGTCCTTGTTTGATGGATCTCTGCTTACCTTGGCCACAATATGCAGAAAGAATCTGACCCCCAACCTCCACATCCTGATTCCCAAAGGGAGAAAGGCCAACACTGGAGAAGACTCCAGAGTCCATGAGTCTCATGTTGTTGGGGGTTGATGAAGTAGGGACTGTGCCTGCTAAGAAGAAGCAGATGTGAAATGGGCGGTTACTGTGGCAAACAGCACAGCACTCGCTCACAACATTAAAGCCCGAGGCCCGTGTGGTGGGGTGAAGGTTAAGCTGCAGCTTGTGACTCTGGCATCCGATACCAGCGTGCCAGTGTGCGTGCTGGCAGAGGATGGCTCAACTGCCTGGGTCCCTGTCACACACATGTGGGAGACCTGGATGGAATTCCTGGTCCTGACACGGCTGTCGCAGCTATTTGAGGAGTGAACTAGTGGTTGGAAAATCCCTCTCTCTCTCTCTCTCTCTCTCTCTCTCTCTCTCTCCTCCGTCACTCCACCTTTCAAACAAATAAATATTTAAAAAAGAGTATGCAATGCAATTACTCTCTGGGCCAGCAGGTTCACCTTGGAGTATTTACTGAAAAGAAGTAAAAGCAGGGACTTGGAAAAATATTTGTACAACTGTGTTCCCAGCAGTTCACAATAGTCAATAAGTGGAAGCAGCCTGACAGATGAATAGGGATAAAGCAAATGCGGCATACACTACAAAGGAATATTATTCAGTCTCCAAAAGGAAGGAAACTCTGACCCATGTTATGCCATGGGTAAACCCTGAAGAGCTCAGCTAAATGAAGTAAGCCAGAGAAGAAAGGGCCAGAGATGATATGATTCCATTTATCCACGGTCCCTAGAGCAGTCAAAACCAGAGATTCAGAAAGGAGAAGAGTGGTTGCCAGGTGAAGTGGGAGTTACTGCTTAATGGGCACAGAATTTCAGTCCGAGGTGATGAAAACATTCTGGAGATGAATGGTGGTGACGGATACACAATAAGGTGATGGCATTTAATGGCACTGAACAGTCCACTTAAAGTGGTTAAGATGGTAAATTTTATGTTATGAATGTTTCCATTGTAAGAAAATGAAAATAAAACTGACAAGAGAGTAACAGTGATGTCGCACCGGAGGTGTCACGGGAGGGGGTCAGTGAGGGCTTCATTGGTGCCACACCAAATAGATCCGTGCCAGAGTGAAAAGACGCGTGAGCTTCTGCCATTCACACCGTAGTGCTGGTATCAGGAAGAGGAGCCTGAGAGACAGCAGAGTTGTTAGGAGGATAAAGATGGACACTTGGTTGACCTCACAGTGCAAACTCCAGCACCCTGAGACAGGCATGTGAGGAAAAAAGAGAGATGGTTCCTGGAAGTCGGCCACAGTGACTACATCTTCTTTATGAAGAGTCAATGTTCTTTTGCCCCCCTTCCAATATTTGAGCAAAAATCATCCTGACAATTTAATCTCTAGAATATTTTCCCCAGTCTTATTTCAGATTCTGAAGGGAAGGGGCATATATTTCCTATCACAAACGGAAACTTAGCTCTAGTTCCAGGACATTATCCTGTGTAAACATTCAGACAGAGAGGCTGGGCACTCAGTGCCTTGCATAAATTCATTTGATCAACTGATCAATTGTCAGCCAGTAACATTTTATGCCTCCTCCAAGTGTTGTCAGACTTAAGAGTTCTGGGAAGTGGGCCCGGAGAGAGAGACTTGGGGAAATATTGCAAATACCAGTGCAGTGATCTGCATGGAAGAACATGGCTAAGATGTGCCCAGGTTCTAGGCAAATTTTATTTTCGGATAATGAAAATGAGTGTTCATACTGAAAACCTGCTTTCCAGGATAAAGACGTTCCCATCACCAGGCAGCAGTCGATGAAAAGCATTACCTTAACAATACACTAAAAACAGCCAAAAGCCAGCAAAGCAGAAACTACAAGCACATACTCTCAGCACAAACTCATTCTATGACATATGTGAGATGAGAGCAAAAATCGCCCATAATACATAAATTCAACCTGTGCATAAAGGATAGAACTTCAATGTATGTCCTGCACAAAAACCTCTGCATCATTTAGAAATAGTATGAAGATAGCAACAGACTTTAAAAAATATGTCCATAAATACTCAAAAAGGAAGGGGACAATTAGTCTCTTTTAAGTCTTTTAAGTATTATTTTAAACAATGACTTCCTTCATTTAGAAAAAGAATCCTGTTTCTATTTCTGGCCAGCAATCTATTTTCCTGGACTGGATCTCCAAGAGAAGTTTATGAACGTCCAAGTACTCACGAACAAAAAGTCCAACAATTCCCATCCCCACTAACTTCCATATAACTGAGTAAATAAAAAGCCACTGTAGTATTTTTAATCGACGGAAACTGAAGTAAATAGATGTATTTATTTCCCACATGGCAAAAAAGTATGGAAAAGGACACAGTCCCTATCATCTGGTATTTATTTGATGGATGGAAAGTTTAATGCGAAGTCTGAGAAGGCACATATGAAGAGATTTTAAATCTAGGGGAAAGGGTCACATAGAAGACGGCTTGGAAAGAGAATATTATTAACTGTTGGAAAGAAGAGACTGACTTTCTAACAGAGCTCATTTAAAAAAAATAACAAGGAGATAGAGCAGTCAGCAATAGTTGAGTGACTCTGGAATTGAATCCATCCATATGTCCACTTGTATCCAAATGGTGAGTGTACATAAAAGGAGATAGAAAGTTCGAAATCCCTACCTCCTTTTCTAGGTACAGATTTATGTCGGAAAGAAAGGTTTCCTTGCCCTCTACTGGGGACAATGATGAAATATCGGTTACAACACAATGCGGATAAACACTGAAGAAAACACACACTAAGTAATTGTATTATGTAAAGGAAACAAGCCCCAGAGAGGAGCTGTCCACTTCCTGCCCTCAGTATCACGGCAGACAGCTGCTCAGCGCCTTCTCACACCCATCACTCCTCCATTCCTCTCCCCATCGCCCTGACTTTCACTTGGAGAACCATGGTGAGCCTACTGGCCATCAGATGCAGCACCATGGAGACTGTGACCTAGACTAAGGTCACGAGTGCATTCCATCCCTTTGGTAAAGGACTCATGTCAGGCAGCAGGCTCAGGGTTTGGCTGACACTCTTGTCCTCACTTGACTCAACAGATCTCCTGGGAGCCCTCTTGAAACCTTGAAGAGATAGGATGCTCAGAACAGAGGAGACAGGGATCGGCAACAGGAAAGGAGAGGCTGTGTGTGAGGCCACACGGAAACCTCCTCAAGAGCCACAGCTACCTTTGAATTCTTCAATTGCTCAAGCAAGTTTGGAGCAAGTTTTACATCACTTGCAACATTTTAACTGATAGAAGATTATTCCCAAACTGTTTATAATATTTTCACTTGCAACATACAAATTTTAACTGATAGAAGATTATTTCCAAACTGTTTATAATATTTTATATAAAGTTGATGCAGTAAAATATACATTTGGAACCTATGTCAATGAATTTTTTTAAATATAAGTCAGGGAAAGTTTAGGCTGAAATTATCTAAAGAACAGACACCAAAGAGTTCATATAAACTATTAGACTATGTGCTGGTATAGAGTAAATTTAAATAAAAATTGGATAATTATATTGACATACACTAAGATATCTCAATACTTATTACAATAAGGAATAAGATTAACACCTGCCAGCCTCTTTGAGTTAGTCTCTTACCAGAATCAGAGGTTATCAGACTTTTGCATTTCATGAACTGATAGAATTTCAAATCTATTAGGTAATAATAAGTTGCTAATTTTTATTTCATCATGAAAGGACACCAAAGCACAAACATACGCCACATCTGACTATCACCTCTGACATTTTTCACTTTTTAAAATCAAAGTCCAAAGTGTAGTGTGGATCTAATTTCAGAACACAGGATAGTCGTCCCCAAGAAACAGAAGGATGATAACACTGAGTACAATGAAAACACTACAATATAACACATATTGTTTTTTTTCTCATTCTTCAGGTATTATATCAGAAAATTTAGACTTTTCACTAATTAATTCTAGCTATTTCCCAATCACTTGGATAAAAAGTTGGAATTCTTACCATTGGGCAGAACTCTGATGAGCTGTTTTGCTTAACAGGAAAGTCTGTGATCAAATTCATTGAAAAATCTAGGACCATTCAAAGCTGTAACTTTTCATCTTTAATCAACTCAATTTCATAATTCATACTTTTATAAAGCCACAATTTATAATTTATTTCTATTTCTGTTTCTATCAGGGTGGTACAAGGATTTAGATGAGTAGCTTATCAGGTCGAGCAGCCAGTACTAACCCTCCGGAGACACCACGGATAACTATCAAGGGCTCTGGGGTTCAGTCCAATTCAGATAAGAGGTCAGCAAACTTAGTCTATTCGTTTTTCTAGTGCTTCCTAGTGACAGGGTTTTAGCTGTGCTGTCTGTAGAATGAGCGTCAGCACACCTTCCTCCCAGGGTGGTGAACATGAAATGACATGCTCAGCTCAGCATCCTGTACACGGCAAGATCGCACCCAGGGAAGTGATGCTGCGCACACTAAAATGATCTCAACCGGTCCCGCTGGAACTGAAAGTTCTTGTGCTGACTTTCCCCTCTGTGTGCCTATTCCTCGTGAGAATGTAAGCACCCTGAGAGCACAGGCAGAAGAAAATGTTCTTGGATGACAAGATGTTCAGATATTATTACCTTTGAATCAAGATCCAGCTGGGAGAATAAGGCCAAAAAAAAAAAAAGTCAGGTATTCAATCAAGAAGTTTATATTAATATGAGGCATTTGTTTCAAAGGCATTAAGAGAGGAACTCAGATTTATCAGCTAAAGAATATCATTCTCTGCCATGGGGCTGAGCGACGGCTGATATCCCAGTGGCATGACCAGCAGAAGCTACCGCCATAGAAGAGGCTCTGCAGGGGAAGCTGAACTTCAGTGCTGGTGCTGGAAACCAGCTGGCAAAGGAGCCTGGGAACCCTGGTTGGCAGAGGTCAGTTTGCCCTGTGACACAGAGAAGTGCAAGGCAAAGGTGGAGGATGGGTCTGAAATGTGCGGACCAGAGGATTAGTGCAGCATGTGTTTTAAAACATTAATACTAAAGGGACAACAACAGGAGTGAATCTAAGCTTAACAAAGGAACTGAGCCTGCTCTCTGTTCTCTTCCCCTACTTAAAATGCTTTTGCAAATTCAATGGAAATAGTGCTTTTTCAGCCTCCAATACCTATTGCATTTTGAGTTAAGTGCATTTGAAAGAGGTAATTGTTACAGCCTAAGTCACCATGACATTCTGATTGTTTAATTCATGCAGATGGTATTTGGTAAGTGTTTAATACTAAACCTATCTGAGTCTGTGAATTGAATGTGTGTGTAATACTGTAACACACATTTTATGCATATACATATATTTCAAATTTTTACTTCACACATGTCAGAATAGCGACTAGCAATACTAATCTGTGTTTGGTTTCCCTATGTTTTTCTCTCCCTCATTCTAAGAAGGTTTTTGTATTCCTTTGCCTCAGGGATATTTGTATATGAAAGTTTAAGAGGAAGTTGCCAGAGACACTCCCTCCCACTATTCCCAGCTTTGTTTTCATTGATCACATGAAGCGTGGGGGGAGGGGTGTTGGGGAACTGCCTTGGTGACAAGGGTGGGAGTGAAAGGTTTCCAGAATTCAGGAGGTAGACTTGTTTAGAGTGAAAAGCAGCGGGCTGTCTGGACTAGGCAGACACTGGTGAGATTCAAGGGGGGCAGGGTGGGAGAGGTGACAAGTTTTCCAAAGGATTAGCTGAGTGATGCTCCTCAGGAGGCCATATCAAGCCTTAGGGATCCCCAAGTCCATGTCGGGGAAAACAGAAGCCTCAGGTATTTCAAGGGCCCATGCAATGCCAACAAAGCATCCATCAGCAGTGGCAAGTATGGATCAAGGTCCAGAGGCCCCCACCAGACGTCCTGAGTCTCCCCAAGACCTCGAATCAGGAGCCAGAGTAGAAGGAGCCTCCATCATCAGTGTGACTTACTCCGTCCTGTGCTAAGAAGCAAGGGCTGAAGATCTGGATTGACTTAAACCCTTAGAAAAAAAAAAACAAACAAAAACAGTCAAGCAACATTTCCTGCATCTGTACGGCATAGTGGAATAACACACCTGCTACACATATTTAAATGTTTAAAACTCAAGTTCCTGGTGCAGAGTTATTGCTCACGCCTTGGGCTTTCATCAACAGATGCAGCTGTGGGATCCTTAACTCTGAGACAGACTCACTGATGCTGACAGACCCAAGGCGAGACAGCATGGATGTTCTTTAGAGATCATCTTGACTGGACCAATGCCTACATTCTATAGGGTTCCCCATATACCCTCAATTCAAGTAAAAATGTCATGTATCACAAGAGAGGGTCCCAAGTTTCAGTCCTCCTGTACTGTAATAATGATTCATTTGCCACATCTGTGTACCACCTGTACTAATATTTACTAAGCATTTTTCTACATATGGACTCACTTGTATGTCTTAAATGTGTCCTCACTCTAAACAACAGTATTCGTGAAATCACAAGTGTGGTGTGCTACCTACACGTGCACACACAGCAACACTTCAATATGCATGGGATAGGCCGGCGCCGTGGCTCAACAGGCTAATCCTCCGCCTTGTGGCGCCGGCACACCGGGTTCTAGTCCCGGTCGGGGCGCCGGATTCTGTCCCGGTTGCCCCTCTTCCAGGCCAGCTCTCTGCTGTGGCCCGGGAGTGCAGTGAAGGATGGCACAAGTGCTTGGGCCCTGCACCCCACAGGAGAACAGGAAAAAGCACCTAGCACCTGGCTCCTGCCATCGGACTGGCGCGGTGCGCAGGCCGCAGCACGCCGTCCGCGGCAGCCATTGGAGGGTGAACCAACAGCAAAAGGAAGACCTTTCTCTCTGTCTCTCTCTCTCTCTGTCCACTCTGCCTGTCCAAAAAAAAAAAAAAAAAAAAAAAAAGATGGAGAAAAAATATGCATGGGATAAATACAGAATCACCAAAGAACAAATGCGCATCTGTGTACTGCAGAAGGTGACACACTCCACCACGTGGCGTAATACACCATGGTTTGGGAATTCATTTCTGTAAGAGCTACACTTGCTATGGATGCTCAGATTGGACTTTCTCCTCCCTCTGCCCTCAGTTTCCAAATAGATGATGTTCTGGTGAAGTAGGCTTCCTGGCCTAGATGCTCATCCACGTGGCTGGTTCCTGGTGCTCAGTATGAACCCCCATTCACTTCTCTCCCCTAAATAAAGCTCTCACTCTCTTATGCACCTTTCTTACTAAATAAAAGCTTAAAACGTACCATTGCTGCCTCGTTTATCTGTGCCGGTATTTAGAATTCTTCTGTAAATATTAGGCAAGAACCCTCTAGGGCTTATTAATATTGGGGATTTAGTAATAAGCCCGTGGTGAAATCGTAAGGCACCCGAAATTCCGGTAGCGCATGTGGCACCCTGGATAGTATTTCTAGGGGAATTTAAGGGGCCACATTTCAGGTTAAATTTTAGGGGGTCTTTTCCGATTTCACTGGTAATAATTAGTCTGAATATAAAATGGTATTAAGAGAAAAGGAGAGGTGGGATGAAAAAGGGGTATGTAGGAGGAAGAACAGGTAATAAGGAAAGAAACAGAAAACACAAAGGAGAGGAGAGAAAGTCAAGATGGCCAGGCAATTTGTCCAAACAAAATATAAATGGGATAGGAGCCTTTATATTTGTGTAGATGCCGATGAGCAATGCAACCACACCAGGAAGTCTGTTTATCAAAACCATGGTTACCTCATGATGGAAAAGTCTTATCCTTAACAATTACCCAATACTGATTCCAAGCTTGACCTGAAAATAGAAAGCATTTATGCTCACGTCTCCAGATTCTTCTAGGGCCCCATGTGGTTCATTCTACCTTTGATCTTGGCCTTTTACTCCACACAGACACAGCCAGCTGCACAGCCAGCCCTCTCTCACCTTCCCACTTACCTTCCTTATCAGCTCAGGAAGAAATTTCTGCAAAAACTCTTCCTCTGGTCATTGATATCTCTGGGAACAAAATCCATTAAGATATTTTTGATCCTTACTCATGCTATTTTGAATGTCTGGTGCACAGGAAGGAACCGATAAAAATAGCATTACAATGCCCTTACCACCAAAGTAGCAAAGGAGATGATTAAGATTGATGTCTGAATAAATATACAATAGCAGGCCCTACATTTTAATAGCCTTTGATGGAGCAGAAAAGAAGTATAGTTTTCACTGACACCGTGTGTGTGCACTTCTATTTCCTTATTATGCCCTTTTTTCTTAAAATAGGGCTCCTCATTTTAATATTAAAAGTATTAAAGAATGTTCATTGAACACTAACTAGATGATAGGCATAGTACTATCAAGTTTACATGTATTAAACTCATCTAGTACCTAGAACAAACAAGCTAACAAAGAATATTTGTTATAGATGAAGAAATGCAGAATCAGATTCAGAATCCAGTTCTGCCTTTCCAAATAAATACATTAGCAGACGTGACACTTCATATATCTTGTATCTGGCCTCTTTCCGTGTAGTTAGACGTACTTAACAAGTTAGCAGGTTGCTGTGAGAATTAAATGGAGAGGTATGTACAACAGTCCTTCAGGGAGTGTCTGTATTCAGCTTTGCATTAAGGAAATACCTGACACTGGCTATATAAAGAAAAAGAGCTTTAGTTACCAGTTTTGGAGATTCAAGGGTGTGTGCCTGCATTGGCTCAGTTCTGATGAGGACTACATGGTGAAGTCAACTCAAAACAGGACCAAAGAGGGCAGGCAGGGTCAGGTTTGTTCCTTTTACAATGATCCTTGGAAATGCAATGGGTCACACAAAAATTAGTCTGAGAGCAGGTTTCCATTGAACCATGGACCCTCCAAGAGGCTCACCTCCCAAAGTTAACACCATCACCCAACTATGCCTAATCACAATGAACCCTTGGGTGGGTCACCCCAAGCCACATTAAAACCATAGCAGTGCCTGCCACAAAGTAAGTTCTCAAATATAACATATTACCATTATCACCACAGTCCCCATTGTCATCATGATTAATCCTTCTACATCATTGAAAAAGAGACTTTTTTTCCCTTTCTTTGCTCCTGTGAATCTGGTGATATAAAATAAGCATATTTTCATGGAAGAATCACTGTCTAATTCCTAGGATCTCTCCAAGGAAAGGAGTTAGAATTCATTGTCACTTTGTCTGAAAGGCGCACAGAGAATTTCCTCGGGAACGCTTTCATCCCAGCTACAATCATGTCCTTTGACAGCAACATCCAATTTATTGTTAGATTTATTTGTTCATTTTTATTTATTTGAAAAGCAGAGGAACAGAGATAGTGATCTTCCCTCAACTGGTTCATTCTCCTAATGCCCCCAGCAGGCAGAACTGCGCCAGGCCAAAGCCAGGAGCCAGGTAATCCACCCAGGTCTCCCGCATGGGTGGCAGGAACTCAAGTACTTAAGCCATCATCTTCCTGCCTTAGCAGGAAGCTGAATCAGAAGTGGGGGCAGGACTCCCTCTCAGGCACTCCGATACAGGCTACAACCTGTATATAGCTGCAGGTTTAACCTTTGGATCACAGTACCCACTCATCTGCTGAGGGCAGGCCAGAACTTCTCAACACGTTTTGAGTCTTTTCCCCCTGTACATCTTCCCTTAAAATACTTTAAGATCTTTGATATCTTGTTTCTGAGCAATTACGATACTACTCATTATTGCTCCTGGTAGCGTTCCCTTTCCCTCTCATTTCATGTTAATCCACAGTGCTGCTGGAGTGCAAAAAAGATCGTTGTAGTTAAGTAATTCTTCCACTCAAAATCTTTCCATGGATCTCCACAACCACAGGATAAAATCCAAACTCTGTCAGCTGACACATCAGTCCCTTCACAGCTGTCTTACCCCACCACACCCTGCATTCTAGTACAATGAAATTAATTGCAGATCCTAAAATCGTAATTGCTTCTCTGCATTGTATCTGCTGTTCTTTCTGCCTGAAATACTGTCCTCTAAATTCTCTGTCTTCCTGAAATCTCTCTTTACTGCCCACACTGAATCATGTGCTATCATGTCTGCCTGAGAGATAACTTGCCAAAATTAAACTTGTGACGATCTGTTAAATACTCTACATTTCTCTCACTTTATTAGGAGATGTATGAGGTCTTCTAAGGTTAGTATTTTGTTTGGTTCATTCTCCTGTTCCCAGCACCTAGCCCTGTGCCCGACAGTACACTAAACAGGCATTCAATAAACGTTAGCTAAATTAATGAACAAATGAAATCCAAGACATCATCAGTTTCTTCCATTAAGGCAGCACTGTAGAAGGATGCCCTTAGGGTATACATCTTCCATAATTTGATGCCTTTTTCTCTTGGACTCAAAAGCCATGATTCTCTGAAGGACAATTAATCAATTTCAGAAGAATTTCAATAAATTTCATGTAACCAAAATGACATGAAAAAAAAATCTCTCCAAGGTGGTGGATGACGTGAGATTTTTGTCAATATCACATCCTTAGTAGACTGCATTGGGTTTCTTCTGCATAATATGTTTAGCTGCTCAAATTAAACTTGAAAATACGAGAAGCAATGACTGCAGGTGTAGTTTATGATAACCCTGAAGCAACAGGGACTTAACAGAAACTCATGGGGAGCTCCTACAATGTCACTCTAAGAAGTTGTCCCTCTAAGAATATTCACAATCCCAGTGTCCATTGATGAATGAATGGATGGACTAAATGTAGGAACTACAAACAATGGAATATTATTCAGTCTTAAAAAGGAAGGACATTCTAACCCATTCTGCAGTATGGATGAGGTTTGAAGACATTATGCTGAGTGCAAAAAGCCAACCAGAGAAGGACAGACATTGTGTATTCAGACTGATTTTAGGTAGTTAGAGTAGTCAAATTCATAAAACCAGAAAGTAGAATGGTAGTTGCCAGAGGTATGAGGGAGAAGAAAATGAGAGGGAGTTAGTGTTTAATGGATACAGAGTTTAATTAAGTGGGAGAGGAAGAAAAAGTTCTAGAAGAGAGATGGTGGAGGTGAGTGCACGACAGTGTTATTGTTCTTAATGCCACTGAACTATATGCTTTAAATGATTAAAATGATAAATTCATGTTATGTATGTTTCACCACCGTAGGAAATGAATAGAATACAAATTATGAAATTGCATCTTCTGTGCAAAGGATAAGTATGCTCTGTGAAAATCTTATTTCAGCTAACAGTTTGAGTATACTTACTTCTCACATTAAAACTGACATTTTTACTATGAGCTGTGGTAAAAAGTGGTTTACAATCCACTGTTCCAAAAAGTTATCTTTAATCACTACATGCAATTTCATTACAAGGATATGTGGCAATTTTTAAACCAACCTTCTACTTTTGAACATTCAAATCAATTCTCCTTTCTTCCTTCTCTTCCATTTTTTCCTTCCTTCCTTCCTTCTTTATTCTTCCTTTCTTTCTTTGACTAATTCTATTTGATGACCTTTCTTAAACACAACTTTGTACATATTTCTATTTTACATCTTGTTATAAAACCATGTTCTCAGCTTGTTTCTGGAATCATTTTGTATCCCACAATCAAAGTATCCAAAAGTGTTCTGTCTTCTTCTGTGTCTTGTGCATCTAACCTTGAACATGAACTGCCTCTCTTGCCACAGCTTCTCCCCTGCCGCAAGAACACCTCTATCTCATGCACCCAGGCTCCCAACAGAAAACATCCATGACAAGAGAGATGGACAGTCTCTTTTCTCAGTAGCCACTGCCACTGAGGCCGCTTCTAAAAGGCTCCTAAGCATCTGATTTTCTGGTATTCTCGGCTATTTGTGATCTTTTCTCCCATGAGTATGGACATTTACTGGACCTAGTGACATGTGTTTAATAATAAAAAAAAAAAAGTACAAGGAGGTGAACATTTGGCATAGCGGTTAAGATGTCACTTGAAATGCCTCCATCTCATATCAGTGTGCCAGGGCTGAAGTCCCAGGGCTGTTCCTGATCACAGATTCCCACTGCTGCACAACCTGGAAGGCAGCAGGTGATGGCTCAAGTAGTTGGGTTCCTGTCACTCACGTGGAAGACTCGGACTGAATTCTCAGCTCTGGGCATTAGGCTGGCCCAGCCCTAGCTGTTGCAAGCCTTCGGGGAATGAAACGGTGAAAGGAAGGCTCTCATTCTCTCTCTCTCTCTCTCTCATTCTATGTTTCTCTGCCTTTCACACAAATAAAACAAATAAGCAAAAAGTTAAAAAAAAAAAAGAGTATGGAAAAAATGACAGGCTGTTATGTCTGAGATTAGATTAGCAAAATATTATCTTGCTGGCCTTCTCTGCTCACTTTAAGTTGGTCGTCATGTTAGGGACTACTCTGTGGAGAGGCCCAGATGACAATGAACTGAAGGGCACTTGCCAACCATCAGCAAAAAACAAGAAAGACTGAAGCTCTGGTTCTAGAAACCTGTGGGCAGCTACACGCTACCCGCAACCACTTGGGTGATCTAAGAAGTGGCTTCTATCCTCCCAGGTCCTGGACTGACACCTTAGCTCTGACGTCACCTTGACTAGGCTATGAAAGAGGATGGAGCTAGGGGACCCACCTAGGCCTTCATTTCCTACCCATAAACACTGTAAGACAATGTGTGTTTGCTACTTCAGCACTTAGAATTTGTGGTGATTTTTTTCACATAGCTACATTCAATACAGTCACGTTTTGGGATTACGGGACCTAACGTAAATAAAGAAAGGCATTTACTACTCCAGGATTTTCAGTTTAGAATCACTACCAGCCTCTAAGAACGTTTCTAGCTCTCCATGCCAGAACTAAAGATAATGGGATGAACAATTGGCCATTGTTCCTGGAAAAAGAGCCTGCAAGACAAGTAGGACCAGAAACTTAAAAATGACCTCCAGCAGGACTCCTCTTTTGACCCACACCAGTTCTCTCATGTGTATGTTTGGAAGAGAGGACAGCTGTTATTTTTGCTGGATGAATATGAAATTCATCTTTTGGTGACAGCACACAAGTTGTCCTAGGTAAACTGATACCCATCCCACTGTTAATTCACAAGGTACAGTGAAAGTCCAGCCCATGCCCTACCTGCTTAGGAAAGAGCACGTGAGCAGGCCTTGCCAGCTAGAGCATTCCCTCCTCCTCCCCACCTAGCTGGTTCTTGAAGGACATATCAGTCGAGCAGAGATGATTACGATCTATTGACTGATGTAAAGCTGAAACTACCAGCAGCCACCACACAGAAGGGTATGTCTACAAATGAAGCCAGCAGCTGAAGACCCAGCCAATAATAGATGGATTCTGCCAATAGCAAATGTGTGTCTGGATCAAGCCATGCCTGATGTACATTATTCTCATAGACTTCTAAGTGTGACAGTAACTTCCTACTTTTGCTTGAGTCATGTTGAGCTGGATGTCTGGCATCTGCAACCAAAAGAGTTTTAACTAACATGCTCTTCTTGTTTTGCTGCCCTAACTAAAAAGAAAGAGAGAGAAAGGAATTAAAAGTGTAACCTGATAAGTCAGAGATTGTTTCTGATATAAACTGGATGCTTTTCTTCATTATTAAAAGCAGCAATAGCCTTGGATGTAAGTTATGGGGAGCTTAGATCTGGAAAGGTCATTCTCTGATATCTAAGATTGATAGACATAAAATCTAAAATTTGGGTTGTTTTGTGTAAGAATACATAAATATATATATTTTTTCTATTAAAGGACTGACATAGTAACTTTCCTTCCTTCTCTCCCCCTTTCCATTCTTCTTCCCCTCCCTATTTTCCATCCAATTAATTTTTTTTTTTTTGACAGGCAGAGGGGACAGTGAGAGAGAGAGAGACAGAGAGAAAGGTCTTCCTTTTCTGTTGGTTTACCCCCGCAATGGCCACTGCAGCCAGTGTGCTGCGGCCGGTGCACTACGCTGATCTGAAGCCAGGAGCCAGGTGCTTCTCCTGGTCTCCCTTGCAGGTGCAGGGCCCAAACACTTGGGCCATTCTTCACTGTACCCCTGGGCCACAGCAGAGAGCCATCCAAGTATTTTTATAAGTCATACCAGTGAATGTTAAGCAAGCCCCTAGAAGACGACATTCAGCCTTATCTTTTAAAAATTAATTTTATTTTGGGATAAAACTTATGGAAAATAAGCTATATCCACTTAAAGTGTACACTTTGATGAACTTTCACAGAGGTATTCACATTAATAATGATGAAACATGGCCATCATTAAGGTATCAAATATTTCATGCCCCTAATATATTCCTTATAACCTTTGCAGTCTGTCTTTGTTATAGGTATAGCAGGATTTGTCTCCCCAAAACGCATGCAGCTGTTTAACTCTGCTGTCTTAATATTAATGTTTGACGGATTAAAGGGTAGAGACATGATCTCATGATGGTGTCTGAGAGGTAGGGCCCGTGGAAGGTCTTCGGGTCATTTAGGGTATGCCTTTGGAGGTTGATTCTTGGGAGAAGTTTGATTATTTGGGTCCCATGCAATTGTGTTACTTAACTTGCCATGAGTAGCTTCTATCAGACTCCTGACTATGGGGCCATCCAATTCTGCAACCTACAACTGTAAACCAAGGTAAACTATTTTCTTTCCCAAAGAAGTTCAAGTATTAAATATTTTTGATTCATGTACATTCTCTAAGAGTTTATCCCCACAGAATTTTAATTTATTTTTTTTCTTTCTTTTTTTTTTTTTTGACAGGCAGAGTGGACAGTGAGAAAGAGAGAGACAGAGAGAAAGGTCTTCCTTTTTGCCGTTGGTTCACCCTCCAATGGCCACTGCGGCCAGCGCGCTGCGGCTGGTGCACCGCGCTGATCCGAAGTCAGGAGCCAGGTGCTTCTCCTGGTCTCCCATGGGATGCAGGGCCCAAGCACCTGGGCCATCCTCCACTGCACTCCCGGGCCACAGCACAGAGCTGGCCTGGAAAAGGGGCAACTGGGACAGAATCCGGTGCCCTGACCGGGACTAGAACCCGGTGTGCTGGGTGCCACAAGGTGGAGGATTAGCCTACTGAGCCACGGCGCTGGCCAGAATTTTAATTTCTGTGCTGTTATGCGTCTGGCTCCTTTCTCTAAGGATAATGATTTTGAGACTCCTCCATGTTGTTGCATGTATTGGTAGTTCATTATTTTTCATTGCTGAGTAGTATTTCAGGCACATATGTTTCAAAACTATTCATCCATTCATATGTTAGGGGACATATGAGCTGTTTCCTGTCTTCAGTTAATACGAATCAAGCCATTATAAATATTTGTGAATAAGTCTTCATGTGGACATATATTTTCATTTGTCTTGGGTAAATGCCTAGGAGCAAAATGACTAGACTGTTTAGCAGATGTAGGTTAACTTTTCTTTTTTAAGATTTATTTTATTATTTATTTTGAAAGGCTGAGTTCTAGAGAGAGCAAGAGACAGATCTGCTGGTTCACTCCACAAATGGCTGTAGTAGCCAGGGTTGGGTCAAATTTAAGCCAGGAGCCAGGAGCTTCTTCCAGATTTTCCACATGGGTGCAGGGGCCATTAGCAGGGAGCTGGATAGGAAGTGGGACAGCTGGTACTGGAACTGGTACCCATATGGGATGCCAGCACTGCAGGCAATGGCTTGACCTACTGTGCCATAACAGCAGTCCCATAAGATAATTTTTTAGGAAACTGCCAAAAAGCTTTCCAAAGAGGTTGTTATCATTTTACATTCACATGCTCACTGTATAAGAGCTCTGCTTGTTACTTCCTATATTTGCACTCAGTATTGTTAATTTTTAAAGTGATTATTCTTTTTTTCTAAAGATTTTATTTATTTATTTGACAGGTACGTTACAGACAGTCTGAGAGACAGAGAGAAAGGTCTTCCTTCCATTGGTTCACTCCCCAAATGGCTGCTACGGCCAGAGCTGTGCTGATCCGAAGCCAGGAGCCAGGTGCTTCTTCCCAGTCTTCCATGCGAGTTCAAGGGGCCAAGCACTTGAGCCATCTTCTACTGCTATCCCAGGCCATAGTAAGAGCTGGACTGGAAGAGGAGCAACTGGGACTAGAATTGGTGCTCATATGAAATGCCAGCACCGCAGGTGGAGGATTAACCCAGTGTGCCATGGTGCTGGCCCCTAAAATGTAGTTATTCTAATAAAGGTTTATCAATATTTCTTTGTAGTTTTAATTCATATTTAAGCCATGACTAATTTTGCTGAATATTTTTACGGTTATTTATTTTCATCTACTTGGAAGACAGAATGATAGACACACACATCAGATATTTTGATCCACTGATTCACTCCCAAAATGCCTGAAACAGCCAAAGCTGTGCAAGGTGGAAACCAGAAGCCCATAATACCATTTGACCTTGTCACATGAGTGGAAGGGACCCAAGCATCTGAGATATCATCATGCCTCCCAGGATGCATTAGCAAGAAGCTGGATTGGAAGAAAAGTAGCCTAGACACAGACTTGTACTCTGGTGTGGGAAGCAGGTGTCCCAAGCAGCAGCTTAATGCGCTGTGCTACAACAATCGCCCTAGATATCTTTTCACATGCTTACTGATCATATCCCCTTATGAAGAGTTAATTCAAACCTATGAGCATTTTTTAATTGTAGTATGTTGTCTTCCTACTATTGGTCTGCAAACGTTCTATATATATGTTGGCTGCAGATTTGTTAATTGCCAGAGAGAGAGAGAGAGAGAAATGTGTTCTTCCAAACTATGTACTGCCTTTATTTCTTTAATGGAGTCTTATATTTCTTTCTTCCTTCCTTCCTTCCTTCCTTCCTTCCTTCCTTCCTTCCTTCTTTCCTTCTTTCCTTCTTCCTTCCTTCCTTCCTTTCGACAGGCAGAGTGGACAGTGAGAGAGAGAGACAGAGAGAAAGGTCTTCCTTTTCCGTTGGTTTACCCCCCAATGGCTGCTGCGGCCAGTGCGCTGCGGCTGGTGCACCGCGCTGTTCCGAAGTCAGGAGCCAGGTGCTTCTCCTGGTCTCCCATGGGGTGCAGGGCCCAAGCACTTGGGCCATCCTCCACTGCACTCCAGGGCCTCAGCAGAGAGCTGGTCTGGAAGGGGAGCAACCAGGACAGAATCCGGTGCCCCAACCAGGACTAGAACCCGATGTGCCGACGCCGCAGGTGGAGGATTAGCCTACTGAGCTGCGACACAGGCCTAATGGTGTCTTTTAAAGAGCAAAAGTCAGTGAAATCCCATTTGTCATAATTTTCTTTTATACTTTATACTTTTTGAGTGCCTTTGATAAATTGTTTCCCATCCCAAGACTGCAAAAATCTTTCATCTACAAGTTTTATAGGTTTTGGTTTCTTAAAATTTAGGCAGAAGATCTATTTTATATTTATTTTGTATGTGGTATGAGGTAAGAATCATAATTTTCTAAATTGATATATTCATCCAAGTATCATATATTGAAGACTAAATTTTCCCCATTACATTGCAATGACACCACACCAAATTCACTTAACCATATACAAGTGGGTCTCCTTCTGGACTCAACTTTTGTTTGCCATTTATCTTCATGTCGACCTTTTACCACTACTACTCTGTTTTGATTAAAGCTTTACAGTAAGACTGGAATTCAGGCAGAATACACCTCTCAAGTTTCATTAATTTATTTTCTTCTCTTGGTCTTTTTTATGTTCAAATAAATACGAGAATTGACTTGTTTATTTTCAAAAACCAAAAGTCCACTGAGATCTTGACTTAATCAGCAGGTTGATCTGAAATGATGCATCTAATTTAAGGAGACTTGAACAGTCTACAAACGTGATACATCTTCATGTATTTAGGTCTTCTTTAATTTCTTTCAGCAATGCTGTTTGGCTTTCAGTAAAAGAAATCTTCCAAATTTTTTGTTATATTTGCTTATAAGTATTTTATGGGTTGTAGTGCCATTATAATCAATATTTAAAGTCCCTATTTCAACTTTATGCCTGCTTGTATATAAACATATACAGCTGTTGTATATTAAACCTCTATCTTGTAGTCTAATCCTTTTTGTTACTTCTAGTTGTTTTGTAGAGTCTTTGGAATTTCCTACATTAATAACCATTCATGAGCAAAAATAGACAATTTTACTTTTTTGCTTACAATTGTGCATTCCTTTGTTTCTTTTGTGTGCATTATTACTTGTTTAGGATCTACATTACAAAGATAAATAGAAGTAGGAGTCTAGGAATCCTTAACATGCTCCAACTCTTAGTGTGGAAACATTCAATATTTACTATTACCGATGGTGTTAACTGAAGGTTTGTGGCCCTTTATCAGATTGATGAAGTCCATTCTACTCCTAGTTGCCTAGAGATTTTATCATAAATTAAGCATTTAATTTTTTCAAATGTTTTTCCTGCATCTATTGAAATGATAATACAGTTTTCTTCCTTTATTCTGCTAATAGAGGGAATCATATAAATTGTTTTTTTTTAATGGTACACCTATCTTGTATTACTGTCATAACTCCAAATTGGCTATAATTCATTTACCTTTCTGTAGACTGCTGATTTGATCTGCTAATATTTTGTGAAGTATCTTAGTGTCTGTTCATGAAGCATATTATTCTGTAATTTTAGGGAGGTTACAATCTTTGCTAGATTTTGGTATTAATGCTATTATGTTGGTCATGAAATAACTTGGGAAATATTCCTTCTTCTAATTTATGAAAAAGTACATGCAAGATTTTATTTCTTCTTTGAATGTTTGATGAAATTCAAAGAAGAAATATTAAATTAAAAAATCAACATTATTACATTTTTCTCACAATTTATTTTTTAAAGAAATACATATGATGGCTTAAAACAAAAAAAAAAACTAACTGGACCTGACATTTTCTTGTTTCGAAGGTGTTTTGAAAGTTGATTCAATTTCATGGTTATACATACAGCTACAAAAATTTTGTTTCACTTTGTGACATTTTTAAAATTGTACTTTTAAACGGTACTTTTAAAAGAAATGTTGCCATTTCATATAAATTGTCAAGTTAGTTGGCATAAAGTTTTTCATAATATGCTTTTATTTTCCTAAGTTCTGGAGTGATAACTCCTTTTACATTCTTGATATTGTTTGATTTATACTCCTTTTCCCCCTTTTTAAACTTTTATTTAAAAGGCAGACAAATGAATTGAGACAGAGACTGTCCATCAGCTCTCTAAACTCTTGCAAGCCAAGGCTGCACTAGGCCAAAACCAGGAAGCATTTTAGCAGGAAGCTGAAAATGAGGGCAGAGCACAAACTTGAATCCAGGCACACCAATCTGTGATGTGGATATGCACCGAGGTATCTTTGCCATTGGGTCAGATAAGCTTGTCTTTTTTTCTTATCAGTTAAAGGTTCATCAGTTTTTTTATGTTCCTTTAACTTTGTAACATTCTATTTTCTATTTCATTGATTTCTGCTCTTAACTTTCATAATTCCTTCATTTTACTCTCTTTGGATTGGTTTACTCTTCTATTTCTAGTCTCCTGAGATGGAATCTGAAGTAATTGGTTTTGCTCTTTATTTCTTTTTAATAGAAGCAGTAGAGACAGAAATTCCCTTTTAAGCTGTGCCTTCCCTGTATCCCACAAACTGTGATGTGTTGTATGTGTGCCCACAACAGGCAGGGCTGAGCCAGGCCAAACCTGGGAGTTGTAGACATCATCTAGCTCTGCCACATAGGTGGCAGGGACCCAACTACTTAACCCACCACTGCTTCTCCCTAGGGTCTCTGGTAAGAAATGGGCATTGAGGACAATGTCCAGATTTCCATCTTAACCAGCCTCTTATCCTCTAGGCCAAACATCTACCTCTATGTGTTATATTTTCATTACTATTCACTTTGAAATAGCTTCTAGATGTAGAGATTTCTTTGACTCATTTAGAAGGATACTGTTTAATTTCTAAACATTTGAGATTTTTACATATATCTCAGGGTTACTGAATCTAATAAATCCCATGGTGTTCAGGAGATATACTCTATTTAATTTCAATTACTGAAACTTCTTCTATGGTTCAGTTTGATGAATGTGTCATGTGCACTGAAAAGATGTATATTCTGCAGCTATTGGATGAAATATTCTAAAAACCATCTTTTTCTTTCTATTTTCATCAAACTATTTATGTATTACATTGAAAGTGCATCTTCCTCTTCAGAATGTTTCTTTTATAAATAGCTTATGGTTGTTTTCTAGTCTATTTGAATAATCTCTGCCTTTCAAATTCACTTAATATAATTCCTACGATGGATGCAGGTCTACTTCTTTGTTGACAATTTCTTCCCTGTTTCAGTTCTTTAAAGAAGTCATTCTACTGTCTTCTGCAGCTGTTCCTCTGTATTATTGATTTCTGCCTAGCAGCTTTAGCTCCTTTCTTATTTTCTTTAGTCTTTAGCTTCTGTAGCTTCTATGCATATTTTCCCTGTTGAGGGTCCAAGGAGCTTTTTTTTTTTATTTTTTTGACAGGCAGAGTTAGAGAGGGAGAGAGAGAGATAGAGACAGAGAGAAAAGGTCTTCCTTCCATTGGTTCACCCCCGAAATGGCTGCTATGGCCGGTGCACTGCGCCCATCCGAAGCCAGGAGCCAGGTGCTTCCTCCTGGTCTCCCATGCTGGAGCAGGGCCCAAACACTTGGGCCATCCTCCACTGCACTCCCGGGCCACAGCAGAGAACTGGATTGGAAGAGGGGCAACCAGGACAGAATCTGGCACCCGAACGGGGACTAGAACCCGGTGTGGTGGCGCCACAGGTGGAGGATTAGCCTATTGAGCCACAGCGCCGGCCCCAAGGAGCTCTTAATCTTTACATTTATGTCTTCTCCAAATTTGGTGGCTTTAAGAACAGTATTCCTATAATTTTTTTGTTCTATTTTTTCTCTCCTCTCTTATGGGTCCCATATATCCTACCTATTAGACCTTTTAAAATTGTCACACTGTCATAGTGTGGCTGGTTTAGGCACTACCTGCTGATGCTGGCATCCCATACTGGAGTGCTGGTTGGGTTTCAACTGCTCCACTGTTGATTCAGCTACCTGCTAATGCACCTAGGAAAGCAGCAGAAGACCCAAGTGCTTGAGCCACGGCCACCCATGTGGGAGACCCAGATGCGGTCCCTGGTTCCTGGCTTTGCCTTGGCCCAGCCCTGGCTGTTGTGGCTATTTGGGGAGTGAACCAGCAGATGAACATCTCTTTCTCCCTCTGTCTATCCTTCTCTCTGTGTCACTCTACCTTTCAAATCAATAAATCTTCAAAAAAATTTTTTTTCCATTCTTTTCTTCAGACTGCAAAATTTCGATTACAGTAGTTCCTCCAAAATCCTCAGTGGATGCCAAACCCTGTATGTATAAGTGTATCTTTTTTTTTCTTATTCTTACACACATCTAATAAAGTTTAAGTTAAAATTAAGCACAATAAGACATCAATGACAATAAAAATAAAACAGAGCAATTGCAATATAGTGAATTGAGCACCCTTATTAAACATGGCACTGGGATACCATGACACTTGAGCTGATAAAATAGTTACTAATGACTGGTAGACAAATGAATTTCTCCTGTTCTGGATAGATGGAGCTGGACAGTGAGAATTCACCATATTTTTCAGAATTGCATGCAATTTAAAACTTATATACTATTTAATTCTGAAATCTTCCATTTAATATTTCAGACCACAACTGACTGGAAGTAACTGATACAAGGGAAAGTTAAACTACCGACAAGGGAGGATTACTACCTTTAGGTTTATCCATTCTTTCCTCTTTTAATTTCAAAATTTACACATGGTTCTCTATTTTCTATTTCATTTCTGACATTGCTAATGGTTTACTCATTACAAACATGTTTTCTTTATCTTCACTTATTATAATAACAAAAGCTGCTTTAAGAGCCTGTCTGATTATTCTAATCCTTGACTTTTTTTTTTTTTTTATTTGAAAAGCAGAGAGCCACAGAAAAAGAGACTGAAAGAGAGGTCTTCTGTCTACTGGTTCACTCCCCAAATGACCACAACGGCCTGAGCTGGGCCAATCTGAACCAAGAACCA
The DNA here is from genome assembly GCA_949820135.1 of Sylvilagus floridanus. Classification (NCBI taxonomy): domain Eukaryota; kingdom Metazoa; phylum Chordata; class Mammalia; order Lagomorpha; family Leporidae; genus Sylvilagus; species Sylvilagus floridanus. The sequence continues at coordinate 91,514,377 of OX463224.1, forward strand.
GGAGCTACTTTCACGTGGGTGCAGAGGCCCAAGGACTTTGGCCATCTTCCGCTGCTTTCCCAGGAGCATTAGCAGGGAACTTGATTGGAAGTGGAGCAGCCAGGACTCCAACTGGTGCCTCTATGGGATGCTGGCATGCCAGCGGAGGAAGCAGAGGCTCACCTGCTGCACCACAGCACCTGCCCCAACCACCTGACTCTTAAGATTGGTCTCTGTTGATTCTCTTTTCCCTTGACAATGGGTCTCATTATCTTCTTATGCCAGATAATATTGGATATTTTTAATATTAAGTTGTGGAGGGCCGGTGCCACGGCTCAATAGGCTAACCCTCCGCCTGCGGCGCTGGCACCGCAGGTTCTAGTCCCGGTCAGGGCACCGGATTCTGTCCCTGTTGCTCCTCTTCCAGTCCAGCTCTCTGCTGTGGCCAGGGAGTGCAGTGGAGGATGGCCCAAGTGCGTGGGCCCTGCACCCCATGGGAGACCAGGAGAAGCACCTGGCTCCTGCCTTCAGATCAGTGTGGTGCGCTGGCCGCAGCGGCCATTGGAGGGTGAACCAACGGCAAAGGAAGACCTTTCTCTCTGTCTGTCTCTCACTGTCCACTGTGCCTGTCAAAAAAATATATTAAGTTTTGGAGATTCTGAATCATGTTACATTTCTTGTAAGGGTGTTGGTTTTATTTAGAAGGGAGTTAACTAGGTGAGAATAAATTCTAAACTCTGTGACATGTATGGTGGGCAGCAGCTAAGATCTCAGTTCAGTTTGCTTTCAATCTGTCCACACATCCAATAGCCCAAGGGTCAGAGACACAGCATTTATACACAGAATATGATGTTCTCTCATTTGAGTCCTCTCCCTTTTGTGGGGGATTCTCATGACTCGGTAATGATTCTGTTACTCTTTGCTCCTTCAGATGGGTTGCCCTGCCAAAAAGAATACAGGTTCTGTGTTGGAATTTCAGTCACCCATTCCACAACTCCACTTCACTGTGGCTATCTTCAGGGTGAAGACACAGAAAAGGAAAACTATCAGTAGCCTTCTCTGAGTTTCAATTCTCCAAAAAAATGTACCTGCTCTGTGTATTCTCCACAGTCCTTAGATAATTTTTTCCCAGAGTTTATAGCTATTTGTTATTATGTTAGGAAAGTATTCTTCCATAACAAAAAAAAACTCTCATAGTATCTTTTCTTAATAAAGTTCAAAACCAATAACAATATATTGTTTAGATGTGTGTGTGTGTTGCAAAAAAGCATCTCAATAAACAAGGAAACACAGACAAAACTAAGATTATATATACTCAGAGAAAGAAGTCAGGGAGATAAGACAGGGAAAATACATCAGTAAATACAAGTTATTGTCAGTGTCCTAGTTCTCTGGTTGTGTGTAGGTTAATGGATGTTCACCATGTTATTCATAATAGGATAAATTACACGGTATCAGTAAAGGGTAGGCATAGACAAATGACGACAATGTCTCCCAAACCAGGTACTCTCACTAATTTAATTCAGTCTAACTAAAAACAAATGTTCACAGAGTCCTTATCTTGTTCTAGATCTCTGAAAAGTCTCAAAGTCAGTAAGATTCTGAGTAACTGTAGTCACAGGGTCTATGAAATGGCCAAGGACTTATGAGATTCATTTATAGGTAAAACTTAGGAACCGTTCAAATAACCAGGATCCCCCTAAATAATGTCATTTTGAATAAGAATAGGAAGACAAAACCATGCTTACATGTATTGTTCTTTGTTCACAACAAGAAAAAGCTGTTTGATGGACAAAAGAAAACCTTCCCGGAACCAAGTAATAATAGTAAGAGAGATTGAATGTTAGAATGGTGAAGCATTCTCAAAGCAGGAGAAAACTTCCGCTTGCATGCCTGAAAACATATCCACATGTCAAGGACCGGGGGACATTCTCCCAGAAGGGACTGGACAAGAAGCCTCCCTGGACTTACTATCTGAAACACCAGGGAATATGCCGAGGGAGCCCAATCATTCTGGCTAAGGGGGTGGAAAAAGTGATGTCATCAGAGAGCTCTTTCCCATTTCTAATTTTATGACTCTCTGCAAAAAGGACAGAGAATACAAATCATTTCAAAATAAGATCACCGGAGACCTGGCTTGGAAGGCTGGATCTATGAGAAAGCAGTTTATCAGGATTCTTTTTTTTTTTTTTTTTTGACAGGCAGAGTGGACAGTAAGAGAGAGAGACAGAGAGAAAGGTCTTCCTTTTTGCCGGTGGTTCACCCTCCAATGGCCGCTGTGGCAGGCGTGCTGCAGCCAGCGCACTGCGCTGATCCGATGGCAGGAGCCAGGTGCTTCTCCTGGTCTCCCATGGGGTGCAGGGCCCAAGCACTTGGGCCATCCTCCACTGCACTCCCTGGCCACAGCAGAGAGCTGGCCTGGAAGAGAGGCAACCGGGACAGAATCCGGTGCCCCGACCAGGACTAGAACCCAGTGTGCCGGCGCCACAAGGCGGAGGATTAGCCTACTGAGCTGTGGCGCCGGCAGGATTCATTTTTCTGTTGGCCAATTACAATTGTAAAAGACACCGCCACCTGTCTACTACTTCATAGCAAAGGTAAAGTTTTAAATGCAAGCGGGATAATTCTCTGAAAATTGGGAATACGATGGGAGGAAATCTACAAACAATGTCACTAAAAATTAAAATCTGTTCCCACAAAGAAAAGTTTGACAACTCATGCCCAGCCTTTTATTTCTCAGGGTATTTGAAAATCACAAGTGGAAAGCCCTCTTGCACCTGCTTACTCCATGGTTTTATTTCAAAGAGCAGTACCAAAGACAAATCTCCAAAGGAAAAATATCGTCGCATTTAACTTTCCATGTCCTTATTTAATATCATTTAAAAAAATGTTTGTACTTTCCCCAGTCAAGGAAAAGTAGAAAGTAACATTTTACCAGTGGCTGCTTGTTGGTTTCACTAAAACAACCATAAAAACAAATCTTAAAAGCTATACCTTATACAGACATTTTTAAAAGGATTAAGAAATTTGCTAATTGCCCTAAAATTCAAATCTGTGGGTGTGGGTAAATGGGGCTTCTGGGGAAGGTAATCCTAATTATGTGGCAAGTTGCAGGGGCACCCAAGTTTATGTCACTAGGAGATTCTGATAAGATATGCACCAAGGGAATTGTGTCTGGAGTGTTTCAACTGGGAGGGCGTTGGTGTAATGTTGGTATTTAGCTGTGATCTACAGGCCAGCAAAGGTCAGGCTGGACAAAGCAGCGCCTAATGAAGCTGCTAGTGTCTGGGGTGAAAGAGCCACAAAGCCTTTCAAATTAGCAGCTGAATCCTGACACTCATTAGTGATTATATATGCAAGGGCTGCATCTTAAGCCCCAACTAGTAAAATAGCCTAGACGCTCGGCATACACACAAAGGAAATAAAGTATGTACAAACATAAAGAACTAGAACCTTTTTAGCATGTTTCCTTTCACATTTTGACATTTTTCTTTTTCTTTTCTTTTTTTTTTATATTAATGACAGGACTGCAGTGTGCTTACCTTCCAATTTAGTCCTAAAATAATTACCGCTGTGACTAAAATGAGACCTTCGTTTTTGTATTTTAATCAAGGACGGTCTCTTCAGAAATTGCTTCTGCTAAGTTCAGTGCAAGACATAATACACTCTTGTTAACTAACAAAACCAATAAATCAAGCTGAAGCACTTATTAAACTATCTTCCAGGACTAAATTTATCACTGATGACAAATTTAATTTGAGCCTCTGTGAGTTTACTCCTTACGTACACTCCAACAGATTTTGGCATGGTGGCGGGGGCGGGGAATAGTTATTTCACGAGTAATGCATGCTAAATTTACTAGAAATTTTTACAGATTCAAATGATAACTTCCAGTAGAACTGTGTATCTCCTAGAATGTTGCTGCCACCGGGAAATGTTATACATTAAAATTCTTTTCCAGCAATGCTATCCTCTGCACATCAGAGTTAGGAGAATTTTTAAGATGGCAATAATGAGCATTTTACGAAGCAATTTATAATCATCATTCAGTTAACCTACACTCCATCTCCACAGGTAGGTCAGTCTTGTCCCTTGGTAATGAAGATAAGAAAATTGAGATACAGGGTTTTCCCTACATAACAGGTAGAATAATTTTAATCTTTAGCAAGGTCATTTGGCACAAGGGAAGGTGGAAAGAAAAAAGCAAAAAAAAATCACAAAATTGTACTGGTCTTCTTATAATTACCTAATACTGTAGCTAAAAGGATGATATTTCCATTTTTAAGTATCAAAAGAGAATTACATCTCAAATACATGTAAAATTACTGCTAATAGGCAACCTTTACTTGGCTCCATACTTCTAGATTATAATAGGAATAACTCCTTATTTTCTGTTCAAGTCAATTGCACTATGAAGTTTATTGCACACCACAACCAGGTTATACAAAGTTATGTTTTCTATAAACTTTCCCCCTTCTTAACATAGCTCTACCATTTGACATTAGCATTTCCCCCTTGTCTTTTCAAGCAGTATTTTCTTTCTTGACAAAGCAGCCCGTATATAAAAACTAAATTTCACTGGCTGGTCCTGTTTAAGGCAAACCAGATAGCCGAAACCACAGCCTGACATGCAGAACGCATTAAGCTCTTAAACAAAAGCATCCAAGTCGACCTGTTTTGCAGCCTGATTAATAGAAACAAGCTCCAAGGACTAATCACAAGTCGAGCCCTGTTTTGCAGATTAATAGAACAAAGACACACAAGAGGAGGGGAGGGTACAGGACTAGAATACAAATAAGCAAAGGTAGACGGGCACAAGGCTTCTCTGGACCAAAGTAGCATCCTGTAAAGGGAATCCCACATCCCAGAGCATCACATTCAGGGCTCAATCAAACTGCATCCCTAAAGACGTCTGGGCTCTGTCAGCCAGCCCAGAAGCACATGGGCCACCTAGGTTCTATTTCTTTGTAGGTTCTGATTTAAAAGAGCAAACAACCGTTTTCAGCAGAATGACACATGGCTCTAGGTGTTTTTGGGGAATCCTTTCACTGCAAGGCTTGGGAGGCAGGCCACAGCACTTTAATGAGGCCATACATGTGCCCTGTCCCATCTTCTGCAATGTCACAGGTTACCTATGAAGCCTATGCACACGACACGGAGCACATCGCAGACAATATACATGTTGACAGAATGAAGTTACAAGAGAGTTACATTAAGATCACCCACAGGTATATATTTTGCAATCAGAGAATATTATCCTTTTTCCTGACTATAAAATAAAACTTCTCCACTGTAAAAATGTCTAAAATCACAAGTGAAATGAGAGAAAAAAATAGAACATTCAGAAAACAACCATTATTCCTTTGGCTTATTACCTCTTAGTTTTTATTTTTTCTCTGTATTTATGAACTTGTTTATAATATGATGATACATCTGAATATTGTTGAAGGTGATAAGCCTTTTATAACGCTTACTAATACATGTAAGAAGGAAAATATAATGTTCTCTGATGACTGATGCTAATTCTTCAACAGCTAAAGCTATTCCAGCTGAAGGCAGGAATGTTTTTACTTGAACTGTAAAATCTCTAAACCTGTGAGTATCTGATTAACTATTGAGAGTTACATAGCTTGGGAGACATAATCTTTAAGAACTGAGATGTCGACTTCCTGCATGATCTCCATTCTTGCTGATTTTCTACATAAACTATTTTCTCTTCATTGTTTCTTCTACGTTTGTACAGACTCAGAGAAACAAAAGCTTTCTTGGTCTCATTCAGAAGAATATTTAATTCAAATGTTCAGAGTGAGGTGGATTTTCTCTGGCATATTTATATACTGCTTTATCAATAATCCAATTATTCTGTTCTTTGCAACAAGCAACAAAGCAAAAAAAAAATTCTTAATGACAACTCCTCACTATCAACAGTTACAGTCTCAGAGACAACTTTACACCATATCAAGCCCTGTGCTTTTCAGGCTGATCTCCAAAGTTTCCTAACAAATGATACTATTTCTCTCTCAGACTTTTCAGAACAGAGTTCCACCTCTATGGGAGGTTGAGTAATAACAAGTAACCTCAAGCATCTTTCCTCCTCTTCATATCAGATGTTCCCTTTGGTAGTCACACCACACAGCACAGCATTGTGAGCGCAGGAAGGCACGCCGGACTCTGAAAACGCCCTTGCCTTTCATGGGCCTGCCTGTGATGCTGCCGTTGGAGCCAAAAACCGCACAGAAGTCGCCCCCGCTAAGAGCTATTTAAAAGCACAAAGGTCAGCTCCAGCATCACACACACACACACTTGGGTTTCCCATTTGGTCTGCTCATTCTGCTGGCCCATCAGGTAAGTACTTCTTCTTTCAGAATTCTGTGGTTTTAAGGGAGAGGCTGAATTTAGATGAGAAAAGGAGTAAGCCTTGGCTGTTTGATTTGAATAAACGCAAATATTAACGGACTGTAACAGAAGACAACATCAGCATAGCTGAAAATTCTCATACTCAAATGCCTCCTCTATTAATTTCTTTAAGTTATATAAATTTATATGTATATAACTTTGCTTTTCTATAAAAGCAAAACCTATAACAAATCCTATGTTTTTTTTTTTTTAATTTTGACAGAATTAGACAGTGAAAGAGAGAGACAGAGAGAAAGGTCTTCCTTCCATTGGATCACCCCCTAAATGGCCTCCACGGCCGCAGCTACGCCAATCTGAAGGCAGGAGCCAGGTGCTTCTTCCTGGTCTCCCATGCGAGTGCAGGCGCCCAAGCACTTGGGCCATCCTCCACTTCCCTCTCGGGCCGCAGCAGAGAGCTGGACTGGAAGAGGAGCAACTGGGACTAGAACCCAGCACCCATCAAATCCTATGGTTTTAAAACAAATTTGTTTTAGACTATTTTTCTTAAACCATAAAACCAAAGGAAAAGACGAAGAGTTGGGAGGTGATGTATAATACTCCAGCAGCGTGTTTACAACAAAGGTTTGCCATCATCAAGTTGTTGTTATTCCTTCCCTCTTTTTTTTAAATGCAAGAGGCAGAGAGAGAGAGAAAACTAGTTCCCATCAGTTGATCACTCTAAATACTTGCAACAGCTGCAGCTGGGTCAGGCTGAAGCCTGGAACCAGGAACACAATCCAGGACTTCAGTGCAGGTGGAAGGAACCCGATTACCTGAGCCATCAGTACTACCTATAAAGGTCTGTGTTACCAGGAAGCTGGAATCAAGAGCAGCGAATCCAACCCAGGTACTCTGATCTGTGACAGGGGTGTCTTAATTGGTATATTTAAAGCTATTTGACCAAACTCTGCCACCAGGAACATTTTAAAAACAGGTTTATTTATTTGAAAGGCGGAGTGAGTGAGTGAAAGAGAGCAAGAAAGAGAGAAAGATTGATCTTCCGTCCCAAGGTTTACTCCCAAGATGCCTGCAACAGTCAAGACTAAGCCAGGCTGAAAGCTAGGACCCAGGAACTCCACCCACGCTTCCATGTTGGCGGCAGGGACTCAAGTACTTGGGCCATCATCTGCTTTCTTCCAAGTCACATTAACAAGAAAGAAGCTGGGTCAGAAATGGAGTATTTGGGACTTGAACTAGCACTCTGATATGGGACATGGGTGTCCCAAGCAGTGGATAACAATCTGTGCCACAGCGTCTCCCACCCCTCAACAATTTTTTGATTGTTGTATTCTCACATATTTGATTTTATTCTGAAAAGATCAAAACAGACAGCCTTTTTCTATTGATTTTGATACAAAATAAAAATAACGACCTCAATTATGACTAGTGACTTAGGGGGTGGACTTTCAAATCACTAAGACAATTTTTAAAACACATTTTTTTCTAGTGTTTGTCTTCAATAATCCTCTTTATAGAACGATGATGCTCTAAGCTACTTCTTGTGTGTTACAGAAAATCAGTATAGCATATTAGATTCAGCTTTAGATTGAGCATGTCCCAGAATTTCAATATACATAGTAGCTTGAAATATTGTGAAGAAAACAGTAATCACCATTTCTTAAGCCAGGCACCCATCAGAGTCACTTATTTTTATGTGCAATGATTTTGTACATAATGTATAAAAGAAGTGCATAACCAATTTTAGGAAAGAATGGAAAATCAGTGTGTCAACAGTGCCCCTTCTCTCCCTTTATAAACACAACATTGGTTTTACTTAGTCTTCACTGTTGATTTACAGGAGATTCATACAAAATTTTAGCACCACTTTTTTATTTAATATGATCCACTCTATAAACCTACCATGCCCAGACCCTGGGCCTGAAAGTATCTAAATTAATCCATAAATATCACCAGCCCCTTCACATGCTGTCTTGGGAAATTTTATCTTGGAAGAATCTTATTTAGGCTCAGTCTTAAGCACTTCCTTTAATTTGCCCTTTGATAGCAGGTGCTGCTCTTCTCATTGCCAGTTCATTTCATTGTTTGCTGCAAATTTCATACTTGGATATTATTAGTCATAGTAACTGTATTTACAATTTAACCCAGGTGATATTTTCTAATATTTGAGCAAAACAGTCTTCTTATATCCTCTCCTGAATTAAGGCTGATTTGCAGTTCACCTTTTCTGCTCTTTGCAGAATCCATACACATTCTGCTGCCCCAGAGGCTTTCAAATTTGCCACTCACTTCGTGTTGGAACGGCCCTCACGGAACATTCCACATTCAATTTATAGTCACCATTCAACATTACCTTTCTTTTTCCTGGGTGAAAACACACTGCCAAGTGTTAGAAAATGATACTCCATGCAAGTGACCTTAAAAACGCCCCATATGTCTTCATTTAACAGATATCCATTCACTCTTCCGAGCCTTGTACCCAATGTGGCCGATATGCAGGGTTCCTTTCCTAAATGATTTCCACTTACCCAGGTCATAAGGCACTTATCATGCAAAGAACCCACGCAATGTTCACTTTTAAAAATTCTCTCCCCCATATCCACACACATAAACAAGGGTAAACATTTTCTTAGACTATGTTTCCAATTTGCCTTGTTTCTGCCCATTTTTATTTCTCCCTCTTCTATCCTGTGTGCCACCCTACAAACAAAACTAAACTAAGCAAACAAAAAGCAAGCAAAACAAAAGCAAAAATAATAATGGCAACCACAAAATGAGTAATTGTTACTTTTCAGGGAAGAAAATAATGCTTATTAAGCATCTGTTGAGTACCAGGAACTTAACATATATTATTTCATTTTAATCCTACGAAAGATGTCCTGTGAGTCACGAAGAAAATAAAACCTTGGCCACCAAATATATTTGCAATTGGCTTCCAGTTCTTGGCAAAATGAATGCGACTGGATGAGTTATTTAACTTCTCTAATCTTTCATTTCCTCACCTCTCAGATGGAGGCAGAATTATTTCCTCTGCAGCACTGTTGTGAGACTTCAAAGCGATATTACATAAGGTGCCTGAACAAATAGTGGTTATTGTTTGCGTACCCATTTGACAGATGGGATTGTGGTTTAGAGAGATTATATAACATGTCTAACAAGGTCAGTGAGTTCTAAACGACAAAATGGAGACTGTTTCTAAGGCCAAAGCCTGTGGACATCTACACCACACAGCTTCCCTCTTTCAGGAGGCACAACAGGTTCTCAGCTGTTCAAGGCTATGTCCAGTGTTGGCAGCAAAGCTTTTGGGTTCTGCCAGAAGTCTGCTAGCTGGAGGAACTCCTGGTTTAAGGGAAAGAGGAGCCAATAGAGCTCTATATTTCTGTGGGCTCACTAAGGATCCAAGGTGCTTCTTGAAGCCCATGGACAAAGATTCAAGCTTTGGTTGGTTGGTTCCACTTTCCTCTAGTATCTCTAGTCCCTTATGTTGTAGATTTATAGTAATTCTTATTCTTGTATTGGAAGTATTTTCTTTTCTTTCTAACTGGGTGTCTCCATGTATATGACCCTTCAGCTCATCAGTCACAGGAGTGTCTACAAATATCATTCATTCATTTGTTACATAGGGACTGAGCAGCTACTCGAAGCCAGGCATTGAGGTAGCCTAGAGTAAGTACAGACAGCAAAACAAACAAGTCCCTGCCCACAGGGAGTACACAGCCACTTTATCATCTTCTTCTATCTACCAGCAGCAAATCTGTACTAAAACAAGGAGGAACCCTGCGAGTGTAACAGGAGAAAATGAAAGAACACCTAGCAGCCAGCTGCCAGCATCCCGATGCGAAGGCCCAGATCTCTCTGGAGCACGTTCTGTGGGCCCCTGCCAGGCCTGACCTCAGCTGGCACGTTGCCAGCAATGCCTTCTTGGTGCATATGCCCAAGGCTGCTGCCTTCCTCTGCAGCTTCCTGGTGTTACAGGGGAAAAGCCACAGGCCAGTGCTACTTGACCCCTGATTTGTGCTATGTGTGAAGTTGTCTCTGAGGAGGAGGAGGACCACAAAGAGCTGACCCATGTCTTATAACACATTGAGGTGTAGATTTTTCCTTTTTGAAACCCCTCATCTCTGGAGCACACCGTGCAAGGTGCTGGATTGTTTCTTTCTTCTGTTCCTTCTCTATTTCCATCTTCTCCTATCAGCACGCCTCAGTACTTAATCCTGAAAGCTCCTTATGGGTATTGGCTGGATTTCTGTATGCTCTTTTTGCAAGTAGATGGCAACAACCAACTTTCTAGAATGATAAGCAGCCCATTCCAAGTTGCTTCAGGTCAAGGAATAGACAGACGTCTGTGGTTATTAGGACATCAGGTGTAATCTAAGGAACTCAGCAAAGAATTCTTGAATTGTATCCCCATTTCACCTCCAAACTAACTCTGTGTTGGGCAAGTCCCCTTCCTTATCTATATCTCTCCTTTGATCCTGGTCTTCTTCACCAAAAGGAGGCAATACTTACTGTATGTAAGACTTATAAATGATGGCTATTATTAATTAATTAATTAATATTACTAATGCATGCTCTGCTTATTTCAGAGACTTCTGAAATCCAATGAAACAACACATATCAAAGCTCTTTAAATATAATACCCTTTCCAATACAAGTTGATTATTGTTTATTAACTAACTTGCTGTGGACAAGTACAGGAAAGAATTCTGGTGCTGTTAGTGGTTGATATGAAGCATAATTGAATGCACACAACTCCACCCACATTTTGCAGGACAGACTGTAAAGGCTGAACTCTACAGAGCTGGCAAAAAGGTCTGAGTAGGATCCCACATGACAAGCTCTGCATAAACCAGCTCTCAAAATGGTATTTACTGATTCTGCTGTCAATGCAGGTAGGGAGCAAAGTAATCGGTTTTGCTTTCTCCTTTTTCAAATAAACAGGGCAGTTGTTAAACCAGAAGTGAATCTGATCCAGTGCAGCTCTAGGAGCAGTCAGCTGCATTCTGCAGCAGGCAAAAATGTAAACAGAGCTCTGTAATTCTAGACCAGGGCAGAACAGCCATAGGTTTCATAATAGGAGAGTCTACGGGACTGGAGCCAAGGAAAATGAAATGTTAGCCTGGGCCTTTAAACAGAATCATGTAAAAGCAGAGTGCATATTTGTTTAACACACACACACACACACACACACACACACCCCACACGCGATCTCTTTCTGTGCCAATACCTTTCTGAACCCTCCTGACAAAAAGCTGGAATCCCGGGAAACATGGTGAAGACTTAACACTGTATCATCTCATTCTCTAGTGGGAAAAGACTTTGCTGCTGAATATAGAGATGTTTTTTTTCTGTTTTCTTCTTTTTCTTCTTCCTCTTATTTTTGTTGCCCTAGTTAATTACAAAGTATGACTGTGAAAATAAAATAAATGAGCCCATTCCACACATCCCCGTATCTGAATTGTATCATATAAGTTGCCAATTGGTTTTCTAATCCTTGCACTCAGTATCTGTTGTTAATTTGCTCGCTATTTCAAGAACTTGAAGACTGTCAGCAAAATACATGATGCATTACAAAATTTATAATTGGAAAGAAGAATATCTGAAGCTTTTCTGACAGGGTAAACATAAAGTACTATTGTACTGATCAGAAGAAAGAAACGTGATCAACCTTGTAGCTATTTGTGTGCAAACACAATTATAAATGCTACACAGAGTGGAATCAACACTCAATTCCCACTTTGAAAAAATGCTGAGAAAATTACATCTAAATGAATGAAAGAACTCTACATGTTTACGATACGAAATGAGGGGAGAGGAAGAGGAACAATCTCATGCTAACACTTCCTTTGAAAAAACAACTCAATGGGCTTTCTCTTGTTTCAGCCATTTTAGAATACACTGCCTGGGCCTGATCTCATTTTCCTGCTGGAGTCAAGACACTTCCTCCACAGTTACTAAATCTGACAAATTACACCTGGGTCCACTCTATCGTGGAAAAAAAAATGTGCTCTTTGTTCCTGACCCCTTGGTCAGCCTGGAGATCAAATTCCTGGACACAGGACAGCCCTACTCACATTCATTAAAAGCCACGGGGGACATGCTCTGTATTTCTGTTCAAGAGGAGAACAAGGTGTGGGCTATCACTGAACAACACAAGTGCTCTATTCCGCTCAGTGCAATGTGGACTTTTTACTTTTTTGCAGCTTTGTTGTTGAGCAGTTAGTATGTGGATTTTTTTTTTTTTCAAACAACATCTTAGTCTCAAAGAACAGCTGAAATCAGAGAAAGCAGAGGCTAGTCGATTTTTAACTGCCAAGTGCCACATGTGAATTTACTGAATCCGTGCTGGCACAGAAATGCTGGTTATAGCTTTACTAACCAAAAACAGAAGAAAATGGTTTCAAAATTCTCCCTCTCGTGCTTTGGTAAGACAAGCAATGAGTGACCACGGAGGCTGACAGTTTACGTAGCAGAATTTTATCCCCTCTCTCTAATCAACTCAGCCCTTGAAGAAGACATCACAGAACTGAGATTGCGTCACCAAGAGGAAACCGGGAACCATCGTGGTGGCGGACAATCAAGACTAGGGACAGGAGAGATCCATGAGCTCTCCTGAGGAAGAGCCAAGTCTGAGGCTCACCAACTTTCTGACAACACAAGACCCTCTTCTGGATCCCAAAAAAGAAGAGGAGAAAAGAAGACAATAGAAGTTCAGCAGTCTGTGACTGACCTGTTAGATGATGCCTGATTCCTCTCTCCAACATTCTTGGAAAAACAGGATGGCAAAGTCACAAAACCTGTCTTAGAGCCTCCTGAAGCAGGAGTGTCCCGGGAACTCAACTCTTCTGTTCTCCCAGGATCCCCTCTCCTTCTCGGGGGCTGGAGATCCCACTATAGCTCCTTCCAGCTTAGGCCACTGAATTTTTCCAGACCCATCAAACCACACTCAAGTGCTCTTCCTAGGGGATCTAATAAATACCACAGCATATTTTGGTTGCAAACTCCTGTGAGTACTCTGGTATGTTCTAAGTTATTTTCTACATACAAATTCCTGTTAAACTGTGAATCAGGAAATAGTACTTTAATTCTCTTTAGTCATTGGGTAGCTTTGGGCTATGCTGTAAGTTATAAAAATATAATGAATGCAAACAAAGATTGCTTTTCTATAGCTAAACCAAGTCACAATACATATATTTTAAATACATGAGTTACAGTGATTTTCCTAATCTGATGGCAATTACTTTTGAGAAATCTATGAAACCCCCTTACATGCTCTGTGCATTCTGAAGATTTTTCAAAAATCACCCTATGTTATTCAGAAATGATCTTACAGTGAGGAAGAGCGTCTCTGCAAGTCAGAGGCCATTCTTCAATGACTGCACTGTCTTTCAGAAGGGGAGGTGAAGCTGGACTCTCCTGCTCTCTCTCACATGCTCTCGCTCTGTACCCAGAAATGCTGGTACCAACATCCTACTGACCCGAGACTCACTAGCAGATAACAATCCAACAGGACTCATTTCTGCTGTTTTTTTTTCTCTTGCCCTTTGCCACCTTCACACGCAAACACAAATAAAAAAAAAACTGATGCATATTAATTAAGCACAATATAAACTGAATCTGCAGGTTTTAATGAGCAATTGCCATACCACCACCACCACTCAGTCATCTGTGCTCCCTGGAGTTACACTTGCTGGGTTCCCATTGGGTGGGAACTATCAGTTGTGATTCTTGAGCAGTTAGGTAACATTAAGTGCCTGAGTTTTCTTCTCTTCCAAATGAGGAATCACAATAGTGCCATTCTCTCAAGGTATTTTAAAGATCAAGTGAGATAACAGATATAAAGGATTTAGAACAGTGCATAAGAGTATACAGTCATCGTCTGGTTGGTTTGACCCAGAAATTGGCCTCCTCTACCCACTCTTCAGCCTTCTACACCAATTTGTGAAGCTCGAAAGTAAATCACAGAAAGTATCTCAACTTTCTGTTTTGGAGGACAAACCAAGCGGTTGAGCAGGGACAGACAAACTGAATTCGCTCGGCTTGTCCCTTCCAGAGCCTCAACAACTCCTGGGAAGGGCGGCAGTGTTTTCCAGTTTGGGTGAGTAAAGGTTAGTTCTTTGCTCAGTAAGATACACAGAGCCCTCAAAAGATAAACGCTAGACTCCTCTGATACTGACAAGCATTTCATCTAACACTCTCGCTTTTGATAATTTGCTTTGGATTTTCAAGGTGAAAACAATGACCGTAGGCGCAAAGTCTCTTGCCTAAATTGACATAAATATTTAGCGACAGAGCCAAGGCCAGAAAAATGATAACTATTAGCCTAAACTAACTAGTAGGCACTTTTCCAAGTTCATTGCAAATTTCACCCATGAAATCCTCATAACAACGCTCTGCGATAGGTTCTTTTTTCACTGTGTTAAAGACACAAAAACTTGGGCTCAGCTGCTAGGAAGTAACTTCATTAAGCTTAACAATTGACAATGGGTGCAGCCAAGATGGAAACGCTTCCTGTCGGACCGCAGAGGACATGTGCCCACTTCCAGTCTTCTGGACTTCAGTTCTGAGAATTCTAGCCCTGAGTGCTCACCCAGGAGCTTCTAAACTGCCTGAGCATCAGCCTCGCCCTGGGGGCCTTGAGAGGTACAGACTGCCAGGCCTCATCTTAGGAAGGAGAATCAGTCTTCAAGGGGGTAGGGCTTCAAGACCTGTCTTTCTACAGAGTTGCTCATTCTGAGGTGTAGAGAGAGTTGAGCAACTGCAACAAGATGTTTTGGGATTGCTTCCAGTATAAATGAGAAATGAAGCCACCTAAGGCTGAAGGAACACACAAAGTAGCTGGATCTCTGCACAGGGTAGCATGGGAGGTAACCTTCTCTGGGAGCCAGCTGTGTGTCACTCAGACTCATACTTAGCACAGCTACATAAGGAGATGCACGTCCAGCTCCCACTGCTTTGCCTAAAGGAGTCTGAATCCCAAAAAAGATAAGTGCTGCCTTTTGCACCTGTAGCCGGCTATGTACTTTACTGGAAATACAGCCATAAGGTTTCCTTCCATTCTAGTCATTTCCATTTAAAGAATCTAAGTCTGAACCATGTTCTCTTGGTGCAAGGCTAAAAAAACAAGAGAAGCAAACCGTTGGAATTCACACTTACCAAGGTGCACCGTATATCCTGAATCCCTTCACTGTTACTTCCGAGTCTTGTAAGTAAATACTGTTTGTCAGGAGGGACTGAACATTGTCAAAGTCCTCTGGTTTCAATTTGGACACAGAGGGGAAACGGTAGTAGTCCTGTTTAACAAGGTCTGCCATGAATTCCTTATCAAATGTCAGTTCATGATTCCCAGCAATCACTATTTTATATTCATACGGAAGGTTTCCTGAAAGAAGAAAAAAGAGCACCAATTAGCACGTTCATTTCCCATCACAAAGCACAACAGACGAGACTGCATGATTAGCAGGCAGCATATTGAAATGGAATTGCTCACATATTCATTCCTTTATATTTCCATGTGAACCAAAATTTAAGACTACTCCTTTATGCTAACAAAAATGACAATAAACAGAAGATGGGAAGCTGTGAAAAAGCTAAAAAGCTACTGAGAAGGCAGTACGTTTCCCAGCTTTATTAAAAAAATTCTCTCTTCAAGACATAAAGCAGCTAACCATTGAACACCCCAGAATGCTGGTTGTCAGGATTTTAGTGTATCACTCACACAAAAGATGTGGCATAACCAAGCATTCCACAACTTGAATAAATGGAAGGAACTGCATGACTCAATTTCATATTGCAAGTATAATTTTAAGTTTACCTTTGGCTTGTGAATAAAAAGAACGTTATTAAGGGCCCTCTCGTTAGAAGGCTAACTTTCCTCCCATTGGGATAGGAGAAGGGACTGAAAGCTTAACCCCCTTTTAATATTTATGGTATGGAAATGTGAGTTCTCAGTGTGTGCTTTTTATGCAAAAGTTTCCCGATCAAAATGAGATAATTCTGGGAAGAAGAATGAAAGCTATAAAGGAAAACCTAAACACCAGACTTCTGCATAGATTTATAATGTTTGAATAACATACAGATCATACATATTAATAACTCACCCTGACGCTCTAAGAACCAAAATCCAAAGGGAGATAGTGCTGGGCAGCTGTCCCCATCCTGAAATTAATGCCCCTTCCCCTACACTGTTCCAACTCATCCCTCAGGATTACTTACTTTATTCTATTCTGGAAAAGAGGGTGGAGCAATGGCACCTACAATCCTAGCTTCCTGAGACTCCTGGGTCCAATGCAAATTAATGTTTCCTGCTACTCCAGGAAGAATTAAAGTGACTGCTAATAGGAAATTGGACACACTTGTTGTAAGAACGGTTCTTTGCTGGCAAGCCAGAGTGTATAATTTAATTAGGGAAGCATAGTGGGGAAGAGTTTTTTGCGGGGGACAGGATGGGGTAGGAATTCTGAAGTCCATCCACTGGGAAGTTCTCACATTCTCAGAAACACACCCAAAATACATCTTTTAATATTGAAGCAGACTTTAAGTCTGCCAGATTATGTTTTGTCACATTACTGATCATTCTTTAGCTTTTAATTTTTAACTTCAAATAGAAGTACAATTGCACATATATTATGCATGTTATGGGGAGGCTTAAAAGAGGAACCAAAACTGATGGGACATAATATTGCAGAAAGATGAAACAGAAACATTGAGTCAATCTTCGACGGGTATCATTGACTGATGGGCCATCATGCATGTGACATGCCTCTGGCTTCTGCTGTAAGTGAGGTTGTGCAGAAAATCTCATCAAAAGCAGGAAGCCTTCTTCTACCTCTTTATGTGCATTTGGCAATTAGGAGTGATGTTTGTTGTAAGCTATTTGATAGAATGTTGATGATATTTCACAGGATTCCTGCACTTGAAGAGCAGATGAAAGACATGTTAACAAGACCGCAAATTCTCGTGCTGGGAGTCTGCAAGTGGTCCCAGAAGGCTAATATCATGGTTCATGACCCTGAAGCTTAATACTGCACCCCAGCTTCACCTGTGCTCCCAAAGCCAGGGAGGCTATGATGTTTTTCTGGACAGTAATCTGTTCCAAGGCAAGTCCTATTTGCATGATTTTTTGAGCAACTCTACTTGTGCATATCAGACTGTACACAGTTGTCCACTTGCTCCTTAATCTTATGATGACAAAATCACTGTAGATCCTTCCAGTATGCATCTACACTCTTGCAAGAGAGCTTGGCTTCTCAATTTGTCCTTATTTTCGAGCTTTAGATTGAAACAGGTGAGCCTAGGACATAAGGCAAAGGAAGTACACATCCTCCCTTTGGAAAAAGTTAAAGAAAAAAAAAATTGCTGCAAAGTAAATCTCCCTTAGGAAGACAGGCATCTTTAGTGTCTTTTAAATCAAATTTTGGAGACTCAGCATAGAGAAGCAGCTACCAAAATGAACAGCCACAGAAACGATGATGATATTTACACGTTGCCAACAAACTCATTTCTTTCTGAGAATCCCAATAGTAGTTTCCAGGCTCCATCTTCTGTTACCTATGTTATGAGATTGTCTGACATATTTTCTTTTTTGCCGAACTGACCTTTCATCTATAATCTGCCAACCTTTATGTTTTATATGAAAAGTGTAAGCCGGGCAGCTGACAAATCTCCTGTTACTTGATGGCATTTTCATTTTTTTCCCAGACTAGATTAATTTGGAAGGCTCTGCAGTCAAGCTTCAAACTTCTTGGTATTCAAAGAGCATCACTTAAAAATTGTCAGACAAAGAGGTGCCTGTCTTTATCCATTTTATTCAGATCAGGATATCTAAGCTGACCTGGTTGAATAAAAAAAAAATCAGGCCATTTATAGTTATTCTAACATGGAAAAACACTTGCTCTCAATTACCTAAAGTATTCTGCCAACTAAACAGTTCCATCCTTCCTGAGATGTGGTACATGTTCTATTAATTATAGACAAGTTTACTTTAAGTAGAATGAAGACACATCTTTGATAAAATGTCAAACAGTTCTGTATATTTTAAAAATGCATGCTTGAAAACATACAAGAATAATGTAAGTAATGATATATAGCTTGATTTATATATATATATATATATAAAATAAGAGATGATTTAAAGAAAACTATTGAGATGATGATAATACAGTTAATTCATAGATACAGCAAAGTGATGACAGTAGCAACTGAATGATTAAAATATGGGAAATGAGCCCATCAGCCCAGCCTAGAGCTCCAGACTATAAGAAACACCATTAGCTCTCGGAGCCATTTGTGTCTTTTTCTGTCTGTATCTTCTGCATTTAGTAGTGCCCCATAAATTGATATCGTAAAATTAAAAGTCATCTGCATTCTCACTAATTGCTAATTTCCCCACTGTTGCACTGCCTAGTCCCCACAGCAGCCATTTTTCCAGATTCTTCTCTAGTTCACAAACTCACTGTGGCTGCCTCCCTGGTCTCTAAGCACAAGAATAAAGATGTGCGTAGGACATGGTGCCTGCCTCCTCGTCAATTTCCAACCGCCCCGGGCTGCATCTTCCCAGCTTTCTAACTACTGGCTTCAGTTTCATTCTTTCCATGCATGCTAACACCTTCTTCATCCAGACATCTTCTCTCTGCTGTTTGGGGCCTCTCTCCATATATACATTCTGTTCTGTAATGAGTCTATATTTACCCACCCCATGAAAACAAAAACAAGCAACTCCTGACACCTTCACACATGCACGCGTGCTTCACACGATTATCAACATCCTTCAATACTGTTTCTTCGTTTCTTCCTTGACAGGGTTCCTCATTGCACTTCTAACTTCAGGAAAGAGGATTCCAGAAGCTCACAGGTGGTAGACCAAAGTCAACCCACAGGTGTGTTATAGTTAGCTCTCAAATGAATTTTATTTATTTATTTATTTATTTTAAAATTGAACTAGCATTTAGAATTCACATAAAAAAACTTTTTTTTTTTTTTTTACCAGTTCCAGCTTCTTTTGGAAAATCCAGACATCAAGGCAATACTGATTCCAGACTCCAGCACACCTCCTTGCCCCTGTCTCCTCTCACACCTGGCTAGGTTATTGTTTGCTCTGCCTAATGGGCTATTAAGTTATTAGATTTAACAACTTACAGACAAATGATCACTCAGAATTTACCCAGTGCTACCTGATTTCTGGCTCTGTTCTCTTCCAAAAGCTCCTCTGGAATGTTGCGAAGACCCTCCAAATGGTCAAGGCCAAAGTCAAGGCTTTTTCTATATCTCCTCTATGGATCACATCACAGTGACCTCACTGCCCTGAAAGTAGCCACTCCCTTGAACAACGATGCTGCACTCCCTTCTCACTTCCTAAAAGTTCATTCCCTGTATCCTCTCCCTCAGCCCGCTGTGCATCCGTCTCCATGCAGTCTACTCCATGCCACTCCCCTTCGTCTTTATGCCTATGGATAGTATTGAACACTTTCTTATTGTCCTATAACTGTCTGTTCTCCATGATTCAATTTTATACCATTGCAGTTTAAACTGTAAGGGAAGCATAAGGTTAAGAGCAGAGATTGCAAGTTTCTCCACATGCTGACTGTGTGACACTGGACAGACTCCTTTTGTTTTCAAAAATGCACAGCGAACTGGGGATGTTACAGCACCCACCTCGTGGATTCTGGTGAAGATAAGGCATTCTCAGCACATACATGCAATAAACAATCACTGCATATTGCACATTATTACCACTTTTTTTTTTAGCTTTGCTTTTTACATGTAACTGTCTCTCCCCTAGGCTTGAAGATGTGGATCATGGTTTGCGATTATGTATGTGACACAAAGTACTCACTCCAGTATATTACAAATGGTAGGTGCTTGTTGATCAGTGAAGTCATGAAGGAGCCTCTGCAAGACTCATCAGGATGTTCCCGAGAATTCCAGAAACTGAGCGTGTCACTGCAGACTATGACCAAGTGTCATTACTTCTTCCAAGTTTAAGCCCTCATGAAGTATCTTACTTCCTCAACCCAACATCCACTCTAGCCAAATTAACCCCAAACTAATCATGATTAAACTTCAGTTTCCTCAAATATCAACAGGAGAAAATAACAATAAAACCTCAAGTATCTAGTGAGGATTAAACAGCATCCTGCATGGACTATCACAGTTCCTTTCTTCCTCGCTCCTTCCTTCCTTCCTTTTCAAGAAAGACAGAGACACAGACAGACAGACAGACATAGAGAGCTCCCACCTGCTAATTCACCCCCCAAGCACCCACAACAGCTGGGGCTGGCTCAGGGCTGAAGTAGGGAGTCAGGAACTCACTTCAGGTCTCCCACATGGGCGGGCAGGACCTCAATTACTGGAGCCCTCACTGCTGCTTCCCAGGGTGTGCATTAGTAGAAAGCTGGAGTCAGGATCCAGAGCTGGGATTCAATGTATGAAACAGGCCTCTTAACCACCATCTCAACTCCTAGGCTACGTGTCTGCCACCAGTACAGTTCTGACAACTGATACTTTCTCAACAGACATCAGCTATTAGCTGTTGTCACAGTTATTATTATGACTTTGATGATGATGATGATGTTGATGAAGATGAGGATGATGACCCTTCCCAACTGTCATCTAACAAAGCATTAGTTCCTGCCAAACTCAATCACTCTCTGGTGTCAGGAACTATGTCACTAATCCTGAAGAAAAAGGTCTGAAGAACTAATGAAATATTTAATTTTCCAATGGGAATAAGCAGGTATGGTCCACTGTGTCCTTCAAGCTAAAGGCCAGTAAGGCCTCTGGATCTAGAGGCAAAGGTGAGTGAGCCTCAGAAGCCCCAACCTGCCCACAGTGCAAACACTGCCAAGATGATCCTAACCATGCACAGTGAGTGCCTTGAACACACCACTTCTTCCAATATTTACTGGATGACAAAAAAAGTGCCAGCTAGACTGTCATTCATGGCCAAATAGTATAACCCATAAGAGACAACATCCACACTCTTCTCTCAAGGGCAACTGCTTGCTTGGGATAATCCCAATCTCTTTGTAGAATTTGATGGAGGTACCATATGTATGTAGCAAGGAACAGAGTGTCTAGAAATGTTTAAGATCCTCAGTGATGCACACATCTGATGTAAACTGCAACAACTTCAAACAAAGCAAACACACAGTAAGGGGGTCAAGTCCAACCTCCCTTACCTATAACACTCTAGACATTGAATGTGTCGCTTACAGTGGCTCCCAACCTGATCTGAGAGTTTGAAAGTTGTGTCCCGTGAAGTCTCCCAGGGCTGGAGCAAGACAACCTGAGCAAAAACACAGGGCTAAGGAGAGGGACCTGCTCTTGCGTTCATCAGAGTAGCTCTCCTCATCTTGGCTTTACATATTTATCGGAAGATGTCATTTGAAGAAAGCTACTCATGGCTTTAAAAAATCAGGAAGAAAAACCACTGACTCATTCAAATCCATTTTATTTCTGAGGCAACTGAGGGCCAGAGAGATGCTACAACTTACTAAGCATAATTGCAGGCTGCATTAGTGGCACCAGCAGGACAAAGATTTAGCTCATCTGCCTCCCAGGCCAGTACTCTTTCGGGTGATCCCAAATGTGTAACAGCCTGCAAAGGCTGGCCATCACAAGTCCTCCTGCCATGCCCCTACCTATGGGAATCCTTTCTCTCATTCTAGACAGTGATGGCCCTTTTTGTTCGTACTATGAAACACAGTTCTGCATTCTAGATGCTTCTCTGGCTATGTCATGGACTTCTCTTCCATGGGTCATAAGGCAGTGTCAGCCTTAATACTATGAAAACACAAACCCTGGCTCAATTAAGGCATTCCCCTAATGCTACTGCTACTATTGCTATAATTTCTTATTTACTGGCTCCCAGGAGAATTTGAGAGTCGACTCAAGCAAGGGAAGGCCAACTTTATGTGAGGTCTCAGAATTTAAAAACTCATTGACTAGATTATGAGGATTGGAATGAGACTTTGACAGGAGAATGTAAGTTTGAAGTAATAATCCAAACACCTAGGAAACAGAGAGGTAAAACAGCAATGTAAATTGGACTAGGTAGAAGATCATAGAGATCTGTGAGGCCTGGGGCATGTGTGGATCCTGATTTCAGAATAAACATATATAAACCCTGTTCTAGCCAAATAAGATATCCTTACCAGCTTCCCCTTCTCCCCTAGTAAAAGCTAATGTACATGTGGGGCCAGCACCGTGGTGCAGTAAGTTAATCCTTTGCTTGCGATGCCGGCATCCCATACGGGTGCTGGTTCTAGTCCCAGCTGCTCCTCTTCCAACCCAGCTCTCTGCTGTGGCCTGGGAAAGCAGTAGGATGGCTCAAGTCCTTGGGCCCCTGTACCCACGTAGGAGACCAGGAAGAAGCTCCTGGCTCCTGGTTTCGGATCGGCGCATTAGTGGCCATTTGGAGATTGAACCAATGGAAGGAGGACTTTTCTCTCTGTCTCTCCCTCTTACTGTCTGTAAATCTACCTCTCAAATAAATAAGAATCTCTTTTAAAAAGTTAATGTACATGAAATTAAGTACCACATGACTACAACCTATTTTTCTGCTATAAATTATTATAGAATGCATTCCTCTAGAAAATTCAAGTTCAGATGAACCACAAATCCACCATGAATTCCAGAATATTAACTTTTTCTAGGAGTCTGTGTGCCACCTAGTAGGAGACGTCTCTTACTTTCTCAATGACATGAATGGGAACTATGGGAAATTAGGACAACCAAAGCTGCCCAATGTCACCTAACCTACACCCCATTTTTTATCAAAGGCCTGGTAAGCGAGCTTATTTGATTGCTGTATCTTCTTCACTTCTGCTAAAACCAAGGGAGAAAGCTCAGCATACACCATTAGTTCTTTATGAAAGAATGCATCCAAAGGCCAATATGACTTGCCACGCATCTTAGGTAAAAAAAAAAAAAAAAAAACCACTTGTCTGAAAGTGACAAATCCCAAGACTTCCACTACCTATGCCCACACTCCGTCATTCTCCTAAATTATAGACTGTAAAAGTATAAGAGGAAACCAAAAATGTCTGTGGTATAACACTCACATGCAGCTTGCTCTGTAGTAGAAAGAAAAACAATAAAGAGATGAGAGGACAAAAGAATTTGCTCTGGTTCACACTGCCCTGGAAAATCAAACTCACAAGACAAAACCTTCAAATTCATCTCCCCTTGCTAATATTCTAGAAAGTACCTAACTTTCTGAGGTTAAAAAGATTAAAACATAAATAGATTCAACCGTATATCACGGGGCTGTTTCTAAACACAAGAGATATATTGCAATTTGATCACATTTCTAGAAGCTTCAGCTTGCGTAGGGCAGTGCCAGGGGCCTGTTTGAAAACACTGTTCCTAATATCAGTGATATAAATAGACCTTGTCACACCCTCAAGGTGCACAGAAGAAAAAGCTTCCTGTTTAAAATGATTATATTTTTAATATCAAAACTCCAGCAAGGATGAGTAAAATGTTCAAATCCTAAAATTTTTCTATTCCACTGAGTACTGAATAAGAAGAACCTGGGCTTGAAAATTGGCCAAGCAGAAAATTCTGCAGGAGGATGAAAGGAAAATAATTAAACCAATGGCTCTGAGGATATAAGAGCGATGAGTTTCAGGGATGAAGGAAGGAGACACTTCAACTAAATCCCTCTCTGGCGATTACTAGGGGCTAACAGCAGAGAACGTCTGAGCTCAGCCTGGAGGCAGGAAGGGACTCTGTCAGCCACAAGGCAAAGCTGTACATCTAGCACCTAGAAAAATCCTTGGTACTTAGGTGGTGCCTACTGCCTCCCATCACATGAATGAATGGATCTCCAAAAATCCCTCTTGGCTCCACAGTTTGCACTTACTGGCCTCAGCTGCAAAACCACCAGAAACATTCAGTCAGGGCAAGCTCCATCTCTGACCTCAGTCTGTCCCCCGTCAGGCTCCGTTAATTTTCACAAGTCCTGACAGCTCTAACGTT
This sequence comes from Sylvilagus floridanus, assembly GCA_949820135.1. Classification (NCBI taxonomy): domain Eukaryota; kingdom Metazoa; phylum Chordata; class Mammalia; order Lagomorpha; family Leporidae; genus Sylvilagus; species Sylvilagus floridanus. The sequence goes on from OX463224.1 coordinate 91,538,692, forward strand.
AATACTCACACTTGCTGATGGAGCCACACAGCAGGTTCAGACTGCTAACTTCGCCTCTGAAACTCATGCATTAGGTTTTCTTCCATGCTTGCAATGGAAAACCAAGTCTAAGAAATATTAAACACAGAAAACTATATTACAATAATGTCAAGGCTGAGCCAGAAACCCAGGAGAATGCAAGGAATGCTGAGTGAAAGCCCAGTGGGTCCGCTGCAGCAGTTAAGGCTGGCATAGGAAGCCACAGTAGAAATGCGCCCTCCTCCACTTCAGTCTCTTCCATAAAAAGAATCCCAAGGCAACAGAGGATGTCAGAAGCCTTAGTCCACACAAAGGAGAGAAAAGTCCACTCTCTTTATCCTCCAGGAAAGCAGAATCCCTCTGGATCTGAGCAGTCACACATTACACTGAGGGCAGGTGACATATTTAAGAAGTGCAAGCCATGATGTAGCAGGTTAGATGGTTAGTACATGTCATTTTTAGCAACTATGAAAACAGCTCAGAGATGTAATTTACAACCATCAGTTCTTAGTATGCATTCTTATCTCAATTAAATTATTATTGCAATATAATTTATTATGACTTACACACACAAAGGCACATGCATGTGTCCTCATTCACACTTTTTAAAGACAACCACATAGTAGTAACTATGAATGGCCATATCCCTTGGATTTTGCAACTGAGTTTCTGTAAGTTGCCATCAAGAGGCAAGGTGTGTTCTAAATATGAAACTGTGGTGACATCTGCCCACTAAAGCTCAGCACCAATTATATAGAGGTAGTAATACTAGGCTGGACCACAGGAATCCTATGGTCTCTTCCACTGTTTATTTTACCCATGTTTTCTTTTACAAATCAGGGCTTTTGGCTTGTTAAGAAAGATTTATACTACATACCACAAGGCTGATCTAAATAATCAGAGTGTCTCCTAAAGACCCTTCAATCTATATCTTCAACCTTCACAAAACAATACAAACCAGGCAGGGCTCCAGCAGTTGGTCTGCTGCCTGAGATGTTGGCATCCCATATCAATGCCAATTCTGTCCTTCCCCTCTTCTCCCCTCCCCTCCCCTCCCCTCCTTTCCTCTCCTCTCCTCTCTCTGTATGTGTCACTCATTTCCTTTAACTCTGACTTTCCAATACGTAAATAAATGTTAAAAAGTAACCAAAAACCTATCAGGGCTCCACTGGTTTGTCACAAGAAAATTGGTAGAGATAATATCAAGTCTCATCCTAATCAGCAGTATGCATGTTTATACTACTTGATCTTACAAGAATATATGACCTATGCTGAGTATACAGCACAAAGCAGAGAGCACAACCTTGGGGTCACACAGATTTGGGATCAAGTCCCTGGTTCTATCATTTATTGCCTATGAAACACAAACTCAAAACATGCTATTTTTCCTTCACATTTTTTCACAGTATGAAGAAGTACAATTTACCATCTACCTTACAAAGCAGATGTGAAGATTAAATGGGATTGGAAAAGTCTCTAACACAATACCCACCACAAAAGGGATGATGGCTATTAACAATGTTTTAAACTGTTTTCTGTTTTACATTATAATGCCATTCAGTATAAAGGGTCCATCTCCTACATTTAAAACATTAAACCACCTTAAAAGGTATTCAATAAATGTATTTGATAAATTCCTAGTATTGACTGGCAAAGCCTATGGAGAGTTAAAGAATATGCTGGCTTCTCCTCCCATAAAACCTTTAAAAAGCAACCGAGAAAAAGGTGTTCCTTCTAGCTATAATTATAAAATAAGTGGCAATTATTCTACTGAATAATTAGAGGAACAAATGCAAATCCTATGTGTTTGCATTTTAAACCATTAAGTATAGTGAAGATCAAATTAAATAAAAATAACACGAGGCATAAAGGGCACATCTTTTAAAAGAAATAACAATTTTAGAGGCTTTTTAGATTTCCCCCTCCTTAACCTCACAAATAGGAATAAAAAATCTTTCTCTAATAACTAGTATTATTTTTGCATGCTAAAACAATGTTTGGACAGATGAATGCAGGCTATCATTGTGCAGCGATTCTGAGGGGCTGGGCTGCAGTAGCCAGAATGGAGCGTTGACAGTGGAAATAAAATCTCTGCCTTAACAGCGCCACTGGGGCTAGATGAAAATGGTCTTCTAGAACTTGATTAAAACTAAATTGAAAAAGAACATATTTGGCTAATATTACATTAGACTAAAATATAGAAATGAACCCTAATACTCTCAGAATCTAGCACACCGATAGTCTGGGGAGAGACAATGTAATAAAAGTGGAGATACTGCAGGTTCAAGGAAGAGTAGGGGAAGAAACAGCAGAGAAAACCCTTCCGGAACTGGAGATTCACAGTGGACCTGCGTGGAGAGCGTGGGAGCCCGCAGTTTGGGACACCAGCAGCAGATTCAACACACCAGCGCTGGAACGCGAGGTGAGCAGAATCTCAATAGCCCGATATACCAGGAGGGAAGCGGAAAAGGGAGCCTAGAGCGAACAAGGCTTGAAACCCTGCAGGGAAAAGTTCACCAGGCTAACTAGAAGAGAGAGAGAGAGAGGGAAAAAAAAAAAAAAAGTGACCTGTACGGACACGAGCTTCTCTCTCTCCGCTCACCTCTCAAAGGTGAGCAAGACAAAGAGCAGGCGCCATTTTGGAATACGTCATAAGCAGGGCGACCTCGGGTCGGCACCGGCCCTGAGCCTAGCAGAAAAACCTGACTCTGGGTGGGAGGGGTGAAATAACAGGAGATTAGAACCTAATGAATGTGTGGTGCTAATGAACTGAGACTGTGAAAAAAGAGACTGTGGGGGAGAGAACTCACGGAAATCACGAATTCATGTGAGTACTCTCCAGAGACGCTACAGTTCAGTAGCCTTGGCAGCCCAGTGGGAGACTACAGGAGAATCTCAGCCCACACAAAGGGCCACAAAGATTCCTTCTCTGGTCTTTGGGAAAGAGCTTCCGATCTCTGGCTCCTGTGGGTATATCATTCGCCTGCTAACCACCCCCAATTCCATTCAGCTGTGTGGAATTACTTCCCTTTTGAACCAAAAAAAAAAAAAAGTAACAGAGAGAGATTTACCACGCCTAACCTGGGAGTGTCTCCTTTGACACACCCTCAACCCTGAGGAACCAAACAGAGCTCTCAGGCCACACCCATCTCAAGCCTCTAAGGCTCCATCAAAAGCAGACAGTCCACTAAATCTAGAGTCATAGTATAACAAGAAAAAAACACCACAGTGAAGAAACCAATATGCCAAACAACAAACGCAAAAACCGAGGTAATAAGAACAAGGAAGACACTATGGCATCCCCAAATGAAAAAGACACCCCAATTCAAGATTACGAAGATGATGAGATAGAAGAAATGCAAGAAGCAGGTCTCAAAAAATTGATAAGAACACTAAGAAGTACTCAAAAACAAATTCTTGAACTACAGAAATCCTTGATGGACAAGGTAGAAAATCTCTCTCGTGAAAATGAAATATTAAGGAGAAATCAAGCTGAAATGAAACAACTAGTAGAACATGAAACTGTGATAGTGACGAGAAATCATAATGAAGTGAAGAATTCAATAGATCAAATGAAAAACACATTAGAGAGCCTTACAAACAGAATGGGTGAGGCAGAAGAGAAAATATCGGACTTAGAAGACAGAGCACAGGAAAATTTACAGTCAAACCAAAGAAAAGAAGAGGAAATTAAAAATCTAAAAAATATTGTTGGGAATCTACAGGATACTATTAAAAAACCCAACATTCGAGTTCTAGGAGTTCCTGAAGGCATGGAGAGGGAGAAAGGATTAGAATGCCTTTTTAGTGAGATAATAGCAGAAAATTTCCCAGTTTTGGAGAAGGACAGAGACATCCTAGTACAGGAAGCTCATAGAACCCCTAGTAAACATGACCCAAAGAGGTCCTCACCACGACACGTTGTAATTAAACTCACCACAGTGAAACAGAAAGAAAAGATCCTAAAATGCGCAAGAGAGAAACGTCAAATTACACTCAGAGGATCTCCAATTAGACTCACGGCAGACTTCTCATCAGAAACCCTACAAGCTAGAAGGGAATGGCGAGACATAGCCCAGGTACTTAGAGAGAAAAACTGCCAGCCCAGAATATTATATCCTGCCAAGCTCTCATTTGTGAATGAAGGTGAAATAAAGACCTTTCATAACAAACAAAAATTGAAAGAATTTGTTGCCACTCGTCCAGCCCTGCAAAAGATACTTAAAGATGTGTTACACACAGAAACACAGAAACACGGCCATCAACATGAAAGAAGATAAACGAAGGGAACCTCACAGCAAAAGATCACAGGGAATTCAAAGCATACATTTGGATAAAGAAATTATGGGACATGTACTCTATAGAATACTATACAGCAGTCAAAAACAATGAAATCCGGTCATTTGCAATAAGATGGAGGAATCTGGAAAACATCATTCTGCGTGAATTAAGCCAGTCCCAAAGGGACAAATATCATATGTTCTCCCTGATCGGTGACAACTAATTGAGCACCAAAGGGGAAACCTATTGAAGTGAAATGGACACTATGAGAAACAGTAACTTGATCAGCTCTTGTCCTGACTGTTGTTGTACAATGTAATACTTTATCCATTTTAGTAATTTTTTTATTCTAGTACTATTGGTTGAACTCTGTAATTAACACACAATTATTCTTAGGTGTTTAAATTTTAACTGAAAAGTGATCCCTGCGAAATATAAGAGTGGGAATAAGAGAGGGAGGAGATGTACAATTTGGGACATGCTCAATCGGAACTGCCCCAAATGATGGAGTTAGAAACAGGCCAGGGAATTCCAATACAATCCCATCAAGGTGGCATGTACCAAGGCCATCTCACTAGTCCAAGTGATCAATTTCAGTTCACAATTGATCACACTGATAGGTCTAAGAGTCAAAGGGATCACACAAACAAGACTAGTGTCTGCTAATACTAACTGATAGAATCAAAAAGGGAGAGAATGATCCAACATGGGAAGCGAGATACACAGCAGACTCATAGAATGACAGATGTCCTAAATAGCACTCTGGCCTCAGAATCAGCCCTTAAAGCATTCAGATCTGGCTCAAGAGCCCATGAGAATATTCAAGGCATGGAAAGCCAAGACACTCTGGAAAAAAAAGAAGACCTAAATGAAAGATCTCTGTGAGTGAGATCCCAGTGGAACGAATGGGGCCATCAAAGAAAGAGGTACCTTTCTCTGAAGGAAGGAGAGAACCTCCACTTTGACTATGACCCTGTCAGAATAAGATTGAAGTCAGCGAACCCTAAAGGCTTCCATAGCCTTGGCAACTCATGACTAGAGCCTAGGGAGATTTCTGAGGCCATAAACAAGAGTGTCAAATTGTTAAATCAACTTCAGGAGTCACTGTATACTTACGTCTCATGGGGGATCTGTCCTTAATGTGTTGTCCAATGTGAAGTAATGCTATAACTAGCACTGAAACAATATTTTACACTTTGTGTTTCTGTGTGGGTGCAAACTGATGAAATCTTTACTTAGTATATACTGAATCAATCTTCTGTATATAGATAATTAAAAATGAAAAAAAAATCTTGGTGTTAAATTGGAAATTGCCTAGAAAATTAATCAATTTTTTAAAAAAATATATCATGTAGGATCTCTGTCCTTAATGTGCTATACATTGTGAATTAATACTATAACTAGTACTCCAACAGTATTTTTCACTTTGTGTTGCTATGTGAGGGCAAACTGTTGAAATCTTTACTTAATATATACTAAACTGATCATCTGTATATAAAGAGAATTGAAAATGAATCTTGATGTGAAGCAAGGGGAGAGGGAGTGGGAAAGGGGAGGGTCGCGGGTGGGGGGGAAGTTATGGGGGGGAAGCCATTGTAATCTATAAGCTGTATTTTGGAAATTTATATTCTTTAAATAAAAGCGTTATAAAAAAAAATAAAAAAAAAAAAAAAAAAAAAAAAAAAAAAAAAGAATCTAATAAGAAAAAGCCATCTCAATTTCCAAACTTTCAAAGCATCTTCTTTAAATGCATCACAGATCAATTTACATGGTACTTTTGCCAATAAGCAAAACCAAATCACAGGTTCCAATTGGCTTATATTGGAAAGTGTGAGAGCAAATGCTAGAAAATGCAATTACTGCAAACAAACTACATTTTCTCCCTCTGAAGGGAATTTCAGGGAATATTTTATTGCCATCAAATAATATTTCTGAAGGCATCAATACACAATTCTATTTTCTTTTCAGGGTCTCTACTCACTGTATAATCTAATCCACTCGACAGAATATCTTGAAATTTAGAGAAGTGCCTACGAAAGGGAATATTACCTTGCACACACATCTTCTGTCAATTTTAATAATTTGCACTCTGGACAGGAAAGTGTATGGAGCAAAATTCAGAACCAATAAAATTGACTTTCCCTATTTTATAACTCAAAATTTGAATGAAGCATTTCAAGGATAAAATTCACACAAAACCTCTCAGGGAAGGTTATCTTGATCAGTAGTGACAATGATAAGATAGAAAGACTGGAGACCACTTTTATTTCCTTTTCCATTTTTGCTTTCTTTCAACCTTCAATGGCAACATTTTCTTCTAATAATCACTCCACTTAATCATATCTACTAAGAATTCCTGGAGGGTATGAAATCTTGAAATCTTCGGATAAGATTTTAGCTCCATCGGGACTCCAGTTCCAACAGTCTACATATCTTTCCTTGGGTACAGCACTGTGGTGGAATGTCACAGCCCCCCTCCCATCAGGGAGGGAGCAGTGCAGAATCTGTAGCACAGTTTCCCAGGAGGAAACAGTTTCTGGCAGTCAGTCACAGCCCTTGAGGCTAAAGGTTCCGACAAGGTGAGGCTAGAGGTCTATATCACTTTATGTATTTTCATTCTTTACCCATGGCTTTCTAATTTTCTAGAGATCAGGCCTCCATTATGGTAAAGGTAAAACTTAAGATAAATTTGCACTATGTCTTCTTCCTAAATCCATGTTTTCTGTTAAGCAGTAGCGTAGGGCCTAAGGTGTTCTTTAAAGCTCTCCCTCGAATAATTCAATTAAATATTTCAAAGAATCCAGGTAAGCAGAACACAGATGGGAAACATATCTTCTCTGCTGAACACTATTCCTAGCAAAACAGCAAAATGAGAAGAGCAGGTGTAATCCTTGTTCTGTGAGGACCCCTGTTCCTAACCTACTAAGTCAGGAGAATTTGTCCTATGTTAGCTTAGACTGTTCATTAAAATGACATGTCCATTTCCCTTGTTTAACACACATATTCCTAATCTCTGACAGGACGTGGGTTTCCCCTACCTTTTGGTTCAGTTTTATGATGGGCCAAACTGTGTATTCTCCAAATTGATATTACCAACATCCTCCTCTTTAGTACCACATAATGTGGATATAGGATCTTTAAAGAGGTGATTAGATTAAAGATGGAGCCATTACACTGGGGGCCCTAATGCAATCTGACAGCTGTCCTTTTAAGAAGGAATCTGGACATACAGACACCTGGGAAATGCACCCACAGAGAAAAGGCCAAGTGAGGACACAGTGAGAAGACAGCCATTTGCAAGCCAAGGAAAGAGGTCTCAGGAGAAATAAGACCTATGGACACCTGGATCTTGGTGTCCTAGACTCCAAATCCTAAGAAAGCAAACGCCCAGTGTCCTCACCACCCAGTCTACAGTTTTTATAGGAACAGCCCTTGCAAACTAACACATGTTCCAGGAAGATGGCCATTGTCAATCCCTCCAAAATTGAAGTCAAATACAAATCTGATCTCTCTCTCTCTCTCTCTCTCTCTCTCTCTCTCTCTCTCTCTCTCTCACACACACACACACACACACACACGAACACTCATGCACTTTTAAACTTTCCCAGATTCCAGATTCCCTATTACAGCCTAAAGACCAAAGGCCAGGGACTGGAGCCGTGGCATAGCAGGTTAATCCTCCGCCTGCAGTGCCGGCATCCCATATGGGTGCCAGTTCTAGTCCTGGTTGCTCCACTTCCAATCCAGCTCTCTGCTATGGCTGGGAAAGCAGTGGAAGATGGCCCAAGTCCTTGGGTCCTTGTACCCGCGTGGGAGACCTGGAGGAAGCTCCTGGCTCCTGGCTTCGGATCAGCACAGCTCCAGCTGTTGCAGCCATTTGGTGAGTGAACCAACAGAAGGAAGACCTTTCTCTCTGTCTCTCCCTCTTACTGTCTGTAACCACCTCTCAAATAAAATAAATAAAAGTCTTTAAAAAAAAAGGACCAAAGGCCAAACTCCCTGGAATAGTGTGGGGAACTCTCTGATTTGGGCCCTGCCAGACACTCACTACTCCACTCCTATCTTGAGCTCTTAGCTTGCCAAATGCCTGCAGATGATAGACTGAGAATTTGTCTAAGCACTCTTTCCCTCTGGAAGATGTACTGAGGGAGATTCAGACTGCATTCTATTAATCTCAGTATTCCTGGAAGACTTCAAAAATTATTTATAAAGTAAATGAATGAATGAAACAGTAATTCTATCTTGGCTGAGAATCAGGTGGATATGAGTAGCTAGCACCTCAATTTTGAATTCAAGTTGGGCTTAAAGTGTTATCAATCCCATTGTTATTTTATTCTAAGATGCCACTAATAACCTAGACCACAAAGTATACTGTTCATGTGCTATAAAAAAACCACATCTGATTTTAAAAACCTGCTCTAACGGGGACTATTTCAGAAACAGGCAAGGAGATTGGCCTGCACACAGTAAGGACTCAACTACCGTGTTTTGTTGAATGAATGAACAGATGATAGAAGAATAAATTAATGAATGAACTGTGCCCATCAAACAACTCATGTGTTGCAACTTCAAGAGAAGGGAATTGTTACTGCATGCTAACATTATCACTTAAAGATCTGTTCAGCCCTTATTCCCAGGATTTGACAGTTCAGAGGAGACAATCAAGAGATGGAGTGAATGAAGAGCCCCTCATTATTTGACGGAGGTGCCTATATTTCTTCTTCATTGTATCCCTTCATTGAAAGTTTTCACCCCTAGGCTTTCAGGCAAATCGCTGGTGTTTTCACAGCTGGCTTTGCAGAGGCCACTCTTTATAAATGAGTCTACTGCTCAGACCCAAAGAAGATATGTGTGTGCATCCTTCTCAGGCTCCCAAATTCCTGGGTCAGATGAAGGAATCCAAGCTAATTTATGTGGGATAGCTCTTTACTTTTGCTTCCAACAGAAAATCAAGGGGCAGCAGGGTGCTCCTGACCTCTTATCCTCTAATTCCAGGCTTATTGAAATTCCAACCTCATAGAGTCCTCAGAGATCATAATCATTCCTTCTCTGGAATGGGAAACTAAGACCTAGCAGGGGCACATCACTCCTCTAAGGTCACCCAATTACTCAGTTGCAGCACAGAACTCCTGAATTTTGAAGACTGATCCTCTCTTCTACCAAAGCACACTTTCACAGGATCCAGTTTTGAGCCAGAAATCAATGATTCACTTTGCACATCTGGAAATTTCAATTCATAGGAACTGAGAGGCATTTCTAAAGACTGTGCCTACAATCATGAATCCTGGTTCTTAAAATCAACCTGCCACCAGCATTAGGTATCACGGAACAACACCCAAGGTATAGAGTCATTTATTTCTTTATATCTCATAGATACTGAGGGCTGCTCAAATTTCATTATAGGGATATGCTTTGCTATTCTTTTTTTAAAACTCTACTATTATGGTTTAAGGCCATGATCTTTATCTTCACACACTGAAGGCATCTGTTTAGCCACCCTACTTAAGGAGTTAAAGAAGACAGTAATTTAAGATGATACAAAAGCAGTCACTATTTTTCCACATCAAGGTGCCCTTTAATGGAATTCAAACATCAGGTTCATTCAGTATGCCATCATCCCAATTTTTACATCTTTTTCTTCCAACATCATCAAAAGGGATGTATTTGTTTACCCTCAGCCAATATGGCAGTCCTTTTTCCATGTCAATCACCTGGGTGACTTCTCAAGATCTGGAGCAAAAGATTTTTTTAGGTTGATATTTTATAATACATAGGCTCATCTCAACTACTGTGTTTCATTTTTGCCTGTCTCCGAAATACTGACTTTCATTTTTCGCCCGGAGAGTGTGAGCCACAGGTGGAATTCCTGGCTCATCAATGCTGCAAAACATATGAAGTCTCTTTTGAAAAGGCTGCCCTATTTTCAAGTGTTTAATTCCTTTGGAGTATTTTGCCTGGAAAATAGAGATTAGATACACTGATGGGGATAATGTAATTTTTAGAAGGTTTAACGTAATTCTCCAGAATGGAGAATTCCTACCACTTTGTATTCAAAGTTACCCAGAGTTTGTAAAGTTGATTCTTTAGTAAGAAACTCTGGTTCAGATTAATCCGTTCTTACTTTTCAACTCAGCTGTCTGGCATTTCATTTTTAACTGCACACTCTCAGAGTTACTCACTTCGTGGTTTAACCCTTTTTCCCCTCACCTTTTCTTTTCAACTTAGCTCACTTCAAGGATCTTGCAAAGTCAGGTCGCAGTCAATTTTCTAGTCTAGAAGGCTTGGGAAAAAGAAAGCCCACTAGATCCCATTAAATCACATTGGTTCTGTGATCCTCTCAGGAGGAAGAATGAGACTCGATAATGAAATAGGTCCCCAGAATGCCCAGGGAAGGATCACTGTCTTTTATAACATTCAACATGTATTCCACGAGGTCTTGAGAATGGACAGACAATATGCTTGGTGCTGGCCAGGAAAAACAATGCACAGAGTGACAAAGAGTCTCTGCCCTTAAAAGGCTTATACTCAGGTAGGAGCAACAGACAGCAAAGAAGTATCTGGAAATATAATTCAGATAATCCTAAATGCTAGGAAGGGAATTAGCAGGCACTATGAAAGAGAGTAACTCCAGAAATTACTGAGATATGGCTATCAAGGAAGGGGTCTTCTCGGGATCAGTGAACATTTTCTGTTTGAACAGTCCTTTGTTAATAATCTGTAGATACACAGACTTCCATGATCGCGTGTAACAAGATGAAAGGAGGCAGAAAGCATGGTTAGGTGTACACACACACACACATGCACCACAGATTTTAACTGTGTATCAAACACAGTTTCTTTAAATTCTCAGGTTACATGAGAAAACACAAGAATAGCAATATTCTATGGTTGATTAGCTTAAAATGTTTAAGACTGTTCTTGTGGTGGAGAATCTTTTATAATGTATATATTCGGGGCCAGCACAGTGGTAGAGCAGGTAAAGCTGCTGCCCTCAGTGCTGGCATCCCATATGGGCACTGGTTCAAGTCCCAGCTGCTCCACTTTTGATACAGATTTCTGCTATGGCCTGGGAAAGCAGAAGATGGCCCAAGTACCTGAACCCCTGCACCCGCAGGGGAGACCTGGAAGAAGCTCCAGGCTTCTGGCTTCAGATAGGCCCAGCTCTGGCCATTGTGGCCATTTGGGGAGTGAACTAGTGGATGGAAGATGTTTCTCTCTCTCTCTGCCTCTCTGTAACTTTTTCAAATAAATAAATAAATAAATAAATAAATATTTTAAAAAAAAAACACATATATTCAACTTTTCTGCATTAGTAAGGAAAGCATACTAAGGATGTAATGTTGCACCAACACTATAGGAGATTATAATATAAGGAAATAAAATAAAAATATACAAGACTGAGGTGGATGTGTGTTATTTTGAAGCCAGATAGTGTAGTTGTAGGGGCCGATTTTGAGCAGTTCAACAAAACTAACATATTTGCTTATTTGCTTGGGCTCTACCTTTGCAGCCAGCCATAACACAACACACTAAGGGGATGTCAAGCAGGGAGTAGCAGAATGTTCTGTGAGGATGGTACTGGCCTCAGCAACCCTAGGGGTGCAGACAGGCTATGCACTGTAGTTTCAGTGTCTTCTTCCATAGTCATTCTACCTGGCCATCACTGACTCCAAATTTTCTTCATGAAACTTCAGACATTCAGGAGCCATGATGGGATTTTTCTCTCAACTCAAAAGGTAGCATGGGAAATGATCTATAAGAATGTCACACCACTTGGAAGGAGATCATTTTGCTGATTTTGCAGTAGGTAAAGAGGGGATACACAAAATTTTCCACTAAGAAAAGTTTATGAAGAAGCTTGGATTAATGAAAACAAATTTAAATGAGTGAAGACAGGTTGTGAGTTGGGGCAAGGGGTCCAAGGAACATAGTTGACAAATCACTGTCCTAGAAGCAGGATTATTCAAATTATTTAACTATTTTAAGGCCTGAGATAGCCATCCTAAGCTGGTTGTTTCCAAACCGTTCTGATCTTCTGAATTGTGTAGGAAGTTTTAAAAACAAATTCCAGGCTCCTTCCTAGGAGATTCTGATATTCTGGCCTCAGTGGGCCATGACTTAATGGAAAAATATTCGTTCTGCACTTCTACTTTTTTTTTTGCATCTTCTCATGATTAGATGAAATCTCAGAGGCCAACATTACCCTACAAGGGAAAATGGAGGCCTCTTGCCCCAACTGTATTCTTGTCCAAAGGCAGAGGGAGTTACCAATCCAACCAAGGTTAAGCCTAGTTCACTCATACAGGGAACTGGACTCAGAAACTTCTGAGTGGAATGGTGGGATGACCGCTGGGATGGGGCAAGCCTTGCCCGCTGTGGATGTCCATCTTTCAGCAGGTCTAGTAGGGCATCCTTGTTACTGTGTATTGATTGCTTCAGGTTCTAACCAAGTGTCTGCACATCTTTTCATGACCAACTGATGGTGACAAATAACTAACTGGGATCATTAAAGGGATTCTTCCCGTACTGTCACCAAAATCTCAACGTGCCAACTTCATATGTTTAAGAGAAAGAGGATGGGGCCTGTGCCGTGGCTCACTTGGTTAATCTTCCACCTGCAGCACTGGCATCCCATATGGGCGCCGGTTATAGTCCCGGTTGCTCCTCTTCCAGTCCAGCTCTCTGCTGTGGCCCAGGAAGGCAGTGGAGGATGGCACAAGTGCTTGGGCCCTGCACCCGCATGGGAGACCAGGAGGAAGCACCCAGCTCCTGGCTTCGGATCGGCGCAGCGCCAGCCATAGTGGTCATTTCAGGGGTGAACCAATGGAAGGAAGACTTTTTCTCTGTCTCTCTCTCTCACTGTCTATAACTCTGTCAAATAAATTTTTAAAAAAAGAGAAAGAGGATAAGCTCCTCTAAACAAACACCTGTCAAACATAATACTGAAAATGGGCTCAGCTTTCAGATTTCTTTGTAATAGGAATGTGAAATTCTCCCTTTTGACATCATTTTTACTGAAAAGAAACATAGGTGACTTGGAAGATCTCTTTCTAACAAGGGGCCTGGTGGTTGCTCTATGGCATAGGCAAAAAATCATAAAGAAGGAAGGAGGGAGTGAAGGAGAAAGGGAGAGAGAGGGTTAGAGAGAAAGGAAGGGGGGGCAGGAAGGGAGGGAGGGAGAAAGAGAAAGAAGAAAAAGGAATAAATGAGAAGGAAAAGTGAAAATTTTCAAGAAGAAAACAAAAAACAAGAAGACAAGCATGATGTTCTCAAATAGTCCCCAGAGCAGTCTCAGTCAGTGCCCACGCCACAGTACCGGCTCCTGGATTACAAGTCACAACACAAGGACTGTTTGAATGAAAACTATAGGCCGTTTTCTTTAAGATGCTCTGCAAGCCATTTTATTACTAGAGTCCTAAAGAAGTCACTACGGATGGCCTATTCAAATCTTTACTCCAGGCGGCTTCAGTGGCAGAAACCCTAGTCTTGCTCACGTACTCACCCTGCCCTGGAAAGTCGTCTGCTCAGAAAGATGAGCACGTTTTTAGATCCAAGCAAGTGGATCTTGACTAGTCAGTAAGTACTTTTCCTTGCCAGCGACTGTTTAAGGAGATCGGTGTCACCCAATCCTGGCCAGAGACATCAGGGGATGCCTGATGAAGAGCTGCAGTGAAACAGGCATCACTTACACAGAGATATCCTAGAGGGAACAGCTCTTTTATCTCACTGAGTATTATCATATCTTCATGCAATGCCTGGAACTTCAGCATTCTCCAACCTTTGAAGCAAGACCAACACAGGAGCATGGGAGAGAGGAATACTGAAAGGACCTGGGTTCTTGATATCATCATTGGCTGCTGACTTGCCAGACCCTGGACTCCCAGACTTTTTGTTATATAAGACAATAAATCCCTATTGCTCATGCTATTCATTTCTTGCAGTTAAAACCTTACTAACTAACTTAACTAACTGTGTTTACACTTCTGCAGGCTCAGTTAGTATTCCCACCAAATAAAGTTCCTAGTACGTTTTATTCTTGCTTACAAAAGCCTGGTAAGGGATCCTGACTTGATTTGCTGCCTTTGGAAAGGATACTCAAGAGCCCCTGTAAATGAAGTCAAATAATGGTGACAATTGTAAGGTTTAGAATCAACACATGTAACACGTAACCTCTGTTAGCCACCATCCTAAAAATTTGTATACATTAACCCACTTAGTCTTCACCACAATTTTGTGAGCTAAGAACTAGCATCCCTTTTTACAGATAAGGTAAATGGAGTCCACAGAGGTCATGATGAAGACAGAGTGGGAGAGAATGTGCTGGTTAAGGATACTGAAAGTACTCAGAGGATAGCCCTAAGCTTGGCCATCTATATTGCCATAAGCAAGTGAACCATGAGAGCCACAGAAGAGCCCACTGCAGTTCAATTATTAGTATGTATAAATAAAGAATCAAATTCAACAGTTCAGAGTTGGAATCCAGGAATCTGAAATTTTAACCATCTGCGTGGGAAATTTTAACAGTCAGGTTTTGGAGACAGGAACTAGAAGTTAGAAAAAAACTGAGCTGTCCAAGATTGGGGGAATATAATAGGATAAACTGAATTAATTGCTTTTTCCCTACCTATTAATTTCTTTCCAGTAGACATGCAAAAACTTTCAAAACTTAACTCATTAGGCTTGTATGTCACATAGTAAAGCCATGACCCACAACGCCAACATCCTATATCAATACCAAATCCTTGTCCTGGCTGCTCACCTCCAATTCAGCTTCCTACTAATGGCCTGGAAAAAGCAGTGGAATATAGCCTGAGTACTTGAGTTCCTGACACATACGCAGGAAACCTGGATGATGCCCCTCGCTCCTCGTTCCAGATTTTGGTCTGGCCCAGAGCTGGCCATAGTGGCCATCTTGGAAGTGAACCTGTGGATGGAAAATCTCTCTGTGTCTCCCTCTTTCTCTCTCTCTCTCTAATTCTGACTTTCAAAATAAATAAGTATTTTTTTATTTTTTTTTATTTTTGACAGGCAGAGTGGACAGTGAGAGAGAGAGACAGAGAGAAAGGTCTTCCTTTGCCGTTGGTTCACCCTCCAATGGCCGCCGCGGCCGGCGTGCTGCGGCCGGTGCATCGCACTGATCCGATGGCAGGAGCCAGGTGCTTCTCCTGGTCTCCCATGGGGTGCAGGGCCCAAGCACTTGGGCCATCCTCCACTGCACTCCAGGGTCTCAGCAGAGAGCTGGACTGGAAGGGGAACAACAGGGACAGAATCCGGTGCCCCAACCGGGACTAGAACCCAGTGTGCCGGCGCCGCAAGGCAGAGGATTAGCCTGTTGAGCCATGGCGCCGGCTAAATAAGTATTTTTAAAAGGTCAATTCTCATCAGAGTTAATTCTTTATAGATTTAGGATCATGAATTAACATTTATTTTCCTCCTAAATTCTATGCAATTCCAATAGTTACATGAGGTACTACAAGAAGTCTGTGGGAAAAATCGAATTTAAAAATTTTTCTTTGCACAAAAACATTTTTTACTTTAAAAATGTTTCTTTTGGTACAAAAACATTTTCAAATCCATGCATAGTTTTTTCATAGTAAATATTTTTCATGAGCTTTATGAAGACCCTTTCTATGTATATTTTTATCTTCTTGAATGCCTTATTTTTTTAAAAAAAAAAAGATTTATCCATTTATTTTAAAGTCAGTTACAGAGCAAGCAAGAGAGAGAGAGAGAGAGAGAGAGAGAGAGGGAGAGAGAATCTTTCATCTGCTACTTCACTTCCCAGGTGGCCTCAATGGCCAGAGCAGAGCCAGGCTGCAGCCAGGATCCAGGAGCTTCATCCCCATCTCCCACATGGGTGGCAGGACCATGTTCTGGACCATGTTCTGCTGCTTTTCCCAGGCCATTAGCAGGCAGTAGGATGGGAAGTGGAGCAGCCGGGACACAAACGCGTGGCAATAGAGGATGCTGGCCTTGCAGGCAGTGGCTGACCCGCTATGCCACAACACCAGCCTCCTGACAGTTTTATTCACGCAGTAGCCCCGGCTTGCCTCACACGATGCCAACAGCCTCCTGCAAAAGACACGGACCAGCCTGCAAGGTGAAGCAAACTTAAAAAACCCTACCAAGCCAAGGTTACAGTAATTTCAGAAGCTTCATAACAGAGATACTCAAAAGTCTAAATTGGCCACACAGAGTCCAAATCTAAGTATATTTTTTCACTATGGTGATTTTCTGCGTGCCACAGTCAGAGGGCATTACTGTGACCAAAGGTGAGTGACACTAAACTAAGAAGAGCAAACACATGGTATATGAGTAAGCACACCCCAACCCGATGGCATGGCAGACACTGCTACTGAATCATAACATTGTTCCCTGAGTCAGAATGTGGCATGAGGATCCTTCTTAACTAAGTGCCTTAGGGAGCCACTTTCAATTATCAGACTGGCAAACATGGTGAACTCTCTCTGCCATCCTTACTCTGAAACCTCCCTCAGAACATGAATAAAGATTAAGATCTCTCCATACTAGGAAAAAAAATGTAAAAAAATAATGTGCATTCGTTTCCCATTCACTCCTCTGGTACAGCCAGGCCCCACTATTATATTTCTATACTCTTCATTTCTTGCTCATCAAAGGTACTTAGCTAAATGTTTGCTGCATTCCATCTAATTTTTTTGAGTACTTTGGCCAAAGGATTTAGCATTTCCCTAACTGAATATTAAACTCAGCAGGGCCCATGAAGCTCTGGAACCAAAACAGTTAATTAGCAAGTCACTAAGGCTGGTAGCAAGTAGCAGGAGGCACGGCTTAGGAAGCTGCCCATTTTTCTTGCAATAAAGAAAATAAAGACAGTAATTCTAAGAACATTTATTAACCCCCCAGTATGGGTAATTGCCATCAGATGTGGGTCTGTCAGTCTTGCATTAACATAAGCTCCCACATCTTGGCTTTCAATAGCGTAGTAATGCCCACGATACTGTAGATAAGTGCTAACGCTGGAATTTCGAGAACCAAGTCCTGTGTCCAGCAAACGCGTTTAAAAGAATTTCACTCTCAATGGTTGCTTGCCCAGAAGAAATTCATTTTATGTTAAAAAGAGAGAGAGAGAAAACAAGGGGGCATTCAATTGAGCAAGCATTTTCTTAACTCATTTGAAGATAATCTCTTACATTCATCAACAATTTCTCCAAAGGGTGGAAACATGGAAAGAGATTTTGTACAGTTTGGCCGGGTGCTCCATTCTGTATTGGTGCACGACATAAAATAATGGGATGGTGATAAAACAGAAAAAAAGAAAGGCTTTATAATAGTCAGGACACGCCGACCAATTTTAAATTGAATTACACAGCCTGCTAATCTTTACGATGGGATAAAATTTCTTTCAACATTATGCATTATACTAAAATTCACAGCGCTTCCCCTCCCCACTTCTTGAGCTGCTATCCTCCCCTCATCCCTCCCCCCAAAAACATGTCCCCAGTGAGAAAGCTTCCCTTCCACCCCAAAAGCGTTGTTCGTGCTGATGGGGAAGGCAGGGCACGGCTCTGTGCAAGATTTCATTTTCATAGCTATTGTTAGTTGCTGTGTATCTGTATTTCACACGAGGGCATACACCAACAGTATTATGAACATTGAGCATATTTTCCTAATACCACAAGGACACATTTTTTAAAAAGATAGATTCAAATATACATACATGGTAAAAGGGATTTTTTTTTTAAAGCAACAATATTGAGGAGCTTTGTTAAATTCTGCGAATGGAAGTATGGACCTCTGTACACATTCTGTCTGACAAAGCAGCTACACTTCAGAAATTCTAAATTGTCCAAATCTAGAAACGGCAGTATAAACCTAAGGAAGTGTAAGCCTTGCCAACTGGGACATGGCCTTGCTTATTTTGGGTGTTTCACTCACTGTCGCAGGAATGGAGAATTTTTTTTTTTTTTCCTGACAAGGGCCATTTGGATATTTACATCACTTGCGGGTCATACAAAATTATCAATTTAAAAATTAGCTTGCTACAGATCCGTTGAATTTCAAGTCCCACCTATGGTTGCCTTGATAGGGTGTTATATGGCCCATGGATGGGACGTTCCCCATCTCTGAAAGTCTAGGTGATGGGACAGGGGACAATGAGAAGGTGAAGAGCTTGTTCTGTGAGCATGGACAACCTCAGACTTGAATTTCTCTAGGCCAGATGAAAAGAAATAAGAAAGGATGGCAGGAATATCTGGGACAAATGACTTGACCTCTCCTCCTCTGTCACGAGAAGGGAGTTCCAATAACTTAGCAAAACCATGTAGAAACTATTTTTAAGAGCTCTTAGAAATCTTCTTGATAACTTAGATTATGGAATCTTACTCTACGATACTCTTTGGCTTATTTATAATAAAAATTTTAAAACATACCAATGTACACTGCCTTATGAACAATAAATTTGAGTTCTCCATCTCAGTTGTATCTATGACTTTTTAAAAACATTTGCCCAGGAAAGCAAGAAGATTATACTTATGAATAAAAAGTGAGAACTGAGGACAACTAAAAGTTTACAGCAAATGAGGAGTTACAAGAATGCCATCAAGAAACACTGCAAGTTTGAGTTCGGGATCTTTCTAGATATCTTAGACACTGTTTTCACTGAGAGTCTCTGGTCTCCTTATGACAATGCTGACTGCTACCCAATGTGTGCTGACTAACTGGCAGTCAGTGGCTGTCCCCAGTAGACACCTGTGCACTTCTGCTCCAGGTGCAGGTGTTCCAGAGTCACTTGCATGGATCTCCAAACCAGTCTAGACCAGCAGTCCTTTTTAGTGTCTTCACCTAATTTAATCATACATCACTGTTATAAACCATAAACATCTAGAAAGATTCCAGACCCAGATTGTTTCACACGCATCTTTACACAAGCATCTTATCCACCAATATATAAACCCAAATGGACAGGTGGCAAACATGATAAACTTTAAATAAAGGTAAGAAACTACAAATGTTAGAAAGACTGTGCTAATCTCTCACTATGTCTATATTCCAGAGAAAGGCTTTGGCACGCCCTTGGAAGACTGGCCTAACTACTATAACCTTCAAGTTAAAATAAAACTAGTTAGCTCCATGGTTATCATTTGGATGCTTGCTCGCCTTAGTTGACTTTTTTTCATTTATTGAACACTTTTCAGTCCCTGTCACACACTGGAGAAGAAGTCTTTCACTAAGGTAGGAGCTGCAAATGAGTAGCACATAGAAGGGAAGGGAGAAGTCACGCCATTCCGCCACCCATCACCCTCACATGGCCTTTTCAAAGAACAAAACCTCCAGAAACAAACCTTGTATAGTTACTATTAAAGGTATACAAGTACGTTTTATTTCTACCTACTTTTATAGGAGAATGATAGCTTCCTTGCTTTCATGGTGCTAAACGTACAAGTTTGAAGATTTATTTCTTAGTTCAAATAGAAGTCACTCTTGGGCTTTTAGTTACATTGCATCCTGAGTCCAGGTTTTCTACGAAGCACAGATTCATAAGGTGAAGAATATACAGTGAAAAACCCTCACATAACAGTTTGGTTTTCTAACCCCCTGGCAAGCTCACAAATTACCTTGACTAACCTGGCATTCCTACCCTTAGCACTAATACTACTATTGCTATTACTGCCACTACCATCACGATTACCACCACTAGAAATATGATTCTATGCTTTTGGTTGGTTCACAGTTCCAAATTCAGGTGGCACAAGGCCCGGTGGGCACTCAATCTCAAAACAGCTGGGTAATGGGCTTCATTTAGACTCAGGCAGTGAAGAACTCTCCACATCTCCAGAAAAGTTCACCTGCCAACTTTATTTCCAAACAAATGAGAAAAACTGAATGAAGAAAAGTAAGATTTCTGTGACAGAACTAGGGGAGATGTTCTATTTTGTTCCTTCTGAAATGTGCAGTTTAAAAATGCTGGGAAAATAATGCTTGCTTCAAATTCAAATTGCTCACAAAGCTCACTGCAATAATATCTAAATCTAGTAAATCAATAATGCATGCTATGGTTATCTGCTTAATTATTCATTTTGGGTGTGCCAAATATGGTTTTCAAATGAAATTCCTGGTGTCAGAAAAGCTAAAAATAGAGTGTAATCAAAATTTAACATCATTTTTCCCCAGTGGAATTCTTTCCTGGAACATCAAGAAAGTCCTCTAATTTTGAAAACTAGAAAGAGACATGTTGATTTCAAAATGTACAATTTTTTTATAACTATGTACTTTTTATAAGTTATTGTAAATGACCTGCATACACTGTTCATAAGAATGACAAATAACACACCATCAAAATGTTACAAGGTGACAAAAATAAATACTAGCATAAGAACATTAACAAAGATAGGTAATAAAAAGTGGAAAAATCAAATAAAGCAAATGTTTGGAGACCAAAGTGGGAGACTAAAGGCCGTTGTATAATATTGGGAAGATTGCTGACTGGACAAGAGCAGCAGTGTGTGTTAGCGGGTGGGGAAATGAAGAAGGAGCCGTCTGCCATTCACCACACATGTACCATGGGGCCCTGGGGATGCCTCTTCACACTTTGTACAAAGGTTTCTTATGGACAGGCAGCAGCCTGAGTAGGAATAACATATTGGCAAAATACTAAATTTTTTAAAAGGAAAATGCAGAACTACCTCCACTTCCTTTTCTACGTAATAAGAGCAAAAAAAAAAAGGAACAAACAAACCAAAACCAAATGTAGGAATATAACTGTGAGTTTTGAAGTGCTTTCCTTTTATAGAGGCCAAATTACAGATGCCAAATAATCAACTGCTTTTGTAGGAACCATTCAATCCACAGTTGGGGAAAGTGCCTTCAAGTTTCCCCAAGGACTGACCTAGCCAGGCCAGAGAAAAACACAAACAACTGTGTGGCCAAGTGTCCAGTTCCACCAAACAGGTTCCCAAGGCTCTTCTGATGCTGTTATTTAGCACTTTCTGGCCAGCAGTATTCCATCCAACAAACCTGTTTATTTGACATTTGTTACTAATTCCACTGATTTTTAAAGTTAATTAAGATACCAGGCACTATTTTAGGAGCCAAGAAATATATTCAGTAACTCTCTACTGTAAATATATTTTCTGATTTTTGCCAGTACAAGGTAAGAACTAGAAGTGAAACAAACCCATCCCACATGGCCCCTAGCCTCTAGGGTCGTGGACTCCCACCCTTCCTTTATGCTTGCAGAAGGATGTAAAATTTTGAGCAAGGAAGCCCTTAGAGCTCCATGACCCAGGACGTGGGACGCTTCAGAGCTGCAGCAAGCCGAGAGTAACTTCCTAATGCACTTCCTGAGAGGATTAAATGAGATAATAAAAGTATTTGCGAAATACCTACCTACCATAGGCAGCTATTATTATAATTACTATTTAGAAATGCAGATCAAAATACTAATTTTACAGGATCAAGTTTTCATTACGCCCCTTACCTCCTTAAGGGAAGAAAATGAGAAACAGTGTTTTGATTTTGTTTGATTTTAAAAATGCATTATTCTGAATTAGATCCCAGAATAGAAAAAAATGCTATAAAAGACATTGTTAGAACAAGTGGTGAATATTGAAAAAGGCTTGTAGATTAGACCATAAAATTGTATCAATTTATGTCTTGATTTTGATCACTACAGTAAGTTAAATGAAAAACCATAGTGAGTTAAATTTAAAAAAAAGGAAAGACATAATGACATAGTTAGGATAAAGAAGCATGATGTATGTAACTTGCTCTTAAATGATGCACAAAAAATAAAAGTACATACAAATATACATATACACTCACCTAGCAAGAATGAAAAAGGACAATAAAGCA
Source organism: Sylvilagus floridanus (assembly GCA_949820135.1). Taxonomy (NCBI): domain Eukaryota; kingdom Metazoa; phylum Chordata; class Mammalia; order Lagomorpha; family Leporidae; genus Sylvilagus; species Sylvilagus floridanus. The sequence goes on from OX463224.1 coordinate 91,560,823, forward strand.
AAATGTTAACAACTGGGGAATAGGTGAGAAGATTATTTGAGAGTTTATGCCATTATTCTTGTACCTCTTCTGAAATCTAAAAATATTTCAAAATAAGAAGCATGCAAATGTTAATTAAAAATGATTAATTGGAGTGGGCCTCTGACCTAGTAGTTAAGATGCCTGCCTCCCATATCCAAGTATCTCAGTCTGATATCCACTCTGGCTCCTGACTCTGGGTTGCTGCCAATGCAGACCCGGGGAGGCAGTGGTGATGGCTCAAGTAACTGGGTTCCTGCAATCCGTGTGGGTGAATTCAGTGCCTGTTCCCCAGCTTCAGCTTGGCTCAGCCTCAGCTGTTGCAGACATCTGGGGAATGAACCAACAGATGGGAGTGCTCTTTTACTCTCTTTCACACACACAAAAATAAATTTTAAAATATGATTAATGAACTGGGGCCATGGATTGGTGTGAAAAGTGCTGGCTACATATTTAGCACACCCAACACAAGGCCCTTCTGGCACTTCACCTTGGACTCCACTCCATTTTCCACTCCCCAGACTAGCGGCCTTCCTTGCATGCAAGAATGGATGCACTGAATTATGGGGACAGTGCTGTAATTATGTCCTCTTCCCTCTCATCTTCCTTTCCGGACCCCGGGTTAGAATGTGCAGGGTGAGCTAATGATGTGCCACGTATCTCTGATGAGTTCTGTATTATTTGCATCATAATATTTTCATTTCCCGCCTTGTGCATAATGCCACGTTGACAGCAAGGTCAGTTAAGTTACTATAAGGGATTTTTAATGAAAACAATTATAAATTTAAAATAACTGTGTTTAAAGCATTTAACAGTCACTAGGGTCAAGTGATTACAGCAGTTACAAGCCCCATGGGACATGTTCACACCAAAACAAAGTGCATAAATTACCTCAGCTGGTGCATGTAATCACTAAGTGACCACAGGGGTCAGGCTGAGTGGAACCCTGAAGACTTTCACGCAAAACCAATAATGAAAATTTATCAGTCAAAGTGCGGGGGGTGGGGACATCAGGAGCGAGTGAGTCGAATGATAGACTGGGAGCAGAGCTGCCTCTCACTGCAGCTTGAAGAGCCAGGAAAATGGCACTCACACCCCCAGGGGACAGCTGGAATTCAAGATTCCCAGGAACAATGTGCAGGCGGGCTGGGAGGGGATGTATGCAGTACAAACAAGTTCCAGGCCAAACCAAAAGGCCTCTCTGGTGCAAGGGTGGTTGTCGTTATCCAGAAACCTGTTTCAGGATATGGACATACATTTGGAGGTCTCCAGTGTATAAGCAATGATGGGACAGAATGTGACAACAAATGATAACCTCAATGCTGACACGCCATTTGGCACCCTCTAAGGATGTGCCTTGAACTACCTGCCCACTCCTGTGACTCCTTCCCCTTGCTGTAGAAAACAGTCTGCTGACATTCAGAGAAGCAATGAATTTTGTTTGCGCAACCACAGCAAGATCTGAGGGAAGGCCACAGTTTGTTTTTGTTTTTATTTTTATTTTTTATTTTTGACAGGCAGAGTGGACAGTGAGAGAGAGACAGAAAGAAAGGTCTTCCTTTTTGCCGTTGGTTCACCCTCCAATGGCCGCCATGGCCAGCGCGCTGCGGTCAGCACACCGCGCTGATCCGATGACAGGAGCCAGGTGCTTCTCCTGGTCTCCCATGGAGTGCAGGGCACAAGCACTTGGGCCATCCTCCACTGCACTCCTGGGCCACAGCAGAGAGCTGGCCTGGAAGAGGGGCAACCAGGACAGAATCCGGTGCCCCAACCAGAACTAGAACCCGGTGCAAGGCGGAGGATTAGCCTATTCAGCCGTGGCGCCAGCCAGAAAGCCACAGTTTTAAGAGTCACTGTTTGCTAGGGAAGGCTGGGCGCGTGCTCCGAGGTGACACGAAACTGGAAGAGAAGGTGAGGATCCCGAAAACCACTATGTGCAATGGTCTCAATGAAGTGTGATGGGAGGAAGGGAAGCCAGCCATCTGGCAGGGTCAGGAGCCAGTTCTTAATACGGGGGCTCAAAAGTTTCATGGAAAATGGGATTAAAAGATAAAAACTATTTTTCCATGAATATTTTGAAGCCCCTTCATGTTTGTTTTAGGAAGTGAAATAGAACAAAGATGAAATCCTCTGTTTTTCTACTCAGTCTCCCGGTCCCCTCTCCCCACAAGAATTCCAATTGACAGCAGTGTACTTTCTACATCTATGTATCCACAGACAGTAGGAACAACTAATGCTCACTGACCACTTAACAGTGTGCACTAGCAGTGTTCTAAGCTATCATAGGCAATCCTTTCTTGACTCTTAAAAAACTCTATAAAATAGATGAGGTTAATAGCCCCATTTTAAAGATGCAAAACTTGAGAGACACCTAGAACTTAAAAAATTAGACACAGTCATACACCTAGGAAGTGGACACACTGGGATTCAAAGTCAGGCCTCTGACTCCAGAACCAGTAGGCATAACCATCATACTTTTACCACTCTAATGTTGGGCAAACTTCTGTGGGATCGCTATGAGTGATTTCTGAAACACTCAAAAGTGAGTTGCTAAAATTCTCTTCAATTTCTTGTTTCTCTCAACAGTGTGTTTTTAAGGTATGTCAGTAGAGACGATTTTTGAATTAAGCCTTAAACAAGAATAAGAGTTTACAGAAAAAAAAAGGAAACAAGATTGACCGGCAGGCAGACAGTGGGACGGACATGAGCAAATATTCACTATTACTCTAAAATGTATTGAGCCTTTACTATGTACAAAGAACTGTGCCTTTGACCTCATCAATACTAAGGAGTATGAGAAACACTTCCCCTGCTCTTACGGTGCTTACTTTCATTCCTTCATTCATCCAATACACATCACATACTCATAACAGCTCCTATGTGTCAGACTCTGCTGCAGATATGGAGGCTACAGTGGTAAGACAAGACCAAACCCTCACAGAGCTGGCATTCAGTAGAAGAGGACAGACAATAAGTAAGAATGTACACCACATCAAAGAGGTGGTATTTAAGCAGGCATCCACATACTGAGAAGATGGTAAATACGAAGGTTCAAGATGAGAACAAAGTTGGAGCAAAAATCACTGTGGTTAAAAGAGAACAACTGCAGAAATGGAAAGACACAAGTTCAAAGAGCAGGACAGAGGCCAAAGAGAAGTGTGATGGGAGTAACGCTGGACAGGGACACTGGATTAACTTTGAATGCTACAATAGGCTTTATTCCATGGGTTAACCATTTCTGAAATTCATTCCGCAAAACACCAGTATGATGAAAAATCCCATGGTCAAAAGGTCTCTTGCCCCCAGTTCTTCATCAGTAAAAATAGTGATAAAAATTTCAACCAACTTCAGAGCATTGTAAGGATTAGGTGAGTTAGTGCACGTAAAGAATAAAGCAGTAATGAGTGCTCTCAATAAATGTTAGTTATTATTGTTAGGCAATTCCAGGAAAGATGAATGGCCAGTGAACTCTGGTTATCTTTTTATGTATGACATCTAAACCCAATGGGTTCTAGTTGCCTATTTTACAAAATGGTGAAATAATACTGACAATTAACACTCAAGATGCTATCTCCCTCTCTTATTGCTTTGTGCCTGTCACAAAGCAGGACCTGGCCGTAAAGACACTTAAATTACAAACAAATAATCTGAAGATGATGTTTTTTCATATTTTGGGCTGTAAGGATCCTAAGATTGAGGGTGACCTCACCTGGGGACCCTCTGCTTTTCCCTCTTGGAACCGATGGTTTGGAAAAGTTGGGGATTTTTTTTTATCTTCAAAGAGCTCCTGTTTCATTTTAATAGTTATTTTAATTTAATAGTAATACAATTAATACAGAAAAAAAAAACTTTAAGTCATCATTTTAAGGGAAGCACTTAGCTGCTTTTTCTATTGAGCTGATGAAGCGGTGATTATCTGTCTTGCCTGTGTTCATTTCTCTTTAGGAGATACAAATATTTCAGCACAAGAGAAGGCAGTTAGCCTTAGCACTAAAGGCTGAAACAATGGAGTAGACGTCCAGTGAGTTTAATTCTTGTCCAGCTTTTATGCTGGCTCCAATGTGACCCCAGCCTGTCCTTCCACCTTTCTGGATCTCTATCCATCCATCCATCAGTATGGCAGGGATAATGCTGTTGCCCATATCAGCTTCCCCAGAACATTATAAGCATTAATGATCTAATATACTCAAAGGTACTATGAGTCCTGTGGAGGAAAGATGTCATATAAATTAGAGGCATTATAATTAATGTAATTCAAGAAAATGGCTGCCCATAACTCAGAGGATTAGGCTCATGTAGATCACAAAAGACCCAGTCATCATGTCCTCAGGTCACTAATGATCTTTTTTAATGGAACAAAAACCAATCTTACTTATTTGAGCATATTCAACTATTCCATGTTTGGGTTAATTTTTTTCCAAGTACTTTATTTAACTCTATACCAAAATTGAACTACACTTTAAAGTTAATTTTGTCCTTTTTGGGAAAGTTTACTTATACAAGAATTAGACCATGATGTAATTCACTTAAGGAAAAAAAAGATTCTTCAATGTAAAGAGAAGTAGATAATAAGAATGATTCACTACCACCTAGATTAAGCAATTACACTTTTTTAAATTTTAATTTTTTATCATTTATTTGAAAGGCAGAGAGAAAGTTAAGAGAAAGAGAGAGAGAGAGAGAGAGAGAGAGAGAGAGAGCAAGCGAGCTCCCTTCCACTGGTTCACTCCCTGAACCCCCTAAAGTTGACATCAGGCTTGGCTGAAGGTAGAAGCTAAGAATAGAATCCAGGGCTCCCACATGGGTGGGAGGAACCCAATGATTTGAGCCATCATTGCTGCCTCCTAGGATCTGCATTAGCAGGAAACTGGAGTCGGAAGCCAGAGCCAGGCATTGAACCCAGATACTCTGATTTTGGATGCAAGCATCTTAAGTGGTGACTTACCCACTAGCCCAAGTGCTCATCCCATAAGTAAACAATTTTATCTTATACAACTGCAGACAACAAAATGGGATGTGTTACATCCACATGATATAATATACAGGTAACTCAAGTACACACCATGAGGTTCCAGAATCACACACTAAGAAGAATGATAAAACCCTATGTGAATTGTTTGAAATGGAAAAAGAATCTATTCAATAAATTATGGTATGATACATGGGCAAACCAAATTAAGAATCAAAAACTGAAAAAGTACAGCAGGTCAGATATTGTTTTGGTGGGCAAGCTAAAGATTAAATAAGAAACTACTTGGGTATCAAATTCTCAACTGGCACACTGTCCTCCATGACACATGGTAAAAGTCATCTTATTTGTCCCCCCTTGAGCCTCCTAACTTGACCGCCTTATTAGATATGACTACTTAGTGATCATAAAGTTATGCAGCAATAAACATTCTGGTGAGGCTGCTTCTGCTCAGATCGTTTCTGAAATTATTCTTTGGGAAATTCTAGGCACTTCACTAGAAAAGAGTTGCCATTGTAACATATCTTTTCATTGCAAAAGTAGCATATCTGCCCAGTTGATGAGCTCTGATTCTTAATAATCTTCGATTGTTCTCGCACTAAAAAGCCTTCAATGCACAAACCATGGCCATAAAGCATTTATGTGAAAGAAGTTTTAAAAAGTAACTGGAGGGGCGGTGCTGTGATACAATAGGTTAATCCTCTGCCTATGGTGCTGGCATCCCACATGAGTGCCAGTTCAAGTCCTAGCTGCTCCTCTCTGCTACAGTCTGGTAAAGCAGTAGAAGATGGCCCAAGTCCTTGGACCTCTGCACCCATGCGGGAGACCCAGAGGAAGCTCCTGGCTAGTGGTTTCAGATCGGCCCAGCTCCATTGTGGCTACTTGGGAGTGAACCAGTGGATGGAAGACCTCTCTCTCTCTCTGTGCCTCTGCCTCTCAAATAAATAAATAAATAGAACCTTAAAAAAAAAAGTTTAAAAAGTAAATGGAAACTGCCCTTGATAACCTGCTTCAAGCATGGTGTGCCCGATTTCCTAACACAGGAGCTGGTGGGTGGGATGGCTTTCAGAAGGAGGGGTAGTGATGCTGAAGAGAAAAGTGGGAGGGCAGAAGAAAGAGGCAAACCTAGGGAGATGACAGTAAATTCAGCAGAGGGACAGGGCAAGGAGAGGTCTGGCCTCCACGTGTGTGTGGCTCTGAGGCTAATTAGAATCTAAGGACAAGATCTCTGTTTGGTCTCGGGTGCTTGCAAAGGGAGCAGCTTCAGGTTTCTGGGGGCCAAGGAAGGTCATAGACCCCTGCATTTCTCCAGATCATAGGCCAGTGGGTCACAGTGGCACAAGAAGCTGTAAGATCCCTTCCCCAAACTCTCCCTCTCCAACTTCCTCCATCTCTGCCCTCTCAAGGAGAAAGAGAAGTTCACCAAAGGAGCAGGAAGAAGTATCAGGGCGTGCTTAGACAGAAGTAAAAGAAGCAGGCTACCCTCGCTGACCCTTTACTACCTGCACGCCTTGGGCAGCCTGTATCTTGACCTCATAACCACCTCAGAGGCTGGATACGCTAGGCATTCGTAACTCTCCTTTTACAGATGAATGAACTGAAGTGCACAGAATTAATGATGTTGAAACCAGGATTTAACTGTAGTAGACTAAACCAAGTACCCATGCTCTTAACCTGATACCAAACTGCCTTTATATACATCAGTACACAGAGGTGCATACATAACACATCACAGCATACACACCAGCTGCTAACACTGACTACCTGTGAACTGTAGCATATACTAGCACCACTGGTTTTTCTCTATCACTATCTACAGTTTTTACAGATTTATTTGATTTATTCTGGAATTAACTTCACAATTAGAAAAGTTTGTAGTCATTAAAAAAAATCCCTCAATGAATGAAGGTTTTTGCTGCCAAAGAGAATATTAAAGAATATGTGACACACATTCTCAAATGCCACTGAGAGTATCAAAGAGAAATTACAAACTTAAATTTCACAATAGATAGCAAAAACATTCTTTAAAAATTGCATAAATGCTAGGAATTTCTAGCAATATATCCTATAAATATGATTAAGGACATTTGCAAAGATAAAGCCAGAAGCATGTTCATCACACCAATGTATATAACAATAGAAGAATGGAAACACCTTAGGTTCCAGTAATAAAAATGTAGATAAATAAATTAGAATGCATCCCATTCAACAAAATGCTGTACCGAAAGAGCATGATGTATTAATTTTTTTAAGTTAAAGAGAATATGCATAGTCTATTAATTTTTAAAATACCATTGTACAAAAAGCCCTTAGATTTTTTTTTTTGACAAAAAGCCTTAGGGTGAAGATTTTCTACTACTGAGGATATTCAAAACAGAAATGAAAGTAGAAATATTCTGAAATGTTGTATGTACACCAAATAGTAATTACCCTAGAGATCAAATTAGAGAGGAATATATATTTTCTACCTTATATATGGCAAATATTTGACTGTTTATAACATGGATATCTTATAATTTAAGTATTCTTTTTTGTTGATGTGGAAAATTATTCATGATAGAGTGTTAAGATGAAAAACAGACTATAAAACAGTACTATTGTAAGTATCTCCATTTGGGTAATGGGCGTGTGAGGTATGTATGTGTATGGGAAAGTGAACAGAATACATTCCATAAGGATTCACAATAAAACACTGACACTCATTATGTCTGTCCACGGAAAGTTCTGCTTTCGTCTTTACACACATGTGTACTTGCTAAGTTATCAGGAGTGTGCATGGATACATGTACTATCAGAAGACAGTACATAGTTCAGGCTATGAGCATTTTTCTAAAGAACAGTCTAAAACTTTGGGCCAACAGCAGGATTTCTGGGACATTTGTTACAGTCACACTGTGTTACAACTGTGGCTAATATGATGTTCCTACAAATACGAATAACACTCTTCAGATTCTCCTTGGAAGCATTTTCACTCCTTCTTTTCAGCCTGGATAAACTGAAACTCTGTGCTATTAAATGACAAACCAGACCAAGGAAAAGCCATAATTAAAAGTTCATGGCACTAGCACTTAAAAAGGATTTTTGACCAAGTAGATCATTATATATAAACTTTTGGCTGAAAGAACAGACCACCCAAGAACCTTGTTTTTCTAATTAAAATATAGGAAACTAAAGAGAAGCAGCAACAAACCCTTCTCGGATATTTCTGTGCAATATATAGGAATCACTAACAACAGCCAACTGGATCAGAGAATAAAAAGAAGCAATGGTTGGGGAAGGGAAGGATTAGAGACTACACACACATCGGCCAGCGCCCCGGCTCACTAGGCTAATCCTCTGCCTGTGGCGCCGGCACACCAGGTTCTAGTCCCGGTTGGGGCACCGGATTCTGTCCCGGTTGCCCCTCTTCCAGTCTAGCTCTCTGCTGTGGCCCGGGAGTGCAGTGGAGGATGGCCCAAGTCCTTGAGCCCTGCACCCGCGTAGGAGACCAGGAGAAGCTCCTGGCTTCGGGTCAGCGTGGTGCACTGGCCGCAGTGGCCATTAGAGGGTGAGCCAATGGTAAAGGAAGACCTTTCTCTCTGTCTCTCACTGTCCACTCTGCCTGTCAAAAAAAAAAAAAAATCAAAACAAACAAACAAAAAAAACCCACCTCTTAAACCTTAAAATTTAGGTCAAAATTTGGGACATGTTCAATCTGTCTTGCCCCAAATGGTAGAGTTAGAAACATGCCAGGGGATTCCAATTCAATCCCATCAAGGTGGCATGCACCAGTGCCATCTCACTAGTTCAAGTGAACAATTTCAGTTCACAATTGGTCATAATGATAGGTCTAAGAGTCAAAGGGATCATATAAATAAGACTAGTGTCTGCTAATACTAACTGATAGAATTAAAAAGGGAGAGAACAATCCAACATGGGAAGCAGGATACGCAGCAGACTCATAGAATGGCAGATGTCCTAAACAGCACTCTGGCCTCAGAATCAGCCCTTAAAGCATTCGGATATGGCTGAAGAGCCCATGAGAGTATTTTAGGCATGGAAAGCCAACACACTCTGGAAAAAAAAAAAAAACTAAATGAAAGATCTCTGTGAGTGAGATCCTAGTACAAAGAACGGGGCCATCAAAGAAGGAGGTAACTTTCTCTGAAGGGAGGAGAGAACTTACACTTTGACTATGACCTTGTCTAAGTAAGATCGGAGTCAGCGAACTCAAAAGGCTTCCATAGCCTTGGCAACTCATGACTAGAGCCTACGGAGGTTACTGACGCCATAAACAAGAGTGTCAATTTGTTAAGTCAACAACAGGAGTCACTGTGCACTTAAACCTCATGTAGGATCTCTGTCCTTAATGTGTTGTTCAATGTGAATTAATGCTATAACTAGTACTCAAACAGTATTTTTCACTCTGTTTCTGTGGATTAAAACTTGAAATCTTTACTTAATATATACTAAATTGATCTTCTGTATATAAAGAGAATTGAAAATGAATCTTGATCTGAATGGAATGAGAGAGGGAGCGGGAGATGGGAGGGTTGCAGGTGGGAGGGAAATTATGGGAGGGAAGCCATTGTAATCCATAAGCTGTACTTTGGAAATTTATATTTATTAAATAAAAGTTAAAAAATAAAAATTATAGTAAATACAAAAAAAATTTAGGTCAAAAATGCAGATGGTATGAAATCCTGTATCTTCATGTTCATCTACTCATTCATTGATTCAAGAAATATTTGTTACAATGATTATGGCCCAGGCCCTACACTCAGAAGCGGATGTATGAAGAGTACTTATTAAGCACATATCTGTTATCTAGAAAGGGACATGTTACATAACTACCACAGAAAGTGCTACACAGGGCCCACGCCACGGCTATCTAGGATAATCCTCCGCCTGTGGTGCCAGTACTCCAGGTTCTAGTCCCGGTTGGGGCACCAGTTCTCCTCCTGGTTGCTCCTCTTCCAGTCCAGGTCTCTGCTGTAGCCTGGGAAGGCAGTGGAGGATAGCCCAAGTGCTTGGGCCCTGCACCCGCATGGGAGACCAGGAGGAAGCACCTGGCTCCTGGCTTCGGATCAGTGCAGAACACCAGCCATAGCAGCCATTTAGGGAGTGAACCAACGGAAGGAAGACCTTTCTTTCTGTCTCTTTCTCTCTCACTAACTCTGCCTGTCGAAAGGAAGGAAGGAAGGAAGGAAGGAAGGAAGAAAGGAAGGAAGGAAGGAAGGAAGGGCGAGCTACCCGGAGGTTTGCCCAATGTGTTAAGGGAAGTAACTAACCCAGAAAGAGAAGCTGTCATAAAGGAGAAATGCAGTCTCCTGGAGGAGACGGCCCTCCCAGGAAGCTGGGACAGGCTTTGCCAAAACACGCATGAAGGGGCCTGCTGCTTTTAGAGAAGAGGAAGACACTGAACGTGGGTATAATTGAAAGCTGGAAATAAGAGGATGGATGTGCAGGCAAATGATAAGAAGTTCTAGCATCCATTCACGCAGCATTCTCTGGCAAATACACAATAGTCAAGAAGAAGGCTATCAGAATATTCCAACGATGACAGCACAATAATTGAGTGAATATAAATAGTATCAAAGAGGCCCAGAAGAAAAGAAGGTGCGGGAGGGTGGAACGAGGACGAAGGATGACTCCACGTGGTGGAATGCCTTTCAGAATTTCGTTCGGCAAAGTGTACTGCAAGCTACTGATATTCAGAATTTACTAAAAAGCAGTAGAAATAATCGCATTTTCACAGACAGGTACTTTCTAGTTAATAAACTTGTTTTTAAACCAAGTCTATAATTGAGATGCATTTTTGCCATGATAAAAAAAAATGTTACAGTGGCTGGGTGGCAGGGTCCTACTTCAACTCACCTAAGCTTACTCATGACATACTTCTAGCGTAACAAAGCTAGGACATGAACTGGACTGCAGGAGGCAGCTATCACTTTCAAAGTATCTCTTTGGGCAAGATGCACATGTGGATCTTCTCAGTTCTGCAGTGCCTGGCAATAAGAAGTCACCTGTGTCACTGACCCTGGACTGGTTCTCAATCCCGGGGACCACAGCGAGGTGAAGGAAGGGCAGGTTGTTGGCTAGGATGGAAAACTGGGACGTTCCATCAGCCAGATTGGGGAAAACAGGGATTCTGGCAGCTTCCTCAGGGTGGCAGATACAGGGCTTTAAAGTTTCATTTCTCACAGTCGTTATAACTCAAGTGTGCATAGGTGACAGAGAGCTACCTGTGGAAAGCAAGATTTCCAGCTCCCCATCAAGGCCTATGCATTTCAAGGATTGTGTGGTGCCAGGAAATTTGGAGCTTATATGATTGGCTATTTCTTCAGTGTACTTTGCAGGCTTCTACTTTGCTGTAGTTCATTGCCGTTGGGACTGTTTACACTGAATGGTTAGAATGCTTCTCCACCTCACAACGTCCTCCCATCAGCCAACTCACATACAGAGGCTATGCCACAGAACAGCTTATGTATGTAAACTCACCTTAGGTCCTGAGCATAAATCTATATCAACGTGTGTTAAGGGAGACAGTCGAAGAACCATGGTTTTACTCACAATATGAGCCCTCTACCATAGATCTAAAGCCTGAGAAAAGAGAACGGTTAAGAAAACCCCCTCAGACCTGGGAGTCCACCAGGCCCAAGTTCAAATCCTGAGTTCCTATCATAGCTGTATGATCTGAAGTCAGTACACCAAGGCTCGCTCAGTATTTCTCACCACTAATAAAGAAGATAATGGCTCCGACCACCCAAGTCATTGCGAGGCATGCATGAAATGATCCACGCAGTTCATGGGTGAGTGGACAAGCTGTAAATACACACTGTCACCACGCCACTACCCCCTCCCAGTTCCAGGCTCACCTTGGTCACTCTATCTGAGTAACCTAAGGCAATTCATCCAAAATAACTTTCACTTAGTTTCCAGTTTTATCAAATTAGGAAAAGGGACTCAACCACTTACGAGGCCTCCTCCAGGCCTACTGTTCTGTATGGCTAATGTCACTGTGAAGAGGAAGACTCGTTTTCAACCTTTGTTCCTGTATTTCTGTTGCTCCCTCTTACATTTAAACCCCCCTTTTAAATCACTATTGCCAGTCCCTTTTAATTTCTTCTAGAGTCTATGCTGCCGGCTTTGTTGTCTCCCTCCACACTATTTGTTCAAAGTTGTGTATAGGCAGGGATTGCCCTAAGAATGGTCTAAGCTTTGCCACAGAAAGCTTCCTCACAACAACCAAGGAGCATATCATTATTACGATGACCATTTTACAAATGAGAAAACCAAGGTGCAAGCGTTAAGCTACTTGGGGCCGGTGCTGTGGCACAGTGGGTTGAGCATCCGCCTGTGGCACTGGTTTGAGTCCCAGCTGCTCTACTGCTGATCCAGCTCCCTGCTAATGGCCTGGGAAAGCAGTGGAGGATGGTTGAAGTGCTGGGGTCCTTGCACCCACGTAGGAGACCAGGAAGAGGCTCCTGGCTCATGGCTTCAAACAGGCTCAGGTCTGACCATCACAGCCATTTGGAGAGTAAACCAGCAGATGGAAGACCTCTCTGTCTCCCCTTCTCTCTGTCTGTAATGCTGCCTCTCAAGTAAATAAATAAATCTTTCAAAACAAAACAAACCAAAAAAAAAAAAAAGATACAGTAACTTAAAAAAAAAAAGAGTTAAGCAACTTATTAAAGGTAGCAAATTCAAAGCCAGGTCTCCTCTCATGTTTGTAATCACTACATGTTAGACGACCTTTACATCCTTTGACTGTGCCTGGCTTGAAGTTCTACTTCCTTTCCACCCTGTGCTGTGCTAACTCATCTCGTAAGTTACACTGTCTTAATAACTTTGCCTGTTGCACCTGCCAGGTGAGATACATAGATATCAACCAGGGCCCAACGTGTCTGAACCAACAGGGAACTTGTGATGGGATTCCCATGCTTTGCAGCTGGTAGGTCAGGGTGAGAGTCAAGATGATCATGACTTCAATACGTCTTTCACATATTTGCAATATCGCCCATGAATAAACAGCTACTCAACTTCCACATCAAGCTGTCAGAACCCACAACACTTCTTTTAGTTGAAGCCTAAAAATCCGCAAGCTTCTCAGATGTCCCAAGTGCACTCATCTCATCGCAGAATAACCAGGGCAAAGGGCTCATGCTTTGGAACCAGAGAGCCCCAGGCTTACTAACAAAGTGAACCCGGGTGAATTAACTGGTCTTTCTGAGATCCTTATCTATTAACTGACCTTGGATAAGTTAACCCAGGCGAGCTTCAGGTTCCTCACATCTAAAATGAGAATAACAATAGCAACTTCAGAGGGATGTTCTGGAAATAGAAGGAGTGAGTGACCTGTAGTAGGAAATGCAGTCTGTGAGACCTATGCTGGTGAGAGCTGAAAAGTCCTATAATGGCAAAAGCCCTAAACTGATCTGACCCCTGACTCCACTCTGCCAGGATTCCTGGCTGCAGCTGCTGGACGCACCCTTTGCAGGTGAGAGGTTCCTGACTGAGCCAAGTGGCAGAGTGTAATCACACACCATCTCGCACCCTCTGAGTGCCGCCAGGTTGCCTGGGTAACAATGAGCTATTCTGGGCCCTCTCCATGGGATCCCTACTTCTCTACCGTATCCCATGAGCTTTCTTTGGTCTCACATTCTGCACCCCATGCTGAGACCTCTTCCTCCTGCCTCACAAGATCAGAGGGGGAAATGAGCGGAGAAGGAACTGGCCGTGCAGCTGGGCCTTAGCATTTTATTTCCTTATCATGTTATTTCCTTAGCTACTGCACATTTCCATTTACTGAGTACTTTTCCTTATAAAACCTCCAAGTGTTTACCTCTAATCTACTAAATAATTCCTCCGACCTCTTCCTGTTTTTGTCCTTTAAATATCTATTGATGGTTCATTCACCACATCCCCCTTTCAGTTATTAATGGCCCACAAAAAGTTACTTGCAGCAATCATTTACTGATTAATCTGTACAACAATCCAGAAAGACAGGTAGTATCAATCCTTAGTTCTCAGAAGGAAACAAGGGGAAAAGCGAGGTTAACTCGGTTGCCCAAGGTCAGCTGCTAAACAAGACTGTACCCCGGATCTCACCTGTCCTGTGTTCTGTAAACACTTCCCACAGTGCTGTTCCCTTCCTTCAGAACGCCGCAGTCAGTTTAGGTTGGTAACTGCTGTGTTGGGATTTGGTTGTCACAGAATAGTCTAAAACTGTCAAAACTCACCCCAAAATAATTGTGAGTGCTAATAATTTATAGATAAAGTGCCTGAAATGAAGAGATGGTACTTGAAAGCAAATTCTATAGAGGTAAAAAAAATTAAAAAAAAGACAATGGAAGTGAAGAGATCTGGATTACAGACCCAACTCTGCCTAAATAAGACTTCTCTAAATTCGTATGTCATCTGTAAAAGTAAGATTATCCTAAATGATATTTAGAATATCTTGCTGTTTTAAATAAGACTGACTAACTACTGAAACAGCCCCAAATGCAAAATATCCAACACACAATGCTGCCAAGATCACGGTGAAACGGGTAGCAATCATTGGCTGCTAACAAAGCACAGAGCCTCAATGTCCTCTGGAAGCCAGATGCCAATATGAACAAGAATCAGGAAGAACTTTGCATGCTTTAAGTTCATAATTTAACTCATGCATGGCATTTTCCCCATTAGAAATAAGACAATGAAAGCCAAAAAAATACACACAAAAATGCACAATTTTAGTACTAGATACCAGCTCGGGGAGGGGGGACTGATGCCAATTAAAATGTTCACTTTTAAAGAGCTGTCTTCTTGAATAGAGGCATAGAAGACAATATGGGTGTCATGCTGCTATTAAAGAGGATAAAGGTGGAAATTATGCAAAAACATTTATTCTATCCGATATTATTACATGAAAAGAATCAAAAGTAAAGCAGCAGATATGTACTCTGACGTCAACTATAAACCATGTATACATGTGCAAGGGCACATGAACTCAAAATGGTTATGCTGTTCACTAGGCTTACTGTTTATATTTTAACCATTTCTAATGAATTTTATTTTTCATTTATTCATATATTTTATCATTTAATCAATAATTTAAAAATTTCTCCAACCTTGTTTTGGGTTGGTGGGAGACAAAACTTTAAATTGTGTGCCTAAATCTCCTGAGTCATTTGTTGGCTGACATCTTATTCATGACACAATCATCCCAGAATAAGTTCTGTTCTTGACTATAGTAATAGTTTAGTGTCTTTGGAGATCATAAAATCTTAGAATGTTGGCACTTCTCTCCCTCCTCGATGAGGATTCTTAACAAAGATCTTTCTTCTAATCCAGGTGAGAATAACCCCATGACTGCCTTGCAATAATAATCATTAGCAACTGCCTGACGTAGGGCCCAGCGTTTTGGAGAGACTCTATTTATGGGGGCCTCAGCCACAACCACAGAGTTGCCATCATCTTCCTTGCAGTGGCCAGGGCAGTGTCATAACCTTCGGATTTTGCAGCCTACATCCTGGCATCCGGCCGGGGTTCTCAGGGGCTGTGGGGCACTCTCCCGCTCACCGAGGAAAGCTGGGGGATCTCAGCTTCACATAAGGGCTTGGCCATTCTCCTTTATTTCTTAGAAATGTTCTCTTGCTACTAGGTCCTTTGTACAGCTTTGATCATAATATGTGGGAAAGACTGCAGAGCCAATGAATTAAAAATATGATTCTTGGTCTCGTGTGTGCCAGTGAACGCCCTCATTAAAGCAGAATGAGTGAGATGAGATCGGTTTCAAAGCTTTCCGTCCCTTTGCCCCAGAGCCGCCAAGGCCAGACACTGAAAGGATGCACAGTAAAATTAAATATCTAAAAAATTCATCTTTAATTAACAGAATTGGATTAAAGCTAGACACCATCACATATCATACAAGGAATGGCTGAGCTGGCTTCCAAGTGCTCTAATTCAATTAGGACGCAGTGAGTGACACTCGGACGGGAAAGGTTAATTGGGGCCGCCAGAACGCAATCATTCCTTACCTAACCAGTCATTAAACTTCTTAACCTCTGAGGGCAGTCCCAGCTCGGTGAAATCGCCTGTGTGGAGAAGGATGTCCCCATAAGGCATCTGGATACCATCTGTTCTGGAGTGTGTGTCTGAGATGCAGACAAACCGCGTGTGGCCCGCTGGTTTTGGAGTGTCATATGGGATGGGGTCGACCCTAAAGTAGACATAACAGATCCCATAACAGTTAAACATATTAGAATCCTCGCAATTGTCATCACACATACATAATGATTGTTATCTGAGAACGCACCCAGACAAACCAATGCAAAGGCAGAGGAACCCATTATAACCAGGGACTCTTGTGGGATGTAAAGTAGACAGCATCACCCGTCTACAACCCCACTGTGCAAACTCAAAGTTACTTACCTGATAGGAAGACTAAAAGGAAATATCTTACACGGAGAGTCGGAAATAACTTAGGAAACTGAGAGAGTGATTAATGGCGAAGTTTAGGGATATTGAACCCCAACTGGGGAAGCAAAATTATGCTATTTTTCTCTCTCATCTTGCTTCAATTGATCCCACCACTCATTAGGAGACGGATAACTAATTTATTCCTTTTTAAACATGCATAACTTAAGCAATGAACTAATTTACAGAGCTCAGTCTGCACATGCTCTGCTAACTGAGACGTAGGGAGACAGCATTTAGATTTCATTTCCTTTCCACAGCCATGGAAAACCTGTGTCTTGGTGGTTTTGCTAAGAGATTCACAAATCGAATTTTCAGGGAAGGAAAGTAATGCCAAAACAGCAGTGATTTTTGTTTTTTCTAAAAAATAGAAAAAATGGATGTTAAAAGAATTTCATCAAGCTTGTCTTTATTGTGATGAATTATCTGCAGTCCCAGTTATACCTTAGGTTACAAGGAATGACCAAATATCTTGGGCAAGATTCTATTCAGTACAAATAGTAAGCCTTTAAATGGGTATGTATGTACCTACACATGCATTAATATATGTATAATTTTAGAGACCTATGCACTGGGAAATTACATTAGGGCGCAGGAATGAAAAGGCAAAGCGATCAACCCGAAGCAAAGAAAATGAAACAGAACATTCTCATTTAATTGAGTGTAACAAAGTGTACTAAATAAACTTGGTGAAGAAATGCAAATCTGACTCCTCAAGCATACAGTTTTAATTATTTAAGGGGTTTGTAGCAGAGTTAAGGATGCTTTAACTGTATTAACTCTACCCTGACAGCTTCCTTTAATTTCTTTGTAGGAATGTATGCTTATTTTTGGATTATGGGTGAATAGAAGCAGTTATAAATGCAAAGAGAAGGTCACAAGAGAAGCAAATATGCAATGCAGAGATTAGAGTGTGAAGCATTAAATAAGGAACGTATTTCACATCATAGCCTCATTCTTGATCGTTAACATGCAGCAGAGAACACACTGAAAATGCACCACAAAATTGCCTATACATGTGGTCTATACAGGCTTTGTTTAATTTTTTGGTTTTTCCTTTTTTCAAAGAATCCATTTTTTTTCACTTTTTTTTAAGATTTTTATTTTATTTATTTGAAAGGTAGAGTTACAGACAGAGAGAGGGAGAGACAGAGAAAGGTCTTCCATACACTGGTTCACTCCCCAAATGGCCTCAATGGTCAGAGCTGGGCCAATTCAAACTCAGGGGCTTTCTCCAGGTCTCCCACACGGGTGGAAGATGGCCCAAGGACTGCTTTCCCAGGCCATAGCAGAGAGCTGGATCAGAAGAGGAGCAGCCAGGATTAGAACCAGCACCAGGACTAGAACGGAATTTCAGCACTGCAGGAAGAGGCTTAGCCCACTAAGCCACATCTCCAGTCCTAAAGAGTCAATCTTTTAACAAGTAAAGATATCAAGACATCTTGTGCAACATGGATGGTTACATTTCTTCAACGGTTCGTGTACATTTTTTAAGAGGAAAAGGAACATAAGAAAGGAGGACCGTTGCCGTGGCTCAATAGGCTAATCCTCCGCCTTGCGGCGCCTGCACACCGGGTTCCAGTCCTGGTCGGTGCGCTGGATTCTATCCTGGTTGCCCCTCTTCAGGCCAGCCCTCTGCTATGGCCCGGGAGTGCAGTGGAGGATGGCCCAAGTGCTTGGGCCCTGCACCTGCGTGGGAGACCAGGAGAAGCACCTGGCTCCTGGCTTTGGATAAGCGCGATGGGCCGGCCACAGTGTGCCTGCCGTGGCAGCCATTGGAGGGTGAACCAATGGCAAAAGAAGACCTTTCTCTCTGTCTCTCTCTCTCACTGTCCACTCTGCCTGTCAAAAAAAAAAAAAAAAAAAGGAGGAGGATGACTAAGAGGAAGATGATACAGAGAAACAGAGAAGGAAGGAAAGAGAGAGAAAGAGAGGGAAGCAGGAACAAACTGTGAACTGGTTATCCAACAGTGGGTCTAATTAGATACCCAAAAACAAAGTTTATCTTCTGCAAAAAAAAACATCTTCCCTGTACATGTTGGAAAGTGCTAAGGTCGGTATTTTGTGCAGTGAGTTAGGCTGCCTGTGAAGCTGGTGGCATCTCATATCATAGCACCGGTTCGAATCCCAGCTGCTCTACTTCTGATCCAACTACCTTCTAATGCGGCTGGGAAAGCAGCAGAAGATGGCCCAACAGTTTGGGCCTCTACCACCCATGTAGGAGATTCCAGATAGAGTTCCTGTCTCCTGGTTTTGGCTTGGTCCAGTCCTGACCATTGTAGCCATTTGGGGAGTGAACCAGTAGATGGAAGATCATTTCTGTTCCTCTTCCTCTCTCTCTGTCAGTCTACTTTCCAAAAAATAAAATATACTTTTTTTAAAATTGTTATTACCATGAAGAAAATTCACTAATTCACTGAGATCTCAGCAGGAACCTATAAACCCTCCTGATTATATCCAAAGCTGCTTTTCTGGATGTGACAAATGTCTGGTACCTTGCATTCCAACACAGAAACTCAATTTCACTCAGTTCCAACTTAGGAACACCTACTATCTTCTAAAAGTTTTCCCAGAAAATCAAAGGCTGTTGCCTGCTGCAGCTCACTGTTCCCTGTAAATGTTAACAGGTGATATTTTGATTCCAAAAGCTAAACTGCTCCCTGGGATGAAACTGTCCGTATTTATACTTTACCAACCAACATTGGAATGAAAATTCATCTAGTCAATGAATAGACCTCTAATTACTTGAATACACTCAATATCACCTATGTATTTCTTTATTTTCCAGCTGTCAGCCTAATTATATAAAAGCAGTCACAACCTCTGTTTGCTATGTGTATGTTGGCCAAGCTATCACATCCCGATCCTTTGGGAGTTCCTCTCAGTTTACCAGAGGGACATCACAGTCATTTTGAACTCATAAACAGAAAGCAGCACAGATGTTGACCCTTCACTGTGAATGGGCCTCTACTTACAATTGTACCCACTCAGGAGCAGCCAACCATCACATTGTACACACCCTGCTTCCCATTGTAATTTCATACTGGGCAAGACTTCCTGAGATTATGGAGAAGACCCATCAATTTCCGAATTGCTTCAACCTCCTTCCTCATCCTCTCCCCTCCTCCAGGGAAACATTTAAACATCAAGAACAATGAAATCTACAAATTAAGTAAAGGCCAAGGAACAGAAAAGTAGGTGGACAAGAAAACGGGGGGAGATATTTTTTTTAACTCTGAGTTGAAATGACGGGATGGCACTGTGGCGCAGCAGGTAAAGCTGCTGCCTGCAATGCTAGCATCCCACATGAGTGCTGGTTCAAGCCCCAGCTGTTCCACTTCTGATCCAGCTTCTGATCCACTTCTGATCCAGCTCCCTGATAATGGCCTAGGAAAAGCAGCAGAAGATGGCCCATGTGTTTAGACCCCTGCCACCCATGTGGTAGACCCAGATGAAGTTCTGGCTCCTGGCTTTGGCCCGGCCCAGCCATGGCTATTGTGGTCATTTGAGGAGTAAACCAGTGGATGGAAGATCTCTTTTTCTGTTTCTCCCCCTCTCTGTGTAACTCTTGACTTTCAAATAAATAAATAAATCGAGAGAGAGAGAGAGAGAGAGAGAGAGAGAGAGAGAGAGAGAAAGAAAGAAAGAAAGAAAGAAAGAAAGAAAGAAAGAAAGAAAGAAAGAAAGAAAGAAAGAAAAAGACGAATCCAAAGTAGACAGCAAGATGAGCAGAGAAGATCTGCCCTATACCACAGATGTGGCATCATCCAAGAGAAACAATTAGCAGCATTTGGGAGATGTGTGGAGGATTGACTCAAGATAGAAGATTAGGGAGAGTGGGGAGTCTAATGATGTAACTAGAGAGTTTATACAGATCACCTGATTGGGTACTGAAGTTTACTCACAGTACTAAAGACAAAGCAAAAGATGGTTTCAGACAAGGAGACAGTAAAGCATACCAAAGCCACAATGTAAGACAGAATAACACATATCACCTGGGCATCCCAGGAAGGAAGACATTCCCACCCAGACAGAGTTGAAAATAAGATGTCTAGTAACATCGCCAAGTCGCAGTAGAGATAATTAAAGTTAAGACAATCGTAGGAAAACTACCACTCCCAAATTGGGAGTTTGATAAACACCTTGAAAACAGTACACAGCTCAACATTTTCACTGTGAATGTACAACTGAGAGATATCTTGGCTACAGCTGGGACATCTACCTGTTCACACTCTGTGAAGACCATCACATTGTATTATCTCATTTAGTTAATAACTTTACCACTCACTGTATAAGCTGATGACTTCTCAAATGACCTCACAAATCCCCCAAGGGCACTATGTCAAATATCCTAGTGAGCATCTTACCAAGGCAATATAAACCCCAGAGCCAGACTGAAATATCAGAGTGAGATTTGCCCATACATTCAAGTACACTCAGAGGAAAACAAGATGACACAAGAAGATAAGAAGAAAACACGGCATTATAAAATCCCAGAGCAGGACAAAACCTTAAGGGGCCAACGCTTTATCTGATGTCTCAATACCCACTAAACCTTCCCTGCCTATTTAGCACCAGCCCTTGTTCTAAGGTTTTCAGAGAAGGGGAGCTATAAGTCTGCTCCTCTCCTCCTGTGAACCCATTATGGATTCTAAGAGTTCTACTCCTTAGAAAGTTTGTGTTCCAGGGCTGGCGCTGTAGCATAGTGGATAGAGCCACCGCCTGCAGTGCTGGCATCCCATATTGGTGCTGGTTCTAGTCCTGGCTGCTCCACTTCCAATCCAGCTCTCAGATATGGCCTGGGAAAGCAGTGGAAGATGGCCTTTTGTCCTTGGGCCTACGCACCCATGTAGGAGTCCTGGAAGATGCTCCTGGCTTCTTGGATCGATGCAGCTCTGGCTGTTGCAGCCAATTGGCGAGTGAACCAGTGAATGGAGGACTTCTCTTTCTAACTAATTATTTTTCTGTCTCTCCTCTCTTTGTGTAACTCTTTCAAATAAATAAATAATTGTGTTTTTTTTAAAAAAAAAAAAAAAAGGAAAGAAAGCTCGTGTTCCACATTCTGCACCTCTAGGAAAGCTGAGCATGATCCAAACACTTGGTCTGAAGACTGAGTAACAATTCTGGCTGGGTCATTCACTTTGGGCAACTTACTTAATTCAATGAGCATAATTTTTTTTTCTCTACTATAAAATGGTAATAATAATGCCTAGTAGCCATACAGGCTCTGATTCCCACTCCACATTTATTCAGAGTATGATACAAAGCAAAGACATGTGCCTTGTCCTCTCATCAGTAAAACAGATATAAAAATAGTATCTATCTCCTAAGACTGTTATGAAGATGAAAAAGCAGAATACACTGAACATATTTAGAACTGTGTCTAGTAGAATATTTAGTGACTATTTGTACTAGTAGTTGACAGTCTTTTTTCTGTTATTATTAGTAGTAGTATTTAATTTCTATGACTTCATTCTCCCCTTCTACTATAAAGAGATAATAGCAGCTACCACTAAGGGACTTTAAGAATTAAAGGAAATCACATTCACAACACCATGCACAGTTCTGGGCGTGTAATTCTATAGTCTATAAATATACTTGTTTCCTTCCTGTCATTCCTTCTTTATCCTAGTTTTACACTCTGAAATAAAAAGAGAATAGAAATCAAGTCCCCTTTTTATTCGATGGTTCAAATATTTGAAAACATTTATTTTCAAACTCCTGGAACTTCTCTTCTCTAACTGCATAGCCTCCACGTCTTCAACTTCTCCTTCAGTGACACAATGTCTGGTGCCCTCAGAATCCTGGTGATCAACTCCTAAATAATCATTCGACTGATCAGACCCCTTTCTGCTTTGTAGTGTCAGAATTCATGGTCCGTGTGAATTGATGAGCCAATGAGCTGTTCATCAAACACAAATGTTAGTCAGGCCATGGAAAGGTGACCGTGCTGAACACACTGGCAGATTTTCCTAACAGCAGTCAGAGCTCTCACCTTCAACTGCTATCTAATGAATTCCCCAAGTTTTGTGCCAGACCCAAATGTTATGGCTTAAAACTTGTGATCATTAAACGCTGATATGTACCAGTGCATGTTCAAACAAATAAACCGTTCCTACCTATTCAGTCCTGACACATTAGGGTTTTTTATAGACTCCACATATTTACACACAGAAAATAGGATGATGCTATTATTATTTCCACAGTGGAGTTCTCTTTTTTACCTATTTTTTTTTTTAATAACAAATCCATTCACTATTGAAAGCCACACTGAGAGACACAGATCCTCAGAAAAGGTATTAAAGGGTGATTTATCCTGACTGGGCTTTCTTTAGGACACGGGAGCTATAAAACCCTTGTGTTCATGATTAGCTTACAATGCAGTGTGAAAATACAACATCACCTTCACAAAGTATTTTAATGGGATTTAATGTACTTCATCCACCATTCCACTTTAAAACTGATGCTATACTTATGCACTTCACTGAAGTTATCTCTAAAAGTCTTCCAATGTAATGTTAAAACTTTCATTTTGATCCAGAAAATTTAGGTAATATAAAAGTTAAAACAATACTTGTAATGTTATGCCACCCAAAGTGGACACAGAGTTTGATGAACTTGTATGTAAAACTTGCTAGCATAATAATGAATACATAAATAGAAGATTCACATTAATGGAATCAGAATGTTTATACTGGAAGGAACCACATAGATGATCTAATTTGCTGTTTCACGTCTTTGCATGTCATCTATGTAGCTTTGCCTTACTAACCTGAGCCATTACCTAATTTTCTGTTAAATGTCCTATTAGTTTCCCACATTTTTTAGTTTTGCAATATCATCTATGATGTCGTGAAATGGACATGTTGGTTTTATTTTCCAATTACATATGAAAATTAGCTCATGTGTATTAAAATCTTATTTAAAGTGTGTCTGCTTTAATACATCTCACCCCAATATCAATGGTGCATATTTTGTACATTGGAGGGTATTGTTCAGGTTCAAAATGACTCATTTTACCATGAAGAATCTGAGTTTGAACTAGAACTCAGGTTTCCCAATTTGTATTTCACTTCTCTTCTCACCCACTTAATTGTGGAAGCTGAAATACATCTGCACTTAGGGAATAAAAATTATTTTTAAAATTACAAAATGCCAGTAAATCAGTCCTCTAAGAGCTGGTAGTCATTAATATCTAGAGAGACTGCTCAAAATTATTGGAATTATCAAAACAATCCAAGTTTTAGTTCTCCCCCAAATTGACCTTTCAAGTCCCATGTAAGTTACCGAGTTAAATGGAAAGACTTTTTAAAAATTCAGAGTACAGTTCCATTGCAAAAGTGAACACTATAGCAGTTTGATTTTTACTATACTGGAGGAAGATAGAAGTATTCCTCACTCTCAGGCCTGTGTGGTCACAGGGACAAGCTGAGTGAGTTTCCAAACACAGGTCTCCTCAGGGGATTATTTAGTTGCCACATAAACCTCAACACAAAAAGCCCTGGTATGAAGCCCAGGGCTGCTGTGTATATTTGTCATCAGTCATCTGTGTGGCCTCAGGCAAGTCATTTCTCCTCTTCTAAGCCCTGTTCTCCAGTGTAAAAACAGGGCAGGACCAAAGGCTCCCAAGGTCCCATGAGCAGCCCCACAGTTCAGACACCACTGACGTCATGAAAGACGTCAGCAACAAGTCAGTCTGAACAACCGCTTCAGACATCTTTCTGGTTGTAATCTTGTTTCCTGCTGTCCCAGGCAATGCAAAGACAAACAGAGTCCAGAACCAGCCAAACACAATCAGACTCTGTGAGGCTTCACACACAGGGGAGTGAAGCTGCCATTGGAACTGTGGACGGTTCCTGTGGCTCTTCCAGGTGTATCTAATGCAAAGGAGAGCAAACACAGTCAAGTTACCAACAAAAGTGGAAAGATGTAGGACTTAATGAAGGTGCTTCAGAGCTGGGCTGTTCTTGTTCTCCTACGACTATGAGCTGCTGAAACTCTCCTAGTTAAGCCATCAGGGCCCAAAACAGCAAAGGTGCTGAAACACAGTAAGCATAACAGAGCCAGATGTATAAATACATTCACATTTGTACCAAGGGCACTGCTTTCCCTTAACTGCTGTATCAACACTGTTCTATCACCAACCAATTATGGCTAACAAAGCCCACTGCACAGACTGAGTCTCGTCTATTTTTTCTGAGTACAAAAGTACAGTGCTGACATTCAATGAATATTAAGTGGTAACAATTTAATTCTCTGAACACTGCATGCAATATGAATTCATAGTCTCTCTACTAGTGCCATTTGAGGTGTTTTCATGCCCATCAAGCTAACTACTTTGTCAGCCACTAGCGCCTCTCGGATGGGATATTGTGGGGTCATAAATATCCCACTGGAGATGTACTTTTCAGGGTTAAACGCTTCCCTCGCTTCTAATGTGAGAACCATATTAATCGACCTAAAATTCCAGATAATGGCCTTGCATTTGAGAAAAGAAGGCATGTGACACTGTACTGAATGTCTATTATTCCACACTGTCAGTCGAATGGGCAATCAACAACCATTTATTAAGCACCCACCTAGATGCCAGGTACCACAATCAGTCCTGGGAGGACAAAGTAGCAACAGGAGAGGTACCTTCAAGGTCTGCACTAGTGATCTGTTAATTTACTACTCAACAAATGCCTACTGACATGCCTGGTAACTACTCAGTCACTTCCCAAGCATTTATTAAGCACCTTGTACATGCCATAGTTATCAGCAATTCTAAGATGATCCATGTCCTGTGATGAGACAACATGAAAAGTATAATACTTCAGGATTTCTGAGGTGCTGGGCTATAAAGGAGACAATATTTGGCAGGACAGGGCAATATAGAGGGCCCAGAACACAAGTCAGCATATCAATTGCAAATGTCAGGGACAAATGATAGGCACTCTTAGGAGATCAAAAAAAAAAAAAAAAAAAAGCATGAGATCAGCGTACAGCCGAGACATAACTTGGGGTTCAAATAAGCAAATAACATGGAATATCAGGAAGAGGAGAAGGATATGGAACTTAGCATGTTTATACCTGTTGAGTAAAAATATATGGCTGGAGCAGAGCTAATGTGACACTGAACAGCAGATTTGAAAGCCTGGTGGGATGAGAGCAATGACCCTCAGAGGGTCCGACTGGGAGGCCTGACCCATACCTGGAGAGCATGGAGAACATCTTCTTCCCCTAGCCAATAGAAGATGCAGAGGGCATAACAAGAGCTGAGGTTCAGAACAACTAATGTGTTGGGGTAAAGGGAAACCGGAAGAAAGCTTGGCTCAGAACTGACTGCAAAAAAATCTTGACAAGTGATGCCAAAGCCAAACCCAGTCAAAAAGAAAACAGGAAAGAAAGAATGTGAAGGGAAGGCAGTAGAAAATGGATGATGATATCATAAACAGAAACCATCATCAGAATCATGCAAGTGTATACTACAAAGCAAGACTGGAGAGGTGGTCCAGAAAGCACTACAGCATCCCACACTACTGATTCTCCTAGAGTTCTATCTTGTACCCTCTTCTCCACTGATGTGGATACTAACAAGGGAATTTTTTTTTTTTTTGGCTGAACACACTAACAATGATAATGATGATGAGAAATAGCAGCAGTGTTCACTTAGAATCCAGGCCCTATGTAATATACTTTATATGGATCATTCTCATTTAATACTTACACAGGGATATCTTGGCTTTTTCTCATCTGATAATGATGTGGAAAATGTCACAGAGACAGTTAAGTTCATGAGCTGGAAGCCACACCTACCCTACCCCATGTAATCCCATCATTAATCACATGACCCCTCCCCAAGATGAACCTCCCCTCACCTGGGACCTGGGGGCAGTACTGTATAACCACTCCCCTTTCTGAAGCTCTTTTTCTCCCCACCTCATGCATCCAGGACGAGCAGAGCAGGGTATGAAACTCCCCGTTCTACCTTTCCTGGCCCACTCTCCCTCAATGATGCCCTAGTGTGCCTGTGTGTTCCTCTCACTTTCTAAATAAACCTTTCCATGCCACTTGCCATTTGTGCCTGTGCTTAGAATTCTTGGCCCAACCTAGCCCACAATGGATTGGCAGAATCAGCCAGAAGTTTGTTTCAAAAGTGGCAGCAGGAACATGATAAGTGGAATTCAAATGATTTCTGTCTCAGCAACGCAGAGTTTCTAAATCCTGAAAGTTTCTCTCTCTTCCAGTCTCTCTTCCCTCAGTGTTTGTGGTTGAGGAAGGTCAGCTAAAATGCAAAGATTAATGCCATTTCTACTTCTGAGTTTGGTAGCTTTCCAGGAGTAGAGGCCAATACAGACTGCTAGTGTTAATGGAATTTGGGTTGAAAGGTGGGAGAAATAGGGGCTAGTATGCCGATATTTAAATGTTTCCAAGTTGTTTGTAACATGTTTTTAAGGATAACATGTATTTGCGGAGGATAAAACTTGAGCCTTCAGTTTCACAGATTGATTTTACGGTTCCTGACAACTGGTCTGCCTCCGGTTTTTGATTTTATGGTTATCAACAACTGCTTTGCCTCAGGTTTTTGACTTTAAAGTCAGGCATGCTAGAGTGACTTTTCACTTGATAAAACGTGGTTGACAAGATGCTGGCTCCTAAAGAGGACTTCTGCCCTCACCGGAAGGTTGGCAACAGACTCCACCCCCAAGATGGCAGCCCCCTGTGGCTGGTTGCATGCTGCATGCCAAGTTAGCAGAGCAATTTTTTTTTTTTTTTTAGTTTTTTATTTTAGCTTTATGCTGGTTTTCTTGCCTCCTGGGGTTTGGCACCCCAGGCACAGCAAGGCCTCCTGGGGTTCGGTAGCCTCAGGCATGGCGTGGCCCTGCAAGATTTCATTTCAGACTAGGCAGTTTGGCTTTCTGGGATGGTGTTTCCCAGAGGAGAGGAAAGGGGAAGGGATGGGAGGGGAAGTAGACTGGTAAGATAATGGACCCAATTTTGGGTGCAAAAAGAGACTCTAAGGTGTCAAAATTATAGCTAGTGTAATGTATCCAAGTCACATGCCTAAGGATAATTAGGCTTGTGGAAAGCCGTGTCCATTTTTGTCTTCTCAGACTGTTCACCTATGTAGTTCTGCATACATTCCTATGGGCTCACTTCTAAGAGTACAGTGTGAAAACCTGCCATGGGATCCCAAGTCCCCATGAGCTTGGTGGTAAAAGCAGCATTTTAAGTTTAGTGATTATACAGATAGGGTTTAATAGATTTTTAAAAATTTTCTCCAACATAGGAAGCAGCCCACACAACAGACTCACTGAATGGCAATCGCTCTAAGTAATACTCAGTGACCTCAGAGCAGAGCATAAGACATTCTGGTCTGGCTGAAAAGCCCACAAGAGCATTTGGAAAGCCAGGACACTGGTGCAAAGAATATCCTTCCATGAAGGACCTCTGTGGTCCAGGCTCCAGTGGAAAGAAGTGGTCATCAAAGAAGGATGTATGCTTCTCTCAAGGGAGGAGAGAACTTCTACTTTGTTCATGGTCTTCTCTGAAGACTGATGGGGTTTGCAGATTCAAGAGGCTTCCACAGTCTAGGTATCTCATGTCAAGAGCCTTGGGTGATCACTGACATCATACATAAGAATGTTAATTGCTAAATTAAGAACAGGAGTCACCTTGTACTAACTTCCCATGCAGGACTTCTGTGCTCCAAGAGTTGTCTTACTCTAAAGTTAATGGTAAAGCTTGCTCTCAAGGATTTACTTTGTTTTAGTGTGTTAAATAGAGGATATTCTAATCTCTCATAAGTTTTAGTTATGTCTAAGTGTCCAACACCATTGCTTGGGAGAGATTTGTTATAATTCTTAGGTGCTCCCTTAAGTTAATAAGTTTCTCAAACATAGACCCTTGATTCCATGCCAGTCTCCCTGTAATACTTTTATCTTGCCTGTTTTACAGTCAAATGGAGAGTACAGAATGGTTCAAGGCCTCAGGGCCATTAAGGAGGCAGCTGTCCCAATGCACATTATTGTGTTAAACCCTTACCTGAAGGATGTTTTCTTATGCATCCCATTAAGCCCAGTATCTAGCAAAAGGAGGAAACAGTTTCCCCAAAAATGCTCAGGTTTCTAAACAAGAAGCGGATTATCTGGGATATATTCTGACCCCAGGAAAGTGTGTCAAGACAAAGAAAACTATTGTATGTATAGGATCACCACAGATGAAAAAGCAGCTAAGAACATTTCCGGGGATGGTAGGATTCTGTAGACTATGGATGCCAGGGTTTGGGTTAATAGCCAAGTCTTTGCATGAAGCTTTAAAAGACCCTGACACAGACCCATTCTGCTGGACAGGGGAGCTACAGAAGGCATTCCAAAGAGTTAAAGAGCGTCTAACAGAAGCACAGCTCGAACATTAGGAATCCCTAACCTGAGTAAGCCAGTCACAGGGGATTGCACTGGGAGTACTGACTCAGAAACTGGGTCCACTTCCATGACCAAGAGCCGATTTTTCTAAACAGCTAGATTCAGTGGCTACAGGGTGGCCTGCAGGCTTCAGGGCTGTTGCAACCAACTTGACTTTAGGCCAACCACTTGAAATTGACACTCCACACCAGGTACAAGGGGGTCTTAGAAATTAAAAGACATCAATGGCTAACAGGAGGGCATCTTACAAAATATTGGACCCTGTTGTTAGACTTCCCTAAGATAACTCTTAAAGTGTGCAAGATCCTCAACCCAGCAACTCTGTTGCCAATGGAGAGTACTGAAAAATTAACTCACTAATGTGTAGAAACTATAGAACAAGTGTATTCAAGTAGACCTGACCTACGAGATGAGCCTCTAGAGAATCCAGATGTTGAGTGGTTTGCTGATGACAGTAGCACATGAAGGAAGGAATTAGAAAGGCAGGTTATGCTACAGTGGATCTTACCCAGGTAACAGAAGCTCAAGCACTGCCAAGTAATACTTCAGCTCAAAAGGCTGAACTCACTGCACTAACTAGAGCCTTGAGATTATGAAAAGGCCAGCAAGTTAATATATTTACAGATTCCAAATATATTTTCCTTGTATTACATGCACATGTAGCAATCTGGAGAGAAAGAAGCTTATTGACTGCAAGGAATCCCCCCATTAAATATGGAAAGGAGATACTAGCTCAACTTCAGGCAGTACTGGAACCTTCAGGAGTGGCTGATTGGTAGACTGACTTTACTAACATGCCTCCTACAAATCATTACAAATGTCTTCTAGTTTTTATTGATACTCTCACAAGATAGATAGAAAATTCTCCAACTCAAACAGAAAAGGCACAAGAGGTATCCAACGCCTTGCTGAAGGATGTTGTGTCATGCTTTGGACTCCCACAGTCACTTCAGAGTGACAATGGATGTTCATTTGTATCTAAAATAACTCTAGAGGTACCTGCTGCTCTGGGAGTTTCTTACCACCTCCAAGCCTCTTGGAGACCTCAGTCATTGGGTAATCATAATCTTAAGAAATTGCTAGCTAAGCTTTGCCAAGAGACCTCAGAAATGTGGCTTAAACTATTGCCGACTGCCCTCCTCAGGATGAGATAGCACTCAAGACTGCCTTAAAGCTTAGTCCACATGAGATGACACATGGACGGCCCTTCCTTACCTCTGACATCCTCTTTGATTCAGAGATTCAAGATCAGATAAAAGTATACTATCAATTCAGGCCAGGTAGAGAAGGCTCTGATGGAATATGGTAATAAAGTTCTCCCAGTGCCATACCCTAAGACTCCTGAGCAGCCGATTTCCCCAGGAGATTTAGTTTTATTAAAGCCTTGGGAGGAAGGAGCCCCTTCAGACCAGCTGCAGCCTAAACGGAAGGAACTCTACCAGGTGCTACTGAGCACACCCACCTCAATGAAATCATAGGGCATCCCGAGCAGGGTATACTTGTCAAGGATTAAACTTCTTCCTGAGTCTTTGCAGGTACACCTGACACATAAATCTGCTTGTTTACTCCTGTGAGCCAACTGCAGATCTCAAATACTTCTTCAAACAGCAAAAAATATAAGTAAATCTTTTGGTTTTGTCATATCAAGGCTCAATCCCATTAAGGTAGACATGTTGTACCTACCGCTCCTTTTGATTCTTTTTGGGAGCTGTTATTGGCAGGAAAACTCCTTAGTGGGTTCTTCTATTATAACACTGGAAGATCCGGGTGTGCCACATGAAGCTGAGCACTGCTTTAGGCAATCTGGCTTACACTTCAGGCCAACTGTCACAGCAAGTACTTCTGTCTATGGGTACTCTGTCTAAGGTAGTTATGGATAATCAACAGGCCTTGGAATATATACTGATAGAACAAGAGGAATAGATGCAGTGATTAGAGGGATCTGCCACCTTTACTCTAACAGCAGTATATTTGCTGCAAGAGACGGTAAAAATCTCTACATTCAGGCTAAATGGTTTTACAACCTGCACAAGGACAGCCTATCGCCACCAACTATCTAGGAATCTATAAAATACATTTTTTTATAATGCTTTTATTTAAAGAATATAAATTTCCAAAATACAGCTTATAGATTACAATGGCTTCCCCCCCATAACTTCCCCCCCACCCGCAACCCTCCCCTTTCCCACTCCCTCTCCCCTTGCTTCACATCTAGATTCATTTTCAATTCTCTTTATATACAGAAGATCAGTTTACTATATATTAAGTAAAGATTTCAACAGTTTGCCCTCACATAGCAACACAAAGTGAAAAATACTGTTGGAGTACTAGTTATAGTATTAATTCACAATGCATAGCACATTAAGGACAGAGATCCTACATGATATATTTTTTTAAAAAATTGATTAATTTTCTAGGCAATTTCCAATTTAACACCAAGATTTTTTTTTCATTTTTAATTATCTAAATGTCCTTAATGTGTTGTCCAATATGAAGTAATTCTATAACTAGCACTGAAACAGTATTTTACACTTTGTGTTTCTGTGTGGGTGCAAACTGATGAAATCTTTACTTAGTATATACTGAATCTATCTTCTGTATTTAAAATACATTCTTATATATTCTTTCCATCTTAAAGGGCACTCCACTGGCAATTTGTTTTGTTCCAGTTTTGCTCATACTGATAAAATTTGTATGTTTCAGAATTCAACAACTTCTGAAAGTAACGATGACCACGTGGGGAACACAGCCATTGGTGGCGACTAAAAATTCTCCAGTTCATGAAACAGATCAAATAGACGAGATAGGAAAAGATTTCTAGACCCAAGACAGGCAGGGCCTGTGTCCATGATCAGCAGGAAGGAGATACAGAAGAGACGATGAGTCTACATCCTTCAGCATCCCCTTAAGATTAAGGGTCAGAAATCTCTGAGAGGGGAATGATGTGGGAAATAGACTGAGAGACAGATTAAGTTTATGGGCTGGAGGCCACACCTACCCCACCCCATGTAATCCTATCATTAATCAGATGACCCCTCCCCAAGATGAACCTCCCCTTACCTGGGACCTGGGGGCAGTACTACGTAGCCACTCTTCAAAGTTACCAAGAAGTCTGGGGAAGGGGATGGTGCTGTTTTCTCTTTTCTCACTTTGTGGATCCAGGACGTGCAGAGCAGGGTATGAAACTCCCCGTTCTACCTTTCCTGACCCACTCTCCCTCAATGATGCCCTAGTGCGCCTGCATATTCTTCTCACTTTCTAAATAAACCTCACCATGCCGCATGCCCTTTGTGTCTATGCTTAGAATTCTTCTCTAAGTGAAAGGCAAGAGCCTGAGATATTCATTTTGGCCCAACCTAACTCACGGCAATACCAGTCAACTGAGACTCAGAAGCAATGTGGCAAATGCACAGAGCTGGAGGGTAGATTTTATCAGCTTAGCATCTGCTCTTATTCTCAGTTTATCCTCCTTCACTGTCCTCGTCCACCACACAACATACACAGATCTAAGAGCAGATTTGTCCTTATGCTGAGGCACAGATTTAAAACCAGTAATGGGGACCAGCACTGTGGCATAGTAGGTTAAGCCTCAGCCTGCAGTGCCGGCATCCCATATGAACACTGGTTTGAGTCCCAGCTGCTCCACTTCTGATCCAGCTGTCTGCTAATGGAGTGGGAAAGCAGTGGAGGATGGCCAAGTGCTTGGGCCCCTACAACCATGTGAGAGACGTGGAATAAGCTCCAGCCATTTTGGCCATATGGGAAGTGAACCAGTGGATGGAAAACCTCTCTCTGTGTTTCTCCCTTTTTCGTTAACTCTGCTTCTCAAATAAATAATTTTAAAAAAATCAATATTAACCGTTACAAATTAAAAAACAAAACATGGATCAATTTCAAACCTGGGCATACCTCAAACCTGTTTTCACTTAACTCAGCTTAGTAGAAAGAATATTAAAGGCCATCACAGGCACTTGCTATTTTTTTAAAATTTGTGTGTGTGTGTGTGTGTGGGGGGGGGTGATGGTTCACAAAAAGTGCTGGCTCTAACTGATCATCTATGAGACTTTTTTTATTATTAAAACTGCTCAAATGAGAGGGAGTTGTGGCTTTCTCTATCTTTCTCATCAAAGCCAAGTTTTCCAAGGTTTAATGTCTCACAAGTAGTTTCTAATGGGCTACATTGTTTAGTTAATTGTGCTTATCAGAAGCGCAGGTAACTTCATATTTGCCTGGCTAATGGGCCTTCTTTAAAGTGCTTGCATTTCAGTTGGGTTTTAATGGTCTGTATTTCTTTTTTTTTTTTTTTTTTCAACTTCAGGTTGAGTTGATAGACTTGCAAAGAATCATTCACATCTAGAGCAAAACCAGGTATTTTGAGTTGAAAATGGAATATCAGGGAAGTACATTTCAATCCAGATGCTTGCCTATAAGACTACTTAACAGGATGGCATTTATTGACTTATCAAAATCAACCTAATACAATAACTTTCTGACTTAGTGCTTGTTTTTCTGGAGATTGTTTCATGACAATAAACATCTATCTTACCCAATATCTTCCTCCCTGGCTAACATAGCTAGTCCACCAATCAGCTACAAAAATTACCTGGGCCCACATATGTGAAAAACCCACCAAAGATACTTTCTTCCCTCTCTGGAAATAAATACTTACTACCTTGATAGAGTCATTTCATAATTTGTTTTTCCCATGCTTATCTCAGGGTGGTTGTATTCAAGTTAGACAAGAGCAGCTACCTGCCCAAGATCACCAAGCTAGGATGTAGCTGAGAAAAGAATAAAATTTATGTCTGACAGTAATTCAGTCGTCAGTTTACTTCAAACAAATTACAAAGGAAAATACTATATACAGTGTTGTGTTACACCTTCCCATTAACACTGGCCAAATTCTCCCCAAGTTCCCACTGAGTGACACTGGCAAGGTCTTCCAACAGGTATGATAGGGAGTTCATCCTCCTCCTTAAGCTTCTGAATGACTCATTTTATTCATTTAGTCCAGGACTCAGCAAATCTCAGATCACAGGAAAATCTGGCCCAGTGTTTGCTTTTGTAATGTTGTGCTGAACACAATTACCCTCATTTGTTTAAATATTTTCTAAGGCTATTTTCAAGTATAACAGCAGAGTTTATAGCTGCACCGAAAACCATATATCCTACAAAGCCTAAAATAATTACTATTTGGACATTCGAAGTGTAGGTCATGATGGAAAAAGTGAATACTGAAAAAGTGGTAAGCTTGGGAGTTCACATGCCATTTTTATAGGGGAAAGGGAGATGGGAATATAGGCAACTTAGAAGACAGTACATAATTTTAGGAAAGATGCATGAGCTCTTAGAAGAACAGATGGGAGACATAATAGTTTGTGACAAAGTTTTTTTTTGAGTGTTGTCGACTTCTGGTCTCCTGTCTTGTGATAAGAATCAGTCTTTCCCGGTTAACAAAAATCCCATGGAACAGACTGATGACAACAGAATTCCTTTTGGAGGGATGGTCTTTAAGCAGATAACGGGGGTTCAGAAAAACCTCTTCCAGCATTTGCTATTTTTAACTGCCTCCGCTCAAAATAATCAGTATAACAAAGTGGCATATTCTGGGGTAGCCTGTTCAAACTCCATTCTTCATTTAGTCACTCAGCAAACATTTGTTAAAAAAGCAACCATATGTTAGCTCTATTTACTAATAATGATGCCTACTCTGTAGCAGTGTATACATACTAGGAGCCCAGGGTACTCCGATATCCTTACATTAATTCTCGCAAGGTCGCCATGTGAATTTTTTGTATGTGTACATGTGCTTTCCTGTATTCTCCAAACTTAACTTATGCACACTCATTAAGCCTGGGAGGGAGTTTGGGTGTGTGTCCTGGTCTGTCTGATCCACAACCATATACTGTTTGCTATGAAATGCTGTGTCTTGGGATACAGGCAAAAAATTTAACACCTTGGAGTAGCAAACTTTTGCTGTAATGCTGGAGCTTCTGGGGATTAGCCAGTCCCTTAAGGAGATAGGCTTTAGTAACTGGGCTACTTTACAAGTTTGTAACTTGTGGATAACTAAAAGCAAGTAAACAAGTCTTTTCTACAGATGTCAATAAATTATCTTCAGTGGCACATCAAGGGATTCCTGCTCCAGTTTTGCGTCCACTTGTAAATTTATTTCAACATTTCTTTATCCCACAACCACTCATGGGTCTCCTGTGAACTTCCAACAGCTTCCTCAGCTCCCTCATTCATTAATTAGCTAAGTATATTTTGGACAGTGTTCATTTTATATCTGTATGAAAGTCAAGATTGTAAAAAACCTCATTTTTACAGAGGTGATCACAATGCCATTTTATTTCTTGAGCCTCACATTTTCATCTGGGACAGCACACAAACCAAAGTATAATCAATGTGATTCAATGAATATACACATTTACTGACAAAGAACAAAGTGATTAAGATACCACCACATTTAGGTCACTTTAGAAACTAACAAGACATGGTTTTGAGACCCTGGGCAAGTTATTAAACCTCTCTAAGCTTTAGTTATCTCATCTGTAACCTGGGGATGATAATAGTACTTGCTCCATAAGGTTGATAGTTATTGTTAGTATTGCACTGTATCTCCCAAGATTCATGTGCTGGAAAGTTAATTCCCAATGCAACAGTGTTGAGAGGTAGAGCCTTTAAGAGATGATGAGGTTGTGAGGGCTCTGCTCCCATTAATGGATTATTATCACTATCACAACACTGGATTTGTTATCATCAAGAGTGTGTTGTGGGGCCGGCGCCGTGGCTCACTTGGTTAATCCTCTGCCTGCGGTTCCAGCATCCCATATGGGCGCCAGGTTCCAGTCCCATTTACTCCTCTTCCTGTCCAGCTCTCTGCTGTGGCCTGGGAAAGCAGCGGAGAATGGCCCAAGTGCTTGGGCCCTGCACCTGCATGGGAGACCAGAAGCACCTGGCTTCTGGCTTCGAATCGGCGCAGTGCTGGCCATGGAAGCTATCTGAGGAGTGAACCAATGGAGAGAGGACCTTTCTCTCTGTCTCTCTCATTGTCTATAACTCTACCTATCAAATTAAAAAAAAAAAAAAAGAGTGTGTTTGTTATTAAACTGACAAAACCAAAATTCATCCCTTTCTTATTCTCTCTTACCCTGTTGGCTTCCACCACAGGATGACAAAGCAAGAAGGGCCTTACCAGATGCCTGCTCATTGATGATGGGCTTACCAGCCTCAAAAGTATGATAAATAGTTTTTATTTGTAAATTATTCAGTCTGCAGTAGTCTGTTGTGGCAATATAAAATAGACTAAAATACCTTTGAAAAGGTCCTAATGCATATCAAGTGTTCAGTTAAGTGCGCTGTCATTATCGAATTTCTCATCTGTGAGGATTTAGCTCTGCTTGGGGATGGGGAGGTCGTCACGAAAGAGCGATGCACTCAACCGACAGAATGGGAGAAATTATTTGCAAACTATACAACTGATAAAGGATTAATAAACAGTATCTACAAAGAGATCAAGAAACACTATAACAACAAAACAAATAGCCCACTTAAGAGATGGGCCAAGGACTTTAACAGACATTTTTCAAAAGAGGAAATCCAAATGGCCAACAGACACATGAAAAAAATGTTCAGGATCACTAGCCATCAGGGAAATGCAAATCAAAACCTCAATGAGGTTACAGCTCACCCCGGCTATAATGGCTTTCATACAGAAATCAACAAACAACAAATGCTGGTGAGGATGTGGGGGAAAAGGTACCCTAATCCACTGTTGGTGGGAATGCAAACTGGTAAACCACTATGGAAGACAGTTTGGAGATACCTCAGAAATCTGAATATAGCCCTACCATATGACCCAGCCATCCCTCTCCTGGGAATTTACCCAAGGAAAATAAAATCAGCAAATAAAAGAGCTGTCTGCACCCCCATGTTTATTGCAGTTCAATTCACAATAGCTAAGACATTGGAATCTACCTAAATGCCCATCAATGGAAGACTGGATAAAGAAATTATAAGATATATACTCTATGGAGTACTACATAGCAGTAAAAAAAAATGAAATCCAGTCATTTGCAACAAAATGGAGGAATCTGGAAAATGTCATACTGAGTGAAATAAGCCAGTCCCAAAGGGACAAATATATTTTCTCCCTGATCTGTGACAAATGAGCACTCAAAGGAAACCTGTAGAAATGAAATTGACACTGAGAAGCAATGACTTGATCAGCCTTTGTCCTTATTGTCAAGGAACACCTTACTATTTGATTCTATTTACTATTTCTTTTTCTTTTTTTTTTTATTTTTTTTATTTTTGACAGGCAGAGTGGACAGTGAGAGAGAGAGAGACAGACAGAAAGGTCTTCCTTTTGCCGTTGGTTCACCCTCCAATGGCCGCCGCGGACGGCGCACTGCGGCCGGCGCACCGCGCTCGTCCGATGGCAGGAGCCAGGAGCCAGGTGCTTTTCCTGGTCTCCCATGGGGTGCAGGGCCCAAGCACCTGGGCCATCCTCCACTGCACTCCTGGGCCACAGCAGAGGGCTGGCCTGGAAGAGGGGCAACCGGGACAGAATCCGGTGCCCCGACCGGGACTAGAACCCGGTGTGCCGGCGCCGCAAGGCGGAGGATTAGCCTGTTGAGCCACGGCGCCGGCCTCTATTTCTTTTTCTACTTAATACCATTGGTTGAACTCTTTACAACACAGATTTATTATTAGGTGTTTAAATCCAATGGAAAATTGAATCTGTAAAAAATAAGAGTGGGAATAAGAGAGAGGAGATGTACAGTTCAGCATACATTCCCTCAGACTTACCCCTAAGGGTAAAGCTAAAAACTTGCCATGGGTCTCCGAATCCCATTAAGTTGGCAGGTACCAATGCCATCTGACTAGTTAAAGTGATAATTTTAAGCACATAACTGATCTTAAAGATAGGAATAAGTGTCAAAAGGATCACATAAACAAGACCAAGTGTCTGCTAATAACAATATATGGAGGTGGCTGGCACTGTGGCGTAGCTGGTTAAGCCGGCGCCTGCAGTGCCAGCATCCCATGTGGACATCAGTTCGAGGCCCAGCTGCTCCACTTCCAATCCAGCTCTCTGCTATGCCTGGGAAGCAGTAGAAGATGGCCCAAGTCCTTGGGACCCTGTACCCACATGGGAGACCCAGAAGATGCTCCTGGCTACTGGCTTCAGATTGGCACAGCTCCAGCCATTGCAGCCAATTGGGAAGTAAACTAGTGGATGGAAGACCTCTCCCTCTCTCTGCCTCTCCTTCTCTCTCTGTGTAACTCTGACTTTCAAATAAATAAATAAATCTTTTTTAAAAATGCATAGAATTAAAAAGGAGAGAATGATCCAACATGGGAAGCAGGCCACATAGCAGACTCATAGAATGACAAATGCCCTAAACAGCACTCTGGCCACAGAATCAGCCCTTAAGGCATTCGGATCCAGCTAAAAAGCTCATGAGGGCATTTCAGGCACAGAAAGCCAAGACATCTGGCAAAAAATGGCCTACATGACAGATCTCTGTGAGTGAGATCCCAGTGGAAAGAATGGGCCATCAAAGAAGGAGGTACCTTTCTCTAAAGGGAGTAGAGAACTTCCACTTTGATTATGGCCTTGTCTAAATAATGTGAGAGTTTGTGGACTCAAAAGGTTTCCATAGCCTTGGCAGCTCATGCCAAGAGCCTTGGGTGATCACTGACATCATTAAATAAGAGTGTCAACTGATTTCAACAACAGGCGTCACTGTGCACTTGCTCCATATGAAGGACCTCTGTCCTTAATAAGTTGTACTATGAGAATTAATGGTAAAATTTGTCTCAAACAGTACGCTATACTTTGTGTGTCTGTGTGGGTCCAAACTGTTGAAATCTACTTAGTATACAGTTGATCTTCTATATATAATTAAAAATGAATCTTAATGAAGAATGGAATGGGAGAAAGAGTAGGAGGTGGGATAGGAGTGGTGGTAGGAGGGCAGGTATGGGGGGAAGAACCACTATATTCCAAAAGCTGTACCTACAAAATTTATATTTATAAAATAAAAACTTTCTTTAAAAAAAAAAAAAACAAAAACAAAAAAACGCTGCACTCTACCTGGGCCTTGAAAATCTAGCAGTTCACCAAGCATAGAACCAGGGTTCTCAGAACCCACTCAACAGAAGAGGATCAGTTTCTAAATTTTGAGAAGCGGTACAGGAAGCGGTGAGTCACAGTACCAAATTTACAAAGATGGTAATTCCCCAGAAAACAATGCATTTGTAAGCTGATCTAAATTTTCCTAAATTTTTTAAAGCTTCTGTTTCTTCTCTCCTTCACAGTTGTATTATAGATGACTAAAACCAAGTAGGAATGCATGCTCCAGGTACCAGCTTTCACAAACTCCAGACATCAGAGCATCAGATGACAGTGCTATCCATTTACCTGGTTCAGGTACCCTTCAAGAACAAGTAGTTGTTTTATTCCAAACTTTATAAACAAAAAAATATGTATTAGCCAAGGATGAATGAACCCAAAGTACAGATCATATATTATATAGACCAAACTTGACACAATCCACCATTAACAGTAACTTAATATTCAGTGTATACCACACACACACACACACACACACACACACACTTTCCTATTCATAGGTGAAAATCATACACAGTTCCAGTTACAACCAAGTTCTCATCCTGAACAAACCCACTCCCCTTCTGTACCTGGTTATTTGTCATTTCTATATTATTGGTCTCACATCAAAATCCCATAGGTTCTATTTCAAATTAGTTCATTTTGTGAACACTTCTTATTACATTTTTTGATTAACATGTAATGCTTATATATTTTATGGGGTACAGTGATAAACAAGGAATGTTTTACAACTTTGTGTGTCATCCTCACATAGGGCTCATGCTAATCTTCACTGTATCGTTCCAGTTTTAGCACATGTGCTACCAAAGTGAGCAGTCCTGGATACTTTCGATAAGGAAATAAACTTCAAATAAATCTCAGTTCTGTGTCAACATTTGCTAAAAGTTTACTAGAAAGTCTTTATCCACAAGATTTACATAATTCTGTTGGTTCCTTTTCACTCCTGCCTGCGCTCATGTGAATGCCACACTGCAGAAGACCCACTCTTGTTAAGCGTGCATTTAGCATCATGACCTATTGTACAAGCCTCCAGGTCTGCCAAGACTCAGGAATGTCGGCTGTCTCTGCTGCAGCAATGAGGGAAAGGATGAAAAGGAGGTTAGTCCACTTTGACTTTTTGGCAGGAAGATAACTTCCTTGAAAAGCCTTTTCCTATTTAAAAACAAAAAGGTTTTTTTAATTAAAAAAAAAAAAAACCACAAAAAACCTTTACAGGTACTCACTGTACCCTACTATCAGATATCACTCCAGCCCCAGCCCCCAGAGGTTTGGCCGTGTGATTGTTTCAAGCTCCCTTCCTCACCAAGAGGTGAACAGAACACGTGACTGCCGCTATCCATAAATGCTGAAGTGAGTGTACTTAGCTAAAGGGCACTGCAATAATTTTTCTCTTCCACGTGAGAAAGTTAGCCTTGGAAATTCTCTGGCTCACTGCCTGTTTTTAAATCA
Source organism: Sylvilagus floridanus (assembly GCA_949820135.1). Taxonomy (NCBI): domain Eukaryota; kingdom Metazoa; phylum Chordata; class Mammalia; order Lagomorpha; family Leporidae; genus Sylvilagus; species Sylvilagus floridanus. Next base: position 91,601,252 of record OX463224.1, read on the forward strand.
TCTCTTGGGGAGGGGTAGCCAAGGGGGCATGTTAAGTTCAAATTAGCCCCCTTCTCACTTCCATATTAACTTGCTCTTTAAAAATAAAAATAATAATAAAAAGACAGCCTCAACCAAGCCTTCAGATTTGCTCTGAAGAGTGCTAAAGACTCAACATTTTAATAAGCAATGCCCCTAGATGTCCGTTGTAGGAAAGTAGTTCTGGCTGATAGATTAAATTTGATTAGCACTGGAGCTGGCACTGTTCTGTGGAGACAACATGATTCCTGCAGGAATCTGGAGTGAATGGTGGCCTGAGAAACAGTCACCGAAAAGATTTATAGCCCCCAACTACAAAACTACAAATCAGCCTTCGGTTCCAAAGAAATTATTCTGCCTTTCCTACCCCTTTGGTAAGGAAACATGTTGAGAATCTTGAATCCATCTGAGTACGTGCAGCGGGACTAGAATATAATTTCTCTTCATTTGCCCTGACTGTTAAATGTTTGTACAGGACCCAGAGCTGGTCAGCCCTCCCATTATAGTTCTGCAGAGAGGATGTGAGTGTAGCCAGGAATTCTGATGGGAGTTTGCCAAAGCCAAACTTTACTAAGCACTAGTGGCAATTTAGGATGCAGATAATTTTTATAAGCACTTGGCCTTAGGGTATGGACAAGTTCTCACACACACACACAACACACACACACCCGACCCTCGATGATTCCACAGCTTGTAGGGCTGAGGAAACGGACTCTTTCTAACCTCTGAGTAGAGCCCAGTCAGACTTATTAACCAGAAAGCACACAGTCTGGAAAAGTAGCCATTAGATTCTCCACCAAGGCCAGGTCAGAGCTGGCCCTTTCTTGACGAGAGGCCTCAAATCAGGAAAGTTTGTGCATAGCACCTAGGTTTCTGGGTGCAAGCTTTTCCTCACACAGCAGTGAGTGCCACCAATTCACCCAGTTCTCTGCAAGCCGGATTCTTTTGGGGGAGCCCCTAGTTGACTCTGACCTGCCGCCTGAGCCCTTCCATCTGTATCAGGTACATTAGTAAAGGCCTTCATACATGTTCAAAAAACTGCTGCATACACAATTGCATTTCATCCTCAACTTAGAATAACACACCTGTTATTCCCTTTGGAGTCTATGATCCAGAGGGGTTGAGTGACTGGCTCATGGTCAATGGTAGCAGCACAACTCAACCCAGGCTGCAGGCCTCCCCACTCCCAGTGATCGTAATCCCCACCATCAGTGAATGCTAGCGCCAAGAGGCAGGCACTGTGTCAAGTACTTTATGAACACTACCTCACATACTCCTTGCAAGACTCCTGATAAGGGAGCTATTATTGATCCCATCTTACAGATGAGAAATACTGGGCTTATAAGGTGAAATGATTTCCCCAGAGTCAGAAACACTGTAAATGGTGAGGCCTTAATTAAAGGTAGCCTGTCGGACTCCCTGACTTACTAGCTATTATACTACTACTAGCTATTATACTACTGCAAACCCAACGCTTTCCTATGCAAACTCGATGCTAAGTTGAAGAAATACAAGTTTTCTACACTTTCCGGTATCTCAGAAACTTCCGAAATTCCCGTTTTGTCCACTTCACTTTTGTCAAAAAGAAAATACTAAAAACTTGAAAGTGCTATCTTCTGTCAGGTGTTTTTACTGCTCCAAATATCATTTGCTTCTGTCTCTTATTTCATTTAAAAGAAAAACAGATGGTTTAATATAAATTCCTGCAGGAACTTTACTAGACTCCCTAGAAAACTTTATGAGCATAGCAAGTTCTGGAGACCAACAACATAGATTTAAATCCCAAATACCCAAAATGACAACCTCTGGAATATGGGCAAGTTAATAAATCTCCTACTTTAGTTTTCTCATGTTTATATAAACTGTAAGACTCCTTTATAAGGGTGTTTCTAGGGGAGGCTGAGACTGCACTGACACAGCGTAAAGGGCCAATAGCTATTCTAACTGTTGCTGCTTTTTTGTTATTTCTGTGTCTGCAAAATTTTGCAGGTCTGCCCTAATGTCACTGGGTCGACAAAATATGAAAATTCTCGCTGATGAAGTGTTCTGAATGCAGGTCCCACACAAACAGATAATAAAGCACCCAGCACCTGAACTGGGAGAGCACATGCCATTTTGTGACCCATAAGTCAACTCCACCTCTTAAAATTATCGTTCACCTGGTAGTATTAAAGCTGTCAAGTCTTCTATGTCACCTTAGTGCTGGCATCAAGTAGGTGTTATTTTATAAAATGTAATGTGTAAATTCAGTCGAACAGGAGTCATCCAAGAAACCAGGATGGCAAGAGACAAGTGAATTTCCCTGATCCACAAAGGAGTTTCCCAAAAGTAAAAGAAACTTTTTTCTGCAAAAAAAAAAAAAAACCAAGCCTTATTCCCCTCTAATTACAAAATATATACATAAGAAGTTAGGGATAATTAACTTTAGTAAAATTGAGAGCACATAGATAGATAGCAAAGAAAGATAAAACAGCTATTAGTAATATTTTGATATCTTTCACTTTCCTCTTTCTGCTTTGGATTAATATAACTGAGATTACTCTGCATTCAAAATGCTATATTCTGTTTTTTAATTATTGTAATTATATATATATATATATATGTGTGTGTGTGTGTGTGTGTGTGTGTGTGTGTTTGCTTCACTTAAGCCATTATAATGGCTTAAGCATTTTCAATGTCACCACGGACTCTATGGAGTTTCACTGGCTGCAGGATATTTCATGAGTTAGTTTTGTCATAATTTCTATAACTGCTTCCCTTTGCGGAACTCCCCAGTAAGACTTTTAAGCTGTCAGGCCAGACAAGTTTTTTAGATGCACAGCCCTAACAATGGGGGCTGCCTATGGTCCTGAACTGGGCCATTTGAGGAACTACACTGAACTTCTCACTGTAGATGAGAAACAGCATGGGTCCTACTCTTCAAATGCCAACAGACCATGACTCCGGTGATGTGTGAGCCCCAAATGCCAGCGGTTCTGGTCAACAATTACAGCAGCTCCTCTAAGATAAATAAAATAACGTTCTCTACAGCCCTGGCCACCCACAGTGAGTGCAGAGAAGAGCAAAAACACCTCCCACCTTTGCAGTCACTGTTCCAATGCAAACCAAGAGTAGAGATATTGACTATGTTCTTTTCTCCTCTTCCCCTACAAAGTTTCTTTCCCAAATTCACTGTTCCATCACCACCATTTGCCATCAACTGCACTATAAAACCTACTTGTAAAGTAATGTATCATGTTCATTATATTTTCTTTCAGAAAAAAAAGTAGAAAGGGCAAGGGTTAGGTAGGAAAAAATGTAGATGTTGCTTATGGTCACAGAATGTTACATTAAAGTCAGAAAGGACAATCATCAGGGTTCATTCAGAATCTTCATGCTCATGCAGAACCACCAGGTTAAGATCTAAATTTCAATTTAGGGATTGTGGTGTAGTCTTAAGAAACAAGGTTAAGCAGAGAAGACAGCATTTATGAATTTCTAGGTATCTTGGCCAGAATTTTGAAACTTTATCATCACTTTAAAAAAAAAATAGTGAGAAAGAGAAATTTCAAAGTCAAGATGGCCCAATGAAAAAGAATAAACTTTGTCACGAAAAAGCTGGCCTGAATTCTGATCCAAGCCTCAAGAAAGAGGGCTAAATTGCCAGTTCAAAAGGCTTTTTAAGTATTAAATATTGTTATCTACAACTACAAGCACCATCTCACTGATGACAGTAGCACAAGTGTGTAATCCAAGAAGAAGGCAGCTTTCGGAGAGTCAGACTGTGCAAACACAAATAATCATAAACATAAGGTCAAGGACCTAGAGATTAAGGAATTAGGACTACTGTTTCTTTCTGTTAACTTTATGAGCAAATAGGGACTGGAGAGAAAAAGCACCTCCTTCATGGACCCCTTGGTTTGTCTTGAGGCAGCCTGCCCAATTTAGACACCCTCAGGGACTCGGTGAATTGCCATCAATTGCAGAGCGGGGTTCTCTACCCCATGCCAGTGATCTACCACAGCCAAGGCAGCCTTATGTCCACGGCTCAGCTCAGTGCAAGACAAGGCTTCTGACTTCAAGCAGTATTCAGAAAACCCTGACTCCCCTCAAGCACCCAGTGAGAAGTCATTTGACATTTCCTTCTGGCTTCTAGAACCTCTATTCCAGAAAACAGGGTCTCTGCCGCCTTCCTGTTACAAAGTTTTGATATCATCCCAAAATTCCAGAGTCTGCAACCAATGTGTCCTTGTCCTGTTCCTTTATGCTAAGGATCCTACTACAGGTCTTCAAGAAGTTCACGGAAAATGCCTATTATTAAAAAAAAATAACAAACTATGCATGGATTTCAAGTATTTTTGTACTAAAATAAACTTACCTACTGTTTCCACTTTTTTAAGAATTCTCACACTTTAAAGTTTCTGCCTTGATACTCCAGACTACCCATCCAAGGCCTGCCACTTGCTACTGTACTCTCTTTGGGTTAGCAGAACCCCATTGTGGCCTTCACTTAAGCCAAGCAGCATCTGCTGGCCTCCCTGTCCCCAGTATGATAGAACAGAGATCCACACAGCCAGGCAATCTCTTATCCATTCCAGACTGGCAGCTATACAAATGCAGACAGGTTCCAGGATTCCCCAGCACAGCTGGTCTTAACTACCGTCTCTGCCATTTCCCGGGTGCCACTGTGAGGATCAGACGTAATAGGCAGTTAGGTGGGACCTGCTGGAAACTGAGGGTTGCAAAAATGCTTGCTTCCCCCAAAAGTTATCTTTAGTAATGTTGAAAGTTCCTGCCCTATTCCTTGGGAGCTTCCAATCTTATCATGAGAATAGAAGAGTGTTGACTCCATCCTTCTGAGCTCACAGCTTACTATAAAACAAGTTACCTATCCCACCCTTCTGATAGCCTTTTTGTTTCATTGTGAGCAAGCTGGATAGGGTAAGTAAGATTACAAATCAGGTCTTTTGTGGGTTTGTCCCTGTCTTGTACTGATTGATAGCTTTTTTTCCCCCAAATTGTGCTTAAAAACCCCACTACCCCAGCCCCTTAGGATCTTCCTTCATTGGAAACTCTCCTCCCTGATACTCCAAACACTTCAGCAGGAAGTTTCCAACTTAAATAAATTCTGCTTTTCTCTCTCTGCCTTGTCCGCATGGCAAAGAAGCCAGATAATCTCTTAGCTGTTGCTGTTTCGCCCAATATACTACTGTGTACAGAAGCAGAATTCTCAAATTCTATGTAACTACCCCACAAGACTAACAGCTTTCCTCAACCAAAAGTGATTTTTTAATGTTAGAATTGTCTTCTTCTGGCCGGCGCCGTGGCTCAATAGGCTAATCCTCCACCTTGCGGCGCCGGCACACAGGGTTCTAGTCCCGGTTGGGGCGCCGTTTTCTGTCCCGGTTGCCCCTCTTCCAGGCCAGCTCTCTGCTGTGGCCAGGGAGTGCAGTGGAGGATGGCCCAGGTGCTTGGGCCCTGCACCCCATGGGAGACCAGGAAAAGCACCTGGCACCTGGCTCCTGCCATCGGATGAGCGCGGTGCGCCGGCCGTGGTGCGCGGCGGCCATTGGAGGGTGAACCAACGGCAAAAGGAAGACCTTTCTCTCTGTCTCTCTCTCTCACTGTCCACTCTGCCTGTCAAAAATAAATAAATAAATAAATAAATAAATAAAAGAATTGTCTTCTTCTTCCCAATAGAAATTATTTCTGTCCAGGGTCTCTGAACTGGTCACTCAAACATAACTCATGCCACTCGAAAGCCAAATTACTCCAAACACCACTGCAGCATTACTGTTCGCTGGCTAGTGAAATCAAGAAACATCAATTCACTTATTTTTAACACAAGAAAAGAAAATCAGACTCAGATATTGATATCAAAGTATGAATCCGCAGCAATGCTACAAGCAGAAGCTCTCAAGTATAGAATCTCTCAGACCCTTATTCACATCTATAAGCCAATCAAAGAAACAAATCCTTGACATATCCCCACAGACTCTCAGATTATTCACTCCAGTCAGTACAGGGCCAAGGCTCCACATCTTTATTTAATACTTCTATTTTTAACATGTCCTTTGAGAGTTTTCCTTTCTTCCACAGGTACCCAAGTATACCTTGAGGTTGAGAAAAGCTTTTCTGTGTTAAATTTTTCCACTCAGTTTTGCGTATTTAGCTGGATACGTTAATAGTCATGAGTGTTCCCTCTGTAATTCCATAGTCCAAGAGTGTGGTATCTCCATGGAAATACCTCCTGCATTATCATCCAATCCCTGCAGCCTTTGAGTGGAAAGAGCAGGAACTAACCCAAGGAATTCTAGGTAACTTCAGCTGAAATGCTTAGAATGCTTGAAATGCACAGATCCTTGGAGACCATTTGCTCTAACCAGCAGTAGGCTCATTTTATAGATAAGGGAACTGAGGCCTACACCCCTGGATTCTCCATCCAATATGCTTTACCCAAGGCTGTTCCCCAGCCTCCTAATAACTAATTCCACAATATCTCTGTTGCTGTCTGTGTAAAGAAGTCATTCTAGACCCTGTCTAGCCCACTTGGGCCTCATTCCTTTGTAATCACAGCCTCTACTCTAATTTCAATGGCTCTACTCCAACCTGTGCGTATTGATGGTCCTCTCCCCCACTTAAGGTTGTATGATTGTTCAGATTTTCTCCACACACCCCTCTACCTGCAAAAGATGAGTGGCCTTTTGCCCAGTCTTGGTTGGGATCATCTTTAAATAACATCCATCAAACAATCTTCACAAGGATCCAGAGATTCCCCCCCACCCCCAATTTCTCTCCTCTGTAAAATCATCTCAGTACTTGGTTATTGCCACTCTTAGGCTCATTGGTTGTTATTCTCACCCTGTCTTTTATACTACCATGTCTGTTTAAGTGTTTATAGGAGGTGATAATAGAACAAACCAAGGCTTTCACCAACCAGGCGTGGTCAACCAAATGCTGCTACAGGGATATACTCAGCTCCCACCTAGGAGACAGCTGCTTGAGACATCGCCCCATGACAGTAGAGAGTACCTCCTCACCCCTTGTCAGCAGGAAGTAGCTCTAAAGACAGATCATCCTCCCTCTACCCCTCCTGGACTTTTGGGGCTAATGTAATCCCATACAACTCTTGCTTTATAAAAAAACAAAAGGGGGGAATGTTAGTAAAATGGCACAGTCTTATCTATGGCATGATCTACACCCTGACACCATCCTAGGCTCTAGCCCTCCCTCCTGCCCCCCGCCATTACTGGAAGCCAGGTGACCCCATGGCCCAACCACTGGTGTCAGCTCCACCCCCATCCTAACAGGATTCACTGCTCCTACTTCCCTGCCCACCCCTCAGCAAACTTTTAAGAGGACCTGTTCCTGAACACGCGGCTCTCTGGATCTCTTTCTCTGTCTCTGTCTCTCTCTCTCTTTCCCTCATTCTCTCTCGTGCACTCTCTCTCTCTTATGCTCTCTTTCCTTCTTCACTCTTTCCCTCCAATCTTTCAGGTTTCCCCCACCAATAAACTCTTTCCCTTAAAAAAAAAAAAAAAAAAAAAAAAAGAAGTCATCCTAGGCCATGCTGCGCTACAGAGTCCCAAGCAGTGGAAACTATTCCAAAAATATGTTTGTGGTTCTGGGTTGTATTTGCCTCATGCTTCTTCATGACTTCAGCTCCACATGATTTTATCATGAGCACTGTTTTGGAAAATAAAAGTGCCAGAATCCAAGCTTTTATATCCATGGATCCATCACTGCCTCCTTGACAACTAGCTAGACCCATAGATTCATGCAAACTTTGGTGTCAGTGATAAGCTGTGAAACCCATGTCACCCCTGGTGGTCTCTGAAGTTTTTTTTTTTTTTTTAATCTGCAAAATATGAATAACCAAGGTGGGCTTTGTGGCACAGCAGGTTAAGCTGCAGTTTGAGACATCTATATCCCAACTTGGAGTGACAGGGACTCAATCCCACCTCCTATTACAATCCAGCTTCCTGCTATTGCACACACACCCTGGGAGGCAGCAGATGATGGCTCAAGTCCACATGGTAACTGCCGCATGCATGGGAGTCCCAGCTGGAATTCCTGGCCCCTGACTTTGGCCTGGCTCCACACCAACTACTGTAGGCATCTGGGAGGTAAATAAACAGATTGAAGCTATCTCTGTGTGTGCGTGTGTGACTCTGCCTTTCAAACACAAAAGAAATGGGAATAGCCTACTTCCTAGGGTTACGCTGAGAAATAAAATAATGTATTAAGGTAATTTGCACTTGGTACAATAAATGATACTTGTTATTATATTATTATTATATTATTAGCTCTGTGATTTTTTCTTGTGCTGAACAACTTGTCTTTTTAAATCTAGCTTCCCTGTTCTACCTTGGGCTGCATACCCTATAGTCCAGAAGACAGAAAATGTTCTAAACGAAAGAGAGAAGTGTTTTCCCAAAAGCAGTGTTTAACCAAGGTACAACAAGAAAAAGAGAAAACCCAGAGGTAACAATTAAAACTTTTTCTTGGAAGCAATGTATAGTTCTATACAATACGAAATATATTAATTCAAATATATTTTTGGAAATTCACCAATATTTTCACTGATTTTAGCTCAAAAGCAGCTATTAGCTCAAGACAAATGATCAGCTTTCAAAATAGTAAAATGAACAGAGATACAGAGAATGGATATTCGGCCTTACAAGCAGTGTGGCTGGGATGCTCACATCTTATCTTGAAATGCCTGGATTCAAGTCTCAGCTCTACTTCCAATTCCAGCTTCCTAAAATGCACACCCTGGGAGGCAGCAAGTGGTGACTCAAATGGTTGGGTCTCTGCCACCCCATGAGAGATCTGGATCAGGTTTCTGGCTTCTCGCTTTGGCCTGGCCCAGACCCAACTATTTTAGGCATTTGGCAGTGAACCCACAGATGAGAGCTCTATTTCTCAAATAAGTAAAATAATAAATAAACAAAGCTATAATTCATTTTCTTTGGAAATGTTCATCCCTAGTTATTTTGAAGTTATATACACATTGCCAAATAATCTATTACAACTGTTATTCTCCTATTTTATTATCTCCTGGTTAGTTTTCTTTGTTTTAAGAGATGCTGTTTGGTAAGTAAACGGTAGACAGCTCTAATCAGCCATCATGGAGCTCTTAACAACAGAATGGCAACAGTTTCAGACTCTGCTTAAAGACCATATTTCTCATGAAAATATGGATCATTTGGATCAACTGTTGATCTAACCATCAGCTTTTCAGTAGTCAGTCTAATATTTTGGTGCCTAAGTATGAAGTTGCTCTAGTACTATGTATAGGAGAACTCACGGCTGTAACTATGAGGGATCCAGTCACAGAAGACATTTAGCTGATAGCTCTAAAGGGTCTAGAGAACAGACTGAAAAAGTGAATGCGAGATCTCATGAATGAATTTTATTCTCTGAGTATATTGATCTGGAATTCTAATTCCTTGCTAGGAAGGTATGAATGAATATGATTTCTGTGGCTGGAAAATGGAGAGCTTTCTCCTCCTATGCCCATGAACCGGCTCCAATGTCAAGCTCCAGAAGAGGTAATTTTTACAACTGTTCTCAGCAACGTTGATACTGAAGAATAGGTAAGAACAACACCCAACAGAACACAGACATCAACACACCTACACATGTATATACGTATGCAAATTATCATTTAATTTGATACATTTTTTAAAAAGACAATGAAAAACTGACTCCATAGTTTATAATGACACTTCAAATAAAATCATTTTTTCTTAGGTTCAACTATGGGGGATCATCCTATGTTTTTCTGTTTCCTCTAAAGCTACAGTTAAGCTACTCATAGCTGCTACTCATAGCTTCTTCGCTCATAGATAATTTGTAAATTGTTTTGCATTTCTGTTTCTTTTCTTTCTCTCTCTCCCTTCTTCCCTCCATCTGTCCTTCCTCTCTATCCTAGCCTTCCCTTCCCCTCTTTCCCTCCCTCCCTTCCTTCCTTCCTCCTTCTTTTCTCCTAGCTTGGTGACACACCAAAATTTGACAAGAAAAAACTGAAGCCAAAAAATGCTTTATAGTCACAACCAATTCTTTTCAAATAGTTAGCAATCCTGGTGCTCCTCATTTGGACAATTACAGCCAAAAGAAGGATCTAGTTTCAAAGTGCAGCAGTTCATTTGAAGTGGGACAAGCATGGTTAATTTTTTCTGTGAGAAAATGGTGATGAATTGAATAGAAAATAAAGATATCTTTAAAGCTAGACAAAAAAATTGTTTAAATTCAGGAAGGTCATCAATTTAGAAATATTATCCAGATAATTTTTCAAATTGCAGAGAGCAGCTTTTAGGGTATCTTAAGCAACCACCCATGAGAAACAGGCCTTGGAGAGCAGTTGAAATGAAAATGACAGTAGCCACACTGGAGGAGCCTGCTGCAGCAGAGCCTACAGGAGGCCATGGGGGTCTCAAGGTGCATAATCACCTTCTTTGTAAACCAATATTAGAAAGCAACAGCAACAAAGGTGATTATAATTTTTAATAAAATTGATTATAGATGGCAATAATCTTTAATGCTTTATGACATTATTTTGCAAACTAAAATGACCTTTCAAACTGCACCCAGTTCTAGTCACACAAGTAGTAAACATGAACATTTCTGCATTTGCACGGTATGCTTGAACTAAAATTCCACTAACTGAAAAAGAAACTACACTCAATTTCCTTCCTCAAGAAATATTTTTGATGCATTTGAAAAACAATATGAGAACACAAAACTGTAAATCCTTTTCAAAGTCTTATTGAAAAAAATCATAAGCTATTTTAGAAAGCTTTCCTTTTTTGATTTAAAATGCATAACATCTTATAACAGAAAAAAAATCCTACATTTGTATTTTAATTTACTATTCATTACATTTATTTCTCCCCATTTCACTCTATTGTTTATTCCATGTAAAGCATGTTTTAATACTGCCTCAAAATCCACAGATCATCATTTGTTATCAAGTGCCTACACTCTGTTGGTGTACTGCTGTAACAGGCATGCCTTCACATTTTGAAAACAGTTTTCACATTTAAGCAAAGGGTGTAATTAATGCTACAGCTGCCTGTTGCCTAGTAGGTTTTTGTCAATAATGTAGTTAATAAACAGAGGCTTTGTGGGTAACCACACTGTAATAGGTCATCTAAGAACTTATACCACTTTTTCTTTCCATCTTAAAAATTCATGAATTAAGAAAACCTCAGTGGAGAGGGCAGGTGATTTGCAAAATAAGACAGTCTCATTTGTCATTGAAATGACTGATTTCTGAAGTTGGCAATTATTATCGTTGTGTTACACTATTTACTTTCAAGGAAACTGGTAGAGGAACCTCAAAACAATTTTGAGTCATCTGCCTTAAGGATCCCTTTCAAAGCGCTAATTAAGATATGTATTTCATAACAGTCACTAAAAAAAGACTAACTTTTTAAATTATGTAAAACATTTTCTGTAGCTAACTGCCTGAAAAGCTTCAGATTGCTTTGTACTTCCAAGCAACACTGAATAGCATTTACTCTTAGTAAGCAGAAGTTGTCACAAGTGACAGAAAGTGATTAGCAATCACTTGCTATAAGACAGGAGATAGACTTACTCCCATTTACCCCCTACTGAACCAATATCTGAGCTCATTCTGGAGGACACGAACAAGTGTTTCTCTAGCAACTACCGTAAGTAAAAATATGAGCCTCGCTTTGCAGAATGCAACAAATTTGATCACAAAGGAAAATGAAACACACACCCTAATACTAACTCAAGACACTTTACTTGGAGAAAAACAGCCTGCATCCCATAACATTTTATGATACCAAATGAGATGCAGGCGATGTAATTTCACTTATGTGATTCACTTACAAGCAATGCAAATGCAATCTTGCTGATTACATTTAAAACAAAAGACTGAATCTGCTTATTTATAGAGCAGATCTGTAGTCATGCAAAAATCATGTTACCCCCTACCCGGTGAGGAACAAAAAGAAAACAATCTAGCTAAAGACCTTTTCATCTCCATAGAAAGAAAAATGATGTTACATGAACCTCAGGTTGACCCAGTATGCTTAATAATGTGGCTTCTCTGTGCCCTCAATAGAAAACAAGGTCAGCTATGGGAGCAATTGTTAGCTAGGGCATTCAACTCACATGCAAACATGCCCAGGGTTTTATTTGTTTTTTAGATGGCCAAAAGTATTCAGTAAGCACTGGCATCTATATTCAGTTTGAGACCTTCCTTTTTTTGTGTATGTGTGTGTATGTATACACAAATATATTTGTATATAGGAAATACAGATGTTCAGTTTCTACAGAGAAAGACTGCTACAACCACTACATTCATTAGTAGGACTCTTCTCAATGCATATTTTATGAACTTCTCTGCTTAGTAAGTTGAAGTCTTAAGCATTCCAGCGCTACTATTTTTAATCATCACCAAAAACTAGAGCCTTGATTAGATAATTTTCTTATTACAAAGTTCGATAGTTCAACTGAAAGTGAAATTCAATGGTTTCAACTAAATGTGAAAGCTGCTGCCAGATGCCTTCTCTGAACTTCCCAGAAGAGAGCTGGAAGAATTCTCCTCCCTCCCATGACGCCCAGTGTTTAGAGATCTAACAGGTACTACTGGCTCACCAGCAGCAACTGAACCAATGCCCAGCTTCCAGTCTTTGCACCAACATCCTAGGCATTTGGTGACAGCCTTAGGGACAGATAGATCTGCAGCACCCTAGGCAAAAGGATCATCGCCAAAGTCATCTTGGGCCCAGCTGCAGTTTTATCTTAAGAAGTTGAATGTGATACCACCCACTTGCCACAGAGCATTTTCCAGGAGAGAAATTGAAATGTTGCTGCAAATGCTCCTGGTAGAGTAATTTGTGACCACAGGGTTTCTCAAGCCTATTGAACAAGACACACTTCAATGGCTGACCAAGTGATGCCAACACCATTTATATATAGCACTAGCACCTTTACTGTGTAATAGCACCATTTTTTAATTAAAACTATTTAATAGGCATAAAAATTGTGCATATTTATGTGGTATTATATTCTGGTTTTATTACCTGTATATATTGTTTCAGATGCAATCTGGGTCAATAAATTTATCCTCTCAAGCATTTAACATGTCTTTATAATCAAAGCATCCAAAATCCTGTATTCCAGGATTTTTAATAGAGAAATATACAGTGTATTATCTATTGTCACTCTACTGTGCAATTAGAACCTAGAACTTCTTATTCTTTTCTAGCTATAATCTAGTACCCATAAATCAACCTTTCTTTCTTGGTTGGATACATCATTTCCAAATAGTAACCGCTGCAAAATTCTGAAAAATGTAGGTGCTAGGGGCCAGCATTGTAGCATAAGAGGTTAAGCCATTTCTGGGGATGCCTACATCCCATTAGGAGGAGCCAGGGATAGAGTCCCACTCTATCTCTGCTTCCCATCTAACTTTTTATTAATGCACCTGGGAAGCAGTATAGGATAGTTCAAGTTCTTGGATCCCTGCCACCCACATGGGAGCCCCGAAAAACCTGAATTTGGCCTGTCTCAAGCGTTTGAGGAGTGAACCACTAAACAGAAATTCCCCCCCCCCTTCTGTCTTTAAAATAAAAAATGAATAAACATTTTTAAATGCAGGTGCTTTTGAAGTTACCTGTGAGCTTTGATATTCAACCACAGTCAAGTCTCAAAACTATACTCATATTGAACTTTTCAAAATGCAAGAAAATGCACCCAATCCTGCATCTTCTTGTTCCAAAAGACCTAAAATCATATAGGTTTGCTCATCGTCACACAGTGCAAGCAGTGGGCCAGAAGCCATCGAAATTGTTTGGAATGTAAATCATTATCCAAGCTCACGGCATATGGCCACACACATCTCAACTCCCACATCCCAGCAAAAATGCAATTGCTGTCCAAGTGCGCACAATCACCTAGTAGGAAATGGCAGTTGTATGTGGAGCCCAAAGGGCCAGGAGATGCTGACAGACTTGAGAGGAAGCAGGGGACACTGGAATGGTAGGAACAGTAGGAAATATTCTGAAATGAAAGCAAAGTGCGATCCTCCGGGGCAGAAAATAGCTGCTCCCGTTCATTTTAAACTGTTTTCCACTACACTGTGCCTCCTGTGGGGAGCCTACCTGTTTCATATTTGGGAAAAGAATCAAACTTGGAGACCCTCTGACTATCCTGGTGCACACATACAAGGAAAAACTAGGAAATAACACTGAAAAACAATTTGGTAGAATTAACTCAGATGCTCCACAAAAACTTAATTTGGACATGTTCTTGAAGAGATTCTCCCATATTCCTCCGACTCAGCATTTAATGTCTGCTCCAAACTGTAAGGTTCTTAAAGGCTGCTACATCCCATTAAAGGGTCATAAAGAGGCAAACTATACTGAAAACTAGCAGTACTGTGTGACCTTGATTGTGTCTCTCAACCTCTTTGCACGTTCATCCACCCAATGTAAACTTCTTTACCTAATGTTTTTTCAAAGCACACAAGTATAAAAAAATCTTTGCTGTTCTATTAAAAGTATACATAATTACTTTACCAAGTTTTATTTGGTTCAGAAGCAGTTGACTGTCTTCCTTAACAGGCATGATCTGTATAGCATACAGACAAGACGGTTTACAGTTCTTCCTTATTTTGACTACTGAACCCAAGATAACACTCATTCATTCATTTGTTCACCAATAACAATTTATTTATGTATCATAAAACAACCCCTGCCCTCCATGCTCCTTCCATAATAAGTAATAATAAGTACTTATGGGTTCACTGACTGTAATGTTTTTAGTAACATCAACCTTACCCCAAACATTCTAATCCTTTTGTTCATTTCCTCTCTATCCTGCAGATGGTTTCTAAGACCATGAACAATCAAAACAACTTTATCATTTATTCAAATATTTTAGAGTGAGCTTCTAATTTCCAAGTAAAGCTATCAGAGGATTATAGAATCCCAAAGGTAGCCTCAATCACTTCATACAAAAATATGAGAGCTGCCTGCAACCCATCCTCAAGATATTGATGAGTATGTGGCATTTGCACAAGAGACTAGCGTTCAGGCATGCATGTTAATAGCAGGGATGACTCTCTTAAGAGGACACAGAGATTTTGAGTCCAAAGAGAATTTACTGGGGGATCAAAATGATAAAAGAAATACACAATGAAGACTGTTTATTGATCTATCGAAGATGCTTTTAATTAGTGAGCACTTGGGCATTGCAGAAAATTCCAGATCAGCCAGCATCAATCCTATCTTTAATGGAACTTCCAGTCTAGAAAGTGCATGTATTCTATTTGGGGTTATCTCTCTATACTGACACATGTAAATTTCAAAGCACAGGTGACTGGTGCTATAAAGTTTGTGGATTTAAATTGTTCAAGTCTATGTATTGCTGCTCTTTTGATCTCTGTCCCATGTGATTCTCTGTTCTGGGAGTAGGCTCTGAGAAACAACGGGGGAAAGGAGATGTTACAAGCACTTTCCTCTACTCTGACAAGGGGAAAAAAAGATGCTTCGATCTTACTGCTTATTAACCTTTTCCCAAAGTCATCTTTGGCTGGACTGGAAAGTCTTCTACCTTCTTCTTCTTTTATTCCTACTACTACTACAACTACTACTACTAGCAGTGACAACATCACCATGAACAAACACTTCTACAGAATTTCCCATGTCTCCAGGATGTGTAAGTACTATACATAAATGAACTGATTTAACCTTTGCAATAGCCCTCTGTGGGAGGTGCCAAGTTTCCCCTCAGAGAGGCTAAGTAACTGATCAGAAGTCACACAGACATTAAGCAGCAGACCAAGATTGAGCTTTGGCAGTCTGGTTCCAGAATCCATATGCTTAAACAGCATACTCTAATACTTCCCTACCCCAATAATGCTTGGGAATATACTCCTAGGCCCTTATGCATATAATCCAAAACTATCTATTGAAGCCTTGAAGGTTAAATTCCACTCCATTTTCTCAACCTACTGAGCATTCACATTTATTTTTTAAACTCTAAGCAAAAGACTGAAAGAGGGAGAGAATGATTGAAACAAATACAGCCAACCCTATGTGCCTGAGCTGCCTTCATGGGTCCCTAATCTGGCTCCATATGTGAGCAAACAAGATACATAAATCTGAGTAGATTGGTGGTTCATATAAACAATTCAGAACCTTATCATGCCTCTCTGAACTGACTTCAATTCATCAAAAATGTAAGAGCAGGTTATATATGGCACCCTCCATTAACTGAAACACATCAATAAATTTCCAAAATGTGGAACTCAGCACCAAAAAAAAAAAAAAAAAAAAAAAGTGGGTGGAGAAATCTCCACATATACCATGGAACTCTGTGCAGCCTGTGTCTCCTCGGTGCAATCTTGAATCATGCATAATGCAACACCGCGACTGCTAACAGCAGGCGCGCACCAGATAATTTACACTTGTTTTTATGGACACGAGGAACTGATCTTTGAAGCTGCCCCTAATGAGATTCCGCTTGGCCCTAACAGCATCCTGAGAGAGTGTTCCGGTTTTCTACTTGGCATCCGGTGCATATTTATAACGCAGAATACAACCTCATTTAAATTGCGCGTGTGGATTTTGGTGTCTTCCCTATTTTAAAGAAAGATTTTCATATACTAAGAAGCACTGGCTTCTCAATTACCAAACCATACTTTCCTAAACAATGTTGCTGCCAATCACTGCAGGTCCTTATCAAAGAGGCAGGTCCATCAAAGTGCTTCTACCTGCAGGGCAAAACACTCCACAGACCCTAACCCTGCATTCAAGTTCAGAGACCCAATTAGGTCGTGGGCCAAAGGGCACCTCCAGAAGTCTAATTGCATAACACCTTCCTTAGCAGACACAGCCATGGGGAAAGTTAGGGAGAAAACCTCAAGGTAGTCACCTAAATTAAAAACTTCCTGCCCCAAAGTGTTTGCTGTGCACCCTTCTCTTTCTTTCTCCCCTCGTTTAATTTCTGCTGCACGTAGAATGCCTTCTTAAGCCTGGCACTTTGTATCAGGGTCTCCCTCTCCCCTAGCCCCAGTCATTCGGTTTTCAAGGAGTTTGTAGCTTAGTTACCCATAATCAGAATTCCGTTACATACTTTTTTTGAATGTCAGTTGTTCTGCCTTTAAATACATTTCTTGGAAAAGGTTTCAACGACTATAAAACAGCAATGTTGTTATGAAGGTGTTACCTGTTTTAACCCACATCACAGGCTCCTGCTGAAATAGTTACACTATGAGAGCTTTAAGAGTTTACCATTTCTGAAAACACAGAACCTAGGAGCACAGAATAAAGACTGCTTTGCCTTATGCAGAACACAGGATTCTTAGGACAGATCACTTGTTTCCATGGCCTTTATTTCAAGTACCTACCACATAAGAGAAAACTTCAAAAAATTCTTGGGAAATGGAACTCAACTTTATTTTTATGCAAACAGGTTTTTTTTAATCCAGGCATAGTTTTTTCATAATACATACTTTCCATGAACTTGTTGAAGACCTCTTGTATAGGGGAAGCTGTCAATCAAACTCCTGGTAAGTGGGCTGAATACACTGTAATTGATTTCATACTTTTAACCAATAATTGATGACTCCTAGTATGATCAACGAATAAACATTTTACAAGGACTTAAAACAAAATTTTTTCTGATGCTTCTGTTCTTAATTTAGGAGAACAATATAGAAAACCCAAACATTGAGGGTCAAGTTGATAGCGAAACCTTGATATTTTTCCCTATGTTAGAAAAGAGAGCTTACTACAGTCAAAGCAAGAGTCAACTGATGGCAGAAAAGGTTACAGCGTTAGTGTAGGAGCATCAGAAATACTCACTCTGAGCTTCATCCAGCTCCATCCTGAAAAAAATACGGGAGACTTATATAAGTTACCCTTTTTAAAGCCAAAAACACCATCATGTTTAAAAACATGCTTTCCAAAGAATGGATGATTACAAGGGAATACAACTGCCTGGAGAAGCACATATAAACCCCCTGAATCATTCTGCAAACTCAACTCTCATTCGTTCATTCATTCAACAAGAATTCGTGGGTGTCTAAAATCTGCCTTGCACTGGGATAAGTGTTGTAGATACAGACAACAGCAACAACAACAAACCCTCAACAATAAGATTGCTGTCTTCATAGAGTTTATAGCTTGATAGAAGATAAACTTTCATTAAAAAAATTAAAATGGGCCGGCGCTGTAGCTGAATAGGCTAATCCTCCGCCTTGCGGCGCCGGCACACCGGGTTCTAGTCCCATTGGGGTGCCGGATTCTGTCCTGGTTGCCCCTCTTCCAGGCCAGCTCTCTGCTATGGCCAAGGAGTGCAGTGGAGGATGGCCCAAGTGCTTGGGCCCTGCACCCCATGGGAGACCAGGAGAAGCACCTGGCTCCTGCCTTCGGATCAGCACAGTGCGCCGGCCGCAGCAGCCATTGTAGGGTGAACCCACGGCAAAAGGAAGACCTTTCTTTCTGTCTCTCCCTCTCTCACTGTCCACTCTGTCAAAAAAAATAATAAAAAAATTAAAAAATTAAAATGTGCATGGGTATAGGTACAGCATTACTTGTAGGTACTCTGAGCTGTGTATAAATGGACACCTAAGCCAGAGAAGGGGTAGAAGTTTCCCGAAGAAAGTGACAAAGGTGGAGGGAGAAAACAGGGTTTAGGGAAGACTGTTAATGTCATGCAGAGCCTCAAAGTGGAAGACAGTGGATCAGCCTGCTGTTCTGCACCTCCAGGTACCTCACCACTTTAAAAAAAATAAATAAATAAATGCAGGAGGCATGCCTAGAAAGCTGGGCTTACGATGCATCTTTCCCTCAAAGTCAGCACTGAATCCAGACCGTTTTGAAGACCTTGGGAAAAAAAAAATTAGTGGACAGATCACCAAAGTTGGCTCTAACTGTTGCCAAACGTCTGGCTGGCACCAATGTGCAGACTAAATTGGCCATAAAAACCTGACTGTAGTCCTGCTTCTCTCAATGGAAAGCATTTTGAGATCAACAATGAGGCTTCTCCAGAGGCCAGTTTTAGGGGGAGACCTTGAGTTTTGAGCTTAACTCAATTGCATGGTTTAGGCCAAGAGTTTCAGATTTCAGACGTGCAGTCAAGTAACCGGATCCCATCAGAGTTTTAATGGCTTCTAAAGAATCCAAAGTGTTAAATCCTTTTCCCAGCATCCACCAAAACAATCAGGGGGTACTTTCCTCCACCTCTTCCACGCCTCTCCCAGGCTCCTGTTCTCACACTCAAAGTTACCAATCCATTGAACATTTGTTTCTTAACTCTCAAGTTTGATAATCATCTGTGCTGTGAAATAGGGCTCATGCACTTACCCTACCCACTTTGAAAAATACTGACAGAGAAGAAATGAAATAACTAAAGCAGAATATTTACAAACGGTGCTTTATTTCCAGAATGGCACTATTATCACAACACCTTATAGACCCGGAGGAAGTTTTCACCCAAGCTAAACAACTCCAGAGAAAGGCACAGCACTGGCGGTGCCACTGTGCTAGGTGGCAGAGTGGTTTCTGGTTTTTAAGTCTGTGCCCCTGGCTATTAGGAAGTGAACAGAGACTCAATCCCTTTGTCCTGGTGTGGGAATCCCTTGGGAGGCAGTACAACCCTAAAAACTTCTTGATGAGAAAAAAAAAAAGAAACACACCAAATCTAACTGCTCCATAGTGCTCAAGTCATTTTGCTTTAAAAAGTTGTGACAAATATAGATGAGTTGAAAAAAAAATCAGTTACGATGATGAAGGATCGTGTGTGACCTCCACAACTGCAGAACTGGTGAAGCTCAATGCTAATGTGATGGAAGCAATGATGATAAATAATAGTATTATTAATAACAGTAGCAACATGGAGTATTTAGATGCTATGCCAAATGCTTAGGTAAGCACTACACATCATTTAATATAACCCTTACCATTACCTTTCAAAGCATATTAAGATCCCCACTGCAAAGATGAGGCATTTGTAGCAGAGAATTTAAGTAAACACATGTAAGGCAGGGTGGAGGGGACAGACTATATCTGCACATAGTTTTGTATTTGTAATTCTGTCCAGATTTCTGCTTAGCATTAATCATTCTACTCCCAAACTCTCCCCCTCCAAAATACAAGTCTTCATTCTCATTCTCTCTCTCTCTCTCTCTCTCTCTCTCTCTCCCTCCCACCCCCACCCTTTAAATCTAGCAGTGGCTCCTGCAGCCCATGGTGCAGCACCTCACAAAACAGCATTCTCTGTTTATAGTGTGACACAACCTTCCCCACAGAGTGTGAGAGCAGGAGTAAAATTCACTAATGGCCAGAAAATTCATTTTCATTCTACACTTGACAAAATAAACACCTCATAAAAGCAGGTAAGCAGAAGCTACTTTTCACCCTGGACTGCTCTGTCTTAATAACCTTTGAAAAGGAAGAGCCGACTAGAGGGAACAGGCCCTTACACACACACACACACACATACACACACACACACACACACACACCACAATCACGGCATAAAGGGAGTAGGATAAAAGCAAAACTCCTTGTGGAAAGTTAAATTATTTTTTTCCTCCAGTGGGGGCACCCCTCATTAATACAGACCATGGCTGAATCCGCAAAGGTCCTTTCAGTGCAAATCCTGGCTGAATTAGCAAGCTCTAACAGAGCCTGTCTGAAAAACCAGGGCACTTGATTTCCCTGAACCAAGTTCCCTAAAGGGCTCATTTCCCCCCTCTCTTTTGTGCACAGAAAATGAAGCTCCACTTACACATTGGAGGAAATATTTCAAAACATTCCCTTTTTTCTCAAAGTGCAGAATTTATGGTAACAGATAATTAACAACAAATGACAAACAATTTGAGCAGTAAAGGTCCCCGTTTGGTTGCCAAGATGATGGTATCAAATTCCAAGATAAACAGCGGAGCGTGCCGGCTGCCATTAACATTGTGGTGGGGTCGAGATGGAGCGATGCAAGACAGAGGGGCCATCCACCAGCAAGGGGCACAGTGTGGCGCGAACAACCTCCCACAGGGTTATTACTGCCCTTCTGAATCCGCAGGGGCCAGTGGGGAGTGAGGACAGAACAAGGCTTACACCACTGTACTGAACAGAATACCCCAGCCTTTATATTTCACATGGGGAAAGCATTAGACTCTTCTTTGAACAACTTTATGGAAGAATTAGAATTTAATATCCTTTAGGAGTTAACACCTCCTAGTCTGTTCTTCCCAAAGATCTACCCTTCCCCATTCTTCGGGTTTCAGTGTTACCAGCTGTGCCTATGTATGGGCGTGAAGAACAAAGTGAAAACAAGTTAACCTGTAAAAGTCAGACTCTGAGCACAACATATGGGAAAACTCCTAGATAATAACAGATGGCAAACTTTGGGAAAGTGTAACTTCAGATATTCTGACTTTTCTCCAAAGTCAGTTTTTAGTTCCCTGTTTTTTCAAACAGACTTTTTAAAAAGACTGAACTATGAATTGGATGTTATTATGTAAACAGGTCTAAAAAAATTATTCCTTCTCAGTGATCAAAACAAGTCAATGTATCAAAAATTGATATCCTGGTTCTTTCAAATGCTTGGGCTCCTGGGTAAGTTCACTGGGCATTCTTACCCAAGAGAGCCAAATGCATTTATGTCTCATGTCCCTGTTGCCTGGTGTTTTAGAGAAACTGACCCTCTCCCAGGACAAAGACAAGCCCAAGGTCAGGACTGACATAACTGCAGACATAATTGTGATCCCACAGATTTCTACTTGCTGGATATCCTCCCCCAGCACGACCTCTCTTATTCTCCCCTTCACAAATACCCCCATTTCTCTTCACACGAAAATTATCTCCTTCTTATCTCCTGTGCCCACCTGTGTTAGTCCATTTGGGAAGCCTGTAAACAACAGAAAGTTACTTCTCACAGTTCTATAGTCCAGGAGGTTCAAAATGACAGTGCCGGCAGAATCAGTGTCTAATGAAGAACTGCCCCCTGGGTCACAGATGACGCCTCACTGCTGTGCCCTCACACAGCAGAAGGGGCAAGAGCAATGGTGGAGGCCTCTCTTCTGTGGGCACTGATCCCACTTACGAGGGCTCCACCATCCTGACTGAAGCACTTCCCAGAGGCCTCACCTCCTAATATCACCATCTTGGAGTATTGCAACAGGAATTTTGGTGGGGCACCAATATCAGACTACAGCACCACCGAACCAGGACCAGCACACAATAGTTCTGTAATTTTGAAAAAAAGCATATGTTAAATACAAATGAATCAGAGCAATGGGTAGGAGTTTTATAATTAAAGGCATCTAATACAGTTTGGTAGACTTCCGTGGTTACCTTCACAGTCTTAAGGCAAAGCAAACAAAACGTAGAAACATTTTCCAAAACTCAGCACTTAACAGAGCTGGTAAAATATGGATAGCAGAGCAAAAGGCTGAATCTTTCAGGAAATTAGGGAAATGTGCAGAGGTTGCTTAACTGGTGAAAGACAGGATTTTGCTCTTAAGTTTTAAGCGTTTGTTCAAAACACAGTAGAATTAAGGGTACAATATGAAAAAAGTTTGAAACTCGCTCAGAGACCCAAATACCTAAAACAAAATGCCACACAAGCAAGTCACTTTTCTCAGTCAGCCAGTATAAACGCCAGAATACCCCCGAAGAAAGATAGGAAAGGACATTTCCCCAGTCCAGAAATTATCCAATCTTTGATCTGGAAGGTTTCAGGGACTGCTGTACAAGAAATAAATGGGTTTCGGTAGAGTCCACATTACTGTGTGGAGTGTTGCAATCTTTTAAGAAAATCACTAAGAGAGAAACTTCAATAATGGCCTAATTCTCACTCTGAATTTCAAGGCTCAATACAATCAAGTACTAAAATGTATTTGCTTGCTTTATTAACTTACAGTGTGTGTGTTTTTTTTTCTTATTTCTTTTAAAAACTAGCTTCAGCAACTTCAACATGTAACACAAAACTGCACAAAGATTTAAGCCAACTCATAAGGCTTATATTCTGGATTACTGGTCAAGAAGAACACACACACACACACAAAAAAAAAAAACCTGGAAAAAATGCACTTTCTTATTTGAGTGTATCTTGCCCCTCTACAGGGATAGAAATTGAAGAAAAATTTCTTCAAAACAAAATAGAACAAAAATATGCAGACCCAAATACTGCAAGGGCCAATAAATTTAACAGAGTTTCCTCTTTGCAGAGTTAGTGTTTCCACACAGACAAAGCCTCCAAGTGTACTTGTTACATTCAGAAAATATAAAGGAGACTGACATGGTGGTCTGCAAAAGTGTGGCGGGTTTTTTTTTTTCCATACTGATATTGAAATAATAGCCCAAGCAGGCAAGGACTGCTGCTGACACACAGTATGCTATGAAAATCTTAAAGGGAAAAAGTCCCAGGAAGCAGAGAGCCAGGAACATACTGCAAATTCAGAAAAACAAGCTGGTGAATAGACCTTCCAAGGCTCAGTAAGCTTTCTCTCCGTTTTGAAAACAGATCAGAGCTACCTAGAGAGTATCACCCAAGGTATGGCAGATTCAGTGGCAGCAGCTTTATTTTGCATCCAAAAAGCTCATCTTTGGGGGCTCTAACATCTCAGATTTAAAACTGAATAGTCTCAAATACAGACTACCCACTGCATGGTGTCTTGTTTAGTTTTCCTTGCCACTCATGTAATTTTATCAAAGCATCTTCATGAAGAAGTTAAAAAAAAAAAGTATTTAAAACAGGAAACAGAGTCAACACTAAGAAGTGAACTGATGACTCCAGGTTTCAGGATATGTTTATCCACTGGCCATAGTCACATTTTCTCTATTATTCTTTATTTATCCCTTTAAATGTGAGCAATTGTTTTAGAATTCAAAATCCAGGTATGACGTAGTAGATAAGAAATGTTTTACTTGTCAAAATTCTTTACTCTCCAAAACAGTCAGTAGCCAACACAACAAACAAAAAATACTACCCAGTTATGCAACTTACAGCTAGGGCTCTAGAAATAAATCTACGTGAACAACAACAAAAAAATCTAACTTCAGACTGCTTCCTTAATGTTCAAATACAAAGAAATCTACCGAACAGAAAGTCAGCGGTAACACAAAGTCCAACTGTCACGGACCACGAGACGGGTACCCTCAGGGAGAGCATAAGAAAAGAACTTATTTTTAAAAAGAAATGAGAAGAGGAAAAGAAAAACGCCCTCTGTTTATATATGAGTGCAAACTAAAAGGGCCATTCAGCATCTCCAAGATGAATTTCACATTGAAAACATTAAAAAAAATTATGGCCATGCTAATGTGCAGGCCAGTGATAAATTTGTAATGAGAATAAGAAAGTGGCTTACCAAGACGGGAGTGTGTGTTTAGAATTTCTTTCTAACAGCTAATGCAGCCAGCTCCATAGCAAAGGATAAATTTCCACCTTGTTGGTGAAGTGCCATTTTACTGAGCCCCAGACATTTGTTCCTTCATTGACATTACTCTTTCCCTGCGTGATGGGTCATTTCTCTCCCACCACCAACACATCCCTATCATAGCTCACTAATAGACTTTTTCCCTATGGAATATTACTAATGATGTGAAACTTGTGTTCTTCATTTTAAACAAAGGAAAAAGTCAAAACTGGGAGAAATCCCAGACTGTCAGAAATGGGAAGGGATGATGTTAAAGGTGGTCAGGTTTAACCACTGTTGAGGAACCTGGAATTCTGAAATGCCTACCTAGCTGGAGATCGTAGGGCTAATTAGTGGCCATAACAGAACTCGAATCCAGGTTACTGCAACACTGTCAGGTAACCTATCACAACAAGCTATTTACTTATTGATAATGTTTACTCTGTTGACTTCCAAAAATTGAATTTGAAGTTTTTTAAAACAACATTTTTTTCCCCTTCAGTTAGATGACTAAGCTGTAGGCAACATCACTGGGATTATTCTTATTTTCCCATACAGGGACAGGCTGAATGCAACAGAGCCATTGAATAGCTTTTGGCCTAGTCTTTAAGTATAACAAAAATTTGAAGAAGGTGCCATCCAAGGAAGTGAGGTCCAAAAAAAGCAGAATATTTGCATCAGAGCAAGCCTTTAATGTAAATCTTGCAGACAGAGTAGGAGGACTTGGAGACAACTTTGTATCATTCTTTTGAAAAGCTTTTATCATAAAAGTATTATATAGTTAGTGTAAAAATAATCCAAATTATATTAAAATGTATAAAATAAAAAGTTAAAGGTTGTTAACCAACACTCCCTCCTCCAAAGTCATTCCCAAAATTGTTTCCTAAAAAATCACCCATAATGTTGGTATTTATTCTTCTAGAGACCTTCACATATTTTTAATCTGTATCACTCTTCTGTAACTTGTTTCTGCACCTAAGGGGTATTTGAAAAAAAAAAAAAAAACTTTGACTATTTCCAATCACGTTCTTGAACTGGGTAAGAATGAACCCTCAGATCAAACAAACAAAAGCCCGTAAGAATCTGGCATGGAATGATCGACAAGATAGCCTAAGCTACAGGTCATTTCTGATTCACAATGCCTAAGCCACACTCATGGATATCACATAATGCAACAACATAACAAGAACACAAGTTCAACTTGTCACATTTTATGCAGATTAGAAAGGAAGATATTAACATTTATCTCATGCTCACTAGCTACTAGACAAAACCAAAGCTATTCCCACAATATGTATGCATCAGGTGATATCTTTTAGAAATATATGCCACACATTATCTCATTGAATGTCTACAACCATCATAAAGCATGATTAAGCCCATTTTACAGATCTGAAGACTGAGGGCCAGAATCCTTCCACTGTCACCTAGTCAAGCCTGTAATTGGTAAGGATCAGCATTTGTACACAGATCTCTGAATTCAGAGCATATGCTCAGTTACCACGTCCTCTTTCCCAGCTCAGGTTCTTTGCAGGCAATCCTACTTAGTTTTGGTTAACTGCTGATGCTTCTGCATTAACCACAGACATTGCGAAAAGCCATCCCACTGATGCCGGTACAGGGACTTAGGTGCAATCCAAGGGAAGAAAGGTCTTTATGATTCGAAAGAGAACAACGAGGCAGCACGTGGCTCACAGGAGTCCTTCCCACACCAGGACTGTGACTTTCCTGAAGTACCTGGAGGTGGGTGAGACACTCCAAAGCTGTTTATGATCTTGACAGGCACTAAATCAGCCTTGCAGCTTTCCAACCCTCACAACCAAAAACCCCACCTGGCCAAGTTTCCATGGTACGGTGCTGGTAATGACTCCTTCAGGGAGACAGGACAAAACTTAGCAGTCACTTTCCTATTCACTCATCTATTGATATGTCACAGATTTTCAGAATGAATGAAGACAATGTAGAATTGAAAATACCAGAATCAACAGAAGAATCATTCATGGTAACAGCCAGCATTTCAGTACAGACTAAGCACCCCAAAGAACTTCACATTTAATAACATTTATCCTTTTAACCTCTACAACAACCATTTCAGACAGGCACTGCTCTTTTATCATCCACATTTTTACAGATGGAAAAGGACAACATAGAGGAGACATTTCTCCATGGTTAGTTACACAGCTAGAAAGTGCTGCAATCGGGAGTGCAAGCCAACAAGCTGGTTCCACTAGGGAGGTTTCCACCAGTGAGGTTACCACTGCGCCACACCGTCAAAGAACACAACCTAAGTAAGATGCCAGGGACACTAACAATAAAGGCACAGTCAAGACAAAGAAAGTGGCTAAAACTGAAAACCAAATTTGATTTAAGCTTCCAATAGCCAATCCTTAAATCAAGAGATGAGGAATTAACCTCAGTAAGTTGACCAGCCAATCTGCTTTGCACGGAACAGAGGGTTTTCCCATAAGGTGCAACTTGGGAAAACGGAGAAATCTACATACCTTACTAAGATGGTTTTTGGAGTATTTTATGAGGCCTCAGACCATTAAAACATACACAATCTTTGTGGTGTTTTAAGACCTATACTGGCTCCTTTACCACCTCCTTCCATCATCATTAAAAATACTACGCAATTTTCTCAACATTCTGCTTGGGAAAGATGAAAGGGTTGTGGAAAAATGAAGCCCTGTTAATTGTTAGGATTCAATCATAACATCTATTAGCATGTTCAAGAGTCTCAGTCAAAGGGGGCACAAATTCTAGGTTAAATTTGAGTCTGCCAACCCCAGCTGTGCTTTAATTTTCGTTCCCAAGGTCATATAGAATTGCTTTCTTTAAAAAAAATAATAATAATAGTCACCGTGTTACAAGCAGAGTCAAGCGAGCAATTCTTAGAAAGCTGGATGGCAGTCTTGTTAGAACTCACAGATGAAAACAAAACCAGGACCTCTTAAAGTCGGCTGAAATGTCGGCTCTGAAATCAGTAATGAGCTTCAGGAAGATGAGGACTGGGGCTTATTTAGCTTTGTTTTCCCACAGCAACACCTTGCAAATCTGTACTGTTTTCACTGAAATCTTAATCTTGGTAGGTCACAGCTAAAACATCCCTAGCTATCATTTGGTGCAACTGTTGACAGACGAGTAAACTGAGGCCAGGAGAACTGAAGTAAATCGCCCAGAATCAGCCAAACAGTTGAGTTGAGACCAACTGCATTAAATGGGGAGGGAGCTATTCTTTATTAAGGTGAGAAGACTCTAATTACCAATACCAGGTTGTACCCCAAACAAGCAGTCTTTATAAGGGATGAAATTGTGACTCCAATCCAGGTGGTCTATCGTGTGCTTCAGAGACTTCAGGTGTAGGTGAAACAGGAAAGCAAAATAAATAAGCGACCATTCAAGTAGAAAAGAACAAATATCTTTAGGGAGAAGAACAACATTCGGCCATGACATATGGAAAATTTCTGAAAAGCTCAAGAAATTTCAGACTAAATATTTGTAATTATTTTCCAGGCAATTTAAGTTTCTATTTATAGTAAAGGGAATTTTAAGTATAAAGAAACATAACATGATGGAACTGCATTATGATCTCTGAATGAGTACTATGGGGTCAGTCATTGTGCTAGCTCACAAAACAAGAGCAGAGCCTTTATCAAAGAAAGGTAGAGGCTGAAGAGGAGGTGACCCAGCACCTTGATGATACATACCTCTGCAGAAACATGCAACAGGTCACCAGGTGACAAAGCAAAATAAGTCCCAAGGAAAAATCTGCAAGCATCGATCATAATTCCTCATTTCAATGCACAGTGAAATCCAAAGATCAAGGAATCAGTCAGTCAGTATTTCTGAGCATCTGTCACTTGCTCAGAACACAGTCCCTGCTTTAAGAAATAAACAATGTAGACATGAGGATAAGATTATGTAGACAGATCCAACCGATAGATGACAGATAAAGAAAAAAGTCATGGAAGTAGTATGACGTTAATGCACATCAAAGAGAGGTGGCATGTTGGGCTGGCACAATCATTTTAGATAAGTAGAGTGACCTAATCAGGCTTTTAGGCTTTTAATGAGCAGAGCATTGGAAGGGCCCAAGGTGTGCTCAGGCGACAGGGAGCCGACTTGTGTGGCTGGGGCGCGTGGATCAGTCAGGAAGCCTTCATCGACACTAATGTGAAAAGACACGCTGGAGCCACAATGTGGATGAATCCTCTGCTCCCAGGTTACGAGTCTGGTAAAAGAGTTACGCAGCTGTCTAGGTTGCCACTGCAAACCCCGTTTTCCAAGTCTTTCTTTTTCAAAAAGGTATAATTTCATCCTTCAAATTTTTCATGGCTAGATATAAGCAGGCCAGTTCCAAGGTTACATGATTTTTTAAAAATATCTCCCTGCGTTCCCAGTTTGCCAGTGGAATCTTACGTCAAGAGTAAGCGAGCAGATGTCTGCAAGCCTGAGGACAAAGCTGAGGTTCCCCATCAGTCATTTTCCAAAGAACAAGCAAAACTTAGTTTCTTTTACCTGGCTGAATAAAAGGATCCACAAAGTTCTAACATAATGTCACACCAACACAACAGAGCTAAAGGTATCCCAAAGTGCTGCTTGCACACATCTCATAACATCTTTGAAGAAAAACAAATACCCAGAACCAAAAGAATATCTGAAACAAAAGATGCTCATAGTTTAGAAGATCCATTTTAAGACGTATCACCTTAGAAACTTTTCCCTAAAATTGTGATAGGGAGCCTTCACAATCATGAATGTATTCTGATTTTCACAAAGTACAAAATCCTTAGAAACAGTTTAGCGTTAATCATTTGCAAGGGTGTTTCTCCCTCCCTTGGTCCTTTTTTGTTGTTTGAGCATGCTGCCTTAACACTGCCACTTTGCAGAATCTCATCCTAGGCTAATGGAGAGGCTCTTCAGACTCCACTGGCGAAGCAGCATCCTAGTATTTATATTAATATCAAGGCAGTCAAGGGAAAGGCCTTTCTGGGTGGCTAGTGTTTCTAAATTCAAGTGAAGCATTTTGTGTGTGTGTGTGTGTGTGTGTGTTTGGGGATGAGGGGCAGGGCGGGCCTGCTATTTCTTTAAATGCCCACATAAAACAATTAATAATAATAATTAAAAAGCTTGTGACTTAGTCATGCCCCAAGTTCAATTCTTCCAGGAGTGGTAAAAACAGTCAACAGAGCCCTAACCTCTTTTTCTATGTTGACCGCACAATAGTTTTCAAAGAGGTTTAGTCCTACCATGAAAGACTCATGTTAGACATTGGAGGGGTCACACAGCGACGAGCACCCGGCCTTGAATAAACAAGGGAGACGATGACCTTTTGCCCCTTTCACTGAAAGCCTGCACATCCTGAAGCAGAGGACCCCAAAAAAAAAAAGGTGGTGTGCAACCAGGTGCTGCAAAATCCTTGCCTCTGGGTTTCTCCCACACTTTGTTCCTTATACAGCTTAAGCCTTGACATGACTTAAGTAGTATTAGGGAGTGAGAGAAAAGTACAATTTCTGGAACCAACTGTTCCACTGTCCCTTAATCCTTTGTTCCCTATATTGTTTGAGTCCTGTAGCATGCAGCACACGTCTCACTAGCAACAGGCAAGACAATGGATTTAGCAGTAGCTGGACAATTAGTCCCAATTAGGCCTATTTCCCAGCTGAATGTAAAGGGGTAGCCGGGTGAGGTGTGGGGGGAAAACTACAGAAATTTTAAAGCAATGTTTCATCATGAAAACAAGCAACACAATGGAAAGTAAACTGGACTTGTGGTCAGGAAACCATCAAAATGAATCTGCGTTAGGCAAATACCTTAACCTCTCTGTTCTCATCTACAAAGTATAAGCAACCTACCATCGCCTTATGGTTGAAAGTGGTCTGAAAATTTGAAATGCTACACACATGCAAGGGACTCCTCCTGAGCTCCATTTGAAACCACAGATACCCATCTGTTTGGTAAATAATTTACCTTTTATTCTCCCTAGCAGAAGTCATTTCTTTCTTATTTTCTCAATTGCTAAGTTTTTACAGTTCATTCGTGATACTTACATATGTACATGTGGTGGCTGGAATCTGCTCTGGTTAATATTGTAGTGTGTGAATGCCTGGGTGGGGTTTGAGCTGTACTCGTCCACCGTTATGGTAACTTTGCCTTGAGAAGGAATCCCATGTGCCATCCTTCCTCCCTTTAGGCATGAGCAATTCACAGCTTTCTGGAGCAGAAGATGGAAGCAGGCATGGTGCTATTCAGCCGACCTCTGAATACAAGGATCTACTCATCAATACCACCGTGCATTTCTGGAAGGAAAAGAAAAGAAAAGAAGGTTCTGAGCAATATTAAATTTGATGTCTAGACATGAAATTAACTCAGTAAAAACACGAATATGTGTTGCTTCCTCGTAGATAGAACCGCTCCTGTCTTCCTTACATGCACTCCAGTGTGGACATTATACTCTATATGACATTGCTCAGTGCTAGCAAATGATCTCAATGGAGTTCAAATGAAGATTTCCTCTTTAATTATAATTATGGCACTTAGCGTGAATTAGGGAAAGGGCATATCCACAGTTGCCATGGTGTCCGCTATAAATGGTTTGTGCTTGAAGTGGAGACTCTTCCAAACCGTCCCGCTAATTGGAATGTTTGGTTTTTACAAAGTTGGTGTCAGATAACCATTTGAAATCTCAGGGTTCACGACAGCCACCGAACACAATGACAAAGGTAGGTCCAACATGCTGTACGTCTAACAGACACCTGTGCAGAACAGCAGTAAGCACATCACACGCACACAGTACACATAAATTTTTCTTTCAAAAGCAGCCTCCAAAGTACGTTATACCTGGTACACATATGCATTCCTCTCTGACCAAGAACCTTATGGTAAAGGTAAATCCTGTTGCTAAATGTAGTGTATCGCTTCTCGGCCTTTTGGCTAAGATCAAGTGTAAATGCAGTGCAATTTCTTCAAGCAGCCAGGATTGTACGACCACTCTGGATGCTACTGGAGCAGTACGGGACACAGACATAACATCCGCCACCGCCTTCTCAGTGCTGCATAATTCTCATTGTTTGTTTGTTTCTTTTTAAAATGTCCACTAGTTCTGATTCTTTTTGTAAATGTTAATTTGCTAGCTGCCTCACCAGGATGAGAAATGGATATGTCTGTTTCTATGATAGGTGTGCAAGACTGAGGAAGGCAAATTCTTGTGTGGAAGCTGCTGCAGCTGATCAGTGTAGAAGAGGAGTAGTAAATAGCACACTCCTTGGGTAACCCTTGGGTAACCCAGTTTCTTACATGAAGCACTCCGCATCACAATACATTTGCCATGTGCACCATTAAGCTCCAGGAATCTTAGCTGCTATCTCAAATACAAATATTTAGAAAAATAAGATTAGATTTAAATTTGGCATGAAACACCTTAAATATCGAGCAAAAGGCAGATGGCCTGCCATAGGCCATTTATTTTATTATTTTACAACCCGAGGCTTGTATAGTCCTCCATATGCTAGCTGGGCTAAGAAATTCCACAGCATTCCACTCAAATTATTGCCATCTTCATATTAGCAAAGCAAGCTAAATAACATCCACCTTGCCTGTGTTCCTAACATACAACCAGGCGGAGAGATGAATCCCTGGTGCTCTGGCATTTTAAACAAAGTGTCGCTTTGGGTTCTCTCTTCTTCCAGACTTCATGGGAGGTTTAAGTCCTTTAAGCACTAGTTGGTAGACAACCAGGCCAGTAGGATTAACTAAATTAAAATCATTCCCAGCTCCTCTGATGTAAGATATCTCCAAGAACTGCTTACAAATCATAATGTGGCAGTTTTCATACCAAGTTTGCAGCTGTTTCCTTAATTTTCCCCACAATTATATTTTACTGTTATTTTGCATAACAGTAAAACACAACACCTGCTTCAAATTGCAGTCCTGTTCTAAGTACTGTAATTCTCTTTTGAGACACAAAGTACCGAGACACTACTGAAGCGCAAAACCGCATAATTGCGTGACGCTGAAAAGTAAATACAAATGAAAACATCTTCCTGTTATAGAAATGACTGTCATTAAAAAGAATGTTAGCCATCAAAGCACAGAGGGGAAAAATACACATTTTTCAGACTACGAGCGAACTTAGTGCTTGCATAAATTAGAGAATGGTATAAAAATTACTTGGCAATTCCTATGTTCCTTCCATCAATGTCTATTGTGTGAAGCACAGAACATGCAGAAGCAAAGGAAACCAAATTCATGTCTAGATCACGGTGACCTTTGAGTAACAATCTCTGCACCTGATGTCAGGAAGAATTTAAATGTTTCTGGAGCAAACTCACTCATTAAGTAAAATGTGACCAACAACTAAAACATACACGCCTGATATTCAAATACCTATGCAATAAGTTGTAGCAGTTGGAATGATACCATCCGAAGTTCTCCCACTGGAAGCTGAGAAGACAACAGAACTTAAAAAGGTGATCGCGTCACATGCGTCAGGGGTCCACTCCATCCTAAATTCCACCTGCTGACTGCTTATTCTACCAGTGAACATCTGTGCCTCTTTGCACCTCTGCCCCATCAAGACCAATGCAACATCTTTTCATCGACAAGCACAGGCCCCCATAGCTCGAAAGGGCTAAATGGGTGGCTGGCACCTCATTTGAATTCATCTTTACCATGTTCCCTTTCAAATGTTTTATCGAAACAGTGCACCTGCAGAGTCTATCTTCTTTCATCTGGAGTCCTTTGAAGAAAATGTCAGACTAAGGCACAGAGCTTCAAAACTTTCACAGCACCTTTACACACAAGTCGAGAAAGGCTTATTTTTTTAAAGGCTAGGTTCACCCCCACCCCACGTCTCCAAATGAACATCCACTAAGCATATTAAAAACACAAACACCAAAGGAAAAAGACTTTCCCTTCACCCCCCCCCCCCCCAATAAACCCTAAGAGACAGGGGACAATGGGCAAAAGCACCTGTCTGAGAAGTTGGGAAAAGCTAGAAACGACAGGAGACTCTGCCTATAAGCATATAGAAGCTTTCTGAGTTTGCCTCACAGTTAGGCAGTAAAACCTTCCAAAAGATCACACGTGGGTGCATCTCACCCTCTTCACACTTAATTCACTTTTGACACCACACTATTTCAAGAGAGCAGTACTCTTTCCTGAAATCTGCATTTTCTACTTCAACACATTTGCTCTGCAGAACAAAGGAATCCAGTAGAAAACCTTAAGCAACCTAAAGAGAAATCCAAGAAAGACCAACACTGCCAAACACTCATGCTGGAACCAGTTTGATTTTCCCTTAAAGAAAAAACCATGTGAGGACACTTTGCATTTCCTAGACAGCAGTCACTTTCGTGTCCCTGAAGCTGTACAACTGGCAATGTTCTTTTCCAGGAATCCAGTTGGAAAACCTTCTAACGTCTGCTGGCGGTGGAGGGACTACAAACGCACGAATTAAGTAACTGTCTCCACCTCCTAAACACCAAAAGTCCACTTTAGCAAAAGTTCCAAAGCCAGGACGCATGACCTCTCTGCCCTTGCACCGCCCAGCACAGCCTATGAGAGCGCAGCCCGCGATCGCCCCGTTTAAACCACGGTGCTCATTTCGGTCGCTTGCCCCACGGAGATGGCCCGACCGACAGACAGCAGCAGCCTGGCGGGGGTTTTACAACTCTCCTGCTCCCACTCCGCCAAATTTCGCTCTCTCCTCCCTCCGCCTCCCCGCTCCAGTGCTGCCTTAACTCACGCCCCTACTCTTTGACGCTCTTCCATCCCTGCCTGTGTCCGGGAGCGATGCCCACACGCCTGGCAGGCGGACGGCGGCTTCTCCCGCAGAGTTGCGGGGCGGGGATGCAGACACGACGGTCCACGTGCCTCTGTCCACCGTGGGCCCTCACGCCCTCCCTCCCTCCGCACTTACACCTGAACTCGTCTCCAGCACTGCGGACACCCGGCTGACACATTCTTCCCGAGTGGGAGGGCAAGACTTTCTTTCTCTCCCGCGCCTCGGGCAACGCGTGGAGTCTATATATGGTGGGGCGGGGGTGGGGTGGGGGACGCGGAGTTCTCTACTTTGGATTGGTTTGTTTGTTTTAAAACTAGGGTGGGCAGCTGGGGACGGGGGTCCTGCAGCTACACACCCATAGGCACACGCACACGCATACGCACTGGCCCTGCCCTCCCGCCCTCGGCCGGCTGGCCCTGCCACGGCTGCCCCTTCCTTCCTGGAACACCCAGCGCGCCTCACTAGCTCAGTCCCCCGCTCCACAGCCGCCGCCTCCGCGGCGGGCACTGCCGGGCCGCACTCCGCTAGGCGCTCGCCCTTTTTTTTTTTTCTTTTTCCTTCTCGCCCTCTCCCCGCAAATGCGCGGTTGATGGATGACCAGCGGTGGCCAAAGGCTCTGCCACCGCGCCATCCTCGGCTGGCCATGGCAGCCCCGAGCCCCCGACGTCGGCCTCCCGGGCGCGCTGGCATCCCCGAGCCCATAGAGCGGAGCCCGAGCCTGCCTGCTCTCTGCCCCCGAGCTGCCAGGCTTCTGCCCCGGAGCGGCGGGGATAGGACCGCAGGGAGCCCGCGAGCGCTGGAAGAGGGGATATGGAGGCCATGCCCCCCTCCCTTCTTTTGCTATCTTTTCTTCTGCTTGAAGTTTTCTGTTTGGTTTTTATTTCCTCCTTGACCTATTTGTGTGTATTTGTTTGCAGCACCTCAAATCAATTACGCATTTTTCATGACCCGCATTTGCACTTAATTTAGGGTTTCTTGGGGATGGGTGAATAAATGTGCAATAAATCAACCCCACTGGGACATCCCTGATTTATTTTCTCGCTGATGGATTCCAATCCCCTCTTGAACCTCCAGCAAGAAAAAAAAAAAAATGCCCCCTTCACCTCGTAGGCCGCAAAAAGCCGGAATCCAAAAGGCTTTACAAAGATAACCTTGTTCCAGGCAAACAGCAAAGAAACTCCTGCCTCCGCAGAGAAGAAACCGGGCGGCAACGGTTACTTTTTCTGGCCGCTCGGCCCCGGCCGCAGCTCGGGTCGCCGGGTCGCTCCGCGGGCTGCGATCGCGGAGACCGGAGGCGGCAGCGGAGAGTGAGGTTGGGGCGCCGGGGATAGGGTGAGAAAAAGCCCCGTGCGGGAGCTGCGAGCGCGCGCGGGCGGCCCGGGGTGGCCACGGAGCGCAGCCGGAGCACAAAGCTGCGCGGCGCCTTCCCAGCCACTGCACCTGGCCTCGGGCCGCCGCGGGCACCCGGGGCTCGGGCCAACACAATGCACCCGGGCCTAGGCCGGGGCGCCTCGAACACACAACCTCGGGACTTTCTAGTAAACAGCTCGCCCGGCCCTCGTCCCCACCCCCCATCCCCGCTGCCCGGCGTTCGCCGCTGCCTCTGGCGGGTACCCCCCTCCTTCCCTCCAAAGAAAGCCCAGCCGAGGAGGGGGCAGCGAGGTGCCGGACCCCAAGAGGTCGGGGGGCCGAGGGCTGCGGGGGAGGGGAGAAGAGAAAGCGGACAAAATGGGGAGTGGGAGGGCAGACAGCTCCGCCAAAAGAATTCGCTTTCGCTCGGGGCTGGAAAATAAGCCCTCCCCAGGTCGCGAATCCGCCGCTGGGCGAATGTCAGGGGCACCGGGGCAGCCGCGGTCCGCAGCCTCCGAGTCCCCCGCACGCGCCTCTGACAAGGCACCTCTCACCCGGGCTCCGCTTTGTGTGCGCATTTTTTTCCCTTCCTCTAGCGCTCGGCACCGGGCGCCCGGCCGCCTCCTCCCCCTCCCCCGCCCTCCGCCTCCCTTCCCGGGGCGGATTACCTTTCCCGGGCTGCGCTCCGGGTCCCGGGGATGCCTTCAGCGCCCGGCGAGCAGGCGATCCATCGCCGAGCGGCCCGAGCCGGCTGAAGGCGCGCGGGGGGCGCGCGGGGGCGGCGAGGGGCGCGGGCGGGCCAGAACCTTCGACCCCGGAGGTCCCGCCGCGGGCTGGGGCGGGGGCCGGGGGGCGCGGCGCAGAAGGGAGGCGGGGGCAGAAAGGACCCGAGCAGCCTCGATGAGGGGAGAGAGCGAGCGAGGGGGCGAAGAGAAGGGAGCGAGGGCGCGGCGAGCCGGAGGGAGCGCGAGCGGTGCAGTGACAGGGACTGCCACTGGGGTCAAAGGAGCACAGCTCCAGGAAGCAGAGCGGCCGAGGCGCCGCTCCGTGCGCGCTCCCCGGCGGGACCCCGCGCCCCTGCACGCCCCTCCTGCGCTCCTGGCCCTCTCGAGCCCCCACTGGCTCCCCGAGGCCCCCAGAGCTTCGCGAGGAGGAGGGAGCCGAGGGCGAGGCCGGCAGCCTGCTGGTGCTCCCGGGTCAAGCAGGCGGCAGGAAGCTGAGCTGCAAGTTCATCGAGTGTGATCGGCGAAAAAAATGATAGGGGACGCGGAGGGTGGGGGGCGGGCCACGGAGTCCCCGGAGAATGAGGGAAATGTCCCCCCAGATGGGCGGATTCTGCTGAAGGAACACCCAGGCCCCCCACCCATCGACCTGCCAGGCGCTGTCAGTGGTCCTGGCACCGCTCCAGGGCGCAGAACTCGCTGCGGGGGCAAGGGAGAGCGGCTGGGGCGCTTCGCCCAGACCTAGGAAGGCGACCCTAGGCTCCCTGCTATCTGCTGAACAGAGGTTTTCGTTTTCCTAGGGGAGAGCTGTGCTCCCATTCCCCCAGCCTTTCAGTGCAATCCATACCCAGACACACTCTCACCTCCTCCTCGCTGCAATGTTGTTCCGAGAAAGAAAGGGCCGACCCAGCCGATGCTGTCTTTCACCTCCATGCAATAAGGCAGGTTCAGGATAGGAAGGTGAGCCGAGGCCAAGACTCTCTAATTGTTTCTTTTATTTATTTATTTATTTGTTTTGTTTTTGTACACATTTTCCCCCAAAAGACAAACACTTCAAAAACATTGAAAGAATCAAAGTTAGCGTGCATGTCAGTGCTCCTTTGGAAAATAGAAGAATCGCATGCAAACAACATCAGGATAGGGAAAGCCGCTGTGAGGCTGGAAGAGGGAAAACAAGGGAGACGAGGCTTCTGGAAAACTTGGTTGGCAGGGCTGTGTGTGAAGAATGAGATGGCTCTTGTGATGTTATGCCATTGTCAGAGCTGAAGGATTTGGATGGCACCCGGATCTAATTCCTACCTAGGAGTCAGACTTAGGGCTCTAGACACTCTCCAGAGGGAAATCCAGTGTGTGTGTGTGTGTGTGTGTGTGTGTGTGTGTGTGAGCCCGTGCACCAAGAGAGAAAAGTGTGCTAAGTGTACTATGTGACAACTGACCAGACAGCCTGGCTGAAATTATATCCCCTAAAAATAAAAAAGGAGCCATTTCCAACTGGTCTGTGGCCCTCTCTGCTGAAACTAATTGGTTTCCCGGGTCTGGGGAGGAAGGGAAAGAGGCTGGTAGGAGCCCCTATAAAAAAAGATCAAACGGAATTCACTAGAAAATATTTCCCTTTTACAATGGGCTTTCCTGGCACTTGAATGTTAAGTAACCCATCTCTTAGGACTGGACTGAAATGAAGGGGAAGTAGTCTTCCTAATGTATTTATTTCATTGTGCACTGTGCCCAGAGTGTTCGTACTTGTCAAATACACTATACTGGACTCTACAGGATGGGGCCTTTCCTTGCCCAAGACAAATCGCAGCAAGCCTGGATGTTAGAGGATGCCAAAGGTGGGGTAAAGGAGCACTTTCTTATTTTGTTTTCTTTTGTTTTCCAGCCCAGGAGCGAGCGCTGACAGCAGTCAGGTTTTTGAAGATATGCTTGGTTTTGTTTCCCTCGCCCTCTGTGGGAGCAGTACACTGCTCTCACCTAAATTCTTTGAGTTTTTACATTGGTTTGTGCTGATGTAATTAGTAGCCCCTCCAGATCATCACTAGGCAAATAATTTCTGTGATTTTCTTTCTTTAAAAAGCAAACTGGTAAGCATTCAAAACAGCACAACTAGTTTTGAACATGGTTTTGAATCTAATATGTGCACACAGTGAATAATAATGCATTCTACTTTACTGGCACATTTTACAGGGTATTTGGTGGCACAAAAAATCAAGTTGGTGATCCTTTACCAAGTTGATGAAAATTCACATACCATTTTACTGACAGGAGAAAATGTAAAAAGGTTTAAAATCATACAGTACAGTGCAGAAAAAGTCAAATCCTACTGTGTCCCTTGCTGATAGATCAGTTATCCAGTGGTGACCAAGCTGGATTTGTGTTATAAATTTTTATTTCCATTAGGTTACTAAAATGAAAAGCAGAGGATTGTAAGTGAATTTAAATAATAAATCAGTCATACAAACTCACTTTTCAAATAATTCTCATTACACAGATTTGAACATATTGCATTTTGTTAAATTGTATTCTCCACAAACACAGCTACCTACATTAAATCCTACTTTTTAATGATTGGCTGTGAACTGTCCCTTCATATTATCTTGGAAATATTGCCTTAGTATATCAAATTTTAAAGGCTATTAATTGGAACTATTTTTTTTTATTTTAGGTGAGGGATTTTTAATACTTTTATTGTTTATCATGGGTGAGACAAGAAAGACAAACATCAAACTGTGAGTTCACGATTGGCTTCAAACAAATGATGCGATTGTTTTCCTTTAATGGAATTAAAACTGGGCCCTTTCTCCAGTGATTTTGTTAAAGGAGCTGGCAAATACGCTTCCTGCTAGCCCACTGAAATACCTTTTAAAATGTGTGTTCAGAATACATGGTGGAAGAAACTGCGAAAGAGGGGTGGGGGACATCTCTGTGGAAGCCTGGAACGCGAATGATGCTTGCCTTGGAAGCGCGATATTTTATTTGGAGTTGGCTTTCATTTGCCATATGAGAACAGACTTTCCCATATTTCAAGGACACGAGTACAGCTTAAAATTTGGTTCAATTCTTGTGGTTCTTCTTCAAAAAAAAAAATCATTGAAGTTACTGCATTCCATTCAATAATTTCATTGAAATTATGGACACCAATCTAATTCTAGGAATAAACAGCTCTTTTACCATTTTAAAGTTGCAGATATTTTTGTTATTTTCCAGCAAAGGCTAAGATGTACATTATCAGAAATCATAGCTTCTTAATAGAACTATTATTATGATGCCATTTGGAAAAACCTCTGAGTCAATCAACTATTTTTTTATTCTAAAAATTTCCACAGTTCTTCTTCTTCTTCTTCTTTTTTTTTTTTTACTTATTTCAAATATTTTCATCATAAACTCCTGCCCATATGGAAAAAGTATGCCCTCTACGTTGTGTTTTTTCTGCTTTCCATGCTATGCACATAGTAGAAACTTGGAAATATTTGCTAAGGGGCTCTATGGGTCAGTGAATGAGAAAGTAAGGAAGAGAACACATGGGTGAATGAGATGAATCTACGCCAAAGCTGCACCGAAGGAAGTGATGTCATGAGCCCAGCCTTGGAGGGGAAGAGCTGAGGACTTCCCATGGCGTTCTAAAACAGCACATTTTAAAGGGTTTGCAAACGTCCGTAGGAACATAAAATAATACATAAGGCTTTTCAAAACTCAATTTTCTCATAGAGAAACTGACATTATGTACCATGCCCATTTAAGGGTATTCTTCTTTTAAAACTCATAGAATGTCAAAGTGGACGCTAAGAAAAATTTGTGACTAAGAATTTGCCAAGATGGTATATCAAGATATATTCTCAAAAGACATGTATGTGACTAATCTGATTTTTGGCAGATCGTTTTTGAAGTTCTCAGAACAAACATATAAATAATGTGGGTGTTTTTTCTTTGTATTTAAAATTTCCTTTTGGTTAGCCAATAAAAATGTTTATGGCTAAAAAAAGATTCAGAAAATACTAGAACAGAAGAAATTTTGTTTCATAAAATAGATTTTATAGTCAATTGACTTAGAAAGGCTAAATTTAACCAGTTCTTCTGGAAACTTAAATAATAAGCATAGAGGGCATAGAAATCTTAAAATTTTGCACTGATTCTTACCATATTTACTAGTCAATATCTAACCTATGTCATTGAATCAAAGTGTTATGTATGCAATAATTGATTTTAAAAATCTGAATAAGAAATGAAACATAGATTAGTGTGCTTTTAGTTTTAATGTCCATCCAAACAGGATTATATGATCTTTGTTATCAACTAACATTTTCTAAGTCTTTCCCTATGTCATGGTCTCAACTTTGGAAAAGTAAAATTTAGGGTAACTGGGATAGGCTTGTCATGGAGGAAGAGATGGTTCTCGTTGAAATAAATGCCACAGTAATCTCTCTTGAACTATGGTAAAGAAAAGCAATGGAGGGGAGAGAGTGTTTCAAGTTTAATAATTCAATTTGACAAGCTAGCAAAAGATATGTCAATATTTTGAGAGTGCAATCTATAATGTTATTTTCTTTCTCAGCAAAAATAAATAAATGAGTGGATACATTTGTTTAAAACTGAGTTTGAGAGACCAGTAGAATACAAATTGTTCTTTATAATTAATGCCATGATTTGATTATCCTATATTTATTTATTTGAAAAGTGGGAGTGTAGGTACCAGCGCTGTGGCACAGCGGGTTAACCCCCTGGCCTGAAGCACCAGCATCCCATATGGGCACCAGTTTGAGACCCGGCTGCTCCACTTCTGATCCAGCTCTCTGCTATGACCTGGAAAATCAGTAGAAGGTGGCCCAAGTCCTTGGGTCCTTCCACCTGCATGGGAGACCTGGAAGAAGCTCCTGGCTCCTGACTTCAGATAGGTGCAGCTCT
Organism: Sylvilagus floridanus; assembly: GCA_949820135.1. Taxonomy (NCBI): domain Eukaryota; kingdom Metazoa; phylum Chordata; class Mammalia; order Lagomorpha; family Leporidae; genus Sylvilagus; species Sylvilagus floridanus. Next base: position 91,642,410 of record OX463224.1, read on the forward strand.
GGCCATTGTGGCCAACTGGGGAGTGAACCAGTGGATGGAAGACCTCTCTCTGTCTCTCTCTCTCTCTGTCTCTCTCTCTCTCTCTCTCTCTGCCTCTCCTCTCTCTAACTCTGACTTTCGAATAAAATAAATTAATAATTAATTAATAAAAAAAAAAAGAAAAGTGAGCGTGGGAGGAGAAAGAGGAGAGACAGAGAGACCTTTCTTCCACTGGTTCACTCCAAAATGACCCCAGGGTTCAGGAATGGACCAGGTTGAATCCAGGATCCTGGAACTCAATCTGGATCTTTCAAAGGGAAGACGAAAGCATAATTCTTGAGCCATCACCTGCTGCCTGCTAAGGTGTTCATTACCAGGAAACTGAATTGGAAATAGAGTGGGGACTTGAACTCAGATGCTCTGATGTGGGATGCAGGTGTCCCAAGTGACTTAACTGCTGTGCCAAAATGCCTACCCCAACAAGTATTATTAAGCTCCACTCTGTGTCAAACACAGTTATTCAACCATATCAGTGGTCTCATAATGTAAAAAGTAGGGAGCTCTTCCTCCTACTATGAGTATATGACACTATTTTGGTCAATGAGAGACCACATATACTACAGTGGTCACATAAGATGACATCTCCTAGTGACTTTGTGGCTGTCTTAGTCTATATAAGTACATTCTCTGATGTGCCAACAGCACGTTTCTCAGAACACATCCTCACTGTTAAGCGATGTAGAGCTGAATATAATCTAATAGGGATGGGGAGACACTGACTTAAAGCCATCACACAACTAAATGCAAAGTATAACTGTGAAAGGGAGAGGCATTTGGTGCAAAGAAACAGGGAAAAAGGAGACCTCTGAGGCTCAGTGAAGGCTTCTGGGGTGGAGGAAAGGGATTTAAAGATGTCATCAGAAGAAGAAAAGCCACTTTGATCGGATACTGAGAATGAAGACTTGGTGCGAGTGGAGTCTGGAACTGATCTGGAATTGTGGGTTGAGGCCAAAACTGTAGGGCCATGCCACAGACACTTGAAGGTCACAGCTAAGAGCTTGTTCAAGGTGTTTGAGTTTATCCTGAGAGCCATTGGAAGTTAAAGACCTTAAATAGAAAGTGTGGAACGCTGAGATTAGTGTTCTGAAAACGTCCCACTCCTCCCCAAATCGGAGAATGGGTTTGGAGATCTAGAGTGAACATAGGGAGGGCACTAGGAGCTACTAGAGTCATTGGGTTGGAGGTGACGGTAGCCTTTTACCAGATTTTTGGAGGGGAAGATGAGCCGTGGACAGATATGAATGGACTTGAGAATAAATTTTACATTAAAAAAAAAAAGACTACCAGATTCTTAAAATACTGGCTGAAGACCCTGTTAGTGCCCAGCCAGAAAGGGTGACAACCATATATACCTAATGACTTTCTTACCTCATCTCCTCTTCACACTCACACTCCAGTGGTCCTGTGTCCCCGTCATCTCCATTCTATCTTATATACATCTCTTTTCAGAAAGAACTGCAGCACTTAACACAACACTGGTATGAAATATCAATAACCTAACTTTCTTCTAATTCTCAGATCCTAAAATTTCATCCATTCCATATCCCACACCCAGTTTTGGCCCACATATGGAATGCAGGAGGTAAATGATTTCTGCTTTCCTTTGAAGTATTTAGGAGCTACCTCAGTTCCATGACTTTCCTTATTTCCTTATACTTGACATTCCACACAATGTTCTAAGGAATTCCTAACAAATTTTATTATTATTGAGATATTTAAAGAATCACATGTACTTTTGAGGAAACACGTAGACTTTAACTGCAAATACGACCATTTTCTCAGTACTGGAATTGTTCCATGTGTTTTCTGTCAGCCTTGAAGCATCCACTGTATGGATGCTGTTCCAGTTGCTTGCTTCCTTATTGATGCAAACGAAGTCACTATGGCCATGTTTAGCAACTCAGACTTCCCTGAAAAGATGCAAAGCAAATATAACAGATATTTTAGGACTAATGGAATTACAAAAACTCTACTCCTTCTTGACTTTTCTACATCTTGAAATTTCCATTGGTTTCTTCTTTTCTTGTGATTCCTTAGAATGATCATCTATAAACAAAGTAAAACCTGCACACATGAGAACATTTGAGATTAGGGCACATGCTTTCACTATGTATATATAATGCAAGGAGGTTTTACTGGTTGGTAGCTTAAAAGAAAAAAAAAAGCACAGTACTATAACAAAATCCCTATTCCATGCTTAGGGCAGAAAAAATTTAATTTTTTTCCTTTTGAAAGGTACTCTATTGATTGCTTTGTGAAAAATTGGAAAATACAAACATATACAGAAAATACAGCAAAAAGAAAAAAATTAGAAACCAGATGTAATACCAATGCTCCAAAATATCCCTTGTTATTAGTTTCTTATGTAATTTTTCAGTGAAATATACTTTGCAAAAATTGAATAAAAATGAGAATGCAGACAGCAGAGCAGTATTTGAATCCAATCTCTGCTTATAACTACTTGTATGACCTTGGAAAAGTTGCTGAAGTCCCCTGTGTCTTGGTTTCCTTCTTCATAAAAAAGAGATAATAAAAATACCCATTGTATAGAGTTCATGTGAGGATTACTGTTACTTTAAAAATTTTTTATTTTCATTTATTTGAAAGGCAGAATGACAGAAAGAGAGAGAGAGAGAGAAATAGAGGGAAAAAGAGAAAGAAAGCCAGGCCAAAGATAGGAGCCTGAAATTCCATCCTGGTCTCCCACGTGGGTGGCACAGACTCAAGTACTTGAGCCATCACCCACTGCCTACTAGAAGGTTGGACAGAAATGGAGGCGGGACTTAAATCCAAGGCACTCTGATATGGGATACAAGCATGCCACAAAACATACCCCCTGAATTATATTTTTAAAGAGCTTGGAATAATGCCTGATACATAACAAGAAGTTATTACAGTTTTATTATCTACTTTCAAATATTTTAATACAAAATTCATACATAGTCAATGTAAATAAATACGGAAGTATGTTAAGAAGAAAAATTTCTTTCTCCCTCATATCCCATCACCTACATAGCCTTTTTTTTCACCTGAATAAAACCCTGTCTATGCCTTTCTCTGTTATTAAATGTCTTTCTATGACTCTAGAAGTGCTGTGAGTGTTGTTAAGTTCACAATAGCCAACAATTCCTTTTTGATTTCAGGATACTGCACCCATATTGCAATTATACAGGATACTACTTTCAAGAGATGCTGCCTTCAGAATTCAGTAGTTCTAAAACATAGTAAGAAAGTCCTTCTGATATTCATGTTTGGAGGATTGATTGTCTGGATGTTTGAAAGACCAAAAGATGCCTATTTAGTTTGTCAGTTTAGCACTGATCATGTTAGTTCTCTCCCCCAACCCTTAGGTATGAGTAATGTTCTAAAAAGCCAATTAAGAATTTAATGTTATGCTAGCTGCAATCCTTTCTTATTTATGCTGTTTCAATTCATCAGCAAAATAAGGATCCTTGAAAATAGTGCCTGATACTTAAGATTTGTCAACAATTGTTGCTATAAAACTTGTTTGCATACTTCAGAGTCATCTAGAGTATACAATGGACCTGAATCTGTAGCATTCATCTAACAAGAAGAAGCTCAAGACGTGACAGAGATAACCTAGGAAAGCTGTTCAGAGAAGGGGAGGATTTCAGTATTCTTTACAACTTGGCAGTTCTTTGTCAAACGATATGGCTGCTACTTTTTTCTCCAGCTGAAATATGAAATATATGGAAGCTTAGATGGCCAGTGTTGAACTTTTCATAAGATTTGCACATGAAATTTAAGTAGTCTGCAGTACTCTTCAATCCTCATAATAGACATTCACTTATCGAGTTAAACAAACATGGTGTGTGTGTGGTGAGTTGTAAAGTTTTCATTGGAGAAAAGGCTGTAGTAAGAGGAAAATGTGTTCTACAGCAGCTATTATCTGGTATCTGAATCTGCTGCTGGCAAACTGGTCCTTAGAGCTTCTCTCCAAATCATCAATTTGAGGCATATGGAAATTGATGATGAAAATGTCTAGTATAACTAGAAATAGAATTTGATGACAACCGAAGCATTGAACTGTGAGAAACTGCTAAGCCAGTGTCATCAAACAATGCTTCAAAAATAATGAAACAGAAATACTAGGTCTTTATGAGTAATATTGCTTGAAAATGAAGAAAGCGCATGGTACGCACAGAAAGTTTAAATACATGAGGTAACGCTCTAAAATTTTTAATTACTATTATTACAAAGACCACTCCAAAATTCTACACCCAGACTCCTTTCCATTTATCTCTAAGTAGACAATGACATCACGTCTCCTCTAAATTATTCAGACTCAGGGGACGGGATTGGCTCGTACAACAGGGAATGCCATGTTTGGTGTTGGCACAGTACTCACAGCTTCCCTCCACATTATCCCCTGACTGTGAAGCACATTTGATGGTGTCCAAATGATTAAACATTTTCCCTCTAGACCCTAAGCACTCAGAAAAACGTGAAGAGCAAAAATAGAACTGCACCATAAGGTATAATCATAAAACGTCATAGAAGGAGAGAACTTAAGAAGAAGTAAAAAATGCCGCAGTCATCTGAGGGCCAGCAGTTTGTGAAGTCATTAAAAGTCATTCCATACGGGCTGAGTTGGAGGAAAAGTCAGAGGTCGCTTTGTTCTTGACTCTGAGTGAAATCAAAACCTACACAGACCCTACACAAAGGCACCGACGGGCTGCCTTTTTCTTGCTTGGTATATTCTACTAAACACACACCAATGACTTATGTTCAGAGAAGTCTGTGATTCTGTTCATATTAATCCATGTCTCAGGCTGGCAAAATGCCTAAACACAATCAAAGAGGGGGGTAGATGACTGCCTTTTCAAACAGGCCAGAAAATGTGTACCAGAAGATCACAAGGCGACAGGGACAGCTGGAAAAATTGGAGCTGGGGCTGATTTTTGTGCCAGTGTTACACCTAATGCAAAAGAAATGCAGATGATAGACGGTTGTATGTGTTGTTTAGGTCAGAAGCGCTGCACTCACACAGAGGCGAAAGTGTCACATTTTGAAAGTAATATCATAGTATAGCATAGCCATTTTTCTGAAACTTTTCTGCAGCAAAGAATTAATACACCAGAATCCAGCAACAAGTTGTTAATAAATGAGACACATACAAAGAATAGCAAGTGAAGTATTAAGGGACATTACTGAAATATCTTTCTATGGATTAATTTTGGAGCCTATTACTTTTCATTTCTTTGGAAAAATAGTTCCTGCAAGTGTTTCTAGACACAGAATTTTCTGCCAGATGACTTAACATGCCTAGGCCACAAGGGGTTTCCAAATCAGAGCTTTTAGGACATTGGATTCTGAAAAGAACATGCATGATTCTTCGTGGGTTTTAGTAATGGGTTTGTTCATAATGGATAATAAAAACCAGGGTATGAGATATCATGCTTTGTACCATTTATTTTTGGACAGACTTTTGTATGCAAAATGCTGTCTAATAATATTTTGTTCAGAGGAAAAGTATCACCCACAACCGAAAACCTGTGTCTAAAACAAAACTCATGGCAAGTTTTACTGAGATGCTGTTGAGAGTCTCTGGGGCCCATGCTGGTTCAGGCTATGTTTTCAGGCCTCAACACTCCATGGCCTTTGACAGGCAAGGAGAAAAGCAAGACCAAAACAGCTCTCACAACACAGCCGGTGTCACAAAGAACAGCCCATGCAAATGTCTGTCACTGAAAAGGGTGGCCTCTGGAACATAACCAAAGGGGAAAAAAGGTGGAAATGGAGTTAGAGAGAGAAAGGCAGAAAGTAGATGAAGTATGTGAACACTGGGTGGTAAAAATTCAGTTGTGAAAACATCAATGGATAAAATCACAGGCACATACTTCTCTCTTTCTCTCTCTTTTATCACTAAGAGTTTGCTTAAAAACAGTTTAGAAGTATCAGTGGTCCATCACACAATTGCATTTTTAAAAATTTTACTAAAACTTTCTGACATCTTAGGGGATATTGGTACATTTCCAAAAGGAGGAATGGAAAATTCCTAGAAAGACAATCTTCTAATCCATTATCTATTTTTGTGTTAGTAAAGCAACATAATATTCTACATATTAACTATCTCATTTGCTATTTTTATAATATGCATTATTTATATTCATGTGCTTTTATGTCAAAGTTACTTTCTTTTGAAGATGTTACTTTGATGACATATTATTGGAATATAATTTTTTTTAAAGTTTGATCTTTTCTGTGTGTGTTTTAACAGGCAGAAAGACTGAGACCAAGAGACACAGAGATGGAGACTGACAGACAAAATGACACTCCATCTACTGGCTCACTTCTCAAATGCTCACAATGGCTGGGGCTCATACTGGGTTGGAGCTGGGAGTCAGGTGCACAATCCAGGTTTTCCATGTGGGTGGCAGGAACTCAACTCCATCACCTGGTGCCTCCCAGGGACTGCATTGGTGGGAAGTTGGATTCAGGACTCGGAGCCAGGAATCAATCCAGGTGCTCCCATGTGCAACACAGGCATCTTAGCTACTAGGTTAAACTCCTGCTCTAGAACGTACATTTTCATTTAAAATGTGTATTTGCATGCCATTAAGTATCTTAAAAAAGGAGATTAAAAGAACCTAAGCACACACATAGGCACATACGTATACCTAAACTCATGTACCCCTAATATGTAAATTCTTCAAGCAAGCCTGGTTAAGATAAAATCATAAGCTAATATGTAGCTAGGCTTCTATTCTGCCATGCTCTCACCACTTTTTTTTTCTGGTTTTCCAAATAAACAGCAGGCCCTGAGGGCTCTTTGAACTCAATAGAGTGTTTAGTTTAGCAATCACTGGTTCATGTAGCTTATCTTTTTCTGGTATTTCTATGTGATTTAATAGTTCCAGCCTGACCCAGGGAATGAAAACTTCTGGACCTATTTCTAGAAGCATCACACTCCCCATTGCTATCTGTGATAAACAAATAACCTTTCTCTGCCTCAGCTGTTTTCTTATAAGTGTTGATTTTACAGCAAAGGAGTGAAGCTTGACAAAATAGAGTCGCTCACCAGGGAAGTACAGATTTTTCAGTTAAGCAGGTGTGTCTAGTAATTAATTAATGAATAAGCACAGACCTCTTGATGGTGATATTAATTAGATATCCAGCATTAAAATGACATTTAATTGCCAAGGGATTAATAAAACAGATACTTACTCTACTAAATAGGGATTCTTTAATTTTAAGTAAGAGAATCTGACCCTCACCAAGGTCAACACATGGAGTTTATTGAAAAGTAACAGGTTTACATCAGTCAAGAGTCTGTGAGTGCTGGGTTAAATTTTCCAAAAACGATCATAGCAGTAGATATTCCATCGCACTTGCTTCTCTTGCGGTATGACGGCTACTGTGCTAATTTCGGAGGTGAGCGGATCTGTATTCCTTCTTCTGCATCCTAAGTGCACTTCTTTAGTGCGTCAGTCAAAAGGGCAGCAGCATTGACAGCCTGTGACGCCAGAGGCGAGGTCACAAAAGGAGATAGGGTTTCAGTGTGCTGTCTCTTGGGGCATATACCTTTGGAACCCTGGCTACCATGCAAGAAATCTCTCTGATGAACAAGCTGGGGAAACCACATAAAGATTATGAGAAGTTTTCAAGGCACCTACCTGACCTGGCTCCCAGCTGTTCAAGTCTTGCCTGACCAGGCACCAGACATGTGAGCAGGTTGAAGCTTCTGCCGTTGAACCTTGCCGTAAGGCAAATCAAGCTAACCCTGCTGAGCTGTGTCTGCTGATCCTTTTCCCATCCTACAGTCTTAAGCAAAGCACATATTTTTATTGCCATTTTTAAGCCATTAAGTCAGGGTTTTTTTTTTTTTTTTTTTTTTTTTTAATTTTTGACAGGCAGAGTGGACAGTGAGAGAGAGAGAGACAGACAGAAAGGTCTTCCTTTTGCCGTTGGTTCACCCTCCAATGGCCGCCGCGGATGGCGCGCTGCGGCCGGCGCACCGCGCTCCTCCGATGGCAGGAGCCAGGAGCCAGGTGCTTTTCCTGGTCTCCCCATGGGGTGCAGGGCCCAAGCACCTGGGCCATCCTCCACTGCACTCCCGGGCCACAGCAGAGGGCTGGCCTGGAAGAGGGGCAACCGACAGAATCCGGCGCCCTGACCGGGACTAGAACCCGGTGTGCCGGCGCCGCAAGGCGGAGGATTAGCCTGTTGAGCCACGGCGCCGGCCCCAGGGTTTTTTTTTTAATTATTATACAACCCTGGTAACTGGAACACCTGACAGAGTAGGGGGCAGGATACAGAGACAAAAGAAGAGAGACCAAGAGAAATGGGAACTAAGACTAGAAAAATATCACGTCACTACTGGTGTGGTGGTAATGCTGCCACCAGGATGTCTCAACTCCAAAGGCCTCAATTCTTGAATCATTTGCTTAAAATTCAAAGTCCTAGAGAGCACATCCACACATCAAGCTGAGACTGTAGGTCTACCTCCTGCCTGGACATGAGTCACACAGGAAAGATTAGGTAGAAAGGGCTGTCATGACTCGGCTTCCCAGTACCCCCCAAACTATAGCATGGGAGAAAAAATACTCTGAAAAGAAATGGGAGTGTTTTTCAGAAGGGCAAGTGGATGTCAGAAAGTCCAAAACCAGCAAAGGTGTATTGAGACCACATTCTATTTTTTACTTAAACAATTTTCTGTAGTTATACTGTCCTTGAATACAAATAAATTTTAAGTAGAATGTATGCCTTGTCTGCTAATAGTGTTGGTAAGTTATTGAAATAGTCTTCAAGATAAAGTAATTCACTAGGCATTGGAAGATATTAGACTGCTGTCTTTATATCTTTAATAATTCTTTTTAAAAATGCTCTTTGATAATCTTTAATAGTATTTAGTATACAGTCTATGAAATACTCACAAACATAAGAGAGGAATCTGAAGATTTTAAAAACGTTCAGAACCACCTTAAAGCTGGTATATGTCTGTTTTCTATTGCTAGAACAAAATTCCCGAGGCTGGGTAATTTATAAAGAAAAAGGATTCTTTTAGCTCATTCCGAAAGTTCAAGAGTGTGGTACCAGCGTCTGCTTAGCTTCTTGGAAGAACCACAGGTGCATCCTATCATGGCCATGAAGCAGAAAGGGGAAGCAGGTGCCTGGGGGAGGAGGTTGTGTACAAGAGGGGGTCAAGGAGAGGTACCAAGCTCCCTTTATAACAACTCAATCTCGTGATAACTCACTCTTGTGGAAACTACATTAATCCTTTCATGAGAAGGAAGCTCCTATGACCTAATTACCTTTTAAAGGTACCATAACTGTTCAACACTACTACCGAATTAGTGAATTCTGGCTCGGACAAACAATATTTGAACTATTGTAAACCTCTCTTGAAGCAAGGTAGGGGAATAATAAATAACAAATTAATAAAATACCTGAAAGTTTCCCAAAGCCACTTCTTCTCAAACTTTATTCTCTTTCATGTGCATTTAACCTGTATCAAACACCATGGCCTACCACACACCTATACAATTGCCTCAATCATTTTCAATCAAATAAGCTGCTCAGTTTCTTGAAAAGAGTTAGACTCACTCGTTGTACTGGATCAAGAGTTTATTTGGCTGAAATGAATTGCCATTGATTCAGTGACCTCATGGATAGAAAATGTAAAGGATAATTTTTCCTGTCATTGCTCATTTGAGTTTTAATTTGCTATAGGTATTTAACAGGCAGTATCAGTCCTTTTAAAATGATGGTGGAAAATAATTCTTTGTCACTGAGATTTCGCTGTAATATTAAACAGAAGAGATAAAAATATTTTTTAAAAAACCAGGATGCCTCCTTTTCTGAATAAAAACATGAGTAGAAGACTTATAATTTTCTCAGGGATTTCAATCAAATTACATATGTTTATGCATACTATGCACTGAAATGATACATGCTTACTAAGCATGTTTACTGTCATTTCCTTAAACATGCATATAAAAACTTGGGAATACAACAAAATATGAATAATTCATGCCAAGCCTGAGTCTTATAGGTTCAAACTTTGTTGGTAAAATTTGTATATTTATCAGAAATTAGGGATTCCAAAGTTCTGTGAGGGCTCAAAAAATAAATGGAAAATGTGTACAAAAATATATATGGATTCAAACAATTTTACTCCAAAGTAAGCTTGGCTTTTAATTCTATTTTCCACGAACTTTTTGATATGTCCTCATATCTTGAGGTTTAAGTGAGTTTTTCTCCTTCTCTGCCACCTGTTCTTTTCATCTTAATTTGGAAAGTGAAATAGCACAAAATCAGGAAAGTAGCTTGAATAGAGAAAAGCAGTATAAAAGTGAAAAGACCAATGTCATTGCATAGTGTCTTACAGTTGTTCTTAACGATATTTTTGTGAAAGCAAGATTTCCTAATCTCGGCACTACTGAAATTTTTTTTTTTTTTTTTTTTAAGGAGAGGGACAAAAAGAGAGAGAGATATCTTCCATTAACTGATTTACTCTCCAAATGGCTACAAAAGCTAGGACTGGGCAAGACTGAAGCCAGGAGGTAGGAGCTTCTTCAGGATCTGCCACGTGTGTTCAGGGGCCCAAGCACTTGGACCATCTTCCACTGTTTTCCCAGTCCATTAGCAGTTAGCTGAGTTGGAGGTGGAACAGTGGGGACACAAAGTGGTACCCATATGGGAAGCTGGCATTGCAGAAAATGATTTAACCTCTTAGGACACAATGCTGGCCCCCTGAAGATTCTTCATTGTGAGAACTGGCCTGTGCACTGTAGGATGTTTAGTAACACCCCTGACCTCTATGCACTACATGCTAGTAGCACCCTCAGCCTCTTTATTAACATAAAATTTATCATTTTAATAAATTCTAATAAATTTAAGTAGCATCAAATGCTTTTACATTATTGGGCAATCATTACCATTGTCAATCTCGAATACTTTCATCTTCCCAAACAGTAATGCCAAGTCCTTTTTTTTTTTTTAAAGATTTATTTATTTATTTGAAAGTCAGAGTTACACAGAGAGAGGAGAAGCAGAGAGAGAGAGAGGGAGAGATAGAGATAGAGAGAGAGAGGTCTTTCATCTGATGGTTCACTCCCCAATTGGCTGCAACAGCTGGAGCTGTGCTGTTCTGAAGCCAGGAGCCAGGAGCTTCTTCTGGGTCTCCCACATGGGTACAGGGGCCCAAGGACTTGGGCCATCTTCTATTGCTTTCCCAGGCCATAGCAGAGAGCTGGATCAGAAGTGGAGCAGCCGGGTCTCAAACTGGTGCCCATATAGGAGGCCGGCACTCCAGGTCAGGGTGTTAACCCATTGTGCCACAGTGCTAGCCCCAAACAATAACTGCTTCTCCCCCCTGCTCCCATATGCTGGTATACACCCTTCTACTTTGTATCTTAATGCCTTTGAATGATTTAAGGATCTCATGTTTGTGTAAATAGGATCCTACAATATTTATCCTTTCATTCCTGGCTTATTTCCCTTACCATAAGGATTTCAAATTTCATCCATGTTGTAGCATGTGCCATTTCCCTTCCTTTTTTATGGCTGTATAATACTCTATCATTTATGTATTCCATTTTGTTTATCCATTCATCTAATCTGGGTCCTTTGGGTTGCTTCCACCGTTTGGCTATTGTGAATAATGTTGCTGTGAACATGGCTGTATAAATATCTGCTTGAGGGGTGGGCATTCAGTACAGCAGTTGTGACACTGGGATGCCCACATCCCATGTTGGAGTGCTTGGCCTTGAGTCCTTGTGTTTGAGTCTTGGCTCTGTTCCAGATTCTAGCTTTCTGCAAATGTGTACACTGTGAAGCGACAGGTGATGGCTCAAATGGATGTATATCTGCCACTCACATGGGAAACCTAGATTAAGTTGGGTTTGTTGGCATTGGGGGACTGAAACAGCAGATGGGAGATCCCTTTGTCTCTCTGCCTTTCAAAATAAATAAAACAGAGGCCAGCACTGGGACATAGTAGGCTAAGCCCCTGCCTGCAGTCCTGGCATCCCATATGGGCACCAGTTTGTGTCCTGGCTGTTCCTATTCCAATCCAGCTCTCTGCTATAGCCTGGGAAAGGTGGCCCCAAGTGTTTGGGCCCCTGTATCCATGGGAGAGACCTCCTAGCTCTTGGCTTTGGATCTGCTCAGCTCTGGCTGTTGAGGCCATTTGAGAAGTGAACCACTTGATGGAAGATCTTTCTCTCTGTCTGCAAATCTACCTCTCAAAGAAATATCTTTTAAAATAGACCTCTTTTTATATAATATATAGAAAGAGAGAGAGAGAGTTCCTGTCTTCAGTTCATTTGGGTTTTACGCCTAAAAGTAGAATTGCTAAATCTTATTGATACAGGTGAAATGGTGGCAGAGGAAAGATTGCCTTGGTTCTTTGTCTTACATGGAAGAAGAATTTCCAAGCAGACAAGGCAGAGAGAAAAGCAAGATATGTGTTAAAGCCCGATTTATTTAAGTCAGAGACCTCCTGGTGGAATGGCCAGGAGGGTTCTAAAAGAGGCAAAACCTGAAGGACTGATGGTGGTTGGGTTTTAAAGCAAATCTTGGGGACTGTCAATCAGTACAAGGAGGGGACAAACCCATCAAAAGACCTGATTTATAATCTTTTACCCTGTCTGGCTTGCTTCCGATAAAACAAAAGAGCCATCAGAAGGGTGGGATACCCAATTTGCTTTACAGTGAACTGGGAGCTTGGAAGGACGAATCACACTCTCTTGCTATTCTCATGGTAAAACTGGAAATTCCTAAGGAGTGGGACAGGCATGTTTGACCTTGCTAAAGATAACTTTGGGGGAAGCAAGCACTTTGCACCCTCAATTTCCAATGAGACCAACCTGATTGTCTATTAACCTGACTCCTCACATTCTCTCCACCAGGAGAATGGACTCTAACTTCTGTTAGAGGGTACAGGACAACAACTGAAATTGGACAAGACCCCCTAAAATTTAACCTGAAATGTGGTCCTTAAAGTTCCCTGGAAATGCTATCTGGGGTACCACATGTGCTACCGGAATTCGGGGTGCCATACGATTTCACCACGGGCTTATTACTAAATCCCTAACATTAATAAGCCCAAGAGGGTTCTTGCCTAATATTTAGAGAAGAATTCTAAATACCAGCACAGATAAACGAGGCAGCTTTTATTTAGTGAGAAAGATGCATAGGAGAGTGAGAGCTTTATTTAAGAGAGGGAGGTGAACAGGGGATCATACCAAACACCAGGAATCAGCCACATGGATGAGCATTTAGGCCTGTATCTGGGCCAGGAAGCCTAGAGCACATGGCCTGAAGGCCATGCGCCCTGGAGGTGCGGGGCTACAGCAAGCCCCCTCCTGACAAGAGGCCAGGGAAGAAGAGCCGCCCTGGCCACACCATGTCCGGCTTTTAACTCACTTCCAAAGGGGAGTGGTTAATTAACCTGATTGGCTGGTGGGCACCCAGGTGTGGCCAGGTAGGGGAATGAGGCCACACAGGGACATGGCAAAGGCATCAGGTAGGGGCATGAAGTCACACAGGGGCATGGCAAAGGCGTGGTCTTCCAGTTCACCAATCTAACAACTTTAACCTGTATGCCTGCCTACTTCAGAACCACTCTGGCTTCTTCAAGCTGAGTAAGAGCAGAGTAGAGAACAGCAGTCAAGTCATGGTTCCAGCAAGAGGTAGTCTCTCCGGGGGACCAGTTTGCAGATATGGAACTAATCAGGGAGATAGGACTAGGCTAGAGGCCACACCCTCTTGCTCACCTGTTTCTATCCACCTGTCAAGCAGACTCCCCTTTTGTTCATGTGCCCTCTCTCACTTGCAGTCTCTGGCCTGCTCCTTGGAAAAGGCTGGTATGGAACGCTCCATTTACTCTTTCTTTCTTTTTTTTATGATTTATTATTTTATTTATTTGAAAGAGTTACAGAGAGAGGTAGAGCCAGAGGGAGAGTCTTCCATCTGCTGATTTACTTCCCAAATGACCACAATGGCCGGAGCTGAGCTGATCCAAAGCCAGGAACCAGGAGCCTCTTCTGGTTCTCCCACGTGGGTATAGGGTTCCAAGGACTTGGGCCATCCTCTACTGCTTTCCCAGGCCGCAGCAGAGGGCTGGATTGGAAGTGGAGCAGCAGGGACTCAAACTAGTGCCCATATGGGATGCCAGTGCTGCAGGCCAGGCTATAACCTGCTGTGCCACAGCACCAGCCCCCAGTACTTTCTGATCCACTCTCCCTTAATAAAGCTCTCATGTTCCTGTGTATTTTTCTTACTCTTTAAATAAGTCTTAAACATTACCATTTTCATGTCTCATTTGAGCTGGTGCTTAGAATTCTTACCTAAGCAAATGGCAAGGACTCTAAATACTAAATTTTGGCTTCAGTAAACCCATAACAATTTCATGTGCATGGCCATCTAGAATTTTTCACTGTTTCAAGTCTGGAGAAAATGAATCTAACAAGCAGATTAAATTCACAGCGTTTGAACAAAGGACAGAGTCATTACTAGAGAACCTAAGAAAGGTGCTATCCAAACCACAAGAAAGTTTTCCCATTGAGAGGCATGTAGAAATTGACAGAAGGGGGTTTGGTAATTATCAGGTGGCTGTTAAGGCCTGGCCAGGTGTGAGGCCTGGATCTATCTCTTCACATGGTGTACCAGAAGAGACATAGGGAACGTATCCTGTTGACTTCCATTACATAGCTGACCTGGGAGGAGAGCTGGCCTGAATAGAAGGTAGGTGGCATCTCTAAAAGGAAATTTACGGTTCTGCCTGTAATGTTACTGACCCTACTTGGCTGTCCCCTCAACAGCAGTGTTTGCTTTGGAAGCTGGGCCAAGTGAAGGCCTTTTTCAGCTTACAGCCAACAGGGTCTGCAGCTCTGACCTGGCAGTTCTTTGACTGCAGGGCTGTTCCATTTCCAGTGACCCCGCTCTTGGTTGGCAGAGCTACCAGGGCTCTTCAGAAACTGATTTCTGTGTCCATCCATAGCCCTGACTTTCCACGTTGAAAACCAATGCCATTTGGGATGGACTGCCCTGTTGGGTCCCATTTAGTTTAACTCAATCTAGTTACCCAGTGGATCACTTATTCCACAAGTATTTATTGTACCTGTCAATTGTCATTGTATAGTAAAGAATTTGGCTGTTGTCTCTTGTTCCTGGAAGCTAACCTCTACACTTTTGGAGTCTTGTGGTGATAGGATTATCTTTGTTACTCATGGTGGACCCTTCAGATCACACTAAGTTCTACTAACAAGGGGAATCAAAGTGGGATTATGTATAGTTTCAGCTAAGAAATAAGAAAGATAGAGAAGTAGCCATGCCAGAAAAGTAACCACGCGTTTGGACTTTGGAGCTTTGAGTCACCTGATATTAGTCTGACCTCTGGGGAGGGGTGGAGGGCTAGAGATGAGTCACATGGGAAGCAATTCACCAATCATTCCTCTACAATGAAACCCCAATATAAACTCTGGACACTGAAGCTCAGATGAGCTTTCCTGGTTGGTTTATTTTGTGCATTGTTCCACACTGAAGTGCTGAGTGGATAACATTCATTCTAAGGGCAAAGAAGTTTCACTCTTGGGTGCCTCTTCCCTTGGTTGCTTCTGACTACAGTGAAGCTGTAATAGTTAAAAACAGTGAATTTATGAGTTTTGATAGCTGTTCTGGTGAGTTATCAATCTGAGGCAGTATTAGGAATTTTGATATTTGTATCCAGATAGTCAGAAGTGAAGGAGGTCTGGGAATCTGAAGGAAAGGCAGAACTATGTCCCTAATTTGTGAAGTTTGGCTTAGCTCCAGATGGTATTAGATGTCGTTACAGTCACTTGGAGGAGTTTTGTGATACCTAAGGGTTGGTTACAACAGAATTGATTCTTAAACTCAAGGAGCTTATTGCAGTAGGAGGGGAGGAGGAATTGAAAAATAGCCACAAATGTCACACAGAAACTCTCCTGAGTACAAATTAGTTAATTTTACAGACTACTCAAAGGTCTTTTTGTTATAAAGGCCAATTTAATTCCATACAAATGAAGAACATATAGATACAAAAAATGTTAAGACTCATAAAAAATGTTAAGTTTTGCTTTGTTTCTGTCACCATCTTATATCACTGACTAGTTTTCATCCTTCTCTCTGTTGGTATATTTACTGGACATTATGAGATCAACAATACTCATAAAGCATCGCAAAATTAAGCACAAGCAAAGTAAGCACAAGAGAACAAAAAAGAAGAAACAAGGATGAGCATTTGGCACAGCAGTTAAGTCACTGTTTGGGATGCCTGAATGTCATATGGGAGTCCATGGTTTGAGTTCTAGCATATAATTCTAGGATTTCAAGATGCATCCAAGAGTTGCCTATGTATTCTGTCATGTGGATAAAACACACTCTATTTTCTTGTTGTAATAGTACAAGATAAGAGTATTTGTTTATGGAACTGGCATTTGGCCTAATGGATAAGATGCTGGCTAAGACACCAATATCCCATACTGGAATGTCTGAGTTCAATTATCAGCTCTGGTTCCTGACTCTAACTTCATGCTGATGTGCACCCTGGGAGGAAGTTTGATATAGCTCAAATTCTTTGATCCCTGCCACCCAAGTGGAATACCTGGACTGAGTTCTCACTTCCTGGCTTTGGCCTGGTGGAACTCTGGCTATTGAAGGTATTTGGGGAGTGGATTGGCAGATTGTATCTCTTATCTGTCTGTCTCTAGCTCTATCTTTTGCCTTCCAAATCAATCAGTAAGTAATATTTTATAAAGGATAAAAAGAGCAAGGTAACTAATAGTAAAATGACGGTACACAACCATTATCTCTTTAGTCACTGGTGAATCTATTGGTGTGGATGTGTTCCAGGACAAAACTTTGTCTGCATCTGTGGAATTTCTTAATCTGGACTTCACAGAGAAGCCAGATAGGTAGTTGTATGACAGATAAATAGCTAGCTAGCTATGTAGATAGTCTTATTTAGATCAGAGTTTAGGGAAGGCTTCTCAATGATCTGAAGATTAAAGTTTAGCAAGGCAGAGTGGGGAACGTACTGCTGAAGGAAGAAGGTTTAACAGGTGCAAAGATCCTGAGGTAGGAAAGAGCAATGCTACAACATTGGAGGCAAAGAATTGCTTCTGTAGACAGTATGTCTAGGAAAGGGGAGGCTTTTAGGCAAAGGAGTTTGCCACAGAAAGCCAAAGCTGGCACCAAGGCTTATGAGTCAGATGAGAATAATGACACATACTGGGAAACATGACAAACTAGCCATCCTGCTGGGATATGAGGCTCCTGTGTGTGTGTGTGTGTGTGTGTGTGTGTGTGTGTTTGTACCTACTTACTTTTGTGTTCCCTGACTTCAAAGAGTTATGCTAATTTGAGTCACTGTATGCCCATGTGTAAGGCACCACTCATGACAATGCAAAGGCTATGCCATTGGATTTCCACACATCCAGCTTGCAATCAGCAGTAGCTGTGTTTTGTTCCTACAACCAGCCTTGAGCCAAGGATCCAGACTTGGGTTTAGTAGGGCAGAGGGTGACACACAAGACCTCTAAAGAACTTTAAAAAAATAGTTGGAAAATGAGATTCTTTAGAAGCCTGGACTTTGTTAGGCCAAGTTATGGAGATTTGGATAGTGAAGGGATATTGGAATATTACCAAAAAGACTAGATTTCAACTCAAAGCTAATAAATTCTAGAATATTCTGGTCCTAGAATGATATCCACTTCACCATTGCTCTTCATTCCCCTGAGGGTATGAAAATGGCAGCTCCTAGGTCATCATCATGGACCAGTATTTAAGCTCCCATCTGCAATGCCAGCATCCCCTCCCAAAGCGCTGATGCTCCACTTCTGTGCCAGCTCCCTACTGATGGGCCTGGGAAGGCAGAGGAAGATGGCTCCAATGGCTTGGGCTCCTGCCACCCACATGGGAGAACCAGATACAGTTTTAGGTTTCTGGCTTCATCCTTGCCCAGCCCTGGTCACTCAGGGAATGAATCACTGGATGGAAGATCTCTGAGAGAGAGAGAGAGAGAGAGAGAGAGAGAGAGAGAGATTTCCTTATTTCTCTGTCACTCTACCTTTCAGATAAATTAAACTAAAAAAAATAAACTATCATCTCCCACTCTGACCTTTCTCCACAAAAGTTGAAGCTACTCCTTTAGACTGATTTGATTTCTCTGTGTATATTAATCTAGCATCAAAACTCTCCACATTGAGACCCACCAAACTTATTTAGCTGTACTTCCCAAGGCTTCCTGCGGTTCTAGTCTTGCTGATCCTTTTACTGTTCCCAAAACTTTGGTGACCACAGAGAAATTTCAGATGGTTCTACAGAAATAGTAATGAATTCCACCATATCTCATTGAGAGATGCATTCAATTCTTTTTCAATGATTGGATATGGGACAAGTAAATGTATCTGTTTAACATTAGTCTATATTTAGCTTCCATAGAACACACCAATATACCTGGGTAATAATGAAAATCTCTTAGTTTCTGGCTACAGCGTTATAAAATATTTTGTTTTCATTGTATTTATTTTCATAAAATTTTTATAAGGTAAGTAATAGAGATGATAGTCATTACCATACTATAAAATTTTAAATATAAATTTAAATTTAAATGGGGAAATCTGTAAAATTAAGTGAGTAGTGGTATAATTTTTATATGTAAGGTTAAAATAATGAAGTAATACATGAATGTACAGTTTGGAAAATTGTTGTTTCGTGAATAATTCACAAAGGGAGTTATATATATGTGTATGGGGGTATATAAATATATATGTATATGTATATATATAGGTATATATACATATTTGAGAAGAAATTGTGGACAGTGGAAAGAACCTTGGTGTAGAAGTGAGGACATCTTGGTTTTGGCTGTGGTAAGAGGCCAAGTTCAGAAGCCATGTCCTGAGATTTAAATCATGGCTCTACTGTGCATGAATACTTAAACTCTTAGGGCAATGTAAGCAGAATTTTTAAAAATGATGTTCTAGATTCTATAATTTGAGCAGAATAATACAGTTGTTCTATTTAATACTTCAATTTTGGTCTGTGTAATAGAGGCACAGAATTTTGAGCTGCATTTACATTAAGATAAATTGCATTAATACATAACTAGTCACATGTGGCTAGTGGCTACTCATTGTATAATGCAGGTCTATGACTCACTTTTCTCATCTATAAATAAAAAATAATGATAATATTTGCCTCTAAGAATAGTTTCAGAATGCAGTAAGATGATGTCTGTTAAGTACCTACCTTAGTATTGGCATAAATGCTAGTAACATATTTGGCTAGCTTTACAGGCAGCTTCCTTCACCTCCCTGAAACTCAATTGTTACTTTTCTTTTAAAGATTTATTTTATTTATTTGAAAGGCAGAGTTACAAAGAGAGACATAGAGATAGAGAGAGGGAGGTCTTCCATCCTCCGGTTTACTCTCAAAATGGCTGCAATGGTCAGAGCTGAGTCAATCTGAAACCAGAAGCCAGGAGCTTCCTCTAGGTCTCTTACGTGGGTGCAGAGGCACAAGGAACTGGGCCATCCTTGCTGCTTTTCAAGGAGCATTAACAGAGAGCTGGATCAAAAGTGGACTATTGAAAGTGGACTACCCAAGACTCGAACCATCACCCAGATGGGATGTGGGAGCTGCAGGCTGGGGCTTAAACCTGCTGTGCCACAGAGCTGGCCCCCTGCTTTTGTTCTTTAAGATAATGAATTCTAACATTCTCTGAGCACTGAGGGACCTGAGTCAGTTCTGTGGTAAGACCTGAGTGTAGGATGTATAAGTAAAGGCTCAATAATGAGGGCCACAGGGTTGTTGAGGGTAGAATTTAAAAACTCTCATTTGAACTCAATTTCAACTTTCTTGGAGTTGTGAAAGTTTAAATTTCTAAGACAAAAAAGAAAATGCAGATGGCACAAAGAAACTTTGAGTACATTAAAAACCTTACTTTATGCCAAAGGCTTTCTAAGGTTTGTTGAGTTGATTATGCTGTGCGTTAATGTTTCTGATGTTCTGCTCTGACTGCATGAAATTGCTCACCTCCCTCCCTTAAAAATAATGAGTTGCCATTTGTTGAGTATCTATGGTATACTTAGTATTATCCAGGCTATCATTGCTTACTCTATAACAGTCTTGCAAGGGGGATGCTACTCCAACTGTAAACCGAGCCTTGGAAAGATTAGATGAATTGTTCAACATCACACACCTAATAGAAGAACCTGATTCTATCTGACTCTGAAACTTGCCTTCCTTCCTTCTATTGCTACTGCAGCAAAGTGCATGCTGCAGGTACATACAATGAAATTATAATTGCTGCTCCATTGATATGTGGTCCCATTAGCTTATTAGTTTGGTTTTATCTGATTCTATACCATTCTTCAGGGTTCTTTCCCAAAGCTGTGGCCAAAGATCACAATTTGTTTGCATATTTGGGGGGAGTTCTGCTGTGAAGGCTAGAAAAGAAAGTCCTAGGATATGGCTATCCTTTTCATAGTTAACATTAGTTAGCAATTAATCACAACCAGGATCTAAGCACTTTGCTTGCAAGGTCACATTCAATTTTCTTAACTCAACCTCATATGTGCTATTTTTATATCCATTTAATCAAGTAAACAGGGGTCCAGAGAGCAAACAACTAAGATCACCAAACTGCAGCCAGCATTTGGACCCCAGCCATGCCACCTCAGCATCCAAATCTCTCATGGACTATCTTGTGTTACTTATGTTAGTTCTGGTCAGTGCTTATGGGTGTAATTTGGACCTACAGATTTCGCTGGCAGCTTCCCTAGCCTCACCTGAGTCTTCTGTTGCCTCTTTCACAATACTCCTGCTTCTTTATATCCCTCCTTCTCTAGATTACTTTTTCTTCAGTTCCTTTTCTTTTCTGCAACTTAGGAATTCTTAAGCAAGACTAGGAAGTGTGTGCATGTTCTCCCAAAACAAACAAAAACTCTATTGATCGGAATAGTGAATTTTGAAGCATCTGAGATACAAATTGTGATGTGAATTCCATAGGTAAACAAACCTTGATCCTAGTTGCTTCTTTATCTTGCCTGTACAGTTTTGAAGTGGTAAAGAAAGACTAACTATGTTGTACTAAAACTACAATATTTCTTGGTCTGTTAACAGAATTTTATTCCAAAAGAAAATCTATATAACTTGCTGCTGATAGAAAAACTACAATTCTTGGATATTAACGAGAAATAACTAAGGGAAACACTAATCATTTGATGGAGAAAATACATTTTCTATGTCAAGGAGAAGATTCCAGTGTTGTAAGTGGGCCAAATTATGAGAATTACTCACAGACTTTTTCTTTTATAGCACTTACCAGAGCAGTTTGGATAATCTATGCTCTATTGCATCATATGGTATGTTCAGAGTTTGGCATTTAAGTATGATACATGCTAAATTGAAAATATCCACCTGTTAAAAAGAGTAAAAGAATTCAATGGGTGGTTTTTCACTTGTCAGAGGTTATCGGAAGCTGTAATTCAGGGGAAAAAATGAAAGGAAAAGATATAGGTTTCCCAATAGATTATTACTGCTCCGTGAACTTTCAACCTTTTAGTGAGGTTTCCATTTGACAACTAAAGAAGTAACACACTCTTGCAATGACAATCAGGGATCTACTGTAAAGGTAATCAAATAGTTTTAGAATTTTTACAGGTTAACAAGTTAATACAGAAAATATTGCAGCTACCTTTGATCAATAGGTTCTTTGATACAATGAATTCATGTCTTTTGGGTATATATCCACTGGTGGGATTGCTAGATCATATGGCAAATCTAGTTCTAATTTTTAAAGAAATCTCCATGCTGTTTTCCACAGTGGCTGCACTAATTTACAATCCCACCAACACTGTGTAAGAGTTCCCCTTTCTCCACATTCTCCCCAACACTTGTTACCCTCTGTGTTTTGGAAAATAATTATTCTGACAAGGGTGAGTTGATATTTCATTGTGGTGTTGTTTTGCATTTCCATGACAGCTAGCGATGCTGAATTTTTTTTATATATTTGTTTGTCATTTATATTTCTTCTTTTGAGAACTGTTGAAGTCCTTTGCCCATTTTTTAACTGGATTGGTTGTTTTCATATTGTTGAATTTTTTGAGTTGCTGATATATTCTGGATATTAGTCCTTTATCGGATACAAAGCTTGGAAATATTTTTTTTTTCACATTCTGTTTACTGTCTCTGCACTCCACTGATTGTTTCCTTTCATGTGTGGAACTTCTGAGTTGGATGTAATCTCATTTGTCTAGTTTTGCTTTTGTTGCCTATGGTTTGGGGATCTTATCCAAGAAGTTGTCACCTGCACCAATGTCTTAAAGTGCTTCCCTTACATTTTCTTCAAGAAATTTCATAGTCTCAGGTCTTAAATTTAGGTCTTTAATCAACCTTGAATTAATTTTTGTATAGGGTGAGAGGTGGATTCTGACTTCATTCTCCTACATATGTACCTCCAGTTTTGCAAGCACCATTTATTGAAGAGATTATCCTTTCTCCGGTGTGTGGTCTGTGCTCTTATGTCAAAAATTAGTTGGAGGGGCTGGCACTGTGGTGAAATAGGTTAATCCTCCACTTGTGGCAACTGCATCCCATATGGGCACTGGTTCTAGCCCCAGCTGCTCCTCTTCTGATCCAGCTCTCTGCTATGGCCTGGGAAAGCAGTAGAGGATAGCCCAGGTGCTTGGGCCCCTGCACCTGTGTGGGAGACCTGGAAGAATTCTGGCTCCTGGCTTCAGATGGGCCAGCTCTGGCTATTGCGGCCATTTGGGGACTGAACCAGCAGATGGAAGACCTTTCTCTCTGTCTCTCCCTCTCACTGTCTGTAACTCTACCTCTCAAATAAATAAATAAAATATTTTAAAAAATCAGTTGTCTGTATGTACCCAAAAGACATGAACACATTGTGTCAAAGAAATATGTATACCACCATGTTTATAGCAGTACTCTTCACCATAGCCAAAATATGGAATCAGTGAAGGTGTCCATCAACAGATGAATGGATAAAGAAATGGATATGTGTGTGTGTGTGTGTATATATATATATATATATCTAGAGAGAGAGAGAGAGAGAGAGACAAACACATACACACGATATACAACATGTTCTCTCTTATTTGTGGGAGCTAAAATTAAAAAAAATCAAAATTCAAAAACAAAAAGTGAAGGATACACCTGGTGTATCAGTATTGCTGTAACTATAGTTTTTTTGAACTTTGTTTTATATTTTTCTTAGACAAATTGCTAAGAATAAAATGCTATGATAGTTTTAATGATCTGTGATCATTTTAAAATTTATTGTATGCTAGTGAAATTGACATCTTTTTATTTTTGTTTATAACCTTTGCTCATATTCCTACTGAACTATGATCTTAAATTTGTAGAACAGTTTATTTATCGGATCATTAAGCCTTTGACTAAAATGTAAATTTAAACTATGTTATCTCAAAAAATAAAAAGGTTTCTGTTCTTCCAATACCTCTTGTCTAAAAATATTGAAACAAAATAATTAGTTGGAAGCTACATGTCAAATAGATCATTTTTAAGGTTATGTGGGAGTTTACATAGAAACTGCTCTGGGCACATGCTCTGAGGTTCTATAAACAGTAATTCTTTATGTTTCTGTAAGCTATGAGCTTTCTTCATGGAGAAAATAATGTCTAAAAAAAGAAAATAATGTATAATATGCAACATGAATCATATATTACCTGATATCAACATTGTAAGAAATACATGAATCATATAAAATTATCAACATTTGATTGTCTTTATCTACAAAATGTCGATTCTGTGTTCTTCAACACAGAATGTGGGTAAACCACAAAAATGACATTTTTGGACTTTTAACAATAACTGGATTTGTTCAAGTTTATAAAAAGTGTGAAAATTTGAAAATCTCTATGATTGTATTTTGGTGATTAATTGAAAAATAAATAGAATTTAAAATTTCCTCTTTCTTAAATATTATACCACATTTGTTCAACACAGTAGTTGCTTTAAAAATTACTATAAATCCAAACAAAGAAATCACAAATAGATACCACAAAGTCTCCACCAATTGTTTTCTGGGTCTCAGTAACAATGAATGATAGAGAAGTATAGATGACTCTTTCTCCTTTGAAAACTCCACAGTCCTTTGTCCATGTAATAATAGGGGAATTAAAACAATAAAAAAAAGTCACTGTATATTAGGGAATACTTAAACAGTTGGTTTTTTTTTTTTTTTAGTCATTTAGAGATATTGGATTCACTTTGTTATTTCACCTATAGAAAGACTTTTCAAAAGTGAAAGCAAAATGACTAATTAAAATTATCTCTACCAAAAGCTATGACCAGTCAGTTCCCAGGAAGAATGATGAGCAAATTATAAAATTATTTTTTCTATCTTTTATTTTGAAATTTCTTTAAACTACAGAAAGTTGCTAAATAATTCAATGATCATCCTTACATCCTTCACCTAAATTCAGTGTTTCAATAGTGTTTTTTTCTCTCTCTCTCTCTACCTCTACCTCTACCTTTACCTCTATCTCTATCTCTCTTTCAACTGTACTGCTATTGTTTGAATGTCTCCACCAAAACTCCTGTTGAAATTTTAAGATGTGGTACCCTTAAAAGTTGATTATGTCACAAAAGCTGTGCCCTCATGAATAGATTGATCTGTGGATGGATCAATGGGTTCTAAAGTGGGTCTGTTTTAAAAGCCAGTTGGTTTCTATCTTTTGAATGTGTCACCTCAGCACTCTACAGAGAGTCCCTACCAGCTAACAATCTTTAACATGGCCTCTTCATCTTGGACTTCTCAACCTACAGAAATGCAAGAAGTAAGTTTCTTTTCCCAGGTGTTCAGTTGTAACAACAGAAAACAGGTGTGCTCTATTCTGGAAGTTAAAAAAAGCAGAAGTATATTTTAATGTTTTTAAAAAGGATTTTTAAATGCTCCTCACGTCAGGTATGAATGTCTCCTGTCCCCTCTCTGCCAAGTTAAGCAACGTTCAAAGATTCATAGGAAGATTCTGTCACTGAAAATTACCCAGTCACCTCATCAATTCACTTCTAATGTAGCCCATTCCATATCAGAGTTCTAAAGTATACTCCTTCAAGAGGATACAAGGATGGCAATTTTATCATTTACCCACAGGGTGTGTAGGTGACAGTGATACATTCACTTGGTACCCTCAGTAGCAACACAAAGCTCCAACAAATTAGTTTAAAGGAGGAAGGGATTACATTATCTTTCTCCTATCAAGGCAGGGTCTAACTTTCACAGTAAAATCCTCTGGGTGGTTACTGTTTGTTCATCATATCTTGTGCCTGCTTTGGAATAACCTGCTAATTGATCTCTTTGTTTCCAGTTTCTCCTTCAACTCTAATTTATTCTGCACACTGAACCTTCTAGAAACCCGACTAATTCCTTCAATCCCCTGGTCAGAAATTTTCACCAGTGTTCTATGTCAAAAAGGATAAGTTTCAGACTCTTAGGCCAGTAATTACATTCATCTGGTGGAACCTTGTATGGCTGTCCCAGTTGTTAACAATGTTGAAATACTCCCACACCACTCAATAAAGAGAAACACTTTACTTATTGACTCTATAAATGACCTTGGGGTCTATTGCAGCCACAGCTATGACAGAGAGTGATGAGGCTTGGGAATGTTGCTGGCATGAATGTGGTGGTTGGTGGTGATTGCTCAGCAGATGATGTAAGTGAGGTGGTGCCAGTGGGTTCAGCCTGTCCAACTGCTGGTAGCTCCAAACCAAGATAGCCTTGTTTGAAGTCTTGCTTCAGACTATACACCAAGTCTAATAGAAATAAAGACAAAATCTGCTCTGTCTCTCTAACAGCCCTGCCACTCCCTAGTCCATCCCACCATCAACCAACCCTTCACATCGGCAATCTTTCTCCTCCGCTGACCTGCCAGGGTGCTCTTAATGCTTAAATGAACACACCAGGGACCTGCTGAAAGTAGTGGCTCCTTGAACATTGTAGGTAAATAGCCAAATTCATGACTCTGGTCTGCCATAGCATATGTGTCCTGCCTATGCTCCAAGCTCATCTACTTCTACTCTTCTCTTCCTCTACTCACACTGCCTAATTCCCAAAGATACCAAACTTGGAGCCCTTTTGGGATCTTGAACACTCGTTCTTCCTTCCTCTCAAATGCACTCCATACATTTTACTTCATGGTTTTCTTGGTCTCATAAGTCAGATCTTCATTCAAAGTCAGTTCCTCAGAGAACTTCCCTGACCAGCCTAAACAATCCTTATCTCCTCTGATCAACTTTCTACCGTATTATCCTATTTTCTTTATTATATCACAGACTATTTGAAATCGTCTCATATGTCTTTTTGTTTACGTGTTTATTTTCTCTCTCTCTGACTCCAGTTTTCTAGGAGGTAGATGCTGTCTTGTTCATTGCTTTATACCAGCACAAAGAACAGTGCCTGGTGTAACAAATGTTTGTTGACTGACTGTGTAACTGACGAAAGCACCAAGCACTGTGTCTGGCCCATGGTAACTCAATACCTATTGGCTATCATATCATCCCAGTATTCTATTTAATTACATATCTGATAACCTCATTCATCTCCCTCTTGTGTATATTCCTGTACAGTGCTTGGCACTAAATTGATTTTATTCAATTAAATTTTTAAATTATAATAAGTAACAATAGTCCTGTTACAGAATTTGGATTGAGACTTTTTGGAGTAGTTTTATCTTTTCTTTCTCTTACTTTTGACTTTGAGAATAGAAAGAATCAGATTTCTTACAAAGATTGGTTATAAATTTCTTAGGTTACATATTTCCTATAAAACCAATGCTGTAAACCAGCAGCTCAGGGGTTCAATATATTGTTTGGGTGTGATTTGTTTTGCTCAACAACACATTAAAGTGAATCTTTTCCAGAGAACATTTAAAAATCAAGACTTCATAGTTTTGCTTGGGTAAAGAAATCACATCTTCAGGTTCTCTTAAAAGAAAAAAAAGAAGATCTGCAGTCAGTAAACTCAATTTCATTTAACAGCTAGCTCCTCTGAGTAACCGTTTCTCACTTCAACTTGGGCACAAGGCACCAAGGTTGTTCTGGTCACCATCTATCCTTTTACTTACATTTGTTACCTGCCTGGATCCCAGGAAGAATTTTTTAGATTTATTTATTTATTTGAAAGTAAGAGTTACACAGAGAGAAGGAGAGGCAGATAGAGAAAGGCCTTCCACCTTCTGGTTTACTCCCCAATTGGCTCCAACAGCTGGAGCTGCACTGATCCGAAACCAGGAGCCAGGAGCTTCCTCCGGGTCTTCCCATGCAGGTGCAGGGGCCAAAGGAATTGGGCCATCTCCTACTGCTTTCCCAGGCCACAGCAGAGAGCTGCATTGGAAGTGGAGCAGCCAGGACTGGAACTGGCCCCATATGGGATGCCATGCTGGCACTGCAGGTGGCAGCTTTACTCGTTACGCCCTACAGCTGCCACCCCCCACCACCACCCCCGGAAGAATTTGAGTCTGTGGTTCCTATTGGAAAGAAAGTTTCCAGAGGGGAAATCTCTTTTCACTCCTTGCTAGGTGGAATTCAGATCTACCCAAATCTTCTGATCCAGGATCCTGGTTTCACTTGATGAAGTGGGCATTAAGAGAGGAATTTTGGGGAAAGCATTACCTTAGATATAATGAGAGGATGTGAAGTGGTTAAGAAAAGGTTGAATTCAGGTTTTATGGGACAAAAAGCTTATACAACCCTTGGAGTCTTCTTTTTACAAAGGAATATGTAATTGAAACAATTGTTTTAAAGTTTGAAGGATCTTTTCCAGGGCCTTCCATGAGGCTGGAACAAGGCAGGGTCCCTAAGGTTTAAGAATCATTAGATCTGTTGTAAATCACCTCTGATGGGAGTAAAGATATAGACGGACTACTCCATAAGCAATCATTCAGACATTAAACATCTGTGCTTTCTGCAATGTCAAACATGAAACTGAAGAACTGAAGTTCAATAAGTTGATAGAAACTGGAGCATAAGGCTTTGTGCCAAAACATACTTTTTTCTTCTTTCATTGCCTACTTTATTCTGGACATAATCCTCTTCTTGGATCTAAGGATTCTTAAATCCCCTGCAATTCAAGTTTCCCAGGCTCCCATGTCAGCTAGCTTTGGCCAATGGGAGCCACTAGCTGGAGATGGGAGGGTGGGAAGAGGGAAAAATCAGAGGGTTTTACACCCAGACCTCTCCATCTGAGCAGCATCTCCAGACCAGCTGCTTCTGCTCCTGTCTCCAGCTTCCACTGGATACATCCTTTATGGATAAAACTTCCAAAAAGAGACATTAGCACCTAGGCTCTGTTTATGGGCCCTTTTCCCTTTGTCTCTCCTGCAGACGGATGACAGACATGTCTGGTCGCTGTAAGTGCCTGCTTTACCTCAATATTCTTTCTTTGGCTCTTCTGCTCCTCTGTCACTTGTATCATCAACGTCTTGCATTAAAGTCATCCTGTTTTAAATACTCACCATGAGTTACTTTTTCTATTAGACTGACAATTTGATTGATACTGAAACTTTTTATTTTCTGGTCTAGCTTTATTCATGCATTGCAGTAATGCTGAATTCTACAATCTATAAACTGTGACCTCTACTGTAAAATCTTAATAGTTTTGCCATCGTATGCTTTAAGTCATAAAGTTTATTTGTTGGTTTGCTTGTTTGATTATTTGAAAGTATCTTTGAATTGTGAAGCCTATCATAAACTATGGTTATATCAAAGCAATATCTCTTATGCAGATATCATTATAGAGTAATTCTTTTTTTTTTTTTTTTTTTGACAGGCAGAGTGGATAGTGAGAGACAGAGAGACAGAGAGAAAGGTCTTCCGTTTTCCGTTGGGTCACCCCTCAATGGCTGCTGCCGCCACGGCACACTGTGCTGATCCGAAGCCAGGAGCCAGGTGCTTCTCCTGGTCTCCCATGCTGGTGCAGGGCCCAAGGACTTGGGCCATCCTCCACTGCACTCCTGGGCCACAGCAGAGAGCTGGACTGGAAGAGGAGCAACTGGGACAGAATCTGGCGCCCCGACTGGGACTAGAACCTAGTGTGCCGGCACTGCAGGTGGAGGATTAGCCTATTGAGCCGCCGTGCTGGCCTAGAGTAATTCTTATGAATGGGATCTTGAAATGCCAAAGGAAGCCCCAAACATTATTCATATAAATTGTGTGTTCTCAGTATGGATCAAGGATAAAAACATGAATTAGGTATGTTATAAATAATGTTGATTGTATGAAAATACTTCTGGGGGGGCGGAACCAAGATGGCGGAATAGTGAGGACGCGCACTAGCAGTCCGCAAAAAGATAGTTTAATAAAAACAGAGTTACTGTAGCCTCAGGAAAAATCTCAGGGAAAAAAATGCAGTGGAAATTCTTCCGGACCCAGTGAATGAGACGCAGAGGACCTAGGGGAAAGTAAGTTTGCGAACGGCAAATCGTGCCTTAGTGGCACGGGAGCTGCCGGGAGGGACGGGAACCGGACGGAACACAGTCGCCATTGGAACTGAGCGCTTAAACGGGAGCCAATACAGGGATCCCGAGACACTGGCGGGGGGGAAGCAGACGCCACGGGGGAAACAGCACAATTGAGGCGAGCCCACACGGACACTAGCCTCTTTCGTTGCCCACCCTGCTAATTCTAGCTGGACTGAACGCAGTGGGACGGCGCGCGCCCGCCGGCTGAACCGGAAGCCGGGCGGAACACAGTCGCCATTGGAACTGAGCGCTTGAACGGGTGCCGATACAGGGATCCCGAGACACTGGCGGGGGGAAGCAGACCCCCCACGGGGGAAACAGCACAATTGAGGCGAGCCCACACGGACACTAGCCTCTTTCATTGCCCACCCTGCTCACTCGAGCTAGACTGAACACAGTGGGACGGCGCGCGCCCGCCGGCTGAACCGGAAGCCGGGCGGAACACAGTCGCCATTGGAACTGAGCGCTTGAACGGGGGCCGATACAGGGATCCCGAGACACTGGCGGGGGGAAGCAGACCCCCCACGGGGGAAACAGCACAATTGAGGCGAGCCTGCACGGACACTAGTCTCTCTCGTCACCCACCCTGCTAATTTGAGCTAGATTAAACGCAGTGGGACAAGGCGCGCCCGCCCGCCCGCCCGCCCGCCCATCACTGAGGCAGACGGAACCAAAAACCCGAGGCTGTAGAAACCTGAAGGGGATCCAAAAACTGGGAACACACCACGCACACAAACTCCGTTACCTTGACAACCCAGAGAAAGAGTGTGGGGAAAAAAAAAATGCCAAATAAAAACAGATTCCGAGGGAGCAAGATCAAGGAAGACGCTATGATGACCCCAAACGGAAAAGACACCCCAAGTCAGGATTATGAAGATAATGAGATAGAAGAAATGCAAGAAGCAGATCTCAAAGAATTGATAAGAACATTAAGAAGTTCTCAAAAACAAATTCTTGAACTACAGAAATCCTTAATGGATAAGATAGAAAATCTCTCTCGCGAGAATGAAGTACTACGGATAAATCAAAACGAAATGAAACAACTAGTAGAACAAGAAGCTACGATAGTGACAAAAAATCTTAATGAATTGAAGAATTCAATAGATCAAGTGACAAGCAATCTTGAGGGCCTTAAAACCAGAATGGGTGAAGCAGAAGAGAGAATATCGCACCTAGAAGACAGAGAACAGGAGAGGAAACAGTCAAACCAAAGACAAGAAGAGGAAATTAGAAAACTAAAAGATATCGTCGGGAATTTATAGGATACTATTAAAAAACCCAACATTCGGGTTCTAGGTGTTCCTGAAGGTATGGAGAGGGAGAAAGGATTAGAAGGCCTTTTTAGGGAGATACTAGCAGAAAACTTTCCAGGCTTGGAGAAAGACAGAGAAATCCTAATCCAGGAAGCTCATAGAACCCCTAATAAACATGACCAAAAGAGATCCTCTGCACGACATATTGTAATTAAACTCACCACAGTGAAGCAAAAAGAAAAGATCCTAAAATGTGCAAGAGAGAAACGTCAGATTACTCTCAGAGGATCTCCAATTAGACTTACAGCTGACTTCTCAACAGAAACCCTACAAGCTAGAAGGGAATGGCGAGACATAGCCCAGGTACTTAGAGAGAAAAACTGCCAGCCCAGAATATTATACCCTGCAAAGCTCTCATTTGTGAATGAAGGTGAAATAAAGACCTTTCATAACAAACAAAAATTGAAAGAATTTGTTGCCACTCGTCCAGCCCTGCAAAAGATACTTAAAGACGTGTTACACACAGAAACACAGAAACACGACCATCAACATGAAAGAAGGTAAACGAAGGGAACCTCACGGCAAAAGATCACAGGGAATTCAAAGCATACATTAGAAAATATCTGGCAAATGGCAGGGCAAACTTACCACTTATCAATAGTCACATTGAACGTTAAAGGTCTAAACTGTCCTGTTAAAAGACAGAGATTGGCTGATTGGGTTAAGGAACAAAAACCATCTATTTGCTGCCTACAAGAAACACATCTTTCCAACGAAGATCCATACAGACTGAAAATAAAAGGATGGAACAAGATATACCACGCCAACAGAAATGAAAAAAGAGCGGGTGTAACCATCTTAATATCGGACTACATAAACTTTAACACAAAAACTGTTAAGAGAGACAAAGAGGGGCACTATATAATGATTAAGGGATCAATACTACAGGAAGATATAACAATTCTCAATGTATATGCACCTAATTACAGGCCACAGGTTTATTTAAAAAATTTGTTAAGAAACTTAAAGGGAGACTTAGACCCCAACACAATAGTACTGGGGGACTTCAATACTCCACTCACAGATATTGACAGATCGACAGGACAGAAGATCAACAAGGAGACAGTAGATTTAAACAACACTATAGCCCAAATGGATCTAACAGATATCTACAGAACTTTTCATCCTACACATAATGCATTCACATTCTTCTCAGCAGTACATGGAACCTACTCTAGGATTGATCACATATTAGGCCATAAAGCAAGTCTCAGCAATATCAAAAGAATTAGAATCATACCATGCAACTTCTCAGACCATGAGGGAGTGAAGTTGGAAATTAGCAACTCAGGAATCTCTAGAGCATATGCAAACACATGGAGATTGAACAACATGCTCCTGAATGAACAATGGGTCACTGAAGAAATCAAAAGAGAAATCAAAAATTTTCTGGAAGTAAATGAGGATAACAGCACAACATACCAAAACTTATGGGATACAGCAAAAGCAGTGTTAAGAGGAAAGTTTATATCAATAGGTGCCTACATCAAGAAACTGGAAAGGCACCAAATAGATGAGCTTTCAATGCATCTCAAGGATCTAGAAAATTTGCAGCAAACTAGACCCAAATCTAGTAGAAAAAGAGAAATAATCAAAATCAGAGAAGAAATCAACAAGATTGAATCCAAAAAAACATTACAAAAAATCAGCCAAACGAGGAGCTGGTTTTTTGAAAAAATAAACAAGATTGACACCCCATTGGCCCAACTAACTAAAAAAAGAAGAGAAAAGACCCAAATCAGTAAAATCAGAGATGCAAAAGGAAATATAACAACAGACACCACAGAAATCAAAAGAATCATCAGAAATTACTACAAGGACTTGTATGCCAGCAAACAGGGAAACCTATCAGAAATGGATAGATTCCTGGACACATGCAACCTACCTAAATTGAACCAGGAAGACATAGAAAACCTAAACAGACCCATAAGTGAGTCAGAAATTGAATCAGTAATAAAGGCCCTCCCAACAAAGAAAAGCCCAGGACCAGATGGATTCACTGCTGAATTCTACCAGACATTTAAAGAAGAACTAACCCCAATTCTTCTCAAACTATTCAGCACAATCGAAAAAGAGGGAATTCTCCCAAATTCCTTCTATGAAGCCAGCATCACCTTAATTCCTAAGCCAGAAAAAGATGCAGCATTGAAAGAGAATTACAGACCAATATCCCTCATGAACATAGATGCAAAAATCCTCAACAAAATTCTGGCCAATAGACTGCAACAACACATCAGAAAGATCATCCACCCAGACCAAGTGGGATTCATCCCTGGTATGCAGGGATGGTTCAATATTCGCAAAACAATCAACGTGATACACCACATTAACAGACTGCAGAAGAAAAACCATATGATTATCTCACTAGACGCAGAGAAAGCATTCGATAAAATTCAACACCCTTTCATGATGAAAACCCTAAGCAAACTGGGTATAGAAGGCACATTCCTCAATACAATCAAAGCAATTTATGAAAAACCCACGGCCAATATCCTATTGAATGGGGAAAAGTTGGAAGCATTTCCACTGAGATCTGGTACCAGACAGGGATGCCCACTCTCACCACTGCTATTCAATATAGTGCTGGAAGTCTTAGCCAGAGCTATTAGGCAAGAAAAAGAAATTAAAGGGATACAAGTTGGGAAGGAAGAACTCAAACTATCCCTCTTTGCAGACGACATGATTCTTTATTTAGGGGACCCAAAGAACTCTACTAAGAGACTATTGGAACTCATAGAAGAGTTTGGCAAAGTAGCAGGATATAAAATCAATGCACAAAAATCAACAGCCTTTGTATACACAGACAATGCCACGGCTGAGGAAGAACTGCTAAGATCAATCCCATTCACAATAGCTACAAAAACAATCAAATACCTTGGAATAAATTTAACTAAGGACATTAAAGATCTCTACAATGAAAATTACAAATCCTTAAAGAAAGAAATAGAAGAGGATACCAAAAAATGGAGAAATCTCCCATGCTCATGGATTGGAAGAATCAATATCATCAAAATGTCCATTCTCCTAAAAGCAATTTACAGATTCAACGCAATACCAATCAAGATACCGAGGACATTCTTCTCAGATCTGGAAAAAATGATGGTGAAATTCATATGGAGACACAGGAGACCTCGAATAGCTAAAGCAATCTTGTACAACAAAAACAAAGCCGGAGGCATCACAATACCAGATTTCAGGACATACTACAGGGCAGTTGTTATCAAAACAGCATGGTACTGGTACAGAAACAGATGGATAGACCAATGGAACAGAATAGAAACTCCAGAAATCAATCCAAACACCTACAGCCAACTTATATTTGATCAACGATCCAAAACCAGTCCCTGGAGTAAGGTCAGTCTGTTTAATAAATGGTGCTGGGAAAACTGGATTTCCACGTGCAGAACCATGAAGCAAGACCCCTACCTTTCACCTTACACAAAAATTCATTCAACATGGATTAAAAATTTAAACCTACGACCCGACACCATCAAATTACTGGAGAGCATAGGAGAAACCCTGCAAGACATAGGTACTGGCAAAGACTTCTTGGAAAAGACCCCAGAAGCACAGGCACTGAAAACCAAAATTAACTACTGGGATTGCATCAAATTGTAAAGTTTCTGTACTGCAAAAGAAACAGTCAGGAAAGTGAATAGGAAACCGACAGAATGGGAAAATATATATTTGCAAACTATGCAACAGATAAAGGGTTGATAACCAGAATCTACAAAGAAATTAAGAAACTCCACAACATCAAAACAAACAACCCACTTAAGAGATGGGCCAAGGACCTCAATAGCCATTTTTCCAAAGAGGAAATCCAAATGGCCAACAGACACATGAAAAAATGTTCAAGATCCCTAGCAATCAGGGAAATGCAAATCAAAACCACAATGAGGTTTCACCTCACCCCGGTGAGAATGGCTCACATTCAGAAATCCACCAACAATAGATGCTGGAGAGGATGTGGGGAAAAAGGGACACTAATCCACTGTTGGTGGGAATGCAAACTGGTGAAGCCACTATGGAAGTCAGTCTGGAGATTCCTCAGAAACCTGAATATAACCCTACCATTCAACCCAGCCATCCCACTCCTTGGAATTTACCCAAAGGAAATTAAATGGGCAAACAAAAAAGCCGTCTGCACAGCAATGTTTATTGCGGCTCAATTCACAATAGCTAAGACTTGGAACCAACCCAAATGCCCATCAACAGTAGACTGGATTAGGAAATTATGGGACATGTACTCTACAGAATACTATACAGCAGTCAAAAACAATGAAATCCGGTCACTTGCAACAAAATGGAGGAATCTGGAAAACATCATGCTGAGTGAATTAAGTCAGTCCCAAAGAGACAAATATCATTTGTTTCCCTTGATTGGCGATGACTAACTGAGCACCAAAGGGGAAACCTGTAGAAGTGAAATGGACACTATGAGAAACAGTGACTCGATCAGCTCTTGTGCTGACTGTTGTTGTACAATGTAATACTTTATCCATGGTAGTATTTTTTTTTTCTTTATCCTAGTACTAGTGGTTGAACTCTGTAATTAACACACAATTATTCTTAGGTGTTTAAATTTTAACTGAAAAGTGATCTCTGTGAAATATAAGAGTGGGAATAAGAGAGGGAGGAGATGTAAAATTTGGGACATGCTCAATCGGAACGGCCCCAAATGATGGAGTTAGAATTGTGCCAGGGGTTTCCAATACAATCCCATCAAGGTGGCATGTACCAAGGCCATCTCATTAGTCCAAGTGATCAATTTCAGCTCACAATTGATCACACTGATAGGTCTAAGAGTCAAAGGGATCACACAAACAAGACTAGTGTCTGCTAATACTAACTGATAGAATGAAAAAGGGAGAGAATGATCCAACATGGGAAGCAGGATACACAGCAGACTCATAGAATGGCAGATGTCCTAAATAGCACTCTGGCCTCAGAATCAGCCCTTAAGGCATTCGGATCTGGCTCAAGAGCCCATGAGAATATTTTAGGCATGGAAAGCTAAGACACTCTGGAAAAAACAGAAGACCTAAATGAAAGATCTCTGCGAGTGAGATCCCAGTGGAAAGAACGGGGCCATCAAAGAAGGAGGTACCTTTCTCTGAAGGGAGGAGGGAACTTCCACTTTGACTATGGCCCTGTGGGAATAAAATCGAAGTCGGCGAACCCTAAAGGCTTCCATAGCCTCGGCAACTCATGACCAGAGCCTAGGGAGATTACTGACGCCATAAACAAGAGTGTCAAATTGTTAAATCAACATCAGGAGTCACTGTGTACTTACGTCTCATGAGGGATCTGTCCTTAATGTGTTATCCAATGTGAAGTGATGCTATTACTAGTACTGAAACAGTATTTTTACACTTTGTGTTTCTGAGTGGGTGCAAACTGATGAAATCCTTACATAGTATATATTGAATCGATCTTCTTTATATAAAGATAATTGCAAATGATTAAAAAATCTTGGTGTTAAACTGGAAATTGCATAGACAATTAATCAATTTTTTTAAAAAAAATCATGTAGGATCTCTGTCCTTAATGTGCTGTACATTGTGAATTAATACTATAACTAGTACTCCAACAGTATTATCATTTTGTGTCTCTATGCGAGGGCAAACCGTTGAAATCTTTACGTAATATGTACTAAATTGATCTTCTGTGTATAAAGAGAATTGAAAATGAATCTTGATGTGAACAGAAGGGGAGAGGGAGCGGGAAAGGGGAGGGTGGGGGGAGGGAGGGAAGTTGTGGGGGGGGGGGAGCCATTGTGGTCCATGAGCTGTTCTTTGGAAATTTATATTCTTTAAATAAAAGCTTTATAAAAAAAAAAAAAAGAAAAGAAAATACTTCTAAAATATTTATTTATTTATTTGATAGTTCCAGAGAGAGAGAGAGAGAGGGAGAGGGAGAAAGAGGGAGAGAGAGAGCGAGAGAGAAATCTTTTATCTGCTAGTTCATTTCCCAGGTGACCACAATGATTCACGCTGGGCCAGGCAGAAGCCAGGAGCCAGGCACTTCTGGGTCTCCCACATGGGTTCAGGGACCCAAGCACTTGGGCCATCTTCCACTGTTTTTCCCAGGATATTAGCAAGGAGCTGGATCAAAAATGGGGTGGCAACATCCCAGCTGACAGCTTTATCTGCTATGCCACAATGCTGGCCCCATGCAATATATTTTTGTTTGGGAGAATTTTAAACATATCCTAAGTAAATAGAAAAGTATAAAGTACTCCCATGTTGCCAATACCCATCTTCAATCATTATCGATATCCTGTCATTCTTATTAACATGAATACTTCGTTTTTTTAAAAAAATATTTATTTATATATTTGAAAGTCAGAGTTACACAGAGAGAGGAGAAGCAGAGAAAGAGAGAGAGAGAGGTCTTCCATCCGATGGTTCACTTCCCAACTGGCCGCAATGGCCGGAGTTGTGCCAATCCAAAGAAGGGAGCCAGGAGCTTCTTCTGGGTCTCTCACATGAGTGCAGGGGCCCAAGGACTTGGGCCATCTTCTACTGCTTTCCCAGGTCATAGCAGAGAGCTGCATTGGAAGCGGAGCAGCTGGGTCTCGAACCATCTCTCAGATGGAATGCTGGCTCTTCAAGCCAGGGTGTTAATCCACTGCACCACAGTGTAGGCCCCAACATGTACACTTCTATCAATCCCCCCAGTAAAATGTAATTTTATTATAAAATTTAATATATTTAAATGTACATGTTAGCTATACAATTTTGACTAATAAGTGGTTGTCCCTGAGTATTTGTATCAAAATACTTGCATAGACAATTCCCTTTTTATCTTCCCAGTTAATCCTTACCCAACCCCTGAAGCAACCATATCTCTCATACTTTCGAAACTCTCATATTAGTTTTGTCTATTCTAAAATGTAAGGAAACATAAAAATATTACAGCACGTAAATGTAATATAATGTACAACATGTGCACTTACTTCTGACTTTCTTTATTCAGCATATCCTGTGGGACTGATTCACATTGTTGTGCATATTAATAATTCACTTTTTTTGTATTGCATTTTAAAGATATATAGAGACTTATTTGAGTTGTTTTCCATTTTGTGTATTATAGATATGTCTTTTGTGAATATTCTTACTTACATCTTTTGAGGTCATGGGTTTTCATTTCTCTTAGATAAATAAATAGAAATGGAGTTAGTGGGTCAAAGGTAGATACATGTTTGACTTGGTAATAAATTGCTGGAACTTTCCCCAAGGTAAGCAGACAGTTTTGCATTCTCAGCAGCAATGTATAAAAGTTT
The DNA here is from genome assembly GCA_949820135.1 of Sylvilagus floridanus. Taxonomy (NCBI): domain Eukaryota; kingdom Metazoa; phylum Chordata; class Mammalia; order Lagomorpha; family Leporidae; genus Sylvilagus; species Sylvilagus floridanus. The sequence continues at coordinate 91,680,548 of OX463224.1, forward strand.
CAACTCTATCACAGCCTAGCAAATATTTGATACTGTCATGGTCTTTAAAATTTGCAAATCTAATAGGCATGGTGTGGCATTTCATTTTGATTTTAATTTGCATGTCCCTAAGGACTAGTGATATTGAATACCTTTTTTATGAGCTCCATTTTTTGAATAGTCTGTTCAAGAATTTTCCCCAATTTTTAATTTGGGTTATCTTTTATTGTTGAGTGGCTGTGGGAGTTCTTTATATATTCAGAATATGTATTTCATGAATATATTCTTCATATATTTGACTTTTTAATTTTATTTTAATGTTTATTTTATCTACTTGAGTAATAGAGTGACAGAGACATATCTTCCATCTGCTGGTTCACTCCCCAGATGACTGCACCAGCCAGGGCTTGGCCAGGCTGAAATCAGGAGTCCAGAACTCACTCTGGGCCTTCCACATGTGTTGAAGGAACCCAACCACTTGAACCATCATCTACTGCCTCTCAAGATACATTATCAGGAAGTTTGAATGGAAGAAGAGTAGTTGAGACTTGAACTGACACTCTGATACAGAATGTAGGTACCCCAAGCCATGGCTTAACCTGCTCCATCACAACACCACCTGTTGCCTATTTATTTTAAATTATAACTTTGGAAAAGCATAATTTTTAATTTGACATAATTCATCTAATTTCTTTTACAGATACTGTTTTACATACCCTATCTAATAAATCTGCTAATTCTCCAGTTACCAAGATAATCTCTTGTACTTTGTTCTAAAAGCTTTATAGTTTTACTTTTAGATTTATGGCTATATCTAAACTCAAATTAAGTTTTGGGTATGATGTGAGATAATATTTGAAGTATATATTTTTTAATGTACATATTGGTTGTTCAAAAACAACTCAATGAAAGTCTTTCTTTTCTCTATTGAATTGTTATGGAGGCTTTGGCAAAAATGAACTGTGTCATTGTGGGTTAGTTGCTAGACTCTATTCTGTGCCATTAATCTATTTCTCTGCCCTTAGGCCTATATGCCAAGAATACACAGTCTTTATTATTTTCTGAAATGCTTATTTTTATCTATTTGAAAGTCAGAACATGGAAGTGAGGGAGAGAAAAATCTTCCATCCATTGGTTCATTCCTCAAATACTGGCAACAGCTTGGTTGGGATTAGACCAAAACCAAGGGTCAGGAACTCCATCCATATCTTATAAATGGATGGTAATGCCCAAGACTTGAGCCATCATGATGTTTCCCAGGAGAAACATTAGCAGGAAGCTGGATCAGAAGCAGTGTAGCTGGGACTCAAACTGACACTCAGCTATAGGATGCCCATGTTGCAAGTTGCAACTTAACTCACTATACAATAATTCCAGCTCCTCCAAATAAATTTTGGTATCAGCTTATAAAATTCTATCAAAGTGTCTGCTAAGATTATGATAGGGATGGTGGTAAATCTATAGAGAAAATTAGCATTTTAACTCTATTGATTCTACAAATCTATGAATATGGTATATCTCTTCTCTTATTTAGGGTTTCTTTATTAGTTTTCCCTAAGTCTTTAATCTTTATTACATCAATTCTTAATTTACCTATTTTATGTCATATTTAAAATTTTTCTTTTAAAGGATTTTCTGTTACACATCATAATTTAATTTTTATAATTTTTTGTTTTAACTATTTCTTTGGGGAACAGTACACCCCATTTCTATTCAAGTGAGAAATATTTTTAGTTCAGAGGATTCTTTTTTTAAAAAACATTTTTATGTCATTTATTCATGGGGAATTGGTTCCAGCAGCTCAGACTCGTTTTCATTTATTCTGACAAACTAGGATTCTCTGGGCAGAGCAAGCTGGCACTTTAGTTAAACCCAGGTAACTTTTCTATGGCTTCCTTATTTTCTGTTCATTTTCCTTCACATATTTCAGGAAGAAATATCAGCTATTAGAGTGCTTAAATATGCCCAATACTCACATTAATTCTCTTGGCAAGAATCTTGCCCTTAACTTGTTTGTTTACAACAATGCCAACAGCATGCTGGGTAATGCTGTAGAGCCTTCCAGTGTTTCCATAGTAACATTTATGGGACATTCCTTTTTGAACAGTTTGCATTCCCTTGATGTCTACAATGTCACCTTTCTTGAAGATTTATATGTGTTTTCACATAGGGACAATTCCATGTTTTCTAAAAGGTCAAGAGATTATTTATCAAACAAATTTCCTCTACATTCATTCTCAGCATTTTGTTGAACTATCAGAATATGGCCATTCTGGAAAAAGCCCATTTTTAAAAAACTTATCTCACATCTAACATCTTGCATTTTTGTTAATTTTTATATAAATACTCATATCATCATCACACACAATTTTATTCGTCTTTTCATTTATCTATTCCAAAAATCTGTAGTCCTATGTTGAGCAAAAGAGTAAAATCAATCTCTCTCTCTTTTTTTTTTTTTTGAAGATTTATTTATTTACTTGAAAGAGTTACACACACACAGAGAGAAAGAGAGGCAGAGAGAGAGAGAGAGAGGTCCTCCATCCACTGGTTCACTCCCCAGTTGGCTGCAATGTCTGGAGCTGCGCTGATCCAAAGCTAGGAGCCAGGAGCTTCTTCCAGGTCTCCCAAGCAGGTGCACGGGCACAAGGAGTTGGGCCATCTTCTTCTGCTTTCCCAGGTCACAGAAGAGAGCTGGACTGGAAGAGGAGCAACTGGGACTAGAACCCGGTGCCCATATTGGATGCCAGCACTGCAAGCAGAGGATTAGCCAAGTGAGCTATGGCACTGGTCCCTGTAGGCATGTTTTGATAACAAATTATTTTACTTGACAGAGATATGGCTGTTAAGTATCCCATTTTATCTAAAATGTCCAATGTATCTATGTAATATTGTTCCTAAGATTTCTATATTTTCCTTTTGACATCTGCAAGACATATAGTGAAATGATTTTTTTTAATTAAAAAATACATGGATGTTTTATGTTATTCTCTTCTTTTCATGATCAGTTTTCATAGACTTAAAAATTTTTTTTTTTGAAAAGCAGAGTGGACAGTGTGAGAGAGAGACAGGGAGAAAGGTCTTCCTTTTTCCGTTGGTTCACCCTCCAATGGCCGCTGTGGCCGGCGTGCTGCTGCAGGCGCACTGTGCTGATCGGAAGCCAGGAGCCAGGTGCTTTTCCTGGTCTCCCATGGGGTGCAGGGCCCAAGCACTTGGGCCATCCTCCACTGCACTCCCTGGCCACAGCAGAGAGCTGGCCTGGAAGAGGAGCAACCGGGACAGAATCCGGCGCCCCGACTGGGACTAGAACCTAGTGTGCTGGCGCCGCAGGTGGAGGATTCCCAAAAATTTTTCTTGGTACTCTCAAAGAACTAAATATTGGAAAAAAAAACACTAAATGTTGGCGGAGAGGTAAGACTAAATAATGGGAGTTACGTTGGGAAGGGCGGTTGTTCAAGTTCAGGAGCTTGGGAAAGGCGTGAAGAGGGAATAGAATTTCTAAATGTTGTTCTCTTGTAATTTTTTATTTCTTGCAATCTGCCTTTCTTGTGTCAATGTTAACTTAGATGTCTGGGATAAGCAGCAGAGAAAAATTTATAGCCACTCCTGAAATGGCCGAACACTTGGCGCCAGGGACGCAGGAGTTGCAAGCGGAAGTGGAAGTATGCTTGCTGCTACGTGTGCGGCTCCAAGTGTGGTGAACACGGTGCTGACTCCTCGTGAACGTGTGGCTCCCTTCTAGGAGGGTGATTGCTGCGGCAGGGGCTCCGAGGTAGACGGAATGCAGTGCCCAGGGAGTCGTGTTCCCAATGACCTGTTTCTCCTCAGCTTGAGTGACACTCCGCCATCCCACCGTGGGCACGAAGGGCAAAGTCGGCAAGAGCTGGCGAGACAAGTGCTATCTCTTGGCAAAGGAGACAGCTTACCATTCCTGCTCTGCTTTCGAGCTAATCCGGTTGAATCGCCGCTTTCAGTTCCTGCAGAAAGCCTGAGCCTTGCTGGACCTCTGTGCCGTGCCAGGAGGATGGCTGCGGTGACTGCCAAGTTTATGCCTGTATTCAGTCTCACTGTGGGAGTGGATCTGGTTCCAATCAAGCCTCTCCCCACGGTGGTGACACTGCAGGAGGACATCACAACACAATGCTGTGGGCAGGCCCTGAGAAAGGAGCTGAGCCTGGAAGGTTGATGTGCGCAATGATGGGGCCCCCAACGTTGGGGCCACCTGGGTTCATGATGCTTACTCACAAGCCCACTTGACATTGACAGCTCTGCGTCTGGCTCGTGATTTTCTGGCCCGCGGTGGCTACTTCATCACAAAGGTCTTCCGTTCCCGTGACTCTCTGCCTCTGCTGTGGATCTTCCAGCAGCCATTCTGCCATTTCCAGGCTACCAAGCCCTATGCCTCTCGCTATGAATTTGCAGAGATCTTTGTTGTATACCAAGGATTCCTGGCTCCTGACAAGGTTGGCAGTAAATTCTTGGACCCTAAATTTGCCTTCAAGGAGGGTGAAGCTCAGACTAAAACTGTTGCTGAGTTACTGAAGACTATGCTGAGGGCCACCTCACTCTATCACTGCACCTGGGGTGGCTGACTTCTCCAAAGCCAGCGAGATCTCGCTAGATGATAAAAAAAATTAGCTCAGCATCTGGCTACCACTGAGGACATAAGGGAATGCTGTCAAAATGTCAGGGTGCTGGGGTACAAGGAACTCAGGTCCCTCCTGAACTGGAGAGCAAGGCTTTGGCAATACGTAGCCAAGAATCTGAAAGAGCAAGCAAAGGCACGGGACATCAGCCTCAGCTCAGGAGAGGAAGAAGGTGCTGATGATGAGGAGGAGTCAGCAGCTGGGATCACAAGGCAGCCCTAAAAAGAGGAGGAGGAGAAGCAATTAAATTGGACCCTGGCAGAGATGAAAGCCCAGGGGGTGGCAGAATTAAAGAAGCAGAGAAAGCAGCAGGGGCGAGTGGAGCTGAAGATGGATCTGCCTGGGGTTTCCATTGCAGATGACGGGGAGGCTTGCATGATCTCACTGTCTGCCATCCGGGGCCACTAGTTGTTAGAGGAAGTAACACGGGGGACATGAGCACTGCAGACACTCTTCTGTCTGGTCTGCCAAGGGATGACATCTATGTATCAGATGAGGGAGAGGAGGATGCAACTCTGGACAGTGACCTGGATCCAGAGGAGCTGGCAGGAGTCAGGGACCTCCGGGTCTCAAGGAACAAAAGCGTGTGCTGTGTGCTGAAGTAGCAGATAATAAAGGAGAAGAGAATCTGCTGCGGGTATCACTGGAGGAGAAGACAGTACTGCAGGAAGGACAGGCTAACCTGTGGTTCTCACAGGATGGCTTCAGCAGGGTCAAGGATGATGCGGATGAGGCCCTGCAGACTGGTCTTGCTCAGCTGTTATACGAGAGCCTTCGGAAGGGGCAGCAGGAGCCAGCACCGCCTCCAGCACCTTCCAATTTGAAGACTGAAAGACAGTCTCGGTGCCGGGACGAGGCTTCTGAAGTGAGGAAGGCTCCTTTGGAGACAGATGCTGCCACTGGCCCGGGCGGGGGAGAGGGAGACAGTGACAGCAGTAGCAGTGAGGATGAAGAGAGTTGGGAACTGTCCCATGGTAAGTGAAGCCCGGGATTGAAGTCAGATGATGCTGGGCTCGAGGTGGTGCCTATTGAGGACCCAGCGAAACATCGGATACTGGACCCTGTAGGCCTGCCTGGCTCTAGGTGCAGTGATCACCCATTCCACAAGGCCAAGCGAGACCTCATAGATAACTCCTTCAACCAGTATGCCTTTAACGAGGGTGAAGGGGAACTTCCAGGGTGGCTTATGCAGGAGGAAAAACAACACCAGATCTGTCAGTTGCCCACTGACAAGAAGGAAGTGGAACATTACTGAAATGCTGGAGGGAGATCAAGGCACATCCCATCAAGAAAGTGGCTGAGGCCAAGGCTAGAAACGGAGGATGCTGAAGAAGCTGGAGCAGACCAAGAAGGCACAAACTCTGGTGAACACCGTGGACATTTCAGAGCGAGAGAAAGTGGCACAGCTGCGAAGTCTCTTCAGGAAGTCAGGGCTTGGCTTGGAAGTCACCTATGCTGTAGCCAAAAAAGGTGTGGGCTGCAGGTGCACCAGCCAGCTGGAGTCAGAGCCGCTTCAAGGTGGTGGACTCAAGGATAGAGGATAGAGAAGGACCAGAGAGCACAGCAGCGTAAGGAACAGAGGGAAAAGCACAAACAGAAGTGGGCATGAGCATGGCCGCAGCCAGAGGACTAGAACAGAGCGTGCAGTGGCTCCCTGTCTCCTTGCTGCCAGCCACGCCCCCACTCGCAGCCGTCCAAGGAGGCACTGAGGGGGTTGCCTAGAGCTCGGCAGGGAGGACAGTGACCCTACAACCATTCCATGAAGAATGTGGGGTGCTGGACTAAAATTAGTCAAAAATTTTAATATCCTAAGGTGGTTTCCCACGTCTTCCCCCATCCTTCCACCATGCCATTCTGCTTCTATCAATAGGAATATTTTAGATTCCACATATAACTGAAATCACATGGTGTTTTTCTTTCTGTGTTTGGCTGACTTCACAGGTTATCCGAGTCCATCCGTATTGTCACAATGACAATATTCTTTCTTTTTAAGGCTGAATAGCATCCCATTATGTTTACCTATGGCACACTTTCTCTGTCCACCCATCCATCCATGGAGTTTTCAGCGGCTTTTTTATCTTGGCTATTGTGTATAATTCTTCTGTGGTATGAGAATATAGGTATTTCTTTGAGATTGTGGTTTAAATCCCTTTATATAAATATTAAGAAATGGGAATACTATAACATCTTGTAATTTCATTCTTTGAGGAGTATGATGATAAATGATTATCACCTTTTCATATACCTGTTAGTCATTTATATGTCTTCCTTGGAAAAATGTTTGTCATTTTTGCCCATGTTTAAGTTGGGCTATGTATGAATTTTTTTTTTTTTTTGTATTTTGGGAGTTAATCTCATATGATTTCCAAATATTTTTCTCATTCTTTAGGTTGTCTTTTAATTTGTTGATTATTTTCTTTGCTATGTAGAATTTTTTTTTTTTTAGTTACAATCCCATAAAAATTTTTTTTTGCTTTTCTTGCCTGTGCTTATGGTATCATATCCAAAAATTCACTGCCAAAATTAATGTCAAGGATTGATTTTTTCTTATTTTCCTTTAGCAGTTTTATGGATTTTAGGTCCTTGTTGAAGTCTTTAATGTTTATTTGATTTTTTAAAAAAGATGTATTTATTTATTTGAAAGGCAGAGTAATGGTGAGGGAAAGACAGAGAAAGAGAGAGATCCTCCATCCATTGGTTCAGTCCTCAAATGGCTTTAATGGCCAGAGTTGGGCCAGGAGCCAAGAACTTCTTTCGGGTCTCCCACATGGGTTCAGGGGTCCAAGTACTTGGGCCATCTTCTGCTGCTTTTTTCAGGCCATTAGCAAGGAGGTGGATTGGAAGTGGAGCATCTGGGACTCCAACCAGCACCCTTATGGGCTGCCAGAGTGGCAGGTTGTGGCTTTACCAGCTACACCACAGTGCTGTGTTGGATAGTAGTGATGAGAACTGACATTTAACTCCTTTTCCCGACATTAGATGGAAGATTTTTAACTTTTTCTCTTGAAATTTATTAAGACTTATTTTGTGGCCAGTATGTGTTTTATTTTGAAATTATTCTGTGTACAAAACATCACATGAAATTCCCATCCATTTCAGGGTTTTTAGACTTAGTACTCCATAAAATCAACTAGATGTTTACATTGTCATTAATATTTTATATATTATTTAAAATTTTAAATGTAGTTTTCCTACAGTTACTGCCAGTGGAGTGTTTAATACTGTAACTGTGATGCTTGGGATTTCATAAATTTAAAGCTGTTCTAGTCAGTGCATATACATTTATAGATTTTGTGTCTCCTAATGTGTCAATAATTTTATCAGTATAAACTGTCCTCTTTGTGTCAGATAATACTCCACTAAGAGACTATTGGAACTCATAAAAGAATTTGGCAAAGAGGCAGGATATAAAATTAACACAAAAAAATCAATAGCCTTTGTATACACAAACAATGCCGTGGCTGAGGAAAAACTTCTAAGGTCAATCCCATTCACAATAGCTACAAAAAAAAATACCTTGGAATAAATTTAACCAAGGACATCAAAGATCTCTATGATGAGAATTACAAAAGATTAAATAAAGACATAGAATAAGACATTAAAAAATGGGAAAATCCATGTTCATGGATTGGAAGATTCAATATCATCAAAGTATCCTTACTACTGAAAGCAATTTATAGATTCAATGCTATTCTAAACAAAATACCAAGGACATTTTGAGATATAGAAAAAAATATTGCTGAAATTCATATAGAAACACAGGAAACCCCAAATAGATAAACCAATTTTTTAAAAAAGATTAATTTATTTATTTGAGAGGTAGAGTTATAGGAAGGCAGAGGCAGAGAGGGAGAGGTCTTCCATCCACTGATTCACTCCCCAAATGGCTGCAACAGTGAGAGCTGGGCTGATCCAAAGCCAGGAGCCAGGAGCCTCCTCCAGGTCTCCCATGTGGGTGCAGGGTCCCAACGACTTGGGCCATCTTCCACTGCTCTCTCAGGCCATAGCAGAGAGCTGGGTTAGAAATGAGGCAGCCAGGACTTGAACTGGCACCCATATGGCTTGTCAGCACTGCAGGCAACAGCTTTACCCACTACACCACAGAGCCAGCCCTTAAAGCAATCTTATACAACAAAAACAAAGCCAGAGGCATCACAATGCCAGATTTCAGGACATACTACAGGGCAGTAATAATCAAAACAAGCTGGTACTGGCACAAAAACATGTGGATAAACCAATGGAACAGAATAGAATCTCTATAAATCAACCTACTCATCTTCAATCAGCTTATCTTTGACAAAGGAGCTAAAATCAACCCTTGAAGCAAGGACAATCTCTTCAACAAACGGTGCTTGGAAAACTGGATTTCCACATGTAGAAGTATGAAGCAAGACCTCTACCTTACACCTTTTACAAAAGTCCATTCAAAATGAATCAAAGACCCAAATTTATAGCCAAGATACTATCAAATTATTAGAGAACATTGGCGAAATTCTGCAAGAAATTGGCATAGGCAAAGACTTCTTGGAAAATATCCCAGAAACAGAGGCAGTCAAGGCCAGAATTGACAAATGGGATTTCTTCAAGCCGAGATGCTTCTGCACTGCAAAAGAAACACTCAACAAAGTGAACAAGCAACTGACAGAATGGGAGAAAATATTTGCAAACTAGGCAACTGATAAAGGATTAATAACCAGAATCTATAAAAAGCGCAAGAAACTCAACAACAACAAAACAAATAATCCAGTTAAGAAATGGGCAAAGGACTTAAAGAAGTATTTTTTAAGACAGGAAATTCAAATGGCCAACGGACATTTGAAAAAATGTTCAGGATCACTAGCCATCAGGGTAATGAAAATCAAAAACACAATGAGGTCTCACCTCACCCCAGATATAATGGCTCACATACAGAAATCAACAAACAACAAATGCTGGTGAGGATGTGGCGTAAAGGGACCCTAATTCACTGTTGGTGGGAATGTAAACTGGTACAGCCACTGTGGAAGACAGTATGAAGATACTTCAGAAATCTGAATATAGACCTACTTATGGCCCAGCCATCCCACTCCTGGGATTTTACCCAAGCCAACAGAAATTAGTATCTGAAATAGTTGTCTGTACCATGTTCTTTGTAGCACAATTCATAATAGCTAATTATGGAATCAATCCAGATGTCCATCAACTCTTGACTGGATAAAGAAATGTGTGTCTGCACTATGGAGTATATAAATGTGTGTATACACTATGAGTTTTTACTCAGCTATAAAAATAAATGCAATCATATCTTTTGCAACAAGATGGACACAACTGGGAACCATTATACTTGGTGAAATAAGCCAGCCCACAAAAGACAGGTATCATGTTCTCCTTGATTTGAAGTAATAGAGTACCTGAAATATAATGTAACATTTGAGATTCAATGATTGTTTACAGCCTGTCTCTCCTGTTGAGGAATAGCGCTTTTTTTTAAAAAAAATCTTTTACTTAGTGTAGGGTTGACTATACAATCATTAAGTAAACTGAAAATATATCTTTGTAAAACTTAAGAGTGGTAATGTGAGAGGGAGGAGGAAAAAGTGTTGGAGCTTGGGTAGGATGGAGGGTAGGGAGAGAAGTATCACTTTGTTTCTTAATTTGTATGTATGAAATACATGAAACTTGTATAACTTAAATAAAATAACAAATAAATAAAACAAAAAAGCTATACTGTATCTTAATAAAAAACATAGAGGTATACATATATCAAAGAAATTAATAAAATACCTTAATTCATTTTTAACATTTTTGTAAAGTATTTCATTACATTTTATTTAACTAAAATCCACTGAACATTTACTTTGTGACTAACATGGTTCCAAACACTAAGAAAAAAAAAATTTAAGAAGCAACTCCAATATACCTAAGAAAAAAGGAGGAAAATTGACATTCTTTGAGAGCTTGTAGTCTAGTAGGTTTTTCTCACAAAAAATGATCTTCTCTAATCCTCATCATGACTCTGAATTTTTTTTCCAATTCTCAGGTGAGAATATTGAATCTCAATATTTGATAGCTTATATAATGTCACCTCCTGTTAATTGGAAGAATCAAGACCAAAAGGCAAATGCATCTTTTACAAAACCTAGATTGTTTTGATGAATTTTATAAGATTGTTTCAAGAAAAATTTTAGCTTAATTCATTTCTATTTCATTCTCAGAAAATAAAAATGAATACATTGCATTTACATAGTTTTAAAAGTCAAAAAAGTCTATATTTATAATTTTTTAGAAAATCTTTAAAAAATGTTCAAGTTTTCTGCTACCGAGATGCATCAAAAATGGAAATTACATGGCCGGCACCGCGGCTCAATAGGCTAATCCTCCGCCTGCAGCGCCGGCACACTGGGTTCTAGTCCCGGTTGGGGTGCCAGATTCTGTCCCAGTTGCCCCTCTTCCAGGCCAGCACTTTGCTGTGGCCAGGGAGTGCAGTGGAGGATGGCCCAAGTGCTTGAGCCCTGCACCCGCATGGGAGACCAAGAGAAGCACCTGGCTCCTGCCATCGGATCAGCGCAGTGCGCCAGCCACGGTGGCCATTGGAGGGTGAACCAACGGCAAAAAGGAAGACCTTTCTCTCTGTCTCTCTCTCTCTCTCACTGTCCACTCTGCCTGTCAAAAAAAAATGGAAATTAAATTCCAAAGAAAAACTGCTTATCTAAGTATTCATCTAGTATCTATATCATGCTATACTTAATAAATAATATCATATACTGAGTACAACATAATACTGCATCAATTCTAGTTTAGGCCACTTGCTAGGTGTCTTTAACTTTCTGCTTTCAGGGTTTGTCCTGAGATTTTACTAGTTGATACATAACATAAAATAAAGAAGTAAAAAATAACAATATGTAGTCACATAATTCTATATTAGATAACTCAGTAAAATATATGATTAACAATATATACAATAACTTCTGACCACCCATCTAAAATTCTGAGAAATTACCGCAAGCAGATTGGTACTCATTTATTTCCACATCAAGAACAATTAGAGAATTTGGATGATTTGAAATGACAGAACTCCCAGTCCTGGATTTACTTGATGAACTAAGCAAGATGTTACAGATGTCATTGGAACTACTAGCTGAGTTCTGTGACAAGAAACCTAAATGCAGACCATATGACATACTTAAGGCACCAGCAGTGCATCTTCTATGTGTCTCAAGAGAAAAACAGCAAGTTCCAAATCATAAGGTGAATTTTGCTGTTTCCTTGGGGGAAAAGTACAACAAATCAGAATAAATACAATTCAATAACAGAATAGCAAGAGAAATAATGGAGTCAAAATGCATTGCCCAGACTTCCAGCATACCTAGCATTGACCTTTCCTGGCAAGTGCTTGTATTTCAGAAACTTGTTTTATTTCATTGTTTTGAAAGAATTACAGAGAAGGACACACACACACACACACACACACACACATCTTCCATCTGCTAGTTCACTCCCCAAATGACCGCAACAGATGGGGCTGGGCCAGGCCTAAGCCAGGAGGTAGAAGCTTTATCCATGTCTCCCATGTAGATTGCAGGGGCCCAAAGACATGGGCCATTTCCACTGCTTTTTCTAGGCTGCTAGCAGACAGCTGTATTAAAAGTGGAGCAGTTGTGCCCAAACCAGTGTCTATATGGGTTATCAGTATCACAGGTGGCAGCCTTACCTGCTATGCCCAAATGCCAGCACCCAGAAATTTGTTTCTATAATAATTGTGAATGGTTATAAATAACTTTTCTAATATGAAAGGTTATAATTGATGTTTGAGTTATAAATTTAGGCCATGGAAATCCATTTAATAACTAATAACAACTATAACTTATGATGATGCTTTATAATGAAGCAATATTAATAATAGTCTTTTCAAGAAAACACATTCTATTTTCTTTCTCCAAAGTCTAGAAATACACTTTTCATTATTGAAGAAATGGCTCTACTGTCTGTTAGTGGTTTGGAGAGAGGCAGAACATGTCTCAAACTGGGAGTACAGATGGAAGTATGCAGAGAGGAAATTGCTGTGGACTGGGCTCTGGTAGGGACAGTTAGAAGCTACAGCTATGATGTGATCAGCATTTATTGAGTGGGGTTTTTAGAAAAACATTTTAACAGGGGTTAACTTAGCTGAGAATAACATGCTCTTTGTTCTTTGTTTTTCCTGTTGTAAGTGTTGATGTGATGGTTGGGCGGTAGTGGCCATTTTGTAGTCGTTAGCTGACTTTAAGTATGGAAGCCAAGTTCTTTTTTTTTTTTTTAATATTTATTTATTTATTTGAAAGGCAGAGTTACACACAGAGAGGAAGAGAGGCACAGAGAGAAAGAGAGGTCTTCCATCTGCTGGTTCACTTCCCAGATTGCCACAATGGCCGCAGCTGTGCCAATCCTAAACCAGGAGCCAGGAGCCTCCTCCGGGTCTCCCACGTGGGTGCAGGGGCCCAAGGACTTGGGCCATCTTCCACTGCTCTCCCAAACCACAAATAGAGAGTTGGATCAGAAGTGGAGCAGCCAGGACTTGAGCCGGCACCCATATGGGATGCTGGCACTGCAGGTGGCGGCTTTACCGCTACACTATAGCGCCAGCCCCTGGAAGCCAAGTTCTAAAGATGAGGAAGAAGAAAATCTGTGCTTGGAAAATTGATGAAAATGGGAGCTATTCTATTGTCCTGATACTGCCTACATTTTACCTTCACTTATGTGAGGTCAAATAAACATGAATCTTGTTTAAGTCCCTCTTAGTCTGGACCTTTCTTCCTAGCTCTAAGTGTTACCAGACATAATGAAAATTTATTGTGAATATTCTCTTTGTCAGGCACTGTTCTGAAGATAGCAAGATGGAAAATATTATTTTTACTTTCAAAGTGCTTAGACTATAGCAAGCAAACAAATGACTGTAATAATGTGTGATGAATGGTTCCTGTAAGGAAAGCACTTAGGAAGAAAATCTCACTTGACAAATTCTTTTAATTAAAAATAAAGTGTTGGCCTGTTTGGCCACAATCCTGATTTAGCTAATGAATTTCACTATGTTCCATCTGCATCACACTTATAGTATTGGATTCTTAACTCCCATTTCTCTTATCCCATTTTGCTTCATCCCAGTCAATGGCATTCATTCCACATGATTTTGTCTTTGGTGATGTGTCTAATTATGAAGTATTTTCATTTTTCCTTTTAGTATTAGTTGAAGTTTTTGACTCTGTGGATTGATATCTTTCAGCAGATTTTGAAAACTCTTACCTCGTTTTCTCTTCAAATGTTGTTTCTGCTTATTAACTCTTTCCTGTTCTCTGAGACTGGTGTTAAATACATATTAAACCTCTCCCTGTCTACTCTAGTCCACTTATGAATTTTTTTTTAAAGATTTATTTATTTATTTATTTGAGAGGTTGAGTTATAGACAGAGAGGTCTTCCACCCACTGGTTCACTCCCCAGAATGGCCACCACAGCCACAGCTAGGTCAATCTGAAGCTAAGAGCCGAAAGTTTCTTCTCAGTGTCCCATGTGGGTGCAGGGGCCCAAGCACTTGGGCCATATTCCACTGCTTCCCCAGGCCATTAGCGGGTAGCTGGATCAGAAGTGGAGCAGCCAGGATTTGAACCAGCACCCATATGGGATGCCGGCACCACAGGTAGAGGGTTAACCTACACTGCAACAATGCCTTCCCACTTAAGACTTTTCTATCCATTTGTCTTTCCTTGCTTATCCTAGCTATTACCTTCTGGTTCAGTAATTGCCCCATTCAGCTTTATCAGCCATCCATTGGATCTTTAGTTGTAGTTTTATATTTTTTCATTGTTGAATTTCTATTGGATTTCTTCTGCCACCCATTTTGTCCACTTTTTAAGAGCTTCTAGGTCTTCACTCCCAACTATCAGAACTGAATTTTTTCTCTTTGAATCCAATTCTTTTGCAGTCTGTAGCTGAGCCTTCCAGGATTTGGAGTGTTTCCTGGTCTCTTTTTATTGGCTGTGCATTTGCTGTACCTCTTTACATCTGCATTCACCTTGTCTTCTCAGGTATCTAATTAGACTTAGTTTTACATTGGATTTGGAAAATATTTGTAGAAAAATTAGTACAGAATATGATCTTTCTCTAGAGTTTTCTTTTGTCTCAGACAGGGACCTGAGTACTAGCAATTAAATATCATCCTGATCCAGTTTCCACACCTGCAACTCTTCTGGATCACCCAGATGACTGCAAGCTGGGTGGCACCTGTGTAAGGACTGGTTTGCCCCCAGTTCTTCCATCTCTATTACGTAGCCCTTCTGGTTCCCAGCTGACCTGGCTCAGCAGAGTTTCCAGTCTCGCCAAACAACTCTGGATTTATTCCCTAAATCTCTTGAGGATGTTCAAAGCACATATTAATCTCTGTGTCACCACCTCTCTTGGTTGGGAAAATACAGGGCGATAATAACCCCAATATTTGGCTCATGTCTCTGAATTTTCGTCAGTTTTTGGATGTTAGTCTATTGATTTCTTATTTGCTAGGTCTTTGCATATATTTATAAGATTTTCAAAAACACACTTCTCCTTCATCAGTAATTTGAATGATGGAATCTGCTATTAGTAAAAGCAGAAGTTCTCTCAACTGTAGGTGGGTTCTATCTACTTCTTTCATTTAACTACCAACCATTTCTCACAGAGTAAACACCACCATTTCTTATCTAAATGCTGCAGTAATTGCTTAATTTCCCTTTGTCATTGGTGGCCTCAGGGTTTTCCAGCCTCAGGGATATGGCAGTTCTGGGGCAAGATAATCCTTTGTTGTGGATGGGGGCTAGTGGGCTGCCCTGTGCTACCTTGTAGAGTGTTAGCATCCCTGACCTCTATCCACTATCTGTTCCCACCCAAGATATGACAGGTAAAAAGGCCACCTCAGTGGAGACATTGTCACATGCCCCAGGGGAACAACAATGATCCTTTATTGAGAACTACTGTCCTTATCCATCCATTAACAAAAATAAAGGAAAACTTTAAAAAAAATGTAAGTTGTAGGCTGTTATTATTGAAATTCTAAATGGCTTTAAGAAAATTTAAATTCCTTGTAAAGCTTTTCAAGGTCTTATGTAAGAGGGCTTCAGTTAACATTATTTTATTTTTATTTATTTGATGGTCAGAGAGACAGACTGAAAGAAAGAGGGCTCCAACCCAATGGAGGAATTCTCCCCAAATTGGGTCAGGGCTAGCCCAGCCTGAAGATACGAGCTGACTACTCAATGCAGGACTCCCATGTGGGTAACAGAAACTAATTGCTTGTGCCATTATCTGCCACCTCCCAGGATGTGAATTATCAGGAATTGGAATCAGGAGCCAGAGCTTGGAGTCAAATCCATGTTCACCAATGAGGATGTGGGTGTCCTAATTAGTGGTTTACCTGCTCGAACAACTGCCTACCCTGTGTTTATATTCTTTTTTTTTTTTTTGACAGGCAGAGTGGACAGTGAGAGAGAGAGGTCTTCCTTTGCTGTTGGTTCACCCTCCAATGGCCACCGTGGCCGGCGCACTGCGGCCGGCGCACCGCGCTCATCCGATGGCAGGAGCCAGGTGCTTCTCCTGGTCTCCCATGGGGTGCAGGGCCCAAGCACTTGGGCCATCCTCCACTGCACTCCTAGGCCACAGCAGAGAGCTGTCCTGGAAGAGGGGCAACAGGGACAGAATCCGGCGCCCCAACCGGGACCAGAACCCGGTGTGCCGGCGCTGCAAGGTGGAGGATTAGCCTGTTGAGCCACGGCACCGGCCCTGTGTTTATATTCTTAATTACATCTCACATCAGACTTTTATACATTTTTTGTCCTGCAGCTACATTGGTCTTCCTTTTTTTTTTTTCTTATTCCCACTCTTATATTTTACTGGGATCTATTTTCAATTGACTTTACACACATATACTTAATCGATATTATGTAATGAGTTCAACAAACACTATGAAGAAGAAAAAAAAAACTGTTCCTCAACAATCAAGACAAAGGTTGTTCAAGTCATTGCTTCTCAAAGTGTCGATTTCACTTCTACAGATTGCCTTTTAAGTGCTCTATTAGTTATCACAGATCAAGGAGAATATATGGTATTTAGCCTTTGGGACTGGCTTATTTCACTAAGTATGATGTTTTCCAGATTCATCCATTTTGTTGCAAATGACTGGATTTCTTTCTTTCTTTCTTTCTTTCTTTCTTTCTTTCTTTCTTTCTTTCTTTCTCTCTCTCTCTCTCTCTCTCTCTCTCTCTCTCTCTCTCTTCTTTCTTTTTACACCTGAGTAGTACTCCACAGTGTATATATACAATAATTTCTTTATCCAGTCAATGGACATCTGGATTGATTTCATAACTTAGCTAATGTGAATTATGCTGCATCGAACATGCAAGTACAGATAAGTCTTTCAGATGCTAATTTCATTTGGCTTGAGTAAATTCCCAGGAGTGGGATGGCTGGGTATTATGGTAGATCTATATTCAGATTTCTGAAGTATCTACATATTGTCTTCCAAAGTGGTTTTAAGAGTTTACATTCCCACCAACAGTGGACTAGGGTACTTTTATCCCACATCGTCACTAGCATTTGTTGTTTGTTGATTTCTGCATGAAAGTCATGCTTGCTGGGGTGAAGTGAAACCTCATTGTGGCTTTGATTTTAATTTCCCTGATGGTTAGTGGTCCTGAACATTTTTTCATGTGTCTTTTGGACATTTGGATTTCCTCTTTTGAAAAATGTCTGTTTAAGACCTTGGTCCATTTCTTAACTGGGTTGTTTGTTTTGTTGCTGTGGAGTTTCTTTATCTCTTTATATATTCTGGTTATTAATCATTTATCAGTTGCAAAGTTTGCAAATAATTTTCCCCATTTGGTCGGTTACCTCTTCACTTTCCTGAGTGTTTCTTTTGCAGTTCAGTGGCTTCTCATTTGATGTAATCCCTTTATTTGCCAGTGCCTCTGGAGTCTTTTACAAGCACACTTTGCCTGTGCCAATGTCTTGTAGGATTTCCCCCAGTGTTTTCTAATAAGTTGATGGTATAAGGTCATAGGGTTAGGTCTTTAATCCACTTTGCATGGATTTTCATGTAAGGTGTAAGGTAGGGGTCTTGCTTCATACTTCTGAATATGTTAATCCAGTTTTCCCAGCCCCATCTGTTGAAGAGACTGTCCTTGCTCCAGGGATTAGTTTTAGCTCCTTGGTCAATATAAGTTGCTTGTAGCTGCTTGGATTGATTTCTGGTGATTCTATTCTGTTCTGGTGATTCTATTCTGTTCCATTGATCTATTCATCTGTTTTTGTACCAGTACTAGGCTGTTTTCATTATAACTGCCTTGTAGTATGTCTTGAAATCTGGTATTGTGATTCCTCCAGCTTTGTTTTTGTTGTATAAAATTGCTTTAGCTATTCAAGGTATCCTATGCTTCCATATGAATTTCTGCATTATTTTTTCTAAATCTAATAATGTCTTTGGCATTTTGATTGGTATCACATTGAATTTGTTAATTGCTTTCAGAAGAATGGACATTTTGATGATATTGATTCTTCCAATCTATGAATATCGAAGATTTTTCCATTTTTTGTATATTATTCATTTCTTTATTTAATGTTTTATAATTCTCATCATGGAGGTCTTTGATATCTTTGGTTAAATTTGTTCCAAGGTATTTGATTTTTTGTAGCTATTCTGTATGGGATAGCTTAGAAGTTCTTTCTCAGCCATGACATTGTCTGTGTATACAAATGCTATTGATTTTTGTGTAATGAATTTTTTTTAAGAGAGAGAGAGAAAGGTCTCCCATCTGCTGGTTCACTTCCCAAATGGCCAAAACAGCCAGAGCTAGGCCAATCAGAAGCTAGGAGCCAAGAGCTTTTTCTTGGTTTCCCCTGCAGATTCAGGGGCCCAAGGGGTTGGGCCACCTTCTACTTCTTTCCTAGGCCATTAGCAGAGAGCTGGATTGGAAGTGGAGCAGCTGGGACTCAAACTGGCGCACATATGGGATTCTGGCACTGCAAGTGGTGGCTTTACTCACCATGCCACAGTACTGGGCTCATTTTGTGTACTGATTTTATATCTTGCTACTTTACCAGACTCTTCTATGAGTTCCAATAATCTCTTGGTGGAGTCTTTTGGATCCCTTATATATAGAATTATGTCATTTACAATAGTGTTCGTTTGACTTCATATTTCGCAATTTGAATCCTTTTGATTTCTTTTTCTTGCCTAATGGCTCTGGCTAAAACTTCCAGGACTATATTGAATAGTAATGGTGAGAGTGGGCACCCTTGTCTGGTTCCAGATCTCAGTGGGAATGTTTCCAACTTTTGCCCAATGAATAAGATGCTAGCCATGGTTTTCTCATAAATCGCCTTGATTGTGTTGAGGAATGTTCTTTCTATGCCCCATTTGCTTAGAGTTTTCATCATAAAAGTGTGTTGTATTTTATAAAATGCTTTCTCTACAACTATTGAGATAATCATATGCTTTTTTCTTCGGTTTGTTAATGTGATGTATCACATTGATTAATTTGTGAATGTTGAACCATCCCTGCATACCAGGGATAAATCCCACTTGGTCTGAGTGAATGATCATTCTGATGTGTTGTTTGATTAGATAGGCCAGAATTTTGTTGATGGTTTTTGCATCTATGTTCATGAGGGAAATTGCTCTGTAGTTATATTTCTCAGTTGCATCTTTTTCAGGTTTAGGGATTATGGTGATGCTGGCATCAGAGAAAGAATTTGGGAGGATTCCCTCCCTTTACGTTGTTTGGAATAATTTCAGAAGAATTGGAGTTAGTTCTTCTTTAAATGTCTGGTAGAATTCAGCAGTGAATGGTCCTTGGATTTCCTTTATTGAGAGTGTCTTTATTACTGAACCAATTTCCAGCTTGGTAACAGGTCTGTTTAGATTTTCTATGTCTTCATGGCTCAATTTAGGTAGGTAGGTTGTATGTGATCAGAAATATATCCATTTCTTCTAAGTTTCCAAGTTTTTTTCATATTCTTTGTAGTAATTTCTGATAAATCTTTTTATTTCTGTGGTGTCTGTTGTTACATTTACTTTTTCATCTCTAATTTTATTGACTTGGGTCTTCTCTCTACTTTTTTTTTGGTTGTGCCAATGGTGTATTGGTTTTGTTTAATTTATAAAAAAACAGCTCTTCATTTTGCCAAGCTTACATATTGTTTTTTGGCTTCAATTTTGTTGAAATCTTCTTTAATTTTAATTATTTATTTTCTGTTACTAGTTTTAGGTTGGTGTGCTGCTGTTTTTCTAGATCCTTGAGGTACATTGATAGCTAATTTGATTGTTGCCTTTCCAATTTTTGATGTAGGCACTAACTGCTATAAACTTTCCTCTTTTTCTGTATCCCATAAGTTTTGATATGTGGTATTGTCATTTTCATTTGTTTCCAGAAATTTTTTTGATTTCTCTTTTGATTTTTTTCTATGACCCACTGTTCATTCAGGAGCATGTTGTTCAGTCTCCATTGCTTGCATATGTTCTAGAGATTCCTGAGTTGCTGATTTCCATTGTCGTCTGAGACAAATGCATGATTTTGATTTTTTTTTTTAATTTGCTGAGGCTTCCTTTATGGCCTAGCATATGATCAATCCTAGAGAACATTCCATGCACTGGTGAGAATAATGTTGTATTCTGCAACTGTAGGATGAAAGGCTAGATAATTATTAGGTTCATTTGGTCTACAGTATCTATTAATTCAGCTCTTTCCTTGCTGACTTTCTGTCTGGTTGATCTATCCTTTGCTGAAAGTTGGCATTGAAATCCTCCTTTACTGTTTTACTTGAGTCTATGTCTCCCTTTATATCCCTTAACATTTCTCTTTAATAGCCATATGTCCTGTAATCAGTTGCATGTACATTTGTAATAGTCACATTTTCCTGCTGAATTGATCCTTTAATCATTACATAGTACTCTTCTTTGTCTATTTTAACAGTTTGTGTGTTAAAGACTATTTTGTTGAAATGGCTACACCAGTTCGTTTTGGTTTCTGTTAACATGGAATACTTTTTTCCATCCTTTCACTTTCAGTCTTTCTTAGTGAGATGTGTCTCTTGTAGGCAGCAAATAGATTGGTTTTGTTTTTTAATCCATTCTGCCAGTCCATGTCTTTTAACTGGAGAATTGAGGTCATTTACATTTAAAGTGATTATTGATAAGTAATGATTTTGCTCTGTCATTTTTCCATAAATATTTCTATTTTTTACTTCGTATTTCCTTTGTACTTTTCCTGGGAGATTCCCTTCCTTTATCTTCTCGTGTAGATGACCATGTTTCTTTGTTTCTGCATGCAGCACATCATTAGGCATACGCAGGGCTGGATGGATGGTGACTAATTCTTTCAATTTCTATTTGTCATGGAAGGTCTTTATTTCACCTTTGTTCATAAATGAGAGCTTTGCAGGGTATAGTGTTCTGGGTTGACAGTTCTTTTCTCTCAAGGCTTGAAATATATCTAGCCACTCTCTCCTAGGCTTTAGGGTTTCTGATGAGAAGTCCACTGTAAGTTTCATTGGAGACCCTCTGAAAGTGATCTGGCATTTTCTTGTACACATTTTATGGACTTTTTTTAAATGTTTTTCTGGGGGAGAACTTGATTGCAATGTGTCATGTTGAAGATCTTTTCTGGTCATGTCTATTTGGGTCCACTGTGTCCCTCCAATTTGCATAGTTTTCTCTGCTGTTTTCTCCTTAACTCTTCCTTGAGACTGTAGTCTTTCCCTATTGGTCTTTCTTTTCCTCACAAATTCTCATCACTGCAGAGTTTTTGTCTGTTATTCCCAATACCTGGCATGCTTTTACTCTTGAGTCTATCTGTCTTCTCATCTTGTAAATCTCAGCTTCTTTGCCATTTCTTCTAATAGACATTTCAAATACTGAAAGAATTCAGACAGTTTAATTTTAGGTTGACTACTATCTTAGACAAGATACCTTATTCAAGATCCTCTTAAAAAACAAGATGAACCAAACCATAACCTTTCAACTACTTTTTCCCTCTCTACCAAGACAGCATATAATTTTTTTCTAATTTTCTGAATCCCAGAAAACAGAGGTCCAAAAACTGCTAATTGTCCAATCTTCAAAACTTCTTCCTTATCATTTTTCCCATTATTATGCCTAAGATGATTGTGTGATTGTCTGCTTTATGACCAAATGAATAGCTTTTAATATGAGCTTTAAAATAAAACGAAGTTCCTCCCTCTTCTTTAATTTTTTCCTCTATACTTTCTCAATATTTTTATAAATTATGTTTTAACTTATTTATTTATTTATCTTTAGAGGGAGAAAGAGACAGAGATATCTTATCTTCTATTTCACTGTCCAAATGCCCATAATGGGCTGGGACTGGAAGCAGGAGCTGGAAATGCCATCCGGGTCTCCCATGTGGGTGTCAGATTCCCAGTGACTTGAGTCATCACCACAGCCTCCCAGGACCTGAATTGGTGTGAAGCTGGTGTCACAAGCCAGAGTCAAGTGTTGAATCCAGATATTTTGATGTGGGATGCAGCCATCTTAACTACCATCTAAAATCTGTGTCCCATACTTCGGTTTTAAAACATATATTAAAATTATGCAGATCATGTTTCTCAAACAAAATTATAGTAAGCATGTTTCACTTCATATTTTTAAAATATTAATTCTACTTCAAGTTTCTTTTTCTTGTTCAGGTCTTAGAAGCGTCTTAAGTGTAGGATTTCTATTTAGATGATTTTCTCAAGTTTCACATAATGATGCCTCTGCCTTAAGATAGAGGTGATTTTAATTCTTTAAATGTCAGTTGCAAGAACTTTGATGAACTCCATCCAAATCACCAGACATTACTTCCTGGTGGAGGATAAGCTGTCTACAGATACTGAATATGGATGGTAGGAAATATTGCCTGTTCACAATATTTTTCTACAACTCCTTATATAACTGAGAGCTTAAAGATATAATATTAACTTCAGCAAAAGAGATTTTGAACTTACAGGACTATAGTGGAAAATATTTGGAAACAGTATACTGTCTTTTCATATGTACAGTTTATCTTCATTATTTATATCAGACTATGAGAAACAGATGCAAGATGTCTGTAGTTTTCTCTGGGGAGAAATAAGTAATACTAATGAAATACAGATTATGCTTAAACAGATCATCAAGAAATTAAAATTTATGGCACTGAACAACTCTTGGCATGGAAATGATCTACTTGAGGCTTCTGAAGACCACATGCACCTGAGAAGACTATCAGATACTCTGAGAAAGAAAAAAGATACTTGAACTTTATACCCCTGAAATATAAAAATGAGTCTTTAGGGAAATCCTGAAATACAAATAGGGCTAATCCTTATTCTCTCAATCTGAAGAGTATGAGTATCATTGTAACTAGAAGGGGACCAGTGCTGTGGCATAGCAGGCAAAGCTACTGGCTGCTATGGTGGCATCTCATATGGGCTCTGGTTCAAGTTTCAATCACTCCACTTTCCATCCAGCTCTTTCCTAATGTGCCTGAGAAAGCAACAGAGGATAGACCAAGTACTTCGGCCTCTGCTCCCATGTGAAAGACCCAGAAGAAGCTCCTGGCTCCTGATCAGCCCAGCTCTGGCCACTGCAGCCATTTGAGGAGTGAATCAGCAGGTGGAAGATCTCTCTCTCTCTCTCTTTCTCTCACTTAGTCTCTCCTTCTTGCTTGCTCTCTCTACAATGCTGCCTTTCAAATAAATAAATCTATAAAAAGGTAACTAGAAGAACATCTGGATGGAAAATTATAGTCCACTTATTAAAGAGTAATTCAGATTCTACACAAGAAAGAGAACATAACAAACAAATATTTTATTTAATTTTTCTGAATGCAAAACAAAAATAAAAACTGACAGATGAATGGGAGCCTGATGTCCTGGGAAAATGCTAGATAAGAAACTAGAACTCAGTTGCTGGGTGATGTTGGAGAAGTCATTTAATTTTTTCAAATTAATATACTTTATTTTTTTAAAACAATTTCATTCACAACAAAATTGAGATGAAAACACAGAGAGTTCCCCTTGACAGCATTATCCCTACACAGTTACAAAATCCTATCCTATAAGCAACCCATACCATAGTGGTACGTGTCACAATCCATGAACCCACATCAATACATTATCATCCAAAGTCCATAGAATACCTTAAGTTTCTCTCTCAGGGTTGCAAATTTTATGAAATTTAATGAATATATAAGGACATGTTTCTGTCATCAGAGTATCATGCAGAATAGTTTTGTGGCCTCCCAAGCCCTCTTGCTCTGTCTATATATGCCCTCTTCCCTTCTCTGCAGTTTTCTTTTGATTAGAATTAGTATGATAAATCTCTTTTTTTCATTTACATCTTAATTTACTTTTTATACATATCATTATCTTTACTTTTTTCTACTAGCTTATGTTATTCTTTTCTCCTGTTTTTGCCTTCCACACCTTTTCTACCTCTTATGTTTATACTGAGCATTTTACTTGATTCTATTTTCTCTTGCTTACAATATTAGCTGCACTTATTTTCCCCACTTTTAAAATAGTTGCTTTAAAGTTTGCAGTATCATTTACAAATAATCCAAGCCCACTTTCAAATAGCACTGAAGTACTTTATGGATAATGCAAGTAGTTCCTAATAACAACACATCCTGATTCCTGTCCTGTATCTCTGTATTGTTGCTGTCATTACTTTCTTCATTGCACTCATTCACAGGCATTCCTGAGGACACACACAGAGGCATACACAATCAAGCACATTGTTCAGAGGTGAACGTCAGTAGGACTTCTCAGTGCTTTCTGTCCTGTGCCCCGTAGAGCACAGAATGACCAGAGGAGGCTGGAGCTGTGTTGTTTCTCTTCATCCATCTAGAAAGCTAATGAGGGCTAGAGTTGGGTATTTCTCTTACTCAAGTGCCTGATACAACTCCAGCAGGTTAGGCAGTGGCAAAATTGTTTCTCTTAAGCACAGGCCTTGTTAAAAAATAAAAAATATTCTGAAATATCTCAATATGATTCTTTTCCTCCTCTTCCTGATGGAAGCATGATGGGATTCTTCTCCCGTGTTTACTGTGAGGAAATACCAATAGTTGCTCATTAAAGGACTATGTTTGGCAGGCGCCATGGCTCACAGGCTAATCCTCCGCCTGTGGTGCCGGCACACTGGGTTCTAGTCCTGGTCGGGGCGCTGGATTCTGTCCCGGTTGCCCCTCTTCCTGTCCAGCTCTCTGCTGTGGCCAGGGAGTGCAGTGGAGGATGGCCCAAGTGCTTGGGCCCTGCACCCCATGGGAGACCAGGAGAAGCTCCTGGCTCCTGGCTTCGGATCAGCGCAGTGCACCGGCCGCGGCAGCCATTGGAGGGTGAACCAACGGCAAAGGAAGACCTCTCTCTCTCTCTCTCTCTCTCTCTCTCTCACTATCCACTCTGCCTGTCAAAAAAAAAAAAAAAAAAAAAAAGGACTATGTTCATTCCAGGTTCAAAATACATAAATGCTCTGTAATATTCTCACCCATTATAATATATTTAAAGAATCAAGAGATAAAATGTTAATGATATTTTAGGTGGTAGAAAAATTATATGTGATAGATTAGAATATTCTATAGTAAGTGATGATCAGAGTTGCAAACACAGAGAACTGAAATGATAGCTCACTTTGTTTAACCCTTTAATCAATATCTGAAAAATGGACAAAATAACTAAAATGAGATATGAATACAGGAAATCTCCAAAGATACCATAGAAACTTCAGAGCTCATTTGGTGTTCATAGATCCTGAGAATATTTCAGTCCTGCAAAGGAACCTTTTCTTATGAGTATGAGTGAAAGGAATAAAGATACGAAGTGCTGTGGAATTGCCCCAGAAGGGGTTGATAGAGCTGAGATTCATTCTAGGTGTACAGCAAAGGAACACAGGAAAACTGATGATCTCATCGGAGTAGAAGAACCAGAAAGATTTCCTGAGCATCTTGGGTTAAGAAAATTAAGTAGAGAGGAGACTTTGAGGACCTATATTGGCATCAGTGGTTGAAAAGCTTGCACTTCACACTTTGCTTATCTGGACCCAGATTTGCAGGGGTAAAATGTTGGTTTGTTAATCTCAGCAGGTCTCAGAGACAGGGGAATATGCACCTGATTATTATGCAGAGGAAAACAGAGATGGAGATGATATGGGTATCCAAGAGATGGGAACATTGGGTCCCTCACAGCAGAAATATTTTGTCCTCTTCAACACAGGAACTGCCTGACTTTCTGCTCATTATTCTAGATTGCATACATTTTATGTTCTTCATTGTTTCTTTTTTTTTTAAGATTTATTCACTTATTTGAAAGTATGAGTTACACAGAGAGAGGCAGAGAGAGAGAGAGAGAGAGAGAGAGAGAGAGAGAGAGAGGTCTTTCATCCACTGGTTCACTCCCCAATTGGCTGCAATGGCCAGAACGGTGCCAATCCGAAGCCAGGAGCCAGGAGCTTCTTCCAGGTCTCCCATGTGGATGCAGAGGCCCAAGGACTTGGGCCATCTTCTACTGCTTTTCCAGGCCATAGCAGAGAGCAAGATCAGAAGAAGAGCAGCTGGGACTAGAACTGGTCCCCATATGGGATGCTGACACTGCAGGAGGTGGCTTTACCTGTTACACCACAGCGCTGGCCTCTCATTGTTTCAACTATTCTATGAAATATCAATTCCTGAAGCAAAATCCTCTGCCCACAGTCAAAAAGAGAGTAAGAGTTCTTCCTTCATGTCCCAAACGCTGTGTGTATATCTCTGCAATAGGCCTTATCACTGTTTGCCAATGAGTCTCAACTTTTTGCTCATTTTTATTTTTATACTTTTTTATTTAATTGCAATGAGACAGAAAAACAGAGGAAGGGAGAGAGACAGTGCATTCCTCAAACGCCTGCAATGGCTGAGGCTGGGCCAGGCCAAAGACAAGTGCCAAGAACTCAGCCTATGTTTCCTACAAGCGTGGCAGGGACCCAGTTACTTAAGCCAGCGTCTGCTGCCTCGTAGGGCTGCACAGGAGCAGGAAGCTGGAACCAGTGGTGGAGACGGGCCTGAAACCCGGCACTCAGACAAGGGATGTGAGTGTCCCAATAGGCATCTTAACTGCCAGGCCAAATGCTCACCCTAGCGTTTTTTTTAGTTTTGCATAGAATTTCTTAGAGAACATTTGAAGACATTAACTCACACTTGTCAATACCACTGTGTTCACTAGGTGGCCCTTCAGCCTTGTGTTGCTGTTTGAGAGGGATGTTTAACTCTCTGATTTAGACTCTGGAGGCACATTTCTCAAACTTTAATACATGCACGCTTTCTATTAACACTGCATCTTTTTTTTTTTTTTTTTTGACAGGCAGAGTGGACAGTGAGAGAGAGAGACAGAGAGAAAGGTCTTCCGTTGCCTTTGGTTCACCCTCCAATGGCTGCCGCGGTCAGCGCGCTGCGGCCGGCGCACCGCGCTCATCCGATGGCAGGAGCCAGGTGCTAGGTGCTTTTTCCTGGTCTCCCATGGGGTGCAGGGCCCAAGCACTTGGGCCATCCTCCACTGCACTCCTGGGCCACAGCAGAGGGCTGGGCTGGAAGAGGGGCAACCGGGACAGAATCCGGCGCCCCGACCGGGACTAGAACCCGGTGTGCCGGCGCCGCAAGGCAGAGGATTAGCCTGTTGAGCCACGGCGCCAGCCAACACTGCATCTTATCCTCCATATGATTTGTTTCCTTCAACACTCCACATGGCATGAGCTGCTCTGTTGCTTATTCTCTTTTTTTTTGGACAGGCAGAGTTAGACAGTGAGAGAGAGAGAGAGAGAGAGAGAGAGAGAGAGAGAGAGAAAGGTCTTCCTTCCATTGGTTCACCCCCCAAATGGCTGCTACGGCTGGAGCTGTGTCGATCTGAAGCCCAGGAGCCAGGTGCTTCCTCCTGGTTTCCCATGCAGGTGCAGGGCCCAAGGACTTGGGCCATCCTCCACTGCACTCCCGGGCCACAGCAGAGAGCTGGACAGGAAGAAGAGCAACCGGGACAGAATCCCAGTGTGCCGGCGCCGCAGGCAGAGGATTAGCCTAGGGAGCTGCAGTGCCAGCCGCTTATTCTGTCTAATACGCATCTCACTTTGTAATCAATAAAGCCTTCAAAGTGACTAAACTTTGCACGTGCCTGTGGAAGATATGCTGTGCACCAGAGAATCACTTCCCAGTGGTTGAGAGCCACTGCTGTGTCAAAATGGCTATTTTTTTTTAAAACTATTTACTATGTTTAAATGAATGAATGATTTGAAAAGAACATAAGATGCTATAAATACTAAATAAATACCCATGTATTACGTATGGAGACCTTTTTAAAAATATGCCATTTCATAAAATTCAAGTGTTTCTGCTTTTTTATGATTTATTTATTTATTTTAAAAGCATGACTAGAGAGAGAGAGAGGGAGAGCTTCCAACTATGGTTCACTTCTGAAATGCCCGCAACAGCCAGTCCTGGGCCAGGCCCAAGCCGGAGCCAGGAATCCTATCCAGGTTATGCTCTTAGAAGGCAGGAGCCCAAGCACGTGGACTGTCTTCCACTGCTTTCCCAGGCACACTAGTGGAAAGCTGCATTAGAAGAGGAGAAGCTGAGACTCCAACTGCCACTCCAATAGGAAATGCTGGCATTGCAACGGATGGCTTAGCTCTCACTGTGCCATGATGCGGGTCCCCTGGTGCTTCATATTTTTACCTTCATCAACTCTTTGAATTAAGCAACACTAATTCTCAGAACTTTTCTATAAATATCTTGCAAATGTGCCTGCTCTTTCTTCCTTTCTCATAGCCTCTTTGTATTTTATTTGGCATAAGCATTTCCCTTCTCTTCCTTAAAATTTCAGCACACTTCAGAAGGTTATATAAACCTCAGCATGAGAAACTTTAAAACATTGGACTTTTCTCTTTTTTTTTAAGCTGAGGAATCTATTTTATAGGATCTGCCCAGGAGAGTTCATTATTGCGAAGGTAGTCGAGGCACCTAAATAATTAACTTATAACCAATATACATGTGAAATTATCACCTTAAGCTTCCTTGGTGACTGTTTGCCATTACATTAGTAGGATAAATAATTTACACCAAAATGCAGAGCTAAGATAGCACCACTAAAGCTGATAGGAGCTGTTCATTAATTGTAAGAAATTGAATGAAAGCCGAGTCCCTACATGCAAGCCATCTTGTGGCATAAATGGTGTGTGATTTCTTTAGCTGCAAAGAGGTACAGAAGATGATCCTGAAATTGCACAGTTGTGCAGCATCCAAACAAATAAGATGTGTGGAAAACATTCTACTAAATACACAGGAAGTGTGAGTGTCTAGGTGAAGTTTTGCAATGACTAGAAGCAAGCAAATGAAAGAAAAATGCTTGGGTAGAAAAATCAGTACTATCTATATGGTTTCTGTATATTGCAGTGATTCTTGAACTTTTGTTGGTCTAAAATCATCAAAAGTAATACTCTCCAAGAAAACATGAGTCAATAAGTCAGAGGTGTGACCCAAGAATACTTTTTAAAGTTTATTTATTTATTTTTATTTATTTGAAGAGAAGAGAAACACAGAGAAACACACACACACACAAACACACACAGAGAGAAATCCTCCATGTATTGATTCATTCCTCAAATGCAAGGATCAGCCATAGGCCAGGCCAAAGCCAGGAGCCTTGAATTCAATCCAGGTTTCCCATGTTGGTGGCAGGGACTCAAGTACTTGGGCCATCATCTGCTCTCTCCCAGGATGTACATTAGCAGGATACTTGATTGCAAATGGAACTGGACTCCATGACTTCTGTATGGGAGGAATGTCTCAGGTAGTAGCCTAAACTTCTGCACCACAGCACCCCTCCCCCAGCCCAAAGAATACCCCTTATAAACAAGCACTGCAAGTGATTCTTATGCAAATGGTGTGGGAAAATAAATGTTGAACTCTAAAAAGAGTAAAATAAACTCTAGTACTGTGATTTGATAGGTTTGACCACACTGTGGGCAAGATCTGCATTTTGTGTCGCTCCAGTGTCTAGCTTGGTGCCTTTACTCAATAGATGTAATTTCTCCAAAGAATTCTTTGTGCCTTACTTTGCTGTCAGAAGAGTCAATAAGGCAGTCCATTGGAGCTTTGACTGTTATGTAAAGGGATCTGTTTTCAGTATCTCCAATTTCCCTTTGTAATATATTCAACATAGCGCTTTTCCAACATTCACAAAGTAATATATTGATATGATGGCAGAGATTTTGATTTTTTTAAATATCAAAAAATACCAGTTGAAATCAAGAACCAAACTGTTCAATACACTATGGAAGTATCAATGCACTCTCTCTCTCTCTCTCCCTCACACACACACACACACACACACACACACATACACAATGAAACAGCTGGAAAAGTTCTGGTCCATCTCCCAGGGCTGTCCTCACCTCCTCGCCTAGCCTCTCCATAAGGATGTTCTTCTGTGGTTTGGGTTAGGCTGCACCCTGACCTAGTGGAGAAAATATCGGACGGAAAGCTTGCAGTCTTATCAATGTTACAGAGAAGATGCTAAGTGCACACATAGCCAGGCTTACACACTTAGGCTGGGGTAATTGGGGCAACAGTTTTGAGTTGTTGTTTAAGCTGAGAATTGAAATGTCAGTGGAAGTTAGTTAGGCCAAAACTATGAGAGTAGAGACAGCTTCAGGAGAAGTTCCTGGAGAGCAAACTGAATGTTTGGTAGAATCGCTTTGAGGACGAAAGCCTAGCTTGTAACAGAAGTCAAAAATCCAGTAGTACTAGAACCCTAGAGAATAATAGGAGATAGGCTGAAAAGATAGGCAAGGGGTTAGACTAGGAGAATTTTGCAAGTCTTTGGAGTTTTAAGCTGGGTGACTAACCACCTAATAAATAGTGTAAATGCGACATTTTAAAAATGGATCAAGATAGGAATAATCTCAAAGTTCACAGATTTCCTTGAAGTTTAATGTGGTGAATCCTACTGATTTGCCACTGCCCCCCCCCCCGCCGTCCCCCCCCTGCACACATATAGATCTCCAGTTCATCTGAGGCCAGCAACATGCCCAGTCCCAAGGAATGGATCAAACTAGGCCTAATACAACTATGTCTGTTTTCTTCCCATTTGCCTGGTACTGATCAATGTAGCCTCTGTTTGACTAGGAATGGCTCACATGTGGTCTCTGTCTGACCAATTAGATGTACAGGAAACTTATTTGGGGCTTGTATTAGCTTTCTATTGAGGCTCTAACCAATATTCTGAATTTAGGGGCTTAAAAGAAGAAATGTATTGTCTACAATTCTGGAGACCAGAAGTCTGATCAGTCTCATCAGGAAAAAGAGGTGTTGGCAGGACTGTTCATCCCAGAGACTCCAGGGGAGAATCCATTCCTTGTCTTTCTAGTTTCTGCAGACTGCCTGTGTTCCTGGCTCATGATTCTTTCCACATACTGCTCCACCTCCTGCTTTGGTGGTTACACCTCCTACTTCTCTTCTGTGTCAGATTTCCCACTATCTCCCTCTTGTCAGGACTTGTCACTATATTTAGGGTCCAGTGGGTAATAGAGAATAAGCTCCCTATCTCAAAATCCTTAATTTAATCACATCTACAAGGTCCTTTGCCAAAAAATATACTATTCATAGGTTCTGGGAGCCATGACAAGGATAAGGGGGCCACAAGACATTTTGGGTAAATTTTTACTTCCTGATAATCAGTCTCCTTTTCCATTTTTTTCCAGGAATTTTTGCTGGAAACTTTGATGTCTGAAGCTATTCTTACAAGTAAAAATCCAACAACTAAGACAGAGCCCAGGCTCTTGATACCAATGTTGAGCTGCTCCACAGACTCTTGGAGAGCATGCTTGCAAATGTCCTGTTAAATAAGACAATTCATTGTGATTTCTGCTTAGGCTGGAGTTCACTGAGATCGTTACTTGCACCTGAATACATCCTCACTGCTCCATTTGATGGAATGAAGCTCAGTGCTGTTTTCAGAAAGGGAAATTTTATGATCCCAATTGTAACATTTATGTACAGAGATAGAAGAGAATAAAAAGGACATCTGGTTTTGCATCTTTGTTTTAAATATTTGAGGCTCAGAGAGGTGATAACATTCTTCAAAGTCAATACCAATTAGTTCACGACTGAAGTTGCAATGCCATCTCATCTCTGGCTCTTGGTCTAATAATATCCCTCTGCTTCATGAAGATTTAGACCAAATGAAAGACTGGCTTTGAGAAAAAAATAGCAAAGTACAAACATGTTAAATCTTTTCCTGGGATGGAGGCTTTACCAGGTTTCAAGTTCTTATAATTTAATGGGGAGAGTTCTTGACATTAAAGGGTGAAATTCATATTTAAAAGGCTAGCATGTGACACATTAAAGTACTTTACAGATATTGGCAGTGAACACCACTAGTAACTGATGGTTGTTTTTACACAAGAACAAAGCAGTTGATTCTCTGGAATTAAAGGTGCTCCAGCGTCCCTGTTGCTCCTGGGGAGGAGTAAGCACCTGGGTCTCTCTTTTTTCCTTAGGACAGCTTTATCCAAATGAACCATGGTGTGTTGCAGCACCCATAATGGAAAATGCCTGTCACTCCTTGATCATCATCATATGGTTGGTGGCCGGTGGATAATGGACCACTGAGTGTCAAGGTGACTGGTTTTCAATGCACACAAAACTAAAAATTATAGACCTGTCATTGCAGAGGCAGGCCACAATTAGCAGTCTATGCAACTTGAAATTTCCATTTTGCCAGCTGAGTAATCTCCTGACTAGAGTTTCTCATTTTGGAAGCATTTCCAAGCCTTTTGTGTGTGAGTCTTTTAAAATGTGAATCCTAAAGTAAATAAACAATGCACTTAATCAGATGTATTCATTTTAGAAACACCCCTTTCTAAACATATTGGCAAACCCCAATATTGTTGCAATAGTAATGACAGTAGCATGACCAAAAAAAATGCAAGCCTTGGCTATTTTATTTAAGGATTGTAAAGGTTCAAACCAGAGAAAATCATGTCATAATACCTCTGAGTTCAGGATTTAGAAATTTAAACTGATATTTTGGCAGTTGGGTAATTAATAAGGTCACCAAGGGAGAAGTAAAAACAGTACAAAGAGTCAAAACTCAGGAATTTCTGTCTTGGAAACATGATTAAAAACCATCCGGTGCCTATACGGGATGCGCTGTGGTGCAGTGGGTTAACGCCCTGGCCTGAAGCTCCAGCATCCCATATGGGTGCCACTTCTAGTCCCAGCTGCTCCTCTTCCAGTCCAGCTCTCTGGGAAAGCAGTAGAAGATGGCCTAAGTCCTTGGGCTCCTGCATCCACGTGGGAGACCTGGAAGAAGTTGCAGCCAATTGGGGAGTGAACGATCAGATGGAAGACCTCTCTGCTTCTCCTCGCTCTGTGTAACTCTGACTTTCAAATAAATAAATCTTAAAAAAAAAAAAAGCGGTAGAAGATGGCCCAAGTCCTTGGGCCACTGCACCCATGTGGGAGACCCAGAGGAAGCTCCTGGCTCCTGGCTTTGGATTGGCACAGCTCTGGCCGTTGCTGCCAACTGGGGAGTGAACCATCGGGTGGAAGCCCCCCCCCCCTTTTCTGTGTAGGTCTGACTTTCAAATAAATAGATCTTAAAAAAAACAACCCATCCATTTGGGGCTGGCATTGTGGTTCAATGGTGATGCCTATGATGCGGGCATCCCGTATAGGCGCCCGTTTGAGTCCCGGCTGCGCTGTTTCTGATTCACCTCCCTGCTAACGTGTGGGAACGCAGCAGAGGATGGCCCAGCTCCACCGCTTGCAAACATGTGGAGACTGAGATGGAGTTCCAGGCTCCTGCCTTTATCCTGGCCCAACCCCCATCACTGCAGCACTGGAGAGTGAACCATAGGATGGAAGATCTCTCTTGTGTCTCTCCCTCTCTTTGTCACTCTGCCTTTCAAATAAATGAATGTCTTTAAAAAAATATACATCTATTTACCAGTTTTCTAGCAAGCTTCAATTTCTAATTCCATATCTGAGTACTGTCTTTTCTCTTAGACTCAGGAGTGAAGGACAATAACGCCAAAGTGGATTGTACTGGAAAAGTCAATTGCCAATTTGGGTCAGTTATTATAGGAGCAGGAACGCCCAGGACTCCAGAATCACAGAGCAGATTCTAGGCATCTCATTGAACCCAGATCTTCTTGACCCTCTTCTTTTCCTGCCGCAGTCCACATTACTCTCTCTGCCTTTCACTTGGATGATCTATGGCTAAATAAAAATTGCCAAGCCATGAGGATAACAAATGAGTTTGACAATCAATATGAATTAATGAAGAGATCAGAAGTCTGAAATCAGAAGTGTTTGAGATAAATTTTCCCTACAATTCTGGGCAACCTGATGATTTTATTTAACTTTCCATCATGATGTTGGTTATTGGGCATGCTAGGCAGGGTTCCACAGGATAGGAAAGATTTGTGTGGCACACTAAAAGAACTGAATTCCCGTTGTATTGAAAAAGGTCCTAACTAGGCTGCTGATGGTGACATATTGACCATTGCATTGTTTTGAATGACTGACTCATATTTTACTGGGGATTGATTTCTGAACTTCAGTCAAGGACTGATTGAATTTGCAATTAGAGTCATTCTGCTGTGTATCTCAGATTACACAAGGATCATTCTGAAACAGAAACCAAGATATAACAGGATTTGGTGCATGACTTCTAATGTGTGTGTGTTTGGTTTTTAAAGGACTACAGAGCTTTTTCTTCTTTTTTTCATTTCTCTAGAAAAAATGAGGGGGTCATAATCTAGGATTACAGGAGACCTGATTAGTTTTTAAAGAATCTAAATCCAGCAATTGGTTAATATTCCTTCTCCCATTTAGAAAAATAGTAAATTTGTCATTCATGCCTAATGATTAGCACAAAAGGGGAAAGGCTTTATAAAACCAAGATAGGATCTCTTTAATTCCCAATGTGTTCATTTAAGAAATATAAGCTGTGAAGATAAGCAAAGGTTATTTTCTTTAAAGGAAAGCATGTTCAAATGAACAAAACAAGCAAATGTGGACTTAATTAGGTGGAGTCATGTGGGTATTAATTACTCACCTTGCCAGGGTGAGGATGGAAGTGTTGCTAAAGAAATGAAGGAAAACACAACACTGGCTTCTTTCCTTCCTTTCTGTTGAGACTGCTCCGATCTGAGCAGGCTGAAGGTGTATGTGATAGCAAGAGGAAGGAATGACCATTTGCCCTTTCCTTTGCAGTTGGGAGTAGATTGTCTTTGGAAAGTGCAGGATCTTCCACTGGAATAAATTGTTATTGGCCATCTACTTTGAGACATAATAATTCTTGTTATATATGGGCTATACAAGAGACTCATCTGTTTTGGTATCTTGAATACTTTCAAAATAGAAAACAGTAGTGTTACTTCATTTTCCAAGTTCCATATAAGGGTACTTCAAAAGTTGACGGATGGGGGCTGGCACCATGGCTCACTTGGCTAATCCTCCGCCTGTGCGCCAGCATCCCATGTGGGAGTTGGGTTCTAGTCCTGGTTGCTCCTCTTCCAGTCTAGCTCTCTGCTGTGGCCCGGGAGGGCAGTGGAGGATGCTTGGGCCCTGCACCCTCATGGGAGACCAGGAGAAGCACCTGGCTCCTGGCTTCGGATCGGCGTAGCTCCAGCCATGACCCTTGTGAGTGCTGGTTCATGTCCTAGCTGCTCCACTTCTGGTAGAGTTCCTGCCGATGCCCTGGGTGAGAGTGGTGGAGGATGGCTCAGTGTTTGGACCCCTGCCACCCATCTGGGAGACCTGGAGGAGGCTCCTAGGTTTGGCTTGTCCCAGCCCTCGCTGTTGCGGCCATAAGGGGAGTGAACCCCACAGATGGAATCTCTCTTTGTCTCTCTCTCTCTCTCTCTGTAGCTCTTACCTCAAACAAATAAATCTTTTAAAAGATGATAGGAAATGGAAATAAAAGAGAAATTTATTTTGTTGCAGAGAATTCTGAATTCCTATAGCTTTTTCATAACACACATTTTCCACGAACATTTTGAAGATAACTCCTATGTGTGAATTTCAAAAAATTTGCATCAAAATAAACTTCTCTTTAACATAATTTTTAAAATAGATTCATTTTAGCAGCAGAGAGTGAGAAAGAGACAGATTCCCATTTTTTTCTTATTTGTCTTTATTTGAGAGGCAGAGGCAGTGAGAGAGAGACAGGCACAGAGACAGAGACAAAGATCTCCCATCCATAGTTCAGTCCCCCAAAGCCCGTGGTGCCAAGGACTGGGCTGGATCAAAGCTGGGCTCTGGGAATTCAATCCAGGTCTCCCATGCGGTGGCAGGACCCCAGCTTCTGGAACCATCAGCAGCTGCTTCCCAGATTCTGCACTAGCAGGAAGCTGGAGTCAGCAAGAAGGCATCAAAGTCACACACTTCAAAATGGGATACAGAAGTCCGAACCAGCGCCTCCAAGCTAGGCCAAACGCCTACCAGTAAACTTACCTCTTACTGTCATTATGCAAGAAACTTTTTAAAAAGACATTTGTTTATTTGAAAAGTAGAGTTATAGAGAGAGAGACCAAGAGACACAGAGAGAGAACTTCCACCCATGGATTCACTCCCCAGATGGCCTCCATGGCCAGGGTGGGGCCAGGCTGAAGCCAGGAGACAGGAGCTTCCTCCAGGTCTCCCACATAGGTGCAGGGGCCCAAACGCTTTGGCCATTCTCTG
The DNA here is from genome assembly GCA_949820135.1 of Sylvilagus floridanus. Taxonomy (NCBI): domain Eukaryota; kingdom Metazoa; phylum Chordata; class Mammalia; order Lagomorpha; family Leporidae; genus Sylvilagus; species Sylvilagus floridanus. The sequence goes on from OX463224.1 coordinate 91,716,895, forward strand.
CTGCTTTGGCAGGCCATTAGCAGGGAGCTGGATGGGAAGTGGGGCAGCCGGGACATGAACTGGCGCCTATAAGGGATGCCAGTGTTGCAGGCCAGCCGCTATGCATGAACCTTTTGAAGCACCCTTGTGCGTTCTAGACTTGCAGATAGTCTAGATAGTCTAGCTAGCCAGATAGGCCTCCGTGAGTAATGCTTCAAACTGTCGATAATCACACATGTACTAGGTTTATTCTTATACTTTGTAAAATTATTTGCTCAGCATCTGTCTTATTAAACAGGTAAGATTGTACGGTGGATCTAGAGTCTACAAATGAAAAATCCTTTAAGCCACTGCAATAAAAATCCGCACTTACCTGAGTACAAATAATACGTGTTTCAAAAAAAAAAAAAAAAAAAGCTGAGATCAGAACGAACCTAGGAATAACATTTAGAAGATGAAGTTCTAGTCCTGACCTCCTTAATTGTCTCTCTCTCTCTCAGTACTGCTCAAAACAGTTATTTGTGTGTGTGTGTGTGTGTGTGTGTGTGTATGTGTGTGTGTACTTTGTGTGCGTGTAATCTGAGTGTTGTGAAAGTGAGTCACATGATGGGGCTGGAGGGTATAGAGGCAGAAAGAAACTCACTAAAGCTGAACCATGCTCCTGAGAAGCTAAATGACTCTGCTATCCTGTCTGTATACTAATTATACCAACACTCTACACACTTTTAATTCTTTAGCTAACCTTATGTTAATTGTGTCTACTAGCAGAGAAAACCAATGCCCATGAAGACAAATTGACTTGACTTGGACAGTTTCTCAATAGAAAATCTGAAATCAAACTCTAACACTTTTGATTTCCTGTGTATAATATGTTTTTTCCCTAAGTATTTTTTTCTAACCATGCAGCTCTGACAATAAACAATCTTTTCAAAGCAGCACTGGATCCCTGTAGGTTTCAGAGAGTTCTTTTAAAAGTCAAAGAAACCATGTCATCTTTACAAGTCCATTTTGCATTTTGATCCACTATAAGATTCATTTCTGTTGATTAAGCTTTTAAATTCTAATGATATAAGAAAAGAATTATAGGGATACTAGAAAAGAATCCATTTTCATCAAATATGTTTCTTGGTAGAGAGGTGTACAAAGAATAGAACAGGAATCAAAAACACTGAATCAATGTCTACAATTGCATTTAGATAATATTCCTTGAAGAAGGTGAAACTGTTCAAAGAGATGTCTCCATACGGAGATGTGGCAGGAACTTCCCTTAAAGTTCCCTTAAAGTTATTGTTTTAAAGTGACATTTCATTTGGTTAAAGTGGCAGGATGGTAGAAAAAAAGTCTTTTCCTTTCCACAGAAGTTAAATTAGACCCCAGTTTCCTTCCACAATTTATGAAAAACATTGTGCATCCCAGCAGGTAAACATTCCACATATACTAAATATAACTGAATTTGAGTCTCTAACTTAAGAAAAATTCCAAATACCTCTGTAAAAGTGTTTCCTTCTATTGGTTGCTGTATCTGTAGAGATGTAGGTGAGCCAGAAACAAAATAAGTGCTTTGGGAAAGTTATTTATAGACAAATATAATGAATACATTCCAAATTAACACAGGCCTAAGAAAGTATTCTACTTTTCTTTCAAATCTCAGTGTATTCCCATTTTTGCCACAGACTATCTGCATCTTCTAACTTACTGGTGATCTGTGTTATTTTTCTGGGGAAAAGTATCTTTTAAACAGAGTAGGGGTTAACCAAGTTTTATGTCTGCTTACAGCAGCTTTTGCATATTGCTAGAATTATGTATTACTATAAATTATCTTAAAGTTCTATGTACATAAAGATTGGCTATTTAATGAATGTATTATTCTTTGTTAAAATTATAGGTAGGCTTATATTGCACACTAAAATGGTCATAAATAATAAAGTGACTGCTAAGTCAGGTTAATATTAAATGCAGATTCGTGGTGCATCTTAAATCTAGGACTCTCGGTCCGATGGTTTAAATAACATCATGTAGTTTATCACCCCACTGTACCCCCCATCACCCCCCAAATTCATCTGGCTGTTTTGTGGGGCTTTTTCTTCCCATGGAAATTATTCTGTCACATCATGTGCATGTATCTGCCACTTTATCTGAATTGCATGTGAATTATACCTTAACTATTTTCCCCAAACTGAAAAATCAAAAATGTCCCCCTTCTGAATATTTCAGACTTGTATGAGTTCTCTAATATTTTTGTTTTTGTGCAAGGCCGCTTGTGAGGCGGCCTGGAGCCTTGAATGCTGACAGACTCCATTAGCATTAATGCTGTTCTCTTATCTCCCCCTCGCTCTCCCGCGCTCCCCCCTCGCTCTTTCTTGTCTGATGGTTCACTGACACCGTTGACAAGGCTGACACCACCAATCAGCTTCGGCTCAGCAAGGTCACTGTTCAGACTTGACTCGTGATTGGCTGCTGCGTTTCAGCGTGTTATTACTGTCTGATTTGATCGGAGGCAGGGGGTGGTCTCCAATCAAACAGAGAAAAGGTCCTAGAGAAGGTAATTAAATCCTGTCAGAGGCAATTATCGGTTCCAGGGCCATGACTCTGGCCCTGAATGCAGATGATCTGAAACTGTATTCTTGTAGAAATTCAAGAGGGCTCCTGGCATGGTTCAGTTAGGCATAAAAGAAGCAGCAGGCTCCCAGCAAACAATGCAGCTCTATATTTTGAACCTTTCTGCTTTTTCCCCCCCTTTACGCAGAGACTTCTGTTTTCCCTGATCAAAAATATTCCTTTTCAGGCTACATTCTAATTAATTTAATAGACAGGGTTTTCCTTTTTTGTACATAAATAATGACAAGTTTTACCAAAGAACTTCTGCCCCCAAACACGGGTTGTGACAAACAGCCTTTATCAAGACAAACCAAAGCATTTCGGGGAAGGACACTGATCTGTAGCTTAGACCAAAGGAGAGAGAATTTTAAAGACTCTAACATGGATGTTCTGCCTGAGGTGGCCCTTGCGCCAGCTGTTTACACCTGAAAATCTGCAGGATGGAGTTTGCTGCTGTGTGACCAAGCTGAGGAATTTCTCCAAGGTGATCTGGTGGTGGTAACAAGCAATGAATGGCTACAGTTTGTCCAAAAGACAGAAAAATGGATGCATATTTCAGTATGTGAAAAAATACCTCCCTTGAAGTATTTAGAATAGTTCCATTTTTAAACTGAGGCCTGGAAAATTAAAACAGACAGCAAAGACTGTTGTAGTTTTAATCGGGAAAAAGAAAGCAAAGGAAGACTCCATGGGCACACTTTGGCTCTTCCATAAACAGAAGACTTTAGTTTTGTCTGCTGTGTGATCTCTCTTCAGCTGCTATTAAAAAAGATTTGTGATGTGGTTTTTGCCCAAGAACTGAGCACTAAGAAGTAAACTTCTTAGATCCTGAATAATCTTCGTTGTTCTCAACATTATTAATCAGTTTAGCAGGAAAGGTATTTGATCCAGCAAGTAGGCATATCGTGGTTTCCATAGCCTCACCCTACTGACTTTAACAGACTTTATGAAATACTGCTCTCAATAAATGCCAGCCTTCCAAATGGATAGCCTTGGTTTCAACCTGTGTGTTTTGTGAGCACTGCTATTATTTTTGCAAGAATAAGATGTTCAAAACACCATTAAAACAATTTCCGTACTGTTGCTGATGAAACAGTATAACCACTAGGGTTTCTCCCCAGGGAACAGTTAACATTCCTCTCATCATGGTTGTTTTCTTTGTTTCTAAAACACCATACTCCTTAATATGCTTGACTTTATTTGTTTTGTTGGAACATTAATAGATACTCTAAGCAAAACATCATTTTTAAAAAGTAGTCCCTGCTACTAGTCCATTAATCAGAATGAGGCATCAGGCTGGGAAAGGAATTGGTGGGAGATGTTAATAAAAATGAAAAATATTTTGGACATTGGTCGAATGGATTTAAAAAAAATACTCAAGTTCAAATCTGCGCACGTGACTGTACAAATGATGTTTAATTCATCCCATATTGCATTTTTGGAACATCAAAGGCTTCATCAACTTCCCTAATAAAGATAAAATGGATATGTAGAAAGAAGCAAACTGCTCACGAATCTGGTGGCATATTTTACATCACTAGAACCAAGGTTCACTGCTAGTACCAAAATATTTCTCTTTTCTTCCATCTGAGTCACAATTCTGTTTCATATTTGAGCTAGAGTGTTTATTTTTATTTGACCAATCATTGTGTATTACTGTATGGTTACGTTACTTATGGGTTTTTATTTACGTGGTAACTGTTTAAATGAAGACGCTTCTTCAGAAAGAAATATTTATTTGTGAAGGAAAAAAGAAAGTTCATGTAAGTAAAAAAAAAAAAATATTTCCCTTAGTAATTAAGACGAGTACTCCCAGAAGAAAAAGAGGTCCTGATTGACGAAACAGTCCTGTACTGCAGGCAGCATCATCGATGGCTTAAGTGTGCCTTTCGAACTCCTTCACGGGATGGACTCCTTCACCTGGGGACAGGCCGGGGTGTGATCCTGCTCCACCTGATGTACTTGAGAAATCAGTAAATAGAAGACTGTGTCAAGCCTACAAACCTTTGTGGAATATTTTTGTGAGCCTCTATGAAAGGAGACCATCCCCAAGAGGAAGCCCTAGAAATTACCCACACTGTGTAACAACATGATTTAATCATAGAGAGTCATTAAGTAAGATGACTTTGTGGAAGTTCAACAGTTGACCCTGGTATGAACACTATATTACCTGTTTCAAAGTGTCTAACTTCTTCTCTCAATAAAGACTTGAATGTTTCTTTATGCTATCACTTATATCTATAATCATTCAAGCTCTAGCTATGAGAACTACCTGTGTGTAAAATATGAGATGTCATTAGAATTACAAAGGTGGGTTGTCTGTATGATGTGTCTTTCAGTGGTTTGTAAACAAAACTCTCTAAGGGATTTTATGTTGTGATCAATATTAAAATGTATTTTAAAATGTACAACACTTATGCACAACATGGAAAATAATTCACATTTATCTCCTTATGTTCAGTTGCTTTGGTCAGTATTATTGGAATGGGAAAACAGGAATTGCCTTTTAATGGGTCTTTCCAAGTTTCTGGTGAGATTCCTAGCACTACCAAGTACAGGAATACACAGCCCAAACAAAGCCCCATTGGGGTGCATTTTCAGGATGGTGCATATGGGAACAATAATTTATGAACTGTAATGGGAGCTGGGTATGCAATTCCCTGCCCAGCACCAGGAGAAGCGTACCCCACTGATTACTGAATGCCTTGAAAATACTTGAGTAAATAAGATAAAAGCCATCTGCTGTTCTCCTTAGTTGTAAGTTAAAAATTTCTCAAAAATGATTGGGAAAAAAAGAATGACATGAAATCACTATTAAGCAATATGCACCATAAAGCGTATATATATTTAAAAGGGGACTGGCAGTGAAAAATTATTTAGGGTTTTCTATATAGGGAATGAAAAAATTAACTTTCACTGCTCTGTGATATTGCTGTGAATTTGCTGTGTTGCAAGCTGCATATTCACCCCTCAAGGGATGTGGAAACTTATCAGCTTTTATTAATTTATTGGTTCTGCACTGAGGTGTATTGTAAACCAATTTTAACTACTTCATTTTGATATTTATTCACTGCTTACTAAAAGAAGCAGCCTTTCTTACAAACCCTGAGGGTTTCCACAATCAGTTATACTATGGCTTCTTAAACCCGAGGTTTTGAAATCTAAATACATTTAAATATTTTATTTGATATTACTTAATGGGTGTCATCATCATTCCCAATTTGCAACATTAGTGATATATTCTTTCAGCTTCAGCATTAGGGTTACAGACTTGAGAGTATGATTGAAGAAGTATCCCATCCCTCTAATTATGGTAGATGTCTATTGTATCCCCATTCATTAGGAAAAAAAAAGTCTGGAAATGTGGTTAATGGGGTAGAAATGCTAATTCTATAGTGAATTAGAAGTTGACTGGCAGGGTCGACCAGAAAATGATAGGGAAGAGTGGACACCCATGGTTTAGCACCAGGAGAGCTGGAGGACAGGAAATAGGAATGAAGAAGATAGAAGTAATGAAGAAGGAAAACATAGGGAGGAAAGGGTAGAGAGGGAAAGGAGGGAAGGAGAGGGGAGGGAAGGGGGAAAGCAAGAAAAAGAAAATCTACTCAGCAAATGGAAGGGGCAAAGGGTACCGGACTGCAAGTCAGAGAACTCGGTCCCAAATCTGGTTCCTCACTCATCAGCCACCGGAAATATTAGCTATGATCAGCTTTGTTTAATGTTTGCTTCATTTCCTTCCCCCAACTCTGGGGCTGCCAGATAAAATACAGAGCCCTCAGCGAAATCTGAATTCATCAGACCAAAAATGAATGTTGCAGTAAAAATATGTCCCAACACACTTACACAAAAATATTGTTTTGTGTTTATATGAGAATCCAATTTTACTAGAATTCTGTATTTTCTTTGCTAAATCTGACTACCACACCTACCCCACCTGCAATGGTACCTGGAGTCTAGTGCACACAGAAGCAGAAATTTCCCAGACATGGGGACAATGACAGTGTTAGCGTGAAAATTATCCCTTGATCAAATTTCTACTAAAAACCTGGAGCTTAGTTAATTTCTCTCCTTTACCTCATCATTTGCAGATACTGCTGCAAGTAGTTTCTTTCGTACTCTAAATACCCAAGCTCATTTGTCCACCTGCTGCTCCGCAGTTAATCTTTCCTTTTCCCCCCTCCTCCCAGGTCCTTCCCTGGGGGTCTACAGTGAATTAGTCATAAAGTCTTCTTTATCTAAATGTTTGAGGCTCCTTCTGTTTTAACCAAAACCTTGCTCATCCTCTAGGACACGACCTCCTTTGAAGTTGTCTTGAGTGGAAGCCCCTCTCTGTGAAAAACAGCACAAAACTGTGATGCAGGGAAACAGGGGTGGGTTCTCACCACTTCCCAATCCCTTGCCAAAACCTACTTGATAGTGTGCTCCCTCTGCCTGTACTTTCCCTGTTTTTCTCTTGCCTGGTGTCTTCTCATCCGTTCTCTTTCCATACTAGACACCGTCTTTTTCATCTGTACTATGTCTTTCCTGTGACTTGCTTTGTCTGCTGGAGTGTGGCAGTAGAAAGGACATTGAGCTCCTTCTGGATCAGGATGCTGAGATGTTGCGCCTCTCCTTACCCCTGTGTGTGTGTGTGTGTGTGTGTGTGTGTGTGCTTTGGAGCAGAGATGAGATGACCCGGTGAGATCCCACTACCATCCAGTCAGGCAGAGCTAACAGCCAACTACAAAGAGCACGTGACTTTGCTTGACCACAAGAGCTGCCTCATGCTTTCTGGCTGCCCCAGTCATCCCAACCAGCTTACAGAACGTGAGCTGAAAAAATAAATATTTAAGGTTTTCAGCCACTGAGTTATGAGATGATCATTTGAGCACCAAAATTTATAGTTTTAGCACGTGGATCATCTTTTAAGTTTCTTTTCTTTTTTTTTTTTTTTTTTTAGATTTACTTATTTATTTGAAAGGCAGAGTTACAGAGACAAGAGACAAAGAGAGAGAGATTTTCCATCTACTAGTTTACTCCCCAAATGGCTAGAATGGCCCAGACGGGACCAGGCTGAAGTCAGGAGCCAGGACATCCTCCAGGCCTCTCATGTGGGTGCAGGTGCCCAAGCAATTGGGTCATCTTTCACTGCTTTCCCAGGCACATTAGCAGGGAGCTGGATCAGAAATAGAGAAGGTGAGACCTGAACAAGTGTCCTGATGGGATGATGGCATCGCAGGTGGTGGCCTTACCCACTATACCACAATGTCAGCCCTCCAGCCTTTTTTCTTTTTATATATAATTTGTATTATTATCCTTGAGAATTTAATTATCCTCTTTTACTGACATCCTTTCCTTTTGTAATTTGGTTTCTTTATCCTTGAAATAGTTCACCTGCATCTGAAAAAGCAACACAACCAACATAAATGGTTAGAATGTAGAGAAAGAGGTAAAAAAGAGACAATGGGGGATAGAACCAAGTCTCAAGATTGAGTTCTTAAGTGGATAAATTCTTTTTGGACTGGAAGCAGGACTGATGACAGTCACAATGGAGGAAAACTTGTCTGTGGATAGGCAAATCTAGCCAATTCTCTTAAATCTTCCGTAAAAAAATACACACACACACCCACACACACCAAATCTGCCATGATTCTTCATTCTTCAAAGGATTATGAGAGAGAGAGAGAGAGAGAGAGAGAGAGAGAGAGAGAGAGAGAGAGAACTGGATGATAGGGCACAAGGTTTGGTTCAAGTAGGTTGTAACTGAAGAGTGCCTGTAATCACGGGGTCTCTAACAATCATGTGATATCCGGGGATGAGATTTGAGATTGCAGGATAACAGGCACTATTGAGTTTTGTCAATCTCATGAATCAACAATTTCCACTCTCTGGTCTTTCTTTCTAACATCAATGAGTTGGAATAAATCTGAGACAGCAAATTCTTGACATGTTTCTCACCACTTCCCCTTTCCATGGTCAGGCTAGACTTTGGTAATTAATTATAGCTCACTGTCTTGTTCAGCATGGATGTGGTTTCTGAAATTTTTTTTTTCCTCTAGGAAGCCAGGCAACTCAACCAACAGACTGACAGTGAAATATGAGAAGAAAACCTATTCCTTTACCCTAGACTGGATTATCTCAAGAATCTTTTAGCATTAAAACTTTCATGATCAACGTGGAGGAATCTCAACGTTTCCTTCCATCTCTTCTTTAGGAGATAATACAGGTGGCAGCATATTATAATACATGCACATGAAATTACTTTAAGTTCCAGAAGACAAAAGTCAATATAGATATTTACTCTTTTCAATTAGGTTTTCAAAAACTCTAGACATGGAAAACCAAGGAGATGTTTAAATTTCATTGCATCAAGATGAAGGAGAAAATAGATTTTCGACATACCTAACCACCACATTACCAGATATATGGATTTCAAGGAACCAACATTCAATTTTGTGAGCTTTTCTTCTTTCCCATATATGTCACGTTGCAAAGCCCTTTTGAAGATACAATGACAATTTTTCTTGGAGATTTCATTGAGTTTTTCTTAAAGTAGAACATAAATCTAACTTTGAAAACAAAGTCTATTCCAAATATGAAACGGATATTTTTTCCAAAGATCATCTGCGTATCTCTTCTTTGTTCTGAGAAAGAGGAGAACTTCCCAAATTATCCATCATGTAGAAAAATTGTAGAGCAAGAGTGAAACCCAGTTTTTTTAAAACAAGTTTTTAAACAGATCTCAACTAATCTTACCACCATGGATGACACCAAAGGTTGCAAAAATGTAATGCTTTAAATTTTATCCCACCAAGCAATATTTAATAAAGCCATATCAAATATATGGCTTTATGTATTTACGTATTGGAAATTATATGAAAAATTGAGCATCTTCCTAAATTCACACTTCTAAGCAAATGCTTTATTTCTCTTCACAAATATAGTCACAAAGAGTAAAAAGCATTCATATTTTCCACCTAAAAGTGGGGTATTGGGACCAGCACCATGGCGCAGTAGGTTAATCCTCCACCTGTGGCACTGGTATCAAATATGGGAGCCAGTTATAGTCCCGGGTGCCCCTCTTCCAATCCAGCTCTCTGCTATGGCCTGGGATAGCAGTAGAGGATAGCCCAGGTGCTTGGGCCCCTGCACCTGCATGGGAGACCAGGAAGAAGTACCTGGTTCCTGGCTTTGGATAGGCGTAGCTCCGGCCATTGCGGCCATCTGGGGAGTGATCCAATGGAAGGAAGACCTTTCCCTTTGTCTCTCCCTCTCACTGTCTGTAACTCTACCTCTCAAATAAATAAGTAAAATCTTTAAAAAATAAATAAGTGGGGTATTTTTATCACATCTTTATGTTCTTTTACCATTTCTTTCCCTCCTCATTTTTCCTCCTCCTCCCCTCCTCCTCCACTACTCCTGTTCCTCCTCCTCCTCTTCTTCCTCCTTCTCCTCTGGATTCTTTTTCTTCTTTAAGATTTATTTATTTATTTGAAAAGAAGAGTTACAGAGGGAAGAGAAAGAGAGAGAGAGAGAGAGAGAGAGAGAGAGTTCTTCCATCCAGTCAAAGACTTGGCCCATCTTTTGCTGCTTTCCCAGGTGCATATGCAGGAAGCTAGCCTAGAAATGGAGCATCTGGGACTCCAACTGGTGCCCTTATGGGATGCTGCAGGCTGCGACTTTATCTTCCCTGCCATAGAGCCAGCCCCTCCTCTAAGTTCTTTCCTCCCTGTTTTCCTCCCATCTCTCTGGCTCTATGAAGCATTGGTTGCTTTATATTTTCTGTTTTACCTTTAGCACCATACTATGAAAATATTTCCACCTAAATGTACATTCTCATCCAATCATTTTTATTGAGGTAAATATCCCATGCCATCAAATGGATTGTACAACCTGGTAATATTTAAAAATAAATGCAGCCATGTAATCAACACTACAGTCCAGATTTATGAGAGTACTTAAAAAAGTTCACGGGAAAAGAGGATTTAAAGAGTAAGTTTATTTTCATGCAACAAATGTTTGAAATCCATGCATAGTTGTTTCATAATACACATTTCCCATTTTTAAGAATTACTTTATTTGAAAGGCAAAACTACAGACAGAGAGAGGGAGGGAGAAAGAGGTCTTCATTCCCCTGGTTTACTCTCCCAATGGCCACAATGGCCAGGGCCGAGACAGGTCTAAGCCAGGAGCTTCAGCAGGGTCTCCCACATGGGTGCAGGGGCCCAAGAACTTTGATCATCTTCTGCTGATCTTCCAGGAATATTAGCAGGGAGCTGCATCAGAAGTAGAGCATATAGAACTTGAACTAGTGCCCGTATGCTGGTGTTGTAGACAGAAGTTTAATCCACTACACCACAGAGCTGTCCACTCCTAATATAATTTTGAGGTAACCCTCTACAGTGCTGTTAATTCCAGCCACTAATTCCAAGACAACTAATGTTTAGTTTTTAATATTCTTGAATTTATTTATTTGAGTGCCAGTTTTTTTCATTTTTATTTATTAATATATGGAAAACATATTTCATGAATTTCATAGATATGATTGCAAAAAATACTTCTCCCTCCCTTCCTCCTTCATTTCTTTCCTTTTTTACCTTTTAATTTTTTGCAATCACATACTTTCAATTTACTTTATAATTACAGGGTCAATGCTCTTCTAAACAAAGAACTCTACAAGTAAAACTTAGAAGGACGACTGTTCCACAGGCATATAGACAGGATTATGGACAACAATCAAATAACAGTATGTTAGTTTAGCTTGATATGCATTATTACATTTTTGTACTCTATATATTAGCTATGACCAATTAGAGAAAACATGTGATATTTATTTATTGGGTTCTGGCTAATTTCACTAAGTATGACGGTCTTTAGAAGACAGGACTTAGTTGCAGAAGACAAGGTTTCATTCTTTTTCATGGCTGCGTAGTATTCCATTATGTATATATACCACATTTTCTTTATCCAATCATCAGTTGATGGACATCTGGAATGATTCCATATCTTAGCTTTTGTGAATTGAGTTGCAATAAACATGGAGGGGGGGTCACAAATAACTCTTTCATATGCTGATTTAATTTCCTTTGGGTAAGTGCTCAGGAATGGAATGGCTGGATCATATTTTCAGATTTCTGAGGAATCTCCATAGTGTCTTCCATAATGATTGCACTAGTTACATTCCCACCCACAGTGTATTAGGGTACTTTTTTCTCCACATCCTCATCAACAGTTGTTAATTTTTGATTTTTGGACGGAAACCATTATAACTGAGTTGAGGTGAAACCTCATTGTGGTTTTGCTTTGTATTTCCCTGATGACTAGTGACCCTGGGCATTTTACCATGTGTCTGTTAACCATTTGTATTTTATCTTTTGAAAAATGTCTGTTTGTATATTTTGTCCACTTTTAAAGATATATTTATTTACTTGAAAGTCAGAGTTACACAGAGAGAGGAGAGCCAGAGAGAGAGAGAGGTCTTCCTTCCATCTACTGGTTCACTCCCAATTGGCTGCAATGGCCGGAGCTGTGCTGATCTGAAGCCAGGAGCCAGGAGCTTCCTCTGGAGCTCCCACATGGGTGCAGGGGCCCAAGAACTTGGGCCATCCTCTGCTGCTTTCCCAGGCCACAGCAGAAAGCTGGAGCAGAAGTAGAGCAGCTGGGACATGAACCAGCACCCATATGGAATGCTGGCACTGCAGATGGATGCTTTACCTGCTACACCACAGCACTGGCCCCTATTTTGTCCATTTTTAATTAGATTTTTGTTGTTGTTGCATTTCATATAATCAAATTTAGAGATATAGTGATTCTTCCCACCATACCTTCCTTCCCAATTACACTCCCAACCTACCTTCCTCCTACCTCTCATATTCCCATTCTTATTTTTAAAAAAATCTATTTTCAGTTAACTTTGTACTCACAGGATTAACCCTACACTAAGTAAGGAGTTCAACAAATAGTATGAAAAAAAAAAAACTATTCCTCAACAGTAGAGTGAAAGGTTGTTTTGTTTATAATTTCCTGGTGATATATCTTGAGATCTGGCATTGTGATGCCTCCAGCTTTGTTTTTGTTGTTTAAGATTGCTTTAGGTATTCAGGGTCTCTTGTGTTTCCAAATGAATTTCAGTATCATTCATTTCTAGATCTGGAAAGAATTTCCTTGGTATTTTGGTTGAGATTGCATTGAATTTGTAAATTGCTATTGGTAGAATGGAGATTTTGATGGTTCTTCCAGTTCATGAAAATGATAGATTTTTCCATTTTTTGCATGTCTTCATCTATTTCTTTCTTTAATGATCTTTAATTTTCATTGTAGAGATCTTTGACATCCTAGGTTGACTTTATTCCAAGGTATTTAATTTTTTTGTAGCTATTGTAAATGGGATTGATCTTAGAAGTTCTTTCTCAGCCATGGTATTGTCTGAATATACGAAGGCTGTTGATTTTTGTGTGCTAATTTTATATCCTGCCACTTTACCAAACTCTTTTATGAGTTCAAATAGTCTCTCAGTGGAGTCTTTTGACTCTTTTGTAAATAGAATCATGTCATCTGCAAGTAGGATAGCTTGACTATTCCCTGATTTGATCCCTTTGATTTCTTTTTCTTATCTAATGTCTCTGGCTAAAACTTTCAGGACTGTATTAATTAGCAATGGTGAGAGTGGGCATCCTTGTGTGGTTCCATATCTTAGTGGGAATGTTTCCAATTTTCCCCCATTCAATAAGTTGCTGGCTGTAGGTTTGTCATAGATTGCCTTGATTGTGTTGAGGAATGTTCCTGCTTTACCCAATTTGCTTAAGGTTTTCATTATCAAAGGATGTTGTATTTTATCAAATGCTTTCTCTGTATCTATTGAGATAATCACATGGTTTTTGTTCTTCAGTTTGTTAATACAATGTATCACATGTATTCATTTGTGAATGTTGAACCATCCCTGCATACCACAGATAAATCCCCCTTAATCCAGGTGAGAGATCATTATGATGTGTTGTTGGATTCTGTTAGCTAGTATTTTTGCATCTATGTCCATCAGGGATATTATCTGTAGTTTTCTTTCTCTGTTGTATCTTTTTCTGGTTTAGGATTAAGGTGATGTTGGCTTCACAGAAGGAGTTTGGGAAGATTCCCTCCCTTTCAATTTTTTTGAATAGCTTGCAAAGAAATGGAATTAGATCATCTTTAAATGTTTGATAGAATTCAGCAGTGAAACCATCCACTCCTGGGCTTTTCTTCATTGCAAGGGTCTTTATTACTGATTCAATTTTCATATTGGTTGTTGCTCTGTTGAGGTATTCTATCTTCATGCCTCATTTTCATAGATTATAGGTGTCCAGGAATCTACCCATTTCTTTTAGGTTTCTGATTTTTTGACATACAGTTCTTTGTAGTAATTCCTGATTATTCATTTTATTTCTGTGATATTTGTAATTACAATTCCTTTTTAATCTCTGATTTTTATTGATTTGGTCTTCTCCATCTTTTTTAGGTTAGTTGGATCAATAGTGTATACATTTTGTTTATTTTTTCAAATAAAAACTCTTCATTTCATTGCTATTTTGTATTTTTGTTTTCATTTTGTTTATTGCTTCTCTAATTTTAATTATTTCTTTCTTCCTACTAATTTTATGCTTGGTTTGTTGTTGTTTTTTGGGGGTCCTTGAGACTTTGTAGGGCACAGTGTTCTGGATTGACAGTTTTTTTCTCTTAAGAGTTGCAGTAACTCCCCACCAATAATCAGAGAGCTCTGAGCATGTGGTGCCACTAACAGTTACTGCCCAGATACCCAGCTACACCCTGTTCCCTCCCATGCAGTCATAGTATTCTCAGTCCCAGCACCCAGGACCCCTGGAGCCCCAAAGTCTATTATTTGTTTAGAGATTGGGGGCATCTCACAGTTGCATGTCAGTGCCCAGCTCCCTGTTAATCCTCCCAGTCAGATTCAAAGTCAGTGGGGAACACAGATATTTCCCTCTGGTATAATCCCTGGATCACACTTGTGCAAACTACCCACCGGCTGCCATCCTACTCATTTCACAATTGTGCTGGGCACATACAAGTGTCTCTGCAGGCAGTCCTTATGTTGAAATGGTTCCTTCTCCCTGCCTGTTGCCAGGTGGGTGCAATGGAGCTTCTGTGGTTGCTTCTGCTGGCAAAACGGAGACTGTCCCTGCTAGTTGCTGGGTGCACACACAAGCGCTGCAGTGGCTGCTACCTACTGATGTCCAGAATGGCACCTGCCCTCTCACTACTGGATGCCAGGTGCTGTTGGTAGGGTATGGGGAGAGAGAGACTTTTTCTTCTTTTCTTGGTGAGTAGGCATCCTGTCCCCTCAGGGCTCAAGATCAGTGTAGATTGGTAGGCTCTCCCTCCAGCTATATTTACAGTGGCATGGGCCTCTGCAGTCTGACCTCCCCTTGCTGTCCAAAGCTGACACTTTCTTCAGCTCAGAGCTACTGGGGTTGTTTGTTGTGTTGGTGCTCGTTGCTGCATATCTGCAGCTTCCATGCAGATAAATGGCTAAATGGCATCTCTCCTGCTTCCACAGACTCTCCACTGTGGTTTTCCCTGCAACTTTCCCTTGAGAATGCACTTTCTTCACTTTTTTTCGTTTACTATTTTTCTCTAGCTCAGAGCAGAGCAGACCACCTTGCAATCTTCTCCATTCTCCCTTTTTTATTCTGGTAAAATACACACAACATAAAATGTATCATTCTGATTAAAGCATGCAACCTGGTGGCATTAAATGCTTTTACATTGAAGAACTATTCATGTGCAGAACTTTCTCATCCTCCAAAAATTAAACTCTGAACCTGTTAATAATAACAGATTTCCCTTGCTTCTGGCTTATTTCACTTTGCAAGATGTTTGCATGGTGCATACAAATTGTAGCACATACCAATATCTCGTTCATTTTAAGGTGTATATATTTCATACACACACAGGCACACACACACAAACACACATATCTGCTTATGGTGAAGTTACATACCAATTAAGCCAGCCCAACCTGAACATATCTTAAACTAAAAACGTATTTAATACACCTAACCTATGTAACTTCATGGTCTGGCAATACAATACCCTGTAGAGTTTCAACTGCTAACCACAATGATCATGGGTCTGACTGAGCTCAGCTGTGAGTTCTGCCACTACTCAGCATCACAACAGAGTTCAGGAAAATATCAAAATTTGAAGTATGGCTGTTTTTATTTTATGTATTTATTTAATTTATTTAAGAGGTAGAGTTATAGACAGAGAGAAGGAGGGACAGACAGAAAGGTCTTTCATCTACTGGTTCACTCCCCAAATGGCCATAATGGAAAGAGCTGGGCTGATATTAAGTCAGGAGCCAGGAGCTTCTTCTGGGTCTCCCACAAGGGTGTAGGGACCCAAGCACTTGGGCCATATTCTACTGCTGTCCTGTGCCATAAGCAGGGAGCTGGATCAGAAGAGGAGCAGCTGGGACACGAACTGGTGCCCATATGGGATCCCAGCACCACAGGCAGAGGCTTAACTTACCACGCCACAGTGCCGGCCCCGAAGTATGGCTTTTAATTAATGTATTTTGCTTTCACACTATTATAAAATAAAGAAAATGGTAAGCAAAACCATTATAAACTGAGAACTTTTGTAACACATTTTGTTTTCCCATTTATTTGATGATGGACATTTGGGTTTCTGCTTTTTGGTTACCGTGAATATTGTTCCTAGGGACATGAATGTACAAATGTATGTTCAAATATCTGCTCTCTTTCTTTTTTTAAAAAAATTTATTTATTTATTTATTTATTTATTTACTTGAAAGGAACAGTTACAGAGAGGCAGAGGCAGAGAGAGACAGAGAGAGGTCTTCCATCCGATGGTTCAACCCACAATTGGCCGCAAAGGCTGGAGCTAGGAGCCAGCTGCTTCTTCTGGTTCTCCCACGTGGGTGCAAGGGCCCAAGAACTTGGGCCATCTTCTATTGCTTTCCCAGTCCATAGCAGAGAGCTGGATCAGAAGTGGAGCAGCTTGGACTCGAATTGGTGCCCATAAGGGATGCTGGCCCTGCAGGCAGCGGTTTTACCTGCTATACCACAGCGCTGGCCCCTAGATATCTGCTTTCAATACTATTAAGTATATATCTAGAAGTGGTATTGCTGGATCAGAAGGTAATTCTATGTTTAATGTTTTCAAAAGCCAATTGTTTTCCACAATGGCTACACCATTAAATTCCCACCCTGTGAAATGCATGAATGGTCTTATTTCTTTACTTTCTCATCCACATTTATTGTTTCCTGATTTTTGTAATAACCATCCTAATGGGTATGAAGGAGTATCTTACTGTGGTTTTGACTTTGTGAATTTTTTATATATAACTTTAAAAAAATTAAAAAACATTGTATTCATTTGAAAAGTAGAGTTAGAGAGAGAGAGAGAGAGAGAGAGAGAGAAATTCTATGGCTTCACTCCCCAATGGCTGCAATGGCCAGAGCTAGGCCTGGCTGAAGGCAAGAGCCAGAAGCTTCATCTGGGTCTCCCACATGAGTGCAGGGCCCAAGGACTTGGGATGTTCTCTGTTGCTTTCCTAGGCACATTAGCGGGGAGCTGGATCAAAAGTGGAATAGTTGGTACTTGAACCAGTTCCATACAGGATGCTGGCATTGCAGGCAGTGCCTTAACCAGCACTAGCACCTGTGTATAACTTTGAAGATATCACTGGCCATGTATTTAAGTGAAGTTTCTAGACAAATTATTTGTGGTTCCAAGGTTATATCACCTAATATGCATAGCCACATTTCACTCCACAAGGAGTACACAGATTAATTCCATCAGCAATGACACGAAAAATTTTAGTTTGGGTTTTCATTTGGTTTTAGATAAATTGAAATTATTCTAAATCATTCTCTTGATGATTTCCAACATCTAGGTATTTTGCCTTCATGTATTAACTATTCAATTATTTTGGGAAGAAATCGTATTTTGTGCAGTGATAATCACTAATGTTTTTGTGAATAGCCACTAAATTACTACCCTCTGATAACTTAAAGTTTCTCCTCAGTCAACTATTATTCACCAGATCATACCTGCCCTGTTCTACATGTGTGATTTGTCTTCTTAAGTGCTTTTGCTAAGATCTGAGTGTATCTTCTCTACTTTAAATTCATATATTGAAACTTAATCTCCAGGATGACAGTATTAGGAGGTAGGGACCTTGGGAGGTGATAAGGCTGTGAAGGAAAAGGCTGCATGAATGAATGTGAAAGGAGCCTCAGAGGCATATCCTGTCCATTCTGTCATGTGAGATTACAGCAGAAAGAGCCATTCTTGAAACAGGAAGTTGGCCTTCACAAAATACAGAATCTGCTGGGGTCTTGACCTTGGACTTGCTAACCTTTGAACTGAGAGAAATGAATTTCTATTGTTTATGCATCACCCAGTTTATGGTATTTTTTAAATATTACCGAAGTGGACTAAAACAGATTTTGATGAATAATAGTAACAATAATTCATCCTAGTATTTGCATAATGTTTTTAATAGTATTTAAATTCTTTCACACATGCCATTATCCTTGAGTCTCAAAACAATCCTCTCAAGTCCACAGAAAATGCTGTTATTCTCATTATATAGGTGAAGAAACAGATGCAGAGAATCTAACTGTAAGGCTAGAAAGATAATTAGTGGCAAGGGCAGGACAGAGGCTGACTTTCTCAATTCTTAGTCAAAGCTCTTTCTTGGATACTATACAACAACCTTCCATAAGTACACAGAAAAGAGTCCTATTTAAAAACACCATATGTACAACATTTATCATAAATGAAATGAACTCAAATAGAATTCGCCACTTTGTCAGGCTCAACACACATAATTTTGATATGATGCCAGATTCTAATGAGGATAGGCATATAATTTCATCATTACACTGAAAATAGACATTTTGAAGCAAGCGCAGTGGACAAATTAGCTCATCAAGGACAGATGAGAGTTGTTATTTTCAATTACTTCATGAGTATTTTCTCTATAAAGTTGCACGGTTACAACTGTCTAACCTTATTTGGTGTCCAGAAAGACATATGGCCTGAAGAGTAGAAAAAATATATCTTGGTGATGCTTTCTTATTAAAAAATTAATAAAAAGTTGTGCCTTTAAAATTAAGATGTGAAAAAAAATAATAGGATCCAAACATTAAATTGACACTATCTATCATTGTATGAAGAAAAGGCAAGATTTTCTCAAATCTCAAGTCTAGTTGTGTTGTGTAGAAAAGGCATTCCTGCACAGGTGTCTGCCCACTCAGTTTTGGCTTTATTCTTGGAAAAATAAATTTGTCACTCATACCTATCAGGCATATTAAATCATTCCTTATTAAGAAGTCTTTATGAAACTCCAGTACATGAAATAGAGAAAGGTGAGAATCTATAGTAATAGCACAGGTGAAAGGAGGTTGAATTCTTAGGCTCCTCAAAATTTATATTTGTTCACGCACTCATTTATCACTGAGCTCTTACTGTGGTTGGTGATGGGGAACCAAAGAAAGGGCAAAAGAAAGGATGTTCTTGCTTTCATGAAGCTTCTGATTGTTCTAGTAGAGAAATCATCAAATCAAATTATGACAAGATGTAAGACAACTCTGACTGTAAGGTTACGTAATAAGCTATAATGAGTGACAGGATCTGGTTGAAGTGGTCAAGGAAGTCCTCTCTAAGGCAAGTGGTGCTTGAGATGGGATCTGAAAGATGAATCAAAATTTAGTGACTGATAAAGTGAAGTAAGAGTACGTAAGGAAGAGGAAAATGTGTGTATAAAACTCTGTATCTCTAGGTGAATGAGTGGAACTGAGAAATTAAAATACGGGCTTATGTCAAGGACAAGAGAAGAACACGTATCAGAGAAGAAGCTGGAGTGACAGGTAGAGAAGGGACTGTGCAAAAGGATGGTTGACTGTGCTAAGGAATTTTGTCTATTTCATAAGAACAATGGGATGCTGCTGAATGTAAGTGGCATGACTTGATTTGCATTTTGATATGATCATTCTTGGGAAGCACCTAGAACAGTTTGGGAAGGCAACCAGCAATGGATGTGGGCATACAAGTCAGAAGGCAATGCTGTGATCCAGGCGAAAGAGGACCAGAGACATCCTGGAGGAAATGTAGAGGAGTGGATGGATGAGAGAAAAACACGCAGGACTGGTGATATTATGGGGGAATTGTTATGGGGAGGGGTACTAACTGCAGATTTCTGGTGGATGTAACAGTAATGCAACAGACAGGAGCATTTGTTAAGAGAAGGGTCAGCAAACCCTAGCATGTTGGCCACATCCTGTCTGCTGCCAGTTTTTAAAATACAGTTTTAGTGGAAAACAGCTAAGCTCATTTGCTTATGTGCTTTGTGAGGCTTCTGCTGTGTCTTCAGTGAAGAATTGAGCCATGTGGCAGACATTGACTCACAAAGAGCAAAAACTGCGTTCTTCGGGTGTTCACAGAATGTTTGCTCTCACTCTGGCCTGGGCAATGGTGGGGAAGGATAGTAACCTGCATGCACACCAGGGATCTTCAAAAAGTTCAAGTAAAGTGCATCTTATGAAAAAGTTTATGAGCAATTACAAAGCTTTTTTGTATCAAACTAAAGTTATATTTTAATTCCATTTTGCACAAACGTTGAAGTACTGTCATGCATTTGTATGTCGGACATACATGATATTGGGAGAATGCGTGAGCTTGGCCTGGTACGTTTGTGTTCAAAGAGCTGAGAAAGCCAAGAAATGAATTCAAGTAGTAAGTTACATGTAGAATGTTGGAGGTGGTGTACTAATCAACTGCATCAAGACTGTAATGGAAGGATGAGTAGGAATGAGTATGGAGAGACCAGAGTAAGAAAAAGAAGACGCCTAGCACAGAGCCAGAGAAAACTCTGACCATTTAAGGGCCAGGCAAACAGTGATCAGAGAAAAATCCAAGGACAAGTAACATGGTATGGTCAAGTTCAGGAGTCCAGAAGTCTGAAATCAAATTGTCAAAAGGGTTGCTTCCTTCTTGGGGACTCACATGCAAGATCTTGTATACACTTGTTTCTTAGCTACTATTGTAGCTGGTGGCAATTCCTAGGCTTCCTTGGCTGGTAGATGCATCACTCCATCTCCAACATCCCACATGGTAGATCCTTATATATCTCTTCCCTGTGTCTCTTCTCCTCTTCTTAGAACATCAATCACATTGTACTAAAGACCCACTGTCCTCCAATGATGACTCTCTTTCCAAATAAGATCACATTCTGAGGTTTCTGAACGGATGGATTTTGAGGGACACTATCTAACCCAGCACACCATGGGATACAACATTTCCAAAAGGAGCCAGTGTCCAGAGCATCTGATTCTACTGAGAGGTCCAGAGAATGGCTTCAAGCTCATTCTGGTTTATTGGAAAAATAGAGACTCACAGAATTTAAGTAGAATACATTTGCAGCTGAATGTGCAGGCTCCAGTCTTGTTTCTGTTCGTCCTGAAGTTTTATTGATGTCTTGTCCTGGAGAGTCTTTCTGTATTTTTGAGAGATGGCCCAATTGTGTCCCTTGTGTGGCACAGGGGTCCTGACTCCGGAGTGATCTGAGAGTAGAGAAGCCACCTTTGGAATTTCTCTTTTTGATCCCTGCAACCACTTGCCTTCCCTTGGAGATCTTTCCTTAAGTAATATCTAAACCCGCTCCTATTTAGAGTGCACAAGGGCTAATGGGATCACTAGCCGAGGTGAAACGGTTGCAGATGGTAATGTGAAGACTAATTTATTTTCAGAGGCTTTTAGGAATTCATGTGCCTTTAATGATAGCTTACTATAACCACAAATCCCTCATTTTCATTCTTTAAAGGGAGAGGATATTGGCCATTATTAACAACAGAGGAAGATAGAGTAGGCAGCTAATTGACCCAGCTAAGCTGACACAATTGTGGTGGGGTTATGAAAGCTGAAGAACTTTACTATGCTCCCAGGATTTTTGTCTCATTTTTCCTATCGACTTCTTTAACCTCTCTACAAGCCATTTGCACCTGCACATCTCTCTTCCTCATCAAGCCTCCCATCTGGCAGACCCACAGTGAGGTCTGCCAGCTAGTGCTTTCTATGATCCTTTTCTATTTTCATCATAAAGCTGATGCTTCCTATGCTCTCACCAATGAGACGCTGACTTTTACTTGGAAAGGGAAAAATGGGTGGGATTACATCTTGTCAGTCACTCTATTTTCATTTCTAATATCTACTGCTTAAATCAAAGGGGTGGTGATAACATGTTGGCTGTCACTTAAAATTTGATATGGAGAGATAAGAAAATTTTGATATGGGAGAAAGGGGATGGAAAGATATATTTTCTTTTAATCTTTACCAAAAGGGAGAAAAAGAAAGTCTTCCACAGCCCCAAATCATTAACTTTAGGAGGAAATGTTAGGTCTTCTCTGACCCTTTAAGCCATTTGTGAGAAATAAATAAATGGATTTGTCCCATATATCCATCTACTGTGTACACACACACACACACACACACACAGAGAGAGAGAGAGAGAAGAGAACTTCTACATCCTAATAGAAAACATCTAGCACTCTGGCTTTGGCTTGATCTAGCTCTGGCTGTTTTGTCCATCTAGGAAGTGAGCCAAAAGATGGAAGATTCTCTCTCTCTCCCTCTCTCTCTCTCTCTCTCCTTCTCTCTCTATAACTCTGACTTTCAAAATATATAAATAATTTTTTTAAAAATCTAGCAAAAGTAAGTTTCTACTTAATAGTAAAAAGCTCCAAAACACTCTCATTAATGTGAAGAATGAGATAAGGATGCCCATTGTCTTGACTGCATTAACATTGTATTACAGATTTGGACAGTACAATAAGGAAAGAAAAAAAAGACAATATATAAGACTTACAGATAGACCAAAATGTCACTATTTGCTATAGTAGGAATTTATTTACATAGAAAATTGAACAAAATTTATAGTTATTAAAATGTATGAGAATTCGACAAGTTTTCTGGATATACAATCGATAGCATTCCTGTAAGCAATCATTAAATAGTTTTGAGACAATAAGATTACCATAAAGAAAAACAATAAATTAAATCTGTAAATTATCCATGATAAAGCAAATTAATTCAATATTGATTAGAGACCTACAAGGAGGAGAAAAATAAACCTTTCAGTGTATCTGATGAAAATAACTAACTTTATGAATTCAAGGTAAGGAAAAACACTCTAGACATTACACCAAAAACTCACAGCTTAATGGAAAATTTGATGTCACCTGCTGCCATTACTTGTCATTCACTATTTATAAAAAGTCACCCCCAAAAAAGATGATAAATCACAGAGAGAAGATACCCACAATGTACATAATAAATGTAGAATTAGTATTATAATACATAACTTCAATGCAATATGAAAGAAATAACTCAATGGACAAAAAAGGAGGCAATTGTGAATAAACAACACATAGTAAACAAAGCAAAAGCAACAAATAAATTTAAGAAAAGATGCTCAATGTGGAGCAAAAAGGAGAATAATATAACCCATCAGTAGAATTTTTAAATGTTAACATTTTGTCATAGTATCTTTAGTTTTTTTTTTTTTTTGATGTAAAAGTACTCAGACATTATTTGAAAAGGCTAAAATCTTCTTTGTTCCTAATGTTACCTGGTTTTCAGAATCATCTTGGAACAGTCCCAATCATGCACTGTGTACATATACTCCAGTCCATGGTTTTGTACGTACATTGCAGGTAGATATATGGACGGACAGATATTAAGGTAAAAATAAAATGGCTAGAGCCCGGCACCCAATCCTGGGTGGCCCTCACCTTAAATCCACACTTTTCTCACCATGAATGATTATGTGCCATTTCATAAGCCATGAATATCTCCTCAGGATCTCTGATCCAGACTGTTTCCTGGTCCCAGTGCTCTGGGACTTTCTTGGCTAGGAAGTGTGAATGTGAGACAAAACAGAGTCGTGGGGAAACCAGGACCTCTGACAGTCAGAAGTGCAAACCTTGTGAAAATCTCTCAGAAAAATCCAAGACACAAGACCTGGAAAGGCTCAATATGAACTTGTATTTCATCAGAGGCGGAAAGTAAATCTGGGTAGCAAGAGTGAGAGTCCAGTATCAGCGAAGATGGTGGAAAGAATAGACGCTCACAGCACATGGAAATTCCATCCTGGTTGAACACAGCCTTGGCGACTCCGGCATTTGTCAGTCTTTAGACTTTGGTACCAGTAATACAGCTGGCTTAAAGAGTCAGGGAAGCACCCAACATTTCCCTCCTAAACTTATTGATTTCTGGTTGTGAAAGACTTTCCTTATCTCCCTCTGGGTAAAGATTAAAAGAAAATATGTCCTTCTGTCACGGGAAAATGGCAGCGGAGAAATTATTACTACCTCGTTCCTTTGTCTTCCACGGAAGAAGAATTTCTAAGCGGATGAGCCGAGAGATTTAAAAAGATTTATTAGAGTCAAAGACCTCCAACCAGAGTGGCGTGGAGGGGGGCTTCCTCGAGATGAAAAAACCCAAAGAACCTCATAGCACTGGGGGTTTTAAAGTATAATTTTGAAGGAAAAAAAAAAAAAACTTGACAGATTGGTATTCAGTTAACAGGTGTTAACTGAAGACCTGATTTAAGTTCTCCATCCTGTCTGGTCTGCTAAGGGTGGAGAGGTAACTTGCTTTCACAACAAGCTGTGAGCTCAGGAAGAGCTCTCTGTTATTCTCAGGGTAAATGTGGAGATTCTGAAGGAAGGAGGGAGCCTGCTTGTTCTTGCTAGAGATAACATTTTGGAAGACTAAGCAAATACTCTACACTCCAAATTCTATTGGAACCACCCTGACTGCCTATTAACCCATCTGACTCCTCACCGTTCCATTCCCATTCCCCTATTTTTTCCTCCGTACCAGATCAGTGACAGCCAACCCGTTATCATGGGTATAATAAGATATACAGAGGAAAAGAAATGGAGGGCAACATCTTGAAGGATCCCAAGTGCAGGAAATCCTGTCCTTATACAGTTAGGTTATACATTCTTCTAGCATGGAACCTCTCTGAACCCTATGGGTAGGGATGTTCGTGGAAAATTCATCACATAGTCATCATCGTTTATTAAGTTCATTTCTAGTCATTGTTCTCTCTTTGGAGAAGGGGAAAGGGAGGTGAATGCTACAAGCTCACACTGATGGGTCAGTCTTTGTGGTGATCATATCCAGCCAGGAGCCCATCCAGAGTCACCTCAATGGAACAAAAAATGCTCTTATCACCCAGAAGTTTCCCAGGGATTCAGGAACTCTGTGTCAGATTGTCAGATGATTCTTTCTTTCTTTCTTTCCTTTTTTTTTTTTTTGCCAGGCAGAGTTAGACAGTGAGAGAGAGAAACAGAGAGAGAGTTATAGACAGTGAGAGAGAGACATTCCGTTGGTTCACTCACCTAATGGCCGCTACAGCCTGTGCTTCGCCGATCCGAAGGCAGGAGCCGGGTACTTCCTCCTGGTCTCCCATGCGGGTGCAGGGCCCCAAGCATTTGGGCCATCCTCCACTGCGTTCCTGGGCCGCAGCAGAAAGCTGGACTGGAAGAGGAGCAACTGGGAATAGTACCCGTGCCCCAAATGGGACTAGAACCCAGGGAGCTGGCGCCGCAGGCAGAGGACTAGTCAAGTGAGCCAAGGTGCCGGCCCAGATGCTTCTTTCATACATGCACCAAGGTAAAAGATAAAGTATTTGAACAAAAGAGTCTCCTAGTCTTGCTATTGCCCAAGAGGTTACAAGGGTTTTAGGAGTTCTCTGCCAGGGACTAGGGGCATAGAATCATAAATATATGGTTCTTATTATGTCATAGTGCTATTTGATTAATTTTTTACTTAAAATTCCTGGCCCAATATTAATGAAAAAAATGGCAAAATCCAAGTGAAGTTTGAGGTTTCATTAATAGTAATATCCCCATGTCAATTTCTTAGTTTTGAAACCATGACAGTGCGAGATGCTTGTATAAGACATTAGGGAAAACTGGATGATGTATATATATATATATATATATATATATATATATATACATACATATATATATATTATACATACATATATATACACATACTTATATATATATACATACATGATATTATCACCTATTCAAGTTTTCTCTAAAATTTAAATTATTCCAAAATAGAAATCTTTAAAAACTCCAGGTTTTTTGGCAATTGCTGCATGTTTTATTTTTGGCTTTTTAAAAATTGATTTGTTTGTGTCTCCTATATTACCATTTCCTTCTTTTTAGTTGCTTTATGTTTGGTCTGCTTTACCAGCTACTAAGCTGAACATACCTTCTTGTGCAGAGCCTGCTGCTATAATAATATGAAAACTGTCAAATTACTTACTATCTCTTTATATGTGTATATGTAAGATGGGATAATGATGGCTTCCTTCTATAGCAGATACAAAGGTAACATGAAGTATAAATATAAAATGCCTGGTATATAGTGACTATTTAATACTGATTGTTGCAATAATCATAGGAGAAGCCATGGTTAAGTATTTGAGATACATACAATTCCTGAATGGATGCATCTTCCAACAGTATTAATAAGTCTACTTTCCAGTGTCACAAAGTCTGTTAAAATGTCAATCAAAACTAATGAGTTTTTGGAGGAATACAGAAATAGACATGTAGAAAAAAAGTCGATAAGAGAATTGCACTTGCTGTTGGTCTTGGGCATTCTCCATCTGACATCCTCATGTCTGTGTTCTACCCGTCTACAGTTCTGCATCCTGTTACTCTGCCTCCTGAGAGCACATAGCTACAGACTGAGTCAGCTGGGTGCCCATAGGTTCATGTCAATATGACATTGGAAGGTGAGAAAGAGGAATGTAATTTCTTACCCTTGATATTCAATGCAGGACCAAAGTACTTGTTAGTTACTTATCCCTACAATGAGACTATGGGTGTCTCCAGGTTAGGTAACTGATTCCTCCTAATTTTCTCTCCATTTTCCTCTCTGGCCTAAGACCCTCTGGTCTTAAATGTTGCTAACACAGGGATATTTTACACCTTTATAAGTAGTCCTTTTATTAAACTCTTCTCAATTAACCTGTTTAAAGTGCATCACCATTTTTTCACTAATTAATTTTTTTTATCTATTATAATGTAATACATCACCTCTGCTGAACTTTGAATAATGCGATTAAAATCCATGTCCAAGTTTTGGAGGAAATTAATCAAATATATTTATTTTTAGTTACAAATGTTGTTTAATGAAGGCATTGAAATGTTTGTCACCTAACTTCATCTTTAGATGTATTTCTACTTTCCTAATTTTTTTTAACAGGCAGAGTGGACAGTGAGAGAGAGAGAGAGAGAGACAGAGACAGAGAGAAAGGTCTTCCTTTGCCGTTGGTTCACCCTCCAATGGACGCCGTGGCCGCCATGTTGTGGCTGGCGCACCGCACTGATCCAAAGGCAGGAGCCAGGTGCTTCTCCTGGTCTCCCATGGGGTGCAGGGCCCAAGCGCTTGGGCCATCCTCCACTGCACTCCCGGGCCACAGCAGAGAGCTGGCCTGGAAGAGGGCAACCGGGACAGAATCCAGCGTTCCAACCGGGACTAGAACCTGGTTTGCCAGCGCCGCTAGGCGGAGGATTAGCCTATTGAGCCGTGGCGCCAGCCTACTTTCCTAATATTTAAGTGCCCATTACAGGGAATAACCCAGAGTTCATGAAGAGAAAATGAAAGTAGTCAGCATTTGTAAGCATTTACTGGGTAAGGCAGCCATCTAGACTACCATTATCTTTGAAATACCATAGCAGCATGAGGTGAATGTATAAGTCAGAATTCCAGCATGAAACACATGGCATCCTCAAAACTGACTAGTTATGGAGTATTTAATGAGTAACGTGCTGTAGGCTTCAGGGAGATGGAGAAAGGATCACGCAACGCCCCAGTGCTATTTAGAGTGGGGTACTATTACCCTCCACCCCTCTGCCTGAAAGGACAAAGGGAAGGAATGATTCCTAGAATCTGGAATGATTACAAAGTATTGCTTTATCTACAAGTGTAAGAAAGGGCTGCCAAGCAAAAAGCTGTGGTATTTGATTGAGGAATACAGCCAATTTGCCATGACTACACAATGAGGGAAATGGGGGGGATTACTTCCCACTCATTTCCTTCCCATTCACCCATCTCCTGCTTATCTGTTGTTTCAGTCTATTTTGTATGTATTTTATCTTTTGTATAGTCTGTTTGTATTTTGTGTGTTAAAAAATTACCTGAGGCTATTACTTAATAAACATTTATTTAGTTCACAGTTGTAGAAGTTCAATAGCATTGTGTTGGCATCTATTTAGCTCTAGTGATGAGATTGCGGCAGATGGCTTAACAATGGTGGGAGCACTTGTGGATAGGAAGGAAGTTTAGGGGGAGTTGCTAGGTTCATTTACAACAACCCATTCTTGGGGAACTTTGCACAAAAAAGAAAGTAAACTCCCATCAATCCCTTTTAAAGACTTAATTATCTCTCACTACAACCAATCTGGTAAGGATCTTAACCACCATTCAACATTGTCACACTAGGGACCAAACTTCCAGCATATGAATCTTTGGGGGACATACTTAAATTATGCTCAAACCCAGCATTTCTCCTGTCAGTTCAACCCAAGTGGATGTGAGAGCCAAGAGTTCAGTGGACATGATCTATAAAACTTTGCCTCCAGGGTCTAAAATAGTGTGGGGAATATCTTAGATATACAACAGGAATGATCCAGTAGAGTGAATTTATCTAATTAAGAAATATTTTTGATCCTAGCATAATTTATATTTATAATACAGCTTATATTTATATAAACTCAAATCTAAAGAAAATTATCACATTCAACAAGGTCTTGAAAAATATCCCTTTTTGTCTTCCGATTTTCACTGATATTGGAAAGTCTAGAGCTTTTGTGAATGGTCCCACATACTATTTGTTAAGTCTCTGTGGCAAAAGCATTTATATATCTGTGAATCTGTGGATATAACTCAGTGGATAGAAGTGCAGTTTTCATTCCAACCAGTTAATCAATTCAGCAATAATATTCCAAAAATATGCATAATTTTTATGTGTCTTAATTTTTTGGAAAACATAAAAAATATTTTTAAAAAGAAATAGTAATTCATCTTTAGTTTACTGTTTACAGTCAACGCAATACATAAAGGAATCCCATATACTAGAATTAAAGCCATTTACTTCTTTAATACTATAGATCAGTAAGTTCAACCATAGAAGTTTTATAGAACTATAGCAATTCAATGAATTTTCTGGATTAACTGGTTAACTTCCCATTCACTAAGGAACTATTATCTGTAAGAAATCCTAAAAGATATATGAATCAATTTTCCAATCCATGAGCCCATAGATAAAAGAAATGGAACTTCTTGGGATTCTATAACACTACCCATCTATAATTCTCACCTTTTCCTGAATGGGCTTTCTCCCTTCTCCTATTATTATTTCCACAGTATCCTACTTTACACCAATACCATAACTATATTTAATTTTTGAAAATATTTCTTTAAGTTATATAATTTCTTAAATGAGCAGGAGCCAGAATATGGAAATGTAGAATGGGCCAGCGAATTAACATTGTGTTCACCTATCTAAGCATTTCCCAGGAAAAGGGGTAGAAAAGTTAATCCACTTTACTTGGGACAAGCTAGCATATTCAACTGGAAACGCTTATATGCTTGAGTATGCATCAGGGATTGTGTTTTGCATATTTCCTTTGATCTATATAATAAGGTAGATATCAACATTATGTCCATCTCATGGATAAGTAAATAAATTCATTTGTGAGTAGCAGCTACAACCAAGCTCTACTTCTGTCACTTTAACCAGTGTTTCTCAAGAGAGTACAGAGAGATGGAATAATTCTGGAGTAATTCTCTGAAGAGGATGCTTATAAATGAATGGAGGTGTGTGTGTGTTTGTGTGTGTGTGTGTGTATGAGAGAGAGACAGAGAGAATGATTGAAGGCTGCTACTGGTGGCTAAGAGCACTAAGTATTGTGCCATACTCTGGACAGTCTGACATAAGAATTTTCTAACTATCTTGTTGCTCTGGATCAGGCCACACCTGCATGAACAGCATTCTTCCCTTTGGGATACAATCTCACTTCTCTTTCTAGATCCAACTGAAGTGTCCGTCAGGTTCACTTATCGGTTGCAATCTCTTGGCTTCTGTGGTGGCCACAAAACCAAGATCCAGTCCCTAACACCTTTTTTTTTTTTTTTTAGCATAACCTAGACTTTATTTAAGGTCCCAATAGTGGAGCCCCAGGATTACCCTATACCTATTACAGCAATAATTTCTGCTCTCCAAAACCTCATTGTATTTGAGTGGTCATCTGATTAATTGCTGACCAATAGGAGATGAGGGTGAGTCTTCTGGGGGAAGTTCTAAGAGACAGAGGGACAGACAGAAAGAGTGAGAGATCCTCCATCTGCTGGATCACTCCCCTAATGGGCATGAGGTCCAAAGCTGGGCCAGGTTGAAGCCAGGAACCAGGAGCTTCATCTGGTGCATGGGCAGAAAGCTGGACAGGAAGAGGAGCAGCTGGGACTCGAACCATCCCCCATATGGGATGCCAGCATTGCAGGCAGCAGCTTAACTGGCTGCTCCACAATGCAGGATCTAGAAAACTTGGCTTTCTTGAAAAAGGTTGTTTTACTTTTCCCCCTCCGCTTCCTCTTTCCTTCATTGGCAATGTTACATCCATAGCCACAGGACCCTTTTTTGAAAATGGCTGTAAACACAAGGGAAAAGTCAAAAGAATGGATGAGAAGCTGGTTCTGACACAACTGGGTTGTAAATCAAAGCTTGAAAACCCAGCCCTCACAGTTGTTATTCTGTAAGAAAATCATCTTTTATTTTTTGGTCCATTGAAAGTCAAATTTTCTATAATTTGCAGCTACATGTATTTCTAGCTAAAGAAAAATAAAGTTCCTTTAAAAGCCACGTCTCAGATATTTTTGTTCTAATAAATAATTTATGCACTCACTGCAGGAAATTTGCAAAGTATAGTGAGGTCTGTGAAGGGCTACTTTTTTTCTCCAAATGTGGGAGGGCCTTCCCTGAGTCCAAAGGGTATGTGATTTGCTTAGGCCAATGAAATGTGAGAAAACAGATCTTTTTTTGAGCTTCTGTTGTGAGACTGTAATGTCCCAAACAGAGACTCATCTGTTGGCATGGGTAAGAGAGAAGAGAATGTGAAGTAGAGATGTATCTAACCCTACAGTGGATAAAAAAATAGCAAGGAAGGAAGATCTCAGAATAATTCCTTCTTGAAGCATAGTGTAACTTAAGCTGAAAGATTTGGAATCAGAAAAAGAAGGAGGAGTGAGAGGTGGATAGGGAGAGGAGGACATTTGTCATTCTACTATCAGGAAGCAAATGTTGCTAGCAGTTACCTTCATTAAAAATTGCTGCTAGTAATTTTCAATATATATTTTAAGTATTCAACAGATCAAATACTTTTTTCAGAAATGTATATAGCATAAGGATTTTCTCCTGCTGTTAAAATCTATAGCCATTTTAAAGGATTAATAAATATTTCATTTTCAGAAATATTTGCAAGCCACAAAAAGAACATTTGTATCATTATTGCTTGTGCGAATACATGGAACGCTTTCCAGAATTCCTTATTAATTTACAAAATTAAATACCTAGCACAGTATATGGTGTATAACTTTTCCAAAATTTTCTTTCAGAGAAGTAAAGAGGAGAATAAAAATAAAAAATGAATAAATAAAAGTCTCCAGGGCAGAGATAAAACAGGCAAAATGAAAAGGGTGTCAACAGCATAAAATATATGATGTTGGAGTTCCTCTTTCTTCAGGCGTGGAGAACCTTTTTCTGCCAAGAGCCGTTTGATATTTATAACATCATGCGTGGGCCATACAAAGTTATGATATTAAAAATTAGCCTGCTCTAAGTGTACTATATTTTGAGTTCCACTTGTGGTTGCCTTGGCAGTGCCAGCCCAGATGATTTTGTGGGCCTTAATCCGCTCATGGGCTGGACGTTTCTCATCCCTGGATAGCTTCTCTGTCAATATTCCTGTTCAATCCCATTTCTCACCACCTTATGGAAATTAATGAGGGTATTGCATAGAAACATGCTTAAAGACATCTGCTTTTGTTCCTGGTATTCATTCATTCATTCATTTTTTTTAGTGAATAAAGTTTTTATTGAATAAATGCCTATTAATTGTCAGATCATAGGCCTGGCAGATTAAAGCCATGGCTAGGACACACAAGGTGCTGACTTTGTTTTTTTTTGACAGGCAGAGTGGACAGTGAGAGAGAAAGACAGAGAGAAAGGTCTTCCTTTTTGCCGGTGGTTCACTCTCCAATGTGGCAGGAGCCAGGTGCTTATCCTGGTCTCCCATGGGGTGCAGGGCCCAAGCACTTGGGCCATCCTCCACTGCACTCCCTGGCCACAGCAGAGAGCTGGCCTGGAAGAGGGGCAACTGGGACAGAATCCGGTGTCCCGACCAGGACTAGAACCCGGTGTGCCGGCGCTGCAAGGCAGAGGATTAGCCTATTGAGCCATGGCGCCGGCCAAGGTGTTGACTTTGTAGATTTACATTCTTCTAGTGGTGGAGAGAAGGCAGAAAGCCAAAAAAAAAAGAGTAAGACATAAATGGATGAATAATTCTGTCCAGAGATAGGTGTTATGAAGAAGACAAAGCAGAGAAGTGGAGAATGGAGTGGGCAGAGTTTGTGTGATAAGGAAAGGCATCCCTCAGGAGTGTCAGTTCCATTTTGGACCTGAGTGGGAGGTATTCTGCTTTGTGACATGTAGAGGAACAACAAGTATCAATACCCCAAATAAAGACTGAGCTTGCTAATACTTAAAGAAAAGGAAAAAGACAAGTGATGAGTGAGAAGGAGGGTAAGAAGAGATAAGGTGAAGTCAACAGCACCCAGACTACAGTTTTGAAGACCATGGTAAAGACTTCAAATTTATTTCAAGAGGGATTGGAGGGCTTGACACAATCAAGAAAAATTAGAGGCAAAGTCTGATTGATAAACTGAAATGTTCACTTGGCCGCTGTGTAGAACAAGGTTGCTAGGGGCCCTAATTGGAAGCCATTGCAGCTCTCCAACAAAGGACAATGGTGACTTAGATTAGGGTGATGCAGGTGAAAATGGAAAAAAAAAAAAGGACTGAACTGGAAGCATATTTTGAAAGCAGAGCTAGCAGAACTTTTTGGTAGATTGTACTTGTGTTGGATCTCCTTTGTGTTATGTGCGGCATTACTGGGTGCTGGCACTGGGGTCAGAATGTCTTTGTTGATGTCCTAATTCCATAACTTACTAATTCTGCACAAGTTGTTAAGCCATGTGCCTCAGTTGCTATATCTTTAAGACACTTCCTGGTGTTGAATAAATGAGTTAGCATGTGTGAAATGCACCCACGAAATTTTGATGAATTTGAGCTATTATTATTATTACTATTGCTGTGTAATCTATAGCATTTTGTTTGGAGACAAGTGAACCTAACCACTTGGCTTGAAGTAGGTAGTGAAAAGAGCATGTGGAACAAGGGGTGCCAGAGGATTATCTCAGGAGATGTCTGTCTCCCCAAGGGACTGCTTGTGTGATTTGGCTCCACACTGAATGGATGGACACCTGTTCTTCTTTGCTAGTGATAAGTCCATGCAGGACAGTAAAGGCTGTACAGGAAGAAGCATGATACACTTTTTTCCATCTTTGGTAATTGCCTCTAAGATTCCTCTTTTTATTCCACCACATTATGCATCTATAATATAGAGGAGATAATATGGAAATTCAAGTGCTAATTTCAGCTGTTATAGGGATCAGGCCACAGTCTGAGGATTAAGCGAAAAAAAAAAGAACATGGAGGGAAAAAAGACCTTCCCAGCCAGGTTGCTTTGAGCCCACGGATTTTTATGAACAATTTTCCAGTATTGAATGAGAACTACCCTTTCTGATTGGTACATTTCTGGACATGCAAGGGTTCAGAGGCACCCATAGCAATCCATGTTTCCATACCTGGGTTTCATAACTGATAGACTGTGAGAAAAGTTGAAGGCAAGGTGCACACTCTGTACTCTGACTTTTTGTTAGATTTTTATTTACTAATAGTAAATGCTGTCATTTGTTGAGTGCTAGTTATATACCTGATACTGTGCCATGCTTCCAACATATCCTATCTTATTTAGTTTTTAAATAACCCTGTAAAAGAGGCATTGTATCCCCATTTCAGAGAAGGTAAAACAGAGCCTCAAGGAGCTTATGTAACTGGCTCAATGTTACACAGTGAGTAATACAGCAGGGATTTAAACCCAGATCCAGCTTTAAATTCTATATTATAATGTCTATATCTGTGACATATCTTACTGAACTTTATGTAAATTACATGTCTTATATGTGAGTAAAATCCCATGAAAACATATACACAGCTTTTTTTAATAGCAAGCTGACTTACATATGACAATTAAGACAGAACTAGATACCTTGTTTGTTACTTTTTTTTTCCTGCCAATGTGTTCAACTTTCTTCTTTATTTTTCTTTTCTAAGTTAAAAATTGCATGCCTTGCAATTTAAAAAATGGGAACAGGAGAAATAAACCCTGAAATATTAAATTCACGTATGGCTTGGTTTGGTCTTCAAGTTACTGTTCTAATCACTTCTGGCCATGAACCTTGTCAATTTGACATTTTGTTTATTTCAGAGAGAAATAACATAGATGAAAGTGGGAATGTCAGGAAAGGGTATAAGAATCCTCCCTACTCCACCTCATCCCAAGGAAAAGTGCAACAGCTTTACAGTTCACAGATTAACTCTTTCAGTTCCCAAGAGAAAAACATCCTACAGCTGCAAGCACTATGCACAATGGGAACATGAGCCACACTTGGCTACTGAGCCACTGAAGTACAGCTAGTCTGAACGGAAACGCGCTCAATGTGTAAAACGCACACCAGATTCAGACTTCAAGTGACAGAACAAACTGGAAGACTGTGAAATATCTCAACAATCATTTTTTATTGATTACATGTAAAATGCTAGGTACTATACTAGAAATGATGAGTTAAAATAGGTTGTGAAAATTATTTTCACTTCTTTCTCCATTCTTTACTATGGCTGCTGAAAGAATGAACACTGCTCATGTAGTTCGCATTGTTTTTCCCCCTGGCAGGGCTGTTCTAGAGTCCTATATTTAGTGTATTTACTTTCAATCCCATTTGGAAAGTTAATGGGGGAAGAATTCATGCCTTCAGACACACAAAGAGTGGTTTTATAATGTTCCACTTCTGACATAGTGCAAAATCAATACCAGATCTTCGTCTAATTGCCCACAGTAATAAGCTCATGCTTATTTCCACAAAGCCAAATATATTCTTGGGAACTCAACTGAATTGTGGGAAGCACCCAGGCCTTGCAGTCCTGCAGGCCTGATTTTCTTTCCTTTTTTTTTTTTTTTTTTTTGACAGGTAGAGTTAGAGAGAGAGAGAGAGAGAGAGGGAGAGAAGAGAGAAAGAGAGAGAAAGATAAATGTCTTTCTTTCCATTGGGTCGCCCCCCAAATGGCTGCTACAGCTGGCGTGCTGCACCGATCTAAAGCCAGGAGCTAGGTGCTTCTCCTGGTCTCCCCATGGGGTGCAGGGCCCAAGCACTTGGGCCATCCTCCACTGCACTCCCGGGCCATAGCAGAGAGCTGGCCTGGAAGAGGAGCAACCGGGACAGAATCCGGCACCCCGACCGGGACTAGAACCCGAGGTGCTCTGTCATCTACAGAAGTGGCCAATTTATAATGTACCCTTGTACTGGCTTTTCCTTCTCTGTTTTTTTGTTTGTTTGTTTTGTTTTTTTGTTTGTTTTCTCTCCTCTGTCCCTGTGTCCTGCTCCCTAACTCACTTCCCAAATAAACTACCTGCCACAATCCTTTCCATTTGGCTAGTGGGGACCTTGTCTAAAGCAGCTTGGGAAGGTGTACCCTGGAAAATTGGCATCTCAATTTTCTCATTTATAAACCAGGAATATTAATACTCTGAATAGTTGTGGGAATTAGTGATTACATATAAAGCTCTTAGAAGAAATCTTTGGTAGCCATCATTTCATGTATTAAGGAAAAATTTCAAGTTGATAGCAAAAATAGGGCCCTTTAAAGTCCTTCCAGATGAGCCTTGGGGAAGTCAATGATTTTGAAGTGTTTTCTGATGGAGTCTCAACTATACCATCCACTCTCAAATAATCCAGATGGATTAGAAATAGAAATGTATGTTAAAGGGAAAAAAGATCTTCCTTGGGAAATCAATATGGAAAACGAAGGAGTAAGGAGATGGATATGGGGGTCTGGTCTAGGATCCATTACTATCTCCTCCTCCTCTGAAATCTGAATGTCAGGAATCCAAGCATGCATGCGTTAGAGTGCAAACTTCCAATGAGTTCAGAAAGGACAGCGACAGTGCTCGTACTACATTACTTTGAAAATACACTGAGAGTTCTATGTACATTAAATATAATTATCAGATAAAAAACTTAAGTATGAAAATATGCTTTTTCCCTATAAATGAACCTAACTCCAATGTATAACCCCAAACTGTTGATAGCAAACAATCCGTCAATTTCAGGGGAATCCAGTGGATTTGAGACTTTTTGTTTCTTTTTTTCCTTGAAGCTGCATCTAAATTAGCAGTGGGAGGGTGGGGCATCTGGCATTATGTATCAGAAAGTTAATGGAGTTAGGGACAAAGGGACTGCCTGGTCCTTGGCCACCACCTGGCTGCTCCTGAAATGCACATCAGCTTCCCTTGCGCCTGGTTTTCCACTTCTGGTCACTGGTGCACATGTAAACCTCCTGCTGTGTTCTCCTGGGTTTGACAGTGCAGCATCTCTGGATCCTCTAGCTCCTGTGCTGTCTCCACGCTATTGTCAACTACACGAGGAGTAAACACGTTGTCTTTCTCTGTGATACCTTGGGTGTTCTGTAAAACTGTGTTGGCCCTCATACACAGCTATGGTGGAGCAAATAATGACCCTTTGAAGATGCCTACATCCTAATCCCCAGAATCTGCAAATGCTATTGCATAGCAAAGGGAAATTATGGTTGCAAATGGAATCAAGGTTGTTAGTAAGCTGAAATAGGAACATTATCCTGACTTATCCCCACGGATCTTATGAAATAATAAGGTCCTTAAACTTGGAATAGAGGACAGAGATGTCAGTGTCAGCAAGTGATTCAGTGTGAGTCTTAAAGAGCTACTGCTGGCTTTGAAGATGAAAGGAGGCTACCGAAAGCAAAGGAATGTGGGCAGCCCCTAGAAGGAGGACAGGGCAAGAAAACACATTCTCCCCCAGGGTTTCAACGAGGAATTCAGCTGTGACCGTACTTTTTTTCTCACCCATTGAAACCCACATTGGACTTCTGACTTCTGTAACCATTAGAGAGTAAATCTAAGTTGTATTAAGACACAAAGAGTGTGGCAATTTGTTACAGCAGCAGTATGAAGCTACCACCCAGCCATTTCTCTCCTGTCACTTCTGCACCATGCACCTGAGGCTTCTCTACCCAGAAAAGGAGAGCATAGGTATCTTCTGCTCTCAGATCACAAAACTTATTAGAAAATTCTCTTTGGAACCTGCCAAGTGCTGTGGTTTGTACTCTCTCTCTAATTCTCTTTACTTTCTCCAATCCGTTATCAACTCTGGATTGGGGAAGAGCAACTCTGACAAATCATGTGCTCTTCCAGACAGACAGGCTCTGCCAAGACCTTCACAAGAAGCGGGCTTTAGCTATATTTTTCTTCCCAAAGTCAGGAAGTCTGGCATATCCTAGTTAATTCTTACCTGGGCAAAGCCTCCAGAAACGAAAAAAGAAAGCAAAACAAAGCTCCGGCAATTAGCAGATAAACAATGCTATTTTATTGCAATATCAGACAGTCATTCTGTAAAATAAAGTTTTATTGAATTCAATAGTTTTCATTTTCACTACGGAGGCTTTGTGTCTGTATGCTACAAACTAAGAAGCAACTGTGAGTATATTCACAGACAATGAAAGAAAGAAAGGAAGGACAGATAAGAGGAACACAAGGGAAGAAGCTAGGGAGTCAGTGGAACTAAGCGATGTGGACCAGGTGTGACAGACAGGGAAGCAGTCAGCTAGCAAAGACTTGCTGAGCAGCTGGCCAGAGATGCCTGTGCAGATCAGAACCAGAGAACGTCTGCTGGGGATGGAGAGACTCCTCCAGTGTCCCCGAGGGAGTAGCAGCTTCCTCTTCCTGCCGGTATACAGTGATGCCTTGATTTCCATTGCTTTACTCAGATTTCTCACCTCTCTTCACTAACTTCTTTTCCATGGATTTCTCATCTTTATTCCCATCATTAAAATTTTCTTGTTACTTCATGGGAATTTCATGACAGTTGTCAACATTCAGCACGGACTTTTTGCCAATATACTGTCAGACACGTGTTAATACACTAAGTCAAGTGAACAAAGATAACACCTTTATTCTTAATACACACAAAGGAAAGAAATCGCAAAAGGTATCAAAACTGACGGAGAGCTATTCATCGCAGACTTTTTCCCACATCTAAGGAATTTATAGCTCTGAATAAATAAAATTGTAAGCCACTTAGTCAATGTAAGATGTAAGCACAATGATTGCATAACATTTTTCATTTTATACATAATTATCTCCCATCAAAATTATGACAGATTGGTATCATTCTTCCAATTTTGAAGCTAAGGAAAAAATAACATCAAAGAAATAAAGTGTTTTAACACAAATCTTTTGAAACTGGGACTTGAAGATAGGCTTCCTAACAGCAATTATTTTACTATACTGTCTTAGTATACCCTCTACCAGATTCTCAAATACATGTGAATGTTATTATGTACTGTCTTTTCTATTTTACTTTATACAAGCTGCTAAAATATATGTATTTGATTCAGCAGCTATTATATATTTGGTTGTACTTTTTATATAGACTGGAGCCTCAGGATTGATTTAATAAAAAGAGTTTCTCTTTTTGTATTTAATTGATAGCAGGTGTTCTTTCATTGGGCAGAAGGACATTTTCAAAATCTCCTGAGATAAAGTCTTCCAGAGTGCAGAAGTATGGATTACCCCATGTCAGAGAATTAGTCTAAGCTTATTCTAAAAATAAATGTAAAAGCCACTAGTAAGACTGGGCCTGTGAGTACTATTCACATGATCAAAAGCTCTCTATTGTCAGTCTTCATTGATTCATTTCTTCACTGAAGAAAGAAAAATTCTAGGAGAGAAAAATTTGTCCCTAAAACTTTGCATAAGTTCAAATTAAAAATGCTGTCTTAATTTAAGTTTTTTTCCAAGACCAGCTCTGAATATTGGTCAACTGCAGACAACATCAAGCCTGCTGAAGCTAATGTCTAGTTCCCTGAAGAACTACAGGAGACCCCAACTCTGCCCAATGTTACATCTGGATATTAGTCTAATCTCAGTTCCTAAATTTTCATGTGACTGTGAATGCGTTACTTAATGTATCTGGAACTAAGGTTATTTATCTAGCATTTAACTCAGTAGAAGTTGTATTAAGTGTCTGTATAAAGAGTTCTCATTGAGCTTTTGCTGTAAATTAAAATATTCATTTAAGATTTATTGATTTGAAAAGCAGAGTGACAGAGAGGAAGAGAGAGAGAGAGAGAGAGAGAGAGAGAGAGAGAGAGAGAGAAAGAGAGAGAGAGAGAAAGAAAGGAGGAGAGAGAAATTTTACATGTCTCAATTCACTCTCCAAATGCCCAGAACATTCAGGTCTGGACCAGGTCAAACCTAGGAGCCAGGAACTACATCCTGGTCTCTCACAGGGGTGTCAGAGAACCAAGCACTTGGGCCGTAATTTGCTGCCTTTCCAGGGACATTAGCAGTAAAGCTAAATCTGCAGTACAGCAGCCAGGCCTTAGCACTGGCACTCTGACATGGGAAGCCTGCATCACAGGCAGTGACTTAGCCTGCTACACCACAAGGTGAGCCTGCATTAGAATATTCTAAATGCTATCTTTATATGTTGTCTTTGATTAAATATTGTGAGGTAGGCCTATTATTTTCTTTTTAAATTTCCAAATGGGGAAACTGAGGGCCAGATAGTTTAAGTCACTTGTCCAAGCTCACATTGCTGGCAAAAGTGCTACAATTAAAACTTGAACCTAAGTTCAGCTCCAGCATCTGTGCATTTAATCATCCCATTATGTGTCAGTTAGGGTAGGTTCAGTTACACGTAACAGAAAATACAGCCAGAAGTAGCCATACAGTTAGGATATTTATTCTTTATCTCATAAGACAGCGATTCCAAAGGTTGGTGGTTTCAGGGTTGGATTAATGAATCTGTGATATCATCAAGGATTCCTTGTTTTGCACTCTCTCTCGAGCTTGACCCCTTGTTGTAATAAGATAGCTGCTGTACTTGTAGGCATCCTCTTCTCATTTTTATCAGGGAGGAAGTTTTTCCAGAAACTTCCAGTAGACTGGTCAAACATGGGTCATATGTTCATCCTTAAATCAATCACTAGCAAGGAGATATGGGATTATAATTTTGCTTTGGAATAATCGATGTGAATGCCCTGAGTCTTTTGAGAGGTGTTAGTATTTTCCTTCTGCGAGAATTTCACAAAACAGAGAAGGGAGGAGGGTAGCAATTGGGGAAATGAAGGACAGTGGTTGTCATAGTGGTTGAAAGTTAATTTTCCTGGCTCAATGGGCTAATCCTCCGCCTGTGGCGCTGGCACACGGAATTCTAGTCCTGGTCCGATTCTATCCTGGTTGCCCCTCTTCCGGGCCAGCTCTCTGCTGTGGCCTGGGAGTGCAGGCCCAAGTGCTTGGGCCCTGCAACCCATGGGAGACCAGGAGAAGCACCTGACTCCTGCCTTCGGATCAGTGTGGTGTGCAGGCCACAGCACGCTGGCCATGGCGGCCATTGGAGGGTGTACCGACAGCAAAGGAAGACCTTTCTCTCTGTCTCTCTCTCTCTCACTCTCTCTCACTGTCCACTCTGCCTGTCAAAAAAAAAAGCTAATTTTCCTGTTCAAATAATTTTATAATCCTACCTTATTGCCTCTGTCAACTCCTATGTTCCAATGTTACCAAATCCTATTTGACCTCTTGCAGATTTACCACTCTATTACAGCTCCTGTAATTTTTACTGAAAAATGCAGTCGAATTCTCCCCAAGAAGGTTCACCAAAACCCCTTTCTACTGGGGCCTGCTTTATCTTTACTTCTCCCATAGTAGGGAGCCCACCTTGTGCTAGGACCACAGTGGAAGGAAAGTACTTGAAATTCCATGTGCACACCAAGTTGCTACACATTTGGGTCTTCAGTTAATCCTGTTCCTTCTGCTTGGACCCTGTTTCTTTTGTTTTCCTAGAGAACTGCTACTCTGACAGCATTGTGTACAGTTTAGTTGGATATAAAACTTTGGGAACAGAAGAATTCATGTGGGAAACAACTTCACACAGGTAAGTGACAAGTAGAGTGATAGCAGTGAACCCAAAAAGAGGATAGATATGAAAATCACTTTTCTGTGGTAAATCAAACAAACAGAAGGAAAGTGGCAAATTTGGGAATCTTAGAGGACTGTGAAACCAATTAAACAAGAGAGGAGAATGAGGAAGGGAGGTCAGTTCTACCATGCACATCTTGCAGCTGAAGAGACCAGGAGCCAGCAGACTTTTTTGAAGTGATGTCCTTGAAGAGCTGTACATGAGAATGAGGAGCTTAGGAGAGACGCTTCACCCAATGATTTAGGAGTCATAAATACAGGTTTGATAAATGGGACCATTTTTCTGATTTTCCCCTCTGTAAGGCTAGGAAGTAGGCATGTCTGGGTCCAAGGAACTAGCAATGTCTTTTAGCAGAGGAAGTAGAGCACGATTCTCTAGACCACAGTTGAGACTAAGGTTAGAGAATGTCAAAGTCCAATTAGAAAGTCAAGTCCAGTGTAGTATTTAAAAGCTAAGTAGGGGATGAAATTAAGACTCAAAACTGAGCTTTGAGGTGAAATGAAAATTCAAGGTCTAGGAACTATGAAGTCAAGGCAAAAGTTTTAAAAATATCCAGCAATGGTGAGCTGGAGAGCACTGGTTTGAAGTCATAGCCCTTGTCCATGTGAGGTGATGACATTCTTCTGCATGGGTGGATAGATCCAAATTATTCATGTATGTATTTATTTTTAG
The DNA here is from genome assembly GCA_949820135.1 of Sylvilagus floridanus. NCBI lineage: Eukaryota > Metazoa > Chordata > Mammalia > Lagomorpha > Leporidae > Sylvilagus > Sylvilagus floridanus. The sequence continues at coordinate 91,758,652 of OX463224.1, forward strand.
TTTTAAATTTTTATTTTGACTGTCCATTAGTTTTTAACAGATTCATTGTAATTTATAGATAGAATTCTAAGAATATAATGATATTTCCTTTCTCTCTCCCTCCTTCCTTCCCTGCTAGAATTATTTAAAGGATCATTTTCATACAGATGCATGAACAAGGACAATTTGGAAAGTATTCTTCAAAAGTCAATAGGATAAAAAGAGAAAGAGAAGGTTCCAAAAGCCTGGTGAACACTACTATAGTTATATGGTAGGCAGAAGAGAAGCTACATAATATCCTCTGAAAAATCAGTAACTGTGCAAGCGAAACAGATTGAGTGGCAGAATAAGAGGCAACAATCTCATGGTGGATATTTAATTAGCTGTCTTCTTAGAGACAGCAAGAGAATAAAGTGGTTAGTGTTTGATAGTGTTGGTGATCTCACCTGGCTCTGAAGCACTATGGTTCTTACTACCTGAGAAGATTTTAGAAAGAAGATCTTACTTCATCAAATTCATTTATTTATTTATTGATGTCGGTAATGGATTTGGGGACAACAAGTGTAGAAAGATAACACTACCTTCTAAGCAAAGGAAAGATGGTAGATAATTTTGAGATTTGCATGTGATACAGAAATAATCCTCAGATTGAGGCTCCTTCTCCGGTCTCCAAGGAGGAATGATTTAGGTGTTGCTCCTTCAGTGGCGGTGGATAATCCAGGGAGGGACTCAAGCACTCCATGCAGCAGCCTCTGTTGTTCATTTCTTTTTTTTTTTTCTGAAGGTAAGGAATTAGTGACATCTGTTTCAGTGAACATCTGGTGATAGCCCAGGAACTCATGGGCACAGAGAGGGACCACAATCCCCATGGATTGAAGGACTTCCCTCCAGATCCCTTGGAAGTCTAAAAGAAGCTTGGAAGGTTTTTATGAGATAAAATGACAGGTGAGTTTGGAAGGATTGAAAGAACCCCATGTGCTATGAAAAGCTTTTTTAAAAAAATAACATAGAGTGTTGTTCTATAGAATATAATTGCTTCTTGGTTTGATTCACAAATTCCTTGAAGAGTAAGCTGACAAAGGGAGGTCTCTATTATGACTTACATCAACCCTAGGGACATTTGCATTCATGGGATCCTTCTTTCACAAAAAAAGGTAATAAAATTATGTTTTACAAATGTATGGGTGTCATCAAGGTGGTATGTACCAATGCCATCTCACTAGTCCAAGTGATCAAATTCTGTTCACAATTGATCATAATGATAGGACTAAGAATCAAAGGAATCACATAAGCAAGACTGGTGTCTGCTAATACTAACTGATATAATCAAAAAGGGAGAGAACGATCCAACATGGGAAGCAGGATACACAGCAGACTCATAGAATGGCAGATGGCCTAAACAGCAGCCCTTAAGGCATTCGGATATGGCTGAAGAGCCCATGAGAGTATTTTAGGCATGGAAAGCCAAGACACTCTGGCAAAAAAAAAAATGACCTAAATGAAAGATCTCTGCAAGTGAGATCCCAGTGGAAAGAACAGGCCATCAAAGAAGGAGCTAACTTTCTCTGAAGAGAGGAGAGAGCTTCCATTTTGACTATGACCTTGTCTAGATAAGATTGGAGTCGGCAAACTCAAAAGGCTTCTATAGCCTTGGCAAATCATGACAAGAGCCTAGGGTGATTACTGACGCCATAAACAAGAGTGTCAATTTGTAAAGTCAACACCAGGAGTCACTGTGCACTTACTCCCCATGTAGGATCTCTGTCCTTAATGTGTTGAACTATGTGAATTAACTCTATAACTAGTACTCAAATAGTATTTTACACTTTGTGTTTCTGTGTGGGTGCAAACTATTGAAAGCTTTACTTAATGTATACTAAATTGATCTGTATATAAAGAGAATTGAAAATGAATCTTGATGTGAATGGAAGGGGAGAGAGTGAGGGAGAGGGGAGGTTTGTGGGTGGGAGGGAAGTTATGGGGGGGGAAGCAATTGTAATCCATAAGCTGTACTTTGGAAATTTATATTCATTAAATAAAAGTTTAAAAAAAAAACAAATGTGTGGGTGTATTAGATCCCTTTAGCCACAGAGAATATGTACCAGTGCCCTCAGTGGATGCCTGAAACTTTGATTAGTAGTCAAGTCTACATATGCTATGTTTTTTCTCCCTATACATATACTTATGATAATTTCTCACCTTTTCAATTAAATGAAGCATTTCAGAACTTTTCTTTGTCATATATGAATCATCAGGATCACTACTCTTCCACACTGGAGCCATTATTAAGTAAAAGAAGTGTTACTTGGTCACAAGCAATGCAAAATCATAAGAATTAATCTAATAACTCAGACAGCTATTGAGTGACCAAAGGCAAGTGGCACACACAGTGCAGATGAGCTGGGCAAAGGGATGACCATCTTCCCTGGGCTGGATGGAGCAGGATGATGTGAGATTTCATCATGCTATTCAAAATGGCATACAATCTAAAATTTCTGAGTTGTTTTTCTCTAGAGTTTTCCATTGATTGTTTTCAGACCGTAGTTGACTGAAACCGTAGAAAGGAAAACCATGGTTAAGGGAAGACTACTATATGTAGATGAATGTAACTCAAGTTGAATTTCTTGTTATATATTTTTGCTTTTATATTCCTTTGTTTCTTTTGTTAAAAAACAAGTAAAAGATTTCATGGACTACTAAAAGTAAGGTGTATTCTTGATACTCTGTGCCCACTCTGCCTCCTTAATACCAGCCCTATTGGTAGGAACACTTCTCTGCTCTTCCTACCCACATTGTAGGCCCATTGGGGCCCTGCTTCTACAAGAAACCCTTCCTGACTCACTCTGTCAGCAGGAACCTCTTCCCTATTAATTGTTTGCCTGAATCATTATACAATTAGTATAGTCCACATTTTATTATTGTTTGTCTTTTATATATGAATCTTTCTATTTCAAATTAAGTTCAAACTGCCCCTTCCTTTCAGTTGTATTTAACATTCAGTGATAACCATCAGTTATCAATCCAATGCTATTTGCCAGGTATGCTTCTGCTACATACATCATTTTATCTCCATTTTTCAAATAAGGCATCGCCTTTCACCCAGACTCAGAAAGTCAATCCAAGATCCTCTGGCTTTAAAGGCAGCCATATTCTACTCTACTCAGTAATCTTCACAGGTAGATGGTGATGGTGCTGATGCAGTTGAGTCAGGAAGGTGGGGGAAAGGAGAAAGAATCACAATAAGGCTCAGTAGGTGCCCAAGTTCTGTATGTTATTAAAGCAAATACTGTTTAGACCTAATTATCTCTTCCAAAGTTTGCTTGGAATCCTTATTCTAAGTATTTTGAGTAATTTTATTTAGCATAGTGGTGATAATGGGATGAGCCATTTGATCCAATTGTAAAGGAATCCTTCCCCCCACACTGTGAAGACTCAGTACCATGTTTACTTTTTTATTGTTGTTGTTGTTTTTAGTTTTGGTAAATAAAGGCTAGTAAAGGACAAAAAGCAATCCTACTCATGAACAAAATGGTCAATTACTAATTCTTCCTTTAACATGTGATAATCATGACCTATATTTCAGCTAATACTGAGCCATGGCAGAGCCAGGCCCAATAACATCTATTCATATGATTCTAAACTTGGAGCAATATTAATTATCCAATGGAGAAATCCAAAACCTATATATGTTTACATCGGATATGGCTTCATTATATTTCAGAGAGAAACCTATGAACATGCTCTTTTGTCATGAGTCATTTGACAACCAATGAATATGTACTGTTCTTTCTTAGCTGTTTTCCCACCATGACTTCTAGAGGGAATATATTTCCTGTGTGCTGTAGTTTGTCAGTTTGAAACTTTTCCTGCCAAGAGTGTGAGAAACCACAGAAACTCAGAAAGCTCTTTTCACATATGCAAAATTCAGTGTCATTGAAATGTGATGACTTTGAATCCAAACACACCTGTCCTTGGATCCTTCCTCTACAATTTAAAGTCAGTGCAGCCATAAAAGAGTCACTTAACACTGCTTGTCTTTAAAGTTGTCTTTAACTTTACAGTTTCATAGTGAGATTAAGAGATAATATATGGAAAATAGCACCATAACTATCACGTAATAGATGCTTAATAACTGCTAGTCTACTAATATCAGTAGTCTTGGTTTCATCTTTGAATAAATGGTGCTAAAGGATCAATTAGGAAATACAATACAAACAGTTCTCAAATTACTCACTTAGACCTTGAGATGAGATGATTCTTTTTTTTTCCCCAGAGAAACCTTTTATTTAAAGGAGTACAAATTTCATAAGTACAACTTTAGCAATATAGTGATTCTTCCCATAATACCTGTCTTCCCACCCTCAATTGAACCCCAGTTCTTCCTCCCTCTCCCATTCCCAGTCCTATTCTCCATTAAGATTCATTTTCAATTAACTTTATACACAGAAGACCAACTCTATAAGTAAAGTAAAAGTTTCAACAATGTGCAGACATACACACACATACATACATCCACATACAACTGTTTGAGAACAAGTTCTAAAGTTAATTCTCATAATACAACTCATTGAAGACAGAGGTCCTGCATGGGAAGTAATTTAACAATGAACACTCTCATGTATGATATCATTGACCACCTGAGGCTCTTGACATGAGCTACCAAGGCTATGGAAGATTTTTAACACACAGTCTCCTTCAGGATTTAGATAAGACCATAAGAAAAGTGGAAATTATCGCCTCCCTTCAGAGAAAAGTCCATCCTTCTTAGATGGCCACTTCTTTCCACTAGGTTCTCACTCACATAGATCCTTCATGGAGAACATTTTTTTTTTGTCACAGTATCTTGGCTTTCCATTCCTAAAATGCTTTTATAGACTTTTAAGCCAGACCAGAATGCCTTAAGGGCTGATTCTCAGTTCAGAGTACTATTTAAAATGATTATCATTTTATGAGTCTGCTGTGTGGAATGCTTCCCATGTTGGAACATTCTCTCTTTTTAAATTCTATCATTATTACCAGACACTTGATATTATTTATGTGATCCCTCTAATACTTAATCCTGTCTATATGATCACTTTAACACTGAATATAATGACTTTAATACTTAAGATGGCATTTTTACCATCCAGCTTAATGGGATTGGGGTTCCCTTGGCAAATTTTGAAACTATACCCTTAGAAGAAAATTCATAAGAATGTATGCAGAACTATACAACTTTACAGTTACAAGCTTCCTCCTCCCTCTCTTATTCCCATTCTTATTTTTACTGAACTATTTTCAATTGACTTTATACACATATGATTAACCTATGTGAAGTAAGGAGTTCAATGAATAGTATGAAGAAAAAAAACTGTTCCTCCACAGCCAAGACAAGGGCTATTTAAGTCATTGCTTCTCAAAGTATCAATTTTCTTCTACAGATTTCCTTTTAGATGCTCTATTACTTCTCATTGATTAGAGAGAATATATGGTATTTGCCCCTATGAGACTGGATTACTTCACTGCGTTTTCCAAATTCATCCATTTTGTTGCAAATGACCAGATTTCATTTTTAACCACTTATAGTATTCCATAGAGTACATATCCCATAATTTCTTTATCTAGTCTTCAGTTTCTAGGCATTTAGGTTGATTTCACGTCTTTATTATTGTGAATTGAGCTGCAATAAACATGTGGGTACAGATAACACTTTTACTTATTGATTTTATTTCCCTTGGGTAAATTCCCAGGAGTGGGATGGCTGGTTCATTTGGTAGGTCTATATTTGCATTTCTGAGATATCTACACACTGTCTTTCTATTCTGTTCTATTGGTCTATCCATCTATTTTTGTACCAGTACCAGGCTATTTTGATCATAATTGCCTTGTAGTATGTCTTTAAATCTGGTATTGTGATGTCTGCTTAGTGTTTATTGTATAAGATTGCCATTCAAGATATCCTTTGTTTTGAAATGAATCTTAGCATCATTTTTTCTATATCTGAGAAGAATGTCTTTGGCATTTTGATTGGTATCACACGGAATCTATAAATTGCTTTCGGAAGAATGAACATTTTGATGATATTGATTCTTCCAATCGATGAATATGGAAGATTTTTCAATTTTTTTGTATTTTCTTCTAGTCCTTTCTTTAATGTTTTGTAATTCTCTATCTTGGATATCTTTGACATCTTTGCTTAAATTTCTTCCAAGGTATTTGATTTTGTTTGTAGCTATTGTGAATGCAGTTGATCTTAGAAATTTTTTCCCCAGCCATGGCATTGTCTGTGCACACAAAGGCTGTTGATTTTTGTGTACTGATTTTATATCCATCTACTTACCAAACTGTTCTGTGAGTTCCAATAGTCTCTTGGTTGAGTCTTTTGGATCCCTTATATATAGAATCATGCCCTCTGTAGATAGGGATGGTTTTACTTCCTCTTTCTCAATTTGTATCTCTTTGAATTTTTTCTCTTGCCTAATGGCTCTGGCTTAAACTTCCAGGAATATATTGAATAGCAATAGTGAGAATGGGTATCCTTGTGTTGTTCTGGATCTCTATGGGAATGCTTCCAACTTTTCCCCATTCAATAGGATGCCGGCTGTGGGTTTGTCATCAATCACTTGATTGTGTTGAAGACTGTTCCTTCTATATCCAATTTGCTTAAAGTTTTCATCATGAAAAGGTGTTGTATTTTACCAAATGCTTCCTCTGCAACTATTGAGATAATCATATGGTTTCTGTTCTTCAGTTTGTTAACATGGTGTATCACATTGATTCATTTTCAAATGTTGAACCATCCTTGCATACCAGGGATAAATCCCACTTGATCTGGGTGAATGATGGTTTTTATGGATTGCTGGATTTGATTGGCTAGAATTTTGTTGAGGATTTTTGCATCTATGTTCACTAGGGAAATTGGTCTGTAATTCTCTTTCAGTTGCATCTTTTTCAGGTTTAGGGATTAAGGTGATGCTGGCTTTAAATGTCAGGTAGAATTCAGCAGTGAAAGCCATCTAGTCCTGGGCTTTTGTTTGTTGAGAGGGTCTTTATTACTGATTCAGTTTCTGTCTTGGTAATGGGTCTGGTTAGGTTTTCTATGTCTTCTTCAGGTCAGTTGTATGTGACCAGAAATCTATCCATTTCTTCTAGATTTCCCAATTTGATGGCATACAGCTCTTTATAGTAATTTCTGATGAGTCTTTTTATCTCTGTGGTGTCAGTTCATTTTTCATCTCTAATTTTATTGATTTGGGTCCTCTCTCTCTCTCTTATTTTTGTTGGGCCAATGATGTGTCAATTTTATTTAAAAAAAAATAAGCTCTTCATTTTGCTAATTTTTTGTATTTTTTGGCTTCAATTTTGTTGATTTCTTTTCTAATTTTATTGATTTCTTTTCTCCTACTGGTTTTTGGTTTGGTTGGTATTGTTTTTCTAGATCCTTGAGATGCATTGATAGCTCATTTATTTGGTGACTTTCCAATTTCTTGATGTGGTTACCAATTGCTATAAACTTTCCTCCTAACACTTCTTTTTCTGTATCCTATAAGCTTTGATATGTTGTATTGTCATCTTTTTTTTTTGTTTGTTTCTGGAAATTTTTTGATTTCTCTCTTGATTTCTTCTATGACCCACTGTTTATTCAGGAGCATGCTGTTCAGTCTCCATGCATTTGCTTATGTTCTAGAGATTCCTGAGTTGCTGTTTTCCAGCTTCATCGCATTGTAGTCTAAGAAGGTGCATAGTATGATTTTGATTTTTTTGAAATTGCTGAGACTTGTTACGTGGCCCAGCATATCATCAATCTTAGAGAAAGTTTCATGCACTGGTGAGAAGAATGTGTATTCTGCAATTGTAGAATGAAAAATTCTATAGATATCTGTTAGGTACATTTGGTCTGTAGTGCCAATTAAATCTGTTGTTTCCTTGCTGATTTTCTGTCCATTGATCTGTCCATTGCTGAAAGTGGGGTATTGAAATCACCCATTTATATTATATTTGAGACCATATTTCCTTTTAGACCCCTGACATTTCTTGTAAATAGCCATGTTCCCTGTAATTAGGTGCATATATGTTTATAATAGTTTCATCTTCCTGTTGAATTGATCCCTTACTCATTAAACAGTGCCTTTCTCTGTCTCCTTTAACAGGTTTTGTGTTAAAGTCTATTTTGTCTTTTAGGATGGCTACACCAGCTTTTTTCTGTTTCTATTAGCATGGAATAACTTTTTCCATCCTTTCACTTTCAGTCTGCTTGCATCTTTGTGAGATATGTTTCTTGTCATCAGCAAATACATGCATTTTTTAATCCATTCAGCCAGTCTGTGACTTTTAACTGGAGAGTTGAGGCTATTTACATTCAAGGTGATTATTGATAAGTAAGAATTTTGCCCTGCCATTTTTCCATAAATTTTCCTATTTTTTACTGTGAATTTCCTTTGTACTTTTACTGGAAGATTTTCTTCCTTTGCCTTCTTTCATAATGATGTTTCTGTGTTTCTTTGTGTAGCCCATCCTTAAGCAGCTTTTTTCAGGGCAGGACAGGTGGTGACAAATTCTTTCTATTTCTATTTGTCATGGATGGTCTTTATTTTACCTTCATTCATAAAGGACAATTTTGCAGGGTATAGTATTCTGGTTTGACAGATTTGAAATATATCTTGCCATTCTTTCCTAGCCTGTAGAGTTTCTGATGAGAAGTCCACTGTGAGTCTAATTGGAGATCCTCTGAAAGTAATCTGGCATTTCTATCATACACATTTTAGAATATTTTCTGTATGTTTTGGTCTGTTGAGTTTGATTACAATGTCTTTGTGTGAAGATCTTTTCTGGTCATGTCTATTAGGAGTTCTATGTGCTTCCTGTACTTGGATTTCCCTTTCCTCATCCAAATTAGGGAAATTTTCTCTTATAATTTCACTAAAAAAGGCCTTCTAATCCTTTCTCTTTTTCCAGCCTCTAGGAACTCCTAGAACCCATATGTTTATTCATTTGATAGTATGCTATTGATTACCAACAAATTTTTTTTTCTGATTTCTTCTTCTTGTGTTTGATGACTGTATAATTTCCTGTGCTTTGTCTTCTAAGTCAGATATTATTTCTTCTGCTTCATTGATTCTATTGTTAAGGGTTTCCACTGCAATTATAAATTGTTCTATTGAATTCTTCATCTGTAAGTTTTCATTATGGTTTCTGTTTAAGATATTATTTTCATTGGAGAAATTTTCTTTCAAGTATGGATTTCATTACTTCATGAATTTGCTTCTGATTACTTCTAAGTAACCCTATGATCAATTATTTGAATTCCATTCCTGGCACTTCTTCAATCTCGTGATCTTCATAATCTAGTATTGATGTGTTGTGTTCTTTGGCGGGCATCAAATTGTCTTCCTTATTCTTGTTTCTTGAATTGGAGCATCGTTTATTCTGCATTTGTGGAGGTATTTATTGGTTTATTTGTTTTTTTTTTACTTGAGGTGGGTCTTTTATGTTGCTTAAATAACCAGGAAAAAAAGTAAGTTTAAAGTTGTGTTAAAATGTTTCATGCATGGAAAAATAAGTGTTTCTTACCTTGATTTCGGACACTTATTTTTCCAGCAATCATTAAAGCATATTTAGACTCTTAGAACTGGGACTATCACATGGCAATTAAAGGTCTTTATGCAACAACTGAAAGCTTTAGGGAATGAGGTACTTCCAACACACCAGCCCATTAGCTCCCCTGCAACCTAATGCTCCCCTTCTATGCAAGAAACATTTTAAATATACTTTCACTATCCTGAAGTGAAACTCATAAATAAAATAGCTCATCTTCTAATTGGATTTTCCTAAGTATAACTAAAGGAAAAATAAATAGAAAGTAAAATAGTAAAAAAAATGCTTAGGCACAGCTACACTGATGAACTTAATGTAGCTGTCAGATACTTGCCTTAAAAATTCAATCATATTTACTATGATAATAACAATTAAGATTGATACAGGTCGCTGAATTGGCAATCAGATATGAAGAGCTGCATTACATTATTAATATTATTTTCAGAAATTGAAAATGACTCCATAAAATTCCAAACCAAAAAATAATATTTCCTTGATTTATATAATAATTGCATTCCTGGAATATTCAATGTATGTTAAAACTGTTATAAAATATGTTGTGGCAGAATACCTAGCAATCTCTGGCCTTTGTCATTTACAAACCATAGTGCCTGCCAGTCACTGGGACAAACATAAAACTCTTTTAATTTTTCAGAACATCCCCTAGGGGGCAGTCCTGCTTCCATTGTGAATACCACTTTGGTTTTACTAAGTACTGGAAATTTTCAGACCATCCAGCCTTCATTTACTCTTTTCTCTACATGGCATACTCTCTTCTGCTTGGGTTTGCTGTAATCTCATCAGGCTTAAAGTCCCTTCCCAGGTGTCTCTCATCCAGAAAGTCCTCTATGAAGTTCCAGCTGCATTTCTTCTGGGCTCCTAGAAGACCCTATTCCTAGGATTTTCATGATTTTGATTGTGCTTTACTGCTTATTTTTCAACATAATCACAGGAGCTCCTGAGGACAAAAGCAATCAATGTATTTATTTATCTTTATAATTTACTTATTTTAATCTCTTCATTCTCTTTATCCTTAGTGCCTGAGTCATGACTCTCACATGTGAAGGAGAGATGAATGGGATGGCATTTAAAAGGATCAATAAATGACAATTTGCATGCCAAGTATATAATGAGTATCCACATTTTTAAGGTACTATGACTCTGAAGGAGATAAATTAAAAGTGGATCGTGTTCTTATGTCTTTCATATTCATTTATTTATTTGAAATGCAGAATTACAGAAAGGCAGAAAGAGAGAGAGGGAGAGAGAGAGAGAGAGAGAGAGAGAGAGAGAGAGAGAGAGAGAGGTCTTCTATCTGTTGGTTCACTTTCCAGATGGCTGGCAACAGTTGGAGCTGCGCTGCTCTGAAGCCAGGAACCAGGAGCTTCCTTCAGGTCTCTCATGTGGATGCAGAGGCCCAGGGACTTGGGCCATCTTCTACTGCTTTCCCAGGCCATAGCAGAACTGAATCAGAAGTGGAGAAGCCAAGACTCAAACCAGTGCCCATATAGGATGCCTGCCCTGCAGGTGGCAGCTTTACCTGCTGTGCCACAGCGCTGGCCCTGGATCTTGTTCTTATGATATTTGGAGTCAAGGAGTGGTCTGACATTATGCATGATTGTTTTCAAAAACAAGTATAGGGGCAGGAGTTGTGCTCAATAGGTTAAGCTCCCACTTGCAACACCCAGATCCCATAACCGTGTGCCAGTTCAAGCTCTGTCCATTCCACTTCCAATACAGCTTCTTGCTAATGCATCTGTGGAGGCAGCAGATGGTGGCTTAAGTGCTTGGGCCCCTCTCACTCACAGGGAAGACCCAGTTAGAGTCCCAGGCTCCTGGATTCAGCCTGGATCAGTTCTGACTGTAGCAGGCATCTGGGGAGTGAACTAATGGATGGAAGAATCTCTCTCTCTTACTCTCTCTCTCTCTCTCTCTCTCTGCCTTTCAAATAGCTTAAAATAAATAATAATAAAAACAGATAGAAACTAGCATGCTAAATAGATGTGAGTTGAAAATAATCTCCCTTGTGCCATGTATTTTATTTGGAATTGGTGGGGGCCAGGAGGAAATGCCTTTTATAAAGTCCCCTTGTTTAGGAATCATTAGTGTTATTTCAGGTGGGTTAGGTAGGTTATCCTAATATGGTGCAGAACAGCACAGGATTGGTTTTAAATAGCAGTTTTCATACTTGGGGTATTTTAAAGTGCTTTCCAAAGTAATGAGTTAAACACTGATAGTGAGAAACTGTGCATGCTAATGGAGAAAGCCATTAGGCTCTTGACAGTAGCTCAGATGGGACTGTGGAAATTAGAAGCAGTTTTATTGATATTGGCCAGGATTTGGGATTAATCCTTGCTCCTTTTGAAAATTGCCATGGGATCTTTAAATTGCACTTGGATGGCCGCTGTGTTTAATAAGATTGTTTTCTGGACCTGAAACTCAACCAAAAAACTTTTGCACAGACATTGTACAAATAAAGCACATTTGGAGACAGCAAATTTTTTCCATAATTAATTCAGGTAAAGCAAGATTTTCATAGAAAAAGAGGCAAGGCAGAAAAAATTCCCCTTACCCTTCCCTAGCTTTTAGAAGTAACCTCATTGGAGATTCTGAAATATTTAGATAAATGTGTTCCAACTTTGCCTTTGCTCTTCAGGGTTCTGGCTGGGATAAACGCAGAGGTGCCAAAAATCTAATGAGAAAGCCTGTTCATGAATAAGTTCCATACCACTTTGAACAGACTTGCAAGGTTAAGAAGGTCTGGATAAATATGTAAACTTTATGATATCCAATGGAATAATTTCTTATGCCTTTGACCTTTTTAAAATTTTGTATAAAATTCATCCAATTTCTATCCAAATATAAGTGACAATTTAATTGGAAAGAGTGAAGCAATTTGAAGTTTAAAATTTATTTTAATGTATTATATCATCTCTTAAGTTAATATGAAATTAAATGTTAATACTCTTATTAGTATGCTTGAGAAATCACGTACATGACTACATGACTACAGTAAAATGACAGCTTAAATAATAGTTATTAAGAATTGCTACAATTCTTTAACTTTTTGTTTAGACTTTTATTGAAAACTATGTTACCATAATTCACTATTCAGTCACTAAACAGAATTAGATTGGGTACCTAATACCAATAGGGTAGGAATACATGTTAAGAAAGAAATACTGGTAAAGATGCTTAATCCAGAAATTTATTGAATGCAGACTTTTTATTTTTATTTTTTATTCAAGAAACAGAGTGCTCCACGAATTGGTTCACCCCCCAATTGCCTGTAATGGCCAGAACTTGGCCAGGCCGATGCAGAGCCAGGAACTCAATGCAGGTCTCCTTGGTGGATGGCTGTGATCCTGCTCCTTGAGCCATCTCTTGCTGCCTCTCGGGGTCTACATTGGCAGGAAGCTGGAATCAGGAGCCAGAGCTAAGTACTGAATCCGGGAGCTGCAATAAGGGATATGGGTATTCAACTTGTATCATAACTGATAGGCAAATGCTAGCTTCTGATTTCAGATTTTAAAGTTAGCAACAGTGAGACTCTATATTAGCTCTGGAATTTAAACTAATAGCCATAGTCCCAGTTCTTAGTTATGAATTCTGTCTTTTCATATCTTACAGAGATTTATTACGTCAAAATCTTTACTTTGAGATCTGCCTCATTTCTATGGACTTCAAAGTCCACACAGAATCCATCAACTACACCAACTTTCAAGGCAAAATGAGAAGAAACTGTTAGACATCGGTGTCTACTTTTCTGGCCATTCAGAATGCAAAACAGAATAAAACAATGAAGTTTTTTAAACAATGAATTTTTTATAAGCAAAAGTTACATAAGTTTGACCACAGATGGGCCTGCCTTACTCAGCATAAGCAAAAGAGTGAACTTGGCAGTGCTTTGCTTATACTAAGTTAGCCCCAGGGTGGGTCCTAGACAGAGATGGTTAAGGGCTCAGTGCGTCTCAGTTGCCATCATTTCATTGCCGTGCAAAAGTTTCCAGGGATGGAAGCAGCTAAGAAATGTTGACTATTGAATGTAACAGACCTTTCAAGAACACAGGAAAAATGTGAAAGATAAATTTTTAGTATACAGAATTTACATATTTATAGAATTATTTATAATCTTTTATAAAAATTAAAGGCAAACTGTGAGGGTTGCTTCATGGTAAGACTGATTTCCGTGTCATTCTCCTTGCCCTCATCCAAACATATAAGTGATGTTATGTCTTTCTCAGTTACTGAGATTGTAGTGATAACACAAACTATGCCAAAAAGCTGTGTATACTAATGATAGAAAATCCAATTTAGGACATAACCAATTTCTGATAAGCATACTTCTGCCATTGACCCTGTCTTCCCACTAAACTACAAACACAAAGCCTCTACTCTCTTATTTGCCTCTATATTCCCAAGACTTAGTGCATCAAAGAGATGTGTTTTCCTTAAATTTTTTTAATGAATGAGTAAAATTGGTTTGGCTGTGACTTTGGTCATGGCCTCAGCCTCTTCATTCGTAAAATGTGTAGGTTGGAATAGATGATCTTGTTTCCTCCCAGTCTAGAACAGTGTTTCTTAACCACTTGTCACAAGTAGATTTCAGGACCTAACTCAGTGAGTCTCTGGAAGTGGTCTCCACAGATGCTTCTTAGACACAACACATTTATTATACAACTATATAAAAATCTTTTAAAAAATTTAAAACTGGGAACTTTGACCATACCAAAGCATTTCCATGCAAATGTGAAGTAGGAAGTGGAAGAGATTATATCAACAATCTGAGTATCTGATCTCTCTTAATATAGAGATTATGGATATTTTATTGAAGACTTTTTTTTTAAATAATGCTTTTATTTAAAGAATATGAATTTCCAAAATACAGTTTATAGATTACAATGGCTTCCCCCCCCCGAAGACTTTTCTATCCAGAGATTTTCTGTTGTCTTTGATGGAGGTGGACAGGGATATAGAATTTCCAGATTTGGTTGAAAAACCATAACCTTTAAATGCATTTTATTTCTGCATGATGGTTTATTTCTAAGTTGCTGATCTTTCCATATTTGGATATATTATTAAATCAGGTATTAAAATATTATATTACAAATACAGAAAAATCTTACTGACAGAATAAAAAACAAGAGGCATTGCTAATATTCAAACAAATCCATCTTTTAAAATGCTAATCAGCATCTAGTTTTCTGGATGTTTTCTTTTATAAAAGTGTAATTTTAGAAATCCTAAATTTAAAAGTTGGCATTGGCAGACATAAGTTCTTCATTTTGACAAAGAAAAGACAACTCCTTTTACTCAAATTCCTACTAACCACAGAAAGTACCAATGAAAGACGATTAAACAATTTTAAATCCTTTCATTGACATTCCCAAAGGCCAAAATTAACTGCTGGGTTTAGGATGCTCAATCGCTTCTTTGTTCTCTCAAACTCCAACTCTTGATGAGGTGTAGATTGATATGACTCAAGAGAAGCCAAAGCAAAGATATTTGGTTTGTGTATCTGAACTGTAGTCAAAGTCAAATAGGTAGGCTTTTAAGGTAGACCCAAGAGTCATATTTTCAGACATCACTCAAGCAGAACCCATGCTGCGCTCCCTTTCATTTGGGTGAGTTGTCCAAACCAAACACAGCCAGTCGTTTCCAGTTTTTCCATCAGTGTGCATAGTTTCCAAGCGCGGAAATGGAGAGACAATTTGCTTGACTTCATGTCAGACGTCAGGTCTGCTGACCTTCAACGAAAGCTGAGCTTGACAATGGTGAACATTGCCCAGAGTATGCAAGTCTGTGGTCTGGTCTAAAATATTTGCACCTCTGCCAGAAATATAGATGGGTATACAATAAGAACATTTTTTTCAAGGCTTAGATTAAACTATGTACTTTAAAGAATACATTATACTGAAACTTATTTTTTTCTATACTTCAGAGGTATCATGCATTTAAATTGTAATCACAAAGATTAAGCTGATTGAGAAGATACAGCATCTTCCCCAACCACAGATTTTTAATATATGCCATTAATTGCAGGTCACATTGCTACATTTAAAAGCAAAGTATGAAGGTTTCTATAATATGCCAGCCCTCAAAAAAGAGAAAGGATTTGAGAAGATACACATGTGTTCACTCATTTGTATAGAAGACATAAAGAAAGAGTAAAACAGAAACTAAGGAAATTATTAATAGAGACGAAGGAGTACTCAGAACAGGTTAACAAGGATGAAGAGGTTATGATGTTCTCCAAATGTGTATTTCAGAGCTCTGCTTAGGACAACAGTGATGTCTCACATATCCAAGACACAGCCAAAACAATACACATTTTAAAACAACTAGGATGAGGGAGGAACCCAAAGTGTAGCAAAATACTAGCATAGAACCTAACCACAGCAAATAAGTAACATAACAACATTCCAGCATGGGAAGGAAAAAGCAATTTTGGAAAACAGGGTCTGTGTTAGGCTTTGTGAGTCTAAATACACAGAGAACTCTGCATGCATGATGCTTTAATAGTGTCAGTAAGTGTGGTTTGGCAATTCTACACATACTAAAGTTGAACAGTTAAGTAAATTCATTGTGGGTAATAAGAATTGTCTCTTGTTGTGGGAGAAAGAATTTAAAAGTAAGGAAGAGGGAAAGGCTAAAGCAAATGCTGTTCTGTTTTGGACTCGGATAAACTCTTCTCTTTTATGTATAAGGATAGATACAGTCCTAGAGATCTGTTTAAATATGTATTAAAATATATGAATATCTTTCCTAGCTTTATCTGCTAAATGACCTTAGAATCAAAGGCATCCCATTTGTAATGCATACATAGCACACAGATCTTGCCTTCTAAACACTGTTCTCCAATAAAGGGAACCAGGACTCCTAGGAGAACTGGTTGATTCCAGTTCTGAGGCAAGAAAAATATAAAAAGGACCTGAACATCAATATGTGAGGACATGTTCACCAAATACCTTGGCCAGCTGAAAGAACCAATGCATCAGCCTGAAGGAGCTCCGGGTAGCCAGACCAGGAATGTTTGAGCAACTGATTGTAACCCATAGTGTAACAAAAACATGCATGCACACATAAATAGAGGAGAGAGATTTTTTTTCTTACTATAGTAGGATAACTAACAAATATACAAAGGGAAGGAAATAGAAAAGTCAACACTAGGCAAACACCCAGTAGTAATTGCATCTCACAAAAACAAGATCCAGCAATGGATGCTAAAATTAGTCATGAAAAGTATGTGGGGGAAATAATTTTCATAGCTTCAAACTATGTCTCCCAAGATATTTAGTAACCATAAGTAGGAAGATAGTAGATTTACAGTGGCAAAATGCATCAGACACCAACGTAACCAAGAGATCAAGGTCAACATTACTATTTATAAAGATATGAATGTCATGAGCCCTGTGATAAAATGCACTGAGGAGGACATGGCATAATTTCTGTTCTATTCTGGCCTTTTCTCTACTGTTGATGAACAGTGTTTTTTGGCTGGCGCTGTGGCACAGCAGGTTAACTCCCTGGTGTGAGGCGCTGGCATTCCATATGGTCACGGTTCGAGACCACTTCCAATTCAGCTCTCTGCTATGGCCTGGGAAAGCAGTAGAGAATGGCCAAGTCCTTGGGCCCCTGCACCCATGTGGAAGACGCGGAAGAAGCTCCTGGCTTTTGGTTTCGAATTGGAGCAGCTCTGGCCATTGCAGCCAACTGGGGAGTGAACCAGTGGATGGAAGACCTCTTTCTCTCTCTGCCTCTCTTCTCACTGTGTAACTCTGACTTTCAAATGAAAAATAAATCTTAAAAAAAAAGAACAGTGTTTTTTTCTTCATATTATTTGTTGAACTTTTTACTTATTGTAGGGTTGATCTTATGAGTATAAAGTAAACTGAAAATAGATCTTTGTAAAAATTAAGGGTGGGAATAGGAGAGAGAGGAAGAAGAAGGGTGGGAGTACAGGCAGGAAGGAGGGTGGGGTGGGAAGTATCACTATGTTACTGATTTTGTACATATGTAATACATGAAATTTGTATACCTTACATAAAATTTAAAAAATAATTAATACAAGGATGAAAATAGTTTAATGATATGCTACATATCATATTTAATGACAAATGTATTGGGGAAAGACAAAAAATTGTTTCTATTTAAAATATGTAACATGTATTTATCCACAGTGAAATAATTACCATAGTCAAGCAAATTAACTTATCCATCACCTCCCATAGTTACTTTTGTGTATGTGCTAAGAGCTCTTAAAATCTACTTTCTTAGAAAATTTCTGGCATGCAATAAACATTATCACAGATGTACACTTCCAGCATAACCACAACTTGGTACCCTTTAGCCTACAACTCTTCATTTTCTCCCTGTTCCTCACCCCTGGTAACCACCATTCTAGTCTCTTTCTGTTTTAAACATTTTTTTGACTCTACACATAAGTGAGATCGTGCTTTATTTTTGTTTCTGTGTCTGGCTTATTTTACTTAACATAATGTCCTCCATAGTCATTTATTTTGTTACAAATGGAAAGACTTTTTTGAAGACTGAGTAAAATAATTTCTTTATCTCTTTCAAATTTCTGTGGATATTTTGGTTGTTACAATTTCATGACTATTGCAAATAATGCTGTTATGAACATGGAAGCTCAGACAGTTCTATAAGGTGCTGAGTTTGTGTTTTTTGTGTATATATGAGAAGACAGATAGCTGGGTTATATGCTAGTTCTATTTTTAATATTTTGAGACCTATTCATGCTGTCTTCCATAATGGTTTACCAAATTACATTCCCCATTTCTTGCGGGAATTCTTGACAAAATGCACAACCATACTCCAATCAGGGGAAAACATCACACAAAGCCAGATATCTGATCAATATTCTTCAAAATTTCAAGGTCATGAAAGATAAGAAGAAAACTGAAGAACTGTTATAAAATGCAATGATTAAAAATAAATAAGAACCAAAAGTAATGTGGTATCCTGAATAAGATCCTGGAACTTAAAGACAGCATGAATGGAAAAAATGGGGCAAATTCAACTAAGACCTGTGTTAATTTCCTGGTTCTAATGATTGTGTTATGGTTATGTCAGATGTTGACAGGAAAATATGTGTGAGGGCTATATGGAAATTCTACTATTGTAACTTTTCTATAAATGTGAAAATTATTCCAAATAAAAAAATTTAAAATTAAATACAATGTGATGATGTATGAAAATTATTTTAAAGACAAGACAACTTTCGGTACTGTCTTTTAAAGGTTTTTGGAGAGCTTAGACAGTCCAGACTTTCTACCATGACTTGCAAAGATTTATACCATCTAGCTCTCTCTTACCTCTCCTATGTTGCCTGCAATTCTGTGCCACCCACACTGGTTTTCTTTCTGTTCCTTGAACATGGCAAATGACTTCTCAGCTATACACACACACACACACACACACACTCCTCCTGATCATCTTAAAAATGGCTCCTTATCATTCAGCAATATCTTTTTAGTTAGCTAATAGATAATAGTCTTGTTATTTATAATAAATAATATTCATAGCTTTGACCAAGCTATGCTGTATCTCACAAAAAACAATCTTCTTTCTCATTTATGTTGCATGGCCAATCTGTAACCTGTGAGTTAACTGTGGATTTGCTCCCCAGATCTTCATTCCAGGATCTGGGTTCAAAGAGAAAACTCCATCTCTAATAAACCAGACCAATGATAGAGGAAAGAGAGCAAGTGAGTTGATGAAATCAAAGCGGATTCTCAGACTTTCTCTGTGGAGATGGTGCACTGTTGTGTGTCCAGTTTCATTGGTCAAGTACATCACATGGTGAAAGCTTGATGTTGATGTGATAGGGAAGAAAACTCCTGCAGAAGACACTGCAAATTATATAGTGAGGGCCAGTGCTGCGGCTCACTTGGCTAATCCTCCAGCTGTGGCGCCGGCACACCGGGTTCTAGTCCCGGTTGCTCCTCTTTTAGTCCAGCTCTCTGCTGTGGCCCGGGAGGGCAGTGGAGGATGGCCCAAGTGCTTGGACCTGTACCCGCATGGGAGACCAGGAGGAAACACCTGGCTCCTGGCTTCGGATCGGTGCATCGCCGGCCGTAGCGGCCATTTGGGGGGTGAACCAACGGAAGGAAGACCTTTCTCTCTGTATCTCTCTTTCTCTCTCACTGTCTAACTCTGCCTGTCAAAAAAAATTACATAGTGTGGATGCATAATCTTACGAGAGAAAAGGAAAGAATTTGGGAGCAATATAGTCATTAAGACTCAACTCTATGAAACTGTCTCCGAGGAAGCTTCATGTTCCATCTCCCACTAAATTACTCAGAAGCCAAATATTTTGTTATTTTAATTGCTTTCTGGAATTATCTTATGTTGGTAAGTTTTCCTTTTATGATTGCTCTCTCCCACAAGAATGTAAGCTCAACAGGGTCAGAAAATCTGTTCAAGTTGTTCTTAGCCCTAACAGTTCTTGCTCATATTCAAGTGCTCAATGAATTGTAGTTGTATAAAAGAAGGGCATAGCCTTGAGTTCCTTAATTTTCATATTTCTATATAGCACATCATATGAGATTTCTAATAGCAAGTACTAATAAATGTTTATTAAGTAATCCAAGGAATGTGAATTTATGCTAAATACAATTAAAGATGAAAATATATATTTATACCAACTTTTTGATAATGGCTGTGACTACAACTAAGACAAAAGAATTTTCCTGTAAAGAAGAGACATTTCTGTGCACTGAATTTTTCTCCAAGTACACATGGAAGAGGTAGGTGAGATTTTATTTTTCTGATGTTGCTTCAACTAACCTTTCCTATGATAATAAAGCATTTGAGGATTCAGTCTGGCAAATGCAGAGCAGGTCAGCAGAACAGACAAATTAGCAATTTGTCTTGTACGTGGAGCAGCAGCAGGATGTAAGTTTGGAGGGCTGTAATGGAGGAGACAGCCCCAGACACAATGGTGTTGCAAGTGCGTTTTGCTTCCTTCTACGGTATCAGCTGAATTTGGTAGCACATTTTAATAAATTGCACTCTGCCTTTTCCTAGTGCCTGTGAAAGTTCCACGTCCTCACAGTATGAGCTCTCACTTTCCTTCTCAGAGGACAAAATTACAATCTTTTTTTCTTTAAGCGGCTATGACCCCATAAATGTTGCTTTATTTAGCATGACTCTTTGCAAGCCCAAAACTATTCACAGGCCTGCTCAGATACAGTTTTTGAGTCTACATGCAGTCGGTGTTACAATGGCACGAACCTTGGTTAGATCTTGCCTTCCCTCATATGAATTTCCACATTAAAAGTTCATTCCTGTGGCTTTGATGACCCAAGATACAAAAGTGACTTTCGGTCATAAATGTGAAAAACATTAAGTGGAAAAGATGTTGGTTCTTTTCTTAATAATGTTTAATTGGATTCCAAGAACAAGTTCTAGATAGGGCTACCATTGTTGCGAAATGGAAAATGGAAAAGTACGGGGGGAATAGAACTATAAAAAAGTTTTTCCCCCCCAAGTTTACCTTGAGTTGGCTCTGATCTTAGGGTAAATTACCCATGGTAGGAGTCAGAAACCTGCAACCTATTACCGAACAGACTGAATTAAGATGAAATCTCAGGCTGGCGCCGCGGCTCACTTGGTTAATCCTCTGCCTGCGGCACCGGCACTCAGGGTTCTAGTTCCGGTTGGGGCGTCGGATTCTGTCCCGGTTGCCCCTATTCCAGTACAGCTCTCTGCTGTGGCCCTAGTGCTTGGGCCCTGTACTTGCATAGGAACCAGGAGGAAGCACCTGGCTCCTGGCTTTGGATCGGTGCAGCATGACGACCATAGCAGCCATTTGGGGGGTAAACCAACGGAAAAGGAAGACCTTTCTTTCTTTCTCTCTCTCTCTCTCTCTCTCTCTCTCTCTCTCTCTCTCTCACTGTCTAACTCTGCCTGTCCCAAAACAAAACAAAACAAAACAAGATGAAATCTCTAACAAATTCTGTTCAAGGAGGCTCAGTTATGGGAAGTTAAGGGGCCAGTTACTCCAGTGGTCAATCAGGACTTTTCATAGTGTAGATGCCATTAGAGTGAGTTTCTAGAATGTATACTTTTCAATCTTTCTCAAAGAAGTTATTGATTCTCAACAATAAATGACATTTACAATGGTTCTAATGAATTGTGAATATTTCTAATAAATATATGTTGCAGTTTACAAAAATCCAACTCCAACTAACTCAAACTAAAAGGATAATTTATTCATTTGTACAACAAATGGGAATGTAAGACTGGTGGTAGACGTGGTTGGATGGACATGGTCAATGAGTGTATTCAAAATCTGCCTCTTCTCCAACTCTTGGCGCTTGTCTTTGAGCTGGCTGCATTCTCAGGTAGTTTTCTTTCATGTGTTGGCAAAGATGACCAGTAACAACTAGTTCCAAACTTGCATCCGACCAGCTTCTAACTACAGTGAAAAAGAGTACTTCTCAGACCTTAATCTCATTTGTGGGCCCTGGATCATGTGTTCCAGACTGAGGCCAAGAAAAAGAATTTTCAGACTGGTTTGATTCTGGAGGCAGTTGGTAGTACCAGCCTCACTCAAATAACATACACATTGACAGAATTATCCTAAGAAAAGTTTTTGGATAGATCAAACAACAGTTGTCCACTACAATCTTTAAGACCCTCAGACGAGTGTATGACACAGATCAAGCCATTTGCGAATGTTTGATGTTACGAATGTCATCAGTTTCCTGGAGAACACAATACACAGTGACCTGAGGCAGACAACACAAGGGAGACTCTGGATGTTTTAAAGTTAAGCACTGATGTGGAATGTGAGAGCATGAATAATTCTTGAACTTTCCATTGTCGATACCTAGGTATTCATAAATGCTTTTCTTTTTCTTTCTTTTTTTTTTTTTTGACAGGCAGAGTGGACAGTGAGAGAGAGAGACAGAGAGAAAGGTCTTCCTTTGCCGTTGGTTCACCCTCCAATGGCTGCCGTGGACGGCGCGCTGCGGCCGGCGCACCACGCTGATCCGATGGCAGGAGCCAGGTACTAGGTGCTTTTTCCTGGTCTCCCATGGGGTGCAGGGCCCAAGCACTTGGGCCATCCTCCACTGCACTCCGGGCCACAGCAGAGGGCTGGCCTGGAAGAGGGGCAACCGGGACAGAATCCGGAGCCCCGACCGGGACTAGAACCCGGTGTGCCGGCGCCGCAAGGCGGAGCCACGGCACCGGCCCATAAATGCTTTTCAAGTGAATGAATGCATGCCAGGAATTATGGCATTCACTCTCCATCCAATGCACATTATAATAGCAACATAATTAAAGTATTCCTGGGATGGTAGTCCCAATAGATTCTCTCCTAACAGGTTTGTAATAGGTTGCTGTAAAGTATGGGGCCAGTGCCGTGGCTCACTTGGCTAATCCTCCACCTGTGGTGCCAGCATCCTATATGGGCGCCAGTTCTAGTCCTGGCTGCTCCTCTTCCAGTCCAGCTCTCTGCTGTGGCCTGGGAAAGGCAGTGGAGGATGGCCTAAGTGCTTGGGCACCTGCACCTGTGTGGGAGACCAGGAAGAAGCACCTGGCTCTGTGGCGGCCATTTGCAGGGGTGGGGGGGTGAACCAACGGAAGGAAGACCTTTCTCTCTGTCTCTCTCACTGTCTAACTCTGCCTGTCAAAAAAAAAAAAAATAGGTTGCTGTAAAGTTAAGAGTGCACATAAATACCTGATGATCTTATAAAATTGAAACTTGTGACTCAGTGAGACAGGAGTAGGTCCTGAGATTTGGCATTTCTAACAAGTTCCCACCCTCTAAATAATGTCATCCACTTGGGCTGCTAGTAGAGAGGCAGAGAGAGAGAGAGAGAGAGAGAGAGAGAGAGAGAGGTCTTCCACCTGCTGGTTCACTCCCCAGACCACTGCAACAGCTGGAGCTGCGCTGATCCGAAGCCAGGAGCCAGGAGCTCCCTCCAGGTCTCCCATGAGGGTGCAGGGGCCCTAGGACTTAAGCCATCTTCCATTGCTTCCTAGGTCATAGCAGAGAGCTGGATCAGAAGTGGAGCACTCATGACTGGAACCAAGCCCATATGAGATACCTGGACTGCAGGTGGCGGCTTTCCCCACTACACCACAGTGGCAACCCCTACAATGATCTATTTTCAGTACACTTAATGATCATATAGCAAACTATACTCTAAATAAAAGACTTCAACAAATATTATGAAGAAAAACAAAACAAAACACTGTTTATTAATGAAAGAGAGAAGGACTATAAACAATCATTGACTCTCAAAATGTCTATTTTACTTCAATACATTACATTTCAGGTACTCTATTAGTTACCTAAAATGAGAGAAAAAATATATCTATCTTTTGGGGACTGGCTTATATCACTAAATGTAATTGTTCCAGAATGCATCCATCTTATTGCAAACCTACTAATTTTAGGTTTGGTTTATTGTTTTTCTTTTTTTATTTTAACTTATATTTAATAAATATTAATTTCCAAAGTACAGCTTTTGGATTACAGCGGCTCCCCCCCCCCCATAACTTCCCTCCCTCCCGTAACCCTCCCACCTCCTGCTCCCTCTCCCATTCCATTCACATCAAGATTCATTTTCAATTCTCTTTATATGCAGAAGATCAATTTAGAATATATTAAGTAAAGATTTCAACAGTTTGTACCCACACCGAAACACAAAGTGTGAAGTACTGTTTGAGTATTAATTATATTGTTAATTCACATAGTACAACACATTAAGGACAGAGATCCTACATGGGGAGTAAGTGCACAGTGACTCCTGCTGTTGACTTTACAAATAGACACTCTTGTTTATGGCGTCAGTAATCACCCTAGGCTCTTGTCATGATTTGCCAAGGCTATGGAAGCCTTTTGAGTTTGCTGACTCCAATCTTATCTAGACAAGGTCATAGTCAAAATGGAAGTTCTCTCCTCCCTTCAGAGAAAGGTACCTCCTTCTTTGATGGCCTGTTCTTTCCCCTGGGATCTCACTCACAGAGATCTTTCATTTAAGGTTTTTTTTTTTTTTTTTTTGTCAGAGTGTCTTGGCTTTCCATGCCTAAAATACTCCCATGGGTTCTTCAGCCAGATCCAAATGCCTTAAGGGCTGATTCTGAGGCCATAGTGTTGTTTAGGACATCTGCCATGCTATGAGTCTGTTGTGTATCCTGCTTCCCATGTTGGATCATTGTCTCCTTTTTAATTCTATCAGTTAGTATTAGCAGACACTGGTCTTGTTTATGTGATCATTTTGACTCTTAATCCTATCATTATGATCAGTTGTGAACTGAAACTAATCACTTTTGTTGTTTTTCTAGGTCCTTGAGATACATTCACAGTTCATTTATTTTGTATCTTTTCAATTTATTCATGGAGGCACCAATTACTATAAACTTCCCTCTTAATACTGCTTTTTCTGTATCCCATAAGTTTTTTTTTTTTTAAAGATTTATTTATTTATTTGAAAGGCAGAGTTCCAGAGAGGCAGAGGCAGAGAGAGACAGAGGTCTACAATTTGCTGGCTCACTCCCCAAATAAACCCAGCAGCTGGAGCTGGGCCAATACAAAGCCAGGAGCCAGGAGTGTCTTCCAGGTCTCCCACACAGCTGTAGGGCCCCAAGAACTTGGGCCATTTTCTACTGCTTTCCCAGGCCATAGCAGAGAGCTGGATCAGAAGTTGAGCAGCCACAACTGGAACTGATGCCCACATAGGATGCAGGTTTTGTAGATGGTGGCTTTACCCACTATGCCATAATGCCTGCCCCTCCTGTAAGTTCTGATGTGATATATTGTCATCTACATTTGTTTCCAGAAATTTTTTTATTTCTCATTTGATTTCTTCTATGACTGACTTACTGTTCAATCAGGAGCATGTTGTTCAATCTCCATGTGTTTTCATACAGTCTTGAGTCGTTGATTTCCAGCTTTATTCCATTGTAGCCAGAGAAGGTACAAGATATGATTCTGATTTTTTTGAATTTGCTGAGACTTGCTTTATTGCCTAGAATATGGCCTATCTTACAGAATGTCCCATGCACAGATGAGAAGAATGTGTATTCTGCCATAGCAGGGTGAAAGGTTCTGTTGATATCCATTATGTCCATTTGGTCTAGAGTATTGATTAACTCTGTTGTTTCCTTGCTGATTTTTTGTTGGGTTGATCTGTCCATTGCTGAGAGTAGGA
The DNA here is from genome assembly GCA_949820135.1 of Sylvilagus floridanus. NCBI lineage: Eukaryota > Metazoa > Chordata > Mammalia > Lagomorpha > Leporidae > Sylvilagus > Sylvilagus floridanus. Next base: position 91,784,394 of record OX463224.1, read on the forward strand.
TATTGAAGGCCCCTGTTCTACTATATTGGAGTCTATGTCTTGCTTTAAGTCCATTAACATTTCTTTTAAATAGCCAGGCACCCTATAATTGGGTGCATATACATTTATCATAGTTACATCTTCCTTTTGAATTCATCCCTTAAATATTACATAGTGCCTTTCATCACTATTTTAACAGTTAAAGTCTATTTTGTCTGATATCAGAATGACAACACCAGCCCATTTTTGTTTCTGTTAGCATGGAATATCTTTTCCCATCCTTCCATTTTCAGTCTGTGTGTATCTTTGTTGGTGATATGGGTTTCTTGTAAGCAGTAAGTAGATGGATCTTGTTTTTTTTAACCCATTCAGCCAATATATGTCCTTCAGCTGGAGAGTTGAGACCATTTTCATTCAAGGTGACTATTGATAAATAACAAGTTGGCACTGCCATTTTCCCATAGATACTCCTATTGTTTACTTTGGATTTCTTTTGTACTTCTATTGGGGATTTTCTGCCTTCTCATTATTTCATAATGATCGCTGTTTTTCTGTGTTTCTGTGTGCAGCACATCCTTAAGCATCTTTTGTAAGGCTGGATGAGTGGCAACAAATTCTTTCAATTTCTGTTTGTTATTGAAGGTCTTTATTTCACCTTCATTTATAAATGAGAGCTTTTCAGTGTACAGTATTCTGGATTGACAGTTTTTTTCTTCTAAGCGTTAGAGTATGTCTCACCATTCCCTTCTAGCCTGTAGGATTTCTGATGAGAAGTCAGCTGTGTGTCTAATTGGAGATCCTTTGAAAGTAATCTTGAATTTCTCTCGTGCACATTTTAGAATTATTTCTTTATGTTTTACTGTGTAAAGTCATGTCTGTTAGGAGTCTATGCACTTCTGCTACTTGAATGTCCCTTTGTCCCTTTTCACTAAATAGTCCTTCATGTCCATTCTCTCTTTACACACCTTCAGGAACTCCTAAGACCTGTATGTTGGGTCCTTTGATAGTATCACCTAGATCTCCAATACTGTTTTAAAATTTTCTATTCTTCTTCTTCTCCTTCTCCTTCTTCTTTTATCTGACTGTAAGATTTCTAAAGATTTGTCCTCTGGTTCAGATAGCCTTTCTTCTATCTCACCAAATCTGCTGTAAGGCTTTCCACTGTATTTTTATTTGATCTATTGAATTCTTCATTTCTAATATTTCATTTTGATTTCTCTTTAAAAATTCCATTTCATGGAGAAAATTTTCATGCATGTCATGTATGGTTTTCTTTAGTGTGTGGATTTGCTTCTGATTCTTTTTGAATAATCCTATGTTTTTTTTTAAATTACATTTCTGGCATTTCATCAATCTCTTCATCTTTGCAATATAATATTAAAATGTTATTGTGTTCTTTTAGGTCATGTTGTCTTCCTTATTCTTGTTTCTTGAATTTCTGCATTTAGTTTTAAGCACTTATGGAGTGGATCTTTTGTTTTTTTCTTCTGATGACTTTTATCTTTGAGTTACATCTCTGTGGCATAGTAGAACGTCTGTACTTTCAGTGAATACCAAGAGGTGTGTAGTTGGTGTGGCCAGGAGCTCTCATTAGTGCTCCAGGGTAGGGCGAGTATCCAGGGTAACTCCTAGTTGGGTGTGGTAGATCTCAAAACTCAGCTATACCCTGCACCTTCTCCTGTAACCATCAATTCCCCTTGGTGAGTACACAAGGCTCCCATAGTCGCTGGGTGCAGAGATTTCATTCTGCTCTGTCAGTCTATGCAATCAACAGAGAGGCAGATATTCCCTGGGACAGCTCCTCCTAAGTGTCTTGATCCTGGGAGATTGCAGGTGCTCCACGGTCCCTCATGACTGTGTAGTCACCTCCCAGCCAGGTTCAAAGTCAGTGGGAACCATGGACTGTTCCCTCCACTAGAATCTCTGATCACCTGCACACACAACAGCCACTGGCCGAATGTTGCTGCCTGCCTGCCACTGCCGCCAGCACTCAGATTAGGCATCCCATCTCAGTCAGCTGCACAAAGGCTTCTGTATATGCCTCCCTAACCCAAAATGGCACCCGCCCTTTCTCAGCCTGGCAGTGGGCTCTGTTTTGGGGAATTTGAGGGGAAACAAACATACCCCTCCACTTCCACTGGGTCCATGGGCAGCCGCCACCCCTCAGGACTCCAGTTAGGACCCATTCTATGCTCTCCCTCCAGCTCTATCACCACTGGTTGCTGCACTCTGGTCTCATATTTGTCTCCAGTCTGCTGCCTGCATCAGCTCTTGGCTGTGCTGCATGTCTGCACCCTCCACACAGGTCCATGCCATTTCTCCTCTTCCCGTAGGTCTTGCAGTGTGGATTTCTCTCCAACTCCCCCTGACAGTGTGCTTCCTACACTTGTCTCTTCACTGTTCATCCTTAGCCCAGCACAGCATGTCCCTGAACTGCCATCTTGGAATCTCTGAAGCGTTCTTTTAAAGAGGGTGATGAATCAGATCTTAACTTTTGAACCCATTCAATGTTTCTTAAGCAAACAGCTGTTGAACAAAATTTTGAACCTAGGCATTGAACTTTCCCTACATTTATTCTCACAACAGCTTCATGGCACTCCAAATAGTGTCCTCAGTTCACAGAGGAGGAAAATCAGTCTCAAAAAAAATCAGTTAAAGTTATCAGCTATGTCATGGGTTTATGACAACATTTGTGCTTGGGTCTCTCTTAATCGTTGTCTTTTAACTTACCATATATAATACACCGGTAATGTTAGCGAATGTCTCTGTTACCTCATGTGTAAAATGTTGATGACAATTGCAGTGCCTCCCTCACAGGCTTGCTGTGATAATTAAATTTAATTATACAATGAGGAGCTTAGATCAGTGCCTAGGACTTATTATACACCTACATTAAAAAGAAAAACATGTAAAAGGTTTTGAACATCACCAAATATGTCTCGTTGAACATCAATGTTATATACTATTTCCTTTCTCTTTTGGTCATATATTGCATTTTAATTCTCATCCTCAATGTTTTAAATTTTAATCTTATCCTCAATGGTTTCCCCTTCAGTTCCTTTTCTTGGATTTTAAATTCTTGGCTCCACACCTGAGATTCATAATTGCTTCCTTCTGTTTAGGCAGCTGCAAGAAGTTCACATGAAAACAGCCTTCTTCCTCTCTGTGTATCCATGACATTGAACATACATTTTTCCTCCTTAGCAATTACATGGAGGTTACATAACCTACTTGTTGAATTGGAGCAGCATATCTAGACTAATAAAATTTTACCACTGGCAGATCCTTACAGGTGATCTCTGGGTAAATGAATCACAAAGACATACTAGCAAACCTAATACTGGTAAGCAGAAAGATTTAAATGGATGTAGACATTGGAATCCAAGCAGAAACCAAAGCTGCTCTAAATACATCTGGCTTCTCCAAAGCACATCCATGGCAGTGGGCATGTCCTCTGGGAGCTAGTGGCTGATCTGGAAGTTTCTATACAGATGTGATAAAGAAAATCCAGTTACTCTGGATAGCTATTAAATACGTAGCCTGACGCCTGTAACTCCCTTTCCAAGAAACATGAGATATAAATTCAGAGTCACTTCCATCTAATTTTTTTTAAATTTCTCAAGTTCCTGCCTCTTAAAGGAGAATGGCAATGAACACATTGCCAGTTCAACTATATTTCTAGGGACTCATGTTTAATACTAATTATACTGAATTGTTGATTATCCTATTCTTCTGTCAATCTGATTCTCAGTCATATTTGGGCTTCCTTAAGTGTGTGTCTCACACCTCATATTTTTTATTTAGGTGCAAATATGAGAAAGTACTCTATTTATGTTCCAGATTCTTACATCATAGCAAGTTGGTTACTTCATTCTTTCTTTCCAAAAGGGAATACATTGTTTATACAATAACAAAGTAGCACTTGTTTATTATAGATTTTTTTTTAAATACAAAAAGGACAAAGACCAGGATAAATTACAGTGATAATCCTATCCCTCACAAATAATCACTAATAATATTTGGTGTTGAGTTTTCCTCATCTGTGAGTATTTGTGTTTAAATTTATAATAGAATCACACTATCTAAATCAGCTTAAATTCTGCTCAGTTGCTCATTATATGAATAATGCTAAAATTCTCACTACAATTTTGAGAAAATGTATTAATGTCTTGGGATCATTCATTACAACAACAGCATAATTTATATTGAAATTCCTCTCTAGATGGTCAGTACATTTGGTATATTTCATTACTATACAGCAAAGTTTTCAAAAGTTTTCTATAAAAAGCCAAATGAAAACATTTTCACCTGTGTGGACCATAAAGCATCTGCCGCCACTCCTCAGCCTTGCTGCTGTAGATACAGTCATGGACAACGTGTTGATGAAAGACTGGCTGTCTTTCAACACAGCATTATTCACAAAAGCAAGTGGCCGGTAGATCTGACCTGGAGACTGTAGTTTGTCCCCTTAGGAGTGACATCAATAATTATTTCTGCAGAATAAATTATTAGAAAGGTAATCATGGGTGTGAATGGATATTTTTAAGGATTTGATATGCATTGTCAAATTTCTATCTCAAAATATTGCAACAGTTGTACTTTCAATGAGTATGAAACTCATTTCATCACATATTCACCAGCATAGAGAACATTATTTAAAAATTGATTTCAGTAGAAAATATTTCACTGATTTGACTTGGTATTTTAATTACATGCATGACTGTTCCTGAGTGCTTACTTACATTTATTTTCTTCTATGTATTCAAAATGTTTCAGAAAATAAAGGCAATTTTCATCGCATGTCTTTTCACTTATTTCTTAAAATTGTACATTTAAAACCCACTATACTTATACATTTAAGGCGAGCACATTCAGAGGTTGAACTCAAACTGATGGGATTAACCTGGGTAAGTTAACTGATAATAATAATAAACCCTTGAGTCTTAAGAGTTTAATATAATAAAATTGCACTGGTCGTTCATGACAAAATCGAGTTGTCTGGTGACTCTGCTGTGTGGTATCCTTCATGACTGAGTCTGACAAAAGTCCCACCATCATCAGCACATCACGGCTCTGCCCATGAAAATCTGGCTTGCAGCTGGGGAATCACCGTGCAGGGTAGGTGCCCCCTCCCTTAGCAATTGGAATCTGAAAGTGACCCAGCACCTCCTATGGCCTCACCCAGGAAGGAGACCGAAATGCAGCTTAGCCCTGTGCCCAGGAAGAGGAAATGGCTTTTATGAGCATCTAGCCAGGCTCACGATACAATTTAAACTTAATTGCCAGATTTCCATTTTAAGAAATTCTTTAATGTTTAAGGTGAAGACTAGACTCCTTTATAGAAAACTTCAGTTGATGAGCACTAATATAACATATATATATATATATATTTCTATAAGAAAGTCAAAGAAACAATAATAAATCTATAAACACTTTTTTTAGTTCTTTACAGTTCAAAGGTTAAAGTATATCTGTTTGCATTTGTAACTAGTTTCACGCCATTACAACAATGCCCAAAGCTTGCACAAATTTCAGTAATTTTCTCAAGCATAAGAATTAGACAACAGGCTTGCTTCTCTGAGTGCAGCCAAAAAAAAAATCATGAGGTTAAAAAGCAAAAATAAAAAGCATCTTTCAAGAGAATTCCCGTATATATATCCAAATAATTTCTATGATTAATTATTAAATGAAAAGGATAACATCGCATGTGACACACTAACGTGATCTTCCTGAGGATGACCTCAGGAAAACAGAAACAAGAGAGAGGACTTTATAGGTGTGCACACAAGAAAAACTGAGAAACCTTCATTTTTTTAGGGAGGTGATACTGCAAAAGTAATTCATGCACGTATTTCTGTGATTTTACATGTGATTGCCTCAGTAAGAAAGCTCAGAAGCACCACATTGCTGTATCCCTCCTTGTTTTAAGATGTTTATATTAAATGCAAGATGGGAAGTAAAGAAGCTATTCAGTGAGGGGAGTTTAGCATCAGAAATTCCACAAGAATAGATTAACGTTGTCTACCTCTAAACTTCTCAGAGAAGACTATAATTGTGCCTTTTATATCTTACCCTGTGCTCCAACTGCGGAATTCCTCAACTCCCAGGAGGGGCCTCATAGCGATGCTGTGCTGTTTGATTTGGCACTATTCACAAACCTTGGCAGATGATCAAATAGAGGGCACAGAAGAGCAGGAAAAGCCTTAAGAAACTGTCTTCGCTGTTGTCGTTACTGCCTTCATGAATTGAAATCTCAATGGCAAACATAAAGAAGCCATAGATATTAACCGAGCGTGCACAACTCCAATTTAGTTGTTTAACACACCTTGGCTTAGAGAAACCATGCAGATTTATAGCTTAATACTTACACATTTTATCTCAAATTGTCTCAACTTTCAAATAAATGTGCTTTGTTAAAATAGCTAAGTGTGTAGGCATAATGCCACGGATGCGTCTTGGATTTGAACTCAAAAGACGTGACTTCCAGCTGTGGGGCCACCAGTTCCTAGTTGTTTAACTTTGGGTAAACTGTCTAACTCCACTGAGCCTTAGTTCATGCGCCTATTAAATAAACAGTGCACAGCACACTGCACTGATGTTCTGTTAGAAGCAAATGAAAATTGTATTTAAGATCACATAAAAATAATACATAGAAGACATTTGGTAAAATGTAAAGAGCAGTACTGTCGTGAGAAATTATTAACATAGTCAAATAGAACTTTGTAGCAATGTAAGATGTCATTAAAGAACAGATATTTTAAGATATTCTTTAGTGCAAGAACATAATCTAGAAGAGAATCTACTAGACTGTTTCTGAATTTAAAATACACATTTAGGCCGGCACCATGGCTCACTAGGCTAATCCTCCCCCTGCGGCGCCAGCACACCGGGTTCTAGTCCCAGTCGGGGTGCTGGATTCTGTCCAGGTTGCTCCTCTTCCAGGCCAGCTCTCTGCTGTGGCCTGGGAAGGCAGTGGAGGATGTCCCAAGTGCTTGGGTCCTGCACCCCATGGGAGACCAGGAGAAGCACCTGGCTCCTGCCATCGGATCAGAATGGTGTGCTGGCCGCAGTGCTGCGGCCGCAGCGGCCATTAGGGGGTGAACCAACAGCAAAGGAAGACCTTTCTCTATGTCTCTCTCTCTCTCACTGTCCACTCTGCCTGTCAAAAAAAAAAATACAAAATACACATTTAAGGAAAGGCCATAAGAAAAAAGAGGAAAAAAAATGCACACAAAATTAGAGAAAATTATGCTATCAAAATGACTACCAAAATAGATAGTGGAATTTCTAAGCCAGCAAGTTCTTTTAATTTTTTGCCTTTTTAAGATTTATTTTTTATTTGAAATGCAGAGTTACAGAGAGAGAGAGAGAGGACAGAGAGGGAGAGACAGAGAGATCTTCTATTCACTGGTTCACTTCCCAAATGACCACAATGGCTGAGGGTGTGCCAGGCTGAGAACAGGAGCCTGGAGCTTCATCCAGGTCTCTCCCACATGAATGCAGGGGCCCAAGCACTTGGGCCATCTTCTGCTGCTTTTTCAGGTACATTAGCAAGGAGCTAGATTCGAAATGGAGCGGCCGGGTCTTGAACCAGCACCCATATCAGATGTTGGCGTTGCAGGTGCAGCTTTCCACGTTACACAACACCGGCCATGGCAAGTAAATTCTTAAAAGTGGATTAATTATGTACCTGGGGGATATCCTTAGCATGGATTTTGTGTTCTCTGGATGTGTCCTCTCAGTTTATAGTCACTTTCTTTCTTTTTTTTTTTTTTTTTTTTGACAGGCAGAGTGGACAGTGAGAGAGAGAGAGAGACAGAGAGAAAGGTCTTCCTTTGCCATTGGTTCACCCTCCAATGGCCGCTGCGGCCAGCGCACCACGCTGATCCGAAGGCAGGAGCCAGGTGCTTCTCCTGGTTCCCAATGAGGTGCAGGGCCCACGGACTTGGGTCATCCTCCACTGCACTCCCTGGCCACAGCAGAGAGCTGGCCTGGAAGAGGGGCAACCGGGACAGAATCCGGCGCCCCGACTGGGACTAGAACCCAGTGTGCCGGCGCTGCAAGGCGGAGGATTAGCCTGTTGAGCCACGGCGCCGCCCCTAGTCACTTTCTTTCATTCACAGAATGTAAATGCTTTAAAATTTACAATTTGTTTCATTTATTAATTTTATTTACTTAAAATGGTGAGAGGAACAGAGAGAGGGAGAGAGAGGGAAATCTTACATGGGCTGGCTAATCCCCACACGCCTGCAGAAGCTGGGGCTGTTCCAGGCCCAGGCCAGGAACCCAGTGCTCGGTCCAGTTCTCCCGCACAGGTGGCAGGGACTCAGCTTCCTGAGTCACCTCCTGCTGCCTCCCAGGGTGTGCATCAGCAGGAAGCTGGACTGAAGGCAGAGCAGGCACTCCCAGACCCGGGCGCTCCGACATGAGATGTGGGCATCCCAAGTGGCCACTCAACCACTGCATCAAACAGCTGCCACTCGAATACCAATTCTTTTGGTGAAGTTCTCTCACTTGTTCTAAGGGTACGGGACAGGTACTTATTAAATATTTGTGGAGTGGGGCTGGCGCTGTGGTACAGCAGGTTAAAGCTGCAGCTTACAGTGCCGCCATCCCATATGGGCGCTGGTTCGAGTCCCAGCTGCTCCACTTCTGATCCAGCTCTCTGCTATGGCATGGGAAAGCAGTAGAAGATGGCCCAAGTCCTTGGGCCCCTGCACCGTGTGGGAGAACCTGAAGAAGCTCCTGGCTCCTGGCTCCTGGCTTCAGATCAGCTTAACTCTGGCCATTGTGGTCGGCCATTTGGGGAGTGAACCAGTGGATGGAAGACTGACCTCTCTCTCCCTCTCTCTCTGGATCTACCTCTCTCTGTAACTCTGTCTTTCAAATAAACTAAAAGAAAATATTAAAAAAAAATTTGTGGAGTGAATTAAGTGATGAGTTAATGAGATTGTTAATTGACAATTTTATGTGCTATTCATTATGCTAGTTGCTGGAGGTGCAAGAATTCTAATGATGAATTTGCTGTTCTCTGGAGTGCGTAGCCTAGTGAGAAAAACAAGTACATAAATAAACAATATATGGGTCCTATCATCCTACACTTACTGGTTCTGTTTGGAAAATAATCACACATACAAATTTAAGATGTTCCACAATTTTACTCTTTACAAAATCATAACATTACACAATGGGAGAGCACCTACAGTTATCCCAATCTCGATTCCTTCTTCCTTACTCTACAAGTTATTATTTCTGTGAGATTTTTTATATCTGGAGATTTTGCATGTGTGCATGTATACTCAGATGCCCCCCACGTGCACATGTGCAGTCCTGTTCTTCAAGTGCATATAAAATAGTAGCATATACATAACTATTCTGAAACTTTTTTCCCTTAACAATGTCTGAAAATCTAGCCATCTCAGTATACTTCTTTTTTTCCTAAAGATTACTTATTTATTTATTTAAGAGGTAGAGTTATAGACAGAGAGAGGGAGAGACAGAGAGAAAGGTCTTCCATTCTCTAGTTCATTCCCAAATAGCCACAATGGCCAGAGCTGGCCCAGGAGCTTCTTCAGGTCTCCCATGTGGGTACAGGAGCCCAAGCACTTAGACCATTTTTCACTGATTTCTCAGCCCACAGCACAGAGCTGGATTGGAAGAGGAACAGCTGTGACATGAACTGGTGCCCATATGGGAGGCCAGCACCACAGGTAGAAGCTTAGCCCACTACGCCAGAGCACCGTCCACCTTGGTATATTTCAATATAGCTCATTCCTTTATAATGCTAAAACATGGCAATGACAGGGCTACCAGTCACCCATAACACCTGTTGGAGTTGTGCAGTGTAGAGCCTGCACAGTTGTTTGTGGCAGCACTCTGTCCTATTTGTGTAACATAGCTATACCATAGCTTATCAAAGTCGTACCTCTATTGATGAGATATAGGTTGGTCACAGCTTTTCAGTATTACTAACTGCGCTGGTGTGGATGTGGTTTGTGTACCAAGGTTTCATGTGTTGGAAATTTGGTCTTCAGTGTGGCCATGTTAGGTGGTGGAACCTTTAAGAAAGGAGGCCTACCAGGATGTTCTTGGGTCCCTTGAGGCCATGGCCTTCGAAAGGATTGTGGAATCCCAATCTTCCTGGCTTCCTATGTAGTTATGTGAACTCTCCTTCTTGGACTCATTCCTGCCACTGTGGCGCCACCCACCATGATGTGGGCAGCCAAGGGGGCCCTCACTGTAGCTGGCCGTGCTCCCTGGACTTCTGGCCTTCAAAACTATAAGCAGAATAAAGCTCTATTTTTTTTTTTTTAGTGAAGTTAGCCTCCCTTTAATAGTTTATCATAGCAACAGAAAATGGTCTAATTGACCATCCATGCTTTAATGGGTATTTTTGTATAAGCTACAACAGCTAAAATGTCCAAATGAGTGTAATATAGTCATTCATCTAGTTTAGATACTAGATTTGACATCAGAAATCTGTTCCTGAATTCTTACATATATTGTGCACATTTAAAAATAAAAACCTTAGTAAACAAAGTGAAAATAGACTTGGAAAAATGGGAAGGAAAAATAACTCTCTTTTGCTCTTCGAAGTAAAAAATTTTGGAGCAGGTGTTTAGCCTAGCAATCGGGATGCTCACATCCCATATTATCATCCTACATCAGGGTGTCTTGGTTCAGTTCTCAACTTCGCCTTCTGATTCTGGCTTCCAGTCAATGCAGACCCTTAGAGGTTCAAGTACTTCACTTCCTGCCACCCATGTGGGAGAGAGACCTAGACTACAGCCTGGGTTCTGGTTTGTCTCAGGCCCAGCCCCAGCCATTGTAGGCATTTGAGGAGTGAGCTAGCACAAAGGAGTATAGGAGTGCTTGCTCTCTCCCTCTCTCTCTATCTCTCTTTCTCTCTCTCATTAAAAAAAATTTTTTTTTAAAGATTTTACTAAGCAGTAGGCACAGAAATTAAATTTTTCAGAGTCAGTCTTTTTGCCTTACTCTGGTTAATTTAGTTGTGGGAATCTGAGCACATAATATGAATGCACCACTTGAAGAAAACTGGGACATTATGTGTTTCTGCATGGCAACATTTCTTCTCCGCAAAAGATAACTTTATGGAGAAATTACATTTATATTGAACTGCTTTGACATTGAGTTCTTAAGGATTCATGTAGCTTGATGAGTTAGAAATAGATGTTTGCCCCATAACACCTTTTATCTATTTTTCTGGGCAGAATACTTCTGAATGTTGAGGGTTGTTCATCCTGAGACACACTCAAGCAGTCGTGTGATACTCAGGGGCCCTTCTCTCTGGTGCCAAAAAGAACCTTTAAGAGTGTGGGGCTCAACCAACAGAATGGGAGAAAATATTTGCAAACTATGCAGCTGATAAAGTATTAAGATCCAGAATCTATAAAGAGCCCAAGAAATTCAACAACACCACCACAAACAATCCACTTAAGGGACCGGCGCCGTGGCTCAATAGGCTAATCCTCCGCCTTGTGGCGCCGGCACACGGGGTCCTAGTCCCTGTCGGGGCGCTGGATTCTGTCCCGGTTGCCCCTCTTCCAGGCCAGCTCTCTGCTGTGGCCTGGGAGTGCAGTGGAGGATGGCCCAAGTGCTTGGACCCTGCACCCCATGGGAGACCAGGAGAAGCACCTGGCTCCTGCCATCGGATCAGTGTAGTGCGGCGGCCGCAGCGGCCATTGGAGGGTGAACCAATGGCAAAAGGAAGACCTTTCTCTCTGTCTCTCTCTTTCACTGTCCACTTTGCCTGTCAAAAAAAAAAAAAAAAAAGAAAAGAAATGGGCAAAGGACTTGTACAGACATTTTCAAAAGAGGAAGTCCTAATGTCCAACAGACACATGAAAAAATGCTCAAGATCCTTAGCCATCAGGGAAATGCAAATCAAAACCACAGTGAGGTTTCATTTCAACCCAGGTAAAATGGCTTTCATACAGAAATAAACAAACAGAAAATGCTAGTCAGGATGTGGCGAAAAAGGTACCCTAATCCACTATTGTTGGGAATGTAAATTGGTACAGCCACTGTGGAAGACAGTATGGAGATACCTCAGAAATGTGAATATAGACCTACCATATGACCTAGCCATCACACTCCTGGGAATTTACCCAAGGGAAATGAAATCAGCCAATAAAAGAGTTATCTGCACCCGCATGTTTGTTGCAGTTCAATTCACAATAGCTAAGACATGGAAACTACCTAAATGCCTGTCAACTGAAGACTGGATAAAGAAATTATGGGATATGTACACCAAGGAATACTACACAGCAGTACAAAAATTAAATCCTCTCATTTGCAACAAATTGGATGCAACTGGAAAACATTATTCTTAGTGAAATAAGCCAGTCCCAAAAAGACAAATACCATGTGTTCTCTCTGATCTGTGATTAAAGTAATAGAGTACCCAAAAGATAATCTATAGAAGTGAAATTGACACTTTGATATGCAATAACATTGAACAGCCCTCATCTTGACTGTTGAGGAACAGTTTTTATTTTCATACTATTTTTTGAACTCAGTGTAGGGTTAATCTTATGTATATAAAGTTAATTGAAAATAGATCTTAGTGAAAATAAGAATGGGAAGAGGAGAGGGTGGAGGAAGAAAGCTGGGAGTGCAGGTGGGAGGGAGGGTTGGGTGGGAAGAATCACTATGTTCCTAAATTTGTATTTATGAAATGCATGAAGTTTATCTATCTTAAATAAAAAACATTTAAAAAAATAGAGTGTGGGCCTCTTAAGGAAACACGGGCTAATGAAACTGACTTAATGAAATTGCTAAGCATCAGAAATAGCGTTTCTAAAAGGGGAGAAAATGGACAAGAGCCTCCTTGTTGTCATTTTAGCAGTGATTTGTGTTATTGATTCTGGCCTTTGGCTGGATCTTGAACTAAGTACAGCAGAGGTCCCAGTACCTTGACCTCAGATGGAATGTTTACTCCATCACAGAAGGAAACGGCTTCCTGTTTAAAAGGGGGGGGGGGGCAGTGGCATGGAGCTTGTGAGGAAGAAAGACTGGAGAAAGACAATAGCAGCCACTCCCCAGGCTTGAGGCTCAAAGGCCACACTCCAGGGCCACGTGAGGCTACCCCATCTCCCAACCCCCCACAAGAAGGAGCCTAGTAAACTCACCTCACCTGCAGCATGCTTCGACCATGTTTAGGAGCGGATTCTAGGGCTATAAGGCCATCCTCTCCTGCCTGCCTGCCCTCCAGAGCCAAAGCACTCCTTCCAGCCTTTTGCTTAAATATGTATGATTCAACCTACTGCTCCAGGTAGAGTTGTTTTAAAGATTACCTATCCAGACTGGAGGAGTGGCTTCTGAGGCTAGGTCATTCAGCAAGTTAGTGACTCCACCAACTGATTTCCCTCTCCACATTTGAGGATTCCTTTGTCCTCTGTGACCTTCTCTCCCTCCCCCCCCCATTTCCCCTACTTATTGCTGCTCCTAACTACCACCACCATCATTGCTGCTACCATCATCTTGGGATTCCTTGAATTTGCTTTCCACACCTTCTGCTAATAGCTGCAGTTCCATCAGGATTCAGTGAGAAGTTTCCAGCAGTATTTGCTTTTGTTATATAATGAAAAGAGTCCTGGATTTGGGGAACAGACATTTGGATTTAAAACAAACACAGGGAAGGCAGTTGACCTAGCTGTTAAGACACCACTTGGAATACCCACATCCCATTTCCGAGTCGAAGCCCCGCTCCCAAGTCCAGCTTCCTGCTAATGCACACTCTGGGAAGCTGTAGATAATGGCTCCTGAGCTTGGGTCCCTGCTACCCCCATGGGAGACCCAGATTGAGTCCCTAGCTCCTAGCTTTGAGTTGGATGTTTACAGGCACTTAGGGGGAATAACCCAGAGGATGAAAGCTCTCTCTGTATCTCTTTCTTTTTCTTCCTCTCAAATAAATAAAAATAAATAAAAGATTTTTATAGAAACAACTCTGTACTTTTATATGTGTGGCCTTGAACATCACTTTATTCCTTTGAGTCTATTTCCTCATCTATAAAATGGAGACAATAATGGATGCATTGGAGTTCTATGAAGCTTAAGCATAGATGATCTCATCAATGTCTCATTCATGGTGGGTCCTCAGACAATGGTACTTTTGTCTGAAATTGTCCTCAGACCATTGCACTATTAGTCTTGCTATTATTTTTAGGAGGTTTGAATTTGAGCCTTGGCTCTACTGTCAAACTTAGGGCAAAGCAGTTCCTCCCTAGGAGCCTCATTTATAAACGAGGGAACTGCACCAGCTTTTTTCTAAAGCTCCATGTGCACACCATGCGATACAGCCTGGCGCACTGGTTCTCCCACTCTGGTGCACATCCCAGTCACCCAGGCGATCTCATGCCTAGAAATTCTGATTCAGTGACTCTAGGAGAAGCACAAGGGCTTTCGATTCCAAAGCTTAGAATTCTCTTTTTATAACAGATAAAATAATCATACTATGTGGGAGAAAAACGATGGAGAGCAAATGAAACATGCTTCGAAGGCACTTAGCCTAGCCATTGGCATATAAGTCTTGCATAATAAATTTCAGCTGTTATTCTTCTTTCCTTTGTCATTGTATAGAATACATATTCTCAATTGGGAGGCCAACTATGGCTCCAAAGCAGGGTTTTATCACATATGAATGAGAAGAAAATATTTGAAATTTGGAGATTTCTGGCTTCTGTTGAATGCCAAGAGATGTAGCAATGTAAAACTGCAAAAACCTATAATGGCTTCGCCTGGATTGGCTGTGAGCTCTCTGAAACTGTCCACCTTCTCCACCCATTTATGTTTCTTGCTTGATCCCTGCAGGTGTTTCGATTTTTAGATTCTTGTTATAGGGTTTATTTCAGATTCTCTATCCAGAATTTCAGGAAAGGACTTCACAAACTATCCTCCCTGGGTGTCATTCCAGTTATTCTAGATCAATTAACAGCTGTCCGTGCGCAAGGGCACAGCAGCAGTTAGCTCCTGCTTAACTTAGCAGAAGTGGAGGGAGTAGTTTGTCTTTATAACTTCTGTGATTTAGTGCTGTAATTTGGGATGAGTTCCAAGAGGCAGTGTTGCGACAGTCTACTGAAACACTTCGCCAGGGAACCTAACCCAAGCTGAGATGTTGCCCAACAGAATCAAAGCAGGGTTTAAAGTCAGCTGCTGCCCTTATTACACATTTGAAACTTGGCAAAGGAAGTTCTTTGGGTTGGGATCACATGAAAGAAATCAAGGCAGGTGAAGGGTGGCTGAAGAGAACAGATGGACTGGGACATCTTAACCCATTGGAGTGATGCTGCAACTTCCAAAGATACCCGCTTGGATTCTCTGAAAGTGATCATCATCTCTGTATTTTTTTTTCTCTACCTCTGGATGTCACACATGAAAAAAAAATAAGGTAAGAAAGCACTTTATACAAAGGTAGTGCAGCCACATTTGTCAAACCCAGGATCCCACACAGAATTGGGAACTATGTTTCAAGCTGAGCTCAAAACTTTCAACTCTCCAACGTGCTACTTACCCCAAGCAAAAGGCAATTTTCCAGCTCAAAGGAAGGCAGTACTGCAAGGTTCAGGAAAAAAAGGTCAGAAGACTCCTTGTACATCAATCAGCTCCTGGAAAACAACATGTCAATGAGTTAAGTGAACACGAATCAGGCACATATGGATTGAATTTCCTTTGAAATACTCCTGGGGTGTAAGTTTAAGGGATGGAGTGGAGGAGGGGTGAAAATTCTCAGGAAAATCTGCAGACCCCAAGTGCTTCAAAATACTTCCAAAATGTCGACTGGCCCAGCTACAAGTCCTGCTGGTCTCAATCAATGCTAAGTCCAGCCGACCTTTGCTTTCTGGGCACAAGAATGGATCTAAAGCTCGTGTGACAACTGAGGACTTCCCTACCCTTGATCTAAACTTCATTCCCTGGCATGAAGATAGGGTGCTCTGGCAGAGGGTGGCTTTGAAGTTCCAAGGAAGGGAAATAGATTTATTTCAGAGCAAAAACAAGCTGCAAGAAATACTGGAGGTTACCAGTTATTACTGCCAGTAGCTTATGTTTTTAAGCAAGTAAATCAAACCTGCTATCTTTTCTTCCTTCCTGGAATCATATAAAAAGCAAAAGGGGAATTATATACATATGAGAAGGTAGGAGTGGGGGGAAGCAAGTGCAATAGGACTTTCCTAGGACAATTCCACATAGGAGTGTGTGGCAGAGTGCAAACACCCTTTATAAATAGAAGTTTTTCTGTTCACAAACTCTTAAGAGTGACATCAGTACCACGGTGAGGTCTATTTGGAATTGAAACATACACAAATGAAAGGTGGAAAAGTACTCACGTCTTGTATCCCATAAAGGTTCATAGATGTTGGGACTATTGAAATCTGATTTAGGGTGAAATTGTGAGAATTCCATATCGAGGATAAGCTAAGTCAGTAATATCCACATAGACCCTGGAGCTCATTGGTACCAAATACTTCCTCCAGAAAGCTTTGGAGAAAACTCAGAGTAAATTCAGAAACATAGCTTGAAACTCTTCTCTTTTTTTCTTTTTAAACCCTGTAAACAGAAGCCTCTTGAGAAACAATAAGGTGCATTACATTTCTTGCTTTGGAGGGCGTTTTGTAATTGAACAATAATTTTTCTTTAGGAAAAATATTAAACTGGAAACTTCTTGGTGGCAGAGGAACCACACTTATAGCTTTTTCTTCCCTTGTCTTTTTTTTTTAAGGCAAGAGGTAATCAGAGATAAATGTTAATGGGATTTTTTTAAACAGATGATGCACTGTCAAGAGAAAATTTTTTTCACAATTGTCAAACTGTGTAGACAGTGTTCAAAAGGCTCATTCATTATTTGTAGCACCACCAAGTTGAAAACATACTTTTTCTGGCCTGCAGTTGATTGATGTACGTTACTCACATCAGGCTAATGGCACTTTATTTTCCAACAGTAGCACGTAATGAGTGACCTTGAGTGCATATTGTTTTCCTGAAAGGGCTTGTTGCTCTGCTTCCCTCATAAGCACCCCAAGGAAACAAGGCCTCAGTACTGGTGTTTTGCAGCAAACCTCATTTCTTTCATGGCTTTCTGTAAAAGAATTTGATACAGGGATAGAAGCTAACCTCAGTGAGTAAATGAAATATTGATCCATGCTACTCTGGCCTTGCCTTCACCTTGTCCCAGGGCGGTGAGTTACTGACTTTTCCGTTTTGGCTGTAATAGGAATTATTACAACAGGCCTGTGCAAGTAATTACTTGGCATGGTAAAAAAGGAGGGTCCATCATATATTTCTGTAGAGACGTTAGTTTCCATCAGCCCAGCAGTCTGCTTTTTTGGCTCTGTCTTTCCTACTCTTGATTCAATTCTTTTAACCATCATTAATCACACTCCTTGTCAGCAGAAGTTTATCAAAAGTATTAAGTGAGCAAGGTTGCCTGGCCTCCTTAAAAAAAAAATCAGCCAACATGCGGCAGTAAATTTCAAAATATGGAAGGTTGGTTCCGTGATATATACGAGTGTCTCTTCAGCTAGAATGAGCCGTTTGTTTCAGTGATAGATACTGTAGTTTGAGCTGTGACAGAATCCCTCTCACGTTTATATGTCGCGGGCTATCGTTTATGAGAGACCATGTGTTTCTAAATGGTGAAGGTCATGGCTGATGGCAAAAGTAAAAGCAGTGGTGATTCATTAAAAATAGTTAATAGGGCCTGCGGCTGACAGGAATAAATAGGAACATGTGGCTTGCCAACCCTCCAGCACCTAAGTTGACATTGTGTTACATCAGTCCCAACTTGCCTCTTCCAAGCGCCCAACAGCCGTGAGCTGAAAGACAGACAGAGGCAAGATCATTTCTTTCCTCTTAACAGATTCTGGAAAGACTTTTGGGAAACCAACTGTTCCTGCTTCATTTTGGTTTGGATATTTATTTTAAAATTGTTTCTGATTTGTACTGATCACAAATATCTTTATCATATGAAGTTCAATTGTTAGAGAAACACATGACGTGGAAAACTTAAAAGATTCTCAGTTATATCAGAAGTGTTTGATTTTTTTAAAAAAGATTTATTTATTTGAAAGTCTGAGTTACATAGAGAGAGGAGAGGCAGAGAGAGAGAGAGATCTTCCATCCGATGGCTCACTCCTCAATTGGCCACAACGGCCGGAGCTGTGCTGATCTGAAGCCAGGAGCCAAGAGCTTCTTTCTGGTCTCCCACATGGGTACAGGAGCCCAAGGGCTTGGTCCATCTTCTACTGCTTTCCCAGGCCATAGCAAGAGCTGGATTGGAAATGGAGCAGCCGGGTCTTGAACTGGTGCTCATATGGGATGCCAGCACTTTAGGCCAAGGTATTAACCCATGCGCCACAGTGACGACCCTGATTTTCTTCTTACAAAAAATTAAATAAATAAAATGTGACACGACATTAGACTGGGTGAAGCCGAGCAGTAGCTTCATGAGTGTTTCTTCTGTTGAGCTGTAACTGCTGCATGGTGGTTTGAAATGGCTTACGCCTGAAGTGTTTTCCACTTCCAAAATTAAAATGAAGTCTCCACCACCAAATCCCATTTCCCAGGCAGAATCACTTCGCTGATTTTATGTAAATCCTTCTGGATTATTTTTATTTACTTATGTATTTATGACAAAGAAAAATAATAAATTCACTATAATAATCATTGACTCTATAAAAGTCAATTTGACTAGATAGTCAAATATTACTACAGTGTTTAATTGTGAATATTTGATTAAACTCATGAACTCATTCATTCATTCATAAAGTATATTAAATATTACTCTATAGCAAAATATACATGCCCCTTGAAGGTAGTACATGGCCAGAAGTCTACTTCCAGCTTGCATTCAGAATTCATCTAAGAAATGCTTCTCTTCCTGGGACCCAATATGACAGTTACCTTCGTTGATAAGCTAGAGACTCCTAAAAAGCAGAAAACAAAATGATTTTGCTGGTTATGATCACTGGAGGTTGGTGATCCATTTAAGAACTGTAAATCAACAGAAGTGGGTGGGGTAGCAGATGGAAACCTAGGGCAATTTACAAATGAGCAAATATGGATTTTCTATACATTATTTCTAATGAAGAAGATTTTAAAAACAAAATAATTTGAGGATGTTTTTATTATTGTTTGGGTCATTTTCTCTCTCCTTTTCTCTCTGTTAAACTTGAGAAATCATTGAAAAATGGCACAGAGACTTGAAATAATACTGGGAGATAAACCTCCTCTCTTACCACGTTGGGTCACATCTTTTCCCTGTAAAAACAAATTGTTTAGGAGAGTAAGGGAGTGGTTGCTGTCTCAGATGGAAAAGGATAAAAACCAAAGTTCCTGAATTTATTAGACAAGTTTCAGAGCATCAATAAAACAAAACAAACAACCATCAAAAAACTCCCACAGCATCTATGTAAGTACATAATAGAGAAAGGGAAAAACAAACAAGAAAAAAAGCAGCAGCTGGTCTTACACTTTCCCATTTTCATCCGGAGCCTAGGTCCTTCCTGTGGAATAGGAGTTGCTAACTCCAGGCTGCTTCGCTTGAATATACATCTGGACAGCATTTCGAGCTGACAGAAAGAACCATCCCTTCCCTGGGTTTGGAAAGACGCGAGTGATCCCCTAGTACAAAGAGGTTAGGGTTTTGCAAACTAAATTCAAATTCAAGTTGGAACTATTATTTGTTGATCATTGAGGTTTGGGGGCCACCATCATGCTGCTGCTCTTCCAGTCCATCTCTCTGCTGGGGCCTGGGAAAGCAGTAGAAGATGGCCCAAGTCCGTGGGCCCCTGCACCTGCGTGGGAGACCTGGAAGAAGCTCCTGGCTCCTAGCTTCAGATTGGCTCAGCTCCGGCCGTTTTGGCCATTTGGGGAGTGAACTATGGAAGGAAGACCTTTCTCTCTGTCTCTCCCTCTCATTGTCTGAAACTCTACCTCTCAAATAAATAAATAAAATCTTTTTTTTTTTTTTAAGTGCACAGAGAACAACAATGTTTCATTGTTCAGGGACAAGACAAAGCTTTTGCAGAGAAGACAGAACAGTGTTGAAATTAACATGTTTACAGGGAAAAGCACTTTGCTTCACCTCTACCAGAGAGGACAGGAAAATGTGCTTAATTCAAGGCCAAGTGACCATGGGCACAGAGAATGTGTTTGGATACCATTGCCTTGAAGAAGATGTCCACGGTGGTAACAGATTGGCTTTTTATGGAGAAACTAAGAAACTGTTTTTAACCTATTGCACTGATATTATATTTAGTTAATATTTTATGAAAGAAAAGTCCTCCCATTAGAGGTGGCAAATTGCTTTATAATTACAGTACTTTACAGAACAGACTGTCTGCTTCATTTTATGGCAAAAGCACAAAGCTACAGCTGCCTTTCCCATATAACTTCTTCACAGAGTCCTAGCAGTGTCTCTCCCCTCTGCAATATTTTTTTGCTTCTTCATTTCAAATATTAGTTTAATTTGAACAGAAAATCATGTTGCACTTTTTTATGAATTAATTAAATATATTTAGAAGTGGAAATTCCCCAGACACAGACCTGGGACATACTGGGTTACTTGCTTTTTCTTTCTAAATTCCACTCGGATAGTCACTACCAGCCACTAGCCATGGTGGCATTGGTGGCTGAAATGAAACAGTGGGGAGAACAGCAGCAGATTTTCATCAGAGCCGACCGACTGAATGGCAATGGAGACTGGGCTATTTTTCCTTCTGCCTCGCTCCCTTTTACTTTTTTTCTTTATTCTTCAATGAGAAGTAACAGAGCTAACTTCCCAGCAGACAAGGAGCATGTTCTATTTATTTTGTATTCCTGAGAACATCACACGGCTGCCACTAAATAAACGTTGCCATGAAAAAGCCTTCCTTTGATTGAAATGTGCTACGTAGCAGAAGCTGTGAGTGGCTGACATAGCCTGTTAGAACGCCTCACTCCTGAGCACACCAATGGTTTCTCACCCAGCCACCAGTTTCGCAACTGTAGGAGCGGGGCTCTTCCTGGCCACTAGAGCTTGTACTGCCTGCATTGGGGCCAGCTGAGATTCCCTAGGGAATTAACTAACTGTGGATGGAAACATGTCCACCCCTCAGGTTGAACAACTCAAAGGTATATGTTCTATTTTTCCGTAAATCCTCAATGAAACTGAACCTCAGTTATCCACATAGTAACCAGCTCATGAACATATCCTGTCTACTTTTCCTTTCCTGTTTCATGTCAGTATGTTCAGGGATCATATTCCAGATAACCCATTTTCATTCAAGTTCTTTTTTTTTTTTTTTTATAAAGATTTATTTGTTTATTCGAAAGGCAGAGTTACACAGAGAGAGGAGAAGCAGAGAGAGAAAGAGAGGTCTTCCATCCACTGGTTCACTACCCAATTGGCTGCAACAGCCAAAGCTGTGCTGATCCAAAGCCAGGAGCTTCCTCCAGGTCTCCCACACGGGTGTAGGGGCCCAAGGACTTGGGCCATCCTCTATTGCCTTCCCAGGCCATAGCAGAGAGCTGGGTTGGAAGTGGAGCAGCTGGGACTAGAACCGGCGCCCATATGGGATGCCAGTGCTTCAGGCCAGAGCATTAACCTGCTGTGCTAAAGCACTGGCCCCCTCATTCAAGTTCTTAACCCAGACGGGTATTCTGGTGAACAGAACTGAAGACATTCCACTGTCCTAGGATAATCAATCAACAAGAACTGATGGCAAGTCCACTGTGTACCTAAATTTGTGCCAGGTCCTATGGGACTGTTTATTTTTTTAATATAATTTAAATTTATATTTAATCTGCTCAGAAATACCGTGTAAATTAGCTTGGGAGATAAGGCATACACATCAGTAGACCAGACAGCAGTACGTGGGGCTGTAACAATGTCTAAGGTGTGTATTGAAGATAACTGGAGGCCAGGACTGTGGAGCAACATTCTCCATGTGCACGCAGTGTGGACAAAAGTCATAAAGGGAGTTGTTGGATTAATGGGAGGCTACTGGGAGCTGATGTTTGGAGGACTCAGAGGATGGTGCACAACACACAAGATGGGTAGATCTCCAAGCAAAGCATTCTGCCTGCAGTGTAGACTCAATATCCTCTGGGAGTGGAAAAAGAATGGGCAAATAAATTGGGCATGGAAATCTAGATGAGCTATGCTGTGTATTCTGCTAAAGCTTCAGTGTACATGCAAGCAGAAGTGCAATCATCGTTTACATACTGGGGCTTTACTTTAAGCATTTACCTTCCCACTTTACATATTCTTCCCTACTCCACCTACATACCCTTGTTTCTCTTCAGGAGGTCTGCCACTTCGAGGCTGGGAGGCTCCTCTTCCATTACTGCAAAAACAGAATCCCAACCTCCCTCTACTGCTCTATCCTCAGTCCTCTCCTATGATCTTTCATTATATAGTTCCTAACCTTTTGGGGTTTGCCATCTCTGAGTTAGATGGCATATCAAGTTCCTTTGAACTCTAACAAAGCATATTGAAACAAGCAAGAGGATTTGGATTCAAGACTGTGCAGCCTTGAAGAAGTTACTTAATCTGGGACTCAATTTCCATGTTCCAAAAATGAGGTTCTTTCTTTTGTATTAGAATTATATAAAGCTTGGCTCAATGAATGCTCAGAAAAGTGTACATTTTTTGTCAATTGTATTGCAATATAATTTTCTTATAATAAGTGCATACGCTTTAAATACATGGTTTGATGAGCTTTGGGAAATGAGTACGCTCATATCACTCCAGTCAACATGTGGAACATCTCTAGCACTCCGAAAGACCCTCGTGTGCCTCTTTGCAGCCAGTCTACCCCTTCACCTCCAGCTGGAGGCCAGCACAGATCTGCTTTCTATCACGATAGATTAGACACGTCTTTTTCTAGAGTTTGATATAAATAGAATCATATGCTTTTTTTGTCTGGCTCCTTTTGCTCAATGTAGTGTTTTTGAGATTCATTCATGTTTTTGTGTGTATCAGTGGTTTGTTTGTAATAAATGGTAGATCTGACTTTGCTATTTTAGCAAGAAAGTTCTTTGTTTTTAAGGGCCTTTGGAGATTATTGTATTTGACAGATATAACTGTGAACGGGCAAAACATAAACAGTTTCAAAGAATACCTAATGATTGTATTTGATTCTTTTTCTAAAGAATGTATTAATCATAATAGGCAATATTTATTAAATGTCTTTTATAAAAGGCATAGAATAGAAAATAAGGGTGAATTAATTATCTACTAATCTGTTACAAATTATTTCAAACTTAGTGACTTCAAATTGTGCACATTTATTATCTCAAGTTTCTGTGAGTCAGGAATTCAGAACTTACTTAGGTCAATGATTCCAGTTCAAGATCTCCCATGGGTTTGCAACTAAGATGTTGACTTGAGGGACTGGCATTTGGCAAGCAGTTAGGAAGCCCAAGGGACACCTTCCTCCCATATTGGAGTATTTGGGCTCAAATCTTTTTTTTATTTGACAGATAGAGTTAGTGAGAGAGAGAGACAGAGAGAAAGGTCTTCCTTCTGTTGGTCCACTCCCCAAATGGCCGCCATGGCCAGAGTTATGCCGATCCGAAGCCAGGAGCTAGGTGCCTCCTCCTAGTTTCCCACGCAGGTGCTGGGGCCCAAGCACTTGGGCCATCCTCCACTGCCCTCCAAGGCCATAGCAGAGAGCTGGACTGGAAGAGGGGCAACTGGAACTAGAATCCGGCACCCATGTGGGATGCCGGCACTGCAGGCAGAGGATTAGCAGAGTGAGCCGCAGCACTAGCCCTGGGCTCAAGTCTTAACTCTGCTTCCTATTTCAGCTTCTTGTTACTACATATCCTGGGAAACAGATGATGACTCAAGTACTCGGGTCCCTGCCACCTACATGGGACCAGGTTGAGTTTCTGACTCCCGGCTTTGACCTGCCCTAGCACTGGCTGTTATGGACAACTGGGGAGTAAACCAGCAGACAGAGACATATCTCTCTCTCTCTCTCTCTTTCTCTTCCTCTTTCTCTCCATCTACCTTCCAAATGAATAAAGTAAATCAATAAAAAGTTTTAAAACCTTAGTTTGAGCTGCCATCATCAGAAGGCTCAACCAGAATTGGAAAATCAGCCTGGCGCCTCACATCTTCACTACTTTGTTGGTGCCCTCTGTTGGCAGGAGGGCTGTTTCTCCTCGTATGGACCTCACCATCAGGCTGCTTGAGGAAAACGGGATATGGTGGATCTAAAGTCCAATGTCAGGAGTCCTTCCTACCACAGAGAGATTTGGAAATAGACACACAGGGAAGAAAGCCATTTGGAGTTGGAGGCAGAGACTACAGTGGCACACCAACAAGCCAAGGCGTGCCAAGGACTCTAAGTACCCACTGGAACTTCAAGGAGGCAAGGAAGGATTGTTCCCTAGAGTCTTTGAAGGAAGTATGGTCCTCCAAGACCTTTATTACTCATTTCTGGTGTCCAGAGCTCTGAGAAAATAAATTTCTGTTGTTTTCAGCCACCATGTTTGTAGTAATTTGTTAGAACATAAACAGAGAGACCATATGACAGCATGAATACCGGGAGACTGTCTTGGAGGCTGGCTACCATAAGATGGAAGGATTTACTTTGATAGAACAGTTTAAGGAGCATGATAAAACATAGACTAATAACCTTAAGAATGAGAAAGAGGCAACAAGGTAGCAAATATAAATAAGATAATTGCACACAGACAAAATACCTTGTGAAGAATTTATGGTAAATAAGAGCATGGTGTGTTTGAGACATGGAAAGGAGGCTAAGCCTGAATGTTCTCTGATAGGCAAAAAGAGGCACACAGAATAGGCTGAAAAGATCATCAGAGGCCAGATCCCTTCACAGATTTTCAGACCATTCAATAGCATCATGCCAATTGAATACAGGATATTATTCCTCAAGTAATTGAAACTCCTATTGATTTTAAGTATGGCCTTTACCTTCAAACTTAGAACTCTTTCATTCCTTATTGTCTATTTTTTTAAAGGTTACACTGCTTAACATGGCACAAGGTCAGTCCCCAATCAGTCTTTTGCCTAGAGAGCTAGTCTCATTTCTTCCTCTAAGCCTGATCATGCTGAATCCATCCTCCTAGGAACATAGCATGCCTACAAAACTCAGTCCCTTCTCACCTCCTGGAATGTCTTTCCTGCTCATCCAAGAAGTCTTCCATATCAGTGAGACGTTTCAGTGCCTCCCCTACTGTTCACCCATAAGATCCTGCCTCTCTCTCCCTTTGTTCATATCCCGGTACATGTATTATACCTGTGTGTCCCATTAACTCTGGACATTCTGAAAGCAAATGAGTTATCTAATTCTTATTTTATATTTTGATCTACTTTTAGCACAGTCTCTGGCACATGGTAGAGACTCAATTAATGATTTAAAAAAAAAAGAGTGATGGATGAAAGTGTTGGACAATTATTGGTAGACACAATTATTTCCATGAATGTCAATATACCATGTTTTCTCCCTAAATTAGAATCAAAGAACCTTAAAGGCCCACAAGAAAGGAATCAGGGACATAGCAGGAAATATAGTAGATGCAAATATTACATTCTTTTGAGATTAAACAGACAATAATCAAATGCAGAAAAAGTGAATAAGGTAGCTTCAGGGGGTTATAAGGACTGTGAAGACACTGAAACAGGGGTATGTGATTGCAGTTGAGTGGAGGTCTCTGATAGGTGGCAAGAGAAGCGGTCTGTGAGTCAGCCATGGGATTAAAGAGGAGAAGAATTTTCCAGGCAGAGTGAAGCCCAAAGTGGGACCCACTGTGCTGTGTTTCAAAAGGGGAGAAAAGCTAATTGTACACTTCAAGCTCTGTTTTAAATGCCACACAAGGCTTATATTTTAAAAAGCCAAACAGAAAAATCATTAATATATTTTTAAACAAATTCAAAATTTCATTAAAACCATACTATATGTGTTTCTATAATCTACTTCCCTTTGTGAACTTGATATTTTTAATGTTAATTTTTTTCAAAATGTTAATGACTGTATAGTTATTTCCACGTGGATAAAATATAGTTTGATTAAACCTCTATTTTAATACATTTGTATCGCTTTTAATTTATCATAAATAACAGTATGCCAAATATCTTTCTTTTTTAAAAAAAGATTTGTTTTATTTATTTGAGAGGCAGAATTACAGAGAGCGGGAGAGATGGAGGGAGACATTTTCCCTCTGCTGGTTCACTCCCAAATGTCCACGACAGTTGGAGATGAGCCAATCCAAAGCCAGAAGCCAGGAGCTCCTTCCCTATCTCCCACGCAGCTGCAGGGGCCCAAGCACTTGGGCCATCTTTCATTGCTTTCCCAGGCCATAAGCAGAGAGCTGAATCAGAATAGGAGCTGCCTAGACATGAACCAACACCCATATGGAATGCCAGATGCCGCAGGCAGAGGCTTAGCCTACTATGCCACAGTGCCAGCCCTCTAAATATCTTTCGATCTAAATGCTTTGCATATGTTGTTATTTTTGTGTGACAAAATCTTAGAAGAGAAACAATTTAGTCAAATAAGTTTACTGCAGGTGATCACTTTGTCCTTTAGGAAGTTTGTAAGAGTTTACAGTCCCGCTGGCTGTGCACCAGCCAGTGAGCTTCCTTAGTGGTGATGGTGAAAATTAGATACCCGATTCAGGTAAGTTTGATTTGTGACGTTTAAGTAAAAGGAGAATGGTGCACTTCATTCCCAAGCAAGGCCATAAATTTGATTGGAGCTGCCATCTGATCTCTCTGAGGGCAACATTCTTGTAAGAGTTGCTTCTACAATCTTTAAGGCTATAGGTACAGCCCTTGTCTATTTTGAGTAAAATCAGCCACTCTACTCTCAGTGAGCAGAATGAGAGGAGTCTTATTTAATGAGACATCCACAGGCTAATTTGTGCTATAAATTTTCTTCAAACATATAAACTAGACAGAAGCTAAGAGTTCCTAAGTTTTCATGGAAATAGCCGATATAGGTAAAAACTATTACTGAGAGACAAAGGGAGCAGCCATTGCTTTACCTACCAGCTTCTACTTCTCAGTAATCGTCTCAAATCATCTGGGGCACTCACTGTGCTTGTTACACAAGCAATATGTGAAAATTACATATGAATAGTTAAAACAAATCTAAATGTACTACTCCTACAACATTTTTATTTTATTTTATTTTTTTTGACAGGCAAAGTGGACAGTGAGAGAGAGAGACAGAGAGAAAGGTCTTCCTTTGCCGTTGGTTCACCCTCCAATGGCCTCTGTGGCCAGTGCGCTGCGGTCGGCGCACCGCGCTCATCCGATGGCAGGAGCCAGGTACTTCTCCTGGTCTCCCATGGGGTGCAGGGCCCAAGCACTTGGGCCATCCTCCACTGCACTCCCGGGCCACAGCAGAGGGCTGTCCTGGAAGAGGGGCAACCGGGACAGAATCCGGCGCCCCGACCGGGACTAGAACCCAGTGTGCCGGCACCGCAAGGTGGAGAATTAGCCTGTTGAGCCACGGCGCCGGCCTACTCCTACAACTTTTAAAATTTAATAGTCAAATCATTTAAATTGTCTTTTGTGATCAAAGTAGTTTATTACTGTGACGGTTTTAAGATAGTGTCTTGACTTACGATTTCATAACTTTGAAGAAGCAAAGCCCTAATTTTATGTAAAAATATTTTCAGGATTTCTGACTTAGTAGTAATAACTCTTTTAGTTTATTGTTAGAGGACATACATCATGACAAAGAATCTGTGAATTCAGAAAAAATTTCTAAGATCATTTTAATATTCTATACAAAATCTGCACATCTCTAAAATAGAAGCACATATATAAGCAAAACACACTTGGGAATTCAGTCTGCATGTTCACTTATGGTGAACCCCCAGGCCCATTCCCACCCCTTTCCTACCGCAGGAGTTTGTCAACTACAGATTAAGAAATACTGAGTTCGGGGCAGGCGTTATGGTGTAGTGGGTAGAGCCACTACTGTGGCATAGCAGGTAAGGCTGCCACCTGCAGTGCCAGTATTCCATAGGGGCGCCAGCTGGAGACCCTGCTGCTCTGCTTCCCATCCAGCTCTCTGCTACAGCCTGGGAAAGCAGTGAAAGATGGCCCAGGTGCTTGGTCCCCTGCAACCACATGGGAGACCCAGAAGAAATTCCTGGCTCTTGGCTTCACATCGGCGCAGCTCCAGCCGTTGCGGCCATATGGGGAGTGAACCAGTGGATGGAAGACCTCTCTCTCTCTCTCTCTCTCTCTCTCTCTCTCTCTCTGTCTCTGCATCTCTGTAGCTCTGACTTTCAAATAAATAAATAAATCTTAAAAAAAATACTGAGTTCATAATTCCTTTTTTTTGCTCGTGACATAATCACTTTATTTTTTGTGTTTTTTTTTCTCCAAAGAAACCTTTTGTTTAAGGAATACAAACTTCATGCATTTCATAAGTACAATTTTAGGAATATAGTGATTCTTCCCACCGTTCCTGCCCTCCCAACAACTCTCCTACCCCTCCTCCTCCTCCTTCTCCCATTTTAGCAATGAGGAGATTAAAATACCCAAAAGACATGTGAACTTGTCTAAACCATGGAGGTAAAGAGGAGCCAGATTTCCTGGGTTTTCCTCCAAATCCCTTTTGGATGGATCAGAACAATAGGGAAACGGTTTCCTTCCAGCGTCCTCCTGGGCAGACCCCCTCGCCAAGCTTCCATACCCTCAGTCGGCACAGGGCCTGATTCTGTTTTCTGTGGTGCATCCCGACAGTACAGTGCCTGGTCCCAAGCAGGCACTCTGCATGGTTTGTCTGCTTTGATTATTATGTTGATTATATCCACTTTCACAACATGGCTTCTTTAGACTTTGTCATAAACAATTTAAGAGTCTCAAACTTTCTTTGCAATTTTTCTGCCAAAACTTTTTGCCGGTCAGTTCTTTAATTACCTGATGTAGTTGCATTAGAGATCCATTTACTTTTGTTTGGGGTAAGGGGAGCAGTTCCTTCTCTGTAACAGATGAACAAACCATGCTTCCTGGGTATTTAGATAAAAATGGGAATATATTTGTCAACAACTGCAGGAAAAAATGTCCTTGAACTCTCCTACAATTGTGTGCTATGAATTTCCATCATTCGTACCTCTTTGCCATTTGTTTCTAAAAAGTGAATCCTTGTATGTCTTAACTACTAGGATCATGAACTTTGCTGAAAAAAATACTATTTCTGCTATGAAAATCATTCTATTTTCTAGTTACATAGTTAAAGTAAAACAAACAAATAGAACAAACAACTTTCTCAATTCTCAACACCAGGATTAACGCATAGAGACTCAAAGGCCCTCTTTCCTCTCTTGTCAGGGTCAGTAGGACAATACGTACTATTATCCCCAAGCAACGAAGGAGCACTTTGCAAGGGACTATCATGAGTTTATTTCAGATTGCTTTTCTACATATACAAATGATAGAAAATGTGATGCTTTTCTTCTCAGATCCTATGTATATATCAGAAATGATCCTACCCGTTGGATAAGTGCTCATTTGAATCGAAAATAGTCATGGGAGAGAGAAGTTTTCACAATTCTTTTGATGTAAATCTTAAACCAAAGCGACACCAGTTGTTTTGGCTAAAAGCTTCCTGAATCTGCTGCAATAAAAATTGCTTACCAGCACAGGACACGGTGAGCTCCACAGTGACCGAGTCAAAGCCAAGTCAAGTGAAAGCAGATGCAATAGGAAGAGTGTGAGTTACTGGAGAAGACCTCGGGCTGCACATTCATGAGACAAACTCATCACCTTGGCTCAAACGTGCCTGACATTGTGAGCATTTTTCCTTATTTTAGAAAGTGGGAAGAAGAATAATCTTGGCCAGTTTGCGAGGCGTGGTGAGAATTAAACTATCTGATAGACTCTAAGAGGATTTTGCCAATTATAAATGCTAACAAAATTACGTAAGTGAAGCCATAGCTAATTAAGTCTCTGTTAATTTGTTGTCACATGCCAAGGAAACAATTAAGGAGGACATAAAAGTAGATTCAGCTTTAGTTTCTTATTTTCAAACAGTGAAATATGTAGCATTTAAGGCAAAAATGAAACAATGCTTTTATTCTTGCATCATAAAAAAATGAATAAGTTCTCCTTTCTCCAAACACTGTGACCTGATCTTTCTTTGCTGTATTTCATTTTCTTTAGAGTGGACATTCTTATCTGACCTTCAAACATCTAGGTCATAATATTGAAGTCTTATATTCTCTTTGTCTCCCACTTCTCACAACTTGCTTGGTTAAATCAGTATCAGGACTGCCTTATCTACCCTCTAAAATATCTCTCTGTTAATCACTAGGTAATTCAATTGAGACAGCGACTGTGTTTTAACAATAATGGAATATCCAGTTTTGTTTTTCATGTACTAATACCCACATGATAAATTTTATCATTTTGTATGTATCTCTTTTTCTGTGACCTTTTAGAAATTATCAGCAGCTTTGGAAATGTTACTTTTTACATAGGTTCAATATAAGTCATTGAAACCAACATGACAAAATATGTATTGTTCCCTAGTTTTAAGCTAAAGAACAACTTTTAAAACAGATTTTTTGAAAGATTTATTTAATTACTTATTTGAAAGTCAGAGAGAGATGGAAAGACAGAGAGAGAGAGAGAGAGAGAGAGAGAGAGAGAGAGAGAATCTTCTATCCACTGTTTCACTCCCACCAGATAGCTGCAACAGCCAGAGCTAGACCACATGAAAGCTAAGAGCCAGGAGCTTCTGGATCTCCCATGAGGGTGACAGGGGCCCAGGCACTTGGGCCATCTTCCGCTGCTTTCCCAGGAACATTAGCAGGGAGCTAGATGGGAAGTAGAGCAGCTGGGACACAAACCTGTACCCGTATGGGATGCTGGCGTCACAGGTAGTGGCTTAACCCACTTGCCACAACACCTGCCCCACCGAAAAGCTTTTCATACGTGTGATCAAGTTGAGGATCAGAAATGGTAAGGAATGCTTCTGTTTTTAAAAGTGGCTTTGAAAAGGGCATGCTATTCGTTCTTTTCAGGCTAATCTGACTCCTGCCATGCTCACTGCTGTCATCACTTATATTTAATTTAAATCTTTGGTTTACTTAGAGGGTCCCTGCCCCTGGGGATGTATTACATTACAAATATTGTTTTAGAAGGATTCTACTCTCTACGTGCTCACCACTGAGGAAAAGAGAGGATTGGAGAGTGAGATTTTACAGATGAGTCCCATAATGAAACACAGGCCCACAGGTGTTTTCTTAGAGACATTTGCATGCTTTCAGCTCACAGTGTGACACCTGTGGTGACTCCACTGGTGGACATTGTGTGTCTGGTGAGAGTGCTCACTTGATACAGCCTAGCAGGCGAGGCAGAATCACCAGCAGGTGACTTACCAGTGAATCGGACTGCATTTGATCCTTTCAGGAAGCAAGGTGCTGTACAGAAACATCAAGAACCACGAAATGTTGGTTACACTTGGTGGCATGTTCATTATTCTGTTGGTCAACTGCAGAAATAGAAGAGTAAAAAGAGCTATTTTTCACAGTTCCATGTGGTTACATGCAGGCACGTTTGAAAGGCAGTTTTATATGAAGGAGATGAAGATTTGATGTGCAGTGCTCCAAAAGTAAATATTTTTACTAACTTTGATCTAAACGAGCAATGGATTCTACCATTTTTTTCCTGGTATTTTTTTCTCTTCTCATTAAAATCACTGATGCTACTTTGTCACAGTTTCTACTGACAACAGACTCTCATGCTCATTAGATGCTGCCTTTAAATTCTAGGACAAAGGTCACTTAAAGAAGAGGAAATCAAGTTACATAAAACTTGGGGAGAAAAATCTGAATATGTATGTTAACAACTGTAAGTCTGTTATTGATATTATAATAAGTTTTGACTACTTTTCCTCTAAAGAAAAATTCAAGACATCAAAAACTTCCTAGTGAATTTTCAGTGCCTAAAACACCATCTTTTAACTTCTTAATGATTTATCTTCTTTTGGAAGTGTAAGTGATTGTTCAATGACATACTGTCTTCTGCTGAAGCCATAAGCCACTTAGATTTATTTCATGGAGGAATAGGGATGAGAATATGTAGGAGATATAAATAAAATTTAAACTTCATTGTGAAAGGAGTATAGGGCCATTTAAACATGAAATCAGTTGCAGGTGATGACAAAAAAGGTGAGTTTTATCTTTTGTAGAATCAAATACAAAAACTTAACTGATGAGAAAGATGTACAACTATGGCAACATGGTAACACCAAACTGATTTGTTTGAATATGCCAGAGATGGGCTAAATATAGTCCTATCTCATGGATGGCTGACTCAGAGATGAGCCTAGTGGATTATAGTAATTCAATGCTTGAAGATACTTCAGTTTATACCCATTCTGTGGCATGAGCTGCATTTACAGAGACTGACGTGGATTCTATGTACCCCACAGAGTACTGAAGCCTGGGAGGTCAGTGCATATGACATCATTACTTCTCTAAAGCTGGACTTGCAAAGTTAACTGTTGAAGAAATTATACACTTTATTATGTGATTTGATGTTGTTTGGGCGTAATGAGTATCAGTGTGTTCTAGAAAACATAAAAACTTTAAAATTTGTAAAGGTCTCATTTTTATTTCTGTTAATTAACTCTTTAAGGCATTTTTGGGCAGAAAGTCTGTGATATATCTATAATTATCATCATTTTACAATACAAGGAACTAATTATATGTAAGTTTGATATCTTCAAGGTCATTCATATACAGGTAAGTGTGAAGTTGGAAACAAACTCAATTCTATTTGACTCCAAAAGCTAATATTTTCAAACTCTAATATAGAAAACAATGCTTAACTAACAAACATTCCTGCCAGATGATAATTTATAAACTTCTGATAACTTCCATGGTTTAGAATAGTTTTAGAGGTTGCCTTTCAAGTATATCTTACAAAGCTCATAAAATAATGCTTCAGTGCCTGGTAGTGGTCATCTTTGGATACAGTTTAACCATCTATCTTGCTGACAAGAACTTTTGTTGATTAAAAGGTATAAAACTTCTCAAAGAACCAAGACCTTGTCTGCACTGCTATTTGCTAAAAGAGTGAGGTGCTGGGCTAGGGTGCTGAGAGTAGAATCTTTAAAGTGACTTAAAGAGCCACAATATCATTGCCTCCCAGAGTCACCACTCAGGGCTTTATATGTTTAAGTTCTGTCCATCTGTTTATAAACATACTTCTGTCAATCATAGATTCAAAGATCTTAGTGTTGAGAAGATTTTTAAGAGTTTCTGTGATTCAGAAAAGATAACACAGGGAAGTTAGAAGAAATTTATTTTGCCAGAAAATGTTTTTAAAGGGCAAATGCCATAGAAGACAGTGGAATAATACATTCAAATGCTAAGGAAAAATAGATGCCAACTCAAAACTCCAGGCTCTGTTCGCTTCTCATGTAAGTAGGATCTAAGGCCTTGCTTTTCAGCAAGAACAGGACAGCAGGGATGGGAACAGAAGAAGAGAGCAGCGAGATTCTAGTAGGAAATGGCTGTGTGATACATAGGCTGACGGAAGACCCTCTAGGCAGCTTGCACAAAGAATGCCAAGGAGCTTCTGAGACCACGGCCATCACAAACCTCTCTTGTCATTAGTAATGAGTTCTTCAGAGACACAACACAGGATTCACCGATTTCTGTTTATAAGACCAAGCAACAACTACCACTCCCTCGAAATATGAACTCATAATAAAAAATTAACCAAAAGTATCATAAAGCCAGCCAATGAAACGAAGAAAAGTAGTAACACTTAGAAGAAAAACAGATGAATTCACAAAATTACTCAATCTGAACAAAATGAAAAGCTTACAGAATATTGGGGAAGGGACACACACAAACTGTGAAAAAAACAAGGGGGCCAGAAAAAAGGAAATTTGTGTTATAGGCACGATCTTTTAATAATGTTTGAATTTCATGGAAAATACCTTAACAAATTTTTAAAAATAGGTTGGCATATTATCATTGAACTTTCAGGAAAAAATAATGATCTTTTTTATGACTAAATTTTTTTTTTTTTGACAGGCAGAGTTAGACAATGAGAGAGAGACAGAGAGAAAAGTCTTCCCTCTGTTGGTTCACCCCGCAAATGACCGCTACGGCCAGCACTGTGCCGATCTGAAGCCAGGAGCCAGGTGCTTCCCCTTTGTCTCCTATGCAGGTGCAGGGACCAAGCACTTGGGCCATCCTCCACTGCCTTCCAGGGCCACAGCACAGAGCTGGACGGGAAGAGGAGCAACTGGGACAGAATCCGGTGCCCCAACTGGGACTAGAACCCAGGGTGCTGGTGCCACAGGCGGAAGATTAGCTAAGTGAGCCATGGCGCCAGCTGACTAAATTCTTTTAAAAAGTAGAAATTCTGATTCTGTATGTCCTAAACTACAATACATATATGACAATTACACTATTATAATAAAGATTTTTCAATTACACCCACTCAAACTATATATTAAAATAAAAATATTAATTAGGCACAAGAAATATTTGAATAGCATAATGAATAACTTTGATCTAATCAACATATATAATCCTGTACCCAACAAAGAATATCTTTTCTTCTCAAGGCCACTGCATATACAAAAATTGATCAGTACCCTTGGCGTAAAACTCTCAACAGATACTGAAGAACTGTTATCCTATAGTCCACATTCTATGATGCAATAAAATCAAAGATCAATTATTAAAAAAAATAAAAGTCTCAACTACTTTAAAACTTAGGGACATTCTTGTAGATAATTCATGGGTTAATGCAGAAATTATAAGGGAATTTCTGGCATATTTGGACCTGAATGACAGTGAAATCAATTCATATCAAAATAATCAGCATGCAACTGGAGAAAGACTTGAAGGGAAGATTGTAGCCTTAAATATATAACTTGTAAATTAAGCAAAATTGAAAATGGGTACAGCAAATAGCTCAAGAAGATAGAACAGTGTACATTTTAAGTAAATGGACAGAGATAATAAATGCTCAAATAACAACATAGAAAGCAAAAAGACAGCAACTGAAAATCAAAAATTGGGTCTTGGGGAGGTCTTGTGGCACTTCTTTGGCTAGAAGAAGGCCATGGGGCTGGCACTGTGGTGTAGAGGGTAAAGCTGCCACATGCAGTGCCGGCATCCCACATGGGCACCAGTTTGTATCCCAGATGCTCCACTTCTGATCTAGTTCTCCGTTATGGCCTGAGAAAGCAGTAGAAGACGGCCCAAGTGCTTGGGCCCCTGCACCTGCCTGGGAGACCCAGAAGAAGCTCCTGGCTTCAGATTGGTGCAGATCTGGCTATTGCGGCCATCTGGGGAGGGAACCATATGAAAGATGAAAGACCTCTTTCTCAATCTCTCTCCCTCTGCCTCTGTCTCAGTAACTCTGCCTTTCAAATAAATAAATAAATCTGTTTAAAAAATTGAGTCTTTGTAAAGATAAATGCATCCAAAATTGCATTGATTTGGATCGTTTTATTCTTTATAAAAGAGAACAAAGTATTTTGTCACATGCACACTAGAATTAATTTCATTTTTATACTTCGTAAGCTCTTCCTGACTTCCAGAAAGGAGCTAAGGCAGCTGTTTTTCAAAATATATAAATTTGTTGATGACAAAGAAAACCCCCAAACTTGACAAGATTGATCATGGGAAAAGGAATGCAAATAAGAGGGTGAATCTAGATACAGTGAAGATGGCAGATCAGAAGAAAATACTGTGATCAGCTTGACTCCCCCACTTTTAGAATCTTATATAAAGCAAAGAATTGAGCAGAAAGAAGTCATGATGTATCCAAATCAAATAAAAAGAAGCATATTATAATATAGATATAGATATAGATATAGATATGGAGTCTCCAAAAAGTTGGTGGGAAATGTGATTTATGAAAAAACTATGCATGGAATTCAAGTTTTTTGCACTAAAATTAACTAATATTTTGTTTTCCACAAACTTTTGGAAATATCTTTCTACAATCATTTAAAACTAAATTAATATGAAGAATTGTATTCATTCCCTCAAAAAAAATTCAGACCTGGATAGGTACCTTTAATATGACATATAAAGTTCACTTTATATGAGTTATTCCAAAGATTATGATGAGAAGGAAAATGACCTATTTGTTGTTATGAGTCTATTAAAATTTGAAAAAAATCAGGGTACTTTGAACTAGTTAAAGAAAAATGCATATTCTAAAAAACTATGCATGTATTTAAATTTATTTGCACCAAAATAAGTATTTTTTTTAACTTTTATTTAATAAATATAAATTTCTAAAGTACAGCTTTTGGATTACAATGACTTTTTCCCCCCATAACTTCCCTCCCACCTGCAACCCTCCCCTTTCCCGCTCCCTCTCCCATTCCACTCACATCAAGATTCATTTTCAATTATGTTTATATACAGGGAATCAATTTAGTATAAATTAAGTATAGATTTCAACAGTTTACACCCACATAGAAGCACAAAGTGTAAAGTACTGTTTGAGTACTAGTTATAGCATTAATTTACATTGAACAACACATTAAGCACAGAGATCCTACATGGGGAGTAAGTGCAGACTGACTCCTGTTGTTGACTTAACAATTGACACTCTTTGTTTATGGCGTCAGTAATTACCCTAGGCTCTTGTCATGAGTTGCCAAGGCTTTGGAAGCCTTTTGAGTTTGCCGACTTCGATCTTATTTAGACAAGATCATAGTCAAAGTGGAAGTTCTCTCCTCCCTTCAGAGAAAGGTACCTCCTTTTTTGATGGCCTATTATTTCCACTGGAATCTCACTCACAGAGATCTTTAATTTATTTCTTCTTCTTCTTCTTCTTCTTCTTCTTCTTCTTCTTCTTCTTCTTCTTCTTCTTCTTCTTCTTCTTCTTCTTTTTTTTCCAGAGTGTCTTGGCTTTCCAGGCCTAAAATACTTTCATGGGCTCTTCAGCCAGATCCAAATGCCTTAAGGGCTGATTCTGAGGCCAGAGTGCTGTTTAGGACATTTGCCATTCTATGAGTCTGCTGTGTATCCCACTTCCCATGTTGGATCATTCTCTCTTTTTTAATTCTTTCAATTAGTATTAGCAGACACTAGTCTTGTTTATGTGATCCCTTTGACTCTTAATGCTTTCATTATGATCAACTGTGAACTGAAACTGTTCACTTTGACTAGTGAGAATGCATTGGTACATGCCACATTGATGGGATTGAATTGGAATCCCCTAGCACATTTCTAATTCTACCATTTGGGGCAAGTATGAATGAGCATGTCCCAAACTGTACATCTCCTCCCTCTCTTATTCCCATTCCTTTTTTTTTTTTTTTTAGCTTTTATTTAAAGAATATAAATTTCCAAAGTATAGCTTATGGATTCCAATGGCTCCCCCCGTCACAACTTCCCTCCCTCCCGCTACCCTCCCCTCTCCCGCTCCCTCTCCCCTTCTGTTCACATCAAGATTCATTTTCAATTCTCTTTATACACAGAAGATCAGTTTAGAACATATTATGTAAAGATTTCAGCAGTTTGCCCTCACATAGAGACACAAACTGAAATTATTGTTGGAGTACTAGTTATAGTATTAATTCACAATGTACAGTACATTAAAGACAGAGATCCTACATGATTTTTTTTTAAATAATTGATTAATTATCTATGCAATTTCCAATCTAACACCAAGATTTTTTAATCATTTGCAGTTATCTTTATACACAGAAGATCGATTTAATATTATAGTATGTAAAGATTTCATCAGTTTGCACCCACACAGAAACACAAAGTGAAAAAATACTGTTTCATTACTAGTAATAGCATTATTTCACATTGGATAACACATTAAGGACAGATCCCTCATGAGACGTAAGTACACAGTGACTCCTGAAGTTGATTTAACAATTTGACACTCTTGTTTAATCTTGTTTAATCAGTAATCTCCCCAGGCTCTAGTCATGAGTTGATGAGGCTATGGAAGCGTTTAGGGTTCGCCGACTTCGATCTTAATCCGACAGGGTCATAGTCAAAGTGGAGGTTCTCTCCTCCCTTCAGAGAAAGGTACCTCCTTCTCTGATGGCCCCGTTCTTTCCACTGGGATCTCACTCGCAGAGATCTTTCATTTAGGTCTTCATTTTTTTGTTTTTCACAGTGTCTTAGCTTTCCATGCCTAAAATATTCTCATGGGCTCTTGAGCCAGATCCGAATGCCTTAAGGGCTGATTCTGAGGCCAGAGTGCTATTTAGGACATCTGCCATTCTATGAGTCTGCTGTGTGTCTTGCTTCCCATGTTGGATCATTCTCTCCCTTTTTCATTCTATCAGTTAGTATTAGCAGACACTAGTCTTGTTTGTGTGAACCATTTTACTCTTAGACCTATCAGTGTGATCAATTGTGAGCTGAAATTGATCACCTGGACTAATGAGATGGCCTTGGTACATGCCACCTTGATGGGAATGTATTGGAATCCCCTGGCACACTTCTAACTCTATCATTTGGGGCAGTTCCGATTGAGCATGTCCCAAATTGTGCATCTCCTCCCTCTCTATATTCCTATATTTAACAGAGATCACTTTCCAGTTAAATTTAAACACCTGAGAATAATTGTGTGTTAATTAAAGAGTTCAACCAATAGTATTAACTAGAAAAAAAATACTAAAAGGGATAAAGTATTAAGTTGTTCATCAACAGTCAGGACAAGGGCTGATCAAGTCACTGTTTCCTATAGTGTCCATTTCACTTCAACACATTTCCTTTTTGGTGCTTGGTTAGTTGTCACCGATTAGGGAGAACATATGATATTTGTCCCTTTGTTACTGGTTTACAAAATAAGTATCTTATACTTCATTTTTCCTTGGATTTTTGAAGTATCCGGGTAGCACTCAGTGGAAATATTATAGAGCTATCTCATCAATGAACACAAATGGAAAAATTTAAATGATATATTAGCAAAATAAATAAAATACTGTATAAAATATATGACAAGGGGGCCGGTGCTGTGTTGTAGCCAGTAAAGCCACCGCTTGCAGTGCCAGCATCCCATTTGGGTGCTGGTTTGCATCCTGGCTGCTCCACTTCCAATCTAGCTCTCTGCTATGGCCTAGGAAAGCAGTGGAGGATGCCCCAAGTCCTTGGGCCCCTGCACCCGTGTGGGAGATCCAGAGGAAGCTCCTGGCTCCTAGCTTCAGACTGGCGCAGCTCCAGCTGTTGCGGCTATCTGGGGAGTGAACTATCAGATGGAAGACCACCCCACCCCCCGCCGCCTCTCTTTCTCTCTCTGTGTAACTCTGGCTTTCAAGCAAATAAATAAATGTTTAAAAAATAAAAATAAAATAAAATATATGGAAAAATAGAGATTACTTCAAGAATGCAAAAATAGTTATCACTGAAACTTTCTTGGAAACATGTTCAGGTTCAAGCAAAAGGAACTTTATTTAGAATGGCTTGATCAGATAGGCATTTATTATACTCATGCAACAAGTAAGCTGGAAGTGGCTGGTTGCTCATCCTGCCTCAGTGGCCCATCAACATCAGGAGCGGCAATTCTTTTGTGTTTTACTCAGGTTGTATTAGGGCTACTGCCAGCTCCAACATTTCCCAAGCTCAAGAAAGGAAGAGCGAAGAAAGATGGTGTCTTTAATGTTTTTCCTTTTTATTTCCCAAAAGAATCCCATTTACAGGTCATCAGTCAGACTGCCCAGATTACTGCCTCTAGCTGACAAGGAGACTGCAAAAGTCGCTTAGAGTACAGTCATAACTAGCTTTCACCATTGCTGCACCACCCCAAATCGGGATTTGATTAGCAAGAGGAATAGGGAAGAATGACTATGTAATAGTCAACAAGCGGTCTCTGCTTTAAAAATCTAGCAAAGAGGTTCATTCTATTAGCAGATTAAAAAAGAAATTTTATATGGTCCTTTCATTAGATGTAAAAGCGAAATTTAGTGAAATAGGAAAAGTTATTAGCAAATTCAAAATTTCAGGAAAATCCCTTTTCACAATAAAGGCAGCATGTCAAAACCTCTAGCAAAACATATTAGTTCTGAAACCTTACGAGTATTTTCCTTAGAGTGAGAGATACTATAAGGATGTACATTATCACTGATATAATTTTACATGATATAATTTTATGCTTGTATATAAACATCATAATTCATTAAAATATTAGTCATCAATTAAAATAAATGCACTATCAATATGGACATATATTAAACACATTTGAAAATATTCAATAGTCAAGGGATAAATATGTATAATATTATGCCTTTGAGGCACTTTTAAAAAAAGATTTATTTATTTATTTTGAAATTCAATATTACAGAGAGAGGGAGAGACAGAGAGACATTTTCCGTCACTGATTCACTCCCCAGGTGACTTTTACAGCCAATGATGGGCCAGGCCAAGCTTCATCTAGGTCTCCCAAGTGGGTGTCAGGGGCCCAAATACTTGGGCCATATTCTGCTGTGTCTTAGGCTATTAATAGCAGGAAGCTGGATCCGAAGTGGAGCAGCCAGGACACAAAACAGTACTCATATAGGACGCTGGCATTACAGGCTGTGGCTTTATCCACTATGCCGCAATGACAGTCCCTGATGTCAATTTTTAAAAATTTATTTCTTTATTTTCAGTTTTTTCATTATTTCATTATTTTCATTCAAAATTCAGAAAGAAAGAGAGACAGAGACCGAGAGATATCCCATCTGCTAGTTTACTTCTCAAATGCCTGCAACACCTGGGCCTTGGTTAGGCTGAAGTCAGTAGCCTAGAACTTAATCTAGATCTCCCACATAGATGACAGGGACCCAAGTACTTGGATCATCACCTGCTATTTCCCAGGGTTCACATTAGCAGGAACCTAGATCAGAAGGGGAGACAGGACTCAAACTCAGGCACTTCCATATGGGATAGGGATGTTCCAAGTGGCATCTTAAAAAGCTGTACCAAATCCCACACCAATGTTAAATTTGAAAAATTAGAAAAACACGCCTACGTACCACTAATGAAAACCTGCATTTTACAGTAAATGTAGAAGCTACATCATCACTTTGTTTAGGGAAAAGAGGAAGACAAAGAGATAGATGAAGGCTATGAGAGCTTTTAGTGATTAGAAGAATTTCTCTTAAAAAGATCTAAAGCAAATATGTCAGAATGTCAGACTATGTTAAATCTGGATTAAGGGCACCTGTTTTATATATGCCTCATACATTTCTGAATGTTTCACCATTTCATAAGTATTTTTTAAATTGATTGATTTTTATGTAACTCCCAATTTTTAAATCATTTTCAATTATCTTTATATACAGAAGATCGATTCAGTATATACTAAGTAAAGATTTTGTCAGTTTGCACCCACGCAGAGACACAAGGTGTAAAAATACTGTTTCAGTACTAGTTATTGCATTACTTCATATTGGACAACACATTAAGGACAGATCCCACATGGGCCGTAAGTACACAGTGACTACTGTTGTTGATTTAGCAATTTGCCACTCTTGTTTATGGCATCAGTAATCTCCCTAGGCTATAGTCATGAGTTGTTGAGGCTATGGAAGCCTTTAGGGTTCGCCGACTTCGATCTTGTTCTGACAGGGTCATAGTCAACGTGGAGGTTCTCTCCTCCCTTCGGAGAAAGGTACCTCCTTCTATGGTGGCCCTGTTCCTTCCGTTGGGATCTCACTCGCAGAGATCTTTCATTTATGTCTTCTTCTTTTTTTTTTTTTCCAGAGTGTCTTGGCTTTCCATGCCTAAAATACTCTCATGGGTTCTTGAGCCAGATCCTAATGCCTTAAGGGCTGATTCTGAGGCCAGAGTGATTTATTAGGACATTTGCCATTCTATGAGTCTGCTGTTAAAACCCCATAGTGTCTTCCATCCTGAGGGCCCCAGGCTGTGACAAGCCCTAGAAGCCAAGAGCATTTCTTTTGGTGGTTTGTCTAATGTTTCGTATGAGACAGCCAGACCCTCCAGCTGCCAAGTGCACCGATCACAACTGTTCAGTAGGCTGCTGCACGCTTTACCTCCTTTCCTCACCCAGCACATGGTTGAGGCTCCTGAATAGGAAGCCCAGAGCCGATCCTGACCCTTGCTGCTTCGATAGAGCTCCACAACAGTTTTCCTGGGAGGTTGGAAGATGCTCATTTCCTAGTTTCAATCCCAGAAGAGCACACTGTAGGAAGAACTAATTGCTTTGGGCCCCATGTGTGACAGCTTTGTACCATGTAACAGAAATCCACCCATCTGCCTTCCTGCCAGGTAGACACACTCCCATTTTGTGTAAGTCTGGTCCATGTTTTCCAGGCAGCCACAGCTAGAGACGTTCCATTAGCAAAATATTTGTTT
This sequence comes from Sylvilagus floridanus, assembly GCA_949820135.1. Taxonomy (NCBI): domain Eukaryota; kingdom Metazoa; phylum Chordata; class Mammalia; order Lagomorpha; family Leporidae; genus Sylvilagus; species Sylvilagus floridanus. The sequence continues at coordinate 91,826,682 of OX463224.1, forward strand.
CTAATACCAACCATACCTTCCCATCTGCCAGGACCCCAAGACCCCAGAAAACACCCTGCTCTGACTGTGGACAAATGAGTGCTGGTTCCTTTATGCTCTTAGATGTTCCTTGAGACTGGGGCTTTACCATCTCATACCTTACTACTACCTCCCACCAGGGAAGCAAGGTGAAGGTAGAAGAAACTAGAGATTCTGTGGACTAATTTGCACTCGACAGGACTGGGTAAGTCCCAGCCAAGGTTTCAGAATGGGATGTACCCTGGTCCTGCTCCAAGGATACATCTGGATTGCCTTAAACTAGTTGGCCCATTTTCTCTCTTGGATTGGTTTGGGGATTAGAGACAATGTGAGAAGAAGTTAATTGCTTCTTAGGAAAGCAAGGGTCTTCCTCTACCAGTGTAATTGGCAGGGTGTACAGGAGAAGCCTGGATCTGTAGCCACCTTAAAGGTCTGAGGAACAAGACTGAAAATTACAAAGCCTGAAAGGTAACTAATCCACAAAAAGCAAAACCAACAGCCTGACACTACTGCCATTGGTTGAGCCCTGAATCAAGGCACACCTGAAGGCCACTGTACCTGTGAACCTTTTTAAAAGTTATTATTTATTTTATTTGAAATGCAGAAAGATACCTCCTATCAGTTGGTTCACTTTCCAAATGCCCACAAACTCCGGAGCTGGACTAGGTCAAAACCAGGAGCCTGGAACTCAATCAAGGTGACCCACATGGGTTACAAGGACATATCGACTTGAGCCATCACCTGATGCTCAGCAGGGCTGCATTAATAACAAGCTGAAACTGAGAGTGTAGCTAGAACTCAAACCCAGGAACTCCAAATATGGGATGCCGGTGTATAAAGATATGTCTTAATTGCCAGGCCAAATGCCTATCCCAAGTCTACTTATCAAAAAATAATTCTAGCAACATTTTCATGGAAAAATTTAATTTATTATTTGTTGGTTGAATGACTCAAAGTTCCTATGAATTTATTAAAATTTTCATGTGATTCATTTTATCTGTCACAACAGCATTTACTTATATGCACATTTGGAAACTGGTCATGTATGGCTATACTGGCTCAGTTTTTGGTAAAGTAGTCTCGTCCTAATCATGGATTTGCTTTATAAGGTCTCAGTTATCTGTAGTCAGCCACGGTCCAAAAATATTAAATGGAGAATTCCAAAAATAAACCAGTCATAAATTTTAAATAGCATATCGTTCTGAGTATGAAATCTTGGGCCATCTCACTCTGTCTCACCTAGGATATGAATCACTTTTTTGCCTGATGTATCTATACTGTATATGCAACCTGCTCGTTAGCCACTTAGCAGCCATCTCAATTAGCAGATTTACTATGGTGGCATCACAGTGCTCATGTCAAGACAGACACTCTTATTTTATTTAATAATGATTCCAAACCATATGGATAGTGATTCACAGGAAGCATGGGAGTATACAATATGGAAGTACAGATTAACTTTCATACATGGGGCAATGCTATAGGGCATATAGTAAAGGAAATGTTTCAGTATTGTTCTTGATTTTTAGATTACACTACACCAGAGGTCTTGGAACATATCCTCCAGGGGTTAGGGAGACTACTGTAATGCTTGCCCAGCATATGGATTCTAAGATCCATTAAATAATATCTTCTCTGAGACTGAAGCCTGATTTCATTCCAAGCTAGCCAGTCATTACCAAGTGTTGAATTTGAATGGCCTACAAGGGAGATTGGTAAGCCTTCTCTCTACAGGGTCAATAGGAAATATTTTAGACTTCCAGGGTCGTGTCACAATTGCTTGGCTCTGTTGCTATAGCATGAAAGCAACCACAGACAATACATAAATGAATGAAAATGGCTGTGTTCCAAGGAACATTTATTTACAAAAACAGGTGTCTGGCTGCATTCGGTCCATATGTCATATTTAGTCTACACCTTCTCTGAAATAATGACATTCTACTATTTTACATGTGTTGAGCAGACACTGAAAACCTGTGAGATTTTTGTTCCCTAGATTTGAGTGTCTGTATGCCACCGACTCTTTTGATTTATCAGAAAAAAAGCAAATATCCTGAATTATGTCATATTTCTTTAGGTTAACATTAATTACAATAGCTAATCATTGTTAAATGAAGACAGTGTGAAAAGAACAATTTACTAGAACATACCTGTGCTAGGCATGGTGCTATCTGCTTTATTTATACGTCTTTCAATTCTCACAACAAACCTAGGAAAGACAAATGTTTAGAGATAGAGGGCCCTAAAGGGAAAGAGAAAATTTCTGGATATAAGACAATGAGTGTAGTGGAAATAACATGAATTGGGGCAGATGGCCTTGATTTCAAGTTCTGGCTTCATCACTACATTCTGTGAGATGTTGGTGAGATTTGTATGTCTGTCTTAACTTTAGATTCCTCATTTATAATTGAAAAATATGAAATTGTATGATAAGTGTAACTTATATAAACTATGTTAGAGACACAGCGAGGATTTATTGAAGTGGACAAAAAATGTAGAATTGCAACATGGTGAGCAGTCATTAAACTGAGCCATTCCATGTTTTATATATCATGATGAAGTGAGTTGGTGAATGTTATATCATACTATGGGAGGGAACTGGTATTTGCACTCCAATCTGGCAGAATTCAAAGCTCATGAACTTTCCCATCGCATTGCACTAACTCCCAGTTATAAATTTGAGGGAATGGTATTCAACTCATGCATAGAAATTGCTCAGTCTATTAAAACATGAAATTCCCCAACATAATATCATTAGGTGAATCACTGCTGCTGGGCCATGGAAACTGGATGCATGTTTCTGGAAGTAAACGTGACATACCCATATCTCATGTATAATACTCAATTTTATTTCCTCAACACATAGACACACTGGGAACCACTCGACCCTTGAGGTCTAGTCGGATTCTCTGCTGACAAATCCCAAAGCAGTCATAAATGTACCCTGCAATGTTAGCCTCTCTGGAATCCCTGTTCCCTCAGAGGCTCTGGCCACAGATGGAACACCAGTGTGGACATGAGCTCAACCTCCCCTATTGCTGTCTTCAAAGAGGCAGATCAGATCATGAGATTTCATCTGTGGCTCATACATTATTTTTTGTTCATCCAAAGGACATTCTCCAATAAGGTACATTTAATTTATGAATTTCATAATTGGAGATTATCACAAAGAACATATAGATCGGCATCCTCATTTGCAAATATAAAAACTGAGGCTCAAGCAAGTTAAATAACAAATTCAAACAACAAACTGAACCCTTGTCCTTTCCACTCCTTGACCCTTTCACAACACCATCTACTAAGAGGCAAGGAAGTAGGAAGGGATGCGTAAGTTAGGGTTACCAATTTAGCAAAACAAAACAAAATAAAAACAAAAAAAGGATGCTCAGATTTGAATTTAAGATGAATAATGAATATTTTTAAAATATAAACATGCCTCATGCAATATTTGGGACAATGTCTGCAACATGCCCACACAATATAATTACTCTTCATTAGAAATTCAAATTTCAGTGCATATCCTGCATTTTACCAGTCAAATCTAGCTTAAATTAAATTAGCAGTACTAAGACTTCTTACCATCCAAAAAATACTTGGAAGTCCTAGTTAGAAATTTGGCTTAAGAGGCAAAAAGAATTGAGTAGTCAGGAAGGACTCAAAATGTCATGAGTTGAAGTTGAAACTATCAACAAATAGAAGAGGAGTGTGATACTGAAGAGTGAAGGACAGAAGGAAGAGTGCAGAAATAAAACATCCTCTGGGATGTGGCTGTACCCCCTTTATCCACTTAAGAAGTTCACGGAAAATGGCAGGAAATTATATTGCAAAATTTCCATGAGCTTTTTGAGGTTTCCTTGTGAGGTTTTTTTTTCCTCTTTTTTTTTTTTTTTTTTTGGACAGGCAGAGTGGACAGTGAGAGAGAGAGAGAGAGACAGAGAGAAAGGTCTTCCTTTTGCCGTTGGTTCACCCTCCAATGGCTGCCACGGACGGCGCGCTGCGGCCGGCGCACCGCGCTCATCCGATGGCAGGAGCCAGGTGCTAGGTGCTTCTCCTGGTCTCCCATGGGGTGCAGGGCCCAAGCACTTGGGCCATCCTCCACTGCACTCCTGGGCCACAGCAGAGGGCTGGCCTGGAAGAGGGGCAACCGGGACAGAATCCGGCGCCCCGACCGGGACTAGAACCCGGTGTGCCGGCGCCGCAAGGCGGAGGATTAGCCTGTTGAGCCACGGCGCCGGCCCTTTTCCTCTTTTTTTGACAGGCAGAGTTAGACAGTGGGAGAGACAGAGAGAAAGGTCTTCCCTTTTTCCATTGGCTCACCCCATAAGTGGCCACCACAGCCGGCGCACTGCGCCAATCCGAGACCAGGAGCCAGGTACTTCCCCTTTGTCTCCCAAGCACTTGGGCCATCCTCCACTGCCTTCCCGGGCCACAGCAGAGAGCTGGACTGGAAGAGGAGCAACCGGGACAGAATCTGGTGCCCCAACCGGGACTAGAACCTGGTGTGCCGGCGCCACAGGCAGAGGATTAGCCAAGTGTGCTGTGGCATCGGCCCCCTGTGAGTTCTACAAAAATTGCATTCAGCTTTTTACTCTTGTCCCCATTCACCGCTACTCTTCCTGCTCGACGCTTCTTTTCCTCCATATGCATTCACCTTCTTTCTCTGTTAAAATTGCATTATATCAACTTTTTACGTTTGCAATCAAAGTCACACATTTGGATGACTTAAAATGCAAGGGGTACTGGAATTTTTATGAAGAAGAGCTATGGTTATTTGCAACATCTCTAGGTTCAGTCCTTTGAGAAACCACTCTTAAATTTCATGTCAATTTCTAAGGTGACCAGTTATTCCTGTTAGCCTAGAACTGAGAAGTTTCCTGGAGAAAGGGACTCCCATCTGCTAAAAAGCAGAACATTTATAGACAAATGAGAGCCAATTACTGGTCATTTTATTTCCTCCATTAGAGATACTTTCATTTCTCTCAATAATAACCCCTCTTTTTCTTAACTTACCAGTTTCAGACATTATCTGTTGGTTTCCATCTTTGAGTGGTGAATATTCATTTTGATTATTTTTAAGTGGTTGGTACAGCATCCTTCTGATTAACACAAGTTCACCAATTTGGCCAAAAAGGCTTCAGAGAGAATCTTCAGAGAAAATGTTTTCTCTAATCAAAGAAAACAAAAATCCTGCTGTGCAGTGTCAAGGAGCCATTTTATTTTCCCACTGAAACACTTTCTCCCACCTAGGAATCCTTTTAAATATTCTTAACTTTAATTGCCTTTTTCCCCCCACAAAGAAGTCAATTTAAATTAAGCAGAATCCATCACTGTGATAATTTTTTAATGAGTAAAGATAATGTACTATACAGAAATTGAAATGAGGTGTTCCCAGGATCATTCGCACAGTCTTAAAAAGTCCTCCTAAGAGTCAGCTGAAATTAATGAATCTCAGAGTCTCCTGACCATCAGTACCTTAGACCGGAGGCCTGGGCTCAATGAAAAGAAACCACAATAATAACAGTTACACTTTCCAATTGGCGCATTTAGCTTCTTTCATTCCAAGATCCTGAGGAATTTTATAAACATTAATTAAGCTCACAGGTGTGATTTATTAGATTAACTCACTGATAGCCATCAAAGGCTCTAAATGTGTGCAGTACTATTTAATGGAGCCGGGCTGAAAAAGAGGAATCAATTAGCATCGCAGGCAGAGTGCTACCCTGGGTTAGAACCCCCAGCATTTGTGGGAAGGTCAAGACAGGACTTTCTTTTGCAGAACTTTCTAGAATTAGAATCAGTATACAGAGACTATAATTGGATGTTTTCTAATGCCCCTGGAAGAATTCCCCCTTCTTAGCTTTATTTGAGCCTCTCTTTATTTCTTTGTCCTCATTATTCTGCTGGGTGTGTCAAAGACAGATAAAGCTTATAAAGAAAGATGAACTGGCCGGCGCCTCGGCTCACTAGGCTAATCTTCCACCTGCGGCACTGGCACACCGGGTTCTAGTCCCTGTTGGGGTGCTGGATTCTGTCCCGGTTGTTCCTCTTCCAGTCCAGCTCTCTGCTGTGGCCCAGGAGGGCAGTGGAGGATGGCCCAAGTGCTTGGGCCCCTGCACCCACATGGGAGACCAGGAGGAAGCACCTGGCTCCTGGCTTCGGATTGGCGCAGCGCACTGGCTGTAGCAGTCACTTGGGGGGTAAACCAACGGAAAAAGGAAGACCTTTCTCTCTGTCTCTCGCTCACTGTCTAACTCTGCCTGTAGAAAAAGAAGACGAACTTCAGCTCAATAAAAGGAGCCACTATGCTTTAATCCAAACACATTTTTGGTGGCTTTTTGAGGGTGAAGGTGGTCATATTGGTACGAATTCAAAAGCTAAGATTTTATTTTAAAGGTTACTCAGGCTCATCTTGAGGTTGAAGGGAGAGTGGGGAGAAGAGAGCCTACCTTTTTGCTACTGTATTGTGAATGACTGTTGCCTAGATATATGCACTTGTGCTAAGCAGGCCAATGGTTGCAAATTACAAATGAATTCTCAAGAATAATTTTCAGGGGTGAATGTTTGAGACAGTAGTTAAGATGCTGCTTCAACTGTCCACAGGCCATATCAGAGTGTCCGGGTTCGAGTCTACTTCCTATGCCAGTTTGTAGGTAATGTGCATCCTGGAGGCAGCAAGTGATAGACAAATACTTGGGTTCCTGCAGCCGTGTGGGAGCCTGGATTAATTTACTAGCTCCTGGCATAAGCATGGCCCAGCCCTGACTGTTCTAGAATTTGGGGAGGCAAACAAGGGATGGAAGATCTATTTCTGTCTTTGTCTCTCTGCCTTAAAAATAAAATGAAATAAATACTTTTTTTAAAACACATGTTTCAAAAGTACTTTGAGTTTGTGTAGGTACAAAGGAGATTTCCAAATCTACCACATGAAATGAAGAGTGGATTAGCATGAAAAATACAAGAGCAATACATTAAATAATGTTCTGCTGTCTTGTTTTAGCAAACCTTGAATCTAGAAGGGTCAAATGTGAAAAGAGAGAATTGAAACACGACGCCTGAGATTCTAAAACAGAAATGGAATATTAATGTTAACCTTTTCCCTCCACGATCAACAAATCAAATCCCCCACTTGGTAGATGTGTACTGAAAACTGAGTACTGAAAAACTAAAGTGACTTGAACAAGCTGAAAAATAAAACAAATTAGTGGCAGACTCCCAATAAGATACTATGTCTCTCTCCTTCTTGATTCCTGTGTGTCTGCTGTAAAACCACATGGATATGCTGGCTTTTGGGGGGTGAAGGTGGTTGTCATGATATGGATTCAAAAGCCATGGATGTCAACAGCTTTTAACACTACCTAGGCTGAAAGCATTTTCTGGAAAAAGAAATGAGAAGTCAGAGCCTGCAGTGTGGCACAGCAGATTAAGTCACTGCTTAGGATACCAACATCACATATTGGGATGTTGGATAGAGTCCTGGCTACTCTGCTTCTGATCCAACTTCCTGCTAATACTTCTGGGAAGCAGAATGTGATGGCCCAAGCATTTAGGCCCTTCCACATGTGTGGGAGACCAGAGGGAGTTCCTAGCTCTTGGCTTCAGCCTGGTACAGAGCTGGTTGTTGTGGCCTTTTGGAAAGTGAACTGTGGATGAAAAATCTTTTTCTGAATCGCCTTCCCTCTGTCACTCTGCTTTCAAATAAATAAATTTCAAAAAGTAAATAAATAAATAAGAAGTCAAGCTGGCTTATCTGACCTATGTGAAACAATGAGAACAATGAGTGCAGCTTTCTTCTGGAGGGTGATAGTTGTTTTAAAATTACAATTACATTTAGCCTTGCAGTTTGGTCACCTGCATCCCACATTCCACATTCAAGTGCCTGGGTTTGATGCCTTGCTCCTGATCCCAAGACCAATTTGCTACCAATGCAGATCCTAAGGTTCAAGTAATTGGGTGCTTACCACCCACAGAGAAGATGTGAATTGTGTTCCTATCCTAGTTCTGGCCCTGGTCCAGTCTCAGATGTTGCAGTTGCAGGCATTTGCAGAGTAAAACAGGGAAAGGGAACACATACTCTCTCTCTCTCTCTTTGTCTCTCTCTCTCCCTCCCTCTGTCTCTCAAACTTTAAAATTAAAAAAATTAAATGCTTTATTAAATTTAGTAAGCAATGGTGAAATGTCCAAATATCATAGGTAATCCAGAAGGAGAAAAATACACCTTTGAGTAAGAGAATTGACCATGATTGATAATATTTAAGAAGGGTTCAACATAAGCTATCAATTTCTACTTACTCAATCATCAAAATGGCCCCTAAAAATAGGCAAATAGAAAAAAAAAGAGATAAACAGATAGATTGCAGCATTTGCTGAAACATTAGGATGGTCTTGCTAGAGAGAAGAAAATAGTGAATATCAGTGAGTAATAGTGTCCTTGGGTTTGAAGAACCCTAAGAAGAAACTCCATTTACAACTCTCCTGACAAGTAATCGTCCAACTACTGATCAACTCCACAGGAACAGGGAGCTTACCAAGTTCTATAGCAGGCCTTGCATTGGTAGGCTGGTTGAATTATAAGAATGCTCTTTAGTAATTGCTTCCCTATGTTTACTGACATTGTGTAGTTGTCCCATAGATCAGCCCTAGAAATATTTGAGGGATATTGCTTTCCATGGTTTCCTGGGTTTTCTATATTGGTTCCCTCTTCCCCACACCATCCAAGATTCATTTCCTTTTCTGTCTTACATGCTCTGTACCCATCCTGGGAAGCTGAGAGTTCTACAGAGGACTCTCTTACTAGCTGATTCCCGCTGAGAAATAAGAAGACCAAGAAAGATTTGGGGAATAGTAGCAAGAACAAGAGAGGTTAGGAATTTCTTTCCTGCTCCTGCTTGATATCTGTATTTTTGGTGTGGTTACGTCCCTCTGGGCTGGAGAACATGTCTGACCATCTCTCCTCCATGAATCTCATAACCTTGTCCACACCTCTGGAAATGTCCACTTCATTTAAATCCCTTGAACCATATGGAATAGATTGTTCCCTGCTAGGACTTTCATTAACACATAGGTTCAAGAAACACTTTCTGTTTCTGAATTTTGGAATTAATATGCTTTTTTAGAAAGAAATGATTTTGGCTGCTTTTATCTAAACACATTCTAGTTCATAAAGTTCTTCCTAAAGTGGTTCTCCTATAGTGAGCCAAGCAATCCAGATTTAATTTATTAGTGCACCACTTTAATCTACCTTGCTAGTGACACTTCTTTCTCCATTAATTCAAGCTACATCTTTTCTATTCTTTTTGAGATTACATGGTGCCTTATCTGGAGGTTTCACTAAATTCAGCTGCTAGACTTTTTTTCATGTGTTTTTTCTATGAAACCAGGTTTCCCTCATATTTTAACTGCTTATCAGCAGATTAGATTATTTAAAAGGCCTGCCCCTGGTATTAGCATGTTGACCTCACTGAATAGTGACAAAGCACAATGTGCACTATATTATAAATGTTTTTTAAAAACCCATTTTAGTTTTTCTTGTCCCAGACTCTCTTTTCTTTCAGAAACTTGTTTTGAAACTTTCATGAATATTAACTTCTTTTGGCATCCATGTCCTTATCTGTCTTGTACCCTAACTGCCTTTTCTCCAGTGTTTTGGGGTTTGTTGATGCTTTCCCTTTCTCCTCTTTTAGTTTAAATTTTTCCCAAATTCTTTCTAAGGCTCTTTTCATTTCTTTCTTTGCAGAACAAAGAACACACGCTTATGGAAAGCCTTCTCCACACTAGATACTGTGTAAGTCACTTTGCAATTATTCCTACAAAAGGCTTTTGAAATGTTTGTGTCTTTATTTGATTGATGGTGAACTTGAACCATATATACTAAAGCTTATAAGGAAGGAGCATTTCTCTCCCAGAGAGGTAGAAACGTAGAAAGTAGCATCTTAGAGCAGCTTGCCCTGGGTGATCTTGCATGGCTTCTCTGCCCACATTGCGGCACAGTAGTGAGAGCTGAATCTGAGGGAAGCACTTGGCGCATATGGATGGCATAGTGCTTTCTCACAAGGTCACTAAGCCTCCTTTGCCATTATTACTGACAAGCATGGCCATTTTGTAAGTGTATTTGCCGAGTGGCTACATGGTAAGCTCACTGAGCACAGGATCCACTTATATTTCATGAGAATAGATAATTAAACATTCCCCATGTAAAAGGAGCAGTTACACTCATTGCCACGTTAATATTTTGCTAAATAAAGAATATTATAGCATCATCCAGAGAAGTTATGGATTCATGGATTAATAGGAAACATTCCTCTGTAAGTGCAGAACTAGCAAGTTAATTATTCAAAAAGCCGAGGCCTGGGAGGTAGGGAAATCTTGATGAACAAAACCAAATGCAGTGGAAGAACTAAAAGCAAATCATTTGTATGGCAAATGCATGTGAATAAATATGGAATTATTTTCCACATGTCAATAACTGCTACCCATTGATTGATCGAGTAGATTTTTATAATACATGATAGCAATATAATATTTTATTTGCTTTGCCCATTAAAATTGGCTAGAAATGTAGACGCTTCAAGATTTTTGCATTTCTTGGAAAGTGAATTTGGATTTGGAGGGGTGGCTATATACACATACACACACACACAATAAAACATACTATGCCAAGCCCACACTGTAATTTATCAACTAGGAAGGAAATTGGCATGTCTTTTCCTGCTGATTTATTGGTTAATTCCAACAATTCACTGTAGAAAAGGCCAACAATGAATTACAATGTGGGGAAAAAATTAAACAGAGCATTTAGAAAGGTGTTTCAGCATACAGCCTTTAGAAACAACTTACATAGCTATTTTATAGCGAGTCTCAAAGCAATTGGTACATGTAAAATACAGTATACAGTATAGGAAATGTGCCAGAAAAATGTCACTCATTACATTTACCACATTTAGAGGAATATGACACGTCACATGAACATTAGACTTCTTTTTTATCTTTTTTTAAAGGTTTATTTATTTTGTTTGAAAGGCGGAGTTACAGAGAGGCAGAAACAGAGAGAGAGTGAGGTCTTCCATCTACTGGTTCACTCCCTAATAGGCCACAAGAGCCAGGAGCTTCTTCTGGGTCTCCCACACAGGTGCAGGGGCCCAAGGACTTGGGCCATCCTCCACTGCTTTCCCAGGCCATAACAGAGAGCCGGATCAGAAGTGGAGCAGCTGGGACTCGAACCAGCACCCATATGGGATGCCAGCACTGCAGGCGACAGCTTTACCCAAGTCACAGTGCCAACCCCTCTCCTTTATCTTTAAGTTAAGATCAGATAACATTAGATTCCATGTGTTATTTATATTGGGAACCATGGTGGGAGGGCAATGACACATGTGAACTCTTGTAGAGAAGTGAATGATAGACACTCTACCTTAGTGGTAGAAGCATTCATCTTTGATCCAAAGGAAACAGAATCTTGCATGTGGAGAGACAATGCTGATAGCTTGTAATGCAACAATCAGGATGCCCCATCACTGTTTTGCATCCTTTGCCCCAGCTCCAATCCCAAGGGTCCAGAGCCAATTGATGAAAGGAATTTCCCCACCAAGAACTCCCACTTCTAATTTCTCAAATCTGGTTTAGTAAGCTGGTTGCATCTCTGTTTCCAAATACAGTTTCTTTGACATGATTTAAAGTGCATCTGATGGTTAATTTTATGGGTCAACTTAGCTGAGTCATAGTTGCAAAATAGTTGTTCAAAAATTCTTCTGAATGTTTCTTTGGCGGTTTTGTGGAGAGGATGAAATTTACATTTAAACTGATGGACTTTGAGGAAAGCACATTGTCCTACATACTGTAGGTTTGTCTCATTGTAGCAGCTGAAGACCTGACTAGAAATAAAGATGGATCTCCCCTGAGCTGGGACAGTTCTATGCTACAGCCTTCAGACATCAACTGTAGCATTTGGTCTTCCTTAGGTCTGCAGACTGGTGGTCTACCCTGCAGACTCTGGACCTGCTAGCCTCCATAATTACCTAAGTTCATTTTCTAACATAGATCTCTGTATAGATGCAGCCATTCTATTGGTTCAGTTGCTCTGGAGACTCTAATACACCATGCAGAGTAAAAATTGTTGCAGAGCTGAAAACTGTTGAAAACATTGTAAATGTAATTCTTAGGATTACTCTTGGAACCAGGGGAATAATGTCTTTTCATAGACTTCTTTACTGTTATTATGCTTCAGGTGAGAAATGAGGAAAGGGACAAATATACATTGGGTACCTACTAGGTGCTAAATATTATTATGATATTGATTTGTTTCAAATTTTAGGTTATTTATTTCATTTGAGAGACTGGTGGGGAAACACACTGAGCTCTCCCGTCTGCTGGATCACTCTCCAAATGCCAGCAACAGCTAGGGCTGAGCTCTAGGCCAAAGCCTAGAGCTTGAAACTCAACCCAGGTCTCCCACATGGACAATAGCAACTCAATTACTTGAGCCATCACCACTGCTTAGAAGGGTGCATATTAACAGGAATCTGGAACTGGGAGTGAAGCAAGACTCAAACCCACATGCTTTGATATGGGAGGAGGGCATATGAAGTGTCCACTCAAATGCTATTCCAAATACCTGCCCCATGTTTATAATTTTTATTTTATATTTTTAAAATTTTAAAGGTTTATTTATTTATTGGAAAGGTGAAGTTACAGAGAGGGAGAGGCAAAGGCAGAGAGAGAATTCTTTTATCTACTGGTTCACTCCCCAGATGGTCACAATGGCCAGGGCTGCGCCAGAGTGAAGCCAAGAGCCAGAAGCTTCATCCGGGTCTCCTATATGGGTATGGGGACCTGAACACTTGGGCCATCTGCTGCTGCTTTGCCAGGTGCATTGACAGGGAGTTGGATCAGAAGTGAAGCAGCCGGGACCCAAACTGGCGCCCATATGGGATGCCAGTACTGCAGGCGGCAGCTTAACCAAGTACACCACAGCGCCAGCCCCTAAATTTATTTTTATAAACACTACTGTCTACAATGTCTCTAGGAAGGAGTATTATCTCCCTTCTGTCAAAAAGAAGAGGGAGAACCAGAGAGATTAAGTTGCTTTCTAGAGGCCGTGTAGCTAGTCTGGAGCCTCCATAGAGTTTGACTCCAGAGTCCACATAAGAGGGACCTTTGTAAGTTCATGGAGAGCGGAGGTTTGATCTAGCTGTTACGTCATTGGTCAAGATGCCTGCATCTCATGTCAGGGAACCGGGACTGGACTCCTGCTAAGGCTCCTGTCACTGGCTTCCTAGGATTTTTAGGAGGCAGTGATGACAAGTCCAGTAATTGGGTTCCTGCCACTTCTGTGGGATACCTGGATTGAATTACTGGTTTCTGGACCATTGGCCCATTCCTGGCCATTGCAAGCATTCAGTTGGTGAACTCACACAGATGGGAGCTCTCTATTCCCCCACACTCAAGAAGCAAATAAATAAATCTTAAGTTATTTTTATATTTAAGTTAATGAAAAGTGAATCATATTTTAAAAAAACTGTAAATGTATTTCAATTTTTTCCACCAAATATAGTTATCAAATTCCATTTTACCATGAACTTTTTATTTATTTATTTATTTTTTATTTGACAGGTAGAGTTATAGACAGTGAGAGAGAGAGAGACAGAGAAAGGTCTTCCTTCCATTGGTTCACTCCCCAAATGGCTGCTACAGTCGGCGCTGTGCCACTCTGAAGCCAGGATCCAGGTGCTTCCTCCTGGTCTCCTATGTGGGTGCAGGGCCCAAGCACTTGGCCATCCTCCATGCCCTCCCAGGCCACAGCAGACAGCTGGACTGGAAGAGGAGCAACTAGAACTAGAACCTGGTGCCCATATGGGATGCCAGCGCCACAAGGCGGAGGATTAACCAAGTGAGCCATGGTGCCGGCCCCTGAACTTTCAGAAATACCTATATAAATTATATTTATTTGAATCAATGCTTTTTGTGTTCTTCTATGGTATTTTCTCATGTGGGATAATAGATTGGATACTGGTATTTCAACTTGATACCCAGGGAAACTGACATTAGAGAAGCCAAATTACAGACCCTATGTTCCACAATGAAGATGGGATCAGTACCCAGATTTGACTCTAAAATTTACTCTCTTAACTCTTACACTAAGCCCCATGTTTATTTCCTAGAAATTCTGTCGGTGCATTCCCACACACACATCACAACCCTTGGTTTGTAGACAAGAGTTTCCATGTTATTGCATTTTCTTCTCATTAGCCGGAGAAAATAAGTCAGGTGGAAAAGATAGAAGAAAGCATTCCCTAAAGTTACTACAAGGTATGTACTATAGGTGTTTATTTATCTATGTATTTTTTTGACAGGAAGAGTGGACAGTGTGAAAGAGAGAGAGACAGAGAGAAAAGTCTTTATTTTCCATTGGTTCACCCTCCAATGGCCGCTGCAGCCAGCGCACTGTGGCCAGTGCACCGCGCCTATCCGAAGCCAGGAGCCAGGTGCTTCTCCTGGTCTCCCATGTGGGTGCAGGGCCAAGGACTTGGGCCATCCTCCACTGCACTCCCAGGCCACAGCAGAGAGCTGGCCTGGAAGAGGGGCAACCAGGACAGAATCTGGCGCCCCGACCTAGACTACAACCCAGTGTGCCAGCGCCGCAGGTGGAGGATTTGCCTATTGAGCCATAGCACCGGCCATATTTATCTATGTATTTTACTTTAAAGAGCTGCAGAGAGAGAAGGAGAGACAGAGGGATCTTCTGTCTGCTCGTTCACTCCCCAAGTTGCTGCAAAAGCCAGGGATGAACCAGGCAAAAGCCAGGTGCCAGGAGCTTCATCCAGGTTTCCCATATGGGTTGTAGAGACCCAAGCATTGAGGTCATCCTCTACTGGTAGTCCCAAGGCCATTAGCAGGGAGCTGGATCAGAAGTGGAACAGCTGGGAAACCAACTGGTGCCCATATGGGACACTGGCATTGTAGACAGTGCATTTACCTGGTATGCCACAATGCCAAACCCTTGGATATGAGCTGTGGATTTGAATGTGCTTTTTCTGTTGACTGCAGACCTAGAGATGCGTTGGCCAACACACCTGGCTTTATGTCGAGCAGCATAGATTTTGTGACAGCACTCCTTCCAACTTTTCTGACTGATTCCTACAAAATGATCAGGCAGTACCCTTCATCCATCTTTCTGTCTCTTTTGATTGTTCCTAGTGGGTGTGAAAAACAAAGAAGAAGTGAGCACCTTGTTGGGGAGCATTTCTTCTCCTTGCACTGTTTCCTAATCATGCCTGGACATCATCATCCAAAGACACATCATACATCTCTAGAAAGTAAAGTGAAAAGAGATAAAACTTCAAGGAGCACATTCAAAAACGACGTGGAAAGAAAGGTGAATGGTTGCAGATGGGCAGAATGTGGGTACCTCTTCTGGATGTTTGGAAATGCACAGCGAAACTGTCTTGCAACTATGTGCTTCTTGATGTATGTGCCTCTGCAGACTTCAGGAAGGTGAGTCCATTTGTTACTGAAGGAGAGTGACAGAAATCTATCAACCTGGCTTATCATCCCCCAATTACAGCAATTTATAGTGTGCTTCTCTCAAGGTCACCTGCACCTGCACCCAAACAAAAACATTCTCCCCGCCTTTGTTCCAAAGTGACCTGGTGCGCTCACTGTAACTCCAGTTATCCAGGTTATTTTTCACGTAATTTGCAGACACTTTGGCTTAGCATTGCAGAAGCCTGGCATATATCACATTTTTCATTGGCTGCAAACATTGGAGTGTCATAACCCCCATGTTTCAGAATAACCACTTTCCCCCTTTTCTTTTAAACTCACTTCATTCAGCTCTTTTTCTCCTGAGATAAGGAACTTACAATTTTTTTTTTGAAGAGAACATTCTGGTACTTGCAGAAACCATTCTCTATGATTTCAATCAAGAAGTAGCTTTCTGTTCAGCTACACTGCCTATATTTTTCTATCTTTGCCCGAAATTTTTCAAGTGTAATTAAAAAGCCTGGCTAATTCTCCGGAAAGGATGTTGAAACCTTGGCAGGCACAAGGGGATTGCCCTGCAAATATCTGGTGCCAGGGTCTGGGTCTTCAGTGCCTGGAGTTGTTTGCGGTAGGAATGTGCAGAGATGAGAATTGAATTTTTTAGGTCAACAGTGCACTCATGGAGGTTTATTATAAGGGAAGAGACGAAAGTGTTCTCCTGTTGTCCGTCTGCAGTGTTTTTCTTGCCACAGAATCTTTTCTGTAGCTGCCAGCCTGCGTCCTGCTTAGCCTCTGTGCCCTGCCCACTCCAGCCAGTTGAAGGGCTTCTGCTCTGTTCTCCAAAGCGCTAACCCTGTCTGATCATTTTCCATCTCCAAGTGCAAGTTCCCTGACACTGTGCAATCCATCATTCCCTTGACCTTCAGATTTGAGGAGAAACATGTCATTCAAGCACATATTTGCTGAGTGGTGTTTTCAATCTGTTCTACCTACTGTGGACATAGTACAGGTTTTTCTTTTTCTCTTCTCCAGTCTTCCCCACCCCCACCATGCCCCCCAGTGCCCTGTACCTCCACCCATTTCAGATTTCCCTTGATTTCACTTATCTTTTCTCAGCACCTTTGGGAGGAGGTAGAGCTGAGTGAATCAAAGCTAGCATGGGCTCTGGTGTCAAACCCTTTGGTTTCAAATCCTAGCTTCTTGTCTTAATTCATGCTTCCTCTGTTTCCACTTTGGCATTGCTGTTTCTCTCTACAACAGGTGGATTCAGATTTGAAGGTGCTTAATACTGGGCTTTCTCGCTTATATTTATTTATTTATTTATTTTTAAAGATCTATTCGGTTTTATTTCACAGGCAAAGTTGGAAAGAGAGGAGGACCCTCCATCTGCTGGTTCACTCCCCAAATGACTGCAGTGACCAAGGCTGAGCTAGGCCAAAGCCAAGAACCAGGAGCTTCTTCCAAGTTTCCCACTCAAGTGCAGGAACCCAAACTCTTGGACTATTCTCTGCTCTACTCCCAGGTGCATTCTGAGGTGCTGTTCTCAGGGACTTGAACTTGTCCCCAAGTCAGATGTCGGCATCGCAGGTGGTGGCTTTACGTGCTATGCCACACCACCAGCCCCTTCCTCACTTAGTTTTTACAAATATAAATCGTAAAACTTCTAGTTTACCCAAAGCTTTTCCTCTAACTTTCCCTTTTCTTCCTCTGCTTTGTTTTTTTTTTGAGAAATCACAAGCATGTATATGTTGAATTAGTTACCATTAGTGGAACTGGCACAAAAAATTACAACAAACAATGGACCAGTGCCATATACAAATTTGACCAACATTGCAATGGAGAACACTGCCACCCATGGACATACCCCTGATATCAGAGCAAGAAGGTATCTTCTCTCTTGCAGGATTATATCAGGGGGCCCTAACAATCAACAGACCAAGAGAGTCAGGATTGGCATGTCAGCTATTCATGTGAAATGTAGCTAGTGCCACAAATTCAAACATGCATAAATCAAGTCCAAGAGCCAGGCACATGGGAATAGCAGCGATGGATCACCCAAGTGCTTGGGCCCTGTACCCGGGGGTAGGGAAGGTGGGCTGCACCCAGCCATGAGTCCTGGTCCAGGGCCCAGGCACAGATGAACATGCCTGGGATGTGTTGTTTCCCTTGGGTCAACCAGAAACTTCACGTTTTTACAAACACACACAGATTCACAAACCACCCAAAGAGCTGATTAGATCCTCCAGAAACCATATAGTTTACTTTTTAGTGTCTGGGTTAAGAACTCCATCTAAATCTAAAGTAGTTGCTCATTTACTAGGATTGTTTTTTTTTATTTCACACCCTGGGTAAAACAATTGGAGACTTTCTAATGTCTTTTTCCATCAATCCATACTAATCACATAACCTTTTCTAGATTAATCTCATTTCTCAGAAACATCAAAAAGTAAGACAGGGTGTTCTAGCTGAAAGAGAAATGTGTTGCCAGATAAGACATCATTGCATCCTATGCCTACGAAAGTCATTTTTTTCCTGCTGAATTTGGGCCATGTCTCAGCGCCATTTCCAACAGGCATCCAGGTATGTCTCTATAAATTGACTGGAGCTAATATCCAACAGTGTTCACGCATATACCATATGTTATTCAATCTTTCCCAGCTTCTGTTGGATAGAAGACTGGGGCAATCTGGCAGTTCGAGCCAGTGGAGGATGAGTGGAATGATGTGTCTTACTTGGGACAGAGAGGCAGAGGCAAGTACAAACCAATGTGCTTTCTCTATCTCCCCCTCCTTCTCTGTGGCAGCTTTAGAAGTCATGTTCTCCAGGATGCAGACGTAAAGAGGAAGGACGACTGTCTCCAATGCATAAGCATTTTACATGAATTAGAGGTAAATCTCTATTGGATCACACCACTGAGTGTTAGGATTTGTCTTATTGTAGTAGAAAAATCAAGCCTGACTTGAATAGTAAAACTCACAAGGCACCAGTCCTCTTTGGGGTTAAAAAGATAAAGCAATCAGTTTTACTTAAGATGGTCAGATGTGGGTAAAATGGGTCATTTTTCTACATCCAGAGGGCCAGGAACCAAAATAAGGTCTGAAATCCTGAATCCATCCCTGTCTGAACTGCCCATTGCTTCTTTCAATAACATCTCTCTTTCCTTTCAATAGGCCTAAATTTCATACATGGAAAATGCAAGGCCCTATGAAATAAAATGGCTACTTATTAGTGGGTTAGGTAGAAGTAGAAGGCAGATTTCCTGATTCCTGACCCAGGAACTACCCCCTGCACCTGCTATTCTCCCTCCCTCCTTCCCACCTTCCTCCACATTGATGCAGGATTGGAGGAGCAGTAGGAGTTCCATCCATAAATGTTCTTCCTTAAATAATGTGTAATAACCAGCAAGGTAGCCCCAGAGCACGCACTCTGAATTACAAGACTGTTGGTCTATGGAATTATCCTCTCATCGGCAAACTGCCCCATTAAGCAGACCTTTTTTTTTTTTAAAATTCTACCCAAACCAGTCATTGAGTTTAGCAAGCAAAGATTCTCATTGTAGCATCAGGCATGATTTTCTCTACTTCTTGATTGATTGATTAATTAGTTATGTGTACTTGGGTCCAGCAGGGAGCCCAGTGACAGCTGTGACATGAAAATTACTGGAAAGTTACAAAAATATGTAACAGTGTTGACTTGCTGAAATGGAGTACCAGGGATTGATTAGAAACAGACACGTATAACGATCACATCTTGAAATTACCTGTCACTGCTGAGGCCTTGAGAAGAATCCTTTTGATTAGGATGAATTAATTCAGTTCCAATCTAATCACCTGCAAAGAAACTAGTAAGTATTCTCTATTCTTACTTCAGCATTTTTTTTTTTTTGTCTGAATTGCAGGAGTTTAGAAAAACAACTCCTACAAAGACAAAATGATTTTTGAAAACTTCAAACCCAATCAGATCATTCTGTTAAAATCCTCCAATGGTTTGCCATTGCTCTTAGAGAGAAAACAAACCCAATGGACATGGTCTGTAAGAGCGTATCTGTTCTAGCCCTCAGCTTTCACACAGCCTCATTTCATACTCTCTCCCCTTTCGCCCTGCCCGGATGCTGGCCACACTGGACCTGACATTCTCCTCACAGCCTCCACTTACCACAGGGCTTCGACATGTGCTCTTTCTGAAATTCTCTTCCTTATCAGCCCATGTCGTTGTCTTAGGGGTCCCTTCCCTAATCTCCTGAACTGACTGGATCTCTATTAAAGACTCCTCTCATATCATGTTCCTTCCTTTATAGCACTTGTCACAGCTACAATTTTATACTGTGTGCGTGATTAAAGAGTTACAGTTTCTTCCCCCTCCCCCAACTGGAAAGTTAAGTTCCCTGAGGACTATGGCTGCTTCTGTTTTCTGCTCACAATGTTTTCCCCAAGAGAGTTCCCTGGCACAGAACAGGTCCTCAGTTGATATTTGATGAATAAGTGAAGGAAGAGCAAAAGACTCAGAAACATACTCTGGTATAAATTGAGTAGAAATCATAGCCAGGCCTTTTTCTTGAATGCTTTGGAAAATGAAAATGTATAAACAGACACGAATCTTGAAGGAAACCAAAGCTCAGTGTGATTTCTCAGCAGCAGATATCCTGTTGCACAAATAAAAAGTAACTAAAAATTCTGTGCTTCAGATTTCACCTGTGTTATTCTCAGATGGTTCAGCAACCCTGGGCATTCATAATTCAGGAGAATTTGCAAGTTGTCTGGTGACTTGCATACTCAATAAAATGCTCTCCTTTATGACCAAGGATCTCTTCTGACTGCAATACTGCCAGAAGCAAAAGGACACATATATTAATAATACTTCATTGTGTCAGTCAGGGTCCCAGTAGGAAACACTCAGTTCACTCAAAAGGGAAAGACTAAAAATCACTTAATGAAGAGATCTCATAGAGAGGTATGGGCAAGCTTCAGGGAACCAATACAGCATGGTGAGGCCCCCAGGAATTAGCAACAATTCAGAGTGAAGACTATCCCAAGGCCTGAGGAGGTGAGCAAGAGAAGGTGTCAGAGAAGCCCTGGGGAGGGCCCCCCCCAAAGGAGCTTGGCCATTCAGAGCAGCTGCAGAATACAGCCACGGTGCAGCCTAGAAAGAGGGGCAGGGGCAGGGAGGAGTAAATCCTGGAACATCTGTCTCCTGCTGCCCTAGAATCCCTTGATAAACCCAATCAGATGGCAGAGATGAGAGTTGTGGAAAGCAGTCCATAACAGTCAATGTCTCTGGGCTCAGAGCGAGGCGGAGCAGTGGGAGAATGGATTTACAAAGAAGTGGGAAGGCAAGCAGAGAATGGCCAGCGTCGCTTTACTGACACAGCGCTTCCTGTGTGCCACTGTTCCATGCTTTGTAGGTTTAACTCAGTCAGTCTTCACAACCCAAATGCAGGAAGGGCAAGCACAAATACCGCCCCCCATTATGAAGAAACTGAAGCATCAAGAGGCTTACTAACTTGCCCAAAGCCAGATGGATTCTTAGTTTCTGGATGAACCAAAACTCAAACCAGGCACTCTGACTGCAGAGCCACTCACTTCCCCAGCGTGCTGGACTTCAGGAGGAGAGCACTCATCTGGGTGTGAAGATTTAACACTGTGCTCTTACCAGCAACAGACCAGCAGTGCAGGGACCATGCAGCAAAGGAAGACCCTAAGTTTTCCTCATTACTGGAGTAAATACTAACTAACCCTTTGGAGAATCTATCTATTTTACATACACTGGGAAATATATATATATACACATATCCCATTAATTGCTGTTCTGACTGCAATAGTGATGTTCAAATTTATGAGCGTAAATTAGGCACGTTGATTAAGGTTGTTATTGAAGTCAAACTTAGAAGGAAAAACAGTCGCAAGTGTGTCGGCATCATTTAGTCGAAGATTAATAATAGAGATAGAATTAAGAATTTAAGTGGAAGAAACATATCCACGATTTTTCAGTATGCTATTCACTTCTTTTCTCCATAACTTTGGTATTTTATCTATGACTGAGAAACACTGCTAATATTTGTTGTAAGCTTGAACGTTGAAATTAACTTTGAAAATAAAGTAAGATCAATTATAATTATCTTTCTATATTAAATAATTCTATTTTTAATTTTTTCCTATACATCTAAAATATACAGACATACACAAGAAGAAAATAATAACCAACTCTAATTGCTGCATCTAGAAAAAAAATAACTGTGCAATTGATATTGTTAAGTTTGCGATGAAACTACCTCTGTACATGGCCTAAGTATCTCTCCAGATGTTGGGAGCTATAAGCTAACTTGATGTAAACAAACTATAATCTACTTTTGTAACAAGTGGCTGAACATCAGCCAATCATAAAAGGTCAACTGTTCAAAGTAGATTCAAGTAAGACATTGATCAGCTATGACAAATGGACTGTTTCTGTGTCTCACTTTCTTTTCCTGTAGGTCATTCCTTTGCTCCAACTGTAAATATACCTACATATATGGTGAAGTGAGGCATTCTGAAACATTTTTGGTCCAGACTGCAGCCCAATTCAAGAATCACATGAAGCCACTGAAGATCTACACAACTAAATTCATTGTTCTTGTCTTTGAATGTGTGTTACAATAATCTTTTTTACATGTGTTGTCCTGGTATATTACAGAGTTGAAATTGTAAGAGCATACTGTCTTAAACTTTCTTTATTCTGCAGTATATTACAGACAAGTTTCCATGTCATTATTTTGTCTCATTTTAGGTACTATAATGAGGTTTTCCTTTATAAGGATAGATCACATTTTATCTACTCAATCTCTTAGTGCTGAACATTTAGGTTGCTTTAAATTTTTTCTGTATTATAGAAAACATGCTTAAAACCCAACCTTCATGTGTCTACTTAAGGAAAAAATATCCAAGAACTTAGCCTTTCTGCCTGTTTGAACATTCTTAGCATCTCTTACCAAAAGTCAGGGCTTTCTGTTTGGGTGTGTCACGGTTAGGTTTGAGAAATGGCAGGTCTTTGAGATTTGATGAAATCATTGGCTCAGCTGGCTAGTGTGCATCAGAAGACTTATTATATATCCTAAAATCCAGTTTAAAAATCAATTTTACTCTTGTTTACCAGAAATTAATATTAGATAGTGTGTGTGTTTTTTTGTAAGGATCCTAAAATTTCAAACACACTCCCACACAAACACATTGGGTTGGAAGCAATTTTTTGCTAGAAAAAAAACAACTGTTGCACAGATGAACTGGGCATTGTTAGTTAAGGAAGTGTGGCCATCGAAAGCAGACCTCTTCGTTTCATTTGCTGCACAGCACGATGCAGAAGCTAGCTGTATTAGGTTGCAAAGCAAGGTCCACCGACATTTTAAGTCTATAAAAAATAGTGTATCATGCACTGCAGCAGATTCTATTTGAAGTCCTTAAAGGCATTTTTAGATGCTTGAACAGTTCAGTTATAAGACGGAAGGACTTTGATCTTTCCTCCTAACTTAGCATGAAAAGAAATGAACAAACTTGGTCCTTTATGATAATAGTGTTAATTCTAAGCAAATGCATTTGCGAAATTCAGAGCCACCCCAGGAACCTACATGGACAACAAAAATAGGAATATGGGGAAGGGATCTAATTTATCCATCTAAAGGAGAAACATCCATTTAGTGAAGGAACAGCACAACTGCTGAGAAAAGGTGTCCCTCCCAGCTTCTGCAACCAGTTTCCTGTTTGTGGAGCATGGCTCAAACTGCAGGCTACTAATTGCTAGTTTTTGTACGGTTTCCCCATTTTAAAGACTGTTGAAAGCTTTTAGGAAAGTCTTGCTGGGCTACAAACTATTTAACATGCAAAATGAGGAGTATGTCTTCCTCCAAGAAAAGTAAAATAATGAAACGTACTGTGTGCCAGGCTTTGCATGGATCATTCCCTTGACTCCATTGTAACAATAAGAGAGAGAATCATCTGAGAATCCTAGATGGAAAAAAGTACCTGCTAAGTCCCACAGCTATACAATGGCAGGACCACGTTTGCAACCAAGTCTGCCTGACCATAAGACACAGGCTACTTTGTATTCTATGTAGTACCATGCTTAAGGTGTACTTGCTATCATAATACTTTAAGTATGTATTTATTCACTTTTTTTTCTGTATGACATTGAATAATACTCCTTCCCAGTTTCCTTTTGGATGGAAGTCTTCTTTGAATGTGGTTTAATAGGAGAGCCATTCTTATTTATCTCCCCCTGTAGAAGTCTAGGAGGTTATAGCCCTATTCAGACCCTTTGGGTACAGCCAGTAGAGGGTCATGTGATCCAGATGCCTTTCCAATGCTTATTCTCAGAATTTTGGCTCTGTAGTGACTAAATAAGAGGGAACTTTGTGACTTGTGCTCATCAACACAGTTGGTGTGCCTTGGGGACCAGGTATTTCCTGCAAACAGACATAGAGTTTTCTTTCTAGCCCCTGGAGTCTCTTCATTTTTACTCATTTTCTAAGTCAGGTCCTCCAACCTCTCGTTGATTCTATGAACTTGCCCTTCCTTCCACTAAATTCCTTTTTGCTAAGTAACTGGCATTGGTTGCTAAGGTTTGCCACCAAGAATCTCAAGGGATAAGAATTTTCCTTACGGGTAACTGGCCAGAAAACAACTGAGAGTCTTTTATATAATACTGAAATCTATAATAGAGTTTCAAGGGACTGTCTAGGATATTAACAGCAATATATCCATTTAGATCAATAAGAGTTAGACAAATTATTAGGGCCAAGTATAGTGCTTAGTGATCACCTTCACCCTTTAGCCCATCATAGTGAGGCTGTCCCCTCTGACCACTTAGAATTTTACAACTCGAAGGGACCCTGGTGATCATTCAGACTAACACCCTCATTTCCCTTTTATGAGGCTGCTCTCTCATCAGCCATGAGAAGGATTTCACATTCTGTTTACCCTTTGGACTTCAATATTCACAGTGTCACTTTAAAGGCTTCCATTGTGCCTTTGAACATTACCCCAAAGTTATTAAGCTTAATGCACAATTGCTTAATGCACAGGGAGCGACAAAAGGGTCACATATGGAAATCTATGCTTTTTATTTCTTCTGTTTGCTGGGTTTTTAATTTCACGTGGCCTTTTTTGCTAAGTGTGAGGAATTTTATTTAAAAATAATAATAATAATAGTAATGCTATTAATGATAGGAGGAAAGAAACACATCACCAAGAAAAACAATGAAATGAAATCTGCAAATCATTTAAATGATTTAGAATGTCAAAAGATAACTAACTGAAAAACAGAGAAAAGAGCAACAGTTCATAATTCTACCTGGCAGCATAGGGCAGCCTGAAATATGGGTCTGACAAGCTGCCTCAGAGGCCCAGACTCTTGGGAATGCCTTATTAGGAGTTTACTAGGAAATGATTATATGCTCCAGTTAAACAGTCTCCATGTGTCTGCATATTGCAATGATGGGTGCATATTCAGAAATGAGGCATGCTGGGGGCCAGGAGAACCAAAGTTTTTGTTGGAGGTAGTGAAAGCAACAGGACCTCCGGGGGGAGGTGGTTGAGCTTCCACAGCTGGGACTCATAAAAGCAGTTTGAAGCACAGTGTCCAGTGTAGTCTGTAAGCTTAGAAGCCCTTGAAGAACTGCTCGAAGGACAGAGAATGAAATTTTTAGGCAGCAACTTGTAACTGCCCATGAAGGCAGAGTTCTTTTCTGGTTTCTGAAATCATGCAGAGTGAAGAAAGATTCCTATTTCAGGCTGGGGTTCTACGAAGGAATAATCCTCAGGACATCAAGGGACCCCAGCTGTTAGATGAGATCCACACCTAGCAGATGGGGTGCTAAGCATAATGGCCAACTGGATTCAAACCCCATCTCTGCCACTCTCTGGGTGATCTGGCTTCTGTACTAAATAATCTATTTGGACATTAGTGTCCTCAACTAGAAAGTGGTACACAGATAGTACATACCTCTTAGAATTGTTCTGAGGATTACATGGAGTAATTCAGTGAAGGTATTGAGCACACAGTAAGTCTTAAAGCATGCTTAGCTATAATGTAAATGGTGAACGCTGGAGAAAGGAATGTAGTCATAGGTGCCTAAGTTGTTATGTGTTGGGGAGGAGATGTTATAACTCAGGGTCTTTGAAGATTACTTAGGTTATCTCTGGCATGACAGCTAATGAGCCTGGTTGACCATATAATCTAATTCTAAATCCTCAGGCTGTGTATACTTCCTGTATTACTTTTAATTAACCGAGAAATGGGGGAACTCCAAGGCAGTTGCTCAGGTCTGTCACGAAATGCAGATGAGGGCAATGAGACAGGACAAAGGCAGAGCCAAGTCTTGAACCATTATCTTTTTGCTTTGTAGATAAGGTGGTTTTGTTCTGATTGTTTCAGATGGATAAGCACACTAATGCCTCACCTGCCGCAATCAGTTTAAACATTTTCTTTTTGTTTAATAATTCATAGCTAGTTTTGCTCCATGCTAAGATTAGACAATTAAATATCTTCTTCCCACCCACCATGTGATACTGGTGGGCAATGGGTTAAAATTTCCCATCTGATTTGTTGACTGAGCCAGGTGAACTTGATCAGACAATTTGTTAGGGGAGCTGAAATATAGTTGAGAAGACTCGCTTGGCTTAGAGTTTGCATTTGTTTTTCTTTTATCTTTTCCCCAGTCATAAATCTTTGATCTGAAAGCAAGTGAAAAGGGAATAGGGTGGGGAGGGGAGAAATAAGTCTGTGAAGGGATCTCTCACTGCCCATGCATCCATCCTCTGAGCTGGGCAGCACAGATTGCAAATCATGCTTCACAAATCAAAAGTCTCTCACAGAGTAAAACACTGCAGAAATATATTCAGAGGGCTCTATCCTCCCAAGACACAGCTCTGTCTGAATGGGCTGCACTCAGGTTAGCAGGGCATTCTGACTTGGGAGTCGATGAGAAATGAGAAAGTATGTCAATTTCCATACATGGTGTTGTATGAAAATGACAGAACTGGGGGTCAGAATCCCAAAAAGTCCTTATCCCGTATGACTTGCTGCCATGTTGACCTCAGCATCATTCCTGTAAAGTCAAAGAAAAAGTCACCCTGAAAGACAGTTTCTACATCCTTCCCATTCAAACTGTGCCTTTAAAGTGTAACCAATATATAGTTGGATTTTATTCTGTTCCATCAAATCCAAAAGTTTTGATTTTTAAGAACACAGGATTCTTGGATTTGTAGTTACTTCTTTTCTGTTCATCAAACTTGATTGTCTTTCTCCTCCTCTCTCTCTCTCTTTTTTTTTTTTGCTTAAATTTAGTTTTTGTTGTATTCTATATCTTGAAGTTTATTAATTATATGAGTACAGTAGTTAAGATCTTGTTGATTTATACACTTTTATTATTCTTTGAGTAATATATGGTCTTGATTTAGTCCAATTTAATATAGATTAGTACTTTAACACTTCATGGGTAGCACAAGAATAATGAAATGCCCTAATTCAATTACTCATTCTGACTTTTCTATTATTCTTACTATACATTTTTATGTATTTTAGCTCCTCAGAGCATGGTTATTGTGTTGTATTTTCAAGATCCATTTGTATGTATCCACCTATTTAACCTTTATTTTGTTCTTTATTTCCTCCTATATTTCATTGTCTCTTCTGGGATCATTTTTAATCTGTCCTTTGACATGTATTTTAGAATAGGTCTCCTAGTGATAAATTTGCCCAATTTTTTTTTTTGTCCAGAAACATCTTTATTTTACATTCAGTTTCAAGAATTTTTTTACTAAATATAAAATCATGCATTGGCATTTTTCTTCCAGGGCTTTAAAGATGCATTTCCACTGTCTTATAACATTCATTATTTCTTTCAAGAAGTCAACTGTAAGTTTTAATGCTGCTCTTTTTAAACTACTTTATATTTTTAAATCTCTGACCATTTTTAAGATTTTCTCTTTTTTTTCATAACCTTTATTATTCTGATCTTAGATGAGAAATTCTGTCGTGTTCTTTTCCTTTGTTTCTTTGGTTGGTTGGTTGAGTTGTTTTGTCTGTACATTCCTCAGGGTTCATAAAGCGTCTTATGGTTCATATCTTTTATCAGTCTTGGGGGATTGTTACTGTTATCACTTCAGATATACCACTTGAGCCCGTCCTTAAACAATCCCATCCCAGGCTCCACATATACAATTGAGGAAGCCATCTTGGAAGTAGCTACTTCAGTCCTTGCTCTTCTTGCTCGTCTTCTTGAGGATCTCAGCTAAAGCCCCAGACATCTAAGAGCAGAGAAGAGCCATTCCCAGTGTTTTTTCTAAATTCCTGATACACAAACTCCATGATGAGTATAAAATAATTGATATGTTTATACTACTGAGTTATGGGATAATTTATTATACAACAGAGATTGGAGAAGACCCAGCTGTTACAGAAGAATCCAAAGAAGTCAATGGCAATTTTATTTTAGTTTTAAAAATTTTCTTCCTAAGAGAACCAAAGGACCAAACTTAGGGAAGAGAATGAAATATGGATAAAGTTATAAATACAGGTGGAAAATCTTCTGTGGTCATGTCTGATTTCATGTGGAAATTAGAAAATGTGACACTTCAATTTTTCTCTTAGCATGTTATCTCCCTGCTGTGCCAGTTCCCCTGCCACCCTCACCTCACATCATCACTCCATCAGGACCTTTATTCTTTGTGAATTACTTTAATCTCCAACTTCTCCCTTCATCTCTCTGCAATGAATATATTCCACATATGCTTCCATTACTTCAGGACTGTACTCTCTGCTTCCCAGCTGTGAAATTAATGATGAATTAGAGGAATCTGTGAATCATAAAATCTCCAGTGGAAATAAAGATGATATAGCCTAACATTCTACCAAAAGCAAATATTTCTGATTTAGTAATATTTACTGTGATACAGATATTGGGAAGTGATGAAAAGGAAGATACAACCATTGTCCTTAAAAGCATCACAGTTTATATGAGAATAAACAGAGAATTCACTATGGTACAATGCTAATAGATTAAAACATATAAACAAAGAACGGTGCGTCAATAGGTGGAAATAACCCCAGTTAGGTATGTGGGGATATCCTGAGAAAGTCCCACAGAACTATCAGCTGTGTACTTTCCCTCAATATGGTTTCCAAATTCTGCTGGATTCTGATTGCCACTCCTCATCTGGACACTATCCAGGTTTTCAGTATCCAGGGAAACATAATTCCCCCAATATTATTTAAATAGTCTACAGGTCAAATGTCGGTCACATCCTTTGACCTGAATGTGAAACCTTTATTTATAAAACCTTAGATTTAATCAGGAATTTTTATCAGCCAGGTCATAGAATTGAGTCTATATACAGATTAAAGTGTATTAGAATCTCTAGAATCTTTTCCACATGCTTATTTTGAAATCAGATTTTTGTGCTGTTCATATTTTGAATCTGCACTCAAGACTTCACATTAATTCTTTATTCAATAGAGTCCAGCATTTCAGCCCTTGGAGAATTTTGTTGGTTAGAAAGGGTACATAGTGGGAAGATTTGATCTCAAATTCTAACAAATGAGCCTGCTCTTTCAGGTCTATGTCTGCTGCCAATTTAATGTGCAAACCTCATATGTCTTCCTCCTAGGTGGTGATTAAAAATGTTGACAGAGACAGACTCATGTAATATGGGCTTGGACAATAATGTATTAATGCATTTCTCCCATTAGGTGACTTATTTGCATTTTAACTGTGGTCTTCTGAGAACAGATACCTTTTTCCCAAAGAAATAATGTAGATGACAGGAATGTAAGGCAATATAGAAAGCCATTTGAGGACCTTATTATTAGACATGGAGTCATTTCTATGCTTCTAAATCAGACAAAAAGACTGTTTTCCGTTTTGGTTTATTTTGCATCTCTCCCTCATTCTCAAACTTTCCTGGCCACTGAAATTACCTAGAGAACTTTAAAAAATACAGGTACAGTCTGGGTTTCTGGAGTTTTAGAAGGCACCTAGCCCATTCCAAAGTACAAAGTGGAAAACCACTGCTTTTGCACAAAGTCAGTCATCAACTCTAAAAGAACGTAAGGTTAGAGTTCTAGGTGAGGTAGGCTCTAGCTCTCTCATGTAATGATTTTGTAAGTTCAAAAAATTGTCTAATCTCTGAACTTGAGCTTTCTTTTCTATAAAATTAGAGCCAATTATGATCCACAATGTAAGATTTGGGGAAGGATTAGAAGGAGATAAGGTATATAAAGTAACTAGTGCACAGTAGGCAAATCGTGAATGTCATTCCTCTCCTCTACCTTCTCTAAAGTTCCCTAAGCTGATGCAGAGAGCAAGGTCAGCTGTGGCTGGAAGGCAGGTCTGATACTTGAGCTCTCACGGCTAGTGTTCCTCTGAGGATCAGATAACCTCACCTATGGTGACCTGTGGGTGAACTCTTCTACTTCACAGAATGATTTACACATCATTCAAAATGCACAACTGTAGCTTAGCTAGGAAATAAAACACATAATTGGCTTGAAATTGCTAAGTAGAAAAGAAATGTTTCGTTTTCCAACTATGGCCATAGAAGAATATGTACTGTCCAAGTTTCATCAATAAAGTCAAAAAAATCAAACTTGATATCTTAGTTTCACTTGTAAGACAAGTTTTTATGAATGCAACAAGAAAATAAACCCTACAAAAGCCTTAGCAATTCTTCTTGGAAAATCCTAAAGAGATTACTAGCTAGACAGTGTAAACGTTCCTAACATCTAAACTGTTAAATGTTTGTTCCTAAAATATTCTTAAAGTGATGAGCAAATTGCATGTAATGAAATATCATGCTAAGTTTTTCAAATGTGAAAATACATACCAAGAAGGCATGGTATGAATGTGAAATTTTGCTAAAAGTTTAATGATATTAGGGACTATTGTTATAGTTACATCCTGCCTTCAACCAAAAAATGCACCTTTTTATCTTTAAATAAATGAAATAAAATAAATAAATATTATTAAATAAATAAAATGAGTAAACAGACTTGAATGTATCTCATCTTATCTCCTTTGCCATCTTCTGTCTTCTCCCTGCTCTTCTCATCTCATTTCATTATCCTAAAAATATATGTTGAAATCTCAGTGTTCATTAGGCATTATGAATATAAAGATAACTGAGATGCATGGTCCTAGACTTTAAAGACCTCACAGTTTGGTATACAAATAATTAAAATAAATCCTTAAGGGCTGATTCTGAGGCCAGAGTGCTGTTTAGGACATCTCCCATTCTATGAGTCTGCTGTGTATCCTGCTTCCCATGTTGGATTATTCTCTCCTTTTAATTCTATCAATTATTTGCAGACACTGGTCTTATTTATGAAATCCCTTTAACACTTAATCCTATCTTTTTGGTCAATTATGAACTTAAACTGATCACTTTAACAAGTAAGATGGCATTGGTACATGCCACCTTGATAGGATTGAATTGGAATCCCCTGGCATGTTTCTAGCTCTACCATTGGGGTAAGTCCGATTGAGCATGGGCCAAACCGTACATCTCCTCCCTCTCTTATTCCCACTCTTATATTTAACAGGGATCACTTTTCAGTTAAATTTAAATACCTAAGAATAATTGTGTGTTAATTAAAGAATTCAACCAATGGTATTAAGTAGAACAAAAAAACACTAAAAGGAATAAAATAGTAAGTTGTTCCTCGACAGTCAGGACAAGGGCTGATAAAGTCACTGTTTCTCATAGTGTCCATTTCACTTCAACAGGTTTCCTGTTAGGTGCTCAGTTAGTTGTCACTGATCAGAGAGAACATACGATATTTGTCCCTTTGGGACTGGCTTATTTCACTCAGCATGATGTTTTTCAGATTCCTCCATTTTGTTGCAAATGACCAGATTTCATTTTTTTTTTACTGCTGTATAGTATTCTATAGAGTACATATCCTATAATTTCTTTATCCAGTCTTCTGTTGATGGGCATTTAAGTTGATTCCATGTCTTAGCTATTGTGAATTGAGCTGCAATAAATATTGAGGTGCAGACAGCTCTTTTATTTGCCAATTTAATTTCCTTTGGGTAAATTCCCAGAAGTGGGATGGCTGGGTTGTATGGTAGGGCTATCATGCTATGCAAATTAATGGTAAAACTACTACTCAAACAGTACTCTATACTTTGTGTGTCTTTGTGGGTGCAGTCTGTTGAAATCTTTACTTAGTATATAGTAAGTTGATCTTCTGTATATAAAGATAATTGAAAATGAATCGTGGTGAAGAATGGGATGGGAGAGGGAGTAGGAGATGGGGTGGTTGCAGGTGGGAGGGAGGTTATGGGGGGGAAGCTGCTATAATTCAAAAGTTGTACTTTGGAAATTTATATTTATTAAAAAAATTAAAAGAAAAATAATTACATCAAATGTATTTGATGAGAACTGAAAAAGGAGAAAGTTAACAGTATTGTACCAGTATCAATTTCCTAGCTTTTCTTTTAAAAATCATTAGTTTATTTGAAAATCATAGTTACAGAGAGAGAGAGAGAAGGAGAGAAAGACAAAGAAATATTGAGAGGTCTTCCATCCACTGGTTCACTCCCCAGAGGGCTACAATGGTCAGCACTGTGCCAGGCTGGAGCCAGGTGCTTTATCTAGGACTACCGTAAGGGTGGCAGGTACCTAAACATTTGGGCCATCTTCTGATGCTTTTCTCAGGCCATTATCAGGGAACTTGATTGGAAGTGGAGCAACTGGGACAGGAACTGGCACCCATATGGGATGCTGGTGTAGCAGGCAATGGCTTTACTGCCTATACCACAACACTGGGCCCCGGTTTCTTAGTTTTGATAAAACACTAAAGTCATGTAAGATGCTTATATTGGTAGAAGCTGAAAGAAAGGTACACAATACTGGTTTTGCAACTTTCTGTGTAATTTTAGTTGCTGAAAAACAATAAAGATTGAAAAATCAATATGGTGGAAGAAGTACTAGAGTAAGAGAGATTTCTCACAACAACAGAATAAGGAGACATGACCCTGTGAAGGGAATAATAATAGGCATCACAAAGAAAATGACATGCAATCTGGCTCTTGAGAGACAGCTAGAAATTTCCCTGGCATGTTAGTTGTCTGTGGCTGCTACAACAAATGTCCACAATACTAGGTATTTAAAATAATACAGATATTAAGAATTTGTGGGGCGGAGCCAAGATGGCGGAATAGTGAGGGCGCGCACAAACAGCCCGCGAAAAGATAGTTTAATAAAAGTGGAGTTGCGGTAGCCCCAGGTGAAGACTTCGAGAAACAATGCGGGGGAAACTCTCCCTGATCCAGTGGACCTGACGCAGAGGAGAGCGGACTCGACGTGCGGCAAGAGGGGACACGCGAGGGGGAACGCAGCTGCGGAGTCCGCGCGCCAGCGCCAGAGGGGGAGGTGAGCAGGAGATCCCTCACTAGCTCGAGACATCGGCGGGAGGAGACAGACCCCCACCGGGGATAGTGCATCAAAAAAAAAAAAAAAAAAAGAAAGAAAAACGGATAAATAGGGGGTGCCAACTCTGTCGCTAGCCTCCCTCTCCGCTCACCTTGGAAAGTCCAGCGGGACAGGGAGGGGTGAAGCGGCGCCAGCCCGCCATTGGAGCAGGCGCGCGCCCGCCCGCCCCGGACCCCTTGGAAGCGGCCCCGCCCGCCCCTGGTCGCCTCGGAAACGGGCCCCGCAGGCCCCGCCCGCCCCTGGTCGCCTCGGAAACGGGCCCCGCAGGCCCCGCCCGCCCCTGGTCGCCACAGAAACGGGCCCCGCACGCCCCTCCCGCCCCAGATCGCATCGGGGGGCAGGCTCTCGGGCGCCCCGCCCGCCCCGGACGCCTTGGAAGAGGCCCCGCCCGCCCCTGGTCGCCTCGGAAACGGGCCCTGTACGCCCCGCCCGCCCCTGGTCGCCTGGGAAACGGGCCCCGCGCGCCCCGCCCGCCTGAACCTGATCGCCTCTGAAGCGGGTCCTCGCGCAGCCCGCCCACCTCTAAAGCAGTGAAGCTGCATAAATCTGAGGGGGTGCTGCAGCCAGGGACCCCAACTTGAAGACAGCTCCGTTACATCGACAACCCGGTGAGACAGAGTGGAGAAATGCCAAACAAAAGCAGACACCGACCTAACAAGAGCAAGGAAGACACTATGATGACCCCAAATGAAAAAGACACCCCAATTCAAGATTATGAAGATGATGAGATAGAAGAGATGCAAGAAGCGGATCTCAAAAAATTGATACGAACATTAAGAAGTTCACAAAAACAAATACTTGAATTACAGAAATCTCTAATGGATAAGATAGAAAACCTCTCTCGCGAAAATGAATTATTAAGGAAAAATCAGAATGAAACGAAGCAACTAGTAGAACAAGAAGCTACGATAGTGACAAAAAATCTTAATGAAGTGAAGAATTCAATTGATAACATGACAAGCACACTAGAGAGCCTTAAAACCAGGATGGGTGAAGCAGAAGAGAGGATATCAGACTTAGAAGACAGAGAACAGGAAAGGAAACAGTCAAACCAAAGACAAGAAGAGGAAATTAGAAATCTAAAAAATATTGTCGGGAATCTACAGGATACTATTAGAAAACCTAACATTCGGATTATAGGAGTTCCTGAAGGCAAGGAGAGAGAGAAAGGACTAGAAGGCCTTTTTGGTGAGATACTAGCAGAAAATTTCCCAGGTTTGGAGAAGAACAGAGAAATCCTAGTACAGGAAGCTCATAGAACCCCTAACAAACGAGACCAAAAGAGATCCTCACCACGACACATTGTAATTAAACTTACCACAGTGAAGCAGAAAGAAAAGATCCTAAAATGCGCAAGAGAGAAACGTCAGATTACCCTTAAGGGTTCTCCAATCAGACTCACAGCAGATTTCTCATCTGAAACCCTAAAAGCCAGGAGGGAATGGCGAGATATAGCCCAGGTACTAAGAGAGAAAAACTGCCAGCCCAGAATATTATATCCTGCAAAGCTCTCATTTGTGAATGAAGGTGAGATAAAGACTTTTCATTGCAAAAAAAAACTGAAAGAATTTGTCGCCACTCGTCCAGCCCTGCAAAAGATCCTTAAAGATGTGCTACACGCAGAATCACAGAAACATGGTCATCAACTTGAAAGAAGCTAAAGGAAAGAAATCTCACAACAAAAGATCATAAGAAACTCAAAGCATACATTAGAAAATCATTGGCAAATGGTAGGGCAAAGATACTTATCGATAGTCACATTGAACGTGAATGGTTTGAACTGTGCTATTAAAAGACAAAGATTTACTGACTGGATGAGGGAACAAAACCCAGCTATTTGCTGCCTACAAGAAACACATCTTTCCAACAATGATCCATACAGTCTCAAAGTGAAAGGTTGGACAAAGATATATCATGCGAGCAGATATGAAAAAAGAGCGGGCGTAGCAATCTTAATATCAGATAACATAAATTTTACCACAAAAACTATTAAGAGAGACAAAGAGGGGCACTATATAATGATTAAGGGATCCATTCAACAGGAAGATATAACGATTATCAACGTATATGCACCTAATTACCGGGCACCAGTCTATTTAAAAGACCTGTTAAGGGACTTAAAGGGAGATTTAGACCCCAATACAATAGTACTGGGAGATTTCAACACTCCACTCTCAGAGATAGACAGATCACCAAGACAGAGGATCAACAAGGAGACAGTAGATTTAAATGACACTATAGCCCAAATGGACCTAACAGATATCTTCAGAACTTTTTATCCCACAGAAAAAGAATTTACATTCTTTTCAGCAGTACATGGAACCTTCTCCAGGATTGACCACATACTAGGCCATAAAGCAAGCCTTAGCAAATTCAAAAGAATAAGAATCATACCATGTAACTTCTCAGACCACGAGGGAGTGAAGTTGGAAATTAGCAACTCAGGAATCTCTAGAGCATATGCAAACACATGGAGAATGAACAACATGCTCCTGAATCAACAATGGGTCATAGAAGAAATCAAAAGAGAAATTAAAAATTTCCTGGAAGTAAATGAAGATAACAGCACATCATACCAAAACCTATGGGACACAGCAAAAGCAGTGCTAAGAGGAAAATTTATATCAATAGGTGCCTACATCAAGAAACTGGAAAGGCACCAAATAGACGAGCTTTCAGTTCATCTCAAGGATCTAGAAAATCAACAGCAAACCAGACCCAAAGCTAGTAGGAGAAGAGAAATAATCAAAATCAGAGAAGAAATTAACAGGATTGAATCCAAAAAAACATTACAAAAAATCAGCCAATCGAGGAGCTGGTTTTTCGAAAAAATAAACAAGATTGACACCCCATTGGCCCAACTAACTAAAAAAAGAAGAGAAAAGACCCAAATTAATAATATCAAAGATGAAAAAGGAAATGTAACAACAGACACCACAGAAATCAAAAGAATCATCAGAAATTACTACAAAGACTTGTATGCCAGCAAACAGGAAAACCTATCAGAAATGGATAGATTCCTGGACACATACAACCTACCTAAACTGAACCAGGAAGACATAGAAAACCTAAACAGACCCATAACTGAGACGGAAATTGAAACAGTAATAAATGCCCTCCCAACAAAGAAAAGCCCAGGACCAGACGGATTCACTGCTGAATTCTACCAGACATTTAAAGAAGAACTAACTCCAATCCTTTTCAAACTTTTCACAACAATCGAAAAAGAGGGAATCCTCCCAAATTCTTTCTACGAAACCAGCATCACCTTAATTCCTAAACCGGGAAAAGATGCAGCATTGAAAGAGAATTACAGACCAATATCCCTGATGAACATAGATGCAAAAATCCTCAATAAAATTCTCGCCAATAGAATACAACAACACATCAGAAAGATCATCCACCCAGACCAAGTAGGGTTTATCCCTGGTATGCAGGGATGGTTCAACGTTCGCAAAACAATCAACGTGATACACCACATTAACAGACAGCAGAAGAAAAACCATATGATTATTTCAATAGACGCGGAGAAAGCATTTGATAAAATACAACACCCTTTCATGATGAAAACCCTAAGCAAACTGGGTATAGAAGGCACATTCCTCAATACAATCAAAGCAATTTATGAAAAACCCACGGCCAGTATCCTATTGAACGGGGAAAAGCTGCAAGCAATCCCACTGAGATCTGGCACCAAACAGGGATGCCCACTCTCGCCACTGCTATTCAATATAGTGCTGGAAATCTTAGCCAGAGCTATTAGGCAAGAAAAAGAAATCAAAGGGATACAAATTGGGAAGGAAGAACTCAAACTATCCCT
This sequence comes from Sylvilagus floridanus, assembly GCA_949820135.1. Classification (NCBI taxonomy): domain Eukaryota; kingdom Metazoa; phylum Chordata; class Mammalia; order Lagomorpha; family Leporidae; genus Sylvilagus; species Sylvilagus floridanus. Next base: position 91,863,456 of record OX463224.1, read on the forward strand.
CTTTGCAGATGATATGATTCTTTATTTAGAGGACCCAAAAAACTCTACTAAGAGACTATTGGAACTCATAGAAGAGTTTGGCAAAGTAGCAGGATATAAAATCAATGCACAAAAATCAACAGCCTTTATATACACAAGAAATGCCACGGCTGAGGAAGAACTGCTAAAATCAATCCCATTCACAATAGCCACAAAAACAATCAAATACCTGGGAATAAACTTAACCAAGGATGTCAAAGATCTCTATGATGAAAATTATAAAACCTTAAAGAAAGAAATAGAAGAGGACACCAAAAAATGGAGAAATCTCCCATGCTCATGGATTGGAAGAATCAATATCATCAAAATGTCCATTCTCCCAAAAGCAATTTACAGATTCAATGCAATCCCAATCAAGATACCAAAGGCTTTCTTCTCAGATCTGGAAAAAATGATGCTGAAATTCGTATGGAGGAATAAGAGGCCTCGAATAGCCAAAGCAATCTTGTCCAACAAAAACAAAGCCGGAGGCATCACAATACCAGATTTCAGGACATACTACAGGGCAGTTGTAATCAAAACAGCATGGTACTGGTACAGAAACAGATGGATAGACCAATGGAACAGAATAGAAACACCTGAAATCAACCCAAACATCTACAGCCAACTTATATTTGATCAACGACCCAAAACTAACCCCTGGAGTAAAGACAGTCTATTTAACAAATGGTGCTGGGAAAACTGGATTTCCACCTGCAGAATCATGAAGCAAGACCCCTACCTTACACCTTACACAAAAATTCATTCAACATGGATCAAAAACTTAAACCTACGACCTGACACCATCAAATTACTGGAGAGCATAGGAGAAACCCTGCAAGATATAGGTACTGGCAAAGACTTCTTGGAAAAGACCCCAAAAGCACAGGCACTCAAAGTCAAAATTAACTATTGGGATCGCATCAAATTGAAAAGTTTCTGTACTGCAAAAGCAACAGTCAGGAAAGTGAATAGGCAACCCTCAGAATGGGAAAAAATATTTGCAAACTATACAACAGATAAAGGGCTGATAATGAGAATCTACAATGAAATCAAGAAACGACACAGCATTAAAACAAACAACCCACTTAAGAGATGGGCTAAGGACCTCAATAGACATTTTTCCAGAGAGGAAATCCAAATGGCCAACAGACACATGAAAAAATGCTCAAGATCACTGGCAATCAGGGAAATGCAAATCAAGACCACAATGAGGTTTCACCTCACCCCGGTCAGAATGGCTCACATTCAGAAATCTACCAACAATAGATGCTGGAGAGGATGTGGGGAAAAAGGGACACTAATCCACTGTTGGTGGGAATGCAAACTGGTTAAACCACTATGGAAGTCAATCTGGAGACTCCTCAGAAATCTGAATATAACCCTACCATACAACCCAGCCATCCCACTCCTTGGAATTTACCCAAAGGAAATTAAATTCGAAAACCAAAAAGCCATCTGCACACTAATGTTTATTGCAGCTCAGTTCACAATAGCTAAGACCTGGAATCAACTCAAATGCCCATCAACAGTAGACTGGATTAAAAAATTATGGGACATGTACACCACAGAATACTATACAGCAGTCAAAAACAATGAAATCCTGCCATTTGCAACAAAATGGAGGGATCTGGAAAACATCATGCTGAGTGAATTAAGCCAGTCCCAAAGAGACAAATATCATTTGTTTTCCCTGATTGGTGATAATTAACTGAGCACCAAAGAGGAAACCTGTTGAAATGAAATGAACACTATGGGGAAATAAGACACGATCAGCTCCTGTCTGAACTGTTGATGTACAATCTAAATCTTTACCCATTCTAGTATCTCCCCTTGTTGTTTGTATTCGTTCTAGTACTATGGGTTGAATCTGACAACTAACACATAATTAGCCGTAGGTGTTTAAATTTTAAATGAAAAGTGATCCCTGTGAAATATAAGAGTGGGAATAAGAGAGGGAGGAGATGTACAATCTGGGACATGCTCAATCGGAACTGCCCCAAATGATAGAGTTAGAAGTGCGCCAGGGGATTCCAATACATTCCCATCAAGGTGGCATGTACCAAAGCCATCTCATTAGTCCAGGTGACCAATTTCAGCTCACAATTGATCACACGGATAGGTCTAAGAGTAGAAGGGTCCACACAAACAAGACTAGTGTCTGCTAATACTAACATTATAGAATGAAAAAGGGAGAGAATGATCCAACATGGGAAGCGAGATACACAGCAGACTCATAGAATGGCAGATGTCCTAAATTGCACTCTGGCCTCAGAATCGGCCCTTAAGGCACTCGGATCTGGCTCAAGAGCCCATGAGAATACTTTAGGTATGGAAAGCTAAGACACTCTGAAAAACAAAAAAAAGAAGACCTAAATGAAAGATCTCTGCGAGAGAGATCACAGCGGATAGAACGGGGCCATCAAAGAAGGAGGTACCTTTCTCTGAAGGGAGGAGAGAACCTCCACTTTGACTATGACCCTGTCGGATTAAGATCAAAGTTGGCGAACCCTAGACGCTTCCATAACCTCGGCAACTCATGACTAGAGCCTGGGGAGATTACTGACGCCATAAACAAGAGTGTCAAATTGTTAAATCAATTTCAGGAGTCACTGTGTACTTATGTCTCATGAGGGATCCGTCCTTAATCTGTTATCCAATTTGAAATAACGCTATTACTAGTAATGAAACAGTATTTTTTTCACTTTGTGTTTCTGTGTGGGTGCAAACTGATGAAATCCTTACATACTATAATATTAAATCGATCTTCTGTGTATAAAGATAATTGCAAATGATTAAAAAATCTTGGTGTTAAATTGGAAATTGCATAGATAATTAATCAATTCTTTAAAAAAAATCATGTAGGATCTCTGTCTTTAATGTACTGTACATTGTGAATTAATACTATAACTAGTACTCCAACAATAATTTCAGTTTGTGTCTCAATGTGAGGGCAAACTGTTGAAATCTTTACATAATATGTTCTAAACTGATCTTCTGTGTATAAAGAGAATTGAAAATGAATCTTGATGTGAACAGAAGGGGAGAGGGAGCGGGAGAGGGGAGGGTAGCGGGAGGGAGGGAAATTGTGAGGGGGGGAGCCATTGGAATCCATAAGCTATACTTTGGAAATTTATATTCTTTAAATAAAAGCAAAAAAAATAAAATAAAATAAAATAAAATAAAATAAAATAAAATAATACAAACTTATGGAGCAAGCATTTTGCCTAGCCCTATATTCCACATTGGGGTTTCTGGGATTGATTTCCATTTCTTGCTCCTAACTCCAGTTTCCTGCTAAAATAGATCTTGGAAGGCAGCAGTAATGGGTCATGCAATTGAATTTCTGCTACCTACATGGGCGACCTGGATTGAGTTCCTTGTTCAGCCCTGGCTGTTGTAGACATTTGTGAAACAAGTCAACAAATTAACACTCTCTCTCTCTAATTAATTAATTAAAAATAACACAAATTTGTTCCCTCCCAGTTCTGGAGTCCAGAAGTTCAAAACTAGCCTCACAGGATAAAGTCACAGTGTCAGCAGGCCTGGTCCTTCAGGAAGATCTCTGAGAAAAAAAAAATGTTTCTTTGCCTTTTCTGACTTCTGGAGGAGTCCTGCATTCCTCAGCTTGTGGCCCCTTCCTCCAATCTCTTCAACCTCTTCATCATCACATCTTGTACTTCCTCTATTGCAGTCAAATCCTTCTGTGCTACCTCTGATGAAGACTTACAGTTTCATTTAGGGTCCATCTGTATTATCTAGGATAATTTCTGTATATCAAGATTCTTAATATACATCTACAAGTCTCTTTTGCCATAAAATGCTGATAGGTAGTGAAGATTAGGCCTGGATATCTTTGGGAGCCCTTATTCATGCATCCACTTTAAGCAAGGGCAGTATTTCTGGGGGTTCACATTGTGAAAGGCAGCTTACACAATTGTCTGAATAATGAATAGTACATAATTTTTTGGGGTACACATATGGAATGAGTAAGAGATAAAGGCAGCAAGATGAATAGATGTATTGTCTACTAGGGTTTCCATAACAAATTATCTCATTTCCCATAGTTTCAGAGGCTGGAATTCTACCATGAAACCAATAGCAGGTTTGTTCCTCCTCAGTCCTCTTTCTTTGGCTTGCAGTTGGCTATCTTCTCTCTGTCCCTGTTTCCATACATGGTTTTTTCTATGTGTACACATCCCTGGTATTTCTTCCTCTTCTTACAAGAGCATCAGATCTACTCATATGACTCCATATAACCCTTTAAAGACCGTATCTGCAAATACAGTAATGTTCTGAGCAAAGGAGGAAGGGTCAGAACTTCCAAGGTATATATTTGGGGATGGGAGGGACATAATTCAGTGCCTAATATTTGAGATCAAGTTCTGAAGGATTCAGTCATGACATGATTTTGTATTGACCCTATTCATGAAAGTTATGGTACACTCAAGGAGGGCTTTAAATGATTGGAGTTGCAAAACCAGGTTGCTTGTTAGGGCAATTACTGAAAACAGAAAGAAAGAAGTCATGACTTGCAGTAAGGAGAGCAAACAGAAACTTATTATGCTATCCACACAGTATATACGTGGGGAATGTGTTGGTGGCACTGTGCTAAAAGAAGGGCAATGGTTATGTCAGCTACTGTTTTCTCCTTCCACAAACTAATAGAATTCTGGATAGTTGTAATTTCACTCAAAAAAACCTATATTTTTTCCATTAGCTTAATTTAAGTGATTGCCCAGGTGCCACCAATGAAGCAGGATGCTTTCTAAGGTCTGACGCTAGGAATTGATTTTGTTACTTACACACCTTCCAAACTTTATTAAATAGCATACATTCTTTTTTTAAACTTTTATTTAATAAAGATAAATTTCCAAAGTACAGTTTTTGGATTACAGTGGCTTTTTCCTCCTCCATAACCTTCCTCCCACACGCAACCCTCCCATCTCCCACTCCCTATCCCATCCCATTCACATCAAGATTATTTTCAATTATCTTCATATAAAGAATATCAATTTAGCATATACTAAGTAAAGATTTCAACCGTTTGCACCCACATAGAAACACAAAGGGTAAAGTACTGTTTGAGTACTAGTTATACCATTAATACACATACTACAACATATTAAGGACAGAGATCCTACATGGGGAGTAAGTGCACAGTGACTCCTATTGTAGATTTAACAAGTGACACTCTTGTTTATGATGTCAGTAATCACCAAGTTTAAATTCAACTGAAAAGTGATCCCTGTTAAATATAAGAGTGGGAATAAGAGAGGGAGGAGATGTACAGTTTGGCACATGCTCAGTCAGACTTGCCCCAAATGGTAGAATTAGAAACATGCCAGGAAATTCCAATTCAATCCCATCAAGGTGGCATGTACCAATGCCATCTCACTAGTCAAAGTGACCAGTTTCAGTTCATAATTGACCACAATGATAGGATTAAGAGTCAAAGGGATCACATAAACAAGACTAGTGTCTGCTAATACTAACTGATAGAATTAAAAGGAGAGAATGATCCAACACAGGAAGCAGGATACACAGCAGACTCATAGAATGGCAGATGTCCTAAATAGCACTCTGGCCTCAGAATCAGCCCGTAAGGCATTTGGATCTGCCTAAAAAGCCCATGAGAGTATTTCAGCCATGGAAAGCCAAGACACTGTGGCAAAACAAAACAAAACAAAACAAAACAAAACAAAAACCTCAATGAAAGATCTCTGTGAGTGAGATCCCAGCAGAACAAACAGGCCATCAAGGAAGGAGGTATCTTTCTCTGAAGGGAGGAGAGAACTTCCACTTTGACTATGACCTTGTGTAAATAAGATCAGAGTTGGCGAACTCTAAAGGCTTCCATAGCCTTGGCAACTCATGATAAATTGCATACATTCTAAACATCAAATTCTTGATTTTTACCAAAACCCCTACACCCCACCTATTTTTACTACTTTGTATGCCCCTCTGGAGTCTCCTTTCCTTCTCATCCTGCTTAGACCCATGGGTGATGACTATAAAATCTTTTATATGCCCCCAATTTCTTCTCTGGCAAATCCTAAACCCTGGTTAAATTTTATTCCTATATTTGGACACTTACATAGAGCTATTGACAAAACAAAATAGTACAAAACAAAACTGCAAAGCTAACAGACTGGTTTCATTTTAAATTTATGTCTCAAAAAAAGAAGAAAATAAATCATCTTGAGCAGAAATGGGAATCCTACTAGATTTCATTATGCAATTTGGTTTTCTGCCTAGTAAGGTTAAGGTGGTTATCTCATTTTACCCTCTATTTTCAAAGATCCCACATCCTTTCTCTTTTCACTTTCAACTAATGATGACTGTTTTTATGTTTCATTGAATAAAATATGGCAATCAAAAGAGGCAGTGTTGGTACAGATCCCAGTTTTGTCACTCATTGAGTGAGTGAACTATTTGGGCCAGTTACTTATTCTCTAAAGGATTCACTTTCCTTATCTATATAAGAGACAAGATCATAGTGATCGAATCTGGTTGTAAATATGTCTGAGACTTAATTTTTAATTTTGCTAATGAAATATTACAGAAAGAGAAACAGAAAACTAACTCTTCTTTTCACCACCAATTCTTTTGTTCTACCTGCACCTTCCCTCCTGGTACATTACACGTGGATCTTGCCTTTCCTTCTTGTAAATATGAGGGGAACTCCAAAGAGCTCATGGAAATGTGAATATGAAAAAACCATGCACAAATTTCAAAAAGTTTGCAATTTAGACTTACCTCTAAATTCTATTTTTCCATAAACTGTTGGAAGTGCCCATGTGTAAGCGTGAACTCTGCCTGTCCTCCTGGTACAAGGCCCTGCACTTGTCTAAGGCTAGCCCATCTGCTTGAGCACTGGTTGTCACTACCACCCTCCTGATCAATAGCTTTCTTCCTGAGTCATTTCCCTTCCATCAAGTCACTTTTTTCTCCTTTACTAGACCATCACTGTACATTCTGAAGCATCTGCTATCTATACTCCTTTGATGCCATGGTTCTCTCCACCTATCACTCATTTCTCCAGTTCTTTATGTAGGAAAACTCCTTGAAAGGGCTGTCAATATTTGCTTTGCTTTTCTTCACTCTTTTGAACTCACTGAACACCTCTTGTCAAAGTCCTTTCCAAACACTTGGTGATTTCTTGGCTTTCTTTTATTAAACATCTCAGAAGAATTCTTCTTGACTCCAAGACTTCATCTATTGTCTTAGTCTGCTTGAGCTGTCAAAGCAAATATCATAGACAGGGCAGTTTAGGACAGTTTATGTGACAGAAATTTATTTTCTCACAATTCTGAAGGCTAGGAAGTCCCAGATCAAGGTACTGGCCAATTCTTTTCCTGGTGAAGGCTCTCTTCCAAGTGGCAGATGGCCATCTTTCACTGTGTTCGCACATGGCCTTTCCTTGATGCCTGCAGGTGGAGAGAGAGAGAGAGAGAGAGAGAGAGAGAGAGAGAGAGAGAGAGAGAAATCTTTCCCTCTCCTTCTAAAGCAACCAATGCTATGGAAGTAAGACCCCACCAACATGATCATACAAAACCTTAACAACTTCCCCAAAAGCTTCTCTCTAAATAGAGTTGCAATGGTGGTTAAGATTTCGACACATGAGTGCGGTTGGGGCATAACTCACTTCATATTTGGCTTCTAGAACACTCTATTTTCCTCTTTCATTCTCAATATTTGAGTATTGGCTCACATATCACCTCCTCAAAGATAGCTTTTCTGACTACCCCATCTAATGTAGCTTTCTTTTTATGATCTCACCCTCTTTCTTGTTCTTTAGTAGAGCATGGGTTTAGATTTTGGAACCAACTGCTTTGATTTAAATTGTTATGCTGAACTACATTTGTGGTCCCTTTGACTGATATCCTAGTGTTTACACCTCTCTTTTTGGATAATTAAAAACATAGGTACCTGTATCAGGGCGTTTTCCTTCTACCTTTCTTTATTTGGATGTTGTGACATGAACTTTTCTGTGTATCCATCCTGCTGGCCTCTTTTCAGAACTAAGCAGCATCAACAAAAAAAATCTAATAGTCTCCTGAGATACAGAATATTTGAAAGTGTTGCCTTTGATTTTAAATGGGAGACTGAAATAGCCATTGTTTTCTGGGCCACCAAGAACCTTGAGCAATGGTGCAGTGGTGAGACTGGACCCCTGTCACGTACAGTCCATCAGTGTTCACTTCTTTACCTGCGTTAGTTTTCACAGCTCTGTCCTGCCCTCAGCCCCTTCTCCCTGTTTCTGTTTTTCATCAGCTCTTGGTAGTGCTTCATTTCTTGATTCCTCCGTGGCTGTTCAGCTGTGGATAAAAATGCTCACTAAGGAGTGGGAGGGGCCAGTGAGTGGTTAGCAAATCTGGTTTGCCAAAATAAGAATGATAAGCTTATTATACATTCTTCATTTGGAGTACTGGGAACTAAAGCTGAAAGATACAGCTGATCACTGATCTTTCTCTACTTTTTTTTTTAAATTTAAGCTTCTGTGTTGTCATGTTGTGTGGGTGCCTGTTCCTGACGGAGCCAGGCTGATATCACCATGGGAATCTGAAGTCCTCCTCTGCCCCTGTGGCTGTGTTAACTTGGTAGTTAAGTCAGGACTCTTCTCTGAAGCTCCACACTGCTTATCTTCGCTCTGGGCTGTGAAGGGTTAACAGAGGCTCTAGCGCCTACCCAGTTGTAAAAGGAACTGCTGAAGCTGATCAATGACCACTGTTAAGACCTGGAAACCAATTATAAACCTGAAATTTGTGATGAACAAAGCCCTGAAACACTGGGATGAAAACTACTGAATTAGTCCAGTTCATTAAAATCATTAATAGTCATGAAATGAAAACCACCAGAGTCCAAAAAGGCTTAATGCTCTATCCATATTAATTAGATGGGAGCAAATCTGAACTGAAAAGCAGCACATGCTTTGTAGAATTAGCAATTGGTCTCTACAGACTACACAGATCTCTATTAAAATTCAGTTTAATTAAAATTGATCACGTTAAGAAACTGATGTGGTTAATTAACTGAATTCCTGGACTTCTTTTCATACATTTCACAGACGCCTTGTATACTGCATTTGTGGGTGACAGTTCATGTTGCACAGAGCAAATCCAATTGCAAAGGTTAACTCTCTGTGTTCCTGGAGATGATACACACATGGAGGAGGGGTGTAGGTGTGAGTGTGTGGGAGGGAGGGCCTCGGGCAAAGGGAGGGGAAGCCAAGCTTTATTGAGATGCAAACCCAGGCTAAACTGTAGTAAAATTTGCCCCATTCATGGTGTACAAATGAATGTGTGTCTGTCGATAACAAAGAGGTTCTCTTCACCAAGCTGCCCCCTCTGGAGAAGCTGAGAAATGTTGTCAGGGAAAAAGAGAGTCACTTCAATGTCAAAGGTAGGACTGTATGGAGTTGGGGCAGTGTGGCTAATTAGATGCTGAGCCAGGTTTGCTGCAGGCATATTGCTTTTATTGCCTTCATAGCTTCTTCTGCTTGGTTTGGAAGTCATTTTGTTTGCCCATCTGCAGAATGGGGATAATGAAGTTTCTAGGTTCCACTTGGGTGCCATGGGGCTTAAAATGATCAATAGCTTCTGTGACATGAGGCTGCATTACTGCTCGTGGCTATGTCTGCCTCCCCAAGTCCACCAAGCATGTAGCTCCCAGCACTGCCTTCCCAAGACTGCCGCTTATTATGTCATTGACCTGCTCTCAAGATTTTCTAATTACTTTGCACTGCCTACAGGATAAATTCTCAGCTTTGTAGATTTGAATTTGGAGCTCTCCATCATCTGATCTGACATACTCTGGTCTTCTTTGCCTCTTAGCAACTTACGAGATGAACTCTTTTGTTTCAGTTAAACTGGATAATTTTACAAACCTGCAAATCCTACTTTTCTTTGCAGCATCCACTTCTCCTTCCCCTTAGAATCCATTGCTATGCAGTCCATCATTAAGAGTTCAGCTGGAATCTGTCTCCATGAAGTCCTTCTGTCATTAACTCATCAAAAGGTCCCTCTTCCTTCCCTGGCCTCCTGTAGCAAGTGTTATATCAACTGTCAATTGACACTTGTTCCATAGAGTCTGAAATGATTACTCACGTGTACACATCAACTCCTGAAGATTTTAAATTCTTGGCAGACATAGATCATATCCTATATTTCACTGAATCTAAATAAACCTCAAGACATAATGTGTGTTCTATGTGTTCATTAATAATGAGAATAATGATTATCCTTTGATAGTTTCTGGCAATTTTTCTCAGAAAGAGAGGTCTGAACTTTATCTTGTGATGAACTGGTGGAATTTGAATGTGATATGCTGACAATAACAGCAAAAGCACTAGTAACAATAATGATAGGTGGCTTTTATTAAAATCAAATGTCAAGCATTGTGCAAAAGACACATTTTCCAAAGAAGTCACCCTTCCCTCTGCCTGTTGCAAAAGAGTTGTTGAAGGTGACTTTCTCAGCAATCTCAATCATTTTCATCTCTGATAGTGCCTTCCACCTCATTTCTAATTCTTGGACATTTTTTTCTTTCCAACTTAATTGGGTCCTATGTTTTATATTGTTCTTTTTAGATCCCATCAAAGAATCAGCTTTTGGATGGACATGCCTTGTTTTGTCTTCATTTACTCACTTTTAACTTTTATCATCTTTAATTTCCAATTTCTATTCTTTGATAGACTTTATTGTTAATTTTTTCTAATGCCTTAAAAACATAAGCTTAAAAGTCTTAAAAAGTATTTAAATCATTTTCCTTTTCCTTTATTTTATCTTTCTTCTTTAATGATCAAGGAACCGAAGGCCATACATTTTCCCCTAAACATAACTTTTATTGCAACCCCTAGGTTTTTGATGTAGTGTTTTCATTTGTACTCTTTTTTAGATTATTTATAATTTCACTTTGAGTTCTTTTTTGATCTAAGATCTTTTATAACCAGAATATGAATCTATTTAAAATTTATTCATTCCTAAATTTATCATGTTTTGATCACACAACAATCAAGTATGTAACTAATTTTAAATATTCCATGGGCACATGCACAATGTATTTTTCTATTTAAAAATTACAGAATTGTATCTTCAGTTATTTTATACATGTACTAATTTTTTGGTCAAATTCAATTGTCCTATTTTTTTTCTTTTTGTTGGAAAGGCATAGAAGCAAAGAGAAAGAGAGACAGATGGACGGAGTAAGATCTTCCATTCACTGATTCATTTTCCAAATGATTGAAATAACCAGTGTTAGACCAAACCAACACCAGGAACATGGAACTCCATCTGGGTCTCCCAGATGGGTGGCAGGAATCCAAGTACTTGAGCCATCGTCTGCTGCTCCCAGAATGCACATCTGCAGGAAGCGGAGTTGTAAGCAGAGTAGCCAGGACCTGAAACAGGCTCTCTGATGTGCGCTGTGGCACCCCAAGTGGTGACTTTACCACTGCATCAAACTCCCACCCTTGTCCAATTCTTAAATAATCATATTAAAGGATACCACTGTAGTTATATTTTAATTGCATTTTACCTTCTATTCAGCTGTTGTATATTTTAATGCACAAAAGTTTTAAAAGCTATATCTTATTCTGCTAAAAATTTTAACCAACATTCATTACTCAATTTTAATAGTCATTTTTTAAAAAAATTGCTTACCTTTACTTGTTATTTTTTTGTTCATTCATTTTCTCTCAATCTTGTTTCAATTTCTCTGTTGTATGTTATAGTTTTCTCTAGCATGTGTTTCTAAAGAGAGTTTTTTAAAAAACATGTATTCTACATCTTGTAGAGCCTTTTTTTTTTCAAAATGTGTGCTCTATCTTGTTACAGAACTTATTTAAGGCAATTTACAACACTGCGTAGATATTCAAAAAACAAGCAAGGTAGCTGGGGAAATTAATGACAAAGCACATGTAGAAGACAACCCAGTGCTGAAGTTTCTGAACAGTTCTAAAGTTAACAAAGCATTTATGGCACACATTTTTGCATTAATTATTGATTAATTAATTTTTGCCTTCACTATTTTTAAAAAAATTGTATTATCTTTTTCTATTTCAGTCATAATAAGGATAAAACAAAACAAATTGATGATTGGTCATATCCTTGTAATTAATTCTTTTTTCCTGATTTTATCAAGCAAATCATTCTAATTATTTATGATATGGGATAAACAAGTAGCTACTTTAGAGCCAAGAGCTAGAAGCCACAACCCATCCCCCACTGTGTAATTCTATCCACCTGCCTGCCAGTCAAAGGGCCCCGTTTCCCAGGTTGTATCTGCCTTCACCCAGTTCGGGGCAGGGGAGGCCCCACGTACCAACTCCCCTTCAGGCCCCATGAAAGAGTCCTGCACAAACATCTGCCCAGCCTCCTGGTGGTGGAATGATCCTAAGCCTTCTCTCTCAGTCTTCAGTAGATGTAATTCCAATGCCAGAATGATTGCTTTCTTTTTCAAAATAGTGGTCATTTTCCCTCACATAGTAGTTGGAACTCAATGAGACGTTTTACTCTTCTGACTCTAATTGCCTTTATTATAGGACTTTCAATATGTCTCCTTCACCTGCTTCTTTTCTCCTTCCAGATCTCTGATTCCTATTGAGTCATCTTCCACGTCTTCTAACTTGCCCTCCTTACTCTTATTTCTTTGTATTTTTGCCATGTTTTGAAATGTGCATAGATAGGCTTGGATATTAATTCTCTCATTAAATTTATACATTAAAATTTTAGTTCAAAAATCATGATTTCTAGGTCCACAAATTCTTTTGGGGCTGGAATAGAATTCTTGGGTGATTACATTACTTGTGCTGTTGTAATGGTTTAGTAATGGCCTGATTCTCACAGCAGTTCTGTTTTGTTAAGAATCGCCTTTCCTGAACATTGTGCTTTTCTTTTATATGAATTATAGTTTTACTTTGCCTACAAAGAGGGCTCAGGCTGAGCTCCTGGGGCGGGGGTGTCTAGCCCAGAACCAGCTGACAGATGGTCAGTACATACTTGAAGCTGTCAAGGGACAAAGGAAATGCCCCCTGAAATCCTTCGTGGGCAGGTACCACTCTTGGCCGTGGAATATCCATAGATCTCCAAGAGCTACATTCGTGCCAAGAACACAGTGCACTGATACTTCTTTGTGTCCCACATTATCCAATGTTCCAGGCTTTTCCCAAGATCAGAAACAAAGTCTGCCCCAAATTTCTGTGTGTGGATCTCCAGAACCCAAAGGCATACGCTTTCCCTACTGACCCTGCTTCCCTGCCGGATACACTCACTGGAGGAAAACTGCTGTTAGAAACCGGGGTTAGAGAACAGGGACACATTCATGGCACTGTATTCCCAGCACTCCCCTAAACACATCTTAAGTGTTTCTAAATGTGAAATATAACACCTGCACAGAAATGTGCATAAATCATAAATGTCAGTATAATAAATGACTATCAAATGAACCTTCGTATAACTACTACCAAAGTCAAGAAACAGAATATTGGCAGCAAACCAGAAGGCTCACGCCTCTTCTTTCTTTAACACAGTATCCTTTTTACCCCTCTAGAGGGAAATCTATTATGATAATTGGTTTTCTTGTCTTTATAAAAAATCTTTTTTATTCTTTATATTTTACATAAAGATCTATTTTGTTTATTGGAAAGGCAGAGTTACAGACAGAGAGATGGAGAGAGAGAATCTTCTATCCACTGGCTCATTCCCCAAATGGCCGGGACTGGGCCACACTGAAGCCAGGAGCCAGGAGATTCTTTTGAGTCTTCACGTGGGTGCAGGGGCCCAAGGATGTGAGCCATCTTCTGCTGTTTTCCCAAGGTCATTAGGAGGGAGCTGAGTCAGAAGTGGAGCAGCTAGAACTCAACCTGGCGCCAATATGGGAGCCAACTTCACAGGAAACAGATTTACCTGCTATGCCACAGCATCGGCCCCTGAAATAATCTTTTTTTAATGATTTATTTGATTTATTTGAAAGGAAGAGTGGCAGAGAGAGAGAGAGAGAGAGAGGATAAGAGACAGACAGAGGGGGAGGGATGGAGGAAGGGAGAGAGTTAGAGAGAATATCTTCCTTCTGCTGGTTTACCCCCAAATGGCCATAACTCTCTGAGGCCAGAGCCTGGAACTCCCACGTGGGTGTATGGGCCCAAACACTTGGGCCATATTCTGCTGCCTCCCCGGGCACATCACCAGGAATCTGGGTCAGCCGGGAGTTGAACTGGTGCTCCAAATGGGATGCCTCACAGGTGGCAGTTTAATCCACTGGGACACAACTCCAATACCTAAAAATAATCTTCTTACACATATGTATATGTCTTCAAAAATGTAGTTATTTTTGTTTATTTTTAAACTTTATACAATTGAAAGAGTATGCACTCTTTTCTGCTGTGCTTCTTTTGCTAAGCATTGTGCTTGCTGATAGTATTTATTTAGACATCTGCAGTTCATGGCTTTTCATTTGCTCTAGAGTTTTCCATTGAATGGATATGTCTTATTTCTTTGTTCATTCCTCTTTCAACAGACATTGGAGCTGCTTCCGGTTCCATGCTATTTCAGATATTGCTACTACTCTCAGGGCATGCTGGGAGTCATATGTACACACGTTTCTCTAGAAGATACAACCAGGAGTAGAACTGATGGGATGGCCACGAAGGCTGCTTTTCTTTATTAAATAACATCAAGCTGTTTCCAAGGGTTTGTATCAATTTACAACAACTAGCAGTCTATTCGTGATTTTTTAGCAGTTAATCAGAATTCCCATTGCTCCATGTCCTTTACTAGTCTGGTGGGCATGTAACATCTCATTTTGGTTTTAATTTTCATTTCTCTGAATAGAGGCTAAGCATCAATTTTCCAATTTAAAAAAAAACACAAAAGAGTCATTTAAAAGGTGGGAGAATAGAAGTAACATAGCAGTATTAAATGTTTCATAGAGTGGTAATGTACATACCAACCCTTGAAATAGGCGTGAGTATCACCCCATTTTACAGATGGAAAAGTTGAGGGTTACTGAAAACATATAGCTCATCAGTAGCAGAAGTGAAATTTAGACTAGGATTGAACTTCTCCTCAGCACTGAATACCCCATGCTTTAGGAGGTTAGCTAAAACAGCAGGTGGATATTAGTCTAGAAACAGGAGTTGCTAATGGTAGTGAGAACAGATAGGAAGCTGCAGTACTTGGCAAAAATCTGCAAAGTGAGCTGTACAGGAATAATTTTACAGTCTTTTTAGCTTAGACTTTAGGAAAGAAAAGCAAAAATGTCAGCTACATTGAGATTTGGTCTTAACTGTGACAGTGAGGGTTTGAATACTGTGGCACCCAAATGAAAGTTTCTTTTAAAACTCAAAACTGTTTTTAAAAATAATCTTATTTTTTTTCTGATGCCAATAAAAATGGATTGTCAGATTTTTAGAAAATTCAGAGGGCCACAAAGATGTAAATAACAATCATTCAATCTCAGTATGGGGAAAAATGGCTATTAATATTTTATTTCCTCCCTCCAGCATTTTGAGTCCATAGATATGTATCATATCTATACATAGCTGAGATCAGACTGTATATACTGTGTTGAAACCTATTCCCCCTAAGTAAAATATTGAGAACAACTTTCCTTTCACTAGAAACTTTCACATGGGATTTTAAAAAATGATTTAATCATGCAAGAGCCAGAGAGACAAATGGAAAGGGAGGTCCCCCATCTCGTTGTTCATTCCCCAAACGCTGCAATAGCTGAGATTGGACCACATCAAAGCCAGGAGCCTGGAACTCAATCCAGGTCTCCCACACGGGTGGCAGGGACCCAAGTACCATCACTACCTCCCAGGGTGCATGCTATCAGGGAGCTGGATTGGAAAAAGAGTAACTGGGACCCAAATTCAGGCATTCCAATATGGGGTGCGGGCATCTCAAGCGGGGCTTACCTGCTATGCTACAGCAGATGCCCTGATGATTTTTAATGGTCGTTTATTTTAAAGTTGTATCATAATTAATTTTAAAATATTTCAAATAAGTAACTTTACAAATAATATCTTTATGACTCTCTGCCACATTTCTAATTGTTATTTCCTTAAGTGCTATTTTGTAAAATATACATGACTATGGATCATGTTTGCAAAATGTATCACACCTATGTAGTTTCTTTTTGTCAATTCAGATTTGATCCTAAATCCCGTTACCTTTGACTAATGAAACATCAGGTTTCCCCTTAGTGTTTCAGAAGAATCTGAGAAGCTTCCTTTGTACTTGGAAAGCAGAGCAGGGAGACATTCACTCTAGACCACCATGGTCAGTATAGACAATAGCGTCTGCCAAACTTTCTACTGTCTCTTTTAGCCATGTAAGTCTCTGTGTCTATACCCGTGGGATAGGAAACTTTCTATGCCTAGGAACCTGGGTGCCCAGCACCCAGTCTCTTTAGGGACTCACATAGTTGCTCCTCTCCAAACTCTTGCCACCACCCTGGACAAGGAATCCCCACTGCCTTCCTTCCCAATGCAGAAGAGAAATACTATGTCAGCCCTTTCATGTTCTTCAAAAACACTCTTTTCTCCCTCTCTCCCTGGGATACTTACATAGCTGTGTGGTGACTTCCCACTCACAAGCGATCTCATCTTTCCACCGTGTAACAAACATTTCTTGGGACAAGGAAATCCCAAGATTTTGCCACCTGCTTGAAATGAGAAGGAAAAATATGAGAAAATCATCCTTTAAAAAACTTTCCATCCTCATCTGTGTGTATTTCCAAGATGTCTTCTGGCAATATCTAGAACAATTGTCAAGGTGATTTCTGTGTATAATAGAAAAATAGAATAGAAAAAAAACATAAATAATCATAATGTTAATAGTACAAATGAAACAAAGAAAAACTCAGGTTATCAGCCCCTGAAAAAGAAAATATAGCTTGAGAAAGGGTAAAAATTAGACATTTCAAGCATAATGGACAGAGCTATAAACAAAGATAGAAAGGTGGGAAATCATAAAAGTGTTTAACAATTTCTGTTCGAAGTGTAGTCCATGGAACCAGCAGTACTGGCATAGTGACATGCTTGTCAAAAATGCAGAATTTCAGGAAGCTATCTAGAACAACTGGATGAGAATCCTCATTTGACATCTTTTAACAAAAATAGTAGTGGCTTATAGGCAGTTAAGTTCTGGCTTTGGATTAGTGATCTCAGAGTGGGGTCCCCTCCAGTTGTATCAGCTCTTCCTGGGAACTTGTTAGCAATGCAAATTCCCAGGCATCCTCTGAGTTCTACCGAGTGAGAACCTCTGGTGGGGCCCAGCCGTGGGTTTTAACACAGCTCACTAAGTGTGCCTAAGGACGGGCAAGTTTGAGAAGCACAGCTTTAGGGCAGAGCTTAAACAGTCTTTAGGGAAAGGGTCAGCTGTGAAATACTTGAGGCAGACTGTGTGTGCAATAAGGTCTCTGTCACAACTGATCAACTCTGCATTGCAGCAAAAGTACCAGTGGGCACCTCTAAAACAATGAGCACGGCTGTAGTTCAGTGAAACTTCATAAAACAGCGGAGGACTGGATTCGAGCCGTGGGTCATAAACCCCTGTCCTAAAGCTTGGATTTTCAAGTTTGACTACACATTAGAATCATTTAGGGAGCTTCATAAATCCTGACACCCAGACCACACTCCACTCCTCCCACCTGTGGGAGCTGAGGGGTCAATATTTTTAAAACTCCCCAAGTGATTTCAATGTGCAACTAAGAATGAGAACCTGGTGCTACAGGACAGAGCAGATGGCTTGAGCAATGGGGCCTGAGAAGATCACGGGAGAAAAAGCAGAAAGGAAGGCTGGAGTCTGAAGGTGGGGACTTTCAAATTGGGATATTCCCCAAACACCACAGTCACGGGGGGATTGAAATCTCCATACAGGTCAGGGTGCACATTTTCACTTTTTTTCTTAACCACATGTTAACTGCATTGAAGCCACAATATTAAACATGAGAAACATCTGAACAAGGAATAGGCCAAATGGCTTTTAATTCCCCAACAGCAAAACCCTGTTAATACCTTGCCCTGTGTCAGCAAAATAATTGTGGTTCAAGTGAATATAAAACACTTCTATTCAATCTTCTCCCTCCTCCCTAAGGCAAACGCTTTCTTATCGTGGAGAAACAGTACTCCTCAAACTGTCAGGCTGCATCAGGGGAGTTGAACAAGAATTATAAAGCCAGGCTAAATCAAGGCATCAGCTGGGAGGGTAAAATTCTCGAGCAGGTGAGCGATCCTTAGCCCCTTCCCTGACCAAAGCCTTTATTGCTGCCCTATAAATGCTGGAAAAGAAGAAACCAAGACTTTCGTGAGAAGATGAATTAAAATTTCTTTGGTTGCAAGGAGCAGAAGCTGTCACCGGCTAAGTCAAGTGGAAAAACAAAGCGTTTGCTGCAACTATCTATGGTGGCCCATAGAATAAAAGCTAAGAGTGAGGCCGGTGGCGCCGTGGCTCACTTGGCTAATCCTCTGCCTGTGGCACCGGCATACCGGGTTCTAGGCTTGGTCGGGGCGCCGGATTCTGTCCCGGTTGCCCCTCTTCCAGTCCGGCTTTCTGCTGTGGCCCGGGAGTGCAGTGGAGGATAACCCAAATCCTTGGGCCCTGCACCCCATCGGAGACCAGGAGGAAGCACCTGGCTCCTGGCTTCGGATCAGCGCAGTGTGCTGGCCGCAGCGCACTGACCACAGCAGCCATTGGTGGGTGAACCAATGGAAAAACGAAGACCTTTCTCTCTTTCTCTCTCTCTCTCACTGTCCACTCTGCCAGTCAAAAAAAAAAAAAATAGTTAAGAGTGAAAAAGTGTTGGGAAGGAGAAAACCGTGGCAGATCTGGGCCTTGGTAACAGGAGCAGAGGAAGGTCCCTACCTGGAGCTGCCTACCTCGTGCATAAGCTCTATCTCCTTGCCCTGGAGTCAAAGCATTAAAGGTGCCAGTTCCAGGAAGACTTCCTCCAGTTGGTCAAGTGTGGCCTGTTGGTCAAGTGTGGGTCCTAGGACTTTAATGAATAGTCTCTCCTTGAATGACAGAGCCTGCAAGTGAACTGAGGATTCCATCACCACAAAAGGGAGAACAGATCCTAGGAAAGCAAAAATCAGGGCTGTTCCCTATAGACGGAAAGAATATTTTGCAAACAATGAATCTGAATACTCTAAGAGAGTTTGGCACACATTGATCAAGGAGCTGGAGTCAACAATCTCTTACAACCCCAAAAGGAGATCATTCATTGAGTCATAGCCTGGAACAAGGGAAACGCCAAGATAAAATCCCTTCTGTTAAAGAGAATACCGAGGACCATTGAATAACTTTCTCTAGCCTATCTTCATTCATGTTTAATGTTATTCATGAAAGTATACAATTAGACAAGAGTCCAAACTAGACCCTTCTTCTAGATCATTCTGCCTGTGGCTAGGAAACAGTGTTTTTAATTTCCCTGAAGACTTTAGGCATGCATCATGGTTGCTCTTTTAAAGATGAAAAATAATAATGCCTCATGTTTATTCAGTGGTTCTTATTAAAAGTCACCAATTCCTAGGCCTCTTCCTCTGGAGATTCTGATGCAATAGTTTGTGGTTAAGATCCAGTTTGCTGCTTTGTCAGCCAAACATGCATATATACTTGGTCTGTAACCTACACTTGGAATAAGAATATGATGCCACACTCAGTGTTTGCAGAGGTCAAGGGGTAATGTGAGGAAAGTTGGAAGAGTTCAAGGGGTTCTCAAAAAGTTTGTGAAAATGCGTATTATGAAAAAGCCATGCATAAACTTTAAACATTTTTGCACCAAAAAAATCTATCTTTTAATTCCATTTTTTCCCTTAAACTTAAAAAAATGTATGTATGTGAGAGACACAGAGAAAGGGAGGAAGAGAGAACTGGCCAGACTGAGCCAGGCCAGTGTTGGGAGCCAGGAAGTCATTCTGAGTCTTCATAGTACAGCAGGAACCAGCTACTTGAGCAATTCCCCTATGCTTCCCAAGGCGCTCATTAGCAGGAAGCTGGACTTTGAAGCAGAGTTGAGACACAAACCCAGGCACTCCATTGTATCCAGTATCCCCAATGACATCTTAACAGCTACATTAAGCACTGGCCCCTCAACAAATTTTTGAAATATGTTCAAAATAAGACAAAAATAAGTAAGGAGATGAGTTGGGAAATGTATGTTCTGTCTAAGGGTACTCAGACACCCTCAGACACCTGTTTCTAAGCACCCTGTGAAATGAACAAAACCTATTTGCAAGAAAAACTCTATTCTTATGGATTGTATAGGTTGTGAGCGAAACTATTGCTTTCACATGAATTTCTTTATTTAATAATCTTCTAAAATTTTCTTTTTACTCTCATAATAGAAATTATTGGAGATTTAGAGTAACTCATCCAAGGCTTCATAGTATCTGCTAAATCTGAAAATGAATAGTCTCATTTCAAAACTGAAGTATTTTAAAATACACCCAAGTAAGGCATCGCTTGATGTTTCTTCATGCCTTTCTGTGTTGTGCTCTGCATAACAACATTTCTTTCAAATGCAATTATGTCTCTTCAGTCATAAGTAAGATTGGAAAATAAGCCCAGCTGTAATTTTTAAAATATATGAAAAGCATGCCAAAAAAATAGAGGAATCATTAAAATTTTCAGATTGTGATACAAAGCTTGGCACTTTGTTATGTAAAATTATTACAAGCCTCCTTAACATGGACACAGTATGCTTAGTTTGCTTCATTTTATTCAATAAAGTTAATATACATTATTCTCATATCACAGTTGGATGATTTAGAAACACAAACTGTATTTGGCACAGATTCACAGTGTCTTAGTGAAAGAAAAGAAAAAAGTCCCTACAACAGTTAGAAAGTTAATTATTTATCTTGCCCAAAGACTCCAAATGTTACCATGACACAGATTAAACAGCACTTTTCAATTAGGATGGATATTACATATCAAGCTTTCAAAGTGTTGGGCTGAGGTCTCTCTCAGTAATTGGAAATTCTGGACCTGATGCAACACTACAAACCCTTGTAGTATTCCTATGTGATTTTCAAGTGGGAGACCAGAATTAGGACTGGGTTAAGGGTTAATATCAGTGTGTCACTGGACAAAGCTTCTTTAGGAACATGCTTTGACTTACCCCACTTTAAAATTTTTGTTGTAATGAACAAAATTATAACAAGGCTTCAGAGTACACAGACCTTTTGTGCATATTAGAATTGATCAAAGGAGCAAAGAGAAATACAGCCTGCGTTGATTATAAAAGAGCATACTTGTGGCTTTAATTGGGTTAAGTTGAGATTAATTATTTACAAAAGTGAACTGAGGCCAGCGCTATAATGTAGCAGGTAAAGCCTCAGCCTGCAGAGCAGTCAGCATATGGGTGCCAGTTGGAGTCCTGGCTGCTCTACTTCCAATCCAACTCCCTGCTAATGCACCTGTGAAAGCAAAGGAAGATGATTTCTGGAACCCATGTGGGAGAGACACAGATGAAGCTCCTGGCCAGGACTTGGATTGGCCCAGCATTGGCCATTGTGGCCATTTTGGAAGTGAACTGGCCAGTGGAAGACCTTTCTCTCTCTCTCTCTTTGCCTCTCCCTCTCTGTAATTCTTTCAAATAAATAAATAAATATTTTTAAAGTGCAATAAAATAGCTTTAAAATTAGGAAAATTTTCCAATAAATGTAATAAACTGAGTTCTTATGTATAATATGCAAAGAGTACTTAAAATAATAAAAGTTCAAAAGCCAACCAACTACAAATGTAATAAAAGAACATTAACAACTTACAAAAGAAGAAATCAAATGACCAAAAAGCTTATTTTTAAAAGCCTACTTTTACTAAAAACAAAATAGATGCCCAATAAAATCTGGATAAAACAAACATTTCACATTTTTAAAGTGATACTTAAAGGGACTTGGCTTTGTGTGTCTATGTGGGTGGGAACTGTTGAAATCTTTACTTAGAAGAGAGTTGGTCTTCTGTATACAAAGATAATTAAAAATGAATCTTAATGAAGAATGGGATGGGAGAGTGGGAGAGGGAATAGGAGGTGGGGCAAGAGTGGGGATAGGAGGGCAGGTATGGGGGAAAGAACCACTATATTCCTAAAGCTATACCTATGAAATTTGTGTTTATTAAGTAAAAGCATTCTAAAAAAGGGGGGCGGCATGGGAATTCTGAAATAATGCATGTGAAAGTAAAATTTAGTAAAATAATTTTAGAAAGTAATTTAACATTATTTGATATATTCACTTTTCCTCACTTGTAAGAACGTATTATAAATAAGATATGAGAAATGCAAGCCAATATCAATTTATTATGTTTATCTTAAATTCATTATAATTTTTATAATATAAAATTAGCTGCTCTTTAAATGTCCAACAAATTATTGGCTAAATAATTCAGGGCTGTTTGGAGATAGGGGAACGTCAAGTGTTTTTTCATACTCTAATACCAATCATGTTATTCAGACACCAGATGTGTTTATGTGAGAACAGGCAATTTCCCCACACACCAACCACTTCTCCTGTGGACATTAGCAGGGCGCCCTCTATTGCAATCCGTTCTGCTAGCGTCTTCCTGGAGTCAGCATCAGGGCCCACAAGTTGAGGACTCAGTCCCACAGTATCACTACTTCATCAGTTGCAAGTAGTCGATTGTCCCCTACACTTCTGACCTACCGATTGCAGATCAGGGGCTCCCATGAACCCTTTCTCAGGTTTAATTCGTTCGCTAGAGTGGCTCACAGAACTCAGGAAATGCTTTACTTGAACTTACCTATTTACTATGAAGGATATGACAGCCATGTTGAAGAGGTTCATAAGGCAAAGCATTTGGGAAAGGGCTTCAGGCTCTCATGTCCTTTGGTGCACACTACCCCCTGGGAGCCTCTGCATGATCAGGCACCTCGTCTGAACACTGTCATTTTGTTTTTTATAGAAGCTTCCTTACATATATATGGCTGATCACATATGGCCATTGGTGGTCAACTCCAGCCCATCTCCCCTCTCCAGAGTTTAGGGGGTGAAGCTGAAAGACCCACATTTCCAATCATGCCTTTCCAGTGACCAACCTGCCCTGTGCTATCCAGAGGGGGCCTCAGCTACCAGTTCTCTTGTTAGTGTACAGAGGACAATCATCACTCTAGCGATTCCAAGGGTTTTGGATGCTATATGTCAGGAAATGGGAATAAAGGCCAAATATGTATTTCACAGTAGCATGAGACATATGATGAAATATTGTGCATCTACTTTATTTTTAACTTTTATTTAATAAATATAAATTTCCAAAGTACAGCTTATGGATTACAATGGCTTTCCTCCCCCATAACTTCCCTCCCACCCGCAACCCTCCCCTTTCCCGCTCCCTCACCCCTTCCATTCACATCATGATTCATTTTCAATTCTCTTTATATACAGAAGATCAGTTTAGTATATATTAAGTAAAGATTTCAACAGTGTGTGCATCTACTTTAAAATAAAGCTGCAAAGAATATTTAACTTTGTGGAAATATTCCAATGAGTGAAAAACAAAGGATGCAAAATGTACATAGGTATACTATACCTTTTCCTCTTTTATGAGGACACCAATCATATTAGATTAGGCCTCCATCTTTTTTTTTAAGATTTATTTATTTATTTGAAAATCAGAGTTACACAGAGAGAGGAGAGGCAGAGAGGAGAGAGAGATCTTCCATCTACTGGTTCACTCCTCAGTTGGCCACAACGTCCAGAGCTGTGCTGATCCGAAGCCAAGAGCCTGGAGCTTCTTCTGGGTCTCCCATGAGGGTACAGGGGCCCAAGCACTTGGGCCATCTTCTACTGCTTTCCCAGGCCATAGCAGAGCTGGATGGGAAGTGGAGCAGCCGGAACTAGAACCGGCATCTATATGGGATGCCGGTGCTTCAGGCTAGGGCGTTAACCCACTGTGCCACAGCGCCAGCCCCAGGCCTCCATCTTTAAGACCTTATTTAGCCTTAATTATTCCTTTACAGGCCCTATCTCTGAATGCAGTTACATTAGGTTAGAGTTTAACATGTGGACACACGTAGGGGGAGCACAATACACTCCATATCGTGCTTCATGCCCTGCCTTGAGACGTTTTGTGCTGCTGTAACAGAATACCCGAAACTCGGTAATTTACTGTAAATAGCAGTTCATTTCTCACAGTTCAGGAGGGTGAGAAGTCCAAGATCAAAGTGACAGCAGTGCAGTATATGTTGAGGACTTGGTATCCACTTCCAAGAAGGCACTGCACCCTCCAGAAGGAAAGAATGCTGCTCCTCACATGGAAGAAAAGCGGAAAGGGGTGAACCCACTCCCCCTGCCCTTGTTCTCCCAGCCTTAAGTCACACAGGAAGGAGGGAGCCCTCGTGATTAGCATGTCCCATTAGACCTCGCCTTCCAATGCCGTTGCATTAGCAATTGAGTTTCAGGGCCAGCGCCTTGGTGCAGTAGGTTAATCCTCCGCCTGCAGTGCAGGCATCCCATATGGGTGCCGGTTTTAGTCCTGGCTGCTCCTCTTCCTATCCAGCTCTCTGCTGTGGTCCGGGAGGGCAGTGGAGGATGGCCCAAGTCCTTGAGCCCCTGCATCCACATGGGAAACATGGAAGAAGCTTCTGGCTCCTGGCTCCTGGCTTTGGATCGGCATAGCTCTGACCATTGCGGCCATCTGTGGAGTGAACCAACAGACAGAAGACCTTCCTCTCTGTCTCTCCCTCTCACTGTCTATAACTCTACATCTCAAGTAAATAAATAAAAATCTTTAAAAAATTGAGTTTCCAAATCAAGAGTTTTAAATGGGAGATTTAAACTACAATACTCCCATGAAGGAAATGCTAGAATAAACTGCAGTGCAGACTTAATTTTGATTATCTCTAATTAATGGGAAAATGATTATTTATGTGTTTTTAGGTATCATTTTATTTTTTGATAGAGTTAGACAGTGAGAGAGAGAGTGACAGAGAGAAAAGTCTTCCTCTTTCCATTGGTTTACTCCCCAAGTGGCCGCTACGGCCAGCACGTTGCGGCCGGCGCACTGCACCGATCTGAAGCCAGGAGCCAGGTGCTTCCTCCTGGTTTCCCATGCGGGTGCAGCCCACTGCACTCCCAGGCCACAGCAGAGAGCTGGACTGGAACAGGGGCAACCGGGACAGAATCCAGCGCCCCAACAGGGACTAGAACCCAGAGTGCTGGCACCGCAGGAGGATTAGCCTAGTGACCCACAGTGCCGGCCATGTTTTTAGGTATCGTTTTCCATTACATTCCCATTTATTTTTCTACAATGATCATGTCTGAGAGATCATCAAAAAATTATGGAAAATGCATTTTACAAAAAAAGCTATGCTTGGATTTCAAAAAGTTTTGCACCAAAATAACCTTATTTTTTAAAAAGATTTATTTTATTTATTTGAAAGTCAGAGTTACACCGAGAGAGAAGGAGAGGCAGAGAGAGAGAGGTCTTCCATCTGCTGGTTCACTCTCTAATTGGCCGCAACAGCCAGAGCTGCGCTGATCCGAAGCCAGGTGCCAGGAGCTTCTTTTGTGTCTCCCATGTGGATGCACGGGTTCAAGGACTTGGATCATCTTCTGCTTTCCCAGGCCATAGCAGAGAGCTGGATGGGAAGTGGAGCAGCCGGGACTGGAACTGTTGCCCATATGGGATGCCGGCACTACAGGCGACAGGTTTACCCTCTATGCCACAGCTCAGGTCCCGATAACCTTATCTTTTGATTCCATTTATCCACACATTTTTAAGGTGAACATGCATTACAGTAGGGAAAGACAAGTCAAATAAATGGGAAAAATAAAACAACACTCAATTTCACAGAAGTAGGAGAAAAATCACAGAATTTAGAAATCCTAAAACTGGGATTTGAGTTCCACTAATTTGGTCAGCAAAGTATGTGATCTTATGCTTCAATTTCTATAAGTGCAACAAAAGAACAAAAAGAATATTCACATAAAATTGTGCAAAATGAATTAGATGATATGTATGTAAAGCATTTTGCAACATGAACACTACATTTGGTTTTTATTTCTAAAATTTGATGATTTTAAAGACATTTGGAGGACATTTCCTCTAGGCAAAATTGCCTTCTACACATGATAGGAATCTATGTCTATACTCTATGTATATATCCATCCCATCTAAATCTGCATCTGTCTTTAAGCTTTGACTACTGAGAGTTTGAGGCACAGTTAGAGTGAATAATGATGGGAGGTAATAAAGGCCCACTTACATAAAACTTGAACAGGGCATATAATGATAATAGTTTAATATGTTTGTTTCTTTCCTTGCTCAATCTCCTTGTCTTGTCCTCTTCCTTTTGATGGGTGAGTCCATTACACAGATTTGTCAGCATCAAAGATGAGCCGTGACCTCAGAAGACCTTAGAATTCCTTATTTCCTAGGAGATGGTAATTGGGTGGAGGTGACCATGTGATATTAGTAGGGGCATTCACATGCGCAGTTCACCTTCATCTCTCCTGAGATCATAAGAACTAAGAATAGAGGTAGCAAATGATTTATCACAAACTAGGAGAGTTTTGAGAGTGAAAGAGGATACTATTCACAGAGGTGCTGGAACAATGCATGTAAATGGAAATAACCTGATCAAACTGGGACATATGGGCTACCTAATGAGGTACTGTGTAGACCTGGAGCCACTCAGAACCAGTGTGTAGAGTATATGCTGAGAATTACATCAGCAAAATGGAAACTGACTGGAGAAAATGTTGACGACTTGCTTGTGGAATCTGATGAGCCATGCCTGCTAGCTACCCACTTCTAGAGGTGTTTATTTACATGAGGCAACATAATCCATTTTTGCTTAAAAGGGGGTGAATTGGAGAGCAAAGAAGAAGAAGGTATTTGAATGAAGATTGATATGCTATGCTTTGACCTGAGGTTTAAGGCATATTTGCTGCCTGCTTCTCTGTCAGATCCCAGAGACCTCTTGGAAGCAGAGATCAGTCTTTAAGGATTATTTTCCCTTTCCCTCAGAAGTTCCTATAGGATTACAGTGTCCAGAATGACGGAGAAACTGCTGAGAGATTCACAATCCCATCTTCCCTGGACACTTCTTCCCTAAGGCCTTTGTATCTAACTTCTAAATATTTCTTTATAAAACAAGGATGCTTTCTTTTGTAACCATAGTAAAATTATCATAATCAGGAAATTAGCATTGATACAGTACTATTATCTAATCTGCAAACCTTATCTAATATTTACCAAACTCAAATACATGTTAAGTTTCATGTTTCTCAACCAGGATCTAATTCTGGATGACATAATACATTTAGTTTCCCTATTATTTTAGACTCTTTTAATCTGGAATATTTCCTCCATCTCTACTTGTCTTTAACGATCTTGACATTTTTCAAGAGTATCAGCAAGTTAAGCTGTAAAATACCCTTCTATTTGGGTTTGTCTGATGTTCCCTCAAGATCAAATTCAAGTAGCACATTTGGTGCACGAGGAACACCAATGTGATGTTGCAGCGTCAGTGCACTGTCTCAAAAGACACAGAATGTCTATTTGTCCGAAAACTGGTAAGTTGTCTTCAGTCAAGCTTTCAAGATTGTGCCTGTTAAATTCTCTACTGTAAAGCTACCATTCTTCCCTTTTTAATTTACAGTTTCTTAAGGGATGGGGTCTATTTGGCTTATATATAAATTTCGTGTTTCTCATAAAACTTTTACCCACTGCGTTTAGCCAGGATGGTGATTCTTACCTGAATTGATTATTACTTCAATGACTGCCAAGTGGTGATTTTCTAGCTCCATCACTCATTCTAAACTGATTGGTTGGCATTCTCTCATAAGGAAGAGCATTTTTGTTGCCTCTATTTTTGTATTAATTAATTTGTGTCAGTATGGATTCCTATTTCATTCAATAGTATGTAGTTGATTATGATCTGTAATCTATAGTATATTTTATTCACTATGCTATTCAATTGGTCCCAATATCTCTCTCCCTTTTCATATCTGCCCTTCTTCTATTCCTCTCATTGTTTTTGGTTCTTTATCTCTCCCTCCCATTTGCATTTCTTTTCTTTGTGTTGAGTCCATTCATCCCCTGTATTAATTGGATAGTTCAAAACATATACAGTTTCTGTTTTAGCATAGTTTTTCTTCCTCATTTTCTGGGACATGGCCCAAACAGCAATGGCTGCTGGAGCAAATCTGGTAGTTTCTAAAGGTGGGACTCCTCTTGATCTAATCGTAAAGATGCCAACTGCAGTTAAGTGTATCAGTATCTCCAAGGGTTTATAACTTAGCTATAAATATTCACTTTAGGCTACAGCTTGACATATAATCTCTCAGGCCAGGAGCGAGTTTCTTCAACCATTTTCCCTTCAATTCCACACTGCTTGATTCAATGTGGCTTTCATCCTCTAATATATGTTCATGAATTGATGCTGCATCCACACAAATCATGTCCATTGCCAAAGTCATTATAGAAGGTAAATATGAAAACAGATACAACTTCACTGGCTCACGGCTTACAAAAATAAAACACTATTGATCTTTGGTGATGCTTTGTTTTCCACTCATCCTTCTACCTACATGCCTTACTCTGAGAACCCAGAAGGATTTTCTGATGTTCAAAGGAAAGATTCTGTGGAATTTGTAGGATCCTGATTGCTCTGGGGTTGGCAAGTATCCAATTTTTGTTCCACCATCTGTCTTCAATAGTACTGACCAAGGGATGGGTCAGCTATCCCATATTTTGGTAATAAAAATGTATAGAAGGAAAATATTTCAATATACTACTTTGTGAAGACTGAACAACTCACTGCAGCTGTGGGCAAATTGCAGGAAGAGAAACATGATATGAGAAAGTGTTGAATTTGAAAGCAAGAGCCACCACCAACATGAGCCAGTGACTTCAGCTTTCCTCCAACTCATTTTCGTCATTTGTAAAGATAAGCAGTTTTGGATATCATGACCCATAATGTCCCTCCTAACTCCATGACTGTTCTATGATCCTTCAGATACACACACACACATACACACACAAATGTGCCTCTATCTAGTGTCCATATAGTAAAGCAAGTCTAACTCAGGGTTACGAATATTGAAACCAATAAGGTTGGGACATTTTTACCAGAATAGGTGATTTAGCCAATTCTGTAAGAAAAGGAGGAAAAATGAGGGCAATTCAGTGGAAAAAGGTGTTTACGGATTTGCCTAGTTCCTTGTGTGAACTCATTTAATTCTTTTGATCCATGTTGTCTCGTGCGTATATCTAGTCTCAGACAGCAGCTGGAGGTGAAGTGGGCAGGCATATAGGTTAAAATGGATCAGGTTTGTGAGCTGGAAGACCACGCCTTCGCCATGCCCCTGTGTGTCCTCATCCCCCTACCTGGCCACACCTGAGTGCCCACCAGCCAATCAGGTTAATTAACCACTCCCCTTTGGAAGTGGGTTAAAAGCCAGGCCACAGGGTGGCACGGCTGGTTCTTTTTCCCTGGCCTCTTGCCAGGAGGGGGCTGACTGTAGCCCCGCACCTCCTGAGCACATGGCCCGAAGGCCTTCGGGCCATGTGCTCTAGGCTTCCTGGCCTAGATGCTCATCCACATGGCTGGTTCCTGGTGCTCGGTATGAACCCCTATTCACTTCTCTCTCTTAAATAAAGCTCTCACTCTCTTATGCATCTTTCTCACTAAATAAAAGCTTAAAACGTACTATGCTGCCTCGTTTATCTGTGCTGGTATTTAGAATTCTTCTCTAAATATTAGGCAAGAACCCTCTCAGGCTTATTAATATTGGGGATCTAGTAATAAGCCCATGGTGAAATCGTAAGGCACCCCAAATTCCGGTAGTGCATGTGGCATTTCTAGGCAACTTTAAGGCGCCACAATTTAGTGTAGGGGGTCTTCTCCGATTTCAGAGGTAGAATCATCTTGGAAACTGTGTGTACTTTTCTCTTTCTAGTGCTTTATTATCATACATACAGGAGGAAACATGTTTCTCCTAACTAGAGTGAAATTGCTTAGGAATCTTACATAACAGAATCATCATCCACTAAACCTAGCTCAGTGGCTTAGCCTTAATGGGCACTTAAAGGATTGCTGTTGAATTGAATTACATTGAGTCTAAATAGTAGCCCCTTCTATTTCCTTGAGATTTCTTTGTGTTTCTTTCACTGACTTCCCTTTGCTCCTCTTTAGACAAAAGATAGCCTCAAGCCTTACCATCAAGTTCTTATCACCTGCCTCACTTTGTGCTCCCTCTCTGAATAATTTGACCCTGATTACTTTTACCTCCTGAGTACCAATGACTCCCACACTTTGATTATTGGGCTTGACTTATTTTCTGACAAGCGGTCTTGAAATTCCAAGTAGTATTTTCTACCAAAGACCCTGAAGTCTCCTACGACCACCTTGATAGAGTTGGAAGCATTTGTTTTCACCAGGAAGAACTGTATTCTGTATCACAGTTAATACTAATATTCTTTTTTTTGCCTAGCATCTTGGCTAGACCCTGTGGTGTTATCTTTGACTTCTACATCACCCAGGTTCTCTCAGCTCTGATTCTGGTTAGATAGCCTATGCTACTCAAGTTGACCTCCATTTCAAGTTTCCTGAATTTCGATTCTGATTCTGATAGACCCCAGGTAAATCATTCTAATTCTTAAACTTTAGTATCTTTCTTTGTTGGGTTGCAGTGAGGCTTGAAGTAGATAATGCAAGCAAAGGCCTGTGCACAGCTACCGGCGCACAGTAAGCACTCCAGAAACACTGCTGTTGTCTTTGCTTCTATTATAGCTTCTTTGTTTCCCCTCCATTCCCTGGGCATCCCTGTTTCACTTTGTTCTAGCAGGGGTATCAATTTTTCTTGTGGTATCATTATGTGCTCCTGAGTGGATTTTACTCAGGAGACTTGAAGCACCTGGAAAGCAGTGAGTTGGCCTCTAGACAGCAGATAGGAAGAGCACACAAGGAAGAACACATTATAGGTGCTGAACCTGAAAACGGTGAACTTCCCCTTTGCCTACGTTTCACTGACCAAAATTAATCACATTTCTTACAGAAAGTAAGAACTTCTCATCCTCCTGTGTGTCCAAGAGAGAAACAGAACTGTGGAAAATGCATAACATTGCTTCTGCCCCACATAATGTGCTGATGAGGGAAAAGGAATAAAAAAAACAATGAAAGACAAAACAAAGATAATGCAATTTCATTTCTCTCAGATGTCCACAGTGCTTTTTATATAATGTTGTCCAAACTTTAATCATTCTAGCGTCACTTAGTAAGTCTTTCCATGATGTTATGTTATTTTTTCTTTGAGCTAACTTATTTCAATAAATGGTTTTAAAAATAGATTTTTGCTACTGTTATAAATAAAAACAGTGTTTCTCGGAGCTACATTAACATAAAGTAGAAGTACTGAAATAAATCCACCCATGTCTCACCTAAAACATTTCCCACACCACTAAGCGGCATTCTACACTTTGGGAGACACTGCCTTACTGCATTAGACATCTACACATACATGTATCTCAAGTGAAAACTGTTTATATTCAGCCTGTGTGTTGAAGACATGCAGAACCCAGAAGACATTCAGTCAAGCTTCTTAGAAAAGTGTTTCCGTCCCTCCTTCTTCTTTCTCTCTGTATTTCCTTCTTCATTCCCTCCTTTTTCCCTCTGTTTTCTTGTTCCCTCTCTGTCTCCTTCTCTCTCTCTCCTCCTTTTTTCCCCTTCTATTTTTTTAAACTTTTATTTAATAAATATAAATCTCCAAAGTACAGCTTATGGATTACCATGGCTTCCTCCTCCCACACCATAACTTCCCTCCCACCCGCTACCCTCCCAACCCCCTTCTGTTTTTAAAATCAGATTTTGAAGAGGATGAGGGAGAGCATGGTCTTGGGGCAAATGTTTCTGTTATCAGCTCCCCACATTGCTTCTCTTGAGGCATGGTGAATTCTAACTATAATGCTAACGTACCAAGAGAATGTAAAACGTCTTGCTCAATGAAGTGCCTCTTTAAAGACTCAAGGTGAACCCACTGCCCCCATTCCCATGCCCATCTTCATTCCCTGAGTGAGCAGCATCCTCACCTTGCTGAGGTTCTATTTTTTTAAAGATTTATTTTATTTATTTGAAAGACAGAGGTACAGAGAGAGGTAGAAACAGAGAGAGTGGTCTTCCACCTGCTAGTTCACTCCCAAGATGGCTGCAATGGCCAGAGCTGTGCCAATCCGAAGCCAGGAGCCAGGAGCTTCTTCTGGGTCTCCCATGTGGGTGCAGGGGCTCAAGGACTTGGTCCATCTTCTACTGCTATCCTAGGCCATAGCAGAGAGCTGGATAGGAAGAGGAGCAGCTGGGACTAGAACCGGTGCCCATATGGGATGCCGGCTCTTCAGGCAAGGGTGTTAACCCGCTGCGCCACAGCACTAGCCCCTTGCTGAGGTTTTTATCAGCATTTGCAATCTCACTCTATAGATCAGAAAGAATGGCAAGCTGCTCAGTCATGTACCGTGGATGTTAACATTAGCAGAATTGGTTGGGGCTCTTGGGTGGCAGGTCAGATTAGCCCTGTCAGCCTTAGCCACAGGGCTGAAAAGCAGGAGTTGTTGTATTTACCTGGGTCAATTATGCTGAACCAGGAGGAAAGCCTTCTAGCAAGGTTTGGATTCAGTACAGTGATCAAAATGGCCCAATATGAGTGCCTGTGAAAACAGTTCATTTTCCTATTGATAGAGTTTTACACCTACCCAGTAAATTTTATCTAACCTTTTAACTCTAGTAAAATACAGCAAAGTGTGATAAATTTCACTTTATAGGTTTCACAGTTTCGAAGCAACTTCAGGCAGGCTGAAGCCAAAGGAATCCGATGCAGCAGTCTCCAGGGGTTGGTCTATATAGGAGGGAAACTCTGAGAATGACCCTGCACTCTTTAGGGCCTGGTCTGTTCTCTGGACACAGACATTATTTAAGGCATGATAGAAATCCTATGACTATACCTGCAAATCTGGCTTTAAATAGCGCAGAAACAGCATTCAATTTACCAAGCAAAGATATTCTAGCTCCCCTGGGTCATGAGCAAGCGATCTTCATTAAACATGGTCCTCTAGTCACTGGCTTATTCGAATATAGATGATCGCCCCAAAAGGTTCCTAGGTCCCCTAGTTTTTTCTGTTTTCAAGGTGGATTTGAGCTGAGTGTAAATTAAAAAACATTCCTTAAGGGTAACTCTTTCAACTGCCCCACCCAACCAAAACCACTTTTACAGCTTTTCTCGAGAGACTTCAACAGGCCCATGGACTGTTTTCCTTGCCTTGTGGTTGTTAAGATTTGAGAACTCTGTTAAACTAACAAGATCTGGTCACCGTAACAATTTGCTTCCATATGACCTCCTCTTTTCTGGACCGGACTTTAACCATCAGATTCTGATTCCTATACTTCTTTTTCCCTTTAATCTGCTGGATTTTATGTTGAGTCCCTGTGCTAGAGCCCATGGAGCAGAGCGTCATTCCTTTCCTTTTATGGATAAGGGGACCACTGCAGAGGCTGGTTCAGCAGTTTACCTAGGTCACAAAGATAGCAAATCTGAAGGCCAGATGAAGCCCAAGTGCTCTTGGTCTTAACTCTGTACCCAGCTAGGCAGCTGGGTGGTGACATAGCAAAGCATCCATCTGCATGAACTGATTCATGTGAGAGCATTTGTTTTGACCTGAGGAAGAAAGAGCTATTTTTGAAGAGTGAGAGGGTACATTAGAATTTGAGGGAAAAGAAATAGAACAGGGGGAATGGATCCAAATAAATGCTCTAAACATCTTGGGATAGAAGGGTCAATATGAAGATCTAACATTTCTGGGT
Source organism: Sylvilagus floridanus (assembly GCA_949820135.1). Taxonomy (NCBI): domain Eukaryota; kingdom Metazoa; phylum Chordata; class Mammalia; order Lagomorpha; family Leporidae; genus Sylvilagus; species Sylvilagus floridanus. The sequence goes on from OX463224.1 coordinate 91,897,293, forward strand.
TTATGAAAGGCTAGGAGCCTTTGTACTTTGGGACCAGGTGATGCCATTAAACTGTGTCCCAGGAGGAAAAAAGGGTCAGTATAACCCCACTGCACTGCCAACTCCATCCAGCCTCGAACCCTAGGCACCTATCACCCAGAATGCATCAACAGAAGCAGTGATGAAACAAATAGTCCAAGTAGCTTGTAGATGTCCCCACTGTTCCTCCCCAGAGAGGCCTTGGCATCCTGCTTCCCATTCTGCATCTTCTATCCCAACCATGTTTTATATTCTTTGATGGTTCTCAGCAATGCTTAACAAATTTATTTTATGTTTTATTTTCTCACCTTCTCTCTGACTAGAATACCAGCTCAGTGAAAGTAGAAACCTTATTTGCCTTGTTCATTGATTCCCCAATGCCTAACAGATGGTAAGGCCTTAATAAATATTTATTTAGTAAATGAATTAAGTGGAGGCAAGAGGTATACTTGGAACTCCCAGAAATAATTCACACCTGGTCAGTTGGAGTCAGGGTGAAGGTTGAGTATACTGGGGTAGAAGTTCTAAAGTAGGCACCAAGAGGCTACACTTCTGACTTGTAAAGGCTCATTCAGTTTTATCACAAACATTCTCTCAATATAATTTATGACCTGTATAGCAAGCATCAGCCATTTCTGTTTTACAAATTTGACAGCAGAAACTCATAAAAATTAAATAAATTATTTGCCTCTGGTCACCCAAGCAGTATGTGAAAGAGGAATTTGAAACTCTGTCCAGTGTTTCTATATGTCAACTCTACCATGTTGGTTTAGGTCTATCACTTGGGCCTGTTTCCTATCTGGTGGATAGAGGGGGGAAGCACAGGAACTAAAATCTTACAAGAGAACAGCTGCAGCATATCTTCTGTTTTGACAATACTATGCTGGGCCAAAATTTAAAAACACAACAAAATAAAAACAAACACAGCCGAAGTTCACGGTCTTTGTCTGCCAAGGCACAGTCAAAACAAAGGGGAGATCTCTTTGATGTAGGTGAACTAAAATGATCTCTTCATGGTCAGATTTTGACTTACAAATGTTTTCTAGGCTGCAGTTACACAAAAGTGAAATTGAATTCTATTTTAGAGTCCACATAACCGTGTACCATGGCACATGAGTGATAATATCACACAGAAAGAAACTGTGTTGTTGGATATGTGAGGTCTTCTCATTTAAGCCTGATATATTTTTATTATGGTTGGCAATCATAGGATCACTTATGCCATCCCTGTTCTTTCACTGTTCTTTCACTTAAACCTTATTGTGTCAGGTGCAAAGAGTGTAAATGAGTAGTCAACAAACACAACTAATCAATATCTAACCCCCAACTCAATCTCAACAATGAAGAGTGAAGAGACATTTAAGAGACCAAGGGGAAATTCTGTTAATAATATCCCCAAAAATATATATAGTTAGGGTTAATATGAAATCTTCTATCTTTTGCTGAAGTTATTCCATTTCTGTAAATGATTTTTAGGAAAATAATACTAAATCCAGGAGAAATTTTATGCAAGAAAGCTCTTTCTTTTGAAATAGTTCTTATAGTAATGGAAGATCGGAAACAATGTAGGCATTGACAGTAAAAAAAAGTATATAAATCACAATTAAAATCATACAGGAAATAAGGTACAGTAATTAAAATTATGGAATAATATAATAGCATAAGGAATTGCTTATGCTTTAATGTGAAGTAGAAAAAAGTACAAAACAAAAGTGAATATTGGCAACAGAGTAACTCTAAAAAAGGAGTTTTAATATAGAGAATAAAATATGTCAAAAAGGAGAGATTTACATGATTTGATGATAGATTTTCTTTTTTTTTTTATTGACCCATCTAAAATTTCCAGGTATGTTTTACGTTCACATAAGGTAAGCATCCAACATATATATTTTTTCTAATTTCTTTTTTGAAGGAAAGAAGATTCCCAACCCTCTTATAGGAAAACATTTTGTATCAGATAACTTCTCTTTCTTGATGACTGTAGCTACAAGGTGAGGATCAATGTGCGTGAGGAGAAACACCCAACCTCTTCTAAAGCATTGTGTCTGAACTAGGCAGATGCCTCTGAACGTCGCTGAGAGACGTTGCCATGTTGGAATTATTCCTGGTATGAAGAAAAACAGGGCTGACAGAGCACAGCCTTCCTCATACCTTAGTCATGTTGCATGAGATAATATGTTGAACGTGGTAGCCAGAATTCCAAGATGGCCCTTTAAATTCTTGTCTCCTGATACCTGCGAACCTTCTTACAGTTACTGAATGAAAAACTAATCTAAGCAACACTGGGAGAGGTGTTGCAGTCGTAATTAAGGTCTCACAACAGCTGGCATTAAATCATGGACATCTTTCAGGTGGTCTGACTTAATGACATGAACCTTTCAAATCTGGGTCCGGAGTCTGAAAGCACAGGGTGGACTTGCTGCAGCCTTGCTGATGTGGAGATGGAGCGGCCGTGTGGCAGGGCTGTCGGAGCTGACAGTGGACCTATGCTGGCGGGGAACCAGAGATCCCAGGACAGCAACCTCCAGGAACAGCACTCAGCCAACAACGTGAGTGGGTTTAGAAACGGATTTTTCTTCAGGGCCTGCAAGAGCCTTCCCGTTTCTTGTTTAATAGTTTCTGCCTTGTGAGACTAAGCGAAGGATCCAGCCGTGCCGTGTTTGTGATAACCGGTTACTACTCTACCTGGGATACAGTATTCATTGTGCGTGAAGGAAGGCTTTGGCTCTGTGGGAAGGGGAAGTTTTATCTTACCGTCTCTCCCAACCGGTTTCACAAATGTTTAATTCACTCTAGAGCGTTCTGCAGGGTGTTGATGGTGCCTTTTTATTCTCTGTGGAGCCAAATATTAATTTAGAGAGGAAATAATGATAATGATAATAGATAACATTTGGAGTATTTATTTATTGACTGGTAGAGTTAGACAGTGAGAGATAGAGACAGAGAGAAAGGTCTTCCTTTTTCCGTTGGTTCACCCCCCCAAGTGGTCACTAGGGCTGGCGCATTGCGCCTGGCGTGGTATGCCGATCCAAAGCCAGGAGCCAGGTGCTTCCTCCGGGTTTCTCATGCGGGTGCAGGGCCCAAGGACCTGGGCCATCCTCCACTGCACTCCTGGGCCACAGCAGAGAGCTGGACTGGAAGAGGAGCAACCAGGACAGAATCTGGCGCCCCAACTGGGACTGGAACCTGGGGTGCCAGCAACTCAGGCAGAGGATTAGCCTAGTGAGCTGTGGCGCAGGCCTAGAGTGTTTATTTTGTGCTGTGCTGAATACTAGCTTAGCTGCATTCTGTCATCCAATTACTACAGAGATCATTTTAAGACAGATTACGATTATTTTCAGAACCCACTATATATATATATATATATATATATATATATATATATATATATGTGTGTGTGTGTGTGTGTATATATATTTGGCTCCTTTCCCTGGTTCCTGGGTAGAGTTTGCAAAACTCTACCTTATGATTTCCTGAGCAAAAAGGGTGCTAGTAGTATGTTTGGTTCTAATATGGGGCCTTTGACTCCATTTCCTAACACAGGCTCATTGGAATCTCTGGGTGATTGGGAATGTCTTTTATCTTAAGGAGGCAACTCTTCCTCGGCTCCTGGATCAGACTGATGATCAGAAACACCAAGTTTGATTAGAAGCGTGGAACTTTCTACCTCATGTTCCATTCTCCAGTCAGGAGAGAAGGGCTGGAGATTGAAAGAATAACCCATAATGGCTATATGATGAAGCTTCATTAAGATCCCTGTAATGTGGGGTTTAGAGCGCCTCCAGATTGTAGAACATGTAGGTGTGGGAAGGTGGTGTCCTGAGAAAGCAAGGCAGCTCTGTGTCCCTTTCCCATGCCTTGCCTTATGCCTCAGGACATGGAAGCTCCAGGTCCCCTCCCTCGTACCTTGCCCTTTGCCTCTCTTCCACCTGGTTGTCCATCTATTTGCTTTGTAATATTCTTTATTAATAAGCCAGTAAACTTCATTACATGTCTAACTTCATTAAAGTTAGTTGCTCTAGTTAATGAAGTCTAAGGAGAGGGTCGTGGGAATCCCTGATTTATACCTAGCAGGTCAGAGGATCCAGAGGTGGGCCAGGCTGGCAATTGGCATCTGATGTGGGGGGGCAGTCTTGTGGGATTGAGCCCTTAACCTGTGAGATCTGACTGTCTCCTTGTAGGTATTGTCAGAATTGAATCAAGTTGTAGGCCACCTAGAATGAGCTACGGGAAAATTGCTTGGTAGGTGAGGAAAAATCTTTTCACATGTGGTACTAGACGTGTTCTGTATTGTTCAAGTGTAATGGGAGAAAAATGGTTGCTTAACTAGCTTTTTTTCCCTAATACCTTATGGAAAAAAACCCAGACCTTTCTGATCCTAAGCCTGCTGGCCAGGCGGGAAGCTGTAGTGGTACTCAGAGGGTTCACTGTTTCCCTTGTAGTTCATAGTCTCCACTCTGTTGCTAAATGTTAGTGTGGGAAAGTAAAAGAAATACACGTATAAGAAATGTCAGCAATTTAAAAACTCACAAGGAAGTTGATCTGAAAGGAAATTTTATAGTGAAATGAAAAATTTTTAATTTTTTAAATAGAAGGATAGATAATGGAATTGTTTGAATTAGATACATGTTTAGGTGTGGTTGATTAATTTTTTCAGTTGTATTTCAATTTCGTGATTTAAAAAACAATCAGTAAATTGTATTTGCAATGAGTTAAAAGGCAACCATACACATAAAAGTTACACATTCCATTAAGAGCAACATGGTAATCTGGTTCTCTTAGTTGAATTTTTGTAAGGTAGAGATTTTGAAAACCAAGAAGTAAATTGTGTTGGACACAGTAACACACACGTACTATAGCCTTTAGCAATTATTTTCTTTTTTTTTTTTTTTTTTTTGACAGGCAGAGTGGACAGTGAGAGAGAAAGACAGAGAGAAAGGTCTTCCTTTGCCTTTGGTTCACCCTCCAATGGCTGCCGCGGACGGCGCGCTGTGGCCAGTGCACCACGCTGATCCGATGGCAGGAGCCAGGTACTAGGTGCTTTTTCCTGGTCTCCCATGGGGTGCAGGGTCCAAGCACTTGGGCCATCCTCCACTGCACTCCGGGCCACAGCAGAGGGCTGGCCTGGAAGAGGGGCAACCGGGACAGAATCCGGCGCCCCGACCGGGACTAGAACCCAGTGTGCCGGCGCCTCAAGGTGGAGGATTAGCCTGTTGAGCCACAGCGCCAGCCAATTGTTTTCAACTACTGACCAGTTATTATCAACTATGAGTCAAGAATTAATGTCTTTCAAATGTTGAATATGAAGAGATTACTCCAGAGAAGTTCTGACTAATAAAATCTTAACACAAGACATATATGTAATTATAAAGTAGTGAATGGAATCATAGGAAGATGAAAAGAATGTGGAATTAATTGTAATATTATATTTTACCTAACATAATATACCCAAAATACTATCATTTCAACATATATATCAAATAAAAATATTAATGCAATGTTTGAAATTCTCTTTCATACTCTCTCCAAAATCCAATCCAGTGTTCACTTTAGGTGGTACTGATGTAACATTTCCGTCCCAGCTAGCTGTGGCTGCACGTGGCCGCTGGCACTCATCCTGCTGGACAGCACAGCTGTACGGACTTCATTCTCATTGGGGGCAATATGGTATCAATAGGGCAAAAACTGAAATTGACTCCAAAGAGCAGAAATCTGATGTGCTTGATGTATAAATCTGTGTCTTTTTTTTTCCTGTTTTCTTACCTGCAATTTGAAGTAATGAAATGTCTATCAAAGCCTGGAATATAATTAAACACTTCATAAATGGTAGCTATCATTTTAATCATATCTGTTACTTGCCTATTTTTTATTTTTTATAATATTTAATCCTTGTAGTATTATTTGACCTGACAAAACAAGAAGCAAAATGCTCACTCTATGAATTTTTTGGCACTCAAATTATCTTGAAATAGTCTCAATTACCATTTGGAATTTGATCTTTATAACTCTATTATCATAGTATTGAAAACATGATTTTCATTTTGGGCTTTTCTGTGACAGAAAACATGCCCTCATCAAGATTTTAATTAATTCCCCAAACACTGATCTACTATAATTTTATCAGTATCATAATTTAGCTGTTATAATGTCAAGAAAACAAATTGCATTAATCGGTGGTATTTAGTCACTTATACAGAAGTAGCACTGGCACTAGCAGGGTCATTGGAAAACATCATCTGGGAGTTGGTTGCACCCTCTTCTTTCAGAATTAACCAACGAGGGAACAGTTTATATCAGATTCACACCTGCTGCCCTTTTTTTCTTTACCCGCAGTCACTCTTGCAATGGGCATAAAACAAGCTGAAACTATGAAAGCTCTTCAAAAATTCATTGAAAATACAATTTTGTTTGTACTAAAATAACTTGTCTTTTAATTTCATTGTCCATGAACATTTTAAAATAACCTTGAAATTCACTCTGAATTGTTCATAAAGTACCAAAGAATATGCCAATTGATTCCTACATGTGGTTACCTGGTGAATTAGAAATTTCTTTGTGGCTCTGGTGAACAGCATATTGTTGGGTTCTGGTCATCTGAGTTCATGATTATTTTATTTTATTATTTTAAAATATTTCTAAGGATATTTTCCCAGAAGAATGAGTTGTAGTGACAGACCTAACAGTAAATAAAGTTCAGGAACTAATGTTCAAGTTCTAAACTTTATGTGATACATAGTTTTTATTTGTTTAACATACGGGTCAGACACTATTGGCTAGAAGGAATTCCACAAATGAAATACGACAAGATGCACTGTCCCTCAGAAACAGTGGCTGCAAATCAGAATGCATTTAGAGTTAGTAGGAACTGAGGGGAGAAAAGGATGCTGGGCAATGAATATTCCACCTGCTTGTCTGAGGCCTGGGGAATATTTACTGGCTAGAGCTTGAGCTATTACTTTAGCAGAACTTCAGATCTAGCTAAACCTTTGACATAAGGCATCACACATGCTTGTCTTGTTTGATGGGTTTTAGTGATTTCCAAATTTTTCGTTCAACAACATGTATTTAAAGGAGATAAATAAATGGAATCATTCTGGTTATGAGTTCACACTCTTCTTCTCACCCAGCCAGTTCTTTCCAACCAGATTACTTACTGCCTTGTCTTTTTTCTTGTATAAAACTTTTGGAGCATAATGTGATTTGGAGTCCTAGCACTAGATCACCTTGTGAAATCTCTCTCAGGAAAAAAACGTGGAACCTCAGACTGTACAAAATATATTTTGGCATATGATATTGAGGAGGAACTTAGAGGAAAAGCAACTATTAATGAGAAAGCAGTTACTCAGCAGTTACAGGTCCTAGTTACTGGGAAAACGCTAGAAAGGTGAAGCCAGGAGATTTAAGTTCTAGTCCTGCGTCCCTACCCGCCGTAAGTGGATGTTCCGCGGAATGTCACATGACCTCCAGTCTCTGAGTACTTTGATTTCTTGCCTGTGAAATGAAAGGACTGGAACAGATACACTATTGTTGTGAGGAAATAAATTCTATAATTCCATGATTCTATATGTAGATACACACAGGAAATCCAGCTTAGATGAGGTATATAAATAACACTTGAAAACTGATCATTTTACATGGCTCAGCACAATAGTATGTAGAAGAATTCATGGTCATGTACTTAAATACCACGCACACACACACACACACACACACCACATTACATCCTTTTACTATAATAGTTTATTATATAGAGCCCATAGAGAAATAATTAAAGAAGGAAAGGAAAATTGTAGAACATTATTTTGAAATGTTTGTCAACAATAACTTTTTCAGGTAATCAAAGTTAGCTCTGGGCTATGGTAGCGTAATATGTCCAAGATGTGACATCCCCAAGTCATTTTCTCTGTCATCTATGGCAAGCCAGGGAATGGTAATAGGAACCTGTGTTAATTCTCTCTGAAAACACCATCTGGTTCGAAGCACTTATCTAGGCCATGGATGTCACAGGCTGGATGTGGTCACCATGATATTCAAAGGTCAAAGAGGGGTCTAATTACATGCCCCAGTACGTAAAGGGTACAGTCGCCAGAGCATGAACATAATCACTCAGGCCAAACAAGACCCATTTATAATTTTAATTATCAGTGAATCAGACAACTCTATCAAATACCAATTATTTGGATGTTGCTGAAAATAACTGTCTTGTCTTGTTAGTCTCTAGAATAACCCCTTGAGGATGTTGAAATGTTCCATTTAATGTAAATATTTGTTAAAATCCATCAAGCAGAATTAGACTCATTTAGTGATGCTCAGTTTTGGTGGTTTATTTTATTTATTGGTAAGGAACTTCCAGTATTGGGAGAACATTATTGAAAGACTGTTAATATTGTACCCTGTTACTATCCAAGAGTGTATGTCAGCACACAACACAGAGTCCATTCCAAAAGTTTATTTTTTTTAATTTAAAGAAGTAGTTCTCCTTCAATTCAGTAAAAATTTATTTTGTGTCTTATTTATGATAGTCATTCAGTGATAAACATTTTTTGTGTCTCTGCAACTGGAATAAAGAACAGAAGGGACAGGAAGCTACCCTGCAAGAGTTCCCAGCCCCCATACATTTGTGTTCACAGAAATGAACTAAAACTAGCAAATAAGCAAGCAAAAACACCCTAACTTTGAGCTGGACACTATTTGATTTCTTTTAATTCCAAAATTATCATTTGCATGAGAATCAAATTTTTCACAAGTGATTAATTTCAGTGTTAAGCCGTGGTTACGCTAAGCATTCTGTTACATGAAATTGCCAGCTAAATAACTGTTTAATGTCAGTAATTTGACATGGTTTAACCTAATAGCATCTGGGAGGCAAAAAAAATGACAGGATATCCAGGCTGTCTAGGTTCTTAAAAAAACTATCTTGAGAATGGAATATCTTTGAATAAATTGTTTCTTGACATGTCCTGTGCAGTCACTTGGAGATCTGCCCTCTTACAAGTGGCTCTCAAAGTCTAGCATGAGGACCAGGTTCTGCAGTCATCATTGCTTCCCTGTGCTTTTTACCCACAGCAATTAAGACACAAGTGATACATTATCTGCATGGCTTTGATATTTCCATTTCATTTGCAACTTCAGTGCTCTTCAGTCATTTTTGACACTCTTATAATTTTTATCTGCAATTATGCTTTCATTATCTTCCTTCCCGATATTTTAGATGTCCAATAAGCCTCTCAATTTCCTTAATTACCAAGTAACCTTCCTTCTTCATGCCCAGGGCTATTTTTATTCCTACAATATTTATTACTAATTGGCACACACACACACTTTTATACTTATAATAATTTTTCTGGTCTGCCCTTTATTTACCCTCTGTTTCTCTCTTCTGGAAACATTTCATACTCCTTGGTAATAGTAGTCATTATTAGATCTTTGGGAGAGTAGCGGTGTGATGTCAATTTTCCTTCCACGTATTTTGAGGTCTTATTCTACATTTACAAATGATACTTTCTGCTTCTTCAATGGTTGCCCTCAGCTTGCTTCCCATACACACCCCCCAACCGCATTTCCCTCTTTTTCTCAAAATACTTCCATCAAATTAATGGTTCTGTAACCAGAAGTTCATGTCTTTTCAATGGGATGCATTCTGGCCTTGGAACAAAGAGTTGGCTTCATACAAACAACAATGTTGATGCTATTTCCCTGCACATTTGGAGTACGTCTCAGAAATGCTGTCCCAACTGCAAGTTCATAATGTTGAACACCTCTTCCTACAAGTAGATAATGAACTTTTGCTTGGTACTTTGTACATCATCAGAAATTAGCATGTTGGGTGTAAGTCACCAAAACTTACCCCTTAGAAGTAAAACAATCTTTAAAATATATACTGTTCATTAAGCCACAATTAGATCTGTTAAGCCATGAATTACAAATATATCAGACAAGGCAATTAGAAATGAAAATAGAGCCATCTGTATTACCCATTACTACCACTCAGACAAAGTGACTATGAGATACACTCTTGGATATTTTTAATAATCATTGCTTTAACTAAGCAAAAAAACCTTTCCTCTCTCTATTTTGCACTTTATAACTCATATTTATTTTTCTTTCCTGGAGTAATTTTATTATTTTTCTGAAGGGACTTACAGGGCATTTTCCTTTTCATCTAAGAATTCTAATTTTTAATTTTATATTCCTTAAGAACAAATTTCATTCAAGTTCTGTGACTCTATCCACCAGAAAGATGAGTTTCTCTCTTGGCTTCCCCTCCTCAGTTCTACACTACACACTAAATAACATGCTTGAGGATTTCCCTCTAGTCTGCACAGAAATTTTGAGTTCACAGATGGGAATGAGAGGCCATCAAGTCAGAGATTAAAAACTATCTTCTACGCTCAGGATTGAATGAAGGACAAATGGCAATTATGATGAGGTATTTGCCCCTAAAGCTGTGTGATTGGAAATCTAGTAGGCACAAGTCCAATAAAAGAACCCTTGAACTAAAAGTATATTCTCCTAAAGTGCACATTTTTATTTAATTCAAGGTAAAGCAGAATGAATCATAATAGGTCAATAATAATGACTTATGGCTTCCTTCATATGGCACATTTACAATAAATGGTAATTTACCATTAAAGAGAGACGTATTTCTCTTTTTTTTTCCTGTGCAAGAAAAATTAGCATTAGTCATACTGAGAAAGAACAGGTTTTCTACTCCTACATTTAGGATTTGTATTCAGTTATTCAGGCTTAGCATATCATATTCAAACCACTTTCTCCTAGCTTGTCCCCTCCCTAAACCCATTTAGAAAATACAGGAAGGATTAAAATGTAACCATTTATGACATCATTCCAATTGTATGATGATGGACTGCAGATCCATTCAGTGGAGCCATTTGGAAAATATTTCATGTTCCAGTCATTAGATTTGCTAAATGGCTTCAGACTTGGAATTGTATGGGTAGAGAAACAGAATGATAATATCTGTAGGTGACTGTATATAGATAGAAGAAATGTGTGCATATCGTTTAGACCCCTGTCACCTTGATGTTTCAGGATATTTTGTGCTTGGAATCCTCCCTTCCTCTCTCCCTCTTCCCTTTCACCCTCTCTACCCCGTTCCTTCTTTCTTTTTTTTTTTTTTTTTTTTTTTTGACAGGCAGAGTGGACAGTGAGAGAGAGAGACAGAGAGAAAGTTCTTCCTTTGCCGTTGGTTCACCCTCCAATGGCTGCCGCGACGGCATGCTGCGGCCGGCGCACTGCGCTGATCCGATGGCAGGAGCCAGGTACTAGGTGTTTTTTCCTGGTCTCCCATGGAGTGCAGGGCCCAAGCACTTGGGCCATCCTCCACTGCACTCCTGGGCCACAGCAGAGGGCTGGCCTGGAAGAGGGGCAACCGGGACAGAATCCGGCGCCCCGACCGGGACTAGAACCCGGTGTGCCGGCGCCGCAAGGCGGAGGATTAGCCTGTTGAGCCACAGCGCCGGCCCGTCCCTTCTTTCTTTTGCTTGTTTTCCTATGCAAAGTATTCTGATGCTTTACCTAAGGCATTACCTCTGTTGATAGTCAAAATCATATGCATTATTCTTTTCACAAATAAATACAGATCTCAGACCCAGAGTTTCTTGTTCAAAAGTAATTGACCCCAATTTGTTCAGTACATAATGTCACCTTTGTCCTCCAGGAAAAGAAGTATCAGTATAAAGTAGGTTACAAAAATGCAATTCTAAAAGTTCAATCTCGCTATCTACCTTTTGAATATTTGACTCAATCTCACCTCCAGCTCAGAGAAATGCCAAATTAAATTATAGGGAACATCCTAACACTTTAAAACCTGCATATTATATTTCTGTGGTCTGTAAACTGGCTCACAATAGCTTGATTAGAGAAAAGTCTTGAGTAATTGGATGAAGTCAGGCTCAGAAGATTTGCCCAATAATCAATGAAATCTAATGCTCTTAGCTCTGCTGGTCCCACACTGCTTTTCTATCTATTCAAATGGACTTTTCAAAGCTGAAGCTTCAGAGAAAGAATATCAAACCCTCAAAACTGAGCTAATTTCATAAGCTTTTGAAAGTAGATTGGATTTAACAGGGCTGTGCTTTTGGAAATGAATGGTTGATATAAATCAGAGGTAGTGGAAAGGTAACGTTTATCTGATTTGATTTAGCAGCAATCTGGTCCAGATGGCAACGCAGAATTTAAAGATATTGAAATATACGGTTGCAGCTGGAGACTGTATAAACCTAAATATAAATAATTCAGATGTGCTTATGCATTTAACAATGTCAGTTTTAAATATAGATAAGAGCCAAGACTTTAGGCTAGCATTTGAAAACGGGAAGATGACTAAACGCAGGTGCTCTTACATATGTGATCATATTTTAATGCCTAATTTAGCCCCAATCTGAAAAATAATGTAGAGTTCATCAGATGTGCCTGTCTGGCTAAGACAGTGAGGAATGAATTAGTTTAAGGTTGAATATGGCATATTAGAGGAACAAGGTCTGATAAAAAACAAAAGCAAATGGGATGAACACCTGATTGACTATGACTTTGAAATGTACAACCTTTCTACCCATGCCAGGATCACAGACCTACCTTTTCGAAAGAATTAGAGAAAGATGGCACTAAGTCAGCGTGAGCCAACAAAAGTTGAACACCACCCCAAACAGGGACTGGAATTCCAGGTGCCAGACTGTGGAGTTTCCAACGGTTAGCACATTGCTTCTTCTATCCTGCAGATGGAATCCAGAGTGTAAAGGGCTGAGTTCAGATTCTGCCTGCCACTCAAGAACTCTGTGGTTGTGAGCCAAGCACATAAAGAATATACCAATCCACATCTCCTGGGGAGTTGTGAGTTCTCATGGAACCGAGGAGAATGAAAACCTGACGCAGCAATTCTTGCCAATTTCCTTTCCTGCTCTAGTCTTTCTTTCTTCTTCCTTTTCTTTCTTTTAATGGATTATTCCTCTGGACCTGAGAGCCAGGGTTGGACTAAGATTTTGAACTGAATTAGGCTCTCCTGGAATTCAGAGTTAGTAAATTTTGACAACTGCATCATCAGATGCTTTCTACTTCCGCATCAATTTACAGACTTACACTTCTTCAAAGCCAACCAAATCATCTCCATTAACCAAGGACCTATATTGATAGGACCCTCAAATGCCTGGTTTGATACTTAGTAAATTCAGTGCTGGGGTCAGTGGGTGAATCCTCCACCTGCGCTGCCGGCATCCCATATGAGCACTGGTTCGGGTCCTGGCTGCTCTACTTCCTATCCAGCTCTCTGCTAATGCTCCTGGGAAAGCAGCAGAAGATGGCTCAACTGCTTAGGCCCCTGCAACCAAGTAGGAGACCAGGAAGAGGCTCCTGACTCCTGGTGTCAGCCTGGCCCAGCCCTGGCCTTTGAAGACATTTGAGGAGTGAACCAGCGGATGGAAGATTTCTCTGTCTCTTCCTCTCTTCCTGAAATTCTTTCAAATAAATAAATATATGCTTTTTAAAAAGGTATAGATAAAAAGTGACAACTATAGAAGATATTATAAATGAAAGACTGAGAGTTTTATAGGATATCTATCGGTCAGAGGAGTGATGCTGAGGAAATAAGATATTAAAGATAACACTGGACCTCGCATATAGATCTGATTAAACTGGACCTCAAATCAAAGAGCTTATGTGAAGTTGAAGAACCTACTTGGGAGATTTAGTGACTTGTTGAAGGTCACAGAGCTACTAATAGTTTGGTTTAGAGAAAAGATCCCTGGCTTCCAATATAGAGTCTGCTTATTCTGTCTCTACAGAAAAATTGGGTGAAGGAGTTCACTAAATTCATGAAGCCAACAGTAACAAAACTTTGCTGTTTTGGGGGTTTTGTTTTTTTACCTTTTTTCTTTTTTTTTTTTTCTTAATGGAGTGTGCTAGATGTCTCTATAATTTTGTTCAAATGACTGCAGATCCTGGAAAAGCTGTTGCTGCTATTGATACATAACATACTGCTATTACTTGTCTTTTTATATAAATACATATATATATATATATACACACATATATATAATTGAATTTTTGGAAACTTTAGCTGTGCTGTCAACTTTGAGAAAAGTATCCCAGTTTACCATGTTGAGTTGGCGTTGTACAGAAATTAACAGCCATATTGGTCTAGAAATGTTCAACTTAATTTTTTTCCACTTATACAGGGGTAACACACTGTATTAAATATGTAAGGTCTTATCTACGTGGGTTTGATTACAGAACTAATAAAGTATTCTCTAAATAATGAAAAAAAATTCATGAAGAAAGGAAGATTGATCTAGAAGAGTTTCATAATTGAAACAAGTCTATGGGAAGATGATGGAAACTTGGCATTCTCACTGAATTAGATCAATGCTTCATTTTCCCCCAGACACTATTTTGGGAGAAGGAACAGGAAAATAACCCTAATTTTTGGAGGAGGAGGAGGGCCAGGAAGATTAGACAAGAGAAGTATTCAACCTGATACACCTAACATTGTCTCAGCTGATTAAAATTACTTGTGAAATTATATTTCCCAAGTTATAGGTGTTTTGGTTTCACCAGGAGTATTCTTACAATGTCAGCCTCAACTCACCTGACCACACATTACTCACAGCCTTGGCTAATTGCCATAAATAGATCCCACCTCCACCAGTCATCAGAAGGAAATGGTGCTGTTTTTTGTATCACACCATAAGGCAGTGACAACAAGCCATGCTTTTATATCAATTGTGTCTCACAATGGGTTCTGGAGTCTTCCCTCTGTACCTGCATCTAGCTTATTGAGCTGCAATCTGTGGAAACTATCTTCCTACCTTCCAGTCTTTCTTGGTGTGAGTGGGTGGGTGGGGGTGAGATGAGGAAGAAAGTTCTGGTACATCTTCGTGTTTCCTGTTCCTAATACAGAACCTGGAACAAGGAAGTCACATTCTGTTGATTAAACCATAGTGTCTACTCATATCTTCCTAGCAACTTTGTCATACATTCATTCATTCATTCAAATGCACATCCCCACATGGTTCTAGTGCTAAATTGACCACAGAGATTATGACACAATCCCACCTGTAAGAAATTTGCATAATCTTGTCATTGAAACAGCCAGTTAAAAAGACAATTGCAATAAAGTGTAAAAGTGCTGTAATAATGAAAGTACGAGGAAGGGATCTATGTGAGAGACACAGAGAAGTGCATCCTGCTCCATCCCAAGGACAGGGAAGTCGTTCCTGGGGAAGCAATGGCTAACCTGAGACTCAAAAGTCAAGGAGAAAGCAGGGCAGGGAGGGAAGGAGGAAAAGAAAGAAAGGAAAAGAATATAGAGGTTAACAAGTGGTAACGTGGTAGAAGGTATTACAGGTAAAGTTAAGAATGCTAAGAAGAGAACACAGCAACCTCATGGTCTCCCATTTTCAAAGGAATGTTCATTCTCAATAGTTCATTTGATCCTCATTGTCACTCTCTGGGTAGACAGTGCTTTTGGTGAGAGGGTTGGGTTAATTATTACGTCTACTTTACAAGTGAGGACAAGAAGGCCCAATGGAGTCTAGATACCTAGTTCAAACTCAAGAAAGTTTAGATAACTGATTCAGACCATTCTTTCCAGGGTCTTCTGCCTCCAATTTCAGTGCTTAGTCTATCAGATCACAGTCTACATATCACATTTGGTTTTTGCTTGATTCCTGAGGTCCCTGCCAATGTGATCCAAGCCAGGACTGTAGCCTGGCCCGTGTTCTAGAAGGGTAAACTGTCCCCATGCTTGGGATAGCACTGACCTTGCTTGGCACAGTGGCCTCTGGCCTCTGCTGAAGTGCACAGATGTCCAGAGGCTTTAACTTCAAAGGCATGCCTACCCGCAGTGACTCCAACTCCCCGTGGCTTCTTCTGGAATCCATAATCTTTGTGCCAGGAACCCCAACTGCTGGCTGAAGACCAATTTTCTCCTGCACTTTGGAGAAAGGCCATTGAGAAGCCAGGAGTCACTGGGTAAGCCATCTATGCTGGACTGAGCCCTCAGCTCACCACCAAATAGGAACAAGGCTCCACCAGTCATAGCCCAGCTGGGATGGGAATGGTTACCAGGGTGAGTTTCAGTTCTTCAGTTTCTCTCATCTTCTGCATACAACCATCTCTCATATCCAGAAATTGCTGTGGAATATACAAATGACATTCATAAGTGCCATGTATTCAAAACATGCCAAATAGACTCCATGATGACATTTTCAGAGAACTTACTATATGGGCAGCACTGTTGTAATTGCCATGCAGGGATGAACTTGTTTAATTTTCGTAACAATGTTGTAAACTAGGTAATAGCGCTATCTTCATTTTATAGACCGAGGACTAAGTCACAAAAAAAGTTAGGTAACCTTCCCAAAAGTAACACTTTCAAGTCGGGAAATAAAGAATGAGCCCCATCAGCCTGACTCTAGAGGTTGCACTCTTCCCAGATACACCAGAAGTCATATCGTGAACAGAGTGATTGAGAGACGTGGAGCTGGAGCTTGCTGATGGACTCCACACCCCTGAGCATGCTCAGGCTTCCCCCTGCTTATGCCGTCCTCCCTCTTCCCATCTCTCTCTTCTCTCCCTTCTGGTCCCAAAACTAAATTTGATTTTAATGCAGTAACAAGAAAATACACTCTTCCTTTGGCTTCTGTTACCTCCAAACAACTACCAAATCAGACTAAAATCACTATTCTTTGCCCAGTGTCCCCATGGATACGCTATCCTTATTAATGATGTCAATTTGAGTCTAATCCCTCCTACCTTCAAAAGACACTGCTGTCATTCAGATAAGGACTATTCATTTTCTACTCGTGCTACATAGAAAAGGCCTGACATATGCTGAGAACCTTACAAAAGTCTAATTGATCAAATAGGAACCAAACAATAACTGCAGTGAAAAAAGGTTCATGACTGCACCCAAAACCAAGCAATGAGACAAACAACAGATGGAAGTTTCCCCAAGCTATAATAATCTCAACAGAGGTAAAACTAAAGATAGAGTATGCCAACAGGAGGTACTGAGTCCTTTATCACTGACAAGTAGGACTGGGCAGTCACATAATGGAAAGGTTGAAGATTTCACATTGAAATGGAGAAACAAATAAAATTGTGAATTTATCTAGAAAAAATTCAGAAAGTTATTCTTACACTCAATTCTGTGATTTCCACTTCTCAGACCCTTGCCTGGACTAATGCAATAGTCTTCTGCCCGGTCTTAATCTCAAATCCATTCCCACACTGATGCAAACTATCCCACACACTACACTTTCACTTTCTAACATGAAACCTCCGAAGTGCCCCACTAGCCACAGTAGCTGCTGTCAGCATTGTATCCTGTGTATCCTTGGACTCCATAGGATAACTCAGTGACTTCCCTGTAGAGTAAGGAGACTCATTCCACAGGGTACTGCTAATCCTCCCCGGTAACAACAAAAGTAACCTTGTTTCTTGTGCCCACATTAAATTCTGGGACTGTGGAAAATTTCATTTGAGAAAAGTTTTGCTGATTAAAAAAGAAATCTCAAAATCTCTCCTCTTACCCAAGGGTAAGTTCTTTGTCACTCAAGATCTCACCTACTGAAGCCCCAACATAGCCTCTCCTGGCTCATCATGCTTCTTTGCCATTTTGTTTCCTACTTTTGCCTCCAAATGCCTCTTTGATTTCTTAGCTCTGTGTTTCTGGATGTGCTGGAGGGCAGTGGGGGTCCTTTCACCAGTCACTTCCTCATTTTGGTGAAATATTTTCTCTTGAAAGGCTCAGATCATTTCTTATTTCCTCTGTAAAGCCTCTGATAGGCCTACCACTACCATGCATATTTATGGCTGGCATGGCACACAGTGATCTAAGCATCTTTCTCACTAAAGCCTGAGTTATTCACATCTTCAGTGACTCTCACACATGATGATAAACAATAGGTGATGAATAAATGCTTATTAAAGATGATTACAACTGAATAAGAGTGATGGTTGTAACAAAATTGCTAGTCAACTCTTATGAACTTAGAATTTTGAAATAACATTAAATAGAAGCACGTGACCAGAGCCTATAGCCCTAGTCTAATATTGCTCCAAATCTTGATGACCCTGAATTTCTTTCTTGAATTCATAACTGGCACCATAGGGGAAAAGGTATGATCAGTATTTGAAGGGCAGTTTTGTAGAACCCATAGCTATTCCTTACTCCTGCATGTTGTAAATTAATCTAAATCATAGGTTGTCCCTGGAAATGTACAAAATTTAAAAAATTGAGGAGATAACATAGCTCTATAACTAAAAGGAGAAAGCAAGAAAATGGTAAAAAAAATCCCAACCTGAACCTGGTCCAATTCAGTGAGTCCATATGCAGTATCCACATGTTGCCATGCCTAGGAGCAAAGCAGTTGGTAGCATTGTATGCTTGGTGGAAATACTTACAGGGCACAAGAAGAAAATTATGTTAGTTCTGCAAACTTTTCTAAAGGAAGGTGGATCCTTAAGCTGTCCTTACTGTCATGGAATATGTTCTAGCCTTAAGCCAATGTATAGATTTGATTAGGAAAAGCTGTTGGATTACCCAGCAAAGTTTAATTTCATTTCAGCTCAGGAAGAATGTTTCCACTGAGAAAATTCAATAGGCAGCAAAGAAACCATAACAATGTGTTTTTTAGAGACCAAAGAGAAAATTATGGGTACATCTTCCCCAAAATGTTCTTCCATACCTGAATCTCTAGTAGCCAATAATATTATGTTATAGTGCCAAGATTTCTAAGAGATAGGAATGCCAGGCACTTTAACTTACAGGGGCTAAATCTAAAGCAACTTGAAAGATCTCATCTTCTATTTTGTTCAAAGACACGAACGATGAAGCGAGTTGCGATTCATTCAAGGCTGTAGTGTTCACTCTCCAAGGTGACATCACATGATCCCTGCCTGCCAGGATTCTCATCTTTGAGTCGTCTTCTCCCATAGGGAATCAGGGTTGTTCTGTGTGATAAGCAAAGCCTAGAGACGTTCAGAAACTATGTCATATGAGGCAGTACAACTTCTACCTTTTGCTCTTGACCCACTCACTTTACTGGAAGCCAGTAGCCATATTTTGAGTCACTGAAGAAATTTGTGGAGAAATCTACTGGGGAGGGACAGAGGCCTCTGAACAACAGGCAGCATCAATTTGTCAGCTGAGTTAGTGAACCATCCGGGAAGCAGAATCCCCAGCACCAGTAAAGCCTTCCCATGACTAAAGAACTGGCTTCGTTTTGGCTCGGTATCATGTGAGCATCCATCCAAGAACTGCGCAGCCAACTTGCTGTCCGATTCCTGGTCCATAAAAACTGTGAAAAATAATGTGTTTACTGTCAAACCACTACGTTTTAGAGTAATTTTTTTCACAGAGATCAACAACTAATATACAATGCATGGAGATTTTCATTCATTCATTGGGTAAGTATTTTTTTCAATGACTGCTCTGCTTCAGGAGTTTGGTTAATCCATACCACAGATTCTTCACTGGGAGCATGGGAGAAAAAAAAAACCATAACTTGGTACAACCAATGACTTAATACCCTTTCTTGCAAGCTGGCTGGTCCTCAGTTCACTCTCAGCATACACCTAACGTTTGTTTTCACCAGCAACTGAATTCTCTCCTTGAGTACTTATATTCATTGCAAGTGACTGAAAGCCACGAACGGATGATCTACTCATATACTAAGCAGTTCAGGCATTCTTTGAGTTCTTTAAATATCTTACTTCATAAAATTCCCAAACAACTTCATAAAAGCAGTATGAAGAAAAATAGTGAATGCACCTGGTGGGCAAAAATAATATATTCACAAGATCACCTTTTTTTTAAATAACGCTTTTATTTAAAGAATATAAATTTCCAAAATACAGCTTAGAGATTACAATGGCTTCCCCCCCCATAACTTCTCTCCCACCCGCAACCCTCCCCTTTCCCATTCCCTCTCCCCTTGCATTCACATCAAGATTCATTTTCAATTCTCTTTATATACAGAAGACCAGTTTAGTATATATTAAGTAAAGATTTCAACAGTTTGCCCTCACATAGCAACACAAAGTGAAAAATACTGTTGGAGTACTAGATATAGCATTAAATCACAATGTATAGCACATTAAGGACAGAGATCCTACATGATTTTTTTTTAAAGAATTGATTAATTTTCTATGCAATTTCCAATTTAACACCAAGATTTTTTAATCATTTGCAATTATCTTTATATATAGAAGATTGATTCAGTATACACTAAGTAAAGATTTCATCAGTTTGCACCCACACAGAAACACAAAGTGTAAAAATACTGTTTCACTACTAGTTATAGCATTACTTCACATTGGATAACACATTAAGGACAGATCCCACATGAGACGTAAGTACACAGTGACTCCTGAAGTTGATTTAACAATTTGACACTCTTGTTTATGGCGTCAGTAATCTCCCTAGGATCTAGTCATGAGTTGCTGAGGCTATGGAAGCCTTTTGAGTTTGCCAACTTCGATCTTATTCCGACAGGGTCATAGTCAAAGTGGAGGTTCTCTCCTCCCTTCAGAGAAAGGTACCTCCTTCTTTGATGGCCCCATTCGTTCCACTGGGATCTCACTCACAGAGATCTTTCATTTAGGTCTTCTTTTTTTTCCAGAGTGTCTTGGCTTTCCATGCCTAAAATACTCTCATGGGCTCTTGAGCCAGATCTGAATGCCTTAAGGGCTGATTCTGAGACCAGAGTGCTATTTAGGACATCTGCCATTCTATGAGTCTGCTGTGTATCTCGCTTCCCATGTTGGATCATTCTCTCCCTTTTTGATTCTATCAGTTAGTATTAGCAGACACTAGTTTTGTTTGTGTGATCCCTTTGACTCTTAGACCTATCAGTATGATCAATTGTGAACTGAAATTGATCACTTGGACTAGTGAGATGGCCTTGGTACATGCCACCTTGATGGGATTGTATTGGACTTCCCTGGCACAATTCTAACTCCATCATTTGGGGCAGTTCCGATTGAGCATGTCCCAAATTGTACATCTCCTCCCTCTCTTATTCCCACTCTTATATTTCACAGGGATCACTTTTCAGTTAAAATTTAAACACCTAAGAATAATTTTTTGTTAATTACAGAGTTCAACCAATAGTACTAGAATAAAAAAATACTAAAATGGATAAAGATCACCTTTTTTAATCAGGTGACTAGAGTAGAGGGTGCACAGTGGGAAGGGTAGGAAAGGAAACTAATGAAGGTAGTTTGGATCAGATAGGGACTTGCATCCATTTCATCATTCCCTAAATGTTTGACAACAAGCTTTTTGCTTGTTCCAAGGTTAAATTCAATGGTGTGCTGGAGCTTGGTCCTATTAGACCTCAAGGACCAAGTATCAAAATTTCAGGAATTTTTCAAATTTATTGTTACATGATCACTTAAAAAATTAAATGATATGGGGACAGGCACTTGGTGCAGCAAATTTTGGATGCCTGCATCCCATATTGAAGTTCAAGTCCCTATTCTTCCACTTCTGATCCAGCTTCCTGCTAATGCTCACCCTGGGAGGCAGCAGAAGATGGCTCAAGTCCTTGGTCCTCTGCCACCCATGTGGGAGACCCGGATTGAGTTCTAGTCTCTTGGCTTCAGCCTGACTGAGCCACAGCTGCTGAGAGCATTTGGCAAATGAAACATCAAATGGAAAGTCTCTCTGTTCTCTTTCTCCCTCTCTGCCACTCTGCATTTCAATTACAATGAAAACATATAAATAAATAATTTTAAATAAATCAATATAAACTTAAATAAATTATATTTAAAATAAAGATAACAGATACATAACACTTAATCATCTATTATTTTGACTGATTTATTATTATCTGTATTCTTGACATCAATTGTAAATGGAGGGTGGAAACACTCATGTGTGATGTGTGCTACTTCACATCACTCCAGATTCTGCCTTCACTGAAGTCATTTTGCTAGTTTAAAATTGGCCATGCAAGGAATATTTATACCACAGAAACAGGCAAATATTATAGTTCTGGGCTTGATTGTTTTGACTATTGTCTAGACTTAAGAAAGCGATGGAGAAAGTGATAACAATGTAAATGTACCTGTAGCCATTACATTGCAAATAGCACAAAATATGTAACAGCTATTCCTCTGGATCTGAGTTTCTGATTCAGCAAAGATGAATCACATCTTTGGTGAACAAGTAAAATTCCTAAGCTTCTCCTTTATCTTATGTATTAAAAAGAAATAGCCACTGACATTCATATTAGAATTATTTTCATTCAACAATTGCAATTATAGATTGGCAACACGAGAGTTCAACAGAAACTAACAAAAAATTTCCCTATGAATCAATTGTCAATAGAGAATTTATATTAGAGGATTCTGTACTTGTTATCATTAGTAACATATGTGCTACACATCTGTTCTATCAGTACAATTTATGATGAACTCATATATGCATATGCTTGCATACATCTACTGCCCCTCCTCCCCCAGAGCATTGACCAAGATACTACCGGATAAAAGAGTGAATATGTCAGTCTAATATTTTATATCTGGCTAATAATTTTAGACAATTCTGCAGGCAATGGAGAGACATAGGGGGTCTTGAACAGAGGCATGGCAGGGTTGGATTTGCATTTTACAAAATCCATTCTGGCAGTTGATTTGGAAAATAGATTGGAAGAGGGGAGACAGGGAGCGGGAAGGTCTCTTAGAAAGTCCATTCAAATTCAAGTTTAATTAATAATATCCTTCAGATGAGTACTAGACATTATGCTAAGAAATTTCAGATGTGATTTCTTTTATTCCTTAGAGCAACTCTATTGAGGCAGAGATCAGCGTGACAAAGGCAATAAGGCTAGGGAGAAAGGTGCAGATCTAGTGCTGCCGTTGGCAGCATGGGCACAAATGGATTTGGCTCTCTGGCAATCCTCTAGTTTATAGCACCACTAAGTAGCTTTTGCAGAAATCAGCTCCTCCATCGTAAGAACCTGCGCTCATCACCTGAGGAGTGGCTGCATCACCCAAGCTGAGCCTCTCTCTCCTTGTGTAAAAAGTCAAGGATGGGAAAATGGGTGGAGCACATTTACTCCAGAGGTGGTGCTTACCCTGCTTGGTTAAATAATCACCCACATCTGGAACAACACTGGCTTCTATCCTATTTCTAAACCGAGTTCCCAATCTCCAATAACTTCCCATTTCACTGACATTCTCTAGAGCTGGTCTCTGTTGTGTGTAATTTTAAAAACCCTGGCACAGTACCAGATCAGAAGAGAGCACAAGACCAGACGGTGTTTACATAGATTCTTTAACGTCTACGAAGATGCTAAATAGTCCTAATTGTGAAATGTCATGGACACTAATGACTACAGACTGCTCCATGGCTCTCTTTTCCTCTGGAGAATAATCTCTATTTTTACCCTTGTGTATGCTGAATTTCCCTGGCTCACATAAAAGGGAACTTCAGCTCCTTTATTTCCGTCAATTTCCCCCACCAGCTGCACTGAGGTGCATATTAATGACAGTTTGGCAGACCCCTGCCCGAGAGGCTCAGCAGCATGAAAGCCGCACCTATGTGTGTGTGATCTATGCTATCAAAGGCCACAGGAACATCAATGAGAAGGAAAATTGACACAGAGACAGAATCCGCCCCTTATCAAACAGAAGGTCTTGACAAATTCTCATTAGAGAGGTCTCTGGGCTTTGGCCCGACTGAAACATTTCCATCCACAAGGATCCTAAAGCAAAGGTCAAAGTGGCCTTGCAGTCAGGTTTCCTAGCTCCCCTTTCTGCGGAGGGAATAAGAGAGGGCCAGATCCTGGGCTAGCAGGAGTGCTTAATCAGCTGCCCCACGTCCCAAGCAGGAAAATTCTGACTGTTGCCAAGGAGGTATTAATGATGGAGACCATAAAAGGCATGACCTCATGTCTCTGAGCTTCTCTGTCAAACCCGTGCTTGGCAACAGATCAAGGAAGCAGGTTGCCACACTGATCACATCTGGCTGGGCCTATAACAAAGATCAAAGTGACAGACTCTTAAGTATAAGACAGGCCCACTTGGCAGTTTCCATCTTAGCAGCCCACTGCTTGGCATCTGGGAGATGCTCGTTGAGTATTTGTGGACAAAAGAAGAGCAGTAGAAGGGAGGGCCATGCAACCTGCCTGAGCCTGGGGAGAAATCTCTTCTCATCACTGCAATTCCAGGGCCTTTGGTCCAGATGGGAAAAATTTCCTCCTATTCCATTTTTGTCTCCCCACTCCCCCCCCCCAACATCCTGAAAAATGTAGACTTTTGTGCAGGCAGATAGAGGTCTGGGACTCTTCTGACAACACTTCTTATTTATCCTGGGAACCACTTGAAAGATAAGCACAGGTAGAGCTCTGGTCCGGAACCCCTGCCTTAGATATTCCAGCTTTGCTTCTAACCGTAGCTCCTTCAGACTTTAGTCTCCTTGTTTTTTGAAAGGAAGAATGAGCCAAATTTTTCCAAGTGTCCTGTCTGACAATAATCTCCCAAGTGTGGGGCTGAACAACATCACGTCTGTCACTGCCTCCTTTACTTAAAATACAGACTGCCTTAACAGTGCGTGTACCTCTGCCCCTTGACAATCATCTTTCATGTTGTTTTACCTTTATTAACCTTCCTGCGGAATTATCAAAGAAAGCAAAAGCTCAATGCCAGAGAACCCACCACACAAGGCCATGGTCACGGTCATGCACCGACACTGCCCCAGCCACCAGAGCCGAGGGATACAAGCACTCGGTGAAGCCATTTCCTGGAGCAAAACCCCACATTTCTCAACAGAGCCAACCATTCAAAGCTGCCCTCTCTGCCCTTTCAAATTTAATTTGTTTCAAATCTTGTAAGAGCCACAGAATTATTTCAGGATTGGAGTCAAGTGAAAACAGGTGTGCCACACTTTTATCCCCCCACTACTCCCTTCAAAGGGGCCTGATTTTGTGCCAGATTAATCAGACTGGCCAACGGGAAGGGAGGAGTCTTATGACTTGCCTGGCACCTGGGTGCTGGCCTAGATTTCTGGAGGCTCCCGCATAGGAGCCCTGACCTAATTGACCCAGCCGTGCTCCGTTGTCCACACATTTGATAGCACTGGCTATGGCATCGCTCGCCTTATGCTGATATCTGCTTTGCCCTGGTCCAGGCCATTCTGGCCTTGAAAGCCAAGGCCTGTGGGGTCCTGCCTTCCAAGATAAACCAGAGTCCTTGGCTGTTGCAGCTTTTGCTTGGCTGTTCAATTTAGGCTGACCTTCCTGATGTGTCAGTATGTAGGGGCTATGCAGGGGAAACATTCACAAAGCTTAAAATGAAATGGGAAAAATATTATTCAAATAGGAAAACTGGAGTTCACCAAAATGTCAAACCAAAGGAAAAATTATTTTTTAAGATTTATTTGGAAGGCAGAGCTACAGAGAGGCAGAAGCAGAGAGAGAGAGAGGAGAGAGAGAGAGAGAACCTTCCATTCTTCCATTCGGCTCAGGCTGGGCCAGGTGGAAACCAGGAGCCAGGAGCTTCTTCTGAGTCTCCCACAGAGGTGGCAGGGGCCCAAGGACTTGGGCTACCTTCTGCTGCCTTCCTAGGCTCATTAGCTGGGAGCCAGATCAGAAGTGGAACAGCCAGGACTCAAACCAGCACCCATATGGGATGCCAGCGCTGCAGGCAGTGGCTTAATCCACTGAGTCACAGTGTTGGTCCTGAAAAAATGATGTTAATTGTGCAGTTCTTGGGAAGGGAGACATTAGAGCTGAGGACAAGCAGACTTCTACCCCAGTCTCCACTATAGAGGACTGGAGGGCTCAGACCTAAGACGATTACTCTCAGTTACCTGCACAAACCCCTTGGTTTTTCTTATTTCTTCTCATGGCTCTAAATCCCATCTTGATGCCTGCCAACAACTTCCAAGATTCAATCTGCAATTTTTACCTCTGTCTTGAACTTCCGGCTAGGATAGCAATTATTTTTTTGAGATTTCCGGTTAGCATTTAAAATGTTCAAAACCTTTCCTTCCTCAATCTTGCTCTTTTCTCAGTCTCCCCTATGTCAGTCCCATACTTTCATTGGCCTTGACCAACAGACACCCCATACAGACACCCATGTCTGCTCTTTGCAAACCACACATCAGTCTGTCTGGATAGCTTATCTGTTCCGCCTTCAAAATACTTCTTTAAATCCAGCCACTTCCCATTTATTTCACTTCCACCCTGGAACAAGTCACCACAATTTTCTGCCTACACATTGCAGTAGGATCCTAGTTGATCATTCTGCTCCCCCAGCAGCCCATTTGCAATCACTTTGTAGAGAGAAATGAAAATGATCTAGTTAGGTTAAGGCATAATCGGTTCAATATCCTCCAGTCACTTCCAAGTAAAAGCCAAAGTCCTCAGGGGCCAGTGCTGTGCTGTAGCAGGTAGAGTTGCCACCTGTGTTGCCAGCTTGCCATATAAGAACCAGTTCAAGTCCTGGCTTCTCCACTTCCTATCCAGCTCTCTGCTCATGCACGTGGGAAAGCTCCTGGCTTTGCCTTGGCACATCTCAGCTGTTGCAACCATCTGGGGCGTGAACCAGCAGATGGAAGATCTCTCTTTCTTTGTGTCTCTCCCTGTCTTTCTATAATTCAGACTTTCAAATAAGTAAATAAAATCTTAAAAACAAAGTGCCAAGATCCTCATGATGGCCTTAAAGACTCCAATATCAGTTCCCTGTTGCTCTTCTCACCACTTATCCTTCATCCACGTCACCTCCCTTCATCTCTTTGCTCAATCTATGCCAGCCACCTTGGTCTCCGTGACGCTCTTCCAATTCGCCAACTATGCCTGCACCTCAGGACATGTGCTCTCACTCTTCCTATGTTGGAACTCTCTTCCCCTCCCCCCGGATATCCCTATTTAGTTTGCTTCCTCAATTACTGTAGCTCATTTCTAAGCATTTTCTTAACAGAGAAGCCATCTCCAACCACTTGGCATGAAACGGTAATGGCTGCAAAACACCATGTTCTCCTGCCTCACAGCCCTTCCCATGTTGCTTTTCCTGCTTTCTGTTTTTAAGTGACAATTATCTCTACATTACTTGATATTTTCACATTTAATTGTTTTCTGCCCCCACCCCTAACTAGAGAAGAAGCTCCAGGAAACTAAAGTTTCAGGGCCAGCATTGTGTTAAGCTGCTGCCCGCAGTGCTGGCATTCCATATGGGCACGGGTTCCAGTCCCAGCTGCTCCACTTTCAATCCAACTCCCTGCTAATACACCTGGCAAAACAGTGGAGGATTACCCAAGTGCTTGGGCCCTTGTACCCACCTTGGAGACCCAGATGAAGCTCCTGGCTCCTGGCTCCTGGCTTCAGCCTGACCCAGACCTAGCTGTTGCAGGCATTTAAGGACTGAACCAGCGGACAGAAGACACCTCCTTGTCTCTCTCTCTCTCTCTCTCTCTCTCTCTCTCTCTCTCTGTAATTTTGCCTTTCAAATAAACAAAAAAAAATTTTTTTAAAGTAAAGCTATATTTTATTCACTGAATATCTGAACCTAGATTAATGCCTCATTTATGGTAGACAAGAATACATAACTTTTACAAGTAATTGATACCAACATTCTTCAAGTCTCCTGAGCACCCTCATATCTCCCTTGCATGATTATTCTGGCTTTAAGGTGGAGCATGAGACTCATTTCTGAGTAATTACAGCATTGTATGCCCCTCACTTATATTCACATGCAAAGGGAGTGGTCAGGATGGTGATGTGACACATTCAAAACCAGAGATACAATAAAATTTTATCTGATTTTTCAGAAAGAGATATTCTTTATCCCATTGAACTGTAAGATAACAAGACATAGAGGGGACTACATGTGCTGTAGCCATTTAGACCCTCTGAGCAGAGGCTGGGAAGCCTTTGGATGAGTATGTGCAGGCCAGCCACCAATCTTGAGGACAGCATGATTCTATTGACCGTGACCTTTACATCCCATGTATAGATTCCTGAACTCAGGGAGAAAACATAAGAAAATAAATCCATCAGCCCTCTTCCTTGTCCCTGTCCTGCTAAGCTTTCCCATCATCGCCATTTCAAACTGTGGTGGCAAATAGGTTGTGTGCCATGACCAACACTAATTGACACGTGGTCAGTTCCTGGAGCTTAATATTGAAAAAGATTTAGAAGCTGCACACAACTCACTGGAAAAATGTACCATGATTGATTAGTACTATCTGTTATGAGTGGTGTACATTGGTGTTAAATTTCTCTGTCTTTGGAGAAAGCATGCACATTTGAGTTAGTTGCAGGAACATGATACTTAATAAATTTGTACATGATAAGAGAACACAGGATGGGGGTGGTGAAATGTGATTAGTTTGGGGGAAATTCAAGGATGGTCTCTGTGAGGTGAAACATGAATGGAAGCCTAGAGGTACAGACAGACCCAGATTCTTTTATCTGAAGCAGAAGGGCCTTGTCTATAACTTTGAGATAAGGCCAGAGATGGCCCACCAGGGACAGTGTAATTGATGAGGACCTTAAATGCTAGACTGAAGAGGGTAGGCTGCACGCAGTCAGTAATGGGAAGGTTCTGTAGGGTCTTGAACAGGTGAGGGTTGTAATAACATGGATATTTGAGGCAGATTAGGCTGTCAGTTGAATCCAGGATGAATTGAAACCATGGGAATTGGTGGTGGGGAGACTGGTCAGCATCCTGCTGCAGTGAGTCAAGCAAGTGCACTCTGGACAATGTTTTAAGCAGAGCTGTCACGAGCGTGGGCACAGACTCCTCAGCTGGGTCAGGCCTGTGCCGTGGGTGTGTGTAGAGAAATTTCAGAACCTCCATGGAGCTTTCAGAGTAAATGACCTGAGCAATAGCGGAGGGTCTTTTAGTTTGGTTTCCTTGACGGTGGCCAGGACAAAGAGGAAAGGAGTTCTAATGCAGCTGTTAAAGGTCTGTTGGAGAAGGAATTTTGTGTCTTTGTTACTGAGACACCTCAGAGTCAGCTAAGTAGCGTCCCCTGATGTTTCCATGGAATCATAAAAAGGGATGATTTATTAATCACTAAGTTTAACTCATACAAATACAGGATAGAGGTTAGCTCTGGTAAGAGCAAAGGGCCCAAATGCAAATGCTGGCAGGGTTAAGGATAGTAAAGGCGCAAAGCGAACATGGTAGATGAAGATTGGGAGGCCACGTCCCAGAAAAGCAGAGACTCGAAGCACTAACTTGCACTTTTCATCTTCAAATGTAGACGAAATACAAGTCTTAAAAGAGAAGTCCTGTATCTAGAGTTTTATATAACAATTCCTTATTTTTAAATGTTCATACTTTTAAAACCTTTCTCTTTTTTTTTTTTTTGGCAAAGTTTTTGATCCAATCTTTTTTTTTTTTTTTTTAAGATTTACTTTTATTCATTTGAAAGGCAGAGTTGCAGAGAAGCAGAGGCAGGGAGAGATAGAGAGAGAGAGAGATAGAGAGAGAGAAAGAGAGGGGTCTTCTATCTGCGGGTTCATTCCCCAGATGGCAGCAACGGCTAGGGCTGCGCTGATCTGATGCCAGGAGCCAGGAGCTTCTTCGGGGTCTCCCACATGGGGGCAAGGGCCCAAGGACTTGGGTCATCCTCTACTGCCTTCCCAGGCCATAGCAGAGAGCTGGATCAGAAGTGTAGTAGCTGGGTCTCAAACCAGCACTCATATGGGAAGCCGGCATTGCAGGCAGCAGATTTACCTCCTATGCCACAGGGCCAACCCCTTAAATTTTTCTTTTAACTGCTAATTTCCTATTCAGATGCTTCACCTCAGATGCTGTAGCTGTATGTTTAGCCGCTAATATTGTAGCCTGGGATAAAATTCCAGCCTGCCCACTTGTTCCCCCTGTAACCATGGACAAGGGACCCAACAATGCCCAGCTTCCACTAAATGAACACAGTAACAATGACTGTCATTAATCATTTACTAAGTGCTAGGCACTATTTTAATGGCTGTACATGTATTGCACCATTTAAATTTCACAATGAGCCTATGAAGAGTTACTGCTTACTTTCCTCATTTTCTTTTTTGGATAAGGAAACTAAAACACAGAAATTTATAGGACCTATATAATAGATGTGAAACAGTGTTATGATTGCAAGGCACACTCTGGGAATTAGTTATTTTTATTATTAGTATGATGGAGAGAAAAGGTGGTTTTGAAAAATCAAAGGGGCCGGTGTAGCAGAGCCATATGCATGCTTGTTTGAGTCCCAGCTGCTCCACTTCTGATCCAAATCCCTGCTAATGCATCTGGGAAAGCAGAGGAGATGGCCCCAGTGATGGGGTCTCTGCACCCATATGGGAGGCCTGGAAGAATCTCCTGGCTCCTGGCTTTGGCACATCCCAGCCTCAACCATTGCAGCCATTTGTGGGAGTGAACTGGAGGATGGAAGATCTGCCCCTCTCTCTCACTCTATCTGTAACTCTGCCTTTCGAATAAATAAAGATTAAAGATTAAAAAAAAAAGTAAAAGCAAAAGCTGTCGGCAGTTCCTTCTGCTCTTGGGGGAGGGGCCATGATTGCTTCCTTTCTTGAAATGAATCTTTTATTAGGAAAATGCTTGCAAAGTCCTCTTAGGGCACAAAGGCTGAAGCTTCTGAAGGCTGCATCTGGGCAGAGTGATGTTAGGCTGTTCTGCAAAATCGCAGAGCTTTGGAGGGTCTGGGGAGCCTGAGTGGAGGGAATAAGGGGGCTGACAAGAAAGGAGTCTACAGCCATACCACACTGAACGCGCCCGATCTCATCTGAAATGCGCCTGATCTCATCTGAAAAGAAAGAAGGAGGATGAAGGGGTGAGGAGGGCACTGAAGAGGAGCAGCTCACACACTTGCTGAGAGATGGGGGAATCAGAGAGGAGGTGGTCCGTGAGCTTTCCCTCAGCAGGACTGGTGAAACGTTTATAATCATTGGGAAATCAGCCTGTAAGTACTGACTTCTACTACAGATGAGGCTTGAAGAAAACCCTTCTATTAGCAAAGACTGTGTCTGAGAAGCAGAGGAAAAAGGACCAAATCCCTGTAGGTAGATACTGGACAATGTGATTAATAGATAAAACCTAGAGGGTTTTTTGTTTGTTTGTTTGTTTGTTTTGTCTGTGCCAGTCCTCATCCAAGTGCTTTCTTATTATTTAATGCTGTCCACAAACTGTGACAAGGTGTTCTAATAGCCCATTGCTACTGCTAGGGAAACTGAGGCATAATGGATAAGTATTCATAGATTGCCCAAAGCCACTCAGCTACAAGTGACTTCAGATTCTGTACTCTTAACCTCTGCATTATCCTAAAAGAAAGACCCAACTGCCAGAAAAGAAGTGCAAGTGAAAGACAGGACCCAAAGGCAGGAGGTAGTAAGAATAACAGTGACAAAAGGCAGTGGGAGCCCTCTGAGAGACTCCAAGTTCACTGGGCAGATCAGTGTGTGGTGGTTGTCTCCTGTGACTAGCTTTCCATTAACTGTGAAGTAGAGGCTTGCAATACTGTAACTTCAACATTAAAACAAGATGACCCAGTATTAGCTGGTCTTTGGGTAATGCTCTATTTTCAAGATTCCAGTAGAATATACAAGTGACAAAAGCCCATTACTCTAAGTCAGTTCAGATGTTAACCTTACCCTTGATCACGTACCCTGTCCTGTCCTGATGGGTAGTCAGTACAGCCAGGTAGTACTGGCTGTTCTCAAGGGGGTCGAGAAGGTAGTAACACCACAAGAGCCTCCTGAGCATCAGACTAAACTAAGGATTTTCTGAATGGGCAGGGGAAGAAATAATTTTGTTATGTGGAAATTATCAGCTGCTTTCAAAGACACAACCACTACCTACATCTAAAAGGAGAAAATGGTCAAGAGCATTCATTAGGGAGGCTTTGATTTTGTCTGATCATGGACAAAAAAGAGACAAAATTGTTGCATGTTTTGAACTCAGTTAATTTGTATAACACATACTACTTTTGCTTCTTAAGGAGACAAAGATCCACATGATAGACACTTTTTTCCCTTATTGATTTGCTAAGCACGGGCATTGCAATTACTTTCAACTGATGACAATGGAAAAATCTTTGAATGAAAATGCTATCCATCAAAGGTTTAAAAAGTTAAGGCTTGTCACAGAGGAAAATGAGACAGGCATGATCAAAACGCAGTGCATTTAACCCTTAGAGAGATCAGGCAGTCCCCAGGATCTGTGCTGTCACTAACATTTCTCTTCTCTCTCATTTCTTTCTTTCTTTTTTTTTCCTAGTAATCCACCAGGCAAGTGCCAGAAGCTTATATTTTACTGATGATCCATTATCAACTTTGGCAGTACAGAAACAGTCTCCTTTCTCTTGTGCTTTGCTTTTGTTTCCTAGAATAGAGAATGAAGGGGGACAAAGGCTTATCCATGAACTCTGACTTCCTTGGAATCTCCCCGTGCAGTACATCAAGGGTTACTCTCTAAATCCTGTGTTCTTTGATTAAGAGTTCATTGCTCTTTGCACTGAACATGAGCTTTGCATCTGTATTTGGAAATTACACACGTGAAGCAACTACAAGCAGTGAATGAGCTGAGGGTTTGGCATATGTCGTGAGTATGTATAAAGAGAATCAAATCACGAGACCTCAAAAAGATGAGCTTCTTTTAGGTGAGATTTTGTTAGACTGATTGTGTTGAGCTGAAGTAGAGCCAAAAGGGAGGGAAAAAACTCAAAGTGAGAAAAGGGCACTTACGGAAGCTTAGAATTAAACAAAGAAGTCTTTTTGAGTATTAAGAAATAAAAACAATGGATCCAGAGCCATGGAATGGTGCCCAGAGCCCCCAAATGCTCATTTGCTTTTAAGGTTGTTTGGGCTTTAATTAGTGAAGGCTTTCCCAAAAGGATTAAAACTCTTGAACTTTGAGAGGAACGATTTTGCAAGACCAAATGGGAAGAAGGCTGAGTGGATGCAGATGGCAGCACAGACCTCGCAGCTTGGTTAGCCGGGGATCGGAACTCTAAACTGAAGTTGGGGCTGGTAGTTTTATTTGCAAGAACAGTTCAGGACCCTGTATTCTGTTTAGGCATGGAATAAAACTTTAATGAAGAACCTTACGAGAGCGCGATGTTCCCCTGTCAGAGTCATCTTTCTGTATTTCTGGAGCATCTGTAGCTCACATATCCTCCTGTTCTCGTTGCTCCCCAGCATACTGACTCCTTCATAGTTCCTCCAAAGTCCAAGCTATTTTGTGCATGGAAACATTCTACATAAAACACGCTCCTCTGCTTTTATTTGGTAGGTTCCATGAATCCTGAAAATTGTGTCACCTCATCTCGGATTCTCTGAAGTCCTCTCTGACTCTCGAAAGCAGCTAACCAAGTGCTCCTTTGTCACCCACCTCAATCCACCTGTGCAGTTGCACGTACCACTTTCCATTGCAATTACTGGCCAAGACATAGAACACTGCAAAGGAATGCACAGAGGGTATATGTACATTTAAAATAGTAATGACTGTTAAAACACCTATGTACCAACCATACGCCTTAAGGATGCAAATATTACCAATAGCATCAAACTTCCTGGGTAACCCTTGGCATACTTGTCTGGCACAGATGGCTAAAGGAATTTTTATATTTAGTATAACTTTTTCTTTCTAATTTTACCACACACATTTGTATTCTTATTGTTTAATGTTGCCTATTTTGAATCTAACATGTTTTTAGTGCTCATCTGTATTGATGAATGAATCATGCCTTCTCAGTGGGACTGATAATACCCTAAAGGGATGAAAATTTGTTCTTAGAGTACAGAAAACTATTACTCCTAAAACATACAGCAAAGTATGTGTATGTAGTCCATATATACAATTTGTCTTCTACATTACAATTTCATCCAATGAGGTCGTTAGGAAAACCATATCTGTAAAGATTGGTTTTCAGATATGTGACAATAAGTAAAGGGCTGAGGGAGTGAGCATTTGGCACAGTGGTTAGGACACTGCTTGTGACACCCACGTCCCATATTTGAGCACTGAGGTTTGAGTCCTAGATTCACTCCCAGTTCCTGCTCGTGTGCACTCTGGGAGGCAGGAGATAATGGCTCAAATCCTTAGGTACCTGCCACCCCTATTGGGAGATCCAGATTAAATTTTGGACGCTTGGCTTTTGCCTGGCCCCACCCTGGCTGTTATAGGCATTTGGGGAGTGAACCAGTGGATGGAAGATTTTTCTCTGTCTGTATTTCTCTTGGTCTCTCTACCTTTCAAATAAAAGAAAAAATATTTTTTTAAAAAAAGAAAGGAAAAAAGTTGAGAAACACAATGTAGGTTATACATTTTCATTGTGATATGATATCTCACTAGATGAGAATACTGTAATTTACCTAGCTATTTTACTATTGGTGGGTATATGAGTTGTTCCTCATTATATTTATTATCAGAATAGTGTTGTATCCACAAACCTGATAATCTACATAAAATGGAACAATTGAAAAGCACAATGTGCCAAGAACAGACACAAGAGTAAATACATAACATGAGCGGGTCAACTTTCTCAAATAAAAAGCATCAGGCCCAGATGGGCTCACTTACAAATTCTACCAATTTCTAAAAGGATTTATCTATTTGAAAAGCAGAGTGGCAGAAAGGGGGACACACACACACACACACACACACACACAGAGGGGGCAGGGAGAATCTATCCACTGATTTCAAATGGCAGCAACAGTTGGGGCTGGGCAACTGGGATCAGGAGCTCCATCCAGACCTCCCACATGGGTGATAAGGGCCCAGAGACTTGGACCATTATCGGCTGTCTTTCCAGACACGTTAGCACTTCCACCACAATGGCTGCCCCTCTTTCACCATTTTTAATTCAGTTGTCCATCTTATTGATGGGTAGAAATTCTTTATGTTTTGAACACTATTCCTTTGCTGCTAATATACATTACATAAAGTTGCTTCCAGTATGCATTCGTGTTTTTTTTTTCTCTTTTTACCCTATGGTATCATTTGGTAAATGGAATTTCTTAATTTTAGTGCAAATTTATCAATCTTTTATCTTTATTAAAACTACTCCTATTTTCAGCATTTTATCTCCTCTGCTTTCTTTGGATTTATTCTGCTTTTCTTATTCAAAGTTCTTAATTTTCAGCCTTATTTTCTTTGTATGTAGAAATTCGTGAAACATTAAATTTCCATTAAAACCCTATTGTACTTTTTCTATCATTTTTCAGTTACAAATACTTTTAAGCTTCCATTATGATTTCTTCTTTTACCTGTGAGTTGCTTTTCCTCTTCCAAATGCATGAGACTGTTTTAATCACCCTTTTGTCGTTGATTTCTAAGGTGCTATATTATGGCAAGGAATGTAATTTGTAGGATACTCTTTGAAATTTATTAACCCCTCCTTTATGGCCTAGAATGTGATCTGGGTTCCATGTGTGCCTGGGTAAAATGTGTATGCATTACATAGTTATTGGGGTGGTGTTCTATGTATGGCTGCTAGATCGAGTTTCCTTCTTTCTTTCTTTCTTTCTTTCTTTCTTTCTTTCTTTCTTTCTTTCTTTCTTTTTATTTCTGACAGGCAGAGTTAGACAGTGAGAGAGAGAGAGAGAGAGAGAAAGGTCTTCCTTTCCATTGGTTCACCCCCCAAGTGGCCGCTACAGCTGCGCTGCACCTATCCGAAGCCAGGAGCCAGGTGCTCCTCCTGGTCTCCCATGCGGGTGCAGGGCCCAAGGACTTGGGCCATCCTGCACTGTACTCCCAGTCCATGGCAGAGAGCTGGACTGGAAGAGGAGCAACTGGGACAGAATCCGGTGCCCCGACCAGGACTAGAACCCAGGGTGCCGGCGCTGCAGGCAGAGGATTAGCCAAGTGACCCATGGAGCCGGCCAAGTTTCTTAATTATATTGTACAAATCTATATTCTTATTCCTTGCAACATAAACTACCAGTTACTGAAAGAAATGTGTTCATTATCTCCTGCTTTAGTAGTAATTTGTCCATTTTTCATTTTACTTTTGTTGATATTTTCTGTATATTTTTGGTAGGTTGTTAGGTATGTACAATTTAGAATTATGTCACATTTTCCATATCACTGACGATTTTTTGCCTTAGTCTATTTTGCAGAATGTTAATATAATTATTATATTTCTTTTTACCAGTCTTTGCCTGCCATGTCAGGGAGTTTTCTATTAGGAAAACAGAAATTCCCTTAACTATCTAAATAGAGGGATTTTAATTCAACTGAGGGACTGGGTTACACACAGAATAGTAGAGCCGAGAAACCCAGCAGGATGGTGAAGTGATTTAAAGATTAGCAACAGCAGCAAGTTGTTACCATGAACAAGGTAGGGAAACAAAGCGGGAGAGGCAATGATAAAGCCTCGGGTCACGGCCACCCACATAAGCTGGAACCACAGAAAACAAGAGGGCCTGTGGGAGATACCCCCGGTGCTAGAGACCACATGAAGGGGAGAGGAGAGAGCCCAAGGCAGCCTTTCGCTGTCAGCCCAAACTCAGACAGGAAGCAGCTGGCCTCACAAAGCAGCTCTTGGGCGTTGGAATCACTTTGATTTGAAGGTCCCCTTCACACTGGCTTCTGCGTCCTTTGACACATCCTTAGCAGTCTTTGAGTATTTTGTGGCTTTCGAGCACAAAAAGGATGTTCCGGGCTCATCTTATTCTTTCCTGTGGGTCCCAGGGACATCTTCTCACCACGCTCAAGTGGCCCGATGCAGGACCACAATCCTCAGCAGAGCCTTGAACACTTGGCTCTGATTCCTCTTGTTCCTCCAGATTAGGAGAACAAGGATGCGAGTCAGAAGAGGAAACAGGGCCTGGGGATCCTTAAAAACTTCCTATACCCTGATGATTTAGGTCTGGCCCCTTTGAACTGCATATACATGGATTCTGTTTATATACCTAGTATGTCTGTCTTTTAAGTATATAGTTTCATTCTTTTTCATCAGTTTTGATATCTAATAAATTGAGATTAAATGCTACCAACACATTTAGTACTATTTGTTTTGTTCTTTTCTTGCCTTCTATAAATTCATTTAAGTTTATTTTCTTT
The DNA here is from genome assembly GCA_949820135.1 of Sylvilagus floridanus. Lineage (NCBI taxonomy): Eukaryota > Metazoa > Chordata > Mammalia > Lagomorpha > Leporidae > Sylvilagus > Sylvilagus floridanus. Next base: position 91,934,349 of record OX463224.1, read on the forward strand.
TCTTCCTACTAATTTGGATGTTACACTCCATGTCTATTCTTTTAGGGAATACCCTCAAAATGCTCACATGCATTCTTAGTTTAATAAACATTAAAATAAAATTCTTCTTTTCTCCTTCTATTTCTGGTGGAGATCACCAGGGCTTCTGGTCACAGGAAAGCCCCTGGGGGTGGGAAGGTCCCCAGTGGTGGGAAAGTCCCTAGCTAACGGCAGTCTGCCATATCTGTCTCTATCTTTACATCTCTGTCTTGGATTCTAGTGTGCATTGCAGCAGTCGGCCTTCTGGCTGCCCCTAGGCAGCATGTTCCTCAGTCTACCTCTGCTCACTCTGTCTGACTGCTAGGATGAATCCTTGCACCACCTGCACCACCAGCTTCAATCAGTTGCTTTTCATGACAGTTTGGTGGTCCACGCAGGAACTTCTCCTCTGATCCCTACAATCCAACTTACAACATGTGGTGCAATAGGCGGCAGCAGCTCATCTAGGCAAATCCACACACATTGTTGGCCTCTTGACCACTCTAGTCCTTCTTCCCTCTTTTATCACTGCCACAGTGGAAGTGAAAGGCACTTGTTCATGGATGCCCAGTAGCTGTTGCCTTCAGGGACATGGACTACACATCTCTCTGTTCCTCCTCACCTACTTCCTTTGCCCTTTATAGGGATCGAAAGCCTACTGCCCTCATGCTATTTTGCTACTCACCACTCTGCTCAGCAAAATCCTGGACTGAAAGAGTTGATACTTCATGGATGAGTACAGCTTTTTGCTTCTTTATTACAGTCTTGGATTGGCTCCCCAACCTCAGAAACCTTCCCTCTTCAGCGGGAAACATTGGGCTTTCTTTCTTTTTTTTTTTTTTTAAGAATTATTTATTTATTTGAAAAGCAGAGTTACAGAGAGGCAGAGGCAAAGACAGAGAGAGAGGTCTTCCATCCACTGGTTTACTCTCCAGATGGCCACAACCGCTGGAGCTGTGCTGATCCGAAGCCAGGAGCTTCTTCCAGGTCTCCCATGCTGGTGAGAGGCCCAAGGACTTGGGCCATCTTCTACTGCTTTCTCAGGCCATATTTAATTATTCACAGGCCAGACTTAATTTAAATGGTGTCCGCTTTAATGGGGATAAATTGCCACTGAAGAAGAACCAATGGTACTTCTTTGGCTAAAAGAAGGCCATGGGGCCGGTGCTGTGGCTCAAGAGGGTTAAGCCATCTTCTGCAATGCTGAAATCCCATATGGGCTCCTGTTCAAGTCTCAGTTGCTCCTCTTCTGACCCAAATCTCTGCTAATGGCCTAAGAAAGCAGTGGAGCATGGCCCAAGTACATGGGTCCCCACATTCACACAGAGAACCCAAACAGAGCTCCTGCCCCCTGGCTTCAGCCTCCCCAGTCCTGGCCACTGTAGCCATTTGGGGAGTGAACCAGCTGATGGAAGATCTCTCTCTCTCTCTCTCTCTCTCTCTCACTCTCTCACAGAAGTTTTGTAAAACCCTTCAGGTACTTTCCAAAATGTTGAGTGCAGTAAACACAGTTGATTTCCTTGTCAATTACCGAGGCTTACACTTTTAACCATGGCTATTTTAAGTCTTTTTGTCATCCACAATTTGGATTCTCTCTAAAAAAATTTGCAATCAGATTCATGGAGGATATTTTAACAAGTGCTCTTAAATACAGATTTCTGACTGCATTAAGATCAATGTATTAGGGACCGGCACTGTGGCATAGCCGGTAAAGCTGCCATCCACAGTGCTGGCATCCCATATGAGGCCGGGTTGAGTCCTGGCAGCTCGGCTTCTGATCCAGCTCCATACTATGGCCTGGGAAAGCAGCAGAAGATGGTCCAAGTCCTTGGGCCCCTGCACCTGTGTTGAAGACCCAGAAGAAGTTCCTGGATCCTGGCTTCATAGCCATTTGGGGAATGAACCAGCAGATGGAAGATCTCTCTCTCTCTCTCTCTCTCTCTCTCTCTCTCTCTCTCTCTCTCTCCCTGCCTCTGCCTCTCTGTAACTCTGCCTTTCAAATAAATAAATAAATCTTTATAAACTCAATGGATTAGATAAGAATTTCCAAAACTCTGAGGAAAAAACTGGAAAATCCATAAAACTGTTAAAGGAGATCAAACAAGAATTAGTTATAGTAGGCTGAATGAATTAACCAAATCTGTGGATTTCTATGTCTTTTATTTAGAATATTTTTGGCTCTGTGTTTGAACATTTCGTTCTTTAGGTCCAGGGAAGCTTTAGCCTGTGATTTCTGATGTTTACGGTGCTTTGGTAAAACACAGTTTAGTAAACAAAGATGGAATTGTTTATCCTTCCTCCCCTACTTCACTTCTCCAAATCTCAAAAACTTTTATAAGGATATTTGGTTTCTCATGGCATGAGTTCGTTAACAATCTGTTCTCATTATAGCAGGATACAGTTAGAAACACTGGCATATCTAAAAATCATACACAGACTGCCTGGCTTCAAGGATTCCCAGCCTTGCAGAAAGTAAATGAAGTTGTTGCTTCTTAGTAGGGCCTGAAAAATCAAAACATTAGGTAGTTACTGTAGTAAGAAAAAAAACCCTAAGTCTGCTTTGGATTGGCTATTGAGCTTTAAGAGATTTCCAAATCTGAAGTTACTTGTAATTCTCACACAAAATACTAAAATCTCTATACAGCATGCATAGTGAAGCACTAAGCAAACTATTTGACCTTTTCTTACTTGAGAAGCAAGGATTAGGACTTGTAGTGACTGAAAATTTGGGAAAAATAAGATGACTGGTGGAGTACAATTCAAATATCTGGATGCTGTCCCCAGATGTTGGCTAATGTGACTGAGTGTGACAGCCACTCGTGATGTACTGTAGGAGACAGACTAGTTCGCTTTGGGCAGCTCAGCTCAGCGCAGACAGCTCACTGTGTGCTCCTACTCTGGCTAGAAAGCTGTCCTGGTTGAATATCATTGCTTCCCACTGAGGAAAGCAGCCTTCAAAAATGGAATGGCTCTAGATATCCTCACAGATGCCCAAGGGGGAACTTGTGTCCTCATTAAAACAGAATGGTGTATATATTCTGGATGTACATTTGTACCTGGTGCTTCAGGCCAGGAAATGTTATACAAAAACAAACAATTCAGATAAAAGTACAGTAGCCATTGCGTTCTGTGTATTAAGTAAAATTCTATATGTTCTTTTCTTTAGAAAATTTTGTTCTAATTTAGAAATTTTGAATAGATTACAAAAAATGTATATTAAAGGAATCATAACAAAAAGAAGAGAGAAATATAAAGGAAAAATAAAAGGAAGAGAGAAAAAATAAAAAGGAAGAGAAGGGGCCAGCCTCTGGTATAGCAGGTAAAAGCCACTGCCTGCAGTGCCAGTATCCCATATGGGCACCAGTTTGAGTCCTGGCTGCTCCACTTCCAATCCAGCTCTCGGCTATGGCCTGGGAAAGCAGTGGAAGATGGCCCAAGTCCTTGGGCCCCTGCACTCATGTAGGAGACCTGGAAGAAGCTCCTGGCTCCTGGCTTCTGAATGGCACAGCTCCGGCCATTGTAGCAGTCTGGGGAATGAATCAATGGATGAAAGACCTCTCTCTCGCTCGCTCTCTCTCTCTCTGTCTCTATCTCTCCCCCGCTTTGCCTCTCTGTAACTCTACCCTTCAAATAAATAAATAGATCTTTAAACCATCAAATAAAAACTAAGAGAAAATAAAATAAAAAGGAAAAGGAAACTGTAAGCATGAGAGTATCTTCTTGGTGAGGAAGGTTAAGAAGGAATGAGAATTTCTTCCAGATAAAGAAATGCATCTAATATGAAATTTTTGTCCTAAAGTATAATGACTGGCTAACTATAGACTGGGTAGGAAAAGATAGGTCAAAAAATAAAGATTTGACTAAATCACAAAGAATGTGTTTAGGTCTCAGAAGCTTTGAAAAGGATAAGCAATTGCGAATAGAGACCATAGGCTTTGATTCTCAGCTCCCTGGTAGAGAATTTGGCTTCTATCCTCTCTCCTGTCCCAGAGAGCACTCCTCCTCACCCTAATTCTTGAGCCTACTCTTTCAAACAAACTAAATAAGTTTATCTCCTCCAGAATATGGCAAACCAACTTCCAAATGAAATATGGCAATGATATCAACTCCCTCCCCCAGGAAAGACCACCTACAGTCCCCTAGATAACACAGGCAGACATTTCCAGAAAAGATCACTTTTTTCCCTGAATCTCCAGCACCTGCTAGATCCCTGCAGCCAGGATCCTGGGACACCCTGAACTCCTGGAAGACTGACAATCTTAGGCAGGGTCAACTCGATGCACCTGTTCAGTGTGAAGCAATTATAGAAGATGAAATCTTCACCCAAATGCCAAAGGTTTGTCATTGTCAATTTGTCAGGGTATAATGTAGAGGTCACCAGGGCAAACGGTGGTAGGAAAGCCACTACTGGCAGAAAAGTCACTAGTTAATGGCAATCTGTCATACATACATACATACATATATATATATATATATGTAAGTGACAGAGTATTATGTATTACAATATATGGTAGTCTGGATTATAGTCTGTGTTACAGCATATTAAATAAATCTAACTCTGATGTCTCTATCTAATTTCTCTGAATTCTTTCACCACCTGCAATGCTGACATCAACTGGTCTCTTCCTGAAACATTTCCACTGTATCCTCCTCTCTTCTGTCTTTATCTTTTCCTGCTTAATCCTCCTTTCCACTTCCTATCCTTTTTCTTTTATTCTCTTCCCCTTTGAAAGAATTGAGCTCTACATTCATTGCAATATTGTTGTCCCCACCAGGATGGAAGTGGCAGAACACAACATGTAAACAGAAGGCATTTATGTGGGGTGAGCTTGGATAGCCTCATGGGCATGATAGCCTGAGATGGAGTGTTGGATGATGTATCCATGAGGGATCCTTGAGAGGAGATTACATGGAACAGGTATTGGAACCTACTTAGAATAAGTGGGACAACATCATGAAAGGGGAAGGTAGAGAGGGGTATTGGAGCTTGAAAGGATAGGCTGGGCGAACCCTCTAGAAATCAGCCTAAGCAGGGCAAGGAAGTATCCATGTGGGGGTTGGAGGAAGGTTGGGGGATAGGACAGGCTTTTGGTTCAGGTTACAGAGGTTCAAGAGGGATTAGGAGAGTGATCATATGGGAAGGCAGCCTGTGGGAGTATTGAAGTCCAGATGGTTAAGGAAAGCATGTCGTCAGGAAAGCATTTCTGCATGAACTGAGTCAGGGCAGAGTGAGGGAGATCTTCCTGTAGGGATTCAAGAAAAGAACAAGATGAGCCTGGGACACTTTGTTCATGCCTTAAACTCTCAAAACAACATATAACCTAGACTGGGGAGAATTTGAGCACGGAAATAATGACAATGAAGGATTATAAGCCATTTATTTTACTTTTTACTTTTTTTCCCAAAGAAACCTTCTATTTAATGAGTACAAATTTCATAAGTACAACTTTAGGAATATTGTGATTATTCCCACCATACATGCCTTCCCACCCCAACTCCCACCCCACCTCTCCTTCCTCTCCCATTCCCAGTCCCATTCTCCATTAAGGGAAAAACAAACAAAAAAAACTGCTCCTTGACAGTCCAGACAAGCGCTATTCAAGTCATTGCTTCTTAAAATGTCAATTTCACTTCTACAGATTTCCTTTCAGGTGCTCTATTACTTATAACAGATCAGGGAGAACACATGGTATCTGTCCCTTTGAGATTGGCTTATTTCACTAAGTATGATGTTTTCCAGATTCATACATTTTTGTTGCAAGTGACACGATTTCATTTCTTTTTTACCACTGTGTAGTGTTTCCTAGTGTACATATCCCATAATTTCTTTATCTAGTCTTCAGTTGACAGTTGTTTAGGTTGATTCTTTGTCTTAGTTATTGTGAATTGAGCTGCAATAAACACGGGGGTGCAGATAACTCTTTTATTTGCTAATTTCATTGCCTTGGGTAAATTCCCAGGAGTGGGATGGCTGGGTCATATGGTAGGTCTATATTCAGATTTCTGAGGTATCTCCAAACTGCTTTTCATAGTGGTTTTACCAGTTTACATTCCCACCAACAGTGGACTAGGGTACCTTTTTTCCCACATCCTCACCAGTATTTGTTGTTTGTTGATTTCTATATGAAAGCCATTCTAACTTAGGTGAGGCAAAACCTCATTGTGGTTTTGATTTGCATTTCTGTGACAGGTAGCAATCCTGAACATTTTTTCATGTGTCTGTGGGTCATTTAGATTTCCTCTTTTAAAAAATGTCTATTTAAGTCCTTTGCCCATTTCTTAACTGGGTTGTTTGTTTTGCTATTGTGGAGTTTCTTTATCTCTTTATATATTCCAGTTATTAATCCTTTATCAGTTGCATTGTTTGCAAATAATTTTTCCCATTCTGTCGGTTGCCTCTTCACTTTCCTGAGTGTTTCTTTTACAGTACAGAAGCTTCTCAGTTTGATATAATTCCATTTATTAATTTTGGCTTTGATTGCCTATGCCTCTGGGGTCATTTCCAAGAACGATTTGCATATACCAATGTCTTGCAGGGTTTCCCTGACGTTCTCTAATGATTTTATGGTACCAGATCATAGATTTAGGTCTTTAATCCATTTTGAATGGATTATCATCTAAGGTGTAAAATAGGGGTCCTGCTTCATACTTCTGCATTTGTAAATCCAGTATTCCAAGCAGCATTTGCTGAAGAGTCTATCCTTGCTCCAGGGTTTGTTTTAGTTCCCTGGTCAAAAAAAATTTGGTTGTAGATGCTTGTATTGATTTCTGGCGATTCTATTCTGTTCCATTGATCTATCCATCTGTTTTTAATACCAGTATTAGGCTGTTTTGATAATAACTCCCTTGTATGTCTTGAAATTTCGTATTGTGATTCCTTCAGCTTTATTTTTGTTGTATAAGACTGCTATAGCTATTCGAGGTCTCCTGTATTTCCATATGAATTTCAGCATCATTTTCTCTATATATGAGAAGAATGTCTTTGGTATTTTGATTGATATTGCATAGAATCTGCAAATTGCTTTTGGAAGAATGGACATTTTGATGATATTGATTCTTCTAATCCATGAACATGGAAGATTTTTCACAATAGCTAAAAAAAACAAATGTCTTGGAATACATTTAATTAAGGATGTCAAAGATCTCTATGATGAAAATTATAAAACATTATAAAACAAATGGCACATCCATGCCCTCTGCGAAGGTCCACTGTGTTCCTCCAATTTGTGTAGAATTTCCTCTGATGTTTTCTCCCTAACTCTTCCCTGACTGCACTCTTTCCACTTTTTTTAAACTATATTCTAGATTCAAACAGCAAGCTCTCTCCCTATACCACCATCTTAATCCAATCTAACCTGTTTAATAAAATAAGAAACCATGAGTCCAAATAAAATAACTGAATAGAAAATTTGATGAGCAAAGTGCAATTTACATAGTATCATTACATCTTCAATCAAATACTTATTAACTATCAAGGGGAAAAAAAAGAGTCAGTTTCCTATTGTGAGTGAAAAAGCCTGGAAAACATTCCCTTAATAGAGTGATCAAATTTAACACCTTTAGAAAATAACAGTTACCTGACTGAATACAATGAGAACACAGTATCACATCTATGCTTTTTCTACTAAAGATGCATTAACTGAAATCATAAGGAAATGGCAGGCAAGTTCCAATGAAAGACATTGGACAAAATAACTTACCTGTAGTTTTCAAGTGTTAAGTTCATGAATGTCATGAGGGGGGTGGATGTGTATTATCTTAAAGAGATATGACAGATAAATATAGTAGATAATTCTGAATGGGATAATTTTGTTTTAAATGGTATTATTAGGGCAACTGGAAAAATTTTAACAGGTATGAGGATTAAGCATAGTAATGTAATCATGTTAATTTATTGTTCTTGTTTATAAGAATCACACTCTCAGGAATTAAGAGGTAATAGGGCGTTAGCTCCGCAAGTTGCTCTCAATACTTCAGTAATGAAGTTTGTACTTTTTGTGAAGGATTCTTTACCAGTATTCAGTAAGTATCAAATTGAAATTTTAAAAATATAATCAATATTTTTAGCTTGCTTTGGATCACTTTGAGAGCTTACATCACTAACTCCATTCATCTCCCAGGTGACTTAAGTGCTATTTTCCAGGAAATTCATTATCTTTGTTTTAGTGCAATAGATTAGATATTGTTATTACTATATACAAAAAGAATTCCTTAGAGTTTCCCACACTTGTATATTTTCTTTGTTAACAATTATTTCTGAAAACACTGGCCTTCCTTTTTGGATTATTTTCATTCTTTTGGAAGAAAGTTATTCCAAAGTGTCTGTTGATGAGAGCAACAATGTTTCTGTTTCTGTTTACCTAAAAATACTTATCCATGATTCGTATTCTTGAAATATCATTTTGGAGGTTATAAGACTCCAGAATGACAATGATTTTCTTTTAGCACTTTGTTGATATTGTTTCTATGCCTTTCATTTTCAGCTATTGCTTTTAAGAGGTATGTTGTTGCTCTAACAATTGTGATTTAGTGGTTAATGTACATTTCCTTTTGGATCATTGTAAGGTTTTCACTTCGTCCTTATTATACTGCAGTTTCAGTAGAAAGTCCCCAGAACCTTTTTTAATCTGATGACTGGAATCTTTCATAAATTCTTTTAGAAAAGTGTCAGCCATCATCTTACCAAATATTGATTCTCCATAATTCTCCATTAGCAGTTCTGGAATTCCAACAGACATTTATTGGAACTTCATAATCTATCTTCTATGTCTCTTCAACTCATTTCATAGCCTTTATTTTCTTTTGCATTTTTCAAAATTTCAATATTCTCTTTTTTTAAAATAAACTAAATAATATAATTTTATTATATTCTATATCAGTTATCTCCAACATCTGTAGTCTTTTCAGGCCAGAGTTTGTAGTTTGTTATTTATAACAACTTTTTTTTTTTTGGACAGTCAGAGTTAGACAGTGAGAGAGAGAGAGAGACAGAGAGAAAGGTCTTCCTTTCCGTTGGCTCACCCCTCAAATGACTTCTACAGCCGGCCCGCTGTGCCGATCTGAAGCCAGGAGTTGGGTACTTCCTCCCAGTCTCCCATGCAGGTGCAGCGCACAAGGACTTGGGCCATCCTCCACTGCCTTCCCGGGCCACAGCAGAGAAGTGGACTGGAAGAGGTACAACCAGGACAGAATCCAGCGCCCCAGCTGGGACTAGAATCCGGGGTGCCGGTGCCACAGGCAGAGGATTAGCCAAGTGAGCCGTGGCACTGGCCAAGAACTTTCAATCATGGTGGCTTGTTCACTAAAGTTTAGTCAATTTCTATTGCTTGCTCATGTTCCTGAGATCTGTTATCCATGGTAATTCTCTGATACCAGAATTTAAAGTTGGTATTTCCATTGTTTCTGTGAGATATCTTGGGGTACTAAAACTTGGGACCATTTTTTCTTTAATTAATTAATTTATTTGAAAGGCAGACTTTCAGAGAGGCAAGAGCATGGGGAGGGAGAGACAGGATAGGAGGGAGGGAGAGAGAGAGGGAGAGAGGATGAGAGAGAGAGAGAGAGAGAGAGAGAGAGAGAGAAACTATTTTCCGTCTGCTGGTTCACTCCCTAAATTGCTATAACCACCAGGGCTGTGCCAGGCCAAGGCCAGGAGCAAGGAGTTTCTTCCAGATCTCTCACATGGGTACAGGGGCCCAAGGACTTGGGCCATCTTCCACTGCTTTCCTAGCCCCATTATCAGGGAACTGGATCAGAACTGGAGCAGCCAGGTCTTGAACTGACACTCATATGGGATGCCAGCACTGCCACAGCGCTGGCTCCCTGAGACCACTTTTAACTGCATTTTCACTCTGCGGTGTTTCAGTCCCAACACTGGTACTGTGTGAGCTTAGGGAAGGAAATTTCTCTTGCTTCTAGCCAGAGTCAAGACGCAGAAATGTATACTCGTGTTATCATCTAGCATATTTTAAAATTAATATTTTAGGTTCTTGTCTCAAGCTTAGAGAAAGATTCTAAGCTGAGGCATAAACGAGACAGGCAATATAATAAAGCTTAGAATTTATTTGGGGAAGTGAGAGAAATACACAAGAATATAAGGGCTTTATTAAGGGAGAGAGGGGTCAGAAAGATAAACTGGGAGTTCCATACCAGGCAGAGGGCAGACCCGGGGCCACGTGCGGGAGTCTGCAGGCAGGAGCAGCGGCATAAATGGGAGGCAGGCAAGAGGCACAGGGAAGTGCAGGGGTGGGGGGCACCCATGCCTCATACTCACTTACAAAAGGGGAGTGGCAGGTGGGTGTATCCTGGTGAGATCAGGTTGGGGGTGGTGGTGCATGTTTTCCAGCTCATGAATCTAATCAATCTAATCTTATCTCTCTGAGGCTCCTCATACCACTCCCACAATGTCACTATTCAGAATCAGTTTTTGTTTGTTTAGTTTATGTTTGGGGGTTATAATTATATTACTGGTTTTTTTGTAAGAGGTCAGAAGTCCTTCAGTCCCATCTTGCATTTCCTTCCATCTTCCTTCTATTTTTCAGACCATGGAAGTCTTTCAAGTAGGGTGTTACATTGAAAGGGCAAATACTATATGAGATCAGATCATAGCAGAGTGTTTTTCCTCCAAAGCCTTCAGAAGCCATTATCTTCCCCTGCAACTAGTCCCAAACTCCAAGGGCACTCATAGTTTATTTAGACAAAATACTTATTTACTTAAAATTCTTTCCAACTAGATCGCATGCCCTATGAGAGCAAGAATAACACCTTTCAATCTTCTAAAGGGTCTGCGGCAGAACTGTAGGGTGTGGAATACTGGAATATTCTACTCCCACATATAGATGTTACTGAATTGAAGATAATTAAGATGTTACTTAATTAAGAGAATTAGGAAGAAGTAGACAGAAGAAAACTCTAAACTCTGCTAAATCAAATCATAGAATCATTGGTATACCTAGATTATTATGTATGTTAAAAGAAAAGGGAAAAAAGACTAAAAAAGTGAGAGAGCATCTTTTATGGGGCTGTTCAAGGGGATTCAATGAAACAATCATTATGTCTAATGTAGACTTATAGTAAGAATTCAAAGGCTGCTAACTTTTAATTCTTTTTCTTGTTAACATTTGTCAACGTTTCCTTCTAGAATGCTGACTCTCTGGAGCATTGCTAACTTGCTTGATCTGCCTTCCTCATCCACCTTTTGCCCTAGGTAGAAGAACACGTCCCTGATTAAAGGTTACATCTTGTAAAGACTGACTGTGAAGGCCAGTCCACAATAGACAGAGAGACAATACATTCTTGTTCAGAGCAGCCACCAACAGTGATGACAACAGCCATCAATGGGCTGAGGTCAAAGATCACCAGCCCTTCTGTTACTTCATTCTTTTTCCGGCTCCCAATGGAGTTCATAGGAACTCAATCTCGGGTCTGAAATGCAATCAAAGCTCATCCACTCAGGTCCAAGCAAAGGACATCAAATGAACAAATTCATAAGGCAAAACAGAGTGTTCAGTTAGTCTTCTGAAAAGTAAGTTTGCCACCCCTTTAGGGGTTGTGGAAATATGATGTAGCCACTAGCAAGGTGAGAGACATTTGAGGAAGCCGGTGATTCAAGCCCCGTGGTGGGGATTAGCAGCAGAGCTGCTTGGAGCCTCTGAACACCCTTGGGAAGCACCAGAAATAAGAGCCAACAATGCATCTCCAGGTGGACATTCAAGGAAGCTTAAAATGCTGAGCCAAATTAAAAATTGGAAATGTGGGCACAGAGGTTGTTTTCGACAGATTCTTGTCTCTGCCCCATGGAAAACAGAAACATTAGCCCTCTGGGATACCATTAATGTGGTTGCTGCTCTTCCTAGACGCCTCTGGACAAGTGCATGGCATTTGTCCTGGATGCAGCTGGAATCCATCCTTTATGGTACAGTTTATCCCTCGATGACATTGTCTGCTTGGATATTGCCCAGAGACTGAATGTATACAAGCAACACTTTTTGACTGCTGTGCGTTCATCCTGATATGCCGCGTGGCCTTGCCCAGTTTGCTGCACAGTCAGTCTCGATAAGACCCACAAAGCAGGCTCCTTGGTAATGTGAACAAAGTAATTTCCCTCTTTTGTTGTCTAAGACTTTTCATAGACTCAACTCACTAAACTGGTTATGCAGATCAGTACATGGGGGAAAGAAGCCTAGTAGTCTCCACTGAAAGAGGGTGGGGATGAAACAGAAATGTGCTCAGAGCCCTCTGGATGGCAGAAACCCCATCTAACAAAGTGAAGGATGAGGGGCTGGCGCCGTGGCTCACTTGGCTAATCCTCCGCCTGCGGCGCCGGCATCCCATATGGGTTCTGGGTTCTAGTCCCGGTTGCTCCTCTTCCAGTCCAGCTCTCTGCTGTGGCCCGGGAGGGCAGTGGAGGATGGCCCAAGTGCTTGGGCACCTGCACCCCCATGGGAGACCCGGAAGAAGCACCTGGCTCCTGGCTGCGACAGCCATAGAGGCCATTTTGGGGGGTGAACCAACAGAAGGAAGACCTTTCTCTCTGTCTCTCTCTCTCACTATCTATGACTCTACCTGTCAAAAAAAAAAAAAAAAAAAAAAGTGAAGGATGAGTCCTGGGCCTTGGGGCCACCCAGCATCCTCATTAGCGTCAATGACTCTGGTGGGTAAACCTGCACTTTCCCCTGTCTTTATCTGCTTAGTCAGTTTGTCTTATGTTTTGAGTGTTATCACCATGCATTGTATTTGACATACTAATGGATGGAACCATTTAATCTCCCACAACAATCATGAAATTGATATAATTATCTTGATTTTGCAGATGAGAAAATTAAATTTTTTTTCAAAGCTGAACTTGAAACACAGGCATGAATGGATTCCAAACCTGTGTTTCAACCACATCACCAACAGCCTTAGTCTCCAGAATTGCAACATCTGCACTCTTTTCTCTGCTGTGATCTGAAGTGATCCTTCAAGAGCTGAGATGGTCACAGAGCCTTGGCAGGACTTGACCATCTTTGGGGATATACAATGACATGTGAGTTCTTATTAAATTTCTATAAAACTAAATTGCTTCAAGGTTCTGTTGTATACTACGTATCATCACCCAGGAGTCTCAGCACAATCCAGTTCTGATCTTGCCACTTCTCTGATCAGAAGCTTTCCACAGACCCCAGTTGTCGCCAGAGCAACAGCACTCTTGAGTACCCAAGACTGGCCACTTGCTGCCTTTCCAAATCTGAGTTCCTAGTCTCTAGTCCCCATCTCCGGGCTTGAACTATACTCTGTGGGTCTCTACTGCAGCCAGGATTTTAGACCAGAGCAGGTCTATTTCAAGCATTTTGTGGATCGACATAATATCTCATGTCAACAACTGCTGTTTTGTTTTCACAAAGCTTGAACAGCATCTCTGTAAGTCAACCACCTGCATTCATTGAGTCATCCCCTCCTTTACATCTCTGATTAAGCTTGTCCTTTCCTGGAACTCCTCCCCCTTCCAACGCCATCTTTTGATACTTTACGTGACCTTCAATGCTTTCTCTCTCCTTCAACTTCTCCCACAGCTCCTTGAGTACTAAAGTCTTCTAGGACTTGCCAAGTTTCACTTTGTAGTGTGGCTATTTGTGTTCATTTCATTTCATGTCTCCCACTTGACTCAGATGTCTTGTACTAAAATGTGGCAGGTAGGGACTATAACTATAACTATATATATATAGTTATATCTATATATATATCTTTATTATATCTGTGTTATTTCCCAGCATCTACTACTATGTTCTCTTCATGCCAGGTACTTAATTAATTCATGTTGAGATGAACAAAATTAATATGGATAATTAGATATAATTTTAAGCAACAAGTCTTACATCTTAATTTATTTATTATTTGAGACAAATAGACAAGATAGACGAAGACAGCTCCTGTCCATTCCCCAAATACCTGCAACAGCTGGGGCAGCGCCAGCCAAAGCCAGAGGCTGGGAACTCAATCCAAGTCTCCTACATGGGTTGCAGGGACTCAACTCTAGAGCCATCACCTGTTACCTCCCAGGATGAGCATTAGCAAGAAGATAGAATCAGGAACAGGGCCAGGACTCAAACCCAGGCAATCTGATATGAAATGCTGGCATCCCAACCTGTGTCTTAACTGATCGGCTAAATATCATCCCCTAAGCAATAATATCTGAAAATTGTTTGGTGCACACCATCTTTGGTTCATGAAAGCCAAGTATTAAGAAGGAAGCATCACATCCCCCCCCCCCCCCCCCCCGCCCGACACAGGTCTTTCTTGCTTTCATTTTTTTTGCTTCATCTCAGAGTATCCTAAGGCAGGAAAATGTATTTGTTTATTTGTTTTGTTTTACAGTGTTATTCAGGCTCTTTGTCCTTTCAATGGAAAATCTTTTGAAGGCCAGATATTGTGCCACTTCTGGGATATAGACTGAAATCACTCATGGATTTTGTTTCTTCTCCCTCCAAGTTTCCAAATTCCTTACCCACAAGAAGAGTGCTTTCCATTTTTCTTGCATCATCACTACATCTCTTGTCTCTATGGGCACAGAGTGTAAGCCCTGAAATAACAGTTCTCCACTCTGAGTTCCATGGTGCTGTGCGTCTCCTTTCTGACCCTTGTAACTTTCTACCTCTTAAAGTTACCTATGTGCAAATGCTCTGTTTTCCCCTCTAGACTGTAAACTTTCTGAGATAGACTCTACCGATGCACAACTGCTTAGGAAGCATGCGTGTTGAAGGGACAGATTGGTGGATGAATACATGCAGGGAGGAAAACTTAATTTTGAAAATAACAGAAAAAACAGGTTAGTTTGAAAGGGAAAAGGAACGTGGATCACCATTCTGTGGCTCCTGACTTATATCAGAGTGCATGAACCCTGTCTAGTATGTGCGTGGCTCACATTTATGCTAAGTACAATCACAATTTCAGAATCCGACAGACAGGACCAAAAGATGTGTCAAGAAGCCTATAGAATACTCATTTTGGCTGACATTGAGCACCAAGGGCTCCTAAGAAATGCCATTCAGATAAATAATTATGATGATAATAATATCTAAAGTTTATTGATCTTTTGCTATGGGCCAGTCACTATGCTAAATTTGTACACGTTCTTTCATTTTATCCTCTCAATAGCCCTTAAGAAAGATGCTGTTTTACCCCTTTAAAAATTTAAATTCTCAAGATGTTAGTTAAAACACTCAAGGTCTCAAGACAGGAAGTAGTGGAACTGGGATTGCAATATGGTTGGTACAAAGCCAGAGCCTAAGTTGGTGACCTCTGCTACAAAGATTCTCATTTATAAATTCTCCTTGCCTGAAGCTCCAGCCAATTTCATGGTTGTGTCTTTTGTTACAAAAAATGATAAAAAAAAAAAATGTGTGTTGCTATGTACACTGTTTCCTATACATCCCTTGGTATCTAATTAAGGAAAAATGAGAAGGCATGTTGATACATTTGGTGCATTTGGCAACACCCTGGTGAGGGTAAAATACCAAATATTTGTTTATTAGTAGTAGTATTTTTAAAGATTTATTTATTTACTTGAGCTGCTGAGTTACAGAGAAAAAGACAGAGAGAGGTCTTCCACTCACTGGTTCATTCCTCAAATGGCCACAACCACCAGGGTTATGCCAGGCTGAGGCCAGTAGCCAGGCATTTCTTCCAGGTCTCCCAAGCAGGTGCAGGGGCCCAAGCACTTGAGCCATCCTCTACTGCCTTCCCAAGCCATCAGCAAGGAGCTAGATTGGAAGTGGAACAGCCAGGACTCGAACTTGTGCCCTTAGAGGATGTCAGTGCTGCAGGTGGATGCATAACCTACAATGCCTCCCCAAATATTTCTTGTAGAATTTGGCTCTCATATTTGCCAGGCCAGTAGTCAATAAATGTTAACATACTTGAATGTGTTCAATTTGGTTTACACAGCCAAGAGCTCTTTGTGAACAGCAGCCTTTGGATACTACTGGCTCTTGGTGGTGACTTAAAGCGAAAGGCCAGAATCATCATAATAATGAGAGATTGGAATCTGTGGGAATACAAGAGAGAGGAGGAAACACTTTGAATTGTATGCTATGGAGGAGCCTTGCAAATGTTTCAGGCTCTAAGTTAGAGGTCAAGTGCATTCACTTTTCTTCCCTTGAAATTCATATTTGTTTTTTTCAGGCAATTTTTTTCAAACACCAAGGATTCCACTAGAACATCTTTTATCTAAAACAGAAACACAGATTTTTTAAAAGATCTATTTATTTATATGAAAGAGAGAGAAGGAGAGGCAGAGAGAGAGAGAGAGGTCTTCCATCTGCTAGTTCACTCCCCAATTGGCCGAAACAGCTGGAGCTGTACTGATCCAAAGCCAGAAGCCTCTTCCGGGTCTCCCACATGGGTTCAGAGGCCCAAGAACTTGGGCCATCCTCTATTGCTTTCCCAGGCCACAGCAGAGAGCCAGATGGGAAGTCAAGAAGCTGGGACTGAAACCAGAGCCCATATGGGATGCCAGCACAGCAGGCGGTGGCTTTATCTGCTACACCACAGCACCGGCCCTGAAACATAGATCCTTTACCATCATCTTTTCAAGGTCACAAATGCTGAAAGTTTCTGTAAGAAAAAGCGGTGCAGGTTGGTGCCTCCTCATATGGGACACCAAATATAAGAAAAAAGGCGCAGAACAGAGAGGAGACAGAATATGAACTTGCAGCCAGACCGAATTTATTCAGAGAAAATAAATCTGCAGAGGTGGGTGACCAACTGCCAGCATGCACACAGACCGAACACGTGGCAGGGGGCCCAGAGCCCAGCAGGCTGGGCTTTTTTTATCTTAGGTGGGCTACGGGTGGGGTGGGGGGTGGCAGGTGGAGGTGAATTCCTTCATACAGGTCTTCCAAGTTTGGCCCGTTGGCTTCAGAACCTGGGGAAGAATGGGTGGGGGTGGAGAGGTGGAGAACAACTGGGTGTGAGACTGAACTGGTCTCTTGAAAGTAGGCAGGGGTGGGGCCGGTGCTGTGGCGCAGCGGGTTGACACACTGGCCTGAGCGCTGGCACCCCATATGGGTGCAGGTTCTAGTTCCGGCTGCTCCACTTCTGATCCAGCTCCCTGCTGTGGCCTGGGAAAGCAGTAGAGGATGGCCCAAGTCCTTGGGCCCCTGCACGCATGCGCAAGACTGGGAAGAGGCTCCTGGCTCCTGGCTCCAGATCAACACAGCTCTAGCCTTTGTGGCCAATTGGAAAGTGAACCAGCAGATGGAAGACCTCTCTCTCTCTCTCTCTCTCTCTCTCTCTCTCTCTGCCTCTCTGCCTCTCTTCTGCCTCTCTTCTCTCTGTGTAACTCTGACTTTCAAATAAATAAATAAATCTTTTTTTAAAAAAAGAAAGTAGGCAGGGGTAACAAGAACCTAGAGTGGCTGAGGCTGATGTCCTTGTTCCACCCATCCTGACTCTGAGTACAGATAAGGAGACAGGCGCCGGTTTCTTTCTGGCTACTTCCTGCTGATACGGGTGTAGATGTAGGGCGAAGGTCTATACTCAGGATCGGATTGACTGAAGAGGAGCAGTGTTGTATGGCTTCTGCATGATGGCTTGAGAGGTAGCAGTCATTTGTTCCTGCAAGAACCTTTGGAATAAGTTAAGTATACATGGTAGAAATAGGAGCACTGTGATTATGAGGACAAAAAGAGATATTAGAGACATTGCCCATGGTGGAAGAGATGGCCAAACTGAGGGCAACATGGGAAATAGGAAAGCAAGAGTACAAGTTCCTGTCCAGTTAGTAGGAAGATAGGTGTATGCCTGGTTGTTACAGGGAGAGAACGCTCCCGGATGGCTTAGTGTGTACATGCTGGCAAGGAGCTGTGGGATGGGGTTAGTCTGCTCTGCTTCTAGTCCTGGGCTCCCTCACTTCCTCCCTCTGCTTATGGAAACCCTGGCTTCTGTCAGGCATTAGGGCGAGGACTGAGGCTGAGTAGGGGTAAAGTATGGACCGGTGGTCAAGACAGCGTTCCAGCAGAAAGTTGCCCGTCAAGGGGGTTGCAGTGCCAGCTCACAGAAGCCATCTCCATCTGAGGTTTCATATGCATGGCCACCTAGAATTTCACTGCTTCAAAATACTATTGCAACCACACAGCTCAATGCAATTTTTAAATCTATTTTTCAAGCAGTACAGTGGATTCTTCTCCACCGCATAGATTCGGTTCTTTGTGTGTTGAGATGCCACCTAGTGGACTACATTGTGCACAACAAAATACATCTGGTCCTCAATGAATTATAATCTGGCATTTTCTTCCTAAAATTTGGAATACAAATGATAAATCTTCTTAGCCGATAAAAGCTGTAAATTTAAAAGGTAACGTTATATATTCAGCCTTGGCTCAGCTTTAAAGGGACCAAAATTTGGGATTCCCTTTAAACACTATATCATGGGAAATTTAAAAGGGTAGTATCAGAAAATATCTACATCCAACAGACTAGTTTTGAGTTATCATTGGCGGTAGTGGAAAAAGAGGCTGATGAAAAATAAAAGCAGACTGCTTTATCGGAGGTGTTTTAATGTTTGGAGCAAATAGAAAAAACAGACTTCAGAACTCAAAGTTGCCAATTTTAAAGATACATTATGTTTTACAAACCCTCTCAGGATTAGACTTTTTTAACGCACCTCTATATTCAGTTCAGGCTAAAGTTCAAAGACTGTGCAGAATACTAAGCTAGGGATGGAGGTTTACCAATGAGCAAAACAAAAGGTTCCCAACCCTAAGGGAGCAGGGAACACTCTGGATTTTGCTACTTAATTTTACAAGTAACATTATGTCATAATTTTTTTTTTGGTGTAACCCCAATAGAATTGATCAGTCTGTTCCTAAAGGCCAAAGAGAATGATGCCAAAGCGATTGGAGCGAATGGATTTTGCAGAATTCCAAGACC
The DNA here is from genome assembly GCA_949820135.1 of Sylvilagus floridanus. NCBI lineage: Eukaryota > Metazoa > Chordata > Mammalia > Lagomorpha > Leporidae > Sylvilagus > Sylvilagus floridanus. The sequence continues at coordinate 91,953,276 of OX463224.1, forward strand.
GTCAGGAGAACTGTTGCATCTAAGGAAATAATTTATTGAAGCAGTTTGATCTATTTCCTGACTGATGATCTGAGAAAGCTTAACCAGCTTGCTTTCGTGGCTTTGGAAAAAATTTTGTACTCTCCTGCAGTTGGGTTGAGAATTGGTTATCTTCTACAATATTCTTGAATCATTTTACACAAGGCCCAGCCACAAAACAGTAAAAAGAGCTTGGGACAGTGGAAAAATTCTGTGTACTCCAGAAAATTCCCCCATCATAGGGCAAAGAAGCTACAACACTGGGATGGGCATCTTGGGCTCTGCTCTTTGAGTTAAGGAAGTAATGCCCCCCAACTCTCTTTGGTTTCCCAACTTACTTTGAAAAATATCACTAGAACTCCCATATCATCCGACAAGTATGAAGAGCAGCCTGATGCTTTGAGTAAAAAATAATTACTAAAGAAAGTATGAGCACAATAGGTCCTATTCTCCCACAGCCTGCTTTTAATATTTTTAGTCTTAGGATCCAAAAGTATAATCTCTATCAAAAATGTTTCACACCAGTGAAATGTACTAGTAAGGAGGCCGGCGCCGTGGCTCAACAGGCTAATCCTCCGCCTTGCGGCGCCGGCACACCGGGTTCTAGTCCCGGTCGGGGCGCCGGATTCTGTCCCGGTTGCCCCTCTTCCAGGCCAGCCCTCTGCTGTGGCCAGGGAGTGCAGTGGAGGATGGCCCAAGTGCTTGGGCCCTGCACCCCATGGGAGACCAGGATAAGCACCTAGTACCTGGCTCCTGCCATCGGATGAGTGCGGTGCGCCGGTCGCAGCGCGCCATCTGCGGCAGCCATTGGAGGGTGAACCAACGGCAAAGGAAGACCTTTCTCTCTGTCTCTCTCTCTCACTGTCCACTCTGCCTGTCAAAAAAAAAAAAAAAAAAAAGAAATGTACTAGTAAGGAGAGCTCTGATGTTGCACGTTATTAGACAATTTGTCAAAGGTTGTTGAAACTTTTTTGAGAACAGATCAGACTAGAGAAAGGGGAATTTAACATGCTTTTTTTTTTAAGATTTTATATTTTTATTTGAGAGGTAGAGTTTTAGAGAGAGAAAGAGAGAGGGAGAAGACAGGGAAAAGTCTTCCATCCACTGGTTCATTCACCAAATGGCTACAATGGCTGGAGCTGGGCTGATCCCAAGCCAGGAGCCAGGAGCTTCTTCAAGATCTCCCATGTGGGTCAGGGGCCCAAGGACTTGGACCATCTTCTACTGCTTTCCCAGGCCATAGCAGAGAGCTGGATCGGAAGTGGAGTAGCCAGGACTTGAACTGGCGCTCATACAGGCTGTCAGCATCATAGATGGAGGCTTAGCCCACTACACCACAGCACCAGCCCCTCTAATGCGGTGTTTAGCTACATTAAGACATTGAGTAGTATAGTGAAGTGGGTAGAGCGTGAGCTCTGGTCTTAGGGACACTTCAGTATAAATCCCTTTACTACCACTTACTAGTAGTGAGAATTTTAGGTGAGTGACTTAACCATTTAGTCAGTTTTCCCATTTGTAAACGGAGATAATAACAGCATCTCCAAAAGTGTTGTTGTGAAGATTAAATATAGTAAGTAAAGTGCTTATCACGATGTCTGGCATGGGATGGGTTTCCAGTTTAGTTCAGTCTGCTGTTTTTATTAAGACTTTTGTAACCATTGGTATCTATCATTAATGGTGAGCTCTGTTTGGATGATGGCTGCCTATTACATTCAGTTCTAGATAACACATCGAAAGACAGTTTTGGTAAGAGAGAGAATTGAAGTGATTTTTATCAGGTATATGATGAACTCACGTTGTCCAAAGATGAAGGAAGCTTCAGCATTAGACAAACCTCATACTGAAATTGAAGGGTGTCTCTTTGTTTATTTCTGTTTGGTCTTAAAGATTTATTTATTAAATTGAAAGGCAGAATTACATACAGAGGGAGAGACCTGCAGAGAGAGATCTTCCATCTTCAAGTAGCCACAGAAGCCAGGAGTTTCATCCAGATCTCCAATGTGGGTGCAGGGGTCCAAGTACTTGGGCCATCTTCTGCTGCTTTTCCAGGTGCATTCACAGGGAGCTGGATTGGAAGTGGAGCAGCCAGGACAGGAACTGGTGCCCATAAGTGTTGCCAGCACAGAGGTGGTGACTTATTCCACTATGTCACAAAGCCAGCCTGACAGGGCTCTCTTTGGAAGAAGCGTTGAGCTTGTTCCCTGTGTCACAGATGAAGATCCAGTCATGAGTGAACAGGATACACAGCGTGGATGTCCTAGGTTGCTGTAAGTAGGAATTTTCTTCAGTACTATCAGAAGGTAGAAGGGCTAGTTGAGAAAGTTACACATTTCCTGACCACCAAGATGCTTAAATCTGGCTGACCGTTTGTCGTGGTGTGATATGGGGGAGTGCATTTCAAGCATCAGATGAGTATGTGAATTGGGTGGTCCTCGCTGGCTCTTTCTATCTTGAGATCCTCTGATTCCAGCAAAAGAGAAAGGACAGAGGCAAAAGAAGTGAGACAGGGAAGACGAGGGAGGAGGCACCCACGCCTGTTGTCATTCCTTTTCCCTTCCCTTCTGGGCGGTGTGGGGTTCCAGTGCCACTACTAACCCAGGAAGCTTTTCTGCCCCATTTGGGAAATGGTACCCCTTCTGGGCTGATGAACCGCCATGGACAGCAAGGCTCAGCAAGGGCTCAGCAAGATGAAGATGTTTTTGCAAAGGTTACAAAGCAGCCTCTTCCTTCAGGTCCAGGCATGATGAGAGACATGGAGACCGAATTCCAGCCCCCACTTTCCTCTCCTCAGCTGGGAAATCCCACAGTGGAAAACCTGCATAACTGCATGCGGCGATGCTGGCTTGGACTTTTTGGTCCTTTCATCGTGTGTGTCTCTGTGTTGCTGTTTACAGACAGTCTTTCATCTTGGAGAGTTATTGCTTGCTCTGCAATCTACCCATTTCTTCCAATAATTAAACAGTCATGATAGACCACATAAAAAGCCGAAGAAAAAGGATACACAGTAGCAAATTATGAACTAGCATTAGGAAAAGATGTTAATTCAGCTTATTTACAGAGTAGCTGTGTCTCAGCTTTTGATTTTTATGTGTTACTGTTCAGGCCCCATGTTTCCCCGCGTGGCGTGCACAAAGCATGGGAGAGGCCATGATGTACCTCAGCTGGGTCTTTCCTTCCTGTTAAAGACCTACTGGACTAAGCGCTCTCCAAGTTCCCAGCAAGTTCATTACTTACCTGAACATACCTACCTCATCTGTCATCAAACCTCAAATAGCCTGAGGGATTTTTCATTTCCACTCCATTTTCCAAAATCTTTCTAGCATTTACCTCCCACATCTGGAATCAATCCTGACCAGGCACAAAATGCCGAATGGTCAGACTCCTCCCAGGGTAGCCTTTCTCCTTTCCAAGGAGAGTCGAGGGCATGCCAGTGTCTTCAGTAGAGGCAGCTTCTGCATTCTAATCTGCTCAGACATCCCCTTCATCTTGTTTAAGCAAAATACTCAACATTTTCAGTCTTTATAACCTGAGACACATGATTCTAAAATGAGTTAATCACACTGCAATTGTGAGAATCTTTTAAAAATATCTTGTTTTCTTTTACCCTGCCTGGTAGAAAATATTTAAATATAGTCTTAGGAAACATTGCTAACTGTCAAGTCTTCCTAGCCTTGCCCATATCCCGGCATCTGTCTGACACCCACTTCAGAGAATAGACACAGAGCACCAGTTACAGTAACCTCAGTTACAAGTGTGCAGTGTGAACCTGTGATTCTATGCTGTGTAGGGGATTCTGTTTTGTTTTGTTTCATAGATGGTATAAGGACCAACTTTGCAGGAATTTAGAATTGCTTTCAGAGGACAACTTTTCAGATTCTTGCCAAGTAAAATAACTAATTTTTTATTTATTTATTTTTATTTTTTGGCAGGGAAGGACTGGATAGGAGAAGGTGACCTCAAGAAACCAAACTGCACATGTCTCTATTCTTGAGACATAGTCATGAAAGAAGTCTGAAACAAGTAAACAAACTAACATAAACACAGATGGCAATGGGCATGGCTTATAATAGCACAGTAATCCTTAATTTTAAATCATTGAAAGATTTTTAAGTTTCAGAAGAAACTTAAACGATAAGAAAAACCCAAGACACCCAATATGGAGCCCCCGGCACCTCCAGGGAGATTAGCTAGGCTGATGAGGTGAAATATTACTACAGATAATAGAATGTCACACAATCTGAGAGAAGAAAAATAATGAGAGGTTATCAGGAATGCAGAAAGGTGATTTTCATTGTAAGAGGCCATGATTTTTTTTTCTTTTTTTTTTTAGCTTTTATTTAAAGAATATAAATTTCCAAGGTACAGCTTATGGATTCCATTGGCTCCCCCCCCCCACAACTTCCCCCCCTCCCGCCACCCTCCCCTCTCCCGCTCCCCCTCCCCTTCTGTTCACATCAAGATTCATTTTCAATTCTCTTTATACACAGAAGATCAGTTTAGAACATATTATGTAAAGATTTCAACAGTTTGCCCTCACATAGAGACACAAACTGAAATTATTGTTGGAGTACTAGTTATAGTATTGATTCACAATGTACAGTACATTAAAGACAGAGATCCTACATGATTTTTTTTAAAGAATTGATTAATTATCTATGCAATTTTCCAATTTAACACCTAGAATAAAGAGGCCATGATTTACAATAGTGAGTCTCGGCGTGGTGTTCCGTCCCCTTTAAGGCGGATAACTGAATTATCAAAAGTTTTTTTACAACACGAAATTGTGTAAAGGCCACTGTGCTCGCCAGCATGTGCCCCGGGCGCTGTGGGCAGGCCACCGAACTGCCAGGCCCTGCTCTGGCCTTTTCTTAGGCAACTGGGCACTGCAGTGGTGAAACACTGAGAAGCAAAGCCGACCTCCAGATTCGGGCAGATAAAAACAACGTGAACAGTAAGCTCTTTGAAAAGAAACCACCTCCCTGTGGTAGGAAACAAGGGGAAGGGGCCCCTGGGGGGAGCCCAGCAAGTGGAGAAGATGGGCCCCAGGGAGTGTGATATTGCACAGGAATATAATGGGGTTGACTGCATACTTGTCTAATTACTGGAGCTATTAAAATCTCTATCATTTAGATTCAGGCAAAAAAATAAAAAGAGGCTTGTGTAAACGCACACACAGGATCCTGATTGGATTTTCTGAATCCATTCCTCTGGATTCTACAAGGATCCCGCCCTGCTGAGGATGTGTGTCTGCTGAACCAGGGCGACCTGCTCCCTCAGCCCCACCCTCACCCCCTAACTAGTGTACTCCGTTACTGTAATAAGCCGGGAGGTGAGATAAGGCGATGGTTGATGGGATCATCTGTGTTGAAGCCAAATGATAATGCCTCGGTCAGTGAATTTAATCTAAACCAAATGTTTTGGGATTTTTGAAAGCTCTAGGAATAGAGAAAATATAAGTTATATATTTGCTCAAGTTCAAACAGAGAGCAGAGATATTCTAAAAGTTCAGAGAGTGGCAGCAAAGAGAGAGAGAGAGAGAGAGAGAGAGAGAGAGAGAGAGAGAAAACCAACAATTTGTTATTTCTCCTGAATTCAACCAAAGAAATGAGTTTGGATTCAAATGATGTTTTAGATTTGCCTCTTCCTCTTTTTTTCGTCTCCTTTATGTTCTTTTCTTTTGATACAAAGTAGGGTTATCTTCTTAATGCCAAATTTAACACAGTACAGCAAGTTCCTAGTAGGTGCTCCCTAAAAAAATACTGAAGGAATAAGCAAACGAACATGGGTTATTGAAGATTCCTGTTAGGCTTTTCTCAGATTGGCAAAATGGAGCTAATAATAGTTGGGAAAACTAAACAGGTTAATGCATTTAAAGAACTAGCACAGTGCCTAGCACATAGATTGTGGTTCCTAACCTCTTTTTAAAAAATATTTATTTATGCGACAGGCAGGCAGAAGGAGAGACACCTTCCATCTGATGGTTCACTCCACAAATGTCCTCAATGACTGGCACTGGACTAGGCTGAAGCCAGGAAATCACAGAATTCTATATGAATCTCCCACATGGGTGGCAGGGGTCCAAGCACTTGGGCCATCATCTACTGCTTTCCCAGGCCTCTTAGCAGAGAACTGGATTGAAAGTGAGGCAGCCAGGGCTTGAACCAGCACTTTGATATGGAATGCTAGCGTAGCAGGTGGTGGCTTAACTAATGGTGCCACAATGCTGGCCTCTCTCTAACCTTTATTGGCCTTAGCACTTTAGCACCTACTGGACAATTCCCTTCTTGATGACCCTGGTGGCATCAGTGGGGGTGCCGGCAACGGTGCTAATAATGATCTCTTGAACGTGTAAGAGAGACAAATATAAACTCAGTAACACTTCTGGAGACATCCCAATATTTCTTACATATCTATAAGTTGACATGCATCAGACAATATTTGTCACTAGCTGAGATACAGGTTAGGTAAACTTGCCGAGGTCACACAGTTTGATGAGCACAGCAGAGCTAATTGCTTATTTGTTAATGCCAAGTCTACGTACTGCTCTCTTTCCCGAACTTTACTGTAAAATAGTGCTTCCACAGTACCAAGGCCCTTATTATCCCCTGAAAGGACTTTTTTTATATCACCATTCACCTGCTTATTCACTCAGTAAATATTTCTGATAAATATGTGCATTTGAACTTCAAGTTGGCCCGTTGTTTTCTATCCTTTTACTTGGTGATCCTTCTTCACAGCATTTATCACTAGTCATTGTCTTTCCTACTTACTCAGTTCCCTCTTCACTGACTGCCTCCATCAGGACAGTAAGGTCCAAGAGAACTAAGTCCCTGTCTTGTTCATCACTACAACCCCAGCACCCAGGGTAGTGCTGGCATAGCACAGGAACTGCATAAATATTGCCTGAATAAATGATGCCAGTTTCCCTTGCGATCAGGGTATTTCTTGCTTTTCAAATTCTTGGTGTAACAACTGGGGATATGTTTCCCCATTGCTTTATTCCAGGTTGTTGTCCCCATGTGAGATAAGAATTCGAAGCAGGGACATAAGTACACAAATGGGAACAGGATTTATTTAAAGTGGGAGTGAGTACACATTCAGATGTGAGTGCAGGCAACCTCATGAGGAGAGGACCAGAGACAAACACAGACAGAAAGACAGATTGTAAAGAGCCTGTCCATGAAGAGAGATGCTGGGCTGGGCTGCACTTCTGAGGAGAGAGCCCCCCAGTCCAGTGGGGCCCTTTACCAGACAGAGGTGCCCTAATCAAACATGAAGAACAGGTGGAGTTTGGGCAGGGTTCAGTGGGTCTGATGTCTTCGGGGGAAGTTTTCTTGGTGTCTCTATTTGGAATTCAGCTCACAAGTGTTCATGGCATCCTCTTCTTAGTGCTGGAGGAGATTCAGGTGCATCCTGGGAAAGCGAGTTTGCTGGATTGGCATGTGAGGGGGTAGAGTTAGGGTGCAGGCCTAGAGACAGAAACTTGGGAAAATCTTTAGGCTGTTTTGTTCTTTATCTGCCTCCCTGCATGGTCCCACATGGAAAGCACAATCTTACAAACATATGTCATCAACATTTTTTTTTTTCTTGCTAACTTTCAAGCACAGCATCTACCTTTCCCTCCGCTGAGGATAAGAAAGCCCCTAATCTCCAGTCTAACTGAGCCACCTCCCATCAGCCATGTGATGAGAAGTCATCTTGCACATGATGATGCATTACGGTCTGAGATGTGATGGTGTCTCACCTGGTGGCTGAACATGGTCCTCCTTCCCTACAGCGTTAACATTCTTATAAAACATTTACTCTGAATTAATGATCTGAAGTCTCCTTTTTTTTTCTTTTTCTTTTTTGACAAGCAGAGTTAGACAGTGAGAGAGAGAGAGAGACAGAAAGGTCTTCCTTCCATTGGTTCACCCCCCAAATGGTGTAGTCACCTTTTCACGCTAGAATAATACAAAACGTCACTTCTTTATACCTGCCTGAGATCTGTAAGTAATATGCCACGCCAAATCATGCCCCTTTAGCGAAAGGATTATTTTGAGCTGTTTACTCTGAGAATCTGCACACACAGGAGAAGCTCTGAAAACAGAGGAACATTTTGTGAGGGAAATGTGCATCTAGAAAGGAATGGCTCCCTCACTGTGTCTGGAAGATGGGACTGTAAATCACCAGATTCTCATCAATGCAAAAGGCAAGATTTAAATCTGCAGAAAATGCCCTCCCCCAGCCACCCCCCCGCCCCGCCTTTTTCCCGATGCGTTTCCTGGTCACCTCCCCTTAGCTGGTCTCTCCTGAACACTTCCTTCTTTATTTCAGTTGAAGGCAGAATTTAAGTCTGAAGGCTGGAATCTAGGCCACCTCTTTGAGGGGTATTCATTCCCTAGATGTCTCCCATGTCCACAGGAGTATACACGCTAATAAGCTTCCGTGTCTTTTTCTCTTGTTAATCTGTCTTTTGTTACAGGGGCTCATCCAGGCTAGGAACCAGAAGGTAGAGAGAAAATTATTTTTCCCCTTCTACTAAAAACTACTTGTTTCCTTCAGAAGGAAGAAAAAATAGTGAGTTTTTTTGGATGTATGGGCTTTATCTCATCTGATACTAAAAGCAACTTTTTTCCTAAAGCTTTATTTATTTATTTGAAAGAGAGAGAGACAGATACAGAGACAGATACAGAGACAGAGACAGAGAGATCTTCTACCCATTGGTTCATTTCCCAAATGGCTGCAACAGCCTGAGCTCGGCTGATCTGAAGCAAGGAGCCAGGAGCTTCTTCTAGGTCTCTCATGGGGTTGCAGGGGCCTAATCACTTGAGCCATCTTTTGCTGCTTTCCCAGGTACATTAGCAGGGAGATGGATTCTAAGTGGAGCAGCCTGGTACCCACGTGGGATGCCAGAGCAGCAGCTGGAGGCTTTACCCTCTACTTCACAGTGCCAGCCCTTAAAACCAATGTTTTTGTGGTTAAAGGAAAATATTACTATTCTCATGTCATTTATGAAAAAGTAGCTGTGTCCCATGAGTAGTAAGAAGCACAAGCAGTGTTGACACTTGGCTGTTCATCTGATGTCTAATGAAGATTTAGGGAGCAACTATTATGTTCAAGGCCCAGTGCTGGGTTTTGGGAACAAAGCTGTTAATGGAGCAGCCCTACAGGGCATCTTCTGGCTGCTACTCCAGTGGCCTTCATGAATCTGAGAACTCTAGCCAATGACAGTGACATTAATTCATAATCCAATCCATTTTTGCATATAAAAATGCAACTTTTAAGGAAGGTTCTAAATGATAGCTTAAAAGGAGTTACAGGGCATTTTGTACAAGATTTCTGAGATTGTAGTAAACTTTGGCCAGATTCACTGAAGTACTGTTATAGTATGTCTTGGAATAAAATAATCTGATCGTCATCTGAACATGTGGCAGCATCCCCATCTTAGATAAAAGGTAAGGGTCCTAAACGTGCAGCAGTAGAGATAGCTGGGGGTTCTGACTCAAGAGGTTCCACTTTCCTAGAGCTTCCCTATAGCTTCTGTAGCTAGGAGCAGTGGTTTCCATGTAGGACTAAAACATCCAAAGCCACTCTTCTGCTGTTTCAGTCCCCAACTGCCAGGTCAGCTGCTAGGCTCTGTTATTCACCTGAAAGACAAAAGGAAAGCAGTATGTATCCCCTCCGCCTGGAAGAGAAGCAAGTAAAATGGTTTTGTGATTATAAGAAATCTTGGATTAATTAGCTTTTTTCCTGCCAGGTAATAAGGATTTTCTCCAAGGAATGCTCCAAATTAACAACACTGTTTGAGGAAGTTTCTATTTCCCTCCCTCTTCCCACTTGATTCCAAGACACACACATCAAACTCAAGGACACGAAGAAGTCTTTACGGTTTATTGTTCTTGAACATAACAAAATAACATCACTATGGTGAAAGTTAGACTTGGCTTCATCTAATGTCTATTTTAAAATCTTTGCTTTGAGATGTGTGGGTTCTATGTCCCCCAGTCCTCAAAGATCGCAGAAACCTCTAACCTCAGAACTTCTCTATTTGGAAAGCTCACCATTGGTTTTGAAACCGAACCTCTACTCAAGTGTCCTTAAAGCAGAGGCAAGATGTCACTGGGATGCAGCCTCTCACCCTCAGCTCAGGCTCCCTTGCTCTTCCTTTAGGATAGCTAAAGGCATTCACTTCAACAGAGAGAGTGGTACATTGACAGACCCAGGAAAATTCTCCAGTAATGAACAACAAAATGATCTGCTTTATCTCACGGGGTCTTGCTTCAGAGGAATCCCTCTACCTCCTACCGTGTAGTCCCCAGACTTGCTGAAACCCACTTGGCCACCATAAAAATATCCCACAGGGCACAGCATCGCTGACCAACCAAAGGAAGGTCATGAGTACCACTGAGCAACCAGGAACTTGGATAGGAGCTGACCATGCATATTTCAGCCCCAGTTTTAATCTCTAAGACCCTTCACCTCTAACTCCTCAGGGATTGCCCAGCTCCTTGCTCTATGCTTTGCAAATAAATACCTACTTTCTTCCACTACCCTGATGTTGGTGAGTGGCCTTCTGTGTGTTGAGCAAGCAGGCCTAGGTTTGGGAGCTCTATAGGAACTCCTCCAACTAGTTGGGAGATTTTGTCTTGCAACATTTTAAAAATAGTTCTGTGAAATGGTATAAAAAGACATATCTTTCTGTAGGTGCATTTTGTGTGATTATGGGTTTTCAAAGGAATATATGGGCCAAAACAGCTTGAGAACTGCTTCATAATCATCTGCTAAAATTTTAAATATTGTCACTTCATGTATAAGTAATTTCATACAATTTTGAGTGTTTCTTAAAACTTAGTATTTGCAACTAAGATACATAAATCATCAAAGCTGTATTGTAAGACTATAAGATGCCTTGTTTATACCATGACATTTATTCCATTTGTACCATCTTGGGAAGTGTTTCCTGCTTTTGAAACACAAGAAGGACCATTCAACTAGAACTCCACTTAATTTGATTCTGAGGACTGGACTACCTCAATAGGTGATTGAAATGAAACTCTATGAAGCAGATCAATCCTCTGTTCCCATTGAACTGCTATAGTTCTGGTTTGTGACCAGTGCCAGAGCAGTGACAACTAAATCTCATCTTCCCATCATGTTGCGATACAGTGGAGTTGATGAGTTTTGTCAAGGAACACTGGATGAGCCATGTCCCAGGATCGCTGCCCTCTAGGCACTTACCATCTATTTGGTAAGAGAAAACACGTGTTCTGTAGATATGTCAGTCTTTTCTCCTACAGACAACTCTATAGACCAGAAAACTAGAGATCGAATTCTGGATTCCACTAGGATACAAAATCTTTATGGCTAACACTGCCCTCGACTATGCCATGTCCTACAATGACTGCATAGATACATTGTGGCTGATTTCTCAATGCAGGTAAGTTTTCAAAATATGTCCATGGAAAATCTAGTTGTTTTAAAGGTTAAGTGTTAGAACTACATTTCAAAAATACTATGCATATTTCTTTTTTAGAAGTCAATTTGGTGAAGTTCAGAGACTCTTCAATCTAAGAAACTGGTCTTTCTGTCACCATCTTCTGTTTACATGTAGGTAGAGGATGTTTTCTTTCCTGTAAGGTAGGAACAATAAATAAATAAATAAATAAATATTCATATACACATACATATTTATATACACACATATATAAAATTTAGCACAAGTTGCTATTTTTTTAAAAAAATCAGAATAAGTGCATTAAACCCTGATAAAGTTTGTAAAAATTTATATAGGCATCCTTTTCAAGGTCTGATGTGAGTTATGAAACCTAATTTTGTTTTCATAGCTCTGTGATAAAATTTTATCAATGTTATAAAAGGGGTCTTTACTAAGACTGACCGGAAATCTGAACTATCTGGCCAGGCAATAAAAACACATTCCTTAGCTGCAAAGTGTCAGACAAGCAAGGTTTAACTGAAATTGATCGATAAGTCTTCCTTTTACAGTTGAGTGCATTCACTTTACCTCATAGGATAATAGTTTTTTTTTTTAATGGTTTTTCCATTAATATCAGACTTCAGTGTTAGTAAGGAATAAGAAAGACATAAAAGAGAGAGAGATGCCATCAGGAAAGAATACTGCAGTCCTTAATGGTGGGGCACTTGTGCTCAGACAAAGTGCTTGTGCGGGTGAGGGATGGACTTCTGTTACCTACTAGTACAGGCTGAACTGTGCCCCTCCAAAAGTCACATATTGAAACCCTAACCCTAGCACTTCAGAATGAAATCCTATTATTTGGAAAATAGGGTCACAGTTAGTTAGGATGAGGTCACACTACAATAGGATTAAGCCCCTAATCTAATATGTCTTGATAAATTTGGACATAGGTGCACAGGAAGAATTACCATAAAGATGAAGGTAGAGTTCAGGGTGATATTTCCACAAGTCAACAAATGCCAAAGATGGCCAGCTATCACCATCTGTCCCGGCTGCCACAATGAAATACCTCACATTGGACAGTTAAAAACCAGAATCCATTTCTTACAGTTCTGGAGCCCAGGAGGAGGTCCACAATCAAGGTGCTGGTAGATTTGTTGTCTATTGAGGGCCTGTTCTCTGGTTCATAGATGGTACCTTCTTATTCTATCTTCATGTAGTAGCAAGGGCAAGAACATCCTCGGGGAACTTTTTTATTAGGGCAGTAATTCTACCACCTTCCTAAGGCCCCACCTCCTAATACTATCACACTGGTGGCTTGGTTTCAACACGGAAATTTGGGAGGGATGCAAACGTTCAGGTCATAGTGCCAACAAATCCCCCCAAAGCTAGAGAGAAGCATAGGACAGATTCTTCCTCACAGTTCTTAGAAGGAACCAAACCTGCTGACACCTTGAACGTGGTCCTATAGCTTCCAGTTTACTGTGAGGAAGCCCAGTCATTTATGGTAACTTGTTATGGCACCTGCTAAGGTCTGAATGTGTTCACCCAAAATTTACAGGTTGGAAACTTAATCTCCAATACACGAGTGTTGGGAGGTGGGATCTTTTGGGAATTGTTTAGGTCATGAGAGTTCTGCCCTCATAAATGATTAATGCAGCTACAGATAGGGCTTGTGGGAGTGGGTTTGCTTTCTCTTGCCCTTCTACCTTCTATCATGTGAGAGTGCAGCAAGAAAGCCTCACTAGATCCCTGTGCCTTGATCTTTGTCTTGAATTTCCCAGCCTCTACAACTATGAGAAATAAATTTCTTTTCTTTAAAATTATCTAACCACAGGCATTCAATTATAGCAACAGCAACAGAAAAGGACTACAACAGCAGCCCTAGCAAACTAACACACAGATAAATACGATTCTAGGAAGGAAAATGAGACCCCTGCTGATTTGCAACGTCCTGATGAGAGGGTGAGGACTCCTCCCGTCTGCAGGACAGCGTCCTCCCCACCTTGGATTGGGCATCCACATGTAGCTTAATTGCTTAACTAGGCATCAGTGAAATCCACCAAGTAGGCATTGACTAAGCCATAGGATGATTCCTTGAAAGCATCCAGTGCACTCAATTTTAGAATTACTAACAATCATATTTGTTATAACAATCATACAGCATTGAAAACTTACATAGGGTTTCTAGACTATTCTCATAGAAAATGAATAGGGGCCGGCATTGTAGCATAGTGGGTTAAGCTGCTGCCTGTGACGCTGGCATCCTATATCGGCTCCAGTTCATGTCCTGGCCACTTCACTTCTGAACCAGCTCCCTGCTGAAGTCTGGGAAAGCAGCTGAAGATGGCCCAAGTGCTTGGACCCCTGACACCCACATGGGAGACCTGAAGGAATCTCCTGGCTCCTAACTTTGGCCTGGCCCAGCGCTGGCTCTTGTGTCCATCTGGGGAGTGAGCCAGTAGATGGAAAATCTCTCGCTCTCTGTCTCTTTCTTTCTCTCTGTAACTCTTTCAAATAAATAAATAAAAAAAGAATTTAAAAAAAAAAAAGAGAAAAGAGAAAAAAATACAAGCTCTCATGTTAAATAGATCTGGTTACAAGTTCCAACTGTGCCACTCACTGGACTGGTGACTTTCAGAAACTCAGTTTCTCTAAAAAATGGAGGAATAGTATTAAAAAAAAAAACTATGTAAAATGACTGTATTGAATGAGATAGCCTACAATAACGTAAAGCTTCAGTGTGTTGTCTGGTGCAGTAGACATTCTGAAAGTGCTAGCGTTCTCCTTCCTTGTTGATGATCTCATTTGCTTCTTATACCAAGGGACTTGCCTGAGATGGCAGGAAGCAAGACTCAAGGCATGTCTGTGACTCCAAGTCTGGTGTTTTTCCCTGGAAGAAACCATCTCTAGTTTTTAGATACTACAAAGCCATGCCATGACCTCTCTTTGTTGCTCTGATGAGATTCAGATTGGGCTTCTGAGGGTAAACGTGACCCTAGAGGCAGATCCTTATATCTGTAGAAAGCCCTACTAATAAGTATGATTGACAACATTTAATGTTAATTCAAAATAGCTAGTACAGAGGATTCTGAATGTCCCCAATGCAAAGGAATGATAAATGTCTGTGGTGACTACCTTGATCTAATCATTACATACTGTATACATGCATTGAAATAAGTCATACCTCATAAATATACACAATCATTATGTCAATTAAAAATTTTAAATATATATTTTTAAAGATTTGTTTACTTGAAAAGCAAAGTAACACAGAGAGAGGAGAGATAGAGATCTTCTGTCTATTGGCTCACTCCTCAAGTGGCTGCAACCAGCTCTAGGTTGGGCTGAAACCTGGATCCAGGAACTCCATCCTGGTTTCTCACATGGGGGCAGGGGTCCAAACACTTGGGCTATCTTCCATCACTTTCCAGGTGCATTAGCAGGAAGGTGGATCAGAAGCAGGACAGCCAGAACTCAAACAGGAACTCCAGTAATGGATGATGGTGTCATAAGTGGCAGCTTAACCCACAGCTGCCCTTAAACATATTTTTAAATGTATAGTATAAAAAAAGAAAGGACTGTCAGAAATCAGCAAGAATTCTGATTGCCACAACATTTATATATGCCCAGTTATATTTTACCACAGAATCAGAATTAGACTTCTAAAACTGAACGTAACTTTAGAGATCAAAAAATCTCTGCATTTTCTAAAAGGAAGTAGCAGCTCAAACATTCCCTCAGCCAGTCAGTGTCGGGTGGATGGTCTCATGGCCCCAAGCCCAGTGTTCCATCCATTCTTTGAAGTGTCTCTAGTGCCAACAATGTCAGTGCAGGAAGAAAACAACCAGGAAAGATGCATGATACATAAAGTATTCTCAGAGTAAGGTTTTTCCATTAAATAGAAATGTGTCTTTAGTGGAATTAATGTCATTCCTAGCTCTATGATCATGAGTTTAAGACTAAGACAAAGTGAAGGTAGATTTCAAGATGGCACTGTGAGTGCAGTTTAATGGAGGGGTGGGCATGCATCAATGCTCTCGAGGGTCTGAAGTTTGCTCAGATGGGGCCCCCTGTTCCCAGCAGCTCCTGAAGGAGCTCATGGCCATATCAGATGAGACGCAGGGTGTGAGGAGCAGTGATGCCTGCTTGGAAATCGCCTAAATTGGCTGACTCCCATTTACATGCTGTTTCTGCCAGCAGAGATCAGTCTGGGCTACCTCTGTGTCACGGAGTAAATATGCTGAAAATTATTACTATTTCAGACAAATGTTCAACTGTTCCAAGATTATCTATGACACTATAGGCCAGAGTCACAGTAATCTAACCTGGGAGTGAGTTGACTTTACTTTGTGATTTATGGGATGAGAATTCTGGGCACTCTGTGGGACTAATTTAATACGAAACATTCAGATGTCTGTCCTATAATGCCATTCATCTTTCCTTAGCCTGCCTGCACCAAGGGGCATGTGGTTCGGAGAGCAGTCTCCCCCTTCTCAGCCACAAATCATCATGCTTGTGAAGGGGGGTGACACGTCTGTCTTCCCTTCCGAACCTGGCTGCCTGCAGCAGAGGGTCTGTCTGTCTGTGATGGCAGAAGAGTGTTTTCCACTCTCCTAGGTCTTCGGAGTGTTCTGAAAGTTTCAGTTGGTGAAGAAGGACTTATAAGCAACATTGCTTTGTTCTGCCTCCTGATAAAGGGAATTTAATCAGTGTGTACTGTCATAGCATCAAGCACATGTTTATTATATAGGAAGGCTATGTGCTGCTCTGTGGATTGATATGATAATGCATGTGAGAAGAAAAGCCAAACTCTGATCTGATGCATTGCCCATATTAAATAGCAAGCACTCCAGGTGTGTGGGAAAACAAAATAAAGTCCATTTGTTTCATCAACAGGTTACCTTAAATCTCACATTCATTCAACAAACATTTGTATATGTCTGCTATGCAGTAAGGAATAGTCAGACACTGGAAATGCAGGTCCAAACAAGCTGGGCATTACTCTCCGGGAGTTTTCTGATGTAACAGATCACTGCAGCCCAGGGAACAGAACTCAGATTTCTTTCTTCTTCTTTTTTTAAGATTTGTTTATTTATTTGAAAATCAGAGTTACAGAGAGAGAGAGAGAGAGAGAGAGCGCATCTTCTATCCTCTGGTTCACTCCCCAAATGGCTGCAAAGGTCAGGGCTGGGCTGTGCCACACCCAAGAGTCAGGAGCTTCTTCCAGATCTAACACATAGATGCAGGGACTCAAGCACTTGAGCCATCTTCCTCTGCTTTCCCAGGCACATTAGCAGAGAGCTAGATCAGAAGTGGAGCAGCCAGGTCTCAAACTGGCACCTGTATGGGATGCCCCCATTGCAGGAGGCAGCTTTACCTGCTACACAACAATGCCAGCCCCAGAACTCACATTTCGATACCCGGCAAATTGTTAGGCTGGCCTTCCAGAGCAGGAATAGTGGGAGAGGTAGTATAGAAGTCAAAATCCACAATAGAATTTTCCTATCAAAGTGACTAAATCAATGAGGAGACAAGGAAAGATCTAATAAAGAGGGTCTGGCAAACTGATTTGGTAAAATTTCCTGGATGCCAGGTAGTATCTTGAGTTCTGTCAGGTTGTCTCTGCAAGATCTATTTGCTCGGACTTGCTTGTATTTACAAGTGCGACTTGTACCCATCTTGATGTTGGAATCAAAGTCATAGAGCCCAACCCTCACATTTGTGCTGGCTACTTAGCAAAGATCGGCAAGGTCAATCCAGCAAAGCCAGCTGTGAGGGTGCATCCAACAGCAAGCCTTTCACTGACACAATAGGAACAAGGACAGCCTAGCTGATTCCATTGCTAAATTCATCCCTCAGTGTTTAAGGGAGAAGTGAATCCTAACAATGGCAGAACTATGTGTATACTAAAACTTCCATGGAGTCTGAGTGTCAGCTATGTCCACAGCTTCCCAAGGAAAGATCAACCCACACGGTTGCTTACATGGGGAGGCTGTGCTTTGTATCACAGATCCCTGGCATCCTAACATAAAGGGATGAATAAAAGGCAGCTATCAGTTATCCTCCAGCCATTCAGTCTTCCATTAGGAGACACAAAGAAAGCAATTCAGATGATAGAGTGGCCCTGCAGTCTGAAAAAAAATATAAAAAGAAGACAAGGAACAGAGGCCAGGAAGCAGCAGAACTCCTGAGCAGGCAAGTGCCATATCTTAGTGGACAACAGAAGGGCCTGTGAACAGCAGAAATTCACCGGAGAAGCGGAGGCACAGATCAACAGGGAAGAGCAGGAATGGCAGACTCCCGGGTGTCCCTGGGACACGGACAGGCCTGCCTCTTGAACAGACTGCTGCGAAGCCTGTGTCCTGGGCTTTCCTGTGCTTCCTCACTTCCTTGTAAACCCTCCCAACAAACTCCCAGCCCCAGTGTCTTTCTGTAACTGGCAACTTGAACAAGCTTAATTTGATATGCAATATCTAGTGCAAGTCCAGGGGCTTCCCACTGCACTCATAAAAGCAAATCCCTAACTTCTCAGCACAACTTGCAAGACCCCCCACGATCGGGCCTGTGCCCACTCTCCTACCTCACACCCGTTTCTCCAGCACTCCAGGCCTAGCCCAGGAACCCTGCGTAGCATTCACCTCTGTACACCCAGCACTTAGAGCAGTGCTTAGTACTCCTCCCCCACCCTCAACCTCCCACCCCTAGTTTGAAAGTGACTTAGTTGTTTGAAGGAAGGAAACAATATTTAGCATTTGAAATACAGCCAGTCTGAACTGAGCAGTGCTATAGGTGTAAAATACACACAAGACAGGCAAACCCAAGAAGGACAACAACAAAGAAGTCACGTCTGAATAACTTCATATTGAATGTCTGTTAAAAAGATAATACTTTGAGTATATTGGGTTCAATAAAATATATTAAAATATAGCCTATATTTCTTTTAACTTTTTCTAAAAATATGGCTACTAAAAATATCAAGTTATTCAAATATCTCCCACTACATTTCTGTATACAGTACTATGCTAGAGCTCTCCTCGGTACCTTGAGCATGCCATACTCTTTCCTGATTGTCACCTCTGCTGGTACTCTATTCCATGATACAACACTCATCCCGTTTCTACCTTTTAGAATGGCTAATTCGTTCCTGTCTTTTAGCTTAAATGTTACTTCTTTACACAAGGCTTAAAGTGTGTCATGCATTAAATGATTTGGGCTAAGCAGAGAGCTAGTTAGTCAGCAAAGGAGCTATGAGGCTGCCAGCAGTCTCCTTGCAACAGCCACGCACACTAAAACCCCGCCCACTTCCCTGCCAATCCAACATGGCTGCAGGAGTGGCACACCCACCTCCCCCGATACACTGGAGTCTCACTTGCCCATCAAGCACAAGCTGCCATGATAACCATGCGTGTGCCGAGCTCTACATGGAGATGCCACGATACCACCTGTAGTGAAGCCCCCCAAAGTCCACTCCATCCGTACAGTCTGTTAGAGCACCACCCTGTACCCAAAAAATGGGCGGTTTGAACTTTGGCAAAGGTAGCAGTAACAGTGGCAGCTGTGATCACCTTACCTCCTGCTCCTCCAATTTTCCTCTTACTCAGCTGGATTTCCTTCATAGGACTTAACCTAATTTTTAATTATTTTATTTATTACACATAATTATTGTATGTACTTGCTTAACTTCTGAGTGACCCCCACACACTGTGAGTTCCATGGGGAGAAGGGTCACATCTGTAACATTCATCTTTGCATGCCCAGCACTTACACCAATGACAGAGAGAGAGAGAGAGAGAGAGAGAGAGAGAGAGAGAGAGAAGCACACCAGGTTATATACTTGAATTAGGCCTTCAAAAACTAATTTAGTTTTTATTTGCAGTCTTCTAAGGAAGGTGCCTGTCTCTCAACCTATATGGATTTCATTTATGAGGCAACAAAACTACCTTGAAAATTAGTTTTTCTAACAGCATTTGTTATTGAATTGCAATAATATCCTGTGGATTTTCACTGTGAGATGAGCCTGCCAGGGATGCAGGTGGCTCAGGTCTCCATATTAACTAGACTTAGGGAAAACAGAACAGAGAAGGTTTAGCCCTTTCCTCTCTAAACAGCTCCTCCACTGGAGAAAAGGTGGCCACAGAAAATAAAAATCCTGTCTCTGTTTAAAATCTCTCCTTCTTTGTATATTTAAAAAAGTACAAGAAAACTTCAGGAAGCTGCTTATTTTCCCCGCCCTCAAAATTACTCTGCCCCTTGATGTGTGTCCCACAGTACTGACATTACTCCTGTCACCTTTAGAATAGCAAGATTTCATCAGCACCAAAGGAGCTTATTTAACGTGAGAGACTTCAGCACCTTACACTCACGTGCAAGGTCAGTCTTCCAATGTCTGAGTCCAGGTTACCTTCTCTGGTTGCTTAGGCCTGACTCAAGACCATTTCTAACACCCCTAAAGGAAAGAGTGATGAGCCAACAAGAGGATACTTGGACTCAAACCCTCACCCACCCAGTAATTGCTTCTTTGAATAGAAGGGTAAAGCATCCACAGGGCTCTAGAAACTGGTCCTTACCACGTGGGCCATGCCTTGTAGATAGGAAATAGTATTTTCCTTGATGGGCCCCAAATTCCTGGTAAAGTCTCTGACTCTGTGGTCAGCTCCCACACTGCTTCCTAAGTGTGTGTGGTAATGCGGATTCCCTACCCCAACTCAGGCATACATATTGTAACAATCATTGGGATCAAGCCTGGGAATCTGTTTTGTTTGGGGCTCCCCTGGTGTTCCTTGTGCATCCAAAATTTGAGAACCAGGAAAGCATCACTTACCCATCCATAAATTGTTCCAGGAAAAGTTTTGTTGGTTTGGTTTGGTTTTCAATGAAAGTGGGATTTAAAGGCTCTTACAGGAGAAAAGGCCAAGAAGCAAGGGAGAAAGAGGGAAGGAGGGAAGAGGGGGAAAACTGATGAAAATGAAGAGAGACAGCATCCAGTCTTATAACTTTGAGGGCACTAACCTAAAAGTCTTGAGAGGATCCCACCTCTCCTCCACCTCTCCTCCACCTCTCCCCAGCACAGTCTGAAGATTATTTCAAGACAGCATGCTCAGGGCTGGCGCTGTGGCATAGCAGGTAAAGTGGCTGCCTGCAGTGCCGGCATCCCAAAGGGGCACCAGTTCAAGTCCCAACTGCTCCACTCCTGATCCAGCTCTCTGCTATGGCCTTGGAAAGCAGTAGAACATGGCCCAAGTACTTGGGCCCCTGTACTTGCATGGGAGACCTGGAATAAGCTCCAGACTCCTGGCTTCAGATCAACTCAGCTCCAGCTGTTACACCCCTTTGGGGAGTGAGCCAGTGGATGGAAGACCTCACCTTCTCTCTCTGTCTCTCTCTGTCTCTCTGTCTCTCTCTCTCTCTCTCTCTGCCTCTGCCTCTGCCTCTGCCTCTCTGTAACTCTGCCTTTCAAATAATAAATAAACCTTAAAAAAAAAAGGCAGTATGTTTTGGTCAATTTTCTTTAAAACACAGGTGCTGACATTTCCTGATAGACTGGGGCCAAAACACTAATATCAACTCCCAAGTGTGCAACTTCTGCTTTAAAGTGTCAGGGTAGAACCTAGTGGGTTCTTCCGCTTGACCAACCCTTCTACCTGCCCCCAACTGGCAGAGAAACATAACACACGACCAGTGGTAGCATACCCAGTTCAAAATGTCATTTCAGTTGCCCTATAAATAGGATTTCCTGCCTCCTTTCTTCCTCCAACCCGGTGTACCATAGCTCTTCTTCTCTCCCCACATGTTTTTATTTGCATTTATGGTGCATAGTGACAGCCTATTGATAGTAGTTTCATACTGTAGTGTCACAGAATTAGAAAATATTTTAGCTAGCAGCAGGCACCTACTGAATTCCCACCGTTCTGTGATGAATCCATTCACTTTCAGCAGCACTCACCTGAGTGGTCTTTGTTGATCTTGCTCTACAGTTGCTTATGACCCCACAGCCCCAAACAGTGCCATTTATGCAGAATTCTAATTTCCTGTGTTGAAAACAAAACTGCTGCTCTTTCTTTCTGCTTACCCAGCCCTAGCACAGAGGTGGGGGAAGTCAAGATGACACTGGAATCATCTGTTTAATGAAAACAACCGAAAGCCACCATTGAGCCCCAAATTCCATTTAATTGAGAACATTGGCATTTCACTTTGTGACACTCTAGAATAACAGAGATTTGTGTGTTTTGACCATTTCCTTCTAAATGATGCCAAAAAAACAAATGTTGTGTTGGTGAATCACGAATCTCTAAATGACGCTCAGCACACCTGGGCTGTTAATGAAGATTAGCTCATAAATGCTGCTGCAGATACTAGCCACGATTTGTAAGTGATTTGGCGGCAAAAGAGAATAAATGCATCCTTTCTATTATTATTTTTTGTTATGTTTTATTGATTCAGAAAATGATGCTTAGTTATTATGAACAATCAAGAAGAAAAAAAAAAAGAGGGGCCGGTGCTATGGCATAGAGGGTAAAGCCACAGTGGGTAAAGCCACTGCCAGCGGTGTCAGCATCCCATATAGGCATCTTTTCAAGTCCCTGCTGTTCCACTTCGAATCCAGCTCCCTGATAATGCGCCTGGGAAAGCAGCAGAAGATGACCCAAGTCCTTAGGCCCCTGCACCCATGGAAAATGTAGAAGAAGCTACTGGCTCCTGGCTTTGGATCTGCCCAGCTCTGGCCTTTACGGCCATTTGGAGAATGAGCCAATAGATGGAGGACTGCTCTTTCTCTCTGCTTCTGCCTCTCTGTAACTCTGCCTTTCAAATAAATAAATATATCTTTAAAAAAAAGAGAGAGAAAGAATTTAATGTTATTGGCTTGAAAAAGCTACCTTTGCCTTGTGATTCTTGACTGATGTGTCCTGTTTTACAAAGAGGATAGCAGTACACAATAACGTGTCCCTTGTGTTTACTGTCAGTTAATCAAAATTTTGTCAAGTTTTCAGGCATATGGCTTTTTGTTAGCTTGCTTTCATGCAACTTTACCCCAAACTGGCCACAAAAGCTAGAGGTGGACAGAAAACTCCAGTTGTCACTGGTACACTGTTGATTAACATCTGGATCACCTTAAGGGTGTTTGTGAACCAGCAGGAAATAAGTTTCTGGAGAAAGCCACAGACTTGGGATGCTTGTTGTAGTATTTAATAATAAATGGTTTTCAGTTAATAGGAAAATATTGAAATCTGACATATATATATATATACACACATATATGAATCTGATTCAAACTTGATAAACATGTCTCCAGAGGAAATTACTGGGTTTATTAGAAGCCTAGGAGGGTGGAACAGAATCGCAATAGTCTTGTCCTATAGTCCTTGCTGAAGGTGGAGTAATTGCTCCCTAGTCCACCTTTCAGCCAACCAAAGAGAAAAGTTAGCAGTGAGGAAAGAGCTGGGCTATTCTTAGCCTACGTTACAAGTGGCTATGAACTGCAGACGCCCTGGGCAAGCTGGCGTCTACCAAGTAAGTGTTGCTGCCTTGCTGGTAACATGTGGTGTGTTGATGACTGTTATATTACACCTAAAATCCCATTTATTAGTAATAGAAAAGTTCAGTGAAGATTTTTGCCTTACGTCTCCTGGTGCTTGATATAGCATTGTGTGATAATACCAATTTTCGCTTCAGGCATATTCACATGCAACAGCGAAGACTTCACAGGAATTTGCACATTTGATCTAGGGTGAATTTATGCCATTTTCATAGCAAATCAAATTTCCCTGGCAGCAAAATGATAGGTACTTTTGTACCTAAAGAAATGCTTTTGTTTTCACAGAATTTTGAATTTAAAAAGTTATCTTGATGGGAATTGTGATCAAGACATTCTAAGGAGAGGCCCAGCTGGTTGAAGAATCCTGGTGGCTCACTTTCCAACTGGGGGCAAAGTCCTTAACCCTTCTTGCTTTGATTTTCTTGTTGCAAAAAGCATATCAAAATACGAGTCACACGCAATCTTTGTCTCCTATGTGGCACAAAGCTGCTTTTGAATATCTTCACATCTCCAGCATCACGCAACACAGAGATGTCTGTAAAAGGGCAAGTTGTTGTTGATGTAACATGTGAAATTTCACCTCAATGTGCTTTTCTTCTACTGGCGTTGGAGATGGCAGGAACTTATTCATGTAGCCTCACTGATTTGCAGACTGGGAGTAAATGCTAGGCCTTTTGCAGTGATTAGCAAGAGCCCCCTTCAGTACAAATGATATATTGCCTTCCTACATCATATTAAAGTGCAGGATTGAGCAGTGAGCCCAGCTGAGCCATTCTGTACACACCTAGCCAGGTTGCAATTTATATTCAGAGGCAGCTATGAGTGGCTTTCAGAGGAAGAGAGGGAGGAAGAACATTACTTTGGAAAATTTCCACCAGGAACAGAAACCTAACTGATTTTTCACTGCCATTATAAAAAAAAGGTTTTCTTTCTTTTTCTCCAGAAAAAAATTAATGAGTAAAAATGCTTCTTGTCCTATAGGATTGTTACCTAAGACAGTTAGGGATCTTCTTCAATCCCTTTTTAAAAAAACAACCTTTACCTGATTTTTCTTTCAAATCAGGCACATAGGCTTTCTTTCTCTAAGATTTTGTATTAATGATACCATCTATGTCACATATCAAGAATTATCCAGCTCCCCTCTTCGGAACAATGCCTAACTGTGTCCCACAAACTGTCCTCACTGTTATTAAAAGCAAACCTGAAGAGAAAGTCGAGAAGGAAAGACTAATTCATGTGGTATTCTGTGGCTACCAGCCACTTCATTTGTATTCAGTAAATGAAGCATTTTAACAAGGAAATTTGGAAAATATGGTGAGTAAGACAGAAAATGTCAGATGGGGTCAAATTTAGTGTTAGGTGGCCAAAGAGTCTAATTTATGTATCAAATTATTTATCGTTTACATAAACAAAGCATTTTGACCTTCCTGAATTATAGTTCAGTGATTAGTAGTTGTTTTTTTCTCCTGGAAGAAAATAATACTAAAACAGTCATTTCACCCACATTTTCCACCTCGTTTTCTTGCCTTTCCAGGAGCAGATCTGGAGGAAGTATTCCACTTTACACAAAATGTGGAAGGTAATAACCTTAAAACAGACTGCAGGAAATGACAGGGGGCTGAATAAACATCACAACATAACAAACACATGAACATGCACGCAAGGTGATACCAGAGGAATCCAGGGCACAGTGCGACGGTTCTGATGGGAGTCAGCTGTAGAGCCGGGCCAGAGGCAGGGGTGTGCAGGATGATGATGCCACAATGTCTGTGGCGTGTGGGCCCTGCTGCCTTCGGATTCTGGCATAATTTGCTCTGACCTCTGTCAGTCTCTTTAACTCTGTTTAAAAAAATATTTTAAGAGAGAAGTCAGGGTATTTGTCAAAGGAAAAAAAAAAAAGAGTTCAGGATGATGAAAACCTTCAAGATCCTGCAGAAATCCTTGACTCCCACACGAGGCGCTCATTACACACTTCACTTCCTTACCGCATCAGATTGCATTAGCATTCTCCTGGTTTCTTAAAAATGGAGGTTGTTATGCAGGGCTTCCTCCTAGGCATTTGATGAAGGCTGAACTGGAAGCTAACTTGGATCTACTGGAAAGATGGAAGCCATAGCCATGATAATGGTGTTCAAATTTTATGGCAAGCAGCATAAAGCTCTCGTTTAACTGTTGGGGCTGTGTGTGAAAAGAATCATTCAAATGGCATCTGCTTTGTTTTTGCTGAATCAAATTCATTCTTCAAAAACCTAGTGTGATTATTTGATAACTAACTTCTACCTGCTAAATGTTTTTTGACATTATAGCACAGAAAGTTCTTACAGAGTGTTTAGTTTTGAAACTCATAGGCTGTCTTTGCATTCTTTTACTACATAGCTAGGCCAATAGGTCACAGAAAAATCACAAGTGGAATGATCGATTTAAAGTTACTTAATAAGTTGGCCGGTGCCGAGGCTCACTAGGCTAATCCTCCGCCTTGCAGCGCCGGCACACTGGGTTCTAGTCCCGGTCGGAGCACCAGATTCTGTCCCGGTTGCCCCTCTTCCAGGCCAGCTCTCTGCTGTGGTCCAGGAGTACAGTGGAGGATGGCCCAAGTGCTTGGGCCCTGCACCCCATGGGAGACCAGGAGAAGCACCTGGCTCCTGCCATCGGATCAGCGCAGTGCTCCGGCTGCAGTGCGCCAGCCGCGGTGGCCATTGGAGGGTGAACCAACGGCAAAAGGAAGACCTTTCTGTCTCTGTCTCTCACTGTCCACTCTGCCTGTCAAAAAAAACCCAGTTACTTAATAAGTACATATATGTAGTGGAATTTCTCTCTTTTTAAAACTATTCTGTATATCTAAATTCCAACTAATTATTTCTCACAATTATTTTAGGAAAAAAACAACAAAATGAAACCAGTAAAAAAAGTTTCTGAGGAACAATTAGACCCTTTTGTAATTCTTCCACCATGAAAGTGTTATGAGAGGGGCAGCACTGTGGCGCAGCGGGTTAATGCCCTGGCCTGAAGCGCCGGCGTCCCATATGGGCGCCGGTTCTCGTCCCGGCTGCTCCTCTTCCGATCCAGCTCTCTGCTACGGCCTTGGAAAGCAGTAAAACATGGCCCAGGTCCTTGGGCCCCTGCACCTACGTGGGAGACCTGGAGGAAGCTCCTGGCTCCTGGCTTCAGATCAGCACAGCTCCGGCCATTGCGGCCATATGGGGAGTGAACCAGCAGATGAAGACCTCTCTGTCTACCTCTCTCTGTGACTCTCTTTCAACTAAATAAAAATAAATCTTAAAAAAAGCAAAAAAAAAAAAAAAGTAAAATGAGCAACCTACTTGCATAGGGAAGGAATTAACTTTTACATGAGAGTAATCCATGTGTCTTTGAAAGTGAAGATGCAAAAATGAAACTTTGTCTACATAACCTTGCCTGAGGTCCCCGTAACTAACATGAAGGAAAATGGCCGAGTCTAATATTTATATTTCCCATTTTTCTCTCCTACCTTCATAGTTTTTATTGATGACAGGCTTGCTTCTGGGAAGCATTTCTCTCTGAGATTTGGAACCCTTTTGGCTAGCTTGTCTGAAGCATACGTAGCTTTATGCATCAGGCAAGCCCGGTGAACACAATGGGGCAAGGAGGGTAGGGTACATGCAAGAGCCAGTCCCAGGCATATGAAAGATTAAGCAGAACTGGGCAACTGGGAACGTGCCTTCTACGTGCTATTCAATTGTGCTTAATCATATCAAATATGTTGACATTCTTAATTAGATTGATTTTTTTTTTTTTTTTCAGGAAAGGAAGGCTGACATACTTTTATAGACTCTGCATTTTGGTAATGTAGAAAGCTGTCACATATACTGATTATAAGAACTTCACTCTTATTTTTGTAAGTGACCACACAGTGACGGTCACCAAGCTCTGGGGTTATGGGTAGTGGTAGATGATGTGAACAGCAGAATTCAAAGAATATGAAGAGTGGGATTTCTTCCATAGTGAAGGGCGATACAGGAGGAATCTTTGTGGCACTCCTCAGTGCCAGGCAAGGCATCCCAATAAATCTTTGTCTCTCTACCTTTTGGTCTTCATTTCTCTTCTCTTGTACTTCTGAAGTAAATGGAAAGACATGATTGCAAATTTTCAAAATGTTTGGCTTATCTACCTTGCATAAACACAGTATTGACAATTTGATGGTGAGTTTTCTAAAAGGACAACTCTGGGTTTTTTCACAATGTCAGGTAACACTTCCTTATTGTTTAATCTCCTTTAAAATGATAACAATATTTTTCAGAATTTCCTGAGAATTATGTCTCTACTAATGTAGACCCAGCTACAGAATGAGGCCTTAAATCTCTCAAGATAAATTGGAAACAGGACAAGCATTCACTGAATAGCAAATATATTCTCGTTTCAATTTCTGTCATTTACCAAAGAAAATGATCAAGGAACAGACAGGCTATACAACTAGAATATAATTACTTATTGTTAAAGAACAGAAAGTTTCCAGCTATGTAACTACTATTAATAAAATAAAGTAGGAAGTCAGTGGAGCCTCACTTTCATCAGGGTTCATTCTAAGGGAATGCCTTCAGATGAGGCCCTCCCACCACTTCTGCAAATAAACCCCAGGATAAGACTCATGGTAACTGAGATTTGATGGGATTCTTTAAACATTACTAATAATGAGGCTCCAGCACATAATTTTAATTTTCCCAGTGTAGAGTAAATGGCATAAAGGAGGATAATTATTCAAGCTTAGGGGCAGGTGCTAGGCTCAGGGTTGTGACACCTGCATTCTACGTAGGATAACCTCTCTGAGTCTCAGGTCTGCTCCCAATCCTGCTTCCTGCTACCATGCACCTTGGGAGGCAGCAAGTGACAGCTCGAATACTTGGGTCCCAACACCCACATGGAAGACTTGGGCTCCGGACTCAATCTGGGCTGGCCTTAGCTGCTGTAGGCATTTGGAGCATGAGCCAGAACATGGAAAATCTCCCTCTCTCTTTCTTTCTCTGCCTTTCAAATCAAATCATTCAATCAACAACAAAGTCACCATGATAGGTTATAACATTCGGTAAAGTAAGCTCTTTGAAGAAAAGACTGAACGCTTTAATTCTTCAAAAATAACTTGTACCTTTTTGAGTTACAAAGTCGTGTCCTGTGGCCACACAGATGACCATGTCTCGTTCTACATCATCCCACGACTCAATGAGCTTTCCATCTGGAGTATACAGTGCTCTGGCTGGGTGGGCCATTTTGAGACGAGAGGAACAATTCTCCAACAGCTGCAACACAAAGGGATAGCCATGTTTGAACATGGGATGCCACTAGATGGTTAGGTATTAAGGACTCTGCTCTTTGAGGAGAACTAGTATCCTGATTTGAATAGTTACTCACTTATAACTTAGAAATAGTGGGGCCGGAGCTGTGGCGTGGTGGGTAAAGCCGTCGCCTCCAGTGCCAACATCCCATATAGGCACCAGTTCGAGACCTGGCTGCTCTACTTCCGATCCAGCTCTCTGCTATGGCCTGGGAAAGCAGTAGAAGATGGCCCAAGTCCTTGGGCCCCTGCACTCATGTGGGAGACCCAGAAGAGGCTCCAGTCATTGAGGCCATTTGGGGAGTGAACCAGTGGACAGAACACCTCTCTCTCTCACTCTCTGCCTCTCCTTCTCTCTCTTTGAAATAAATAAATAAATAAATCTTTTTAAAAATAACATAGAAATAGATATATAAGGGATGGGAAGAGGGGTATACAAATGTTCCCTAAAAGTGCTTAAAAAATGATGAACTGGGATTGGCGCTGTGGTGCAGTGGGTTAAAGCCCTGGTCTACAGCACTGGTATCCTGTATGTGCACTGGTTTAAGTCCCGGCTGCTCTACTTCCAATCTAGCTCCCTGCTAATGCTCTTGGGGAAGCAGCAGAGGATGGCCTAAGTGCTTGGGCCACTGCCACCCATATTGGAGATCTGTGTAAAATTCCTTGCTCCTGGCTTCAGCCTGGTCCAGCCCAGGTTTTTGCAGCCATTTTGGGAGTGAACCAGTGCATGGAAACACACACCTCTCTCTGACTCCCTCTCTCTGATGTTCTGCCTTGCAAATAAATAAACCAATCTTTTAAAAGAGAAAGCCTTTGTACTTAATTGATAAATTTAAAAAAAAGTTCTAGAAGGATGTTTCAATTTTCTTGAAATATTCATAAAATTTTCCTTGAAATATTATGAAAATACACATACAATTGCAAAACATCAATAATATTAGCAACATTAGCCAACATGTTGCATAACCCTGAGGGTAATTCTGTTAAAGAATGAAAATAGTGGCCGGCACTGTGACTCACTAGGCTAATCCTCTGCCTGCGGTGCCAGGACCCCAGGTTCTAGTCCCAGTTTGGGTGCCAGATTCTGTCCCGGTTGCATCTCTTCCAGTTCAGCTCTCTGCTGTGGCCCGGAAAGCCAGTGGAGGATGGCCCAAGTGCTTGGGCCCTGCACCTGCATAGGAGACCAGGAGGAAGCAGCTGGCTCCTGGCTTCAGATCGGTGCAGCGTGCCAGCCGTAGCGGTCATTTGGGGGCTAAACCAACAGAAGGAAGACCTTTCTCTCTGTCTTTCTCTCTCTCTCACTGTCTGACTCTGCCTGTCAAAATAAATAAATAAGAATGAAAATAGGGGCCAGCACTGCGGCACAGTGGGTTAAAACTCTGGCCTGCAGTATCAGCATTCAATATAGGCACCGGTTTAAGTCCTAGCTGCTCCATTTCCAATCCACCTCCCTGCTAATGCACCTGGGAAAGCAGTGGAGAATGGCCCAAGTCCTTGGCCCCTGCACCCATGTGGGAGACCTGGAAGAAGCTCCAGGCTCCTGGTTCTGGATCAGCTGTGCTCTAGCCATGGTGGCCATTTGGGGAGTGAACCAGCATATGGAAGACTTCCCTCTCTCTGTCTCTACCTCTCTTTGTAATTCTGCCTTTAAAATAATTAAAATAAATTTTTTAAAAATGTGAAAACAACTCTAAGACTATCTGAATAGGTTGTTTTCAAAGATTTTATTTATTTATCTGAGAGGCAGAGTTACAGAGAGACGGAGACAGAGAGGAAGTCTTCTTTCCACTGGTTCACTCCACAAAGGGCCTCATAGAAGCAAGCAGGAAGAAAGCGAGATGTTTCTGCAATTCTGTCTGCATGACTTTCACCTCTTGGGGGTCAGAAATCTGTTCCTTCAAAATGCAGGAAGCAGGTCTACATCAATCCCCAAACCTCCATCAATACTTCTGTTTATAGACCTTTTAAGGGTCTACAACTCACAACAATGCAGCATGGCAGGTGGCAGAATGGGGCAAACCAAGGCACCCTGCAACTGGAAAATGAATTAGTACTAAGAAGCAAGACAAGAAGAGTAATAGGGCAATGCAATTTCGAAGAGTACGGTTTTCACCATGTATTCTGAGCAAGGGATGAACGAATTGAATTCAATTCAATAGCAGCCTCACCAAAGGGTATTTAAGTTGAGTTTCTCTCTGGGCTGGGAGCAATGGGCAGCTGCCTTAGAGAATTATGTATGGGTAAGTATCTGGAAGAAATTTGCATAGTTTGAAAAGATCCTACTAAGAGATAATTCTTATATTTTTCCTTACTTTACCATGAAAATATTACTGTTCTATAGGGATCATGCTTTCTATTTATAATCAGAAAAATAAATGCAATTTAATCTGGAAATATATACTAAGGGCAAAATGGAAATTTAACCTATGGGTATTTTACTTGGTTTTTACAACAACCTATTTACATGAGACAAAGTCAATGAGTTTACAAAACCATTTAAAAATATATGTGAAAATAAGGCTTTTCCGTACAATTAAGTTCTAAAATATATAATCAATTTATGACCTCAAAGATATTTTTAATTCTCAGTTTTCAAATGTATTCTAAATTTACTCAAGAATCTTATTTAGAATAGGTGTTAAAATTGAATTTTTGTTACAAGTTCCTGATAAAGGAACAATGTTCTATGAACAATTCCTCATCCACAGCTTAAGTTGAGAATTTAGTTCTCATGTCTTGGCATTATGGAACGGTTGTGCACCCCATCAGAGGTCTTTGCCTATCCAAATTGAAACAGGATGTTTCTCATTCTTCCAGGTTCACTCATGTATGCAGAACTGCTTCTAGACTGAGCAATAACATACTGATTCTGAGATTCTGTAGAATCAGAGACATTGCAAGGATGGGACAAAACAAATGCTTTCATCTATGTAAGGAGGGGTGTGGGTAATCATAAATCAGAGAAAGATATTGGTCTCGAAGAAAGAGCCACTAACCCTGGGCAAAGAGCTGCCTGTGCATGGATGACTGATGAGCTGACACCAGTTGGAGATGAGAGCTGCTCTGGCAATGTTCAAAGGGTGGGTGGGAGAAAATGTGGTTAAATCACCCAGAATAGCCACAGCAGCAAAAGCACTTGAGAAAAGCCCGCACTGGCTGGCGGTGGAATACCATCTGGGGGTTTCATTATAGGAGACAGAGTGAAGCATTTTGAAATGTGGTGTTTGTCATTCTTCCAGTAAATGTACCAACCACTGAAACTCTGACTCCTTTGGAGCTAGTGTCTGTAGGCAGACTGCCCCAGTGAAATCTATACCCTGTCCTGCCTGCAGCCTGTTTGTTCTACATGGTCCCGTCTTGTGAGGAATTCTTGACAGTCTGAGAGCCTGAAGGGATACATTTCGAACTGATCACAGAGAATCTCACACAGGCCCCTGTAGACAAAAATACTCAGCTTGGAAAAGGAAAAGGAAGAGATCAAAAATAACGTTAAAAAATACAACAAAGAAAGAAAGAATACGCAGAAAAATTCCTGGAAATTCTACAGTATATTTCTAAATACAAGACCTACATTAATCTTCCCAAATCATTGCTTTCACCATTCCATTTCTTTATTCAGAAGCAACTAATGGTTCTAGTACTCTAGTCTGGGATAGTGTTATGGACTGATTTGTGTCTCCTCAAATTCTTTTTTTATTTTTAAGATTTATTTTATTTATTTGAAAGGCAGAGTTACAGAGAGAGAAAGGGAAAGACAGAGATCTTCCAACTGCTGATTCACTTCCTAAGTGACCACACAGCTGGGGCTGGGGCTGGGGCTGGGGCTGGGACAGGCCAAAGCCAAGAACCAGTAGCCAGGAGCTCCATACCAGTCTACCCTCGTGGGTGCAGGAACACAAGGACTTGGGCCATCTTCAATGCTTTCCCAGGCACATTAGAGGGGAGCTGGATCTGATGTGGAACAGCTGTGGAGAATCTGTGACTCAAAGCCAGGCACTCCAATTTGCGATGCAAACATCCCAAGTAGTATCTTAACCAATGTACCGAATGCCAGCCATAAAAGTGTAAAATTCCAGCATATGTGTCATAATTCATTTAACCACGTCCCAACTCATGAGTTTTTAAAATTATTTTAAATCTGTCTCTGTTTTTATAAATAGTCCTGTGACAACTATTCTTAACAAACAATCTTAAATTCATCAAAATGCCCTGGGGACTAAGTTGTAAAAGTGCATTGTTTACAACATGTACCGACAAACTATCTTACCAAGGATTATACTTCCATCAGCATGAGGATGCCCATCTCTTTATACATCCAAGTGAAACAAGGATACATTTTTAAAAATTTTGCCAACTTGAAATGTTAATCTAATGAGAGCTCAGACCATATGTTACTTTATTTCACCTACTGCTACCATCACTGTTGATATTAACCTGTCAATTACACAGCACTATTAAGTTACTAAAATCTTTTCACATATGTAACTTAAAAAAATATTTCACAGTATCCAGAACAGTGTTCTTCATATATAAAATTTATAAAAATTGAATGACATGGAACAACAGTCATAGAATGCCTTTTTAAAAAAAAAAGATTTTATTTATTTATTTGACAGGTACAGTTACAGACAGCGAGAGAGAAAGGTGTTCCTTCCATTGGTTCACTCCCCAAATGGCCTCAACGGCTGGAGCTGTGTTGATTAGAAGCCAGGAGCCAGGTGCTTCTTCTTGGTCTCCCATGTGGGTGCAGGGGCCCAAGCACTTGGGCCATCTTCTACTGCTATCCTGGGCCATAGCAGAGATCTGGACAGGAAGAGGAGCAACCGGGACTAGAACCAGCGCCCATATGGGATGCTGGCGCTACAGGCAGAGGATTAACCCAGTATGCCACGGCGCTGGCTCCATAGAATGCTTTTTATATGCGACACTGTAAGTCACTTAAATCACAAATACCTCTCAAACTAGATACAGATAAACGTAATCTTTGGAAATGCTATTATAAGCTTCTGCCACCCTTGGTCTGGTTGGCTATCTTATGCCCATTCCCCCTTCTCTACCGTTCCCCATTTATCAATCATTACAGTTCTCTCACTAATTTATTGGTTCTAGTTGCAGTGGTTAAACGCATTGTAAGACTTGGCATCTACAATATGAACTCTGATTTTTAAAGAAAAAAGCAAAGCTTTCCTAGGATGTTCTCTTCTGAAAAAGCTTTCACTCTCTTTAAAAACAAACAAACAAGTTTGTTTTTTTCCCCATGTATGAAGGTCCTTAATTGTATTCCTAGTTTTGAGAATACAATTCCACATTTTTACCTCTTATTTTCCCAAGTGTAGCAAATTGATTGTCAACTTATGAGATACAATTGTTTTCACAGTTCTTACTCAAAGTCCCTGCCAAAGAAGAAAGGTCTCTCCTACACCCTGAAACTGGATCAATCTCCAGGTGCAGAATTCAGGAGATACCCTGTCACCCCTCAGTGTCCTTATGAGCCCCATGAACAAGGCTAGTCTATTCCACCATATTCACTTTCTACTATCCCCATCAACATGTTACCTCTGTGTGATTTTCTCTTGTCACAAAACATTTTGGGGCCAGTGCTGTGACATAGCGGGTAAAGCCACTGCTTGCAGTAGTGGCATCCCAAATGGGTGCTGGTTTGAGACCCGGCTGCTCCACTTCTAATCTGGCTCTCTGCTATGGCCTAGGAGAGCAGCAGAAGATGGCCCAAGTCCTTGGGCACCTGCACCTGTGTGGGAGACCCAGAAGAAGCTCCTGGCTCCTGGCTTCAGATTGGCGCAGCTCCAGCTGTTGTGGCCAATTGGGGAGTGAGCCAGTGAATGAAAGATGTCTCTCTCTCTCTTTCTCTCTCTCTCTCTCTCTCTCTCTCTCTCTCTGCCTCTCCTCTCTCTCTCTGTGTAACTCCAAATTTCAAATAAATAAATAAATCTTTAAAAAATTTATAAAGTAAAAGAGAAAAAACTACTATTTAAGGTACTACTGCAATAGATATAACTTTTAAAAAAGACTATCAAAATCTCAGGTGAATATTTGGTGCAGAAGTTAAGATGTACCCCATGTAGAACCTGGGTTCAAGTTCTGGCTAGGCTATGAGTTCCAGCTTCATGCTAATGCACACTCTGGCAGGCAGCAGGTGATGGCTCAAGTAATTGGTTCCCTGTCCCCCATGTGAGAGATACAGCTGGAGTTCCTGGTTCCCGGTTTGGCCCTGGCCCAGTCTTGACTACTGTGGGCATTTGAGGAGAGAATCAGTGGATGGAAGATCTCTGCCTGCCTGTCTGTTTACCTCTGACTCGGTCTCCCTGCTTTTCAAATATATCAATATATGGATAATAAATAAATAACTTTTCAAAGATTATCAAAATTCACTTATTAAGTGCCTAAATTTTTCACTTAAAGATTAACACAAGGGGCCAGTGCTGTGCAGTAGACGGTAAAGCCAGTCTGTGACATCAGCATCCCATGTGGGAAATGGTTCCTGTCCTGGCTGCTCCACTTCTGATCCAGCTCCAGGATAATGGCCTGCAAAAGCAGAACGTGGACCAAGTACTTGGGCCCCTGACACGTACATGCACCTGGATGAAGCTCCTGGCTCTTAGCAGACCTAGCTGCTGCAGCCATTTAGGGAGTGAACCTGCAGGTGGAAAACCTCTCTCTGTCTCTGTCTCTCTCGCTCTCTCTCTCTCTCTTTCAAATAAATAAATATATTTTTAAAAAAGATTAAGACAAGAGGTGAAATTTTAGTATTATACTCTGGAAATTGCAAGCGATAAAAGAACTGCTGTTCTTCTTTTCCTGTTTTAACATTGGAAAGTGGAAATTCTGCCAGTTCTAGGACTCTGGGTAATAAGAATTTGCTAGATTCTTCTCTCATGAGTAATGCTGCTTTTCTTACATAGAACATATCTAGTGAATAGCTCATGATGGGGGGAAAAATTGCTCTTTTGTGAACTGGATTTAAAATAAAGGACGAGAATTATCTTAAAGCTTGGATTTCACTATTTGGCTGTGGTCGGTTTGACTGGCTTTGTTCTCTGCTGGCCGAATGTCACATTCAGATTCATACATACGACACAGCACTGGGCTTCACATTTTCACACCAGCAGCCCTTTTAAACATCAGATCAACCCTAGGAGGAAAGGAACATTCCCATGCCACACATGAGAAAGGGAAGCTCAGAGAAGTAATCTTCCTGACCTAATGATACAGAAATGTCCGATGGAGAGACGTAGACGTACCTCTGAGATGGTTTTGCCCCAGGCGTAGGTGCCGTCTTCAGGTCTGCCTCCATTTAGGTAGGTCCAGACCCGTTTTGTGTTGGGTTGCTTGTACAGACTGCTCCGCTTTACTGCCAGACATTTACTCACAACTGGACAGCTTCTTTTGGACTGTTGTTCCTGGACTTCAGAAAGGTGTGCCTGTCAAGAAAGACCCCAGACTATGCCACGTTTACAGAACCATCTGTGGAGTGTGTGTACAGAATGTTACGAAAGTCAGAAATCTCTTGCAATTATTATATAAAGACATTTTAGGAAGTAACCATTGAGTGCATTAGTGTCTCCTGTCCTGACTCCAGTAAGCTTGCCTTGCTTCAATGAAACACTAAGGCAATGCCAATCATTAGAGTAACAATACCAATAAGACACTCATTTTGGCAAAGCACTGGATGTTCATCTATAATTTGGAGCAATGAAGAAAGAGTGTTTCTGGAATTCCGCATGGTGCTTCTCCTGCGGAGCCGTTTCTCCACATCTAATAAATAGGTTTTTGATTAGCATCACAACATCATTTCCTTTAACCAAGGAATGCTTAAGGGAGTGTGCATGGGTGTTGTCTGAGTCCTTACTTGCTGCCTTTTAAAATACAGTAGCCACCTTTATACTGTGCCAGGTCCCTGCTAGGCAGCTTTTCATCCTACTTCAAGCATGCCCTGCATCAATGCTTTGCATTCATCCCCTAGTCAGTGATTTATCCTTCTTAGCTTGGCAAGAAGTAATATTTCTAGGGATGTCAATTTCTTTTTTCTAATAACCTTCATTTGGGCAAATGCCTAAGATGTAGACTGAACACATTTCACAAATTTGAGAAACACTATGAAATAGGAACATATCATTTGGATGAAAAACCTCACACAGCTAAAAGTTTTCCCTGGTCTCTACTGTCCTCTCTCAACAACTGACCTTTCTTTTTTCAACTTTTTTATGTCTGGCGATCCTGACTGATTAACCAATTGGGCTGAAGCCACTTTTTTGAATTCCTCACTTCTGAATGTCTCCACTGCAATTAGTATTTTGCTCCTTGCTCTTTCTACACTTTGAGACATACCCTTAGGAGTGATGAGCAATGAAACCATAAGGCTCAACTTGACTACACTTATTATAACTACCTTTGCACACATCCACTGGGCCCTTTTCTCTTCTTGGCTAAGGTCATAACTTCTGGTCTCCATTCAAACAAAACAGACTTTCAAATGAGCTGACTGTCTTTCAGACAGCTACTCTCTAAATGCCAACTCAATGCTTGGCATATGCTTATGTGGTCATAACTGACCAGATGCTGAGAATATATTAGTAGCATAATTTAAAAATTCAATATTGTACTTTTAAACCCTTAAAAAAGAAGCAGAGTCTTTACAGTCTGCCATCCAAAGGACTGTACCTCTGTATGTCTTATAAGTTCCATGAGTTTAATTTCCTCTGGAGTCTGCTCAGTCCATCCTCCTTCCACCACCACTGGCTGCGCAGGGCTTTGGGTGGGAATCATGGTGGCTGGCTGACATGCTGCTACACGGCGCCCTGGGGAAAGAAGTCTCTGGAAATGTTGTTTCTGATGATAGGCCTTCAGATTTCAAATAAATTGGTTTGGCTTTCTATGCATAAATTATTCCACCCAAGAGCATAGGCCCAAATACTAAATATATCATAAAAGCAAAGATGCCTAAGGTAATAACATCTAACAATAACTCTTCATATGAGAGTTTCAGGCTTTAAATAGCTAGAAAACCCCTTCTCATTCTACAGATGGAAAAAGAAAGATAACATGCTGACTTCCACCCTGGCCCTGGCCTCACATCCATGATACGGTTCAGTAGTAATTTAGTCAAATAGAATTCATGACCTTATATAGTCCCTATCATCTCTTCCAGTCTTGGAACATATGTTTTGTTCTTTTCACTAATAATAAGCCTTTCCCCCACAATTAGCTTAGCAGCCTGGGGAGTAAGTATTTCTAAAATAATATTAACCCAAGAGACAGAAGCTCTTTTTTCCTAACTAATAATACCCTGCAAGCACGATTAGTTTCTGACACCTCTTCTGTGCCCTTTATGCTGTTGAGAAGCTGTAGTAAGAGAAAATATTTATTGAAATACTGTATTCTGAAGAATCACAGGCATAATTTAATAAGTGCAGTGATTCAGATGTATGTATTCTTTCAACTAGACCACTTAGAATCATTATAAAAGGATTTAAGGTCACATATATGGAAATTATTTTCTTTTTCTGTGTTGAATAGGTACTAGCATTGAGTCTCACACTGATCTCAGAGCTTAAGTTTAAAAAAATGCTGTTTTTGTATAATCCTTCCACAAACCTACATTGAGCACCAGTTCTAGGTCTGGTCTGCGCTGAATGACGCAGAGGCAGATGTGTCTGGAAGCAAGTCCTTGCCCCCAGTATGATGTATCATGGGAATGGGCATACGGATGGTTGACTGCAGTGGTGCTGTGCCAGAGAAATACTGGGTCTCGAAGAGCCTGCAGCAGGAATTGCTGACCTAGCCTAAGGTAACGAAGACCTCTTTGAGAAAGCAACATTTGGGTTGATTAAATAATACAACTATGAAAACAAAGCTTTGTTTTCAGTATTGTTGCCAAGATACTCTTACAGTGCAGATTTTCAGGCTATAGCCATGGTCAGAACTCAAAATAATTCAGTTCTTCCAGAGAATAAGGCTCTTAGCTCTTATAACTCAAGTTTAAAGAAATAGATACAGCAACAAAAAATAAGTGGTAGGAATGACTTTTCAGAGAAACCAAAATTCTTATGTACATAATAAACATTCATGTGCAATTTATGGATGTGGAGAAAACATTATTGAATCAATCAGTGAATGAGTTATGGTGACAATGCCATTAGGTACCATGCTTTGGAGAAGACCACAGGCATCTGACACGAAGTTGCACTAAATGCACTTTTAACTCAACTCTATTCACAGGTTATAGATAACATTAGTATATGACACATAAATTTATGGGTAATATTTCAACAAGCATTTTAGTTATAATGCATTCTGAGCTCCAAAATTTTGTTCAGCTAAAGATATTTCAGCAATAGTTTATGACTTACACTGTTGAAGGGATTGATTGAACATAGAAAACAGTCAAAAAATGCATTATTTGTTTTTGTCAAGTTTCTTCTAATGGTATGATGAAAATGAACACATTTAACCATAATTTTCATAAAGAGATATCAGATCATCACAAAAGGTTTTAGTTTTGAAAAGGACTTTCAAACTAAAGTATTATTATAGGTAAGAATAATATAAATTGAAACTAAACAAAAGGTATTGAGTAATTTTTAAAATTTTCATATATTTTCCATATATCCTACTTTATTTCACATGAGATCAGGAGATAATGATGACAGCTAACCATAAATGGGGCATGCCTCTTCCCTACTTCTGATTTTCATTTCAAGGGGATGAGGCCTAACAATGGCAGATGACTTTTCTGATGGGAAATTGAAAAAAAAAAAAGCCAAGGATTATTAGTCCATTTGCACACTGTTTTCTATTAGAAGCAGAGAACTAAGTACTTACTTTTCTTTCATGCTATCAGTCTCACCTGGACAACTTTTCCCCTTACCCTCCCATATTGGGATCCCTGCCCTGGCACAGTAACATCTGTGTCTGGAAGGGTAAGTCCACCATATGTTGGGTTTCAGTTGACATATCCATTTAACTTTCACACTAAATGAATGCTCCAATGTTGTCTTGGTATGTCACAAAAGTGATACTTTGGCTTGATCTGCCACTTCTGAGTTTATTTATCAGTTTTAAGACCCCAAGTAGACATATGTGCTACCTTCTCTGGACTCTTTATACCAATATTTATTGAGTATTTATGATACATAAACCAAGGAGCAAGTATTTTTACTGAATCATAAAAGCCCTATACATTAACTATTAATGACACAATATTAGCAATGATCATATTTTAAAATGAAATGTAAAATCAGCTTAGCAGTGTTTTATACATAGCATTTGCTCAATAAATACTTGTTGTATTTACAAATGGCTACTATAGTCAGAAATAATCTATTCAGTAACATTTATGCCTTCCGTATGTCTTCCTTCACTCAACCCTCAAGAAGCTCACAATCTAGCGAGGACTACGGTTAGCTGAGCTAGGAGTTGTTCTTATTTATCCTCATAATCTCAACAGCTGGTAAAGGGGTTTTATTAGCATGTGCTAATATTTATATTTAATAGCAGAAACCATGCCAGTTTTCCAATAGAGACAAGATTTATCCTAGCACTAAATCATGAGAGAAACTATATTTATAGATCCTTGCATAACAGACATTAACTGACCAAACACATACTGGTTTCAACAATGATATTGTAAATGATGACAGCTAACTGTAAATGCCTTTTTAATACTCAGTTGTAATAGAAACGGAAGACATGATGTTAATTCAGTAAAGAATGCAGCAAAGCAGCTATGCCAGGCGCTATTTTTGGTATGCTGCTTTCTATAGATTTAAGTTGACACAAAAGTAGAGTTTAGGAAATTCACTGGAGTGAATGGTTAAAATTCCATTCACTGTTTAATTCAATCATTCTACAATGACTCAGAGGAAAAATAAAGACAAAGAATTTATAATCTAACAGGAGATTCAGTTACATGTATAGGTAATTATAATAATGTGATGAGGGCTCTCTGAAGGGAAGTTTGGTAATTTCAGGTTCAGAATATTGAGGAAGGCTTCCAGGAAGAAGTGAACAAATAGGCTGAAAAATACAGAATGATCAGGAGCGATCCAACAGGACAGGAGAGAGAAAACTTGGGGACGGGGAAATTGAGTCAAAAGCTTAGGGTTAAGAAACTTCATGGTGTGTCTGTCAACTAAAAGAAAAGCCAGATTGATGGGTTTTGGCGGGCAAGGAGAGAGGAACTTAAGGAGAGATGAACTTCCAGAGAAACAGACCATGAACAGCCATATTAACATGTTTCAACTTCGTCCCAGGGATAACAGGAAACCTTAAATGCATTTATGCCTGGAGTACATAACACCTTGGCCTTGTACATGATCACTTCACCTCCAGAATTCTTCAGAGGACAGAAACTACTATCAAGGCCGGGATCAAGGAGACAAATTGGAAAATGGTTCCAGTAATCAGAGAAATAGATGATGGTGGTTTGAACTTGTGTAATGCTGGAGCTTAAGATGGTTAGAATTCATTTGAGATCAACTTGTCAAATTCAGTGTAACCAGAGTTAATGATTATTTGCTTGAGCAAAGGGAGAGGTAGAGAGCTATGCCAGTGATGACCCCAGGTTTATGTGACAGCACCTGCGTTGATGGTGTTGAACCCACTACTAGGGGAAACAGAGGAGACTCTTGATATGGGGGTGATATAAGAGCTGTAACTGTGGACACGACTCTGAGACATTCAAGTGAAAATGTCTAGTAGCAGGAGTGAAAGTGCTTTGTAGTAGTAATAGATGCTTTTCTCTTCCATCTAATCACTCTTTCGGTAGACTGAATAATAGCCATTTCAAACCAGAGTTCTGTCCAAAGCATGTAGGACTAGTTGTTGTTTATTAAAGCAAGAGTAACATTTTTTTTAAAGATTTATTTATTTATTTACTTATTTGAAAGGCAGAGTTACAGCGAAGCAGAGGCAGAGATAGAGAGAGAGGTCTTCTATCTGCTGGTTCATTCCCCAGATGGCCTCAACAGCCGGAGCTACGCCAATCTGAAGCCAGTATGTAGGAGCTTCTTTTCGGTCTCCCATGTGGGTGCAGAGGCCAAAGGACTTGGGCCATCTTCTACTGCTTTCCCAGGCCATAGCAGAGAGCTGGATCAGAAGTGGTGCAGCTGGGGCCGGCACCATGGCTCACTTGGTTAATCCTCTGCCTGTGGTGCCGGCATCCCATATGAGCACCAGGTTCTAGTCCTGGTTGCTCTTCTTCCAGTCCAGCTCTCTGCTGTGGCCTGGGAAGGCATTGGAGGGTGGCCCAAGTGCTTGGACACCTGCACTCGCGTGGGAGAGCAGGAAGAGACATCTGGCTCCTGGCTTCGGATCAACCTAGCTCCGGCTGTAGCAGCCATTTGGGGGGGTGAAACAATGGAAGGAAGACCTTTCTCTCTGTCTCTTTCCCTCAATGTCTATCTGTCAAATAAAAGAAAAAAGAAAAAAGATGCAAACCAGTTATCTTAAAAAAAAAAAAAAAAGCAAGAAGTGGAACAGCTGAGGTTTGAACCTGCACCCATATGGGATACCAGCACTGTAGGTGGCAGTTTTACCCACTACACCACAATGCCATCCCCAAGTAATATGGTTTTGTCACAACACAGTGCACACACTTAGGAAAAGAAATTCTATTATATCAGTTTCAGAGTTTGAAAAGTGCATTGTTGCTCACCAATCACTTGTATTTCAAATGCTGGAAATAGGATAAGGTCAGGAACCTATGATTAGGTCACAAAAACAATGGAAGATGAGGATAAATAATGCCAACTGATCTTTGACTATGAATAGCATATAGTTGCATAACAACTGAGGAACAGGCATTTAGCCTGTGGTTAAGAAGGCCACAGCCCCTGTCTGTGTGCCTGGGTTTGAGTCCCAGCTCCAGCTCCAGCTCCTGATTCCAACTTCCTGTCAATGCAGACCCTGGGAGACAGTAGTGACAGCTCCAGGAACTTGG
This sequence comes from Sylvilagus floridanus, assembly GCA_949820135.1. Taxonomy (NCBI): domain Eukaryota; kingdom Metazoa; phylum Chordata; class Mammalia; order Lagomorpha; family Leporidae; genus Sylvilagus; species Sylvilagus floridanus. The sequence goes on from OX463224.1 coordinate 91,995,508, forward strand.
CCTCCTCTCACCCATGTGGGACACCTGGATGAACTTCCGGCTGCCAGCACTGGCCCCTGTTCAGCCCTGGTCATTATGGGAATTTGGGGAATGAACTAGTGGAGGGGAGTGTTCTCTGTCTCCATGTCTGTCTCTGTCCCTCTATCTCTCAAATAATTTTTAAGATGTAAATAAAAAGGAGAGGTAGTCCTTTTGAGATATTGATTGAAATTCAACACTGAATATTGTAGTGATTCCTCACTCAGGCTCTTAAACAAACAGAAATACCATAGCAAGTTCATTTAAAGACTAGTTCCAAAGCCTATAAATGTTAGATCAGGTATTATTTCAAAAGCAATGGGGTGATTATCTGGCCCAGACATCCACCTAATTTTTTTAATATATATACATAATTAAGAGGTACTCCTTTTAATATGAATTTACAAATATAACTTCTGTACTAAAAATATATATTATTAGGTCTTAGACTTTCTTCAAATAACTTTTGTAATGCAATATTTCCATAGTATTCATTGCTTAAATACTTGGTATCCAATGGTAAAAAAAAAAATACCTATCATAAGTTGAAGTCAGCTTTAGAATTAAACATGTAATATTTGGTTAAGTTCATACTGACCTTTTAACTGTCTCATTTTGTGTTTCATGGAATCCAGATCAGCCAAAATTTTGTCCTTTTTAAGCCAAATCTGTTTCTCGAATGTTTCTGCTTTCTGCAAAGCTAGAATAAGAAAAAATACATGATATTTTATCTAGCATTCTTTTATCAACAGTAATTCATCATGCACAGCAATTTACAAAGAAGTTTCTGCTCCAAGAAAGAGATTCAATTAGAAACAAGTAATTAAAAGGTAAGGGTCATTAAAAGAAACCTAATTTGAAAGATGACAGAGCTTAAGGCATTGCTTTGTGGGATGAAGGCGGGGTGTGGGAGAGAACAGTGCTGTGTTATTATATAGATTTACCATATGCAGTGGCCATATTTCATTTTCCACTTCCACAAACTATTTGGAGGTGATGAAAGCCTGGCTTGGAACCATTCATTTTTTAAACATCCACCTACTGCCTAAAGGGTGCAATTCTTAAAAATGAAAATGTGCAGACAGGTCGTCTTCAGTGTGAATTAAACTCATTTGTTATTTTCTAATGTATACCATTATTCTCAGTCTCATAGACCAAGGATCTCTTTATCAACTAAATTAGACATTTTTTTCCATGCAGAATACTCCATTTTAGTAAAAAGAAACAGGCAAATGTGCAATAGCTATTCTCATGCACACAATAATTGATGGATCTCCTGTTCTTTGCATAAATGTGATGCTATTATGTTGACATTACACACATTTAATTCATTTTCTTATGATGGACTAAACTTTATTTCTCACATTCATATACTTGCTTGAAAGCAAAAACAAAAAGCTTACCATTTGGAGGTTGAAATGGCTCACCACAAGATACCCAAATGGCAATAGGATTTCTAAGGATCTGGATGAGCAAAGATGTATCAATATCATCCAAACTGCTGGATGTCAAAGACTTTGGAAATAATTTATTTTTCAATCTTACTCTGGGGTTTTCTGGGAAAGAAATGGCACACTTACAATTGTTCAATGAATGATTAATAAATTTACAATCTGAACTCATTTATTTGTTCAAAATATTTTCTTCTTCATTAATTACTTCATATAAACAGGCCATTCTTAAACAAGAGGTCAATACATAAATATGGCCAAAAACATCATATACAACCAAAGAAGTTAATGTAATATGACTATAAATATATGTTTTAATTCTTCTCTGACACATCACCTAGTTCTTACAGAAATTTGAGGTGACCTGCTAAAGTATGCTTAGAAAAGGGAAAATAAAGGATAAGAAAACCAAGTAAAACAGAAGAAGAGTACAGGAATGGTCTAGCGTGAGGGCGAGCTGCCTCAGTGTCCTCAGATTTTAAGTGAATGATATTCTCTCTCTCATTCTGCTGTCAGATTAAAGTAAGTAACAGGTGCTTAGAAGAAATAGCCTTTAACCTAGTCACTGTTGCAAGCATCCAATAAATGTTGGGTACCATTTTCATTGTGAAATAGAAATAAAACATCACCCTCTGTTAATTTGCAGCTGTTAAAGCATACTTTGGGTTCAAAGCTTCCTAGAGGCCAGAGAAGAAGGGAAAACAAAACAAATCTCTGGATCCAAATGGCCCAAATAAAGAGACAAATTCTGCAGAAGATATACTTTTCCTGGTCCTGAGAGCTGGAGAAATGCAATTAAGGGTGCTCATAAAGAGATCACTCATGATACAGCTAGCAGTATCCTGGTATGCAGCATAGGCTGTACTACTTGCCAGGCATTTAACTACGACATTGACATAACACCGGCTCGTGTTATTCTGAAAACAGTTCTCTGAACTGGGTCCTGTTGCCGTTCTTTTCATCCACCTTCTACAGATGAGGTAGCTGAGCTTTCCTACCTCAGCTGTGTGGTGGCAGGATCAGGACTGGGGTCCACGTTATCCGCCTCCAGAGCCTGGCTCTCACCCACTGCCTGCATAGAAAACTCCGTGCTGAACTCTCACCAGCAGCTATTTCTCTAAAGCTCCTCAGTGCAAACTGATGGCACACTCCCAAGCCATAACTCGGTAAAAGGGCAACTCACTAACACCCTGCCCGACTCAAGGGTGGCCTTTGGAATCTGGAGCAGGAGGGGTGGCTGTCTCCTTTCAGCAGTCCTGTGTAAATAGCACTGCTTCCAACCAGGTTTAAAATAGGACTTTGAAATTATAATGTTATAGAAGCAAGACAGAAATCTATGCTTTATTCTTTAAAACTCCTCAGGTAGCAACAAATAATAGCCTACACACAGTAATAGCAAGATTTAGTGAATGTTCGGTAAACATCAACCAGGCTCTAAGTAACAGGTAGATACATTTTATATGTATATCTTAGATATACATTTTTCTTATGAAGAACTTATATATGAGAGCATATATTTATATGTGTGTATTCTTATGAATATATTCATATTGATGAGAATCAAATATATTTAATGTAGGCATTAAATATATGTTCAATATACAAATGTGTATATGAATATTTATGAATTATATTCACATAATCCTCATAAAACTTCCTTGAAGTAAATTACTATTCATGTCCTCATTTTGCAAATGAGAAAACTGAGGTACTGCATAGTTAACCAGCTTGCCTAAGGTCATTCAGGTAACAAGTAACAGAGCTTGGTTTGGAACTCTGGGTTTTTTGGCTCCAAAATCCAAGTTCCGAATCTCAAACTCATTCTTCTCAAGACAACAACAGTAGAAAAATTCACAGTGAGAAAACTGTACTAAATCACTACTAGCAGTACGCTGTTTAACTTAGCAGATATTTGGGATACAGACCCTGCCCTCAAGTTGTACATAATCTAATGAGACACACAAAGATGTACACAGATAATTAAAATTAAAACCTCTGTACTAAAAGCTGTGCTACAGGGACATTGACTGGAGCTTGTGGCAGTGGTGGAGATGGGCGAGATAGAGAAGGGGAGTTGGAAGACAGGAGAGGTGTGGAGAGGATATTTCTTCTAATAGATTGACAATGTCCTAGCCCCACTTTCTTAAGTGGTCTCCGGTTCATTTTGACTGAGTTTGAGAGTAAAATCTGCTCCTGTCCCATAAATTAGCTAAATTTACAAACATAGCTTATTAATTCTATGTAATTTATTTTGCAGTACTGAAATAAAAATTTATATTGCTTCTAATTATTTCCTATTGTTCCTAAAGGTAAAAACTCTCTTGATACTTTTGAAATCACTTACAAAAATAGTTCCCTGTGATTTCAAAATTCTGGAAGAAGTGATTGAATAAAAGGGTCACATCAGAGCGCATGCTGTGGGGTAGCAGGTTAAGCCACCACCTGGAACGCCCTCATTCCATATGTGAGTGCTACTTGGTGTCCCAGCTGCTCGGCTTCCAATCCAGCTTACTGGTGACACATCCTGGGAAGCAGCAGATGATGGATCAAGTGCTTGGGCCCCTGTCATTCATATGAGAGACCTGAATAGAGTTATGGGCTCCTGGCTTTGGATTGGGCCAGCCCTGGCTGTAGTGACCATTTGGGGAGTGAACCAGTGGATGGAATGTTCAACTAATCCAACTCTCTCTTTCACTCTCTCACCCTTATTCGCTCACTCTCTCTGTCCTGCCTTTCAAATAGATGAAAATAAGTAACCAATAAACGAAAGTTCACATGGCATTTTTTTGTGATGAGATATAAATGGAACCAATTAACGTTTGCAGAATGCAGTCAACTTCCCATACTTTGAAGAGTTGTCTCTTCTGATCCAATAGGAGCCGCAACTTTCTTTTGTTCCTTGGAGTTTCTCTGAATGAAAGAATCATCCAGAGCCCATGAAACCAAATCACACAAAGTACAGACAGTGGTTCCATCCTTGGTATAAACTTTGGTGGCTGCTCTGGCAAGCCCAAGTTTTTCTGTGCACTCTGTAAGAAGCTAGAACACAGAGACTGTAAGAAACTGATGGGAAATAGTGATTGAGGGAGAAATAATCATGAGAAGCATGCCATTTTAAGAATCTGGGTACATTTTTTAATTTGAGAAAATAGAAAGCAGAATAACTACTGATTTTGATCTTTGATTATAGACAATTTTTATAATAGATTTCCTTCCTAATCTTACATTAGTCCAATCTAGCTGAGAAAATTTCTAGCTTCAAAAGACAGTAGCTGACATACTTTAGCATGACAGTATTTTCTAAGAAATGTTTAACCTAGAAACCTGCTTTCAATATTGTTGCTTTATAAGGCATAAAATTGTTGTAAGACTTCATATTGATAAACCACTTTAAAATAAGCGATTGTTAACCATAGAGCCAAGAATTGCCACATTCAATGATCTCCTTTTGCAGATGAGAAAACAGGCTGAAAGGTTATTATTTTTGTCCAAGACCATAAAAGCAGCTATGGGTGCCTGGGTGAATCTTAAAGTCACTAACTTCTGTACTTTGCTTAGCCCATTGAACAACAGTATCATAATTTTAAACAATCCTTTTATGTTTAACCAGAGAAGTGTGAGAACAGATATGTGTGTGTGTGTGCATGTGTTTGCAAGGAAATCTACAGGGTAATTTTGTATCATAGTTAACATTATAATAAACTATGTTGTTAAAGGTATTGGCCCTAAGGCATAAACAAGGCAATCTCAAGCAATGTTTTAAGGACAAGGTTGAGTTTGGACTTCTGGCTCTTTCTCCCTCCCTTAGGCTATGGGAGCAATCTCCAAGATAAAGACCACATAGTCTTACCAAAGACAACCCCTGCTTCTCTAATTTGAAAGCAAAATGAAACACCCTACCAACAAATAAGTGCTCGGATGCACTACTGGTAAATGAGGTGGCATCTCGCAGACTACTCAGATGACATGTAACTTGAAACCGGCACGGGAAGCAGGGTGGAGAAAAGGCATTTTGTCATAAAGATGAAGAAAATATGGAATCTCTGTTTTACCCCTTTGCTTTTTGTTTACTCTGGAGTCAATCTGAAACCCATCTTCTGGTTTCTCATTTTTCTGAATCTTTGCATCCAAAGAAATACAATGAAAAAGGATATCAAGATGTAGATCTTCATTTTATCAGCTTAAACTGGAGGATCTGGCCAGGGACATTTGTCACTCAGTCCCCCTGCTTTCTCTTGTAGAAAGAATTGTCATTATCATTACCTCTGAGGATGCAAGCAGCCTTGAAGTGATAGTCACTTACCATGGGGAACGTTCCAGCCACAATTGACTTCCCATTACGATATCCATCCCCATTTTTGTATGCAATTATTTTCACTGCCTTCTGGTGCTTAGCCGCTATACCACTGTGAGATACAGCTTGCATGCCAGCCTTCATCCGGAAAGACAGCAGACGTTCTTCATAACAACTTAGGGTTTTCTCAGCCTCGGAGGATGATAAATCAACCTGATTTTTTAAAAAAGTCCATTTACTTTCTTCTTTTAGTTTTTATATTTTGGTAGACCTCCATCTCTTATTTCATGAGTGTGTGTGTGTGTGTGTGATCTAAATTTTGCAATGCTCACTTCCTTACTATAGATACTGGATGTTGCAATGGGAAGGACATTTGGGTCAGGACTCTTCAGTTCCCTTTTCAGCCCTGTCCCTGAGTTAGGAGGTGAGTTTGGGGAAACTGGTTTATGTTTCTGATCTTTTGTTTGTTTGCTTGCTTTCCCTTGTGACAAGGATGCCAGGACCAAAGTGAGCCTGGGGTTGAAGTAAAGAGACATGATCACTACCAATATTCTCTTAGTTTTTAGCTTTAGGATGATGCCATCTATGGAGGAAGATGCTGAAGAACGAGGAAGTGAATAAACCCACACTCATTAACCACATGGTGGTGAAGGTAGAAAATCTTTGCTCTTTCACCCCTACCAGGGGTGTTGTCTTGTAGGAAAAGTTCTAAGAGGTTGTTGCACTGGCGATTTTTTCTAATCATCTCCCCCATGCACTCCTTAACTCTAGTTCGCTATCTCAAGCATAGCTGAGTGCCTCCAGGCTCCCCAGAGGGCTGGTTCCTTTCTCCTTCACAGTTTTTGTTATCACTTGATGATTACTGCAATGTTACTGCCCCACTCCCCAGCCCCATGCCCAACCATGCACATCAGGGTCACGGCTGAGAAAGAGGGTCTAGGAATCAGGTAGACAAACCCTAAAGAGCACACCAGGATACTACACTGCCTATCTTTAAGGAATCTTTCTTTGTTATTCAAATGGGTAAGTTTACTCAGCTCTTTTCACTTTTAAACTTCAAAGGAAGCATTTCTAAAATGGTGCCATTGTAAATTAAAGTCATAGAAAAGTGACAGAGATTTTATTCTCCATGAACTCTCAATAGCATTAGACGTGGATATGCAAATTCAGACATCCAGCCTGAACAGTCCTTAACAACAACACGTCAAATTCTCCCTGGATTGTTCTATACTAGTAGAAAGGAGTTTACCCTGTGGATATGGGCAAGAAAGCTGCTCACCAAAGTAAAGATTTGCAGTTACTTTCTCACCCGAAAGCAACACAGAGAACAGTAAAAGGCGTCAGTAGATGATTAAAGCTGCAGACATGCCCAATTAACTTCAAAGGATATACTGAACTATTAATAGACAATGTATTTTAAATTACAGTGGGAAAAAGGAAATCAATTCAGGTAGAATGGTAAAGGTGCATTTGAGGAAGATGAATTGGATGAGTGGAGATGAACTTGAGTGCAAGGCAGATAATGAATACATCAAAGTTTCTAAACTGTTGCCACATGTGCATTAGCGGAGCTCAAATTACACACCATGGCCACGTTGGTGACCTTGAAAGGCCCTCGCGAGGTCTTGGAGCCTGAAGCACAGAGGAACGGAAACCCTGGAAGCACCTGTTTCAATTCCTTCTCTGCTCTCATGGATCCCCCACAAGCCAAGCAGAGCATTATTCTCTTTCCACCAGGTGAGAGGTAATAGTATCCCTAGATTGGGAAAAAGAGATACTCACTTAGGTACATCTGGATTATGACAGCATTTCTGCAGAACATTTTGCAACATAAATAAAGCCCTTTTATCATTCCCAAATGCTAAATTTGAAATAACATAACTGTATTATTTTTTGCTCCTTAATAATTATATTTTTTTCAAAAAAGTATTTCCAAACTCTTTAGTGACAAGGCAATACCAGTGAGTATAATCTGTATCTATAGTCATGTTTTCATAAAGGAATGGGCAGTTCTAGATTTAGAGAAAGAATATTTAAGATAAGCAAGGGTCACCATCATGTGCCCAGAAAGGAAAGAAGTCATCCAAGAGTAAAGGAATCATGTGGAAAAGACACAGGTTCCAACATGAAGGAGACTCCAAAGAGTGACCATTTGAGAGCAACAAAAAGAATGTTATCAGAAATGCTTTGAATGTGTTTGAATGTGTGACATTCCAAGAGTTCACAGTGGTGCCAACAACACAAGTAAAAACAAATCAACAAAATTCCAAACAAATAAAAATGAAACTATAGTTCATAGGAGACTGTTGGAAGTAAACGAGTACCAGCTTATAACCCTGAAAATCAGACACTGAGACACTCGGAGTCTACTGGATACCTTCCAGTTTCTTTCATTTCTGTATTGAATTTTCTTTCCTTGCTGTTAGTCTCACCTCAGGTTTAGACTTGTGAAGGAACCACATGTGACAGGGATACTAGTCTGGAAAGGAGACATACTGTATGTAATCAGAAGGAGGAGGAAAAGGACTTGTCCATTTTGCTCTTTTGCTGTAGGCATCCAGTTTGTTTCTCAGAGGGTAATCTGACCCACCTGTCGTGTTGGCTCCTAAGGGACTGCTGTTATAAGCGGCTCATTGAGAGTTGAACTTCCTATAGCCTTCTTGGGAATGTGGAAAAGGAAAAAAGCCACAGGACTTGAAAGAGCTGGATGATTATGCACAAGCAAAACCGACTTGGAATTTATGTATAGACACACCTCTCCTTATCCACCTTCAGCAGACTGAATGTTGTGTGACAACCTTTCTCTCAAGCAGGGCTGGGATGTTCTGGTTTCACCACAGATTTTCTACTCATGTCATCTTTGGAATCAGCTTATAGATTCCAGGTCCTTGTTTTGAATATAACCTCTTTCTTTTTTTATTTTTTTTATTTTTTTTATTTATTTTTTTTCTTTCTTTTTTTAAAAAAATTATTTCATATTTAAACCCCTCGTATTAGTCAATGATTCATGTTTCACATTATTTGAACTATTTACCATTACAGAAAGACTCATATGTGTTTTAACTAAAACTGGTGTAGGAAGGTCTCAAAAAAAAAAAAAATGGCCATTTGACAGTGTGGCATGTTATTTGCAAAGATGGCCACAAGAAAATTGTCCCAAATTGTCCTTGTAAAACATGATGTTGCTGCTCTTCCAATCAAGAAATGAGAGTTTATTTCTCTTTGTCTCCTTTCCTTGCATCTGGCAAGGCTATGAGTGTGTGGACACTGGAGCTTTCCACTGTGGGCTACCGTTTGGACTCTGAGACCACAACATGAACAAGCTTGAGTTAGCTTGCCTGAGAACCCATGCGGTTGGAGAACCCATGCCCAGCTAACAGTATGCCAACCACCAGGCATATGAGGGAGGCCATCTTTTTTTTTTTTTTAAGATTTATTTACTTGAACGTTAGAGTTACAGATACAGGGAGAGACAGAGAAATAAAGAGATCTTCCATCTACTAGTTCACTCTCCACATGGCCAGAACAACCAGGGTGAAGCCAGGAGCCAGAAACTCCATCCTGGGACTCCCACATGAGAGGCAGGGGCTCAAGTACCCAAGCACTTTGGCAACTTAATGTGCAGGCACAGTAACAGGGACCTGGATCAAAAATGGAGCAACCAGAACTCAAACTGGCACTCCAATATGGGATGCCAGTGTTGCAAGCAGTGGCTGTGGCACAATGGCAGCCCCTAGAGGGCCGTCTTTGACAATTCAGTCCCTGTAGGACCACCAGACTACTGAAGAACCAAGGATGACTACAGGTACATTAGTTAGCGATCCTGGGCAAGACCAGCAGAACTTTCTCAGCTGAGCCTGGCCCAAATTTCTAGCCCACAAAGCAAAACATATTTGTTGGGCTAAGCCACTAAGTGTTCAGGTGCTGTGTTACACTGCAATATATAAGTGAGATGGATAGAAAGAATAATGCATTTATCCTACCTTTTCTTACAGATCATGTTTTTGAGTAGTCAAATATCTATTTGATGAAGTTCTTCCTCATATTAAATGTTCAGCTGATAAATGTATGGAAAACTACAGAATTAGGCAGAATTGGCCCTTTTGCAACAAAAGTGTAAAATTAGATGAAAAATCATTGGAGAGGGGTCAGTGCTGTGGCATAGCAAGTAAAGCCACCTATGGCCCCCGCATCACATGTGAGCGCCAATTCAAGTCCAGCTGCTCCACTTCTGATACAGCTCCCTGCTAATGCACCTAGGGAAGCAGAAGAAGATGGCCCAACTACTTGGGCTCCTGCACCCATGTAGGAGACCCAGAAGAAGCTCCTGTTTCCTGGCTTCAGATCAGACCAGCTCTGGCCGTTGCAGCCATTTGAGGAGTGAAACAGCAGAGAGAAGATCTCTCTCTCTTCTCTCTCTCTCTCTCTCTAGCTCTGCTTTTCAACTGAATGAATAAATCTTTAAAAAAATCACTGGAGAATTTTTAAATATAGGATCAGATTGTCATTATCTGAACTCACTGATAACAATTATAATCATAAATGGAAAACCTAGATGTTCCCTATGAAACATACAGGAAAAAAAAAATCTGAAAATTCTGGCCCAAAAATGTTAGGAATAAATCTAATCACAATTCCAGTGCTCAATTCCACTTGCAGGAATTATGGTGGCTAGAGAAATAAGTTGAAGGATGCCACAAAGAATCACACAGATAGAAATGATGAATATTATATACAACAAATTATTCTATGCCACCAAGTGTTCATGAGGACCTTGTTTGGATCTTGACTCAAGCTAACAAATTGCAAAAACAGTTTTTAGGAAAGCCAGGGAAATTTTATTAAGGTTTTCAGATGGCATTATAGCACAGTGGGTTAATTCACCACGTGCAATGCCAGCATTTCAAATGAGTGCTGGTCCGAGTACTGGCTACACTGCTTTCAATCCAGCTTCCTGCTGATGCACCTGGGAAGGTGTCAGAAGATGGCTCAAGTACATGAGCCCCCGCCACCCATGTGGGAGACCTTGATGGACTTCCTGGCTCTTGGCTTTGGCCTGGTCCAGACTTGGCTGTTGCAACAATTTGGGGAGTGCACTTGCAGCTGGGAGATTCTCTCTCCCTCTCTTTCTCTTTGCACATTTCACTCTCTCTCTCCCTCTCTCTCTCTCTCTCTCTCTTTTTCTCTGATGCTCTGCCTTTAAAATAAGTAAATAAATAAATAAATATTTTCTGAAAAATATTGTGACATCAGTATTAGCAAAAAGAAAAAAAGAACAGTATTATAGATAGTCAAAGATCATTGTTAATTTTGTTGGTTTGATAATGTCATGATTCTTATTTCAGAAAATGCTCAAAACTTTAAAAAGTACTTGTTAATTTAGAGGTGAAATGATATCATGTCTTGTGTTGGCAGATATGACAAAACCTTGATAATAGTTGAATTCAAATGATAGTTAAAAGAAGATTCATTGTGCTAGTTTCTTTACTTTGGAATATGTAAGAAAACTTCCATAATGAAATGTTGAAATACTATTATATAGAATATCTAATTATTTTTATTCCTCACAATTTCTTTTATTCTTTCCTAACCAGAACCAACAGTCGAAGTGATTTAATTAAAAAATTTGTGTTCAATTTGTATAAACATAAGGTTTAAGGTTTTTCTAGGTGAGAAAAAGTTTTTGCTTTATTACATTACTCTATTTTACCCCATTTCCCCTTCTTCCTTGAGAAGAAGGAATCACTTACTGGTTGATCAATGTTTTCTTTACTAACACAAGATGTACAGATGCCAGCATAATTTGCTGATGTGATTTCCTTGTCCAGGGCACTGCTATGAAAGGCCATAAATGCTTTCATATTTTCCATGTAATGCCACTTTTGATTGGCAGTTCCATTGTTGTAGGCCTTATATTTCTGAATAAAGAGACAAAATGTAAAGTCAAAAAGAAAGGCAAGTTTAGAGCAGTCATATTTTTCATTGCATAAATCCAAAGGTGTAGATAAGTACTCATAATCCTATTATACGGCTACTGTTTATATCACAGCTACTGTTAATATTTCAGTGATTGTATACAAAATATTTTTATATTTATAAATACCCATTCTTTTTAAAAATATTTATTTAGTTGAGAGAAAGAGACAAAAAGAGAAAAAGAGACAGAAGGAGAGAGATCTTCTACCCACTGGTTCATTCCTCAAATGGCTGCAACAGCCAGGGCTGGGCCAGGATGAATCCAGGAGCCAGTAGCTTCACCAGGATCTCCCATGTGGATGCAGGGACCCAAGTACTTGGGCCATTCTCCACTGCTTTCTGAGGTGCTTTAGCAGGGAGCTGGATTAGAAGTGGAGCAGCTGGGACTCTAACCAGTACCCATCGCGAGTGGGGGCTTAACTCGCTCTGCCACAATGCATGTCCTTAAATATACAATCTTCAATTTATAAAAATAGAATTACAAAATATGTGCAATTCAGTAATCGCATTTTTTACTTAATTTTCATGAAGCTTTCCCTAACATCTTTTAAATATATACACACATATATATATAATATCATTTTAACATGATAGTTTACTAACTACAATAGTTAAACATGTAGGCAGCTTCTCAGAATAGTCCTACCATAAGCCAATAGAAGGCTGGCATTGTGGGATAGTGGGTAAACCCACCACCTGCACCGCCAGCATCTCATATGAGTGCTGGCTTGTGAACTGGCTGCTCCACTCCCAATCCAACTCTCTAATGGCCTGTGAAAAGCTACAGAAGATAGTCCACGTGCTTGGGCCCCTGCCATCCATGTGGGAAACCTAGCTGAAGCTCCTTGCTTTTGCCTGGCTCAGCTCTGTATATTGTGGCAACCTGAAGAGTGAATCAGTAGGTTTAACAGCTCGCTCTCTGTCTCTTCCTCTCTCTCTGTAATTCTTTCAAAAAAATAGCAATGAATAACAGTAAAATTAATCTTTGTATAAACCCATGATTATACATCAAGACAGATTTCTAGAGGTAGAGTTGATGAGAAAATATAATTGTTAAAGATTATGATGTATCATATCAAAATGCTTTCTAGTGAGATGATTTTACTCCACACTTCCATCAGTAGTGTATGAAATGACCCATTTTCCTAACATTCTTGTCAAAACGGGCAATACCTCCCAAAAAACTGATTTAATAATTTATTGATATTTGATTTTATAGTTCAGTGATTATCAGGGAGGCTTATCAGTTTTTTAAATACATTTGGTTAAATATGTAATTGAAACAGTATACTTATTCTAATTTATTAAACTTGGCCCACTTGGCCCACGTAAAGAAATAGGTTCTATTTAACAAGTAAAACCACTAGATTACTTTTAACTAAACACATCATGACACCTCACTTTATAATTAACAACACCTACTTTCTCAAGCAACAGAATAATAGTAAAGAAGAAAATAAATGAGTTTCAAGAAGTGATTTAATGTGTCAGACAATACTGCCTCCATCAGAAGTCTCAAAAACCAGAGGGTGTATTGCCAAGGAATTGGAAAGGGTCTGGTAGTGTTAACCTAACATGCCTCATTTTTATTGTTTTATATGGCCTTTAATATTTTCTCTCAAACTGATTGCTTCCATAAATAAAAATGAAACATCAGGAAAGAAAAAGTCTTGAAAGGCAATCCAGATTACCTTGGGATCAAATTTATTTCTTATAAAATGAGAACCTTAAGGGAAAACACTAATATGTACAATTTTATGAAACTGATTAAGGTACTAAATTTGCATCAGCATGAAGTTTTATTTCACTGTGGTCGAAGAAGAGGTACCTGACATAGCTGAATGTAATGTGATATATACTGTGTCTCCTGGAATAAAGGTTTAGTCTTAGATTTATCATCAGGATGGAAGACTTAATTAAGCTCTAGTATTTGTCCAGATTCCTATATCCCAATTTTGGATGCGTAGCTTGCAAAACATTTTCCCTCACTGCTATTAAAAATGTAGTATAAAACATGTTATTTGAAGAGACTATATTTTGTTTTAAAAGGATGTAAAATACTGTGGAGGATACAGAAAGGAAATGTAGAACCAGCAACGTACTTAAACTCTCTGTCCTTTTAGCAAGGAAAACATTTATCAGTTTCTATTTTTGGCTGCTACAAGCATTTGCAAACTTGTATTAAAGGTGTGTCTCAAAGGGGTAACTTAGTAAAACTAATACTGATGAGCTTGTGTAGTCCAGGAAATCCTCCCTAGCCAGGTTCTCACCTTCTAATTCCCAGGTATGGGGGACTTGCGAATGCTCTAAATGATCGAATTTAGGTGCACCTAGCAGTCATTCACCTGCCTGCACCCATCACTAGACTGTAAGTTCCTGAACGCTGCTGGGGTAACTCCTCGTGCTTGCCACTGAAGCCAGAAACTAGCACAGGGCCTTAATGCAGCAAGCCCACAAACACCATCTGCTGGGTTAAACTAAATTAAGAGCTACATGAACATGGTTGATTTGAAATCTAGGAGGACTATGGTAATTATTCAAGGGAGAGGCTAATGACAGTGTGTTTTTTTTTTTTCTCCACAATAAGGAGGCATGCAATTTTATTTATATATGATTAAAGGGCCATGATTATTCCTTAACTCATTTGCCTGCACGTCTATTACCTGAACAATCACTGGATAGCCACTGGCTTCATTTCTAGCCTTGGTCATGGACACTGCCAGCACAAGATCTCGATTACTCGCCAAGTGAAAGGTCCTAGGGAAACAGGATGAGTCAGATTACAAAGCGGAATGACCTGCTTAGATCTCCTCCTAACTTGCCTCTCAGCTCCATCTGTGCTGTATGGTGATGGAGATAAATCCTTGATTTCGCCTCGAGGGTAAGCATGATATGGAACTTTCTCTATAGAGGGCGCTGGAAGAACACAGCAAGTCAAAGGGGAACCCCTGTTCCTTCGGGCTTCTACACGGGGTCAGTGGTTGGGAAAGATTCTATCCAGTGATGCTCTGCTCCAACCAGATGCCCAGAAGGGATGGCTTCCTGACACCCTCACCTGGCCTGGTCGGACTGGAGCATCTGCTCACTGACTTGTTGACAGGGATACCACATGCTCCAGCCCTCCTGCAGCACCAACAGTTCTATCCCCACTGCACGCTGGCATCTCCAGCAACCAGCTGCACCCCACACACATTCCAGATGGTTCTGTCCTGCTTGCCCAGAAACCACCAGTTGCTGGGCACCACCAGTTCTAGCCAGGCACACCAGGAAAATTTCTGTCATCCAGTGGGGTGAAATCATACCAAAACTGTTTCAATCGGTTCTCTCCCTCAGCCTTAGAATATGAAATATGCATAAGTGTATATAGTCTATAAACATATATACATATTCTATATAATCATCCCTTAGTGCTGGGGCAAAATTTAGAGGATAAAAAGAATGTGATTAACAAATGGAATCCTGTGATTAACATAAGTGAAATTTTCTTTATTTTTTCCAGAACTCACCAGTTTATCAAAACAAACATGCTTCAATATTCAGTGCAATATCACACGTGTAAACACAGGGAGTCTTCAAAAAGTTCATAGAAAATGAACATTATGAAAAAACTATGCACTGATTTCAAAAAATGTTTGCAACCAAAAATATCTTAATTTCATTTTCCATGCATTTTATTTTATTTTATATGTTCTTAAAATGTTTCCTGATTTGAAAAGTAGAGATAGAGAGTCAGACAGATTTCCCATCTGTTGGTTCACTCCCCAGTTGCCTGCAGTGGCAAAGCCTTGGTTGGGGCCAGGCAAGAGCTGAAGCTGGGAGCCAGGAACTCAATCCAGTCTCCCACATGAGTGAAAAACACCCAATTACTTGAGCCATCACCACTGCCTCCCCGAGGGCGCATTAGCAGGAAACTGGAGTCAGGAGCCAAAGCCCAGAGTTGAATGCTCCAAATGTCAATGTACCATTTAATATGGGCTGCAGGGGTCTTCACCATGCTGCTAAACTCCCACCTTTCAACAAAGTTTTTAAAAAACCCCTATTTGTGCAAGGATGTGTGTATGCATATGTGTCTAATAGTTAATGTTTTGTCATAGTGTAATGATCCATTACATTCAATTTTCCTCATTTAAATCACGGTGTGGTTTCTATTCTAAATTATACCCAGACTGATACAAGCTCCGTGCCCATTTTGCTATTATGACAGGCAATCAGAATGACTAAGTAGATTTTGGAGCCATACTGCCTGAGTTTGAATCCTGGGTTCACTTCTCAGGTCTGACTTGACTTAAACACTCTGTGCCTCAATTTTCTCATCTGTAAAAGGAAAATTTATGGTGCATAAAGTGGAAGTTAAATGCGTTAATGCATATAATATGCATAAAACATTGCATGGTACATAACACTTAGAATTAGCTACTCTTATTAATATCTGTGATTTTTATAGCTTTTCCTCTAACTCTTTTTTTCCCAAAAGGTCTTGCCCTAAAATTCAAGATACAATATATGATATACATATAGTTTGTTTAAAAAATTTTAATGGAGCTAAAATAAAACCTCCTTGAATGAAAAAAAAAATGAAAATGATTGAGCTAAAAACTTTTAAATTCTTTCCACTGCATCACACTTAAAAGCAAAAATAAACCAAACATTCAAGGCTCACATCTGTGCAGAAAAGCCAATTCTTTAGTGGCAATCCTGCTGTGGAAAACGTAACACCTCTTGAATCTAAAATTTAATGATGTGAGAGTACAGGCAATAGGAGAAGATGGGGTGGTATCCATTATAAAAGTCATGTATTTCTCCTTTCAAGATTTAAAAAAATCCAAATATTCAAGTCAAATTTCTGAAAATAATATATCCTCATTGTAAATAATTTACAAAGTATTTGAAAATACATTAAAAGTTATAACAAATTATTTTTAGGATTTATTCGAAAGGCAGAGTGACAGAAAGAAAGGGACACACACACACAGTCTTTCATCTGCTGTTTCAAATGCCCACAATAGCTGGAGCTGGACGAAGCCCAATCCAAGAGCCAAGAACTCCATCCAGGTGTTCCTCATGGGTAGCAGGAACCCAAGTACTTGAGCCATCATCTGTTGTCTCCCAGGTGCATAAGCAGGAAGCTGAATTAGAAGCAGAGTAGCAGGACTCAACCCAGGAACTCTGATAAGAGATACCGACATCCCTAGCGGCTTCTCAACCTGCTGCATCACAGCACCTGCCCCAACAAAACTTTTTAAATCACTCTTACTCCTACAGAATAACAACTATTAACCTTACAATGTAGTCTTCCCTTTATAGTAAGCTAGCAAAGTATCATTTTCAATCCAAAATGGATATTCAATTTTATGAAATACCTCTTTGGCATTTATCAAGCCTGTACTGCTGGTACTCTGTAGCACATCTCAACATGTGGCACAGTTCGCATCTTGCACTTCATTGGCACTCAATAATATCATTAAAATAAAAGAAGCATTGTCTGCGTATTTCCTGCAGTGTCCTACTGAAGGGGCGGGACTCGGTACCTTGCTCATTGCATGCTGTTCTGCCTGGAGCAGACGCAGCGGTCTCTCCCGTGCTCTGCTGTCATGCCCTGTCGTTGCCCTGCTGTGTTTCTTTTCCTATTCTGAACAGTCCTGTCACCTGGTGCTTGTCCACAGCAGAGAAGTAACTTCAGTCTGCGGAAAAGCTGAGCTTATAAACTTCCATAGGAAGCCCCTCTCTGTGCTGAAGAGCACATACGCCAGCCACATCCAGCTTGCTACCTCAGCCTCTTTGATTAACCCACAGTAAGAGCACAAACAGGTCACTGGGCCTCTTTGAGTCTCATATTACTTTGCTTTGTAATAAATGAAGACTCCAAGATTTTTAGGATCCCTTTTAACTTCAAGTTCCATGCCACTGTATTTTCTCCTCTATAACTTTGAGTCCTACTACGGGGGGCTTTCACCCCCGAGGACTTTCTCCTATTTCCCTTTGGAGATCAAATGATTAATTCAATCGCACTACAGTTGACAATAAGAGAGGGATATCATCTGGAGGCTGACAGGGACCATTACTCTGTGTGGCTGGGAACTCAGTGGGCGTGGCGTGCCCGCACGCTCTCCTGCCACCTTTCAGGGTCTCCTCACTCATCCCCAGCGCTTCCAGCCTCGACCACGTCCTCCTCTTCCAGCAAGGCTTTATTCTCGCAGTCAAAACCTTCCTCCCGAGGCTTTGTTTATAGTTGCTCAAGATATCAGATTGCCTGTTTATTTTCTATTTTAAATAAAGAGTCAAACTAGAAATTAATTCCAGGCCTATAGGACTAAATGGAAGGACTCATGGGATGAAATTCTCAGCAAAGTGACAGTCACTTGATACATTCCGTGATCCTGGCAGCTGGCTGTTCTACAAATTCTGGGTGGAGGCTCTCTAAATGCTGTCTTCCTACCTGCCTAAAATATGGAGGATAAAAAGGACTGGCATGAATGCCAGGTTCTTCAGGTTTCTTCTGTATCGTGTAATCCAGAGCTCTCTAACCCTCAGCTTTTTCAGAACAAATGGTTTTCAAGATCCAATTACATAAAAAGAACAAAGCGATATGCCAAGGGGAAATTAAGAAGTAGATGCAGAATTGCTGTCATTACGCAGACAGACTTTCACCATGGGACATATATTGCCCTGAATCCAGTCCACACCTAATTGTCAAGACTTCTGAAAACTTTTCCTACCCAAGTGTGTCTGCAAGTCCCTGGAGGATGGCTCATGTTCTCATGAGCAAATCCTGTCCCACTCAAACTCCTGCTGCTCCGTGTTTTCGCCTTGGACTCCAAGATTTCTGAAGAGGGATTTAGCAATCCCACATGGGCCTCTCATCAGCTCCCCTTTATTCTGTGGCCTGACGTGGGGAGATCTCAAGAGGACAAAGTTGCAGAGTGCTCTGCTACACCTCGCTAGATTTTCCAAAGCAGTGCCGTTTACGCCCGACCATAGCCCAGAGTCTTAGGAGAACTTCCCTTTTTGTTTTCACTTAAATGGCCTTCCCCCCTCATCTTTCTCCACAGTGCTCAGAATAAAAGAAAACCAGTGATGGACATTAAACAGAACTTAGAGCTAGCGTTCTCTTCTAATGACCAAGTATTCCTGGGTCAGTCTCATTTTGCTTGGCTTTTTCTTGCCTAAGGGCCACATCTCTCATTTCCCATGCACGTCCACTGAAATTCATCAGCCATGCTCAAATTCCAATCTAGGCATAAGTGGGCACCTCCGCTATAATCCAGAAAGCCAACGCAGCAAGATATGTCTATAAATATAATACAGAGATGGGGTAGGACAAGAATGTCAGCCTCTGTAAGGGCAAGAATTTTCCACAGTTTTGTTCCTTGCTAAGCACCAGCACCTAAACACTGCCCTCAATTATCCTTTGCAGCTGAATGAATGAATGAATCCTGGTCTGCAACAGCAAACCATTCACGGGAACAAACACCTTCTATCTTAGCTCCACATTGCAAAGACAGCTTAGGCTGTGTGAATGGGGTAAAGGAATACATTTAATAGGTCTGTGGACACACTTGGCTTTCCTGCCTTCCCCCAAACAAGCCCAGCAAGTGTTCCTTGCTGGCAGCTTTGCTCATCTCAGACAGTGGCGGAGTAGAGCTAGCTCCTCTCTGCCCACGCTGGGCCCGCTGCTGCCGCCTGCTGAAGCTTGCAGGATCACTCTCAAAGCAACGATTCATAAGCCTTTTGCATCACAGACCTTTTGTGGACCCAGTAAAAGTCACAGCTCTTTCCCAGAAAAAAAAAAAAAAAAGATTTTGCACAGATGCACAAGCATGCATTTCCTACAGTATTTCAAGAGGTTTACCAGTCTCACCAGGTATTACCACTGGAAGAATCTGAAGCAAACCATTCTAAAAAGCAGTTGTTTTCGTTCTTATTGGATCAAAGAAATGTTCAAACATGCACAAAAACAGAGAGAAATCTGCAATGAGCCATCATGGACCCAAACAACGATAAGCAATCTTCCATTCTTACTTTATCATTTCTCTCCATTTTTTATATTTTTATTCTTGCTAGAATATTTCAAAGTGAATATGAGATAAATTTTTTATTTTATTTTTGAATACTATGTGTTGAACTGATTAGGATTTTTTTCTTTTTAAAATACGATTGTTAAGCCATTATTTTACCCAACAAAGTCAGTAAGCCTTCGTTAATATACTTGTTTTAGAATTCTCTGACTGTCTCAAAAATAGCTTTTGACAGTAGTTGATTTGATCTGGATCCAATGCCCAACATTGGTTTAGGCTGATGTTTGCTAAGGTAATAGCTAATTTTCACTGTATGTGTCAAAGCCACATTGTCTGGTTAACTTTAGAGAAGGAAGGGGAGCCATGGATTTGGAGAGGAGCCAAGGTTGAGTTAATGAAAACTACCCCAAATTTTTTAAATTAGGAACTTTTTAGAATTTTTATTTGATCATTTCATATCATAAAAATAAAATTAGAAATAAGTCTAGTCTTGAGCACACTGGCTATAAAAACTCTATATCCATTGATCAGATTGAATCTTTCTTATCTGAATTTGATTGTGGATAAATTATTTGCAGCCTACCTGACATTTACATTTGATCTAATTTGCTTTCTCTGTTTTGATTATTATTAGGATAAAGAATTATCAACTAAGTCAAATGAAAAATCCAAAGCCCTCAAATATCCCTCTGCTTGCCCTATGGGGACCATGTGAAAATTCTTGGGTTCATATTCACCTTTTGATATATTAAACCCCAAATATAAAGGCTTTACCTGCTATCTTCATTGTGTATCCAACGTTGATGACTATCATCGGGTTTCTTCTTGACCAAAACCACCTCCATACCTGAATGCAGGCCAGGACCCTGTACCCCCAAGACTAGCTGAGGAGCAGCATGACTGATAATTTGCCCATCTCTGTATTCAAACTGCTGATGGCAAAGCTTCTGGAATTTACTTTGCTTTGGAGAATGGCTAGGATAAAGGAAATTTCATTAGTGGCACAAAAGTGACCCATGTACTTGCTGCAGTGGAGAGTAGCAATACCATTGGTGACAGCCCCACTGTGAACAACGCTAACTTGCAAGGATAGATTATACCATGCAAACAGCAGCCATGCTATTAGCATGGTGCTTCTCAGCTGATATAAAAAAAATAGAGCTCTGAGTTGATTTTGTGAAAGACATGAATGTTTAGATTTGATAAATTCATTATTAAAGAGAAAAGAAGTTCAGTTCAGGAGGTAATTTATTAAATGGGAAAAAGTTATATTAAAAAAATAAGAGGAGGGGGTAATATAGGATGTAACATCACAAAGAAAAAAAGAGTTCTGCTGAATTATGATGCTTCTATCTTCTATCTACAACATCCCCAGTAAATAGGACATCATTTTTCAACTTTCTCAATGACCTCTACATAGAATATCATAAATGAAAATTATGACATAGTAAATTAATATAAAATTATCTCTTACTTAATGGTCTTAAGGCATTAAGCAGAGGTATTAAACATGTTAAATATGCAATGCATTGGCTAATCTATAGACATCTACTAAGTCCCTACTATGCACATATGTAATACTAAATCTTGCAGTGCCAAAACTACTTAACTCCCACATTTAGTAACTGCTGTAATGTTAAGCAAATATCTAAAAATCGCAGAATAATACTTAGTTCTTTACATTCCTACTTCAATGAACACCAAGCAGAAAAAAAATAACACTATAAAGGAAGAAATAACATTTTATAACTTCTTATGGACACCTAGGCATCTTGCATGCTTATTTATAAATTCATTCACATGCTGATTCAACCAAAATACGGGTTTGTGCTAAGTTCTCAGGAGCAAAGGTGGATTAGCACGCTATTTACTTAAGAAGACACACCAGGGAACAAGAAATTATAACACTGCACAAAATAGACCAAAGGGGAGAGAACCTTGCCTCGAATACTTGCAAATTCTTTTATCAAAAACATAAGACAAAGATACACACATTGATGTAAGCAATGGCCAGCGACTGTGAAAACTCTCAGGGATATGCTTGTGCCAAGGTGAGAGAGAATCTCTGCATTTCAGTTTTACCTGTATTTCTTCGGTGCTTCCACATTTTCACAGAGCCCTTCGTCCATGTTCTTTGGAAGACGGTCATCCTCCTCCAAGCCAGGAGGAATTTCCTGCCAGGCATACCTGAGAAGTGGCTGGCAAGCCGCCATTCGGAGATGGGCTCTTGCATGGGAATCTCTACCAAGGTTCAAAAGCAAGCACACGTCTAAGAACCTGGGTTTGTGCTCACAGATTGCTTTTCTGAGCTCAAGACGATCATGTCCTGTAGGCTACTGGTGAATCTATAAATCTCATTCCCATAAGGGCGCCTAACATTCAAAATCCACATCTCACTAACATATAATTTAGGGCATTTAACATAAGGCTGCAAATAAAGTTACTCAATCATTTAATAAGCAACATTCCTCTTTGCTACAGCGACTCAGAAAAATCACACATGCATTATATTTCAAAAGTTATAAAGATTGACTACTTAGAAATTTTGGAAATTCGTAATGAACATGTAACGAGACTCCTTCTGCCCACCCCATGAATGGATCATGATTCTGTCTGGAACAGGATAGCCTAGATTACCGGGTTTCAAAAGGTCTACTCAGTAGGCAACGTTAAGGAATATCAGCTTTTTCTCTCAATAGAGAAATCTAGAGAGAGTCAAATAGCATCTGCACATATGTGCCAGATAGAGAATAATAGCCTGAAACATTGGAGTAAATAGTCATAGATGGAATAAGTGAGCCAGCCCTCTGGCTTCTCGTTAAGATGAAGATGTGGATGGAGCAGAAGCCATTGAACAGCTCTGAATACATCAAGTTCCAGGCCAGGGTTCGGAGCACATGTGCCGTCTGTGGAATATGACACAATGCGAGGAGGCACGATAAACACACAGGCAAAGCAGCAAACGGGCTTGAGCACTGTACGCAGGCGCAGGCACACGTGCGAATACCTGGGTGGACTGTGATCACCAAAGTACTTGTGATAATTTAATTTAATTGCAAGCGGTATCGAATTGCTGAAATCTTCAAAGACAATTCCTGTGTTAGCTGTGCTGGCCTTACACTTTTCAGGGTAACAAAAGTTTACATGTAGATAAGAAACTAGTGAATAACCATGGCCTCACAAGAAAATCGCGGCACTAGCGGTTTCTCAAGGTACTCCCCCTAACAGTTGAAAAAGCAACAGTGCCACCTTGTGTCAAAAATAAGAAACACAGCTTTCCAACCAACTCCACTTCTTTTGAGGACATGAGAAAAAGTCATCCTTTGTTTCAACCAAGTTAGCAAGGAGTTTTCTAATTTGTAGATCTGCAAGCTCTTGCGCTTTATGGCAAGTAAAATATAGTCATTTCAGTTTCAGAAGTCATTTTAAAATAAATCTCGCTCATGCATTCATTCATAGAACTAATCACTCAATTGCCTATTGATTCCTTTAACCAATATTTATTGAACATCATACAGCAGATGTTCTATAACTATTAGTTAAAGGAATCAATGAGCTCTAACAACTGGAGATACAGTGATGTACAAAGCAGATAAAATGTCAAGGTTTATAAGTTCTTGTTCTAGAAGGAAGAAAAGAGACAATAGACAAATCCATGAGTAAATAAATAATTGCAGTAAGTAAAGTAAAACGGGATACTGTGGTGTAAATTGACTGGGCTGGAGTGAGGCCTCTTTAGCATTGGAGCCAGAGAAGACTCCTCTCAGAGGTGAGGTTTGAGTTGAGATCTGGGCGGTGGGAAGGAGCCACTCATGTGAGGACCTAGAGACAGGGCAGGCCAAGGAAAGCACAAGCAGAAAGGCTCTGAAGTAAGCACACGTTGGGCTCATCTGAGGACTAGAAGGACATTGCTGTGAGAGGTATGCAGTGAGCGAGGGCGTCTGTTCCTTAGTGAGGGAAGAAGAAGTTCTCCCAGAGATCAGTTCTAAACACATCAGCGCAGAGCCTCATCACCATCATGCTTCTGATTTTTTTTTCTTTTTTAACCAGATAACTTTTCACAAAACTCAGCAGTCAAAAAGGTTCCTTACAGATTGATGCCCTAGTCTTTTAGTTTATGGATGGCTCTCTCCTGGCCCCCATCTTAAATTACCCCAATTGTCAAACAAGTATATTTAAGAAAGTCTGGAGAAATCTTACAGTGGCTTTCTAATGCAAAATGATTAATGACTGTGTCATCAAAAAGGTCCAAAGAACTAGTGAAAGGCAGCATGGAAAAACAGATAACCCAGTGCACTGATAACCCTTTCACATATTTTAAGAACTCTTGGGACAAAAAAAATAGGATAAGGTACAGAAACATGTATAAAATGGGGTGGAGATATTCTCAATAATAATTATTTTTGTTATTTTATTTATTTGAAAGGCAGAAAGATTCAGAGAGAGAGAGAAAGAATTTTTCCATCTGCTAGTTCACTCCCTAAATGGCCACAACTTCCAGGCATGGGCCAGGCAGAAGCCAGGATCCAGGAGTTTCATCAGGGTCTCCCATGTGGGTCTAGGGGCCCAGGGCTATTAGCAGGGAGCTGGATTGGAAGTGGAGCAGCTGGGACTCGAACTGGTGCCCATATGGGCTGCTGGCATTGCAGGTGGTGGTTTAACCCACTGTGCCACAATACCGGCTCCATAAAGAATTATTTAGACATCAGAATGAGTTGCCTTGTGAAGTAGTGATCCCCCTGTTATTGTTAGTATTCAAGAAGAGACTCAAGCAGAAGCCAGCATGGAATGTGCAGGAGATGCGTGAAAGCCATCACTATTGTCTCAAGCACCCAGCCATTGATGAAACCTGTGATCAGAACAACAATGAACTTTACTTTCAAAGATAATTCTTTCTTTCTTCTTACTTCATTTTTTTCCAAGTGCAGATTAATAATTCACAGAACAGATGATATATTCTCTAGGAGAAGAGTGAAAGGAGTACCAGAAAAAAAATTGTAGAACTTCCTAACCATTGCGGAAGATGTCATACAGGAAACTCATTCTCCCCAAACAATGCCTTCCTGTGTCTTTGCTAGTGTAGGACATAGGACGAGATGAATCGCTTATTTAAATTGGGAAGTTTGGTTCAGAAAATAGAAAATATTCTTTTTAAATTATGTGTTTATTTGAGAGAATGAGAGAAACAGACAGAGAGGGAGGGAGGCAGACACAGTGAGAGATGGATGTCCCATTCTCTGGTTCCTCCCCAAATTACTCCAATAGCCAGGGCTGGGCCAGGGCTAAAGCCAGGAGCCAGGAACTCAATCCAGGTTCCCCAAGTGGATGGCAGGGGCCCAATCACCTGAGTCACCCAGGGTCTGCATTGGCAGGACGCTGGAGTCAGAAGCAAGGGCCAAGAATCAAACCTAACTACTCTGATACGGGATGCAAGGGCAAAACTTTAACTGCCAGGCAAAACACCCGCTCCCAATGTTGATATTCTTACCAGTAAGGGTAGAAATGGTCTTTTAAAGTAGCTTGCAACAATGCTGTGCTAATTGATTTTCAAACTTGTCACAATGATAGTTGTCCAAGTATTTTGGATTTTATAATTTGGAAACTCATTTACGGTGATTAACGCCTGTGACTGCGCTCTTCCAAGAGTACATTTCACAGAGCCCTTGCCCTCATTGGCTTCTCAGGCTGGCTGGGGGAAGGTGGGCAGGGAGACATACTACATACAATCACTGCTGGAATTGATTTGAAGGACGAAGGTCATTCTACAAACGAGTATGGGGCAAACAGAACACTTTGGGTGGCAAGATATGAGTATGTGGTCAGAAGCCTGTAGCAGATCATAAATGGCATGTACCACGTTCTGGCAATAGCTTATAGTGGATGAACTGGAGCGTGGCACTCATGTGGCAGAAAGAAAAGTTTGAAGGGGAAGCAGGCATAGGGGTGCAAATGAGGGTCAGTGACAGGCATGGGTGTGGGTCAAACGGGCTTGGAATTCCAGACCAGTAATTTTTTCTGTCTGCAATAGTTTGCCATTGAAAAACTACATGAAAAAGGATTGTGTATTCAAAAGGTAATTGCCCACAGATGGAACTTAGAGGTGACTTGGAGCGAAGAAACCATGGAGACAGAGACTAATCAGAAAGCTATTTCAATGATCCAGAATGATGACTGTATATTAACACGCATGCAACTTGAACCTGCAATAGTGAAGAAGTTTAATTATTCCTAAATTCAACTGTTTATGGAACCAAAACAAGAGGAGTTCCTCAAATAAATGTCCACAATTTTAAGATTCTAAAATAGTACTACAAATAATAACACGACTAAAAGTTGTACCTTGTGATGATTGAACAATGAAGTGCCAGTTCTATCCTTCTGCCAAAACACTAATTAAATACTAGCATTTGATATCAGTTTCACAAACTTGGCATGGCTTCCCTGCAGGGGCCCTGTTCTGTAACCAGACTAATGAGCTGAGTTCAAAAATCTCCCCAGCAGCTTTTCTGGCTACAGTGATTACTTACAGAATTTCTCTGGAAGCACTTTCCATTGTTAAAACAGCCTGCATTTGCTTTTCCTCTGGTTCTGTAACTTCCTTCTTTTCTCCAAAAATTACTATAGGCTTGCGCACAGCAAGCTTGCCTGCAGACGCAATGTCACTTTGGACTTCTAAAACAAGAGCTGAACAGAGATGCACAAGTTGCAAGGACATATTAGTTATGATAGCAGAGCACTGGGAATTTCAAAACACACATCAAAATGCAAATGCAAAAAATGTTCAATCATTTAGTCTATTCATGGGAGGTTCTTTAAATAAGTTGGATTCAATTCAGTTATTTAATTCAATTGGATTGGTTTTATACATTTTTTCATCTCAAGATACTCTTGTCAAAAGTATTACTATAGGTCCTACCAAAAATAAGTTAATTATTTTTGTTTCCAGCTATTGAAATGGGCTACAATATTTAGATATATGTATCTAGTTCATTCTGTGGGATCCAAACTCATCAGCGAAAGACACAGTGTCTTGAAAGACACATGCAATGCTTTACTGTTCACGGTTCAATATATGCAACAGGGGTATGTTTTAAATTATGCTTTTTTCTCTTTTTCCTTTCTCTATATAGGACCTAAGGGAGAGGAGCATGAGGAAATTAGAAAGGCAAATCTCAAGGAAAACAAGTCCCAAGATGGTTTTTGACACCCAAACAGCATGCAACAGCCATGTAAGTTAGAATGATATAATCATGATTTAGGATTTTCCCAAACTCCTGTGGCTCCCATTTAGCATATCAAGGGTTTAACCTCAGCATTGGCCTGCAGAAAGAAATCACTACTTTTGGGTCTGAGGGGATTTGAGACCGAGACAGAGAAAGCCAGAAAACCAGCACAGGAAATCCTGCCTCCCCTGCAGGCTTCACTTTGGGTTTCTTAGTTAAACCAGGGAAACACCGAGACACTGCCAATTGTTCAGGACACTGTGATGAGGTCACTTCTCAAGGTCCCCTTGTCACCCCAGTCTGAGGCATAGCCACCTGAAGTAGCATCCCGCCCCTGGGAGGTGCAGCTATGGACCAGGGTTTGCTGAGACTCTCGCTCTGGAACTTTTTAGAATGGTGCCTAGGAGGGGTGAGCTGACTCCACAGAAAGCACTATGGTGGTGGCTGTTCTTTCAGTACTAGGCTTCAGGGGGCCGAGGGGGGGGGAGCACAGGGAAGCTGAGTCAGGCAGGAAGTACCACCCACCCAAACCAAGCAATGCCAAGCCAAAAGAAGGGATCACAAGTCACCCCCGCAAGGGACCTAGGCCAGCAGAGCCCAGGCAGCAAAAGGATCGCATCCCATCTCTTCCCTTCCATGCCCAAGAGACACTAAAGTAAGGTTGTGAAAGCCTTGCCTAAAGAGACAAATTAAATTATTGGACAGGACAAAATTTAAACCTGATAGAACATTTCATTTTTTTTCCTTGATGAGAATAATTTTTTTCCTTGATGAGGCTCACCAAGTAGGTCACATCTTTTCCACAAAGAATAAAGACACTATGTTTTCTTTACACATCCCAACTGTAGGGTGAATTAAAATAGGTAACCTTGTTTTACATACACAGACACACACACACACTAATCTACAAAATTAAGTGGCAAGATGCAGAGGTGAAATATGATCTGTCTAAACAAATTTAAAGTTTACTGCAAAACACAATATATCATCAAGCATTTTACTTTGGCGACCTGAAGTAAGGTAAATAACTCCAGCGCCTACCCTCTAGCTTACTCATGCTGCAGAAGACTTGCATTTTGGAAACATCCGATGCTAAGTTCCTGAGGAAGATTTGCTGCTTTTGCTGAGCTGTGGCTACATCAGGATTGATCCACGGTTCTCCACACGAAACGTACACCTAACAGAGAAACACGGCTCTGATCCTGTGGTATACAATTATACTCCAGCCCAAACTGGAGCCAATCAACATACTCTGGCAGTAGGTGAATGGCTGAACAAGCTCTGGTACCATGAACTACTACAGTAATAAAAATGAACACATTACATATTAATAAAGGCAATCATCTTGGTGAACTGCATGGATTTTGTACCGAGTCAAACAAGTCTGGTTACAATTTACTGTGACTCATGATTCTTAAAAAGTAAGTTTCAGAATAGTTTCTTTGAAGAAAGGAAGGGAAGGAAAGAAAGAAGGATTGAAAGGTAGGTACATACAAGTTGGGGACTGGCAAATTGTGGATACAGCCCAAACTGGCCTGCTGCTTGTTTTTATAATTAAAATTTTATTGGAACAGAGCTATGCCAATTCATTTATATGTTATCTGTAGCTGTGTGCGTGCTACAATAGCAGAGTGGATGTTTCCATAGAGACCATATGGCTCACAGAGCCTAAAATAATTGCTAACTGGCCTTTTCCAGAAAAAGCTTAATGACCTCTGGCATACATGAAATTGTAGCATGAACTTCAAAACATCCATGTGGAACTTTCTAGATGATGAGATTACACATGATACTTTTCCCTCAGTTTGGCTTCTATGTGTTTCTTAAAGGAATACCTTTTTCTTTAAAGAAGAACAAAAAATAGTGATATATTGAGAAAGAATCAGAAGAAAGACAAGCTTAATGGAGGCTTTTCATTTTATTTATTTTATTTGAGAGGCAGAAAGAGAGAAGGAGGGAAAGGGAGAGAAAAACACTTTCACTGGTTCACTCCCCAGATGCCCACGATGGCAAGAGTTGGGCCGGGCTGAAGCTGGGAGTCAAGCAGACAAGCTAGGTCTCCCATGTTGGAACTGAGCCCTGCTGCCGCTTCCCAGATTCTTCATGGACAGGAAGTTTGTATCAGGAGCTGTAGCCAGGGATCAAACTCAGGTATACTCCAGTGTAGGATGTGGACATCTGAACCAGTAAGCCAAGTGCCCAGTCTCAGTGCTTCCTCTTCTGGCCGTCACACACTCATCACTACCAAAATTCTTTGTAAGAGGACTCAGGGAACACTTTCTTGAAAATTTCCTCTTATTTAACAACAGTTTTCTTTTTGTCTTTGGACGTACTAAAGTATCTAACTATTCATGGTTCAATCTTCACCTTGCTGCTGGGAGCAATAAAAGGTTAAATCCTAGCAACTATGCAGTCACTCTTTTTTTACCCCCCTCTACACTTATATTTTCTTTGCCCAGGTAGCCTCATCTGTGCTTAGCTCTAAGTTAACTTTACTCTTTTTTTAATTTTTCATTTTAATGTGATCTACTTTACATTCTATCTGAAGAAAATATAGTGAATAAACACAGCAGTGCCAATAAAAACATTAAAAGCAAATAACAAGAAAACTTGGTAGTGATAACATAAGTGTTCAAAATAAGATCCAGCACACTCTGGGAATAACAGACTCTCCATCCCACATGATGACCTTGCTGCTGATCATTAGAACTTTGGTTTACACTGAGAGCCTCAGTAGAGTTCTCGTAACCTGGTACATGCTTATTCACTGTGCAGAATCTCAGGTATCAGTCAAGGCAAATTATTACTATTATTTTGCAGGCTGATACTTCAAATTCCATAGCCAGGAGAAATGAGTGTATTGCTGCAATCTTTTCATTGCACACCAGTCTCTAGACACCCAAATAGTGTGTACCAAAAAAATCTCTTGGGCCTAGCATTCTGGCACAGAGGGTTAAGCTACCACTGCAACACTGACATGCCATATGGGTGCTGGTTCAAGTCTCAGCTGCCCCACTTCCAATCCAGCTCCTTGTTAATGCATCCAGGAAAGCAGTGGAAGACAGTTCGAGTGCTTGAGCTCCTGCTACCAACATAGGAGACCCAGATGATGTTCCAGGCTGCTGGCTTCAGCTTACCGGCCATTGGCAGCCATTCAGGGAGTGAATCAGTGGATGAAAGATTGATCTTTCTGTATCTCTTTGTCTCTGTAACTCTGCTTTTCAAATAACTAAATCTTTAAAGAAATAATTTCTTTCCTGACAAAGTGAATTTATCATTTTCTAAAAAAATCACTGAACAACTATATTTTTATAGGTGCCATTTTAAACTTTTTCTTAAATTTTGTTTAAGGAATACAACTTCATGCATTTAATAAATATAAATTTGGGAACATGGTGATTCTTCCCCACCCCCTCCCACCCAACCTCCCACCTTTTTTCCTCCTCCTTCTTCCTTTCCCGTTCTCATTTTTTATAGATATCTATTTTCAATTAATTTTATACTCATATGATTAACCCTACACTTAGAAGAGAGTTCATCGAATAATATGAAGAAAAAAAGGAAAAGAGAATAGAAAAAAAAAAGAAAAACAAAAAGGGTAGAGGATCTACCTCAGTCAGAGCCAGAGTCAGAAATCACAAGTGGTGACTAATTTCGCCTTCTCCAGTTTCTTACTTCATGTACACAGCGAAAGCATGAGAGTATCCATTTCCTAGGGCCATGGTGAACGCTAAGGGGGTTAATTCACATATATTTCTGAGAACCTTGCCTGACACATAGGAAGTTCTCACTGTTACAACACAACATTAGCTGTTAGTATTGCGTTCTAGGACAATTCTAAGAGAAAATAAGAATAAAAAGGGAAAGCAGCTAAAGTCTTATATTTAAGGATGTTTTTCTTTGGATGGTATTCATATATTCACACATATACAGCATTCACATATTAAGATTTCCAGTCTCAGATTCATGTCTTTACCAGTTCATCTCTTTGCAGGTCTCTCAGGGCAAAGATTTCCTTCCCCTTTTCATTAAACAATCTCCGAGCTGCAGAAGGTAAATTTAAAATTTCAGTGCACCTGTAATAAGACACACAAAAATTGACCTCGCAAACAGAGATCTTCCAGCAGTGAAAAGAGAAAAAGAGAGAAATCAAGGGCCTGGATCATCAACGACAACTCTGCAGACAGTGAGACAGTGAAGAGCTGGACTCTGCAGCCAACAGACAGGTCTGAGCCTCATTCCCTCTCTCCGAGTTATGGTACTTGAGCAGATTTTTGAACCTCTCTAAGCCCAAATTTCTAACCTTCTAGGGTTGTTGTAAGGACTAGAGGATGACTTTGAAAAGTGCTTAGCATGTGCCATCTATGGCAACGAATAGGTACATATGATTATTGACTTCTCATTGCTCAATATGCCCCTACACTTACCTACTTCTGTTCCTTTGCTTGTGCTCTTCCTTCTGCCTACAATTCCCTCAGTTTTCTCTGTTCAAGACTTCCAAAGTCATGTATATCACCAAGCACCTCCTCATCCCCCTCCATCAGAAGTAATCTCTGGGGTCAGCACTGTGGCGGCAGCAGGTTTTACCTGCTACCTGCAATTCTGGCAACCTGTATGGGCTCTGGTTCATGTCCTGGCTGCTCCACTTCCAATCCAGTAATCTGGGAAAAGCAGTGGAAGACAGAAGACGGCTCAAATGCCTGAGCCCCTGCTATCCACGTGAGAGATCTAGAAGTTCCTGAATCCTGGCTTCAGCCTAGCCCAGCACTGGCCATTGTGGCCATCTGGGGAGTGAACCAGTGAGTGGAAGATTCTCGCTTTCTCTCTCTCTCTCTCTCGATGACTCTTTCAAATAAATAAATATATTTTTAAAAAACTAATTTCTATATATTTAACTCTTTTTGAAATACTAATTTTTAGCCAGGCTAATAAATATTAAATATTAATTTTTGTCCCCGGCCCCCAAAAAAACACTGGGCAAGCCCTGCAAATAGGGAGATGAATGGCACAGTTTATTCCCTGAGGCACTCCCAATCTAGTCAAAGGTAGGAACAGCTCAGCAACTGAAGTGTAATATGAGGTCATGGGTGGTGTCAGGGGCACCTAGCCAGTGTCTGTGAGAACACACCAGGAAAACAATTAACTCCCCCAGGAGAGCCTTATCTAAGGAAGGGAAATTTCAATTGGACTTCACATGATAGATAGGAGTTTATAAAGAAGGACTGGGCCACAGCTAAATGTTTGAATAGGCAAAGGGGCCAAATAAGTTAAAAAAAGAAGACAGGAATCAATATGAAAGCACTTAAAATTTCAGACTAATGATCCTAGCTTCTATCCCACTAATAGCAGGAAGCCATTGAAGGTATCTGAGCAGATGTGTGATGTTATCAGGTCTGATTTTCAAAAGTTAATTGTCAGGTGGAAAATCCACTGGAGGTGGCAGAGGCTGGACCCCAAACAGCCAGCTTAGGGTACAGAAAACAGGTAGGCTTGTGAGCCAGGAGATGTATAACAAAAGGGGAGTGAGCAGGCATTTCCAAAAGATGTTGCTATGATACTGCTTTTGGAAGAAGGAAAGTGAAAGATAATGGCTATTTTGTGTTACAATGTAGTATTTATGGTCAATGGATAAGAGATGGCTTTATGCTCATCAGTAAGCTCAGCTGTATGAAGAATATTTCTAAATTTTATTTCCTTTGGTGAGATAATGCAGTTAAGACAATGAGACCCTTCAATTCTCTGAAGATGCCTTCGAAGGAAATAAACCAGGGAAAACCAAGTCCTTACTGCTCACAACTCTGGAGCCTGATAGACCAGTGAGAACTGGGGCAGGTTCCTTATCCATAGGAGTTGGTTGGGTAAGGTGGGAGGGAAATTTAAGAGATTTGAGGGGACGACATTGTGGCGTAGTAGGTTAAGCTGCCACGTGCGATGCTGGCACCCATATGGGTGCTGTTTTGAGTCCAATCTGTTCCACTTCTGATCCAGCTCTTCGCTAATATACCTGGGAAAGCAGAAGATGGCCCAAGTGCTTGGGACTCTGCTAACCTCCTCTGCTCCTGGAGACCCCGGAGAAGTTCCTGGCTTCGGTTTTGGCCCTGCCCTGGCAATTGCTGCCATTTGGGGAGTGAACCAGCCGGTGGAAGGCCTCTTGGCCTGCCTCTCTCTCTCTCTCTCTCTCTCTCTCTCTAACTCTTTCAAATAAACAAATCTGAGAGAGAGAGAGAGAGAGGAAGACCCAACCCAATTCTATCTACATTCTCTCAAATTGACATCTTTATAGGTACAAGCATTTGGAGTATGACCTAAGGAGGGTTACCATCATCATAGCTGTCACCACTCATATTTTCCTGGGAAGATGTTAAGACCATGGGAGTATCCTGTTTTGGGGCAATAAGGGTGAGAGAATATAAGGGAAGGGTGCTTGGTGAATCTTTCTTCCTCCCATTTTTGAAAACCTTGTTTTAATGCTATATTTGGGCAATGGAGGTGGATTAGAAAGGATTATGAAAAGCAGTTTCTGCTGTATATAATTCTTCCAACTAGTTAACATGTTAATCAACATAGACGATTAGTCCTTAAGTACTTAATAAGGAATGTGTGTTCTGCCATCAGATATTCTGGGTTCAAGTTCTAGCCCTCTTATATACTGACTCTGTAGCCCTAAAAGAGTTAATCAACTTCTCTCAGCCTTCTTTGCCTCATCAGTAAAAGATGAAAATAGTAGTATGTGTCTCACAGGGATATATTTACAGAAAAATGGATGAATATTTGTAAAGGAATGGGCACATAAAAAGTCAACAATGCATTATTGAAATGGACCATGCAGTGCAAGTGTTTCACATGTATTCTGTCATTTAATTTCCACACCATTTCTGAGCAACCCATTTGCCTGAGGAGGCAAATGAGCATGGAGGTTAAGTTCCTTGCCCAAGGTCACGGGATAGTAAACAAGAGGGCTGAGATTCATACCTAAATCTATCTAGGCCTTTGTATGGCCTCCCAAGAGGACATCAGCATCAAGTAATAATATACTAAATCTAGAAAGTGAAGAAACTGGGGCTGGCGCTGTAGCATAGCGGGTAAAGCCGCCCATAGGGGTGCCGGTTTTGAGTCCTGGATGCTCCACTTCCCGTCCAGCTCTGTGCTATGGCCTGGGAAAGTAGTGGAAGATGACCCAAGTCCTTGGGCCCCTACACCCATGTAGGAGACCCAGAAGAATCTCCTGGCTCCTGGTTTTAGACTGGCCCAGCTCCGGCCATTGTGGCCATCTGGGGGAGTGAACCAGCAGATAGAAGATCTCTCTCTCTCTCTCTCTCTCTCTCTCTCTCTCTCTCTGCCTCTGCCTCTGCCTTTGCCTCTCTGTAACTCTGCATTTCAAATAAACAAATAAATCTTTAAAAAAAAAATGAAGAAACTGAGGGCAAGATGCCAAGTGAGCAGTCCATAATTTCTTCACTTCATGGAAGGACAGGCCCTGGATGTATGGTTTTGTAATTGTTTCACTATGCAAGCTATCATTCCAAAAAGTTGAGAGTTTCTTGAGAGCAAAGAATGTCTTGCCCTTCAAAGAAACATATCTCCTACAGAACATACAACACAGGTTGATGCACATAACATAAACACAGTAGATGTTTGTTGAAAAGATAAAATTCATTTTTGCTGTGCTCTCCACTCTTCTCCCAGTGCTACTGTTTAATGGATCAGGAAAACGAGGCTTGGAGAAAGGCAGGGCTTTGCTGAGGACTTCCAGATATTTTTGGGCAAACCTGGCATTAAAATCAATTCCCTTGCCTCCTAATCCAATGATCTTTCCAGTACTCTATGAAGCCTGCAGCTTTATAGAAAGCAGAAAGTGTAGAGAGAGTTCTACATCTATTATTATAAAATGCTGCTTATTATACCATTGTCTCTTCCTCTGGCTTTGTAGATAGAAAAACCACCAAAAACAAATGAACCTCAACTCTGTCTAGAATGAGTTATTAAGTAAGGAAAGATAGCATAATTTCCCTTAATTTTAAGACTGACCCCTCATATTTGAAAAGCCATATTTGCTAAAAAGTTGACACCAGTTATCTCACCTTTGTGCAATTATCAAATATTGTTTTGGTACTAAAATATTGCTTAAAAGAAAAGTTATAACACATTTCACAAATATTATATAGACTAGTGATATTTTAAGAACTGGATTCTAATAGATAAAATAGAAAATTTTAACAACCCTGCACTCAGTTCAAGCAAACATAAACCAAATACTGATGCTATAACATTTTGAAATATATTTATTTATATTTCCTGAGATGATAGTTTAGAAAGCTAGAGGAATTTGCCATGCCTGGAAATTTTGGGGAAAAATGTAATAGTTAGTGTTGGTATCCTAGACCATATAGTTTATATATTTTAGAGATTAAAAACTCCAAATTCATTGTTATTAACAACTGTTTTCTTACGTAGATACATATGTTTTTGTGCTAGCTATTATGCATAATTACTCATACATTTGAATGTAGGGTATTTCATTTAGGATTTAGGATTTCATTTAGGATGTTAAGTATTTACCTTTCCAAAATTTGCTGAAATTCAATCTGGTTTGTTTTTGTTTCAGAATATTCAGTGACATAGGTTTCCTTTTTCTTTTTAGTGATAGCATTTCTGAAACAAATGATGCAAGATATGATTGATATGTCAATATACGTTGGCAATTATCTCTTAATATGTTTCAATATATGAAAAAATTATGAGTTCTAAATTACCATGACTTGTCCTAAAAGTAATGTCTTAAAAAAAAAAGTCTCAAAAACTACCACAATTAAGCACTTTCAATAATGCCATACACACGCAGATGGAAATGTATCAACTTCTAAGATATTTCAGAAATTACTTTCATTTTACCTATAGGATTTTATTTACCTATGGTCCTATTATTTGTCCAGACCCAAAGAGTTTCATTTATTATTTTTTAAGATTTATCTATTTATTTATAAGTGAGAATTACAGAGAAAGAGGCAGGGAGAGAGAGAGAGAGAGAGAGAGGTCTTTCGTCCGCTGGTTCACTTCCCAAATGGCTGCAACAGCCAGGGCGTGCCAGGCCAAACAAAGCCTGGAGGCAAAAGCTTCCTCTAGGTCTCCCACACGGATGCAGGGGCC
Organism: Sylvilagus floridanus; assembly: GCA_949820135.1. Taxonomy (NCBI): domain Eukaryota; kingdom Metazoa; phylum Chordata; class Mammalia; order Lagomorpha; family Leporidae; genus Sylvilagus; species Sylvilagus floridanus. Next base: position 92,031,632 of record OX463224.1, read on the forward strand.
AAAGCACTTGGGCCACCCTGTGGCTGCCTTTCCAAGGACACATTAGCAGGGAGCTGGAGTGGAAGTCAAACAGCCGAGACTCAAACCAGCATCTACATGTGATGCTGGTACTGCAGGTGGCAGCTTTATCCACTATGCCAGTGTGCCAGTCCCCAAACCTAAAGATTTTTAAAATGAAAAATAAATAATGCTCATTTTAAAAGACATATTATTAGAATATACATCTGTTGAAATATTTAAGTTGAAAAAAAATTTTTTGGATTTATTCTATTAAATGAAAGAAATAATGAGCAAATATAATTATGGCGGTAGTCATTACATGGTAGTGAAACATAGTTAATCATTTATTCATTCAATAAGCAATGTTTTAGGGCTCATTCTGGGCTATTACTCATGTGGCTAACAAAGTGACTGTTAAATATTTTAATGCTTGACGAACCAAGACACATTATTCTATGACCATACATGGCAGACAGCACATATATGAATGAGTAAGACATTGTCCCTGTTCGCTATCTCAAGGTGGAAGACGTAGACATAATCATGAAGCACAATGGTGGTTACTATCCTGGGGGAAAGCCCAAGGCAGTGGAATACATATCAGTTATAACTTTGGGGGAGGGAGTGTCAAGCTCAAGGTCAACATCTGGAAATGAGGTCATTCTCCAAAGACTTTATTGTGAAAGTAAATGGTAGGTGTGGGAAAGTGGAGGACAGAATGGGCAGCTTGAGAATGGGATTGAATAGAGTGTTCATAAGAAATAAAGCTAGAAGATTATGCACGAGTAGGTCATAAATGGCCTTGAAAGTCAAATTAAGGAGGTTGAGTAAGTTCAGGGATCATAACTTACTACTACATAATACATATGTAGAGGTTATCTAAAATATAGTTTACTAAGAGCCTCCTATTGGGCCTTTCTCTTACAATGCACAAAATATCACAATCAGCAAAGAAAGATTAAACTGTATGTAGTAGAGTTTTAGTGTCAAGTATATGCCACTGTGTTTTAACCATTTTAGAATGAAGATTAACAGACTCTCTATTATCTGAATAATTGGTGAACTAAAATACTGTATCCCACAAACATAGCATATAAATAGCAGTTTCACATTTTTTGCTAGGTCATCCAAATTTGCCAATGTCTCAAGATATGTTTGAATAACTCGACTGAACTAAATATTTAAAACATTTAATTAATAATTTGATAACCATAGATAATTCTGAGCCACAATTAAAAATATAAAAAAAGAAGAAAAAATAAAGGTAGACAGTGATAGAAATTATGCTAACTTTAGGTGCTTAAAGAAGAAAAAAAAAACATGCACTACTTTAAGGGCATTACTCTCACATTTTACATATACTAGAATGAGCTAATTATGAAATGTATGCGTCAAAGATTTCAATTTCAGGCTTGACTTTACTTTGAAGATTAATTTTTTACTTTATCATCTTTAAAGGCAGTTCAGTGGACAGCCAATCTGAATGTTACTCATTGTTCAGTGATGTATGAAGTATATTTAATCAGTGTGAAGAAAGTAATATTAAACTATTATCAGCAGCCTCAACTATCCCAAACATCTCAAAAGAAAGGTCAAGGGGTAATATCACTGGTAATTATATGAGAAACAACGTGTTTAACTCATTCTTTACATCAGATATTTTCAATGATCTATGATTTCTTTTGTCATAATAATAAAATATATAGCAGATGAATTTTTCAAACAGTGAGGAAATATTGGCTATTTAGAAAGATTTTATTCCAATCATAAAGTAAGCTAAAGTTCAGACTGATGCTTTTGTAGGATGATAAATTTTGAAAATGTTATCTCAGGAAAGACTATAATTTTATAAAGTTACACTTTTGAGAACTATATATACTCATTAAAAATTCCAAAGATTTAAACATAAGTGTGTCTAATAACTTAAAGAATGATAAAATTAAATAATTTATGAGTTAAGCCTGTTCAACATACACTGATAAAATTCAAACAAAAGTGCTAATTCAAACAACAAATTTATTATAGAATTTTGTTTAATCAGAGATACTAATCTCTAACGCATCTTCTCCTGTGCTTAGCCCAAATCAGCAGAGTTCAAGTTAAGTTCTTGACAGAGAAACTAAATGAATTTTATATCAAATTTCATCTTGAAATATCAATATGCTTTTTTAAGATAAATACAGAATTTCTCCCAGAAAAAAATTCATAATGAAGATTATAAAAACCCATAGAAACTAGAAAGTACATTTAATGTGAGTACAGACAAGTTGTCCTTACTCTGTTCTCCATCCAGATGAGATGTCTGGACCAATTATAACCATGGGTCTGTCTTTATTCTTGTCTCCATTCTGTAGCACTCTCAGTCTCACAGGGACACATTGCTCCGGGGTCTTACAGATGGGTTTCTTCATGGGAGGACTATTTGGAACAAGCAGTCCTTCTATTGGCCAATCAAACTCCTTCAGAGGTAAATGATAATAATGCATTAAGAAGTAAGAGTCATTTTTAGAGTTAAAAAAAAGTTAAATGTCCTAATGATGCCTTTAATCTTCCATTCTTTCAATAAAAATTTGTTGGGCACCTAAAATGCTCCAGACAATTCTAATTAACGTTTATTTTAATGAACAGGGAATATACCGATTTTTTAAATGTATGTAACAACCCATGATGTGTTACAACATAGATTATTTATTACTTTTCAGAGAAATAGTATTTTTAAACAAATTAAATTAACTTCAGAATTTATTTTTGCTCATGTATAAAGTATCTTCAACCAACAGGAAGAAAAAGAATATGTGAAAAGTGGTTTTGCAATAGCCTGAAATCTTAAACTAGATCTATTTGACACAGAAGACTATAAATGGGGACTATTCTAAAACAAAATAAGATGATAAAAAAAAAAAACTTAAGGCCATTTCAGCTGTAGAATTCAGCTACTTTCTATGTATGTATCCATTTCTTTACTTATTTACTGGTTCATGCGCTTTCCAGATTTTTATTTATTGTTTATTGTATCCCAAGCACAGTAGTAGGCAAGAAAAATAAAACTTTGAACCAAACAGCATTACTTCCCTCAAGGAATTTATAGCAGATTCTCAGAAACTTACCAGAAACAAAATAGAAATTACAATAGTGTGAGGCCAATAGTGACAGGGTATGGGGCATGATTGGACCACAGAAGAGGAGAATCTAACTCAGTATTTCCATGTGAGTGACCCCTGGATCCTTAGTAGGAGGGAGTGCAGTAACGGGAGGATAAACAGAATATATCATGGGATAGCTTTGTGGCCTAGCCGGTAAAGCCACTACCTGTGATGCCTGCATCCCACATGGGTACTGGTTCTTGTCTGGGCTGTTGCATTTCCAAATCAGCTCCCTGTTAATGGCCTGGGAAAAGTCACAGAAGATGGTCTACGTGCTTGGGCCCCTGCACGCAAGTGGGAGACCCAGAAGAAGCTCCTGGCTCCTGGCTTCAGCCTGGCCCAACCTCAGTCATTGTGGCCATCTGGGGAGTGGACCAGCAGATGGGAGATTCCCTCTCCTTCTCCCCCTTCCCCACCCTTGCCTCTCCCTCTCCCTCTTCCTCTCCCTCTCCTTCTCCCTCTCTTCGACTCTTTTAAATAATTGACTAAATATTTTTTTAAAAAGAATATATTAGACTTGAGGATTAAGAGAAAATGATGTTTGCACAAAAAAAGCATCCAAGGATGTCTTTCAAGGGCATCGGTGTGTCTCAGCGTGGGCAACTGTTTGGATAATAGCTATCACAGAGATCCTTACAGAAGAACAAATGGGAAGAGGGGTGATCAGACTTGGTATTAGGCAAAGCCTAAGTTATCTCTATTTGCTAAAATAATTATCATAGTAGCATCCCTCATGAATCTACAATATCATCCTGTAAAATATTACAGTTCCATATAGAATAGATCTGTTTCTATTTGTTCTATTCTGCTCAGTTTGTCAATCTGTCTACATAAATTGTATGTTCAGTAACTTTATATCTCATAAGAGTTTTTAAAACTTTTTTTTGTATATCTTGAGAGAGCAAAGGTGGGAGAGAAAGAGAGAGACAGAGATATGAAGAGACAGAAAGACAGAGACCACCTGCTGGTTTACGTGGTAAATGCCCACAACAGCCAGGGCTGGGCCAGGCCAAAGAGAGGAGTGAGGACCTCAATCCATGACTTGTACATGATAGAAGGGACACAACTACTTAAACCATCACCAGGCAGCTCCAACGGTGTGCATTAGCAGGAAACTACAATCTGAAGCAGACCCAGGAATGAAATCCAAGCACCCCAATGTTCCAAACAGTATTGTAATCGCTGGGCCAAACACCTGCCCTTATCTGGTAAGTCTTGTTAACTTGCAGTGCACCTTACTAGCCTTTTTTGGAAATTGGATATTGTTGGTCCCTTTCTGCTTCTATAGACATAAGAATCAGTTTGGTAAGTTTTTAAAGTCTATTCGGGACATAAATGCTTCATAAATTAAGAAATTTCAATTTTGTTAAGATTATTTCTTCTTGAATGTGTCTTTAATCTTATAAAGCTTTTTTCCTGCATTTATTGAGATGTGCTCATATAATTATTCATACTTTCATCAACTATATTTTAATTATATTAGTTGATCTTTAAATTTTAAAGAGAATAAAACATAATGTATATGAATGAAATTGACATTTTGAGATTTGAATATTGTTTATAGCCCTTGTCTATATTCTTGAGGAACAGTGGTTTTTCTATGTACTACTTGGTTTCTAGGAGAAAAGAAACTTTTTCAAAAAAAAAAACTAGTGTAAGTATAGTTTCATTAACTTACATTCCTTTTCTAATTCAGCATTTATATTGAAAGAAAGGTGCTTGACATAAGTTGTAAACACAATCTGAAGGTTGTAAAGATTAAATATTCTGAATGGCTATCTAATTATCATGTGCTAATCTGTGAGATGAGTGAGTACATAACAACTTCAATTTAATTAGGGAAACAACAGAACAAGTAAGTGTTTAAAAACATGATGAGTGCTTTAGATTTAATGTTTTTTCTTTATTTTAAATATAGTATTAGGACTAGTAAACAAGATAGTAATGGGACAAATAATGAGGCCAACTTGTCACACAAGAAAAAATTTGAATTAAAGCAGTTTTTGTTTTTTGTGGTTTTTTTGTTTGTTTGTTTGTTTGTTTGTTTTTGGACAGGCAGAGTAGACAGTGAGAGAGAGAGACAGAGAGAAAGAGAAAGGTCTTCCTATTCCGTTGGTTCACCCCCCAATGGCCGCTACAGCCAGTGCACTGTGGCCGGTGCATTGTGCAGATCCGAAGCCAGGAGCCAGGTGCCTCTCCTGGTCTCCCATGCGGGTGCAGGGCCCAACGACTTGGGCCATCCTCCACTGCACTCCCGGGCCACAGCAGAGAGCTGGACTGGAAGAGGAGCAACTGGGACAGAATCCAGCGCCCCAACCGGGACTAGAACCCGGGGTGCCAGCGCCGCAGGCAGAGGATCAGCCTATTGAGCCGTGGCGCTGGCCAAAGAAGTTTTATTTTATTCATAACTTTCATTGAGTTCCTATATAAAAATTAAATTGCAGGGGCTGGCTCTGAGGTATAGTAGGTAAAGCTGCCACCTGCAGTGCCAGCATCCCTTGAGAGTGCTGGTTCAAGTCGCAGCTGCTCCACTTCTGATCCAGCTCTCTGCTGTAACCTGGGAAGACAGTGGAAGATGGCCTAAGTCCTTGGGCCCCTGCACCCACATGGGAGACCCAGAAGAGGCTCCTGGCTCCTGGCTTCCAGTCAGATCACCCCAGCTCTGGCCATTGAAGCCATTTGGGGAGTGAACCAGTGGATGAAAGACCTCTCTCTCTCTCTCTCCTCTCTCTGTGTAATTTTGACTTTCAAATAAATACATATATCTTTTAAAAAAATTATCCACGTGGCTAGCACTGTGGCATAGCAGGTAAAGCCACCGCCTGTAGTACTGGCATCCCATATGGGTGCCGGTTCGAGTCCTGGATACTCCACTTCCAATCTAGCTCTCTGCTATGGTCTGGGAAAGCAGTAGAAGATGAGCAAAGTCCTTGGGACCCCACACCTGCATGGGAGACCCGGAAGAAGCTCCTAGCTCCTGGCTTCAGATCGGCACAACTCCAGCCACTGCGGCCATCTGGGGAGTGAACCAGCAGATGGAAGACTCACTCTCTCGCTCTCTCTCTCTCTCACCTCTGCCTTGCTGTAACTCTGACTTTCAAATAAATAAAATAAATCATTAAAAAAATTATGCACACTGGGGTTAGCATTGTGGCAGAGCAGGTAAAGCTGCTGCTTGTGACGCCAGTATCCCACATGGGAACCTGTTCATGTCCCAGTTGCTCCACTTCCAATCCAGCTTCCTGCTAATTTGCCTGAGAAAGCAGAGGAAGATGGCCCAAGTGTTTGGACCACCATACGCATGTGAGAGACTAGGTTAAAGTTCTTGGCTGCTGGCTTTGGCCTGGCCCAGCTCTGGCTGTTGCAGCCATCTGGGCAGTGAACCAGCTGATGGAAGGTCTCTGTCTGTGTCTCTCCTTCCCTCTCTCTGTTACACTCTACCTCTGGCTTTTAAATAAATAAACAAATCTTTAAAAAATAATTATTCATACTGAAGTCTTGGTTAAAGTAATACTTTCTCCCTTTCTTTTTGAACTATGGAAAAAGAAAGAACAAGAATCTCTTTCATGCTTAGTCATATGATATCTGTCAATTCATAGATTTAGGATGTGGAATCTAGAGTTTTTTCAGTATACCAAGCAAGTGGTATTTCTGTTGAACATATATAAAATGTGCTTTCCTAGGGCCTATGTATGTTTGGATCTTTTCACTTCCCCCTTTCTCACGGTAAGCAGTAGTGATTGCGGACATTGTCTTCAGCATCACCGAAGTACTGCTGACTTCAAATGGCTTCCTCTACTCCTCAGTTAAATGAAGGAAGCCCAAGCTCATATTTATATTATGAGACATCATACAAATCGGGTCCAAAGAGATGGAGAATTATCTGGAGTTTGGGAACTTTCCAAATGCATGGGTTACCGCTATCAGCTCTTCCATTCTGCTGCTTCAACCCCTGTGCTGATGTGTAGGATGCTCTCATTTGTCCTTCAGGCAATAAAGAAATGCAGGATAATGAAGGACAACAAAACCATGGATAATTAAACTTCCCGGAGTGCTATTTCCTCCCTTCCATTTTCTCAGTTGGAATTCTTATGTTCCTTTTCATTTCTTTATTGGTTTTCTCTGTGTACACATTACTCCCTTGCACAGCTGCATGGTCAGTAGACTCTGGATGGACCCTGGAACTCCCTCAAGGACATAATTCCACTTCCTCTTTTTCACCAGCACGTATTTGCTTGGGGGCCAGCTCTTAACAAAATGTTTATGTTTATTAGTCTCCCTCCCTCTTCAGTTTTCCCTCTCCAGCCTTCTCACATCTTTCTCTCCTTTGTTCTGATGGGTAAAAACATATCATAACAGATTAATAAAATGTGTGCTTAAACTTTTGTTTGTGCATGGGCCCATCCACATGTATCTTAATTCTTTAATTAAGAAATTTAAAAATAGTATGCAGTGGCATATCCTAAAATCCAAAGTCTATTCAAAGTCACTTTTTCAAAAATTTCATCCTTGAATAGGAAAATCCAATGTTCCTTATGTTTAAGTACTTAGCTTAATTCAAAACTTTTGTCCCTAAGGTGTGAGAAAATAATTTGATTTTCTATAAATTATTCCAGGGAACTTAAGCACAGATTCATGAAAGAATTCATGAATCTTCCATTTTTACAAGGCCTTAACATGTTTTAAAGTACTGATATCCTCAGATATATGAAATGCTGTCTGTTCATAAAAATAGTATCAATTGTTTCATAATGAATAATACTTCAAAGTGAGAACAGTGTTAAATCAGTTTTCAGAAGAGGTGTCAGCACTGAGACTTAAATAGTTTCGGACACTTCAAAGATAACTCCATACTTCCATGTTACCCGTATTTCCTTATCTCTCCCCTTAGTCATCATTCTATTTTGAATATTCTTGTTAAGGAATTAACAGGAGAATTGAATTCTCACTCAGGAATGTGCTTATGAAACGACTTTCCTGGAATCAGTAATTTCACTTCATTTTCAGGGCCATTTAGACCACCACCCTGGCTAAGCTGTCTTCACTCTGACTGCAGGACTGAAGGAACTGGATCATCAAATAGTCTTGATTTCTGGGACACCAAACTGTCTCTGGGAGTTTCTTCCTCTACCTTCTTTCTCTTTTATTTATCAACTCTGCCTCTTTCCTGTACTGGTTTCTTCCTTCTTGACTCATAGCCTGTCTTACACTGAAGGTTCATGAAGATAGAGACCATGTCTATCTCCTTCTTGTGCTGTGTGCATTACCTAAATATACAGTAAATAACACTTACATAGATAATAAAATTGGTTGGTTAAATCTGCTGTAAAATTTATGCATATGCTTACGGTGCCCAAAGTGTTTTGGATACTAAAATATGAATGTCACATTTCCCAATCATAGTTTATTTATATGGAAAGATTCACCAATCAAAATACTAATTACATTTAAGTAAACATTGGAAATTTTCACAATTACATTGTGAAAATGTGAGTGGAAGAAAATACAGTTCATTCAAATAAGATGGTTCTATACTTGGAAGCAAATAGATCATATTTAATTATGGAAAGGGAAAGTTATCAGAATGCCATGACTCTTAAGCAGATTTGATCTTCTCAAACATTTCAAGAAGTTGCAAGACCCTTAGACTGAGTTACTTTGAAATGCACAGTCAATATGCCTGATTTTAGCAAATTTGCTAATTTTATTGCTTTGGTTTTTTTTTTTTTTTTTTTGCAGTTAACCATAAGTGCCAGAATTTTGCTGACATGAAGAAGTAGTCAATCATTCAGCCTAAAATTTACTGTTCTATTTGATTGGATGAGTAAGTTTAGAGCAGTCTGAATTCATTCCTTAGATCATTTAGTCACCAAATTCCAAACCATCAACAAAAAATATTAAGATCATTACTAGAAAGAACCTGGGTAAGTTAGATTCCTGATAGAATCATCATTTGACTTTAAATCAAGTAATTAATTATTGAGGTACTTTTACTTATGTGTTAATAGTAAAACATAGACAAGGACATATCTGTATAAATTTTCAATATTTACACTTTTCTCATAAAGAAGTACCTTCTTATGAAGTGTCCCTAATCCCCATGCATCCATTAGATGGGCAGGAAGCTTAAAACTCCAATCTGAGGTGCTCCAGTTTCTGCCATTTAAAATAGCCTATTTTTTAAGCTCTGAACTCTTGAATGCATACTCAATCAAACTGAAGGTTCACATTTTTTTTTTACCAGAACTGTTGTTTTCTTTCACAGATGTACCTCTCCCCTCCTCCTCTCCTCAGTGTGGTTTCTCAGTTTAAATGAAAGTTCACTAAACTAACACCATGGGGAAGGGGAGCCACTGTCGACATGCAGGCTCCTGTGCTGTCCCGGATCCTCAGCAGCCTCTAAGCACACGCATTTGCTCCTCGCTGGCTAGTGGGCAACTTGCTGCCGTCTGCCTAGCAGCAGTTGAAGTCTAAGTTATCCTGCCTGCTCTGTTTTAGCTTTTATTCTCCCTGCACATCTGGGTAAAAATCTATGAGTGCAATCGACCATCTTTTTCAAGGGGAAAGGGACTCAGGCTGGGCTTCCTGGTCTCTCTCTGCCACTGCCCCATGCTTGACGCCATGATGGTTTCACTAGTGTTGCAAATCCTGAGCCTCACGTGTAGGCTCATCCAGCTTGGGCTGCCCACCCCATTGCTGCCATTATTTTGAAGAACTCCATCTTCTTTCAACAAACCTCAGCTTTCTAGACTACTGCTTCACTGAAGCATGAAAATACGGCATCTCTGGGGAGCCTAACCAGTCAGTTTCAAATGCCATATATGCTTCCTCTAAAGTGATGAGATCCATTGATGGAATGGATGAGGAGGGACAGGGAATCATGATTTAAGAGGAAGAAAAAAAAAATTGGGTGAGACCACAAAATACGTAAGTTATGTAAACTGATTGACTCGTTGCTGGAAACAACTAACAATTTAGGAAAAAATGTTTTAAAAAATCTTTTAGAATGTATTTTTGACCTCATAATAAAATAATACATACTATAAACCCATAGAGGTGAGGAAAATGCTGAGGCTGGCTTTTGTCTTAAGGAAATTTGCTGAATACGGGAGAACTTGTGTTTTTGCTTCTATGCACTTGCAGGGGAAAGGCACAGGAGACAAATTCCAGGGCCCAGTCAAGGTGAGAGGTCTAATAGGAGGCCTTATATCTTCATGGAACAAGAATCTCAGCAGACTAAATTTCACCAGAAAGGCAAACCAGAAAGATCTGTCCAGAAAATTGTAAGTTAAATAAACGGTATCAAATATTTTCATTGTGTGGGAGAAGAAAAATAATCTTCATTGAGAATTCGCACTTCAGGCTGACCCTTCCTTGAGATTTAAAACACAAATGGTGGAGCTAGAATCGTGCCAGGGGATTCCAATACAATCCCATCAAGGTGGCATGTACCAATGCCATCTCAATAGTCCAAGTGATCAACTTCAGTTCACAATTGATCACACTGATAGGTCTAAGAGTCAAAGGGATCACACAAACAAGACTAGTGTCTGCTAACACGAACTGATAGAACCAAAAGGGAGAGAACAATCCGCATGGGAAGCGGGATACATAGCAGACTCATAGAATGCCAGATGTCCTAAATAGCACTCTGACCTCAGAATCAGCCCTTAAGGCATTTGGATATGGCTGAAAAGCCCATGAGAGTATTTTAGGCATGGAAAGCCAAGACACTCTGGAAAAAAAAAAAAGAAGAAGACCTAAATGAAGGATCTCTGCAAGTGAGATCCCCATGGAAAGAACGGGGGCATCAAAGAAGGAGGTACCTACTCAAAAAGCTTCCATAGCCCTGGCAACTCATGAGTAGAGTCTAGGGAGATTACTGACACCATAAACAAGAGTGTCAAATTGTTTTTTGTTCTTTTTTTTTTTTTTGACAGGCAGAGTGGACAGTGAGAGAGAGAGACAGAGAGAAAGGTCTTCCTTTTGCCGTTGGTTCACCCTCCAATGGCCGCCGCGGCCGGCGTGCTGCGGCCAGCGCACCGCGCTCATCCGATGGCAGGAGCCAGGTGCTTTTTCCTGGTCTCCCATGGGGTGCAGGGCCCAAGCACCTGGGCCATCCTTCACTGCACTCCCTAGCCACAGCAGAGAGCTGGCCTGGAAGAGGGGCAACCGGGACAGAATCCGGCACCCCAACCGGGACTAGAACCCGGTGTGCCGGCGCCGCAAGGTGGAGGATTAGCCTGTTGAGCCACGGCGCTGGCCAGGAGTGTCAAATTGTTAAATCAACATCAAGAGTCACTGTGTACTTACGTCTAATGTGGGATCTGTCCCTAATATGTTGTCCAATGTGGAGTAATGCTATAACTAGTACTGAAACAGTATTTTACACTATGTGTTTCTCTGTGGGTGCAAACTGATGAAATCTTTACTTAATATATACTAAATCGATCTTCTGTATATAAAGATAATTGAAAATGAATCTTCATGTGAATGGAATGGGCGAGGGAGCGGGAGATGGGAGGGGTGTTAGTGAGAGGGAAATTATTGGGGGTGAAGCCATTTTAATCCATAAACTGTACTTTGGAAATTTATATTTACTAAATAAAAAATTTTAAAAAAGAAAAAAAACAAAAACAAATATACTTACAGTAAAAAAAATATAAAACACAGTGGACAAAGATGAATGAAAAATAATCCTGAGGAAAAACATCTGAAAATATAATGGAAAATGCATCATAAAATATTAAGACATGGAAAATATGAGAGACCAAGCAAATGCAGGTCAAAATAAGGAGTTCTAGCAAATAGCTAGTCAGAGTTCCATAGAAAGCACAGCAAGAGATATGCAAGAAGGAATACTGGAAGAAAGGTTAGTGATAATTTTCCAGAAACAATGTAATAAACCAGTGCATACATTCATGGACCCCAAAGAATCTGAAGGCTGAAGCAGAGTAAATAAAAAGAAATTCTCTGTCAGATATCTTATAATAAAATATAGAACATCATAGAAAAGATGTTAAAAGAAGTCTTAAAGAAAAGATAGATTGTGTTCAAAGACACAGCATTTAGAATGATGGCTTAGCGGGTAAAGACACTGCCTGCAGTGCCAGCATCCCAAATGGGCGCCGGTTCAATTCCCAGCTGCTCCACTTCTGATTCAGCTCTCTGCTAAGGCCTGAAAAGCAGTAGAAGGTGGCCCAAATCCATGGGCCCCCATACCCGTGTGGGAGACCTGGAGGAGGCTCCTGGTTCCTGGCTCCTGGCTTCAGATCGGCGCAGCTCCAGCCTTTGTGGCCAGTTGGGCAGTGAACCAGCGGATAAAAGACCTCTCTCTCTTTCTGTCTCTCCTCTCTCTGTGTAACTCTGACATTCAAATAAATAAATAAATCTTAAAAAAAAAACAATGGAAGTTGGAGAGCATTGATAATATCCTCAGTTTGCTAACTGAGAATACTTTATAGGAATGGGGGCAAAATAAAGGTGCTTTGGAGCTGGCACTGTGGCGCAGTGGGTTAAAGCCCTGGCCTGCAGTGCTGGCATCCTATATGGGTGCCAGTTCTAGTTACGGCTGCTCCTCTTCCGATCCAGCTCTCTGCTATGGCCTAGAAAAGCAGTAGAAGATGGCCCAAGTCCTTGGGCTCCTGCATCCACATGGGAGACCAGGAAGAAACTCCTGGATCCTGGTTTTGGACTGGTGCAGCTCTGGCTGTTGCAGCCATCTGGGAAGTGAACCAGCAGATGGAAGACCTCTCTCTCTGTCTCTACCTCTCTGTAGTTCTGTCTTTCAAATAAAATAAATCTTAAAAAAATAAAAATGAAAAATAAAGATGCTTTAAGATAAGTATAGACTTGAAGCATTTGCCATCAAAACAAAAAGAAGGCTGTATATTAGTCAAAAGAGAAGTCTAAGTAGATGAACTGAGACATAAGAAGGAATTACAGAAAGAAAGATAAAAATTTGAAGGTAAATCTAAAAAAATATTGTATGACACCACTATATTAGTATCTTGTGAAAATTTTTAAGTGATAAAACTAAAATATATGATGAAATAGCTTACATAAAAATTATATGGTTGAAGTTAAAATACTTTCATGTTCTTGATTATTTAAGAAGAGTAAACACATTCATTAGCTTTACCTTTTGATCATTTGTGTATGTAAGCTAAAATGCTCAGAATATTAACAAAAATGAACAGAAATCGAGGTTATCATGGTCAAACTAGAAGATGGTAAAAGTATAATGAGGAAAAATATAGTCAATCTAAAAGAACATAAGATGGGTGGGAGAGGGTAAGGAGAAAGGAATAGAAAAGCCAAAACAAATAGAAAGCCAATAATAAATAAAATAGGAGGGTATTTCAAAAAGTTCATGAGAAAATAGAATTAATGATAAGTTTATTCTAGGGCAAAAAAATTATCGATATCCATGCATAGTTTTTTGATAACATGTATTTTCCATGAACTTATTGCAACCTTGTAAATCTTTAACTACAATAAATAGATAAACTGCTTTAGTTTAGGTATAAGTTTGTCAGACACATTTGTTTCAATTTACTTTGTGCTAAATATTGAGGAGTCACTTAAAGCAGAATATACAGAGTGAAAAGATGGAAGGAAGATATATTAGCCAAGTAATAAGCAAAAGGAAGTTGAAGTATTTCTATTAATATGAGAAAAATGAGACTTTTTACTAGAGCTAGAGTTTCTACATAATGATAAAAGCTTCAGTTCACCAAGGAGCGGTAATGTTTTGGACATGGGTGTGCTAGAACTAAATTTTAAAATACATAAAGTGAAATTTGATAGGCCACAAGAAATAAACAGATTTGTCTCTATAATGGGAGACTTAGACACATCTCCCAATTATTTGATAAAAATAATTAGCAAGTTTTCTCTCTTAAACAAACAACAGAAATTCAACAGAAGCATGAATGTTTGAAGAAAGTTGACCACACACTGGGACTTAAATGTCTCGACAACCACCATACTAAGTAGCCACTATACTACACAACCAGCCTACTCAACAATACAACCTCATTCAGCTGGCCATTGGGCAGGACTGGCCACATGTATGCAAGCTTGTTCCACAAAGGATTTTCAACTCTGGAATGTTTCCACTGGCCTGGCTTACTAGTCCCTTCATGCTTTATGGCCCATCTGAAACAAAACAAAGAGAAAATTAGCAAGGTCTAGTGTGCTGCTGTGTACTAGGGAAAACTTACTTTGCATTCAAAACTCCAATCTGATAATTTTCTGCTCAGAAGAGACACAAATGAAAGTCATCTAAAAATAAAAGAACACATTTTAACAAACAGAAAAACAAGCTCAAGGAAAAATTGTTAATGTCGTAATAGAGGAATTTGAGGCAAAAAATAAAATAGTCATTTTATAATAATAATAATGACAAAAGTGGAAATATTGCAAGAGAAAAAATCAAGCAAACCATTTAGACATTCAAAGAGAAACTGACATACACACAATTATTGGAGAAGGCATTATCAAGTGACTAACAGATTATAAGATACCAGATAAAAGTTTTTTAAAGTAATAAATAAGGACAGAGATTATCTGACTGCTATTGCTAATAAATGTAATCATGACCATTAATCTATATATACTGTAGTCTGATGAAAAAACAATATACCTGGGGCTGGCACTGTGGCACATAGTGGGTAGAGCCACTGCCTGTGGTGCCAGCATCCCACGTGGGTGCTGGTTCGGGTCTGGGCTGATCCACTTCCGATCCAGCTCTCTGCTGTTGCCAGGTAGGGCAGTGGAGGATGGCCTAAGTCCTTGGGCCCCTGCACCCGCATGGGAGACCTGAACGAAGCTCCTGGCTCCTGGCTTTGGATCGGAACAACTCTAGCTGTTATGGCCATCTGGAGAGTGAACCAGCGGATGGAAGACTTCTCTCTCTCTCTCTCTCTCTCTCTCTCTCTCTCACTCTCTCTCTCTTTCTCCCTGCCTCTGCCTCTCTGTGACTCTGCGTTTCAAACAAATGGATCTTTAAAAAAAAAAAAGAAAGAAAAAAAAAGAATAGACCTTTTGCAATAATTCAAGGAACATTTGTAATAACTGTAACATATTAACTAAAATACAGTACAGTTTTAAAGTAAACATTATATAAGCCACATAGTGTGGAAAATAATAGAATAAAATTAGATATAAGTGAAATTCTAAATTTTATAATTTAAGTCATTTCTTCCCCAAAAATATTCTCTTACCAGATTGAGGGGGAAAATGATGTGATCAATAAGTGTTTAATAAGCACTGAATATAATATACATGAAAATATAAAGGAAACATTTATAATTATATTCAAAGTAAATTCAAAATATTAAGTACATTTTTAAAAAGATCAGTTCATTTATTTGAAAGACAGTGTCACAGAGAGGGAGAGGCAGAGGCAGGGAAAGAGAGAGAGAGAGAGAGAGAAAGGAAGGAAAGAAGGAAGGAAGGAAGGAAGGAAGGAAGGAAGGAAGGAAGGAAGGAAGGAAGGAAGGGATTGATTCCACCCATTGGTTCACTCCACAAATGACCACAACAGCCAGGTCTGGGCCAGGCCAAAGCCAGCATCCAGGTCTCCCACAGATGTACAGGGGTACAATATCTTGGCCATCTTCTGCTGCTTTCCCAGGCACATTAGCAGGTAGCTGGTTCAGAAGTAGAGCAGCCGGGACTCCTATTAGTGTCTATATGTGGTGCTGACGCTGCAGGTGGTAGCTTTACCTGCTATACCACAGTACTGACACCAAGTGCATATTTTTAAAGAGTTAGGTAGATAAAGTAGCCAAGGAGTCTGTCATTAGATGAATGGATAAAGAAAATGTGATTTATATATAACAATGGAATATTATTCACCTATAAAAAGAATGAAATTCTATCATTTGGAAAAAAATGGATGCAACTGGAGGACATCATATTGAGTGAATCAAGCCAAACCCAGAGGCAAATACCATATATTCTACCTTAAATGTGAGAGCTAAAGTTAAAAAAGAAAAAAAAATTAAAAATGAAAGAAATGCCTGTGTGTGTCAATATTGCTGCAAATATAGTTTTGTCAAACTTTGTTTTACATCCATTGGTTGTGAATGTATACTACTACAGTTTTAATGATCTGTGGTTATTTTAACATTCACTGTATATGAGTGAAATGGTCTTTTTAAAAATTTGGTTATTGTTTAAAGCCCTTGCCTATATTCCTGCTGAAATAGAGTCTTTCTACTTTTTACTTGTTGAACTTGTCACTTGATGGAGCGTTAAACTTTTTACTATAATGTAACTTAAAATATGCTATCTCAAAAACCAAGAAAGAAAGGAAGGAAGAGAGAAAGAAAGAAGCAAGAAAGGAATGAAGCAAAGAAAGGAGAAAGATGGGAGGGAGAGAGGAAATGAAGGAAGGAAGGAGAGAGAAGGGAGGTAGAAGCCAAGGAAGTAGTTTCATTATATTCTTTGAATTGTATCTATAAACTACTCTGAATCTGTTCCCTTTCTATTAAATCACATTAACATGAAAAAAATATTAGTTGGTTAAAAAATAAAACTTTTAGCTTAAATAACCCATTTTAAAACAAATTAAATAACCCAAATTTAAACAAATTGTCTTATGGTAAGTAGGTGAAGGGAAATTTAAAAGGATTCAAACAGTAATAAATAATTTAGAAAATAGTGCATCAGCTTAGTGCTTTGAATAAATGTTTTTGAAACAAATAATAGAATAGCAAATCTCCTATCAATAAGTATAAATTAGGAGATTCCAAGATGGTGGATTCCTGTACTAGGCTAGGAATAAACATTTAAAAAAAAGTGTAGGACGTGTACTCTCAGGGGGAAATTGGAGACAAAACTGCACTGGAAATCCTACTAGTGGAAGAGGAACACTGTGGACTTGTATGGAGGGTGTGGACACATATTAGGAACAGGGACACAACACATGAGTGCAGCAGCTGAGAAATGGAGTGGATGGAGATTGGAGATGGAGGTGAGACCGGACTGCAACCTGTGGTGATATAGCTGGAGGGAGAATGTGGCATGAATCTGGACTGGAGCCCTGGAGAATAGCAGTTGCTGGTGGTGGCTGCAGACTCAGTGAAAGTAGACGGGGCATGTTCATCTTGCCCTAACTTCAATATGTCAGTGCCCGCTCTCCAGCTGAGAAAGGGAAGGCACCATTTTGGGTTTGGGTGGGAGCTGTGGAAGCCTTTATGTGCACACACAACAACTGGCTGAGACAGAATGCCTTCTTCTTAGCAGTACTGGCAGCAATGGCGGAGAGAGAGCAACATTAGGCCAGTAGCTCTTGTGTATGTGTGTGATCCAGAGATTCCAGCAGACAGAACAATCCACAGTCCCCATTGACTTTGAGCTTGGCCTGGGAGGTGGCCAGGTAACAATGTAGGATCACGAGGTACCCACAGCCTCCCAGGATCAAGACACCTAGGCAGAGCTGTTTCAGGGAACATCTGCCTCTCTGTTGACTGGACAGGCTGGCAAGGCAGAGAATAAACCTCTGCACCAAGCAACTTTGGGAGCCTTATTTGCTAAGACTGTAGGGACTTAGTAGTTACATGAGAAGGTACATGGTGTAGCTGGGTCTTGGGGCAATCACTGGGTGAAGTCCACACACTTGGAGCTCCTTGGTTGCCTAGAGCATGCCGTTGCAGCAGGAACTATGCTCATAGTAAGGACTGCACAGATCATTTGTGCAGTTCATAAGGTGGTGCAAAACACATTGAGGACTAACACATGGACATTGAGATCTACACATCCAACTTGGGTGTTACCCTGAATACTTATCCCACCCTGGAGCACTGACCAGAGCTCCTGGGCTATATCCACCACACATCTCTTGGTATTCACTAAAACTTCAGACATTCCACTAAGCCACAGAGGCATAGCTCAAAGATAAAAGCCATTAGAAGAAAAAAAGAAAACAAAAATCAACTCCATGAGTGCCTAAACCTAAAAACAAATGCAGAAAATCAAAAAACAAGAATAAAGAAGAAGCCATGACACCCCCCAACCAAAGGAACACAATATTTCAGTAGTAGAATATGAAAATGAAGAAATTGAGGAAATGCTAGAAATGGAATTCAAAATAAGATTACTCAAAAGCAATCAAAAGCAAATTCACAAACTAAAGAAAACCATGCATGACATGAATGAAAATTTTTCCCATTTAATTGAGATTTTAAGGAGAAATCAAAATGAAATATTAGAAAAGAAGAATTCAATAGATTGAATAAAAAATGTGGTAGAAAGACTTAACAGCAGACTTGACAAGGCAGGAGAAAGAATATCTGAACTAGAAGACAAATCTTTAGAAATCACACAGTCAGATCAATTAAGAAAAAAAGAAGAAAAAGAAAACAGAAAATTTAAAAACAGTGTTGGAGAATTATGGGATACTATCAAACAACCCAACAATATTTGACAGTATGCCATAAATATTGTGAAATAATGTATTCCTGAAGGTATTAAAAGAGAGAATGAATTAGGAGGCCTATTTGGTGAAATAATTACAGAAATTGGAGAAAGAAGGGACATCTACATAGAGGAAGCACACAGACATTCTAACAGAAATTACCAGAAAAGATATTCATCATGACACATTGTAGTCAAACTTTCCACAGTAAAACATGAAGAAAAGATTCTAAAATGTGCACAAAAGAAATGCCAGATTGCTTTCAGAGGATCTCCAATTAGACTCACAGCTGACTTTTCATCAGAAACTCTAGAGGCTAGAAGGAAATGGCAATATATAGTCCAAATATTAAAAGAAAAAAATTGTTAACCCATTTCAATTTACCCTGAAAAGCTCTCACTTATGAAGGTGAAATAAAGATCTTCCATAACAAACAGAATTTCAAAGAATTTGTTGCCACTTGTCCAGCCTTACAAAAGACTCTTAAGGATGTGTTACACATAGAAACACAGAAAGATAGCCATCACTATGAAAGAATGTGAAAGCAGAAAACATCCCTGTAAAAGTACAAAAGAAATCCAAAATAAACAATAGGAATATTTATGGAAAAGTGGCAGGTCCACATCGCTACTTATCAATAGTTGCCTTGAATGTAAATGGCTTTAACTCTCCAGTTAAAACATGCATACTGTCTGAATGGATTAAAAAATAAGACCCATCTTTTGCTGCCTAAAAGAAACACATCTCACCAACAAATATACACACAGACCAAAAGTGAAAGGATGGAAAACATATTACATGCTAACAGAAAGCAGAAAAATAGCAGCTATAGTCATCCTAATATCATACAAAATAGACTTTAATATAAAAAGTTAAAAGAGATGAAGAATGGCACTATGTAATGATTAAGGGAAAAATTAAACAGGAAGATGTGACTATAATAAATTTATACATACCCAATTACAGGGTGCCTTGCTATTTAAAAGAAATATTAATGGATCTAAAGGGTGACACAGACTCCAATACAATAGTAATGGGGACTTCAACACCCCAATTTCATCAATATACAGATTAACTAAACAATAAAGAAATAACAGAGCTAATCAACCCTCTGGACCAAATGGGTCTAACTGGTATCTACAGAACTTTTAACCCCACAGTTGAGAATACATTCTTCTTATCAGTGCATAGAAATTTCTCTAGGAGAGACCATATGCTGGACCATAAAACAAGTCAGAGAAAATTCAAAAAAATCAAAATTATACCATGCATCTTCTGAGAACACAATGGAATGAAGCTGGAAATCAACATCTCAAAAATTTCTAGATCATATGAAAACACATGGAGCCAAACAACATGTACCCAAATGAACAGTGGTAATGGAAGAAATCAAAAGAGAAATAAAAAAATTTCTGGAAACAAAATAAGAGGACAGCATATCATATCAAAATTTATGGGATACACAAAAGCAGTGTTAAGAGGGAAGTTTACAGCAATCGGTGCTACAGATTCACTGCTGAATTCTACCAGACATTTAAAGAAGAACTAATTCCAATTCTCCTCAAGCTATTCAAAACAACTGAAGGGGAGGAAACCCCCCAAGGTCCTTCCATGAAGCCTGCATTGTCTTAATTGCTGAGCTAGAAAAAGATACAAGAGGCTGGCACTGTGGCTCACTTGGCTAATCCTCTGCCTGTTTCGCTGGCATCCTGGGTTCTAGTTCCAGTTGGGGCACCAGATTCTGTCCCGGTTGCTCCTCTTCCAGTCCAGCTCTCTGCTGTGGCCTGGGGAGGCAGTGGAGGACGGCTCAAATGCTTGGGCCCTGCATCTGCATGAGAGACCAAGAGGAGGCACCTGGCTCCTGGCTTCGGATCAGCATAGTGTGCTGGCCATAGCGGCCATTTGGTGGGTGAACCAATGGAAAAGGAAGACCTTTCTCTCCGCCTCTCTCTCTCTCACTAACTCTGCCTGTCAAAAAAAAAAAAAAAGATACAACAGAGAAAGAGAACTATGCATCAACATCTCTAATGAACATAAATGCAAGAATCCTCAACAAAATATTAGCTAATTGAATCTAATAACACATCAGAAAGGTCATTCACCCAGACCAAGTGGTATTTATTCCTGGTATGAAGGGATGATTAACATTTACAAATCAATAAATGTCATATATCACATTAATAAACTGAAAAAAGCCATGTAGTTATCTAGATGCAAACTGAAAAAAAAATGTAGTTATGTAGACACAGAGAAAACATTTGATAAAAGACAACAACAACCTTTCATGATGAAAAACTTAAGCAAATTGGGTATAGAAGGAACATTCCGTAACACAAGCAAGGCAATTTATGAAAAACCCATGGCTAGCATCTTACTGAATGGGGAAAAGCTGAAATCATTCCCTCTAAGATCTTCAACCAGACAAGGATGCTCACTCTCACTATTGCTTTTTTTTTTTTTTTTTTCTGACAGGCAGAGTGGACAGTGAGAGAGAGAAATAGAGAGAAAGGTCTTCCTTTTACTGTTGGTTCACCCTCCAATGGCCTCTACAGCCGGCGCACCTCGCTGATCCGAAGCCAGGAGCCAGGTGCTTCTCCTGGTCTTCCACGCAGGTGCAGGGCCCAAGGACTTGGGCCATCCTCCACTGCACTCCCAGGCCACAGCAGAGAGCTGGCCTGGAAGAGGAGCAACCGAGACAGCATCCAGACCCCGACCAGGCCTAGAACCCGGTGTGCCAGCACAAGGCAGAGGATTAGCCTACTGAGCCGCAGCGTCGGCCTCATCATTGCTATTTAATATAATCCTGGAAGTATTAGCCAGAGCCATTAGACAAGAAAAAGAAATCAAAGGGACTCAAATTGGAAAGTAGGAAATCAAACTATCTCTATTTAGAGATGACATGATCCTATATACAGGGGATCCAAAAGACTCCACAAAGAGACTTTTGGAACTCATAAAAGAGTTTGGTAAAGTGGCAGGATATAAAATTAACACAGGAAAATCAATAGCCTTTGTATACACAGACAATGCCATGGCTGAGAGTGAACTTTTAAGATCAGTCCCACTCACAATAGCTCCAAAAAGAATTAAACATTTTGTAATAAATTTAACCAAGTATGTCAAAGATCTCTATGATGAAAATTACAAAACACTAAAGAAAGAAATAGAAGAAGACACAGAAAAAAATGGGAAAATCTTCCATATTCATGGATTGGAAGAAACAACATCATCAAAATGTCCATACTATCTGAAGCAATTTACAGATTCAATGTGATCTCAATCAAAATACCAATGACATTCTTTTCAGATCTAGAAAAAATGATGCTAAAATTCATACAGAAACACAGGAGACCCTGAATATCTAAAGCAATCTTATATAACACAAACAAAGCCAGAGGCATCACAACATCTTACTTCAAGACATACTACAGGGCAGTTATAATCAAAACAGCCTGGTTCTGGCACAAGAACAGACTTGTGGACCAATGGAACAGAATGGAAGCTCCAAAAATCAGTCCATGCTCCTGCTACCAAGTTATCTTTGACAAAGGAGTTAAAATAAATCCTTGGAGAAAGCACAGTCTCTTTAACAAATGGTTCTCGGGAAACTGGATCTCCATGTGCAGAAATATGAAACTAGACCCATCCCTTACACTTTACAAAAAAAATCCATACCAAATGGATCAAAGATCTAAATCTATGATCTGATACCATCAAATCACTAGAGAACATTGGGGCAAACACTGCAGGACATTGGCATAGTCAAAGACTTCTTGGAATAACCCTAGAAGTACTTGCAATCAAAGCAAAAATTGTCAAATGGGATTACATCAAGATGAAAAGCCTCTGCACTGCAAAAGAAACACTCAGCAAAGAGGCAGCTGAAAGAATAGGAGAAAGTATTTGTATACTACACAACTGATAAAGGGTTAATGTCCAGAATCTATAGAGTTCAAGAAATTCAACAACAACAAAACAAACAATCCAGTTAAGAAATGGGCAAAGCACTTGAACAGGTATTTTTCAAGACAGGAAATTCAAATGGCCAACAGACACTTGAAAAAAATTCTCAGGGTCTCTAGCTATCAGGGAAATGCAAATCAAAACTACAATGAGGTTTCACCTCACTCCAGTTAGAATGGCTTTCATAAAGAAATCAACAAATGGCAAATGCTGGTGAGGATGTGGGGGAAAAGGTACTGTCAACCACTGTTTGTGGGAATGTAAATTATGGAACCACTGTGGAAGACAGTTTGGAGATACCTTAGAAATCTGAATATAGACAATCTGAATCTAGCAATCCCACTCCTGGGAATTTACCCAAACCAAAAGAAATCAGCATATGAGAGAGTTATCTGTACTCTCATATTCACTGCAGCACAATTCACAATAGCTAAGATATGGAATCAACCCAGTCCATCAACTGTGACTGGATAAGAAATTATGGTATATATATACTATGGAGTACTACTCAGCTATAAAAAAACGAAATCTTGTCTTTTTCAGAAAAATGGATGCACTGGAAACTATTATCTTAGTGAAATAATCCAGTCCCCAAAAGATAGATATCATGTTTTGCATGCTCTGTGATAACTAATAGAGTAGTTGAAAAAGGTGAAAATAGACATTTTGAGATTATATGATTTTTTACAACCCTTTTCTCTTCCATTGAGGACAGTGTTTTTTGTTTTCTTTTTTCCTCATACTATTTGTTGAACTCTTTCACTTAGTGTATGATTAACTTTACCATCATTAAGTAAACTGAAAATAGATCTTTGTAAAAATGAAGAGTGGGACT
This sequence comes from Sylvilagus floridanus, assembly GCA_949820135.1. Taxonomy (NCBI): domain Eukaryota; kingdom Metazoa; phylum Chordata; class Mammalia; order Lagomorpha; family Leporidae; genus Sylvilagus; species Sylvilagus floridanus. Next base: position 92,055,000 of record OX463224.1, read on the forward strand.
GTGAGAGGGAGGAGGAGGAAGGGTTGGAGTGTGGGCAGGAGGCAGGGTTGGGGGACAGAGTCATAATGTTCCTAAATCTGTATATATGAAAAACATGAAACTTATATGACTTAAATAAAATTTTAAAAATAAGTATAGATTAATAAGAGTATAACATAAACCAAATAAGAAAATACGTCAAATATTTAAAACAAGATTTAAGAGTGCATTTTGCATGTGTATATGAATAAATGGGAACATTCTAATGAATTCAATGAATTTCTGGAAAAAAAACTCACAGATTTACAGGAGAAAACAAAACACATATTTGCTCATATAATTTCACAGGTCATAGAACAGATCATTTTCAAGCTATATAATATCCTGAACAAAAACTTACACAAATCTGATTAATTCGTTCTATGAAGGGATATAAACTTCACAATAAAATCAATCACTGGTAATTTAAGAAGAGATACAATAATCTTATTTAAAAGTAAAGTGGCACTGGGGCCAGCATTTAGGCACTGCAAGTAAAGCCATCACTTGCAACATTGGCATCTCATATGAGCCCAGGTTCATGCCCTGGCTGTTCCACCTCAGCTCCTTGCTAATGGCCTGGGAATAGCAGCAGTTGATGGCCCAAGTGTTTGGGCCCCTACACATGTGGAGACCTAGAGGAAGCCCCTAGCTCTTGGCCTTGGCCTGTCCTAGTCTTGATCATTGTGGCCATCTGGGGAGTGAACCAGAAGATGGATCTTGTAGATCTCTCCCTCTCTCTGTAACTCTGACTTTTAGACAAGTAAATAAATCTTTAAAAAAGTAAAAAGGTATAATTCCCAAATCAATATTAAGCAATAAAATTTAACATTATGGTAAGAGAATTATCACTATAGTTAAATTAGTCATAGAAATAATGTGATGGACACTTATTAATATAATACATCACAGATGCCTGAATGAGAATGCAGTAGCAGTGTGTTGTCTATACTTTTCCACCACACATGATGTTCGGCTGAGACTGAATTTTTTTTTTTTTGACAGGCAGAGTGGACAGTGAGAGAGAGAGAGAGAAAGGTCTTCCTTTTCCATTGGTTCACCCTCCAATGGCCGCTGCGGCTGGTGCACCGCGCTGAACCAAAGCCAGGAGCCAGGTGCTTCTCCTGGTCTCCCATGGGGTGCAGGGCCCAAGCACTTGGGCCATCCTCCACTGTACTTCCGGGCCACAGCAGAGAGCTGGACTGGAAGAGGGGCAACCAAGACAGAATCCAGAGCCCCAACCAGGGTGCCGGTGCTGCAGGTGGAGGATTAGCGCCGGCCGAGACTGAATGTTTTCTAAGATCACCCAGCTTTTTCACAACCATCTGCAGTGCTCTCACTCTGTGTTCAAGGGCTCAGATCTGTAAAAACTTGCTGGAAACTATGGGACCCCGAGAGGTAGTGGTAGCAGTAAAGACCTATCTGTTAGCAACATGGGAGCAGAAAGTTGAAGACTTTCAGAAGCAATGGAGCCTCTGTGATACATTTCCCTTCTTTGCTCAGTGAAATCACGCACTGATTATCTTATGAATACTTCTTCTATGTCTTATTTTCTCACAATTCCTCCTCGAGTTTTAGCTGCACTCAAGACAATAAACACCCAATTAGCTGAAATGAAGTCTAAAAAGAAAGGGAAAGTTCAATCAGTCATACAACATATTTGAATGATTGCAAAGTTACTGAACAAGTTCAGAAGGTGCAAGCTCCTGCTATTGGAGGTAAAAGCGATAGGAACATGCCTATTTGTCATATCAATTTTATTTCACCAAATCCTCCTGGGATCAATGCATGCCTCACATCCACCTACAGTTATTGCCTTATTACTCTGTACCTGTTTGCAGAAAATTCCTTAAACATCTTCTCTTCCCTTTCCTAAACAAATTCAAATAAACTTGCATCTCTGTGACACCAATGAAACTGCCTTGTCTGGGTTTTCACATTGCCAGAGCTAATGGTTATTTCTTAAGGCATTCTTGAACCAACCACAGTGTCTGAAAAATTATCATTTTCCCCTCAACACACACTTGTCACTTTGAGTTCCTTTGACTTCTGTGAAACAGCATTCTCCTGGTTTTCTCCCATTTTAGTAACCAAAATTGTTAGTCCCTTCTTGTGTTCAAGAGAATGGGAAAACATCCATTGAACATCCAAGGACTGCTACATAGAAGAGGTGCCATGGATGTCCAGTGGTCTAATATGTGCAGGGATATTATTCTATTATAAAGTCATACCTTACACTTTGTGTAACAAAGCAAAAGACATAGCATGGGTGGACCCTTTTGGGTTTTAGATAACACAAATTTCACTTCAAAGTACTGTTCTGACTCACATCCTAGAGGATTCAGGAAGCTATCAGTTCCAAGAGGCATCCAAGACATGACTTAAAACAGATGTAGGCTGTAATATAACATCCTTTGTTATCTGGGTCTGCCACATGATGATATGTGAATACCAGTGAATCAGATGGCACTAATGATTTCTGGGGTAGAAGGATGCTTTGTTAAGTGAATCCAACAAGAGAAGTGAAGTATGAACACTAAGACTTCCAAGCAAAGCCCGTTCTCTGCAACAACAACAACAACAACAACAGCAACAAAAACCCTGTTTAAAAGAAAAAATAATCACTGGTATATGGAAAAGGTGTTTTTGAGACTGAGAACTTGATAATGTGACTACGAAATCTGAATCACGGATCGTGAGCAAGGTACTCATATTCTTCATGACACGCAGTAACAGATGCAGCTACTATACAATGGAACTGATATATTTAGGATAGGCTCGAGCAAACCCAGAAGGCCTGCATCTATTCTGCTAATTCTTTTCCTTATTACCAACAGGAGAGGAACCACCTCAGTGGGGTTTCTCTAAAGCCATTTGACTAATAACAGAAGGATTCAAGTTTGGTTCCTAAAGCCTGGCTCAAAGGGGTCAGTGGGATACATTCTCTCTGATCAGAGTGAACTGCTGTAGCTTGCCACACGGGTGTGGCTCTGAAGGACAATCCTGAAAAGAAATTGCTCTATTAAGGTGAGCTGTAAGTAGAATGCTTGGTTATCCAGTTGGTAGGAAACAATAGGTAAATATAGGTGTGGAAATACAATGACTAATGGATTGACCTGTTGATTAGGAGCCTCAATTTCAACTTTATGTGTATAATGTGGTTATAGTTTTTACATAATATGCAGGTTCTGAATATAAAATCACTTTCTAGTTTACTTCCAAAATTTTCCAAGAAAGGGAAAAGTTCACTTATTTGATTGCACTGCATATGAACGTCACCCCATAGGGATGTCTTGAAAATTAGTTGGTCAATGGCACCAGCATTGGGGCACAGCAGGTTAAGCTGTCACTTGCCTTGCTGGCATCCTACATCAGAGTGCCAGCATGAGTCCCAGCTACGCTGTATCGGATCCAGCTTCCTGCTAATGCTCCTGGGAAGACAGCAGATGATGGCCCAAACTCTTGGAAGCCTGCCACCCACATAGGAGACCTTGATGGAATTTGTGGCTCCTGGCTTCAGTCTGGCCCAGCACTGGCTGTGGGGGCATTTGGAGAGTGTACCAGTGGATGGAATCAATCTCTCTCAATCTCTCTCTCTTTCTCCCTCCCTCCCTCCCTCCACCCCTCTCTCTCTCCATCCCTCCATAACCCTCTGAATCACTGATGGTGCTCTTTGTCACTCTGCCTTTCAAATAAACAAATCTTTTTGAAAAATAAATAAAATGAGATGGTGAAGTGCAACTTAACATTGTTAATAAACATTCACATAGAGCAAAGGCTATTAGATGGCAGAGTTCTGGCACAGCATGAGCTTTTATGTGAAAGCAACAGACCTCTTAATATTCGCTTTATAAATGAGGAGCTGACAGACCCTTAACTGTAATGGCACTAGCAGGCCCAGCTATGACAGTACATGTGCATAACATCAAGAAGAACCTCACAGCATCAGCTAGGTCTCTGGAATTCAGTCTTGAAAGCCAGCACTAGGTGGAGACAGTGATTCATGCAATGTTTGCAGGAAGCCTTTTTCTTGTCACTGGAGAACTTAACTTCTTTTAATATTTTCCATTTTTCTCCTCAGTGCAGAAGGGAGCTATTCTTGAAAAACTGCTCTATTTAATATAAATATTATATAAAACAATATTCAGGGCTCTGAAAAGGTCCTAATTAAAAGCATACACATTTATATGCACCCTACAAGGCAGCCAAATAAACTTCAAAGGGTATTTTAGTTATTTAAAATAGATTTTTAGTAACTCTGCCTTCTTATTAAGGATAAATGTCTGATACTTTGCGAGTATCTACCCTCATGGATAGGGACATGACCAATACTCTCCTGGATTTATCTGAACCTAAAAGACTAAACTTAGGAACTTTTTAAAATATTCTGATTGACATGTTCCTTCTCTCTCAAAATGAAGCCCAATATTTATCATTTCAGTTTCAATCTGATTAATGGAATCACATTTTCACCAGAATCCTATCTTCAACTAATCTTTTAAAGTAATGGAAAATAAAGACACTCTCGGTAATGTTTTCAGAGTCCGGTGCATTTGATGAAACTCTATCATAGTGGCACACTATGAAATTTGTGCCAAACTGTACACACTGTGACAAAAAGCTATCATGTGACACCCTTGGAAATCAATAGTAAAATAAAAACAAAGCTAACTGTGCCCAAGCTGAAAAGAAATAGTCTTTTTCATATCCTATCAGGACACAATTATATTGTTTCTAACAATGTAATGAACACAGTAATAAAATGATACAATATGTAATTTGGATCTGAGACAGAACATAATAGACACTGGCAAATCCAAACTCCAATCAGAACTGTCCACAAACATGCAGGTAAAATGATCAGACCGCCATGCCTAGCTGTCACACAAATCGTTTACCTTTTTGCTTTACACAAGGATCTGTTTATTTATGTAACTCATTTTTCTTTTTGGTTTTCAATGTTATCAAAATCACAAGATTATACCACTTGGAATTCATCTATAATTAATTCAAAATTGCATGGTTACTCAGAAACAGTGAACAACACGTTATTTGTACAGCACAATAATATACTTCATACATTGATTTTGGTGGAATTCACTTTAGAAGATGGATTTTAAGTACTGCATCTCTGAAGAAAAGAAAAGCATAACAGAAATAGACTGTAAATGATAACACTAATAACAACCTGCTTTGATGAGGTTTGATAATAATGCAACAAAATTCCATGGATTTGAATTGCTTTAAAGTATTCTAAGGCGCTAGTTCCCTAACCTGGGAAGAAATCACCCAAGATCAGGAACTACGCATACAAATTTATCTGATCTGAAGCACTGTATTAAATATTAAAAGATTAGATACAAATAGCTGGAAATTTCAATTCACCAAGTAGGACACTCTTAATATTTTACCAATACCACTGTACAAAATATTTTAGGCTATATTTACTTTGCAAAGAAAACTAAATATTACTCATAAATTTAATAGCTTATATAAATATCATTCTTTAAGGTTTTAATTGACTAATTAATTAATGTTATTGAAGAGGGAAAGAGAGACAGATAGATCTCTTATTCACTGGTTCAACCTCTAAATGCCCGGAATAGCCAGGGCTGGGCCAGGCTGAAGCTAAAAGCCTGAAACTTAATCTGAGTCTCCTCTCATCCCTTTCTCCCAGGGTACACACTAGTAGGACACTGGAAGAGGAAGCTTGAACCCAGGCACTCTGATAAGGGATGTGAGCATTCCAAGCAATGTCTTAACCACTGGCCAAACACTCACCCCAAGATACAAAGTTTAAGTCATTTTACCCCAACAGAAACTGTGGATGGGAGCATTATTAATTTGTAAGCCAGAGATTACAAAATTCAAGTAACTTTTGCATATTAAACATTACTGTACTTTGTTTCTGGAATACTTTATACTAACTAATAAAAATAGATGAAATTTGTTCATCTGCCTTGTTATTTACTCCTCTTTGCCCCATCTGTTTACAATTGTTTTGATAACTAGTAAATTACTTAAGACAGAGACTAAGTTTTAATGTCAGTTAAGTCCTCAGCAAGTGAACTATATGATCATGACCCATCTTGTATAACTGGGACTTTCTAAGAATAAGAAATAATTTAAGCAATTACATTGGAAAGAATATTTATTTTTCCATACTTCCCATTATTTTAATTATATTTCATCAATTAATCATTAATTAATCCTTTTAACACAATCTAAAGTTATTTTTTCAAATATCAACTACTAAATATGGTAGAAACTTACTTAATGATAGCTACCAGAAATACATATATATTTCATCTAGAAAAATGTATAGTCATGCAGAAGGATATAAGGTCAATCCTGACATACTTTGAAATTTTGTTTTTTAAAATGAGTCTTTAACCTATTTTATTTTGTTCTTCTAGTTGGTTGAGCTTCTTGGTTATTTAGATACTAGATACAGAGAAGTCATCTATATTCAGCACTAAAAACCTGTCATTATCTCCCATAGTCAGAGAATTTCATACATGGTGTGAAAAAAGAAGCTTACTTTGCAACTACAGTAAAATCTATACCAAGTGCAAGATTTGTAAACAAAATGATCCTTCTTTCAACAATATTTGCTTATAACTAAATGCCACCTGATCTTTGAATTCTTAAATCTCTTATATTTATCAATTATCTGGGCTTCATAAGTAAATTTTGCCATCTCAATTCTGTGGTGGATAAACTTCCTGAAGCTTTGTATCTATTTTTTGTGCAAGTAAGGGAAATAAATACTCTATATTGAGCACCTGCCCTTCCTCCTCCCCCACCCTGCTCCACCTCAGTACTAAGCTAGATATTGCAGGGAACCTAAAAGGAATTTGAGAGGGTTTTCTGCTGTAAGAAAAGTCAGAAAATTTGAGAAAGAAGCAAAGATTAAATGGCAAAAATTTTGAAAATAATACAAGAAGTAACAATGAAAAAAGAATTGACAATTTCAATGAGAGTCTGGAAGGAAAGAAAACAACATGAGCTTTATATTATAGAAGGAAACCACAGGAGAAGAGAACTCTTGGAGGATCCTAGAATTTTGTATACATGAAGAATAGAGAGTTGGGGATGGTGAAAAGGAAGACTATGCATGCTATTTCAGAGACCAACGAATAATACAATCTCTTCAAATTACATAAAACTGCAAAACACATGATTCCTTGAGCAACAAGAGAGTTCTAGTCAGAGATGTGAATTATTCATGTCTTCAGTTTTTCATTTCCCAGTCTCCATGGTGTCTACTCAATGAACTTGGCTTATAGCATATCATTGATCACTTTTACTTATCTAGCATATCTACCATACCAAAAAGGAAATTATCGTCCAAATTACTTCTTCCTTCCTTCAATCATACTAGATTTTTAGCTGAGTGCCTAGCTACCAAACAAAGGACAAGAATTTTTTGCATTTAGATGTTACCATATCTCAAAGTGCTGGCCAAATTGGTTGTGAAGAGATGGTCATGTGCACCACTTTCAGATCTTACCTTTAAAGAAACTGGATGTGTGCTTCCATGGTCCCTTTTCTCCATCTCACTAGATGGGAAATGGCAAGACATGGACCAGCTATTTTAAGCCCATAGGTGGGGGCTATGTTATAATAATGGCAAAGTAACCTAACAACTCTGTGCCAGCATGCCCCTGTGAACTGGCAGACAGAGAGAAATGAATGTCTGGGTAAGCCAAAATGTTTTGGAATCTCTTTGTCACAGAAGCTTAGTTGACAAACTTCCTACTATAATCTTGGTTCTTTCTATTGTCCCAGATTTTGACCTTTCCCCATGCTTCCTCTGAAACTTTTCCTTCTCTTTCTGCTATTTCTTCTGGGGAACTTTCAGATGTTTCTGCTTCCTTTGATAATTAATCTCTTTCCTAATTCTCACTGCCTTCATATACTCCAGACAAGTCCTTTTCTTTCTCCATATTCAACCACAAGTTTATACAATAACCACCTCCTATGGATTCTTCAAGAAATGCTCTTAGAGGCATTAATTCTTGGTATTAAAATGTTGTTTTAATTTTTAATACCAGGGGCCACCCCTAGGGTGTGCAGTGTTCTACAACATATATTTTAAGAGACATTTATTTACACAAACAATGTAATTTTAAAATGCATTCCAAAATGTATGGGTACATGTGAGGTACAGTGAATTACTGATAACTATTTAACATAATAGATAAGGAAGAGATATTCACAGTTTTGTTTATTGCTCAACTAGTGCATGTGAAGACTCTTTGCAAGGTCTAGAGACCATCTCAGGCTCAAGAACTCTCTCTCCACATTCTTTACGATCAACTATGAAGCTCTCAACTATCTTCATATTTTTCCCCTCTACTGTCCCCTGGGATATCCCAATGTCATCACTATTTGGAATCTGTACTGAAACAACATAGATCTCCTTGCTTCTATAGTCTCTTAATGCCATGATGCAGCACTATTTACATAGTTATTCATAATGCTGCATCATCCATCATTTCATCCATGTATAACCATTTACAATGACTCCCTCATAACTGGATTTTATTGATGATGACCAAATGCAAGCATTACCTGGAGTGTGCAGGAATACATGAATAATAACTTGTTTTCTTGTTTTTTTATTTATTTATTCATTTTGAAAGGCAAAGAGACAGACAATGAGATATACAAAGATATTCTATCTGCTGGTTCACTCCTCAAAAGCCCAGAATGATCACCACTGGGTTAGGTCATTGAAGAAACCAAGAACACAATATAGGTTTCCCACAAGGTGGCAGAATCCCAATCCTTGGGCCATCACCTGCTGTTTCTTGGTGGGCAAATTAGCAGGAAGCTGGAATTGGGAGCAGCACTAGGACTCAAACCCAGGCACTCTGATATGGGACATAAGCATCCCCAATAGCATTCTAACCACTGTGCCAAATGCTCCCTACTCCCAATCATTTTAGGTCTATCTTTTGGAATTTTATTGCATAGTCATAGACCAAGAGAAGTTCAGCCTTTAAGCTACTCTCATTGTATACAAGAATATGGGTTCCTCCAATTCTGATCACAGCCTAACAACAAGGTAAAGGACAGAAGAGGGACTAGTAGACAGAATAAAATGATCAGCCTTATTTGCACAAAGAAAGTCAATCCCTCCTTCTGCATGGTTAAGGTCAACAGAAGAGGGATCGACATTGTGCTATACCAGGTAAAGCTGCCACCCGCAATGCCAGCATCCCAAACAGGCACTGATTTGTGCCCTGGCTGCTCCACTTCCAATCCAGCTCCCTACTAATAGTCTGGGAAAAGCAGTGGAAGATGACCCAATTTCTTGAGCCCCTGCTACACACGTGGGAGACAGCTCTGGGAAGAAACTCCTGCTCCTTGCTTTGGCCCGGCTCAGCGCTACCTGTTACAGCTATCAGGGGAATGAATCAATGGATGGAAGACATTTCTCTCTCTCTTTCCCTCTCCCTCCCCCACATCTCTTCCTCTAACTCTGATTTTCAAATAAATAAATAAATCTTATAAGAAAAGATAAACCAGAAGAGTATATCACATTGATAATGCTAAGTGAGTACACGGATTCAAATGGCCTATTAAGAATTCAGAATAGTAATCTCTAAAGAACTCAAGAAAGATGGGCATGGCTCCCCCAGAGGACTACAATGCAGACATGTGGCACAAAGCCTATAGCCACGTGGGTGACTGCTTTGGATGCCAGCATGGGGGTGCAAGGATAAAGCAAATCTACCACCACACCCCAACCAACAGCTCTACAGACCAAAGGTCATGGTCAGAACACGTTTAGTTGAAAGCCAACACACAGGCACACACATGCATCTCAAACCCATTGGTAAGCAGTGAACTATCCACAGCTAAGGCCTCCAAATTTTTCCTATTTCTGACATGAGTGAGAGTTACCCCAAACCATCATGTCAGTGCCATTCATGAGGTCCAATTTCCATAATGCCACTCAAAAGAAATGCTGTGCTTGCTAGCAGGAATGAGCACCCACCCAGCCACCCTCTGAACCAAGATTTCTCAGGATATCTGTCCAACATTGACTGGAGGATGAGAAAATGGGATCCGTAAAATCTCAGACCGGATTTGGAGCAACCAGTCATAGATAGGTCGTAGAAATTTTAAAGGTAGTCATTTTCAAACTGGAGAGTCTCCTGAGGCCTGTGTGTGAGCCAGAGGACCCATTTTCCTGGTCTAAGGTTGTTCTACATGTGTCCTCAGGGAATCATAGGATGCACTTTAGTCATGAAGAAGTGATTGACAGCTTTTCAAAAGTAGGTCCTCTTCAGAACTGTCCCCACAAAAAGCTCTTAAGGTCTACAGAGAATCTGTTGGTCAACCAAAGATCTCAGGAAACAGATGAGAAGGAGAAGAAAAAGTAAGTTAAAGGTAAATAATGCAGTAGAGATTCCACATAAAAAAGGATAAGAGCAATTATCTAGGAAAAGGAGATGATGAAATGTGAGAGCAGTGAGATATGGAAAAACAGTAACCATCAACACCAGGTACAAAAATGCAACAACATATCAAGGATACTATGTCTGAAATTGGTCTTGGGAAGCATCATCCAATACCTTTTCAACATTCAGATTTGTGCTCCTAGGTGCCAGGGATCCAAGGAAATGAGACAGTTTCTTTTAAAAAAAATACTTTCACTGTATTTGAAAGGCACAGTTACAGAGACGTAAAAATAGACAGATGCAGAGACATCTGAGATCTTGCATCTGTTGTTCCACTCCCCAGTTGATCACAAAATCACAAAAGCCAGAGCTGGACCAGACCAAAGCTAGGAACCCTGAACTCCATCCAATCATGCACATGGGTGGCAATAACCAAAGTATTCAAGCCATCATCTTCTGCCTTTCATACTGTGCACCAGCAGGAAGCTGGATTGGAAACAGAGGAGCTGGGACTCAACCCAGGTACTGATACAAGTATACCAAGCTGAAACTTAACAGCTATCCCAAATATCTACTCTGAACTGAGATCATTTCTTCTTTTTTTTTCTTTTTTTCTTTTTGACAGGCAGAGTGGACAGTGAGAGAGAGAAATAGAGAGAAAGGTTTTCCTTTTCTGGTGGTTCACCCCTCAATGGCTTCACCCCTTAATGGTTGCTGCGGTGGGCGCACTGCGACTGGTGCACGGCGCTGATCTGAAGCCAGGAGCCAGGTGCTTCTCCTGGTCTCCCACGCAGATGCAGGGCCCAAGCACTTGGGCCATCCTCCACTGCACTCCCTGACCACAGCAGAGAGCTTGCCTGGAAGAGGAGCAACCGGGACAGAATCCGGCACCCCGACCGGGACTAGAACCTGGGGTGCCGGCACCACAGGTGGAGGATTAGCCTAGTGAGCCACAGCGCTGGCCCTGAGACCATTTCTACACCTGAGGAGTTCTAGTTTGGTGACTGGGATAGTTTTATGGACAAAATACCATGACACAGGTAATCAGAATGAACATGAGATTCACACAATGCGCCAAGTGGAGAGTCACTGGTGCTTCCTGAGGGGCTGGCAAAGTCAACTAAGAGGAAATAGGAAATTGGTTCTCCTGGACATGGAATATGTTCTAGCCCATAGGACATACTCTTTTACTTACTTATTAAATGAGTGAGTAAATAAGCTCACCTGAACAGTACTTAAAACAAGCTAATGAATTCTGGGTTTTCAACTTCCCATACACTGATACTCATAGTTCTTGAATTCTTAAACTAAAGTAAGACTATATAAAAGCACATCAGATTTCCTTTACACCTAAGTGGAGTAAGAGATAACCTGTGTGATATGATTTGCCAGACACCAGAAAGGTCTCCTAAACAAAGCTATTTCTCAAAACTAAGTCCTGAAGTTCCATCATTGCTAATTAACTTCTTTATGCTGAAGTAAAGCTTTATTTGTTCGGGGGCCAGTGCTGTGACATAGCAGGACAAGTTTCTACCTGCGATGCCAATATCCCATATGGGCACCAGTTTTAGTGCTGGCTGCTCCACTTCCAACCCAGCTCCCTGCTAATGCACCTGGGGAAGTAGCAGAAGATGGCCTGAGTGCTTTTGCCTCTGTACCCATGTGGGATGACCCAGAAGAAGCTCCTGGCTTCAGACCGGCACAGCTATGGCTGTTGCTACAATTTGAGGAGTGAACCAGCAGAGGAAAGATCTCTTTCTCTCCCTCTCTCCCTCTCTCTCTCTTGGACTGTAACTCTACATCTCAAATAAATAAATAAATCTTTTTTTTTAAAGACTTATTAGTTTGGCCAAGGCCATTTTAAGTTTGACTGAACAAAGGGTTAGCAAGTTATGTGTGGTAGGCTAAATAATAGCCTCTCAAAAGATATCCATATCCTAACCCATGGAACCTGTGGAAGTTATTTTATGAGGTGTTATGGTTTGAACATTGAGTGTCTACAAAGGGCCCACATGTAAAAGGTGAAGTCCACAGGGTGGCACTCGCAGGAAATGGTGGAAACTTTAGGAAGTAGGGTTTAGTGGGAGATCCTTAGGTCATTTGGGGGCATGACCTCAGAAAGTAGACCTCAAGAAAGGGTTGTCAGAAAAGCCGGAGCTTGGCTCCACCCAGTCTCTGCCTCCTGGCTCACCATGTGACCCTTCTGCGTATGTTCTGCCATCCACCATGGGGCTGTGCCCAAAGCCTGCAACATGCTGGTTGTACGGTTATCCTCCACAGCTGTGAGCAAAACAAACCTCCCTTTCCTCTTAAGTCACTTATCTCAGGTATTTCACTGTAGCAACAAAAAGCTAATAATGTAAGGCAAAATTGGACTTGGCAGATAGGAGTTTAGGATTTGGGGATGCGGAGATTGTCCTGAATTAATTGAGTGAACCTCAAACATAATCACCAGGTGTCCTTATAAGGAAGAAACAGGGAGAACAGGAAACACTAGAAAAGAGGAGAAAAAAAATGCTACTGCAGAAGCAAAAACAGGGTGATGAAGCTTCAAAACAAGGGATGTTGGCAGTCACCAGAAGCTAAGGGGCAACGAATATATTGTCCCCTGGAGCCTCCAGAGGGTGTTTGGCACTAATGTCACCTTGCTTTCAGCCAAGTAATATTGACTTCAGATTTCTGGCATCCAGAACTATACGAGAATAAATTTCTATTGATTCAAACCATCAAGTTTGTGGTAATTTGTTACACAAGATACTAACATGTAATTATCAAAATGAGTTACAAAGATCAACAAAAGTAATTTCAGCTGTGCTTTGGGGTAAGCTCTGAACATAAAAATAGAGGAAATTTCATAACTTATACAGTACTTGTGTATTCCTCTTCAGCTAGTCATTTTTAGTATGGAATTTTGAGATGGTTTTCTTTGATTTCTTTTTATAAAAACAAGTGTGAAATTATAATCAAACTACATTTAAATTGCTATGTCTTGCTTTCCTTTAACTTCTATTAGCATTACATTTTTCATAATATATTTTTCTTAATCATCAGTCTTAGTAACTGCATAAAAGTTCATAAAATATAACATGTATTAATTAACCCATATTAAACATTTAGATTGCTTCTAATTTTATAATTATATGAAACATTGAAATGGCAATATTTGTTCATAAAGCTTTTCCCCTCGGTATTTAGCATTACTTCCTTAAGCCAGTCATTTAAAAATGTAATTAATAAGTCAAAGGAAGCAGCATGTAAAATTATTGATACATTATTAGTGTACAAGCCCTCGACTATGCACGCGTGAGACTCCTTGGTCCGTGTTTCAGGATGGGTTGGGTGATTTAGGCCCGCAGGCCACTGGCCTTCACCTCATTGTGCCACTGTGGTTTTTGGATACATTATTTTTTTTTAAGGGGTGGCATTGATTAATATTTTTTTTTAAAAGAAGCCAGTATCTATAGTTCTGAGTTACAGCAATTAAGGTAGCTTTGATTTAAAAAGTAATGAAAATAAAAACACCTTCTCTAAAAGTCAGATGAGTATTCTTGTCACTCAGAGGTGATCTGTTTCCTCTGACATGGATCTGACATGGATCACAGTCTTCTCAAACCTATCTGGATTAGGTTCTTCTCTAGAGCAGGCATTTTAAACCAATGTCACTTCTGACTCCACAACTGACTAATTTCTATTTCACTTGTTGAACTGCAATGCCTGTGAGGATAGAACTTCTGTTCATCTTGCATATGGTTACATTCCAATAGAGTAAATGTTGATGGGGATGGTCATGCAGTTCAGAGTTTGAAGACTAAAATTAGAATTCTTATCTAATTCATTCCTTATGATCTTTTGAAATACAAGCATGGTCATCAACTGCCTACATATACTACATACAAATAACGAAATGCTAAATGTTTTGAGGATTTTAAAAGAATATATAAAAATGTAATGCTTGACTTTTCTATTTGGATGGGATGACAATGCACACGGTGAAATACTTAATGACACAACACAGTTGTGCTACATAAAATGGTGTTCACAAGTTAAATGCAGCAATTTAAGTATAATTTTTAATTAACTAAGATGAAATAAAATTGAACATGTATTCTTCAATCAAACTAGCCACATCTGAAGTGCTCAATAGCTCAGCACTACCACAAAGCAGGAAAGCTGGTAATAAGATGTGATAGGCAGATGTTTCCCGGGAGCTGAGAGGAGATCAAAACTCCAAAGAATAAGACAGCTTATGAGTCAAAAATGAAAAACAAAAGCACTGTGTTAGTAATTTAAGGAACTAGTTAAGAACAAGAAGAAGCAGAACCTCTCTACCTATAATATATATATATATATATGGCCTCAATTACCTGACAGGGGTCTATATTTGATGACAACATAGCTAAAATGTAAATTAATAATGTATGACAGGGCTGGCGCTCTGGTGCAGTGGGAAAGCCCTGACCTGCAGTGCCAGCATCCTATATGTGCATTGGTTTAAGTCCTGCCTGCTCCACTTCTAATCTAGCTCCCTGCTAATGCTCCCAAGCATTAGTGGAAGATGGCCCCCAAGTCTTTGGGCTCCTGCACCCATATGAGAGACCCCAAAGAAGCTCCTGGATCCTGGCTTCAGCCTAGCCTGGCCCCAGTCATTGTGGCCATTTGGGGAATGAACCAGTGGATAGAAGATTCTCTCTCTCTTTCTTTCTCTCTCTCTGTAACTCTACCTTTCAAATAAATAAAACAAATCTTTATAAAAATTACAAAATAAAATAATAACCTATGGAATGCTTTCACTTAAGACTCCTCATTTCCATAACTTCTGTTTTCTTTGTCATAAATATTTGAATGTTAGGTCAAACAGAATTATGTTAAGTGATCCCTGAGGGCTAGGCATAAACTCATTTGATCCTCCCCTTCCTTCCTAGTCCCTCCCATATCTCCTCTTCTTTCAACCCCATGCACTGTGATTGGTGCATGATGATGTGACATCTGTGTCCTGAGCCCAGCACAGCAGGCATCCTGCAAGTCACCATGGAAAAGCACCTGTCTGTCAAGGTTCATTAATGTCAAGTTACTTCCAAATTAGGCCATGATGAAAGTATTTCAATAAGGGATGTATGTAGTACTAGGGTTGTCTGACCCATCAAGACATATTCAAATAATCGTGAGTAGTTGCATAAATCTTGCATTTCTGAACTACTGAGTCAAAACCTGCAGGAGAAATGACTCAAAGCATCTTATCAATGTCACCTTTCTCACTGCTGTAACCAAAAGAACACTTTGCTCACCAGCCTTCAGGTCCAAACGATTATTCTCTTGGACCTTCAAAGAATTTATGGGCTAATTTATCTAACCTACCATTTCTCGGTGAGGGAAATGAAGTCTAAGAAGACTTGCCCAGTTAGTTGTAAGAAATCATTGTAAACTCAGATTCCTACAGTACAGCATTGCACACAGTCCACATGGGAAAATATCCCCTATTAGTCACAAAGAACCTTGAATCTCCAAAAAATGACCTAGCGTGTGCAGTCATTTTAACAGTTCAGTTCAAGGTTAATTGTTTTAAAAAGGGTGCCCAGTAAACATTTGTTGAGGAAACTGTTAAAAAGCAAGATGTGAGATCTCTGTTCTTTATTCTTTCACAGAAAAACTGAGCTTTCAATGAGATGTAAGAATCAATACTGACTTCCAATAGTGTCTGAGCCTCCCATAAGAAAATTTTACATTTTCCTTCTAATGTAGTGCTTTGTGAAATCAGTAAATACATATAAATAACACTACATTCACCACAGCCTGATACTCTGGGTCAAATCCAATACATAATAAATGGCCTCAGAGTGAGTGTTTAGGCTAGCAGTTGCAACATCTGTATCCCGTACCCGAGGGCCTACACTTGCTGACTCCAGTTTCCCAGCAATGCAAAGCCTGAGAAGCAGCAGTGATGGTTCAAGTAATTGAGTTCCCAGCACCCAGGTGGGTGGGATTGTGTTCCAGGCTCCGAGCTCCAGCCCTGGCGAAGTCCCAGCCATGGGGAAGTGAACCAGCTGGGAGTTCTCGCTCTCCCTTGCTCACTGACATTTTTTTTTCTCTCACTCACTCTCATTGTCAAATAAATTAAAAGTTCTAAAAACAAAACAAGCGGCCTCGTTTCTCTATTAGTCTCTTTCTACTAGAATGTGTCACTAGGCATTTGTCTATTTTGTATTGTTATAGTTCCAGTGCCCAGAATAGCATCTAGCATACAGACTAGACTGAATAAATATTTGAACAATGCTGAACAATACAAGCCACAGGCCTGGACAGCCAAAGTCTCTTGCCTGGGCCTCCAACTTTATTCAGGGGGCAAGGAGTTCATGGAACCAAGGCGGGTGTCTGCCTGGAGTTTGTGTGCTTCTTCCTCCCTCCTAGTCTAATCCCTGTGACCTCTGGGTTATCTGCCCAAACAGCCTCAAACTTCCCTCCAGAATAGCCTCTCCCCCAACTCCTGCCCCCCCCCAGGCCAGATCTATCCTGAAAGCAGGTCATATGGGTGGTGTACAGTAAGTACCCAGTCCTGAAAGCTTAGCCAAGGACCCCCTGTCAGGCTGGGAAGAACAGATTCAACAGAGGGTTGGTGAGGCTACCCTATATTTTTGGAGGCCCATTGTGGTGCTCAATAGAGCTAAGACTGTGAAGAGGAGGGAGTGAGCTGTGGGCAGGGAACTTCTGTTTGTGTTTTTATCCCAGACTTGTAAATTATAGGAGAAGGCTATTTCGAATAAGCGAATGGATGGATAGAAAGATGGATGGATGAATAAATGAATGAAAATCATGGCTTTATATGAATCAATGAAATACACCAGGGAAATAAAATAAATGGGGACATAGGCTTTCCCAAAGATGATACCCAATTCAGTCAAACTGTACAAAGACCTCTATCAGGGCCTAAATAGCCTATCTGAAAAGTGACAACATTATCCAGAAAAAAACATGACCCCTCAAGAGACATTCTAAAGTGGCCAAGGAAGCTAGTCCTTTGATTTAGATTCTGAAAATGACACAAAACATGGGATTTTTAAAAATAAAGTTCTTAACCAAATGAAAATTTAAGATGTGTCCCTTGACTCAGGTTTACTTGATATCAAAATAGATTCAAGCCTCAATGATAGAAAAGAAAATCCCAAATTCAAGAAAATAAAGCACTTTCTCTGGTGAGAACTCCACCTGGCACCATGCTTGGTACCTATCATGGCTCACTAGGCATTTGTCAGCAGAGCAGAGTGGTTGGGAACAAGTTAGTCAGATGCCAGACCGCTGAGATTGAATCTTGGCTTCGCTTATGACTAAATGGGTGACTTTGGGCATTTTATTGTTGGGACAACAAAACTACCTGCTTCAGAGGTTATTATTCAAATTAAATGCATAGTTATTGGTAAAGGAATAGAACAGTGACTGGGTCATAACCAGCGCCCTGAGAGGGCTGACATTCAAAGTATGATGTTATAGTTAAATGACAAAAATGGCACGTGACCCTTAATGTTAGCAACTCTTAGCACATGCCAGTGCCAGTTTATGTTTCCTTTCGAGGGTTAGTTAACTTAAATTTTCGACAAGCTGCTCACTATTCCAACTACTAAGAAACTCCAGCAATAACAGATTTCAACTACTGCAAAATATTCTTAGTATGTTGCTACAATCAACTTGGTTAATGTAACACTAATTCAGTAGGAGTTTTGTAGAAAGGCTGTATTTTAACTTTGTCTTCCCTGGCTAATGAAGACATTTTCAATGCTTCAATTATTTGAAATCTAAGCTAAAGTTATAGAATAATAAGAAATAAGTAGCCTCCATCTGGGCTAGAATGCTGCATGGAAATCACACACTAAGAACAGCAAGGCAGCTGAACACAGACGCCCAGGAGAGCCATCAGAAACAGAGAGAAATGCATTATATAAGAAGTAAAAATAATAGTAATAATTATAACAATAACAAAATGCTATTTACCTGCCTTTTAAAGTTACAATAGCCTTGCTTATTTCTGTATTTAATAAAATTTTAGAGTTTTGCTATTTTCCTGAAGATAGCCAACTTACTTCCATAATTTCAACTAGACATGCAAAAAATTCACGTCTAAACACTCAGACATGTTAACCGTACTCAAAAGGTAGACCAAAGAATTTCTCTTGTTTAGCTATCACAAATAGATTGGCTGTTTTCCTCAATGAGTACTGCTTTCTTTTTCTTGAAGCATCTTTTGCTGAGAAGACATTTCGCCACTTCTTCCAAAGTGAGTTAAAGTTACACACTACTAAACTCCAGCCTTCACATTTTAACATTACAACTCCCATGGAATCTGTGATTGTATTCATGGAAGTGTCAGCAGCACAATATCTACAAAACTTCATAACATTGACTCTTTTCATACAAGTCAGATTGATTTGAGAGATAAACATTTGCTTGAAAGTTAATAGCAACATTCTTTTGTTTCATTTTACAAAGCTAAAAAGACCTAAGGAGCCTTAGGAATTAATTGCAGGCTTCTAATAAACACAATGATGTAATGACGTATTTAACATTACTGGTTTTTGTTTGATTCCAAATAAATTGCAGATTTTTTTTGGTGTTATACTGAAAACAATTACCATTTTGCAAAAAGGATAATTAATCTGCAATTTTTTCACATTAGATCATATATCTCTAAAGAGGGCCTACAGATCTGAGCATCCTCAGCTGCTGTGTATGTATTTTTCGTTTTTTTCTACTGATGTACCACCCCATCAGTGCTGACATTTAAATGAGTGAGTATTCAACACAAATGTGATCATTTGTACAGCATCCAATGCGGCCCCATACTGAGATGATTGCTTCTGGGAGCCATCCACCGGTTCTCAAATAGGGGGAAAAAGCCAGGCAAAATTTTATCAATTTACATTTTTCTGTGATTAATTTTTATGCAAATAAGGGCCCGACCGTGCTCCCATCTCACCTGAATCATCCGGATCATCAAAGACAAATTGAGCATCACTTATTTAAAAAATAGGCTTTAAACTACTCTACAGCTGTGTTGGAAAATGCTAAGAGCGGGGCACGAACTTCTCTAACATAACAGGAATAGATAAGAAACTGCCTTTTATGTGCATGCTGTACACAATACCATAAACATGGAACTTAACAAAATCCAAAAAACAAAACTGTCTTTGCTTTGAATAGCCTCTGGTCCTTGTAAATATTCAGCAATGGAAATGAAGAGAATACAAAGCAACATTTCCCCAATTTCTCAATATATAATCAGAAGTGTTTCTCATTAGCAGAATATACTGACTGTTCCATGTCTTTGTCAACTTTCTACTGCTTCTGGATGAAAGTGTATGATGAACAGAATAATGCAGAGGAAATACGATGTCGCAGGATTAAATGAAAAATGTTTTCTGGTTGGGGTTTTGTATTGTCAGTATTATGTTGCATAAAATGGACAGCACTTTTAAGCCCATACAAACTAAATTCATGTAACTGCCACCAAATAATAGAATTATTGGATTGACATTAGGATCCATTAAAATTACAAAAAACACATTAGATTTCTTCAGATAATATTCTTAAAATTTATAAAGCACAAATAAAGGTATTTTCCATGATACCTGAAATCAAGTTAACAGTACAATATATATTATCTTAACAAGTCAGTAACTAACCTCAATTTGCTATTTTTTAGAAAAATCTGTCTTCTTACACTGTACTTCTAAAAATGCGCCTAGACTTTTGTATACATGACTCAGTTATCAAAATCATCCCAGATGTCTCTCTTTCTCTCACTCATGAAAATAATCACTAGAGCAGAAAGAAATTGTTGACAATTCTCTGAGAATGGAAACAGACCACAGGGGGTAGAAATCTGGTTATCTGAATGGGCGATATAATCGAAGGTTCAGCTAAGCTAAGGGAATTTCAACATAAACAATGCTCTTATTTCCAAGAACGGATTCTCCTTTATATACAATAGTGGAGGAATGCCAGTCCTTTCCTTACTGCTGTGAGAAAAGTGCTGGACAGGAACAAGATTAGAATCTTAAAAGCTATCCTGGGGAGCAAAATTACTGTGCAGCGAACAGGTGAGGAGGTAAAAAAGAGCAAAAATAAATGGAGTTTATTCCATGGTTTTTAGAGTTTATTTCACGAAGACAGAAATAAAGATACCTAAATCCGTAGTTACAGTCACTGCATGTGAGGTGTGTGTGTGTGTGTGTGTGTGTGTGTGTGTGTCTGTGTGTGTTTGGGCATCAGAGCATACACTGAACTGTGTCACCGGGTCTCCTCTCTCCCTCACCAACAAATATGCCATTCAATACCATATTCCACAAGAGATTCCTTGATGTATTTTCACTGCCTCACTTCAAAAATAACCTGAGAAAGACAGACTTTTTTTTTTTCATAGAAATTCACTAAATTTAGCCTGGTGAGCAAGCGATGAGAAGTAGAATAACCTGATTAATATAAGAGTTTACATGCACACCCTGGATCTGCCTAGCCTGATCTCAGGCACAGGTAGTGCAGATCTGCCAGCACAGAAAGAAGGTCCTCTGTGAGGATACAACCGAAAGTGGAAGCAACTGGTGAGGCTCAGAACTGGGACATCTATGTTCTCCAGCAGCCACGGGTATAACGTGACGCTGAGTCCCCAGGGACTCCACCCGTGACCTTCAGCAGCAGCTGTTTGGTTGAAAGCAGGTCAGCTGGCAACCACACAGCTGTTTTTTTTTTTTTTTAAAGTCCAGGATAGTTGCCAGTGTGATGTGAAAACCAGCCTGCCTCACACCGAAGTAAACTGGCACCTCCCAAATGACAGAGGGAACTGCTTCAGCGTGCGCTGATTGAGTACATTTGGTGACAGCGAGCGAAGGGCTGGTAAAGCAGAGAAGCTTCAGGGAGGGAAATTCACAATCTTGGGCAGAACAGGCTGCCGTTCCCAAAAGGAGGGGGGCCCCAGGGTGTCTGCTGAGCTCACAGGGTGGTAAAGCCCACACTCTTGACATTGGAGACAGTCTTTTTCACGGAGATCAGAGGACTGACCTCCTTCCACTTCTGAACAATCATTTCCTTGTGAGTCACCAAGGTGACACTGACTCCCTAATTTAAGTGAAAGTCACAACTTTCAGATTCCAAATTTCAAATCTTCAGCATATAAAAAAAAACCCACAGCACTTTCTGGCAATAGCTTCAAATTTTGAATCTTACAAATTTTAGGCTAAGAGTCTGAAACTAGAAGAGCAAACTTCAGGAGGGTGTGCCTGGCATGTGTGGTCGAAGGCACTCATCTCAATTTCTGAATTTTTTTAAAATTTATTTTGACAGGTAATTATAGACAGTGAGAGAGAGATAGAGAAAAAGGTCTTCGTTCCATTGGCTCATCCCCAAAATGGCCACTACGGCGCTGATCCAAAGCCAGGAGCCAGGTGCTTCCTCCTGGTCTCCCATGCGGGTGCAGGGCCCAAGCACTTGGGCCATCCTCCACTACCTTCCTGGGCCACAGCAGAGCTGAACTGGAAGAGGAGCAACCGGGACTAGAACCAGCGCCCATATGGGATGCCAACGCTGCAGGCGGAGGATTAACCAAGTGAGCCACAGCGCCAGCCTCATCAATTTCTGAATTTTAAAATTAAAATCTCTGTAAATTTCTCCCTAAAATTACTATCATCTTTTTATTATGGAAATAATGATAATCATTGGGGTATGCAGGTGTCTTTGTTTTCCATTTGTAGAATGTCTATTTGTAACAGTTCATAAAATTAAGACATAAATTACATGGAACAAAATGCATGAATCTTAATTGTACAGTCCAATGGCTTTTTAATGTATGTAGAAACCTTTGTAAAAGTACAGATCCAAACAAGAGATGGATTATTTCTCACTTAATCCTCACAAAAAGGAGTTATTAAAATTAATGAGATAATCAAGGAGTCTGAGTTGGGATGAAGATGAGGCCCAGAAAAATCAGGAGGTCAACAGACAATGAGGCTGAGTCACAACTTCATGATCATCTGATTCCAAAGCCCGTGTCCTTCCTCCAAGTCACAGTGCCCCTATCAAAAGATAGGATAGTGGCCGGTCCGCGGCTCAATAGGCTAATCCTCTGCCTGCAGTGCCAGCACCCAGGGTTCTACTCCCGGTCAAGGCACCAGATTCTGTCCCGGTTGCTCCTCTTCCAGGCCAGCTCTCTGCTGTGGCCCGGGGAGGCAGTGGAGGATGGCCCAAGTGCTTGGGCCCTGCACCCGCATGGGAGACCAGGAGGAAGCTCCTGGCTCCTGGCTTTGGATGGGCGCAGCGCCGGCCATAGCAGCCTTTGGGGGGTGAACCAATGGCAAAAGGAGACCTTTCTCTCTGTCTCTCTCTCTCACTGTCCACTCTGCCTGTCAAAAAAAAAAATATATATATGTATATATGGGATAGTAAGAACACCAGAATTAGCAATTATGGCAAAAAATCCAAAACTGAATTATGTCAAATCATTTAAAAATTAATAGGAAAACACTTTATGAAACAATTTACTAAAATTGCCATTCTTATATTCTCGATACTCAAGAGAATATCTGATGTTTTCTTTGGGGAAGGGAACTAGGCTCAGTTGCATATAGCAGAAATTCAAAGAATGGTCCATTAAATATGATAGTGGTTTATTTTATGTTATGCATAAACCCAGAGATCGGTATGGCATTAATTAGTCACTAGAAACCCAGACTGTGTCTTCTTTTTCTCTGCTATCCTCATATATTTTCCTTCCTGATAGCTGCCTCATGGTCACAAAATAGCTGCTACAGTATCAACCATTATGTTCACCTTCCAGGCAGCAAGAAGGAAAAAGAGAAATGGCAAAAGAGTACCAAGCTAATACTGTAGTCAGTCTCTTTTCAATAGTTTTCCCAAGAACTTTGCATAGTGGCTTCCTGTTTTTACATCCGAGGTCACCCACGTTTCTAGCAGAGATTGTGGCATTTACTACTTTGCCTAGACCTACTGCCACCTTTGATAATTACAGTCAAGGGAAGAATGGAAATTTTGTGGAGAATCTGTAGATTCTTTTACAGGAAGAGAGAAAAAAATGGACCTAGAGTTATATAAATCCAGGAAATTTCAGAATACAATAAGATAAACAGCTCTGCTCATAACCAAAACTCACTGCACTGAGAAACACTACCAACGTGAATTCTGTTCTTTCTAAGCATCTAAAGTGTCTTTGTCAAAAATAACTGCTACCATCTTAAAAATAAAAACAGAAATCAAATAACAGGATGTCATTATTGTTGATTATCTGCTTATTTGTTTTTAAGGACAAGAAACATTTAACTTGCGAGGGAGTGAGAGACACACATAGAGAAACAGACAAAGCTCCATTTTCTGGTTCACTACCCAAATGTTTGCAATGGGTTGGATTCAACAGGGTCTGAGCTGGGGACAGAACAATGTGCCTAGAATGCAATCCAGATCTACAACGCGGGTGGCAGGGACACAATCACCTGAGCCATAACCGGCTTCCCGTGAGCTGCAATGGCACGAAGCTAGAATTAGAAGCTGATCTGAAAATCAAGGTGTACTCAGATGTAAGATGTGGGTATCTTAGCCTATATGTTGATTGTGAAGCCAAATGCTCACCCTAATAAATACTTTTTTTGAGTGTCTACAATGTTAGGAAGAATTCTGGACACTGAAGATACAGCCAAGAACAAGACAAACATGTTCATTGCTACTATGGAACCCATAATCAACAAATAAAGATCTAAAAATGTTAAACGCTAGGCAGAAAATTAAACTATGTAACAGACAGCAACTGTGTAACTCAGTTATGTGAGACTGTCAGGAAAAAACTCTCTTAGGAGGCTACATTTCAAACTTTGAATGACAAGGAAGAATGAGACATGTGAAGCTGATGTGAAGAACTTGGGGCTGTAGAAACAGCTGGGATAAAGACTCTAGATCTAGAGTAGATCAGAGGCAGAACAGAGAGCTAGGAGGCTGGGATAGAGCAGAGTGGGGGCCGAAGTCAGATGTGGGAGACAAGCAGGAACCGCGCCATGTTGCGTTTTGCTAGCCTGTATAAGAAGTTGCAACTTTATTCTAAACATGATGGAAAATTTTAAGCAGGAGAGTGATTTTTGTTTAGAAAGATTGACTGTGTGGCTGCTGGATAGAGAGAATGGATGGCAGGACTGTTGGATGGAAAATGTGCTTTAGGAGAGCAGAAATGGAAGAGACAGCAGTTAGGAATCTTCTGTTTGAACAGAACAGATGATTATGGTTGGGACCAGGTTTATTGGAAAACAAAATAAGTAGGCAGATTCAAGATTCAAGCACAGAAACAAATCAACAGGTTCACCTACTGAACTTGAGAGTGGATTACTTATTGTGATGGCTGGGAAAGGAAGAAGAAAAGGAAGGAAATTCCCAGGTCTTCAGCCTGAGAAAACGGGTATTTGGAGACGACCGTAACTGGTGCAGTTTGGGGAAAGGTAAATAAGCATTCTATGTGGAACATTCTCGGCTTGAGACTGCCGTTACCCCTCCCAGGGGAAGGGTCTTGTATGAAACTGGATCTAGGAGTCTGCAGAGGTTGGGACTAGAGCTGTGATTTGGGAATCGCTGACATATTGATGACATTTCGGGCCACAGGAACAAATGAGGCCATCCAGGAAATTCAGAGGTAGAAGAGAACAGAGCCCGATAGTCCTTGACATTTAGAGCTAGAACAAGAAAGAAGAGGATTCAGCAAAAGACTGGAAAGGAGTTTCAGTGCAGTAAGAGAGAAGAGAAGGAAATTTTGTTAAGTAGAAAACAGTTAAACGAGTCAATGCTTTGAAAGACCAAATAATATAAACATAGAGCAATAATGCTTGGAAAATCTATGTTACATGATGTAGAGAAGGCAAGGGTTTTTTTCATATTTAATTCGATGTAAGTAAAACTCTTCAAGAATCAAAATTGTCATATTCCTGAAGAAACAAGATAATCCATACTAACATATACCACCTCTCTACATCCAAGTTCAATCTGAGAACCCCATAGCTATCTTTAGGAATTGACAAAAATAAAAATGGGTCCAAGAATCTATTATCCTCTTTATCCTCACCCTCTAAAGCACAGAAATGCACTGACATCACATCAAAATACATACATTTAAAGTTCATTTAAGTAGGTCTGTGCTCTCTTCCACACATAAGAAACAGGCATATTTGTGCTTTCTATGTCTAAGCACTTCTGGGCAAATTATTTCTGCTCAAATCCATTCAATAATGTATTCATAGAGTCCTGGAGAAAATAGACTCTCTAAATAATATATAATATTATGCATTCAAGATATTTCCCATCCCCTTACCTAGGAAGCCATTTAAAAAAAAAAGAATGCCATGAAATGCCAAAAATAAAACCAATTTGTGGTTGCTCTTATGAAATGATGAAGTAGAAACCCCTCAGGCAACCAGAAGTTAGTGTGATTGGTGGGAAGAAAAGTCCAGGGAGAGTAGTGTGTTCATGTGGAGAGGCGGGTGGTGACTGGTTTGAATGTGGATGTGCATGCCTGGGACCAAGATGCCTGAGATGGAAAACCGAAGTCTGGCATATCTCAACCTGAGCCAGCCCCCACGTCTGCCAAGAAAGAGATTCTCAGATGTAAAGGAGATGCTTTCTCAAGAGACATTGAGCAAACATACTGCATCATCAGTGTTGCTTTACAATCTAAGTTAAAAACAGGATGGCCCGGAACTGAGGCAATAAGAGCAGAGGAATATTCGTATGCAGTTGAGTATGCGTGTGCTATGTAAAATGCATCAGGCACCTTAAGAGAGACACAAATACAATTACTATTCTTCCTGTTAAATCACATTTGAATAGATTCTCTCCGAGAAGCAATAAGCTAGTGTGTAGACTGAAAGGGCCACACACTCTCTGGCATCTTGAGATCTTTATATTGACAGAAGCACCTACAGTATAGGTTAAGAACTTTCTTTAAAAGCTCTTTGGCCCTGAACCAAGAAACTACACCCAAAGAATGTAAGAGTCAAGATGGTTCTCATAATAAATATATGAAACACCGTGGAGATGCTCAAGAATAACCAGGAAGACATACGAAAGGAAACCTGGAGGGGCAAAAGTGCTACTGGCATGCAGGCAGGACAATTAGCCAATGTGGTCATTTGTTGGGTGACCTGATTTTTACTTCCAGCTCAGAAGGTCTGAGGAAACTGGATTACGCTACTAACGAAGTACATGTGTTTTTATAATACAATTCTATGTTTATTTTCTCCTTATTAACTGTATTAAGCTATTTACACAGTGGAATTGTATTTAAAGAGTTATTTAGTAAAGACATGCTACAAATAGACAGTTTCACAAACACTGATCTTGCAAGCGCAGTGAAGCAAAGTTATGTTTGAGCAAGTAATATGGGTAAGAACTTCCCATTCTTGTGCCATTTTCCGGGCCAGTAGACTTGAAATTATGCCATTCCAAAATAATTCTGGGGCGGAAAGCTTCCTAGGATAATATAGCCACATTTAAGTGAGAGTTACAAAGAGAAGCAGATGTGTTAAGGCTGTAATACTGCTGGCATAAAAATAGGTGCTGCCAGGGAATGAGGCAGTTGACAAACGGACTTGCCAAGGGAAGGCTAAGGGAAATCCCTGGTAACCGGGAGGAGGCTGGCCTGAAGCAGCAGGTGCTTGGCTGTAATGAGAACTCTCAAGAGTAGACAGGAGGGAGTGCCAAGAAAGCACAACTTTGAGAGAGAGGGAGGCATGGTACCTGAGAGTGAGTGCAACTCCAGAAAGGGACTAAGGCATTAGGCACGTGTGTATCAAAACGTCATATTGTATATCTTAAATGGTTACAATAGCAGATACAAGAAAACATGGACCAAAAAATGGTCTAATATAAGGTCAGCAGGCTTAGATGGGCATTCTCAGTAATCAAAATATCAATATTCTAATTCCTTAGCTCTGAAGATTGAATTGTACTGGTATTGAAACTCATTAAGGCTCTTAAATAACATAGATCAGGATCACCTGAATGGGGAAGCTTTAACCTAGATGTTTATTCAGGGCGCAGAATGGACCGTGGAGGCTACTATCTGTTGTCACTCTAAACCCAACCAAACCAGACGTAACAACTTCTTCCTCTGCCTCCCTCTGACTTCTTCATTTTCTCTAACTTGAAATACATACATACACACACACATATATATAATAGTATATGCATATATGTATATATATACATATATATTCTGGAGTGATCTGTAGGTACAATACTAAAAGAGGTTTGTTTAGGAACTATTTTATTAATAAGTATATCTTTTAAATATAAGATATGTGGTAAATTGCATTCTCTCAGATATAAACAGCAAGCATATTAGACAAAGATAAAGATTGTTTTTTATAACTTTAGGGGGGAAAGAATTTAAATTTCCTGAAAATAGATGATAAGGGAACAAAAGAAGAAAGAATACCATATACTCCATCTACACTCACACATTTATTAACCACTCAACGAGCATTATTAGGACCCTTCTAAGTACCATATGCTACTAGACATTGTACACAAAACAAATATAAATATGATTTTCTCCCTGCAGAATATTATCTAAGAAAGGAATATTATCCAAATAAAGTACAATATAAAATGTTCTCCCCTAAGGTGCCATAAGAAAGATGTTAATAAAATTATATTTATTTATGTAAGATCTTATTTGAAAATGTATTAATTGTAAAATGCCAAAAATTGTCATTTAAAAAGATATGGCTGTATTTTTAAAAATTCAAATGCATCTATATGTTAAATTTGCAGTCCTGAATACTACATTCTGGAGACTAAGACCCTGAAATGGTGATCCTCTGAATAAAGATTAACCCCTCATAGTGAACAAATCATGACTAATGACAAGTCAAGACAGCTGCTGTAAAGGGTATTCTCCCTGGAACTGAGAAGATGATCTCCAAGGAATTCTTTAAACTCAGATTCAGTGAAGCATTATTGCCAAACATGGACACTAACCTGACTTCTCAGACTCAAACTGCATGAAAGGCCTCCAAACCGGGCTGTAGCAAGCTCTGAGGAAGAAGCTCCCTCCCCAGCATTACCCAATTATAACTGATGACCCTACAGTTTGGCTCGTGATCTTATCACCATGGTGATTTGCTGACTCACATCCTCAGTGGATGTCAGAAGGCACCCCGAAAAGATGTCTGGAGTCATGATGGTGTTGACAGACTCAAGCTGAAAGAAGGCTGGAATTTTTAATCACAAGTAGACTGAAAAAGCAAAAAGTCCAAAAGCTAGACATCTGGTCTAGGCTATTTTATAAGACAATGTCTAGTACATTAGAGAAAGTTACTACTTTCTGATTGTTATATTAGTCTTTATACAAATAATCTAAAGTAAAATTAGAGGAAATTTATTTTTATATGTTATATTTTAAGAAGAAAATGAATGCTGATATTCATCCCACAGTATAATGCACAGCTTAAGATGAACTCAAGTCTGTTTGGATGTTTATAACAGATTCTTGATCAACTGAGTTAATTTTGATTTTCAGTCATGTAGTATTCATAATAAATTTTTAGTAATAATACAATAATATCATATAATAATAGCATTCCATGTTAAAAAGCTAGGTAAACTTGCTTTTCAAAAATTTACCAAATGTCAAAAAATTTCTGTTATCTTCTATTTCTTGAAAATGCAGTATGCGATTAACATCTAAATAATCCATGGGTCAAAGACAAAGGGTCAAAGGAAAGTGAAAAATATTTTTAAGTTAAAATATTTTAAGCTAATAAAGTCTTTTATAAGCTAATTAAATTAAAATTAAAACTTAGTATCAAATTTTGAAAGATACAGATGATAAAACAGTATTTGAAAGAAAATTCACATTAAATACTTACATTAATAAAGATCTAAAAAAGTCATTGAAGCCTTCACAGTTGAAGCCTAGAATAAGAACAGCAAGTTATATCAAAAAATAGGCAGAAAGAAGGAAATGAAGGTTGGAGTACAAATTAATTAAATTGAAAACAGGAAGAAATTGAGAAAAATTATAAAAGTTGGCTCTAAACTGCTATATGTCTAGCCAGACAAACAACAAAAGACAGAAGACACAAATAAGATTTAAAATTGATACAGAATCATTACTACTAACCCAACAAACTGATACGGAGAGTATAAGCAACACCACTACAGCCTTATGCCCACAAATTTTACTTCTTAGATTTAAATGCACCAACCACTTGAAACACACTAACTATTAAATGTATTCAATAAGATATTTATAGTCTTAAAATATGTATTCCAGACATTATATCTGAAACCAAAACTTTCCAAAACAAACAAAACAAAAACAAAAAAAAGTTCAGGGTCAAATGAATTCTTTGTCAAATTCTACCTAAGAATTTTAAGTTAAGAAAGAATAATACTAACGCTATAGTCTTTTCCAGAAAATAGAAGAGGAAACTTCCCAACTCATTTTTATAAGGCCAGAATTATTCCAAACTCAAAGATCTATCAAGAATAGAAAACTAGGGGTGGGCATTTGACACAGGCAGTTAAATCACCAGCTGGGACAACCACATCCCATATTAGATCCTCTAGTTAGAGTTCCAGCTCCCCCATTTCTGATCCAACTTTCTAAGAATGCCCATTCTGGGAGGCAACAGACTTACTTTGGTCCCTGACATCCAGGTGGGAGACCTGGCTGGAGTTCCATGTTCTAGGCTTCAGCCTGGCTTAGCTCTGTATGGCTGTTATATTTCAGGGAGGGGTGAACCAGCTGATAGGAGATTCTCTCTCTCTCTCTCTCTCTCTCTCTCTCTCTCTCTCTCTCTCTCTCTCGTTTTCAAATAACATGAAACATTTTTAAAAAGAATAGGAGCTGGCATTGTCATACAGTGGGTTAAGTTGCTTGCTTGAGACTCTGGCAACCCATATCAGAGTACCTGCTCCAGCCCTGGTTGCTCCACTTCCAATCTTGCTCCCTGCTAATGCACCTGGGAAGGCAGCAGAAGCTGGCCCAGGTACTTGGGCTCCTACCACCCATATGGGAGATCCAGATGGAGTTCCTGGCTCCAGCCTCAACTGCCACCACCATTTGAGGAGTAGACCAGTGGATGGAAGATCTCTGTCCCTCCCTCTCTTTCTGTGTGTCACTCTGTCTTTCAAAGAAAGAAAAAATGTCTTTTAAAAAATGAATAAAAAACAGCAGACTAATATTCCCCATAAATATAAATATAAAAACTTTTGAATAAAATATTACAAAATCATATCCAGTAGTATAAAAAAGGATAAAACATCATATAACTAATATTATTTTCAAGAATTCATAACTAGTTTAACATCTGAAAATTAAAGTGTAATTTAACATATTAGAAGACTAAATAAGAAAAATTATATAATAATTTCAAAAAATAAAGAAAAATCATTTAACAGAAATCCTAAAAACATCAATGGTTAAATATGCAGCAAACTAAAAATTGAATTTCTCTGCCTTAAAAAAGGCATGCAAGTATTCTTAAATTCTATAGTTAACATAATGTTCAACAGCAAGAAGCTAAATGATTTCCCCATAAAATCAAGGTTAAGAAAAACGTATCATCACATCCCACTCCTGTTCAACATGATACTGGAAGTTTCAGCTAGTGCATGAAGGGGAGGGAAAAAAAGAAGACTTGAAAGGAATACAGAATGGAAAGAAAGAAATAAAACAGTCCTGAGTCACAGAATATATAAATGTCTGTGTAGAAAAATCCCAAAGTATCTATAACCAAACTCTTAAAACTGGTAAGAGAGTGTAAAAAGATTGTGGGATGAAAAATTGGCCTATGAAAGCCTATCATGAACCTATAGACCAGAAATGCAAAACTGAGATTTCAAGCTGAAATTCAAAACAATAAATTTATTATTTTCTCTTTATCCTAGTACTAGTGGTTGAACTCTGTAATTAACACACAATTATACTTAGGTGTTTAAATTTTAACCGAAAAGTGATCTCTGTGAAATATAAGAGTGGGAATAAGAGAGGGAGGAGATGTAAAATTTGGGACATGCTCAATCGGAACGGCCCCAAATGATGGAGTTAGAATTGTGCCAGGGGTTTCCAATACAATCCCATCAAGGTGGCATGTACCAAGGCCATCTCATTAGCCCAAGTGATCAATTTCAGCTCACAATTGATCACACTGATAGGTCTAAGAGTCAAAGGGATCACACAAACAAGACTAGTGTCTGCTAATACTAACTGATAGAATGAAAAAGGGAGAGAATGATCCAACATGGGAAGCAGGATACACAGCAGACTCATAGAATGGCAGATGTCCTAAATAGCACTCTGGCCTCAGAATCAGCCCTTAAGGCATTTGGATCTGGCTGAAGAGCCCATGAGAATATTTTAGGCATGGAAAGCTAAGACACTCTGGAAAAAACAGAAGACCTAAATGAAAGATCTCTGCGAGTGAGATCCCAGTGGAAAGAACGGGGCCATCAAAGAAGGAGGTACCTTTCTCTGAAGGGAGGAGGGAACTTCCACTTTGACTATGGCCCTGTGGGAATAAGATCGAAGTCGGCGAACCCTAAAGGCTTCCATAGCCTCGGCAACTCATGACCAGAGCCTAGGGAGATTACTGACGCCATAAACAAGAGTGTCAAATTGTTAAATCAACATCAGGAGTCACTGTGTACTTACGTCTCATGAGGGATCTGTCCTTAATGTGTTATCCAATGTGAAGTGATGCTATTACTAGTACTGAAACAGTATTTTTACACTTTGTGTTTCTGAGTGGGTGCAAACTGATGAAATCCTTACATAGTATATATTGAATCGATCTTCTTTATATAAAGATAATTGCAAATGATTAAAAAATCTTGGTGTTAAATTGGAAATCGCATAGACAATTAATCAATTTTTTTAAAAAAAAAATCATGTAGGATCTCTGTCCTTAATGTGCTGTACATTGTGAATTAATACTATAACTAGCACTCCAACAGTATTATCATTTTGTGTCTCTATGCGAGGGCAAACCGTTGAAATCTTTACGTAATATGTACTAAATTGATCTTCTGTGTATAAAGAGAATTGAAAATGAATCTTGATGTGAACAGAAGGGGAGAGGGAGCGGGAAAGGGGAGGGTGGGGGGAGGGAGGGAAGTTGTGTGGGGGGGGAGCCATTGTGGTCCATGAGCTGTTCTTTGGAAATTTATATTCTTTAAATAAAAGCTTTATAAAAAAAAAAAAAAAAAAAAAAAAAAAAAAAGAAAGAAATTCAAAACAATAAATTTATAACTACACAAACATTAAGAGAAAATATTTCAGGATAGATTTTTTAATTCTCTAGTATCTGTATGCTGAAAACTACCAAACACTGGGGAAAAAAAAAAAAAACAACTAAGGTTTAAGTAAATGGAGATACATACCAAATTCATGAATTAGAAAATTTAACCTTAAGATATTAAATGTCAATTCTTTCAAATTTACAATGTAATCCCAGCAAAAATCCAAGCAAGCTTTTTGAAAAATCTATTTTAATAAAAATAGATTCTAAAATTTATATGGGAAGTCAAAGTAACTAGCATAGCCAAAACAATTCTGAAAGAGAACTAAGTGGGAAAACTCAATTACCCAACTTCAAGTCTTACTTTAGAGCTACAAAATCAACAAAGTAGTGTATTAAAGGCTAGAAATGCAAATCAATGTACATAGAGGAGAAACAGAGCTATACAAACGTAGTCAACTGATTTTTGATAAAGGTAGAAAATCATTTCATTTTCAATTTAATGGAGAGAAGATGGTCTTTTCAACAAGTGATATGAGAATAATTGCACATTACCATGAAGAAGAAGCTTGATAAATAGCTTTCATTTAATGCAGAAATCAACCTAAAATGTATCATAGATATAATGAGAAAATATTCTGAAAACATCTAGAAGAAAATAGTAGTTTGGTCATGGGTTTTCAGATACATCAGTAAAGGTATACTATATAAAACACAAAATTACAAATTTGATGTCAGCAAAATTAAAATATTTTGCTCTGTGAAAACACTGTCAGTAGAATGAAGAGAGAAGATGCAGACAGAGAGAAAATACTTGTAAATTACCTATCCGATAATTGAAAAGGGAAAATAGACAAATCACCAAAAAAAAAAAAAAAGATACGTGCCGGCGCCGCGGTTCACTAGGCTAATCCTCCACCTTGCGGGGCCGGCACACCGGGTTCTAGTCCCAGTTGGGGCACTGGATTCTGTCCCGGTTGCCCCTCTTCCAGGCCAGATCTCTGCTGTGGCCAGGGAGTGCAGTAGAGGATGGCCCAGGTGCTTGGGACCCTGCACCCCATGGGAGACCAGGAGAAGCACTTGGCTCCTGCCATCAGATGAGCGTGGTGTGCCGGCCACAGCACGCTGGCCTCGGTGGCCATTGGAGGATGAACCAACGGTAAAGGAAGACCTTTCTCTCTGTCTCTCTGTCTCTCTCTCTCTCTCTCTCTCACTGTCCACTCTGCCTGTAAAAAAAAAAAAAAAAAAAAAAAAAAAGATACGTGATTTACAGAGAAACTCAAGAGGCAGGTCATCATTAGTCATGAGGAAAATGAAAACGAAATCACAATGAGTTACTACTCTACAACTCTAAGAATGGCTAAAATGAAACAAAACAAACCCCTTGGCAACACCAAGGGCTACTGAGGATGCAGAACAGGGCATGTCATTCTTCTTTGATAGGAATGGAATATGGCACAGACACTCTGGAAGAAAGTTTACCAAGTTAAACACATGATTGCCACATAACACAACAATCATATTGCTAAGGATTTTCCCAAGTGAATAAAAAAATTATTTACACACAAATATGTGTACACAAATCATTCTAACTGTACTCTTCATAATCATCCCAAACTGAAAACTACCAAGAAGTCTTTTTAACAGGTAAACAAACATACAATGGAATGTAACTTAGCAATAGAAAGGAATGAGTGGTTGACAGAACTACATGGATGAACCATAAATATATTTTTCTATGTGAAAGAGGCCAGAACTAAAGGCCATACATTCTGTAAATTCA
Organism: Sylvilagus floridanus; assembly: GCA_949820135.1. Classification (NCBI taxonomy): domain Eukaryota; kingdom Metazoa; phylum Chordata; class Mammalia; order Lagomorpha; family Leporidae; genus Sylvilagus; species Sylvilagus floridanus. The sequence continues at coordinate 92,089,487 of OX463224.1, forward strand.
TTATATATTACATTATGGGAAAGGCAAAACTGTAGTGGCAGAAAAGTGATCAGCAGTTGCTGGGGAAAGGGGAGGGGGAAAGAGTTGATTACAGTTTTTCTCAAATGGCTGATTCTGTGGCTGAAGTAGGAAATAACTAAGATGAGCCTGGAGTAGAAAGAAAGAGTTAAAAAGAAAGAATGAGAGGCCAGTGCTGCGGCAAAGAAAGAGTTAAAAAAATAAGGAGGGGTCACAACTGTGCAGCTGTATAGTGGATAAAGCCACCACCTATAGAGCTGGCATCTCATATGGGTGCTGGTTCAGGTCCCAGCTGTTCCACTTCCATCCAGCTCTCTGCTGTGGCCTGCGAAAGCTGTGAAAGATGGCCCAAGTCCTTGAGCCCCTGCACCCATGTGTGAGACCCAGAAGAAGTTCCTGGCTGGTAACTTCAGATCGGCCCAGTTCTGGCTGTTGCAGCCATTTGGGGAATGAACCAGCAGATGGGATGGAAGACCTCTCTCTCTCTCTCTCTCTCTCTCTCTCTCTTTTTTTTCTTTTGACAGGCAGAGTTAGACAGTGAGAGGGAGAGACAGAGAGAAAGGTCTTCCTTCCATTGGTTCACCCCCCAAATGGCTGCTACGAAGCCAGGAGCCAGGTGCTTCTTTCTGGTCTCCCATGCGAGTGCAGGGCCCAAGCACTTGGGCCATCCTCCACTGCTTTCCCGGGCCACAGCAGAGAGCTGGACTGGAAGAGGAGCAGCCAGGACAGAACTGGTGCCCCAACTGGGACTAGAACCCAGAGTGCTGGCGCTGCAGGCAGAGGATTTACCTAGTGAGCTGTGGCGCAGGTCTCTCGCTCTCGCTCGCTCTTTCTCTCTCTCTGCCTCTCTGCCTCTCTGTAGCTCTGCCTTTCAAATAGATAAATAGGCCAGCACCGTGGTTCACTAGGTTAATCCTCCGCCTTGCGGCGCCGGCACACCAGGTTCTAGTCCCGTTCGGGACGCTGGATTCTGTCCCGGTTGCCCCTCTTCCAGGCCAGCTCTCTGCTGTGGCCAGGGAGTGCAGTGGAGGATGGCCCAGGTCCTTGGGCCCTTCACCACATGGGAGACCAGGAGAAACACCTGGCTCCTGGCTTCGGATCAGCGTGGTGTGCCAGCTGCAGCATGCCGGCCACGGCGACCTTTGGAGGGTGAACCAACGGCAAAGGAAGTCCTTTCTCTCTGTCTCTCTCTCTCTCTCTCACTATCCACTCTGCCTGTCAAAAAAATAAAAATAAAAATAAATCAAATAGATAAGTAAATGTTTTTAAAAAATAAATTTAAAAAAAAGGTGGTCTATGTCAAAAAGACACCGAAGCCAATCTTACAGAGCTCCCAGTGGCTAAAACTGAAACACTTTGAGCAACAATAAGTAATGAAAGCATTGAATTATTCTCTAAAGAATAAAATAAATAAATCCACACTGATAAAAATAATAGGTTGAACAGGGTGCTGGTTTATGTCCTGGCTGCTCCACTTTTGATACAGCTCCCTGCTAACGTGCTAGGAAAGCAGTGGAAAATGATCCAGATACTTAGGCTCCTGTACTCATGAAGGAAACTCAGATGAAGCTCCTGGTTCTGGCTTGGCCCAACCCTAGCCATTGTAGCCATTTGAGGAGTGAACCAGCAGATGGAAGATTTTCTCATTCATTCTTTCTCTTGCTCATGCTCTGGAATTCTGCCTTTCAAATAGATAAATCTTTTCTAAAAAGATATAATAGCAATACTTGCTGAAGGCAAGAACTACTGATAAATACTAAATTAATTAGCAAAATGTTTAGGAGACAATAGATATTTGCAAAGCCTTAAGGTATATCCCATCAAATATTCCTTAATAAATTTCCTTATGACCACAGATTCTTTACTTCTCCCTCTAAGAGGTAAAGCTTAGTTCCTCTCCACTTGAGTGTAGGTTGCTTAGCAAACAGAGTTTCAAACAATAACTTGACAGTGGAGAAACTCAGCATGCTGCAAATCATATGAAATTCCCAACCAGATTCCAACTAAAGAACATTTTACAAAATACCTAACCACTATGCAAGAGGGTTAAGGTTATGCAAGACAAATAAAGTTTGATCAAGTGTCATAGAAATTAATGAGACATGACTATTGAAGGGAATGTGGTATACTGGGTTGGATCCAGGAATAGAAAACAGACGTCAAGGAGAAAACAGGAAACACAAAGTCTGCACTTTAGGTAATACTATTGTACCAGTGCTTTCAATAAGTACATAATGGCTATATAAAACATTAGCATTAAGGGAAGTAGGATAAAGGGGCTACAGGAACTCGCTTTACTACTTTTACAGTTCTTTTGTAAATCTAATGTTATTTCAAAATAGCAGTTTTAAACCATTATTTATTACTTAATTCCCTTAAATATTCTACTGGAAAATTATTCTGCTTTTGTTTCCCACGAGTTCCCAAGAAACTGAACAGATCATTGACTATTATGAGAGTGGCAATAAGTGAACACAATGCTAGCCTGGGAATCTGAGACCTCTGGTCCAAATTCCAGGGCCAAAAAGCGTGATTTCCAGGAACCTGGGATGCCTGAAATGCAGTTTCCTATGATTGAATTAAATATTTTTGATAGTAGGATTCCTATACATTACTTCCACCTTTACAAAAGGTGGGAGAGAAGTTGCATTTATAAGAAAACATAAAATGACATACTTTTTCTAAGTAAAATGCATAACAAAAATACCAAAAACATACTATAAATGTCAAACACAGTAAGCAATTATCGGCATTCTTAGGAGAACATAAAAGACCATCTCATAGCATTGACGAGCTGGATCAAGTTGCAAAGAGGACTGAGGGCCTTAGACATGACTGGCTCATTCCCTCCTTCAGCGTAAAGTCAACCTACCTTTATTAGTCACAAGAGAAAGAAAAGATTGACCAGATCTCTCCAGACTAGAGGATTGTCTGTCCTGGCTATGAAGCAGCGGTCAGGCCCATCTTCAATTGCAAGAGAAGCACCAAGGGCATTATGGCTGCATGGAGAAGACTGCACAATCAACTGGGGAGGAGGGATGACTGTCAGATGACACTGAATTGTTAATTTTCAACTTTTAAGTTACAGTATAAATATATTCATCCAGGCATCACAATGAATACCAAAAATACCCAGGAAGGAACTTAATATAACCATCTTCAATAATGTTATGATAATATTTAGTCTTTTTCCCCATTTAAGCAATTTTCAGGGCTGATGTGGCTGCACAATAAGGTCTTAGAATAGGAAGATCCTTAGTCTGCTAGTTCTTGAAAGCAAGCTTATCAAGAATGACATAGGCAGACAAGTCTTCATTCTATAAATCTCAGGACCCTTCTCTGTAAGACAAAGGGTTCCATAAGGTGTGTTGGAAGCCACTGACACAGATACCCACATTCCACTTAAAATCTTCACGGATTCCGAGTCTCTTAGTGAGTGTCAGTGAGAAGCAAATATTCAGGACGCCACTCCTCCCAAGAGAGAACAGGTTTTGATCGAGGAACATGTTACTTTAATGAAGCTTTGTTGGCAGCTGGTGAGTTAAGCTTCTGGTTGACATAATGCATTTTCCTAATACCATGTTAAAAAAAGAGCCAAGCCTGTCCATTACTGAGCCATGCTTCGATTACTTAGAAAGAGAGCCAGAAGAGTATGTGAAACATTTCCTGGTATACTGTTTCTGTGGTTCTTAATTATTTTGGTATAGTTTCAAAACTGCAGAAAAGTCACAAAAAGAAATTTTAAAAATCTACCATATAATCTGTACTCAGTTTTAATAATATACTCATGTGTAACTTGTGATAACTTTAGACTGTACAAACTCTGATTCTCAGCAAACTTTCATCAATTGGTATCGGTGATGTTCTTCCTTGAATCAATTACTACCATTGTGTTTGTGACAGGGTGATTTTTTAGCTCCATCATTCCTCCCACATCTATGAGTGGCCATTCTACGGCAAGAAGCTTCTCTTCTCCATTATTTATTCTTTTATTTGTGTCAGTATTTACTGATGTATTCTTACTTGATTCAGTTCATTACTATTATGATTTCACTTCATGTTAAAACTGTCAAGTAAAGCCTTTTTGAAAGAGCTTCCCAAACACATTGAGTTTGCCAAAGTTATCTTTGCTTTGGTAGCAAATGGTCACTCTGCTTTCAAAATATTTTGAAGCACAGAATTGTGCTCTCCTGTTTGAACAGAAACACTGACAAATCTTTTCCTTCCTTAGAAACTCCTGTCTAGACATATTACTCTTTCACAGCACAAAATCTCTGTTTTGCTCCCTATCCAAGGCTGCAGTTAATTACATGAAGAGACAGATGCTGAGCAGCCTTGAGGCTTTCTCTACCACTGTGGTGAGGCTGAGCTCCACTCAACAAGCAGGTAGTGAGTGAAGACAAATGCTGTTTGACAAGGCAGCATATCCTAGCACCCTGGGTTAGAAAAGAGACAAGCTACTCTGTGTTCCCAAGCAAAGACAGAGGAATATCAAGCAGATTGTTTCTGACAGAAATCATATCACAGCCCCACTTCCAGACAGAGTCCGTGTGAATGAAATGATATACGTTCTGTTTCCCATCTTCCCCTTTAACAGAAAGCAAGAATATCAAAGGTACATGGAAGGTGACAGCTCAATGCAAGGTGCTTAGCAAGATTTTATAAGCTTGGTTTCCCTTTGGAGATATTAAAGAATCAGCAACAGTTCATCGATTTAGAGGCTACAGCTGTTCTTCTAGATTCTAATGAATTTCTATTTTCTTAAATAGTGCAACATAAATCTGCCATGTTCAGTAAATGTTGTATTGAAATGGAAAACTAGAGACATGAGTAGACTTTATTTCACAGGGAAAATAGAATAGATAAATTAGACTTTTCCAACATTTCTTAAACAATAATTACCTGGAAAATTTATTTCCCAAATGTAAAATCCTGCTAGAATACTGTTTTTAGGAGCCACCTAATGACTAATTTTCATTACAGTCATGGGTACAGAGGGACATAAAAATAAAATTTCTCCTCAAAAAGTATAATTTGGAGGGGAAATGGTATTGTTATCTTGTACACAGATAATTATGCCAATGCTTCCCTCATCTGTTGTCAGTGTTAATTTAAATGATTCCTAGTTATTTCAATATATTAATATTTTTGTATTTCATTGGTTTTGTAGAAGGTACCTAAATGTTACATCACAGAAACAATAAATGAAATAATGAAATGAATATGTAAGTTCCAAAGCAACTGGTGTTTTCAGAAATCAAGAAAAAAGTTGCGAGCCCCACTGCTGGATGGATGGCCAGCAATAACCATCATCAAAGGGGCAGAGGGAGTGGTGCCATGCAGGTATTCAGAAGCTTCCTTTCTGACCAGAAGGCCCAGGGTACCCTTCAATAGAGAAGTTCAACTGTTGACTTTAGGGGAGGTAATTAGCAAGTAGCTGGTTCTCCAACTACACTGCAATGTATATTGTTTTAGCAATCTTCCGGTGATTCCTGTAATCTTCTTATGTACTGTCTCCATTTGTAGCTATACTACGGTCTCATAAATCAATGCATAAAGTAGGTTTATGGAATGGAGATTCTATTTTCTCGTAGAAATATTATAGTTGCAAAGTGTATTCTGGTCTAAAACTCATCACATGAGTCACATATCATCAAAATTATAACAACTATAAACTTCTACATAATATAAAAAATACAAATGATCTCTCAGTCTCAAGCAAATATTAATGCATTCTAGAAAAAAAAAAAAAAAAAAAAAACAAGGGCCAGCACTGTGGCACAGCAGGTTAACGCCTGGCCTGAAGCATCAACATCCCATATAGGTGCCAGTTCAAGACCCGGCTGCTCCAATTCTGATCCAGCTCTCTGCTATGGCCCGGGAAAGCAGAGGAAGATGGCCCATGTCCTTGGGCCCCTGTACTCATGTGGGAGATGCTGAGGAAGCTAGTGGCTCCTGGCTTCGGATGGGTGTAGCTCTGGCAGTTGCAGCCAATCAGGGAGTTAACCAGTGGATGGGAGACTATCTCTCTCTCTCTCTCTCTCTCTCTCTCTCTCTCTCTCTCTCTCATTTCCCCATCCTCTGTGTAACTCTGACTTTCAAATAAATAAATCTTTAAAAAAAATTCAGGGCCAGCGCTATGGCATAGTAGGCTAAGCCTTTGCCTGCAGTGCTGGTATCCCATAGGTATGCAGGTTTGTGTTCTGGCTGCTCCTCTTCCAATCCAGCTCTCTGCTATGGCCTGGGAAAGCACTAGAGGATGGCCCAAATACTTGGGCCCTGTACCCACTTGGGAGACCCAAAAGAAGACCTGGTTTCCTGGTTTCTGATAGGCTCAGCTCCAGCCATTGCGGCCATTTGGTGAGTGAACTAGTGGATGGAAGACCTTTCTCTCTGTCTCTCCCTCTCTCTGTCTGTAACTCTACCTCTCAAATAAATAAATAAAATCTATAAAACAACAAAAAAAGAAACTCGAATGACCATTTTGCCCTATACTTTGTGAAATTAAATTGACCTAAAACTAAAATATGGTAATAGAAATAACTTAAGGCACCCACATCCCACATCAGAGCACCTGGGTTTAACTACTGCCTCTGGCTTCTTGCTAATGTAGGGCCAGAGGCAGTAGTGATGGCTCAGGAGGCTGGATGCCTTCCATCGACATGGGAGACCTGATTTGAATTCCTGGCTCTCAGCTTCTGGCCTGTCCAACCTCAGGCACTGTAGGCATGTGGGAAGTAAACCAGCAGATCTCTCTCCCTCTTTCTCCTTTTATCTCTGTTTCTCTCTCATAAATAAAAGGGATTTTATACAAAGGTTTAGGAGGAAAATGATGTGGAATTTTAAAGTATTTTATTCCCCCCTACAGATCATCCCCTCATACTTCACCATCCGCCAGTGAACACAACTCTTGGCTCACTGAGACCATGACTACTTGATATAAATCCCTATGAAGACATTTTCTCTGTTTTAGATATTTCTGTTCTCTCATAGTTTTTTTTATTGTTTCCTTTTCTCTCCCTGCTCTTTTAATTTTTGACATGAATCTATCTCCTGCTACTGACAAGGAAATTTCCTTCCATATTTATCTCCTCCTTGATCAACATCTGCAAACTTTTCCTCTCTGCCTTCTAGCACGCGCAGAGCTCTTGTTACTGAAAGAAATAATTGGGCCTAATGTTCACTGTTTTCACCAGATCCACTCCACTTCCAGACTTCTCAGCATTTCCATTTCAACTCTACGTCCAGACTCATTTTTCCAAACCACACTCTAAGGCAGGACCCGTGTCTTCATTATCTACCTAGTCAATGCTCTTTCTCCTCCTCTCCTTCTCCTTGCTGTTTCCTAGTTACGAAAAGAGAGTAGCATTTAATTCTTCCTGAAACTCTGCAGTCAGTTTGATGGCTGCAAACCAAGGCCACATCTCTTTACACTTCTCTAACCAGTGCCTCTTGGTTTGCTCATTGGCCATTTTGCTCTCTGCGTTATTGTGGACTGCTTCCAAGGGTTAGTTCTGAGTTCTCAGTCTTCCTGCAGATTCTCTCAGAAAATGCCTTTTTTCTCCTGGCTCACCTCTGAGTTCTTGACTCCTGAATCTCCACGTGCAAATCCATTTTCTCACCAAGTCCCTCTTACACAACCACCTGCTGTACAAAGTTGCGGCTCTGGAATCAGACTACGCCAGGCCACCTTCCTGCTCTGCTGCTCTGCCACTCGCTAACAGTATGTGATTGGAAACACTACTTAAACCGTTCCACTCCTCTGTCTCCTCATCTTTAAACTGAATTACAAGCTTACCTCATAAGGTGGCAGTGAGAATTTAACAACATGATTCATGTAAAACATAAGGAATTGTTGTGGGGCCAGAGCTGTGGCATATTGGGCTAAGCTTCTGCCCGCAGCACCCCTATCCCATATGGCAACCAGTTCGTGTCCCAGCTGCTTCTCTTCTGATCCAGCTCTCTGCTAGGGCCTGAGAAAGCAGTAGAAGATGACCCAGGTGCTTGGGCCCCTGCACCCAAAAGGAAACCCAAAGAAGCTCCTGGCTCCCAGTGTCAGATCAGCTCAGCTCTGGCTGTTGTGGCCATTTGGGAAGTGAATCAGCATATAGAAGACCTTTCTCTCTGTCTCTCCCTCTCTCTAACTCTGCCTCTCACGTAAATAAATAAATCTTAAAAAAAAAAAAAAAAAGATAATGAACTGTCTGGATCATAGTAAGCAATCAGTAACTAATAAAATTCCAGGGTCAAAATTTCACAATCATAAATAAAAACCAAAGAATCAGGGGCAACACTGTGATATAATGGATTAAGATGCCACCTGTGACAGAGGACATCTCATATGGGCTCCAGTTCCTGTCCTGGATGCTCCACTTCCAATCTAGCTTCCTACTAATGAGCCTGGGAAAGAAGCTGATGATAGCCCAAGTCCTTGGCCCCCTTTACTCATGTGGGAGACCCAGGGGAAGTTCCAGGCTCCTGGCCTTGGCCTGGCCCAGCCCTGGCGTTGTGGCCATTTGGGAAGTAAACCAGAAGATAGAAGATCTCTCTGTCTCTGCTGCTCTCTAACTCTGATTTTAAAATAAAATAAATAAATCTTTCTAAAAAATACAAAAACAACCTTAATGATCAATCCAAGAGCCTACTAAGATTATTGACTTTTAAAATTCTTCCACTCATTTAGGTGCAAAATTTTACCATTATTTTTAATCAGTGCTATTCCCTGATGGTCACATCTAGAAATCAAGTTTTGCCTATTTTCTTATGCTTTTCCTCTCTGTTCTTTATTCTTCATTCTTATTCCCAGAAAGGCCTTATCTCCTAATTCATCTAGATCACAACACAGTAGGACCCTGTAAAAGGCCTGCTTTGGTGCCAGGATAGAAACCTTGCTTTATAATTGACTTTATATTAGTAAGTCCTTTAACTTCTTTTAGGCTTAATTTCCTCTTGGCTAACTCAAGGAGGCTGGAGTCTATTATCTTTAAACAAACAATTCTTTGGTTTCTGTTTTATTCCTCTTGTCTATATAATACCTATATTTTTTGTTTTTTTTTTTAAGACTTATTTTATTTATTTGAAAGGCAGAGTGACACAGAGAGGCAGAGATAGAGAGAAAAAGATATTCCAAGTGTTGGCTTATTCTCCAAATGGCCACAACAATTGGGGCTAGACTAGGCCAAAGCCAGAAACCAGAACTGCATCTAGGTCTCCCACATGAGTGCAGGGGTCCAAGTACTTGGGGCATTCTCTGCTGTTTCCCCAGGCAAATTGGCAAGGATTTGGATTGGAAGCAGAGTATCCAGGACTCAAACTGGCACTCATATGGGATCCAGCATCATAGATGGCAGATTTTCTCTCTGTGCCCTATATGATATGTATACTTTTAAACTATAGTCTTTCAAAGAATTATTGAGTTTCAGAATTTGGTTAAGTCACAGATTCCAGCCTTGTTGGGTTACCCATGAAGAAACTGAGTTCTAGAGACTTTTCAGTGGGAAACAAGAGAGATTATGTTAACTAGAAGTGATATTTCCAGAAGACAAAGTATAAAGCCTTGGGAAGAAAGAGTGGAAGGAAAGCTTGGGTCAAAGAGAAAGGACAGAGAATTAAAGAGATTCGAGGGGCCTGAAAGAGAAGCTTCTATCAACTTATATTGCAGGGGGCTGGCAAAAAGAAACAGTAAATGGAAGGATGGATTTAATCCTAAAATATGGAGGGTAGCAGGAGTCTCTTAAAATTCACCAATGGATGGACAAGACGGAGGGAGCAGGCAGGTATGAGGTCAAGCCCTCCCCGATGGGCCTGCATTGCCACACTCTAGCAGGTGTTTCCAGTGTTACTTTTTATTTGTAATCTTATCTCTCATCTGCTACAGTCTCTTGACAGGAATCATCCCACTTTCTATTTCTTTTGTACAACAACAACAACAACAACAAAGGTATAAACCAAACTGCCAGCCTGACAAAGACAAGTTTTAGGTTCAGGACGACTGGGGTGCTGGCAAGTGGAAAGCCACGTGTTGCACTGAAGTGATCATGAATTGTGTTGCCTGTCTTGACAGGCGAGACCAACTGGACATATTTTAAACTGCTCAGAACAAGGGGGATATTTTCATATATTTTTAAAAATAAGGTAAAATAAAAACAGAAACATCATAGTTAATTTAAAAGTTTTAAATGGCAAATTTTCAATGGTCCAAGAAAAATAATCACAATGAAAAGGAGAGTATGTTAACACATGAGTGCTCAGAGCACAGGGGTGGAAAAAGCAAAGTCACAAACATCAAAATAATTACTTTCCTGTTCAGAGTTTATAAAATAAAAAAGGCTACTAATACAATAATGTTAAATTTCATAATTTTACATAAAATCCATACCCAATAAAAAGAATATATAAAGAAGACATTAATTAGCTTGTTTCAGGTCACATTATCTTCTTCAAGGAAAAATACTTTATGCAAAAGAATCACAAGTTCAAACAAAATAGATGCCCACCTTCACCCTGCAAAAACAGTTGTGATTCTGTTTTTAAAATATGTAAGAACAACTGAAGGCATTCCCTGCTAATAAGGGCTCACATCCAAGCTCTTTTGTTCTTTCATAGAGAATAAATAAATAAATTTATTGGTAATCTTCAAATTATTTTCCAGGTATCAATGATATAAAAATGTATTATTTTATATTGTCACATTGCACATTTATCAAAAATTTAGCAGCTTAGTGGCCAGTGTTAAGTGTGTTAAGTGGCACAGCAACTTAAACTTCTGCTTATGATGCCAGCATCCCATATCAGAGAGCCCATCTGAGACCTGGCTGTTCCATTTCCCATCCAACTCCCTGCTAATGCTCCTGGCAAAGCAGTAGAAGATGGCCTAAGTTCTTGGGCCCATGCCACCCATGTGGGAGATCTGTATGGCGCTCTAGCCTCCTGGTTTCCACCTGGCCCAGCCCTGGTCTTTGCAGCCATTAGGAGTATAAATCAGTGGATAGAATATCTCTATCTCTTTCTCTCTGTCTCTCCCTCTCCTACTCTCTCCCTGCACTCTGGCTTTCAAATACATAAGTAAAAAAAAATAGCAGCATAAAGTGACATATAAAATTATTATCCAACAGTTTATATGGGAATACACACACACACATACACACACATATACAGACACTCCTTGACTTAAAGTAGAATTACATCCCAATAAATGAATAAAGTGAAAATATAATAATTCAAAATGGATTTAATACACTTAACTTACCTAACTTCATAGCTTAGCCCAGCCTGTCTTAAATGAGCTCACAATATTTACATTAGCCAAAGGCTTGGCAAAATCATAACATGAAGCTTAATTTATAATAAAGCATTGAGTAACTCATGTAATTTTTGAATACCTGTATCCAAATCATGCTGACAACACAGCACACTATGAGTATTGGTTGTTTACTCTGCTGATTGCATGGATGACTGGGAGTTTTAACTCACTACCCCTGCCCAGCATGGCCAGAGAGAATCATACTAGGAAAAGATCAAAATTCAAAGTACTATTTCTACTAAATGTGTATTACTGTTGCACTATTGTAAAATCAAAATACGTAAGTTGAACTAGCACAAGTCAGGGAATTAAGGTATTTGGCTTATGTGGTTATGGAAGCTGAGAAGCCCCATGACCTGCCATCTGCAGGCTGGAGACCCAGGAAAACTGGTGAATTAGTTCCAGTCCAGTCCAAAGGCCTTAGAACCAGGAGTGACAGCGGCGTAAGTCCCAGTACAGGGGCAGGAGAAGATTAATGTCCCAACACAAGCCATCAGGCAAGTTGCAAGTTTCCTGTACATTTTTTGTGCTATTCAGGTCAACAGACAGGATGATAACCATCCACATGGGGAGGGCAATCTGCTTTACTCAGTCTACCAGGTCAAATGCTAATCTCTCCTGGAAATACCACGAACACACCCAGAAGTAACATTTAACCAGATATCCAAGCATGCCCACAGTCCAGACAAGCGGATATATACAGTTAACCACCCTGGGTGTGACATTCAGGCCCTAGGTGGCTAGGTCTGCTCAGTGTCTCTCAACACTGAAAAGAAGATGTTGCATGGAATGAACTTTGTTTTGTTTTTGTTTGTTTTGTTTTTTTAAAGATTTATTTATTTATTTGAAAGTCAGAATTATGCAGAGAGAGGAGAGGCAGAGTGGTCTTCCATTCCCTGGTTCACTCCCCAGATGGCCACAAAGGCCGGAGCTTCACTGATCCAAAGCCAGGAGCCAGGAGCTTCTTCCAGGTCTCCAATGTGGGTGCAGGGGCCCAAGGACTTGGGCTATCTTCTACTGCTTTCCCAGGCCATAGCAGAGAGCTGGATCGGAAGTGGAGCAAGCCAGGACTCGAACCAGCACCCATATGGGATGCCAGCACTGAAGGCAGCAGCTTTACCAGCTATGCCACAGCACTGACCACTGGCCTGCACTATCTTTCTCTAGGGGAAAGGTGCAAGTCATTGGTAGAATTCATTTCCTTGCAGCTTCATGACTGAGGCATTTGGATTTCAAGCTGTCACTGCAGACTCATGCCATGCGGCCTCTTGATGGGAAGTTCACTTTATTGCAGTTTGCCTTTTAAAGGCCAGTAAAAGAATGTGCCATTCCAGTTTGCTAACATATAGTCTTAAGCAATGTTTTGCAGTCAAAGGAGAAGCATCCCTTCACCTTTGCCATATGCTACTGGTTAGAAGCAAGTCAGAGGCCTAAGGAAGGAAGAACACTGAGGGTCATTTATGGTGCTTCTGTCACCAAAGTAAACTGATCTAAACACTTTTCTCATGAAAAGTATTTCTTAGTGAGAAATACTTCAATTTTTTTCCTTTTTTAAGTTTTAAACATATTTCAATGAATTCTCAAAGCAATGACTGTATAACAATTATGTAAAATTTAAAAATACATGAATGTTTATGTGATTAGATACCTTCTTGGAATATCTCTAACCTAAAGCTACAGTTTTAAATATAATTTTATTTTAAGTAACCTTAGATTAATTCTATATTTTGCCTTTGTAATGAATTATGGGGCAGATATTTAGAATATGTAAATATTTATGAATATTCAAGCTTGATTTATATTTTTAAAAATAACTTATATTTGTAATTAGGTGAGTAATTCATAATATATGCCAGAAATACTCTCATGCACATAAGGAAATATATGACAAGTGATTTTAAAAATTGAGTAAGGGAATAATAGACTATTCAATAAATATACTACAACAATAAACAGTCTTTCACCTTGCAGCTTCCAGTTGGATTCCTGGAACTCTCAAGATGAGGCTCTCAACTGGGAGAGACAGTAACTGTCTTACATGCTTTGTGTCACCCAGGACTGAACAACCAGAAGCCATCAAACCCCAGGTGGTACTCAAGATGATGCCACCAAGGATATCTGCATTGTCCCAGGAAGCCTAGATCCATCCTCTGAAGAAGGCTCCGCTGCTGTCCCGCAATGACTCCCCCTCTCAGCGTGAAGCAGCCAGAGTGGTCATCTCCCCCCAAATCCCCAACAGCAGTTAGAGTCCATTTTTCTGGGAGGCAGTGTTGATATAGGATAAGATAGGTACAGAAATGTGCTGTCAACATGCCTTCCCTCTTTTGAAAATACACCACAATACTAGTGGCAAGTTCTGGGACCTGGGGTTGGCACCACGTAACCACTCCCCTTTCCAACCTCAGAAGAGGCTGGTCATGGAGAGGGGCTCTCACTCTTCACCCTTCCTGTGGACTTGAAATCAGAGAAGACCCCCTAAAATTTACCCTGAAATGTGGCCCCTTAAAGTTCCCTAGAAATGCTATCCAGGGTGCCACATGTACTACCAGAATTTGGGGTGCCTTACGATTTCACCACGGGCTTATTACTAAATCCCCGATATTAATAAGCCCAAGAGGGTTCTTGCCTAATATTTAGAAAAGAATTATAAATACCAGCACAGATAAACGAGGCAGCATAGTACGTTTTAAGCTTTTATTTAGTGAGTAAGATGCATAGGAAGAGTGAGAGGTGAATGGGGGTTCATACCAAGCACCAGAAGTCAGCCACGTGGATGAGCATCTAGACCAGGAAGCCTAGAGCACATGGCCCGAAGGCCACGTGCCCTGGAGGTGCGGGGCTACAGCAAGCCCCTTCCTAGCAAGAGGCCAGGGAAGAAGAGCAGGCCGGGCCACACCCTGACCTGGCTTTTAACCCACTTCCAAAGGGGAGTGGTTAATTAACCTGATTGGCTGGTGGGCTCAAATAAATGAATAAAATCTTGGTGCCACGGCTCACTAGGCTAATCCTTTGCTTACAGCGCTGGTACCCTGGGATCCAGTTTCGGTTGGGGCACCGGATTCTGTCCCGGTTGCTCCTCTTCCAGGCCAGCTCTCTGCTGTGGCCCTGGAAGGCAGTGGAGGATGGCCCAAGTGCTTGGGCCCTGCACCCGCATGGGAGACCAGGAAGAAGCACCTGGCTCCTGGCATCAGGCCGGCACACCGCAGGCCGTGGCAGCCATTTGGGGGGTGAACCAATGGAAGGAAGACCTTTCTCTCTGTCTCTCTCTCACTGTCTAAATCTGCCTGTCCAAAAAAAAAAAAAAAATCTTGCTTTGCTCACCAAAAAAAAAAAGGGGGGGTGGGGAGAAATCTCCTTTATACTTTCCTTATAGTTGAAATACTTTTAATTAAAATTGAACAAATATTTCTATCTCATTACCATAAAAACACAATACAGATACACACATAAAATCTATCCCAGGTTGATTAAAAGCCTAAATGTACTAAAGTAAAATTTCAAATATTTAAAAGATATTTAGCACAGCCATGGAATATAATAATGATAGGTTTTACTAAATTTTAAAAATCTATTTAACAAAAGACACAAAAAATACAGTTGGGAAAAATATTTGGAAAGCCAACTAGATTATCTAAAATATATAAATAGTTACTGCCAACCAATAAGATAAAGGCAAACAGCTTAACAGCAAATGAGTAAAGGATATCAAAGCTAAGAGTGAGAAACTGAAAACAGCAGATGTCTACTAAAAGGAGAATGGATGCTGTACTCATAAAATAGATGATGAGACAGAGATTAAATTAAATTATAGATAAACATATAATCATGAATACATCTTAAACAATAAAGGAAAGAAAAAAGTATCAGGAAATCATTTATATAGAGATTCAAAACATGTGAAATGGTATTCCATGCCATTTGAAGAACAGTACAAAGGGGCTAGCGCTGTGGCGTTAATCCTCTGCCTGAGGCGCCGGCATTTCATATGGGTGCTGGTTCTGGTCCCAGCTGCTTCTCTTCCAGTCCAGCTCTCTGCTGTGGCGTGGGAAAGCAGTAGAAGATGGCCCAAGTCCTTGGGCCCCTGCACCCGCATGGGAGACCCAGAAGAAGCTCCTGGCTCCTGGTTTCGGATCGATGAAGCTCTGGCCATTGTGGCCATTTGGGGGGGAAACCAGCCAATGGAAGACCTTTCTGTTTCTCCCTCTCACTGTCGGTAACTCTACCTCTCAAATAAATAGAATCTTCTAAAAAATAATAAATAAAAATATTGAGCATGAGTAATCGGCGCTAATTCAGAATGCAGGTAGTCACTGGAGAATAGCCGATGTGATGAGGAATATCATGTTAGGGTCTCCAAACGCAGGAGTAATTTTTTCATTTCTGAAAAAATAATCTAAGGCAAACATGACAAGTTGTTAAAGATGTCTTAGAGCTGGTTAGGAGCAAGGGATGTTCATTATACTATTCTGTATTCCCTTCTGCTAGCTGAATATTTCATAGCAAATGCTTAAACAGCCAACCTCCTACATCTTTCTCCAATATTGTTCTTTCATTCAGTACTTGTCTTTTTTCTAATGTATGTTTTATAGCTCTTTCTTTCTTAATTTCATTTTTAGGAATAACATACTGAACAACTTTTGGTTTTCAAGAACATTTCACATGAGACTTTTTTTTTTTTTTTTTGGACAAGCAGAGTGGACAGTGAGAGAGAGAGACAGAGAGAAAGGTCTTCCTTTTCCGTTGGTTCACTCCTCAATGGCCGCTGCAGCTGGCGCATTGCGGTCGGCACATGGCGCTGATCCGAAGCTAGGAGCCAGGTGCCTCTCCTGGTCTCCCATGCGGGTGAAGGGCCCAAGCACTTGGGCCATCCTCCACTGCTTTCCAGGGCCACAGCAGAGAGCTGGCCTGCAAGAGAAGCAACTGGGACAGAATCCGGCAACCGGGACTGGAACCCGGGGTGCCAGCACCGCAGGCGGAGGATTAACCTATTGAGTCGAGGCACTGGCCAACATAAGACATTTAACATGTGGAATCAAAGCAAGCTAAGAGGAGATTTTGTACTTAATGGATTTTCATCAAGTGACCAATTCCATAAGGAAGGAATTCCCTCTTTCTAGTCTCACCCTTTGGTTCCAATGGATGGCATTGTGGTGACATACGCAATTAAGGCTCGGTACATGCTTGTGGTTGGACTCTTTAGAAAACAAAATCAGTGCTTCAGAACTTAAAAAGTATTCATCATATTTCCATGAACATTTTAAGAAAGTATTTTAATTACTTTGCATTTAAAAACAAAAAGTCTAGTGATCTTCATTGGCTTCTTTAGAGAGAGAGAGAGAGAAAGAAAGACCAGTCTCACAAGAAAGGCAGAGAGAATATTATTGAAAATAGTAAAATAGTGACAGTATGGTTTTTTTCAGGACACAGAAATATTTCATCCTTTTTCCGCAATTAGAACTTGCTTTATCAGAGCATAGTTTGATCCGTGCGCGTACGTACTTTCGATTCACAAAGTGCTTATTAAACTGAGATTGCAGTGCAGGAGGTAGTGGAGGACAGCTGTAGAGCACTCAGGAGAAGCAGGGCAACGAGTACGGCTTTTAAATGATACAACAAACTCCAGAGGCTTCCATAGCCTTGGCAGCTCATGACAAGAGCCTCGGTGATTACTGACGTCATAAATAAGAGTGTCAATTGTTAAATCAACAACAGGAGTCACTGGGCACTTACTCCCCATGTAAGATCTCTGTCTTCAATGTGTTGTACTGTGCAAACTAATGGTAAAACTAGTATTCAAACAGTACTTTATACTTTGTCTGTTGAAATCGTTACTTAGTATATACTAAGTTGATCTTCTGTATATAAAGACAATTAAAAATGAATCTTAATGAAGAATGGGATGGGAGAGGGAGTAAGAGATGAGATAGTTTGCAGGAAGGAGGGAGGTTATGGGGGGGGGGCTGCTATAATCCAAAAGCTGTATTTTCGAAATTTATATTTATTAAATGAAAGGTAAAAAAAAAACTATACAACAGGGGCTGGCACTATGGTGCAGCAGGTTAAAGCCTTGGCCTGCAGCACTGGCATCCCATATAGGCACCAAATCCTGGCTGCTCCACTTCTGATCCAGCTCGCGACCAATGTGCCTGGGAAAGCAATGGAGGATGGCCCATGTGCTTGGCCCCTGCTCTTGGCTCCAGGTTTCAGGTAGGCTGAGCTCTGGCTATTGTAGCCATTTGGGGAGTGAACCAGCGGATGGAAGATCTCTCTCTCTCTCTCTCTCTCTCTCTCTCTTTCAATCCCTCCCTCTCTCTCTCTACCTGCCTCTGTAACTCTTTCAAATAAATAAAAATAAAATCTTTAAAATGATACAACAGGGAACCACACTGTGGTATAGCAGGTAAGGCCCACCACCTGTGATGGCAGCATCCCATATGGGCTCCAGTTCATGTCCTCACTTTTCTGCGTCTGACACAGCTCCCTGCTAATGACCTGGGAAAGCAGGAAAAGATGGCCCAAGTGCTTGGGCCCCTGTACCCATGTGAGAGACTTGGATGAAGCTCCTGGCTCCTGGCCCAATCCTGGCTGTTGTGGTTATCTGGGGAGTGAACCAGTAGATGGAAGATTCTCTCTCTCTCTGTATCTCCCTATAACTCTTTCAAATAAAATAAAATAAATCTTTTTAAAAATGCATTTTGAAATGGTACTCAATCCATTCACTTATTTACCTATTTACTTATTTACTTATTTAATTACTTATTTACTTATTTACTTATTTAATTGGATATTTATTGAAGAAGGTCATACATACATACACACACAGGATATACATGTGTTATATATTTATATATTTAATAGAATGGTACTGCTGATTTTATTCTAGTCTCCAGGTAGCCTGAAAAGAGAGCTATTCAGACCAATTCCACAGTGAACTCAGAAGGAGAGCAGTTTAAGTGACTCAACCACAAGGGCAGGAGACAGCCCAGCAGACACCACCGCCCAGTAGTTGGGGTGAGCACCTCTAAGGTAGCCCACAAACTTCTCACTTTCCTATAATCCCTCACCCCAAATGTGACTGTATTTGGAAACAGGGCCCCCCCACCCCCTTTCCTCTTCTCTCCCTCCATGCACTCAGAGGAACGGCCTTGTGAGGACACAGCACAAAGGTAAGTGGTCTGCAAACCAGGAAGATTTCAACTACCAGAAAACACAGTTTCTATAGCCTGGATCTTGGACTTCCAGTCCCCTGAACTGTGGGAAAATAAGTTCCTGCTTTTCCACGCCATCCAATTTTTTCACGTTTTCATGGCAGTCAGAGCTGACGGATCCATCTCCTTCATTGTCCCAAAGCTGGTCTGTGTGGCCAACAGAATAGGCAGAAGTGGTGATATTTCACCTCCCAGGTTAGATTTCAGAAGACTGTTCTGGATGCATGTTCTCTCCCCCTC
This sequence comes from Sylvilagus floridanus, assembly GCA_949820135.1. NCBI lineage: Eukaryota > Metazoa > Chordata > Mammalia > Lagomorpha > Leporidae > Sylvilagus > Sylvilagus floridanus. The sequence continues at coordinate 92,108,255 of OX463224.1, forward strand.
CCCTCACCCTGCCTCCACCCTAAGAGAAATCACCTGCAGGATCATAAACAGCCCTGCAGGGAGGTCTCGGTGACCAGGAAATGAGGTCTCTTGACCATACTTCCAGTCACACGAGGAAACGTGGACGTGGATCCTGCAGGGCTGTGCAAGCCTTCAGATGATTGCAACTCTGACAGACATCCTTGACCACACATCTCATGGAACACCCCGAGGTATAAGCACCCTGCTCAGCTGACCCTATGCTAGATCATAATGTTCTTACTCTAAGTCACTTAGTTGGGGGGTAAGGGTGTTGTTACTCAGCAATAACAAACTACCCAAAGCCATCTCAAAAGTCTATGTGATGCCTATCATTTTTCCTCTCAGTATACTCTCAGTATCATTCTTCATGACCATCAACCTGTCAGCCAGAGGCACAAAGGTAAGTACTTGACTTGGGTATTTAGTTTTATGCAAGCATTACTTTTAAGGAAGACTGACATCTTAATATCCATCTTCTACAAACCAATATCCCAATAGTGTCTTAGATAATCCTCAATTGTAATGTAAAATTCATTCACTATCAAAGTTTAGGAAGCATCTTGTATCATCTTTTTCTTGATGGTCTATTAGCTATATTTAGAATTCCAGAATCCCCCCCCCCATTTTTTTTGTAATGTAAGCCCTGGTATTATTGTTAAGCAGGCTTTTAGCATATTAAAAACTAGTTTTCAGTAATCATAGGTTTTCACTTAAATGCTCATTTTTCCTTTTTTCCTGCTTATCAGCTGTTCTGTTTCCCTTTTCTCCAGCTGCTTATGTTACTACTTGCTTAATTTCTCTTTTCTCTTGTTGATCTTCTCTCCCTCTGGGTGTTTCCTGATATCCAGAAACCCATCTGATGGCCTGTAAGAGACATGTTTCTCTGAGCACATTCATGGGCTTCATCTTTCATCTTACCTTCTGAAATTCAGAAAACCGATATAAGCTTGAAACCTATCTAAGAGACAACTGCAGAACCTTTGGAGGAAATGACTATTTCAAGAATAAGGATGAAGTAGTTTGAACAGAAGGATGAAGACACTCTTGATAATGCCCTTTGTAATTTGGTTTTCAGGGAAATTGGTTATCTACAAGTGGATTTCCAGGTGGTGAAGCTACTGGATTATCAGCCACCCTGGCTCACTTCAGTGGAATAAATTAAGATCTTGAGAACACTAAATGACTGGGCTCATCTAACTCATTGTCTACTGTGCGATGCAAATGTCAAAATAATAGGGTGGGGTCCGGCACTGTGGGGTAGCCAGTGGGGCTGCCACCTGCAGTGCCAGCATCCCATGTGGGTACTGGTTCAAGTCCTGACTGTTTCACTTCCAATCCAGTTCTCTGCTATGGCCTAGGAAAGCAGTGGGGTATGGCCCAGGTCCTTGGGCCCCTGCACCCGAGTGGAACACCTGGAAAAAGCTCCTGGCTTTGGATCAGCACAGCTTCAGCCACTGTGGTCAATTGGGGAGTGGACCAGTGGATGGAGGACTTCTCTCTCTTTTTCTCTCTCTCTCTGTAACTATTTCAAATAAATAAATTTTTTAAAAAATAATAATAGGATGAAAAACCCGTATGTTCTTAGATTTTTTTTTCCCTCTGTGGCAAACTGCAGCTAGATATTGAGATTTCTAAAGGAAAACAAGTTGAAACACAGTGGTCAGAGGGTTTTGGATGTTAAATCTGTCTGTGTCATTTGTTAATTGAGAAACTTTGTGGTGGTCATATTGTCCATGAGTCTCATTTTCTTTAGTCAGAGAACAGAAATAATTATACCTCAAGTAAAGGGTGGTAACAATGATTAAATGGGATCAAGTGTGCATGGTACATAGAAAGTGCTCAATAAGTTGTGTTTCTCAAATCAGTGGTGAAAAGGAGAAGAGTACCGGTAAGAAAAAAAGCACTAGGTTTCCTTTAGATAAAATGATTTAATCAATCCTTTAACCTTAAGTCTGCTACTAAATGTCTGGGCCGATTACTCTGTTTACTGTGTTTTTCATTGTACAATGTCTCTGAAGTTTGATGCAGTGCCATATACAAAATCATGTATGTGGAGGATATTGCAATGCAAATAAATAACTAGAATACAGAAAGTGGATTGTGCATAAAGTGGCATGCAATCGATTAGCTTTATGACTTGTTCTGGGCTGAATGGCATCAAAGACATTTGCATCAGGTCTTTAAGAAGAGTAGAGAAATTCATCTGGTAGACAGGTGGTAGGTAGGAGGCCATGTGCAAAGGCCTGTAGTCTTGAAACACCAACACATAAGTCAATGGTGTCAAACTTGCTTGCTACTTAAGTCACCTTGAGAGTTTCAAAAATAGTGATGCCTGTGTCCCACTTCTAGAAGTTGAGATTTAATTGTCTAGAGTGTGGCTTTGGCTCTGTGACATTTAAAAGACTTCAAATTTTGGAAACCAAGCATATTAATTTTCTGTAAGTTGTTCTACCTGGCTGAGTCTGGGAGAAATAATGGGAGATAACCTGAAATGTTATATGATAGAATTTGGACTTTATATTCTAATACAGAAATTGACTAAATGAGGATACTTCCCAGAGTTTAAGGACAACAGAATTAAAAGCTTGTTTTGGTACAAAAGCATTTTTTTTAATCCTTACAAAGTTTTTTTGTGACACACATTTTTAATTAATTGTAAAAAAACTCTATTAACATTTGCACCAAAATAAACTCATATTTTCAATTCCATTTTTCCATGAGTTTATCAAAGTTTTCTCATTCAGTCTTATAATTTAAAAAATTGTTATTCACCCCAAATTGTGAATGTGCATTTATTCATTAACTTATACAGGCACTACTATCATAGGATGTTATGTGCAATACAGATACATATATACAAAAAAGTTCAGTATTAAAAGAGTAGCTAAAGAATAAAACAGTGTTCAGAGCAGTTATTTTATTAATGATTAAAAGCCTTTGTGCTCTCACTAATTATTTTCATTTAAATAATATTTTTATATAAGCAATAGATAGGATAGGATTTATTATTTATCACAACCTTGGTTTGACTTTTTTTAAATACTACTGAAAATTTGGGCCTGCACCACGGCTCAATAGGCTAATTGTCCGCCTAGCGGCGCTGGCACACCAGGTTCTAGTCCTGGTCGGGGCGCCGGATTCTGTCCCGGTTGCCCCTCTTCCAGGCCAGCTCTCTGCTATGGCCCGGGAGTGCAGTGGAGGATGGCCCAAGTGCTTGGGCCCTGCACCCCATGGGAGACCAGGAGAAGCACCTGGCTCCTGCCTTCGGATCAGCTCGGTGCGCCGGCCGTGGTGGCCATTGGACGGTAAACCAACAGCAAAAGGAAGACCTTTCTCTCTGTCTCTCTCTCTCTCACTGTCCACTCTGCCTGTAATAAAAAAAAAAAAAAACTACAGAAAATTTTAAATTATATTTTAATGGTTACAAACCTAAAAACAAAACCTCCCCACAAAATATAAATCCAGACAGAAGAAATACATCTTTGGCTGAACATACTAAATCAAGACTCTTGTTTTCAAGCTCACCACCAATTGTGTAAGACGTTCTGTGGATATTTGGCTAGCAAATTTTCAATGACCTATATTTCTATCATTATATTATCATGCAACCTTATAAATTGATCAGAAAGTATTGAAAAAAACATTTTACTAAAATGGGCTCAGAATACACCGGAATTCACATGTTAGGATATATTCCAACTAGAAAATACTTTTCATTTTTTATGTTTGGTATAGGGGAGGGAGGGGTTTCTGTGAAATATAAAAGATGACAACCCACTCTTCTAAGTAAAGGACTTGGGGTCACTGGGTTGGAGTGAACACTGTGAAGTTCTTAACTGCCAGACACCCTGTGATCCTCATAGGTCCTTCCTTCCTTATTTTCAACAATCCTGTGTGTTACTCATCCCTGTCTCTGTGTTACACGTGAAGAAATTTAAACTCACAGAGGGGCAGTGACTACAACACTAACAATATAGCAGAAAGGTTTGGAACTGGACAATTGAGAACAAAGTCTTGCAAAGGCTACGGAGAGAAATCAGTAAGGGAGCCCATGAGAAATGAAGAGCATTTTTGTGAACCATGCTCTAAGGAGATGAGACAGCACGTGGTGGGAGACAGTGAACACAACTTTGTGAATTTTTCCTTATCCCAACAATTCAGGAGTTAGAAGTTAGACAAAAGTGGCCAGGACATGTGATTATATAAAACTCAAAAGCTTCTGCATAACAATAAAGAGACAGCTCATAGAATGGGAAAAATATTTGCAAACTGCTTACCTGACAAGAGGTTAATATCCAGAATATATCAGCAACTCCAAAAACTCCACGACAATGACAACAACAAACTACCCATCCAGTTAAGAAATGGGCAGTAGACCTCAACGTTCTCAAAAGAAATAGAAATGGCCAAAAAAAAGTATAAAAAAATTGCTAAGCATCACTAACCATAAGAGAAATGCAAATCAAATCCACAATGAGATATCACCTCACCCCTTTCAGAGGGGCTATATCCAAAAGACACAGAGTAATGGAGCCTGGTGAGGATGTGGAGGAAGGGGGAACTCTTTTTATTATTATTATTATTTAAATTTATTTGACAGGTAGAGTTATAGACAGTGAGAGAGAGAGACAGAGAGAAAGGTCTTCCTTCCATTGGTTCACCACCCAATGGCCGCTATGGCCGGAGCTGCATCCATCTGAAGCCAGGAGCTAGGTGCTTCTCCTGGTCTCCCATACGAGTACGGGGCCCAAGCACTTGGGCCATCCTCTGCTGCCTTCCCAGGCCACAGTAGAGAGCTGGACTGGAAGAGGAGCAACCAGGACTAGAACCTGGAACCCATATGGTGGGTGGACAGGTGGAAGATTAACCAAGTGAGCCATGGGGCTGGCCCCAGGAAGGGGAACTGTTAACACTGTTGACTGGGGCAAATTCTATGAGGGAATTCTGTCAGAGTAATGTAATTAAGAGTAACAGAGTTAATTTATGTGTAGGGGAGGATGTTTGAAGTTACCATAAATTGTGGCAAAATAAAAAGTCAACAAGAATGTTCCTCAGTGGCCAGTGTTGTGGTTTAGTGGGTTAAGCCACCACCTGTGACACCAGCATCCTATATGGGTACTGGTTGGAGGCCCAGCTGCTCCCTTCCAAGTCTGCTCCCTGCTGATGCCTCTGGGAAGATCTCATGCTCTCTCTGTCCCCCCCTCTTTCTCTGTAATATTGACTTTTTTTTTTTCTTTAAAAGCTTGAAAATCAGAGTTACACAGAGAGAGGAGAGGCGGCGGGGGGGTGGGGAGGTCTTCCATCCAATGGTTCACTCTCCAATCGGCCACAACGGCCGAAGCTATGTTGATCTGAAGCCTGGAGCCAGGAACTTCTTCCGGGTCTACCATGCGGGTGCAGGGCCCAAGGACTTGGGCCATCCTCTGCTGCCTTCCCAGGCCATAGCAGAGAGCTGGATTGGAAGTGGAGCAACAGGGACTAGAATCAGCGCCCATGTGGGAAAGCCAGCACTTCAGACCAGGGCGTTAACCCACTGTGCCACAGTACCAGCCCCGTAACACTGCCTTTTAAATAAGTAAATAAATCTTCTTTTAAAAAAACAATGGTTTTCAGATGTTTATCTCAGTCAAATCCTTTTTGCCTGAAATCTATTTCTCACATGGTAAAAAAGTATGAATGGCACAATCTTCTGAAATTAAAATTAGATCATGTCATGTCCCACTTAAATATTTCAAAGGCATCTCTGCTCTTAAACATCAAATCCCAACTCTGCCAGAGTCCACAAGGCTCCCATCTCCACCCTCAGTTCTCTGGCTCTCCCTCTGGCTCTTTCTGCCTCACCAAAATCTGTGTTTCTGTTTTTTGAATAAGCCAAGCCACTTCTTGCCTTAGGCTCTTTGCTAATCTTTCTGTCTAGAACAAACGTTCATCTCCACCCTCCTAGCCTTGGTCCCCAAAGTCTCTACAGTTTTTAAATCACCTGCTGTTCCTCAGCCCATCTCTAACTTTCACAGAGAAGCCTTCCCTGACTGTGCTATGTGGAGCAACCCCATCTCAAGTTACCCTGATCCCATCTTCCTTTCAACTCTTTCATAGAACAGATCACAATCTAGAGCTGATTTTTCACTCTCTAATTACAATGCGAAGTATGTGAAGATGTGGCCCTTTGAGCAGTTTTTTTAGTGAAGCCACAGCACTGGTAAACAGTAAGAGCTCAATTAGCTGAATAAATGAATAATAAAATACAAGAAATAAAATCTTTACCTGTACTATCAATAAATAAAACAACTCCAAAGATTGACAAGGGTTCTTATTTTCCCTAAATCCAAAGGCATAAAACTTCACAGGTGCTTTGGGACATTATTTTATTATTTTCAAAATTTATTTTAGAAGCAAAGAGACAGAAACAGGGACAGCTGCTACAGAGACTGACAGCATTCCCATCTGCTGGTTCCCTCTCCAAATGCCTGCAATGGCTGTGGCTGGGCCAGGCCAAAGCCAGAAGCTGGAGATTCAATGAGGTCTCTCACATGTGAGGCAGAAACCCAACTACTTGAGCCATAACTGCGGTTTCATAGGGTCTTCAGTGACAGGAAGCTAGACTCCAGGGCTGGTGGCAGATACTGAACCCAGGTACTCAGATACGGGATGTCAGCATCTTAACCACTAGGCCAGACAGCCACCCTGGAACACTATTTTGAAACTAATTGTCCATGTTTATTTCTCAGGCAATAGAATTCTTGTTCCCATAAATATAGCTCCTTCAACTATTTTGCCCTAGAAAATGTTATAAAATCAAAATTATTACCCTTAACAACTCTTAAAAAAATTGGAAAAACTAGATAGAGATGTTTGTCTTTCATCATTGGACTAACTCTACTCTTTCAATCTAGTGGATTCAAAAGGTTATCTTTGGCCACTTCTCTTTTCCATTATAGGATTTTAAGTGAATATCATGAAAATATCTCTTAGAGAAAGAGAAAGTCTCCCAAAATCTAAGTAAGTTCTTTAGTGGAAAAAACCCAGCACAGATCGAAAGAAAAACTGTAATCTGGGCAGTACTTTTATAATTCAAACCTCAAAGTAGTAATTTCTTAATATATACTTTTGAAAACCCTTACCAATTAATAAGAAAATCCTATAATCCAAATAGAAAAATGAGCAAAGGTATTGACCATTCACAGAAAAAAATTAAGATATAAAAATGCTCAAATTCACTTAAAATAATAGAATTGCAAATTAAAATTATATCAATGGACCTTTTTTTTTAAACCATGCCAATAGGCAAAGTTTCGAAAGTCAACGATATCTTGTATTAAGAAGACTAGGTATCAACCAGTCACTTTCATAGGTTGTTGGAGAACATGTAAATTGTATAGTCTCTAGCGAACAGTTTGGCAATATCTACAAAAATTACATATATACACATCCTTTTTTCTGATACCTTCCCCTTGAAAATTATCTTAATATTCAAATGTGTCCAAAGAACAAACTACAAGGTTAATCATTGTGGTATTGATTTTAAAATCAAAAGACCAGAAGCAATCTCAATGTCTACCCATTAAAAGCAACTTAAATAAATTTGATATATCTATAAAACAGAACAATATGCCTCAAAAATTGAGGGAGCATATTTTGTGGACTAATAAAGAAAAACATCTTAAACATCTTGTAAAGTGAAAAAAAAAATCAGAGCAAACATCCCATGGAACATTATGACTTGTGTAAAGGAATGGGGTGCGGATTCATATTTCCCTGTGTATGCGTTAAAATGTCCCTGGAAAACACACTAGCAGCTAAAAAAGTGACTTGTTGGTGGGTGTGGGAGTAGACTGACAAGGAAGATAGGGTGTAATGGTAGAAAGGAAACTTGTTTTGATACACCTGCTTAAATCTTTGATTTTTGAACCATGTGAAACTACTTTAAATAATTGACGTTTTAAACATGGTACTAAGGATGGGAAAAATCAAAGCATAGAAAGTGCTTCCCAGTGCTGGGTTTTCCCTCAGACAACTGTTTGAAAGCCAAAGTGTCTCCATGCTCCTGATTGGATGCACACTAAATAACTGATAAACATTGATTAAGAATGAGGAGATAAAATGGATCGATCCTTCAACGAGTTATTAAAAGCTTTTCCAGTAGGATCTCCTTTCTACCTCCGTTTTTCTTGAACTAGTCTTGGAGATAATCACTCCAGTCTTCTTACAGTCCCTATATACCAATTCTTACCCTTGCAAATGAGGTTTCTTCTACCATGGAGTCTTCACTGTTTATTAACCCAAATCAGACATTTCATTCAGAGCATAGTCCCATATCCTCTTCCTGGGTGGCTTAAAACAGCTGAAATTTAATATCTCACAGTGCAGGAGGCTGAAAGTCTCAAAAAAAACGTGTCAGCAACACCACGCTCCTTCTCCTTCTGAAAGAACTCTGTCCTGCATCTTCCTGGTTTCTGGTGGTTTGCCAGCAATTCTTGTTATTTGACCAGCAGCTGCAGTGCTTCAGTCTCTTCCTCCATCAACATACAATGTGATCTCCTTTTGGGTCTGTGTCTATTTCTCTTTTCTGCTTCTTAAAAGGACATCTGCCATGTAGGACGAAGATTAATCCTAGACCTCATAGTAAATTGATTGTATTGCAAAGTACATTCACAGGTACTGAAGGTTAGGACTTCCACAACATATCTTTGGGGGACACAAGTCAACCACAACACCTTTTCTGTCACCTTGTTCTTAGACTGTTTCCCTTAATGTTAAATTTTATAATATGTGTATGTGTGTTATATGATATACAAATTTAGACCCTTACAGTATCTCTTCTTTAGTAACTAGTTCATCTAATGTACTTTTTTTTGACAGGCAGAGTGGACAGTGAAAGAGAGAGACAGAGAGAAAGGTCTTCCTTTGCCGTTGGTTCACCCTCCAATGGCCACTGTGGCAGGTGCACTGTGGCCGGCGCACTGCGCTGATCCAAAGCCAGGAGCCAGGTGCCTCTCCTGGTCTCCCATGGGGTGCAGGGCCCAAGCACTTGGGCCATCCTCCACTGCACTCCCAGGCCACAGCAGAGAGTTGGACAGGAAGAGGAGCAACCAGGACAGAATCCGTCACCCCGACTGGGACTAGAACCCAGTGTGCCGGTGCCGTAGGCGGAGGATTAGCCTATTGAGCTGTAGTTCCGGACTCTAATGTATTTTTTTAAAGACTTTATTTATTTATTTGAGAGGTAGAGTTACAGATAGAGAGAGGGAGAGACACAGAGAGAGGTCTTCCATCCATATTCCCCTCAAATGGCCACAATGGCCGGAGCTGGGCCCATCCAAAGTCAGGAGCCAGGAGCATCTTCCAAGTCTCCCACATGGGTACAGGGGCCCAAACACTTGGGCCATCTTCTACTGCTTTCCCAGGCTGTATCAGAGAGCTGGATCACAAGAGGAGCAGCCAGGACACAAACCAGCACCCATATGGGATGCTGGTGCCTCAGATGGAGGTTTCCAGCCTCTCTAATGTCTTTTTGATTGTGTATGTATGGTACATATATAAATACATATATACATATATAATATGTTATTTCAAGAATAGGAAATATATATTCTCTTTATTTGGACATGTGCTATACACATAATCCACGTTTAAAAATGATTACATGAAAGATCGGACGAATGATGTGCTAGAAGGCAAACACATTGACTTTCATAGGTTTCAACAAGCATTCATTCATCATGACAACCTCTCAGTGAGCTTCCCTGAGTAGCTCAATGCATAAGAATCCGAAAGAAGCATTAGCTCACCACACAGGAAAGGTCCCACTTTTAGGAAGGAAGAAAAAACAATAGATTGGTCCGAGGAACGGAGGTAACTGCGTGACAGGGAGGCAATACCGTCCTCAGCTTCATGTCCAGCTGTCCGGAGCACAGCCAGCCCCTGCCTTAGTTTATAAATACTTATAAAAAAGTTATCTTTAGAATTGTTTTATTTCCCTCAAAATAAAACGCACGCATATACCCTTGCATGTGCATATATGTATAATACATGAATTGATTTCTGATTAAAACAAAGGCTTGAGGGTTTTCAGCAATTTAACCCAACAGATCACAGTAGGATATGAACAGCAGTACAATATGGTAATTGGCTGCTGTCTCAATTCCATCCTGAGTAATCAAAGACTCGTGGTGGAACAAGGAACAATGAAGAAGACACTTACTAAGTGCAAGACAAGTAAAACAGAAAAGAAGGGCATGGAAGATAAAAGAGGAGAGACACAGAGAAAATCCAAAGCAAAAAGCAATTAGCCTAATGCCTAATATAGGAATATATAATTACATATTTACAGTAATGAATCAAAATAAAATGATTTGTATTTGCACAAGGTTGATAAAATGTATGTTCACTGTGTTGGATTGAAGATGCTGCTCACTTTCAGCAGCAAAGCGATCACATGAGAAAAGATCAGTGGATTGAACTCCCATGTACTGAAAAGGAGCAAAATTAAAAGATAAACACATATTGGAAAAATCATTTACACCAAATATAAAAGCCAATGGGCTTATCTCTAAACTGTAATTGGAGTATTTAAATGTATTTTTAAAAATTCTAAAACTTCAAATGGCTATAGGATCTAAACAAAAGATTCATATACAGAAAAATACAATTAGAAAACATTCATGGAGAGTTGTAATCAAACAAATGCAAACCAAGGCAATCTAGTTTGTTTAATCTCTGCCAAATCTAAACTTAAAACACTCATTTCAGATGAATTAGGGAAGAAAATAAATCTGTTCACTTATTGCTGGTTTATCACCAATAGGTACAATTCTTTCTAAAACAATAGGACAACATGTAGCAAATATTATGAAGATGGGCATATCTTTTGAAAAATAAGTTCTAGGAATTTATCCTAAGAAACAATTTGGAAGAAGCATTAAGATGCATGACTGTGAATGTTCACTTAAATTTTATCTATAATAGTTAAGAGTAAGAAATTACTTAAATATCCATCTCTAGGATAAAAGTTTAAAATACGTTTTAATCCCATAGAATGACATAACAACATTAAAATTATCGTTTTGAAGCAAATGTAAAATTAAGTGAAAGTATTATATGGCAAAAATAAATATAAAAAGCAGAACAAAATTGCTAGGCCTGTGATATAAACATCATGTATCCATTTAGTAAGAATGTGCTAAGCAAGTATTATCTACAGGTGTTATGTTAGGAATAAAATACATAGTCCCTGAGCTCAGGTTCACAATCTTAATGAATAAAGACATGCAAATATAAATACTATACCTATAAAGTACTACGATGGTATTGAAATGTAAAAACAATCAGATGAGGTTGCAATTATGTGCGATGCTTTAAATTCAGATGTGTTATACTGTCCTTTTATCAGTTTACTGTTTTTCCCTGTATAATAAAAATAATACATATTCACTATAAAACGCTATGAAAATACAGATATGCTATAAAGAAATAGCCTGAAACCTCCATAGTCCCAGCACTCACAGACAATCATTTTTTGCATGGCAAGTTCTCATTCTGATTTTTTAGTGATAATTTCCAGATTTTCTTCTTGTTTATATGTGTTATTGCATTCTATTATTACAAATTAAAATTATAGCCTGGCCTAATCCCTATACGACTAAAAACTCATAGGAGAAATGTTGTTTAATGTTTCATAATAGTTCATTAACTAGATGAAACGTAACTCACTTAGCCATGGTCCCATGGTCAGATACCTTGTTTCCAATCTTTGTTAACCTTAACAATACTGCAGTGAATATTTTTGTCTCTCCATTAACTTCTTTGTTATAAACTCCTAGTATGTCAAGTTAATTTTTGAAGCTACTTAATAATCCAATTCACAGGCATTTTAACATATGAAAGACTGCATAATTCTAAGTCAGAACCGTGTCATCTATAGCTGTAATTTCAACTAAAGCATTTGAGAATTAACAAGATCAGAATCATAAAGAGAAAAAGTAGCATTTAAGACTATCACAGAATATGTACAGAGCTTTTCTTCTACACGTACTGCTGCTCTCCTTGAGAGAGAGATCCGGAGCTGAGTGAGAGGTTGAAGTTCCCGTCTCAGCTACCAAGAAAGGACAGTAGAACCAGCTCTACCTCGAATTACAAAGTCATAAACTTCTAAAACAGGTAACATTTTATATGTGAAAATACCTGTAGTTTGTACATTTCAAGAAATAAATTTTACACATTTGAAATTCTTAAAATAACCATGATGAAAACACTTTAATGAAATATAAGCCATGTATACATTTAACTTCATAAAGCTCTGAGCACAGATGAGAAAAACTCAATGAACAGAGCAGCTCTTTTTCTTTAGGAGAAAATGTATAGAGTTGTATGCACCACTGTTTTCATGGGAGAAATAATAAAGAAAATAAAATATTTAATGATACTTTTAAAAGATGTCTACTGGCACTATCGTTTTTCCAGGTAATACACTTTTTTTTTATTCTTGATTGAATGAGTTTTTTGAAATCACTGACATAAGGAGTAAAAGTGCATATCTTTTCCATTTTAAGGTGATAAATGCTAAAACTTACTTTAATGACATTAAGTTCTTTTCACAATCTTCTATGTCTATGCAGAATAGGTAGCAACTAAGTATCCATACCATAGCTGAGCAAACTGAGGCCCGCATATAGTAATCATGAAGCTGGTCTGATATATGATGGGACACAGAATAGGGGAAAAGACTTGGGCAATGAAATGAGACAATAAAAATAAATGACTTTAGGACGGAGCCTTTAGAATTGAAGCTTGTTGGCTAGATATGAACAACTGAGATATATAAAATGCACAAAGTGTCAGGTTTTCTTTTCATAATTCTTGGCAAAGAAAAGAAAGAGAACATTTGAAACCTGTAATAAGTACCCTTAATTCAAATATCATTTAGGCTCATTAATCACTGAGAATTCATATCTGTATTTATCTTTAAAGGGAAGCAGAAGAGTCTTTGTTATCACTTTAGACATGAAAGAGGTAAAAGAATGGAACTTGAAGAAGGGCCATAAATGTAGGAATTACAACATCACTGCCTTAATAATAATTCTTCACTAATAGAATACATGACACAGTACCTTTATATAATAAAGACTAAACACAGAAGAAACTACATAATGGCAGTTACACTGTAGATCAATTTGAGTCTAACATAACAGAAATGATCACTGATCCCAAGACGTTACGGAATAGTAAACTTAAGATATTGTGCTGCTTTTCAAGTTTATGTGACTATGATTATTTAATTTTCTTTTGTGTGTGCTCAAGTATAGCTGTTATGTGACTACACATGAGAGAACCTGAAATTAATTTGTCTGTATGAGATCAGTGACTGTACAAATTCTTATGAAAACTAACATGCCATGACAATAGTAATTTTGATAAAATTATAGCAAGAACTGCAATTCTCTGCCATCTGGCTGTCTCATCATAAATACTTTGATAGGCTTTTTATTACTTATTTATTTACTTTAACCACTTTATCAGTATAGTTTCAAGGTATTATCACAATGGACAGTTTTAACTGTTAAAGAAAGATCATCTTCACAATATAAATTTTGAACTTTTCACAAAATTATGAGATTCCAATCTTTTTCATGGGAAAATATAACTAAAGCAAAAGTTATCTTGGGAATTTCTTAATTAAATTGCTATAGTTTTATTTCTGTTCAATCCTGAAAGCATGGCAACCACATCTAAGAAGCTACTACTGAAGTTTTTCTACAGCAATGAAGTACGATATATTAAGAGATTTCAAATACTCGTTGGAAAATGGAATTAGAAGTTTAGGGGCTGGCGCTCTGGTGCAGCAGGTTAAAGCCCTGGTCTGAAGCGCTAGCATTCCATATGGGCGCCAGTTCTAGTCCCGGTTGCTCCTCTTCTGATCTAGCTCTCTGCTATGGCCTGGGTAAGCAGTAGAGGATTGGGCCCCTGCACCCACATGGGAGACTGGGAGGAAAACCTGGAGGGAGACCTGGCTCCTGATTGGCGCAGCTCCGGCCATTGTGGCCATCTGGGGAGCAACCAATGGTTGGAAGACCTCTCTCTCTATCTCTACCTCTTTTTGTAACTCTGTCTTTCAAATAAATTAAATAAATCTTTTTTTAAAAAAAGTTTATTTTATTGCAAAGAATTCTGAAATCTACGCATAAGGTTCTTCAAACTGTTCATGGAAAATATGCATTATGAAAAAACTGCATGGATTTCAAAAGAATTCTTGCACCAAAATAAACATTCGATTTCATTTTTCCATAAACATTTTGAAATATCCCCATATTTAACTCTTATTTGGATCCTTATTGGTATTATTTGGATATAATACTTTCAACTTGATTACATACTGCCTAAATTTTTCATCATCATGAAGTCATTTGTATATGAATACTAACATCATTTGCTGATGTTCAAATATGAAGGTGAAATTGAATCTTTGTTTTCCACAAATCTTTTTGTTTGTTTTACAAATGAAGAGCAGCTAAAAATACTCAATTCACCCATAAAGGCCTCTAAGAACGTATTTAAAGTTCAATGTAAATTAAGGCCTAGAAACATCTGTTTCCTCATGGTAAATAACATATCTTCATAGTCATGTTGCCTAAATACTTTGCCTCCAACTCTCATATAATCTATATCTTCACTGTGGTAAGGGCACAAAGGTTGAGTTTTGATAGACATTCATAGAAAATGCTTTTTCAGATTTGGCAAATACATGACATATTTAACAGTAACTAGATTTACTACAATTTCCAATGGGTCAGCATCTATTTCATCAACCCCACAGAAATACCACTTGTTGATGGCATGGAAAAAAAAAAAGCAGAAAAATTTTTTTTGCTGACTAATAAGAATATAATTAAGGTTGAACAATATTAGCAAAAAGAGCAATTCAGTGACATCTTAATTGTCTACAAAGAGTACACTTGATTGTCTACACTGATGATCATGATTCCCATACTATAATAAATGCTAAGGAAATTTGAAAAACCTCTCTTGACTCGGTTGGCATAGAAAATCTCTTGTAGATGGTAGAAAATAGCTTAGCTGTAATTCACTCGGAACTAATTTCAGTCATTGCTAAAGCATGCTGGGGTGAAAATTAGTGTCAAACGACAAAATGGCATGACTTCTTAAAAGCATCTGAACTCGAATTTTATATGCCCACAATGCACCTGAATTAAAGTTCCCAGGATTCAGGATTGAACCATAGTTACATACTGCCAACAGTATTCTCATCTCAGTCTTAAAGAAAATTGCACCCATGATTACATCTGAGATTTGGAAAGACATATCTGGGAGAAATCATTGTGTATTTTCTTATAATCCAAAGCAGAGAATTAGTAAGAAAATCAGTAATGCAATGGTATATATTCTGTGGAATAGAATATTCATTACCTGATATTTTGGACCCTGTAAAGCTGATAAAATAAAGCTATCTTTTCCACCACAAATAAAAGTTGTTAAAATAAATTTGCATTATTGAAAGATTGTCAAAATAAGCATACTTACTACAAATGCATAAAACTCTGAGATTGTTTTAATAATATAGACATATTTGTACATCATCTACACTTTCACTGGAAGCCCAATTTTACCTTTGTCCTGTAGTTCAAAAAGATTTGAAGGTGGCAGCAAAGCAAGTGTCTTCCTAGATTGCTCAGACCCTCATTGGTCAGCACCATTTACAATTCTCCTCACTACACACTCCCTATCAAACACACTAAATAGAGCAACTGATGCCCTGTCCACCATTTTTACTGCAATTTCATATCTGAATGTAGTAATTATTTAGTAGCCTTTAAACCATTCCTGTTTTCATTATTTACTCACAGCATGATAAATCTGAGGTAGTTAAATTCAGAAAGAACATAATGAAGACCTGAGTTTTTAAATGAACTAGCAAATTTGGAATGTGAAAATTGCAAAGTCACACTGTGATAAATCTATGTGATGTTTTCTTCCTAATGAAATAAACATGCAAGGTTTTGCTTTCTCCATAAAGTTGAATTTTCTTATTTTCAGCATGGGCTTTCTATTAAATGGAATTTTTGTACATCGTTCTGGGATATGATTAATGATACCTCTGTATCACTAGGGAATCCTGCCCATTTGAATAGAACACTATGGCAAACACGAGGGCATAGTTGGGGACTAATTAATATTAAAGCATATATTTTGTTCATGGCACTGTGTAATAAGTCAACATGCTTTCAGTTTACCCCATTTGAACCAAGCTATGTCAGGCATGCCTCTAGCCAAATACTATGTTATGAAGAATAAAACAGATGTTAAAGATTTTGCATCCAATGATGCTGAAAGGGAAATTAAAGAATTGCTCTCTCTAAACTTCCTTTAACGAGAAGAAAGTTGGATTCTTTTTCTTTGCATTTCCTATTCTCCTTCAGGAATAAAATTTATCAAGTCTTCCCACCTGCCAATCCAAAGGCCAACACAGATGATATCTTTCTTTTTAAACCAAGTGTCTTTCTAAGGCAAAAACTCCAAAACATGACTGTATGCTTTACAATTCCTGAAATAAAGTCTTTTTGTCAAATCATAAGAAAAATGGGATAGAGAGAATGAGAAGGTGGGATGGGGTAGTTGCTGAATATTGCTTATTTCTTAATTACCATTACAAAAAATTAAAGTGGAAAAAGAAGGAAATTTTTGTTTCAAACTTTGGTTTTCTGTTAAGTGTCTCTTCAGAGAAAAGGTACCTTTTAAGTTCAGAAAACAGAAACGATGATGCAAGTAGTACTGGTTATATTAGTAGTGTGCATATGCCTATAATATTTCACTTGAGAAGGAAAAAATTATAGTTTCATGAGCTCTTCTCTGTGTTAAAAATCGGCATTATTTTAGTAAATTCTTTGCCTCAGATATTCCATATGGTTTCAGTTCTTCTCCTGCTAATGTAAACTTTCATAATTATACAGACTTGCTAAGAAAATATTGGTCACAATTGTACTCACAGCAGATCAAGTCCACAAGCCCCAAATTTCTATCTAATACTTTAAAAATACAAAACAGATTTTGAGCTTGGCTTTTGTTTTTCCTTGCATATGGGGCTGAGGTTTATGCTAATTTTCAATGAAATTTTGGTTTATGTAAATGTAAAGAATACATGATCAATACAGATGGTATACATTTATCACTACAGAAAGGCCAAAGGATTATTTATCTTTACACATCCATAATGAGAATCTATTTACATGGCTTACATCACAAAGACACACTGACAAAAAGAAGCCCTCTATAACATAAGATGATACTCTTTGTAATATATACAGTTAAACTGGTAAAAGCAGGATCATCAAAATTCTTCAATTTTTACTTCAATTTGAAATAAAATGATGAGAAATACAGTTATTATGGGAACAGACTTGATAAAAAAGAACATTTTACATACTTGGACCAATAAGTCATGTATACGAATCATTTTTTTTTTCCTGGCAATTTTGAACTGCTTATCTTTCATAGGATTTCTTATGGCTATTTACATTTTCACTCAGTGAAAATCAATTACCTTCTTGCAATAAGCCTCATTTGCTACCTTTGAGTATAATAGAAACACCATTAGGATGATGACATTACCCAAAAGAAGGGCACCACACAGTTGGTAGACATAAATTAAGGGCCCTTTCACATATGCATTAGAAATACTGCTGTGACTGAAATATGCATAAAGTCTGTATCTATTAGAGCTATTAGTGTGTGGGGGTGATGATTTTGAAGGGGGAGGGAAGGATTGGTAGATTGTGATCTACTACTTTGACAAAATTATGTATTTCCTTTTCTGCCCGGTATGTGCCATTGATGCAATAAGCCTGGGCCCCCAGCTGAGCTGCATTTGGAAATGCCACTGAGCATGGTATACGCGCTTCACTTCCCTTTGCCGAAGCAAGACATTGTCAGGAATAGAGTGCATATGTGCCGCCAAGCCCACTCCTCCTCCATCACCCTGACCTCCACGGCTCTACGGATGTCTGCCTGGGTGAAGCCACCACTCATGCGGAAAACAGCTCCTGCAGATCAATTCATAGGATTTAGGGACATTTAACTTTCATCAAGCCCACATCATCTTATTGGTATTTGAGGACTAACTTATTACTGAACATTAACGGCCATAACATAGAGCGTTGTATATTTCCCAGGGGGGGAAAACTAATCTAGAAATTCCCCCTCCTGAGACTAGAAAACAGAGGAAACTACACTTACAGTTAGTTATTTTTATCTGAGTTTTTATAAGCTTAAGTAAAACAAAATTAGAACACATATTGACCCTCAGGGTATGAGTGAAGGTTCTGCACTTTTTAAAAAGGTGTTCAGATTACAAATTATAATTTGTGGTAATCTGTTTTCGGATTCATTTATCTTTTAGACAATCTCATAAATACAGGAGGCATGTAGATGGTTTCTCATGAAGGAATTTTGAATCACAAACCTTGCATGAAATGTTCAGAAGTCTATTAGAATTATAGGAACTAACAGGTTGTCATTTTTGATCTCAGAAGAACTGACAAATACTAGAATCTCATGTTTCCTTTTATAAGGATATATACTTAAAAAACTTTACTCTCATTAATGACTTCTCAAACCCATATCATTAAACTTAAAAAAAATTCCTAAGTTGTGGTAATGTTAAAATATCCGAGAGCTGTGTATATAAATCCAAATAAGCTATTCAGTACAATAATTAACATATTATTTTTATGAAAACATTATTACATTATTGTAATGCTTTCAATTTTTAAGATCTTTTATAATGCTAACATAGTCTTACCAAAAAATAATTCAAAATGCAAAGTGCAACAAATGTGTCCCACAGAAGTCATTTTACCACTTATTGAAAAGAAAAATTTGAGAATGCAATCTTCTATGTCTTGGATAATAATACTATTCCCAGAGATCATAATTAAATCCATATATCCTATTTGATTACTAAAAGAAAGCATGCAATATTACAAAATTAATTTCACTGATTATCACATTCTTATAAAATGAAAAAGAAACTTTGCTTAAATAAATCTTGAACTTTGAGAACAATAAACTGAATCTAGAAAAACACTGAAATTCATACTAGAGAACCTGTAACTCAAAAACAGCCATGATATTTTTCTTGTATGGCATTATGGACAAAATAAATCAAGGAGTCTTATGCTACATATGTATTGATATGTTTTAATTTGTTTGAAATGCAGTAAATGGTATTTTTCTAAGTAGGCTGCATTTAGTTAAATCAGTTGCCACAATGAATATGCTGTATGTAAACTCAGTTCTGTAAAGAATAATACTATGATGTAATAAACTGCCCTTCATCACCATCCTTTGTGCCTGGAACCTGGTATATGGGGCCAAATCTATGTGAAATCTGGATAACAGAATCCATTGCCTGCATTTTTATGTCCATCAAATAAATGACAAGCTCACAAAGTTCATATAGAGCAGGAAACTGAGTGAACACCCAAGAAATATGGCTTCCAAGTCATAACGTGGAAATTATATTTCAATAGGACAGATATCATAAAAAGCAAGCAGCTCATTTACACAACATATAAACATTGTGTGATATGTTATGTTTTAATTTTAATTCACCAGCTCACATCTTATAGGAATACTATGTTCTCTATGGTCTGCAAAAGTTAGTCTTATGGAACAAAGCCATAATTTTAAAACCCAGAAACAAAATGAATAAATAATACAATTATGTCTCAGAGAAAATTTGTAGGGAAAAAACTGCCACAGTATAAAAAAAAAATAACCAAAGTTGTGATCGAAGCAACCACACAAATACCAGGCAAATAACAAATGGGTTGAACAGATTTGTTTATAATTTATTTGTTATAATTCATGGTGAGCTTTCTTGTGCCTGTTGAAAGAAGAGAATTGCTTTGAGGTAGCAAGGACAATTTTCTTTCATTTTTCTTATTTTGATTAGTTTAACAAAGTGGGTTTTCAAGAGCTTCTAGAAGGATAAAATAAACCCAAACAGCTTCCAAGTACCTCTTACTCTTTATAGATAAAACACAAGCAATTCCTGCAATTTAGTGGATTTTCTATTTTAAAAGAAGGGTTCCTGCCCCTCCCTTAATCCTTGTAACAGAAGACACACCTGGCAGAGGTGGGAGGCCCTGCCTGTTTATCAAAAGGGACAGACAACCCTTCCAGCAATTCCATCCCAGCTGTTTAGGGAGGGACAGCTTCCTCTGTCTCCACAGCACAAGTGGTAAATGAGCTAATTGCAGCAGCAATGATTTATGCGCAAGATTGTATGTTGTCTGATAATTACAGGCACAAAAACTGCTCACACTACAAAGCTGGCTGAAGAGGTCTCTTTTCAAGTATAGAGAGGTAGAAAAACCTTTGTCCAAAGGAAATTCTAGACAACTTACCAGGAAATAAAATGTGTACATGTGTGTGTGTGTGTGTGTGTGTGTGTGTTTTACAAGTGTTTATTTTGTTTCTTCGTTTATGACATTTAACATCTTTTCCGCATTCAGATTCTGAGGAATACTATCTCCCAAGTGGGAATGGCCATTAATTACTTGAAGGTTTCAAATGTTTCAGTAGCCTCACTCACAGGCTAAATGAAAGAAGGAAGATATCTTGCTATGAAATCTATTCTAAATGGAGCTTTTGTTAATGACTGTTCTGTACTAACAAAAAGTTTCCTGGTCCAGCTTTCATCTACACATTGTGCATACATTTTATAGGCACATTAGCTGACTCAGAGCAACGCGACATTTTCAGTGAAGAGTAAAATGAGTAATACATTTCTAACACACGGCTCAGGAGCAGAAAAGTTTCACAAAATCACAAGGTCAGAATTCTTTGGGTAGATTCTGGTTTCTGCATTTGGTTTGTTTCCGAATTGATTCAGAATTCTTAAAAAAAAGTTTTATTTTTAACTGTATTTGGAGATAATTTTAGACTTAAAGAAGAGCTGTGAAAATAGTACTCAGTTTCCTTTTGTGTTAACATCTTCCGTAACCATTGTGCAATTACTATTACAGGCTTAAGAACTTAATATTGTTACACTACCATTAGCTAAGCTTCAGGTTTTATTTGGATTTCATCAGATTTTCCCTTACTACCCTTTTTCTTTTCCAGGATTCAATCCAGGATACCACACGGCAGGTGGCACCTCCTCCAACCCTATGATAGCTCATCAATAGTTCCTTTTATTTCAAAACCTTGACACTTTTGAAGAAAACTGATCACTGGAATATCCCTCAATTCGCATTTGTCTGATGTCTTCTCATAATCAGACTAAGGTAATGGATTTAGGGAAGAATATCACAGATGTCTGTGCCCATCAAATCAGATCATTTCAGAAGGTCCACTGCATCAATATGTCTCATTCCTGATGATAACTTCTACAACTGGAATTCTCTTGTAAAGATGAGTTGTTCCTTCTCTCCTACTCACTTTTTAATTCAGGAATGTATTTATGTCAGTATAAATCTATGACTATTTATTTTAGTTTGGGGGCATATACTTATATGTAACTATTCCAGTTTGGGCCATTGAGAGATTTTTGAAGATTGACTGTTGTGCTTTTTCAGCTTGCCCCCTCCACCTTATTTTTAAAAACAATTCCTGGGCCGGCGCTGTGGCTCACTTGGCTAATCCTCCACCTGCGGCGCCCGCACACCAGGTTCTAGTCCTGGTTGGGGCACTGGATTCTGTCCTGGTTGCTCCTCTTCCAGTCCAGCTCTCTGCTGTGGCCCGGGAAGGCAGTGGAGGATGGCCCAAGTGCTTGGTTCCCTGCACCCGCATGGGAGACCAGGAGGAAGCACCTGGCTCCTGGCTTCGGCGCCAGCGTGGTGGCCATTAGGGGAGTGAACCAACGGAAGGAACACCTTTCTCTCTGTCTCTCTCTCTGTCTCTCTCTCTCTGTCTCTCTCACTGTCTAACTCTGCCTGTCAAAAAAAAAAAAAATACTTTCTGTCACCAATCAACTCTATTTTAAGTAACCACTTTGAAGTTTCTTTACTTTGTGGAAAGTGAATATTTCATCTGAGAAACTATATATTTTCTTGAGAATGATCTTGTATCTTCCCACACCTTGCAGAATATCTGGTGAGTGACAGACGTTTGTTGAATGTGCTTCAAATGAATGCTTATTTATTCCCTTTATTTACTTTATGCTTGAGAAAGGGAAAAATGATTCACCACATTCTATGTGTGTTCTTAAAACGATGTTCATTATTAAATCACCAGTTGTTTTTCTCACTTCATAGAGAATAATCCTAATTCTTCTGACTATTATTTAGAGATAATCAGCAGCATTATCATCATCATTCTGAAAACACCATCTCTAAGGCTTAACCCACCTAAGTCTTTTGACAAATATGATAAAGAGCAAATTATACAAGTGTCTTCCCACTTGCCTCCTGGCCACCTGAAGATTCAAAAATATAACCCAAATATAGACATTTATGAATATCAAATAAAATGAGGGATAAAAAATATAATTAGTGCATATGATTTAACATGCATGGTGTGGAATAAAATGCATGGTGCTGCAAATAAAAGAACTCGGATGGGGTCCTTATACTGTTGTATTTTTTAACCCCTACATTTTATAAATATCCTAAAGTTAATGGTTCTAGGGCTTCACATTTTGCTTTTCTTTTTATTTTAGCAGAACTCAGAGAGCTGTTTACTATGTGCTTGCTCTGCACCAGGTACAAATCTAATTACAAGAGGCAGGTATCACTATTTTAACCATTATTCAGATACGGAAAGCTGAGAGACAGAGAGGTAAGTAACGTGTCCAAGGTCAACTGGTAAGTAGAGATCCAGTATTTGGACTGATGCATCCTGACCACAGCGTTCACATTCTGCAGCACAGCTCTGCACTCCCTCTGCAGAAGCTCAACATGTAAAGCAGAGATACTCCTGTTGAGGTAGTGGAGTACCAATGCTTGTCTAGCTTCCCCAGCAGGTGCACATCAGTGTCCCTGAACTCTAAGGCTCCAAGAAATAGAGTTTGAATCGTCAAGTTCTAAAGTAGCTCCTACTAATCCTCATGTTTTTGTTTATTTGCTTTTCAAAGATTTATTTATTTATCTGAAAGAGTTAACAGGGACAGAGGGAGAAATAGAGATTCTTCATTCGCTGGTTCACTAACCCAAAAGGCCACAATGGCCAGGAAAGGGCCAGACAGAAGCCAGGAGCCTGGAACTCCATCTTGGTCTTCCACATGAGTGATAGGGGACCAAGTACTTGGGCCATCTTTCACTGCTTTCCTTGGAGCATGAGTAAGGGCCTGGATTAGAAATGGAGTAGCCAGGATTTGTTTGTTTTTAAAAGATTCATTTATTTATTTGAAAGAGTTACACACATACACACACAGAGAAAGCGAGAGAGAGAGAGAGAGAGAGAGAGAGAGAGAGAGAGAGGTCTTCCATCAGCTGGTTCACTCTCCATCTGGCCGCACTGACCACAACAGCTGGAGTTGAGCAGATCTGAAGCCAGAAGCCAGGGGCTTCCTCTGGTCTCTCATGCGGTTGCAGGGGCCCAAGGACTTGTGCCATCTTCTATTGCCTTCCCAGGCCATAGCAGAGAGCAGGATGGCAAGTGGAGCAGCCAGGACTTGAACTGGCGCCCATCTCAGGTGCCAGCACTGCAGGCAGTGGCCTTACCTGATACACCACAGCGCCAGCCCCAGCAGTCAGGATTTGAACAGCAGCTCATAGAGGATGCCAGCATTGCAGGCTGCAGCTTAACCCCCTATGCCACAATGCTGGTCCCCAGTCCTCAGGTTTTAAAACTTTGAATCCACAGGTGGATTCTATTCAAGAGTGCAGCCAGTGCGGCAATAGGATTTCTAGTTATCTTCAACTGTGCACACGTATGGGGCATGCTGACAGGCCACAACCCACTGACTTTCAAAATTTTCATTTCTCCAAGGCATTTCTGAAAAGATTTCTTTCCATGAAGTTCTACAACTCTCCTTGCTTTCCAAGACCAGTCACTATCAACTAACAATGGCTTGTTTGTTTTCCCTTAGGGAACAAGCAGGCTCTGCCTAATACATGGAATTAGCTTGCACGTGAATATCTTACTCTTATCAAGATTATCTTTAATTCTGACTTTTATCTAACCATTTCTCACCCTTCATCATAGTTTTTTTAAAAATATTTATTTGAAAGGTGGCGTTACAGAGAGGCAGAGAGAGACAGAGAGAGAGAGAATCTTCCATCTGGCAGTTCACAGCTGCTTCCAGTTCTCCCATGTAGGGAGAAGGACTTGGGCCATCATCTACTACTTTCCCAGGCCTTTAACAGAGAACTGCATAGGAAGTGGAGCAGCCAGACTAGAACTGGCACCCATATGGGTGCCATCAGAGTTTTAAAGGTGATTCAGGCATGCATTAGTGCTTTCTTTAGTGGATTTTTCCCCCCTACAGGCAGAGTGGACAGTAAGAGAGAGAGACAGAGAGAAAGGTCTTCCTTTGCCGTTGGTTCACCCTCCAATGGCCACCGCAGCTGGCGCGCTGCGGCCGGCGCACCACGCTGATCTGGTGGCAGGAGCCAGGTGCTTCTCCTGGTCTCACATGGGGTGCAGGGCCCAAGCACTTGGGCCATCCTCCACTGCACTGCACTCCCGGGCCACAGCAGAGAGCTGGCCTGGAAGAGGGGCAACTGGGACAGAATCTGGTTCCCCGACCAGGACTACTACGGTGTGCCAGCGCCGCTAGGCGGAGGATTAGCCCATAGAGTGGCGGTGCCGGCCTTTAGTGGGTTTTAAGAACACAGGATAGTTAATGAGTATAAGCACACATGTGGATACCTGAAGAATATCGTTAATTTGTTTCATTCTTGTTAGCACCACATTCATTTTATTTTCTTTATTACTTACTATATATTTTAAATCAACTCGAAAACATATCTCGTTCCTTTTTGTGCATGCTCTCATGTTTAGAAGTTTCCATCAAATCCTTGAAAAACAGAACTAGACTCAAGGCGAGTCTGGTATTAAAATAATCTGTCTAGGTTGTGGCTATTACAAAGACGCAAACGTGATTCTCTGGGTCATTTGACAAACAAAATATACTAGAGGTCAATTCTAGATTTCGTAACAGATTTTTGAGAGGGAAAGGTATCCAAAAATTATTTTGTTTGACCTGTTTCACTTTCCGGCTTCAGCAGGCTCACTGCCTTTTGTGTCCATGCATCTCTGGTTAATAGTGCACAGCAGAGGACCCAAATAGTGAACCTGATTCAAATCCTATGCTCTAACACTGGAGAGTTCTCCTGGGGAACAATTCTATTGTTGGAAGCACTTTCCTTTGGATATACCTAAAGAGATATTTTTTGAAAAAAAAAAAGAGACAAGCAAATTTAGAAGCTTGAAGCAAAAGAAGTCTAATTGCATAATTTGAGGAAGGAACATTCAAATGTTGATATTTAATCAACATTATGATATTATGGCTGTGGATATTTAATATATGATAATTAATATAAAATGCCAAATAAAAATCATTTCCAAAATTATTATTTTCATTTATTCTTCCTTCATTAAATCCCCTACTCTGATAAGCAGTGTGCACAACAGGCTACAGTCCCTGGTTTTACTGAACTACACATTAGAGGTTTTGTTTTGCTTTGTTTTGAAGACCTGTATTTGAAAGGAGAAAGCCGAAGGACAAATGTAACAAAGTTTTATTTTAAGGAGATATATGCAAAAGAATGAGCTAAATGCTGTTATGCCTTCACAAAACACACCAAACACCGGAGTAAGGGAAAGGGTTTATTGGGGGAAATCCAGCAGACAGGAGGGAAGGGGTGAAGAGGGAAAAAGAAAGAGGAGACTATAAGAAAGAGAGAGAGAGAGAGGGAGGAGAGGAGCTAGTAAGGAGAGAAGAGACGAGAGAGAAGAGAGAGCGAGCAGGAGAGAGCAGAGAGCAGGAGACAAGAGCCAGGAACAGGCCCTTTTTTTTTTTTTTTTTTTTAGCTTTTATTTAAAGAATATAAATTTCCAAAGTATAGCTTATGGATTCCAATGGCTCCCCCCCTCACAACTTCCCTCCCTCCCGCTACCCTCCCCTCTCCCGCTCCCTCTCCCCTTCGAACAGGCCCTTTTAAAACTTTGCTGGAGGGTGGGCAGGGAAGCAGGAGGAATGAATCCCATTAGGATGGGGGTGGAGCTTGTCACTGGTGGTTGGGCCAAGTGGCCACCTGGCTTCCAGCAATGGCGGCGGGGGCTAGAGCTTAGGATGGTGTCAGGGTGTAGATCGCACCATAGATAAAACTGCGCCATTTTCCTAACAAATGCAGTAGGCAATGCTATTAAAACAGATTGCTTTAAAATGCAATAGGCAGTATGATGTTTGAAAGGTCATGCTATATGTTATGATTGTTTCAGATCCTGACTTTTCCATTTACCAACTCTTTGACCTTGGACTAATTCTACTTGCTGTCACTCAGTCCCCTAATTTATGAATTAGGAACAGCTGTAATATCTAAATACTTATGGAAATGAATGTAAAATGAACCCCTGGCCTGCATTATGGTAAGCACTTAATAAATTTTACTACTATTTTTAAAAAGACCAAGGGGGAAAGAATCAGAAATTCTAGCTGTGAAACTTTCGAAAACTAAGATAAATTCTCTCAACAACAAGAAAAAATTTGGGAAATATTCAAGAAAGTATTACATTCACAAAGGTCATGAGTATCATATCAGAGAATATTTATAGAAGATAACTGACAATAAGTGTTTTAGAAGAAACTACCAGGAAATTGCTATTAATAACAAGCACTGAAAATATTGCCTTGCTCATAGTAACTGTTTTACAAATATATATAATTAATAAAATGGAAAGTTCCAAGATACTGGGGGGGGGGTATATAAATTGATGTACTCATTTACTTTTAGGGACAGATCAATTCAGAGCTGTAATTCTGAAAAACCAACCCCAGAGCATGAAGACTAACAATAAAATCATAAAAAGAAAATTTTAACATTATCAGGTATCAAATAAAGATAGGTCAAATCACAGCAGTAATGAATCTCAAGAAATGTATTGATAATAATTCTGGCTACTTGAAGGTAGAGATAATCAAAGAAATAGTCAAATCAAAAACTTAGAAGTGGGCATTTAGCCGAGCAGATAAGACATCCATATGCTACATCAAAGCACCTGCTTTTGATTCCCAGCTCTGCCTGCTGACTCTAACTTGCTGCCAACGTAGACTCTGGGAGTCAAGTAACTGGGTTCCTACTGCATACATGGCAGACCTGCATTGTGCTCCCAGCTCCTGTCTCTGGCGCTGGCCCTAGCCCTGGCCCTGCCCCAGTCCAGCCCAGTCCAAGCTGTTGCAGACATCTTGGCAGTGAACCAGCAGACAGGAGTGCTCTTGCCTTCCTATCTATCTGTGTGTATGTATCTATTTATCTATGTCTATCTATTGATTAATTATGTATCTCTATCTCTGCCTCTTATACAAATAGAAAAAGTAAAATAAGGGTCTATAGAAACAGATACAACAGAACTTTGTATCTTAAGAAAATATGTACTGAAGATGTTATAAATACTACCCGTCTTCTAAAAAATGAAAGTCATTTAACTCATCCAGTCATCTGCCTGGCTAGGCTGAATTCAGGACATTTGTATATTTGCAATGTGGGCCCCAGACCCTAGCATGTATTTTCTGGAGGATGCACACAGACTTGTATTTCGTCCATTCCCGTTCCACTCAGATGGGACCCGAAACTCATTCCTAGCAAGTCTCCAAGAGATGTTGATGTCACTGCTACAGAGGAAGGAAGGGTAAGTTTAGTTTAGTTCCTGAATGCTAGAATCGGAGACAGTTCTTTTTTTCTTTTTTTTTTTTTTTTTTTTGACAGGCAGAGTGGACAGCGAGAGAGAGAGACAGAGAGAAAGGTCTTCCTTTTGCCGTTGGTTCACCCTCCAATGGCTGCCGCGGATGGCGCGCTGCGGCGAGTGCACCTCGCTCATCCGATGGCAGGAGGTGCTAGGTGCTTTTTCCTGGTCACTCATGGGGTGCAGGGCCCAAGCACTTGGGCCATCCTCCACTGCACTCCTGGGCCACAGCAGAGGGCTGGCCTGGAAGAGGGGCAACTGGGACAAAATCCGGCACCCTGACGGGGACTAGAACCTGGTGTGCCGGCGCCGCAAGGCGGAGGATTAGCCTGTTGAGCCACGGCGCCGGCTGGAGGCACAGTTCTTTCAATTACTGGTTGATACTAGAATAACAATCAATTCCTGTTAGCATAATTTTTGATATTAAAAATGGTTAAATATCACTTACACCAAAGAATTTCTATAATATTAAAGAATGGAACATATGCAAAGTTGCCTAGCATGGAACTGTCACACAGAAGGAACTTATGAAATAGTTGAATTACATGTGCTAATTTCAGACATGATTTTAACTGATAGCAATGAAAGGCTCACATTTTTTTCTATTGAAAAGCAAAAAGGATTTTTGCATGAATAAATTCCTACTATTTGTGACATTATCAGTACTTAAAGGTTTAACCCTTTAAAATCTAGAACTGTGAGTTTCTAGTGTTCAAATACAAGATACTCTCATAGTTGATTTTTTATCAGTTAGTCATCCTTCAGAAGGAGAAAAATAAAAATCACTAAACAAAAGAGAAAGTGTCCTAAATCCTATTTTACCCCAGAGGTCAGACACTATAGCAGGAAGCAGCTGTGAGCTAGAAAAGCTAGGTCAACAGCATCAAGAAACTGCAACTCCTGTGGGGTTAATGTGGTGAAACACTAAGGCATCACATGCACTCATGCGGATATGGAGAGAAGATCTCAATTATACTGCGGTGAAGGTATTTACAGTATGTTAAAGATCCCAAACAAAAACTACACATTTTTGATACATGTCATAAATGCCAAATTAGCACAGTCAACCAAGGATATCTATAAGTATGTCATTTATAAATACAGATAAAGACTGAAAAGAAAAATATTTTTCATCCAGAGGCATTATCATGTGCTAGCATCATATTTAAAGTATAGCTCACATTTAAAGAGTGGCAATCATATATTCATATATTATATATAAGGAGATTTATCTTTACATTGTTAGGAGTTTTTCTGTTTGCCCTATCTCAGGGAGGGAGGGAGGGAGGGAGGGAGGGAGGGAGAGAGAGAGAGAGAGAGAGAGAGAGAGAGAGAGAGAGAGAAAGAGAGGTACAGAGAGTTCTCATCAATTGATTCATTCCCCAAATGGCTGGACTGGAGAAGGTCAAAGCCAAGATCCAGAACCTCAATCCAGGACTCCCATAGGTGTGGCAGGGTTCCAACTACTTGAGTCAAACGCTGCCTCACAGGGTCTGCATTAGCAGGAAGTTGTAGTCAGGATCCAGAGTCCAGAATTGAGCCCAAGTACTCCAGTTAGGGATGTGGGTGTCTTAACCAGTGTCAGCCAGTAGGCCAACCACCAACCCTATTTATATTGTTAGTTTTGATCATTAATTCGTTCAACAATAGCTCTTAAGTTCTTAGTGTTTATGTTGGACAGTGTTCAAGGTGTGCAGTGTGCAGGAGTAAAAGAGTTGGAATGATCCCTATCCTCATACAGTTTACACTGGCAAAGGATAGATAGATAAGATGCCAAAAATGAGTAAAAAAAAGGGCATTTCAGGCATGATCAGTGCTATGGATAAATGAAAACAAGGTACTACAGGGACTACTTTAAGTATGTTACGATGAACACTTACTATGTCCAGCAGATGGAAGATTGATTCTCTCTCTCTCTGCCTCTGTTTTTCTCTCCACCCCCACCTCTCCCTGCCTTTCAAACAACTGAATATTTAATAAAACTAAGACTAGAATCTAAATTTTGTGACCAAACACCTTATTAAGTAAGTTATTTTAGGGGCCAGCATTGTGAAGTAGCAGATAAAACCACTGATTGCCACACTGGCAACCCATATGGGCAGCGGTTCATGTTCTTGCTACTCCACTTCTGATCCAGCTCTCTGTTAACAGCCTGAGAAAAGCAAAAAAGCAGTGGAAGATGGCCCAAGTGTTTGGGCCCCTGTCACCCACATGGGACATCCGGAATAAGCTCCTAGTTCCTGGCAGTTGCATCCAACCGGGGAGCGAACCAACAGATGGAAAAATCTCTCACTTTCTCTGTCTGTAACTCTATCAGATAAATAAACCTTTAAACAAACACAGCTTATGTTCTAATAAAATTCAATATTAAAAATTAGTAACTGAATTCTGGTCTTTCATATCCCTTCACATTTGCCTAAAAAATCTGGAACAATATACAAGAAGATTAAGATAATAACATGATAATTAAGCATTGAGTATGGAGAAGTATCAGAACCAGATGGAAATGTAGGATTCTTAACTATCTGGGTGTCTTAGAAAAAATTATTCAACTTCTTTGGGCCTCAAAATAATCACTTGTAATTTGAGAGGGGAGAGGACTATGTAAATGGTCTGCAAACTTGTGCATGTAATGAAACACACAGACTATAGTAATATAATACATGATTTACAATAACCACATATATAATGTATGCTAAACTAGACACCATCTTGCTGTCATGTATGAGATTCTAGAATAAAAATATGCTGGCATGTGTCAAAGTTATTTTAAAAACATTTTTGTGAAAATGAGGGGGAGAAATCTATGCATGGTTTCTTCTGTCAACTGGATCAAGCCTTCCATTCATTCACTTTGAGCAGCAGAACACTGGGGTTTTCCAGTGCACAGTTTGAATACTACATGCAGCACACGGTAACTGCTTCAGTACAGGGAGCTAGTGAGTTGAAATTGGAACATACAAGTCACAGGTGTCAAACATCCTCAAGGCTATTTTTTGAATGAGAAAGATGCTGTTGTGGACGTTGCTGCCTGTGCCGCTCAGCCTCCTTCCCTGTCCTCTGGCTCCTGGCTCTAAGAGCCAGCCCTCCCTTAGTCTAGCCAATGTGGTTCCAGTGAAAGGGCACCCCCAAATCCAGAGCTGGACAGCACAGAAACCTGACTCTAATGCAATCAGCACATCACTGTGATCCATTCCAAACAGGGATTTCTTTATAAATCACATACATCACAGAGTTTGATGAGTGGTTTGGGGAGATTCTTAAGGCCTTTTCCTTTGAGAAAGTGTAAAGTTCAATGCTGGAGACACCATGTTCCTTCCTCTTGAATCCTGAAAGCAGAACTGAGAGGAGAGAAACTGAGGGCAATGATACCAGGTGGGTGGCTAAGACAATATTTCCCCTGGACTCTTTTCAGGTTACACGCTTAAACCAGTTTGTCCCTGCAACTAAGAGTCTAAATCAGCATCAATAGGCACTGGTTATGTTGTGGGGTTCTCAGATTCCTGGTAGTCAGGAATTACAGAAAACTCCATAATGGTTATGGAGTTATTATCACACACTCATTTTGCAATTTTTCTTCTTTGTGTTACTAACCAAATTCACCTGTTAAGTATTGTATGTGATATTTAATTTTGGAGTTTTTAGATTGTTAAGCATGTGATTTCCGGACTCATTCAGATTGCCCTACAGGCACTCTCTTCTGTTTTTTCCTACACTACCGTTGACCACGGCAGGAATTTTGGAGACAGAAGATAAGCCAAGAAATCATCTCAACGCCCTTTACCAGATATCAGAAAGGCGGTAGGCAGAATTCCAAAACAGCTCCCGAAGATGTCCTTCTGTAACCCCTGGGATCTGTGAATGTGAGACACTACTTCCATGATTATGCTGTGCTGTAGGGCATAGCTGACCTCAAGATCAGGAATTTAGTCAGGTGAACATAATCCACTCACTTCAGGCCCCTTTGAAGAGAAATTTCACAAGCTTGTGGCAGAAGGAAAAATCAGAGATTCAAAGCAGTCAAATGGGAGACCTGACACACTATTTCCATTGGAGATGGGAGGGGCCAGGTGTCAAGGAATGTGGGCTGCCTTTAGGAACTGAAGAGTTACCTGAGTGACAGCCAACAAGGAAACAGGGCTCTCTATCTTTCTGTTTAACAAGCACAAGGAATGGAATCTGGCTACTAATCTGGAATGACATGGAGGCTGAGTCTTCCCCAGAGTCCCCAGAGGAAAGTCTAACTTTGCCAACACTTTAATTTCAGCCTTAAGGAGCCCTAAGTGAAGAATCCAGTTAAGAACATTTGGACTTCTGACCTATAGAACTTTAAGAAAGTAAATGCATGATCTTTCAAGCTGCTAGGTTTGTTGATATTTTGCTACATGGCAGTAGATAACTAACACAAGGCAGCTTTACACAGCAGCCTGTGGTGCTGATGTTTAGAATATTAAGGTATTCATGACACAGTGAGAGAGAAATGAAATATATGTTTTGTTTAGCCTTGGAATAACGAAATCTGAAAAGTGCATTTGTAAGACATTTAGGTATAATAATAGGAAACTTTATGAATCATGTTTACTTATATCTATTTGTACTCTCATTAACCTATCCATATGTATATGTAGACATCTATATAAAAAAATGGAGCATGCTAATCTCAACAACACACATATGCACATTTTTTTCTACATGCATTTCCTATGAATGAAACAAGTAAAAGAATCTCAAATTAAGCTATTTAATGTTTTCTCTTCTTAGAGAAGTTGTCTTATCTGATCCACTTATACGTGATACAAGGCAAAGTTCTCTCCTCTCCCAGAACTTTATTGAATTTGATCTTAAGTTGTGATTCTTAGGGGGATTTCCAGAGATTTCTAAGTAAATTAGACCAAAATATTCTAAGAGCTATATGCTTAATGCCTCCACCTGCTGTTAGAACCAGGAACTTACTTTGTAGCTACTTTGTAGCTACTTTTCACGAGAAATTGTGAATTGCGGTGATGATGGAGAAACCTCTGGCTTCCAGTTCTAACAGTACTATTCTTTCAAGGGCTCTCAAATTCTTAAGAAAAATATCTTTTTCTTCTCAGGGGTATTGAGCCTGTCTAGATTAGCTCATGAGAGTCATCAAGATATTTCTTTTCCCAGGAGCTCATCAATTGCATGTTGTCTCTGTTCTCAGTGCTTAACATTTTATCTTGGAAAAATTTGGTTTTCTTCTTTAAAGTCGGTATTTTGAAATAGTTACAGATTCACACGAGACTGCAAAGAAATGTACAAAGAAGTCCCATAACACTTCCCCAGCTTCTCCCCAATGGTGATAATGACAATACTTCAAATTTGTGGGAGGATGAAATTAAAAACTAATGTTATTTTAGTGAAAACAATTTTGAAATCCATCACAGAAAGGGTCTTCAAAATTTTTATGGAAATACATATTATGAAGAATTTCACGGATTCTAAGATTTTTTTAAATTAAAATAACTGTATCTTTTAATTCAATTTTAAATCTTTCGAAGTACACTTGTGTGTTACACCAGTGTGATACGATATCAAAACCAAAAAAGTTACATTGGTACAATGAACAGTGTTTGCTCAGATGTCACTAATTAGGCAAGCACTCATGTGTGTTTATTTATCTAGCTGCAAATTGAGCACATAAGTACCCACAACTACAATCAAGAAACTTAACTGTTCAATCTCAAGTCTTCTTCCATCTCCCTTTTCCCTGGTCCCTGGAAACCATTCTCAGTTTTTTGTTTTTGTTTTGTTTTGTTTTGACAGGCAGAGTTAGACAGTGAGAAAGAGAGAGAGAGAGAGAAAGGTCTTCCTTCCATTGGTTCACCCCTCAAATGGCCACTATGGCCGGCGCTGCACCGATCCGAAGCCAGGAGCCAGGAGCTTCCTCCTGGTCTGCCATGTGGGTGCAGGGCCCAAGCAGTTGGGCCATCCTCCACTGCACTCCCGGGCCACAGCAGAGAGCTGGCCTGGAAGAGGAGCAACCAGGACAGAATCCGGCGCTCTAACCGGGACTAGAACCTGGGGTGCCAGCGCTGCAGGCGGAGGATTAGCCTATTGAGCCGCAGCACTGGCTCCATTCTCAGTTTTTTAATTGTTATTCCTAAATGTCTCATAAATGGATTCTGAGATTGGCCTTTTCTCTCAGTAAATTTCGTTGACCTTCATTCCAGTTGTGTGTATCAATAGTTTACTCCTTCTTGATGCTGAATTGTATTTCATGTTTAACTATTTATGAAAGACAATGTTTTTAATGTTCTAATATGAATTGCCTCCCAAGGTCTCCCTCATATTCAGAGAACACTGACATCTTATTACCCACATATGTCATAAATGAAATAAACACTAAGGGATCTAACTTTTCCCAACTTATTTTTCTGAGCATTGGTGATTTTTTGAGTTGTCAAGTTTCCATGGTGGTAGATACGAGTTTATCTGTGTCTGAGTTAGAGTTATTTTTTCTTTTCAAATTTTATTTACTTATTTAATTCATTTGAAAGAAATGTATATAAATGTATATAAAGAGAATTGAAAAGGAATCTTGATGTGAATGGAAGGGGAGAGGGAGCAGGAAAGGGGAGGGTTGCGGGTGGGAGGGAAGTTATGGAGGGGGGGAAGCCATTGTAATCCATAAGCTGTACTTTGGAAATTTATATTCTTTAAATAAAAGCTTTATAAAAAATAAAAAAAGAAAAAATATTAAAGAAAAAGAAAGGCATATAGGTAGGTAGGAACCCAACTACTTGCACCATCACCTGCTACATCCCAGGGTGTGTATTAGCAGGAAGCTGAAATTGGACTTGAACCCAAGCATTCCAGTGTGGAGACAGGCATCCCAAGCAGTGTCAACCACATGCATGAACTTGGATTCATTTTTTTTAAAGTAAAACTTTCTAAATTAGAGTAATTTTAATCTTAAAAAAGTTCACCAGCCTCACCAAAAAAGAAAAATATTGCTATCTGTGAAATTAAGGGTTACAGGGCCAGTGCCACGGCTCACTAGGTTAATCCTCCACCTTGCAGCAATGGTACACCGGGTTCTAGTCCCGGTCGGGGTGCCGGATTCTGTCCCGGCTGCACCTCTTCCAGGCCAGCTCTCTGCTGTGGCCCGGGAGTGCAATGGAGGATGGCCCAAGTGCTTGGGCCCTGCACCCCAAGGGAGACCAGGAGAAGCACCTGGCTCCTGCCATCAGATCAGCGTGGTGCGCCCGGCTGCAGCGCGCTGGCCGCGGGGGCCATTGGAGAGTGAACCAACGGCAAAGGAAGACCTTTCTCTCTGTCTCTCTCTCTCTCACTGTCCACTCTGCCTGTCCAAAAAAAAATTAAGGGTTACAGAAACAGAAAAAGTATCTCTGGTTGTTCCTGGAAAATGTATACCTCTTGGATAATTATGATCTATCTTGAAATGACAGCTTTTTGCTAGACATATGATCTCACTTAGAAAGGAATTAGAACACAATCCTAGTTTGGAAATGCATAGCACATATAAAAAGATCCTCTCTCAAATTCAGATGGCTGATTGACAAATTTCCACAAGACAAAGCTTTCCATGGCCAGCATCGCTGTCAGCAGAGCCATCATTTGGTAAATAAGGAATCATACTCTTTCCCTTTCGTGGAATGTTCTTCCCTTCCTGTTCAAACAAAACAAATAGCAACTATCTTCCTTGACTCTGCTTCATATCTTTTTTTCCACAATGTCTTCCAAACACATGAGTTCTTTCTCCAACTCATGACATCTGTGAAGTGGCACTACCTCATGACCTGCTATTTGGAAATCCCATTTCAGATTCTTATTATTTAACATCTACATTGTGTTTCAAGTTTCTAGCTGCTTTTTATATGGAGAGAAAGAGAGAGACTAACAATCCAGGATTGCATATATGAGGGTACTTCAAAAAGTTCATGGAAAGTGGAGTTAAAAGATAAATTTACTTTGGTGCAAAAGTATTTGAAATCTAGGCACTTGAGGCTTTTTAAAAAAAAAAATTCAAGGTAGATAATGCATGCATTTAAAAATTGTTTTGCCTCAAAATAAACTTATCTTTGAATTCTATTTTTCTATAACATGGAAAACTTTCAAGAGTGTTTGAACTACTCTTGTTTCTCTCATTCCTTTTATTTTCTGGGTTTTTTTTTCCTGTAAAACTAATGTTAAACATCAGTAATAAGAAACAACAAAAGTCATTAAAGCTTAAATTTTTTTTGGTTTGTTGTTCCAACTGTATTTCAACTTTCCTAAGAGCAGATTATCACATTTATTTATATCCTACAACTTGGTAATAGATGTGACCTGATGCATCCAATTTCTTTTGTTCACAAATGCTAAAGCCACATTTTTATGAAGGACTATAATTTGTCAATACTAAGTTACTCCACTGTGTTTACACATCTTCAAGTTGAAAAATTCCTTGAGTTCTGAAGGAATTTTTTTTATAAAGACAAACTCAAATACCATAGAGCATAATTCTCCATATCCCATAAGAATTAAAAACACATGTTTTGAATAATATTCAAAGATTAGCAATGCACACCTTTCCAACAAGACTTCAGATTCTGTAAGGCTAGATTTTTTAATCCTTATGATATTTACACTTAATGCTAATACTAGTAACAGCACATTGTAATTTTTCATAAGAATTGCTATTTACTAAGCATTTGTTACATACTAACAATTGGGCCAAATTTAATATTCATGATTTCACTTAAATTTTATAACCATCATTATTTCTCCTTTGTATATGAGAAAATCGAGTATCAGTGATAGCAAATATCTTCCCCAGGGGCTGAGTTTGTGGTACAGTGGGTTAAGCCATTTGCAACACTAGCATCCCATACAGAAACATCAGTTCAGGCCCCAGCTACTCTGTTTCTGCTAATGGATCCAGTTTCCTGCTAATGCATCTGGAAAGACAGTAGATAGTGGTCCAATTACTCCCACCTACTGGGGAGACTAGGATGGAGTTCCAGGCTCCTGGCTTTGGCCTTGTTCATCCCTGGCTATTGCAGTCATTTAAGGAGGGAATCAGTAGATATAAAATTTCTCTCTGTCTCCCTCTGTCTCTCTGTCATTCTGCCTTTCAAATAAATAAATATTTTAAAATATACATATTTATATATGCTTATTATGTATCAGCATGAATTAACTCTCAAGTATTAGTAAATACTAGAATAGAATACAATGGAAAAAGTTGAGAAATGGGAGCTAAAGTTTAAATCTTAATTCTAAATTCAGAACTTAAAGTCCAAAAACACAACACAGGTTGTTTGGGGAATCTGACTATGTTTGGTTTTGTTTGTTCAGTTCACCCCTTTGCCTCTAGTTTGAAAATGTTCAGATTATAAATTTTTGATCAAAAAATAATAGACTCATGAGAAACATAAAGATTATAACAAATCAATAAAAAGAAATGTTAGATTTAACATAGGTAAATTGATGGAAAATTAAAATGTTTTTATATACTACAGCAGAATTGTTCTTAAACTACTTACTTGAAGTGAAAATTCTGTTAGTTTCTAAAGTATTTATTTAAACAATTCATAACTAAAGGATGATATCTGGCATTTCTGCTTTTAAAATACAAAAAAATGACTATAGAACACAGCATACTGTTTGACTCTGTATTCCAGTTTAAAACCATGTAAAAATATAAGTGGACGAATTATATTTGCAGAAAGAAAATAAAGTTCAACCAGAAAATACAAAGTCGGGCCCCTTATGAAAGGTAAAATGTGGTCGGCGCCGCAGCTCACTAGGCTAATCCTCTGCCTGCGGCACCAGCACACCGGGTTCTAGTCCCGGTCGGGGTGCCCGATTCTGTCCTGGTTGCCCCTCTTCCAGGCCAGCTCTCTGCTGTGGCCCGGGAAGGCAGTGGAGGATGGCTCAAGTGCTTGGGCCTGCACCCCATGGGAGACCAGGAGAAGCACCTGGCTCCTGCCTTCAGATCAGCGCGGTGCACCGGCTGCAGTGCGCCGGCCACGGGGGCCATTGGAGGGTGAACCAACGGCTAAGGAAGACCTTTCTCTCTGTCTCTCTCACTGTCCACTCTGCCTATAAAAAAAAAAAGAAAAAGAAAAAAAAAGAAAGGTAAAATGTGACTAAGTCTGTGACTAAGTCTATTAAATAAAATAATAATACTTTGTTCTGGTTAAAATATACATAGATTTAAAACACACACCAGAACTTAAACAGAAAGTGTTAGGTGGAGATAAACTTCTGAGGTTCTAGAATGTTCTGAGAAAACGTAAAAGCCAATCATTTACATTAGACATTGATGAGTCAAGAAAGCATGTGTGATCTCTAAAGTAACCAATAAAAGCACACACACACACACACACACACACACACACAAACAGTAAAGGAATGTGGGGTAGGCATTCCATTTAGCTATTAATATGCTATTTGGGATACTCACATCCCATACCGGAGTCCCTTGGTTCAAGTCCCACCTCTGCTCCTAATTCCAGCTACCTGCTACCATGCAGAATATGATGGTTCCAAAATGTGGGCCCCTATTTTCCAGCTGGGAGACACAGATTGAGGTTCTGGTTCCTGGCTTCGGCTTCGGGCTGGCCCAGCCCCAGCTATTGCAGGCATTTGGAGAGTGAGCCAGTGGAGGAGATCTTTCTCTCTCTGACTCTTTCTCCCTCTCTTTCCCTTCCCCTCCAAATAAATAAAATAAATGAAAATTATTTTTTAAAAGCATGTGTAACTATCAAGATAATTGGGAGTAAGGAAATAAACAAAATGAAAAACTCAGTAATTCTAAGAGAAGGCCGAAAGAGAGAGAGAGAGAGAGAGAACATAAAACACCTGGAACACATGAGATTCAAAAGTAATATGTTAGGCTTATACTCCTAAGGTATCAGCATTTACATTCCAAGTGAATGGAATAAAAACTTCTATTAAAAAGCATATTATCACATATAATTTTAAAATTGATTTATTTATGTCAGAATTATTTTATTCGTTTGAAAGGTAGACGGGGTGGGGGGGTATCTTCCATCCACTGATTCACTCTCCAAATGGCTGCAAAGGCCAGGGATGGGCCTGACCAAAGCCAGGAACTTCTTCCAGGTCTCCCACGTGGGTGCAGGACCTTCTCCCTCTTCTTTCCCAGGTCCATTAGCAGGGAGCTGGATCAGAAGAGGAGCAGCCAGGACTCTAACCTGCACCCATATGGGAAGCTGGATGCACTGGGTCTCACACAGAATTGTTAAAAAGTAATATGCATGCCTATGAAACACTCCTTCAATATAAAAGTAAAAGCTTGAGAGTAAAATTCTACTTAAATATATCATAAAACGCTTATCAAAAAGCTGGGGTCAATATATTTAATATAGCACAAGGTAAACTTCAAGTAACAAAAAAAAAAAAGAAGCAGAAAAGAGGGACACTTCATCACACTGTAAAGTTTCAATCACCAGAAACATTCAACAATTCTAAAATTTTATTTACCTAATAAATAGCCTCGATTTATAGAAATGATGGATTCATAAATCAAAAGAAATAGGCAAGTCCACAGCTACAGTGAGAGATTTTAACTCATACCTCTCTCAATAAATGATGAGACAAACAGAAAAAGCTTAATCTAATTGATACACTGAACACAGCACCCTCGCACTGAAAAAAAAAAGACTAATCTTACTCCATGGGAAACAAAAACCCCATTGGAGGAATTGGAGCTGAGAACTCCCGTGGTCTTACTTAACGAATGTGAGGCAACATGAAAAATCATAGATTTCATATTTTTTGAACTAAAATAAATTTATCTTTTAATTCAACATATAAAAGTCAGCACAGGGGCTGGCATTGTGGCACAGCATATTAAGCCTCTGTCTGTGATGCCAGCATCCCATATGGCCACTGGTTCGAGTCCCAGCTGCTCCACTTCCCATCCAGCTCCCTGCTAGTGGCTGGGAAAAGCAGTGTAAGATGGCCCAAGCACTTGGGTTCTGCGTCCAGAATGTCAGGGTATCAGGTTAACACAAAAGAGGGGTGGTGTCGCATAGATCAGGGAAACAGACTCAGATCAGAGGTGTTAAGGTGGGGAAACCAATGGGCACTCTATCTACCACCAGAGACAGAAGCAGAGGCCCAGATGTCTGGTTACTCCAAGTATTTATTATCAATGATGTGTCTCATTCATTAATCATAAAATAGTGCAGTTTTGTGAAAACAGGTCTTTATGATGAGGGAGTTTAGACATAATGAAACAGGGAACAACGAGGAGTTGCCGTGTTTACAAGAAAGACATGTTCACTTGGCAGCTAGGATTAAGAGAACAAACACAATGTGGAGGAGCCGCGAGGGGGACAAATTATTGACTGGGGGAGAAACTTTTCATTTACTGTCTACAGTAACTGTTTTATATGCTTCAGCATATATGTAAGATAACCTTTGCCATTGACCCATGACCTGGGCAATCTGGCCAAGCATGCCTTCAGCAGAATTCAGGCCATGTGGTGGTCTCCGACAGCTGGGCCCCCTCACCCACATGGGAGACCCAGAAGAAGCTTTGGGCTCCTGGCTTAGGCCTGGCCCAGACCTCACAGGTGCAGCCATTTGGGGAGTGAACCAGCAGATCAAGATTCTCTCTCTCTCTCTCTCTCTCTCTCTCTCTCTCTCTCCCCCCAATTGTGCCTTTCAAATAAATAAATACATCTTTTTTTTTTTAAATAAAAAGTCATTATGGTTATTAAGTAAAAAAAAATGGATTATAAGAGGGCAAGAGTAGAAAGAGAAAAGTTATGAAGTTAACCTACAGGTCATTTTGATTAGGTGCATTCTTCCCACATCCATTTCTGTAGATGGCAATGTAATAATATCTCTACCATCCCTCTCCTTTTCCATCTGCGTTACTCAATCTTGAAACTCATTACTTTCTACTTTCCCTATTACAATAGTAGACATTCATTCCTTAAATGGCTTTACAGTTAATATTGAATAATCAGAAAAATCAGCAGTACATTTTTAAATGAAAATTAAGCAGCCTAGCTGAACATCAGGGTAACTTGTGGCAACTAAGAAAAATTAATTATAAAATGCTTATTTGTAAATTGTTTATAATATATGAATTAATATACCCTTATAGAGACAAATAGTCCTTTTAAATGCTTGTTTTGACTTGATTTCAAAAAAGCAGGTGCAGTTGTATTACTTATTGCTTTATTTTAATTTATAGACAACATATGGGAATTAATTTTTAAAATATACCAATGTACAAATAGGCAACAGAATCAGCCAATATGAGTACACCTGATTTTTCTAATAAAAAACAAAATTATGGGATGAACATTTGCTGCAGTAGTTAGATACCACCTGGGAGGCCCACATCCCATATCACAGTGCCTTCATTCAGTTCTGAGCTTCCCTCTTGATTCTAGCTTCCTGCTAATGCATACTCCTGGAGACTGCAGGTAGTGGGGTCCCTGCCATCCATGTGGCAGATCTGGGTTGAGTACTTGGTTTCTGGCTTCACCTGACCCAGTCCTAGCTATTGTGGGCATTTTGGGGATGAAACAGCAGATGGAAGATCCTCCCTCTTCTCTCTCTCTCTCTCCCTCTAAATAAATAATATATAAATATATATATATATATTTGCACCTATAGAACACATGTTAATTTAATGTTCTTCCACATATAGCATAATAAAGCTAAAAAAAGTCTAAAAATGAGATTTTCAACAGCTAAGAAAAATTATATAATTTAACATGGTATTTTATTCCTAGAAAATGTAATTGAGCTTAATAAATATTATACTCACATTCACCTTTCTTGGTAAAAGTTCTAGAAATAACAGTTGGAATTGTGGCTACCTAAACAGTTCTTTTCCTTAAAAAGACAGTCTGACTATTATCAAAATTGACCTGTGCATTCACTATCTCTACAAAAACTCTATTGATATTTACTAAACAGAAGAAATAGAAAGTTCAAAGCAAACACCCAGAAGTCAATGATGATTCTTATCAACTATATGCAAAACCACATGAAGAACTAATAAAGCATATGCAACTAAACACTCAATAATATCAGAATATGACTCAATTTTTGATATATACTCTTTTGTAACTTACAGAGACTTGATTATAATTTGTCTTCTTAAAGAATTTCTTGTTACTATTAATTTATTTTCATTTGAAAATAACTATAACAGTTCCTTAAGCTAGTATATCTCAAATCTATTACTAAGACATAAAAGACTTGAATACAGAAAAAAGCATGTCACTTCTTTCAAGCTTCATTTCTGCTATTTTATTAGAAAAAAGGTCTTATAAAAATTGACAAATTCAGGATAGTTTGAAATTAGATTTTCTGGGATGACAAATATAATAAAGTGACAACCAAATGTTCAGTATTTATGCCAATCATAGCCAAACTTAATTATAGTGGAAGGGCTGATTTTACAGTAATTGTAAAAATGTAAATAAGGCTTTAAAGCTAACTCAGGAATTATATTTTATAAATGAGTCTTTGATTTTAATTTGAACAATTCTCAGGGTATGATATGCATTATTCAAAATGTTCTGCTTTTGTTATGATTGAAATAATAGTTATACTTCAAGAGATTAGGGGACAGAACACCTGTTTCTTATCAAGTTACATCTCCCAATGATTAATTTTAAGTACTAGATTAACATGTAAACATTGTAATATTTTAAAGTTTAAATTATTAGATTGAAGTTCAAACTTTTTAGATTGTTAGAAGAAAATGTGAAACAAAATATAGCCTAGCCTTCCAGTCCAAATATTATTAGTAAAGTGTGTATCAAATGTCTATATTAAAAATGTTTTTCCTAAGTTATATTATTTTTTCCTATTGAAAATATAATTTTTAACTATTAAAATTTGGAAAATAAATAGCCAAAAATTCAAAAAACTAACAATGATCAGTTTTCAATACATTTATTTCAAATTACCTGTCCATCTGGTTAGCTCTCTTTTTGCCTTTACCTTTATATAATAGTTTGATAATATTAAGTGTATTTATAACTAGCTTTTTAGTAGTATCAAAATTCATGAGACATTAAAGTGCATTTTAATTGAAAAAAAATTGAAGAACACTTAAATGAATGTTCTGCTTTGAGAGAGTACATGCCAAGTTGAGTCATGAAGAGAAATGTCAATGCGATCCGTGGCAGCTGCTCGCTTCCCTGGGAAGGCAGGGGCTGGTGAGGAGTACAGTAGCAAGCAAACCCCTCAGCGCTCCACAGAGTCACTAGTGGGAAAAGAACAAAGGCCTTTCCAATGCAACTAACACAGATGTGCCCAAAGGCAAACTGTCAGAAACAGTTAAGATGACAGCTACTCACAGTTCATTATTTCCTTCTCACAGGTCACTGGGTGACAAGCTGGGTCAGCATGCTTTGTTGGCTGTCCCAGTCCTTCCCCACCCCCATTCAATTTAAATACGGGTAAAGGGCTTCTTTGGATAAACGAGCCCAAACAAACACATTTCAGATACTTATAGACACCAGAATATGGCATTTATTTTACTTTGGACCAAACTTAGAATTAAGTGTAAATGCAACGTACTTTATTAGAATGGGGAGAAAACCATGTAATTATACATAACTGATAGAGCAAAAATTTT
Organism: Sylvilagus floridanus; assembly: GCA_949820135.1. Lineage (NCBI taxonomy): Eukaryota > Metazoa > Chordata > Mammalia > Lagomorpha > Leporidae > Sylvilagus > Sylvilagus floridanus. The sequence continues at coordinate 92,151,750 of OX463224.1, forward strand.
TTGTTAAGTGTTGTTAAACAAAAAAAATTTAACCTATCATGAACGCAAAACCTTACACGTAAGATCTCATGTGGCTAAGTGTTTTCTCTTTTTCTTCCGTAGGAAAACAAATTTTTTTGATGTTACCAAAAAGAAAGGATCAACAATTAGATTGCTTTCCACAAGTGTTTCTTTTCAATATTAAATGATAATTTATTTTTCAGGTTTAAAAAGTTTTAAAATATGTAGTTTTAAAACAAACTACACTCAGAATCACTGTAGAGTAGGATACATAAACATGGGGTCTTTTACAGGATATACAATCTATAATGTCATCCAATAAAAAAATTTCAGGAAAGGTAGGCAAATTAGACCACTCCAGGTAAGTATATATTAGAACCGAGACAAACCTCCTAAATATCCAAATTCCCCTGCCTCCTAGCTGCCCAGATTTCCTTTCCTGTTCCTTTTCTGCGTTATGCTGTGCACTTGGTGTCATCGGCCTCCTGTAGATTATCAGGCATCTCTTCCTCTTCAACCTGTTTGTGCCTTGCATGTTTCTCTGTCCACAGCCTGCATTCTTGAGGAAGGTTGGTTTATTGTGTTTAAATTCTAAGGAAATGTCAACCATCAGCGAGATCATCAGGATCGTGTTCTTTTTTTTTTTTTTTTAAAGATTTATTTATTTGAAAGTCAGAGTTACACAGAGAGAGAACAAGAGACAGAGACAGAGAGAGACAGAGAGAGGCCTTCCATCTGCTAGTTCACTCCTCAACTGGTCGCAATGGCTGAAGCTGGGCCAATATGAAGAAGCCAGGAGACAGGAGCTTCTGGGTCTCCCACATGGGTGCAGGGGCCCAAGCAGCTGGGCCATTTTCTTTCCCAGGCCATAGCAGAGAGCTGGATCAGAAGTGGAGAGGCCAGGTCTTGCAGTCTGGCACCCATATGGGATGCTGGCACTGCAGGCGGCGGCTTTATCTGCTACGCCACAGCACTGGCCCCAGGGTTGGGTTCTGACATGAGTAATTGAATAGAGGTCAACAAAGTTGTGATGTTGAGGGATGGTCTCCAGGTACCTTTTGGTGGAGATTTGAGAACATCCAGACAAATTCTTCCAGCAGATTCAAGGTTTGGATGATAAACTGGCATCAGAAATTGGATCTGAGGAGGCTCAATTGGGTTCCTCTCAGGAATAATCTGCAGCTGAACACCACCTTTCTCATAAGGTGTGTGGACTCCACCTGGTATCCGAGCTCATGGATCATCCGTTTGGTCTTTTTCTTGCCCGTATGTGATGCCTAGTGGTGGCTCTTTGGCTAACATGTGCAACTCCCTCTTCAGATGTGAAGCTCTCTACATGATCCCCAAATAAAAGTAAAATCACACACACAGATTGCCACTCCAGATTCAGGGGTTTCTGCAATGCACTGAACTCAGCAGTGCACAGTGGATGCTGGTTTCTGCAAGAGTTTGAAATGGCAATGAAATGAAATGTTTTGTAGGTGCAAGAGTCTGGTTTTCAATAACTGACTACTTTAGACCCTTTTAGTGTATATGCGTGTGTGTGTGTGTGTGTTAACAGATAAAATTCAAAGTAATATATCAATCAAAATGGCAATAGTCTAATCAATTCTTATGATGTGATATATATATATACATATATGTGTACAGTTTTAGTAATGGTTTAATATGGCTACTCAATATAATGCCTTTCTCCAATGAAATCCATAGAACAAAAACTACCAGGAAAGAGAGCGGCCCATAGATCCACATGGGCCTGGATTCAAATCCTGTATTTCCTGTTTAGCAGCCATGTGACTGGATACATTATGTAAACATTGTGAGCCTCAGCTTCTGATTTTCTGAATTTTAATTGATTACAAGTGTCCCTGCAACATTAGGTTATGATGACAATAAGTAAGTCAATCTATAATGTTGTTACAAGAACAAGTACTTCAAATAGCAGTTGGCACATGGCATTGAACAAGCAACAACTGTTAGTTTCCAGTCACAAAAGTTAGTATATACTAAGATGAACTGAACCACCGAACTGTGAAACACCTTGGTTAATCATGACAAGTAAGAGCCACATTATTGCAAAGAGATTTTTGAAATATCTCTAACCATTTCAAGGGTAAGCCCCTTTGTGAGTCAGCGAGTCTAGATGGTTGGATGAAATAGGAAATCAGAGGCTCACACTTTCCCATCATATTTTCTAACTGCTATTTGGTCCTCACTGAAAGGGAAGCCTCTTACATTAGACTTCAACACAAATGGCACATATCGTACAAGAGAGCTTCAGAAAAGTTCATGGAAAATATAATTAAAAGATAAGTTTATTAGGGGGCAAAAAATCTGAAATCCATGCACAGTTTTTTTCAATAATGACCTTTTTGAGCATTCCTTTATAATGAAATATCTTTTATTTTCCCTTCCTAACTCTTCCACCATATTCACAGATTCCCTTTCTGAGATATCCGGTTAAAATAATAGCCTCCATTTGAACAGCTGCAGATTTGGAATAACTACTCAGACAAGAATGGGAATGTTCAGACAGTACACTATGGAGTCCAAAAAGTAAGACTGTGGCTCAGATAGGCCCACCTTAAATAACCAGCTGGGAGGTCTCACCCAAATAACTTAATCTCTCAGTGCCTCAGTTTCCTCTTCAGAGAAGCTGAGATAATCCCCCTGTTTCACTTACCCATAAGTTATGGAAATAAAGCGCTTAAAGCACTGAAGCAAGGCAGTAAATGTTTGCTGTTACTGTTTATAGTTCAGTGTTACCTTTAATCTTTTTTTTTTTTTTTGGACAGGCAGAGTGGACAGTGAGAGAGAGAGACAGAGAGAAAGGTCTTCCTTTGCCCTTGGTTCACCTTCCAATGGCCGCCGCGGCTAGTGCACTGCGACCGGCGCACTGCGCAGATCCAATGGCAGGAGCCAGGTGCTTCTCCTGGTCTCCCATGGGGTGCAGGGCCCAAGCACTTGGGCCATCCTCCACTGTACTCCCTGGCCACAGCAGAGAGCTGGACTGGAAGAGGGGCAACCGGGACAGAATCCGGCGCCCTGACCGGGACTAGAACCCGGTGTGCCGGCACCGGCAAGGCGGAGGATTAGCCTATTGAGCCGCGGCCCCGGCATGTTACCTATCGCTATTACCAATGTTGTTGTTTTTTCTCTTATTTGGCTACCTGTGATTCTCTCCCGATTTCACACCTGTACATTACATTTTTTGTATTATATTAGTTACCAGAGATCAGGGAAAATATATGGCATTTGTCTTTTTAGGACTGGCTTATTTCAGTATGTATAATGGTTTCCAGTTACATATAATTTTGTTGCAAAAGACAGGATTTCATTCTTTTTACAGATGAGTAGATTTCCACAATGCATAACTATACCATAATTTCTTTATCCACTCTTCAGTGATGACACCTGGATTCCATATCTTAGCTATTGTGAATTGTGTTACAACAAACATGGGGCTACAGATAATTCTTTCGAATGCTGATTTCATTTTCTTTGGGTAAATTCCCAGGACTGGGTTGCTGGGTCACATGGTACAGCTATTTTCAGCTTTCTGAGGCATGTCCATACTGACTTCCACTACTTTACATTCCCATAAACAATGGTTTAGAGTATGTATTCACCACATCCTCGCCAGCATTTATTGTTGGTAGATTTCTGTATGACAGCCATTCTAACTGGGGTGAGGTGAAAACTTATTGTGATTTGATTTGCATTTCCTTAATGGCAAGTGATCCTGAGCATTTTTTTCATGAGCCTCTTGGCCATTCGAATTTCCTTTGTTTTGTTTTGTTTTGTTTTGTTTTTTGAAAAGAACAGGTTTTTTTTTTATTTATTTTTTAAGGAATACAAATTTCATAAGTACAACTTCAGGAACACAGTTATTCTTCCCACCATACTCACCTTCCCACCCATACTCCCACCCCTCCTTCTTCTTCCTCTTCCCTTGCCAGTCCCATTCTCCATTGAGATTCATTTTCATTTAACTTTGTACACAGAAGACCAACTCTATATTAAGTAAAGATTTCAACAATTTGCATACACACATACACACACACACACACAAAAAAAAACTGTTTGAGAACTAGTTTTACAGTTAACTCTCATCATACAACTCTTTGAAGACAGAGGTCCTGCACGGGGAGTTAGTGCACAGTGAGTCCTGTTGTTAATTAACAATTAACAGTCTTATGTATGACATCAGTGACTACCTGAGGCTCTTGACATCAGCTGCCTATGCTATGGAAGCCTTCTGAGTCCACATACTCCATCAGTATTTAGACAAGGCCATAAGCAAAGTGGAAGTTCTCTCTTCCCTTTAGAGAAAGGTACATCCTTCTCTGATGGCCACTTCTTTCCACTGGAGTCTAACTCACATAGATCCTTCATGTTGAACATTTTTGTCACAGTGTCTTGGCTTTCCATGCCTGAAATGCTCTCCCGGGTTTTTCAGCCAGACCAACCCTTAAAGACTGATTCTGAGGTCAGAGTGTTACCTAAAGTGATTTTCATGCTATGGGTCTGCTGTGTGGACTGCTTGCTATGCTGTAACATTCTCTCCTTTTTAATTCTATTATTATTACCAGACACTTGATCCTATTTATATGATCACTTTAACAATTAAGCCTATCTATATGTTCACTTTAACACCTAATATGATCACTTTAACAATTAAGATGACATTTTTACCACCCAGCTTAATGGGATTGGGACAAGATTTTAAACTACACCCTTATAAGTAAGTCCATAGGAATGTATGCAGAACTATGCAGCTTTACAGTTACAAACTTCCTCCTCCCTCTCTTATTCCCACTCATTTTTTACTGAGATCCACTTCAAGAAGGGAGCTGCCCTTGACTTGACTGTCAAGGAACAGTTTTTTTTTTTCTTCATACTATTTGTTGAATTCCTTACTTAACAAAGAGCTAATCATTTGTTATGAATTTCCTCTTGAAAAATAGCTGTCAAGTCCTTTGCCCATTTCTAAACTGGATTGTTTTGTTGTTGATTTTCTTAAGCTCTTTATGGATTCTGGATATTAATCCTTTATCAGTTTGTTTGTAAATATTTTCTCCCATTCTGTTGGTTACCTCTTCACTTTGCTTAGTGTTTTTTTTCAGTGCAGAAGCTTCTCAGCTTGACATAATCCCATTTGTCCATTTTGGCTTTGATTTCCTGTGCTTCTGGAGTCTTTTCCAATAAGTCTTTGTCTATGTCAACATCTTACAGAGGTTCCTCAATATTCTCCTCTAGTAATTTGATGATATCAGATCATAGATTTAGATCCTTGATCCATTTTCTGTTGATTTTTATATAAGGTATAAGGTAGGGGTCTTGTTTAGTACTTCTGCACATGGAAATCTAGTTTTCCCAGCACCATTTGTTGAGGAGACTGAGCTTGCTACATGGATGGATTTTAGCTCCTTTGTCAAAGATTAGTTGTTTGTAGATCCATGGATTGATTTCTGGAATTTCTTTTCTGTTCCATTAGTGTACATCCCCTTCTCTCTCTCTCTCTCTCTCTCTCTCTCTCTCTCTCTCTATTAATATATATATATATTATATTTTTATATATATATATATATTATCTGTAACATTTTAAAAACAGATAATGTGGCCGGTGCCACAGCTCAATAGGCTAATCCTCCGCCTGTAGCGCCGGTACCCTGGGTTCTAGTCCCAGTTGGGGTGCTAGATTCTGTCCAAGTTGCTCCTCTTCCAGTCCAGCTCTCTGCTGTGGCCCAGGAGTGCAGTGGAGGATGGCTAAGTGCTTGTGCCCTGCACCTGCATGGGAGACCAGGAGAAGCACCTGGCTCCTGCCTTCGGATCAGCATGGTGTGCTGGCTACAGCGCACCAGCTGCAGTGGCCATTGTGGGGTGAACCAACAAAAAAGGAAGACCTTTCTCCCTGTCTCTCTCTCACTGTCCACTCTGCCTGTCAAAAAAAAAAAAAACAAACAGATAGTGTAATGCCCCCTGCTTTGTTCTTTTTGTTCAAGACAGCTTTGGCTATCTGGGATCTTTGTGGTTCCACGTACTTTAGTGGTATTTTTTTCTAGTTTTGTGAAAAATGTCATTGGAACTTTGAGAGGGATTTCACTGAATTTATAAATCATTTTTGGTAGCATTTTAAAGATATTGATTATTTCAAATCATGAACATGAGATATCTTTCCATTTTTTGTGTCATCTTTAATTTCTTTCCTCAGTGAGTTACAGTTTTAATTGTAGAAATCTATTATATTAAGTTTATTCTCAAGTTTTTTTGTAAGTAGTAGAGATGGGACTGCTTTCTTGATTTTTTTCAGATTCACTTCTGAAGAAAAACAATATTGTGTAGAAAGAATCGATGAACCCCAGGACATAAACTCTGAAGAAGTCTCATTACGAAAGACCCAAGGCAATTTCTTATTAAATAAATGTCAATTATATTTACCAATCAACAGTATTAACCAAAAAAAAAACCCTACAAATCTAAATACAAACAATCTTCCAAAGTTCCTGGAAAATGTGCATTTTGAGAAAACTATGCATGGACTTCAACAATTTTTGTACCATAATAAACGTATCTTTTAATTCTATTTCCATGAGCTTTCTGAAGTACTCTTACAGTGGCTCCCTCTATCCTTGCACCCCTTATTCATAGGGGAAATATTTCAAGACACCCAGTGAATGCTTGAAACCATTGATAGTATAGACTCTCATTTAGACTATGAGTATGATTTTCCTATACATATGTTCCTATGACAAAGCTTAATTTACAAATTATGCACACAGATTAACAACAAAGCATGATAAAAATAGAATAATTATGAAAATATATAATGAAAACTTACAAATTATTTCTAGGATTTTCTTTTAAGATTTTTGGGCTAGTGTTGATCTTAGGTAATTGAGACAATAGTAAGTGAAACTATAAATAAGCAGGGATTCTTCATAATCCCCATTAACTTTTTTTTCTACTTGTTTGCAGAACATTTTCACCACTACCACTTACTGAGCTTACCTACTATGTCCCATCATCCTATATACAGTACATCTGTAAAAACATATTAAACAATAAATATGCCAATTTGGTAACTTTTAAATAAATATGCCATTGATATATTCACAAAATTAAAACCTTGGGACTTAATATAGTCTCAGAGAGTTAAAGACATGTTATTGAATTCTAGCAACTCAGATAGGGGACAGTGGTATGTTAGCTGACTTTAACTAAAACTCCCCTTTCTGGGGGGAGGAGGACTCATTTTTTGAAACATTGTATGCACTTTTCTCTATGTGCAGTCATCAGATTTTATTGTCACAGGGATGATACAAGAACAGAATGCATCAGCCAAATCCCTAACCTACCCAATGCTCTTTACCCACAATGAAAATATTTCCAAACTGGGGAAGGGGAAAATCATGGGGAAATAAATGGGTTATCAGTAGAGCCAGGTTCAGCACAGGGCAAGAACAGAAACTCCATTTAAACTTCAGGCATCTGAGAACATAAATAATCTTTACAGGATAAAATTCATCTATAATAAGAATGAAAGCCTAGGATAAGAGAGATGACAAGCCCCAGAAATCCGCCATAAATGAAGGCAAAAGAAGATAGTCCAACAGCCTCATAGAGCAGTGTCAAGACTGTTCCCAAAGGACTTACATTCTAGTAACATAGGAATAGAGTGTCCTGCAAAGAGTGGCCTGGTTATGTGGCTGCAGCTAAGTAGTCAAGTGGTGGAACATAAGAGAGTTGAGAACCTTGTCTGTGATTACAAATTAGTAGCAAGGGAAAGGCATGGAACTTAAGTTAGCATGTGGTGCAGGATACCCTCATACCATGATACAGTAAGGTACTAAATTGGCTATTTTGCTTGTGTTCTATCTTCAAAACAGCAAATACAAAGGATCTGAGATTTATATAACAAATTAAAGAGATAAGAAATTGATGATTCATTTTTGCTTTTTATCAAGAAAAATCAATGTCCTCCTCCCACTGAAATCTCAGGTGAGGAGATGTAATTTAAGAATATAAATTAGCTTTTAATCCAAATAAGAATTCATCAATTTTTATGCAAGTGACATTTCTACCTACAGTTGGTATATTTAAGTTTAGGAGTTCCCTTAAACTTTAGTTCATATGATAATAATTGTGTTACTTCTTTGAGAGTATTTCCATCAACATAATTTCAAGCAACTATAGATTAAGATTATAGTTTCTAATGTCATTATGTGTTTTATAATATCAAACCCAACAAAATAATAATAATAATCTTTAGTCTCCAAATAAGACAAGAGGTTTTCCACTTTTTGATCAAATATGATTTTAAATTGGTTAGCAAAGTCACTGATAACACTTTTATTGTAGTAGAGGAAATGGTGTTAATTTGTTAAGTTCTCATTATCTAAGACCATCAATTATGTGCTTACCCTCAGGTCCAAGTATAATATTCTTCGTATAGAAAATAAAAAGTATTGCCCACTGTATGTTATTTTCGTAACTGGATTTATGTTCCACTTTGACTTAGCTTATTTATGGTATTTCAGAGTATTTTAGTGAGATCTCAGAATATTAATGCTATAAACAATAACATACATCAATCCTTAGCCAAATGCACATAAATGTCACCTCTTTTCATCATTTATGACCCAAAAACTACTATGCTTAAAGGCCAAAGGGCTTTTGAGATATTTCAATAATCTTCAAGAAATCAATCTTACATGAAACTGAAGGAAAACATCGAATGTCATTGAGCAATGAAGCTCAGTCTGTCAGTGCCCTACCTCTGAGCAGAAGCCTTAGGATGTTTCTCCTTCAGCTTCCTCACCAGTGCCACTGTCAGCTGCCTTGTCTCCTCAACAGAAGCTTCTGGCATTAAGTGGGTGTCTGAGGGTTCTGGTAGTTGCTTCAAGCCAGGGTTGCTGGCATTCTTTTTCAGCACCTAATAAATGAAATGTAGGAATAATGCAGCTAATTTGTCCTGAGTGGAAATATCTACAAAGTATGCATACCAAAACGGTCTTCAGATAGCACAGAAATAATTGTATGCAGCCAGACCAAAAGAAAACAGTCCTAAAAAAAGGTTATTGTATCATCATTTACTTAACAAAATAATTTTACGGAAGTATATAAGCACTTACCTAAGTGTAAGTGTGTGTATATAGATGTTATATGTATCATATTGAACAATTAGCAAAGTTGAAATGTGATTTTGTGCTTGTTTCCTGTAAGTAACTGGAACAATTTTTCTCTTTTCAAAATAAACTTTAGAGATACATTTCTGCCTTGGCTCTGGCTCACTACACTGACCTCTTCTGCTAAGTTGCTGCCACGTTCCTGGTGAGCTGTGGTCTCGGTGCCATGGTGACTGTGATACTCCGTCTGGGCCACATTTACTCGTGCGTTTAGCTCCTCTAGGTGGGTCAGAACAAATTGAGGAAGAGCCTGCAATAAAATAAAAATCAATAAAAAGTAGTACCAGCCTTATAAGCAAAAGTCAAAAATCCATCCAACTGAATAGAGAGGATAAATTAGACTAACAGTAAACAGATCAACTTTGCATTTTACTGTCAATTTCAGATCACAATCACACCAAAATACTTTGATATTAAAATAATTGTTTAACATCATCAAGTTTAGGCAGATAGCTAATCTTCCCCGTTAGACTGGTAAAATTAAAATGTTAAAACCAACTTGTATATCAATAATAGAATTATTATTGCAAGCTACAATATGGATGAACTTGGAAAGCGTTACGCTAACGGGAATAAACTATTACTAATAGACCACCTATTATATGATTTCATTTATAGGAAACAGAATAAGCAAATCTGTAACTAAAAATAGGGCTGGGTGGCAGATAGTATGTAGAAAATAGTTATGAGGTACAAAGTGTCTCTCAGGGAGAATAAAGTTTTTAAAAATTAAATTGTGGCAAAGGATGTACTTTCAGGAAAATTGTACGTATTTATAAGATATGTAATATTTGGCATATATGTACATATTTGTGTAATATCCCAAAAGGGAAAACATACTTATCTATTCAAACATTTAGCATTTCTTTATACCGAAAACATCCAAATCCTAACTTCTAGGCTTTTTTGTTTTTGCAGAGCAAAACAAACAATACATTAACATTATCTATAGTCATCCTACTGTGCGATAGAACCACGGTACTAGGTTATACATAGATAGGAAGCAATAGAATCAACTTTTCAATGTCAAAGATTCAATACCAAAGAAAGAAAGAAAGAAGGAATATCAGAGAGAAAAAAGATTCAGGTGAAAGCTTGGTAAATGGAATTTTGTTGACTTGATCAATGGGCGACAATCAAAAAATTAATTGTGGATTTTTTTTTACAGTTTTTATCTAAAAAATTTAACAGACATAAAATTATACATACTTAGAGGGTACCATGTGATTTTTTGATACATCTATATATTGTGTAATGTCCAATCAGAGTAAACATATCCATATCCTTAGACATTTAACAATTCTTTGTGGTGAAAACATTCAAAGTCCCATCTTCCAGATTGTTAAATGGAAAAATGTACACTTAATAGTCATTCACATGTACGTAAAGATGTTCACTGCCACACTGTTCACATTTGCCTAAATGTGCATCTCCAGGGAAGTGTTTTTAAAATGGCATAGATGAGGATGTTAATATGGAAAGATGGTTTACAATATTAAAATATAGTATTGACTGAAAAACAATAGGTTACAAACTCATATGTATATTTTTGTATGCATAAGGAATGACACACTATTGATAATATTTGAGAATAGGTTTGATAGGTATTTTGTTTATTATTTCACTCTGTTCTGAACTACTGGAGAGTTTGTTTTTTTTTTTTTTAAACTAACAGTGGGGCTGGCGTTGTGGCATAACAGGTCAAGCTGCTGCCTATGATGCTAGCATCCCATATGGGAGCTGGTTCATGTCCCTGCTGCTCCACTTTTAATCTAACTCCCTGCTGTAGCCTGGAAAAAGCAGCAGAAGATGGCTCAAAGAGCTTTGGACCCTGCACTCAAGTGAGAGACTCACATAGATCTCCCTAGTAAAGCCTCATATGGTTGTAACAAGTTGACATCTTGTCTACCCTCTCATGAGAAACTTTGAGTTGGAACTACCCAGCTAAGAAACTCCAGACTCATGGCCCATAGAAATTATGAGGTAATAAATGCTTGCTGTTTTAAATTGCTATGGTCTGCAGTAATTTTTTTACATAGCAACAAATAAAAAAAAGTTAACACAAAATGAGTGTTAGTATTAGTTTGTCTTCTTACATTTTTATCAATGTTGGATTTGGGCATTTCTAGTTTTACATCTTCCTAATAAGAGGAAAACACTATCACATTTTTTACAGTTTTTAATCTCTGGTGGGGCTGAAGTTTTTTGTTTGGTTTTCCTCTTTTAATTTTTCTTCTGTTATATATTTCTTTAAAAAAAAACATTTATTTATTTGTTATTTGAAAGTCAGAGTTTCAGAGAGAAACAGAGAGACACAGGGAAACATAAAGATCTTCCATTGCTGCATTGCCCAAATAACTGCAACAGCCAGGACTGGTCTAGTCCAAAGCCAGGAACCAGTAGCTTCATCCGGGTCTCCCACATGGGTGCAGGGGCCCAAGGACTTGGGCCATTCTCTGCTGCTTTCCCAGACTCATTAGGAGGGAGCAGGATTGGAAGCAGAGCAGCCAGGACTGGAATTGGCAGCTGTATGGGATACTGGCACTGAGAGAGTGGCTTAACCCGCTGTGCCACTGTGCCAGCCCACATGTATGTCTGTTTCATACCTTTTACCTACTTTTCTACTGAAGTCTTTGTCTCTTGCTGCTGCTGTATCAGGCTCATGAGATATTAACAATATTATTATTATTGCATTCTCTGATGCTCATGTTACAACTGTTTTCCCTATATGATAGTTTACTATTTACTTTTCTTTTTTAAAGATTTATTTATTTATTTATTTGAAAGGCAGAGTTACAGAGAGGTGAAAGCAGAAAGGGGGGGGGGTGGGTGGGAGGGAGCGAGAGAGAGTGAGAGTCATATCTTCCATCCACTGGTTCACTCCCCAGATGGCTGCAATGGCTGGAGCTGGGCCAATCCAAAGCCAGGAGCTTCTTCTGGGTCTCCCACGAAGTGTAGGGGACCAAGGGCTTTGGTCATCTTCCCCTGCTTTCCCACACCATATCAGAGAACTGTATCAGAAGTGGAGTAGCTGTGATGCCAAACCAGCACCCATATGGGATGCCGGCACTACAGGCAGCAGCTTTACCCACTACACTGCAGTGCCTGCCTCTCCTATTTTTTTTTTTTTTTGACAGGCAGAGTTAGACAGTGAGTGAGAGAGAGAGAGAGAGAGAGAGAGAGAGAGAGAGAGAGAAAGGTCTTCCTTTTTCCGTTGGTTCACCCCCCAAATGGCCACCATGGCTGCCATGTTGTGGCCGGCGCACTGCGCCAATCTGAAGCCAGGAGCCAGGTGCTTCCTCCTGGTCTCTCATGTGGCACTTCTCCACTGCCTTCCCGGGCCACAGCAGAGAGCTGGACTGGAAGAGGAACAACAGGGACAGAATCTGGCGTCCCAACCGGGACTAGAACCTGGGATCCCGGTGCTGCAGGTGGAGGATTAGCCAAGTGAGCTGTGGCGCTGGCCTCTCCTATTTACTTTTGCTTCAAACATTTTTGTATTTGTGAGTTTTAAAATTTTTATTCATTCAAGTCATTAGTCTTTTCCTGTGAGGATTTTTTGTTTGCATGTTTATAAGAATGTCTACTCACCATTACAAAGAGTTAGATATCTTAACTCATGATTTTTTCTACTTTATGTTCCATATTTAAGTTTAAATCTGTAATTTATACGAAACTAGTGAATTATATAGGTTAAGTGATATAATTTTATCATATTTTTGTAATTGGTTAGGAAAATAGCTAATTTTAAAAACAAACAAAAGAAAATTATCAAAGTAAAATAATATAACAAAAACTATAACTGTATTAAGGCTGTTATTATTCTTATCAATATTAGCTAAACACTATGGATTAGCTACTATATGCCAGGATATGTGCCAAATACCCAAATAGCAGTGTTAATATCTCCATTTACAAATAATTTGAAACTTTGAAAGGTTAAATGACTTGCCTAAGACCACACAGCTAATAAGCATTTGAGCCAATACTTATTAATATCCTAAAGCAGTCATTCCTTTTCAAAAATAAGTGGCATGAGCTTCATTTATGATACAGCTGGAAATAATTATCAAATTATCCTCCATTTTATCCTTAACAGGATGGAAATAGTTTTGGACATAACTAAATTTAGAACAAATCTAAATTTTTAAACCTCTAAAATACTGAAATGCCTCATTAATAAATAATTTTCCTCTGTGAAAATAGAAGAACCGAAGTAGAAGTATCGATGATAGTGTTTAGGAATGAAGATCTAGAATCTAATCTTCCTAAAAAATTATTTGTGTTTGAAATGTAAAAGTACAGTGTTGGCGCTGTGGCGCAGCGGGTTAACGCTCTGGCCTGAAGCGCCGGCATCCCATATGGGCACCGGTTCGATACCCGGCTGCTCCACTTTCAATCTGCTCTCTGCTATGGCTTGGGTAAGCAGTAGAAGATGGCCCAAGTCCTTGGGCCCCTGCACCCGCATGGGAGACCTGGAAGAGGCTCTTGGCTCTTGGCTTCGGATCGGTGTAGCTCCGGCCATTACAGCCAACTGGGGAGTCATCTAGTGGATGGAAGATCTCTCTCTCTCTCTCTCCCTCTCCTTCTCCCTCTCCCTCTCCTTTCTCTGTGTAACTCTGACTCTCAAATAAATAAATAAATCTTTATTTAAAAAAAGAAAAGTACAGTATTCTAGCTAGCAGTAGTGCTGTTGGAGTAATCAGAAAATTATGCTTTAAGAGAAAAAGAGAGGTACAAGGAACAGCTTGTTTGGGTACCTATGTTTTGGGAGGAAAAAGGCACAATTAAATCTTGACTGTATTCTTCTTTAAGTATATCTGTTGGTGGGAAGAGTGAAACTTGTTAAGACAGAATTATGCTTTTAGATAACAGGAATGAATTTTGTGCAGGTAGGTCTCAGAATTAAACCATCATGTGCAAGCACAGGCCAAACAACTGGAGAGAGATTTGTATACAATCTCGAATTCTACTTTTTTATTTTCACCAAGATGTACCAGTTTCATTCTTTCTGTGACCTTTTCTCTACCCACCTAGAGCCTTACTTGGATCAGATTTATGACAAAGAATCAGAAATGGAATGAGGGACGGATAATGAGAAAGCAGGGTAAGTCTCAAAGTGAAATTAGATCAAGGTAATTTTAAAAATGCTTTCATATTTGATGGCTGTGTCAAATCCTCTGCTTGTGAGAGTATCTAAATGTGCATGGTCTTGGTTGAGTTAGTGAATAACAGTATTTCAACTAAGGTGTCAACAAATAACTACTCAAGGAAATGCTGTTATGATAAAAAAAAATTTTAAGACTTACTTATTTGAAAGGCAAAGTTAGAGGGAAAGGGAGACAGAGAGCAAGGGGGAGGGGAGAGAGAGAGAGAGAGAGAGAGAGAGAGAGAGAGACAGAGACAGAGACATCTTACATCTGCTGGTTCACTCCCCAGATGGCTGCAATGGCTGGACTGGGTCTGGCAGAAGCCAGGAGATTTCTCCAGGTCTCCCACATAGGTGGCAGCAGCCCAAGTACTTGGGCCATCTTCTCTGCTTTTCCCAGGCCACCAGAAGGGAGCTGAATGAGAAGTGGAGCAGCTGGGACAAGAAAAAGCACCCATATGGGATGCTGGTATCGTAAGTGGTAGCTTAACCTGCTCTGCCACAGTGCCGGCCTTGTCTTATGAAACATTTTTACATTTGAGGTGTATCAAACTCTGTAAGTTTCGAAAAAATTTAGGATACCATGGAATAGCAGCTGAACCATAAAATTCTAGAACAGTAGAGAAATGAAGGTATCAGGTTTATCAGTCAGAGTCCAATAATGAGATAGAAGCTGCATAATAATCGAACAGGGAACATTTAATATAAATAATTAGTAATAAGATTGGAGTAGTAGAAGAGGACTGGAGTGGCTAATTAAAGGAAACACTATAGAAAATGTGAAAAGTAGATCAGGGAGCAACCACTAGTCCCAGGCCTGAGAAAAACATTCAAGCATAGGCCTGATGTAAGACCAAGGTCTGGTTCACATCACAGAAGACACAACCATGGTTCACTAGATGTCAAAGAAATCCCTGAGGATGCTGCATCACTGGGAGTCACTGTCAGTCTGCCTTTGTCATGCCAGGGGAAGTTCTCCATCTAGCCTACCTAGCAATACTTCACTAAAAAGCCACCTGCTGTGGTCCAAATATGTCCTACCAAAATTCGTATGTTGAAATTCAGTTGCTAAAGTGACAGTGTGAAAAGCTGAGGCCTTTAAGAGGTTATGAAATGAGGTCGGAGCCCTCTCGAATAGGAACAGACTTTTATAAAAGGGCTTGGGGGAGCAGGCTCATTCTGCTCCATCCCTTCCACCTTGTTGCAAGGCAGCATTCATATCCTCTGGAGGACACAACAAGGTGCCACCTCGAAAGCAGAAGTAACCCTCAGCAGACATCAGACCTGTTGGTGAATTGACCTTCAAGATTTCCAGAACTGTAAGAAATAAATTTCTACTATTTCTAAATTACCCTGCCTATGACATTTTGTTATAGCAGCAAAGATGGAACTAAGATACTACTCAAAAGGGACATGCTCAAGGGAAAGCATCCTCAAGGATGGCAGCACTCTGCTGCAAAGGTGCCCGAGGCAGGCGCCGGACAATGAAGGATAGACTTGAAACTGAGAGGCTATGCACTGGTAACTGACACGCTGTGTGTAATTGGTTGAATTGTGTCTCAAAAGAAAAAAAAGTTATGTTGTAGCCTTCATCCTTATTACCTGAGAATGTGATTTTATTTGGAAACAGAGCCTTGGCAGATGCAATCAATTCATTATTAAGTTATCGAAAAAGGTCCTGAGGCCAGTGCTGCAGTGTCGTATCCCATATGGGCGCTGGTTCAAGTTCTAGCTGCTCCACTTCCAATCCAACTCCCTGCTAATGCACCAGGAAAAACAATGGAGAATAGCCCCATGTGCTTGGGCTCCTGCCACCCATGTAGGAGACCTGGAAGAAGCTCCTGACTCCTGGCTATGGCCTGGCCCAGCCCCAGCCATTGCAGCCAAATGGGAAGTGAACAAGCAGACAGAAGACCTCTCTCTCTCTCTCTCTCTCTCTCTCTCTCTCTCTCTAACTCTAGCAAATAAATAAAATCTTTCAAAAATTTTTAAAAAAGGGTCCTAATCCAATATTACTAGTGTCCTCATAAAGAGAGGCAAATGTGGACGCAGATACATACAGAAAAGAGAATGCCATGAAAGATACACACCCAGAAAGGGAGACAGCCATGTAAAGATGAAGGCAGAGATTAAAGCAATGCTGTCACAACCAAGGGACTTCCAGAAGACGAAAAAAGCAGGGAAGAGCCCTGCTGAGGATATGAATGGACAACATTTTGATTTCAGACTCCAAGCTTCCAGAACTCTGAGAAGGTAACTTACTGTTGTTTTAAGTTACCCAGTGCATGGCACTGTATTATGGTAGCCCTGGGAAACCAATAAGGCAAGTGTTTTCAATTATCTATGTAACTTAACATTTCTGATAAATAATCATTTTGAATGCACACATTATCACACCATTGAATAATCTAACTTTTGACTATCTTAAATATTGACACCTGATTAACATCATTTAGGCTTGGAATCATAGAGTAGGGAAGAAATCATGAGAACTCAAGATCAACATCCTTATTTTATTTTATTTTATTTTTTAAAGATTTATTTATTTATTTGAAAGAGTTACACACAGAGAGAAAGAGAAAGACAGAGAGAGAGAGAGAGAGAGGACTTCCAACTACTGGTTCACTCCCCTAGATGGCCACATTGGCCAGAGCTTCGCCGATCCAAAGCCAGGAGCTTCTTCCCGGTCTACCACGAGGGTAAAAAGGCCCAATGGCTTGAGCCATCTTCCACTGCTTTCCCAGGCCATAGCAGAGAGCTGGATCAGAAGTGAAGCAGCCGGGACTCGAACTGGCACCCATACGGGATGCCGGCACTGCAGGCAGTGGCTTTACCCAGTACGCCACAATGCCAGCCCAACATCCCCATTTTATTAAAATAAACATTTAATGTAAATGTAATATACATATAGAAGAGCATCTCATTTGTAAGTGTACAATTCAATCCATTTTCATACACTGAATGCTTGGTTAGCTAACCACCCAGGTCAAGAAACAGAACACACCGCAGCACACCAGACACACTCCCTGTTCCCTTTTTCAGTTGCTATTGCCCTCAGGCATAATCACTCCCTTAACTTGTAACACAACAGAGTCCTTGTTTTGTTCAGTCTCCAACTATAAATACCTGGAGTAATATGGTGAATATTTTTTGGATCTGGTTTCTTAGTTTACCATTACATTTGTGAGACAGATGTACATTGTTATGTACACTTATAATTCATTCACTGGCACTGACATGTCACAGAATTGGAAAACTACAATCTGCAGGGCAAATATGGACAACCTGCTTCTGTAAATAGAATTTTACCGAATGATAGTCACATCTGTCTACATATTGTCTAGGGCTGCTTTTTGCCACAAAAGCAAGGTTGAGAAGTTGAGATAAAGATCATTTGGCCCACAAAGCCCAAAAGATTTATATCTGGCTGCTTATAGAAGTCTAACAACCCTGCCAGTTAGTACTCCAACAAATATCCAAATCACAATTCCTTTATCTCTCCTAATTCTGACAAGTATTTGAATAATTCTCATTCTGATTCTCTTAAAATTAGTGGTGCTACAATCAACATTTTAGCAAATATCTTTACTTCAATATACATTTATATATAAGAATTTCTGTTGAGCATAGAAACAGTAGAGGAATTGCTAGGCTAAATAGACATGCTCTCTCTCTCTCTCTCTCTCTCACACACACACACACACTCTCTCTCTCTCTCTCTCTCTCTCTCTGTCTCTCCTTCTCTCTGTGTGTGTAACTGTGACTTTCAAGTAAAATAACTAAATCTTCTTTGTTTGTTTGTTTTGTTTTTGTTTTTTGACAGGCAGAGTTAGTCAGTGAGAGAGAGAAAGACAGAGAGAAAGGTCTTCCTTCTGTTGGTTTACCCCCAGATGGCCGCTACGGCCAACACGCTGCACCAATGTGAAGCCAGGAGCCAGGTGCTTCTTCTTGGTCTCCCATGAGGGTGCAGGGCCCAAGGACTTGGGCCATCCTCCACTGCCTTCCAGGGCCACAGAACATAGCTAGACTGGAAGAGGAGCAACCGGGACAGAATCCAGCGCCCTGACCGGGACTAGAACCCAGAGTCCCGGCGCCGCAGGTGGAGGGAGGATTAGCCTAGTGAGCTGAGGCAAATAAATCTTTTTTTAAAAAAAGAAATGCTGGGTTATATTATAGCACTGAATCAGGGAAACATGTTTTTGGCTTTGGAAAATTTGTGTTTTAAAATCAAACAAAACATCTTTATTTTATCTTTTTCTGTCTTTCCTTTTCTCTCTGTAACTCTGAATTTCAAATAAATAAATACATATTTTTTAAAAGGGTGGCAGAGTTGTGGCACAAGGGGTTAACCCACTACCTGCAACACTCGCTTCCCATATGAGTGCTAGTTAAAGTCTCAGCTGCTCCACTTCTGATCCAGCTTCCTGCTAGTGCACCCAGGAAAGCAATGGAAGATGGTCCTAGTGATTAGGACCCTGTCACCCACATGGGAGACCCAGATGGAGTTCCAGGCTCCTGGCTTTGTCCTAGTCCACCCCAGCCATTGGGGTCATTTGAGGAGTGAACCATCAGATGGAAAATCTCTACTCCCCACTTCCCAGTTTGTCCCCCTCTCTCTGCAACTGCCTTTCCAATAAATAAATAAATAAATAAATCTTTCAGAAAAATCACACAAACCTCCGAAGGAAAGGAATTAAGTTACACTCCAAAGTTCTAAATGTGGGGTGAAGTTATTTTCACAGAAAAAGCATTTCTTTTGCTCAGTAACAGAACATTTTATAACAATATGGAAATAGAAAAACTTATAAGCAGTGGTTTCTAAAGTCCTCACCTTAGAGTAAATGCAACCATCAGCTCCGAACACCCACTTCTGAGATTCATCTCCTTTACGTCTGTAAGGAAAATGTGACATAGAGATTAACAGCTTTATTCCACACAGAAACAACTGTAGGTTTGAAATAAAATGAATACTTTCCCTATAGCCTGGCAAGAAGATGGTCCACAATTTACCAAGGATTCTGCCATGATGATCACTACTACCTCAGCAGCTAAAGCCTCCCTTAAGACAGTCAATTTACTTGCTACCCAGTGTATGGGGGTGAGGGGGAGTGTATCCATAGAAACAGTGATGGGGTAAGTGTTTGGTGCAGTGCTTAAGATGCTGCTTGGGATGCCTGTGCCCCATAGCAGATTGCATGGGTTTGAGTCCATGATCCAATTCCAATTCCAACTCCCTGATTCTGTGTAACCCCAGGAGGCATCAGGTGTTGTTCATTTATCTTTTGATTGCATCTAATTTTGATTAAAAACAAGTCCTATTGTACACTGTACTTCAGAACTTAGAAAACCATTATTTAGCTACTTCTGGATAGATAGGCAGTAGGATGTGCTTAGGGCGGAAATCAGAACTAGGATACTTAGGCATTAGAGAAGCTGGCCTAACCATAAATAAAGAAGGGAAAATTTCTCTAACATGCAAAGTGGACTGCCTAATAGATAAGACAATGTAACATAATGATTAGGAATGTGATCTGCAGAGTCAGATTCCCAGATATGTGTGTGTGTGTGTGTGTGTGTATACACACATATTCTGACTTTGCCTCCACCTCTTATTTCACAACAAAAATTCTGACCCATACACTATTCTAATTTCTTTATATCACACTGTCACATTTAGTCCTCACAACAACCTGATCATTATTATGTCATTATTATAGGCATTGTTATCTTTAAATATGAGGAAATTGAAGTTCAGGGCAGTCAATCATTTGCTCAAGGACATGCCTATTAAGAAGTATGGCAGGAATGCATACCCAAGTAGTCAGATTCTATAACCCAAAAGTAGACTCTTAGCTACAGCTCTACCTTGCCTGTCAGTTAAAATCCAGTCAAACGATGGCCACTGAGTACCAAGTTTGTAGACACCTGAATGGATAAGTGAAGTATAATTAATATAAACCCAGGCAGAAGAGTCCTAAGAAAGAAAAGACAAGCCCACAGCACGTCTGTTTGATGTGGGACTGAATGTAGAATGGGTAACAAGGTTTCTAGATAGGAATTAATGCTGCACACTGAAGACATACCAAGCATCACTTGCAGTGACAATGAGAGTGTCAAATCATAAAACAAGGAGCCAGAGCTGGACCAGTTCATTCAGTCTGGTTATAATAAAGTGAAAAGTTCTTCAGTTGTAACTGATTTAGAAATAACAAAGATTATATATTCCAAATAAAAGAGCTGTCTACACCTCAATGTTTATTGCAGCTCAATTCACAACAGCTAAGATCTGGAATCAACCTAAATGCCCATCAACAGAAGACTGGGTAAAGAAATTATGGGACATGTACTCTATAGAATACTATACAGCAGTAAAAAAATAAAATCCGGTCATTTGCAACAAAATAGAGGAATCTAGAACACATCATGCTGAGTGAATTAAGCCAGTCCCAAAGGGACAAATATCATATGTTCTCCCTGATCTGTGACAACTAATAGAGCACCAAAAAGGAAACCTGTTGAAGGGAAATGGACACTATGAGAAACAATGACGTGATCAGCCCTTGTCTTGACTGTCAAGGAACAACTTAATACTTTATCCTTTTTAGTATTTTTTTGTTCTACTTAATAAAATTAGTTGAACTATTTAATTAACACATAATTATTCTTAGTCGTTTAAATTTAACTGAAAAGTGATCCCTGTTAAATATAAAAGTGGGAATAAGAGAGGGAGGAGATGTACAGTTTGGGACATGCTCAATCGGACTTGCCCCAAACGGTAGAGTTAGAAACGTGCCAGGGGATTCCAATTCAATCCCATTAAGGTGGCATGTATCAATGCCATCTCACTAGTCAAAGTGATGAGTTTCAGTTCACAATTGATCACACTGATAGGACTAAGAGTCAAAGGGATCACATAAACAAGACTAGTGTCTGCTAATACTAACTGATAGGATCAAAAAGGAGAGTACGATTCAACATGGGAAGCGAGATACACAGCAGACTCATAGTCCTAAACAGCACTCTGGCCTCAGAATCAGCCCTTAAGGCATTCGGATATGGTTAAAAAGCCCATGAGAGTATTTCAGGCATGGAAAGCCAAGACATTCTGGCAAAAAAAAGTGACCTAAATGAAAGATCTCTGTGAATGAGTTCCCAGCAGAAAGAACGTGCCATCAAAGAAGGAGGTACCTTTCTCTGAAGGGAGGAAAGAACTTCTACTTTGACTATGACCTTGTCTAAATAAGATCGGAGCTGGCGAACTCTAAATGCTTCCATAGCCTAGGCAACTCAGGACAAGAGCCTCAGGTGATTTCTGATTCCATAAACAAGAGTGTCAATTGTTAAATCAACAATAGGAGTCCCTGTGCACTTACTCCTCATGTAGGATCTCTGTCCTTAAAGTGTTGTACTATGTGAATTAATGGTATAACTAGTACTCAATCAGTACTTTATACTTTGTGTTTCGGTGTAGGTGCAAACTGTTGAAATCTTTACTTAGTTTATGCTAAACTGATCTTCTGTATATAAAGAGAATTGAAAATGAATCTTGATGTGAATGGAAGGGGAGAGGGAGTGGGAAATATGAGGGTTGCAGATGGGAGGGAAGTTATGGGGTGAAAAAGCCATTGTCATCCAAAAACTGTACTTTGGAAATTTATATTTATTAAATAAAAGTTAAAACAAAACAAACAAAAAACAAAAAAAGATTATATATTTATTAAACAGGATATTAAAATAGCTATTTTGGTCTGCACTATTTTAGCACAGCGGGTAAAGACCTGGCCTGAAGCGCTGGCATCCCATATGGGTGCCGTTTCTAGTCCCAGCTGCTCCTCTTCCCATCCAGCCCTCTGCTACAGCCTTAGAAAGCAGCAGAAGATGGCCCAAGTCCTTGGGCCCCTGTACCTGCACAGGAGACCTGAAGAAGCTCCTGGCTCCTGGTTTCGAATTGGCGCAGCTCTGGCCATTGCAGCCACCTGGGGAGTGAACCAGCAGATGCAAAACCTCTCTCTCTGTGTCTCTACCTCTCTCTATAACTCTGCGTTTCAAATAAATAAAATAAATCTTTAAAAATAAAAAATAATAATAAACAGCTATTTAAATTTTATTCTTTATATACAGAAAGACAGGAAGGATTGAACGTGAAAAGACATAGAACATATATCCAATTTTGTCAACCTGATAACAACAACTAGACAAGACATTATAGAAAAAGAAAACCATAGACCAATACCTCTCATGAATATAAGTGCAAAAAATGCTTAAGAAAATTTTAATGAATTGAATACGAAATACAAAAAGTGATACAGGAACAAGTGAGGTTTATTCCAGAATGCAATATTGGTTAAATAATAATTCCCTTAAAATGGATCATACCACTAAATGTGAAACCTAAAACTGTAAATATTTTATGTGAAAATATAGGAAAAAATATTTATGACCTTATACTTAGCAAAATTTCCTTATATATGATACCAAAAACATGATCCACAAAAATATAAATTGAGGGGCCGGACTGTGGCATAGCGGGTAAAGCTGCCGCCTGCAGTGCTGGTATCCCATATGGTGCCAATTTGAGTCTCAGCTGCTCTACTTCCTATTCAGCTCTCTGCTATGGCCTGAGAAAGCAGTAAAAGATGGCTCAAGCCTTTGGGCCCCTGCACCCGCGTGGGAGACCCAGAGGAAGCTCCTGGCTCCTGGCTTCAGAGGGGTGCAGCTCAGCCATGTGGCCAATTGGGGAGTGAACCAGCAGATGAAAGACCTCTCTCTCTTTCTGCCTCTCTTTCTCTCTCTGTGTAACTCTGACATTAAAGTAAAATAAATAAATCTTAAAAAAATTATATAAATTGGTACATTGAGCGTCATCAAAATTAAGAATTTCCGTTCATTGAGTAGAAAAATGATTTAAACAAGTATTTTAACAAAGTCAACATCCAATGGAATATGAAAAGCTGTTCAACATCATACATCATTATTGGACTGAACAAAATACCTACAATGATGCATCACAACATATCTGTTACAATGTCTGGTTTTTAAGACTGACTACGCCAAGGAGTGGTGAGGATAAGGAACAACTGGAACACTCATCATGGTTTAATCAATTTGGAAAGCAGTTGATACTGTCCTAAAATACTAAACATTTACCTATATTTTTTAAAAGATTTATTTATTTATTTGAAAGTCAGAGTTACACAGAGAGAGGAGAGGCAGAGAGGGAGAAAGAGAGGTCTTCCACCTGCTGGTTCACTCTCCAATTGGCTGCAACAGCCACAACTGCGCCGATCCGAAGCCAGGAACCAGGAGCGTCCTCCGGGTCTCCCATGTAGGTGCAGGGGCTCAAGTCCTTAGGCCATCTTCCACTGCTTTCCCAAGTCATAGCAGAGAGCTGGATTGGAAGAGGAGTAGCCAGGACTAGAACCGGTGGCCATTTGGGATGCTGGCACCACCGGCAGAGGATTAACCTATTGCACCACGGCGATGGCCCTGGCTAACTTTTAAATTGATAATTTTGTATGGCTTATTATTGATCTTATAAATATCCAATGGCCTTTGGCAGAAGAAAGTTCCACTCCCCCGTGAGGGAGATGGTGAGAGAGGTCTTTCCAAGGGCAGAGTTCATCAGTGGGCTAGGTGAAAATGGCAGGTGTTTGGAAGGGTATAGCTATATTGACATGCTCATCATCCTCAGGGCTCTCTGCCTGGGCACAATGGATACTGAACGTAGTACAGCATCTCATCAGCAGATCTGGAATTAGTACTTCCTGTTCTGTCCAAGACTGTCACGGAAATACGTGGGGTTGAAACAGACAACTCAGGGCGCTTAGTGCCTCGAGGGGAGACAGCAACAGCTTGTCTAAGGAAAAAGATGGAAATTTCTAAAAAACACCATAACAAGTAACTTCAAAAATTGTTGTTTAAAAATAATTTAATCTATAAAAAAAAGTGAAAGAGAAGGAGAGTATTCTAGACAATAAAAGTGGGAGGGAAAGAGAGGATTAAATAATCCTTCGTATTCTGAGAAACAAAGTCTACGCAAGACAGAGGTAAAATAGCAGATAATTGGAAAACTCCAGGTTCTCTCTAACTGAGAAACTATACTTGGCTTTTTAGAAGGCAGTGTGGATCAAGATATTTGGAGCTAATCTCACCTCTGGGTATGTACTTTAAAACACACCTATCATTTCAAAAGCATCAGAAGTACCTGTGTGACTGAATTTTTTAAGATAACCGTATTTCACTCTAAATAACAATAGATACTCTCATGTGACAGCAACTTCCAGAGATTCTTCTGCCTTCTCTTCCTAAATAGTATAACATGATTTTAACAAAAGCTATGAATTAAGGCATAGCCTTTTATATGCTCAAAATAATAGAACTAGCACTTAAAGAGGCAACCTGACAACTCACAACGGAAATCGTAAACATATCATGCCTCATTAGTTCAGCTATGTCTTATGTGGTGTCAATTCATTCTTATTCCAGGTAGCAAGTGCTTGCACGCATTTTTCATTTTTATATTTTTTTCTGTTATGTGAATCTGACCATCTGTGAATGAAAAGCAAACCAATAACGCTATTACCAAGTGACCTGATCCATCTCAAAAAAATTAATCTAAAAATAATAATTATATTCTTTTCAAAAGATATCTTGGGCTTCTTGTAGATAAACCAAATGAATCAAAGTTATTTTCAGACCACCATTTAATGTTGATAGTGTTTCATTCATAAGGAATTTGGCTATGCAGGACTTGACCTTCAGTTTTAAACTAGAACATTAATTAAAGAAATACACACACAGACACATACACCCATACAGAGGTCAGATTATAGAGGATAAAAACCACTGTACATTATTAAGATCTTTAAATTAGTCATGAGCCTTTAGAAATAGATGACACACACAAAATTACATACTTAGTTTTTCTTGAAAGCAATTAGAAGAGGAAGCAATAGGTATGAATTCTGTCATGATATCTCAGTCAGAACTCAGTGATAACTGTCCACTTTAGATGAGACATATTTTCTCCAGTTCACTATATTCTCCACCATGTCTTACAGCAGTCCCCATACGAGCCTGACCCAACCTCCTGCCTTCCTGTTACCTGTCTGACCTGTAAAGACTTTTCAGAACTTGCTACCTCTACATGTAAATGGATAGATGGATCTACCAAAGGATACTTGTTTCTCACCCATCTTTGGGCTGTAGACTTCCTCCATCAGAATCAAGGGCTGAGTTTTCTATCTTAAAAATGATTCAGAGGCAGGCATTTTTGGTGTGGTGGTTAAGATGCCAGTTAGGACTCCTACAGCCCATCTTGGGGTACATGGGTGCAAGGCCTCCTGACTCCAGCTTCCTCCTAATGCAGATCCTGGAGGCAGTAGTGATGGCTTAAGCAATTGGATGCCTGCCAACCATGTGGGAGACCTAGATTCAGTTCCTGGTTCCTGGATTCAGGCCATTTGAGCCCTGGATGTTGAGAGCATTGGAGAATAAGCCAGTAGATGGGAGTGCTTTCTCTTTTAATCTCCCTCTCTTCCCCACTGAATCTAAAATAAATTATTTTTAGAGACCCATAAAAGACGGGGCTGGTACTTTGGCATAGCGGGTAAAGCCGCTGCCTGCAGTGCCGGCATGCCATATGGGCACCAGTTCAAGTCCCAGCTGTACCACTTCCAATCCAGTTCTCTGCTATGGCCTGGGAAAGCAGTGGAAGATGCCCCAAGTCCTTGGGCCCCTGTACACATGTGGGAGACCTGGAAGAAGCTCCTGGCTCCTGGCTTCAGATCAGCACAGCTCCGACTGTTGCGGTCATCTGGGGAGTGAACCAGTGGATGGAAGACTTCTCTCTCTCTGCCTCTCCTTCTGTCTCTGTTTAACTCTGACTTTCAAGTAAATAAATAAATCTTAAAAAAAAAAAAACCTATAAAATAAATTTCAGACTCTTACAGAATCCTGTCAAATATAAAATAATCTTTTTCTGCCACTTAGCTTTTGCTGGAAATAAAGTGATAACTAGCCAACATTTGCCAGATTACATTAAAAACATATACTCCTTAAAGTACACCTTTAAATATAGGCAACAAGTATAATACCAGGCAATAGCAGAAGACAAAAGTAATATTCACACATATAGACAATACTATCAAAAATATCAACTTCAAATAGAAAAGTGTCTATGAGCAATTTCATAGATATGGATTGCTGAATGAAAATTATCTCTATTCTTAGTATATTAACAATCACAGGGCTGGCATTGTGGAACAGTGGGTTAAGCCGCTTCCTGCTTATGACAACATCACACGTTGGAGCACTGGTTCATTTTCTGGGTGCTCTGCTTCCAGTCTTGCCTTGTACTAACTGTGCACGGAAAGGCAGTGGCTGATAGCTGAAGTACTTGGACCCCTACCACCCCCATCCATATGGGAGACACAGGTGGATTTCCTGACTTTTGGCTTGAGCTTGGCCCAGCCCCTGCTACTATGGGTGTTAACTACCACATGGATAATCTCTTTCTCCCTCTGCTTCTCTCTCTCTCTCTCTCTCTCTCTCTCTCTCTCTCATTCTCTCTGTGCCTTTCAGATAAATAAAATGCACCTTTAATTTTTTTTTTAATCACAAAGACAAAAATCCCTTTTCCTTGTCCTCTCTGTGGGTTCTACTTTCGGCCCAGGTAGCACTGGTGGACATCAGAGCCTTTTGAGGCCGTCTGGGAAAACAGATTTATGATTGTGATGTGTGATGACAATCACCCTTACAGTCAATTAGGAAACGATGAGCATTTGTCTGTGAAATTTTGCCCAAACTGAACCGAGGCCATGGGCTGCCTTCTAGCCCCTACCATCTGATTAGTGGAGTATTTCAAAGAATTCATACATCCATGTGTACACACATATACACACATACACAGATATGTTTATTTATAGATTCTCAATGGCTCTCTACCTACCTGGTTGATACATTTATCTCTTTCTAGATCATCTATTTAGGCATGTATATGTGTCCTTACAACAATATAGCTTCCGGACAGTTAGTCCTCAGTCCCTTCATCTGGAACATGAGAGCATGGCACTAAATTGAACTCGAGTCTCTCAACCAGAGTCCAACATGTGTGATGGTGCTTGTGATGAACTACTGCTCTTTCAGTTTCCTTTATTCTCTCGTTATTGATGCTGTTGGTATTTTTGAATTTCCTTTGTTTTTAAATATTCATTTTACTTAGTTGAAGGGCAGAGTGAAAGTGAGAGACAGCAAAAGAAAAGACATGTTTCATTGACTGGCTAATTCCACAAATGACCACAATGGCTGGAATTAGGCCAGGTGGAAGCCAAGAGCCAGGAGCTCCAACTGCGTCTGTCATGTGGACAACAGAGGTCCAAACTCTTGGGCTATCATCTGCTACTCTTCCAGAAGCATCAGTGAGGAGCTGGATGGGAAGCAGGGCAGCCAGGATTTGAAGAGCAGCTCCAATTTGGGATGCAGGCTTGGCAAGCAGCAGTTTAACTCACTATGCCACAATGCTGCTGGCCCCTATTCTTGTTTAGTTTAATGAATATTGGTAAAAAAAAAAAAAGATGAAAGTCTTAATATGGCATCTTTCTCTACCGATTCTCATATGGGCATCACATTTCTGCATATTGTATTTAAATTTGATTTTTTTTAACATATAAAATGTGTTGAAAATAAACAGATGCACTTTTGTGTGTAGAACTTTCATTTTTAAAGAAGTTAATTTAAATTAGAGTAGTACTTTCTTGCCTGGTCTAACATGGCAGCACATGTTAGTAAAATACAAAGATAGCTTAGAGTTATAGACTCTCAATAGGGATAATACTAGCATGCTCCAAGGGCTTATATATAAAATACAAAAATACATGTGCTTAGTAAACTTTTCTAAGCAAATATAAGCTTGAATACATTTAAAGCCATGATAAATCTGACAAATGCACGTAAATTTTTATTACCCGAGAGGTAATCTAATGTTCTTTAGCCATAACATTTAGATCTTTGAAATTCCCTAAGGAGCCATATACTAAATTTAAAACTTTTTCACGATGGTTATAGTAACTTTTAGGATAGTAGCATTCTGACATTTTATTTATAGATCTCTTTATTCAAAGATAGCTTTATCTACTAACTGTGATCAGTTCTGAGGATATACATGCTCTCTGCCCTTAAGTAGCTGCCATTTGGGTGGATATCTTTCCTGCTGTATTATTCTTGGGAGAGGATGAAACAAATTCACAAAGTGAAAACTTAAATTAAGATAAAATTTAGTTTTCTGGTTAATATCAGTACATGAATTGCCAGTTTCATGTGACTTATAGTTTGAAAAACTATATCAACATTTCATATTTTATTTATCTTGAAGAAATATGCTAGAATAATTTATGTAAAATGAAGGATTGACTGTTAGCTATAAAGTTGCACTGCATTATAGATCTTACACATGAAAATGAGCTGTATTTTAGCACAGCCCAATACATTTCCATTAAAGCATTATTTTTTAAAAGATTTTTATTTATTTATTTGACAAGTAGAGTTACAGACAGTGAGAGAGAGAAACAGAGAGAAAGGTCTTCCTTCAGTTGGTTCACTCCCCAAATGGCCCCAACAGCTGGAGCTAAGCAGATCCGAAGGCAGAAGCCAGGTGCTTCTTCCTGGTCTCCCATGCGGGTGCAGGGACCCAAGCACTTGGGCCATCCTCCACTGCACTCCTGGGCCACAGCAGAGAGCTGGACTGGAAGAGGGGCAACTGGGACTAGAACCTGGCACCCATATGGGATGCCAGCACCACAGGCGGAGGATTAACCTAGTGATTCACGGCGCCTGCCCCCCGTTAAAGCATTATGACAATCACTGTTTTTTTTTTTTTTTTTTTTTTTTTAAGGAGCATACTTTTAGGTTTGGTATTGACAGCCTTGAAATCCAGCCATTTTGTTTCCTAATTTCTTCATTCAACAGTTGAAATGTGGAACTTTTTCAGCACTGTAAGGGAGTGTATTATAATATCAAATCATTTGGTGATTTTTTAAAAAGATTTATTTATTTATTTTAAAGGCAGATTTACAGAGAGAGAAAGAGAGAAAATCTTCCATCGCTGGTTCACTCCCCAAATGGTTGCAACAGATGGGGCTGGACTATGCCAATGCCAAGAGCCAGAAGCTCCATCCAGGTCTTCCAGGTGGTGGCAGGGGCCCAATAACTGGGCCACCTTCCACTGCTTTCCCAGGTGTGTTAGCAAGAAGCAAGATTGCAAGTGAAGTAGCAAGGACTCAAACTGGAGCCCATATGGGATGCTGGCATCACAGGTGGCAGCTTAACCTGACACCAGCCCCTGGTGATTATTTGAACACAACTGTATGAAAATATTTATGTGTGGATCAGTGTGTGGTAAATCACTTAGATTATGTTTCAAATTATAGTCAGTGAGACTAAAATGGTGATTCCATTTTCAATCCTCAAATTAGCCAAAATAACATGTGTGATATGTTTCTAATCTAACTGGAAAGCTGCTGAGCTGAGAGTCGGACACTCGGTTCTAGTACCCGTTTGGATACTACCTAGCATTTAGGTTTTGACCAGCTCAGTGCACCTTTCTGTAGCCCACATTTTAAAAGATTTATTTATTTATTTAATCATTCATTCATTCAGAGCCACCGAGAGAAAGGGAGGGAGACACAGAGACATTTGGTTCACTCCCCAAAAACCTGCAACAACTGGCGTTGGCCAGTTCAAAGTCAGGAGCCACGAATTCCATCTAGGTATCCCATGTGAGTGGCAGGGCCCCACACACTCCAGGCACCATCTGTTTCCTTCTAGGATGCCCTAGCAGGATGCTGGATTGGAAGCAGTGTAGCTGGACAGGGGCCCACACTCTAATATGAGATGCAGGCATCCTAAGTGAGAGATTAATCTACTGTACCAGGATGCCCAACCCAATTTAACAGCTTTAAATATCTGGCCCTTCCTTTTCTGACTGCTCTTGTCATTCTAGTTGATTGTTTCCAAAAGTGTCATGCACAAACCATATGCAGCCAACCTCCCCACAGTTGGTATAATTGGAATCACTTTCAACACCTGTTCATGTGGACTTCTGTGGGGCTAGATCTTCAGAATGAAAATCGCTAAGGATAAGGATCTGAAGGTCCATTTTGTTATCAAGCACTCACTTCGACACACCAATATTTCTTCGCATTCCTTTACATAAAATGGATGTGTCCTGAGCCAGTTTGGAATCCTGCCTTTCTGTGTTCTTCCCAGATCTGAAAGTACCTTGCCTAAGAAAACAATGTTACCTGATAGCTCATATTCCCAACCTTTGATGTTCCTGTCAAAACTCAGAGGCAGGAGGAAAAGTCTTGTTTAACATCCTGTTACACTTAATTTAATTCATTTGTCCTACCTTTTTAAGGCTTCTAAATATTAATGAATGCATGATTAGTTAATTTATGCATAATTAACTTCATCATACTGTAGATTTTTTTAACTTAGACTTAGCTCAGAAGATATGATTCCTTAACAAAATTCTCCAGTCATTTCAGAAATAGATGCCTGAGGTTCCTAATTCTCCATGATATCTTTTTCTGTGATATCTTCTTCTATACTATCTCTTCATCTTTATATTTGATCAAACTTAACTCTGTCTCACAAATTTTGGGGGGAGGCAGAAATTTCTATAACATTCTTATTAATTGCTTTTGTTCTCTAAAATTTTAATTATATATATATTTAATCAATTAATTCTTTATTTTCATTTTTATTTGAAGGGGGAGGGGACCACTCTTCCATGCGCTGGTTCATTTCCCCAATGCCTGAAACAGCCAGGGCTGGACTAGACCAAAGCTGGGAGCCAGGAATTCGATCCAGGTCTTTAACATGAGTAACAGGGACCCAAGTACTTGAGCCATCAAGAAAAAGAAAGCATATGGAAAATAACATTTCCACACAATTTAAAATAAATCAATGTTCTTTCTCATTGTTCATTTTTTGCAGTCCGTTTTTAAATGTTTGATTGCAGCTTCCCAAGTCAGAAAAAAATAGAGAACACTTACAGTCCCTTAAAAGACAGCAATTTTTTGTTCTCATAATTTTTCTTTCACAGTTTAATATTTCATATTCATAAGATAAAGGGTTAAGAATACACAATGAAATTTAAGTTTTCTAATTACAAACAGATATGAAGAAATGAGTTCTGATCATCATAGAGTAAAGCAGCAGCTTGTTTACAACACAGGTACATACTGAAGGTCAACATTTCACTTTTTAAAATTTTTTTAAAGATTTATTTATTTGGGCAGGTGCCGTGGCTCACTAGGTTAATCCTCCGCCTATGGTGTGGCACCCCAGGTTCTAGTCCCAGTTGGGGCACCGGTTCTGTCCCAGTTGCCCCTCTTCCAGTCCAGCTCTCTGCTGTGGCCCGGGAAGGCAGTGGAGGATGGCCCAAGTGCTTGGCCCCTGCACCTGCATAGCAGACCAGGAGGAAGCACCTAGATCTTGGCTTCAGATTGGCACAGCGTGCCAGCCATGGTGGCAATTTGGGGAGTGAAGCAACGGAAAGAAGACCTTTTTCTCTGTCTTTCTCTCTCTCTCTCTCACTGTCTAACTCTGCCTAACAAAAAAAATAAAAAATAAATTTAAAAAGATTTATTTGATAGGCAGAGTTACAGAAAGAGGTAGAGACAAAGAGAAAGAGATCTTCCATCCACACCCCAAATGTGAGTTGTGCCAATCTGAAGTTGAGAGCCAGGAGCTTCCGGGTCTCCCATGCAGGGCCTAAGGACTTGGACCACCTTCTACTGCTTTCCCAGGCCATAGCAGAGAGCTGGAACGGAAGTGGAGCAGCCGGGACTCTATCCAGTGCCTATGTGGGACTATGCCACAGTGCCAGATCCTAAAATATTTTTAAAACACCTCTGGCCGGCACCATGGCTCAACAGGCTAATCCTCCGCCTTGCGGCGCCGGCACACCAGGTTCTAGTCCCGGTTGCCCCTCTTCCAGGCCAGCCCTCTGCTGTGGCCCAGGAGTGCAGTGGAGGATGGCCCAAGTGCTTGGGCCCTGCACCCCATGGGAGACCAGGGAAAAGAACCTAGCACCTGGCTCCTGCCATCGGATGAGCGCAGTGCGCCGGCCACAGCGCGCCGTCCACGGCAGCCATTGGAAGGTGAACCAGCGGCAAAGGAAGACCTTTCTCTCTGTCTCTCTCTCTCACTGTCCACTCTGCCTGTCAAAAAAAAAAAATTTTTTTAAAACACCTCAAAACTAAATGGCATGAATTTTCAAGCTTATTTTAGATTTATGTTAATATTGATATAATGAACACAAACTTAAACACTTAATAAATATTCTAGGGTCCAGTGATTTGGCACAGCAAGTTAAGTCACCACTTATGATGCCAGTTCTGAGTCCCAGATGCTCTGCTTCCAATCTAGCTTCCTGCTAATGGCCTGGTAAAGCATCAAATGCTGTCCAAAGTACTTAGGCCCCTGCCAGCCACTGGGGAGACCTGCAGTTCCTGGCTCCTGATTTGGCCTGGCATAGCCCCGGCAGTTGCAAGCATTTGAGAGTGAGCAAGCAGAAAGAAGATCTTTGTCTCTCTCTCTCTCTCTCTCTCTCTCTCTCTCTCTCTCTGTTACTTGGCCTTCCTAGCAAATACATCTTTAAAAATAAATAAAAACAATGGCCGGTGCCATGGCTCACTAGGCCAATCCTCCGCCTTGCGGCACCAGCACACCGGTTTCTAGTCCTGGTCAGGGCACCGGATTCTGTCCCAGTTGCTCCTTTTCCAGTCCAGCTCTCTGCTGTGGCCCGGGAGTGCAGTGGAGGATGGCCCAAGTGCTTGGGCCCTGCACCCCATGGGAGACCAGGATAAGCACCTGGCTCCTGCCATCAGATCAGCGCAATGCGCTGGCCGCAGCGGCCATTGGAGGGTGAACCAATGGCAAAAAGGAAGACCTTTCTCTGTCTCTCTCACTGTCCACTCTGCCTGTCAAAATAAATAAATACAGAGAAGGGCTTATTAAAAAATAAACATTGAAGCTAGAAACCATCACAATTGGACAGCTCAGAATTCTTACAATTATCATGTATTATTGAGCTAAATATCTCATACGTATTACCTTTTCTGTAGGACTAATTTATATCCTTCTAGTGATGTTCCCTCCGCAGCACTGACTCTGACTGGATGACCAATAGCAAGGCAGCCCTGAGTTATCGCTCTGCTCAGGATCATTCCAGCCTTCCAATGAATAGAGAAGGGGGAGAAAGGTCTAAATAAGTTAAAAGAACCAGAAAATTCAACAATGTGTCACAAATAGTGAGGTCATTATGCCTGGATAACCCTGGATATTAACAGTTGCTGAAAGTGAAACACTACCCACAACTTAGCAGTCAGTGAGCCCTGCTCAGATGCAGTGATCCTCTGTCCGACAAGGGTGGCATTTTACAGTTCAGTGCAAAATAAAACAGACCTTGATATCTTCATTTGTCTTTTTTTTTTGTGCATATTTCACAGTGCAGTGATTTGGGGTCCATCACGTGTCACTTGCCAGAGTTATAACTACAGAGCTTACTTGAAATATGTATGCACAGGAAAAAAAAAGTTCAGTGAACTGAAAAGATTGAAACAAATCCTTAACCTTTGTATCAATTTAAAGTTTCACTCTGAGTCTAAATATCATGGGTTAAGCATTTTAAGGTGGTTTGTGAACTGCATTTATTTTAAATGTTAGGATTCTCTGCCAAGGAAATTAGTGGGGGAATATTATTTTAATAACATTTAACCATTTTATAACTTCATGATCATCATAACCTGTTAAGAAAGTAACAACCACTGAGAAATCCATCTGTACCTACTGGGGACTTAGGGCATGTAAAATTCTCTGTAAAAGACTTTAGATCTAAAAGAAGGAGTCCAATCTAAAGGGACTCTCAAAATTATTTCCTTTTTAACAAAAAGGAGTCCAATCTAAAGGGACTCTCAAAATTATTTTCCTTTTTAAATCTAACTTTTATTCCTCAGGTTTTTATTATATGTAAAAGAAACACACAATGGCATACGGACACATTTCTAAAAATGTATTTATAATAAGTACTTTCATTCTAATAAGTATATGAACATACTTGTCAATACAATTATAAGAACTGCTTAGGGTAAGCAAAATTAGCAACCATTTATTAAGCACTGTATACCAGACACAATGTTTGAACTTCATACTTGCATTCTCATTTTATCATCACAGCAACTGTATAAGGCAGGTGTGACTAACTAAATTTTATAGTGGTGTGGTGTAGATAAGTAACTTCCCTAATCTCACATAAAGTGTCCCAACTCTGATTTAACTCCAACAAGCTACTCCTGGTAAAAATTTCTATTACTTTTGAAAAACTTTTAGACAAGTATGGATTCATTAAGCTAGGAATGCACATTCCTTATCAAATGGTCCAACTCTTACCAGATGAAAAGTCTAAACCAGGTATCATGTGTGATTTGACTTTTGCCACACAGTGCTAAGAGAAGTTCTCCATCAGCCTAGTAGAATGGCCCAATACAGAGCCATGTTTTATGCTACAGTGAAAGGCTTTTAAGTTTTGAAGGCAAACAGACCAAGAATCCTTCCTCTGCTACTTATTAACTCATATAATGAAAACACGCTCAGTTCTGTTAAGAATAAATGAAATAACAAATGTGTAAAAGGCGCCTGGCACATAGCAGATGTTCAAAAACTAGATGGTATTGTTATTAAATCAGAAACAAGTACAATGTAAAAACAGCTAGGACAAATAGGGTCTCTGGATTAGAAGCACATTTCAGGATTATCTAACCTCATTCTTAACTTGTCACATGAAATAAAATATCATCTCTTAGTAGTGCCTTCATACTATAATAATTATTATTCTATATGTTTACTTTTAATGCTCAGAGAATCAAAGAACAATAGTTAAGGCAATCCAAAATGTCATCTAAGAAAACAGTTTTAATCTCTCCTTCTCTCCAAAGCAGATAGGAGCAAACTTGACTAGGTGATTCCACACCCACAGAGGTGTTATGAAGCAGCAATATCATCTACCATGAGGTGGCAAAGGGAAGGATAAGAAGGGTATTTATTAGCCGTACCATAAATGCAGACAAATGCATATTTAAAAAGTATGGTTCTTATTTAAGTCACACTCAATAGTATGATAATAAATTCTAAAAATTAAATATTGCCAATACACAGGTATAAAATGTATTAGGCTGTGTTCATATTTTATACTCAGTGGTTTCTTTTAAATCTTTGTCTTTGCTAAACCCATATGGTGAGTCACGACTTGGTGCTATCTTACCAGGCTCAATGAAGCTAAGTTGGTGAGGCTCAATCAAGACTAAGGAGTAAAAGCAAATGACGTGTAAACCTCATGCAAATGATGAGTCTGGATTATAAATAAGTTTATGCTTAATTTAAATATACTTGGAGGTAAGAATTAACCAACATGTCTAGAAGTGAACTAAATGCTCACTTGGAAAATTATACTTTCAGGGATCATTTCTGTAGTTCACTAACTGCTCACTTGGGGATCTACAGAAGACTTCTGGGATTAGACAATACCAAGAGCAGTGAAAGCATTTGTAACAACTAACAGTGGACCACACTTTCATTTATTCTTACGTGCATGAGAGCACCAGGTGCCGGAGCAGCACAGGGAGCCAGCCAGCAATGGGAAGTCACTCAATAAGAGCAGACATTCTTAGGTACCTTCGTGATCAGCCACACACTGGCTGCAGGCCACAGGGTTGACAGTGCTATTGGACTCCCGCTGCTCACTTGACTGCTGGAGGAACTCCGCTTTCCAATGGAAACAGAGGCATGAAGGATGATACTGGGATCCACCTATATGAGAGGAGAATGCATTTTAACTCATAGCTTAGTAGTTAATCTTCCTCAACACACTTACCCAAAACAAGTTACCCTTGAACATTATGTGTTTCAGTTGAGGTCTCTTTTCAAAAAATAATGTTTACTCTCCTTTGAATCAATTCAGTCAATATTTGTTGAGTACCATCTCTGCTATGAAAGACCTTAGACTATGTGGTATAGGATATTATAAAATAGCTTTCCTGTCCTAAAGAAAATACAGAGTAGAGGCAACAGTACACCTCAACACACATGCACACTCACTTGCACACTATTTTAGGTTAAGCTCCATATGAATGATTACAAATGGTGTTATAGGCATGCAAAAAGAAAGGTAAACTCACTTCTGCTATAGCAGTGAAAATGTAGAGCATCCTGACAGAGGTAAATGTTAACTAGGTCTTGAAGAATGGAGACAGTTTGACAGAAATAATAAAAAATTAAAAGATATTTCAAGCAAAGGCAAGAACTTTTAATCAAAGTGTCTTAGGATTTATTGGTAGGCTCAAAAGCTAAATTTGACCAAACTGCAGGCAGTGTCAAGCCTAAAGCTAGGGAGTTAGGTAGGCAGTAGGAGCCAGAAAAGTTTTCAAGAAGAAGGACTAGATTACAACAGATTTTAGTAAAGTTCAATCTGACAATAGTAGACATTAAGGATTATAGAATGAAGACATCAAAGGCAGAGAAAACAGTTGGAGTCTGTACAATCTTCTAAGAATAAAGGAATATGAGCTGAGACTGTAGAGACTGTGGGGCTGGCTGGACAGGAGGGGACTGATGGGGAAATGTTTCATTCATGTATCCCATGTTTATTGTCAGATTATATATGCCAAAAGTATTGTGCATCTTTTAGCATTTCTCACTGAGACTTAATTGCCAAATTATCAGGTACTCACATCACCTATAGGAATTCAACTATATCACATTAAACAAACTTTATTTTCTATTTTTTTAAATAAATTTCTACTGAAGTTTTATTAGAGATTCATTTATTAATTTGAAAGTCAGAGTTACAGAGAGAGAGGGAAATACAGAGACAGAGAGAACCTAAATTCATTTCCCAAGTGATCACAATAGCCAGGGCTAAGCCAGGCCAAACCTAGGAGACAAGAGTTTCATTCAGGTTTCCCATGTGGGTGGAAGGTGCCCAAACACTCGGGTCATCTTCCACTGCTTTCCCCAGACCATTAGCAAGGAGCTAGATTAGAAGTGGAGCAGCCCAGGATCCCTAGCCATCAAGGAAATGCAAATCAAAACCACAGTGAGGTTTCACCTCACCTCAGTTAGACTGGCTTACATACAGAAATCAATTAACAACAGAAGCTGGCGAGGATGTGGGGGAAAAGGGACGCTAATCCACTGTTGGTGGGAATGCAAACTGGTACAACCACTATGGAAGACAGTTTGGAGAGTCCTCAGAAACCTGAAAATATAGCCCTACCACATGACCCAGCCATCCCACTCTTTGGAATTTACCCAAGGGGAATTAAACTGGAAAAAAAAAAAAAGAGCTGTTTCCACCTCAATGTTTATTGTAGCTCAATTCACAATAGCTAGGACATGGAATCAACCTAAATGGCCATCAACAGATGACTGGATAAAGAAATTATGGGATATGTACTCTATAGAATACTATACAGCAGTAAAAAACAATGAAATCCAGTCATTTGCAACAAAATGGAGGAATCTGGAACACATCATGCTGAGTGAAATAAGCCATTCCCAAAGGGGCAAATATCATATGTTCTCCCTGATCTGTGACAAATAACTGAGCACCTAAAAGGAAACCCGTTGAAGTGAAATGGACACTATGAGAAACAAGGACGCGATCAGCCCTTGTCTTGACAGTTGAGGAACAACTTACTATTTTATTCCTTTTAGTATTTTGTTGTTGTTGTTGTTTTGTTCTACTTAATACCATTGGTTGAACTCTGTAATTAATACACAATTATTCTTAGGTGTTTAAAATTAACAGAAAAGTGATCTCTGTTAAATATAAGAGTGGGAATAAGAGAGGGAGGAGATGTACGGTTTGGCCCATGCTCACTCAGATTTACCTCAATGGTAGAGCTAGAAAAGTGCCAGGGGATTCCAATTCAATCTTATCAAGGAGGCCTGTATCAATGCCATCTCACTTGTTGAAGTGATAAGTTTAAGTACATAATTGATCAAAAAGATAAAATGTCTAAGAGATTTCACAAATAAGACCAATGTCTGCAAATAATGAAGGATGTAAATAAAAGGGAAAGAATGATCCTGTGGGGGAAGCAGGACACACAGCAGACTCATACAAAGGCAAATGCCCTAAACAGCACTCCAGCCTCAGAATCAACCCTTGGGGCATTCAGATCTGGCTAAAAGGCCCATGGAGAGTCTCACAGGCATAGAAAGCCAAGACACTGTGGCATAAACAACCTGAATGAAAGATTTCGGTGAGCAAGATCCCAGCAGAAAGAATGGGCCATCAAAAAAGGAGGCACCTTTCTCTGAAGAGAGGAAGGAACCTCCACTGTGATATGGCCTTGACTAAATAAGTTCAGAGTTGGTGAACTCAAGGGGCTTCCATAGCCTCGACAGCTCATGACAAGAGCCTCGGGTGATTACTGACACCATAAATCAGAGTGTCAATTGTTAAATCAACAATGGGAGTCACTGTGCACCTGCTCCCCACATAGGATCTCTGTCCTTAATGTGTTGTACTATGAGAATTAACGATAAAACTACTAGTTGAACAGTATTCTACATCTTGTGCGGTTGTGTGGGTGCAGTCTGTTGAAATCTTTGCTTAGTATATACTAAGTTGATCTTCTGTATATAAAGATAATTGAAAATGAAACTTGATGAAGAGTGGGATGGGAGAGGGAGTGGGAGATGGGATGGCTGCGGGTGGGAGGGAGGTTATGGGGGAAAAAGCCACAACAATGTATAAGTTGCACTTTGTAAATTTACATTTATTAAATAAAAAAAAAGAAGTGGAGCAGCCAAGACATGAATTGCTGCCCACATGGGATGCCAGCATCCCAGGTAGCAGCTTTACACACTATACCACAACACCAGCCCTCTAAATAAACTTTATATCTCCTAAATTATATGATTACTTTTCCTGAGTAATCCCTATAAGTTTTTAAGTATCAAGAGTTATTTGTATAGAATTATAGAAATACGCCAGTTAGGGGGCGGCATTGAGGCACAGTAGGTTAATCCTCTGCCTGTGCAACCGGCACCCCATACGGGCATGGGTTCTAGTCCTAGCTGCTCCATTTCTGATCCAGCTCTCTGCTGTGGCCTGGGAAAGCAGTCAAAGATGGCCCAAGTGCTTGGGCCCCTGCACCCATGCAGAAGACCTAGAGGAAGCTCCTGGCTCCTGGCTTCAGATTGGTTCAGCTCTGTCCATTGCAGTCAACTGGGGAGTGAACCAGTGGATGGAAGACCTTTCTCTCTCTCTCTTTCCCTCTCACTGTCTGTAACTCTACCTCTCAAATAAATAAATAAACTCATTAAAAAAATTAAAAAACAGAAATATGCTAGTTTATGCTTTAAGCCCAATAAATGATGTTGCTTCAATAACAATTTAATGTATTTTCTAACATTAAAAGTTCATTCTATATCTGTTAGTACTTGATATTTATTAAGTAAAAAGTATTTTTTAAAAATACACAAATTAACTGGTGATTTAAAAGACAATAACATAGGGGTACAAAAACTATATCTGATCATTATTCTACAATGGAATATAGTAATTTCTCTAGAAGAAAATAATTTGTTGTATCACTCTTATGTGAAAACAAAAGGCTTAAAAATACAGCAACCTCTCCACATAAGCAGATTTGACTTAGCTCTTTGTATACTCCCCAGTTAGCCAGTTGTGGCTGCATTCTGGAGGGGCATCCCCCACAGCTTCTGAACAATAATAAACTATATTCTACTAATCCATCCGCCGCAGGACTCAGCATTTAAAGTAGCTCCCTTACTCAACCTCCTAACTCCAAGTTGCCATCACACGCAGAACTCCCCTCTGCAACTGGGCAGAAGATTGTTTTGACTGGAATTAGTCAGACAGAAGAACCGTACTGCCAACTGCTTCTTTGTACAGCACCTGCTGCCAGCGCCTAAATTCTTGTTATCTCCACAACACGGTTTAATCTTTTAACAGTTGGCTTATTGGTGAAGAGCAAAGGGGTCCTTTGTCTCTGCCTTGGGCTGGCACCCAGTACTAACACCATGCTGTTCTTCAAGAGATATTTTGCTGGACAGTTCCCAAGTGATTCTACACAGAGCAGACATATCCAGACCCACTAACTCAGCTTCGTTTTGTGTTATTAAAAAAAAAAAAAAATCTTGCCAAGTCTGAGGTTCTAATATGCTTAAGACTCATGATTTTATTTTTTTCTAATATGCTAAGACCAGTGATTTTATTTTTTCTTTTATTTTTTGTTGGTATGCATTTAAAGCACTTATTTCAGAAAATACATTATCAACACTCTGTAATTTATACAAAAAGACATGAATTTCTCAGGAAGCACATGGCAAAAGGCCATTGTGGAATAGAGCCTGATGAAAATAACAATTTCTCAAAATCTAGTTACAGAAAAGGAAAGCAAAACCATCCCAAGGCTGGGATGCTGCTAAAACCTCCAAGCAAAATCGAGGCCTGGACCCTGGTGCTGGAGGCAAATATTTCCTTTAAAATCTTAGTTTTGGCAAAGGCTCTGTCTTTTTTAATTTAATCTGATAGTTCAGTTTTAGCTCAAATGTTTATCAGGGTAGGGAGATAAAAAGTGTAAAAAACTGAATTCAGAACAAAATATTGCTCTGATAGTTTGCAACATAATATGCCATACACAAGATACTTCAAAACTATTTGTGGAAAATAAAAATAAAAGATAAGTATATTTTGGTGCAAAAAGGTTGTAACTAATGCCTAGTTTTTTAATAGTATTTATGTTTCATGAACTTTTTGAAGACCTCTGGTATGCAAAGTTTTAAAAAAATTGTTCCAGAGAAAGCTTTTCTAATCCAATTTTCCATGAACATCTGAAGTACCCTCATAAATGTATGTGTGTACATCTGAATGCATGTGTGCACCTCTCCATAAAAGCATTTATGTTGAGAATATTATCTAAATAATACTTTCATATATGTCATTTGAAAAACTTCAAGTTCTGCTGTGAATTTTTTTTAAAAATTCTCTTATTATTTTAAATACCTATGTACACAGTTCCCTTTAAGTAGCATTACATTTTTCCTTGTCTGAATAAACTGCTGGTATAGAAGTCATATATACATGCTGGGACAGTTAAAACTTCTTGTTTACTGTTTTTGTCCAATTGATTATTAATAGTGGTGTGGTCTTCAATATTCTTATGTAAATTCAAAGTAATAAGAGAACTGCTATGGTCTTTTCTTACATGTCTACTACGGAACAGATGACAAGACAATGAATTTTTTTCTTGACAGGAGAAGCTTATAGATTAAAACTGTCATTCTGTGCAAATTGTTAATTCGTTATGTAAAAATTATATAGTATTGTCATTTTTGATAATGTACTTAAGATCAAGTGAAAGAACTTTATATACAAATTAAAGTCACAACTATAAGAAATGTTTTTAAAAACTCTTTCCTCACGTCTTAGCTAGCTGTTCTCTTCTCAACTATTTCCTTTCTCTAATTCAATAGCTTAACAGTTCAACCACATCTAAGGCCAAGAAGTGGAAAAGTATCAAGTGAGAAAATATAAACTAAGACATAACTATGCAACCAAACAAGACAAAAGAATTAAAGTCTAGGTATGTGTCTTCAAATAGTTTTCAATTAGTGGTCTGAAAACAAGGGAGGGACTTGGGATTTTATTTAAATTCCTACATCCTATGTTAATGGCAATTGGTTCAAAATTCAAACCAAATTTTGGTCTTTTCCTCTGCATATAAATAATGTATAGAGAACATTATTTTTCCCAATGAATTGCTTTCCAAAGAAATAAGAAAGTAAACAATCGTTTGCCTTTTCCCAGCCTCCTTTGTGACAGAAAGAATAATGTCAGGATAATACACCAATTCAACAATTACAGATGCATTCTGATAGCATCCATAACAGCTGCGTGTACAAGCTAATTTGTAACAAGTACGCCGCAATTCTAAAATCATAACTTGGTGTTTCTCTTGCTATTTCCATGAGGAAAGTCATTTCTAATGTCTGTGAAAAGGCTAGGATCAAAATAAATTTCCTTTCCAGTTCACAAACTATATGACTTGTCAAACACTCAAGTTTATTTTCGTGTTGTATTTTCCCATAACCAGGCTTTCCTCAGCCGACTGCCCTCAAATATTTTTTTCTTTTATATTAACTACCAAGAAGTTTAAATTGCATCCATTTAATGGAAACATTTAATTTTATTGCCCATAAATGGAGCCCATCTAAAAATGTTGCCAATTTAAGAAACAATGGAGAAGTATTGAAAGATGTATTGGCCAAATTGTCAATCTGTACTAGGATCCAGATCTGGTTTTGAAATGGATAAAGGAGCAACAGGTTGTAATTGCCAGGGTTATATCTGTCTTCTCCATTACAAATGGGGATTATATGTTCCAAATTTTTCTCTGTAGGAAAGGTTTTACTTGTCAATAAGAGATTTAAAAGAACAGTCAGGGGTTGGGCACTGATATCTCTATCTCCAGCCAATTTTAAAACGTATGCATCAAGAATATCGGCTTTTGCCTCCCTTCCTTCAACCCCTGTTGTAATCCTCTTAGTGTCTTCTTTACCTCAATGAGCAGCAAGATTCTACAACAAAATACCCTATAGATATCTGTCACCTCTGCCAGAATCTATCTTTAAAAGTGCTCCTTTTCAGGTTATTAAATTACTATTCCCAAAGCACTGACCGGATCTCTGTAAATAATGCGAGAGATTTTTCTGAAAGGACTTTAAAGGTTTCACAGCTAAAGGGAGAGCCACATGTCTTAAAAGCTTCTCTTTACTAGACAATTTATCAAGTTTTTTGCTTTATCAGAATGCTATTTTGAACAAACTAAAAAGTTATTCAATTTCTTTAAAAAATACAATAATGTACAAATATTTATTTAACGTGAATGTTTTCTCACTTTCACTAAATAGTTAGAACCAATTCAAATGATAAAATAGCAGTAGAAAACAAAGTCACCATGTAAAGTACTAGTCTGACACAAAAGCAAAGAGAAAAATCCCACCCTGGGGTTCCTTGCCTCTGATATCTCTTTCATGAACATCTTTCTCAGGTTTGAGCTGGTTTGTGAATTCAATTCACTTTAGCTAATTCTGGGCATGTAGATAGGGCAGCAAAGACAAGGATGAACAGGAGATCCTTTGCCCTGAAGGAATTGTCAGCCCAGCAGAGAGGGTAAGATGAAACCTAACACAAAGATCAGGTCAGATCTTGCCTCTGCTCCTGTATTTCCACTGGTTCCCTGTTTTCTACAAAGCAAAAACTAGAATCCCTAATACTGATTGAAGACCCATTACATCTGGTTCCAACATTCCCACAGTGGAATCTACCATTCTCCCTTATATACCCCAGTGTAACTTCAAATGTGCTCAAACTTGTAGTCTGGTTGGCTTCGAACTATGCAAAAAATTTTGTATGAGGAACAGTATCTAGCTCAATGTCATTGTAAATGGTGCAGAAGGGATGCTATGGGGGATTTTCAAGGTCAGAAGTATGATATCTGATTTGGGGATGGAGTAAAGTAGACTTCAAGTATCAGTTAAAAGTCAGATAGGACTAGCATGATAGGCAGGATTTCAATAGCATTTATTGAATACCAACTATATGCCAGGCTCCATAGGATATGGCACAAGGGTGACAGAGAAGACCAGGGGATGGGGGAGGGAGGGAAGGAGGGAGGGAGGGAGGTAGGGAGAGGGTTGAATTCTAGGCAGAGTGATAGACGTGGGCATAATAACAGAAAGAGCATGGAGGGCTTTCAGTGAAAAACAAATGAACAATCTGGTTTGGCTGTAACACAAAGAACATATTAGAGAACAGTCAGCCTTGAAATACAGGTTATAGCTAAATTAAAAAAAAAAACTATTCATCAAAAATGTATTGTGCACTTGCCCTACATTCAAGACTCTGTGCTAGCACTTAGGAATACAAAGATGAGTAAGACATAATGTGCGTGCCCTAAGTATTCTCAGTTTACCTGAGGAGAAAGACACAGAAGCAAATG
The DNA here is from genome assembly GCA_949820135.1 of Sylvilagus floridanus. NCBI lineage: Eukaryota > Metazoa > Chordata > Mammalia > Lagomorpha > Leporidae > Sylvilagus > Sylvilagus floridanus. The sequence goes on from OX463224.1 coordinate 92,196,185, forward strand.
CGTTTACCATAACATAAACTCCAAGAATAGTTTGCAAAGGAAAAAAAGAGATCTGAGAACACAAAATAGGACCTGAGAAGGCTTTATGGAAAAGGCAGAGGTAAAGACTTAAGAGGCAAGGAACAGTAATTCCTGAGGGTATATCTCAGGCAAAGAACATCACAAGCCACATGTCAAGTTTACCAAAATGAAAAATAAGTTATGGTACATAGTTTGTTAGCTCTGACTATAGTGTAGGGTACAGAGAAAATTGAGGAGAATAAAGGAAAGAAAAGTGAGACTAGATATAGACTTGGAGGAGAATCGTGAAGACCAATACCACTAAGCTATGAATTTGTAACTTTAGTAGGTAACATCAGGCATATGAGTTGTTTGAGCAGTAAAGTAATGCTACAGTAAAAACAAGGAATGCCAAGAGGATCAGGCCTAGAGCAAATAAATCTTAATGTCACATGAGTATGAAATATAAAATTTATTAATTACTATGCCATTCTACTTTTATTTTATACATTTACTCAAAGACATGGTAAGAAATACTTGATTCTGTTTTTATAATTATAGTATTTAGATTCATATGATTTTTTTTTTATTTGACAGAGTTAGACATTGAGAGAGAGAGAGAGAGATAGAGAAAAGAGAGAGAGAAAGGTCTTCCTTCCGTTGGTTCACTCCTCAAATGGTCGCCATGGTCAGAACTACACCGATCCGAAGCCAGGAGCCAGGTGCTTCTTCCTGGTCTCCCATGTGGGTGCAGGGACCCAAGCACTTGGGCCATCCTCCACTGTCTTCCTGGGCCACAGCAGAGAGCTGGACTGGACGAGGAGCAACCGGGACTAGAACCCGGCGCCCATACGGGATGCGGGCACCGCAGGCAGAGGACCAACCAAGTGAGCCATGGCGCCAGCCACAATTCATGATTCTTAAAAACAAGTATTTTCCTTGCGGCGCCGGCACACCGGGTTCTAGTCCCGGTCGGGGAACCGGATTCTGTCCTGGTTGCCCCTCTTCCAGGCCAGCCCTCTGCTGTGGCCCAGGAGTGCAGTGGAGGATGGCCCACGTGCTTGGGCCCTGCACCCCATGGGGAGACCAGGAAAAGCACCTGGCTCCTGGCTCCTGCCATCGGACAAGCGCGGTGTGCCGGCCGCAGCGCGCCGACCGCGGCGGCCATTGGAGGGTGAACCAACGGCAAAGGAAGACCTTTCTCTCTGTCTCTGTCTCTCTCTCTCACTGTCCACTCTGCCTGTAAAAAAAAAAAAAAAAAAAAAAAAAAAAAAAAAAAAAACAAGTATTTTCAGTTTAAAGTTTGATATAATAGAAAGATTGAAGATATTGAAGATGCAGCATGAAGAAATTTGAAAAGAGTACTTTGGGACCACATGTCTTTTTTCTTTTTCAAATTTTTTTAAGGAAAACAAATTTCATAAGTACAACTTTAGGAATATAGTTATTCTTCCTACCATACCTGCCCTCCTACCCCAACTCCCACCCTTCCTCCTTCTCCCTCTCCCCTTGCCAGTCCCATTCTACATTCTTTTGCATTGTATGTTGGAAATAATGGACCCAAATCAGTTGACAGGAAGTCCTACTTTACCTGAGTACCTCTATCAAGTAGGTGTCCTTGGTTTTGATTTTATGTATTCAAAAATTAAAACATAAGCAGGAGAAATGACAGCAACCTTACAAAGAGTTTGCCAGCTAAGAAAAACAAAAGACTTATTCCTTCTTTGGAGACATGTTTAAAATGTCTTTTATGGTTTAGCTGCAGAAGAAAGAAAAATTTACTGTACCGTAAGAATAACTAGACCTTCTGGACTGGATTGTCACAAGCAGAATTTTCCAAAGAATTCATGTCTCTTTAATACATCAAACTATATAGCAAATAGTACATATCCTAAAGTACAGAGATAACAGCCATCTTTATGACTTTATAAACAGCACTATCTTACTAATATGGTGGTATAAAGAAAACTTGTCAAACAACACGACTTAAATGACACAATTTAGAGAGTTTTTTTTTTCAAGTAGCAGTGCTATGTATTGTTTCCATTTTGGCATGCTTAATTATCAGAAAGAATAATATTTGCATCAACATTTATAAAAATAATTTATAGTTGAAAAAACCTTGAAAATGCATAAATGCACTCTATACAATACCTAAAATGCACTTTGTTAAGTACAACAAGTAAAATCTTACCTTGTTCTGCAGGAAATGGTTGTCCAAATCCACCTTTTCAAAGTGATCAGGTATCTGTTGACTGGTGCAGTTGAAATTAATTGGAAAGCCCTCACAAACTTCCCAACTAGGAAAAAAATGGATCATTAAATTATTTTTGTTAGAATAAAATACTTAGTTACAATGCTCTTTACTAGTATAACAATTTATGCCTCTATACTCTTCTAATGGGGAAAAAAACAGTGTGTAGTTCATAACCTTTTTTAAACAGCAATCTGTAAAGTGCCTTGCTATCTACAATTGGGAAAAGAAAGGCTATAAAATGTTACCTTGCAATAATTTATGATATTAGGAGATTCTGTGACAAATTAATTAACAAAAAAGGATTCTAGAAATGGTGTTTTATCTGTTGGAATCAATGATAGTGGAGATCATCCACATTTTTAAGTTTATATTGTAAATAGACGAGACTACAAATAATAAAGAATATTTTTATACTTATAATTTGTGCTAAGTATGCCAGTTTGATATTTTAGGAGTTATCACAGTCAAGTGAGTACATGGAAAAATCACAAACAGAGAGGTTGAATTTTGTTCTTAGTTCAGCCAAATCACTTATCTTAAGTGAGCTAAACTTTATTCTAAAATCAAAATTACTTGGCTCAACACTGATGTACTATGACAAATCATATGGCATGGTACTCAGTAGAAAACAGTCGTGAGGTGTGTAATGGCAATGTTTATCAATGCTTTGAGAAATATAAATAAAAATATAATTATTAAAATTGCAAATGATCCACTTTAGAATATAGAAAGAAAATCAAATCGAGTGCAAAAGTCAGCAAATTATGTAACAACATTATTTACATTCAACAGGGGCAGCTTCATATTGTAATACTTAGGGACCTATATCTAATTTGAGCAATTTAAATAAAACAGTATCCATTGAACATTGAGAAGCAAAATTAAGGAGGACTACAAGAAATAAAAGTATATATATAAACTCCTGGCTAAACATTGAAAGGAAAGGGCACAGGCAGTTTTAACAGCTTGTGGAAATATTGTTACATACAAAATACATCTTTTTAAAAATGAAAAATGCCTATAAAAAGAGCTATAACAAAATTTCTCTCCATAAAGAGAAGAAGAAGCAACAGATTCCAAACTTATTTTGAAAATACAAGCAGTCATTAGGGTTCAACCTGTTGTTTATCCCAAAGGAAACCCCCTGGGTTTGTCTTTCTATACATATTTAGCATAGGATGTCATTAGCTGAACTGAGTGGACCTCATTACACTGTTGTAATGGTTCTCTGGATATGGGCTCTACTTCAGCCTTCTCATCTGTATAGTAAGGAGAGCTATAATGCTTTCAATGATAAAGTGTTAGGACGTCACAAACAGATCACCTAATCAAACATAGCTGCAGTATCGTGCTACACTGTCCAACAGGGAGTGGCTAGCTACCTGTCCCTACTAAAATCAAAATTAATTTAATTTAAACAAAATTAAAAGTGTAGCTCCTCAGTTATTGATTTCAACTATTCAACAATCACACTGTGTTTCCATCATCACAGAAAGTTCTATGGGACTGGGACAGATAATGGAAGAGCACTTGAGTGCTGCTTAGTGTCCCACGTGATTTTCTTTAAGCTAAGGAAAGTTAGTCTTTCAGAAACCACAAGCACTGTTTCATTATACCAGAAAACAAGTCAATAAAATAAATAATTGCTTATCTAAGACAATTAAAAGAACATTTTCTTAGTGTTTCAACCCTGTCATCTGGGAATTCCTGAAATGAGGAGATTCAGATTACTTCAGCCAAACACATGCTCATTTACTTGTCATATCCAGGTAGTAGAACAGTAGTATGATCCAAAAAGATCTTATAGGCAACCGTGACGCCACCTTTGACAAATGCAGTCACTCGGTCAAAGGTCAAACCTAGCACAGGGTCCAGTGGAGATCTGAAAAAAATGGGAAAAACTTAAAAACTGTTTTCAAAATTATGCATACATTGAAATTTTTGCACAAATAAATAGTAAAACATACAATATCAGTGTCTAATAAAGTCTAGAAATAAGTGAATATCTTATCATATAGCACTATCATTAATATCCTGCACGGATTTTTAAAATGCACATTTTGGTTTATTTTGCTGATTTATAATGTAACCAATAGTTGCAACACATGCAATTTTTAAAAATAATTACAACAATAAAAGCAAAGCATTGGTTGATAAAAATAATCATCATTCATATATATTCATTTTTCATGAATAATTGAAATGCAATACATTCACAGTGATCTTTGGAAATAATCGTTCAAATGAGTCTAACATTTGGTTATAGGCAAATATTTTTGTGTATGCTCATCCAGTGTTATGCTGATTTTATATTCGTGTTACATGTTTTTAAGCTACTGTTGTTTGTGAATTGGGAATTAAAGTCAAATTGAAAACATCTAAAATAAATAGAATGGTTACTATGAGCCAATTTTCTCTAAATTGACAACAAAGAGTTGCTATTTAACTCTAGAATTAAAGAACTCAATCACATCACCTGTGTAGTCTTGTCATCAAAAATATTTAAAGTGAATCTAATGGTGAGAAAACACTTGGACAAATCCAAGATGTGGTACATTCTGCAAGAAAAGTGTCTGAACAGTGGGAGGAAAAAGTCAATGTCATGAAAAACAAAACAAAAAGTAGAGGGAATATTTTAGATTAAAAAGAACAACAGAAAATGACCTCATGCAATACAGGGAACTTAGATACTAGATTACAAAAAGTTCTAAAGCATCTGTGGTATTTAATATAGGTTATGTGTTAGATGACATATTGTTGGCTGTGTAAGATATTATAATGTGGTTATATAGAAGAATATTTTGTTCTTCAGTTATGTGTGGCCCATTTTGGAGAGAAATTTTAAGGAAAAGAACAGTAAAACCAATGTGGCAAAACTCTAAATTGCTGAATCTAAGTAAAGGATATGTAGATGTTCAATGCTGTATATTTTAAACTTTTCTATACATTAAAAAATTTTCAAAATAAAAAGTTTAGAGAAAAATTAAAAAGACTCAAAATAGAGGCAAATATTCACAAAAATCTTCCTTTGCAAACAATTAGTCTGACCTCCCCATATCAACAAAATTAGACATGTTTGAATTACTTCCTGAATATGAATAGTTGGTACAAGTTGTAATTCTGTTAATGTATTTTAACCTAGATGGCAATGACATTTTAGACACATAAACATTAAAAGTTCCAATAGCAGCAAATGCTGCAATGGTTGTAAGTAGTTTATTTTGGATTCAAAACAAAAAAAAAAATACATTATCCAGTTAAAATAAAAATGAAACAGAAATAAATCTGTGTAATTATAAATTTCTCCATCTCATTCTTCAGACGATTTTAGAATATTCCAGATTACTGGCATTTAATTAGTTATTCTACAAACGTGATCCTATTATGCATGAACAAGTAGTTTTTCTTATCAAAATATTTTATTGGAGTACACATCATTATAAAAATAAAAATTAGGCATTATTTTCACTTTAAATGATATTAGGAGGAAATAATAATGATATACATTTTATTAAAGTCCCTCCATATAATTGGAGAGGCTTACTAAATATCCGAGTTCTTTCCACCTAAAAATTATTTGCTGTTTTTATCATTGTAAAAATAATCTTATTCATATTGCAACTAAGTTATATTTTGAAATTTGCCTGTGGAAAAAATTACTATTCCTAATGGCTGAGTTTAATTCTATAAATTACACAGCATAATAAATCATTCATATTTTAATTTTACTCTACTGGGATGGATGAAATAAAAATTTTTTAAATGCCACCACAACTTACTCTACCAACTTCTTTTAACACCATCATGGATTTCTAACCAGATTTGTCTCAGTATTTGAAATATTGACTATTTAAATATATAGCAAATCCAATCAGCCCCTTATTTGCTAAGGTTTAAGTATATTCACGTGTTTTACATTATAATTAACATATGACCAATTATACTCTATATGCAAAATTACTTTCCCTATTCTGTTCTACAGCTAAATAATGAGCAAAGAAAATTAAAAATAGGCAGGAAAGTGTGTTTAAGTTTCCTGTAAAGCAGTCTCGGAGTTCATCTCGATGTGTCCTGTCAAAATATGCATAAATTTCCAAGATATTCAGCACAACAGCCCAGCTCATGAGTGTCTGTAGGCTGCAGCCTTTTCTTTCTTCAGAAACGCAGATAATTTTATGCAGGAATTTACCAATCTACAAAAATTTACGCAATGCTCAGCAATAACCAGTAATTATTATGGGATAATGTAAGGCACTTTTGAGGAATATAACTTTGATAGGATAGGGCTTACAAGCTTTACCAATTTATCTTTAGCTGTCCTGTCATTGGTGCTTAAAAGGTTAAGACTTTATTTGTGAAAACATAGAGAGATAGTGGGGAATCATGTTGTCTGCAGCTTCATAAATCTTGCTTAAGATCCTTTTCAATTACCATCCATTTCTCCTTTAAAAAGGGACAAAAAAATAGAGGAGTGGAAGCAGGTCAGGGCAGTGTGCGACAGTGACAGTGTGATGGGCTTGGCCCCCCGTGGCGTTTCCATCTGCTATCATTAAGGTGACTACTCAGACATGAACAAATCCCTCTTGCTGTGCTGACAGGCAGACTTCAAGAACTATGACAAGGCATTAAGACAGAAAGTCAGAGAGAGAGAGAGAATATTCCACAAACAAAACAATACTGTCTTGCAAAAATGTCCCCTGAAATTTTATTGGATTTCAAAATGTTTAAAAAAATCATAAAAGATGCTACTTGGCATCTCAACTTTCCTTTTAAATTCACCCTAGAAAGATTGAAGACAGAGAATAAACACCTCATTCCTACCTGTATGCTTTACCATAAGAGACCCAAATTTTTTGCTCATTCTTCAGCAAAAGTGGATTCTTAATTTCTTGACCATGCTCGTCAAAAAGCCGAGTTGAAGAAAAATGGAGGCCTGGTGGGCTGATGGAAGAACCTTGAAGCCTTTGATGAATCTTGAGAAGTAACTGGTGGGGGTGGGGAGGGAGAATGAAGAAGAAGAGATAACCTAAAATGTGAACATCTGTAATAAATTGTCTCTATTCTGAAACAAATGAAGTCCAAACAAATGATAATTAAATTCACATAGAATGTTAAAAGAAGTGTGAAATGACAGCAATGTTTAGCTCAGTGTAAAGTAACAAAATGAGCATGGGCTTTTAACCAGCAGGGGGTGCCACAGGCTTGTGATTGAGCTCTGACCCTTTGGCACAGGGACTGAAAGCAGATGTGACAGTCTCACAGAAAGAGCATTTAGCTTCTGCACATGGTAACACTCCTCTTTGATAAGGGTTATGCTTTTCTCGTCTGAGCTACACATTTTGTTAGGGGCTTCCCCACCAGGTTCAAGTTTTGCATTAGGCAATCTCTCTGTCTCCCAACTAACCTCCGGTAACTAACAGTAGAACAGTTCACCACTTACAAGATTGCAAAAATAAATATGACTTTCAGCCCAAGTTGCTTCACTTAGAAGTACTCTCCTGGATGCATTTTAATTATAAAACCCCACAAAAGCTTGTGAGCATCTTCAGTAATGCATGTTTTCAAGTTGCGAATAAGACATCACTGAAATGTGAAGAATGAAATGCTCTAATTTAATGTTTTAAATAATAACATTGTCGGTGTTTGCTTCTATCCTACAAGGAGATTCTGTAAATTATCAAGATAGTTATTTTTTAAAAAGATTTATTTATTTATTTATTTGAAAATCAGAGTGAGAGAGAAAGAAAAGAGAGAGAGAGAGAGAGAGAGAGAGAGAGAGAGAGAGAGAGAGAGAGAGAGAATCTTCTGCTGGTTCACTCTCCTGATGGCTCCAACAGCCAGACTAGGGCAGGTCAAAGCCAGGAGCTCCCTCCAGGTCTCCCACAAGGGTAGCAGGGGCCCAACACTGGGCCATCTTCCACTGCTTTTCCCTCCCACACCATTAGCAGGGAGCTGAATCAGAAGTGGAGCAGCTGGGACACAAATTGGTGCCTATATGGGATGCAGGCATTTGAAGTGATTTTACCTGCTATGCCACAATGCCTGCCCCAAGATATTTCTAATTTAAGGTATATTTCAAATGTAAAGTACATCTAACTGAATGGTGGCATACATAATATTTTAAAAGACATGTTTTCTTTCTCATCCATCACCTCTGTTGCAGTGTTCCAGCCTCTACTCTTTCCTAATCTGCACCCCTTACTATCCAGCACTCTGTTCTTCACCTTCTGTCACAAGTTCCATTGTCTTTCCTCCCTTGTCAGTTCTTGAGTCTCACAATTTCTTGTTATTCTATAATCCCTGCAGGGGTGTGTGTGGATATGGCTATTGTCTTTTATTGCCTAGCTGTTGTTCAGAGGTCCCTTTTATTAAAAAAAAAAAAAGTATCTTTATATTAATCCCCATTGAAGGATAGTGCAAAATGCTAAATGTCAAGATTCAAGGAAAGAAAGGAAACTTCCATACATCTCAGGCATTTTACTGATAGTCTATAAACTCCTGACTAAGCACGAGCAACCATATTTATAGTATACCTAAAGAAATAGTTTTCGAACAAATTAGAGGCAAAATTAGTATTTCCAACTTAAGTGCTTTCATCATCTCATTAGTAGCCAGACTTTTAGTCTTGACGCTCAGCAAGGCTAAAGATGATGGCATTTTTCTTTCTCATGTCTCTTAATTTAATACTTCCTATTCAACATGGCCACATCCTTTGAATTAAGAATGATTATCCATATCTTCTTTAGAGCTCTAATACATGATGGTTTAGAATGGTATTTAAAATACTGTTAAAATAATAATAATATAGGACATTACTGTGTAAAAATACAATCCTCCACATTTGTGGATCCCCCATTAGAAAGACAAACACTTTTAACATCTACAGATTGTGTTTCCAAAGCTCCATGTTTTATTTCTGTGTGGTTTCAGCCCTTGTGCTTGCTTCTGTTGCTTCGTGATTATTTCTGAAAATGTGTAATGCGGATCATTTTAAATCATAGGGATTTTGCTTCACAGGCATCACCTTTTTGTGAAAGTGAAAGACACAAAAAATTTAAGGCTTGATCCAGGAAAGAAATGTGTGCACAAAGGATAGGGTGCGTGCTTGACACAGGATGTGAGCACCTGACCACTTAACCAAATCTACGTTCACAGGAGTTGCATTGCAATCTCTATTTTCTCAACCTGGTGACAAGACTGCACATTAGGTGTTCAGAGCATTCAACAGCCTACAGGAGGTAAGGACCTCCGTGCCTTTCATCTTTAGGCCACTGGTTAGGGCTGGGTTGTGGCAACCAAAAATTGTGATAATCTTCACCCGTTTATCTTTAAAGCTATCATCACCAGGCCTTTAGAGGATAAGAATTTGTCCAGGGACCTCATGAGTGTGAAATACCTTAGGCTAGTGATTGAGACAAGTGACCACACAAGGGAAAAGTCATGCTTCGGTGTCACAAGGGATTTCTCAAAGTGCTTTACAATGCCCCTAATTCAAATATTTTTCCCCAGAATTACTTGCATATAGAAGTAAAGCACAATTTTAGTGTGTGCCATAAATCGAGACAAAAAGTTTCTATAGAATGATATATTCCTATACAAGATAATATAAATGCTACCTTTGATAGTAGCATAAAGCCAAAAATAAAATGTTTGTATATGAAAAGAGGAAGAGATAGGTGGAAAATTCTAGGAAGGCTTTTCTAGCATGGTGATTTGAATAATCAGGGATGTGATGGTTGAAAAAGAAATCAGCCAAGTCCCTGAGTCTTTCAAAACAGTCGTATTTCCCTCTGTCTCTTCAGGATCCAGCTAATGATCCAACCTGAGCCTCCCGATTCATGTGTAACTTCTGTGATTGCCTGTAAAGGTCAGGTAATGGACACCACCAGGGAGAGGTAAGTCCAAGGGTGCTGAACTGAAGGCAAGAAAAGGGAGTAAGCTTCTGAACAAAAGCAAAGCGACAGAGCCCAAAACACTGATGTGCACTCGGGCGCATAGCCCCAATTTGTAAACAACAGGGTGTTCAGTGTTCTTTTATGCAAGACAAAGACCCAAAATAAAGACCCTTAACGGGTTGGTTCTGCCTGAGAAACATCCCAATTGTCTGGAAAATAGGCAAAGGTAAGAGTGTCTAAGATAAACCAGCTGGGCTTCCTCACAATGAACATTGGAAGAAGACCAAGGCTGCAGTTGAACCACTCAGGGTGCAGGGGTGGGGAACATCCAGCCTGCGGGCTATATAACGCCCACAGAATCATTTGGTCTAGCCCTTCCAAGGCAACTACTATGCAGGACTCGAAAGTCAATAAATTTATAGTGGGCTAAATTTTAAGCTGATAATTTTTATGGCCCATGAGTGATGTTATAAACATCCAAATGGCCCTTGGCAGAAAAAAAGTTCTCTACCTCTGGAGACTCGAGCATATCCTCCATGGAATACCATGTGACTTCTTTTTAAATGAGGAGAAAACTAATGCATCGAAACCAGAGCCCAGTGTAGACAGATTTCCAAATAAAAGCTGGACAAAGGTTGATGCTGTTAGGGAAGGGTCCTGGAGGTAACACCACACAACAGGGATAGCCAAAGGGATCTAGAATTCAAGCTTTGGAATACACTCTTTACAGACCAGCAGATGGCTGATACGTTGTAAACCACTTTAAGATGTATTTGTCTAAGTTAACTATAAGTAACTTGGAGGACTCCTCGCATCAGTCACAGTCAGTCAGTAAACTCACTCTTTCCATCAGATTGCTAGTTTGAGTTGGGCTATCAGAACACAAATCTTTTACACTGATACAAACGGAGATCTCGCCGGTGTCTTTGCCATTTTCAAACACCTGAAAAACAAACATATTCAAAAATAAAAATAAATACATGCACACAAATATATGTGCTATATGTATCTTACATATTATCTATATGTATGTATGTATAAATGCAGATAGTTCTTGCTTTGCACAGAACCATGTCAACTGAAAGTTGTGCATGTAAGAATTTTGCAAAGCAAGAACTGTGAGTAAACAATTGGCAGGTTAAATTAATAGTACTAAAAAAATTGTATAAAGATCCTTGTTTCTCCATTTGGTTTTAGTGTTGTATCTGACTGGCTGTTATCCTCTACATAAAGTCTTAAGATAGAAGAAAACTTGGACATTAAGAGAGGAATCACTGACCACAGTAGATGCTTAAATGGAACAAGTGTCAAAGAAAGGTCAGCTATCAACCAATTAACTAGCTCACTTCGTTCTGGAAAAACATAAAACCACAAATTACATGAGGAATGTTTGACTTATATTTAAAATATATCAATGTTCAGCTCGTCTTTTGACTCATGAAAAGGAAATTCAACCTGACAGATTTATTGCATAACAGTAAGATGGAAGTCATCCATTTTAAGTGCATATATCCAACAAGTTGTTGAGAACAGAGATAGAATTCATAACATTGCATTATGCAACACTTGCTGGGAAAAAAAAATGCCAGCAAACGTTCTGGTCAAAAGGATTCAAATAAACCAGTCCCAACAGGACGGCTCCACCAGAGTGAACACTACCCCTCTGACCGCACCAAGGATCCATGCGGGGTGTGCCATTCACCAAGCAAGAAAGGAAGCAGGCCTGGGGAGCCTGATGAATAATTTAAATCCTGGCTCTTCATTTTTTTTTACCTTAAAAGTTCTTTTCTTCCTTTTTTTTCATATGTCTATCATATTGGTGCAGTCATCTCATGTATTTCTACTGCTGTTTTCAGAGAAGAAAATTTAGGAGAATAACTTATTTAAAAATGAAGAAAACTGCCCTTTAAGTTTTGAGACAGCTCAAATTTTAATTAATTTGTTTGAGCTGGTTTGGGTTGTAATGTGTTTCGGAAGTGCTTCCTGAGCCTTTAGGCAAAAAAAGAATTTTTTTTTTCTTTTCAGAACAATAATGCAAAGATTGGAAGTTTCATCCCACTCAGTGCTTTCCCTCAAGCTACTCATAGTCCAGTGGGGACATTACAGCTCTCAGCATTGATATTCCATTCACTACAGTTATCTGTGCCTAACAGGGATTTTTTTTTTTAAATTACTTTTCTGAGTAATGATGCAATTCTGAACCAGAAATCTCTTTACTTTTGCAAGAAACCTGGTAAACTCAGCTGTTGTCTGCAAAGGGATAAGAAATAATGTGAAAGAATCTTATGGTTCCAATACTCTTCAGGTACCTAATCTGGAACAAAATTCTTCACCAACAGCAAAATTTAGCAATGAATGTCACAATTCTGGGTGGTATGTATTCTGCAGGGTTAGTGTTGACAAAAGCTCAGATTGGAGAATTTATTGATATCCCTTTGTTGAGACTTGCTAGATGTGGAGTCAGGTGCAGCAAATATATTCTAGAAAACAGCAGTGAAAATGCTAGCTACCAAACTGAGAAAGCAGAGAGGATCTGGTCAATATCTAACACCTTCATTAGCTCACTGTGTTGTTCACTACTGATAATACAACTGCCTTCTGGGTCCAGAAATGTGTTCTCAAAAACCAGAGAAATCGGTGATGACCTCCAAAAATGCTATGATGGCATAAAAAAAGAGGTGTTTTGTGGTAAGGAAAAGGTTGGGTGTTGAAGTGCAAAGACGCCTGCCTCCACTACTAATTTAATGTGTTTCAGCTGTTTACAAAACTAAAATTCCTCCAAATTGAAATCTTGAGATTCTTTTTTTCTTAAGGTTTGGCTCTGGTCTGTATTTTTTTTTAAGACTTATGTATTTAGTTGAAGGTCAGAGTTACAGAGAGAAAGAGAGGGAGAAACATTCTTTCCAATGGTTCACATCCCAAATAGCCACAACAGCAAGAGATGAGATAGGCCGAAGCCAGGAGCCAGGAGCTTCTTTTGGGTCTCCTTTGTGGGTGCAGAGGTCCAGGCACTTGGGCCATCCTTCACTGCTTTCCCTGGTGCATTAGCAGGGAGCTGGGTCAGAACTGGAGCAGCCACGGCTTGAACTGGCTCCCATATGGGATGCCAGTGCTGCAGGTGGTGGTTTACCCTCTATACCACAGTGCCAGCCCCCTTGGTTCTGGTCTTTAAGCTCCATATTTATAAGACCATTTTTAAAAAGATGCACATCTTATATTTTCCCCTGCTTTTCCTGAGGATTAGTTTTATTTCTAATGTCTAATATTTAAATAAACGGGGAGAGATTTCTATTATTGATGATATAAGAAAATAAAAAATAGTTTGCCTTTAGTTTTACTTTCCTTCTGTCTGATTCTTCACTTAAGGAAAAAAAAAAAAAAAAAGGCTGTTGTACTGGCTTCCTAGTGGCTCTCTGCATAGCCTCACCTCCCCCTGGCTCTAAAATTAAATTCTCACCCCTGAGTGGGATGATGCCAAATAAAACAGCTGAGGCTAGCTTTGAGTCCCAAGGAGTAAGGTAATAGAACCTAAAAGATAATGTTCCAGAGCCTATTGAAAACCATGGTATCTAATGATTATTGAAACAACACCTAGGACTAGGAATTTACTTCTATGCCCCAAGTTACACAAAGTAGAGTTGAAAGGGGAGGTATTTTCCATGCACTGCAGTCTTTTTACTCTCCTTCACATTGACTTTTCTTGAGCAGGATTAAATTAGATTAACACCCATGTTTCATTGTAATGTAAATCCATTCAGTCATTCAACAAATATTTATTGAGGGACTGCCTTGTGCCAAGCACTGTTCAGGTACTTAGAACACATCAGTGAACTGAGATCATGTTCTTGAGGGACTTAGCCTCTGCTGGATTAGAGAGGGACAGACAATACACAATCAACTAAACAAATAAGTAAAGTATATAGCATGATCAGGTCATACCTGGATCATGTGGGGCCTAAGGTTCATACAAATTGCTATCTTCTTCAACAAAAAGGATGCAAAACTATATGTGAAATATTCAATAACATTTTCTCTAAAGAGACCAGAAAGATAACTTGATCTTCACTTTGGCTTGGTGAATCAAATTGTTTTTCCATTATTGCTTAGAAAAGTTTATTTCAGTATCACAACTTTCTTAGTGATTTCATTAAAGCTTTAGGATTGATGTCAAATTCAGGAAAACTTTGATCAGGTTTCTTTTAAAAATGAGCTGTAAACATGGAAGAATGCTCAGCAAATTAATTGACTTCATTACTTTCATTCCATGTTTTCTCTCCATCACCCACCCACATACATTTTTAACATACATTCTTTTTTTCTATTTATTTATTTATTTGTTTATTTTGCTTGAAAAGCAAGAGAGACAAGTGAGCTCTCACATTTGCTGGTTCACTCTGCAAAAGCATGCAAAAGCCAGTATTGGGTCAACCTGAAACCAATAGCCAGGAACTCAACTGAGGTTTTCTATGTTGGTGGCAGGAACTCAACTACTTGAGTAATCAACTCCCAGGATGGACATTAGCAGGAAAATGGAATCTGCAGAATTCAGACACTCTAAAATGAAATGTGGATGTTCTATGCAGTGTCTAAACTGCTGTGCCAAATGGTTCCCTGGCACCCCCCACCACACACACACATACACACATATATACACATGCATACTCTTAGAGCCAGGCACCCTAGTGCAGGCAAAAACCAACAGTGGAAGGCATTTGGTGTAGTGGTTAAGATACCACTTGGGATGCTCACATCCCATATAGCATGCCCGAGGTTCTGCTCCCAATTCTAGTTTCGAACTAATGCACACTATTGGAGGTAGCAGGTCATAACTCAAGTAGTTTGATCCATGCATACACATGGGAGACTGGAATGGAGTTCGAGGCTTCTGGCCACAGCCTGGGCCAGCTTCAGCTGCTATGGACATTTGAGGAGCAAACCAGTGGAGAAGAGATTCTTCCTGTTCTCTTCCCTCCCTTATGTGTCTTTCTCCCTTTATTTTTCAAGTAAATAAATAAAAATTTCAAAGATAGAAAAAAAACCAATTTACTCTACTGCCATCTTCCTGGAACTATCTTCCAACACCAAAATAAACTATACAGAGATGTAACTTGGAAGCACTAATTACATTCCACTATGACCAAACTAAACATAGCTCCAACTCAATTTACCCTTATGTCTACTTTGAAAATATCTACAGCCACTTTGTACATGAGATAACATGAGAGAGAGGAAATCAGAGTGGAAAAGAGATAATGATCTTGGCTGGCACAGCGGCTCAATAGGCTAATCCTCCACCTTGCAGCACCGGCACACCAGGTTCTAGTCCCAGTCAGGGCGCCGGATTCTGTCCCGGTTGCCCCTCTTCCAGGCCAGCTCTCTGCTGTGGCCAAGGAGTACACTGGAGGATGGCCCAAGTGCTTGGGAAATGCACCTGCATGGGAGACCAGGAGAAGCACCTGGCTCCCACGGTGGCCATTGGAGGGTGAACCAACAGCAAAAAGGAAGACCTTTCTCTCTGTCTCTCTCTCTCACTGTCCACTCTGCCTGTCAAAAAAGAGAGAGAGAGAGAGAGAGAGAGAGAGAGAGAGAGAGAGATAATGATCTTAAACACATATAATTAAAATATATTACATTTGCAATTTTATAGGAATAAATGACCAAATAAACTTGTATATGAGATGTGAGAGGAAAGAGAGTTAGCAAGCAGATAGCTGGGGGCGGGGGGGGGGACTGCAAGCAAGGCTAGGTGCTTGGGCAAAGACAATGGACACGATCAAGGAACCATCTGGAAGCTGATTAGACTGAAGTAAAGTTATAGAGTACAGTAGGTAAATACAAAATCCAGGGAGTGGGGTGGTAGGGTGGAGAGTAAAATGGGAAATCATTGGAAGTCTTGAAACACAACAGTAACAGGACCTGATTTAGTTTTTTAAAGAATCAATAGGACTTCCAGGTTGATAATTGATTATAGAAGGCAAAGGTAATTTGAGCAATGGATGACACTGGCTGCAAGCAGAGTATTAACAATGGACATGGCAAAAAATGTTTTTTTTTTTTCTGATATTTGTTCTAGAGTTATGCTACTTTTTTTTTTTAACTAGTGGGTCATTCAACAAAATCTGTAGTCAGGCTAATATTTCTGAAACATGACTTCTACAGGCAGGGGTAGCTTTATTATAAGGGCAAATAAATCAATATAAATTATTGTTTGGATGATGGTACACTAAAAAGTTAATGGAAAATGAAATTAAAAGATATTTTGGCATAAAATTTTTGAAATCCATGTGTAGTTTTTCATAATGTGCATTTTCCATGAAAGTTTTGCAGTATCCTAGTATGTAGTATTTGTCAAAATATAAAAATAGCAACAGACTGCAAAATGAATTTTAATTATTGTGAAGACTTTATAGGGAGAGTGACCCAAACTTGAAACTATAGAGAGAAAGCTGACATGAGTAAGGAGTTATGAGTCAGTAAAGTCCTTTCTTTGATGCATTTACCTAGCATCATGCATGCCATCTATTTAAGGGCTGTGTAAGGTCTTGTTCAGTGTCATTACCTGGCGTACGACTAGTTAAAAGGGAGCTGTGGGAGAACAGCAGGTTCCCAAACTCGCCTCAACTACTGGGCAGGAAGCTCTCCCGTGCCTGAACTGAAGGCCAAACACGTAAGTTTCAAAATGCCTCAGGATGCGAAGCCATCAAGAGGAAATAAGAAGAAAATGACAATGCAGTGTGTTGCGGAAAGTTGGGAGGCCATAGGCTAACAGGATTTATGAGTCTGTTGAAGAAAAGGAATGTAAAATGGCCCACAAAAGTACCTGGCATATTTCAGGTGGATAGAATTCAACATGTTGAAGTAGAGTTAACTTGCAGATATTGTTGTAGATTGCTTATCCTGGAAGCAGACCTGGAGAGCAAGATTTGCCTGCTGGAAGTTGAGAGGCTCAGGACAGCCATGGTGAGGTAGTGAGGAACAGAGTGGGCAGGGGTAGGTGATCCGTGATGCAGCTGCAACAGAGGTCTCTAGTGGGAGCTCTAGAGAGGATGGCCCTTCAGACAGAGAATTGAAGAGAAACAGCACTTCCATCTTGTCCGTGTACCGGTCCTGAAACCAGGGCCAGGACCAGGACCAGGAGGAGCAGGACATCTGACGCCACATCAGCTACCCACATGCAAGGTTATTCAGTGCTGGATGCACTGCCACGTGCATGAATCATTCAGTCCTCAAAACAATCAGATTTTACATGAGTCTCAGGTTCAGTGACTTCCTCAAGGCAAATCAACTGTAAAGGGGCAGGAAGATTTTTGGAAATCAAGTCCTATGATATTTTTAACTACAATGTTTATTTGTATGTCTAGTATTGAGGCTCTATTCTATGAAACTTTACATCAAATATTTTAAAGGCATAGACAGATGTTTTATAGTAGAAGCTTTTACCTAAATCAAGGAACATGAAAATCAAATGAAATATTTTCCTTATGAGAAGCTAGCCAGCCAGAAAAAAAGAAAATCTTTATCCAGTCATAGTTCAAAGTCATTTTTGAAGACAACTCTAAAAAAATTAATATTGAATATATATTCAATTAAATAAATGTACTGCTACTTTTTTATTTCTGCAGACTTGCAAATGGCTTTTGGAATATGCAATTTTCTATATTCTCTCAATTGTATTATATAGTACAAATCAAACAATAAACATATCTAACCTTAATAGTTAAAGCAGTGATCACAAAGCAAACATTAAAATTAAAGGGTTCTGGTAATGAAAATTTAATAATGAATGCATATATTTATACTACATATAAGAAAAAGTATTTTAAGGCCTAGCATAGATGTCTTTTAACAGTATGTAACAGTTAGCAAGTTAATACATTTCATCCCAGGAAATCAAAATGCATTGTAAGTGAAAGCAAATTTTGCAATTGTTAAAATTCATCAGTCTAAATGATTGGTACCCAGATCAAAAACCAGATAAATTTTTACGCCTAGAAAAGGCATAGTTAAGGAAATATTTTGAAAGAGGTATTTGAAAATTTCACTGAGAGTTACAGAACAGCCCATCGTTGAGAAGTATGAAAAGTAGATGGCTGTCTGTAAAGTAGGACTGCACGGCTGGGTCAAAATAGTCAAACCTGAAAATCTCTCTCCAACCAGGTTATCACACCTGAAATTCCACTGCGATATTCACTCCTTTGTCAGAATTAAAATATCACAATTAAAGTAAGGAAAATGATATTCAGCATTGTTGGTTATCGATCCCTTAAGATTGTGATTTGTTTGTTTGTTTGTTTTGACAGGCAGAGTGGACAGTGAGAGACAGAGAGAAAGGACTTTCTT
The DNA here is from genome assembly GCA_949820135.1 of Sylvilagus floridanus. Classification (NCBI taxonomy): domain Eukaryota; kingdom Metazoa; phylum Chordata; class Mammalia; order Lagomorpha; family Leporidae; genus Sylvilagus; species Sylvilagus floridanus. Next base: position 92,214,677 of record OX463224.1, read on the forward strand.
TTTTCCATTGGTTCACTCTCCAATGGCTGCTGCAGCAGGCACACTGCGCTGAGCTGAAGCCAGGAGCCAGGTGCCTCTCATGGTCTCCCATGGGGTGCAGGGTCCAAGAACTTGGGCCATCCTCCACTGCACTCCTGAGCCACAGCAGAGAGTTGGACAGGAAGAGGAGCAACTGGGACAGAATCCGGCGCCCCGACCAGAACTAGAACCTGGGGTGCCGGCGCCGCAGATGGAGGATTAGCCTATTGAGCCGTGGCGCCGGCCAAGATTGTGATGTTTTAAAAAGGTATATTTTATTTGAAAGGCAGAGTTACAGAGACAGGAGGAGAGAGAAAGAGATAGATAGAGATCTTCCTTCTGTTGGTTTACTTCCCAAATAGCCACAATGTCTGGGGCTGGTCCAGACCAAAGCCAGGAATTGGAACTACATCTGGGTCTCCCACGTGGCTGGGAGGGGCCCAAGTACTTGGAACACCCTTGGCTTCTTTTCTCAGGCACATTAGCAGGGAACTTGATTAGAAGTCAAGAAGCTAGGACTTGAACGACATTCATATGGGATGCCAGCGTTGCAGACAGCAGCTTAACCTGCTATGCTACAATGCTGGCCCCAAAATTGTAATTTACCAATTTCAGCTCTCTGAACCCCTCAGAGAACTTGGGGTAGGACTGGCAGATTGTGCTCTAAGTATAGTGGTTCTAAGTAGGAGGTTAGATTTGATGAGAATCTCTGGGAGCAGCCACCATCCTGGCTTCAAAAAGGATTTACCCTACTTTTATCTGTTTTACACTGTTGATTACAAGAGAGAGCTTTGAGCAAATAAATAAATAAATAAACAAAATTAAAGACTATCTGGGAGAGTGTGGTGTTTTCTTTTTCCTAAGAGCAAGTTTTGAAGACAGGGTGGTAATGAGAGCCAGGGTACCTGACAGCCTGAGTCTTGAGTTGGAGGGTGGGAGCAGAAAGGACAAGAGAAGTAGAAGACAGAGAGGCCTGTAAGCTGGGCCTCTGGGGCTTCACGGGCACTCTGAGACTGAGCCTGCCTGCCTTCCTCTCCAGCATCTCAAGTTACATTTCAGGGTGTTGCTATAGTGTTTTTCTTAAGGACTTTTGCACACACCACATTTTACTGTCTATTGACAAAGTAGAATTTCCAAAATAAGGTATAGCATTCTACAAAAATAGTTTCCAGTTATAACTCTCACCAAGTTTAATATATGAAAATGTTCAAAATTATCTAGATAACAGCAGCAAGGCAAATTTGCTTGCCTGTCATTTCCAAAGCCAAGTAATGTCATTAAACCACTTATAAATGATAATATCTCAAAGAGAAATGAAACAAGGATTTCAGTTTGACTAAACTAATTTAATGCCTGAAATTATATTTCATGTGGGCTATTTCACTGGCTGAGTATAATTTATTGTATTGTATACTTATGTTTTGTAAATAAAGACTTCTAGAGGTTTCTGGACTCTATAAATTTCTTTTTTATAGAGAGTCAGAAGGGTTTTGATGAGAAAAACAAAGTCACATCCCCTCACATTCTATTTTACTAGATGAAATGAACATTACATGATTAAATAAGCACCAATTCATCAGACATTCCCCAAATCTCAACCTTAGAGATCATCTTCTCACCTTTGGATGAAAATATATGTTTTTAATGCTATTCAGGTTTTTTTTTAGATTTCATATACCTGTAAATACAATTTCCCCTAATATGAATGAGTACTTTGAATATCTGAACCTACTATCTATAGCAATACATTTTAAAATAACTGGTCCATTTTCAAATCATAAAATATTATCAAAACTGTAGGTAGAACCTTAGGTAAGTATAAATGTTTCATTTTGTGATTACAAGAAAATCTGCATTGATTTAGGTTCAAATGAAAAATCTAGGCTTGATAATACTCATGGTGAGTTGGGCTAACATAGATGTCAGTGGATAATCCAGGGAACAGGAACATATGTAGAAAGAGAATATCAAGTACTTGAGCACATCAAACACTCTGTGAAAAAGCTAATTGAGAGGTAAAAACAAATTAACTGCTATGGAGAAGGACAATCTCCCTGAGAGACAGTGTGTGCCTGCAAGAGTAAGGTTCAGTGGTTGCATTTAGTCTGAGTAACTGCTGGGCCAGTAATACAGCTCTGGCCCGTGGACTTTCCCTGCTGACTGCCCACCTGGCAATTCTCTGGGCACCTTCTAGGATGTCAGGACTGCACAAGGAAAGCCTGCTTCATTACAACAGGCACTGCATGGGAGCTAATGTCCGGACCAATTGCTCTTCCCTGAATTTGACACAGACGCTGCTTTTCTCCTCAGCAGATCCAGGGAAAGAAGATTGTGTCTTCCTCCACGTGGAGGTTTATACCTGGCTGCAGATGCCTGTCAGAAAACAGGCTAGCGAGAACACATTGGCCTTTTTTCTCCAAAAGGTGCATTTTTTCCCCAAAAAGGGGGTGAGGGGTGGAGGTATAGGAGGAGGCAGGGGCAAGATGGAAAGGAGCACCAGAAAAAAGAGTCAGTGAAAGCTGTTCATGCCTGCTTCTACCTAACTATCCTATGAGATGTTAGAAGGCATCTTTTAGGGTCTCAGTTTCTTTACCTTTAAAATGGGCAGTCCAATATTTGCCTACTATCGTAAAATTCACATATGCAAGGTGGTTATCTCCGGCACATTTTGCCCAATGCTTAATGAGTATTCTTGAAATTACAATAACCTTGAATATTCCAATTTTACAACTGTAATCATAATTCCTTTCCAAATGAATGTCAGGTTGTCATGTTTTACTGTTTGTACTTGGGGAACACTGTAAACTGCCTTCCAATGCTTACAGAAATAACTTGGGTAAAAGAGCAGAGCAGCTCCGGAGTTATAAACATACTTGGGAAACATGGAATGTATAGTGCAGACCAATAAAGAGGTCATCACATGCCCACCCACTAAATAATCTTGCCACAATATTCTAGATAAGTGTCCTCAGTTATTTTCTCCTATTAATTCAGTGATTCCATAGATTACTAAAATTTTTTAAAACTTCCCATTAATCCAAATGAATGGTTGGGGAATTTTAAACTTAAAACTGACTACAAGATAGAATGCAAATCTCAAATGGTTTTATGATGCTCTTGTGCTATTGACAGAATAAACTCAAGCATTCACAGCACAGGTAAGGCCAAGAGCATTTTGTGGCTAAAGGCATCTTTTATCAGGCAAACAGTTCTAAATGTAAACAAATCTGAAAGAATAAGATGATGGGATTGTAATACAAAGCTGAGATGATTGATACTTTAGTTTTATTGTCTTCAGAAGGAGTTATATTGTTCTAATTGTAAGAAAACAATCATAGGCTTGGGCCAAAACTGTGTTCTATGCTTCTCTGCATCTTTCCACTTTCTCTGGCATAATGCTTTGTGTACAATATGTATTTCATAAGCTTTGGATTTCCTTGGAGACTCACTTAAAATATTTATTCTTTCTGTTACTGGCAGAATAAAAATTGTTGGGTGTATACTACCCAGAAGATGCTGGACAAAGATCTTCTTAAAAATTGTATCTTTGAATTATCCCTTTAACAAAGCTTGAATTTCTTTACACTGTAAGAGGATACTATAACCAAACAATAAAAAATAGAATGCTTTTTAAAAAATCTCCAAATCATAGCTCCCTGAGTCTTTTTATCCAAGTAACTAAGTCCTTAATATTTCCCATTTTCGCAGCTAGAGTGAGTTTATGTGAAGCTAATGAAGAATAAGCATCTAACCCCTTATTTTTTCCAGGTCTTGAGAGTTCTAGAAGTTGTCACAGGTAGGGAGGAGAATCAGATACCAATCAGGAAGTATTTCTATGGATTTCTGATCAGCTGCCTTACAAAGATCCAGAAGGAAGAACTTGAATCTCCAAGGCTTCTTTAACCCCTTGTGATTTACTTTTTCATTCTAAAGAAAAATCTCTTTCAGACTTAATTTAAAGAGAGCCCCCACTCCATGTAAATTCTTGGTTCCCAAATTTTACAAGATCCAGAGCCCATGGAAACTAGATCTGCCTCTACTGTCAGCAAATGAAGGCAACCCACAGAGCATCATTGACCAATTGTGTGTGAAATGCACTAATTCCAGTGAACAGACGCCCTTGTACCCCTCTTCCACTCCTTCCCCCGTGCTTCTGCCCACCTACTCACACGTCACAGTGTCTTGCACATCAATTCACTGTCACAATTTCCCATCTTCATAGTGGTTTTTCCACCCACCATCCCCTACAGATTTGCTAATACCCTTTCCTATCAATCCTTTCTTTCCTGCTCTCCCAGGGAAATGCTAACATTTCTGACAGCATCTCCATGGGGATGAAGAGGAGGAGGAGTTGCAAGGAAAGAACAGGACTAGGAAGACAGAAGTCACTGAGCCGTGGATACAGCAGATGTTCTCATAGTGGTTGGGGGTGGTGGCAGTGACAGGGGATATGTTGTAAGAAAAGGCTTGGAACAGTGAGAAATTGCTCCAAAAACTTGTTGCCTGAGGGCTTCATAGATTGTGATACACTCTGAGTATAACTATTGAAGGTAAAAACAATAAGAAATATCATTTACATAAAATGTACTGTGACTTGAAGGCAGGAGAATGTCCCAGAGTATAAAAGCAGTGCCCACTCTGGTTATGACTACGAGGGCATATGAGTGCCAACGAAAATGCCATGTGAAGTGAGAAAATGTCATGTAGGAACCATGCAATTACAGGTGATTAACTTCTTCTAAAATTCCTCAAGTGTTGTTATGTTGTATTTTCAAAAGGTTGTTTGTTTATTTACTTATTTTTTTTTTGACAGGCAGAGTGGACAGTGAGAGAGAGAGAGAGACAGAGAGAAAGGTCTTCCTTTTACCGTTGGTTCACCCCCCAATAGCTGCTGCGGCCGGCACACCGCACTGATCCATTGCCAGGAGCCAGGTGCTTCTTCTGGTCTCCCATGCGGGTGCAGGGCCCAAGCACTTGGGCCATCCTCCACAGCCTTCCTGGGCCACAGCCGAGAGCTGGACTGGGAAAGGAGCAACTGGGACAGAATCTGGCTCCCCAACAGGGACTAGAATCTGGGGTGCCGGTGCCACAGGTGGAGGATTAGCCTATTGAGCTGCAGCGCTGGCCAAATGTTGTTTATTTAAACAAGCAACTTTCCCATAGCAGTAGGCACACCTACATTTAGGCTGTTTTATACCATGTGATTAGGCTGTATTATACCATGTGATTACAAAAATGGGATTAAGACAAAATGAAAAAAACAAAAAAGACATAATGCATCCTTTTAAAATTAACCTTCTAATGTTAAGACCCAACTAAAGGTTGCTACTTAAAGATGATCAAGGAAAGGTATAATGAGGATGAGATGCTCAGTGGAGAGGTGAAGGCCACCATGTATAATATGTAAAGCACCCCAGGGGATTTTGAATCACATCCTGCCTCCAGTCCCTGGTTTAGAATCATTACGCTAGGAGAAGATGATAGCTACAATAGATTACTTTTGTTCTTCAAGTTGAGCTATTGGTTTACATACATCCTAGCAGAATGACAGAAATCATCAAACAGAGATTAGGAAGATGATTATTGCCATTCAATTTTTTATCAGATGTCTAAGGTGAAAATGAATAGAAAACAAAACAAGTAAGTCTTACTAGAGTCATGCCTTGAAGTTTTAAGTGGAAAATGTATTTGGTTATTGATATACCATCTAACATTTTGCACAGTACCTGCTATGCCCATAGTGAATTAGAGGAACTGAGTTAGAGGGTGCCAAAGGACGATCAGTTCATCCACACCCATTCAGAAATGAAAGTTTGGGGTGGTGCCATGGCTCAATAGGCTAATCCTCTGCCTGTGGCGCTGGCACACTGGGTTCTAGTCCCGGTCGGGGTGCCGGATTCTGTCCCGGTTGCCCCTCTTCCTGTCCAGCTCTCTGCTGTGGCCAGGGAGTGCAGTGGAGGATGGCCCAAGTGCTTGGGCGCTGCACCCGCATGGGAGACCAGGAGAAGCACATGGCTCCTGGCTTCGGCTCAGCATGGTACGCCTGTTGCAGCGGCCATTGGTCAGGCATCTGATAGGAACAGGTTCTGTAATTACTACAACATGATGCACTGTGGCAAGTTCTGCCCCACTGGAGAGGAAGTCAACTGTCTGGGACCAGCACATGGCCTGAATTCTGCTAGAGGCCCAGATTTCAGAGACCACTCCACAGCCTGAATTCTGCTGAATGCATGCTTGGTCAGATTGCAAAGGTGAGCGGTGGAGTTATGTCAATGGCAAAAGTCGTTTGACATGATGCTGAGGCAGCTAAGGAAATGCTGAGGGACCGGTAAAGAGCAAGAAGTGGCACGTTTGCCCCAGTTCATAATGAGCCCCCCTCAAGACCCCTCCACGTTGTGACTGTCCTCTTCTCCCAGCTTCCAAGCAATAAGTCCTTCCTGTAAACACCCAAACTCGCCATTGTTCCCTGTTTCACTATGTTTAAACTCCTTCCTCATGAAATCCTGTTTTCATGAAACTGCATAATTTTTATGATTAACCGATCATATCACTGTTGATAATAAATACTTGGAGTAACCAGACATCTGGGCCTCTGCTTCTGCCTCCTCCTTTGGCAGTGGACAGAGTGTCCCCTGGGTTCCCCACATTAAAATCTTTCATCTGAGCTTGCCTCCTTAACGTATGCAACACTGTTTCTCCTTCTTTCAGATTAACCTGATACCCTGCCATTCTGGACACAGTAGAGTGGTGCCCAATGTGAGGCCCGAAGAGAAGGTCTGCTATGAGTGGAAAAAATAGAAAAAAGGTGAAACTACAAACAGCCAGGAGGAAAGGCCTGCTGAGAGCAGAGAAGACAGAAAAAGGAGAAAAGCAGAGAAGACAGAAGGCAGCCTTAGTGCTCAGCAGAGTCATGACCTTGAGTGTGCAAGTAGTTGTGTGTTGTTCAAACCTGGGGAACAAGCGGGGCAATGTCAATCTCAGGAAGCTAAATATTCTATTCAATTATTAAATGTATGATTAAATAGTCAGGAGCTAGAATATCAGAAACTAAATTGGAAAAACTCTTGGATGCTATAGTTAAGCATGATCCTTGGTTCCCAAGAATAAGGTACTGTGGATCCTAAGTGCTGGGATAGAGTAGGGGGAAATTTAAGAAAAGGCTCATAGGAGTGGAGCTTCTCTTCCAGTTATAGTTTTTTATACTTGGGGTCTAATAAAACAAATCTTGGAGCCCTTAAAGGAGCCTCCTAGCCAAACCCGCCCCACAGCTCCATTCCCTTCTACAAGTCTTTTTGCTCAGTCTACTAACAAGTCTAGGCAAGTTCCGCTTACCCCACTACAAGCTGCATTACAATCAGTTAATTTAGAAGATCAGGCCCATCTTACATGTCCTCTTACCAAAGAGCCTGTCCCACAGGTTAAGGGTCAAACAGTTGGCTTGCACCAAACTTTTGATTTTAAGTCTTTAAATGCTCTTTGAGACAGTGTGCTAAAGAATGGAGCTACTACTCCTTTCACTATAAGAATGATTGAAACCATAGGTCGAATGACACTCCCACCATGAGATCATCATGTTAGCCAAAGCGACACTGGATGAAGGAGATTATCTGATTTGGAGGTCTAGCTTAGATTTTTGTCAGGAACAAGCACAGGTTAATCAGAGAAATAGCATTCCAATCACCTTTGAGATGCTAAAATTAACGAACCTATGATCTCTGAGCTTATGAACAGCTCAGCCTAGCAGCCCAAAAGGGTTTAGATGACTATACCAGAAAAAGACAGCCCTCAGGGGTCCTTTTCTCAACGTCTCCAAGGTCCTACAAAGCCATATTCTCAATTTGTGGATCTGTTCACACAAGCCTTTCAGAGACAGCTGTCACAGAATCAGGCTGCAGAAATGTTGATAAAGCAAATGGTATGTGAAAGATTGTAAAAAGGCTATTACAGCCGGCGCTGCAGCTCACTAGGCTAATCCTCCGGCTTGCAGCGCCGGCACCCTGGAGTTCTAGTCCCGATAGGGGTGCTGGATTCTGTCCCGGTTCCTCCTCTTCCGGTCCAGCTCTCTGCTGTGGCCCAGGAGTGCAGTGGAGGATGGCTCAGGTCCTTGGGCCCTGCACCCGATGGGAGACCAGGAGGAAGCACCTGGCTCCTGGCTTCACATCAGCGCAGCGTGCCAGCCACAATGCGCTGGCCGTAGCGGCCACTTGGGGGATGAACCAACAGAAAAAGGGAGACCTTTCTCTCTGTCTCTCTCTCTTTCTCTCACTGTCTAACTCTGCCTGTCAAAGAAAGAAAGAAAGAAAGAAAGAAAGAAAGAAAGAAAGAAAGAAAGAGGCTATTACATCCATAAAAACATACAGGAGGAATTTTTCAGACTTTTTAGTTTTTCAGGATATCAGCAGTTCTGGCCATACTCAGGCAATGTTGGCATCAGCTCTTAAAGGAACGTTTAACACCAGCCATAAGAATGTTTCAATTGTCGTAAATTAAGACATTTTCAAAAGGACTGTAGACAAAATTCAGCAACAATGAACACTTCTACTACTCCAGGGCTATGCGCTAAACGTAAAAAAGGAAATCACTGGACAAATCAATGTGGATCTAAATTTCATCGCAGACGGCACTCCTCTAAGTGCTCAGCCTTTGGGCGACGGAAAGCAGGACCCGCCCATCGAGCAAGGAGGGCATATTTGGCTCAGACCTCACGTGGATCACCTCTCTCTTCAGAGCCACCCCAGACAGTGCAGGGCTGGACCTACCCCGCTCCATCTCAGCAGTACTAACTTCTGAACCAGGAGTCCAAGCCATTCTTACCAGAATATATGGCCCTCCTCCACCCAAAACAGTTGGACATATTATTGGAAGAAGTGGACACACTATGAAAAACTTACAAGTGTTACCTGGAGTCATTGATACTGATTTTCAAGGGGAGATTAAAGTAATGGCAAAGTCAAATACTATTCATACATTACAACTAGGCATGAGAATACACAATTGCTAATTTTACATTCAATTACGAAAAAGTCTCTCTAAGGAGCTTGGCACTGCAGGTACTTCACACGTGCTGTGGACTCAGACTTGCTCTTGAGAAAGACCTCAAATGATCATAAAGGTAAATGGAAAAAGAATCAGAGGCCTCACAGATAAAGTACAGACATCTCTGTTCTAAGTGTTGCTGACTGGCCACAGGCTTGGGAGACCATAACCCCATAAACTTAAGGGAGTTACTAGGTTTACCCTAGTAAACCAAAGTGCAAAAGAGCTTTCACAGGAAGGCTCTGAAAAAAAATCAGGCTATTTTAAGCCCTTTCTAGATGATATTCCTACCACCTTATAGAATCCAGACTTGCTCTCAGCCATGAAACTGAAATTAACCACTTAGGATATCTATTTTACAAGTACTTCTGATGTGTCTCATAGTTCCCCGAGTTAGGAAATAATGAAAAGATATGGTTATTCATCAGGCCAGAGGATGGGGAATCATAGTCATGGAGTTACTGAGCCTGCTGAGACTCAGCCAAAAAATAATTGGCATGGAATTGGCAATTTTGAGGATTTTTCTTAGGGGTCACTGAAGCCTCTCCATTAGTTCATGCCGAGTCCATACAATGGATTCATGATGACTCTGTATGGGTGGATTAGTGGCCCCTAAGCAAAGAGAAGCTCTTACATGCACACAAATTAGTTAATGAACAACTTAAAGTAGGGTGTATTGAGGAAACTACTAGCCCTTGGAATATACCCATCTTTTACTATTCCTAAAAAAATCGGGAAAATGGAGACTTTTACATGACTAAGAGAAATAAATAGAACTATGCTTACTATGGGTGCTTGATAACCAGGACTTCCTTCTACTACAATCCCTGCAGAATGGAAGCTAGTTGTCATAGATCTCAAAGACTGCTTTTTTCAATTCCTTTGGCTCCTCAGGATAAACAAAGATTCGCATTTTCAGTACCAACATTAAACAATATAACCTCCATACAGAGATACCAATGGAAGGTTTTGCCTCAAGGAATGAAAAATATGTCAGAAATTTGTTGACAAAGTCTTAGCACCTATACATTCCAAATCCTTCCATTTATCTTATACATTATATTGATGATATTATAGTTTCTGCTCCTTCAGAAAGACTGGTTCATCAGGTATTACTAGAAACAGAACATCTTTTTTTTTTTTTTTAAAGAATATACATTTCCAAAGTACAGCTTATGGATTACAATGGCTTCCCCCCCATAACTTCCCTCCCACCCGCAACCCTCCCCTTTCCCGCTCCCTCTCCCCTTCCATTCACATCAAGATTCCTTTTCAATTCTCTTTATATACATAAGATCAGTAGAAGCAGAACATCTTAAAGCAAAAGGGTTTTCTATTGCACCTGAAAAAATACAATACCACTCTTTAAATATTTAGGAACAGTAATTGAAAACAGAACAATTAAACCACAAAAAGTAGAGATCTGAAGGGATAAATTAAAAACTTAATGATTTCCAGAAGTTATTGGAAGATATAAATTGGCTTTGTCCCTATTTAGGGATCCCTTATCATCAATTAACAAATTTACTTAAAATGCTTAAAGGGGATCTAGATCTTTCATCTCCTTAGCACATGTCATCTGCTGCGATAGCTGCATTAAAGTTATTAAAGGAGAAGTTCAATAAAGCTCAACTGAAATGCACTGATTATTGCTTTCCAGTATTTCTCATAGTTCTTCCTACCAATGTGTTTCCAACAACTGTTCTTGTAGAATAACAACCACATTTTGGTACTGTAGAATGGATCCATCTCCCTAGTTAGGAAGTTAAGACAGCTTCATTATATGTGGATCTTATAGCAAAAATCACTATTCAAGGATGCAAATGTCTCACTAAACTTACTGGGAAAGATCCAGAGATTATACATGTTCCCTTGGGTAAATATCAAAGAGAGATTCTTTCAAAATTCTATTCTTTAGCAAATGGGCTTAATATATTTTAAAGGACAACTGGATAATCATCTACTAAAAATAAGCTTCTAAAGTTTCTAGAAGAAACTACTTTTATTTTTCCTAAAATCACTCAGTCACTACCTATTCCAGGTATATAGACTTACTTTACGATGGGTCCTCCAACGGGAAGGCTGGCCGAAAGGCCCTTATCTTATAAAAATTATTCAGAGTCCCTATTCTTCAGCACAGTAAGCTGAATTAATAGGTGTTCAACAAGTGTTATGCTTAGTATCACAGTCTTGCAATATAGTCTCTGACTCCCAATATGTAGTCCATTTAGTACAAAAATTAGGAACAGCTAGATTAAAAGAACTGCAAGATGAAGAATTATTTACATTGTTCTTTCAAACTCCACGTAATTAGAAATAGGACCTCACCCTTTTTTATTACTTATATTAGATATCATACTTCTTGGTCAGGTCCTCTATATGCAGCAAATGATACCACTGACAACTTGATTATGTCAGCATTTGAAACAGCTAGGGCCTCCTGTATGTTGTTGCATCAACCTGCTCTTTGCTAATATGGTAATTTCATATTTCTAAATCTCAGGCTCAAGATATTCTAAGAATGTGTCTCTCATGTCAAGATTTAGCTCTTACTCTGGTTAATGAAGGAGTCAATCCTAGAGGACTCTGGAGAAGCTATGGCAAATGGATATTACACATATAAATTCTTATGGGTATTTAAAATGTGTTCACTTCATAGTTGATACCTTTTCCTCATTGGGCACCTGCACAAGCAGGTGAAACTTTTCATCATGTTAAAAATCATTGTTTAGAGGCTTTTGCTGCTCCTGGCATTCCACATTCTATAAAAACAGACAATGGCTCAGCCTATACAAGTAAGGCCTTTGCTGATTTCTGTCAAATTTGGGGAGTTCTCCACATTACAGACATCCCTTATAACCCCCAAGATCAAGCTATCAATGAACACTGTCACTTAAAACTAAAGCTTCAACTTAAAAATCAAAGGGTGAATCTGAAGCTATTTCACTATATCAAAGCTCAACTGCAGTCTGAAACTAGTTTTTTGTTTGTTTGTTTTTGGACAGGCAGAGTGGACAGTGAGAGAGAGAGACAGAGAGAAAGGTCTTCCTTTTTGCCGTTGGTTCACCCTCCAATGGCCACCGCGGCTGGCGCACTGTGGCCGGCACACTGCGCTGATCGGATGGCAGGAGCCAGGTGCTTATCCTGGTCTCACACGGGGTGCAGGGCCCAAGCACTTGGGCCATCCTCCACTGCACTCCCCGGCCATAGCAGAGAGCTGGCCTGGTAGAGGGGTAACTGGGACAGAATCCGGCACCCTGACCGGGACTAGAACCCGGTGTGCCGGCACTGCAAGGCGGAGGATTAGCCTAGTGAGCCACAGCGCTGGCCTGAAACTAGTTTTATTAACTTGAAGTTTTTTTACTTGTGATAATCAGAATATGAGTCCTATGAAAGACATTATGATCAGAAATGTATAACTACGTTCCCACCTGTCTATTGGGAAACACCAGAAGAAGGAATTTGAAAGGTCCAGATCCCTTACTAACTTGGAGATTTGCTTGTGTCTTTCCTGAAGCAGCTGCAACACCTTTTTGGATCCCAGGTCACTGCATCAAGTCACAGTATGGAGGATAACCAGCTAAATGAGAGATTTCAGTAGATGACACTGGGACCCATGGGACGTGGGGACCTCAAACCATCTGCATCATGCCAGCATCAAAGACCAGAGCGACCCATGATTCTTCGCCAATTACCTGGGGCCAATTCAAGCAACTGAAAGTCTTCTTTGTCAATAAAATCTTCCCTTTACCCCAGCCAACTACATGACTGCTGTCTCCACCATCATTTCTGTTGCAGCAAAAGGGGCGCAAAGGGAACAATATTGGGCATTTGCCCCCCAAGTCTCCATTGTTGAGAGTGCTGACATGGGTTGACAAAGCACCTCTAGGATATGTCAATGATACTTATATGCCACAGAATTTCCAGATATGACAAAAGAGTGAACCCATATAATTACATTGGGTCAGACAGGTTACAGGCCCTTTTGTATTACAAAAAATCAAGCTTGTAATCCAGCATGTGTCTCCATTGCTTATCAAGTATGACTATAGTCCAGTGATATGGAACTGCTGCGCCATAGTCCTGAGTGTTCTTAAAACACTCAGTCTTAAAGACATGAGGGTTAAATCTTTCATCATTCCTAACTGACCCGAGAGACACTTTTGTCAGCAACATTCTTTCTGTGTACTGGAGGAAGTAGATTGGCAAAATTGTATCTCTTCACATTAAGGCTTATAAACTACTAGAGAAAGTTTATTTTAATTGGGGCCCATATGGTATATAGTATCTTCTCCTCATCCTGATATCTCTTACAAAGCTACCACTAAAACTGTTAATTCACAGTGTTTTACAATGGCATGATGGAGGCATGGCTGGACTACAGCTTTAACTTGGCTCTGGTCTATTACAAGATACACAATGCTGCTGCTTTAGATACAGTCAGTGAAAATCTTCAAAATGAACATTACTATAGATGCTAACAATGCAACTTCCATTCATATACCTATTAATCATACTGTTTCTATTCAGTCTTGCATTTTTGCTCCTTATGTTCTGCTTGTTGGAAAAATGTTGTCATTCAAAAGGACAACCATAACAGGTCTCTTTCATGTTTCCTGCAAAAGTTGTTTTTTTTTTATATCACTGCATCTCTAATGATAACAAAAAGCACACCATTTTGTATACACATATATATACATCAGCAGTAATGCCTTTGACTTCCCATTAATTTAACTTAGCCATGGGCAGAAACTCCAACATTACATATTCTACATCCAGTTATCCAAGCAGTTATCACTAGATCCAAACACATACTAGGATTAATTAATGAAGTCATTCTGACTATAATAGGAATAATTTTGGTCATGGCTACCAATGCTGTGGCCTTTGCTCAAGAAATACAAACACATAGTTTTGTCAATAACATGATGATAAATTCTTTGCAGTTGTGGCAAACTCAATGTTGTCTGGATATTGCTTTCAGGGATGATTAGACAGTCTTAAAGATGCTGTTTTTTGGCTAGGACAAGATTGGATGCTATATACACTCAGATGGAGTTTCCATGTCATTTTAATATTACCACATACTGTATTAGTCCTCTTAGATATAATGCATCTGAACATAATTGGAATCAAGTAAAAGCACATGTTTTGGGTGCTTAGATATAATTTCCTTAAAAAGAGATACTGATTCTTTCCATATTCTCCATTTAGATACTAATGAAGATGATATAATTTCTGGTATTAGTAAAGGCTTACAAACTTTTAATGCAGCTAATTGGTGCTAAAGAAACTACATTTTTATGATAATTCTGTTGTTACTTTCCTTTTCTGCTTTCTCTTTTGCATAGACTGCCGAAGCGTGACCAACACAAGAAACAAAATGAAGATGATCCTGCCTCAACTTACTATGACTGTTCTTATTTTAAAAAATTGATAAAAAGGAGGGGGATGTCAGGGAACACCACATGGCCTGAATTCTGCTAGAGGCCCAGATTTTGGAGACCACTGCAAGGCCTGAATTCTGCTGAATGCATGCTTGGTCAGATTGCAAAGGTGAGCGGTGGAGTTATGTCAATGGCAAAGGTCATTTGACATGATGCTGAGGCAGCTAAGGAAATGCTGAGGGACCAGTAAAGAGCAAGTGGCACGTTTGCCCCAGTTCATAATGAGCCCCCCTCAAGACCCCTCCACGTTGTGACTGTCCTCTTCTCCCAGCTTCCAAGCAAACAAGTCCTTCCTGTAAACACCCAAACTTGCCATTGTTCCCTGTTTCACTACGTTTAAACTCCTTCCTCATGAAATCCTGTTTTCATGAAACTGCACATTTTTATGAATAATTGATCACTGTTGATAATAAATACTTGGAGTAACCAGACATCTGGGCCTCTGCTTCTGTCTCCACCTTGAGAGCAGACAGAGTGTCCCTTGGGTTCTCCACATTAAAATCTTTAATCTGAGTCTGCTTCCTTAATCTATGTGACACAGTTCCTCTTTTGAATTAACCTTACACCTTGCCATGCTGGATGCAGCAATATATAACTCTACAACTGCCATGAATTCTAAGAGATTTTTAATTCTAATTAGTTACAGTGCATTCAGCTGTGTCTCTATTAGCCTATCTCAGAAATAACAGCCAGTTTAGAAAACCGTAATCAGTTTCTTTTCCATCAGTGCAAATGTCCAAGTCTAATAATGTTGGGATGGGAGGCAGCATATGGTGCTGGGAAGAAATGCACTACTACAAATGATGTACAATAATTCACTTATTTCATTTCATTTGATTTGAGAAATATAGCAGTCAATGTGGCGTTCCATGACCAAATTCCCACTCTACCCTAACCACCGGAAAGGGGACAGACCATTATATCCCGTGACCTTGACTTTTCCCATTCACTGGTCACAGGCAGGTGAACTTGTGCTGCATACTTAGGCAAGGCTGGACTGTTCAACAGTTTCTTTCCTTAAATGATTTGAACCAGGAGACAAGTCAGATAGTGGTGATCATTTAAATCTAAATGACAGCACCGTGGCACAGTGTGTAAAGCCACTGCCTACAGCACAACATCCCATATGGGGGTTGATTCGAGTCCCAGCTGCTCCACTTCTGATCCAGCTCCTTGCTGATGGGTTTTAGAAGGGCCAGAGGATGGCCCAAATACTTAGGGCCCTGCCACCCATATGGGAGACCAGATGAAACTCTTGGTTTTGGCTTGGCCAAGACCCACCCATTGTGGCCATTTGGGTAGTGAACCAATGGATAGAAGAGTCTCTCTCTCTCTCTCTCTCTCTCTCTCTCTCTCTCTCTCTCAGAATCTTTCTAACTCTGCCTAAGGGTCAGAGCTAGAAGCTATAATTTCCAACATTGTACATATGAATAAGTAGAAGGAGAGATCCAGCTTGCAGAAGGAAATAAGAAATGAAACAAATTTCACAGAGAGATGCAGAAATGAGAGATTCTGGGACTTTGAGCAAAGAAGATATGAAAAAGCAAAGACTCACATAAGACTCTGCTTTACTTCCTTGTTTTCATTACTATACTATTCCCTAAAGGTTTCCAACAAATCACCTTTTCATTTGAAACAGTGTGAGAAAGTTTGTTGTAAGCAGTAAGAGAATTTTCATATACACATGAGATTAATATCATTAGAGCAAATGGGAAAAGGAAAGCAAAGAGAGGGGAGAGAGAAAGTGAAAGCTTCCTTTCCACTATGCCTCATGCAGCTCAGACAGAGGAAGGAAAAGCTGGGATCCTTGCACATAAAGCAGTACCATTTGTAAGAATCTTTGGAGTGGATCTCTGAAAATGCCAAGGACATCTTTATACTCCTGGGACTTACTACTCCAAGTCTGGGTGGTCACCACTACAGAGTGATGTTGAACAACTAAGAGTACAGACTAGTAATGGTTGAGGCTTTTAATTTAAAAATTGTCTGATATGAAAAAAATTGTCATAATATAGAAAGTTCTTTTAAAAGCAAAGCATATTACTTACTGCCATATAATTTCCCAATAAATAAGAATTATTGGGGCCAGCACTGTGGTGTAGCAGTTAAAACTGCCCCCTGCAGTGCTGGTTCGAGTCCCAGCTGATGAGCCTGGACAAAACAGCAGAAGATGGCCCAAGTGTTTGGGCTCTGCCACCCACATGGGAGATCCAGAGTAAGCTCCAGGCTACTGGTTTGAGTCTGGCCCAGCCCTGGCTGTTGCGGCCATTTGGGGAGTGAATCAGCAGATGGAAGATCTCTCTTTGCCTCTGTCTCTGTAACTCTGACTTTCAAACAAATAAATAAATCTTTAATTTTTTTTAAAAAAGAGTTATTATTAGATTTAATCAAATTAAAATTCAGACACAGATACAGGTATTTATCCCTAACAAACAGAGTGTATTCTCACTTGGATACATTATCTTCAGGTGCCATTGTCTCAAATGTTTGAAATTAGCAATTATTTTATTTTACTTTTAAGATAGTTAATTTTATTTTTTTAATTTTTTAAAAATTTTTAAAGGAATACGAATTACCTAAGTACAACTTTAGTACCTGCCCTCCCATCCACACTCCTACCCCTCATTATCCTTCCTCTCCCTTGCCAGTCTCATTCTCTATTAACATTCTTTTTCAATTAATTTGTACACAGAAGACCAACTCTATACTAAATAAAGATTTCAATAATTTACACACACACACACACACATACACACACACAAAATGTTTGAGAATTAGTTTTACAGTTAACTCTCATAATATAACTCATTAAGGATGGAAGTCCTGCATGAAAAGTTAGTGCACAGTGACTCATGTTGTTAACAATTAACACTTTTATGTATGATGTCAGTGACCACCCAAGGCTGTTGACATGAGCTTCCTAGGCTATGGAAGCCTTTTGAGTCCACAAACTCTGTCAGCATTTAAACAGGGCCATAAGCAAAGTGGAATTTTTCTCCTCCCTTTAGAGAAAAGTATATCCTTCTTTGGTGGCCACTTCTTTCTGCTGGGGTATCACACACAGAGATCCTTTATGTAGAACATTTTTTTTGCCACAGTGTCTTGGCTTTCCATTCTTGAAATGCTCTCATGGACTTTTAATCCAGACCAGGAAGATTTAAGGGCTAATTTTGAGATCAGAGTGTTACTTAAACCAATTGTCATTATTTGAATCTGCTGTGTGGATGGTAGTAATTACTTTAAATCAACCTCCATTTTTTTCTGCCTCTATTGTGTGATAAATGCAATAACCTAATCATCAGAATGACTTAAAACTAATTGTGGATCTTAGCATATCAGACCAGGTTGGCTTCATCTATTGTACCTATTGAAGTCAGACCACTCTACAGAACTCTCCCCCCACCCCCAAAGATTTATTTATTTACTTATTTATTTGAAAGGTAGAGTGAGAGTGAAGAGATGAGAGAGAGAGAGAGAGAGAGAGAGTGAGAGAGAAAGAGAGAGAGAGAGAGACAACATCTTCTGGTTCACTCATAACAGCCAGGGCTGGGTCAGGATGAAGCCAGAAGCCAGCAACTCCATCCAGGTCTCTAGTGGAGTAGCTGGATTCAAACGGTGCTCCAATATGGGATGTAGGCATTTTGAATAGATCGTTTAAAGGATAAAATTCTCCCTTTCCATAATTTTGGAAGTAATGATCCCACTGCTAGCCTTTCCCATTTTACTGGTGGAGAAATCAAGAAGAGTTTTAGCTGATTAGCAACCTGAAACAGAGTTCTTTGTGGGGTACTATTGTTTATGTTTTAAAAGTTACTTTTATAATCTTGCTGATTCACAACTCTGCCTGACAATGGAATCATTTAGAAGCTTTTGAAAACTACCGATGCCTGGTCCACAGCTGACCATGTGCCAGTAAGTATTTACCAGTCTGCCTGGAACTGGGAGTGGCTATTATATATTTTACTTACACAAAGAATATACAGCACATAAACAAATAATAATAAAATATACAATACTCTTTACTGTAAATTCCACATAACTGTTAACAGAACAATTTTGCCAAGTCTTGTATCAATAACCAATCTATGGTTGCAATTTAGAAATTAGTACAGTTCTGACTCGAAGGCTGATTGATATCTTCATCCAAGGACTGCTCTTGTTAATAAAATACATTAGCAAGCTCTTTACCAAATCAGATAATTTTGTATTTTAAAAAAAACTTCATTTTTTACCGTTATTCACAGTGTAGCAGATAGAAAAACTTTGTACTTCATAATTAATCTGCAATGCGATTTTTTTCCATTGTGTACTTAGACCAGAAGTCAATAAATTTGTCTTAAAGGGATAAACAGTAAATATTTTGCACTTTTCAAGCCACATATTCTCTGACTCACCCACTCAATTTTGCTGCTGTAATGTGAAAGTATCCATAGACAACACACAAATAACTGTGGCTATGTTCCAGTAAAACTTTATTTTCAAAAACAAGGCAGATTTATCTCAAGGCCTGTGATTTACCAACTCTCTGAGCCAGATATTCCATTAAACTTTAAATCAGGCCCTATTTTATAGCATTTGCCGATTTCTGTTGTAAAATAGTCCAACTATGGTCAATTTTGAGTTAGCAACAAACCATTACTGACAATAACTTTGGGAAGAGATACACACAGTAACATAGCATTTACCCTAAACAAACACAATAGGTAAAATGACTTCAAGAGAAAATAGCATGAAAATAAAATAATTAGGTCATGAAGATTATGCTATATTTTTGTTTAGAATATGATCTATTTAATGGTAATTTATGTAAATTTTATAACAGCTATATTAAACAACTCACAAAATTCCTGAAAATTTAACAAGCAGTGGTCATATACCAGAAGAAGCTAGCCTTAGCACCTCAAACAAATTCAGTCAAAATCTCTAGAAGAGAGGACAATGGTATTTTTATGAGACATCTGATTGATTCTAATATGCAGTCAGGGCTGAAAATCACTGCCCAAATACCTGCTGATGAGGTTGATATCTAGGGTTTTGGTGATGTGTAACAGAAATTGATTCACTGAAAGAAAGTGGATGTTTGAACAGAGAAAACATAGAGAAGGCAGATAAAAATGGAGATGAGTACTTTATGACAAAGAACCATGAAAAAGGAGAATGCCTGGGAAAGGGGAGAGGGAAATATGGAGACAGAACTAGAGCAACCAATTACCCTAGTTTTCTGGATGTGGAGTTTTCAATGCTAAAATCAAGAAATCCCTGGCAAACCAATGGACATGCTGGATTTCTAATTTTAATAAATTTTAATTTTAATTATGCTCATGTAGCTAGGAGCTACTATACTGGACAGCACAGTGAGTCTAAAGACATACAACAACATGGATTGTTTGCATATATGCATTTTCTCTTTTGATAGGTCATGTGGAAAGACTTTTGAAAAACATTAAATGGGTAATACAAAGAATTTAAATTCCAGAGTTAAATATTTCCTAGCAAACTCCTGCATTAATGTGAATAAATGATAGAAATTATTCAGAGATTAGCTGTAACTTGTGAAGAGGAAAAATATTTTTCCCAAAAGTCATGCTACAGTTCATGTAATGGTTGTTCATGCAAAAAGTAGGGATAAATGATATTAAGGTAACCATTCTTTCGTCTTGTTTCTCTCTTAATCAACAGGAAGTACTTTGTAGAATAGTAAAATGGATCTGTAATCAACTAAAATCCTGGAATAAACAGTGCTATTGAACCATGGGAACTTTTGATCTTGATGTCTTACATAGCACTTCCTAAACCCTTAGCTGACTAGCACAGACTCTGAGAAAACTGTTATGTTCAGCATGGAAAAAAAAAAGGTCAATGCTTATATGGTGTTATTCTCATCCAAAATGTATACATGGGATGCAACTTTGGGACCACAATGCAATGAAGCTGGAAATCAGCAACTCAAGAATCCCTACATCATATGCAAACACATGGAGAATGAATAATATATGTCTTTATGAACAGTGGGTTATAGAATAAATCAAAAGAGAAATCAAAAATTTCTGGAAATAAATTAAGATGATAATACAACTTACCAAAATTTATGGGATACAGCAAAAGCAGTGTTAAGAGAAAAGTTTATAGCAATTGGTGCCTACATCAAGAAACTGGAAAGGCACAAAACAAATGAACTATCTGTGTACCTCAAGGATGTAGAAAAACATAAGCAAATCAAACCCAAAACCCAGTAGAAGGAAATAATTAAAATTAGAGAAGAAATCAACAAAATTGAATCCAAAAAATCAATAAAAAAGATCAGCAAAACAAAGAGCTGGTTTTTTGCAAAAATAAACAAAATTGACACACCATTGGCCCAACTAACCAAAAAAATGAAAAGACCCAAATCAATAAAATTAGAGATGAAAAAGGAAATGCAACAACAGACACCACAGAAATAAAAAGAATCATCAGACATTACTATAAAGGGTGTATGCCAACAAACTGGGAAACCTAGAAGAAATAGATAGATTCCTAGACATATATAATGTACCTAAATTGAGTCATGAAGACAAAGAAAATCTAAACAGACCCATAACCATGACAGAAATTGAATCTGTAGTAAAGACCCTCCCAACAAAAAAAGCACAGGACCAGATGCTTCACTGCTGAATTCTACCAGACATTTAAAGAACAATTAAGTCCAATTATCAAGTTGTTCAAAACAATTGAAAGGAAGGAAAACCTCCCAAATTCTTTCTATGAAGCCAGCATCATCTTAATTCCTAAACCCATAAAAGAGGCAACAAAGAAAGAGAATTACAGACCAGTTTCCCTGATGAATATGGATGAAAAAATCCTCAACAAAATTCTGGCTATTCAAATCCAACAACACATCAGGAAGATCATTCACCTGCACCAAGTGAGATTTATCCCTGGTATGCAGGGGTAGTTCAACATTCACATATCAATGTGATATATCACATTAACAAACTGCTGAATAAAAACCATATGATTATCTCAGTATGTGCAGAGAAAGCATTTGACAAAATCCAACATCCTATCATATTGAAAAATATAAGCAAATTGTGTTTAGAAGCAACATTCCTCAACACAATCAAGGTAATTTATGACAAACCCATGGCCAGTGTCCTACTGAATGGTGAAAAGTTGGAAGCTTTCCCACTGAGATTCAGAACCAGAAAAGGATGCCCACTCTCACAATTGCTATTCAATATAGTCTTGGAAGTTTTAGAGCCATAAGGCAAAAAAAAAAAAAAAAAAATCAAAGTGATTCAAATCAGTAAAGATGAAGTCAAACTATCCCTATTTGCAGATGATATGATTCTATATTTAGGGGACCCAAAAGACTCCACTAAGAGACTTCTAGAACTCATAGAAGAGTTTGGTAAAATACCAGGATTTAAAATCAACACACAAATAACAACAGCCTTTGCATACACAGACAATGTCACGGCTGAAAGAGATCTTCTAAGATCAATCACATTCACAATAGCTACAAAAAAAATCTAATACCCTGAAACAAATTTAACCAAGGATGTCAAAGATCTCTACAACGAGAATTACAAAACATAAAGAAAGAAATAGAAGAAGACACGCACAAAAAATGGAAAAAAATTCCATGTTCATGGATTAGAAGAATATCATCAAAATGTCCATTTTTCTGAAAATAATTTACAGATTCAATGTAATACCAATCAAAATATCAATGACATTCTTCTCAGATCTAGAAAAAATGATGCTGAAGTTCATATGGAGGCACATTAGCCCTTGAATAGCTAAAGCAATCTTATACAACAAAAGCAAAGCTGGAGGCATCACAATATCAGATTTTCATACATACTACAGGTACTTATAATCAAAACATCCTGGTACTGGTACAAAAACAGATAGATAGATCAATGGAACAGAATAGAAACACAAGAAATAAATCCAAGCATCTACAATCAACTTATATTTGATCAAGGACCTAAAACCATTCCCTGGAGCAAGACCAGTCTCTTCAACAAATGGAGCTGGGAATCACAGATGTATTAAGTCAATTGAAAATAGATCCCAGTAAAAAAAAATAAAAGTGAGAAAAAGAGAGGGAGGAGCTGTACAGTACACATTCCCATGGACTTACCCCTAAGGGTAAAGCTAAAAACTTGCCATGGGATTCCAAATCCCATTAAGCTGGATGGTACTAATGCCATCTTACATATTAAATTATCATATTGAATGTATAACTGATCATATAGATAGGATTAAGTTTCAAAGGGATCACATAAATAAGACCAAGTGTCTTTAAGAACAATAGAATAATAAGGAGAGAAAGATCCAACATGGGAAGCAGTCTACACAGCAGACTCATAGAATGGCAAACGCCCTAAACAGCACTCTGACCTCAGAATCCACTCTTAGGGCTCAAAAGATTCTGGCTAAAAATCCCATTAGAGCATTTCATAATGGAAAGCCAAGACACCTTGGCAAAAAAAGTGTTCTACATGAAGGATCTCTGTGTGTGAGAACTCAGTGGAAAGAAGGGGCCATCAAAGAAGGATGTACTTTTCTCTGAAGGGAGGAGAGAACTTCCACTTTGTTGATGGCCTTGTTTAAATATTGACAGAGTATGTGGACTCAAAAGGCTTCCATAGCCTTGGCAGCTGATGTCAAGAGCCTCAGGTGATCACTGACATAAAAAATAAGAGTGTTAATTGTTAAATTAACAACAAGAATCACTGTGCACTTACTCCCCATGTAGGACCTCTGTCCTTAATGCATTGTACTATGGGAATTAACTGTAAAATTTATTCTCAAACAGTACATTATACTGCGTGCATGTGTGTGTGCAAATTGTTGAAATCTTTATTTAGTAGAGTTGGTATTCTGAATATAAAATTAATTAAAATGAATCTTAATGAACCAGGGGATGGGAGAGGGAGTAGGAGGTAGGATGGGAGTGGGGGTAGAAGGGTGGGCAGGGGGATAAGAACAACTATATTCCTAAAGCTGTACCTATGAAATCTGTGTTCATTAAATAAAATCTTTCTTTAAAAAATGTACACATGGGAATATAATTAAAGTAAGCAAAGGAAAGAAAATGTAATGTTACTTTTAGAATAACACTGAATGTTATGAAAGAGAAATTAAGGAGATCAAGGCTGATCAAAATAGACTCAGCTTTGAATGTTATACCTACAACCATAATCATAAGGAAATGAAGAGTTATACTAAGAGTAGTTTCTTGGAGGGAAAGGGGGCCATATTTTAAGTGATTTAAATTTTACGAATCATAATCTATTGAAATGAGGGATATTAAATTATAGAAGGACTTTAACTTGGCATATTTAACATGAATAATCTATTATGAAAAACAAAAGTATGTAAATTCTCTAAGTGTGTAAATACCCATACTTTAGCCCAAGTATGAGCTATTATTTTTCTCTTTTAAAGATACAATATCAGATTAGTGTAGGGCATTTAGCCATCTTGTCCTGACAAATAACCAATTCACCTTTTCTCCAGGATATTCTTAAGTATTGATTTTACCAAGTGAACTCAGACATATGTCACACTTAGCCAATACAGATCCTTTTCTTTGGAAATGTAGTTTGAACATCAATCAGTCACCTGGCCTTTCACCTCAAAATCCTATTGCCACTGTCTGTCAACTATTAAACCTTGCCTTATTTCTCCAAATAAGTTATTTTTAAAAACTGAAATACACAGTGACTTCTGTGAAAAAGATGTTTCTTGAAAAGTACACAAATGTTCATTTGGTTAAATTTCTTCATTAAAATTATTTGTCTGGGTTGAAAGCTAGTTAAATTTATAAACCACATGAAGGCCTCTAAATATTATTTTAAAACCTATTTTTTTGGATAGTAATATTTCCAATCATAAGCTAAATCTCAGTTTGCAGAACATAGCCCAAAAAGAAATTCAAGCTGGGTGGTAGGTATTACAGGGTCTCCAAATGCAGCAGTGTTGTTATCTTTAGCTAAATCCAATGAGAGTGGCAGAATGATACCCACCTTGAGTTTCAGGCCTCTTGGGACAAGTGTGTTTGCTGGAAGGCTTTTAATGTGTTGGTAGACATAAGAGGAGAATTGCTCCTGCTCAGCCTGTAATTGGGGGCCAAGTTTCAAGAGATGACCTCTGTTGCTTCTGATAGCTGTCTGCAATTCATCAATCAGCTTGCTCACCTGAAGGGGTTAAATTACAAGAGTTGTTAGCAAGAAGTAATTGTTGATGTCACACCTATTAGATTTTTGAGTACCTAGTTTGATGGGGGGGGGGGGGAAATGACTTCAATACAAGAATTTCAGTACAGATCTATCCTTATGTAAAGAGAATAAAAGAGATATACATTCCCCCACCAACAAAATTTAATTTATGGGAAAATGTCTAATCTTTTCACTTCAGTAATATAGAATAGGAAGCCATTTACAATTGCAGAATGAAAAATATCACTAGTATGAAAAGAAACATCTAAATCTCACAAGTTTGCAAAGGACTTTTAAACTGCTAAACAAAATGAGACTTTCTCAAGACTAAATAATCCTATACAGAAATATGTAAAATATCACTATACTACATTACTATACTCAAATACACCTTCTTTTGTAGAATATTTTACTTTATTGTGATATTCATTAAAATTTCAATATACAAATTTAAATCATGACATTTTCTGATATTTAAAATGGATCTGTTTTCTTCTTTCCAATATACTTTATTTTTTCAAATTTCATATAATTTTACATAATATCCATAATTCAATGGTGCATTGCAGATAATATTTTAAATACATAATGAGTGTCAAAATCAATCACATAATTTTTCTGGAAACAGTAAGCTGTTAGAAACATATACCCTGGAATTTTAAAGGCCTAGATTTCTAATCAATATGTATGTATATAAGACAGACATATGAACTCTACTTAGGTATTATTAATAAGATATACTGAGGACTCAGAAACAGTAACATGATGCTTTAATCCACAGTTTGTAAATTAAAAATCATAACCTAATCATTCTTTGACTCTTCTCTATTTTATGTGTTTATATTCTATTTAACAAACTAGGTTCTGGCATAAATACGCATAGACACACACACACACACACACACACACACACATTGGAGTAACCAAAGAAGTTCAAGGGCAAAATCTATTTTATTCATGATTCTGTAAATTGTTGAAATTATGCCCACTTAGAATTAAGAATGATTTTTTTTTTGCCAGAGTGTCTTGGCTTTCCATGCCTAAAATACTCTCATGGGCTCTTCAGCCAGATCTGAATGCCTTAAGTGTTAATTCTGAGGCCTGAGTGCTGTTTAGGGCATCTGCCATTCTATGAGTCTGCTGTGAATCCCACTTCCCATGTTGGACAGTTCTCGCCTTAATTCTATCAGTTAGTATTAGCAGACACTAGTCTCGTTTAGGTGATCTCTTTGACTCTATCAATGTGATCAACTGTGAACTGAAATTGATCCCTTGGACTAATGAGAAATGAAAGATCTCTGCGAGTGAGATCCCAGTGGAAAGAACGGGCCATCAAAGAAGGAGGTACCTTTCTCTGAAGGGAGGAGAGAACTTCCACTTTGACTATGATTTGTCTAAATAAGATCGGAGTTGGTGAACTCAAAAGGCTTCCATAGTCTTGGCAACTCATGACAAGAGCCTCAGGTGATTACTGATGCCATAAACAAGAGTGTCAAATTGTTAAATCAACAACAGGAGTCACTGTGTACTTACTCCTCATGTAGGATCTCTGTTCTTAATGTGCTGTACATTGTGATTTAATGCTATAGCTAGTACTCAAACAGTATTTTTCACTTTATGTTTCTGTGTGGGTGCAAACTGTTGAAATCTTTACTTAATATATGTTATACTGATCTTCTGTATATAAAGAGAATTGAAAATGAATCTTGATGTGAATGGAAGGGGAGAGGGAGCGGGAAAGGGGAGGGTTGCAGGTGGGAGGGAAGTTATTGGGGGGAAGCCATTGTAATCCATAAGCTGTACTTTGGAAATTTATATTCATTAAATAAAAGTTTTTAAAAAAAAGAGTGTCAATTTGCTAAGTCAACAACAGGAGTCACTGCGCACTTACTCCTCATGTAGGATCTCTGTCCTTAATGTGTTGTACAATGTGAATTAACGCTATAACTAGTACTCAAACAGTATTTTACAATTTGTGTTTCTGTGTGGGTGCAAGCTATTGAAATCTTTACTTAATTTATACTAAATTAATCTTCTGTATATAAAGATAATTGAAAATGAATCTTGATGTGAATGGAAGGGGAAAGGGAGCGGGAGACGGGAGGGGTGTGAGTGGGAGAGAAGTAATGAGGGGAAAAAGCCATTGTAATCCATTAACTGTACTTTAGAAATTTATATGTATTAAATAGAAGTTAAAAAAAAGAATTAAGAATGATTTTGACTAGACTATGGACTTTGAAATCTTAAGTATATCCTGGCTCTCTCACTTACTGAGTGGGAAACTTTGAATAGGTAATAAAATCCTAATCCCTAAGTGAAGAATATTGACTTTACAATATTGAGAATTAAGTGAGATAAGAATGGACAGTAATGTGCAATGTAAAGTAGGCGCCTAATGCATTGTCTCATTAGAGTGCTTTCTTTTTTAAAATTAGGTGTTTTCTGCATTCCATGTTTTAATTGTTCTTTCTTGCTCTGCCTTTCCTATTTAACATGAGGTACACAGGAATTCTAAATTATCTGCTGCATAGTATCTCCAGCTCACTATAATGTCTACAGACAGTGGCAATCCATCTCCACAAGCCTCCATTTGCTGACAGCAAATCCTATTTCTATCTCAGCTGAAATATGGTAATTGTCCCAGTCTATACCTCAACAATGATGATAAATCTATGATTTCTATAATTTCTACATAGAATTCATGTAAGTCATTGAAAGAAAGTTTACATTATTATCTGTATGATTTGAAAATTTGTTTTTCAATTCAGCCTAGAAAAAAACACACTTTTTTTTTAAAGATTAATATACTCATTTAAAAGGCAGAGTTTCATAGAAAGAGAGACATATACAGAGAGATCTACCAATTACTGGTTCACTCCCCCAGATGGCCACAATGGCCAGGGCTGGGCCAAGGCAAAACCAGAGGACAGGAACTTCATCTGAGTCTCTTTCATGGGTGCAGGCGTCCAAGTACTTGGACCATCTTCCACTGCATTCCAGGTGTATTGGCAGGGATATGGATCAGAAGTGGAGCAGCTGTGACATAAATTAGTACTAATATGGAATACCAGCATCACAGGTGGTTGTTTATCCCACTATGTTACAGCACCAGCCAGACCTCAATAAATAAACACACACACACACACACACACACACACACACACACGTATGTAAAAACTTCAATTACACTTATCTTGCCAAATTTTTTTTTTATTTATTTGACAGGTAGAGTTATAGACAGAGAGAGAGAAACAGAGAGAAAGATCTTCCCTTCGTTGTTTCACTCCCCAAATGGC
Organism: Sylvilagus floridanus; assembly: GCA_949820135.1. Classification (NCBI taxonomy): domain Eukaryota; kingdom Metazoa; phylum Chordata; class Mammalia; order Lagomorpha; family Leporidae; genus Sylvilagus; species Sylvilagus floridanus. The sequence continues at coordinate 92,242,685 of OX463224.1, forward strand.
CGCTATGGCCGGTGCTGCGCCGATCCGAAGCCAGGAGCCAGGTGCTTCTTCCTGGTCTCCCATCTGGGCACAGGGGCCCAAGCACCTGGGCCATCCTCCACTGCCCTTCCCGGGCCACAGCAGAGAGGTGGACTGGAAGAGGAGCAACGGGGACAGGATCTGGCACCCGTACGGGATGCCAGCACAGCAGGCGGAGAATTAACTAAGTGAGCCACAGCGCTGGCCCCAATTTGCCAAATACTTTACAAGCATTATGTGCATACAAACAAGCTAATAAAAATGATTCCTACTTTTCTTTTTTTTATTTGTCTCTTATTTGCCCCTAAGTGATTCATCATCCACACTCTTTAAACCATCGCTGCTTCTAATAAAAGGATGGACAATTCTTTTCTATAGTCAGATAGATGGGGCAGAAGGGCTTCTCTCCTAGACACACCAAAATTCCCTGGGAGATTTGCTGTGGCCAGTGAAATGCGAACACAAGTAACGGATGGCACTTCTCAGCAGAAGCTTTACGAGCCATCATTCAGCTATGGCATCGCTGTTTTCCATCTGGTATGAAAACAATAATGTCCCTATAGAAATTGCTTCTCCTGTCCATATCCCACATGGATAGACATCCTGAGAACAGTCACAGATAATCTATAGCCAACATGAATGGGAAGCAAGAAATAATATTTTAAATCACCGAAATCTGGGGTTCATTGACTCACACAGTACAGCCTAATAAAAACTAATTAATATATTTCTTTCCATTTCATCTTTGCAATCTATATAACTCACCTAGCAGGTTACTATCAGGTAACCCTTAACTATAATTTGAAATGAAAGTCTTTGGAAGTTTCTGTAACTCCCTTATGGTCTGCCAGTGTAATTTGAACAAAAATCTGGAAATCATGGATATGGAAGGTGAAGAGAGTCCAAAGAAGTCAGGAAGAACTCTAAGGAAGATAGAGAAGGAAAAAAATGAGACTTAAAAAAGGAAGAATGAGCAAAAAGGAACAGGAAAAGAAGAGGAGGGAAGATATTTAAAAGAGAAGGTGATTTGGAGAAAATGAGCAAGGAAGAAAGAAAAGGAAAGAAAACAGGAAAAGGAAGAGAATACTACTTACAGGCTACGACATGCAGTAACAGATTTCCCTCTGGATCTCAACGCTTTGCTTACCAGCTGCAGTGAATTACTGTGCTTTCACAGTACTGCTAGGCCTGTAAGATAACTGTAATATTTAAAATAGGGAAATGACACATTAACCAGTACTAGTCAATGCTTTCATCTTTACCACCAGATCTGATAAGCTCTACCTTCCAGGTATATTGTCTTCAAAAATGATTGGTAATTGTAAACAGCAAAGGAAAGCTAAAGACCAATTTAGGCCAGGCTGACTTTTCTTCTAGTTATCAGATAAAATTAAAATCCAAAAAAAACAAAGGCCCTTAATAGAGGAACTCTATTTCTGGGAAGCACTGGTTTTCCCTGCACTCATCCTCAGCATCACATGACTCAGGATGATACAACTTTATGTAGTCTTTAAAGTCTGTTCTGTAGGTATCACACAATGTGTTTTGCTAGTCATTAATACTGCTCACTATGTACTTCACCTTGTTCTATAGCAAACTACCAAAAAAAAGTTGGGGGGAGGGATTTGAAACTTGGATTTGAGAGCATTTTCATACATGACTGGTTTTACTGTCACAATCCATAGTCTTTCACTGATAGAGGATTTCATGTGACATCAGAAATCAGCCAACCATACAGTTTATGATGTCATTTGCACTCTTAAGGGGTATTGGTTAAAGTCTTAAAAGTTTTGACAAATTCTTCAAAATTCTTCAGAAATGTTCTCTATCAATTTTGCTACTTTCAATCATCTCAGGATTATCTACTTATGTATGTGAGACATAATTACATCAATTATCACCTGTTTTTTTTTAACTTAAAGCTATCCAATAAGATGTCTGGAAAAGATTAATTTATATCTTAAACATAGGAGAAAATAAATCAAGAATCCTGCCACTGACAGTTTGGTAATGCTTCCACTCAATGTTACTCAAACTTCGTTACTTTACATATTCATAAGGTCTTTTATCCTCGAAGTGCTATGTTTTGTTCTCAGTTATTATGATAACGTGTCACCCTTAAAGACAACCTACACTTGAAATAACTCATATATTAAAATTGGGTAGATAACATAGTACTTCAGAATTATTTTATTACATATCATTTTATTTTTCCCAAATCAAATGTTGCCAAAAGTGGGGAAAAGTGTTTTTTAAAAATTATTCATCATGAATCTTTTTTTCTGCAAATCCTTTTTTTCTCTACAAAGGCAATGTGAATAGGGGTAAAAGAAGACAAAACTTGACCTTTTGTGATCCCAGTATTAATGGGTCTGTTCATAATTCAATCTATGTGTGTGTGGGAGCATCCATGTGGAAACATAGAGGCCTGAGAGACATAAAGCCTTTCCCTTTAAACATTATCTGACCCTATCAGTCCCATTCACAAAAGAGGGCTTACGTATGCATATGCTGAAAAAATGCACTATCTCATTGTGCAGCAGAAAGCCTACACATTCTACTCTTCATTCTCCATGGAAATGCAGCACGGAAGTGACACTTGTACAGAATCTGGGAGAGTGACAAATGAGCAGAAGGTAAAAAAAAAAATTGAATATTCTGGTCAGATAACAATCCAACTTCTGAAAGAATGCAAATATGCACATGTCTATAAACATATGGGTAAGTTTTTGCATAAGATGAAGAAGTTTGGTCATGTTTGAGTGATACATGTATTCAACCCTTGAACCATATCCTTAAGTTGATTTCTCGTCAACACAACACAGTAATGTTTATAATCATTATATAATGTATACCTGTTGAAGTTGTGCATTTCTGAGCCATAAACTGCAAATAATGTACATTGGCTACTATTAATGACTTTTTGAGGAGCTCCTGGTCTTTCTAGTGATGAGTTCAGCTGTCATCCTGAATTCTGTGTGGCTTTGAATCCACCTATGTTATTAAGGAGAAATCCAGAGCACTTTGCACATAACTGTCACTTGAAATCAGCAGAAAGGGTGGCTGCCTTTATGTTAGCAGTGTCATTCTGGCATATAACATACAGGATGGTCTCAAAGACAGATCAGTGTTTCACCTTCAGACCAACAAATTTTCTAATTAACAACACACTTAGATGAACAAGAAAGGGGTCAGAGGGATCTAGATGCATATTTTAAACTTGCTAAAAGTTCTTCTTTGTTTCAGTCCCAAGAATGCACTGTTTTTCAGGTTAAGAAGCTAACTCAACCTTGACTTGATGAAAAAAAGACTGGAAAAGACATGGAAGCTGTGAGCAAAGTTAAGTGCCTTTTGATTTGGAAGCTGAGCTGCAGCCTAACTACCAGACAACTTGAAAGTGTGTAACATGTCTTATTCCTAGCACTTCCACATTTTTCAATAATTTCCTAGAACTTTTCCAATTTGGAAAATATTTTGAGAGTAGAGCTATCTTGTTTTCAACCAGAGGTCCTTTATGTGCTGCCTTGAGGCCTAGTCAACAATCTAGCATCCATATGCACTCTTAGGGGAAGGAATAATTGAAAAGAAAGACATTTTAAAGGTCTTCCCAACTCACCTATTATTTATTAAATAAATAATAAAGTAAATAAATAATAAATAACTTCTAAAATAATAAATTGCAGTCATATTGTTACATTATAGTTATGATTCATTTCTTATTAATAAGTTAAATGATTAGATTATTAGTTATACATTTAAAAAATATCCTCCACAATTATAAAAAACATTTTACCAGAGTTAGAGATTTTTATTGCATTTTCATAGTAAGTTTAAAATGAATCTTCCATCTCTTATAAACTTTGGGAAGTGTAAATGTTTCTCTTGATAAATTATTATAATTAAAATTATCTATAACAACACAAGTTATTATAGGACATTAAATAGGAAATTATCCAAAAAATGGACAGATTAAGTATTTTCTGTTTTTTAAGCATTATAATTATTTTGTCCTTGGGTATTTCATGCAAAATTAAAATAGATAAAGAAAATGGTCATTATGTCAAATATATCATTTTTAATGCTACTCCTTAACATTAAAAATGAATATTATCTTTCCTGGAAAATTCAATAGTATTTATGATTGTTTGTCATGCCTTGTTTATTATCATCATCTTTACATTTATTTAGAACCACGTACTTAAATGTCTCTCCTAGCAGTGCCTTCTTTGGTCACTACATTTGCTTTATAAACTAGGAGTGGAAATTTCTTTTGCTTGTTTCAAAGATCATTTAAACAATACAGGGAATATGTATTCATGTGTATATTTCTATGTGTAAAAACCTCAAAATATATATCATAGCTTATGAGGATAAATTCTATGTGATATACTTGGAAAAGAGATGGTATTAATCTGGATTAATACAATGTAAATACAGTGTAACTTACAGTAAATTAATACACTGTAAATTCTGATGTTTTGCTACAAAAAAACCTGTGATATCAAATTTCAGCCCTTGGCCAGCACCACGGCTCAACAGGCTAATCCTCCGCCTAGCGGCGCTGGCACACCGGGTTCTAGTCCCAGTTGGGGCACCGGATTCTGTCCCAGTTACCCCTCTTCCAGTCCAGCTCTCTGCTGTGGCCCAGGAGTGCAGTGGAGGATGGCCCAAGTGCTTGGACCCCTGCACACGCATAGGAGACCGAGAGGAAGCAATGACCTTAGCAGCCACTGGGGTGTGAACCAACAGAAGGAAGAGCTTTCTCTGTCTCTCTCTCACTGTGTAACTCTGCCTGTCAAAAAAAAAAAAAAAAGAAAAGAAAACTAGATAATAAAAATATGATTTAACCCTTACTAAAAATTCAAAAAATGACTAGTTTCCCTATTTTGGCATGTTTATAATTTCTACTTTCAAGCTATCTATAATTTACTAATTTAGAAAATTTGTGAAAGTAGTCATAACTTTTTTCATAAAATTATAATTTGATTTATTTTTCCAAGTACATAATTACTTATCAGGCTGCCTGTATCAAAAATAATTTCCATTTTTGATCAGTTTGTTTCTGTCATAAGTGATAGCAGTGAACAATAGCTGACTTACTGGAAGACTCAAGGTAAAATTTATCTTAATTTATAAATTAGTGTTCATCAGTTTTAATACAGTTTATAAAGCAAGATTCTTACCTCTTTTTGTGCCTTTTTGTGTTCCTTTGCTGACATTGAAAGAATAAATTTTTCTGTAATTTTCTCCTTTTGTTCATTCATGGCCAGGTTCAGCTAGAAAAAATAAAAGCAACATGAAAATATGTACCTATTGACACCTAGTCATAACATTCAATTCAAACTAACAGCATAATCATAAAAATGACTTGGCATTTATTAATTTTGCCAATACTTACATAAAAATGAATTTTATTTAGGTTTTTTTTAAAAGATTTTATTTATTTGAAAGGCAGAGTTAGAGAGAGAGGGAGAGAAAGAGAAAGGTCTTCTATCCTAGGAGCCAGAACCTTCTTCCAGTCTCCAGGGTGGGTACAGAGGCCCAAGCACTTGGGCCATTTTCCAGTTTTCCCAGGCCATCAGCAGAGAGCTGAACTGGAAGAGGAATAGCCGTGACAAGAACTGGTGCCTATATGGGATGCCAGCGCCACCACCAGAGGCTAAGCCAAATATGCCTCAATGCCAGCCCCCATTTAGGTTTGATATATTGAAAGTTTACTTTTATATATTTTTAATTTAACATTTTTTTTAAATTAACAATATATTAAAATTGTACCTATTCATGGAGAATTAAGTGATGTTTCCTTACATATGTATATCTTGTACAATGTCCAAATGGGGCAAATATATTTATCCTTACAAGCTTTAAACATTTTATATGGTGAAGACATTCCAAAATTATATATTCTAGTTTATTTTTTAGAGAACTACAGAGTAAATTAACATACTATGTCTTCAACTTACTATCCAGTAAAACCCCAGAGCACTCCTATCTAGCTATAACCTAGTACCGATTACCACTTTATATGTAAAACATTTAACACATTCTGAATTTTCCACATCTCCTTTTAAAAATTACTTCAATTGTTTTCCCAGTGGTTTACTGGGGAGAAATGTCCTTAAATGCAGATTATAGACATTTATGGGTGCTTTCTAAAAGCATTTTATTAAAATGAATTTAGCAACTTGGTTTTTTTGAAGCTAAGTTGACCATTTCTTTTAAAATCTATTGTTGTACATTTGGAATAAATTGGCTCCTGTCATGTCATGATAAGAAGTGAAGGCTATAAGCCAAAGTGTCAATTCAAACATTTTAGAATGGTGCTAAATTATTTATAATATTTCATGACAAAGGATTATGTATCTAAATACCTATAGAGTTACCTCTACCTGCTCCGATTACAAAGCCAGATAAAGTTCTTTTATTACTGCTAAACTTTCTGTGTTACAAAAAGGTGAATGTTGCCTATTATACATTTCTTTGTAAATAATCCTTATAAAGGCAAAATGCTATTTTCAACAAAAGAAAAAGCCTGAGCTCCTATAGTAATGTTCACTCCAAGTTTGACATTAATGGGAAGAAACAGAACAAGAACCTATAGACAACGTTCTAAATTGATATATTTAACAATTCTTAACCAACAGACACATACTGTATCTTGTTTGTGAGGATTAAAGTCAAGGTAAATAATGTTTGTGAATGTTGTTGTAAATGGATTTTGTCAATTGTACTCCTGGCAAATCAGGATTGGGTTTACATGAATCTTTAATTCATACCCACCTGAAGGATTGGTGGGTGGGAATTAAACAACATGGCCTTTTCAATATAACTGTGCATATATTTCATTTTTTAAAAAATATTTTATTTATTTATTTATTTGAGAGGCAGAGTTACAGACAGAGAGATGGAGAGACAGAAAAGTTTTTCCATCTGCTGGTTCACTCCTAAAGGGCTGCAACAGCCAGAGCTGTGCCGACCCGAAGTCAGGAGCCAGGAGTTTCTTCTAGGTCTCCCACATGGATGGCACTTGGGCCATCTTCCACTGCTTTCCCAGACCATAAGCAGAGAACTGGATTGGAAGAGTAGCAACCAGGACATGAACTGGTGCCCATATGGGATGTCAGCACTGCAGGCGGAGGCTTAGCCAATTATGCCATAGTGCTGGACCCTAGCTGTGCATATAGAAGAATAGTATCAAACCTGTGAAACAGCTTAATATATTAGAGATGCTATTTGGGTAGAGGGAGAGACTCGGGAATCTTTAGGCGATTCAGATGATCACCCTAGAAAAGGAATTGACAGGTTTCTGCAAGGGACCAGATAGTAAATATGATAGCCTTCATGTGCGGGAAGAGACATAGAATCTCTGATGTAATTTCTTAACTCTGTCATTGTAACATAAAATAGATAATTGTAAATAAATGACCATGACTATTCTTCATTAAAACTTAAAAAAAAAATATGTGGCAGGCCATATTTGGTCAGCCTGTAGTGGTTTGTCAATCCCTGCCCTAGATTGAGAATCACTGATAAAGAGTGTTTAAAAATCATCACACATAGCCTGCATTGTATTGTAGCCACTGCCTTCAATGATGCCAGTACTTCACATGAGTGCCAGTTTGAGTCCTGGCTGTCCCATGTCCCATTCAGCTCCCTAGTAATGCACGTGGGAAAGCAGCAGAAGATGGTCCAAGTGTTGGGTCCCTGCCACCCACATGGGAGACCCAGATCCATCTTCTGGCCTCTTTGGGCTGGCCCAGCCTTGGCTACTGCAACCATTTGGGGGGAGAACCAGCCAATGAAAGCTCTCTCTCTCTCTCTCTCTCTCTGTTCCTCTCTCTTCTTCTCCTTCGCCTCCCTTTCCCTGTCCCTCTCTGAAACTCTGCCTTTGAAAAAATAAATAAATCTTTTCAAGAAAACATCATGTAAGATTGTTTTTAGGATTACTCACCTGGGGAATATTTATTTCTGTGAAAAAGTGATACATAATACTATAAAACTTTAAACACCAAGCTCAACTACCACACTACGTGTGAGCCATGGCACAGCATAATGTCCTAAAGTCTCCTTGGTTCTTTTTTTTTTTTTTCTTTTCTCTCTTTTTTTTTTTAATAAAGCTTTTATTTAAAGAATATAAATTTCCAAAGTACAGCTTATGGATTACAATAGCTCCCCCCCCATAACTTCCCTCCCACCCACAACCCTCCCCTTTCCCGCTCCCTCTCCCCTTGCATTCACATCGATTCATTTTCAATTCTCTTTATACACAGAAGATCAGTTTAGTACATATTATGTAAAAATTTCAACAGTTTGCCCTCACATAGAGACACAAAGTGAAAATACTGTTGGAGTACTAGTTATAGTATTAATTCACAATGTACAGCACATTAAGGACAGAGATCCTACATGATTTTTTTTAAAAAAATTGATTAATTATCTATGCAATTTCCAATTTAACACCAAGATTTTTTAATCACTTTCAATTATCTTTATATACAGAACATCAATTCAGTATATACTAAGTAAAGATTTCATCAGTTTGCACCCACACAGAAACACAAAGTGTAAAAATACTGTTTCAGTACTAGTTATAGCATTACTTCACATTGGACAACACATTAAGGACAGATCCCTCATGAGATGTAAGTACACAGTGACTCCTGATATTGATTTAACAATTTGACACTCTTGTTTATGGCGTCAGTAATCTCCCTAGGCTCTAGTCATGAGTTGCCAAGGCTATGGAAGCCTTTAGGGTTTGCAGACTTCGATCTTATTCTGACAGGGTCATAGTCAAAGTGGAAGTTCTCTCCTCCCTTCAGAGAAAGGTACCTCCTTCTTTGATGGCCCCATTTGTTCCACTGAGATCTCACTCACAGAGATGTTTCATTTAGGTATTCTTTTATTTTTCTTTCCAGAGTGTCTTGGCTTTCCATGCCTAAAATATTCTCATGGGCTCTTGAGCCAGATCTGAATGCCTTAAGGGCTGATTCTGAGGCCAGAATGCTATTTAGGGCATCTGCCATTCTATGAGTCTGCTGTGTATCTCGCTTCCCATGTTGGATCATTCTCTCCCTTTTGGTTCTATCAGTTAGTATTAGCAGACACTAGTCTTGTTTGTGTGATCCCTTTGACTCTTAGACCTATCAGTGTGATCAATTGTGAACTGAAATTGATCACTTGGACTAGTGAGATGGCCTTGGTACATGCCACCTTGATGGGATTGTATTGGAATCCCCTGGCACGTTTCTAACTCCATCATTTGGGGCAGGTCTGATTGAGCATGTCCAAATTGTACATCTCCTCCCTCTCTTATTCCCACTCTTATATTTCACAGGGATCACTTTTCAGTTAAAATTTAAACACCTAAGAATAATTGTATGTTAATTACAGAGTTCCTTGGTTCTTTCTTTATCAGGGAAGTTCTCAGCTCAGGAATAGATGAGTACAGAAGAGAGTGACTGGAGAATATTCACCAAGGCCATCTATTTTTTACAAAATTAATTTCCAAATGCACACTTTCAATCAGGTCTTGCCTAAAGGGACACATGAAGACAGAGCCATGCAACTGGCAGCACAGCAGTTAGGCCAGACTCTAATGAGGTTCCCCAGGACTATGACTTTTGGAGCTGCTTCCAAGTAACTCTTTAAAAGGCAGGAATTCTTTGCCTTTGAAAGCATCACAGTTGAGAAAAAGAATCATCTTTATTCTAATATTCAACTTTCAAAGAAGTACTATGCTCATTTACATAGTGAGGGAAAAATATATCAACATTACTGAAAAGCATCAGATGCTTAGCCTCGAATATGGAGTCCACTAAGGTAGAAAGAAAAAAAAAAAGAGCAACAAATATAAGGATTCATGCACAATGTATTTTCTGGAAATTGACAAGTCTTCCCTAAAGAGATATATTTTAATGCAATCATTTAGAGAAAATTACTGAAAGTTAAAAAGTCAAATTAAGAGTGAATTTTCACCCTAAGGTATTAATAATATGCAGTGCTAATAGCATCTTTCCCTCAAAAACCGCATGATAAAAATTAGTAGGACTCTTCTGTCACTTTTGATGAGAACATCCTATTTCACCAACACAAAACTAGATTCTCTTGACTTGCTGTTCTTATCTAAAATAAAATTCAAATTAAATAAAATATAAATTAAATAAAATATAAAATGATTTTTCTCTTCAATGAGGTTGAGAGTCTGTGGTTTAATTTTCCATTTACTAAAGGGGGAAACTTCAAAAATTAAAAAACAAAAGCAAACCATGTTGGGGAGGGAAAAACCAAGTCATTTTGTTCTAAATATATGTTGCCCCTTTTATTTCTCTCTTTTTTAAAAGGACTAATGTATTTATTTTATTTGAAAGGCAAAGTGACAGAGAGAAGAAGAAACAGAGATATTCCATTCTGCTGGTTCATTCCCACAAATGATCAAAATAGCCAGGTCTGGCCAGACCAATGTCAGAAGCCAGAACCCTGGAACTCAGATGGCAACTCCACAGGAATGCCAGCTTCTCAGGCTGTGGCTTAATCCACCGTGCCACACACTAGTCCCTATGTTTCCCCTTTTAAAACTGAAAAAATACTCCAAACATTCTTTGTGGACATCAAATTCTAACAAGCTAAATAAAAAGGCTTAATTCACCATGTTTTTGTTGGGTCTTGCTGCTAAGGTTTTAAAATACATAACCAACATTGGCAATCTGAAATAGGGTTAAAGTTGAGCTCATTCAATAATAATGGGGAACAGAATAGAACAATTAAGTGTCTATTTAATAACAGTAGCAGAAACAGAAGAAACAATAAACTTAATTGTTAGGTCAAGGAGAACTGTACAAAAGTGCTTCAGGAAATGGTTTTGTTAAATGTACTGAAAAGAAGTACATCCCCTTCAAACAGTCTGTCTAGGAACTGAGAAAAAAACGCACCAATGTATACCTGAAGCAATAAATTCCAATGAAATTATTTTCATTGTGTTTTTTTTTCAAGTTACATCCATTTTACTTAATTATTTTACTGTAATGCTAAGATGTCAGGTTTCATACACTTTGTAAAACCTGGAGTCATGGTTGAGTAACATAATTCTACATAAAACATATGGCCCTGATAACTGTATTTGAAAGTGTTCTTCATTTAGAGGAATTCCTCCAAAGATGTGGTGGGTCAAAAAGCCTTCCTTTGAACATCCTACACAGAAAAATAGGTTCAATATGTCCTGCAGGTGAAATAAAGTCAGAATAGCAGTGATTTCATCTTATGAGTGTCATTAGCAGTTCATAGCTTTCTTTAACTCTTCTCAAAAAAAGTATGTTCATAAAAATACATAGATTATATAAAATTTTAACATGATAGTAAAACAAAATCTATTTTATGGGAGAAAATATCTAAAGCGATCGCTCTAGAGCTCAATTATTAATAGCTTTAGAACAGGTACAGTCATTCAAACACACTATTATGTTTTGTCTACCAAATGCATATTGACATTCCAGATGAGTACTAGCTAAAAAGGGAAAACCTATTAGAACAACCAAACTCACACTGTTTGCAACTATGCTTCTGTATGTAGTGTTCCCTCTATTACAAAGAACAGCCAATGATTCAAATGAGCAATATATGCTATGTATCCTGTATTATGTCCTTAATAAATCAACCTGATCCAACAAGAAACCTCAGTCTATTAAGTATCTGAAGTTTTCACCGCATAAATATGGATCTATTAATAATTTTTACATGTATTTTACATGCAGATCAATATAGGCAATACAGTTTGTTATAAACAACAGGATAATCAGCCTTCATATATATTGACAAGTTTCCCAATGGTCTGTTAACATACAAAAGACTGGGACAAATTACTTATTTATATATACAAAACATGGTTATAAAGACCAGCTGCAGGTATTTTTTTTTTTTTTTTTGGAAAGTGCATTTTAATAAGGTCCTATTCAGTTACGGAACAAATGGGGAAGAAGTAGTTTGCACTACAGAGTTTAGCAAGAGAGCTTTCTCTTTTTCTAACCACAAAATCAATCATTTGTCCAGACTGTGGGAGTCAGAGTTAGTTACTGAAAAGAACTCCGTATATAAACAAGTCAATAACTCATTGTGTGTTATTGTGGCGCTGAAGAAGTCGGCTTTCAAAAAGCTGCCCCTGCTTCTCTCAGAATGAATGTCACTGTATTCAGGGCTGGGAGAGTGCTCTTTGTTTCTAGCCATTGCTGGCTGCCATTTATTTATGGGAACAGGAGGTAACTGCTGAGAGAGTGGGGGAACCACTATTTGGCATCATGGATGTCCACGAAAATTTCTGACTTTTGTCAATCTAAATAATTTTTATCTGGAAATACATTCATGAAAGTGATACACAGTGGCCACACAAAAATTCTTTGTAAAGGATGAAATGATAAATGAGTCTACACCTTTTTAAACTGGATCAGGCTGTTATTTTTGGTGCTCTACTTGTCAACAAAGATGACTCCAAAAATCAGGCAGTGGTTTGAAAAGGTCAAATGTACAAAATCAAACTGCTGAACAGGTCAACATGTCAAATAAATGCTATCTGTCCCTGCCATAAGCAGTAAGGCTGATTCTTGGAACCATCAAATGGAACTTTTCAAAGGAGGTGTTTCTGCATGTGTATACACATGCACTCATATGCTTCCTGTATTCAGCTTTTTTTAACATAAAAATGAAATTATAATCAAGATATTACATCTTAGAATAGAATTTCTTTAAGGAATGATTTTATGTGCTCAACATGTGATATTTACAGAAATTCTGTCTTTGACTTTCAATTTTTTAAAAATATCCTTTGTAATTTATACCCAAAATTCCTATGATATAAATGTTATAGTCTTATATAGTTAATTTTAATATTTCTTTAATGTGTATCATTCATTCAGAATCAGTCTAGGGGCTGTGAAGATGCATGAGACCAGGTTTTCAGATTTATAATTAGTTTGGGTAGATAAAAAATATAAATGGATCTCTGTAATAAATGGTTTCCTCTGAAATCTCTACACAAAAGCCTAGCTCTCAATTAGATAAAGTCATAGCCATTGGTAAGGAGGGAATTGGGAACCTGAACTGAATACAATTGATCCCATTTCCCTCACAATTCAGAGAATCACAGCAGAAAATAATATGACATGCTTCCACATGCAACAAACCATGTTTTCCAGATACAAGCAAAGTGCAATATGATAGAAGAGACAAAGCAACTACAATTAAGAAATAATATATGTCATGAAGTAGGTCATAATTCATAAATGGAGGTGTAAGTAATATAACCCAAAAATGCAATATGTACATGAAATGGTCAGAGATACAGAGACATAAATGATAGGGGGCAGCTGAATAAGAAGAGGGAAGTGGTAATATTGGGTATTGTTAATAATTAGTAATAACCTATTAATCATTATTATTAATAATTAACTACATGATACAATTAGTTCTCAGTAATACTAGCGGAGTGGCTTGACATGGCTTTGAGGCTTTGAGAGAGGGAGGATACAGGACCAGGTGCCCCATGAAGGACAAGCTGAGGGAAAGTGCACAGCCAATCCAAACAGGTAAGGAAAGGACCTGACTTGAAGGGATGCTTCACGCTGGGGAACAAGAGCTGCGGGGCATGAGCACAGCCGTGGTGCGGCCAGGCCAGGCCTGGGGGCTCCGCATGCGCAGGTGCCCCCGCCCAAGCTGCGCTGAACGGAGCCGCGTGGAGCCAAGCCCGTGAACTAACCCAAGCCAGGGCCCACAGAGCCAGCCGGCAGGTGTCCCGGGGATGGCAGCGCAGGGAGGGGCCCGGCGTGCACGCACATGGCCCCCGGACCGGGCGGCGCCAAGGAGGGGCAAAGAAGATGGCACTCAGAGGAAGTAAGATGGGTGGAACTCAAAAGCTAATTGGCTGCGCAACATCAGGGGAGGTAACAAGACTAGTATAGACATATGGCTAGTCCTATAGAAATCCCCCCGTAAAGTGACCTTTTAAGTGATAGGTTGGTCCTTAGCCCTGCCCCAATGACTCTGCAGTTTTGTGCTTTAAAAGGTTCGGTTAGGCATGGAATAAATGAGTCCTTGCTAGACTTGGCTCCCCGCTGCGTCTGATTGTCTCCAGGATCGGGAGGCTGGGGAATGGGCGAGCGGCGCACTCACCTTTCCTCGGACCCAGTCCATCCTGTACGGGTGGACTCAGACCCTGCAAAGAGCTAAATGGTAAGCATTAATCCACACAATCTATTTATGAATTCAAATAAAAGTTGGGGGGGTAGTCATATGTGCCAAATAATGAGGGCAAAACCGAGGACTCAATTCTCAGCTCTGCATTGGCTCAGCCGCATCCACTCAAGTTACACATGCTTAATTCCGCTCCAGTCTTAAGAGGCTCCATAACTAAGTTTGCAATTCATAATAGGCTATGGATTCTGCAGCTGTCGTGAATTAGTTCTGAGATATTGACCAGTAGTGAAGATTATTACAGCCCAGGCTGCTGGAGTCAGGAATTCCTCTCCCAACCTTGCTGATTCTTTGGAAAGCACTATTTTTACTAAAGTATACAAGTTCTTGAAGACAGCTTTTTAAAAGACAATTTATGAAAGAAACCATATATTCTCATAAACAATAACCCAAAACATAATCATTTTCAAACATTTTAAGATAACACAAAGAGAACTCTCCCTGATATTTCATCTTGAATGTATTTAACATTTAATTAAAGAAGCTTTCAAAATCTCTTTTCATTCCTTTTTTTTAAGTAGTCATAAATTTTAGTCCTTCTACATTATGAAGAGAAAGCAGGGATGAGGTAGTCCTAACCCAATAGCCAGGTTACAAGTTTAAGCCTGGACATTCTGTCGTAGTTAGGAACACCACAAGCCACACACTCAACCCAGCTTGCCCTCTCAAACTGATCTCCATTTCTTCTACTACCACTGTGCCATTTTGGAGAAACTGGCCGAGGCATGGTCTCTGACTCCATCCAGATGAATCTTAAAAAATAATCAAGAAGGGCTAAAGACACGGTTGGAGAAAATCTGTCCCATTAACAGTGCTCTGAAGAGATTGCTCTCCAGATCTGGATGTTTGGAGCTGTCCCCTCTTCCTACAACCCTTTCTTTGGCCCTTCCTTGACTTCTCAGTGCTACCTGCCATCTACCCTTCTGTTAAATTCTATTTTGACCTCAATTAGCCTGAAATAGTGCCCATTAATGCTTACATCCCATATCAGACCTTGGGTTTTAATTCTGGCTCTGCCTCCTAACTCCAGCTTCCTATTAATGCAGACTTTGGGAGACAGCAGGTGATTGTTTGAGTAGTTGGATCCCTTCCACCTACATGGGAGAACTAAGGTGAGTTCCCAGCTTCAGCTGGGCCCAGTCTTGGTTATTATGGGCATCTGAGGAGTAAACAAGTAGATAGTTTCCTCTCCCCTCTCTCTCTCTCTCCTCTCTTCCTCTACCCTCCCCCTCTCCCTCTCAAAAAAGAAAAAGACTCAGCTGGTAAGTTTTTCCTTATAAGTTAAGAGTGATGACTCTGAGTGTTAATCTTTGCTGTAGTCATCAATAAAGAAGATGTAATGTGGAAAGAATATAAAAATCCACCTTCTTCCTTCCTGGAGGAAGTACATGAAGAAATACCAGAAAAGAAGGCAGGATGGTAAGACAGACTGGAAAGTTTTAAGTGCCCCTTCTGTAGGGTCTCAGAGAGGGGACTTCTGCTCCCCTCCCCTCAATATGGGCACAGGGAGAAAGCTGTCCTGCAACAAACAAGGATATAGCCACACTGACAAGATGGCATAGCAGGGCAGGCAGAAGGAGGCATGAAGTTTAGCTCTTCTGTATCACCCTTGGGTTCTGTGTATCTTAGGACAAGCAAGTAGCTGGGTGTCAGGCTGGAAAGTTTGCCACAGGGTATCAGTACAGTGAGAGACAGCTAGATCCACAATGAAAGAAGCACCACTAAAAAGTTCCAAAGCCCAAAGAATGGGCCATAAGTTCACACACTGCAGGCCAGTATGGTACCCAGCAATCAGGAGAGCAGAGGCCATCCTTGCGTCATGGCCATGTGCACATTCCAATGAGCCATCATGAGACCAGGAGTTTCTGCCCCTGTGCCCTGAGGATAGGAAAATCACACAACACCTTCATTCTTTCTGTCTCAAAAAAAAAAACAACATGGTACTGGAGAATCCACCCAAGGGAAATAATGACCTAAAATAACTATTTAAATTACCAGATTAAACTAATTTTTAAACTGAATTAGACATTTTGCTATTCCTCCATCTATACAGTGGGTGTGAGCTCATGAAAAATCAGAGAATAACTCAGTATCATGTATTTATTTTGTTTACAAGTGGCATGTATACATGTGAGGAAGTCTGTTGATAGACTGAGTCAAGGAACAAAGGCAAAAAAAGGGCTTATGACAAAAAAGAGAAATAAAATGCAGTCACACTGCATATTTTAGGGTAAATTAATAAGCTGGCAATTACTAAATTAAGTAGATTAATCAAGGGTATCAAATAACAGATTTTTAAGTTATTCAGAAATTTAGCGAAACAATTTCAGAACTCAACTGAGAAGCATGTGCACATGCCAGACCTTTCTGCATTACACCTGCTCACCGCATCACTCCTGTAAGACCAGTCCTGCACATTTTCCCATGCTCATTTTCCATTACAAAGTGAAGAACCACATTTTTTTTCTGTACATGTCTCACCTGGAAAAGCAGCTACCTGAATCAGAGGACTCTTTGAGAATTACAGTTAGGATTTTGTGCTACAGAAGGAATAAGTCAGATCGGTCACTACCCTTAGCGATGAGTATCTGAATGTGGGTTATGCTGGACATGATGTACTTGTGTCTTACATATTATACTCAATAAACCCATTTCCAGTTTCTGTCCTGTAAAGATCTCTTCAAAATGGTCTTTAACGTACACATTTTATCACTATTTCTCCTGATACTCTGCCCATTTGGTATTTGCTCAACTCTTCACCATACAGCCATGACCCTTCTATCCTTTGTAGCCCAACTTTGGTTCTACCTCATCCATGAAGTCTACTCTGGCTCTGTTCTCTCAAAACATGAATATATGAGCCAAAATACACTGATATATTCTGTAGCCCCTCCATTCCTCTTTTCTCTCATTCATTTATCCAATGTATTTGCTGAATGCCAATGTTGATACCAACCACGCACTATACTGGCCTTGGTAATATAAATTCAAATATCAATTAGATGCCATCCATTCATTCAGGAAGCTAACAACCCATTGAAAATTGAAGTTCAGCAGTCTTTCCCTGTTTATCATTTGTCAGTCCCTGAGTTAAAGCACCATATCTTATGTTTATTTTATATCCTCAGTAAATACAGCCATAGCAGATAGGTAGGAGACTTTCAGTAAACAGCAGTGATGGGGTAGTGATGGGCAAGAATCCTCAGACTCTAAATGCTTTATATTACATTACACAACTTGTTTCTTAAACTATGTGCTAGGCATTACATGATAGGGATCCTGTGGCCAAGAGATTTTGTTAAATGCTAGGTTAAACCAAGGGAAATGGATTTTTTAATGGCATGACACCTAAGAGCTTTTAATATGCTAAT
Organism: Sylvilagus floridanus; assembly: GCA_949820135.1. Taxonomy (NCBI): domain Eukaryota; kingdom Metazoa; phylum Chordata; class Mammalia; order Lagomorpha; family Leporidae; genus Sylvilagus; species Sylvilagus floridanus. The sequence goes on from OX463224.1 coordinate 92,260,312, forward strand.
GGAAACTGTTAATGTGAGAGCAACACAGAGGTGTCTAGACAGATATACTCTCACAAATGTGTTGAGAGATCAACAATTTTCAAGCTGAATTAAGATGGATCTCTCAGAGTTATTCAGGAGCAAGCACAAAAGTCACTCAGTATCCATCCACAGGGGAAAAAACTCAGTCCATCTCTCAGCATCATTTAATTCTGCCTGCTATGCTTCTCCATATTAACCTTTTAATCACTAATTCTCAGTTGGACTTTGTAAACAATATCCTATATCTAATAATAATATTGTTGTGGAAAAAAACCTGTAAACCAATATTAATACATAAAACTCAATAAAGAAGTGTAACACAGGGCTGGCATTGTGCTAAGTCAGCATCCCAGCATCACATAGCAGAGTGCTTGTTCCAGTTCAGGTAGCTCCACTTCCAGTCTAACTCCCTGTTAATGTGCCTGGGAAAGCAGTAGAAGATGGTCCAAGTGCTTGTTCCTGCTACCAATTTGGGAGACTCAGACGGAGTTTCAGGCTCCTGACTTTAGCAGTCCAGACCTGGCTGTTGCAGTCTTTTGGGGGAGTAAAACAGTGCATGGGAGATGCCTCTCTCTCTTTCTCTCTCTCTCTCTCTCTCTCTCTTAGTTGCTATGGCTTTAAATACATAAATTAAAGACAAAAAATAAGTGCACCAAAATGGTTTAACTTAAGCCAAAGAAAAGAACTATTATCGGTTAAAGATTGATATTAATATATTTAGCTAAAAACAGACATAAGTAGTATATTTTAATTATATTATATTAAATATGATACAGGTTTTCAATCCCTTAGCCACAATAAAATCCCAAAAGTTCTGAAAACTTTGTTGTTCCACTTAGTGTGAGTGTTTCACTCCAAAAATATCAAAGTGCATTATTACAGAGAATTTTCCAATTTCACTGAGGTAGTTATGCAATACTTGATTTTTGTGCCTTACTTGTATTACTTCTCTAAAATCTAAATCTAAAAAATTCTGAGTTCCCAAATACATGTGGCTGTAGGCAGTTCAGATTAGGAATTGCAGTCCAAATCTGAAGTCATTAAGAAATGGTGAATTATGAAATAAGTCATCGTAGAATGGACAATTAAATAACACTTGAGAAAAATAATGCAGCCATTTTTTACTTCATATACTTTTGGTACATTAAAGATTTCAATAGAACAATAGAATTTTTAGGACATAAGTGAATTCATAAAGTCTAAAAATAAAATGACTTTAACACAGATAGTTTCAACTAAATGAAAGTTCAAAACTATACTTCATAAAGGAACTTTAGTAAAATTGAAAAGCCACAGTTTACTGAGAAAATATATGCAATGTGATAGTAAGCTAATAGGCTTAATATGTGCAGAACACTCTTAAATGATATGATTAGTTAATAAAAAGATAAATAACAAGGAAATCAGAACAAAACAAACGAACAAAAAAATAATGAAAAAATACAAATGGCAAAAGAAAACATATACAAAAAAGTTCAATTAACATTAATATAATTAATTCAGCCTAAAACAATACACAGTGACAAAGGTATGAAATTAATCTAGATGCCTATCAATGGATGACTGTATAAAGAAAATGTGGTAAATACAAAGTGGAATATTACTCAGCCATTAAAAAGAGAATAGAATCCTGAAAATCGCAATGAAATGGATGGAACTGGAGAGGATTATACTAAATAAAAAGGCTAGTACCTGACCAAATAAGAAGTTTAACAAGTAAAAAGCAAAAAGATCCTAGTTCAGTGGAAATACAAACAACAACTATAAAAAATAATTGAATGGAAAATGACCATTTCACCCAGATACATTAAATGTGAAAATAATCACAGATCATTAAAACTAGAGTATAACATTCTTAACCATTGGTTTGACAAAGACATAAAACAAAGCTTTACAAAACTATATTTTCAGCAATGTTGGTACACACATTTCTTTCCTTTCTCTTTTTGGTTTTTAAACTTTTAGCTCCCACATATAAGGGAGAACATGTAGTATTTGTCTCTCTGGGTCTGGCTATTTCACTCAACATTATATCTTCCAGTTGTGTCCATTTTGCTGCAAGTGGAATATTACACCATATTTTCCTTATCCATTCATCTGATGGACACCTGGGTTGATTCCTAATTTCTGGCTATTGTGAACAGTGCTACTATAAGCACGGTGGTGCAGACACCTCTGATTCATTTTGTTCAAGTCTTTTGGGTATTGACTTACTAATGGGATGGCTGGATCATATGGTAAGTCTATTTCTAGATTTTTTTAAAGAAATCTATGCACTGTTTTTTTTCCACAGTGGCTGCACTAATTTACATTCCCACCAACAGTGTATAAGTGTTCCCCTTGGTCCACATCCTCACCAGCATTTGTTACTCTTTGTGTTTTGGAATTTAGCCATTCTAACAGGGCTGAGGTGATATCTGTGTGCTTTTGATTTGATTTTCCCTGAAGGTTAGTATTGTTAAGCATTTTTTCATACATTTCTTGGCCATTCATATTTCTTCTTTTGAGAAAGGGCTTTTGAAGCCCTTTGTCCATGTCTCAATTGGATTTTTTTTTATTGTTGAGGTTTTTTTTAAAGATTTTATTTATCTACTTGAGAGGCAGAGTTACAGAGAGTGAGAGGGAAAGACACAGAGAAAGGTCTTCCTTCTGTTGATTCACTCCCCAAATGGGCACAACAGCCAGAGCTGCGCTGATCGGAAGCCAAGAGCCAGGAGCTTCTTCTGGGTCTCCCATGTTGGTGCAGGGGCCCAAGCACTTAGGCCATCCTCCACTACCTTCCCAGGTCATAGCAGAGAGCTGGATTGAAAGAGGAGCATCCGAGACTAGAACCGGCCATGGTGCCGGCCCCTTGTTGAGTTTATTAAGTAGCTGATATATTCAGGATATTAGTCCTTTGTTGGATAGCTGATTTGCAATATATTTTCCTATTCTTTTGGATGTCTCTTCACTTTATTGATCATTTCCTTTGCTGGGTAAAAAACTTCTGACTTGGATACAGTCCCATTTATTATTTAGTGCTGCTTTTGTTGCCTGTGCTTTAGGGGATGAATACCAAATCTTACAAATGTTTACAACTGGGGCTAGTGTTGTGGTGCTACAGGTTAGGCTACCACCTGTGACATCAGCATCCCATATCAGAGTGCCAGTTCAAGTCTAAGCTGCTGTACTTCTGATCCAACTCCCTACTAATGTCTCTGGGATAGCACTGGAGGATAGCTTAAGCATATGCCACAAATGTGGGAGACTCAGAGTTCCTTTCTGGCTATACCTGGCTTAGTCCTGGCCATTGTGGCCATTTAGAGAGTTAATCTGCATATGGAAGATCTCTTTCATTCTATGTCATTCTGCCTTTCAAATAAATAAAATAAACCTTTTAAAATGTTTATGACATTGATGCAGAAATTCCACCTCTAGGAATTTGTCAATAGGAAAATGCATGATGATATACCAAAAAAAAAAAAATGATTGAAAGGATGACAAAACATTGTTTGAAAGAGTAAAAACATGGTATAATATGTAAATAGTAAATTAATTAGTATAAATATCCTCTAGAATAGAATATAATCATCTATTTACAATAATTGTATGTGTCATTTTATCACAGAAAACAGTAACCGCATAAACAAACTTATTAAGAAATAAATTAAGTATCAAAAATAAAGAAGGGGTGGACATTGTGGTTCACTGGGTTAAGCAGCATTCCATATTGGAGTGCCTGGGTTGGAGTTCTACTCTGTTACTGATCCAGTTTCCTCTTTAGTGCACCCAGGGAGGCAACAAAGTGATGGCTCAAGTGGTTGGTTTCTTGCTACCTATGCAGGAAACACAGATGGGGTTCTTGGCTACTGGTTTCAACTTGGCCTAGCCTTGGCTGTTGTAAGCATTTGGGGAGTGAATCAACAGATAAGATTCTCTCTCTCTCTCTCTCTCTCTCTCTCTCTCTTTCAAATAATTAATGGAACAGAATACTGTTCCAATGGTCTACATGTCTATTTTTGTGCTAGTACCATCCTGGCTTGATTAAAACTGTCCTGTAGTATGCCATATGAATTTTAGCATTGATTTTTCTACATCTAAGAATGTCATTGATATTTTGATTATGATCACAATGATCTGTAAATTGCCTTTGGTAGCATGTACATTTTGATTATATTAATTCTCACAATCCAATAACAGAAGATTTTTCCATTTTTTATGTCTTCTTCTAATTCGTCCTTTAATGTTTTGTAATATTCACTGTAGAGATCTTTCATGTTCTTGGTTAAATTTATTCCAAGGCATTTAATTTTTTTTGTAGCTATTGTAAATTGGACTGATCTTACAAGTTCCTTCTCAGTCATGGCATTTTCTGTGTTTGTAAAGGCTACTTTTTTTTTTTTTTTTGACAGGCAGAGTGGACAGTGAGAAAGAGAGACAGAGAGAAAGGTCTTCCTTTGCCGTTGGTTCACCCTCCAATGGCTGCCGCAGATGGCGCGCTGCGGCCGGCACACCGCGCTGATCCGATGGCAGGAGCCAGGTGCTAGGTGCTTTTTCCTGGTCTCCCATGGGGTGCAGGGCCCAAGCACTTGGGCCATCCTCCACTGCACTCCCGGGCCACAGCAGAGGGCTGGCCTGGAAGAGGGGCAACCAGGACAGAATCCGGTGCCCCGACCGGGACTAGAACCCGGTGTGCCAGCGCCGCAAGGTGGAGGATTAGCCTGTTGAGCCACGGCGCCAGCCAAGGCTACTGGTTTTTTTTCTTTTTTTAAAGATCTGCTTAAGCAGATTTTTTTAAAAAATATTTATTTATTTATTTGAAAGAGAGTCACAGAGAGATGTAGAGACAGAGAGAGAGAGGGGGGTTTCCCATCCGTTGTTTCACTCCCCAGACGGCTGCAACAGCCAGAGCTGTGCTGATCAGAAGCCAGGAGCCAGGAGCCTCCTTTGGGTCTCCCATGTGGGTGCAGGGGCCCAAGGACTCCCAGGCCATAGAAGAGAGCTGGATGGGAAGTGGAGCAGCCGGGACTAGAACCGGCACCCGTATGGTATGCCAGCACTTCAGGCCAGGGCTTTAACCACTGCACCACAGTGCCGCCCGGGCTACTGATTTTTCTGTGTTGTTTTTTTAACCTGCCACTTTACCAAACTCTTTTATGAGGTCCAATGATGTCTCAGTGGAGTTTTTTTGGATTCCTTAAATTTAGAATCATGGAATTGCAAATAGGGATAGTTTAAGTTCCTCCTTCCAAATTTGTATTTCTTTGATTCTTTCTCTTGCTTAATGGCTCTGGATAAAATTTCCAAAACTATATTATTGGAGAAAGTGGGCATCCTTGTCTGGCTCCAGATTTTAGTGGAAATAGTTCCAACTTTTGCCCATTCAATATGATGCTGGCTATGGTTTAGTCATATATTGCCTTGATTGTGGTGAGAAACGTTCGTTCTATACCCAACTTGCTTAAAGTTTTCATCATGAAAAGATGTTGTAGGGGCCAGCGCTGTGGCGCAGTGAGTTACAGCCCTGGCATGAAGTGCTGGCATCCCATATGGGTGCCGGTTCTAGTCCTGGCTACTTCTCTTCCAATCCAGCTCTTTGATATGGCCTGAGATAGCAGTGGAAGATGGCCCAAGTCCTTGGGCCCCTGAACCCATGTGGGAGACCTGGAAGAAGCTCTTGGCTCCTGGCTTCGGATTGGCACAGCTCCAGCCACTGCAGTCATCTGGGAGTGAACCAGCAGATGGAAGACCCCTCTCTCTGTCTCTACCTCTCTCTGTAACTCTTTCATATAAATAAAAGTAAATCTTTTTTCAAAAAAAGATGTTGTAGTTCATTAAATTCCTTCTCTGCATCTATTAAGATATTCAAATGGGCTTTATTCTTCAATTTATCACTGTGATATATCACATTTACTGATTTGCATATGTTGTACTGCCCCTGCACACCAAGGATGAATGCCACTTACTCCAGGTGAATGATCTTTCTGATGTGCTGTTGGAATCGATTAGCTAGCATTTTGTTGAGGATTTTGCACATATGTTCATCGGGGGTATTCGGGTATATAGTTCCCTTTCTCTGTTGTATCTTTTTCTGGTTTAGGAATTAAGGTGATGCTGCCCTCAGAGAAGTTTAGGAGGATTCTCTCCCTTTCATTTACCTTGGATAGCTTGAGAAGAATTGGAATTAGTTCTTCTTTAAAAGTGTGGTAGAAGTCATCAATGAAGCCATTCGGTCCTGGGCTTTGTTGGGAGACTTCATTACTGATTGAATCTCTGAATTGGCTACTGGAATATTTAGGTTTTCTAAGTCTTCATGACTCAATTTTGGTAGATTACATGTGTCCAGGAATCTAAGCATTTCTTCTAGATTTAAAAATTGTTGGCATATAGCTCTTTGTAGTAATTCCTGATGATTCTTTTTATTGCTGCAATATCTTCTGTTACATGTGCATTTTCATCTCTGATTTTATTGATTTGGGTCTTCTCTCTCTTTTGTTGGTTAGTTGGGCCAATGGTGCATCAATTTTATTTTTTTCAAAAAACCAGTATTCATTTTACTGATCTGCTGTATCATTTGCTGGCATTCAATATTGTTGACTTCTTCTTTAATTTTTATTATTTCTTTCCTCCTACTCATTTTGGGTTTGGTTTGTTGTTTTACTTTGTAGATCTTTGAGATTCATGGATAGCTTTTTATTTTATGCTTTTCAAATTTCTTGATGTAGGCACTAATTGCTATAAACTTCCCTCTTAACACTGTTTTTGCTGTATCCTATAATTTTTTATATATTGTACTGTCATCTTCACTCATTTCCAGGATTTTAAAAAATTTTCCTTTTGATCCTCTGTTCATTCAGAAGTGTGTTTTTCAGTCTCCATGTATTGGCATATTTTCTAGTGATTCTTGTTAATTTCCAGCTTCATTTCACTGTAGTCAAAATAGATGCATGGTGAAGGGGCCAGCACTGTGGCGCAGCAGGTTAATGCCCTGGCCTGAAGCACCAGCATCCCATATGGGCGCTGGTTCAAGACCTGGCTGCTCCACTTCCGATCCAGCTCTCTGCTATGGCCTGGGAAAGCAGTAGAAGATGGCCCAAGTCCTTGGGCCCTTGCACCCATGTGGGATACCCGAAAGAGGCTCCTGGCTCCTGGCTTTGGATCAGCGCAGCTCCGGCCATTGCAGCCAACTGGGGAGTGAACCATCAGATGGAAGACCTCTCCCTCTCTCTCTCTGCCTCTCCTCTCTCTATGTAACGCTGTCTTTCAAATAAATAAATAAATCTTTAAAAAAAAAAAGATGCATGGTGTGATTTCAATTTTTTTGAATTTGCTGAGACTTGCTTTATGGCCTAGCATATTGTCTATCTTAGAGTAAGTTCCATGCACTAATGAAAACAATGTGTATTCTACAACTGTAGTATGAAAGGTTCTGTAGCTATCAGTTAGATCCATTTGGTCAATAGTGTAGATTAGCTCTGTTGCTTCTCTATTGATTTTCTGTCTAGTTGATCTGTCTGTTGGTGAAAGTGGAGTTTGGTGAAAGTGGAGTTTGGTGAAGTCATTCATTACTATTGAATGGGAGTCTATGTCTCCCTTTAGTTTCATTAACATTCATTTTTTAAATATATTTATTTATTTATTTGAAAGGCTGAGCTACAGAGATGCAGCCTCAGAGAGAGAGAGAGAGAGAATGAAACTTCCATCTGCTGGTTCACTCCCTAAATGGCCGCAATGGCTGGAGCTGCGCTGATCCGAAGCCAGGAGCCAGGAGCTTCTTCTGGGTTTCCCACGTGGGTTTAGGGGCCCAAGGACTTGGGTCATCTTCTATGCTTTCCCAGGTCATAGTAGAGGGCTGGAACAGAAGTGGAGCAGGTGGGCCTCGAACCGGTGTCCATATGGGATGCAGGCACTACAGACAGCGGCTTTACCTGCTACACCACAGTGCCAGCCACTAACATTCATTTTAAATAGCTAGGTGACCTGGCGTTGGGTGCAAATACATTTATTATAGTAACATTTTGAACTATTGAATTGATCCCTTAATTAATAATGCCCTTCCTTGTCTCTATTAACAGTTTTTGTTAAAGCCTATTTTGTTTCACATTAGGATGGCTACACCTACTTATTTTTGCTTTGCATTAGCATGGACTATTCTTTTTCCAACCTTTCACTTTCAGTCTGCATGTATCTTTGTTGTGAGGTGTGCTTCTTGTTGGCAGCAAATAGATGGTTCTTGTTTTCCAATCCTTTCAGCAAATTTGTATCTTTTAACTGGAGAGTTTAGGCCATTTACACTCAAAGTTACTATTGATAGTAACAACTTAGCTTTGCCATTATTCCATAAGTATTCCTGCTGTTTGCTTTGGATTTCCTTTACACTTTTACTAGGAAATTTTCTGCCTTCACATTCTTTCATAATGGTGACTATCTTTCTGTGTTTCTGCGATTAGCACATTCTTAAGAATCTTTAAGGCTGGACAAGTGACAATAAAGTCTTTCAATTTCTATTTTTTATGGAAGGTCTTTATTTGACTTTCGTTTATAAATGACAGCTTTACTGGGTACAGTATTCTGGGTTGACAGTTTTTTAGGACTTAGACCATGTCTCTCCATTCTCTCCTAGCCTATGGGGTTTCTGATGAGAAATCAGCTGTTAGTCTAATTGGGGATGTTCTGAAGGTAATATGGGGTTTGCCTTGTGCACATTTTAGAATCTTTATGTTTTACTTTTGAAAGCTTGACTATAATGTGTCACAGTGAAGATTTTTTTCTGATTGTGTCTATATGGAGTTCTATGTACTTCCTGTACTTGGATGCCCCTTTGTTTCTCTAATTTAGGGAAATTTTCTGTTGTTATTTCACTCAATAGGCCATCTAATCAATTCTCTCTTTCATGCTTTCAGAAACTGTTAAAACTCAAAGTCAAATGTTTGGTCACTTGATAGTATCTTCTAAGTCTCAAACACTATTTTCAGTTTTTCTATTTTTTTTTTTTTTGGTTTGTGATATTTCCAAGGATTTACCTTCTACCTCAGATATTCTTTCTTCTGCCTCACCAAGTCTGCTGTTGAGGTTTTCCACTGTATTTTCTACTTGACATACTGAATTCTTCATTTCTAATATTTCAGTTTGATTTCTCTTCACTACCTCAATCTCTCTGGAAAATTTTTCATACATACTGTGTATGGATTTCTTTATCTCATGAATTTGTTTCCTGTGTTTCTGAATAATTTTATGATCATTCTTTTGAATTCTTTTTCAGGTATTTCATCAATTTCTTTGTCTTCACATTCTAATATTGAAGTGGTGCTGTGTTCCTTTTGGGGAGTCATGTCATCCTTGTTCTTGTTTCCTGCATTTCTGTGTTTATTTTTAGTGATTTGTGGAAACGCTTTTTGGTTTTTCTCCTCTGTTGGCTTTTATCTCTAACTTAGGGAGCCCCTCTGTGGCTTGGTGGAACATCTGTCCCTCCCATGGAGATCCAATACATATGCTGGGTGGGGCCAGGGAGCTCTGGTTAGTGATCAAGGTTAGGGCGAGAATCCAGGGAGACACCCAAGTTAGGCATGGTAGATCTTCTCTAATGTCAGCAGGTATGAGCATAACTGTTGCCTAATCACAACCTCATTTCTTTTCTTAGATCAATCCCTTGTTTCAGCCCACAAAGGGTAAAACTGCCACCCATGCAAGCACATGCACTGGAGAAATTTGTGTGGTTCTCAGTGTGAGCACAGAACTCTCTGCAATGACCCACTCTAGGTAGTCAGGGAGCTCTGAACCTCTGACACCAGCCACAGTGATTGCCCGGAGACCCAGCTACACTCCACACTCTATTGTGCAGTTACAGAATTCCCACAGTCACAGCAGGCAAGTCTTCTACAGTCATGGGGTAGAGGATCCACTCTCAGCCTTACACGCCTCCTTGATCCAGAGAGAGAGCAGAGACTTCCCAGAACGAACTGCCTATGGTTGGTCCACATTGGTAGTTTGAGCCCCAGAGCCTATGATAAGATTGAGAGTCCTGACAGTCCTAAGTGGGTGCCCAGACCCTGCCAACCCTCCCATCCCTGCTCAAAGTCAGTGGGGAACATGGATCTTTCCCTCTGATAAAATCCCCTGTAGGCCGGCGCCGTGGCTCAACAGGCTGAGTGCAGTGGAGGATGGCCCAGGTGCTTGGGCCCTGCACCCCATGGGGAGACCAGGAAAAGCACCTGGCTCCTGGCTCCTGCCATCGGACAAGCGCGGTGCGCCGGCCGCAGCGCGCTGTCCGCGGCGGCCATTGGAGGGTGAACCAACGGCAAAAGGAAGACCTTTCTCTCTGTCTCTCTCTCTCACTGTCCACTCTGCCTGTCAAAAAAAAAAAAAATCCCCTGTACATATGTGAGAGAGAGTCACTGTAGCCTCTGCTGGTGTCAATAAGGCACCTTCTCTGCACAGAGTACTAGGTGCCCTTGTAGGGGATGGGGGAGAAAGAAACTTGCTTTTCCTTCACTGGATTAGGTGGGTAACCTGCCCCCAGTAAGGGCACCAGACCAGACTCAAAGTTAATGCAGTTGGCAAGGCTCTTCCACAGTCTGCTCTCACCTTGATCTCAGAAGCTGGCTTCTCCTCCAGCCTCCGGCTACATGATTCACGGGTGGTGTCCCTTCTTGCTTCTATGCCTCTGCACTTTCTGCACTGCTCCATGGTGTTCCTCTTCTTTCTGTAGGATTTTCACTCTCCCCCTGGGAACGCACTTCCTCCACTTTTCTTCTGCTATTTTCCCCTGGTCAAAATCAGCTCATCTTTTCCCTATTCAGCCACCTAGGAATTTCCTCCACATTTTTTTCTAGTATATTCTTTCTTTAGAGCATATTTTAGTGCATTTGATATCTTGGTAATGGTAAATAAATCAATACCCAGGAAAAAAATTTGACCCTTGAGCAGGCAAAACCAAAAACAGTTGAATTTTGGTTGAGCAGGCAAAACCAAAAACAGCTGAATTTTGGTTTTAGCCAGTTTTGAGCTGTAATTTAACATAAAAATATGACCATGTCTCTTTCTACTCAAAACCCTCAGTGACTCCCCACTGCCTACAGGATGAAAACCCAAACTTCAGATCAGGGGTTCATTATGTAGTTTCTCAATCTTCTGGTGTCCTCTCTCCCACCTCCTTCTGCAAATCTGACTATGAGGCTTTTCCTTCCTCCTATTCCCCCAATACCATCTACCTCTACAAGTCTGACTTCCTTTATGCTGAATCACAGTAATTCTCTTGCAATACAAATGGCCATCAATGTGTCTTCATCTTGAACCATGAGGGAATTTCCAGATTCATTCTGCACATTCCCCATTCCCATCCCAAGTCTCCTCCCCTATGTCTTGGGATTCTCACCATAGTTACTGCGTTGTAACTCAAAATTCTGTTGTGGTTTGGGAATGATACAAAAATAAAAAGTGGCCTACCATAAGTCTCAGCTATATCACTCACAGTCTTGTGCATACTACCACAAACACTTGCTGTTGCTCAAAGGTTGTTCTGCCTATCATGCTTTCCTGGACTAGTACATTTTCAGACTCTGCTCTGGTTTATCTCCCTCCAGGAGGCTTACTCTGTCTTGTTCTCAGTCCTAGGCACAGGAGCCCATTTTTTTTTTTTTAAGATTTTCTTTATTTGTTTGAGAGACAGAAGTGAGGGGGAGAGAGTTCTCATCCTTTGGTTCATTCCCCAAATGCCCATAATAGCCAATGTTGGCTGGGGTAGGAGCCAAGAGCCAGGATTTCAATCCATGAATTAATTACTCAATTAAGAACTCAATTACTTGAGCCATCATCACTGCCTCCCAGGGTCTCCGTTGGCATGAAGGTCTGCATTCCCAGAGCCAAGAATCAAACTGGAGTACTCTGATGGAGGACTCAAGTACCTGCTGGGTTAATGCTCCAGGAGCCCATCTGTTGATGCTCTCCACTGTTCTTCCAGTAACTGTGTAGGCTGCTATCACAATACTTAAAGAAGTGAACTGGAATCTCTTACCCCTCGATCTCTTCCATCAGACTGTGAGCTCCTCTACAGTACACTCCTATTCTGGATTTACCTGTTTCCTTATGTGTGGCACATGGTAAATGCTTAACAAGTGCTCGTTAAAGAGAACAGAACTGTTCTGAGAACCAAGGAAGCTATGGCTGGAATATATAAAATTCTTACAAGAAATTCTAGAAGTCCTGAAGTTTGGTTCAGCATATGTAAAAATGAAGGAGGATGATGACCCCCATCTTCTGATAGTATCGTCATCATGCAAATATGAAATTTTACAACATAGAAGGCTAGGGAAAGCTGTATGTGGGAACTCTGGTACTTGGTTTTATTAATAGCTCTATCCTCTCTGGATTCCAAATGATCACACCTGTTGGCAAGTTTCACGTGGATACCCTACTATGTACTTCTTGCCAGGTGTTCAATTTCATGTTCTGGGGGGACAAGTGCCACAACTGCCACTTGTCATTCTGATCAGCAACACCGGTAGACAGAAAGACATTTATTTGTTAACTTGTAACTAATATAAAATTTCAGAAGTTTTTAAATTTAGTTTTTAACTTCAGGGTTTTATCCAGAGTCTAAGTTCTTACTACCTTACTTTTCAAATTCTGTTCATTAAAAAAAATAGACAAAAGCTAAAACTTTTCTTGGGAGTGATTTGAGTTTGGGTTTTTAAGAAGCATGAACTTATTGACACTAAAATGGGTTCTGCTCTGTTTCAATTTTTTTTTAATTCTCAAATTTATATACAACCTAGATTCTGTGATTATGTGATTATTTTGATTTTCAAGGTTCTGATTCATCTTCATCACCTATCTTTAGAGGAAAACAAAATGTTGAGAATTAAGTATTTTACTTGCTTTGGCTCACTATTATTTAATAAAGTATTATATGGGAGAAGAGGAAGGTGTATTTGGACTATTTGTTCCAAATATCCAGAAACAAACTATGAAATCTCTGCAGAACAAATATATCTCCTTCCTACAACTCCTTCTGGATATTTGCATCACATGTACAGCATTTTGCATATCCATATCCTTCAAAAACATTTAATTAATAATTTATGTGTCAGTCTAGAAAAATAGTGGTTAAGTAGCCAAACACTTCCCTCAAGAAGCTTAAAATCTAAAGACAGGTAGACACAGGGCACGTAGTCAGTATGACAGGCATAGAAAGAAGTGCAGCAGGGTCGGTGCTGTGGTGCAGCGGGTTAAAGCCCCGGCCTGCAGCGCCACCATCCTATATGGGCGCTGGTTCTGGT